>CM028362.1:7737937-10333966 GCA_016624345.1 Platycodon grandiflorus
GGCTTGGTACAGATCTAATATTTGATAATATTTTTTCAAATAATGGCTCTCAACATTCTCAAACTTACTTCTAATATTAATTTTCATCCAGTGCAGCCTGCAGTGGTCCTAGCTCTAGAAGGGAAGGCTCATCTAAGAGCAAGACTTTCCAGGTAAGCCAATAATGTTTATCATGTCAATATTCATAGTTCGGTTGTGAAAGCTTGAAAGAAATAAAGAATAAAGTGTGAAAGAATGTAACCGGTGGAGAATTAATATTTTCTTCTTCTTCTTGACTTCTCTCTTTTAAGCATGCTCAGTCCTTAATTCTTTGGCAGTTATAGTCGAAATGGCCTGGAGTTTATTAGTCCATTCAAGAACAGCCTGACCCACTTACATTTTATCTAAGCCCCAGTAAGTAAATGGGAAGTATCAAAAGGACATGGGAAGACTTTTCACCTAATGCAATATACTAAGGAAAGACACAAAAACATTTCAAGATAATCTAATAAAGAAAAATTGATACGGACTAAAGTAGGTAGCCATTAAAACAATTTGCTAGTCACTTGTGTAAATGTCATAGATCCTTCAGTAAAAGAAAACAATAGGCCAAATGAAACTTTATCCACCAGAAATAAAAATGCATAAGATCAACAAGCGATACAAATGAGAGGGATATTACATACTTGTGGCAAGCAACAAGGAGCTCTTCATTCTTCACACCTTTGAGGTTATCAGCTCCCAGTTTTACCAAGAAAGATCGCCAGTGCAGCCGTTCCTCAGCTGGAACTCCATTGAAACTGCAAGGTAAAACAAATTCTGATAACTGCTTCAGCTACATTGCTAGTACAGTCCCATTGCTAATAAAACCCCAAAAGAGATATCTAGCTGCATTTCGAATGATGCGGTTGAAAAAGAGAAACAAATTCCTTGATTGACAAAAAAAAAATCTTCTCTAAATAGTAGTTACAAATAGCATGCCCACAAAATTATGCAGGGTTTCATGGTAACTAGTCAAAGCACACGGGGATATAACCTGGTCTTCTAGAAATAATGTCCATGGCAATCCCTGCCATATTGTGGTGCCTCTGGGGGCAGTCAATTCAAGATAAAGTTGCACAAAACATTGGGACTCGTGCTCAGGGTCAAACGTAGTTTATTTATATCATATTGAAAGACTTGATCAACATGTATCCATCCCGTTTTTCCAAATACACAGTCTGACGTGGCATTTTGCAAGAGATACAGTTACAAGGAAAAGCCCAACTCTACAAGCCCAAGAACAGTAAGCAGTTCATATAAACATTCATGGTCAACAAATAGAAATTCCCTTCACCTGACTCTGCATGGTAAGATCTCGTTTGGTACGCAAGAGTGGATATCCCATTCTGTGCCATCTTAGTGTAAAATTCATTCCATGGAAGTTCAAATGGCAGGAGTGGAATGACTACTCATTCATACCAAACGAACCCAAACTCTCTTAGATGGTGGGCTGTTCGTAACTGCTCCAGGTTCAGACTACCAACAGCGAGGGAGCCAGGGAGGGGTGGTGGTGAATGGTGGGGTGTTTGTAACTGCTTCAGGTCCAGACTACACAACAGTAGGGGTGAGGGTGGGGGCGGATGGTGGGGTGTTGGAATTGCTTCGGGTCCAGACTAAAAACAGTAGTGAAAATGATGTAAACAAAAGTGGCCCAAGCTGCTATTTGCTTAATAGTTTTAACTTTTAAGACTAGTGCTCCTAATTTCCAAGATACTTCATTTCGGTGCCACAGTGCCGGTGTTGTTTATTTCTGCGTCCTACTCGATAATTAAAATCCAAGTATTTTTAGGCGACTCTCATATTAATGTATTACCCTTATGCTTAATATTATCTTTCTTTTTTTTTTTTTTTTTTTTTTGATAGGTAACTAGGTGTTTAAATAATGAAAAAACTGGTTCATTTCATATGCATGACCTACGCTCTAGCCACTGGCCTACTAAGCACCTAGGTGCCTACTATAGGTCCACCCAAAAGTCCATGGTTAATATTATCTACTATATGAGGATCATGCAATGCTTGTTATTTAACTAATGTAGTAAGCATATAGTTGAAAGACCACGAACCTGAATTTCTTGGACTACAAGAAAGGAGTTATACTATTTGGCCTACCCACCCTTCAAGACATTGCCTCAAAGTGTCCTGATTTCGTAATTATAAGTTAAAAAGTCTTGTATCAGAACGTGGCCCTAAAATAAACAATGAGAATCTGTAGATATAATCAAATTGATTCCGGTATAATAGATTTTTACAACAACTTTCGACTTTTTCTAAAGCAATAACCATTTATTAATTTTTGGTTTAATATATAATTTGGTCCTTGAACTTTAGCCCTTTTCCTGATTTGGTTATACAACTTTGACCTTTCCTATTTTGGTCCCTAAACCACACTTTAAACCTTACAGTTCGTCCCTCAAGTGACGGCTGTCACTTTACACGTTAAAAATGTCGGAAATGCCCAAAATACCCTTACTAAATGCTGACTTTGATTCCATGGTGAACAAAACTTGCTTAGGTGGAATTAATGTTGTTGTTGTTTTTTTTTTTAACTTAGTTACGAAATCTCAGCTAAAACCATTTCCTCTCTCTCTCTCTTTCTTTCTTTCTCTTCTCGCTTCTCTCCCGCTTTCTACCGCACGGCCCGCTCAGTTCATCGTCCTCGTCGACGGCGGTTTGCTCGTCCTCCCAAGCTAGAAGTTTCAAGAGCCTTGCCTCTAAGGCCTCTTTCAAGGCTAGGTTTTGAAACTCCAGAGAGAATTTGCTTCAACGCGTCATCATCGGACGGTAGAGTATCGAGAAGTTGCGGTGAATCACGATTAAGAGTGAGAATAGGAGGTGACATCGGAGGAGGTTGTTGTTAGAGTTTGGAATCGATGGATTGGAGATGAGATTGGGGAAACCGTTGCTCAATGCCGTCCATTCTCCCTCCACATTTCAAACCCTAACTGAACCACGGCAGCCGGATCGATGAGTTCCGCCGACGATCTTTTCCTAAACGGCTAGATCCGCCTATGAAGCTGTCGTCACATCTCCAACGACCTCAAATGCTCGATCCATTAATCAATTCGGACGAAATCGACGGTGAAGACGCGACGAAGATGAAGATAAGGTTATGAAATTATTGTTGTCATTGAATCTTTAGAAATTCTTGAGATAATTATCGTGGAGTATTTTGCCATTGTCGGGATTGTTATAGTTTCGGATTTGAAATTTTGGAGGCTATTTGGAATCTTGTGTTGGTAGTGTGTTATATTGCTGGATATTTGATGTTGTTGAGAGATTTGATGGGTGATTTTGCTATGTTAGAAGTGTAGATTTTGCTATGAGTGAGACTTTGTGAATTTGCTATCATTGTTGAAGTGGGTTTGACACCTGCCACATGCCAAGTGGAAATTCCCAAGAGAAATTTGAGCTATCATTGTTGAGAAGTGGTGCTTAATTTGTTCTTGGGGTATTTAGAAAAAAGAAAAAATTAATTCCAACTAAGGTGTTTGTTTGTTCAATCGGAATCAAAGTCGCATTTAGTAAAGGCATTTTGGGCATTTGACATTTTGTAACGTGTAAAATGACGGCCGTCACTGAGGGACGAACTGTAAGGCTTAAAGTGCGGTTCAGACCAAAATAGGAAAGGTCAAAGTTCTATAACCTAATCAGAAAAGGGCTAAAGTTCAAGGACCAAATTATATATTAAACCTTAATTTTTCTAGCTTCCTAAGTCACTAGATATGCCAAATATACGTGAGGCATATCTTTACACTAACAGAGAAGGCTATGCCCACCCGTCAAAGAATTCAAGTGCTTAACTTATTACCTCCCTTTGCAATAACCAAGGCTCATTACTAACTCCAATGTCCTCCAATGGCAACTTAAATGTAATAGTCCTCCCACGGTTATCTAACTTATCTCCGTCAGCTTAGTCCTTTCATCAAAATGCATTAAGGATACCATTAATTTGATGAGCTATATGCTTGAGTCAATAAAAAGGCAGAGAAAACTTCTTGATTGCTGGTACTCAAATCCTATCCAGAATTTCTAGTCAACAATGAATTACACAAAAATAAGATGCTTGCATAGGGCAGTTATGCCCAACTTATCATATTTTACGTGTATCTACTTCCTCAAATGGCCCGTCAATTTGGTAAATTCATGGATTTTAGGAAAATCATAAGTTTGCCAAGCAACTCAACTTGTAACAATCAATTTAGGCAAGAAATCACACTCATTAAGGGCAAACTAGAAACACAAATATGACGCTGTTTAGACGGAGAGGTAGTATTATCATTTACGTTATTTACAAGTATTATGCTCAACCTTCATTTGAAAAGAATGGGCTGTGAATCAAGTATCCACATTCTCAATTACCAATTTACATTTCAAAAGTGATACTCCCTCCGTCCCTAAATTATTGTCTTCCTTTCCTTTTTCCTCCCGTCCCTAAATAATTGTCTTTTTGAAACTTTCCTTTTAAGACATCACTTTTATCATTTTACCCTTACTTTTCTTCCTACTTTAATTATGGGCCACATACACATGAACATTAAAAGAAACAACACACTATACCAATATTAATAATCAAGTTAATTGTTATTTCTTAATCCGCATGCCCGGTCAAACAAGACAATAATTTAGAGACGGAGGGAGTATAACTTTTGTCAAGTCCACAACACCAGACGAGTAAGCAAACATGCAAAATGGAAAACACTAATGCATGCATTACATGAATGCGATCTGAACTAAAGAAGAGCTCCAACAGTCAGTTAAATCTCTTAAGAAATCTTGGAACTTTATAAGAGTTTCAGAAGAATATGCACAGATCTTCAAGCTAAGTTGAACAGGGTGATCACTTCCTTGTTCTACGCAGTTACCATGACAAGCAAAACCCCAAATAAAACCTGAATAAGTAAATTACAAGTTTATGCATATCTGCAATTACACCATCGGATTGGAAATCCAAACGAATTTGATGTCAAACAGCTCAAATGCCTTAATCTTTTCCTAAGCAAATATTTGAGATCAATGAACACACCAATCTCAATACAATAAGAGAATCATTTGAAAAACAACCCATTATAGATAACGAAGATGCGAAGCTAAACAAGTAAATTCTATTGATAATGCTCAATAAAAAGAAAATTAGGTTTTGGGTACCGTTCAACGAGTATATTGCCCTCGGAGTTGGCGATCAGGACGGCCAGTAACATGATTTCGCGATTCCTTCCTTTGTTTCGTTCTTCTTTCTTCTTTTCTTTCCAACGATTTAAAATGATCGATCAACTTGATTTGGGGTCTCGGCCACTCGGGACGAACAGTCAAACAGAGATTACCAAACGGACCCTTACTTTTCGACGATTAGCAGCATCTGTTTGGTTGCATGCTTACTGGTGTTTTTTTTGCGGATATTATACTATAGGGTTCATTCCAAGTGGCGCTAAACGCTGTCCCTATACGCTAAATGCAACTATTGGGTAAAATTACTAACTTATTCCTAATTTTCTTATATATAAAAAAATTTAACCTAACAAACTCTATTTCATTTTTAGTTTCTCTCTCTAAAATTTGACATTTTTTTTCTCTATCTTTTTTCCAGCTCTTTCATAGTTTTCTAAAAAAAAAAAAGTATGTTTTTTATATACTTTGTATTAATTTAATTTTTACTTAGTTATTTACTTTGAATATTTATGTTTTATGCATATTTTGTGTTAAATATGAATTTTTGTTGTTATTATTGTGTTATAGTGTATATTTTAAAAAAAGAAAGAAAATCGGGATATGCACATGATACATCTCTATGACGTTCTTCATTTTTAATTTAAAAAAAAATCATGAACATGCGCATGTAATAGGTGCATGCACTCTTGGACATGCGCATGGTCAGTAGCCGCATGTCCTACCGTTTTGTTTTTGCATTTTTACCCTTTGAATTTGTACATTTTTGAAATAATTTCATTTTACCCACTTGAGTTTGTTAGTTTCGTTAAATTGTTAAATTGAATGAAAATTTATAATTACCGAGTTTGTTAATTTAGTTAAATTGTTTAGCTAGTTGAAAAATATACACTTTATTCCCAATTGCATTATGCTTAAATAATTATTAATTTCTTAATTTTTAATTTTTATGCGATTTATTAAATGTTACCTATAATTGCATATATATTATGGTAATTGTTTATATAAAATTACAATTTTTGTGACATGTAGATGTCGGGCCTAAAGTAGTGGTGGAAGCCGTGATGATCGAGGCAAGAGGCGTGGATGAGAATAGCTTGGATTACTCTACTTGGGCAAAGACTTGACGTATATTAGCGTGCACAAGCTAGGCCCCTCTTAGAGATGTCCCATGGAGACGCTGACCAGCGGATGAGCGGCCGGTCCCGCTTCACATCACTCGTCTCTATTCGGGCACTATTAGTCGTCTCCGGTTTAGTTTGGGGTAGGTTTTGATTCGACCTCCTCAATTAGAAATAAATCAACATAGGGTCAAGTTATTCGCACTTTCCGCTTGACATTTGATCATGATCGTGTTAATAAGGATCTTATTTGGCGGTGGAGGGTAATAGTAAGACGGGTATTGACTTACTTGATGCTATCCTCGTGGTCTTCGCCACGGCCCTAATAATGGGAGCGTGAGCGGTGATGATTGGAGGTTAAAGGAGCCACAAGGCGAGGGCCCCAAATAATCGACTTATTGCCTAGTTTTCTTGGCCATGTCACACATTTGATATGAAATGAGATGGTAATAATGACTTTACTACATCTCATTTTTATTTAATCGAATTATTTGTTATTAAATAGAAATTATATTTTTGTTAATACTAATATGTATTTTTTTAGATAAACTTCATTTAAGAATCCACGGTGGCAATCGGATGCATAAGTGGATTTTGCATAATCGTTTTAAGATCGCAAAACAAGCTTGGCGCATTTGAAGGATTGCATGTTTCTAAACCTGAATATGCCTTTGATTTATGCTTTTAAGGAAATATGGTATCCCGAGACCAACAATTTTCATTTTTCGTTTGGGGAATTGACGATCACTGTCTACAACGTATGGTATCTATTACAAATACTACGTGGCGGGAGACCTATCATGGGAGATACCACTTATTTGGTGAAGCCGGGATAGGGTCTCTATTAGGATGGACGGTTGATAAAGTGAATCTTGAGATCAAGACTTACTTGATCAAGTTTAACACCCACTCAAGATGGTACGGCGGCCCAATGGCGGTCCTCAACGAAAAGTGAATGCATATTTGTTTTGGATGTTGGGTGCGCCACAAAATCTTGCGTCACCTCACAACTTCGCCATTCTTGGACCTAGTGGAGGAAAGCCCACCTATGCTTAGGGTACAACTTCACTAACATATTTATACCATCAGCTCGGTATAACATTTCGTCGAGATACTGCGTAAATAGCTGGATGTCTGACTCTGTTGGAGGTAAGTTGAATTTAATTTAGTAATATTTCTTGTTGGTGTAATTTATTAATTTGAAATCATTTCAATTTTTAATTTATTATTTATTAAATTACTTTTTATTAGGGTTGGATATATGAGTAATTCCCGGAGTTCAATCCCGGTAATAATGAAGGGTGGACAAGGGATAATCCCTACGTAGCTTGTTGGCGCACGACTACGTCGAGAAAGATGGAGCACAGGACTACTTTGAATGCGTACCGGAAACGACTTGATTAGTAATCGGTATACTTCTGAAGAGGTAAGATAAGCATATTAAACATTTAAATTGTTTTGTACCATATATCTCTTATTAATATATAGTTGTAACTTTTTATTAATATATAATCTTATTTAATTCGAATTATATGTTATTAATACAGTTGTATGACTTCCGTATCATGAAGACCCGTGAGACTATCTCGATTAAATGTTTAGTGGCATGATCCGCTATAGGACTATTACGAAGGCATACATGTCCGAGCGGTGTTTACAACAATTCGGTATATTCGACAATCCGGTTGTTCCGTTTGTACTTAACAAGTTATATTTGGGTTTGAACTCAAAGCTATACGTGGTAGAGCACGATACATCGAGGAGGTTGTGGGATATGTGGCAAGCCTGCATTCAGCCGGTCATCTAGGTGTCGTTTCCCTAGTGACGCGACGCGCGAGTATTTGAAGTGGTTTTGCCCCGATCTCATCATCGGGTTGTCATAATTGCTTCCATTTTGCGTTCACGATATGAAGCAATTGAACCTAGTCGGATGGCTCCCGAATGTGAGTATTAAAATATAAAAGATAAATATGTTTATTATTTCTTGTTACGGATATTTGTTTGACTAAATGTGTAATATTTTTTATTGCGGTGACTACAATATTTAGGTTTCCAAGTTCAATACTTGTTGCCTTGCGTAAGGTGAAGAAAATTACAATGTGGAAGAGTTTGATAGAGCTCTTACCGATGTCTGCGACCACCTACGTGTTTGGATTTAGTTATATTTTAGTTTGTGTACTTGTTTTAATTTAGTTAGATGTAATGTTTTAGTTTATATACTTCCTTTATTTTATTTGATGAAGTTTATTTAGTTTATTTACTTTAGTTTATTTTAGTTGATCAATTTTTTAATTTTTATTTGAGGTAATGTTTTTACTACGGGATGGATGAATGATTACATTACTACATTAACAACTCAATAAAATAGCTAATGAATAATTTCATTAACAACTTAATAGAATAGTAATTAAAATGATTTCATTAACAAACAAAATATCACTTCTTGTTAAACAAATGTTGGTAGAGATCCTTTTAAGGAATCCAACCATGTTGCCAAAGGTTATGTTTGGATCACAAATATTTTCCCAATGAGGCCACCGGGAGGCATCGGTGTGAGCTTTCAAGTCAAGTTTAATAAAATGAGACATACCAAGAACTAGTGCAATGTTAATATATTCGGTCGTGGTTGAAAACCACCGAGACGTATTTGTAAAGGCAAGAAATGGGTGCACCTAGCTGGCGATGAGAAACACGTGACGATTTGCTAATACCGAGTTGCATCCACCGTCCCAAGTCGATCAAAGCTAACCAATGAGCCGTAGGTGTCGTAACCTTGTGATGGTCATAGATATTATAAGCTCTAAATAGTACACGATCTGTTAAAGCATTAAAATAAAAAGTTCAATTCATCGCATCTCCTCAAGCGGTTCGTGTCTCACCCTATCCCACAATTCTGAGTCGTCATACACAAAGGGCAATACATCTAAATCTCTGATGGCTATCGGCCGAATGTTAGTATAACCGATTATAAACTGCATAATAAAATTTGGAACATCATATGGGTATGGAAATGAAGTGTTTACCGTTGTCACGGCGGTACTCATAGATCCACGACTTTTACCTTTACCTTTAATGGGAGTCGAATCGACGTTGACATAGGATCCGGTCTCGACTACCAGTATTTCTTATCCACATGTTCCTAATCGGATAAGTCCTCTTTGTCGACTTCCTTTTGCCTTTTGATTGGTGTATCCGTATCCTTCTCCCCCAACTCGACGCATGCCTACGAATCACATTCCCTATCTTGGTAGAAAATACCACCTTGTCAATGTCGATTTTGGCTCGATCTCGGACCACGATCTTTGATCAAATCGTCCCCACTACGTCTTGTCGTAGATAATTCCTCAGTCGCCTCCATATCTAAAGTCCTCTAAAAAGGACACATTTCTTGAGGATCAATAGGGATTAGGTTGGATTCAGCCCAAATCATCTCATGAAGACATGGTAGGCCGTGGGACGATCGAAATATATAATGATTACAGTCACAATCTTCGACTTTATTCTTCTTCTTTAGTTGGTCTAGCTAGCTTAATCCACTCTTGGCTATCAAGTCCAAAGCCTTGTGAGATATAATGCAAGGAAGTTATCCAACCACCCAGCTTGACTTAGTGATTGGATGAATAAATGTTAGCGATTGTTCAAATTGGGTCTTAATCTCGTTCAGTTGCATCTCAATATTGTTGTGGAGGTTTGGGAATATCGTATCGAAACATCCTGTCACTGAGCCTAACCATCTCTTCATCTGCGAATGAGTACTCTTGACCCTGTATCACACAATTTTGTACACATTAATTACTACGAGATGATAAAAAAATATATTGATGACTTATAATAATCAAAAATTTAATTTAAAATATAAAAATAATACCCGTTTGTCGTAGTATTCCCAAAATGTCAATAATTTTTTGTCCACGCAGTACATAAATTCTTCTTGTATGGAACCAACTACTCTCTCTTAACATAATTCATTATCCCAAAGCGTTGGCCCCATACTACTTCCAGCTTAGCCACTTCAACTTTGAATTCCTCCTCGGTTTTGCCTCAACTATTTAAGCCACGTATTCATAAATGTTTGAGAATATTATTTAGTTTTCATGCTTGAACCAAATGTTTCTCCACATTCTTCGTTATATGTCTACGACACAGTATAAGTTGGGTCTCAGGAAAGAAATACTGAACTGCTTTCATTAAAGCCAATTCCCCGTCAGTGATAAATAGATGTGGACAAATCTCCAGAAGTTCAAACAACTTTTGTAGCTTTTCTAATACCCACATCAAAGAATCCGTGGTTTCGTCATGAATGAAGTCGAACGCAACGTGAAGTTTTTTTCCCGTCGGTGTCACTCCAATAATCTCTAACAACAACAACTTGTATTTATTTGTTTTGTACGTTGCACCCATAATGATAACGTACGAAAAATTATTCAATAAATCAATTGACTTTGGGTGCATTAACAGGACGTATTTGAGAAATACCGAATCATCATGAAATTCTTCCAAATGGTGGTAGCCATGCTCATATATAATTTTGAAGAAATGTTGAATTGGTGTTACTTCTCCCATGCTATCCCTTCAGACTTTCTGTACCAAATTCTGAACTTTTCGTAGCGAGGTCACATTATTGGGATCTGTAGCAAGCAGATGATTCTTGATTTGCTTCGACTTCATATTTTCTTGGGTAAATGTTTTAACTAGTTCATAATCCTCTTTCAGTGACGATCTCGATATGTGCCATTGACTATACTTGGTAATTGGGTGGTTGCGTCGATGATTCTGGCTAACATGCACTTTCCAAATATTACCACCAAGTTATTGCATTGCACTGCAATAACCTCAAAGGACAACCTATTTACTTCGACCCACGGACTTTTCTTTCACTCTCATCAACATCTCCAGTATATCTGGGAGATCCACTTCTATAGTAACCAAACACACAATAAATGTGTTTATTCCAACTTCTATGCTGCTTGATTACAAAATACATCTTATTTGCGTGACCAACATCAATAATCGATGAACCCGCTGCCTTTTTACTGCCAAATATTGTGTTTGTAACAAAACACCCGCTCACATCCGGATAAAGTGTTTCATCTATTGGTTCACAATCCTGAAAATATTTAAGTGTGTAGCAATTATAAGCAATATTTAATATTAATTAACGGTAAATAATACAACTAGTAATATTAATTCAATTAATAGAACTAAAACAAATATTTATTTAACGTATCAATTGAACTGAACTTATGTATTTATATATGTAACTTAAAAGCTTACAAAGTTAAATTAAGGGTCGTAAATTGCAAATTTTCCATTCAGTTAAACATGTTATCTAAATTAACAAAGTCAGAGGGGAAAAATTATAAATTTCTATTTACTTATTCAATTTAACAAAAGTAACAAACTCAGGGGGTAAAGTACACAATTTTCAAAATGTTAAAAATTCAAGGGGTAAAAGTGCAAGAAACAAAAAATGGAGGACATGCACCCAGACCATGTGCATGCACCCCCATCGCCTAGTACAGATTCATGTCTAGGGGTGCATGCACATGGTCTGGGCGCATATCCTCCTATACATGCGCTTGGTTCAAGCGCATGTCACCCATTTTTAAAAAATGTATATTATAATACAATAATAACAGCAAAAAAATTATATTTAACGTAAAATATAACAAAAATATACAATTTCGAAGCAAATAACTAAGCCAAAAAAATTTAATTAACACAAATATGTTGAAAACATACATATTTAAACTAAATAACTGGACTAAAAATTTTAAATTACCTTTGATTTGTCTGAGCTGGAACCCCCTTTCGAGTTAGTAGTCATTTGGACAAAATATTTAGTCCGGCCTCCGCTTGAGCTAGAAATGGTTTCAAAATTTTAGATAGAGAGAGAGAGTGAGGATCTTCAAAATTTTAGAATGAGAGAAAGAGAGAGTCGAGAGAGAGTGTGTGAGATCTGAGAGATATTTGATATATATCTTTAAAATTTTTAAGGGGGCTATGTGCAACATTTTAGGGGCAAAAGTGTAACATTTTAGGGGGGGTGCTGTATTTTATTTAAAAGGGTAGGGGCTGTCGTATTTCATTTAAAAAAGGAAAAATGGCAAGTTAGTAATTTTGTCGTGGGGTTGCATTTAGCACCTATGTTAATTCCCTTGCCGTTTTGTCAAATTTCAGTATTCCATGATCAGAATCTTACGCAAAAAATGAATTTTTGATAACAACATAATAAAGTGACGTCAAGCAAAAAAGAAATACTCCCACCGTCCCTAAATTATTTTCTTACTTTTCTTTTTTGTCTGTTCTTAAATAATTGTCTTGTTTGAAACTTTCTTTTTTAGGACATCACTTTTATAATTTTATCCTTACTTTTTCTCTCTACTTTAATTATGTGCCACATACATATGGACATTAAAGAAAACTACACATTATACCAATATTAATAATAAAGTCAATTATTTTTTCTTAATCAATGTGCCGCGGTCAAATAAGACAATAATTTAAGGACGGAGGGAGTAATTAAAAGGGTTAACTCCATCATTTGTCCCCGAAGTTTGAGCTTGTACACCAGCAGTCCTCAATCTTAGCTTTGTCTCACCACTAACCAAAGTATTCCATTTTTGCACAATGTTGGTCCTATGATGGACGACGTTAGGGTTGGGACCGTTAAGAGTCCATTATATTATTTTGAGATGTTTACTTAAGAATCCACTTTCAAAAATTATACTTATAATTTTCATAATTTTTCATCTTTACCCTCCACTTATGTTGTAATCATCTTGGTTGTGCTTAACTATTTTTGTAATTATAACTAACTCTAATGATACTAATATATTCATTAATAATTAGATTTTTCAAACGCGACTTTTGGGTGGAATGGAGAGAGTATTTGTTTTCCTATTTTCTGTGATAGCTATAGCAACCACCAAAGGCGTGGGAGGTGGCTATTGAACTAGGCCTTCTACAGTTCCGATCTCCTCCATTATTCAGCTATCAGAGTTAAAACACTATGTCTAATCATTTTCCAAAGAGTCGTATAAAGTAACAGACATACATAAAAGAGAGGTTCGATAGAATTTTGACTTAATTTCTTTGAACTTGAAGGCGAATAGACTATTAACCATGTCCTTGTCTCACAAAGTTTTATAGTTTTTGCAGAGAAATTGCTGAATATGATGAATGTTTGTAAGACTAAAAATTGAAGTTTTCAACCGAATTGCAGAGGACTACCCATTCAAGGTCAAATAAACAAGTTTTGGAAACTGGCAACAGAACAAGTAAATTACTATGCAATTAATTTCTAACAAATAAAACATCTTCAAAGAACTGCAAAACCCAGAAAATTCTTGGAGAAAATAGAAGGAAAAAACAAGTCAAATTCTCACAAAACTGAGCAAATTTTAAGAGAAATGACCCTTTGCTTTGAGTAAAAGGTACGTGAGTGCTCGCATGGGCACTTAACGGTCCCAACTCGAACGCCGTCCATCACAAGAATCAACAGTGTGCAAAAAGGGGATATTTTGGTTAGTGGTAAGACAAAGCTAAGATTGTGAACTATTGGTGTACGAGCCCAAACTTCCGAGACCAATGATGGAGTTAACTCTAATTAAAATGTTGCTCCCTCAATTTCATCCAAAAGTCTAATAATTAAGCGATACATACAAAAATGTTTGAGTATAGTCAGATGTTAATAGCATATATGAAGGGTAAAGATGAAATATTTATAAAAATCGAAGGCATAATTTTTTAAATAAACTCTTTAAGTGGAACATCCCAAAATAAAATAGTGACTATTTACTTGAAACGGAAGGAGTAATATATATATATTTTTTGTATGTATTTGATTAGCATGAATGTGACAAGAAAATTTAGTCTTGAACTTTCTTTTAATGCAAAATTCTATAAAAAGTGTAGGTTGCAATTTGCGCGAAGTTTATTCTGCAAAAATCCTCTTAAGTGATATAATTTCTAATAAATTATGTATTTAACACCTAAATTGAAATGAAAAATAAATCCCCATCACTACTCTTCAATAATTCTTGTGGATGGTAGCTCTATCAATTGTTATAATCTTATAGTGATGATCTTATAGTTGCATTTTTTTTCTTTTCTAGGGTAAAAATAATAAGGCTTAAATTGTAATTTGGTCACCCTACTATGACAGAAAATTCATTACGCTCACCCTACAATATTTTTTTCTCAATTTCGTCACTATACTTGGCATAAATCTTACGTTAATCACTCTATCCAGATTTTCGGATGAAAAACTTACTATTTTTTTAAATCCCAAAAATACCCTTACTAATAACTATCAATTTAATCACTACACTTAAACATAAATATCAAGTTCATCACTCTGATTTTTGAATAAACAGTTTAAAATTATCCTAAAATCCGAAAATGTCATTACTAAAATATTAAATTTATTGCAACCAAGAACAAACAAAAATCCAAAAATTGAGCAACTAGGGAAAAGATCAAACACCCAAATCAAGATCTCTTCATTCCAAGCTCAATCGCACGCACCCTAACTCCTTAAAGAACCCCAAATCGATCCAATTTTTAAAATCCAAATGGACCAAAATCATGAAAGACCCACAACCTTTCTTGAAACACTTAGTGAAGAAATCATCGAATCATAACGCTAGGCTCAATTGCCACAACACACATATGCCAATCGAAATTTCACAAGAACGTCTATTAGGGTTACCTGGCCACTCCATCGATTTCATTAGACGCACCCTCAATGAAATAAAGTTTGATGGGCCCACTACTATGGTTGAGGCGATCGACCACGTTTTTGGCAATGGTCCTTTAGCCCACTTTTAGTCGAATTTTCCTCCTAAAATTCATCCTTAACTCGATCTTCGTCATTCTCATTTCTATGAATCGAAGATCCATTCTCATATTCAATAATAGGCTATTTCATACCGGAATGAAAGTGACACTTGTGATTTGAGCATGCTAGGAGAAAAAGGTGATTCGGGATCTGAGGGGGTGGATAGAGACATAGAGTGATAGGAGTGGATGGATGGGAGATCGAGAGGGGGGGAGAGTCGTCGAGGTCGTTGTCGCGATCGGCTTTCAAGTCGACAATGGCGGAATGGGGATGTTGGAGGCGGTGGGGGGAGTCACAGACAGAAGGAAAGTGATGGGTGAATGATTTTGATTGTTTAAGTTTTTTTTTATTTGACCAATTAATGTAATAATTACTAATCCTAATTTTGTTTGAACACTATTACTAATCCTAATTAAATCAATATTAATATTTAATCTATTATTAATCCTAATTAAATTAACATTAATATTTGATATTATAACTACATTGAGATAAATGACTAATACTTTTAATTAGATTAAGATAAAAATTTATTATAATTAAATTCATTAGGAATTTCCCATAATACCTTTGAAAAATGGCATGTACCACATGATTGACTTAACAGATTTTTTCTAGTGGTGTCATTAACCCTTATTTAAATATCTATAATTACTTATGAATAATTTATAATAATATTTTAAGCTTACTTTATTCTACAATAATAACTATCTCATAATAATTTAATGCATTTGTTTAATATAATTAGTTTTATATTAAAAAAGTCAAGCTAAAGAATTTATTGCTTTAGAAAAGACCAACATAATCTTTTATTAATTTTGATTAAAAATTCGATAAGTTAACCTAATTTTTGTTTAATATTTTTAAGAATTAGTCTTGAAATTATGTTATTTTATTATATTTGAAATAACTTATTTAACTGATTTGATTATTTTAAATATTTTATACACAAAATTTTATACTATTAATCTTAATGCATTTTCTGTCAAAGTAGGGTGACTAAATAGCGATTTAAGGTAAATGGCATTTTGGTCTTTTTACAACCCTCCATCCAACAAAACTAACGGAAGTCAAGCACGGTGAGTTTATTGACTCAACATGCCAAATATAGTGATAAAATTGAAAAAAAAATTGTAAAGTAAGCTTAATAAATTTTCTGTTAAAATAGGGTTACCAAATTACAATTTAAGCCAAATAATAAACAGTAGAAAAGAGTTGTTCTAGACAACACGATGAAGACATGTGGTGGATGATGTGACCGACAAACGTAGCATCTCTCTTATTAGGTATGCAACATTCATGTTCATAATAGATCTTTTGCGAAATACTTTTCTTTCTCCCCTAATTAAAATTGAAATCGCAAAAAATCATAATAAAAATCGAGAATTGTTTCAAAACAAAAGGTCATTAATCTTTTAATTAGAGAGTCTAAACTCGCTTTTTTTTAGAGTAGGTCTTATGTGAAATCATCTTATAAATTTTAATTGTAGCACTGAGTTACACTCTTTTATAGTCACCACTAACACACGATGAATGATGACGTTCGCCTTACAAAAACACCCATAAAATAATTTTTTCTAATTTTTTGATTTTCTATTAACACTGTTATATTTCTAATGGACGATTAAATTACCCTTCATTTGAAGAATAGCCATTGTAAGTTGTAACGAAAGTACATACAATCAAATCATGAAATTATCTATATTTATACTATATATTAATGGAGGGCACAATTGGACTCTCCAAATGCTTTGGACTCCTCTCCTCCATTTTTTTCTCATTTCGTTTCTAACTACTCAACTTCCAACAATAAAAAAATTAAATAACAATTATACAACTGCTTATTTATAAATAATTATTCAAATTAATTTTGTTTTATATGTAATTAAAAAGTGAAGCACGCATGTAGTGTGTGTCATTTAATTTTTCCTTGGAGAATAATTATTCTTGTTACATAATTATTTCCCTTAATTAATTTTTTCGTTGTAGCAACAAAGTTGTTCCTAAAAATTTTCTTAAAAATGTTATTAGAGAAACTCATTGACCCGCCCCATTTGGAAAAAGGAAGAGCTTCTTAATTTGTTGATTCACGACAAGATTTGTAATGTGACAATCTCCAAAAAACTGACAGGCTTCCATGAAGGCTGAGCCATATGCAAGATGATTTAATCCTCTAATTTAAAAATAGAATTAATTTAATTTGGTCATCTTACTATTACAAAAAGTCCGTTAAACTCACTTTACAATTTTTTTTCACACTTTAATAACTGTTTTGGTTCAAACATTCAATAAAGTCACTGGTTATTTCCGTCCGTTATGTTGGATGTAAATTATTGAAAAGACAAAAATGCCCCTCATCTTTGGCATGAACATAATGGCACCCTTTTCATAATAACAAAAATACCCTGAATTATTTAAAAAGGAAACAATCCGGAAAATATATGGATTATATCAAATAGAAAGGTAAATAAATAAAAAAGGTAAATTAAAAGTAAAAAAAGAAGAAGATACTAATGGTTTTTTTTTTCAATTTTAAGAAAAAATATAAATATTTTATAAATAAATATATCGGGATATTCATTAGAAATCTACTAAAAAAAAAGAGAAGGAATTAGGTCATTATTTTCCGTAGAATCCAAAAATTAAAATAAGAAAGCTCAATCAATTGTTTGGATGAATATATACATAGATCTAAGGGCATCTCCAACCCAAAATTCCAAATTTGGTCAAAAACTACCCCAAATTTGGTCTATTTTAATACCAAATACTATTCCAACTCCAACCCACATCCACAAATCTTACCCCAAAATAAAATATTCCTTAGCATATTCTATTTTTATTTCTTTTTATTTATTTATCAACATGTATATTAATTTGCTATTAATCTTTTAAATAATAATTATTAGGATTGCACAATTAATTATTATAGTATATTTAATAATTTTATATTTATAATATTATTTACGTCATTAATAATATTTAAAAATTAGTAATTTTATAATTAAATTTATTATATAATTTAATAAATATACAAGTACTTGAAAATACAATAAAAATTATTACAATCAATACAAAATGTAACGAAAATCATACCACTTGATAAATAAAAACACATACATGATTATAAAATAATTTTAAACATATACTTAATATTTATTTTTTATTATTAAGGAGTAATATCTAAAATTAGATATTTGTTAGTTTAAAATATATTTAAATTAATAATATCATATTATTAATAATTTTGAGCATTTAATAATTCATAAAAATAAAAATATGACATGGATCCCCAATACCAAATTTGGGGGTAGTGAAAATTTGGTTTAGGTTTGAGTATTGGGTTGGAGTCGGATGAACCCCCAAATTGGAGATTTGGGGGTTGGATTGGAGACGGTCTAAATTGATAAAGTTGAATAAAATTCCATTATTTCTCTCTCCTATTCACAATTGCCGTGTTGTTCTTTAAAATTCTTCTTCGTATTCATCATTGGTTGGATGGGCATATAGAAGCTATTGTAGATGTAGTACATCTAAAGGCCGCGGAGCAAGAAAACAACCAATCCTACCATTTTTGTCGTCTCTTATACCAGCGAATACACCCACCCTCGCTCGATTCATCGGATCTGTCTCGCCGGTAGTTCTCACCCATTGTTGAGATCTTGGCGGCGCAGCTTTTGTTCGTTGATCCGAACCTATTCAACGTTTTGACTTCTAAATCACCATGGTTTATGACTTTCACGATTGTAATTGGGTCGTATATTCCCAGATCTTTTGACAATCTACAGATCCCTTCTTCTTTGCTCAGCAAACCACCTGCTTTCATCTATTGCTGGAACTCTCCTTGAAGACAGTGTCCGCTTGCTACAGTTGAGCTATTTGATGGAGTAGCCGAAGCTACTATTTTATTAAGGGTATTTTTGGATTTTTAAAAAAAATTAAGTTTTCATTTAAAAATTTGGACGAAGTGATGAACGTGACATTTATATTTAAGATAGTTATTAAAGTGTGAAAAAAATTTATAGAGTGAGCTTAACAAACCTTTTGTAATAGTAGAGTGACCAAATTGAGAATGAAACTTTAAAAATATTATAGATTATAACTTATATGACTTTAAAAACAACTAACTTTATTTAAATTTTCAGTTAAATTTTAATTAAGTTGACCTCAAAAAATCAAAATATTCTCTTTAAATGAAATGGAAGGAGTACTTCGTTAGATGTTTACCACATTAGCAAAATAGACACTTGGCAATTATCCATAAAAGTGACTACCTTCGCCTCAAAATAATTGTCATTTTAACAATTAATACATGATCTACCGGTATTAAGTTCAATCATCGTAGATATATTGTAGGGGTACTTTTTTTTTTTTTTTTCCTACCAACTCTTTTTAATGAGAGTTATAAATAAGAGTAATTTTGGTAAAATATGAATAAATGTTTTTGAAATTCTATAAAGATAATTATTTGAGACAAATTTTTTATTAAAACGACAATTATTTTGAGACGAGAGATAGTAGTATATATTAAGAAAAATGAGAAAATAAAGTGATAGAAGTTAAGGATCCCAATCTGACCTCTGGTGGCTCTTGCCAAATAGTAGTATTGTTGAACAACCAACCAAGAGTTTCTACTAATTATCTTCTGTATAATTTATAGGCAGCATGTACTATTATGTGATTATGATTTCCAACAACTTCATAGACCCTCTACTAATTTCTTCACTAGAGTCTAGAGCACAATTATGTGATAGTGATTCCCAACAACCTCATAAAGCTCATATATGTACTATGTAATTGTAATCAATCTATTCTCTCCTGTGTCTTTCAATGTCTTTAAAATACACCATATATCAATTGAAATGAAATCCTACTATATATATATATATATAAACTTATTTCTAAAGCTCCGGTTCGATTCTTTTTTTTTTTACGTTTTCTTAGAATAAAAAGAAGAATTTGAAAAAAATGCTTATTTCTATTTTCCCTACTCTTCTATCATGTCAACCAGCTCAATCAGATATATTTTTATTGAATTCCAAGAGTGTCAAATATCTCATTTTTTACTTTTTCTATTATTAAAAGTGTACGTAATACTAATATTTATAAGAAAAAGGTATTGATTTTGTAACGATGGGACTTGTTTTACCTTAACACAAGACATATGTTCTACCAAGATGGCCAGAGAAAAATCATTATCACGTACATATGTTGGACCAAGTTTCGGCAACATTGGCCCCAAAATAAATGCCCCACATTACACAGGACATCATCTCTTTCCACGAAAATTCAAATCAAATAGACCGTTTATGTAAGACAAGTGTACCTACCCTTTACTAGTTTAGTTCTATTTTCATAAAATTTCAGTTTCAATAAAACCAAAAGATAAAAAAAAAAAAATTTCTTAAATAGGTCTAAAATCATAAAACGAGATAGTACAAACTTTTTTTGGGTATAAAACCTAATTGACAGCTACTCATCTGTTAAAAGTTGTAGTACAATTAATCTGTAGTTGGAAGTTGTAGTACAATTAATC
Organism: Platycodon grandiflorus; assembly: GCA_016624345.1. Lineage (NCBI taxonomy): Eukaryota > Viridiplantae > Streptophyta > Magnoliopsida > Asterales > Campanulaceae > Platycodon > Platycodon grandiflorus. The sequence continues at coordinate 7,758,618 of CM028362.1, forward strand.
TGTAGTTGGCTGCCATCTGAAATATTCAAACTTTTCTATCTCATGTCGTCGTGACTTTTAGCAGCGTGAAAATATATTTATTTTTCGAAGATTTTAGTGTTTTCGTAATCATTTAATCTCTAACTCAATTGATACTATTTACTTCTTTTAATAAAGTGATCGACTTTTAAAATTTCAATAAAGGTACCTTGGTACTTCAGTCTACTAACGAACGAGTTCTAGTTCAAATTAAAGTTATTATTGTAGCCTTTCAACGCATTAATAATTATAATAAGGTAACAAAGAGGTTGGCTACACCATATAGCTATTATTATAACATTTTAAAGCATTAATAATAATTATAATAAGGTAATAGAGGGTCAAGATTCAAATCTCACATCCGACACCATTTGTTCTAACTTTACCAGAGACAACATCACGTTATTATAATGTTTCAAGATATTAATAATAATTATAATAATGTTTGGAGTAAGGCGTATATGTCCGCTCCATTATTTTTTTTTAAACAGAAAAAAAAAAAAAAATTCACTTGAAGCATTCTTTGGTGGCCATCAAAATGAAAAATTAAGATGATATGAAAGTCAATGATCAAACCTACCTCTTGGGCGGTCCCAAATTTAGGCCTATATATAGTATATCTTGCTGTCATTTATGTTAAAGTGTCACACTCCATAGGATTAATATACAATTTGGTCCCTAAACTTGTCAACTTTTTCTACCTAAGTTATTGTACTTGAATATTTTCTAAATTGGTACTTAAACTAAGGTTTTGGGCTCAGTTAGTCCCTCAACCGACGGAAGTCAGTTGAGGCGTTAGTTTCTTAATTTTATGACAAAAATGCCCCTGGCTAATGTTGATATGGATCTTACGTGGACAATTATATATGCTGAGATAGATTTTTTTGGCAAAAATAAAAATATAAAAAGGAAAAGAAAAGAAATTAAAATAGTGATAGCCCTCGCCTTCTTTCTCGCTCCTTAACAAGCAATGCGTAGAAAATAAACACTCCGTGACAAAGATCGGTGGCAAAGGATCTTCTCACTCACTATCCCCGGACTCTCAAACAACTCCTTCATCTCTCTCTTCACACACACAAACACACTTTCCTCGTCACTACACAAATTTGGGCTCTTTTGCCCCAAATCAAAGGGCCCTAAAAAACCCTAGATTTCAAAAATCTTTTCCATACCCAAACCCCAAATCTACTACCCCGATTCCAAAATCAAGAGCCGCGAAGGAGGAGAGGATGTGGTTGTCGATGGTAGTTGCATGGGCATTGGTATCCAACGTGAACCAACGAAGATGAGATCGAGCTCTAACAAGGGTTCCTCGATTACACCGCCGCCGTGGCCCCAACAGCTTCTTCACACCACCACGATATGTCGACCGTGGCCACATTTGAGATCTCAGTAAACTGGGCAACGGAGGCTGGGGTCGTCGCGGCCGGGCGTCATCAAGGAACCAGATTGGACAATGAAGATGTAAACCCTAACCCTTACTCGAATTTAACCCCATCAAGAATTGGTTCCATTAACACCGTAGGCCGCCAGCCTTTCCCGTTTACTAAATAAAGATTCAGATACGAGAGAACGCAACAATGTGCAAGAAGACTGAGCTATATAAGTCTACAATGGATGAAATTGACTCGTTGTTGGGTAGGATGAGATGTAGATATTAACGCGAAGCTTTTATTCGCTAACTTTGACACATATCGAGACTTTGTTGCCTTAGAATTTCTGCTCATATTCTCTCAATACATCTTCTTTTCTTTTTCTCCGGGGATTAAATGTTTTCAAATTGGTACATATAGTGTTCTTATGGAGATTGGGTTATGTACATATATTGAATTGCTCCGTAATCCGATGGATGGAAATTGGGACGCCAAATGAAAATAATTCTTAATTTAAAAGTTTGAAGATGTTGATGGTTTCTCTCAAGAATATTGATATATTTCATTAATCGAATTGGAGGTTTATTCCACGTCGGATTATTGCACTTACTAATCAGGGGCATTTTTGTCATAAAAATAAAAACTAACGGCTCAACCGACGGAAGTCGGCTGAGGACTAACCGAGAGCCCAAAACCTCGTTTAAGTACCAATTTAGGAAATGTTCAAGTGCAATAGCTTAGGTAGGAAAAGTTGGTAAGTTCAGGAACCAAATTGTATATTAATCCCACTCCATATATAGCTAAAGCTTAAAGGATACTCCTACACATGCTTTAGGAACTTTGTTTTGAATGCTTTCGAAGCTTTAAATGCGTTCCTTAATAAAGCCAGCCAACTTTTAGTAGTTCTTTTTTTTTTCACCTTCTTCTTTTGTTTTACTACTAATTTTGGTTCCTTTATGAGTTCATTATTCATATGTTACTCGATCTAGTATCCAATTTAAAGGATCCATATTAACCAAGATAATATAAATTAATTCAAACAGAAAGAAACTAATCCTTGAAGATTGTGTTGTTTTTCATGTTTTACTCTAATATCCGGTCCATTTTATCGTAGATAAATTAACTCCAACAATTCATTATTCTAAAAATAATTGAATGTTCTAATTGAAAAGCAATTTTCATGGAATCAAAATTTGCAATTTAATTTGAAATAAAAAATCATTCAAATTGTTTATTTAGGTTCAATATCATGGAAAGAGAAAAAGGAAGTATAAATAAAGGTTTAACATCAAACTTTAGCAGTTGAATTGATATACCTTAGGCATTAATTCTTTGAACTTATCAACATCCAATAAAATTGGCTAGCACAAGCCGAAAGAAGTTTTATTCATAGTTTATCGCTAGAGGTGATAATTTTTGTTCATACCCATATATTCGGTTATTCACTCGGTCTGTCCACAAATTAATGGTATGTGTGCATGCAATATTGTAAGTAGGCAAAAATAGACACGCCTATTTTTGTCCATTAATTCACACGGTCTTATGTGGGCATAAATGGGTGCCCATATAGTCATTTTTTATGACAGTGTGTTAGAGAGTACCGTAATGTTATTTTACCGCCAACGACATTCTCCGACGGCCACCACCACCTCTGGCGACCATAGGCACCGTCCATACCAACCTTGTTCGCCCGTTTGCCACCTTTATTTGCCTCGCTATTGTACCAAAACAACAATCACTTAATAGTGATAACAAAGATGAATAATTTTTGGCTATGATCAAGTTTGAAGCTTTGATTTTTCCAGATTTGGCAGTGATCGAATTTTGAAGAAGATTATCAGTGTCTTCATCAAAGTAATCAACCATTTGACACAATATCGATAGCTTTTTGACGTTGGAGATCGCGGGATTGCTACTTTATCGGATAAACCATTTAGCAATGCTGCACGACATCACTTGTTTGTATATATTCTCTATATACAATTAGATTTTTCGCTCAAATATGCTCAGGAAAATGTGTTCAAAAAGAAGTGAAATTGCACTGTTGCTCCTATCAACTACTCGTATATCTTCAATCGATTTTAGTGCCCAATAAATTGGTTAGGTTTTTCCATAGTTCATGAATGATTGTTCATGTCAAGATCCATTTTAAAGAATATTTTATGGTATCTTTTAATGTCTCAATGGTATTTATACTATTTATTAGGGTTAATTCCATCATTGGTCCTGAAATTTGGGCTTGTACACCAATAGTCCCCAAAAATAATATTTTTCTTTCCAAACCCATCTCCTTTTGTAATTGCAGATAAAAAAAAGGGTTAATGACACTAAAAGTCCTCGACTATGACCGATTCCACCAAGTAGTCCCTTAAGAAATTTTAGTCCCCGACTATGAAAATTAGACACGGTTGATCCTTTTGTTGAATGTCGTTAAGAAAATTCGTTAAGTGTCTCATGTGCCTCTCACGTGCATTTGATTAAGGGCTAAAAGAAATTTCATCTCATGTTCTTCTTTCCCCACTCTCTCCTCAACACCGAACCCAAAGAACCCCTCCCTCCGTCAAGGCCCAAACTACGGTGACATCTATCCCTTCTCCCTCCTCTCTCTACATCTCTCACACACACACACACACACACATGTAATCGAATCAACCCACTTCCAAGAATGCTTTTACAATAAACACCAAATCAAACACCAAACGAAAGAAAGAAAAACACCCAATCGCAGAATAAACCCACTTCCAAGAATTAAGTCTATGCGTTCGGGTATTCTCCTCCGCCAATTTCCGAGATGGGTTTGATCGGAAGAGCCTTTAGTCGGCTTTTCGGGGAGAGGGTTTAATGACTCATTCTCTATTTACAAACCTTAAAAAAATGTGGGGGGAGGGAAAAGCCCTAATTCGCATATGGGAGATGAGAGAGCTGGAGATCGCCGAGGAAATTATTTGGCCACACTGGAAGCCGGACTGGAAGAAGGGGGTGGCAGTGGCGAGAGGTTGGTTACGGCGAAGGAGACGGGATAACGAATCAGAGATGGATGAGTGTCGTTGCTTGCCGAGGATGGCGGCGTGGGAGGTTAGCCGGACGCCTCAAGGATGGAGGTCGTCGGCTGAGAGAGAGGGGTGATGATCTATACTGAATAAAGGTGGTCGAGCCGAGAAGGACACATCTACCGAGATGCAAGAGATTTGAGCCCACAGAGAGAGAGATGGTCGAATTTGATGGAAATCACCGTGTAAGTTGTCGTGAGAGAGGGGAGAGAGTGCAGGGAAGAGGGTGGATTTGTGGAGGTGTTTTAAACTTAATAAACTAAAATTACATTTATGAAAATTGGTGGGGATGACTTCTTGATTTTTGTGAGGGTTGAATGGTAGAGATATGGTGGTGAAGAATGAAGGTGGTCATGAGACGGAACTAGAGGTGTTGAAGTGGTGGGGGAGGGTTGTGATGATAAGAGATAAGGAAATTATTAAAGAGGAAATAGGAGAGAGAGTAAATTTAATTAGCTAATTATAATAATACCGTCATGAAATTTCATAAATACCCTTAACCAAAGGCACGTGATGGACACATGACGGACTTAACGGAAAAATACTAACGGCATCCAACAAAAGGACCAACCGTGTCTAATTTTCATAGTTAAGGGACTAAAATTTTAAAAAAAAATTCTTAAAGAACTACTGGTGGAATCGGTCATAGTCGAGAGACTTGTAGTGTCATTAACCCAAAAAAAAAAAAATAATAGACTCTTTATGAATGAAGGCTAGTAATAGACATTAAAAATAGGGCAAACTAAACAAATGGTCCATGTAGTTTTAGTGTTTTTTGCATTTCGTCCTTACACCTCGCAAATGGTCCCCGTACTGACACTTTTTACACAAATGGTCCTTCCATTTAATTCTCGTTAATTTTTGCCGTTAAGCGCACACATGCCATTCACGTGCATTTGTCGAAGGACAAAGTAGTCATCTTGTCTTGAAAAGTACAGGACCAATCTTGAAATATAAACATTAAATACACTTGAGGGTTCAACCACCTTCATTATCGCCTCGCTGCTCTCACAGAGCTCCATTGTTATTGCCACATGTGCAAAATTATTTACCCTTTACGCCAAATTAATGATCATACTGTTTGTTAATTATCACAAATTTGCAGAAAGGCAAGAAGAAAAAATTGATCCGTTACTCAGGTGGGTAGAATCAGAATTTGGCTTCAAACTTGTTGTATACTCTAAGCTTCTTTGGTGTCAAGCAGGAGGATGGTCTTGTAAATGCCATAGAAAGCCTTCTTAAAAAAACATATAATTATTTCCGTTGGGATTCTTCGTGGGAGACTGCTAATTGAGGATGCCATTGATGCACTTGCCCATTTTCTCAAAATGTTTATATATATATATATATATATATGTGTGTGTGTGTGTGTGTGTGTGTGTGTGTGTGTGTGTGAAGTGTATTTCTTTCCTTCTTCACCGGAATGAATAAAAAAACTAAAGATCCTTTCTAGCTTGTTAGTGCGAGAGAGAGAAATTAATTGAACGATTAGTTATCAAATTCAAACCAATTTGTATTCTAGTTTCCGAACAAGGGCAAAGCCAAGGGCATTCTAGATCGAAACTAAATTGTATAGACCAATTTTTCTAAAATCAAAAATTAAAACCGTATCAAGGGCATTCTTTCGGGTTTGGCATTTTTGATTTTTCGTGTTCGGTTCCTAAGTTTGAGAGAGAGAGAGAAGAATCAAAACCCACATCAAAAGCTCACCTTCCCATATTTTGATTTCTTGAACTTACACTTTTTAATTTGGTTTCTTGAATTTATGCCAAAGTTGGGTAAAAGGTATTCAATTGGATGAATTAACTTGGGATTTGTCTTTGTTTGGATTTTTAAAATCGAAGCAAAAGTGTTACGCGAGATCACCATTGCCGGAGAAGATGACAATGGTCGGCCGGATTGTGAAGGCAATGCATTTCTTTTTCAGTTAGCCCCCTTTGGGTTTCTAATTTTACGCAAAATTTTAGTATTTCACAGTTGGTCCCTGTACTTTCATAAGCAAAATGACAATTTTTTCCTTGTCCAAATTCACGTGAGGAGCACATGTCAAGACTTAACGGCCAAAATATGACGGAACTAAACGGAAGGACCAATTGCGTTCAATTGGTTGGTACGAGGACGACCGACAAAATTTTTTTGTATAGGGACGAAATGCAAAAATGCTAAAACTATAGGAACCATTTGTGTAGTTTGCCCTTAAAAATAATATTTTTAATGTCTATGAACCTCGAATACCGTAACGCATATAATAGACTCTTTCCAAAAATAATATTTTTCTTTTAATGTCTCAATGGTTTTTCCATAGTTCATGAATTTTGAAGAAGATTATCGTGTCTTCATCAAAGTTGGAATGTGCGAACTCATGTGATTTTTAATGAAAGCAAAAGGGTCAATTCCATTTAACCCTAAAAAATAATATTTTTCTTTCCAAACCCATCTCCTTCCCCGTCACTAGTCTTCTTCCCCGGCCGTCACCGGTCTTTGATAATCCTTCCCCCATCATGCATCACCATTTTCATCACTCCTCTTTCCTAATTTCATGTCTCCATACATATACATACAACAATATCTGTATCCATAATTGTTAAGATCTTAATTGAAAAAAATAATTTCCCAATTGCAAGCCCTAGATGAAATCTTGTTGCAACCCGTGTGCATTAAAGAGTATAAAATCAGGTGGGGCATTGAATAGATCGCACGGTGCGCTGGATATGGGCTCGCGGAGACGGGCTGCTACGAGCGAAAGCTTAGACAAATGGTGCGAGAGGGAGCTATGAACGTAGAAGAGAGATAAACCGCATGAAGAAGCAAGCGCACGGGCACGGGGTTGTTAGGGGTGTAAATGGTTCGATTTATGTCAAAACCATGAATCGAACTACCTCCTACTGGTTTCATTTTTTTCAAACCGAACCGCCTGAGCCTCGAAACCGAATCGAACCATTCAGTTTGGTTTGGTTTGATTCGATTTTATGGTTCAAAGAAAAAAAAATTTTGATTAATTATTTTTCTAGAATTATTGGAAAGATATTGAAAAAGAAAAAGACAATGTCAATTTTTAAATATTAAAAAAGAAGAAAAAATTTGTGACTAATTTTGCGACTGTCGAGAGAGATGTTACGATAGTTGAAAAAAAAGGAAAGAGATGAGGATCGCAGACGAGACCGAAATGTCGAATCGATTTAGGTGAGAGGGACAATGGCGGACTAATGATGAGACACAACATTGCGTTGAAGTGAGAGAAAAAGAGAGAGAGAGTTGAGAGACTAAGGCGTGAGATTACCATTTTTACTCTTAGAATTTTTTAGATCTCAGTCAACGGTACAAAATTTTCAAGACAAATCAAATAACTATTAATAACATGAATACTATATATATATATATATATATATATATATATAAATAATAGTTTGATTTGGTTCGGTTTTACCCTAAAACCACAAACCGAACCGAACCGACCAGTTTATAAATTTTTTAAACCATGACCGAACCACCTTAGACTAAAACCGAACCAAACCGCTCGATTTGGTTTGGTTCAATTCGCTTTCGCGGTTCGACGGTTCAATTTACACCCCTAATTGCGGTAGCTAACGCCGGAGTCTGTCGGAGACTGTGTGTCTATGAGCTGGATTTTAGTCTGTGTATATACGCATACTTGTGTGTGAGAGAGAGATAACACAACCACACAGAGAGAGAGAGAGAGAGAGAGAGAGAGAGAGAGAGCTGAGGCGATGAGAAAGACCAGAGGTGATGTTAGGTGAGGGGAGGAGTCACGGGTGCGCTGGAACAAGCTCGCCACTGAGCAATACGACCGAAGATGAGGTCGTCTACTTGCGAGACAACCGGATCGATCCTTTTTTGCAGAAAAAAGGATAACAAATGAGATGGGTTTGTAAAGAAAAATATTATTTTTTAGGGTTAAACGGAATTGACCCTTTTGCCCTCATTAAAAATCACGTGAGTTCGCACATGCCCACTTAACGATCCCATTCCTAACGTCATCCATCACAGGGACTAGTGGTGTGCAAAAATGACCTACTTTGGTCAGTGGTGAGACAAGTCTAAGATTGAAGACTATTGGTATACAAGCCCAAACTTCAAGGACCAATGATGAAATTTACCCTATTTATTAAATATTAAGTTTATTTGATAAAATATTTAATGGCTTAATAATTATCTTAAAATATATATGTTGGTTATTGAATATGACCATAAAGTTGGTTCTTGATGGAAGACATAAGTTTTCGTTTAGAGTAGGTCTTCTGTGAGACCGTTTTACGGATTCTAATTCGTAAAACGGAGCCTCACTCTCTCACAGTTCAGCCCAACAATACATGATAGGTCAGGTTAGGGAGATCCGTCTTACAAAAATTTTCTGTAATACGATCCTTTATTAGTTTTTGTCTTTCGTTTATTATAAATAGGAGTCTAGTTCTCTTTCTACTTTGGATTAAAGGTTAATGACACTATTAGTCCCTCGACTATGGACTACTGTTAACAATTATTTTTTAAATTTCAGTCCTCAAGAGTATTAAAAAGTCACGCGGCTAGTCCTTTTGATGGATGTCATTAGTAAAATTCCTTTAAGTCAATCATGTGAGTTGCACATGCCATTTTTCAAGGGTATTATGAAAACTTCATAGAGGAATTTAATTATAACAAATTTTTATATTTTTTTATTTAAATAAACAAAATTTATCTTAATCTAATTAAAAATATTAGTCATTTATCTCAATATAATTATAATATTAAATATTAATATTAACTTAATTAGGATTAGTAATAGTGTTCAAACAAAATTAGGATTTGTAATTATTACACTAATTGGTCAAATTAAAAAACAAACTTAAACAATCAAACCATCACTCATCACTCCCCCCCCCGCGAAGTCCGGCAGTAGAGCGAAACGGTTAGTTGAATATAATTATATCTCTTAAAATAATTTTTGAAGATCATTCAATGATTATAAAATATTTAGTTGGATCCTATATTTACATGTTTTTGATATATTATCAGTGTGAAAAATTTTTACACATATTTCAAAAAAGTGCATCAATTTTGAATGAACCGATTTAAAATTTTGTTGATATGTATCATATATTATAGACATTATTTTAGGATTTTAAATAAGAATGTAAAACCCATAATTTGACATGGAGAGAGTAACATTTATAAAAATAAAGATTAGTTGGTTTAAATTAAAAATTAATTTATAGAATAATGTAATATTTTTTAAATATCTTAACATATAATATAATTGGTTGAGTTGGTTTAAGGAATATATTTATATTAAAAAGGTGTGAGTTCAAGTTCTATTGACAACATTATTTTGTTTTATTTTTCATGCTTTTCCTTGTAAATACCTAAAATTATTCTTCTATTATAATTAAAAGAATATATAATCTAATAATAATACTTATTGTTAATTAGAAGAAGGTATTAGGTATTATCTATTATTAGGTATAATTGTTAGCTAATGACCTAAAAATAAAAAGTCTCCTCACTCCAAAAGTCAAGCTTATTAGAGGCTTGAGAATTGAGAGAAATTCAAAGGTTGGTGAGGTGTCACAACCTAAGACATCCTCATCGACTATATATATATATATATATATATATATATATATATATATATATATATATATATAGGGGAGTATTCAATAGTTCTTAAATATAACTATCAATAGTTACTATTATATCAACCATTGGATTGAAAATCAATGACTAAGATTTAATGGTTAGTTGAAAAATGTAATTAATGCAAGTAGGTGAGTCATTTAATGCAATAATCTTAGTCATTGATTTTCAATCCAATAGTTGATATAATAGTAACCATGATGATTATATTTCTAAAGTAACCATTGAATACTCCCCATATGTATGTATGTATGTATGTATGTATGTATATATATATATATATATATATATATATATATATATATATATATATAGATTCTTAAATGTCTCGAATTGAGACATCCAAAAATAGTTAAATTTTAATTGGGTTTAATTAGTTATATTTGAATGGTGAATAATTACCCCTTTCTTCTAAATGGTAGTCACTCTTTTAACATTTAACTACCTCATTAATGACTAATTTAGGTGTAGGGGTAATTTGATAATATAAGTTATAAAAAAACTTTATTGCCCTTAAATATTTATAACAAATTATACATAACTGCCCTTTTTGGATACCTCAATTCGGGCCATTTAGCAACATCATTTAGAAGAGTAAGAGTAGCTATCATTTAGAAGAAAAGGGTAATTATTCACCATTCAAATATAACTAATTAAACCCAATTAAAATTTAACTATTTTTCCACAAGTTATATGGTAAATACTTGTATGAAAATATGAGTAAAATTATATTAGTACTAAATAAGCGGTTTGGGTAATTGGGCGGGTAATTATTGGGCAGGTACTGCTAATATCAAAATCAAACCGTTCCCCGATTTTTCATTTCAATTATCCCCATTACCCACCCCACATCCAGTTAAACCAGTTAACAACCGTTAACTTGGGTTCAGTTCAGTTCGGATATCCACGGTTTAGTTCGAAATTGCCATCTCAGTCTGTCTGTAGGAATATTATTACATCCGTCCTAAAATAATTGTCGTTTTAGTAATTTGCACAAAGATTAAGAAAGTTTACAAAAAAACTGATCTACCCTTATTTAAGTTCATTTATTGTAGATAAATTGCATGAGTATTTTTTTTTCTTTCCTCTTAACACCTCTCTTTAATGAGGGTAGAAAATAAGGGCGGTTTCGGTAGAATATGGACAAATATATTTTGAAATCCTATAACAATTATTTTAGGATAAAATTTTTTTGCTAAAACGATAATTATTTTGATACATATGACACGGTGTCAGTATGAGAGCAAATCATTTTATGCTCTAGGTTAATGTATGCTCAAGGTTTTATAGGGGTATGTAAGGCTAAATGACACAAAAATAAAGAAATAATAATTAATTATAAATTATTTATTTCAGAAAAAAACCATTAATGAAAATTGAAATTAAAAAAAAAAAGAAAGAAAGGAAGAGATGAAATGTAGCAACAATATTTTATTATTTTCTCTACAACGACGACTTAGTCTTCTTTTAGGAACTCTTGTTTCGTAACAATGACTGATTTAGAAACGCGAAGTGCAATAACTTTTTCTATTATTTCTCAATTTTTTTTTAATGTCTCAATGATATTTATATAATTTTATTAAATATTAAGCTTATTTAGTAATCAATAGTCTAATTTTTTCTACGTAACATGTTTAAACAAGAAAATTTATTTTTTTATGTGGCAAAAAAATATTAAATATAGAGAGTCCTCTTTCTAAACGTTCTCCAATCCAAAACTTCTTTTAGAACATTCTTTCAAATGTGATAGTTTTTATTTTTTATTACAAAACACAAATAATAAAAGTTGCTATTTTATTTATTGAACGCCAAAATTGGCGGTAAAAATAAATAAAAAATAAAAATTACTATTTTATTTTATGTTATTGTATTTTTTTTAAATCCTAATTTTTAATTATTATTTGATGACGTGGATGAAAAGACATCCTCTACGTGATCCTCCAATTCTAGAGGACCACGTATAGGATATCTTTTCGACTAGATGTCACATCACCTCCACCTCAGCATATAGTATTTGAATTAAAGAAATTATTATTATTATTTGGTTAAAGTCTATCTTTCCTATCTACGTGTCTTGCATTTTTCACTAAATATATGATTGCATTGTAGAAACTCTATGATAGACAAATATATTTAGAAAGGATAGAGTGTACAAGTTATTGACATGGCCGGCCCAAGGGTAAAGCCATCAAAACCCTTGCTTTAGGCCTCAAAAATTATTAGGCCTCATATTAAAAAAAAAAGTTACTTATTTTAATAAAAAAAATTAAATGATGAGAGTAACTCTTATTTTTCATCACCCATTCATTAATAGTTTAGCAACTTATATGTTTAAATTTTTTTGAGTTTTTATTAGCATGACTATTTGGTATAAAATATTGATTGCGATAAACTCGGTTAGTAAAAATATGCAATCTAAAGATAGGTGTATCGATGTTGCTATACAATAGTTGAACGGTCTTATTTCATTTTTTTTTAAATAGGGAAGACGGATTTGAAAATGCTATAATTTCTACTAAAAAATTGCTAGAGAAATGAATATAGAACCTAAGTTCGTAAAAATGTACTTTTGTAGAAAGAAACAATTTGATAAAATTATTGACAATGAAGTTGTAAGATTTTCTTAAAACTTTTAAAGTTGATTACTTTTTGTTCATAATTATAGATAAAAACAATTACTTCATTTCAAAGTAGATTTGAACAATTTAAAATGCATCAAGATATTTTTGATTTTTTATTTATCATTGAGAAATTAAGGTTATTGGATAATGAAAATTTAAAAGAAAATTCCCTTAACCATGAACTTTTATTAAAACATAATAACAACTTTGATATTGATGGATTAAATTTTGCAGAACTAAAATTTTAAGAGAAATTATACAAGTAAAAAAATGATACATCAAATAACATATTTAATTATATAATAAGACTTGATTCATTTCCAAATGTGTATATCGCTTATAGAATAATGTTAAGGATTCCCATAATTGTTGTTTCGGCAAAATGAAGTTATTTAAAACTAAAATTAATAAAATCATATCTAAGATCGACAATGTCTCAAAAAAGATTAAGTGGACTAGTTTTTTTATCGATTGAAAAAGAATTGTTAAATGAAATCGATTACAATAATTTAATAAATATAATAATTTTAACAAAAAAAAATTATTTATTTTAGGCCTCACTTTAGAGTAATTGCTTTAGGCCTCCATAAGTGTTGGTCGGCCCTGGTTATTGAAAGAAGCGTCTCCTAATCTATAAGACTTAGTTTGAATAAGGAAAATACAAAATATATCACCTACAGCAACCGCTTGCGTCCCAGATGCATTGTGAACTTGTACCTTGCGCAAAGATACAAGTCTACAATAGTGAATCCAAAAAAATATTTCAGTGGGGCCATAAAATTTAACTATCACATAAAAAAAAATTAGAAATTACAATTCACCACTAGTATTTACCTCATTGTTGCTACTTGCATAACTTAAAAAATTTTTTTGAGTGGGGTTACTATCTAAAAATTACAATTTTATAAGCCAATTTTTTTTTTTTTGGGGTCACTTCCCCAACCCTAACCCCAAAGAGTGGATCCTGGATCCGCCACTGCAAGTCTACAATGCATCAGGTTGATGCAAGTGGTTGCTGGGGGTAATATACCTAGCGTTGTACTTTGAATTATAATAGTTGTATTTGCTCTGCAATCTATCCACCCGCGTGTACCTTTGCTTCAATTCTTGGATTCGTTTGAGTGAATAGAACATGCATGATATTAATATATAGGGAACCTCATTTTCAATTTGTCAATCAAAGACATGAATGAAATTAAAATATTTTCATAAGAGAATAAACTTGGAAACATTTTTCCTAGGTTTTATTTTTGTTAAACGTAATAACCGTATTAAAGGGGGATTTTTATTGATGCCTATCTACAGTTACTCCTCTTTTTGACATGATTTTAATTAAGGTCAAGTATATATAGGACACTGAATCAAGATAGATTCTTGAGGTGTATGTCTAGACATGGTTGAGGTGTATTAATTAGATTTGGCTTAAAAGGAGTAACAACACCTTTAAATACTCTATCTTAGGTTCTCTCTCTCTCTCTCTCTCTCTCTCTCTCTCTCTCTCTCTCTCTCTCTCTCTCTCTCTCTCTATATATATATATATATATATATATATATATATTTGGGTGAACATTGATATATAATGCGTAAAGCTTTGTTCTCCTTGGCGATATATATAGAGTTTGTTATTGTTGTGATTTAGTGACTTTGTTTTTTTTGTGATTTTGGACTTTCTCTCTTTTTGCATGGTCACACCCAGTGGCGGACGCAGACAAATTCTTAAGTGGGGCACAAATTCTTAAGTGTGGTCGTGTGGGTGCCGTTGTGCGAAGCAGCGGACGTGGGGTGCAGTGCGGTGGTCGGTGGTGCCTGGGAGTCGGAGACAACTGACAAGAAAACCGGAGAGGTCAGAGAAAGAGAGAGAGTATCGCGTCGTGATGATTGATGAGGAGTTAAGGGCGTCCACAGTGGGAGCCCTCCCACCGTCCCCTAAAAATAATTTTAGAGATTTTTATCTTCCTGATCCTACAATCCTCTATCCACCCTCTATCTCTAAAACTAATTAAATCACCCTCTAAATATAGAGTGAGTTTTAACATAAATAGTGACTCAAATCCTCTACATTTTCTTCACTTTATTTGAACACAATATACTTTTGTTTAATATTTTAAAATAAAAATTATTAAAATATACTCTCTCCGTCCCTAAATTATTGTTTTTTTTTTGTTCGTTCCTAAATAATTGTCTTGTTTAAAACTTTTTTTTTAGGAAATTATTTTTACTATTTTACCCTTACTTTTCTCTCTACTTTAATTATGCGCCATATACACATGGGCATTAAAAGAAACTATACATTATACCAATATTAATAATCAAGTCAATTATTTTTTGTTAATCCATGTGCCGAGTCAAACAAGACAATAATTTAGGGACGGA
This sequence comes from Platycodon grandiflorus, assembly GCA_016624345.1. Taxonomy (NCBI): domain Eukaryota; kingdom Viridiplantae; phylum Streptophyta; class Magnoliopsida; order Asterales; family Campanulaceae; genus Platycodon; species Platycodon grandiflorus. The sequence continues at coordinate 7,773,684 of CM028362.1, forward strand.
GAGAGTATAATATATTTTTCGTAGTATATAAAATTTAAAATATTTTATTTTAATTGTGGTGAAAAATATAAATAAAAGAGAAAAATATAATGATTTGTTAGTTGAGATGAGAGATATTTAATTTTTAGAGGGTTATATAGAGAGTGCTTGTTGGAGTAAATTTATTTTTAAAGTGTTGAAAAAATAAAATTTAAATAAAAAATAAGGTGTTTAGAATGTAATATAGAAAAGTATTATTGTGATTGCTCTAAGACTCGACCTCTAGGGTGTTTGGGCAATGGGCTGATTAATTATTACTCCATATTACTACTACTAATTTTTTTATAAAAAGTCAAGTGGGGTCACGTGACCCCACTCTAATACACATCCGTCCGCCACTGGTCACACCACCTTTCTCATTATCTATCTCTTACTTTTTCTCCGGTCATTACAAAAAAAAAAACACTTCTAAATATTGTTGTATCTTTTTATCTTTCAAAAATACTCTCTCCGTCTAAAAATAAAAAAAATTACTAATTGATGTTAGTACCACTGTTATAGTCAATAAGAGGCTTAACTAAATTTAGTTATTTTCTGAATTTGCTCAAACGAGACGAGAGAAATATTAAAAGAAGATTGTGACGTACGTGTGGATGGAAAAAGTAGAGCATTAACCTTGCTTGATTGATTCATTCATTGTTTTCTAGTGGAGTAATTAATGGGTAATTTGGAGTTTGGACACAATGCGATGCGATGCACTTACAATGTGAATCTATATATAGGCTTTTTATTTAAGAAAGGCACATTAATTCTAGTAACTTGTTATTTTCTCACAAATAAATTACTCCAATGTGAATATTAGTATCATTTTACCTGCAATAAATTCACCCTCGTCATTCTTGCGAATGCACTTAAAACAATGGAAACAGATCGATTTTAATCATTACATTTAAAACAAGAAGCATATTGAATCAAGCTTTCTAATTAAGGCCCGACTTAAGGATTAATTAATTGACTATATATATATATATATAGCTAGCTAGGTGCGGGACTCCGGCCTCATGATGAGAGCAACCTCCAAGATTCAAGGAACCCACGCCCATATATATATATATATTCAGGGCATTCACCAGAACAACTTAACTTTGTTCAATTCCTGTTTAAGAGTTCCTCTATCATTTGCAATGCTATCATTTCCTCCTCATCGGTGATCCCATTTCCAATTAATTCCATCCCCTGACATAATCTCCGGTGTGGGGGTTCATGGTCCTGATCTGCAGTTTGTGCTCCTCCAAACTGATTGATCACATTATTGTTATTCTTCTTCCCCAGCTCTACAGTCATGACCCAGTTGGAGTCCGAGTGTGCCCCGGCCCGCTTCTGCCAAACCCCAATATGAGAGCTCTCAGTATCCAGCCTAAGGCAAGTGAGTGAAGGAGAGGGAGTTTTGCAACACTTGCGAAGCTTCGCGCTGAGTACAGCGGAAAGAGCAGTTTGGGAATTTGACGAATTAGTTGGTGGAGACTTGTCATCATTGTTGCTGTTCCCTGCAGCAGCTGCAGGTTGAGTTTTTGCAATTGGAAAATTTGTTTTAGCATTCCTGCCACTCATTAGCACCGCCGCCTCATCATAGGCTCTAGCCGCCTCTTCTGCTGTCTCGAATGTCCCCAGCCACACCCGTCTCTTCCTATATATAATATAATATATATAAAACCCCAATCGATCGATTATTAAATTTATATTCATAAGAAAATCTACGTATTAATTGTCGTACACTCATACATGTATTACCGTAATGTGTGTGTGTGTGTGTGTGTGTGCGTGTAAGGGAGAGAAGATAGTGAAAGATGTGAGTGGGGGGAGGGGTTTGGGAATGAGCATGTTCAAGTATATACATCCATGTATGATGATATATATATATAGGAACGAAAATAATTAAGAAAACAATAATATGCCTAGTTTGGTAGTTGCATTGAAGGTGTTTTTAAAAATGATTGACATAAGAGGAATTGAAGCTGCAAATATGTACGTACAGTAAGGGGTGGCGAATTTCGGATACCCAAGATCCCCAGTGGCGTTGCCTGACACCTCTGAACTTTTTTTGTACTACCATTTTCTTTTGCGAGTCAGAAACATAATTTGATGATCGTACCATTTTCTTTTGTGTGTCAGAAACAATCAATTTAGAGAGAGAGAGATAGATAGAGAATTCGGAGAAGGTTGAGAAGTAATAGAGAGATGAGGCGGGCCATTATAATGGGAGTTGGGGAAAGAAATTAGGTATAACTGAGGGAATGACTGAGCTTATTTCCAAAAGCAATAAATAAGGGAAAGGTACATATAAATACAGCGGCTTTAAATCTTATATCCCCTCCCTATCACACTCTCTATTTCATTAAATTTCAACTCTACATATTTCTTTGTAAAAATAAGATAAACTAAAATAACAAGTACACGTGTAAGGTTATGATTTAATGAGACAGAAAGTGTGATAAAGAGTGAGATAGAAGATTTAAAGCCAAATACAGCTGCTTTGAGGACTTACCACACTTGCTTAACAAGTCTTCCGTGTTCCTCACCTTCCTGTGTGTGCGCTCTTGCCCTTTCTTTGATCAAATTCTTAAAATTGCTTCTACAAGATTTTTTTTCCCAAGAATGCTTTTTGAAGAATTGCTCCCAATGGGGAGCCATTCTTATTCCAAATAAAAATTGCTTAAGAATTTTTCATTGGGATGCTCTTAGCATTACTTTTTACTCCCACTGTTTCATAAAAAAGCCCACTATTCTATTTTAGAATGTTTTATTTTAAAAATTCACTTTCAAATATTATACCTTCACTCTCCAAATTCTTTCAACTTTATCCTCCAAATGTGATATAAACATGTCAATTATATTTAAACATTTTTATAATTATGACCAACTCTAATGCTACTAATATATTTCTTAATAATTAGATTTTTCAAGCTTTGACACTTTGGGTGGAACGGAGAAAATAACTCCGAGGGCGGATCTAAATGCATTGTGAGTGGGGCTCAAGCTCACCTCAAAATTTGCCAATAAAAAAAAAAATTACGTAACTCAAACTCACACACCAACCCCCTCACTCACTCCACTCTCCACCCACTCTCTCTCCATCAATCATCAAGTCTCCAAGAAACCCTACGACTCATCCGAAATCCTCTCTCCCTCATTCACTGGTTTGTCTCGATCTCCCACCAAATTACCAAAAGAAACAATAAACATGTACATCTCTGATCTCTCACAGAGTTAGATTTAGTTAGCTTAAGCTCTTTTATAATTATGTATGAAATAGGTAACGCTTATTAAGTCACCGATATATATGTAATTCTTTTTTCGTAAGATATGATGCACGGTTATTAACCGTATCCTAAATCTGTAAAACCTTATTTTATTTATAATATTATTTTTAAATACTGTTTTGACTTTAACCATATCCTAAATCTATAAATCTTTTCTTATTTATACTTTTTATTAATTACTATTTTGATTAGTTAAGGTCATTATATTTAAAGTGATCAACATAGATTTCTAAAAAAAAATAGTAATTTTGTAATAAATATATACGCGTTAATCTCTTCTTCTTTTTTTTTTTTTTTTTTTTCACATTTTAGGTATATATGAATTAATTATGTGACTATGCTAAAATGTGAAATGCATAATTTTTAATTTTTTCCTCCTTAGGATGGTGTTAGGTCCACAGTGATGTGCTCAGAGTATAGGCTAGAGGGGGTGAATAGCCTATATTACGTTTATTAAAAATTTCATCCTATTTTAATTTTGTATGTTGGAAAACATGGATGAAATAATTAACATGAATAGGTCATCTTCCTAGTTCTAGCAACACAGCCGATATAGTTGTATCAGACGATGTGTATCGGCAGTCTTGAAGAATGGAATGATAGGAAGATGTTGTTATACTTGGCTAGTAGACAAGAGTTTGAGCAGCGGAAGAATAAACAACATAAGTATAACAAACAAGATTGAAGTAACTGTAAGTGAATGTGTACAAGTCAATCATAACAGTTAACTAAAATCTTATTATTAGATGCATCAATTACTTTTCACACCTAGATTGCACAAGATATATCAAATATTACATGGAAAGATAAGTAAAGGCTGAATGTAATGAAAATATAATTTATATTAAAATTCAGTAGAGGTTTGCTCAAAGACAAACATGCTTAGTAGATCAACCTAGACTCTCTAACCTAGCAATCTCCTTAGGAAAGAAAAATGAGAGATTAAGAAAGCGAAATCAAATATATCGAAAATACATTGGAAGATGTAATCAATATTTATTGAGGTATCTTCCTGTAGTATCAACTCGATATATTTGTTGTGAGAAGAGAATATTAGGCGTTGTTCAAATAGCTGGTATTTGAACAACTGAGTGCTGAGCACTCGGCCAAATGTGATGAAAACTTTTTACATAATCGACAGCACTTATAATGTAGTATAAGTCTGCCGATATGAATGCAATGTGGATTATTAGGCTCTGTTTCTTCATCGGACATCTTCAAGCTAGATCAGTCTTCAACGAATTGTAGGATGCTTGGTCTCTTGCTGAAGATTTGAAGTGCAGCACTGAAGAGACTGAGTCTTTCGAAGGAAGAAAGAACTCAAATCAAAAACTAAGTTTTTGATCAAGCAGGACTTCTTAGCCTTTTGGAATTCTGTTTCTCTCTCACACAAAGTGTTTGTTCTTACACTTGTGTTTCTCACTTTAATGGGGTGTGGTTTCAGATTGAGAAGATGAAGAATAATTTCAACCATTTCCTCTCACAAGTATGCACACACAGGTACAGGCTCTGTTTTACGTGAGAATGAGAGTCTTCTTATATAGGCTGGAGAAGATGAAGATTCGTTGGAGCTTTGAATGAGTTTCTGCCCGTTGGAAATCTGAATCATTAATGCACTTAGAGTGCGTCGTTCAAACTGTTGGGCAAAGACCGTCCGTTAAGCTTTTGTCTTGAGGTTGGTCCGTCAGTCAGGCTGACAGATTTGGACTTGTCATGCATGCCTGGGACGTAGCGCACTGTGTTTGGTCTTTTATGGAATGAAGCCTTGAGACTGGAACTAATACACAAAAGAGGAAATGTCTTCTGAGTAATAGTGAAGGCATAGAAATCGATGCGTATCTTGGGCTTGTCAAGAAGATCTTGTAACGGATCTATTTTGACTTGTAGCGTTTTGAACAACGACCGATGTTCCTCTTGAATAATCAGCTTCTCTGCAGTTGTTCTGATGAAGAGCTTGGCTGATACTGAGATCTGCCGATATAATACTGCTGGTATAAAGAATGCTGATAGAACATGGCTGGTAAGAATGTCTGCTGGTGAGACATTGCTGATGGTCATGTCCGCTGGCGCATGAAGAGCTAATTCATATGAAATTTGTCATCACTTTGGTAGGACAAAGACTCGGATATGTACAAAGACTTCCTAGTCTAATGACCTATGCATTGTTTTAACAAGCTGCCACACTAACCGGTACGCAGCCCTTTTAGCCACTTGTGAAACATGCGTTGTAATGGGAACAAGTAAATCACTGTATTGGAATATGCATATATATATATATATATGTATATATATATATATATATCAGCTGTTTTACAGGCATATTCCTAACAGATGGATATTCAACTAGTATTTTCTAAATATTAAGCCCACGTGGTACCAAAATTCTGGATCCGCCCCTGAGTAACTCATAGTGAAGCTCGCAAGATATCAAATAAGATGATTAATGATGCTAAAATTTGCACCGTGGATCCGACTGGAAATTCGTTCTGTAGGATATCTGGCAATTTATCTGTGAATAAGAATAATCAATCACTGCGCAGGGGGTGCCCTGCAAAGACCCTCCAGAGTGAGAATTAGTATCAATTTTAGAGAGAGAATAATATCAAAATGAGGTAAAAGTAGGGTATTAGATCGTACCACATGCTGATAATGAGCTCACTATTTATAATGGCAGGGTCCCAAGTAAATTTAGACTGCGATGATAGCGATAGTGATAAGATCTCGTAGCTTTTAGGTGAAGATACCGTGTCGATCAAGGACTAATGTAGAGAGCCTATGTTGTGCTAGGATTCTACCAAGCCGGAGATATTTCCGTTAGCACGTATGTTGAAAACATGATTAATGGCGGGCAACTTGGGAATATTGCCTACTTTTATGGGCATTTTTACTGTGGTAACATTTTTTATCCTTGTTGGACAATTTCGGATATTTGAGTAGCCCTCTACTCCTTGTCGTGCGAGCGAGCTCGGACCAAGGAGTATACTTCATAATAATAGGAGGAGAACCCCCAATGTCTCTGATTTAGCTGCATAACGATCACTCGTTGACATCCAAGATGATTACAAGTGACGCATGGGAGCATACTTGGTGGCATGACCACCGCGTGACTTTGAAGTGACCGCTCCATGTTTCATGCCCCGGCATAGCTCTTTATAAAAGTGATTGATCTAAAAAAGGCGCATGTCTAGATTCCATGCATTAACAATTGACCGCATGAAAGTTTCACATGCATGATTCCACTTGGCCATTATGGTGACTGCCGGCCACAATCGCCGCACACTTCATTTCATTTTCCATTTCTTGCCTTTATAAAAACCACATTAAAGTGGCCCAACCTACTAACCGCCAGCTCTGACCATTGTGTATGCAGTGCTTGGTGCATACGGCTACCAGCTCAGCTTATGTGGCCATTTGGAGCGCTACGTGATGCTAACCACAACTGTATTTTGCCTTGATTTAGTGAGTGGATTTGCCAACGGTTGATATATGCAGGCGAACATTGGCTAGTGATCCTATACTAGGGCAGTCAGTGACCACGTGGTGTTTTCGTGATGCTCGCATATATGTGTGCAGTCTTGCTTCAATTTTAGCATAAAATTGGTTTGACCTTACCCGACAAAACACCGTTGGTGGGTGCAGGCAGTGTACATGCTTCTTGCTACATATTTAGCATTTGAAGTGTGGCCTCTCCTATTGAGATTTAGCATACGGGCGGCCTTGTCCGTCTTGCTTATTTGGCTTGACGTTTTGGCATCGTGGGTTCCCGTCACGGCCTTATCTTTAGTATTTTATCTTGCCTATTGACTGTTTTTTGCATCGTGGGTGCTCGTTATAAGTCTTATACTTAGCATTTTGTCTTGCCTATTGGCATGATTTTTTTGGCACCGTGAGTGCCCGTCAAGGGTCATATACTTAGCCTTTTGTCTTGACTTTTTTGGCATCATGGGTGCCCGTCAAGGGTCTTACCCTTAGCATTTTGTCTTGCATATTGACTTGACTTTTTTGGTATCGTGGGTGCCCGTCAAGGGTCTTATCCTTAGCCTTTTATCTTGCCTATTAGCTTGACTTTTATACTAGCATGATTATTCACATTTTTTGCCAGTGTGCTTCAGATTTACAAAGACAATTTTATTCTCGTGGCAGAACTTGGGTAGTTTGATAGACCCCTACTCTTTATCGTGAGAGCGGACTCAAACCAAAGAATATTTATTTAAAGTACTTCAAGTTATCCACTGTAATATTTTCCAGATTAATAACCATATGTTAATGTAAAAAAGGAACCACATGATACCCTTACCTCCTGGCCGCACAATAACTAGGAAAAACAACTTAGCCATAATATGCATGTGGCCGCATGGAACTTTGACGCGGGCAATAGGGCTTGGCTGCATGTTCATTTACTTCATGTATGGTGTCCTCCATTTCTTTGACCACATCACACTACAATTATGAACTCCGCGAAACTTTTTCGATTCCAAGGCAACTTCTCCTTTTGGTTTCTCTCCAACAAAGAAAGTACAAAGTAAAAATAGGTAGAATATTTCATAAAGAAAGGATCTTAAACATTCCAATTTGGAAACCAAAATGGACCTGTCACATGCACTCCCTTGCATATTTGACTTTTTTTTCTTTTTTGCTGCCCGCTTAACACTTCATGCCTCCAACATATATATTTTTTTCTTCAAACACCCTTTTTTCTTCTTTCGTCCCCTGGTGAAAACGTGTTGTATCGGAGGGTATTGAGAACGTAATTTATTTTGGTTAGGAAATATATGCTTTCAGATCGTTTCCCAACAATGGAACCACTGATGATGTCGATTTTTACACCGTAGTCCTGATGGAAAATTGCTCCGGTGAAATGATTTGTAACTGGCCTGAAAATAAGAACAGAGTCACTACGCATGAGATCCCTGTAAAGTCCCTCCGGTGTGAGAATTAACAATGTATATCAAAGAGAGAATAATGTTAATTGAGGGAGCAAAAAATATATAGTTGCACGTACCTTGTACTATATCTAATACTGTTATTTATAAGAGAGCAGTGTTGCCTTAGATAATTTTAGGCTGTGATAGATGTGATTAGATCCCACAGTTTACGAGTCTAAATACAGTATCCATTCTGGACTTATCAGTAAATTGGAGATAGTTTTGTGATATGCTCGGAGGTAGTTTCGTAAGGTACAATGAGATAATTCCGTAATGTGCTCGGAGATAATACCGTTCGGAAATAATCACTGAGGTTCGCCCCATGTGAGGCCCACTCTCACTGAGGCTCGCCCTTGTGTGGCTTGCGATCCTTTTATATGTCTGAAAGATTTGCAAGGGTCGATATTCAAAGTGTTTTTGCAGAAAGTAAATGTCGTCTAAAATGTGATTTAGAATGTGCTTATAGATGTGAACCACATTCCAGATAACACTACACAGCAAAATAATAAAACAGAAAAAGAACACAAGATGTAAACATTTATCTACAAGTAATATATTTGTAGATGTGCCAATATGGCGAAACTTTCACTAGAAAAATCTTTGTTGATCAATACAAACTATTTGACTCAAATACTAGTGAAAATCAAATGAAAAACTCTCTATGAAGTAGATCTATATAATATAACTGAACCCACCCAACAACAGAAGTATTTGACTCAATTTGTATAACAAAAGAAAACAGATGGGTGAACAGAAATTCTTCAAGCAAAGGATCGTAGGTAGATGTGAGTCAGAATGCCGACGACATTCTGGATCACACAACATGAACTGAATGTTTAATCTTTGCTGAAATTCTCTCGTCAATCTCTCGTGATTTTCTGTATTTCTTGGCGTGAGAGATGAAGTGGCTGGCCATCCCTTTATATAGCCTTCCAAGAGACCTATCAAATAAGGCAACAAGATGTACACAAATATACAACAAGAGAGTTACTTGGATTAGGAAACAAATAATACCTAAATAAATATCAATCCCTACAATTTAGCTAATCAATCAATCTTATCTATGGTAAATCAGATTTTTCCTAGGAGAACACGTTCAAAACTTTTACCAAAACAAACTCTCTTTTTTTCTCTCCAAGAAACCGAAAATTAGCTAAAAATAAATAAAATAAAATACTAATTAAAAAGACTAAAAAGGCAAAACAAAAAATAAAAGATTTACCGGATCATACAATCCAACAATGTCGGTTGTTTGCCAATTTAGATTTTTTTCATTTTTACCTCGGTGTACAATATTTGGTAGTTCAGTAGCCCCCTACTCTTTGTTTTGTTGTGTAAGCGTGGTCAGAACAAAAAGTATACTTTAGGCTCTTAATTGAATCCATCATTTATTCATACCACTTTCTTGATACCCGTGAGGCCCGCCATTTAGATAGTGATGATGACCGCTTATATTTGCCAAGAGTAGCCCGCCCTTTGCATTGCACAGCATTGAGTCCTTGGAGTGCGAGCCATCTTTCATTATATTCCTTGGGAACCATATGGAGACAATTGATGGGACTAATCACGACAAGCTACCAACTCCATCCAATTAAGCTGTATATCTTGCCTTTTAATACATTGATGGCTCGCCTTTTGATACACTACTGACAAAAGGGTTATACGGTATTATCGTCTTTAATGCCTTGCTCGTACTGTGCGAACTTTCTTGATAAGAGGTTTTTTACTTTGGTGCATTACTCTGAAGGGTATTCCTAATAGGATTAGACAACACCAAGATAGTACCTATAAATACATACTCCTTCATCCTTGATGTTCACACACAAAGTGAGAAGAAAATGGAGAGAGCCCCCAGTTGCAGCCCGTCGCCGTCAGGAGTCATTAGTGCAATCCGTCACCTGCCATTTTGTATTGTCCCACTTCCGTTTCTTTATTCCGCCAATCTGTTTTCTCTTGAGCTAACTTCAGAATAAATATTTGTTCCTTTTCGTTGATCTTTATATTAAATCATCCTTTTCCCTAGGTACTCCGCTATCATCCTTTTTCACAGTACTCCACTATTCTTTTTTCATTGTTTCTTCTCTAGTTATGGCTAGGACCAAACAAACCCATAGGGTTGTACAATATGCTGTTATCCGTAGGGGTGGTTACCTAGTAGTTTTGGATGATACTTATGGTTGGCTCACCCTTTCTCAAGGTGAGATTGAGGATATGATAGAAAGAGCGGGTCTAGATGCTTCCTATATTTTGGTTCCAGATATTGCCACTCAAACATTTATTTTAGGCACTAAGGTTAAACATTTGTCCTCCGATGAACTTATGAGCTACCTTAGGCTTCAATATTACTACGAGGCCCCATCTTTGACTACTGATCAAAACCCGGATACAACTATTTCTTCCGGGAATAAAAATGAGGGAGACGAGGCGTTGACTGAGGGTGACCATGCTGCCGGTCCTAGTTCTTCTCGGGCCATCCCTCTCTTTCCAGAACAGAAAATAAAGATTGGTGGACAGCTGCTCATGAGAAAACAAATTGGCAGAATAAAGAAACGAAAGTGGGACAATACAAAATGGCAGGTGACGGGCTGCACTAGGGACTCCTGGTGGCGACGGGCTGTAACTATGGGGCTCTCTTAATTTTCTTCTCACTTTGTGTGTGAGCAACAAGGATGAAGGAGTATGTATTTATAGGTCCTATGTTGGTGTTGTCTAATCCTATCAAGAATACCCCTCAGAGTAACGCATCTAAGTCAAAAAACTCTTATCAAAAAATTTTGCACAGTATGAGTAAGGCATTAAAGACGGCAATACCGCATGACCCTTTTGTCAGTAGTGTATCAAAAGTCGGGCCGTCAATGCATTAAAAGACGAGTCGTACACCTTAATTGGATGGTGTTGGTAGCCTACCATGATTAGTCCCATCAATTGTCCCCATATGGTTCCTAAGGAATACAATGAAAATGGATCGCACTCCAAGGACTTAATGTTGTGCAATGCAAAGGGCAGGCTACTCTTGGCAAAAATGGGCAATCCTCATCACTATCTAAATGGCGGGCTTTACGGGTATCAATAAGGTGGTTGGAATAAATGTTGGGTACAATTAAGAGCCAAAAGTATACTCTTTGGTTTGAGCACACTTACACAGCAAAGAGTAGGGGGCTTTTGAACTACCTAAAATTGTACACCGAGGTAAAAATGACAAAAATCCAAATTGGCAAACAACCGGCAAATAAAAGGATCGCAAACCATACAAGGGCGACCTCGGGCTGCCTCAGTGAGGGCGAACTTCAATGATTATATCCAAATTGGATTATCTCCAAGCACATTACGGAATTATCTCCTTGTACCTTACGAAACTACCTCAGAGAATATCATGAAACTATCTCCGATTTACCGATAAGTCTAGAATGGATATGCTAATTGGACCCCACCCGTAAACTGCGGGATCTGATCGCATCTATCACAGCACGAAATTATCTAGGGCAATACTACCCTTTTATAAATAATAGTATTAGACATAGTACAATGTACGCACAACTATACACTTTTTGCTCCCTCAATTAGCATTATTCTCTCTCTGATATACAGTGCTAATTCTCACACCAAAGGGACTTTACAGGGACCCCTGCGCAGTGACTCTGTTCTTATTTTCAGGCCAGTTATACGTCATTTCACCGGAGCAATTTCCATCAGGACCACGGTGCAAAAATCGACATCATAAATGATACAAACCATGTTGCCTTATTTTATATATAATTAAGTACTCATTAGGTGCCTTTAACATTACTCTTATTCATTTGTCCATAAACTAGTTTTTGCACACTTCAACTCATTCTGATTATTAAAGAAATTCCTTTGACGCTAGATCCAGGGACTTTGTAAAAATTTAAATTTTCGTAAATCTACTTCTAAGATACTTGATCTGAAGACCTAACGAAATTCCTGTGTTTCTTCTTGTAACGCCCCAAACTCGGGCCAACATCGTGGTCCCACAGTTCGGCCACGTCACCAACAATCAATGCATAACTAAACAAATCATCAATAAATGCAATAACACACCAAACTTGAAATCAAATAATAATCCAAAACGTTAACTCAAAAGAAATACCTTAGTACAAAATCCTCAACTTACAAAATGGTAACGAAAGTCCAAATAACCAAATATGAACAAAAAGAATAAAACTTAAAACTCAAAATGTTTCCAATGATCTTCAACAAACTAAATCGAGATGTAAGTTCACTTATAACTTGGAAGGAAAAATAAAAAGAAAGGGTGAGCGAACAATGCTCAACAAGTTCATATACAATCCCTCCGATTTATAAGGAGGAGTTGACCGTAAGAAAAACGAAGAATTCAAAATTTATTATCAAACATTTTAATAACGAAGGAAAATAGTTTTCTATTTCACAACAAATAATCCTAAATCAAAGAAGTATTATTCAAATTTACTAAGCAATTAATAACTCGGAATTCCAAACGAACGTAAAATAATGCAAATACGGCGAAAGGTCCAAAGATCGTCAACCGTCCCATACCAGGTGGAAGCAACGGCCAACTAGTGGATACTCTTAATATCATATGAGCAAACAAAACTTCTAAACAAAAGCTACAGATTGCAAAATGAGTACGAGAGTTACAGCTGCCACCAACCATCCCACACCGGTTGGAGACGGCGTCCAACTCGCGGACACCATGATCATGTAAGCGATCAGTTCGACCTAACTAATCAGTTGCTCCACAGAGCCTAATAATTTCAAACACTGAACGATATATCCGGATTACCACACCACGTGTCTAGTGGTGTAAGGTTGCCTAACCAGGCTAAATTGTCACTCTATACCGAGTGACAGGTTGTTTAACTTAGTGACTACGGTAGAGTTTCAAAGTGTCCAAATACTTTAATAAAACGAAGTTTCACATGATAATTATGTTCAAATGAAAAAAAGATATCTCACATTAGGATAAACAATTTCAATGAGATTTACAAAAAGAATCATAACAAAGAGTACGAATAGAACAGTAATAACAAAGTTCAAATTCAACTTCTGACACAAGGTCGGCGTGACGTTTGAAATGACGTAATTATTAAAGAGGCCATGGAAGTCTAACAATTTAAAATAAAGGAATTCAAATAACCTAAATGAATTATAATCCCTTACTTGATCAGCGATGCAAAAATAACACGTACGCGAAAGAATTCCTCTAGATCCGCTTGCTTGAATCTACAATTTCAAATGTAATATCAATGCCAACCCATACTATTTCAATAATTTACTCCTAACCTATATCCTACATCAAATCCGAAACGAACAATTTTATACTAATCATGCCCTATACATAACTTAGAAAAACCCTTGAATGTGCAAAAACAGATTATGTCCTTGCAGAACAGTTCACTTCGTCTGTCAATATCTAAAATTCTACAGTTCTAAAAATTGTGATTCTTATGCCAAATTAAAGCTCTTTGATTCCTCTTTCCAGGGACATATTATACGTCGAAATCCAATAAGGGAGAATTAATTGTTTTACTACAACTGGTCCGAAACTGAAACAGATTTGGTGTGAGATTAATTTTTAATAAATTCTAGTAAAATTATTTTTGACTAAAATCAAAGCAGAATTCAACCTAACATGTGAATTTATCTGTGACAAATTTATTGATTGAAAACCACTTGAGGAAAGGGTCCAAAACGATAATGTAATCTCGTCTATGTGCTAGGAGGCAGACGCAAAACTCTTCATTCAAACTTTCACAAAATAATGATTTAAAACTCCAACCTAGGGTTCATATCAAATTAAAAATGGATTTACAAATATAAAACTATTTAGAAATTATTAAACTTAAGAAAGGTCAACTAGGAAATCAATTTCTTACCTAGAAATGACGAGAACATTGAACCCTAATGTCCACACCTGTTTCCCCAAAAGCAACGTAAACTGTTAATGATTAAACTGAGAAATTAATGTGGGTAATTTGTATTTATACCCACTTAACCCTAAATCCAAAATTTATAAACAAGCCCCTCCAAAATATAAATTTTCTCTATATCCCCTTAAAGTTAAATTGGGGCATCACACTTGTAACGGCCAGCTGAGTTATCGCATTGTGTTTCCTCTCACCCCCTGATGATGCACAAAAAATCTGGCTTACCGGGGGTGCCGAATGGATCGTCGTTGCGTCATAAATTTTGGATATCTGGCGTTGATTGATCTGCAAAAAAGCCACCGTGAGAGGGCCGGGGAGGGTTCCCCGCCAAAACCCTCCGGCGTGGTCATCAGTACCTCGGTCGTAAGAGAAAGAGAAAGAGAAAGTGTATATTCTTTTTAAAAATAGCTTACCTAGGGTTAACTTGAAGGGTAGTATATATAGTAGAATGGGCCCTTACTCATTGGGAGCCCACTTGCTTGAGTGAGGCCGGTACCATTTTGAGGGGTCCAAAATATGCACATCATTAGCCCCCCACTCCTTATTCCTCGAGGTTCATCTCGAGGGTGAGGAGTACTACTTGCTCGTGTTCATCTCGGACTTGCCGAGGTATTTCTTTCGATGGCAAGGTTCATTTAGTTTTCGAGTTAACCGAGCCCTGAATTTTAACCTTGGACTGCAAGGTTCGTTTGATTCTGACCTCGTCCTGTGAGGTTCATTTTTATTTTGACCTCGATTAAGAGGTGCATTTGACCTTGAAGTTTAACAAGGCTCATTTACGAATTCTGACCTCGTCCTGTGAGGTTCGTTTGATTTTGACCTCGACTGAGAGATGCATTTAAAATCGACCTTGAAGTTTAACAAGTCTCATTTACGAATTCTGACCTCGTCCTGCAAGGTTCATTTTTATTTTGACATCGACTGAGAGGTGCCTTTAATTTGACCTCGACTTGGAGGTGCATTTAATTTTGACCTCGACTGAGAGGTGCGTTTGACCTCGACTGAGAGGTGTATTTAAATTCGACCTTGACTTAGAGGTGCATTTAATTTGACCATTAAATTCTATTTGAATCGACCTTGAGGTTTAACAAGGCTCGTTTACAAATTCAAAGGAACTTAACTGAGCTTGCCGGATAATAGAGGGGTCAATTTGCAATTGTGCAGTAATAAGGAGGCCAATTGTTGTTGTCCAGCACTGAAGCGACCATTCTATCATAGTTCAATAATAAAGGGGCTAGAATGGCATTTCTCAGCAGTCACCCAGAATCGTAACAAACGCGATAATTGGGGGGTGTGCTTGTAACTTCCCATAAATTGAGGCATCTTGTTACTGTATTGAATACGCGGGCGACGAGTTGCCTAAAAATTTGGTTGAAACTGTTAGGAACAAGGTTGTAACTGCACCCAATTCATCATCACCTCGATTGTAACGTCCGCTCTTCACCCACGTTCATCGCATAAACATTTGTAACTGACAGAAGTTACACCAAATTTGCCTCCTTCAATCGTCATCTTCTTCGGCATTATTGATGTGCATGGCGTGGAGGTTAAAGCACCAACCGTTTATGGCAGCCTGTGTCTGTGTATGTGATGACGGACCGCGGTGGTTTTGGCATTGTCGGCGTCGCCTTGGCTAGAGAAAGCACCCTGGTTTTCGGTCAAGACACGTAACCCCGTGGTTGATTATGGATGATAGGGGTGATGATTTGCTTGTTATTCAACAGGATCTTCCATTTCTTCACCTATGAAATCGCAGCTGGGTTTGCTGTCATAGTCTCCTCCACCTTAACTCTAATATCTTGTCCACTTTCTTGTGGCGTAGAATAGATGACAAATAACATTACTGTGGTGGTTGTTATGTATGGAAAAAGTAGTGTTGTCTCGCGTGCCTAGCGACTGTTTGATGAAATGCCGCCACGAATTGTGGTTGGGTCAATAAATACGATTCACTAGCCACCATGTCCTCCTCTTCTATCGTGCCGACGAGAAATTGGTTGATGAAAGAGCTGTAGAAATGGACTATGGAAAGGTTTGACCACAATTTGTCCATTTCCCTTCTTTCTTTTTCCTGATCGTCCGTCCGCCAAACTTTTCCCTTGGGCAGCAGCCTAATTTCTCTCTCCTTTTCTGCTTGGTCGAATATATTTACAGCCCCAATGGGTGAACGGGTGTCCTTAATCCTTGTGCAAATCTTGGCTTGCTTTGAGTTGAGAAAAATGGATTTTTGGCATTTGTGTGATGATGGCAGATTTGACTGGGAGAGTGCTACTGAGGTGACCATGGCTAAAGGATTTAAGTTAAAGGAAATCCATCCCATGTCCCCATTTGACTTCAGAATGTCATAATCATTCATGCTAACCTCCAGCACCAAATCCAACTGTGTACAGCATTGAATGCGCCATGGAGTGCTCAGTCAAATGTTCATACTTTTTTTTTTATGGAAGCGCAACAAAGAAAAACTCGATTTCCCGGCAACGGAACCAACTGATAATGCACAAAAAATCGGGCTTACCGGGGGTGCCGAATGGATCATCGTTGCGTCATAAATTTTGGATATCTGGCGTCGATTGATCTGCAAAAAAGCCACCGTGAGAAGGGCGGGGAGGGTTCCCTTCCAAAACCCTCCGGTGTGATCATCAGTACCTCGGTCGTAAGAAAAAGAGAAAGTGTATATTCTTTTTAAAAGTGGCTTACCTAGGATTAACTTGAAGGGTAGTATATATAGTAGAATGGGCCCTTACTCATTGGGAGCCCACTTGCTTGAGTGAGGCCCGTACCATTCTGAGGGGTCCAAAATATACACATCACCCTCCCCCTCTCTCTCTCTCAGACACACACTGATGCACACAACAAACACAAACACACAGCCATGGATCAATCTATAGTAGAGGGAGGGAGCTACAAAAGGCACAACTCTAATATGGTATGAATAATGCTATGTGCACTTAAAGTGTGCACTAAATGTGTATCAAAATGTCAGTTGTCATCTTTTGATTGTTTAAATGATTTGTGGGTTCTGTAACTTAAGAATTTTTTAACCAACAAAAACTTTTGGTGCACACTTTAGATGTAAATAGCGTTACTCATATGGTATATGAGGAACGTACGAAAAGAGATGGAAACACATAAAATCTTTCAATGGTGGGGAATGCACATGCTTAGGTAAGCTAGCCATTTATATCAAGTACCATGCTATACTATACTAAAACTATGTGGATGAATAATTAGATACACTCAGATATTTATGGTTGATAAATGAACAGCTCTAGCTAGTTGTGATGAGTACTATACTACTCCTTTCATCTTATTTGACAAATAAGTAAAACATTTTAAAAGTAAGTACTTTTATCTTTTTGTATGTCCTTTAAATTTCCCTAAAACTATACTATCATTTTTTAGAGATGAAACTGATTTTTAGGATAAATTAACCAAACACGAAAGTGAGACCATTTTCTATTGGATTAATATACAATTTGGTCCCTGAACTTGCAACATTTTTCTGATTAGGTTTCAGTACTATTATATTTTCTATTGTGGCACTTGAACTGAACATTTGGGCTTACGATTAGTCCCCCATTTGACGAAAGTTAACAGAAACGTTAAATTTTAACTCAAAAGACTAGATTACCCTTATTTATATATATATATAAATAAATGGTAAGTACTTTCAGCATCACACGACTTGTATTCCTCCCTCCTCTCTCCTCTCTCTTCTCTCTTTTTCCCTCTCTCTCTCTTTCTCTCTTTAATTGCGGTTCTTCAAATTGCCCTAAATCACTTTCTCTTTCTCAATTTTTTTTCATCAATGATTTCAAATCTGGGTATTGAAAAGAAGAATTAACGACGGCCACAAAGCAAAAAGTCGACGTCGTTTCAGCCTCTTCCTTTTCCAATGGAAGAATGAGACCTTGAGATTGGACGCGACGGCAAAGTAATCGGAGCGAGAGTGGCGAGACGTGTGGCCTTGGCGACTAGGGTTTGGCAAGGAATTGACCGAAGTTGCCAAATCCGACAATGGCGATTTTGAGCTTTTGATGTAGCGGAAGCCCTAAACAAGTAACGATAATATCAACGTCGTTGAGATCGCGCACGACTATCGACCGTTGATCTTCCAAACCCACGTTGAGGTTTACAACCTACCGCGATTCAGGCAACAATTTTCGTTGATTCACACGAATACTGAAAACTGGGATAAAAGGTTTCAATATTATTAGACGGCAAAAACCCTTCAAAATAAACCCTAAACAATGATTAAATAGGTCTCAAACTCTACCAGCAATAAAAGAGGAAAATTACAAAAAAAACCCAAAACTTGTCCGAAAGACTTCGAGGCCCGTGACACCATCTTAAACACATTTTTGGCCCAGAAACAGTACGCCTAACAGGATAAATCCTGTGAGTCTTGTAGGGCTCGTCGAGAGCTTCGATTTGATATGCGGTGGGCCCCGTAACTCCTCCGGAATCAAAAGTTACGCCCTCCGGAACGCACGCGATCTAAACGGTCCAAAAATGCCAATGCTTTGCTGTCCGCATCAGCTTTGTCGATTTTTCGAAGCGGTCGGAGACTTAGGACTCGTAGTCGAACGGTTGAGCGGCATCGAGGGCCAAGATACGGAGGTGGCGGGTACGAATAGTTTGTGTGATATACTAGGAAGGCGAGGAGGCAGTGAAAATAGAGATATGCGATGATGGTGGTGGTGGTGGTGGTGGTGGAGGAAGAACTTGGTGGTGGTCGAAGGGCGAGAAGAGGAGAGAGAAAACATGGTTGTTAGTGTATGTTTTAGATTGAGGGGAGGCGGTGGCAGAGACGGAGACGGAGACAGGGCGGGGAGGCGGAGGATTGGGGGTAAATGAAATTTTGTGGGAGGCAGGTGGAGTGCACATGCACAGTAAAGGATAGTGTTTTTTTCTAAATTAATTAATTATACTCCTGAACTTGAAATGTTTTTTTTTTCTTCGTTGGTCATGGGAGAAATATCTAATGAGATGTTACATATTTATGTTGAGAAAGTTTGTGGTGAGTGGGTTTTAATTTTTGGGAATGTTAATTTGAGGAAAAATTCTTGAAAGTTTTGCAGATGATGAAACTAAGTGGGTGGTTGGGTGGAGAGAGAAGGAGAGAGAGAAAGAGAGAGAGAGAGAGAGAGAGAAAGAGAGAGAAAGAAAGAGAGAGAGAAAGAGAGAGAGAGAAAAGAGAGAGGAGAGAGAAGACTATTATAAGATAAATAAAAAAATCCTCTCACACCAGTATTGTCCACGTGGATCAGTCATCAAGAAATAAGGGCAATTTGGTCTTTTGAGTTAAAATTTAACGTTTTTTATAACTGCCGTCAGATGAGGGACTAACCGTAAGCTCAAATGTTCAGTTTAAGGGCCACAATAGGAAATAAGATAGTACTGAAACATAATCAGAAAAACATTGCAAGTTTAGGGACCAAATTGTATATTAAATCTTTTCTATTTTGGGACAAAGGAGAGTACTATATGTATTTTAACGAGGCTTTTCTGTAGTATTGATAATTTATATTGAGATCCTTTCGATTATTAGATTTTATATATATTTACTTTTTTAGTATAACGGTGAATGACTGTTGCCATTGATCTGAGAATTATCAGTTGAATTGGAGTTTAGAGCCAATATTTTTTTTTAATTAACAACTGAAGTGTTTTATATTATTGAATTTTAAAAAAATAGTTGCTGAATTATTCTTAATGGTTGCTTCTCATCGTAACTACTTTTCAACTAAATATGCTGTCATGGGCATTTTTTCCAAAGAAAAAGTCTTTTCTTTATGCTCCATTTCGATATTGGAGAATGTTTTCGTTTAGAAATATATATGCTAGCGATTTCAAAATAATTATTTCAAAGTTATGAACGTACCAAATATATATATATATATATATATATATATATATATTTCAAAGTTCAATCTCAAGTCTCAACTAACGAGTTAGAAATTAGAATTAGGATATGTATAGTATCTAGTGAATCAATAACTGATCAATTGCATCTGTGACGAATCACAATTTGACAGGTAAGTTATAAGTAATCAAATCGGTATATTATTTAGAGTAATGTTATGTGCACCTAAAATGTGCACTAAATGTGCACCAAAATTTCAGTTATCATCTTTTGATTGGTTAAATAATTTGTGGGTTCTACCACTTAAAAATCTTCTAACTAACCAAAAAATATCAACAAGAACTTTTGGTGCATATTTAATATACGCTTTAGGTACACATAGCAATACTATATTATTTATCTTAATATCAGTTCCTAGCTAGGAGTATTATTCGCATCAAAAGAACTTGAGACTTATAAAAGTAAAATATGGCAAAATCTCGCCTTGTGGTTGATTTCTTAACCAAGGGCAACCGTACTAAGGATATAAATGAAGCACATGGTTTCTGCTGGTTCTTGGAGAATTAATTGTGTAAAATGCAGAGAACCTCCCTGCGGTTAGGCTAACGTGCAGATGATCCACCCCCGGTACACGCTATTATGCATACAACCCCCACCACCGCACCCCGTCTTGGTTAATGGGAGGTTCCCTTCCTTAACTAACTCTATTAACAAAATCAATCAAATGACGAAATTGCCCTTTGTTGTTGATCTGATTCACGTCCCATACCTACGCTACTCTATGCAGAGATATAATACACAGCCACAAGCACCATACTCGCACACGACCCCTAAACATCATCAGAGGTAGACATTAAACTAGCTAGGTATACCCAAGTTTCCCCCCTCCCATCCACCTTCTTCTTTTTCTATCTCTTCCCTCCAACTCATTCCTACCTTTGATCTCTCTAAATACTACAAATTGGATACTATGAGCTAATACTAGATATCATCTACTATTGGCTTGAAAAAAAATTGTTTATTGTTCATCCACAACTCCTTTTAATTAATTCGATAACAAATGGAGTAGTGTTTAAAGGCACGACTCGAGCGAGGCCGTTTTATCATCCCCCCCAGACCGATCAAACCAAAAGATCTGCGCCTTTACCGGCCTTGTCTCGTTTTGACTTTTTTGCTCTTATCAACCATCAAGATGTAATAATAATACAGTTCTTAATCATCTTGCTTCCATGCCACTTGAATGGACTATTATTTCTACTTCTCAAAAAAAGAAAGAAAACATGCTGTTATTGAATTTTGCAGAAATTAGTTCATTTTCTTTCTCTCACCATTTATTTCTTTAATTAATCTTATTAAAAGGGAAAGAAGTTTCTTACCCATATCGGATTCTCTATTCCAAAATGGTGTTTCATCTCATATTCCAACCGTTGGATGTGCGCCACATGTGCATGTGAATAAACAACATTAATTATCCCGTGATTTTTTATACACATGTGGCGCACATCCAACGGTTGAAATAGGAGATGAAACATCATTTTGGAATAGAGGATCCGATTTGTTTCTTACCAACCAAGGAGTTGAATTAGTTTGGAAGCAAATAATATTAGTCAAAAACATGTACATGACAACGATTTTAATTAAGTTTATTTGTTTACCTGACCAAAGTTTGGAGTAATATCAACTTTATTGCCCACTTTTATTTGGCAAATTTCTTAAGTGAAGTGAAGGAAAGTGACACTAACTTTGCTGCATCTGTTTGGATAAAATGGAAAATTTACGGGAAAGCAAAAATTAAGTGGTTTGTTGATCAAGAAAGTTGCCGACTCTTTTCACACACACACACACACGTATATATATATATATATATATATATATATATATATATCAATGCAAGGCAACCAGTATAACCACAATTGTTACATGTTAATGAAAATAATAAAAACAAACAGAAGATACTTACTCCCTCCGTTCCAGGTAAAGAGTCTACTTTTGACTTTTTTTGACAACTTAGTTAAAGTTTGACCGATAATTTACATAGATTTAGTTGTTTTTAAAAAGTTATGAAAGTTGTAATCCATAATATTCTTAAGGTAGTTTTTAATTAATGAAAATTTATTTCCTAAAACATAAATGAGGTATGTGAAATTTTGATTTAATTTAGTCACATGTTGACCTCTAAAAAAAAAGTAGACTCTTTGCCTGGAACGGAGGGAGTATTTAAAAAAACAATCGAACTACAAAATGTTTGGAAAGTAATTTTCCTACTAGTTTAAAAAAGGTTTAATATATAATTTAGTCCCTGAACTTTACACCATTTCCTGGTTCGGTTATAGAACTTTGACATTTCCTATTTTGGTCCTTGAACTGAACATTTAGGCTTATAATTAGTCCCTCAACTGACGGCCGTCAGTTGAGGCGTTAAATTTTCCTTGAAATGACCAAAATGTCCTTACATAATGATGACTGAAATTCTACGTGGCCAAACTGCAATTAGAGGATGGTGATTGGGTTGCCAAGTGGCATAAGTTGTTGAGATGAAAAAAAAAAATAGTAAAAATGATTAAAAAAAAATTAGATTAACATTTAATTAAATTTTATATTCTTCATCCAAAAAAAATAAACTTTCTTAAAAAAGATTATGATGTGTTTTTACTTCATTTTTTCTGAAAATTGCAAAGCAGACAAGTATCGATTCAGTCTTTAAAAAAATAAAAATATCATTAATCAAATTTAATTTATTTGTTTATTTTAAGATACTTATTTATCAATATAAATTTTTTAATGTAATTTTCATAAATAATTAATTATACAACATGAATAATTTCATATCGAAACTCCATTATTTATTTATTTATTTATTTTTATTTTAAATAAAAATAATGTGAATATCCTGTATATTGTTCCCAAAAATTTGCCCCCAATTTAATCACTAGAGGCAATATATACGATTAAAACAATGATAAAAAAATTTATGTGGACCATCCCCAACTACAAATAACCATTACCATTGTATCAACTTCATACACATATACTAACTATTAGAACTACCATGAATCACCGCCACCACCAACAACCGGACTAATTAAGACTAAGTAGTAACCTCAACCCCAGTTCCTCCGCTCCCCATTTTTCAACACTCGCCTATTTCCCCATAATACTCTCTCTCAAACACACACACACACACTCTTGGGAGGTCTAAAAAATGGTCATCAATCAAAAAACCCAACCGGGTCTCCTCCTCCTAATATGTCTCTCCATCGTCGTTGTCTGTTAAACCGCACTTTTCAATTTTGGATCTGACTCCGAGCCATTCGTCTGGGAAATCCTCCCCAATTACGGCCTTCCCAATGGCTTTCTCCCCGACTCCGTCACGTCCTACTCTCTCTTCGACGACGGCAGCTTTGTTGTCGAGTTCCAAAAACCCTTGTTACATCCACTTCGATTACTTGGTCTACTACGAATGCAAGATCACCGGCAAGCTTCATGTGGGTTCGATTTGGTAGTAATGAACCCTAATTTTAGAAACCCTAAATCTCTCTGATATCGCTCTTTCTCTCTCCCCTAAATTAAATTGAAAATAATTCTTCAATTGCGAAGAAGAGGATGCGATGAAGATGATGGCGGAGATCAGGGCCATGGCGGTCAGGCTGTAAATAGTAGGGATGAGATCTGGGTGTTGAGATCTAGGAGTTGTTAAGTTTTTCGTTGAGATCCGGGTGTTGTTAAGTTTTCCAAAAACACGTCTTCGGCCGATCTCTCTAGCTGATAGCCGCTCACCTCCGGCCACCATCTCCAGCTCCGGCGCAAGAGCTCGTGCGCGCACCTCTCATCTCCCATCCCGCTTCCAACTAACAACCACGCCGCTAGACGAGCATCGCCATCCACCAGCCAAGTATCACCGTATTGCGTAGAAGAATTGTTTGTTTCAGAATGCAATTGATGCATTTGGCTAGGAGAGCTAAGATAGAACCTTAAGTTTAAGTTTAGGAGAGAGAAAGAAACGAGAAAAGAGAAAGAAAGAGAAGGAAAGCTAAGAGTTTGCGATAGTTAGAAAAAAAAATTAAAGATTTAATATATAATTTGGTCTAACTGTGGCTAGAAGAGAGCTTGATTAGAGACATGATAGAACCCAGAAGAAGTGGGAGAAAGAGAGAGAAAGAAAGAAAGAGGAAATGGTTTAGATGATAAATAAAGAGAGAGAGAGAGGGCGTAACTTAGTTAGAAAACAAAATTATATTAAATCCAAGTAAGCAATCATATTCAACATGTAGTAAGGGCAATTTGGACATTTAAAAAAAATTTAACGTATAAAGTGACGGCCGTCACTCCAGGGACTAACTGTTAGGCTTAAATGGCAGTTCAGGGACTACAGTAGGAAATGTCAAAGTTCTATAACCGAACCAGGAAATGGTGTAAAGTTCAGGGACCAAATTATATATTAAACCTTTAAAAAACTAAACAATACTTTATTTAAACAAATAACCAAATCTAAATATCTAACTTATTAGAATACTTGAAAGAAGAAGATCGAACTGTAGTCTCTTACTTCCTCATTCATCCAAAAATTCTAAGCCTCCCTGAGGTATAGCCACCACTCCTGGTAAAAATACCAATACCATACCGTAGTGTTCCTTAAGAAATTTGATGCGCATGTCTGCAGGATATGACATGAATGCTTTAACTAGCTTTGATGACATTAGCTAAATTAAAGACCCTCGAAAGCATCTTTGATATCATCTTCAGTCAAATCTTCAATGTTTTTCAAGGTGTCTAGCTAGCTAATAATGTAGATGGATCTACGCCAGCAGCTAGCTAGCTCTTCAAGTTTTGCCTTTTTAGCCTCCTTAAAGCCTTTTCATCCTCATGACAAACTGCATTTTTCTGGTTCCGGGGTAGGTGCTTTTGTGCAACTGGAATGTGATTTCTCCAGTTTTGGCATCAACTTGACTCCCTCAGACTGAAGGAACAGGGCATGGTACATCAAATTGTCTATCCACTGGACCACTGCTTTGATGTTGGGGATATTACTTTCAGCAGCTCCTCAACTGTGTATTTCTTTAGCTGATATATCTTTTCTGAACGCATATATGCAGGCGACTTTAAATGGAATCGGCCTAGATTTCGAAGTTCCCTGTATTCAAGTCTTTCAACTCAATGACCTGAATCGGTTGTTTCTTTACATCCTCAACTAGTTTAAGAATTGTTTCTTTACATCCTCAACTAGTTTAAGAATTTAAGTTACAATCCGAGGGAAGTTAACCAATGGCGGCTTTGGGGTCGCATTAGACTTGTCGTACCTCCATACATCAGTCCAAACGGTATTTTTGGACATAACTTTTCGTTAGTTCACCTAATCGAAATGATTCAATATTTTATGTATTTTCTTTTAGATGGTCTGTGTGTGTAGACATTGGTGGCACCTGTAGCTGTGGGATGTTAGCGACCGTTGGCGAGTATCATATTCTACTTGCTATACGGACAATTTTTTCGCTCGTTCACCCAATCAAAATAATTTGAAGTGTCATAATTTTTTTTTAGATGATTTAGGAATAGGGTGTGACTCGAAATTGAAAGTTTTATAGCTATGTGATGCAACTAGGATACTTTGACAGATTGTAGATAAATGCAGCGAAATAAGTAAATAAACAGATTGTTTAAACCTTTATCTACAAGTATGTCAATATGGCAAAAAACCTTTCACTAGTAAATTATGGAACTCGTTATAAAACAAAACAACTAGAAAAGCTATATAAAAAGTTCTTAACAAACGTAAATCAACTGGAGATTACAGTTTACCACACAAAGATTTAAAATCATATATATTGTCTAAGGACAATGATAGTGGTCAAGGAACTATAACTTTGTTTCAAAACACTATAAATCGAATATGACAGAAAATGTTACACACGTCCTTGTTCACATTCACTTCAGAACTGTATATGAGTGTTTGAAACTTCACAGGAAATGTTAGAATCTCTTTCAAACTTCGGTAGTCAGATGGAAGCACTTGCTATTTTTTATATATCCTTGAGAATTCCTTGATAACAAAGAAAGAACAAACACTAAAACAAGAAATGTTAGAGTTAATATAAACATTTACCATATTTACTTCAATCAAGATCCTTGATTGAACCAATTTAAAGTCAATTACTATATATCATATTTATATAATCAATAATCACCTGCAATCAAAGATTTAAGAAAGGCAAAATATTATCCAATCAAAAATCAAGCTTCCGTGATTATGCTAATCACGGATTGAACCTTTGAATTTTCACAATTCAACAGAAATACATATATATATATATATATATATATATATATAATTTGGGTGACAATATTTTTTATAGGAGAAATTGCTGGCCGATCCATTTTTCTAAACTTTTTTTCTCTCCAGTCCGCCCTTTTTTTTTTAAACCGCTAAAAGGCAGTTTCAAAATATTGTTCCTAAAATGTCCCTAATGCAACGTGAAACTCGATTGTAAACACATATCAGGCCTCGCCAAAAGCTCTCTATTATTTCTTCCTAAAACACTTCATCTATTGATTTTGTAAACTCGAGTGAAAACCTTATTTTTTTTTCTATTATGGAAAATGCGATCATGTTAATGATGAAATTCAGAAGTGGTACTATCGTTCATAAAGTTTTTGAAAATTTTGGAATAGTTGATTTGATTCGATTAATAACAGGTAAGTATTCCAATGTTGAAGCTCAAAATTTATCTTTGAAATATTCCTTGGGATCTCATATGAATTATTTTTTGTCGAATGATGATAATTACGTAAATATGGTATTGTTGGCCAAAATTTTATCAGTTAGTATTATATCAGTAGACGTTTTTGAAAATCAAAATGCTTTAAGCTACGTACGGATTGAATAGAGTTTGGTTAGTTGGTGATTCTGTTTC
Source organism: Platycodon grandiflorus (assembly GCA_016624345.1). Lineage (NCBI taxonomy): Eukaryota > Viridiplantae > Streptophyta > Magnoliopsida > Asterales > Campanulaceae > Platycodon > Platycodon grandiflorus. The sequence goes on from CM028362.1 coordinate 7,800,606, forward strand.
CTTTAGCGGGCATCGTGATTTAGGGATTCCTCATCGCGATGCAGATATGGCTCATCACGATGCCAGATTACTTTATCGCAATGCACATATGCCTCATCGCGATGTAGGATTGCTTTATCGCGATGCATCAGTGCCTTATCGCGATGCTAGTGTTTCTCATCGCGATGCCGGGATTTCTCATTACGATGCTTCAGTTTGTAATAGCAATTCAAGTTATTCTAATCGTGATGCATCATCATCGCTTCAAAGCAATATCAATTCTGTAATTTTGAAAACTGATGATGAAAGTGTTCCATGTTATGACATATGTCCTAATCAGTTACAAAAGGATCTTTTAACTGCTGGTTGGGCATAAACTTTACATGGGCATCGCGATGCCCATTAGATTGAACGCAATGCCAACATTTATGCATCGCGATTGATTAAATTGGGCATCGCGATACATGAAAAAGGCATCGGGAGTTTTGAGTTGGAAAAATTATTTCATTTGCTGAAATATTTAGTTTTTTTGTTTGTATTAAGGAATTGAAACGTAAGTCTGATGATTGGAAAAATCATTTCATTAAAAGGCATAGCGATGCACGATGGGCATCGCGATGCTCGATGTTGAGTTCAACGGTGACATCGCGATTCTAGTAGTTTAGTTCAATATTGGGTCATCGCGATGCTATATGTTAAGTGTTACTGTGGCATCGCGATGCTCGTAGTTTAATGCAATTAGGTCATCGCGATGATCGATGATGATGGACATCGCGATGATCTTTTTGGGACATCACGATACATCGGGTTACTGATTTACGCGTGTTTTTCTTTCATTAACGGCATAATCGTCTTTTCGCCCTAAAAATGTATTTTTTCGGTTTTAAAAAAAGATAACTGGACTGGAGCGATTACAAACGTTTAAAAAGGGACCGGCCCGTAATTCACCCTTTTTTATATTTGAGCTGGTCGAAGTGGGTTCAATCCAACCCATTAACTGGACGGCTTATAAAGAGTTCTGACCTATTACAACCCGTGACCCGCTTTAACACGACCCAACTCACTTGTTTGACAAGCCTAGCTATAAGAGAAGCCCAGTAGAGTGTTAGTTTAGCCCGAATCAATTATGACATTTTCATATCTTAAAACTAAGGAAAAATTGCGTTTCAGTCCTTTATATGAGATTTTCAACTGCTTTAGTGTCTTATTTTGTTTCCAACTGTTTAATTATATTTTAAGTGATACATTAACCAATTTTTTTAAAACTGCCCCCGTAACAATTTAAACAACATTTTAAGCATTGTTTTCTTTTATTTTTACTACAACTTCATCTTTCTCTCTCTCTTCTATCTCTCTTGCTCTCTCTCATTTTCTTTTCATGCTCAGTTCATAAATAAAAAGACAAGATCAATATAATTTTAAATTTATTTTAATTAATTATGTCTTTGTTTTATCAATATTTTTTGCAATTGCTGAATGTTGGCACAACGAAACGGGGAAACAAATTTCAGTCTCATCTCGATGTGAAAATTCAAAAGAAAGTGACAATCTTTTTATAAGTGTCTTGGAGATTTCATTTAATCTTAATTATCTAATATTCACAACATATTGTGCATCAAAAATAAAAGTTATCCATCGCGATGCATGATAACAGAATTCGCGATGCACACTTTTGATGCATCAAGTGTAATGTTGTGCATCGCGATACACAAAAACAGTACTTTTTAGTACAATTTTGTGCATCGCGATGCACACTTTAATGCATTGCAAGTGTACTGTTGTGCATTAGTATTGTTTTGTGCATCGTGATGCAAGTGTAATGTTGTGCACCGCGATACACAAAAATCGTACTGTTTTGTGGATCGCGATGCACTTTTGATGCATCGCAAGTGTAATGTATAACTTGCATCAAGTGTAATGCACAAATAGTATTTTTTGTGCATCGCGTTGCAACAATATATGCATCGCGATGCATAGCGTGTTTGTTCCGTGTTTTTTAAGGGCATAGACGACATTTCGCAACAAAAGTGTTTTTTTTCAATTTGAAATAATTATAGTGGACTAAAATAATTGAAAATTGTCTAAAAGGGACCAGCCCGAATTTCTCCCCAAAACTAATTGGTACTAGTTAGAGTAGATCCTATAGTTATATGCTAGGATTGACATACGATATTTTATGTTAATTAAGCATGCGTTATTTAATAATTTTGAAAAATGATAATTAGATAATAATAAATTTTGAAAATTAAAAATAACATTATTAAAATGTCAAACAGCATACTTTATAATAAATTGGAGGCTCTTCTAAGAATAATAATGTAAAGGTATTGAGATATTAATGAACAGTAATAAATTGTATAATTCATCATCTTGATGTTAATTGAAGAACATAGAAGCCTTATAGGATAGCCCAGTGCCTTGAAATTCAAGTCTCTAAGTAAAAATAATATCTTCGTTCCAACTAAAGAGTCTATTTTTCTTTTTTAAAAATCAACATTTGACTAAATCAAATTAAAAGTTTACATATTTTACTTAAGTTTTAGGAAATAAATGTGGCTCTACCATAGGGATGGCATCTCCTTAATTATCTACAGGGTTAAAAATGTCGACGAAAATTTATGAGTTGATGTCTATTGATCTTCTCGTAATTTTTAGACTTACATGTTTCAAGTACGTTTTAAGTTGTAACCTGATCATTACATTTGGATTATGAGTCTTGATTTACAAAAGCCAATGACTATGAGTAATGCAACACACATAACTTATCAATAAACTTTATATATATTGTACAATATAACTATGGAGTAGATGGTATTTGTAAATAGAAAAGATGAGATATAAAACATCTCTCTTCCTATCTTGATTTTCAAACCGGTATTCAAGAACTGAATGATTCATCATCCAACTAAATCAACCAGTCGACTTATATATGATAGCGTACCCTTAGTGGGTGGCAACTTGTATTCAATATATTTTAACTCAGGCATGTCAACGGATCGCATATGTAGCGGATATGAATATATCATAATTCAATCCACAAGTTTATACTGTATTATCAATCAGATTTGATCATTTAACCAGATATATGGGTCTAAATCTATGTACGTTGATAGCCTATTTTGAGTATTTAGAGGTCTATTCCGAGTATCCGTACTTTTTTTTTCTTCTTTATGTTATGTTATTGAGTATGAATATTAAGTATGTTTCCTCCAAACTGGTAGTTAAATTTGTTTTTCACATTTAACCCAGATTTCTTTCATGTAACCAGAGAGAAAATTCTCTAATGTATATATCGAGCGTGGATGATGTGCCCTAAACTTAACGTCACTCAAAAGGTGAATCAAATTAATATGTGAACAAATTGGCCTGAAAAGTCCACTTCTGTGAGAGAGAGAGAGAGAGAGAGAGAGAGAGAGAGAGAGAGAGAGAGAGAGAGAGAGAGGAAGAAAATAGTGGTGTCAATTGACTTGTAGGCAAGTAGTACTACGAGCCATTCCTCAAAGCAGACATGGAACAAGTGAAATCTCAGAAATCCTATCTCTCAAACTCAAACAATGAAAACAAGAGAGAGAGAGAGAGAGAGAGAGAGTAGTGACAGGGATAAAAAAAAAAATTTGCTAGCTCACTAGCTAATCCCTCATTCAATTTAGGTGACAAAGGTAATTAGTTAGACTTAGACCACATAATTTTAGCCTTTGATTTATTACATGCTTTAGCACGCACTTAAATTAAAATAAAATTTTTGTATAAAAATATATAGTTAAAATCCCTGCTATTATTTTCCCTCACAAAGTCATTGAGCCTAATAACACAGCTTAAGGCATGACCCATTAACATTGAGGCTTGGCATGGCATGGCATGGCAGGCACGTCGCCATTGTTGTCGATTAGAGTAACATCAATCATACACGTCTTCCACGCAGTGAATTGTGTGATCATTGGATGCTTTTGTCATGATCATCTCCATAATCCATACGCATGTGTAAGCAATATAAAAATTGCCTAATTAATTATTAATTCCGATACCAATACCAACGTATAGGAATAGATAATTCCTAACACCCAATAATCACGCAGCGGAATAACAATAACCAATACACCAAATCAATTATCCAATAATAGAGGAGAATAATACTTTAACTATCAATATGTATTAAAAACTCATATACTCACACAATCACCATATAGGCTCACGACACCTTAGAGCACTTGTAAAAGGCTGGCCAACTCTCTTTCAATATTTTAATCTTCTTGTTACAATAAGGCTTCACAACCCATCTATTTATAATAGATCTAAATAAATCATATTCCTAATAGGAAAGTCCTATTTAACAAACATATTCCTGAATTAATTAGGAGACACAATAGAACTTGACAACTAATTAATAAATAACAATCCTAATTGGATTAGGCTTGGTTTAATATCCAACATTGCCTCCCTTAAACCAAGCTCGTAAAAGTATTAGGTTCATCGCCATCTCGAGCAATAATCTTTAACGCGATCTCTGCGGCTGTCAAAAACTCATACACTTGTATTTGATCTTTGGTCTTCATCTTCACTCGCGATTGAGGACGAACTTTATACTTGACATACAACTTCTTGACTTGTTCTTCACGATCAAAATAATCTTCCATGTTGACCCATTCATCTTCAAAGTTCATAAAGCAACTGTCCAATCCAACATATCCACTATTGCATGATCTTGAGAATTTATGAATTTTTAAATAATTTTCACTATTCACTTGAATAAAATACACATCTTCGGTACTAATCAAATCTTAAAACTCATTAATTGAAGAACCAAAACAATACTTCAACAACTCAACTTTGGTAGCACTTGAATTAGGAGTAAGAAATTTTTCAATACCAAAAAAATCAATGAGAGTAGAATTTTCAACTTTCTCAACGTATTGATCTACAACCTTCAAATCAACAAACTCAAAATCTTGAGCAACATCAAACGCATTCTCAAATTTCATATTCTCCTCATTCACACTATCATCTAAAATATTCATGCAAATTTTCTCACCCAATTTATCATCTTCAACAAACAAATTCTCAACACCACTTACTTGAAGAAATAATTCTTAAACATCTCTCATATCACCAAATACAACTTCCAATAAATTAAAATTTTCTTCACCAATTTCTGTCTCAACAATCTTAACTTTTTTTTCTTCTTCATAACTATTTTCTTTCTTACAACAATTTTCTTTTTCAAATCCTTCTCCTAAACATGTACTATTAGTTTCAACTAAATTAGAAGTCATACCTGAATCTTCAATCGATTCTTTTTCAAATCCTTCTCCTAAACATGTACTATTAGTTTCAACTAAATTAGAAGTCATACCTGAATCTTCAATCGATTCTTCCTCCTTTGTGTCACCACATATATCTTTGATTACCAACTTTATCTCCTTTGTATCACCACCAAATTCAAAACTTTCTCTTTCTTCCTCTTTCTCTTCCAATTCCTTTTCTTTTTCATGTAATACTTCTTTTTCTCTTTCTTTGCTCTGCTTTTCCTCATCCATCTTCCTCAAAATTTCTATCATTTTATTTATTTTCTTCACATGTTCTCGTTGTTGCTCAAACGTAAATCTATCTTCAGAATAATTTGTTGCCCAATATTCAGTAGGTACAACCGAATATCCACGATATTTAAAATTACGTTCAAGTTTTTTCCACTCCTCATAATTTTTGAAAGTATGTTCAAGTTTTTTCCAAACCACCTTTAGAGATTCTGCAGTTCCCAAACGCAACAACCCCCAAATTCCTTCATGTATTGAATCTTGTAAAATTCGCCAAATACGAAGGTCTTTTGCTATTGAAAGAGTCTTTGACTCCGAATTATCAAATTGCTCAAATACATCATACCATAAGTAACAATTCTTAAGATAATTACAAATATTTATGATCCAAGAATCATAATTGGAAAGAACTAACTTGGGAAAACGCATCCTTAAAATCAAACAAACAATTCGCTCTCCTTTATGAGCCTCTTCTTCTTGTGAAAATCACGTTCCAATTATCCTTGACCAATTCTTCGTAGACACCTTATCAAATGGATTTACACCAACACTCCGTTGACTCCTTGTTCAACGGGTCTTCACCAACTACTTTAAAATCACTACCTAGAGTAACAATATTTTCAACACAACCAACTAGGATCGAGCCTAAAGCTATGAGACCAAATGTAAGCAATATAAAATTGCCTAATTAATTATTAGCTTCGATACCAATACCAACGTGTAGGAATAGATAATTCCTAACACCCAATAATCACGCAGCGGAATAACAATAACCAATACACCAAATCAATTATCCAATAATAGAGGAGAATAATACTTTAACTATCAATATGTATTAAAAACTCATATACTCACACAATCACCATATAGGCTCATGACACCTTAGAGCACTTATAAAAGGCTGGCCAACTCTCTTTCAATATTTTAATCTTCTTGTTATAATAAGGCTTCACAACCCATCTATTTATAATAGATCTAAATAAATCTTATTCCTAATAGGAAAGTCTTATTTAACAAATATATTTCTGAATTAATTAGAAGACACAATAGAACTTGACAACTAATTAATAAATAAGGATCCTAATTGAATTAGGCTTGGTTTAATATCCAACAGCATGCTTTCCCCACGTGTGACTGCGTTGTGTTTAATCCCTTTGGTTGGCTGGGTATACATTTCAAATACACTTTTTATTTAGCCACATTATTTTTCATTAATTACGGAGTAGTACTAAATAATTTATTTTTTTCTAAATTTGAATCTCTACATCTTCATTTTTTATTTGATATCCGTCTAGTAAGCTTTACTAAACTTTGTAATCGTAGAGGGAAAAAAATCACTTATTTAATATATAGAGCAGAACATAATCTTGCTAACTCTAGTTAATAAAGGAAAAATCACTTGAATAGTATTTGACCAGAAAGTCAAAAGAGTCCAAATTTTCTGTCCCACATTTGTGTTCCAATTTCTGTTCCATCACTATGGCAATGACACGTGTAAAATATCATTTTACAATATTTCACACCGTTAACTTAATTTCAATCTAAATTCAAAAATTAGTAGAAAGCAAGCTAAAATATTATTTATTGTTATTTTAATTATTTCTCTCTTTTCAAAAACGTATGCATTCTCTTAATTATGTCCCATGCAAAAAACACAAATTCAAAGAAAATATATACTCCTCCGCAAAGTGTCATTATATTATTTTGGACGTTTCACTTAAAATTCACTTTCAAAAAATTATTCTTACAATTTTCATAATCTTTCATCTTTACCCTTCACTTGGGTTGTAATCATTTTGGTTGCACTTAAGTATTTTTGTAATTATAACCAACTTCAATGATATTAATATATTCCTTAATAATTTGACTTTTCAAACATGGACTCTTTGGTGGAACGGAGGGAGTAATATATATTAAAAAAAGTAAAATTTAATATCAAAAAATTAATTATCTTTAAATGAGGCACCTGTTTTTGAAGAAAAATGAGTATTCTTGATGAGGAGGAGGTAAGGGAACATTAAACTATGTTCATCGGTTAACAAGTGAAGTGAGATTAATTAAAATTATGGTAATAATTAGAATCGTTAAAGTCTCAATTGATATCAATTGTAAATAATACAGTAAATGTATTTTTTATTATTATTATTTATTAATATTGTATTTTGTTTTAAAGTTGTTAAGAAGATGTTGTTTATAGTACTGAATTCTCCTCTCATCACACGTTGCATCTGACAACTACCCACCCACGTGTCCAGCTAACACTTATGTCATCATGACTCATGACTTAATAATACTCCATACATAAATGCGGAATGGAGTCACACATACGTGTTACGTACGGAGTGAGATTCGAACCCCAGGCTATCATTGAGGGAGTAGAATGGTCAACAATAATGATGAATAAATTAATTGTGTGCTGTTGACAGTTGACTACTCATGCTTTAATCTTTAAGGAGTATAAAAAATAATTAGGGATAATGACATTGGAAGTCCCTTGACTATGGCCCATTCCACCACTAGTCCCTTAAGAAATTTTTTTCATATTTTTGTCCCTTGACTATGAAAATCAGTCACGGTTGGTCCTTTTGGTGGATGCCATTAGTGTTTTCCCGTTAAATCTATCACGTGCCTCTCACATGACTTTGATTAAGGGCATTATTGGAATTTCAACTTCATCTTCAACCACACCCACACCCACACACACTCTCTCTCTATCTCTCTCTCATGACACACACATCCCTTCTCTCTCCCGTGCAATCCGATCCGGGTTCGCGAATTACTTTCACGCCGGTGGGTCACACTTCACGGGCGACCGCTTATTGTTGGTGGTGGTGGGGTGTGCAGCAAGGTACAAGTGGGACCACGGTGGCTCCTCTTCCAACGACGACCTCCATCCGACTCGTCGGACAGGAGCCAAGCCAACCGCCTCGCCGCTCCAAGAACATGAATCTCGTTTCTCCAATCGCCACCTAATTCCACCCTCTCTTCGCCTCCGCCTTCCTCCGATGTTGCCGCCGCGCGATTCCCCGAAAACTAAGAAGAAATCACACTTTGCGAGTTCAATGAACTCTTACAGTATCCGCAACTATTCATAGATTACCAAGTGCTATGCGCAGAGTTTGGGTAAACAGACTATCCAAAAAGAAAATCAGAGCTTGAAACCCACATTTATTCCTAGTATTTCCTTCATTGTTAGTTTTTCACCTTTGCTGTTTTATTTCTTTGGATATTCATAAAGAAAACCTATTTGATGGATTTGTAATCCAAAGCTAATTAATCTACCACAAGGGAAGTGATACATATTAGACTTGATTCATTTCTCGTTCTTCATTCAAATTTTGGATGATCAGCAATAAAACAACAATTGATGATTGCTTCGTCGGATATGATCGTCAGAAGTGCAAAGCACTTGGAGCTCCGATCCATTGCAGCAACGAACTTGGTATTAATTAAAATAGAGGAACAATAAAACCGAAAATTTGTCCAGAGCTACCAGAATGAAGGGCCATTTTCATATTTTTGTGCCTTCACTGTGCAATCCGATCTGTGTTTGTGTGTGTCTGTGTGAGAGAGAGAGAGATAGAGAGAGAGTGTGTGTGGGTGTGGGTGTGGTTGAAGATGAAGTTGAAATTTCAATAATGCCCTTAAACAAAGTCATGTGAGAGGCGCGTGATAGACTTAACGTCAAAACACTAACGGCATCCACCAAAAGGACCAACCGTGACTGATTTTCATAGTCAAGGGACAAAAATATAAAAAAAATTTCTTAAGGGACTAGTGGTGGAATGGGCCATAGTCAAGGGACTTCCAATGTCATTATTCCAAATAATTATTATTGTATGTATATTCATCAAATAAGTACTAGTAAGTCACTTCTTAATGGAGTAGTATATTCTACCAAAAAAGAAGAAAAAGATAACAACAGTGCCTTTCTTTTTCCCGATTTATAAAATAATGATAACGAATTACGTACAATATAAATGATGACAAGGAAGTTTTCCCACTAAATTTAATTCGGATTCCCTTATCAAAAATGGGCAATACATTAGTAGATAGTACACATACATTATTCATCCCCACTTCTCTAAAAAATAATAATAATAATCTGTTTTTGGGGTGTAAAAAATTAAATCTGGAAAAACGTAAGTTTTACAATAATTTTGACTTTTTAGTTTGAAAAAGAGCAAACTACGTAAATGATCCCTGTACTTTTAGAATTTTTTGGGATTCCGTCTAAGGATAAAATTGTGAAGCACGTAATTATGACCAAGGATAAATTTGTCCTTGCAATTTTTTTAAATAGATAAAAATACCCTTCATATATTTATTTTTTAAAACTAAATATGAGGATATTATTATAATTAACTAAATATATTTTTTGCACAAATTTCTTCCTCATTCCAACCTCATCCATTACATTCAACCATGGTTGCTACCACCAATCAACCATGGCTGCCACCACCATTTGAACAAACTGATACAAACTCTTAATTTTCACAAATGCTGTTTTAATTTATTAATTTTAAACCAAAAAGCAACAGCAACAGCAACAGCAACAGCAGCAGCTGGGTGTTGCTACTGGGTGTTTTGTGCATGGCCGTCACTAAATGGGCTTCTACTTGCTTCACACACACACACACACAATACGTATTCAAACCATCTCTATATGTTCTCTAACCAGATCCACTACTAGAAAACAAACATTTACTGTCGGAGAATTCCGACAGTAATTCTAAAATTCCGACAGTGATTTTAAATTTACTGTCGGAAGTGCTCCGACAATGACGGTAATTCAGTCCGACAGTAATTACTGTCGGAGAAATAATCCGACAGTAAACACCGTCGAAGAAATGATCAGTAAATACTGTCGGATAAGTGACAGACATAACCATTCTGTTAATTTACTGTTGGAAGAGCGTTAATTTCGTTGAATTAACTCCGTTATTAATTTTAACGGAAATTACGTCGAGCTCGATAGTAAAATATTTAAAAAATTAAAAAATTAAAATTTAATAATTTAATTTTTGTTTCACCTGATATAACAATTATATATACACAGTCACACACATAAACACATTGCAACAATAAACTATATAACAACTAAAACATAATTTAAAATTAATATATATACAATTTAAAAAATATTAAAGTGCCAAAATAATGTGTCTACTGTGGAGGGGGGTCAAATAAATTACGCACAATAGAAGACCTAGTAGAGGCCGCCGCTCCATGACGATCGTCGCGCAGCTCTAATGATCGGCCTGCAATGCATCTGGCTGGGCCTGCCGCATCTGCTGGGCCTACCCGCACGCTCGGCCTATGTGCACTCCGCTGGACTGTTGTTGATCTGCCGCCGCTGCACCACCGCAAGAGTCTGCGTCTTCTCGACCAGACACGCCGAATCGATCGGTACGGAGGACCGAAGACGCGCCGCGAGGAAGAAGTCGATCCGTCCGGTCTCAACACACGCCGTGGTCACTAAAGCCGTAGAGGCGAGATCCTCTTCTTCGTGACTCACAGCTGACCGAATGCCAAATGTTGCCGACAAAGGCGCCTAAGACTGGGGTCGTTCGGACAAGCCCGTCGGCGACTGCGTGTCCATACTCGCTTTATAGTCATTCTCGTGTCATAAAAATATAAAAACATTAATATCAACATTTTAATTAACTAATATACAAAATAAAATTAAAATATTTTAAGAAATACTTACAAATGCTTTCTTTGCCGTCTCATCAACAAAGACAAACGGCGAATCCACCGGGAGGAGCAGGAGTGGTGTAGGTCCCAAAGAAATAAATCGGTGTAGGGTACCTCGGTGCCGTAGTGTCGATTCTACAAATATAATGAATTAAAATTAGCGAACAATACATATTAAGTATAACATAATCAACTTATAAGAAAACAATAAAAAACGGCCTATATACACTCAAACCCTAATAAGACAGCCTATTTCAACTCAATCCCTTCTCATAACAACCTATTAAGACTCAAATCGTTATAAAACAGTTTATTTCAACTCAAATCCCTTCTAAAACAACCTATTTGCACTCATCGCCCTGCTAAAACAACTTATTTACACTCATAACCTTCTAAAACAACCTATTTGCACTCAAATCCTTCTAAAGCAACTTATTTAAACTCAAAACCCTTTCATAACGGCCTATTTACACTAAAACAGCCTATTAAGACTCAAGTCGTTATAAAACAGTATATTTACACTCAAATCCCTTCTAAAATAACCTATTTGCACTCAAACCTTTCTAAAGCAGCCTATTTACACTCAAAACCCATGTAAAGCAGCCTATATATACTCAAACCCTTCTAAAACAGCCTATTAAGACTCAAATCGTTCTAAAATAGTATATTTACACTCAAACCCCTTCTAAAATAACTTATTTACACTTAAAACCCTGCTAAAATAACTTATTTACACTCAGAGCCTTCTAAAATAACATATTTACACTCAAATCCTTCTAAAGCAGCCTATTTAAACTCAAAACCCTTTCATAATGACCTATTTACACTCAAACCCTTCTAAAACAGCCTATTAAGACTCAAATCGTTATAAAACAGTATATTTACACTCAAATCCCTTCTAAAACAACCTATTTGCACTCAAACCTTTTTAAAGCAGCCTATTTACACTCAAAACCCATGTAAAGCAGCCTATATACACTCAAACCCTTCTAAAACAATTTATTAAGACTCAAATCGTTCTAAAACATCTATTTACACTCAAAGCCTTTTAGGTTTATTGGATTCAAGATGGGAGATCCTTCAATTGAAGTACCTCTTTCATTCGCCGTTGAGCAATTGCTTGATAAAATTTGTGTACGTCGTCATTTTTTTCTGCCGCCGAATTAAGATTATTTAAGAAGAGGAATTCTTGAAAGCATCCAAGGACAACGTAGTTTTTTAAAAGAGGAATTCTTGATATCGTTGATAGTTGTCCATCGTTCATTGAAGCCTACAAATATTGCTCGTGAAAAGAGTAATCGACTGGGAGTGAGGTCAAAAGGATTGCAAAGGATCCTTATATTGGAGTTAAGACTAAGCTTTAACAAAATTTAGTAGCATATCCAAGATAACGATAGTTTTCAACCCTTTTGAATTCACTCCCAGTGTTGATAACTCTTTTCACGAGCAATATTTGTAGGCATCAATGAAAGGACGGACAGCTATCAACGACATAAAGAATCCCTCTTTTAAAAACTACGTTGTCCTTGGATGCTTTCAAGAATTTCTCTTCTTAAATAATCTTAATTCGACGGCAAAGATAAATGACGACGTACACAAATTTTATCAAGCAATTGCTCGACGGCGAATGAAAGAGGTACTTCAATTAAAGGATCTCTCATCTTGAATCCAATAAACCTACATTGATGTGGGAAATTTGGGACGATCAGCTTTAAAGATGAGTTGACGAGAATATAATGATAGATACCGATTTAGATAGTGTTTAGGATTTAGATATGGTTTAGGGTTATATAGGGTTTAGAGGGTTTAGAAAACGTTTAGTGTTTAGGGTTTAGATATGATTTAGGGTTTAGGGTTTAGAACGGGTTTAAGGGGTTTAGATAGGGTTTAGTGTTTAGCGTTTAGATAGGGTTTAGGGTTTAAATAGGATTAGGGTAGGGTTTAGATAATGTTTAAAGTTTAGATATGGTTTAGGCCGGGTTTAAATAGGGTTTAGGGTTGTGGTGGTGGGTTGAGGTTCTCACATTAATAATAAAAAGTGGGTCCTTGTTAAATATTGCTTTGTGGAGATTGGAGTGGCTGGCTGCCTATAGGTAGAACCCTTTTTGTTTTTGTATATGGGTCGGTCGTAGTCATAGATGAGGTCCGGGTAAGAGTAAGACCCCTTATAGGATGAATTAGACTTGTCCAGTACATACATACATATATATATATATATATATATATATATATCTTCTTTGTTAGTGGAGTAATGCATATTTGGCTCTTTTGGAGGGTGTTTAATTGTTTTTCTTGTCAATTACGATTTTTTCGTTATGCGCGTACGTTACATTGAACTTGCCTTTGGCCAAACACTTAGAATATGTCTCATACTAATTTTAATTTGAATTCTTGGAGTTGAACTTTCTAGAACGAAATATAAGATAAAAAAAAAAAAAAACATCAAATCTATTGCACATTAGTGGATGAGTGTGATAGCTAGAGTCAAATATCTATCTTTTATTAAGATTGTCCAAATTATGTATGCTCAATAAACCTCCATGTAATGTAAGAGATCAATTGGCATACACCATGACCAAACGTGGCTCCAATTATGCACTTCAAAATTTTCACTTTTGCAGACTGCGTTATTTTGAATATTCATTGGAATTGACCAATTATTGATATGGATTAACGAAAAAGTCTACTATTTTATTTTGAAACATAGTTCACTTTAAAAATTATGTTTATAATCTCTATAAATCTTTCAATTTTATCCTTCATTTATACTATAAACACAATTACTCAGTTACAACTCAATATTGGCTCGAAGTTTAGGGTTTAGATAGGGTTTAAACAAAATTAGGGTTTAGATAGGGTTACTGTTTGTTTAGGGTTTAGGATTTAAAGTTTAAGGCTTAAAGTTTAGGATTTAGATAGGCTAATTCAATCTAACAATCTTGATCACTATGCAACTAATGATCAATTACATAAATAACTTAACTAACCTAGTAGTGTTAGCCTTGTTTATTTACAAGTCCAAGTCTTCTCACTATTTTATTCGCATACACGCTTATTTGATCATTTTATTTACTTATGATATGCTGATACACCAAACATCCCTATTAAATAACAATTGCATACAAATCTAATACACTGAGACATTTATAATATAAAACTAGCATACAAATTAAAAAAAATAACATAAGTATCACAACTAAATCATAACTAACATAAATATCCCAACTAAATCCTTTAAAACGTAAAATAACATGCAAATTACAAGTTCATCAAAATTGATCACAAATACTCCCACCCCCACTAATTAGTCATAATACAACCCCCTATACACAGTACACACACTAAATACAGATTATTTACAAAAAGTTTCAAAAAGAGAAAAAAAATTAGATTAATTACAAAAATACAGATTAATTACAATAAAATTAATTACAAATTAATAACAAAAAAATATAGATTAATTACATCAAAAACAGAAAATATATAAATATAAAATAATTACAAAATTAATACAGATTACTTACTGTCAAATTAGAAAAAAAATAATACTGTCAAATTAAACTATCTAATTAACAAAATTACAAACATAAATTACCTGAAAATTGGAGGGACAAATGCTGAAAAAAGGATGGTGGTGGCGGTGGCGGTGGCGGTAGTGGTGGTTCCAGCTTGGCAGAGGTGGTTCAAGCTAATTTCTGTGGCGGTGCTATTAACAATAAAATTAAATAAATAAATAAACTAAAAAAAGGGAAGAAAAAAAATTAAATGAAAAGGGTTTAATCTATTACCTGTGGCCAGAGAGCGGCAGCCGGCGTGGCATGGCCAGATGGAGAAGAGAGTGAGATAGAGAGAGAAAGAGAGGGAGACGAGGAAACAGAGAGAGAGAGAAAGAGTGTGTGTGTGTGTGTGTGTGTGTGTGTGTATGAGTGAAAGGGCGACGGTGACAGAGACGGAGACGGTGGTGAACGGAGACGGCTGCTGAGATCTAGAGGGACGGCTCAACTGATCAGAGAGAGAGAGAAGAGAGACTGTTCGCAAATAGGGGGAGAAGCTATTCGATTTGGGTTTTATTTTCAATATTACTGTCGGAGCTTCGACAGTAATATCCGACAATAAATTAACCTAAAATTACTGTCGGAGATCCGACAGTAATACTGTTCACAATTTTCAGAGACTTTAAAAGAGAATATTCAAAGAATATTCCCGTATTACTGTCGGATTAATCCGACAGTAAATACTGTCGGATGGAAAGGAAATATTCGAAGAATATTCCTATATTACTGTCGGATAAGTTCCGACAGTAATTATTATCCCGCCAGATATTTTAAAATTACTGTCGAAAATCCGACAGGAAATACAAAATATCCGACAGTAAATACTGTCGGATATTTCTGACGGTAATTCGTCCGACAGTAATTAGCGTGTTTCTAGTAGTGATCTAGAAATTTGTTCACATAGCAAAGAGGAAGAAGAGGAATAGAAATAGAGAAGATGAAAATCTCGATATGTTCTCTAGCAATCCAACCGGAGTCCCACCGTCGACGAAGAAGACGCCGGCCAATTTGAAGCCTCGATTTGTTATCTAGCTCTCTCATCCTCATTTTTTGGGCTACGGTGAACTTAGCATGGATGTCATATAGGTCCTACTTGTGTCAAGGAAGGACTAGACAGGGCCATTGGCAATTTGGAATGGAGACATCTCCATCCAGACGATAGGCTGATTGTGCTCCCTCAAACTCACGGTTACCACCATCCTCTCATTCAACAGACGAATCCAGGTCAATGTTTGAACCCTAACTCCAGTTTCGTTTTCAATCTAGCTTTTTCATTCTCATAAAGATTTCGAGGCTACTTTCTGCAAGGCCTGGATGCCTTTTTCCCACTCCTGAAGCAAAAACCTCCGGTCAGTTGGAGCTGGAAGAAAACGGTCTTTGGTGGTGTAGGTGGTGATGGTGGGTTTGGTGGTTCGGTTGCAAGGGATTCAACGATGTCAATAAGAGGTGATGGCGGGTTTGGTGGTTCGGTGGTGCAGTGGTGATGGCGGGTTTGGTGGTGCGGTGGTAATGGTGGTGATGTTAGGTTGGGAAAGAAGATGATTTTGGGGTGGGTTTAGTTTAGGAAAAATTATACAAAAGGTCCCTATACTTTTTAAATAAGAATAACTAATTTATTCTTGGGGAAAATTATGTAAAATGCAAGTGATTCTATTTAACGGAATGAACAAATGTGTCAAGAAATTGAGTTCAGAGACTGCTCGCGTGGGATTAGGACCAATCCCCAAAAGGTCGAAAAATATAATGATCACTTGTGTAATTTGCCCTTTGAAAAACGATGTTTGTAAAGAAAAATCAAGCACGTCTTATTTTTGGAGTTTAATTCTTACAATAAAAGCCAAAATTTAAAATTTGATGATGAAACATTAATGATCTTTATCTACACAAAAAAAGGTTTTTGAGAAGTTGTACCAATAAAATTTAAAAAATTATAAGAAAAAAAGAGTGAGAATTTTTTGAGACTAATGATTGACATAGTCATATGAGCATTGAGTTTTGTGTAATGGTTATCCACTTAGTTCTCTAAATACAATACTCTCTTTAACGAAAATATTATTTTGATCCTGCTAAAAAATAACAAAAACAAAGCTGCCACCCCGAGCCGTGTTTCCTTCATGATGTCCGCCACCCCGAGGTGGGTTTCTTCCTAAAGATCCGTCACCCCGAGGTGGGCTTTCTTTTTTTTTTTATATAAAAAAAATAATTAAATGATTGATAAAATAATTTTTTTTTCAGGAGGAGTGTTGTATTTAGCACTTTAGATATATTGTATTTAGCATGTATGTATTTTTAAAAAGAGTAATGCTATGCCAACGTATCTAGGACTTTCTCCAATAGTACATTAATGGACATTCTCATATGAGCCGTAAATATTTACTTTTAACAAGTGATCATTGCCGGTTAAAAATAAAAATTAACATTTTTGACATTTTATGAAAGTTTGGAGTATCAAGAATTACTTTTGAAAGCCATTATCGTATATTAAGTGATAAAATATGTGCAGAGAGCACTTTAAACAATTTAATGTAGAAATTAAAATTTTAAGTACAAATTTTATTTACACTCAACACCTTTGTCACATCGTCGGTCATCTATGACTTTTGAAAGCCATTTTTGTCGTGGTTTCTGTGACTTGATTTGTTAGACTTAAACGTCTTTTACATTTTCTCTAATTATTACAAAAACTACTCAAAATTATAAAATTAAAATAACCAAAATTACGAAATTAAATACATCCAAAACTTGCTAACAGAACCCGTGAATTGTGTGGGGAAAATGGGGGGTCGGACAGGGCCTTATCTTCAATTTTTATTATTATTATTATTTATTTATTTTTGGTGAAGAGGGCCTTTATTTATGTTATCAAGAAGGAGCATCATAATTCGAATTCCAAAAGCTATTCGGTCGGTAATAATTAAAGAGCTTTTTCCTGACATGAACTACTTTGAAAATGAATTTCCAAAATAAAAACATTTTAATTAAACAATTCACGTTGGTAAAGTGGCTACTTTAGTATACACATGTCTCGTGTGTCCAATTTTTGTAAATTAAACTTATTTTCTTTAGAGACATCATTTTCCCAAAAGCTCAACCATTATAATCAAAGAATCTTTTCTGGGTCAAGAAATATTACGAAAATCAGGATTTTAAGATTAAAAGCCAGGCAATTAACTCAATGGCTACACGAAATGGAAAAGGAGAATCACAATGGTTATTTTAAGTGGTGGTTGAATTTGCTCTACGCTTATATATTTGAATTAATTCTACCAACACTTGAGAGTTAATTCTCAAATATATATATATAGTTCATCCTAAATAGCCACATAAAATATGATTAAAAAAATTAGGCAAGGAAGTTGAGATCTTATAACTATTCAATAATAATTACTCCCTCCGTCTCTAAATTATTGTCTTCCTTTCCTTTTTTATCCATCTCAAAGTAATTATAGATATTTAAATAATTTAAACTAGAGACCTAATTAATCTCAGTCTAATATCATCATTAAAATAAAAATTGACAATTTAAGTATTTTTAAGAAATCCTAACATGAAATTCTTATCATAACACAGCTTCCTTTGTCATGTTCATATTAGTTTGCTCATATTTCATGTATATACATCGACAAAACTCGGTCGTTGCTCCCTCTCAAATTTAGATCAGTAATAGTCAGCTTTGAGGCTTTGAATGGATTCTCTCTCTACTTGTCCTCGTAAGAACAAACACTAAATTTGGAGTTTGTCTGAAATGAGATTTCAGAAGTTTGTGTAACTTCCCTACGATTCCTTCAATTCTGTGTTTCATTATAGGGATATATTTCAAACAACTTCCCTAGTTCCACTAGATGGCTTGTTGGACACTCGTGAGGTGAGAAGATAAAAATGATGAAATTTGTTCTGGCGCATATCTGGATCTGAAAATTTTTTAATTAAAGAAAGCTTGGTTTTCATTATTGATTATTTGTTCCTTGTTGAGAGATTGGCCCAATATACGATGCAGAGATATTGTTGGTGGTGGTCCTGGGGGGTGGTTGTGGAGTTTGGAAGTGGATGGTGGTGGTGGGTGGTTTGGAATTTGGATGTGGGTAAATAGGAAAGAGAGCTTCATCTTTTTCTCTCTCACACAAACATACATTAGTGGACTTTTGGTATAGAAGATAAGTGTATTTTTGGGTTTTTATAAAAGTTTAAAAGTTTTTCATCCAAATAACTTAACGGACTGATGAACGTGAAATTTATGCCAAGTATAGTGATAAAATTAAGTTAACTTAATACATTTTCTGTCAAAATAAAGTGACCAAATAACAATTTAAGCCCTTCACTTTTTGTTACAAAGTGGACATACCGATGAAAATTAAAGGTGCAAGTACATATTACACCAAGTATAATTAGCAAACTTTTCCTTTCTGTCTTATAAAAGTCAATTTTTTATGGGCATATTATTGAAAATAAAAGACGCAAGTACGTGTCATGTGTGCGTATGTGAGAGCGTACAAGTGAGTGAGTGTGTGTGTGAAAGAAATAGAAAGACTCCGACTTTATATGTTAGGTGTTAATACGAATGTTTTATATATATATATATATATATATATATATATATATATTTATATTTAATGATTATTTTAAAAATATAATTATAAATAGTCCAGATTAAAGGGGGGTTACCAGATGTAGTGGGAGTGTGTGTGTGTGTGAGCAAGCAAGTTGTGACTAACTGATACCAGGTTAAAGGGGGGTTACCAGATGTAGTGGGAGTGCGTGTGTGTGTGTGAGCAAGCAAGTTGTGACTAATCCTTACTCGGTACTTTCCTTAAGCATGGATACCAATACCATATATATTTCGTGTTCTTTTGTTCCTTTTTTTTTTTTTTTGAAAACGCTAGATCCCCATACACTCTACCTTACCCCTTCCAAAAAAGTGAATTATTTTAAACACAAGTTTTCTATTCCTTTCCTCTACTACAGTACATGGGTCTTACAACGGCTCTTCATCCGGCCTTTTTGCCCAATCCGTCGTAGCCTGAGTCACTCGGAATAGTTAACAAATGTTTGAAACAAAACTTTTATGGAGTATTGATAAATAGAGTATATAGGGAGTCTTTCACAGATATTAACAAAAAATATGAGGGAGTATTTAATGATTATTTAAAAATATAATTATAAATAATTACTATTATATCAACCATTGCATTAAAAATTAATAGTTATATTTTTAAAGTAACTATTGAATACTCCCTCATATATATATATAATTTTATTTTTTTTGTTTTTGCAAGAAAATCGTTAGTATGAGAAAAAAAGATAACAATACCAAGGGGAGGGCATAGACGTGGGAAACATAATCCATCCAATTTGTAAAGAGAGATCGCTTTCTACGTTTACAAGTCAATATGAGCATATATAGAATTCATATTAAACGGTCAATACACTTTTATACTATTTTAAGTAATTTTAAGTAATAAAATTTCACTCCCTCCGACCAGTTCGAAAGTCAACAAGAGCATGCATAAAATTAATATTCAACGTATATTTATTGTATTTTAGGTAATAAAATATTAATTACAAGAATATGTTCAAAGAGCCCATTTATTTAAAAGTCAACATACGCATGTATAAAAATCAATGTTCAATATTTAATCAAATTAACACAAAAAGTCAAAGTGGTAATCTCTGCATGAAGCCCATATACTCCCTCAGTTCCTCAATAATGTTCTGCTTTCCTTTTTTTGTTTAGTTTTTCTTAATCTATTTGCAAAATCAAATATTACGATTATTTTGGAATCAAGGGGAGTATAAATTTAGGACAAACTATCCAAATGCTTCCTTCAAAAGTTAATTTTTTTGGATTTGGTCCTTTTGCAAAAAAATTTAATGCAAGTTGTCCTTATACTAAAACCCTTTACGCAATTGGTTCTTCCGTCCATTTTCGTCTAAATTTTTTCGTTAAGTTTCTCCACGTGCATCGCATGTGAGTGTAGAAATGTTATTTCACAGCTAAAAGTACAGAGACCAATAATGCAATTTGTCCTATTTTAAAACCCAACTGAGATCTTGGCTGAAAGTTTGGTACTTGGTTGAAAATCACTTGAATAATCCCAAATATAATCATATATCTATTGTTCTGTGTATATGTATATATAATGCTGGTGTGTGTGTGTTGGAGTGCGACAAAGATCAGTTTTAAGATGTGTATTGGGACCGCCGCCGCAAGCGTAGAGGAGCATCTTGAAAGCTTGTTGTTTCGGGTGATGCTTGCTTTGTCACCGATTAAATCGTGGCTCACTCTCTCTCTCTCTCTCTCTCTCTCTCTCTCTCTCTCAATCCAAGAAGAGCAATTGATTAAGGCAAGGATGTAACCCCAATGACCTGATTTCATCTCCGGAAAACCCACTTCCGTCCATTCATGAGAGAATCTTTCTTCACATCTTCCCTTTTATCAAACAAATGTCTTCCAAGTCGAAAGGCACTATTTGAGTTTCAATTTGCAACTCCAATTTAGGGCTTTTCGAATCAAATAATTTCGTTGATTCCTCTGTTCTTTTAAAAAGCGAAACAAGTCCTCTGTTCTTTGAAGAAATGGATAGTTCGAAATATTGCTTGAGCAATTAGGTGGAGGTTGTTGGGGTTTTCAATTTTCACGAGCAGTGGTGGTGATTTGGTTGTAAATGGCGTGCAAAGGGATGAAGATGATGATGTTGGTTGAGCAATTTCTATACCCAGGAGTCTCTTCTTATTATGAAAAAGGTTCCCAAAAAGCATACCACAAGCTTTCAAGTTTGGAGACTGCCTCATTGTGATCGAATTGATTCTCACTCCCAAGTAGAAGCATAGGATCAGTAGAATTGAAGACTCATTCTAGCACAAAAGAAAAGTAGTTCTTCGCCCTCTTTCCTCGGGCTAAGAGTTATATTTCACGATTGGTCCCTGTAATTTTTGATGAAATGACATTTTTGCCCTTGCCCAAATGCATGTGCGAGTCACATGGTGTGACTTAACAGAAAAAAAATTGACGGCACTTGACAGAAGGACCAAATCCGAACAATGGTTGAGTTCAGGGACTATTTACAGCATAAAAGGACCAAATCAGAAAAAGTGAACTTCTGGAGGGACCATTTTGGTAGTTTGTCCATAAATTTATAAAATGATAAGTTATGTTTGGATTCTAGTTAATTTTTCAATCACTTTAAAAGGAAAATGATAGAGCAATAAATTTAGTTTACAGCTAGCTTTAAGGTGTTGTATAGTACAATTGTCAATGCATTAAACAGTTATATTATACAATATTACTTTCATCCTAAAATAATTGTCGTTTTAATAATTTGCACACAGATTAAGGAAGCTTTAAAAAAGACTGATCTACCCTTATTAAAGTTTAATTGTTGTAGGAGTATTTTTTCACTTTCTTTTACCAACCCTCTTTAATAAGAGTAATAAATAAAGGTAATTTTGGTAAAATATGAGCAAATGTTTTTTAAAATCTTATAACGACAATTATTTTGTGACAAAAAAACTCTGTTAAAATGATAATTATTTTTGGACGGAGGTAGTACTTTAAAACTAACTGTAAACCAAATTTAACATTACTTTTATAAAACTTAACAATATTATCAAATCAAACTCAAATATTTAACTATTCAACCCAACTCAACGCGACATTTACCGGGTTTCTTTTACGATATCATATAGATAATGGAGGAAATACATATAGATCGCAATTGCCGATCCAAGAAAAAGTGAAAAAGTTTTAATGGTTACTTTCTCTCATTGATTATTATTATATTATTTATTAAATAAAAAATTAAAGGTTGAGATTAATTATATTAAATGACTCACCTACTTACATACATTGCATTTTTCAACTAATCAATAAATTTTAATTGTTAATTTTTGATCCAATGGATAATACTAATTGTAACCATCAATGACAAAAAGTAGCTATTGAAAATTTCTCATATATATTTTAGGAAAAATTACACCAGTTCTTTTCGACTTTTTTGCAATTGGTCCTTAAACTAATTTTTGCAAAAATTAGGACCCTGTACTAAATAAGTAAAACACAATTGGTCCTTCCGTCCATTGCCGTCAATTTTTTACCGTTAAGTGTAAACAAGTGCCACGCATATGATTATGACCAAGGATAAAATTGTCCTTACAACTTTTTTTTGAATAGACAAAAATACCCTTTATATATTTATAACACCCGCTTCATTTGCATTATTCATATCTCTCATATCATCCGTATGTCTTGCACATGTCATCTTGATTTATACCATTGATATTATGTGAGTATGTTGCATTTAATTCATAGTACATTTATACTACACTCTATGTGTTTCGTATGCTTCGATTGGTTGTTTAATTCTTGTGATCGCTCGTTCTTGAGACGCGTTGATCTCTCGCCATGTTATCGGTCATTTCGGGAACCTTTCTCGAGTGTTTTGACCTTCCCTTAGACTTAGAATCACCTCAGGTTGACTTGGGAGTGTTTTGGTAACACTTTAGAAGACTTTTGTGAACTTTGACTTGAGCTGATCACTATGCGGCCGCATGGTGCGAGCTCAAACCTAGCATAGAATTTTTGGATTCTATGCGGCCGCATAAGGCACCCACATAGAAGCTATGCGGTCGCATAATGCGTCCCCATAGCGCCTAGATTGTCCAACCGAGAAAATCTCATTTTGTCCAACTTATGGTTTTGAGTGGCCCTCATGGTGCCACATCACCAAGCCGATAAACCAGCCATTTTGGCCACTTAAACACCCATAGAGAGCCTTAAGGTCTCTCATTTCATGCTCATTTCATCTTGCAACATAGAGGGAGAATAGAGAGAGTTTTAGAGTGAGAAAGTGTGATTTCTTGAGATTTCGGAGGAATCTCGACGATCCGAGCACGCCGTTGCGAAGGTCTTGCTGAGAGTAAGCTTTCCCACCGAATAGATTTCTGTTTCTCTCATCCTTTTCATCAAGAAGTAAGCTACTACCCCCTCTTCTTCTTGATTTATGTCCCATGTGACATCCTAGACTTCTAATGTGTGAAGTTACCATGCTAGATTTGTAAATACATGATTCTTGCCATGAAATGCCATTATGGACTTGTGAAATATATTGTTGCTTATTTTATGATGTTGGGAACTCAAATTTGGGCGTTAATGTGCAAGGTTTAAAGTGCAAGACCACTTTCGTAACTCGATATCACTAATAACCTAACATGACTCTAACGGAGTTGGTTAGGGTTTGATAATAAATGTGACCACGTGTGTGTTTTGTGAGCTCTTTGAGACTCGAGAGACCCGTTGGGTGATTGGTTACGCGATACACATTTATTAGTATTATGTTAATCTTTGGTGTTGGTGTTGCATGGCTATGTGTAGTAGAATCACCTAGCATACATAAACATGTTGTCGTTGTGTTCGTTATACTCCCTACTGTGGAGTATGACTTGTTTATTATAAATGTTGGGTAAACATCTACTTGAATATTTGGGTGATTGGTTATAATGTGTTGAGTAAACATCTACTTGAGCATTCTTTAAAGTCCATGGCATATTTGTTGGAGGTGTATTGACGCTCGGTTATTGCGTGAGCCGGGGCTACGTAATAACCTCACGCAATAACCGAAGGCCAATACACTGGGCCTCGCCCTACCGTTGGCCACGGTAGGGGTTATAGCGCTAAGTGTTGAACGGAATAAACGCGACCTTGGTAAGCTATACTGTGATTGTTTCTCGGGTCTTGGGGACCAAGTCTTCACGTCGACGTGAATACGAAAAACGGTTCACCATGATTCTTGGTTATTGGTTCGATGATCGGGTACGATATCAACGGTTTCTACATTGGTTGGTTGGTTGGAAGTTTGTATGTCGGAGGTGTACCTCGACGGTATCCTTTTATATGTGTTTACGTATCGCTCCTACGTGAGATGCATGCTATGTGATATGTGGCTATGAGATACTTGCTATCTATGATCGCTTTGAGATTTATCTTGTTATGACAATTTTGTTATACACGATCCTTATTACTGTTCACGTCTCGCATGTTATATTGTTGCATTAGTAGTTTATTGAGTTTTATAACTCACCCCGTCCATTGTTTATTTGTTTTCCTTAGATCCCAATCCGGCGAGAAACCCTCAGTGACATTGCATCGTCGTCGGTGAGCTTGTCAAGCATCCTTTTGGGTAAATGTTCCTTGAGCCTCCGTATTTTCTTTTGGTGAGATCGAGGGTGTACATGTTAAATAAACAATGTATTGTTGGGTAGATGTCTTGTATTTGATACTTATGTGATATTCTTTTGAGGTGCCGACATGGTTGTCAGGCCTTGTAAATATTGTTAACTCTTATTCTGCGCACTCTGTTATGAATGTATGTTTATCCCAAGCTCTCTAGCTCGTGGGTTTATTGGCTAGTTAATGTGTTTTACTCTTGTTTGTATGTTGTCGTGATGTGTTGTTTTGCTTTTAAAAATACACCTGCATTACAGGGTTTTTGCATGAAAATAATTTTTAAATATGCATTTTTGTGTTCTCGTTTCATGAGCCGGACGAGATTTCACATAAGATCTTGAGTCGGGTCGTGACAATATTTGTTTTTTAAAATTAAATATGAGGATATTATTGTAATTAACTAAATCTATTTTTTACACCTTTTTCTTCTTCATTCCAACCCCATCCTTTACATTCAACCATGGTTCCCACCACCAATCAACCATGGCTGCCACTACCGTTTGAGCAAATTGATACAAACTGGGTGTTACAAACTGCCACCACCAATCAACCATAGCTCCCATGGCTGTCACTAAATGGGCTTCTACTTGTTTACAAAACCCCCCAATCACACACACACACACATACACACACAATACGGATTCAAACCATCTCGATCTGTTCTTTAGCCACATTTGGAAATTTGTTCACATAAAGAAGATGAAGAAAAGGAAGAGAAATAGAGAAGATGAAAATCTCGATCTGTTCTCTTGCAATCCAACCGGAGTCCCACCGTCGACGGAGATGGCGCCGACCAATGAAGATCAAGATCTGTTCTGTTCGACAAATGAAAATCTAACCAGAGTCCCACATATGAAAATCTTGATTTTCTCTGTTCGATCTTGGATTGGACTGGATTACACATTGGTCTCTGTTTTGTGTGGTTGTGGGGGATGGAATGTGGGGTTGAGTTGCTGGGTTTGTAATTGGGGAACATTGCTACGATTTACGATTTAGTGATTCTCACTTGAATCAATACACCGAAAGATTCTTGCCATCAAAGAGATCTAAAGTCTGGTTCTTAGATCACTTCTTTCTATTTTTTTTGTTTCTCTAGGATCTAATATACCGGCATGGGAAGAGTAGACGAACTCTGCATTTGTCCATAAATCCAATTCTCTGTGTTTTTGTTATTGCTTTATTAATTTGAATTATATGATTGATCTGGAGAAAATGGGGGGTTATGATTTGGAGAGTTTGTTGGGTGGGGGAGAAATTGGGAGAGAGAGAGAGAGAAGCCTTGATCTGTTCTCATTTTCTGGGTTGCGATGGTGGTGGTGATGGCAGGTTTGGTGGTGATGGCGGGTGGGTTGGGGAAGAAGATGATTTTTGGGTGGGTTTAGTTGAGGGCAAATTTCACATTCGGTCCTTGTACTTTTTAACTTAGATTGACTAATTTACCCTTGGGCTAAATCACGTGAAACGCACGTGATTCCATTTAACAGCAAAAAATAGATGGCAATAGGCGGAAGGACCAATTGCATCAAGAAATTGAGTTCAGGGACCGCTGGCATGAGGTTAGGACCAATCCCAAAAAGGTCGAGAAGTACAGGGACCATTTGTGTAATTTGCCCTATATTTTATGACAAAACTTTAAAAATATATTCTTACGCGTATTTTCTATAAAATGGATCACTCTGATCAGACTCACTGTGTTGGTCAGCTTAATTGTGGAAGAATGAGACTTCATCTTACCAATCGACTTACTATATATATATATATTTATATACATACCTTCGTTCCGAATTAATGTTCCTAGTTGATAAAGCACAGAAATTAAGAAACATAATTAATGATGTGCTGTAAAATGTGTTGTGACAATAATAATCATGAACATTAATTGAGTTCAATTATTCTAAAGATCTAAAATATTTTTTGGTCCCTCAACTTTGATCAATATTTTTATTTGGTCCTACCTCCTCAAAACATATTTATTTAATCCTACATGTTTCATTCCTTGTTAGATTCCACCCTCCCTCCATATCGTTACCGTTAGAAGTTCTGTTCAATACTTTTTAAAATACCCAAAGTACCCTTACAAGAATTAGTGTCAACTGGCTATTACGAATTTATTTAAACCATTATGGGCTAACTTTTCAAAAAGTCTAAAATCTAGGGGGTCAATCTGCCAATTCACAAATGAGGTCTTCTTCCACCTTTGAAAACCCAGTAACTTTGAGATCGCGAAAATTGGGAAAATTCTGCCATGGTTGCTTCATTAATTGGGAAAATTCGCATATATGAAGAAACTAAACAAAATTCATCTTTAATTAAAGCTTTTTAATTTGATTATTATTCTTGAAACAGATTTACTAATTTTAATTTCAATAATTCAACGGCGATCGGGAAAAGGGGGGTTTTTGAGAGCAACGATTGCGAAAATGATGTAACTAAAGAATGAATTGCATCCTTAGGAAGAACGATGGTGACGGAACATCTTGAAAAAGAAGTAGATAAACGAGATCAAAGAACTAAAAATTAAGTGTAAAGCCTGCAAGGCAAGTGAAGCCTCCTACTACCACAAGGCTTGTTCTTCTAGGATTCTTGAGTCTCTCACACTGGCCCTTCCAAAGTTACCCCATCATTACAGATCTACTTCTTTGACTTGAATCTTCGTCAATTCTTGTAGATATCAAACCAAAACCACATTTAAGGTCTTCTTCCAAACAGTACCTGTTCCTCTGCTCTCTTGCTGCAATTTATCTTTTGAGCATTCTTCTGCGAAGTAGACATCATAAAATTTACACATCCTAAATGAGATCGAGATTGGAGGAAGCCCATGCAAAGCGGTTCCCTTCTTCACTGGATCATCTTATTTGTCAAGAACGGTGATAGATTGGTTGCAGAAAGAAGAGAGAAGGAAAGAAATTAATGAAAATAATAAAATATAATTTAGACAATTATTAGAAGAGCATTGCTATTTACATCCGGGAGAAAATGTCGAGAACACCCATAACGATGTTTGGCAGGGGTGCCGAACATCACTTTTGCAGCAAAAGTGGCAAAAGTGATGTTCAGCACCCCTACCAAACACAATTATGAGGTGTACTCAAATATTGTCTAAATAGCAATGCTCTTACTAAAATGTCATAGCAGTTACTAGGGTTAAAGGCAAGTTAAGGATATTTTTGCCAATTTTTCTGTCATTTTAACATTCACCGTTACACTAAGGGTACTTTGGATTTTTAAAAAAATATTAGATGAAAATTTTACGGTAACAGTATTAAGGGGAAATCTAACAAAAAAATGCAACATGTAGGACTAAATGAATATGTTTTAAGAAGTTATGACCAAATAAAAAGTTGGGACAAAGTCAAGAGACCAAAAAATATTTTAATTCTATTATAAATAATTGAGTTTCTTTTGGATGTGTTATATTAAATAAAACTTTAAGGGTATATTAAGAAGAATGATGGAGAATATGTAGATCAAAAGTCTTTAGAAATATTAGTTGGAATATCTCAAAATAAAAAGTATGAACATTTATCCAGGACGGAGGAAGTATAACAGTAACATTGATAATTAAAAAGATGAAGTAACCATCGAATACTCCTCACACACACACATATATACTCCCTCCGTCCCTAAATTATGTCTTTCTTTCTTTTTTTTGTTCGTCACAAAATAATTATATTTTTTAAAAAAATTATTAGGACATTACTTTTACCATTTTACTCTTACTTTTTTTTTTAATTTAATTATTAATCACATATATGCCGACATTAAAAAAATTACATATTAAACAAAACAATAATTGAATAACGGATGGAGTACTATAATAGATAGATCCGTTCTGTGCAAAAAATATTAAAATAATACTCGACTGTCCTCTTTTTAAAGCTATGGATCGTGCAAAAAATATTAAAATAATACTCTACTGTCCTCTTTTTTGAAGCTATGGATCGATCAGCTTTGTCTACGCGGAGCCTTGTTTAAGTATTTCACGGATCTGTTACCTCACTTACACTTTTTCTCTCGCACTTTAAGGATCGAATTCTTTCAGTCTCTTTGACCTGCTCCCGTCTTCTGATCTGTCAATTCCAAAGTAAGTGCTAATTACTTTAATCCTGGAAAGATCTCACCGTATTACTTACATTAGATTCATGTTATCGAATCTCTCGATCTGTCAGGATAACCGTAATTCATTCAATTCCTTTAAAAATTAAGATTGTGGCTTGATCTCTGCTAATTTGTCACTGTTCCTGTTCCTGTTGCGATTCCAGTTTGTCTTGATTTCAGATTTGTCTCCTCACATCTGAGTATAGTTTCTAGTGGTAATATAGTACTCTCTCTTCCAAGTAAATGGTCTATTATTGCCTATTGACTTTTCCAAATCGTGAACTCCTTGTGTAGGAACAAAAGGAGTCTGAACTCTAATTTGCTATTTATTCGTTTTGTTTATTGGAACTGAGTAATGTGAGCTGAATTTGTTACTGTAGGGTACAAATGGCTCAGATTTCGCTTCATGGAACTCTTCATGTCACGATCTACGAGGTTGATAAGCTACACGATGGCGGTGGCCCCGGTTTTTTCGGCAAGGTATATCTCAGGAAATTAGTGATCTGGATCACGTCCCCATTCCATTGTTTATGACTGTTTTTACTGTTTCCATTTATGGTCCAATTATACTTCTAATTATTCCTATTATTTGGTAATGCAAAGAACCTCACTTAAATCGCAGAAATGAAACTTTAATAGCTGTACATTTTGGTATGCAAATTAACTCTTGAGATTTTAATTTGACTTATGATTTTCATCTTCTAGTTTAATTCTTTTTCTTCTTTGCTGCTTTAATTTGTTAGATGTTTGCCATGCAGATTTATTTCCCTAGTTACATACTATTACATGGTATTAGCGCTCCGTGTTACACAACTGTTTCATGGTGTATATCTGCAGTTGAAAGAGGTTTACTACTCCCTCCGTTCCAGGCAAAGAGTCCACTTTCCTTTTATAGAAGTCAACATAAGACTAAATCAAATAAAAAATTTACATACTTTACTTATGTTTTAAGAAATAAAATTTCATTAATTAAAAATTATCTTAGTAATACTATGGATTACAACTTTAATAACTTTGTAAAAATCACTAGATTTATGTTAATTATTGGTCAAACTTTAGTTTAGTTGACCAAAAAAAGTCAAAACTGGACTCTTTACCTGGAACGGAGGGAGTACTATTTTTGGCACATCTTATGTGTATCTAAGATGTGTAATATTCTGTAAGTCGAGTTAGTTTTATCTCACTTAAAGAATTTGAAGTTATATACAGTCATAGAATTGCATTTCCTCTAGCAAACTTTTCTTAAGAAATGGATCTTTAGGCATAGTTTTCTGCTGAAACAACTTATAAATTTGTTATAACGATAAGCAAGTTTAGTTTTCAACGCACATGCTCTATTATACCTCCCTTTTTAGAATCATTATGTTTTAGAAGTTTACAACTTATCTCTTTGGCTCTATCTCTTATTCCACTTGAGAGCGAATAATGCTTTGGATTTCAAAGTTGTAAGAACTGAAGCCACTTGAAGTTTGTACAGGCTTTTTGTTCTGAGTAGCCTAGAAGAGCTTGTCTCGCGGTGATTTTGATAAAATTTATAGTGTTTCTATGGTATACTGAAGTATTTGAATCTTAATTGAACTCAAAAAATACAAGTTTAGGTTTAATTTGAAGCGTGAATGTAAGTACGATTGTCAAATTTGCAAACCTAAAAGTGCGATGATCAAATTGATATTTCCCAAATAGTACGATGGTAACAAACTTAGTTTTTCCTTTTTGTTTCAGAATGTTGCTCTTATATCTATATGTTTCTAGGATCATTTTCTTTTTCCCATTTTTTGTGCAATATGATTATGCCTTTAGTTTCTTTCTTTATGGAAGTCTCGTGTCATCAGTTGAACTTCCGAGTCTATATACTACATGTAAGTTTTTGCTGCAGTATCTTTGCAAGAGTGTCATGGATTTCTCCCCCTGGCTTAGAAATATTATACTCCCTCCTTCCCTAAATGAGTGTCCATTTATAATTTTTTTGTCTCTAAATGAGTGTCCATTTTTGTATAAGTTTACTTCTTTCACCGTTGGCACTTATCATATCATAGTTTGGACTTCTATTGTTGTATGTGGACATTAAGGGCATTAATATACATGTGCTACTAAAATGGCCCAAAAATCAACCTCCTTAATTTTAGTGAAAAACTAAAAATGGACACTCTTTTAGGGACGAGGGAATTAATAATAATAATAACAACTTATATGCATGGAGGCGAGAGCTTTCCAACCAGTAAACATATCTATTGAGGCTACCAAGTAAATGGTGTGGGCAGAGTCGAAGCCTGATCTTGTTAATGAGGCTTCACTGAAATTTCTTGTCGGCACCTGAGTGGAAATCTGCTAGCCTACTAATATAAATTTATGAATCGAGATCAATAGCTTAATGCTTAGAATTCGATATTTCACACATTCATCCAAAGAATCATTGTTGTTGCATTCCACGTCTTGTCTTTTTGTAAGTGTCATTTTAGCTTTCAAAAACTTCAGAGAAGTTGCTGTCGCAGCTTATATTTGTATGAAATATGAGCTTTTATTTGTGTTTAGCGAGGATTCAGATTTTAGGATGTCTTTTTGACTTCTTATTTCCATTTCGTTATGAGTTATAGTTTTATGTACAACTCAAATGTATTGGTGTATTTCAGTTCTTACTTCCTATGAAGCTTGCTTTTCTTTATATCAAAAAATGATTTGGCGAACCTTTAGCTTTTTTCAGGCTAAGATTTTTCTTATTAATCTTGCTTAAATATCATTTGATGTTCCGGTGAGAGCATTCTGGTTTTATCATCTGGTTTTATCATCCCAGCAGCTCACCTCTGTTTATAACTCTAGGTTATCTTATGCTTTTGACGTCAGTTTCAAAACCTTCTTTAATTGTTTCTCTGCTCTGCACTATCATTAAACCATCCCTTTTGTCTCGAAGTGGTTTAGACTTACGGTACACTGAAGGATTAACTTTCTGGTATAAGTGATAACATTATCTGTTACTTTCCAGATAGATTTCAGTTTTACATTTGCAAAGTCGCACTTGCCTTTTATTTAACACGTTGTTCACTGTTTGGTATTTATGTTTCTGATTAATGGATTTTCGTGCAGCTTGTGGGAAGCATACAGGAGACTGTTGGTTTGGGGGAAGGAACTCCAAAAATTTATGCAACAATTGATCTAGAAAAGGCTAGAGTTGGGCGGACCAGAATGATAGAAAATGAACCACAAAACCCAAGGTGGTATGAGTCTTTCCACATTTACTGTGCCCATTCGGCTTCGGATGTCATATTTACTGTTAAGGATGATAATCCTATTGGTGCAACTTTGATTGGAAGAGCTTATGTACCAGTTCATGATCTTTTAGATGGGGAAGAAGTGGATAGATGGGTAGAGATATTGGATACAGACAAAAATCCTGTAAAAGCTGGTTCTAAGATCCATGTGAAGCTACAGTACTTTGATGTTACTCAAGATCGTAGCTGGGCTCGTGGAATTAGAAGTTCTAAGTTTCCAGGAGTTCCGTACACTTTCTTCTCTCAGAGACAAGGATGTCGAGTTTCTTTGTATCAAGATGCTCATGTGCCAGACAACTTCATCCCAAAAATCCCTCTTGATGGAGGCAAGTTTTATGAACCCCACAGATGCTGGGAAGATGTTTTTGATGCAATTACTAATGCCCAACACTTCATATACATTACTGGATGGTCTGTTTATACTGAAATCTCCTTAATAAGGGACTCTAGAAGGCAAAAGCCTGGAGGAGACATCATACTTGGTGAGCTTCTCAAGAAGAAGGCAAGTGAAGGTGTGAAGGTTCTAATGCTTGTTTGGGATGACAGAACCTCTGTCGGTCTACTGAAGAAGGATGGGTTAATGGCCACCCATGATGAAGAAACTGAAATCTTCTTCCGAGGTACCGATGTTAACTGTGTCTTATGCCCTCGCAACCCTGATGATGGTGGAAGCTTTATTCAGGATTTACAAATTTCTACTATGTTTACTCATCACCAGAAGATTATTGTGGTGGACAGTGAGCTGCCCAGTGGAGGATCACAGCAGAGGAGGGTGGTGAGTTTTGTTGGGGGTATTGATCTTTGTGATGGGAGATACGATTCCCCCTTTCATTCTCTATTCAGGACTTTGGACACTGCACACCATGATGATTTTCACCAGCCAAACTTCACTGGTGCTTCCATAACGAAAGGTGGACCAAGGGAGCCTTGGCATGACATTCACTCCCGCCTTGAGGGACCAATAGCATGGGACGTTCTATTTAATTTTGAGCAAAGGTGGAGAAAGCAGGGTGGGAAAGATGTGCTGGTTAACCTGAGAGAGCTTGATGATATTATCATCCCCCCATCTCCAGTCACATTCCTAGATGACAAAGAGACATGGAATGTTCAGTTGTTTAGATCCATTGATGGTGGGGCTGCTTTTGGCTTCCCTGACACTCCTGAAGAAGCAGCCAAGGCAGGTCTTGTCAGTGGGAAGGATAACATAATTGATAGAAGCATTCAGGATGCCTATATCCATGCTATCAGGAGGGCAAAGAATTTCATTTATATTGAGAATCAGTATTTTCTTGGAAGCTCCTTTGGCTGGAATTCAGAGGATATCAAGGACGAGGATGTTGGTGCATTGCATCTGATTCCAAAGGAGCTATCTCTGAAGATTGTGAGCAAGATTGAGGCTGGGGAGAGGTTCACCGTCTATGTTGTTGTCCCTATGTGGCCCGAAGGAATCCCAGAGAGTGCATCAGTTCAGGCAATATTGGACTGGCAAAGGAGGACCATGGAGATGATGTATAAAGATGTTGTTCAGGCTCTACAAGCCAAAGGCATTGAGGCAGACCCAAGAGATTATTTGACTTTCTTTTGCCTAGGCAATCGGGAGGTTAAGAGGAGTGGAGAATATGAGCCTTCTGAGCAGCCAGATCCAGATACGGATTATATTAGAGCCCAGGAGGCTCGGCGCTTCATGATCTACGTTCATGCCAAGATGATGATAGGTAAGTGGTGGGCTTGAATCCTTTATATTTCTATTTGCTTATGTTACTTCTTATTCTTCAAAATCTACTGAATTATGATAAGCTCTTGCTTGACATACCATATTTAGTTGTATATGTATCAATCTTGAAGGGAGGTTTTTCTACAAGAGCATGGGGGAAAGCCATAATAGTTTTCTCATCTTTCACGTAAATCCTGAATTTTTGAAAGGGTTTTGCTTACAAGTAACCCTCTCGCATTCGATAAAGATCCATTTATAAACAATCATATTGGGCATTGAAAATCATCACTAGTGCATCCAAAACACCGCCTAATGCATTATTGTTGGTAACCAATCTCAAATATTTCTTACTTTAGATTCTCAACATGTTCCATTGGGGTACTTGCTAGTAGGACCCTTTTAAATAACTGGAATTTCTTTTCAAAAATGGACTGGACTTTTAGTATAAGACCATGTTTTATTAAGAAATTTTGTTTGCAATATTTCAAAGTTGATTTGAAATGTTCTACTACTTTTTTAACTTAGATCTTAGTTTATTTCTCTTCCCACGTAAGGGACTGTGCTTTTGCAAACCTAATGGCTGCCTCGAGCTTGAAAGCTGGTTTTCCATTACGCCTATCGTTTTTTTTACCTTCATACAGTAGAGCTTTGGCTAATCTTCTCTTTCCCCTGTTCAGTTGATGATGAATACATAATCATTGGATCTGCCAACATCAACCAAAGATCAATGGACGGTGCCAGGGATTCTGAGATAGCCATGGGAGCCTACCAACCATATCATCTTGGGGCAAGGACGCCTGCAAGGGGTCAGATCCATGGATTCCGCATGGCATTATGGTATGAGCACCTTGGCATGCTTGATGACATCTTCCTGCGCCCAGATAGTGAGGATTGTGTAAAGAAGGTGAATGACATAGCTGACAAATATTGGGATCTCTATGCCAGCGAGAGTCTTGAACGTGACCTGCCTGGTCACTTGCTCCGCTATCCCGTTGGGATTGCAAGCGAAGGAAATATCACGGAGCTTCCAGGAACTGAGTTTTTCCCAGACACCAAGGCACGCATTCTTGGTGCTAGAGCCGATTACATGCCTCCTATCCTCACTACCTAAGTCTTATTGGTATATCTCATTTTAGCTTGCCCACCCACTATGACCAGTGTTTGTAATTGAACAATAAGCAATGTTTGTGTTTAATATGCACAAGTGCTTTATTTTTAATGCAGAGATATGTACTTTTTAAGTATTCGCTTGGATTTGGGAATTCTTTTCCTCGATACAAAACAAGCAGTTACTTTTCTTAGGTGCGGTATGGGCTTCATAGTGTTACGTTAGTTTTCCAATTTGGCTACGTCATATATCGAATAAAATGTGTTTTTTGTACCATTTGGAGATATTTTCATCAGTGAAAAAGTTTGCTAACTAGTTAGATGTTTTAGTTGACCAGTAAATGTTATTGTTTTTTGAAGTGTTGTTTTGTGAAGTTTTGGTGTAGACTTGCGTTTGTTTAATACAAAGAAATACAAATGGTTACTTTTAAAGTTCCAAATTTGAGAATTTAGTGAAAATAAAAATGATCAAAAGTGTTGTCATCTGTTATCAGGAAATTGTTATAGAAAATTACTTAAAAGAGTTTTGGGGGAAACTCAAAACAGTACACCAGTGTACACTGCACTGCTATCAGAAAGAAATTGAAATTGTTCGGATGGGGAGCCCGTACGGATATTTATAAGTTAAGCAGCTGGATATCCCTATTGTGGAAGCTGAATGTAGAATTCTATTAAAAGTAATTAACATCATCAAACATAACACGTACGTACTAAAACTAAGAGTAGTCCGCAGACTACTTACTTGGCTTTTGATACACTAAGAAGGCCAAAAAGCAGCCTGGTTGGTTAAATTTGACGTTTTCTGGTCCACTTTCTGAGAAAAATTTTCTTTCGGTTCACCCTTTTTTTTTAATCGCTAAAAGCCAATTTGAGAATTTTTTTTCTAAAATGCCCTCGATAACATCGTTGCTTTAGATTTGAGGTTCGAATTGATCAAATTTGAATTTTTTTAGTTCATCTCATTTTTCTTTGTTCTTGGGCTGTTTTGCCCACTTTAATCTATATTTTAAGCTTCGAATTTGTTTAAAATCAATCTCATATTGTTATCTTAACTTATTACTACATTTGTGCACAATTTTTCTACCAAAAATACTATTTTTGAGATCCAAATCGAGCTTGGCAGTGTGCTATCCGAAAATAGAGGGAGATGTTCTTGGACTGATTTTGGGACTTTAATCAATGATTTGAGTTTGAATTTTGTATAATATCAATATCATACTGTTATAGGAAGTCAATACATTGTTTGTATGTAAATTTTCCAACAAAAAACAACCATTTTAATCGATTTTGATATTATATTAAATTGAGCTAATGGATGCCTTTAATTTATCAATCGCAATATGCTGGGTAACGCAACGGGGATCGACCTGCCAGGTCAGGTCGCAGGGATCGAGGGGACAGCATCCCTCGTGGGGGTTCAAGGGCAATGCCCCCGAAAGGTAAACGAAAATCAAGTCCCCTCCAGCGGTTGAAATTCAAACGGTGCCTTGGTTGCTCATCGCGATGCCTTGGTTATTCATCGCGATGCCTTTGTTGCTCATTGCGATATCTTGCCTGCTCATTACGATGCCTTGGTTACTCATCGCGATGCCTTTGTTGCTCATCGCGATGCCTTGATTGCTCATCGCGATGATTAATCCACGCGATGCCTTGGATTACTCGTTGCGATGCATTGAATTACTGATGCGCGCGTGTTTTTCTTTTATTAATGGCATAATCGTCTTTTCGCCCCAAAAATACCTTTTTCTAATTTAAAAAAAAATGAATAGGCTGGAGCGATTACAAATATTAAGAGCCCGTTTGGTGCAGCGTTTACAAAACGCAGTGTTTTAAAAACGCAGCGTTTTAAAAAACGCAGTGTTTTAAAAACGGAGGTCTTTCCTTATAAATACGTTTGGGATATCACTTCAATACGCAGCTTTTTTTTCCTAGTAGCGTTTTAAAACCCGCGTTTTGGAAAAAGGGAATTCCAGCGCTTTAAAACGCAGCTTTTGAAAACGCCGCGTTCGCCGCAGTATTGAAACACATTTTTTGCAAATAAGCAGCGTTTTATCCCTGCGTTTAGCCAAAACGCTCGAACAAACGGACTCTAAAAAAGGGACCGGCATGTAATTCACCCTTATTTATAACCAAGAAATGCCCACAAATGTCCTACCCAAGTCCATTTTACCGCTACCATTTGTACAGAATATCGCTCGCCTTATTCAAAGCCAAATTCTTAAAAATATTCTTAGCTCATTTTTCAAATCTTCTCTTCTATCATCTTTCTTTCTTTATAGCCAAATTCTTAAAAATATTCTTAGCTCATTTTTCAAATCTTCTCTTCTATCATCTTTCTTTCTTTATAATACCACCGCTCTCTCTCATTTTTTATAAAATACATATTTTTTTATTTATTTTATAAATTTGATCTAAATATTCTTTGTCTACGATACTATTTCTATTGTATTTGGCTACGAATGGCAACTATCAATTCTATTTTTATTTCTTTTCGTAGTTGCAAATGTCATTTTAATTTTTTAATTTAGAGTGTTTAAAAAGAAAAGAAAAAACATTTTGTGTGTTTAATTTATGGGTGGAGCCCGATTTGGGTGGCACCCATGATTTTTTTTTAATAGATTTTAGAATTATATAATTATTTGGTCCATTGTCTTTATCAAATTTGTGCATTTGGTCCCTCCACTCCAAAAAAATGCAATCTGATCACTCGATTTACATTTCTTTGTGAATTGCAATTGAGGGAACTTTTCCCTCTTCTAGATACTTCCTTTGTCGATGACATATTAATAAAAACGTATTGGCGAATTATAAGAAAATGCTTGGAAGAAAACAGAAATGAGATGCGTTTAATCATGCTTGGAATGTGTTGGTGGACGTAGATACTGAGTCATCATTTAATGACTTGGTTAGTATACTGCATTCAAACTTTAAAGAATATCCATATGCCATTAAGTATGTGATGGACCAAAGGGTGTTGCCTTATAAGGAGAAATTTGTGTCTTGTTGGACAAATACTGTCATGCATTTTGACAATAATACAACAAACAGGCATTGATTGCTAATGTAACTTCCATTGCTTACTATATATGTTAGATATATACCTAAAATCATTGCTATCTATATCTTATTTCAGGGTGGAGAGTCATCATGCATTACTGAAAAGACAGCTTGGATCAAGTCAAGGTAACTTCGAGACCTGTTGGTGACAAATTCATACGCTTGTTGAGATATCACACACTGCAATCAAGCACTCATTTGAGAAGAGCAAGAATGTTGTACAACATAAATATAAATCAGTTATATTTATGTTGCTGTGAGGAATGGTTTCGATCCATGCATTGAATAAGATACATGGAGAAATGGTTTGTATTGGAGATGGTGGTGTAGACTCTATGTTGTGTGGTTGTAGACTGAGAAAGATATGTGGATTGCCTTGTGCTCATGAGATTTCTGAGTACATGATATTGGACGAGCCTATTCCCTTGGATCAGGTTGATGGTTTTAAAAGAAATTAGATATGATACCAATATTGGTGTTAGGGGGGAACCAAAACAAAAATTGATTGAGTGTGTTGGAAACATCTTGAATAAATGTGACGACGTGTTTGAGTCGGAACAATTGTTAATGTTGAAAAGATTAATGGAGGTTAAAAATCCAGTAACAACACCAATGATTACACATGGACCCGAGGTACAGACTCGCGCTCGTGGTCGTCCTAAGGCTGCAAAGGGTAAACAAAACAAATCAACCAAATGGGACCTTAGCAAGTTTGAGTACGTTGAGTCGATCAATGATAGTTGTTCGCCGGGTGATCAGTTGGTAACTTACGATGTTGGTCCATCTGGAACGAAACCTCATATGTTCACTGTGACGACAACTAAGAAGAAGATGTCGGTAATGCTTGTCTTTTTAATTTTTTTACGTAAACATTTATTATAGTAATGTTCATTACGTAATTTAACTTTAATGTGTCCTGTTTCAATAGGTTGTTCGCCGAACCGCATGACTTGGTACTGGTGCCCTTGGTTTTATGGATCAACTTCGAACACACATACACGACTTTATTGTTGAAACTAAGAATGTCAAGGGAGATGGGCATTGCGGTTTTCGTGCCGTTGCCGACCTACTTGGCTACAATGAAGAGTCGTGGGCTAGGGTTCGATGAGACCTATATAATTAGTTGATAAACAACAGAGAGTTGTACACGAATGTTTTCAATGAAGATGGTCGAGTTGATTTAGTCCTGGAGACTTTGGACTACGACGTGCCTGCACCGAAGAAAAATTGGTTTGATGGAATGTACATGGCCTACTTGGTTGCATCGGTGTACTTTGTGGCTCTTGTGCTTTTGGATAAAAGAATGTCATTGACTTATCTACCTCTATCAAGTGAACTCCTTACAACCCATTTTTCGAAGTTGATATGTATTGCGTTTGTAAACCAAGACCATTTTATTGGGGTACACACACATCCATTTCAACCTCTATATTTTTCAACTATATATATGGCTTTGTTGATATATATATCTGAAATATGTAATTTTTTTTTTAGGTGTCCCTGCGCGATGGAGCTCCATTACCACCGGTGTCAACAATGTGAGATTCGTTTCACTTGCCGTGTGCAACACGTTGGAAGGACTACTATAGACAACAGTTTGATATATACAGTGATAATGTAGGAAATAGTTGTGTGACAGCTTGTAGTAATGAAACTATCGTGATCGTATAGAATTCCGTTGTAACTTTGTAGTAATTGTCAACTTTGTTTAAGGATGCTTTTTTGAAGTAATTTAAGTATTTTGGTTATATTTTCATGTACATTTTCAAGTATTTTTCAATTTGTGCATTTGAGTGATACTTACCAATTATAACAAGGTGGCAGAAACAAAAATTTTGTAAGTATTTTGTTGTTCTATCATTGATGGCCGAACTGTTCTTAAGGTGTTCGGCAGGTACTGGCTGAACATTCCAAAAAGTGTTCAGCTGGTACTTGCCGAACATTCCAAAGAATGTTCAGCAGGTACTAGCCGAACATTCTAAAGAATGTTCAGCAAGTACTGGCCAAACATTTCTAATAATTTTCAGCAGGTACTGGCTGAACATTTCCAATGTTCTGTTTTTGCTAAATGTTGACGTAAGTTGATTCAACCTATATAATTGATAATCATGTATGCAATATGACATAAGTTGTGATATCTTTTGGCATATCAATAAAAGTTGTCAATTATTACAAATGTCTAAAGATGGCAAGCCTATTACCTTGATATATATGAATGATTCCATTACTTCTATAAATAAAATTGGTGGCACTAAGTAAGAGTAAACATATGCTAGAGAATGAGTAAACATCATTTAATAACTAACATAAACAAAGTGTCAAATACATCCATATATGTCAAATATATCCATCAATGTCCTCTCATACGACGAGAAGTAGATGGTCCCGCCTGATCTCGA
Organism: Platycodon grandiflorus; assembly: GCA_016624345.1. NCBI lineage: Eukaryota > Viridiplantae > Streptophyta > Magnoliopsida > Asterales > Campanulaceae > Platycodon > Platycodon grandiflorus. Next base: position 7,841,227 of record CM028362.1, read on the forward strand.
ACAGAAGTAGATGGCCCTGCCTCATCAATGTCTTTTTTTAGTATAGTATATGCTCGTGCCAATACGGACATTCCCTAATTCAATGTTAGAGATTGGTATTCTGACCTCCATCTCTGCACAGTCGGTCTCATCAAGCTACGTGCAGACCTAACCATCTCCCATGCATTTGGTGCCCTTGTATCAGCTTGATTGCCAACGTAGCCGAAACTCTTCTCCGGGTTTTGTAGGAACGGATATGAATGCATGCGATACCAGTCGAAATAATCGGGTGCACACTGTGATGGTGAATGTGCACGTTTACCCAGGCGCTCGACAGATAGGACATGACTGTCCCAAAGTATGAAGTACTAAACAAGCGTTAACAATGTTGCCTTATTATTCTTCTCACCTCTATCAATAATATTATGCGCAATAGGAGTAGATGGAATGGTCTAAACATAATCGAATTGTCTAAGGACCTGGTCAGATGGTATGGCTTCACAACATCTCGTGCACCTATGCAACCGTTTTGAATCTTTCGTATATCCATGTTTATATGCAGACACAAAATTTGTCAAAATGACTATATAGAGAATGAAATACTTGCATTTTTCGTGATAATGAAAATGACTTGAAATATAAGTTTAATACCTCCAATAACGTCGAATATCCAGCCATTTGTTTATATGTCGCCCTAGACACTTGCCCTAGCTGTCTATAGAGAAAAGCTAGAGCTACAGCTCCTCATGCGTAGTTATGCACTTCATCAAGATCAGCTAGAAACTCTAGGTACGATGTGTTGACTCGAGTACCGCTCTTATCAGTAAAAATGGTGTAACCCAATAAATACAGCAAATAAGCCCTCACCGAACAATCACACGTAACTGAATCATCAGAGCCAATATCTCCATGGAAGGTCTGATGTAACCACTCAAGCCGAATTGAGGATCCCCTCACACCGTGCATACCCTCAACAGTCGTAGCTTTAGACACACCCAATAACTCCCTAACCTCATTAATGGGATGTGCACTATCATCCCGTGTCGAAATAAGTGGAAGCCCAGTTACTGGAAGACCTGTAATACAATGCACATCATCTAGTCTGATTGTCATTTCACCAAATGACATGTGGAAGATATTGGTCTTAGGGTGCCACTTTTCCACAAAAGCTATCACCATCACTTTATCAACTTCATGATATGATATTTGACGTAGCTGATTAAGATTCGAGCCCCCGACAAGATCTTTAAACCTTTCAGATAATATAACTCACCGGAATTTCCACTCCAATAAATTTAATGTGTGATTATTGCATTTCAACACTCCTCGCTTATTTCCATCCCATATTGATGCCGCTGTGTGTTCATTGAAAGTGGTAAACAGCCCTGGAACATATGGCCCACCAAAAATGGGGTAAATGGTTGTTCTCATTCATTCTCCTCCATATCGTCTTATTCATGCTCCTCCTCAACATGTTCTGCTTCTCTTTCATAATCAGTGTGCTGCATACTGAATTCAGGTTGTTGTTGACGCTCGAGCTCTTCTCGTTGACGCTCTATCTCTTGTTGTTGAAGCTCTATTGCATTTTGCATACTCTCTCGTTCTCATTGTTCACGTTCTCTTGAGCAGATGCTGTAGGTCTTCTCCTATATTGTTGTGCCGAACATTAAAAAATTTATCTATTAGAACAAAGGTAAATAACACAAACAAATTAACAACATAAACAAAATTCCTAGACTTGTTCGGCCAGAAGTGACCGAACACCATTGAAGATGTTCGGTCAGCGGCTGAACACCTATGAAGATGTTCGGTCAGGCTGAACACCTTTGAAGATGTTTGGTCACAGTACATCTCTTAAGGTGTTCGGTCAGGACTTACTGAACACGACTTCAAGAGTTCAACCAACCATGTCCGAACACTATAGGCCCAGATCACTTCAAAACTCAACCTAAAATGCAATTTATTTGACACAAACCACCAATTTTAACCCAAAATTGTAAAGAAAATCATACCTAACTTATACCTAACAATTATTTTAACATACAACTTTAAAAACTTGGTGATATTTAAGTGTAAAATGATATATCCCTAGGTGGTAGATTATTAGACATTGTTTAGAGCCTTGGTTTCTTCTTCAGTTTTTCTTCTTCTTTCCTCAATAATGCAAATGTTCTGAGCCTTGATTTTTGAATGCGTTTGGATGGGGGGAAGGGGTTTACGGTGTAATGAAATGGGTGGGAGGTTGGGGTGTATTGAGTTGGGGGTGTCTCAAAGGTTGATTGGATAATGGATGGGGGGTGTACTTAGTAATGTTAGTTTGTTTATTCAAAATAAATTTGAAGGGGTAAAATGGTAAATTGAGGGGAGGTGTACTTAGTATTTAGAGGGATTTACAATTTAGGGAGGGTGTACTTAGTAAATGGATGTACTTAGTAATTAAGAATTAAGGGGGTGTGAATAGCGATTCTCAAATAAAAATTTCAAAATTTTCTCCCTCTAATAGTCCCAAAACTTTCACCCGCCACTTGTCTTTCATAGTTCTATCCCCCTCTCTCCTTGAGTTGTTAAAAGGGTTACATCCCGTAGAATCGACCCATTTAAATCAAAAAAATTAGGGTTATGGTTGAAATTTTTTGGTCTGTTTAAAAATTCGGGTTAAACGGACTAACCCTATAAGGCCACAGGTTTCACAGATCGGCCCATTGACTTTTCGGATTGGCCCAGGCTGAGGTGTAAAAGAGTACATTTCCATTTGTCCGAAAAGTGAAACGAAAACCCTAGCCGTAAGACTCCTTGACCTTAAGCCGTCGCAAGCCCTCTCTGACTCTCTCGTCACTCACTCTCGCTCTCGTCTCTCACTCACAACACAAGCCTGAACTGAAGCCAGTAAGTCCGTCTCCGTCACAGCGTCACTCCCGTAGGCCGTAGTCCCGTCGGCCGTCTCCTTCAAGCAGCAACTCAGTCCGACTGCCTCTCTCAGTTCCGCGACATTTCCCACAACTCCACAAGGTCTATTCAACTCTTTTCATATGCTTTTATCAACTCCACTCCGTAGTGCGAGTTTATGAGATCCTGTTTGCCATTGAACGTGATTTTAATTAATTAGATTTATGAATATAGTTATTGGATGTCATGGCCTCAAGGTATTGGACAGCCCAAATGGATAACAATTCCAGAAAATTATGCCCACCCAATTGTCAATTGACTCAACTAAGTAGAAAGTTGTTTTATCTGATTTAAGTATCCCAGCCTCAAGGTATTAGATTTATGAATATAGTTATTGGATTTCAACCCTTTTATGTTTTATCTGATTTAAGTATCCTGGCTAAGTACTTAGTAGAAAGTTGTTTCAGTAATGTTCTCTTTATCTTGCTGTATTTGGAAAGCTTTGAAGTGTCCATTTTTGCTGCTGTAGAGCTCAATATAAGTTGCCTTTGCATAAAAATGCTCTTTATTTCGATTGGCAGGTATATGCGCGAAGAGGTGAACTGAGATGGAAATGAAAAGAATGGAGGTACTTATTTCTAATTAGCCATGTCTTGGAGTTGGTGGTGTATTTATTTTTTTAGTCGTGGCCCGTTAGTGACCCGTTTAGCCCGAAGCTCGCTAGGGTTAGGTGGCCCGAAAATTGAACCGTCTAACCCGAAGACTTAGACTGCTAGGATTGGCCCGATTAACGTCTCTACAGTCTCTCCCACTCTCCCTCCTAATTTTCTAGTGCTTTCTAGGAGAAATCCAATCCAGTGCTTTAAACATCTCTTTCTAGCTTCAATTACAAGCAGCGGCAGAGATACAATTCGATTAGGGCTTCAATGGAGGGTGATCAGGTCAGTTATCTAACCCTACTGGGTTAAATCCTCTTTTCGTTATATATACATACATACAGACATATATACGTGTGTGCAAGTGGGGTATGGTAGGCCAGGGGTTGAAGCTGCCATGGCTGTTTCACTAGGATTGGAGAGCGAAGTCAAATTTTCTACCACTCTGTACCACTCTCCTTCCAAATTTTCTAGGGCTTTCTAGGAGAAATCTAATCTGATTAGGGCTTCAAACCTTTCTTTCTAGCTTCAATTACAAGAAGCGGCAGTGATACAATCTAGTTAGGGCTTCAAAGTAGGGTGACGGGTTCAAATAATTTTCGTTTCTTGGATGTGGGCTGTAATTGTGCGTTTCTTCACGTACATTTACTGATTTATGTAGGTAATGAATGTTTCTTTATGTATGTTTTATATGAATCCAAGTTCTTTTGACTATTGTTGAAACATGGGTATATGCAAGGCTTGCCCTGTGATGCTGAGTTCAGGTGGATTGTGTGTGTGTGTGGGGGGTATGGAATGGTGACATCACTTGATCGAAATTTCACAAAATTTTGACAAAAAGAGTATTCTCTCTTTTTCTCAATAAAAGAAAAAAGGAAGGAAAAAAATAAAAGTTTCGGTCTGGAATTTTGGTAGGTTTGCCTTTGTGTAGAGCATTATACAAATACTATTAGAAAGTTAGAGCATTATACAAATACTATTATATAAATACTATGGAAAGCTTAAAACACTGGATACTATTGAAAGCTTTTAGGGAGAAGAACTTTCTGAGCTTCTAATTCGTCTTTCTTACCAAGTAACGCTAATGCATATGATACTGTTGCTTTTATCTTGCTCGAACATTAAAAAACAAGAGCTATGAGGAGCATATAGCGAATTGTTGTTCTCTAAACTTTGGAGTTTCTCATTGCAAAAAGCTGATATATATGGTTTGAAGTTGAATTTCTAGTCTTCCGATGGTTGATTGCGATGATTTCCTGAAATCAAATGTGCTTACTTTGGATTAGTTTTGATTTCAAATTCTGTTTTGGATAACTTGTTTGTGGTTGAACTTCAAGCTATTTTGGCAAGTAACCAACTAATATTGATTGAATCAGGTTTGGAAATTACGGGTTGAGTCTAATCTCTGTCAAACTGTAACAGCCACTTGTCTTTTCGAATTTTGAGTACTAATGTACTATAAATTCAACTAGGGTAGACGATTCTTTCATGGGAGAGCTGCTCTGCCACTGATGAGAAACCAGCCCCAGCCCCAGCCCCAACCCCAGGTGATTAGTAATGCCATAAAAGCACTAAGTGCTTGTTTGGTAGGCAACGATCGAAATTCCTTTTCATACTCTCTGAATTATCATGGAATAGAATAACGACCGATGCGTAATAAAGAACATAAGTCAATTACTGTTATAACCTTTTGTGTGCGTTTACCACTAGTGATTTAGGTAGAGCATTATATAAATACTATTATAGATGTGGATTCTACATTATTGGATGCTCTTATAAAGAACAATAGTGGTAAAATTAGTTCCGAATGGTGGAACACTGATTAGTGACTTACTCCAAGATTACATAGTACACTTAGTTTAAGTCTATTGTGTTCCTTAACTTACGGCTTGTATTGTGCTTATTTACGCACATGACATGTGCCTTCACACGATCGATATGAATTTATCTTATAGTGGTTTTTTTTTTCTGGACTGAAAACTTACTGCTTGTATTGTGCTTATTTACGCACATGGCATGTGCCTTCACAAGATCGATATGAATTGATCTTATAGTGGTTTTTTTTTTGTTTTTTTTCTGGACTGAACCGAGTGGTTAACAGGCTAGAAGATAATTTTCTCTTATTTTCTCAACACACAACCATATGATCTTGTAGTGTACTACTTGGGAAGTTTCAACCTTGGAGTTTTAGAAAAGGGGGGCAGATTGATTGAAGATACAAAAGGTGCTATAGACATGGGAGTTTCAATAGAATCTAGGGTGCTAAACAATATATTTTGTAGTTAATGATTGGCATTTACTAAACAAGTTGCTGGAATAGCTCAGTTGGTTAGATATCCAAAGATTGAACAATAGAATTTTACAAAAGGTGCTATAGTTGTTAGATATCCAGAGATTCAAGTCGTACATTGTTTGGTTAACTAACTTTCTAATTAGTAATAGAATTTTATAATTTGATGTCAAGTACTCTTGCTTTTATATTGAATTGCTAGGTGGAGGCTTAAAGTTGAGTCGGCGTCATAAGGTCTGTTTTAGTGTTCATGTGTTACCGATTACAACATATTTGCAATATCTTGCCTAAGGCTTGTTTACACTTGCATTTCTATATCTATCAGCAACTATTGTAAAAGCCACAATAGCAACAGCTTACAAAGTCTGCCAATACAACCTTGCTTATGCTTATTAACAGCTTTGTGATTAGCACTTTCCAATCAATTCCACTCCCCCAACTCTTTCGATAGTTGGTCACAGCTATTCACCTCACCCCCTCCCTTTGGCCTATTTCTGAGCCTCTTGGGAATAACAGGCAACCCATGGTAAAAATTTTCGACCGAGTAGCCGTTGAGTTCTAGGCGACTCAATTTGGGATTTTGGGCCTAGCGATCCACGAGCACAACTCCGGTAAACTGCCAAGTTTCCACCAACCCGGACGAATCGCTAAGTTGACATAGTGAAGTTCGAGAAATAAACAAGGAGCATACTAACCTACTAAAATCCATCATTGATTCTCCGGCGGGCTCTGTCTTCTCCTGGGTATTCAGTCTACTACAAAACCTATCCTCCACACACTAAAAATGGATTACATAAATTATGGGCGCAAGTTAGCCTTTCCCAAAGATCAACGATTATTGTTTGGGCTTGCCAACTACCTCATCCTCAGATAAACATATTTCTCCCACAATTGCCCATAATTTATGTTAAAATTTTCTTATGCTATTTTGCCCTTCAAAAAAATTTTCAATGCAACTCGTCTATTTCGAAACCAAACGTCTGTATATCCCTCAAGTTTCTCATTGTTATACGTCCAAATAATAAACATCAAAGTGAATAGACATTCACTTCTTTTGTCTTTACATTTTGCTCGACCTACCTACCCATCACCAAGGTCGGGGTGGGGCGTGTTCCCCATTTGTGATAAGATACTACTAGTTAAATGGTCTACAGGTTGTCTTCCATAGATTGCTAATTAAGACACTTTGCTTTAATTTTTGCAAGGTTTATTGAAAAAAGGTTGGCTATATAGTACCGTAAGGTGAATCGGATCTATTATTAGAACCTGGATTTCAGATTTGGCAAATGATTCTAGCCCTCCTCGGATCATGGACTGGATTAGTTTTGCCCTCTTAGGTTATAAGTTCCAACGCTTTTTTCACTATCTTTTGCAATCGAGCTGACTTAAGAGCATTTTTTTTGTTTCACTATCCATGCATATTCACTAGTTGCAACACTATCACAAAATAAAGTTTGCAACTCTTGCCAATGGGCTAACGGGGCATTACTAAACTGGGATGCTTCTGAAACTATGTGCAATTTAATTGACAATATTATATCCAATTAACAAAATAAGTTAACAATTGAATAAAAAAAAATTAATTAATTAACTGCTTCCACAAACTCCATTCCTTTTTTAGTGCAGCCCAACTATTCTCAAACTGCTTTCTTACATAGTTTTCCCAGTTCCTTCATTGAATTGTTTAACCAATTCCTCAAACCCATTTTCGGATTAAGATGTACCAAGTTTATTTCCTGGCAAAACCAAGTTCACACATATAGACACAAATATCTGATTGGCTATAGGATCCTGGATAGCCTTTTTATAGCAAAATCCATTGATCATATCCATAAAACACAGTGCTTGGCTCATGTGAACACGTTGGGGGAGGTGGGGGGGGGAAAGTATACAATGTCTATGTCAACACTTGGTCATAGCCAACACTTGGTCTACGTCTACCCAAATATAAAGTATCTTATACCAGCACAGTGTTTGGCTCATATAATGTTAATGCAAAGTTAGAAATAGAAAATGGGAACTTATTCGTAATGGAATAGAAAAATAAATAAATAAAAACGATAACTCCATTTATAAAAAGAGTGAGGCTATTAACACCTTTAAAATTTTAATTTGAAAAATGTCACCATGTAAAAAGACCCCCTTTTTTTTCCCTTTCCTTCTTCCCCTCCACACTCCCTTCTCTTGCGCCAATGTTCATCTTCTCCTCCCCTCACCCTTCTCTCCTCCCCCTCTACTGCGGTCTATGTTTCTACCCCCTCCCCCTTTCTAATTTTTTTTCCTTTCCCTCCGAGATCAAACCACCAAACCCAACACACTTTCTTAAAAAAATAAATCTGGCGATTTCTCGTTTTGTCATAGTTAACCGAACAACCGAGTGTTGTTCGGTTAGCCCTAACCGATCATCACTATAATGTTCGGTTAGGGTTAATCGAACAACACTATGTTGTTTGGTCAGCCATAGTCGAACGAGATTTTTTTTCCCGTGAGTTTGAGAAGGGAGTGAGGGAGGGAGAAGGGAACGGAAGGGAAGAGAAGATTTTTTCGACGGGTTTGAGAAGAGAGTGAGTGAGTGATCGTAGACAGATTGAGAGAGGGAGGGAGGGTGGGGAAGAAAACCCTTAATTTTTTTTCTTTCCTTCTTCCTCGCTGTTTTGTGGGGGAATGGGTGTAGTGATAGTGGGTGGGGGTAAAATAGAAAATATAGGGTTGTATATTTAGATGTTAGGTTGGTGTTATAAATTTTGATTTAAATACCCTTATTTTTTATAGGTTAAAAAAAATTTAATTACTGTTTAGCAGCCCCTATCGAACACAGCTAAACATGTTCAGCAAGGGTGCCGAACACCCACAGTGATGTTCGGTAAGGGTGGAGGCGGGCTGTGTGTGGGGGGGGGAGGAAGGAGGCGGGCTGTGGAGGAGGAAGAACGTGGGTTGTTTCTGGGGTAGGGTATACTGGGAAGGAGGAGGATGGGGGTGGACTGTGTTTGGGGTGGGGTGTACTTAGCATTTTGGGAAAAATATTGGTAAGAGTAGAATAAGAAATTAAGGGGGGGTGTACTTAGTATTTTGAGGGGTTGAAAATATTGGGGTGAAGTGTATTAAGTAATTTTTTGGGTGTGAATAACAATTCTTGAAATTAAAATAGGGGATGTATTAGTAGGGGTGAAGGTGGTTCGGTTTGAGCCAAAACCGCAAATCAAACCACCCCCTAATGGTTTCACATATTTCAAACCGAACCGAACCACCACAAACTTCAAACCGAACCGAACCGATCGGTTTGGTTCGGTTCCGCGGTTTAATTATTTAAATATTTCAAAAAAGAAAACTTTTAAATATCGAAAAAATACTTTTAACATAAACTAAATAATTAATAGTAAAAAAATTAACTTTAAAATTACAATAATTCAATCAAAATGTAGGCAAACAACAATAATTTTCTTATTAAATTCAATTACTAATTACTAATTACTAAATAATATATATATATAAATAAAAAAATAAAAATTAAATGATGGTGGTTCGATTCGGTTTGGTTCGGTTTGGCACCAAAAATCGTAAATTGAACCGAACCGCTCGGTTAATAAATTTTCAAACCTAAACCGAACCGTCCTAACCCAAAACCAAACCGAACTGGTCGATTCGGTTCGATTCGGCGGTTCGGACTTACACCCCTATGTATTAGGAGATTGTGTGTATTTAGAGAGAGTGGGGGTGTTAATAAATTCATGAGTAACAAACCCACCAAAGTTCTATTATTCCAGATTAAATTCACAAATTTAAATTAATTACTGAAACCAATCAAACGCAATATTTGAAGCATAACAGTTGGATCCACAAACCGTTGAATCAAAGGTACCCAACACAAATGACAATAAACTAAACCATGGTGAAGTGGGAAAACTGAAATTGCCTGAATTCAAGTTCTTTCACTTGTAAAGTTCTTTTACCTAATCAAAGCAAATGACAAAAATAGATGAAAATGGACTTTCACAAGCCTTTTTAGCCAAGGGCAAACTATAATAGCTAGGATTGAAGATTGAGAAGTTCACTCCATCAGACAAATACTACATAGGATAGGGAGTTTAAATTAATTACTAAAAAAAGAGAGAAGAATAGTAGGATACGAAATTATGGCAAAGATTGCAATCCCAAACTATATTAATCAACAAATACAAAGAAGACATCGCAAAAATCGAAGAGAGGGAGAGAACAATTGTAAGACAAGGAGAGAACGATTGTAAGACAGAGAGAGAACGAACAGATCGATGTTGCCGAACCAGGTGTCATCGTCGCTGCTGTCGATGCCGTCTCTCGTTACTACCGCCCTCTCACGACTTGCATGATCAGCGCTATTAACACTTACCTCTTCCTCTAAATATACCCCAAAAATTAAATACAAAAATGCCATCATTTTAAAAGATGTTAATACCCTTTACCTTTTTTTTCCCCTTCTTCCTCCCTTCCCCTCCTAGGCCCCTCCCCCACCATTTTTTTCCTTTCCTTCTTCACAAATCTTGTTTGATCTTTTCGGGCCCCTTCCTATTTTTTTCCAAGTCTTTCCTTCTTCCCCTCCCTTCTCCCTTCTCTCTTTCTTCCCCTCTCCCAAACCCACAATCATCTTAAAAAAATTTAAAGATTTCTTGTTCGGCCATGGTTGACCGAACAACTATGATGTTCGGTTAGGGCTAGCCAAACAACACTCGGTTGTTCGGTCAACCAGTAATGAATACAAAATTTTTATTTTTTTTCAAAGAATTTTCAAAGAGGAGAGGGAATGAGGGAGGGGAACATAGATCGATGGAGAGAGGGTATGTCTGAGAAAAAAGAAAAAAAAGAGGGAATGAGGGAGAGGGGAGGTTGCCGGAGGTGAGGGAGACGAGGGAGCTGTGTGTTGGGTTTTGGGGAGAGGGGGGTTTTATGCCTTGTGTGTGTGTGTGTGTGGGGGGTTGGGTTAGGTTTAGAAAAAATGAATTATTTAGGAAGGGGTAAAAAAGGAAATATAGGGTGGTGTATTAATGAATTAGGTTGGTGTGAAATTTTTATGGTGGGTGTATTAGGAGTATTGGTGTATTTAGATGAAGGGGGTGTTAATAGCCTTACCCAATAAGAAAAGGAGTAAAAGTAAACTATCCAAATTACTCATTTTAAAAAGGATTAATATATAATGTGGTCCCTCAACTTGACTTTTCTTCCTATAATGGTCATAGATATTTCAAATTTGCTATATTGATTCTTTAACTTAACTTTTGTTGCGTATTAGTCCCTCGTACCGTTATTTTAAACAAAATCGTTAAAAAAACTACAATGACAAAATTGCCCTCACTTGGAGTTTGAGTGGATGCCTAGGTGGAATTATTTTTGATGGGAAGGGATAATAATCTTTCCCTCTCTCTATAGTATTTATCTATCTCCCTCTTATCCTTATTTTGCTCTCTCTCTCTCTATGACCAATTTTTTTTCCTCTCGGTCATCTTCACCATATCCCTCTCATATTCTGCTTTAGCTCTCATCATCTATGCCATCAACAATAGTAATCTTTTTACTGATATTACTAGTTCAATGAAAGAATTTTGTGATTATATAAAACATGGCAACATAATGTATTGGGATTTCGGGAGGACACCAACAATGGTGGATATTACCATTAGAAAACCGGCACTGAAATTGACATTATTAAAACATCACTAGCAAAACTTGGCTTCCTATTTGAAGCTGAGTTCCCTGCAAAAGCATACCCTACACCCAACCCACCAAAATTCTAGGGAGCATTCTTGCACAATTTTCTGTGTGAGTAGAGAGATTAAATAAAGCTGTCACAGTTTTGGCTAACAAACAAATTTCCTGAGCAGCAACAGCTTTCGCTAGCTGAGAACCATTGCTAGTTGTTGAATGAGAAGCCGTGCCATGGCTTTATTAGCCTCAACTGCAGCCTTGCTTGCGTGAGCAAAAGCTGCGAAAGTTTCATAACATGAATCAGCACATTCGGTCGCTGCAGTTGTGAGCAAAAGCTTCGAAAGTTTCATAACATGAATCAGCACATTCGATTGGATCATACATAATCAAATTCTTGAGAGCCCAATTAGGCACAAGCCTATCTTCGAGCAAGAACCGTGCCCTTCTTCAATCCACCTAGAAATTGGAGCTTCTAGATTTTAATGCATACACACAACGGAATAAAATTAATCGGATACTAACTCGGTTGAAGCGTATGCCTACGTTATTGAACGATTGAAGCTTGGATGCGATAGGTCGGCGTTTGATTGCTCGCGATGAATTAATACTACTAGAGTATTAATTAATTACCCACCGTACAAGAACCTCACACCCCTCAAAATATGCCTAACAATGGGAGCTGTCTTTATCTTTTTGGTAAATAACGATACATTTTTGTGGTCACTTTTACTGTTACAGGTAGCCAGTATTTATATTGTTAATACCCTAACAGAATAAGAGAGACGTCGTGGGAGTGATCAAATTCCGTACTTATCTACAGTAACTTACCAGTATTATTTGTTAGTTACTGTAGATGAGTTCTTGACCACTTCAACCTCTTTTTCCAATCAGATTAGGTCAGACCCTGCGGTGCACCACCGAATTTCAACATCTCCCGCTCGCCCATGGCTGGACGATGTATAAATCCGATAATCTCACCCATTTGTTCTTTGCTAATAAGTCTGTTCATATTGGCAAATGTACGGTGCGACCTGCAATTGGGAGCACTATACTAAACCGGTTAAGGATAGCATAGACATCAACTCTAAGAAAATAAAGGACTCACATGCCCCAGACATACTTGATTTCACCTGGTTGAGTATCTCTTATCCCTCAAAGAGCCATACTCAACCCCTTTAGGCCTGTAATCTATACACAACTCACTAAAAATTACCTCGTTATCTAAGCGATATAATCTGTCGATAATAGTGCAATGTGTAGTGATAACCAAGTTGTCTTCCATTCGCCCTAATGTCATTAGGATTCTAACCAGTTGCTTTCCTAGCAAAGCCCCATCCGACCAAATTTACATGGTCATTAGTAATTAAACCAAAGTAGCAACAGTGATTTTCCTCTTCTTGACATAGTCAAAGGTCGTAAAGAGCATAGTGTTAGGACTAAAGAGTCCTAAAGACTCATACGGTGAAGAAGCAGAGATCCATTCCTTCACCTCTAGAAGATGATCGCAAGCACATATTGTATGAAAAAACATGTCATAGTAAATGGTCTTGTCCAATGAGCGTATGTCCGTAAGTCATACCATGTGGACTTATAAGTCTAGTCACTCACCGAGTGTCTAACCCGATGTCTTAAATGCTAGCTTTCTAAGCGCCCTCGTATGCGGCTATTATTCAGGCGTTCATATGGATAATGGGACTTTCCATATTTGATTAAAGTAATTAACCTCATCTTGGATCCTACCAAGGCGATTACAAATGTCTCATCTTTGCTCACTTTTCGAAGCGCCACAGGTGATTGCTCCAATCGGCCACATCGACATATCTTTAAATATAAGTAACCGTATATGTATATAAGTGTGCTGATTCTAGACTAATATAATAAAACAAGACATTCATGGAAAAACATCTCAACTGCATATAATATAAGTCTCAAGTACAAAGCATAAATGAGCAACAACTAATGACATGAGTACATTAAACCCAACGAAGTCCTAGAGCTCTAACATGTGTTTCAAAAACTCCTTGGGAAGACCCTTAGTCATTGGGTCTGTAACCATTTGACCTGTAGGAATGTCCAGTGCTTCATTATTAGCAATAGTGTTTCACATGAAGTTGTTCCTTAGATCTATGTGTTTAGTTCTTCCATGATACTTGGGATTCTTTGTAAAGTCGAGCACTGCGGTGTTGTCACAATAGACTGCGTAGAAGCATGATCCACAAGTTTTAGATCCTCAAAGAACCTCCTAAGCCACATAACTTCTTGCATTGCAGAAGTACATGCTATGAATTTCGAATCCATGGTCGAAAGAGCTACACATGTTTGCATCTTGCTGCGCCAAGTAATGGCCCCACCATTTAACAAAAATGCATAACCTGAGACGGACTTTCGATCATGTATATCACCACCCCAATCAGCATCAGAGTAGTCAACAATGCGCAAGTTGCGCAAGTCTGAACCTTGATAGCACAATATGTAGTCCAAAGTACCTTTGAGGTACCGTAGAATTCAGTTCACCACTTTCCAATGATCGGGTTAGCTTGATATCGACCAACCATCCCCACTGCAAATGCTATGTCTAGTCGGGTACACGTAACTATATACATCAACTTTCCAACTGCAGTTGCATAAGGGACACGAGACATCTTATCTTTTTCTGCAGGAGTTTCAGGGCATTTAACATTGCTTAAGTTCTCACCTTTAGCGATAGGAGTGTGAATGGGCTTGCAGTCGTTCATTCGGAATTGTTCAAGAACTTACTTCAGATAAGTCTCTTGAGACAAACCCAATAGCTTTCTTGAGTGATCTCTAAAGATCCGAACTCCTAGCCTCACCCATGTCCTTCATTTCATTTTGAAGTTTGAGGACAACCACACTTTAGTGGCGACTATTGTCTCCTTGTCATTACCAGCTAGTAAAATGTTATCAACATACATGGAAAGAATAATAAAACTTCCCTTGGACCGTTTGATATATACACAATGGTGTATCCTTCAATCATCGTAAACCCATCACTAATGATGGCTCGATGGAATCGTAAATACCATTGTGGAGATGCTTGTTTCAAGCCATAGATAGAACGTCGGAGCTTGCAAACTTTGCGCTCTTGTCCTTCTATAATGAAGCCTTCTGGTTGGTCCATATATATCTCCTCAGCCAATTCTCCATTGAAAAAAGATGTTTTAACGTCCATTTGGTAAAGTTCCAAGTCCGAATGTGCGACCATTGCTAAAATGAGTCGAATTGAAGCAAACCTCACAACTAGTGAAAAGGTTTCTTCATAATCGATTCCTTCTTGCTGGGTGTAACCCTTGGCTACAAGACGAGCCTTAAACCTATCAATGGAATCATCCACCTTACGGTTAACCTTAAGAACACATTTGTTCCCGATGACCTTGCGATTTAGAGGTAAGTCAATCATATCGAGAGGCTATCTCATCTAGAAAAAGATAAGATGTGACGACGAGGAACGTTGCCTCTTTGGCTTCTACACAAATGAGAATTTAGAGCGTCTTCATTTAATGGGGTTGCATTGGCTGAAGGTATGCCGCTCCCACTGTTTCCTAGAGTTTGAGGAATGTCTTCCTCTTTCTCCATCGCTAATCTCTAAAGCTCTCACTCTTTAACTATTTCACCTTTGCTCGAAATCTTCTTCAAGAAAATCCGCATCTTGTGACCCAAATTCAGTAAAAGTACCAACTGCTCTCCTATGAACACATAGCCCTTAAAATGTTCAGAATATTTTATAAAGATACTTTTCTTTCCCCTAGGGCCTAACTTCCCAAACTTACGAGAAGAGTTGTGTACATAAGTAGTCGAACCCCATGGTCTCAAGTTACCTAGATATAACTCATATGGGGTTGACTTTACTGATTTTGAAGGTACACGATTAAGAATATAAGCAGTAGTCAACAGTGCATTTCCCTTGAGATAGGCAAATTTGCTTGCGTCATCATAGCCTAACCATGTCAAGCAAGGTTTTGTTCCTTCTCTCCGCTACACCATTTTGTTGCGGAGTTCCAGGGATCGTCAGGTGTCTAATGATCCCTTTCTCTTCACACAATTCCTTGAATTGCTCAGGTAGATGCTCACGACCTCGGTCGGTTATGAGTGTTTTAATACTCTTGTCTAATTGATTTTCAACCTCAAATGTAACGTCTAAAGCAATCCAATGCTTTTGATTTGTGGGAGATCAAATAGACATAACCAAATTGGGTAAAGTTATCCATGAAAGTAATGAAGTAGGAACTACCATGTCTTGCCCTTACATTCATTGGGCCACAAATGTCAGAATGGACTAATTGCAATGGAACTTCTGCCCTAGTGGCTTTCCCAAACGGTTTTCTAGTTGCTTCCAGCTAAACAATTTTCACATGTAGGTAGATTGGGTTTAGTGAGTGGGCCTAAGAGGCCTTCTCTAGCTAGCCTAGTCATTCTATCCTGTCTAATATGCTAGCATGCCATTTAACAGAATCAACTTGATCATTACCAATTGTAGCAAGAAGAGCGTATGAATTATTATTAAAACTAGAATCAATAATATTCAAAACCATTAAACAGTTTGAAATGTAACCACAACCATAATAAACCGTCCCACGACGGATTACAACTGCATTATTCTCAAAACTTATGCTAAATCCTAACTGAAGTAAAGAAATAACAGATATTAGATTCCGTCGAATCTCTGGAGCATAGAGCACATCATGAAGGTAAAGAGTGCGACCTCCTCGCATATCTAGCCTATATGTGCCAATGCCGAGCACCTGCATGCTTGACTCATTCCCCATGTGTACTTCCTGTCCCTTGCAATGTGGTCTGTTGTTCCTCAGTCTACAATCTACAAATGGAGAGAATGAGCAACAAATGTACTACTAGTAGTAACATTACACCATGACTGACCGAAAAGAGCATGGAGTACCTTCTTTGGCTTAGTGCATTCACGAGCAAAGTGTCCCAACTTTCCACAGTTAAAACAAGCCTTTTGAGCCTTGTCTTTCTTTCCTCCACGTTTGCCTCTTTCGGTTCTGGTGACCTTTCCCTTCTTGGGCGCAGGTGCAACTTTACCCTTTCCCCAGCCTTCTTGGGTTTGTATCCCCCACGATGGATAGCCTCGGCAACAAATGCGTTAAGAGTTCTTAGCAGCCTCTAGGCGCTTGTCCTCTAGCTCCAAATGACGCGCAATGTCATCAAATGTCTAGATGTTTTCATTGCGCGTCATATTCACGCGCATATGTTCCCAAGCATTTGGAAGAGAACGGATAACTGCGTGTGTGTGCTCATTAGTCAAAACATTGCCAGCAGTCTTCAACTTACGAATCATCTTTGACATGGCCTTTATGTGTTGCTTCAATGTATGATTAGTGCGCTTTTGGTACCCATTAAACTTGATTGTGAGAATGTGCAATCTAGTGGCTAAGGTCTCACCAAATTTGGCTTTGAGCAACTGCCACATGTTATGCGCTGTTGGACAAATCTCATACTCACACATTAAGTCATTGTTCATATTGCTCAACAACGTGTTGCGAGCTGTACGATCCTTCTTGCACCAATTTTGGTAGGCTTCAAGATCTCTACGATGTTGAGCGGAGGTGCACTCTGTGACAGTGGACAAAAGTCTCCAAGACTTCTTGCTCATCTAGCACAAGCGATATCTTACGATACCAGATATCGTAGTTGTCTCCATCAAGTTTCTCACCCTTGTTAATCTCAGCGATGATTTGTTTAGCAGCCATTGGAACTAAATATATGAGAAACTAAATCGGCACTATATATACACATATTTAATATTTTGCAACATAAATCAAATTAAACAAATACATTCAAATGTAAATGCATAAGGGAAACATCGCTAGGCTAAGAATCACAATATGCCATAAAGAGGTTATTGCGAGTATTTAATTTACTTGGTGCCACTACAAGAAAAAGGAGTATTTAGGGCGCTCATTTTTTGTCCCTAAAAGTCAATTTGCCATCCTTAATTGGCCCGAAATAACATGGGTGCTAAATGTTTTAAGGACGGGAAGCTCCGTCCCAAAAGTTTTTCAAGGACGGTAGTTTACCGACCCTAATAGTATCCATAAACCTGTTCATTTTTTGCGGGAAAACAAAAAGGACGGATTTTTTCCGTCCTAAATGTTTTGGCGCGAAAAAAAAATTGGTGGGAAAAAACTAAAAATCTTGGCGGATAATGTTGCAAAAAATTGGCGTGAAATTTTTTAAGGTCGATTCTCTCCGTTCCAAAAGATATGGAAAGAAACATTAGTTTCGAGATCATTCTGTCCTAATTATAAATTTTTTATATTGGTATATATATTCTTGTTTTATTTATAATTAAAACCCATTAAGATTTCAAACCAATATTCAATTGGATAATGCATGTTATATATACAATGATATATCAACAAAAAAATTTATATCATACACTATATCGTTTTTTTTTCCTTCTCCTTCCTCCTCTTTGAAAATTCTTTGAAAAAAATGAAGATTTTGTATTCGTTACTGGTTGACCGAACAACCGAGTGTTGTTCGGCTAGTCATAACCGAACATCATAGTTGTTCGGTCAACCATGACCGACAAGAAATCTTCAATTTTTTTTTAAGATGATGGTGGGTTTGGGAGAGGGGAAGAAAGAGAGAAGGGAGAGGGGAGGGGAAGAAGGAAAGACTTGGAAAAAAAATAGGAGGGGACCGGAAAAAATACACGAGATTTGTGAAGAAGGAAAGGAAAAAAATGGTAGGGGGCCCTCAGGAGGGGAAGGGGAATGGAGGAAGAAGGGAAAAAAGGTAAAGGGTACTAACATCTTTTAAAATGATGATATTTTTGTATTTAATTTTTTGGGGTAAATTTAGAGGAAGAGGTGGGTGTTAAATAACGCTAATCATGCAAATCGCGGGAGAGGCGGTAGTAACGAGAGGCGGCATCGACGATGACACCTGGTTCGGCAACATCGGTCACATCTGGTTGTCTCTCTCTGCCTTACAATCGTTCTCTCCTTGTCTTACAATTGTTCTCTCCCTTTCTTCGATTTTTGCGATGTCTTCTTTGTATTTGTTGATTAATATAGTCTAGGATTGCTGTCTTTGCCATAATTTCGTATCCTGCTATTCTTCTTTGTATTTGTTAATTAATATAGTCTGGGATTGCAGGCTTCGGGTTAGACGGTTCAATTTTTTCGGGCCACTGATATCGCGGACCTTACCCTAACCCTAGTGGGCTTTGGGCTAAACGGGTCACTAACGGGCTACAACTAAAAAAATAAATACACTACCAACTCCAAGAAATGGCTAATCAGAAATAAGTACCTCTATTCTTTTCATTTCCATCTCAGCTTTTCTCTTCTCATGATTTTCCCAAGCTTGTATCTTCACCTCTTCGCGCTTATACCTGCCAATGGAAATAAAGAGTTAGGGTTTTAACAGTGCATTATTTTATCTAGCAGTTATAAGTATAAAGCCTACACCTTAGTCAAGTTTTCACAGATAAAAAGTTGAGTGCAATGACTAACTTGATTCGTGTACAAAAAATGTTTTGACTTAGAGTTTTAAGAGAGGAATATTCTTTAAATAAAAACATATTTCTCTCTTGTGTGGTGCAATCAATGAGACTTTCAAATACTAATAGTTTGGAAAGCCACTCAATGATTGTTACAATAGGTGTGGGTTGGTGTGATCGAACTTAGAACAAAGAATACAATAGAGTCAGCCTGTTTTTTCTTGAGTAAGATCTCGAGTTAATGCTCAAGCTCTTCAATGGATTGTGTCAACCTCTGCTTGTTCGTTATTGGTCTTTTTTGGTCTCGATCTCAGCCTTAGACTTTGACTTCAACACAAAGACTTAGATTAGACTAAGACGCATTCAATGTTTCCAAATGTAGCTTTATATAGTGAGGATCTTGAAGTCGTTTGAAGAAGAGGAGTTTCAACCACCTTGATTTGAAATTTGAATGCATTAAATGCATATAGCTGTTGGAGGTGAATCTCATTGGTTGAGCTGTTGACAATCCTGAATATGAGCTGGTAAAGCTGTTGCAAATTAATTGCAAAGATAGTTTTACTCAATTTGGCGTAGGCAACCTTTGTTGCGAAAGTTGGCCTTTCTGAATTTTTGCCTAAAAGAGGAAAGACTTGATTGACACACTTTGAAGACACAGGATACGCTCTTCGAAGTGAAACATCTATGGAAGGATAAGGTCTGGTCTCAAAATCTCCACGAGAATCCACTTATCTAGTCCACGTAGAATTTTAGTTCGGCTCACTTAGAGTTTGAGTCCTCTAATCAGCAGGCTATTGTAGAATGAGCTTATTGGCAGACTTCTGATAAAGACACATTGGCAGACAAGTTTGCTGATTGATGCCTGTTGCACACACCAACCTCACTAGCTATTGCTATGTCATAATAGAGTTGCTTTCTAATGTATAGCACGCAGTCTACTTATAGGCACTCTTCTTATCACTAAGTAATCAGTACAAGCAAATAAAAAATAAAATGAATATTCCTAACTATTAAAGTTAAGTTAATATTCCCAACACTACCCTCCTTACTTTGGTTGTTTGTGAACCTGTTTGTCTAATCTACTAGCCAGCCCTCCCCAATCACAATGTTAACAGTTGTTTGAAAATATCTTCTAAATGAACTCAAAGAATTGAACATTTGCACTTTGGACAGGAAATAGGGGATTGTAAATTATAAACTTATTAATAGCCTCGCAATAATCGATATTGTATCAATTTTATAGCAAATCTGAAAGAGTGAGTCATGGAATTTAGCAACAGAACTGTTTTACATCAGACATGGAAGTGTTTACAACTTATTCCATTGCTAAATTCTGTGGATATAACATTTTCCGATCCAAAATTATGAAATTTGCAATTTAGTTTGCTATATATGATTTGAAGATTGTAGCTTGTAATTACCTTATTATTATTATTATTTTGGCCGGTTGAAATATGTTGTTATCTGCAGGTTTTGCATTCTAGAGACATGATATTCCAGCAGTATGTTAAGATAGTTAGAAAGTCTGAAAATGGTGATTGCATCGACAAAACTCTGCAAATCACTTCATCATTTTCATTACTCCTTTCTACACTTATCTTTTATTCACTCAGTCTCTTCACCACGGTTGCTCGAACAATCCATTAGAACTGCTGTTGAAGGAAAAACGTACCATATAATTCCTGACCTTCTCAATTCCTCAACAGAAACTTTAAGAAACCCGAATCCCTTTTCATTCCTCTCCTCATTCCCACAAGACCGCAGAACCCAAATTATTGATGAAATCCTACAAAGTTTTATCCCTCTCAGGCCCCGTTTTCGGCCGAATGTAGCCTACTCCTGCCTTCTTTCTTATACCCTCCAGAGTCCTAGTCCTCTTCCTCTTGCTCTTGCGATCCTGCAACGCACTCTGCGTTCAGGTTGTATCCCTATCCCCCAAACTCACCACTTTCTTTCAAGTGCATGGCTTGATCATCGGCTGCAGGAATCTCAGTCTGTCTCAAGCGTACTACTGCAGATGCAGTCAATTGGATACTACCCCGACTGCGGTACCTGCAATTACCTTATTTCATCACTCTGCAGGTCTGATCAGTTCAAGGAGGCAGTTGAAGTCTTGAAGGACATGGGTAAGGCAGGATGCATTCCAGATCAGGACAGTTATGGCTCCCTAATTGGTCCAATGTGTGACCTTAGGAGGATCAGCAGTATCACCGAGTTGATGAAGGAGATGGTAGTGAAATTCAGGCTGACACCGAGGCAGGAAATGGTTTTAAAAGTCATAGCTGTAATGCGGGCAAAGAAAGAGATATGGAAAGCAGTTGAGATGATTGAATTTTTACAGAGTGAAGGAGTGCATATGGGTTTTGAGAGCTATGAATTAGTTGTTAAAGGGTGCATAGAATCTGGGGAATTTGTTTTAGCAGGAAAGGTTGTGATGGAGATGACAAAAAGAGGGTTTATACCATTTATTAGCATGAGACAAAAGGTGGTCGAGGGGTTGGCCAATGCTGGTGAATGGGAGCTAGCATATGTTGTGAGGCAGAAATTTGCAGAACTGAAATCTTAGCTTCTCAAATAACTTTGAGTGATGTTAATTTAAAGCAATTGGATCAATGATCACCTCCAAGTGTGTTTGATGTGCTGCTGCCAAGCAAGAATCAGTAAGTCACCTTTTTCTTTGTGAAGATCTTGTTCAAGTGGTGCGGTAATTCTTTGGTATTCTGCAGAGGATGCTTTAGTTTACATGTTGTTCTTGACTATTATTATGCAGATGATGCTTTATTATAAGTTGTGATAAAGTTTGCTAACTAGTTAGATGTTTTAGTTGATCAGAAGATGTTATTGTTTTTTGAAGTGTTGTTTCGTGAAGTTTTGATTTGAATTACTAAACAAGTTGCTGGAATAGCGCAGTTGGGATGAAATTAAAAGAAAGAAAAAGTTTAATTGTTTTATTTTTATTTTTGGTACTTTGACTTTGAACACTTTGCACCCCTTTATTTAGTATTGTTCTTTTGACACTTTGACCCCCTTTAGTTAGTATTCTATATATATGACGAAAAGACCCAATGGCCCCCCCTCGTGCAAGGCACGTGATGGATTTCCGTTACTTTTCTAACGGTCAGCATGGCCAGGGGGCTAACTTGGAAAATTGACAACATTAGACTGGTTTCTTGGGCAAACCTTATGTGGGGGGGCATTTTGGGATTTGGTGGAAACCTTAGGGGGTAATTCATATTTTGGCCTTATTATAAGTTGTGATAAAGTTTGCTAACTAGTTAGATGTTTTAGTTGATCAGAAGATGTTATTGTTTTTTGAAGTGTTGTTTTGTGAAGTTTTGGTATAGACTTGCGTTTGTTTAATACAAATGGTTACTTTTAAAGCTCCAAATTTGAGAATTTAGTGAAAATAAAAATGATCAAAAGTGTTGTCATCTGTTATCAGGAAATTGTTATAGAAAATTACTTAAAAGAGTTTTGGGGGAAACTCAAAACAGTACACCAGTGTACACTGCACTGCTATCAGAAAGAAATTGAAATTGTTCGGATGGGGAGCCCGTACGGATATTTATAAGTTAAGCAGCTGGATATCCCTATTGTGGAAGCTGAATGTAGAATTCTATTAAAAGTAATTAACATCATCAAACATAACACGTACGTACTAAAACTAAGAGTAGTCCGCAGACTACTTACTTGGCTTTTTATACGCTAAGATAAGATGGCCAAAAAGCAGCCTGGTTGGTTAAATTTGACCTTTCTTTCACTCACTCAAAAGTTGATTCTATTTCTACTCCTCAAAGCCAAAGGTGTATGCGAGCGAAAGCATTCCATCCCTCCAGTTCCTTCTTTCTCTTTTTCTTTTCCTTTCATAAAAGACAATTTCTGGACCTTGCACCTTAATTATAACCAACATTTTACCGCTGCTACCATTTGTACAGAATATCGCTCGCCTTATTCAAAGCCAAATTCTTAAAAATATTCTTAGCTCATTTTTCAAATCTTCTCTTCTATCGTCTTTCTTTCTTTATAATACCACCGCTTTGATCCACTAATTTTACTAGTAAAGTCCAGCCCAACCCATCAAAGCCCATCCTTGTTGGAAAAATAAATAAATTAAAAGGAACAATGGTGATGCCAATTGCCAAATTAAATTCTAAGTTACTTACTAAACAAAAGCAATACTATGATTTATTGTTTGTACTAAAGGTAAAATAATGCAATCACCGTATCAAACATTAATTAAAATGAAAATAAATGTGATACTAGAATGGTCCGGCTTTTAATTATTTAAGAAGTTAGCTTTTTGGTTAAAGCAATAATTAAACAATAAAGCAATAATCAAATTGGAACATGTTGCTTCAATGCCTAAGATTGCATTACATGTATAAATCATAGTATCAAACAATAAAGCTTCCATTCTAGTTAGCTTTAAAATAAAATGGGCTTTAATTATTGCTTTAATTATTTAAGAAGTTAGAATTATTTTTGAGTGAAAATAAATAAATAACAATAAAATATCTTTTTGATGCAAGCCCAATTGAACCGTCTCGCATTTTTTCTCAAAATTAAACTTTACATAATAACCACCGCTCTCTCTCTCTTTTTTTATAATACCACCGCTCTCTCTCATTTTCGTTTCTTGGATGTGGGCTATCCAAAATTTTGACAAAAAGAGTATTCTCTCTTTTTCTCAATAAAAGAAAAAAGGAAGGAAAAAAATAAAAGTTTCGGTCTGGAATTTTGGTAGGTTTGGCTTTGTGTAGAGCATTATACAAATACTATTAGAAAGTTAGATCATTATACAAATACTATTATATAAATACTATCGAAAGCTTAAAACATTGGATACTATTGAAAGCTTTTAGGGAGAAGAACTTTCTGAGCTTCTAATTCGTCTTTCTTACCAAGTAACGCTAATGCATATGATACTGTTGCTTTTATCTTGCTCGAACATTAAAAAACAAGAGTTATGAGGAGCATATAGCGATTTGTTGTTCTCTAAACTTTCGAGTTTCTCATTGCAAAAAGCTGATATATATGGTTTGAAGTTGAATTTCTAGTCTTCCGATGGTTGATTGCGATGATTTCCTGAAATCAAATGTGCTTACTTTGGATTAGTTTTGATTTCAAATTCTGTTTTGGATAACTTGTGTGAGGTTGAACTTCAAGCTATTGGCAAGTAACCAACTAATGTTGATTGAATCAGTTTGGAAATTACGGGTTTAAGTCTAATCTCTGTCAAACTGTAACAACCACTTATCTTTTCGAATTTTGAGTACTAATGTACTATAAATTCAACTAGGGTAGACGCTTCTTTCATGGGAGAGCTGCTCTGCCACTGATGAGAAACCAGCCCCAGCCCTATCCCCATCCCCAACCCCAGGTGACTAACATTAAGCAGTCGAGTAATGCCATAAAAGCACTAAGTGCTCGTTTGGTAGGCAACGATCAAAATTCCTTTTCATACTCTCTGAATTATCATGGAACAGAATAACAACCGGTGTGTAATAAAGAGCATAAGTCAATTACTGTTATAAACATTTGTGTGCGTTTACCGCTAGTGATTTAGGTAGAGCATTATACAAATACTATTATAGATGTGGATTCTACATTATTGGATGCTCTTATAAAGAACAATAGTGGTAAAATTAGTTCCGAATGGTGGAACACAGATTAGTGACTTACTCCAAGATTACATAGTACACTTTGTTTAAGTCTATTGTGTTCCTTAACTTACTGCTTGTATTGTGCTTATTAACGCACATGACATGTGCCTTCACAAGATCGATATGAATTGATCTTCTAGTGTTTTTTTTTTTTTTTTAACTGAACCGAGCGGTTAACAGGCTAGAAAATAATTTTCTTTTCTTTTCTCAACACACAACCATATGATCTTGTAGTGTACTACTTGGGAAGTTTCAACCTAGGAGTTTTAGAAAAAGAGGGGGGGGGGGAGATTGATTGAAGATACAAAAGGGGCTATAAACATGGGAGTTTCAATAGAATCCAGGGTGCTAAACAATATATTTTGTAGTTAATGATTGACATTTACTAAACAAGTTGCTGGAATAGCGCAGTTGGTTAGATATCCAAAGATTGAACTTTAACTTTCGAGCTATAGAATGAATTTTACAAAAGGTGCTATAGTTGTTAGATATCCAGATAGATATTCAAGTCATACATTGTTTGGTTAACTAACTTTCTAATTGGTAATAGAATTTTATAATTTGATGTCAATTAGTCTTGCTTTTATATTGAATTGCTAGGTGGAGGCTTAAAGAAGTTAAGTCGGCGTCATAAGGTCTGTTTTAGTGTTCATGTGTTGCTGAATATATACAACATATTTGCAATATCTTTCTTGCCTTAGGCTTGTTTATTATACTTGCATTTCTATATCTATCAGCAACTATTGTAAAAGCCACAATATCAACAGCTCACAAAGTCTGCCAATACAACCTTGCTCATGCTTATTAACAGCTAGCTTTGTGATTAGCATATTTCTCCCACAATCGCCCATAATATATGTTAAAATTTTCTTATGCTATTTTGCCCTTCAAAACAATTTTTCAATTCAATTCGTCTATTTTGAAACCAAACGTTTGTACATATCCCTCAAGTTTCTCATTGTTATGCGCATCCAAATAATAAACATCAAGACTCCACCTACCTACCTACCCATCACCAAGGTCAGCACAGACAAGGATTAACCTATTAGTTGAATAATGGAGTATATTTGTTCAATTCCTTGTTGTCAATACAAGGCAAACAATCAAAATTTTCAATTGAAATAAGATAAAAAAAAAAATTTACTGAAGTATAAAAATATTTCGAATTGAAATTTGATGCGGGGACAATTACTTCAAAACTCCAAGCCAGCGGATTTCCTTGTCTTTTTCATGGTGTTCCCCATTTGTGATAAGATACTACTAGTTAAATGGTCTACAGATTGTCTTCTATAGATTACAAATAAGACATTTTGCTTTAATTTTTGCAAGGTTTATAGAAAAAAAGGTTGGCTATATAGTAGCGTAAGGTGAATCGGATCTATTACTAGAACTTGGGTTTCAGATTTGGCAATGATTCTAGCCCTCCTCCAATCACGGGCTGGATTAGTTTTGCCCTCTTACATTATAAGTTCTAATGCTTTTTTCACTATCATTTGCAATCGAGCCGACTTAAGTGCATTTTTTTTGTTTCACTATCCATGCATATTCACTAGTTGCAACACTATTACAAAATAAAGTTTGCAACTCTTGCCAATGGGCTAATGGGGCATTACTAAACTTGGATGCTTCTGAAACTATGTGCAATTTAATTGACAATATTATATCCAAAATAAGTTAACAATTGAATAAAATTTTTTTTTTTAATTAATTAATTAACTGCCTCCACAAACTCCATTCCTTTTTTAGAGCATCCCGACTATTCTCAAACTGCTTTCTTACATAGTTTCTCCATGTTCCTTCATTGAATTGTTTGACCAATTCCTCACCCATTTTCAGATAAAGATGTACCAAGTTTAGTTCCTGACAAAGCCAAGTTCACACTTATTGACACAAATATCTGATTGACTATAGGATCCTAGATAGCCTTTTTATAGGTTATTTATTCACTGCTCTTCTCAATCTCCTTACACTTGCCCTTTACCCCCTTCCCCTTGTTTTGCTTGACCACATGCTATTCCATTTCTCTTAAAAAAAAACAATACTGCTAAAAGAATTCACAAATCTTCCAACAATCAATCTCTATTGAGTTCTTATTTATTCTTTGAAAGCGAGTCTTTTGATTCTCTAAACGGATCCATAAAGCTTCTAACAATCAATCTTTATTGAGCTCTTATTTATCTTTTTTTGATCTTCTAAAAGGATCCAGAAAGCATCCAATAATCAATCTCTTTTGAGCTCTTATTCATTCTTTGAAAGCAAGTCTTTTGATTCTCTAAAAGGATCTCCAAAGCTTCCAACATTTAATCTCTATTGAGCTCTTATTTATCCTTTAAAAGCAAGTTTTTTGATCCTCTAAAAGGATCCACAAATCTTCCAACAATCAATCGCTATTGAGTTTTTGTTTAACCTTTGAAAGCAAGTGTTTTGATTCTCTAAAAGGATCCAGAAAGCTTCCAACAATAAATCTCTATTGAGCTCTTGTTTATCCTTTGAAAGCAAGTGTTTTGATTCTCTAAAAGGATCCACAAATCTTCCAACAATCAATCTCTATTGAGCTCTTTTTTATTCTTTGAAAGCAAGTGTTTTGATCCTCTAAAAGGATCCAGAAAGCTTCCAACAATCAATCTCTATTGAGCTCTTGTTTTTCCGTTGAAAGCAAGTGTTTTGATCCACTAAAAGGATCCAGAAAGCTTCCAACAATAAATCTCTATTGAACTCTTGTTTATCCTTTGAAAGCAAGTGTTTTGATCCTCTAAAAGGATCTAGAAAGTATCCAACAATCAATCTCTTTTAAGCTCTTATTTATTTTTTGAAAACAAGTCTTTTGATCTTCTAAAAGGATTCCCAAATCTTCCAACAGTCAATCTCTATTGAGTTTTGTTTATCCTTTGAAAGCAAGTTTTTTTTATCCTTTAAAAGGATCCACAAATCTTCTAACAATCAATTTCTATTGAGCTCTTGTTTATCCTTTGAAAGCAAGTGTTTCGATCCTTTAAAAGGATCCAGAAAGCTTACAACAATTAATGTCTATTAAGCTATTGTTTATTCTTTGAAAGCAAGTCTTTTGATCCTTTAAAAGGATTCACAAATCTTCCAATAATCAATCACTATTGTGCTCTTGTTTATTCTTTGAAAGCAAGTCTTTTGATCCTCTAAAAGGATCCATAAAGCTTCCAACAATAAATCTTTATTGAGTTCTTGTTTATCCTTTAAAAACACGTATTTTGATTTTTTAAAAGGATCCAGAAAGCATCCAACAATATTCAATCTCTGTTGAGCTCTTGTTTATCCTTTGAAAGCAAGTCTTTTGATTCTCTAAAAGGATCCACAAAGCTTCCAACAATTAATCTCTATTGAGCTCTTATTTATCTTTTAAAAACAAGTTTTTTAATCCTCTAAAAGGATCCATAAAGCTTTCAACAATCAATCGTTATTGAGTTCCTCTAAAATGATCTAGAAAACTTCCAAGTCCAACATTCAATCTCTATTGAGCTCTTGTTTATCCTTTAAAAGCAAATCTTATGATCCTGTAAAAGAATTCACAAATTTTCCAACAATCAATCTTTATTGAGCTCTTTTTTATACTTGCCCATGTGTCTTGTGCTAATAATGGATTTAGATCACGATCTCAAACGCAACCACGCAATTAAAACCACTTCACTCAAACCTATGCGTTCGTTTGTGTTTATAAATAAACAAATCCAATACCTTTCTTCTCTCCCATCTTATCTCAAGGTCGACTTGAAGAAGTAATCGTAGCCCACTAATTAAAATCAAGGAAGCAATCATCATGTCTCATGTTTTGAGCTGACAAGGGATTGCGTTAGCAACAACCATGGTGATCTCCGGCAGTACCGTAATCTTTCTCTCTTTTCCGGGAAAAGAATTTTCCACCTTACACCCAAATCTCCCGCGGGAATATAAACATTGATCGAGATAAAGATTCCAACTCCATATATCAGAAAAGAAAGCCAACTCGATCTGCGTCCTTGTTTGTGTTCAGGAAAGAGTAGCTAGGGAGGGAAAGAAGAAGAAAGTTCGATTCGCCTAAAACGTGAAGGATTCAAATGGGAACAGCGCGCGAGGAGTTCAGGAAAGCACATCGGCAAAGGCATGCAGCTTTGGAAATATTAGTGTCAATCGAGGAGGACTTTGTTTCTTGGGGGCTCTCTATATATATTGAATTGATCATAACTAAACTCAATATGTAAATTAACCTTCAACCGTTAATGGTATTGTAGAGTCGCACTAACCTTAAAAGGATGTCAATTTGTCATTAGTTTCTTTCTTAATTAATTTCTTCACATTTAACTAACTCTGCATAATTTTTGATTAATAATTAAAATTCTTCACAAAAAACAATAAATACTCTTAATTCGTATCTAGACCGACCCCTTACATTTTTGTTTATTTTTAGTGGTTGAGCTGAGGAGGTCTATTTTCTACTTAAATTATGCTATATTATATATATATATATATATATATATATATATATATAAAGCACTTATTAAGTCGAATATACTCATCAAACTCGGATGGAGGAGCATATATAAACGTACGGTCCAACCATTAGAAGACAAGCTCAAATAAGTGAATGAAAAGAAATCCATGCCAATCGGCAATCACGAGAGGAACCAGGAGGAGCATATATAAACCTATGCTTATTTTTAAAAAGTTTTTTACTTTAAATAATTTCTTTAGTAACCCCTAATGGTATTAAATCAATGGGGGTTCATCTACTTTTCAATCTCACAAATAACAATAACATAATTAATAATTGATTTGAAAACGCATTTCAAAAACAAAAGAAAAAGAAAAAGATAATTGTTGTGGGACGTCCGAAATGAAATAATAGACACTTATTTTAGGACGAAGGGGGTATTTATTAAAATTGAGTAGTGTAAAGGTGATATTAGGCTCTAATTCCAGCCTCAAATTAAAAATTCTATGATCTTAAATATTATACCAGAAGCTTCATGTACTCTTCAACCAAATATTTTATTTCGTGTAATACTATCTTTAAAAATTAAAGTAATAAAAAAATAATTTAAAATTTTAAATCAACGCACTAAAGAATTTCAAACAGGATATATATAATATGTTCACTCTATCTTAGTATTTCTAATTGAAATGTTAAGTTAAAATATTTTCAAAATTTAACTACTTGAATCTGTAATATTATTTTTTCATCTCAAAATGAATGTTTACTTTTGTTTGTGATCGTGAATAAAAGTGAACATTTATTTTGGGACGAACATGAATATATTTTTCAATGTTATAAAAGTTTCCATAAATCTTGACAATATCAACAAAAAGTATATAAATAAAACTTTGTTCATAGAATCACTTCAAAATATTA
This sequence comes from Platycodon grandiflorus, assembly GCA_016624345.1. Lineage (NCBI taxonomy): Eukaryota > Viridiplantae > Streptophyta > Magnoliopsida > Asterales > Campanulaceae > Platycodon > Platycodon grandiflorus. The sequence continues at coordinate 7,871,225 of CM028362.1, forward strand.
CGGTAAAATATTACGATTATTTTTCTTGAATGAAAAGTTAGAAATGAATATAGCACATCCAAATGTGCAAAGGTGATATTAGGAGAAAATTTGAATGAACAAGTTTTGGAAAATGACTTACGGAAATTGAATCCGTAAGTCATTTTCCTGAAAAGAAGGCTTCATTTTTCGTTGACTTGTAAAACATCTTACATTGACTACATTTTCCAAATGTTACCAAATACCGAAAAATAAAGAAAACGTTTTCCGTAAATCATTTTCCGTGAAACAAACGGAGCCTAAGCTCAAAACAGATCATAAATAAGAGTGAAATTAAGGGGTATCTTATGCTATATTGATTTAACATTAAAATACTACTAATATTTCTAAAAATTAATGTATTTTGTTGTGCGACAACGAAAACAAACAAACAATTCATTGAACAAATAACAATTATCAAACAAAAAGAATTGAAAGAGAGAGAATTTAGGGATGCATGAACAATAAGTAAGGAAACTAAAAACTGCTGATTCGACTGCCGTCGCGCCAAGTATTGGAAGCTGAAACACCAAAACTTACACCATTTTGGTGGTGCAACACTATTCATCAACACCAAATGATACGATCTTCGCTAAGGAATTCTCGACGAATGACGATTTCAAAGTATTGGAAGCTCAAACACCAAAACTTACACCATTTTTGTGGTGCAACACTATTCAATATCAACACCAAATAATATGATCTTCGCCAAGGAATTCTCGACGAATCACGATTTCACTCGGAACGGAAGTTAAGATCAAAGAAGTTGATGGAAGGTGACACCTCAACTCGATGAATCAGTCCAAATACGAACCTTGGCATGTACAGCCACAACCCAATAATTGAGACGATCACGAACCTTGGTATAATGAGTTTCGCCACAATTGGGATGATGCGGGATGAAATACCAATTGATAAGAGAGAAAATGGTGAACGCCACAGGACAATCCTGATAAGTTCGAATAGTTCGCAAAGAACAAGAAGAATTGAAGAATTCTGTCAATTTAATTTAATCTCAAAGCTGTGTTTTTCAATACATAAAGAGAAACATCTATATAGGCCTAAAATCTGAATCCTAATACTTGAGGAAATAAAATCCTAAAATAAAAGGAAACAATTAATGAATTACCTAAACCATGTAAAAAACAACTAAGTAAGATACCTAGGCTAATTAGGAAACAATAGCAAACCAAAATAAGGAAAACGCTATCAATTTCGTTTCTCAAAATCATCCATCATGCTTAGGATGACTTTAACGGGTGTCTCTTGAGTCTTCAAGCCTTTTTTTTATTATACATTTTGAAGCCTTCAAAGTCCTTCCATGTATATCAAAGCCTTCCGTTGATTTTTGAATACTTGAATAATTACGAACATCACGAACAAACTTGCTTAAACTTCCATGCCCAATCTCTTGTCCTCGAACCACTTGACACGTGCATCAACAAAGGACTTGAGCTTGCTCGAATCACATCACCAAATTTGGTGTCGGTGGGGCCTATGCAATTTATTGATTTTTCATTAATTATTAAATACTAAAATTTATTAATAAATATTAATAATATGATATTCTTAATTTTAAAGTATTTTAATTTAATTAATAGCTAATTTTATATATTATAGCTAATTAATAAATATTAATTATATTTTGAAATGTACATTATAAATTCAATACTTTATAAGTAATTAACCTTTTGTAAATTACTTTGTATATATTATCAATCAAATTATATAATAAATTTAATTACAAAATTACTAATTTTAAATATTATTAATTACGTAAATAATATTATAAACATCCAATTATTAAATATACTAAACTATTAATTGTACAATCTTAATAATTACTATTAAAAAGGTTAATAGAAAATTAATATATATATATATTTATTGATAAATAAATTTAAAAAAATGAAAATAGAATATGCTAATGAATACTCTTTTTGGTGTAATGGGTTGGAGTTGGAATAACAGTTGATGCTGAAATCGTACAATTTTGGTGTTGAAATTGCACCAAATATGGTGTTTTTGGTTGGAGATGGCCTAAGCGACCGCAGTAAATACACAATAAATAAGAAAACTAAAAACTGCTGATTCGGCGCGGCGGCTGGAGTGAGCGGGTCGCGTCAAGTACTAGTACTGGAAGCCCTAAGAGACCGTGCCAACTTTTGAGGCTTCTTGCGCGTTGGCGTGACCGTAGCACGGCGAATTGCTACACTCGCTCCACTCGTTTTGCTTCGGAAGATTCGACCCTCTGTCTGGAATCGAATTATCCATTCTAACACACCAGAATTGGGCCTCATCCAGTAACCCCACTAAAAGGAAGGGAAATGGAAGGGAAAACAAGGAAGGGCGCATCAAACCTTAGAACTTCTCCAATGCAATCATTTATCTAGTAAAAAATACTAGACACGTAGGAAAGATAGATTTAAAAAAAAAAAAACCTTCTCCAATTCAAACTTCTTATACTAAGGTGGAGTCGTGGAGATGATGTTACGTTTAGTTGTGAAGATATCCTTTACGGGCCTGTTTTGTTAACCCAATTAAGAGCTTAATTAGAAAAATTTTAAGTGAGCTTAAAAATAAGATTGTTTAATAATGCAATATTATAAACTTAAAGAATTAAGTATCCCTTAAAAATAGACAAAATTTTAAGTCAAAAGTGGATGTCTTAATGTTTTCAGCTCTACTTTTTCAGACATCAATTTTCAGAGTTTAATTTTTAGTTTTAACAAATAGGCTCCCGCCAATTTTCTTTTAATTTTTACTTTCAATTATGGAGTAATTTTTATTTTTTGTAATTATTTATAACACGTTTGAAAGAATGTTATAAAATGAGTATTGGATTGGAGAACATCTAGAAAGATGACTCTCTATCTTTTAAATTTTTTTGTCACATACGAATGAATAAAGTCAAATTGTTTAAACATGTCACGTAAAAAAAGCTAGGTAATAGAATTAGAGATGCTGTTAAAATTAGTAAGGCGACGTGAACAGCCGGAAGGAGAAGGCATTGAAAGAGCTAGGGGGCATGCCCATCTTAACTTTAACCTAGAAGAAGAAGGAAGAAAAGACCCGACAATTAGGCAGTTGATGGTTGATACTAAGTTGTGAAATCCACGACAAAATTATACCCTAGTATTTGTAAATACTTACCACACCCCATCAAAATAAAATTAAAAACAAAATCATACCCCTACTTTGTACTGTTTAGTTTAGTTTGTGTCAAGAAAAAGTCACATTTCTGAATTTTCATTATTTTTCCATCTTTTCCTTTTTTTCAAAACATTTATTAACAAAATCATACTCAGTATTTGTTCCTGTAAAATAGCTTTACTTACGTGGCGAAAATCACACGTTTCCATGACTTGCAATTTGTGTGTGTGTGTGTGTCAGTGTGTGTGTATATAAGATATACTAATAAATACGTACTTAAAATACTTTTCCAATTCTTTCTACTTGTTTTAGCCTTGGTTCTTCATCTCGCTATATTATCACCGGAGAAAGAATTGCCCCCACTCTATAACATAAACAATCAAAAAAGGGGGCTTCTACGTCTTTCCAGATTCCGATCGATTACCGGAAGGAAGGAGACGGAGACACTTCCTTTCAACAATGTCCGTCTACTCTCTCTCTCCCTCAATCTAAATATATTGTGTTTATATCACACTGAGCTTATCTTTTTGTTTTTGTTTTTTGGGGCTTGATCTACGAATTGCAGGGGCCTGTGACCATTTTCCTTCCTGGTAATCGATGTTTCTGGTGAGAATCCTGCTACGCTTCGGATTAATTGCCCTTTGGATTTTTCATCTCCTTGCTTGTATGGGGTATGTGTTCCCGATCGATCTCCATCCTCATATTAATTTCTCCTTCTCCTTTTTCAAGTACTTATTAGGATTTACTTGAATGGGCTTAGATCAGCCCGAAATGTGGTGTAACGGGGCTTTTACTTTTGCAAATCTATGCATTTCAATCTGTTTAATTGTTTTCCTTTTTGGAATTGGATTACACATACAAATATATCTTTTGGTTTTATCGAATCGTATCCGCCTCTGTCTTTGAGGGAGTATTCGTGGAAGTCTCTCAAGATTATACCCACAGTTTAATTGAACTTTGTGCTGCAATTTGCTCTCCCTCTATTTTTAGAATTTCTTAAAAGAAGTATTTGAAATTTTGAAATGTGATCATTTTATCCTAGTTTTATATTGTGGAAATTCAAACACATTAGGATTGTGCATTTTAGGGGCTCAGAATTAAAGTTCTGCTTCATGTTTCTTGATTTTAGTACTGGCCTTGGATGCAACATACCGCCACTCAGTTAAGATTTGGCCATTTAGTTGCTGCATTTCTTGACGTTCATGTTGTCAGGCTTATCTTAGGGAGGGAGAGATTCATGTTACTGCCACACTAATATGTTCAGTTTTACTAGCCTTCATTTGCACTCAATTTCTCCCTTACAGGCTTACCCCACTTAATAAGAATGTTCTTACTTTATCAAAGAGAGGCCATAGGTGGTCTTTGAGATTTGCTACCCTGAGATTCTCACACTATTTTATTTGAGTCTATTTTCTCAGTAATTTCTTTGGTCTTTGGTCACATTGATTTTAGTTCCTACTCGGTCTGGACTCTGGTTGAAGAATATCAGTGATTAGCACAATATTCTTCAGAAACTTCCTCATTTATTTTATTCCTGACTACTCATAGTCAGTGATTTTTTCCCCAAAATATTAGATATTTTGATAGAATAATTGAAAGGGATCTGAAATGATTTTATTGTCTAGACACCTTAGTGATGTGGTGCATAAGTACATCTCTCTCTCTCTCACACACACACCCCAAATTGCATGTGTGCGTGTTTTTTATGCCATCATGTTTGTTCATTTGCATGATGGAGGCCAGGAGATTGTAGTATGTGGATACCTTAGTGTCTTCTAAACGTTGCGATTTTTAAGTAACTTGCATCTTTTATGTGGTTAAATGTGATTTCTTACAGAATGAGTATCATTTGTAACAGAGCAGTGGTTGTCTTGGATGTGATCCGAAGCGGAAACTGATACCTTCAACTGATGATCCCCTGAAAGGACAGAAAGGTCAACCTCAAATAGCATCAAAGCGTTGTAAATCAGGCGATTTCTGGACGACAAGTACGTGTGACATGGACAACAGCGCGGTTTATTCACGTGGAAGCATGTCATCAATAAGCACAACGAATCAGGTCCTTGATGCTCATGGCTCAGGCACTGGGAACATTTCTCAGGAATTCATTAATCATGGCAAGCTCTTTCAAGTCCCTTGGATTTTATCATTTAGACAAGAATTTCATCCTCTTTTTAGTCTGTTTTTTCTTTTAGGATCATGGTTTACTCCGGCAGATGCTGGTGAATTATTACTTGACTTCTGTTGTATGGATTTCCTATTACCTTATCAATCTTTCCTTTTATTGGGAGGTTGGAGTTTGGTTAGGATCCTTTCAGCCTTTTTGATATTGAGAGTGAATTTCTCTGGGGAATTTTTCGTTAAGAAAGGACTCCTTTTTTTGTTTCTTTACCTTTTTCCCTTTGACAGTGAGTGCCTTGCTTATTTTTCCTTTTTTTGTGTGCATGTGGGGATTTTACTCGGTGAGGATGTTTCATGAATGGACAGTGCCCAAAAACTATTTCAATAGTTTTTGGAGGGGCTTATTCATTTTGATAAATCTATCTTGAGTTTAGGGTGAACTGTTGGTATTTGGATGTAGCGTACTAGGATTTAAATATCTGTCTTGGCAGGTAGTGGTCATAATGTCGCTAACTTGAGGTGTATCCACTGATAGTGGTAGGGAAGCCTAGTGGACACATGATCTTTTTCCCCCATCAGTTCATTGTACGACGTGATTTCCCCCCTCAGTTTATACTAACCATTAACATGCGTATCCACTTTTCAATAGTACACGTATTAGTGCTTTCTATGATTATTAAGTCCTTAATTCAATCAAAATGCTACATGGATTTAGAACTACTCCCTCTTTTCCATGTAAAGAGTCCACTATTCTATTTTAGGATGTTCCACTTAAAGAGTCTACTTTTAAAAATTGTGCCTTCAATCTCCCTAATTTTTCAACTTTACCCTTCACATATGTTATAAACATCTTGGCTATGCTCAAATATTTTTGGAATTATTACCAACTCCAATCATATAATATAACCCTTAAATATTAGACTTTTCAAATGTGGACTCTTTGAGTGGAACAGAGGGAGTACTTTTTATGAGTTCTTGCTTTTGAACCATTTTTTTTGTGAAGTAATTTCTTAAATATATATACTAAAAAGTAAATTCCAACGAAAATGGGCTCTAAAGATAGATACATTTTCAAGTAATACCTCCAATAAGTGTATCGATGGGTATCCATCCGCTCTCACAAGTTAACCTCACTTGTTCCTGCTCTCATACTTTACTCTGATAATTGAAGTTTCTTGGATGTAGGTCTTCTTCTCTGGAACCAAACTAGGCAGCAGTGGATAGGAAGTAAAAGGTCCGATAACCAGTCACAGCAGCTTCGTGAACCCAGATTGAGGTGACTATTCTGTTTTCCTTGTGTGCTCAAATGCAGTGAATAATGTGAGGGAAAAGTTATTTATCTTGACAATGCTGTTTAACTTGAAAAAGAGTTACGTCGTTCATTGTTAAAGTTCAAGATTCCACGTTCGAAAAGTTAATACATTTTTAGAGATATATTACTACCTTCGACAATATACCATAATGACAAAAACTGCAATTGCATTCAACTTGTTTATTTTATACGTAATTTGTAAACTCAGGTCATCGTGGGAGCATGAGCTGATAGGGACTCTTTTAAGTGGAACATCCTAATGAAGGAAAGAGCTAATTTTTAAGTGGAAAAGAGAGTAATACTTTTTTGTGATTTTCGTGTAATAATGCCGTTAACATGCTATAAAGATTCGTACTTTTACCTCAATAAATCCATAACTCAATTAGATATGCTTGGCACCTAAGTTTTTCGAACAAGCTTAATTATTCTTGAGTTACAAGAGACTAATTCAAAAACGTTGAATAAGTTGAACCAGCCAAAGTTTTCTTGTAGAACAATAACCCGAAAGGATCAAAACGTTTAATGTTACCTTTATATAGATCTTTGGGTGAGTCATAGTACTGAAAGTGCCTTCTCCAACAAGTTAAAAATCAGTGGTTCCAAAGATATCTCAAAACACTGAAGTGACAAACCGCAATGATATTTTGATGTTTTTTTTCCATGTTAATGCTATAGCTGTTTGAGGCACCCAGGTTCTTCGAATACCATATTACTACCTCTGAGTCAAAAAAGAGTCCAATTTGAAAATTCGAAACTTCTTACTCCCTCCGTTCCAGGCATATTTGAGGATGTTTCACTTGAAGAGTCCACTTTCAAAAAATTATGCTTATAATTTTCATAATCTCTCATCTTTACCCTCCACTTGTGTTGTAATCATCTTGGTTATACTTAAGTATTTTTGTAATTATAACCAATTCCAATGACATTAATATATCTCTTAATAAGTAGATTTTTCAAGCGTTGACTCTTTGGGTGGAACAGAGAGAGTAGTTGTGTATTTTCACTTCTATATATTTCCTTTATACTGCACTAAACTTTTCTCTATGAAACACTAAGAGAAAAATCTTATTTTCGAAAAGAAAGAAAAGAGTAATAAATAATGAAAATTGATAACTCAAAATTTTGAAATTGGACTCGTTTTGGGGACAACATAAGATGGAAAAGCAGGACTCTTTTTTGGAGACAGAGGTAGTACTCTTTTTTGGAGACAGAGGTAGCTTAAAATTTTGAAATGGGACTCCTTTTTGGATCAAAATAAGATGGACCAGTAGGACTCTTTTTTGGAGACAGACGTAGTACTCTTTTTTGAGAAGTTTAATAGTTAAGAGATATATTAGTATACTTGGAGTTAGTTACAATTACAAAAATGTTTGAGCATGCACGAGATGCTTATATCATATGTGGAGGGTAAAGTTTAAATTTTATGAAGGTTGAAGGCATAATATTTTTAAGTAGACGCTTTAAGTGGAACGTTCTAAAATAGAACGGTGGAGTCTTTACATGGAATGGAGGGAGTACTTGTCATCAATAGCCATTAGCATTAGATTTCATGGTAAATCAAATGTTTGGAAGATTTTTGGGGTCAGTCAATTCACTCCAATTATGGGTTGGACTCACTGAACTTTACTCTTACATGGGAAGATGAGAGTACACTCATGCTAGGTAATTCTTGAAACACATAAATAATATCTCATGACTGAAATCATTTATAGCTTAGATTTGCTCGTAAGTGATAACATTTTCTGTAGAAGTTAGAAGAACCATCTTCCTCTTTAAAGTAAAAGATTGGCCGTTGGTTCGATGCATTCTTGTATCTGCTTTATCTCTCCATGGCTAAGAAGGTTTTGGCTTTGCAGTTGGAACGCAACTTACGATAGTTTACTTGGGAGTAACAAGCCATTCCCCAAGCCTGTCCCACTCCCTGTAAGTCTCTGCTGGTTTTAATACATGAGATATCCTTGGTAATAAAACTCAATCCTCTCTGTATTTTGAACTTCCAGGAAATGGTAGATTTTCTTGTGGACATTTGGGAGCAGGAAGGGATGTATGACTGAGCAAATTGGAGACAGTTTGATCCTTGGTTGGATATGGAAGCCTAACACGGACATGATGAAATAGGTGATTAGGCAAAGATATGCGTTGTAAATTGTGTAACATTATTCTCACGCAGCAATGCTGCCTTTTCTTTTGTTTTGTTTTTTTTTTTTATTTGCGGGCAATTGTTAGGCAAGTCTTTTTGTGTATTTGAACCCAAAAGTGATGAAACTTGGTCCCTCTTTTTTCCGTTGCAGTGGATTTTACTGAAATTTTTAACATTCCACTGCATCATTTAGCTGATTTCGTACACAGCATAAAATAAACTGATTATTTGTCTTCTCTGTCTAAATGTTTGATTCGTTGTCACTTCCGGATTAGCTATCTTACTTTGTTGTTAGACAAACTGTGTGTGCGCAAAACTCTTGGGTGTTCGTTTTAGTGAGGTGAGTGGAAAATGTGCAGGTTTGCGGATTTGTATGGGGGAAAAAATGTAGAGAAATCTCGTTGTGCTCATTGTTCCTGAATTTTCCTTTTTCGTTTTCAGTCCTTAAACCAAAATTATAAGCGTTAGTGTTTTTTTTTGTAATAGGTTTTCTTGAATGTAAAATAATTTATAGTACTGGAATCTCTCCAACCGTGTAACAATGAAAAACTTGGATAGCAATAATAAGCTGTTCATCTACTAATATCCCTCCCTCCCTCCCTCCCTGCAAATGTCGTACACCGAACCAACTGAGTTGTTGTAACTTGCAAGTGGGAGCAAAAGCTAAAACTTCTTCACTAAGTATTTTATTTTTTCCCAATAATTATCTTATTGAAATTTATCTTTACAGTTATTTCTAACACAAAATATAAGTATATTTAATAAGGATGTATTTGCTAACCTATAATTTTTTTTATTTTTTTTATAAAAAAATATATATATTTATAACTCTAAAATGATGAAATATTTATTTTGAAACGGAAGGAGTATTAAAGAAATGCACTAAATATGTTGTATAGTACTCCAAAGAAATACATTAATTATTAATGTATAATACAATTACGAATGCACATTCATATTATATTTCCCGTGTAAGTACAGTACCAATATTTTTCAGGATAAGTTAGTATATATGGACGCATGATGATCAATCAGTATTTTGGGTGTATAGACTAATTATGTTTGAGAAAATTGAAGAAACTTCTCCAGGATTCTCCATTTCGGCCCCACAATTCTTATTCCGCCTCTTCCTATATCTAGTAGGTAGTAGAAGATGTTAGATATATCCCTCCACCCTCCCCTGCATCAGCATGCACTGCCCAAAGTTGATCTCCTTAAATATTACTCCTATATAAATATTATACAACGTTCAACCTCACTAACATACAGCGAAATTAAATAAAATAAAATAAAAAAAAAATTAGATAACTTATAATTGCTAGCTGTGGGAGTACGTATTGGGAATCAAAGGCAGGCTATATACGTAACAGCAGTTGTAGCTTGAACAAATTTACCCAATTAAGTAAGCATGGCTTTGGCTCGCTTGGCTCTCAAGAATTTGAGGTCGAGGGTGGTAATTTCTTCCTCCCCGGCTGCAGCTTCTTCTTTCTTCTCTCATCATCATCAGAGTCGTCTAAGTGGCAGCGGTAGTACTGTCGGTTTGGTGAAACAACAGACATGTTGGAGCTCTGAACTAGTGAAGAGGTTCACCACCACGTCAACGTCAGATGTTCCTCCCGCCAAATTGGGAGGCCGTGAGGTTTCTGTGTCGTCTGAAGGGAGTTCTACTAGTAGTAAGAAATCCAAGAGGAAAAGTAGGGGAGGTCTTTGGTGGAGACGTAACAACAACGACCGTGACCTCGTTCCTTCTCTCTCAGGTATATACGACACGTACAATAATCTAGCTACGTACATGTCTTGATTTCTGACTCTTTTTTTTTTTCATTTCCCCGACCCCCCTTGGGTTCAATTCGTTAATTCTTGTTCTCTGTCTCTGTCTGTCTCTCCTAGAAATATTTCCTTCAGGACTTGGAAATGCCATAGTAGAAGCAGCTCACAACATGAACAGGCTTCTGGAGAATTTGTCACCTTCACATCTCACTGGGCGGTTCAAAGAAAAAGACGAGTGCTACAAAATCAAGTATCAGATGCCGGGGTTATCCAAAGAAGATGTGAAGATCACAATAGAAGATGACGGGATTTTGGTGGTAAGAGGGGAGCACAAGGTAGAGGAGGAAGAAGGTTCAGACGATGAACACTGGTCATATGCAAGCCATGGTTACTATCACACGAGCCTACTGTTGCCTGAAGACGCGAAAATCAATGAGATTAAGGCAGAGATGAAGGATGGTGTGTTGTGTATTAACATACCCAAGGCTCAGGGGAAGAAAAAAGATGTTAAGGAGGTTCTCGTCCATTGATTAATTATGAGTAATTAATATGTGGTGGAGCCGTTTCTAATTAATCTTGTGCTCAAAATTATCTGTTATCTCTTATGCATGTGCTACGTAATATTTAGTTGAGTTTGTTTCTTAACTCTGCTATGGAGCTTATAAGATGTCAAATAAGATCATTGTGTATGACTTTGGCACAAATTTCATTTGGGATGCACTATGGGATTGAATGGATACTTCAGGCCGGGATAATTGTCTTTTGGCCAAAAGAGATCTTAGCTGTGAAAGATTTTATTTTGGGCGGAGGGAATTGTTGTTCCAAACTGCACCTAGCTGATCCTGAACTGATGAGCCTCTATAACAGCTTCTATAACTTTATTAACAAGTGATCTTCCATGCTTGAATTTCTCGTAAGCCGCCGATTTCAAGAAGTTGGTGGGATTTGTGGCAAGTATTTTCAAAATTGTGAATAATTTTGTTACATTTTCTGTAGGGATGGCAAAAAATCTGGCTCCCAAGTCTCACCAAATTAACTCGACCTATTCATATACATGCATATACATAGGTAACTATATTACTCCTACTTGTAATTTTGTTTCAACATTGCTCATGAACTCAGGGTAAGCCCGTGTGTGTGTGTGTAGTTTTTGTACATTCTAACAAGCAGGGCGGGCCGCTATTTTTGTGATTGCGGAAAAAACTGTAGGAAGTGAACGGAGATGAGAGGAAAGGACATAGTAGATATCTGGGCCTTCCATGATCAACTGATAATTATGATACAGCAGGTGAAGAGTGTAGGCCTGCCTTGGCCTATGGCTCTCAAGTCTCAACCCCGCATAATTGCCACAAATTTGTGCTAGTACAAAATTGGTAGCATGGTCTTTTTCTCCTCCAATCAGAAGAACTGAACCTGATTACTGATTGGACATTCCCCGGCCGGAGAGTAAAGCTGACTCTGTACGTTGACTCATGCATCTCCTCTGATCATCTTGTGTTGTGATTTATGGTTATCACTTATCACATGTTTTACCTACCTCTATATGTAAATAATTCTAGATGAGCTAGGAACAATGGCTGACCATGTTATATACGTATTTATTGCTTCTAGCTAGCTAGTTCTGATAAAATATGGATTGAAGTAATTTTATTAATCACTGATATGAATTATATGAATAGAAGGAGAACAAAACACTGGAATATATAGAACTTCAAACCAGAAGAAGAAAAGGAAAAGGAAAGATAAAAGCAAAATCCTTTTCGAATAAGGATATAAACTAACTTTAACATAGGTATAACTAGGTCCCCGAATGACTTCAACTATAAATGTCTGAGAGTTGAGCCCCTTGAGAATCCTTTTGTATAGAAACTGAGTTTCATGGAAGTCTTCAATATTTTCCGTAATATTCTCATCATCCCCCCTTAAGTTGAGAGTGGAAAACAAAATTTTGACTCGTAACTTGGAGAGTAAATAAGAGAATTGAGAAGAAGGCAGAGCCTTTGTGAATATGTCTACTGGTTGCTCTATTGAAGGGATATGAGAGGTGAAATAAGGCCACTTTATAACATCTCACGAACCAGATGACAATTAATGTCAATATGCTTAGTACGTTCGTGAAACACTAGTTCTGAAAGTCTTTGAGAAGGGCAACTAACCACTTGATCTCACAACATGTGTTAGCCTTACACTTGTACTCAGCCTCAGCAAAAGATCGACTGATAGTAGGCTATTTCTTGCATTTCCAAGAAACCAATGAATCCCATAGGAATACACAGAATCCAGAAACTGACCTTCTGGAGATAGGACAAGATGCCCAATCAGAGTCACAGTAAGCTTGCAAGCCAAAACACCAGCTGCAGGGAAGAATAAACCTTGGCCAGGTCTGCCTTTAAGGTATTTGACAAGCCTTAAGGCTGCATGCCAATGATCTTTTATACGAGAGGCCATAAATTGATTGAGAATGTTGACACCATAGGCAATATCAGTTGGTGAGATAAATAAGCCTTCCAACAAGTCTCCTATAGGCTACAACATTAGGATAAAGAGAGCTGGAATTGGAAGCCAGTTTGTGATTGAGCTCAATAAGAGTGGAAGCAGGCTTAACATTGATCAACCTTGTGTCTGTTATGATATCGATGTTATATTTCCTTTGGTGAAGACATCTCCTTGAGGAGTTTCGAGCAACTTCTAATCCAAGGAAATATGTCAAAGGACCAAGGTCTTTAACAAGAAATTTGGAGTAAACTGCTTAACAGATGTAAGAAGGTGAGAGGAGGAGCCTGTAAGCAGTAGATCATCAACATAGACTAGAAGAGCTATAAAATTTGAGCCTTGACTGAAGGTAAACAGAGAGTGGTCATTAGGAGACGGCTGAAAACCAAAGCCAAGAAGGGTAACAAGGAACTTTTCAAACCATTACCTGGAAGCCTGTTTCAGTCCATACAAGGATTTGGATAATTTGCAGACAACAGGAATAGAGGACTGAGGCAAATTATGTGAATAACCTAGAGGGAGATCCATGTAGATTTTTTCATGAAGATCTCCATGAAGAAAAGCATTGGAGACATCCATTTGAGTGATAGGCCAATGTTTGATAGCAGCAATGGAAAAAAATATTCGGACAGGTGTCATTTTTGCTATAGGAGCAAAAATCTCAAAATAATCATCACCCTCACACTGAGCGAAGCCTTTTGCAACTAGCCTTACCTTGTATTTGTCAATGGTACCATCTGTGTTATGCTTGAGTCTATAGATCTACTTGCAACCCACAGTATATTTTTTATCAGGAAGATATTGGATTATCCATGTGTTATTGGATTCCAAGGCTTGAAGCTCAGCTTCCATATATAGCTTGGCACCAAAAGGGCTCTTTAATGGCCTGAGCATAGGTTTTGGGTTCACATATAGTAGAGATATTGGTGGAGAAAGCTTGGTAAGAGGGAGAAAGATTAATAAGGTACAGTAGTTGACTATAGGGTAGGGGGAGACTGTATGAGCAGAAGGAGTAAGAAGGGTAGAAGGAAGACCAATATAGTCCTTGAACCTGGAAGGGATAACTTTATTTCTATGGGGTCTAGTATTAAGGATGGGAGGGGCAGGAGTATGAGGTAAAGGATGAGAGGTAGGAGAAGAAGGAGAAACATCTGCAGGTTTAGAAGGAATGAGAGGAATATGATTATCATCTTCAAGAGGGTCAGAAGGGGAATAAGGGAACATAGGAGAGGAATCAGGCTGAATAGATATGGTTGGTTTGAATGGGAATATAGATTCATAGAACATAACATCTCTACTGTAAAAGACCTGATGTGTGTCAAGGCTATACAGTTTGTAAGCTTTCTTGTTAAAAGGATAGCCAATGAAGACACATCTCTGAGATCTAGGAAGAAATTTATCTTTATTATGAGAAGCAGTAGTGGCATAACACAGACAACCAAGAGTTCTGAGATGTGAGTACTGTGGGGCAATTCCAAATAGAGTTACAAAAGGAGTTTTGAGTTTTAAAACAGGACTAAGAAGCCTGTTAATAATATAGGTGGCAGCTAAAAGACAATCACCCCAAGATTTGATTGGAATCTGAAAGCTCTGGCAAGCTCAAGGAGATGTCTGTATTTTCTCTCAGCCCTTCCATTTTGCTGAGGAGTATTAACACAGAAACTTTGATGTAGAATGCCTTGGGAGGCCAGGAAAGAATTAACAGCTAGGTTGAAGAATTCAGTTCCATTATCTATTTTTGTATGTTGGACTCTGAGTTTGAACCATATTAAGAAAAAATTGAAGAATTTGATATGCTTGGGACTTCGATTTTAAGAAAGATGTCCAAGTTGTTCTTGAGAAATCATCAACAATGGTAAGAAAAGAGGTACATCCATCATAAGTACTTTGCTTGTATGGATCCCAAACATCACAATGGACAAGATCAAACATGGATTTGCTGTGTGAAGTACTCAAAGGAAATGGCTGTCTAATTTGTTTAGCTTCATGACAAATATCACAGCAGAGATTAAGGTTGGAATAGAAATTAAGATTGAGAGACTTAATATTTTTTAAAGAAGATAAAGGAACATACCCAAGCTAGTGTGCCATAAGTACAATTGAGGTATAGGAGCTGTCAAAACACAGTTATCTTTGGTCAAGGGCTTTTGAGTAAAAATGGTGCTCACAGTTGGAAGACCTCTAGAATGATGCAAATCTGATAACTCCAGCTTGTACAGACCTCCAACAAGTTTACCAATCTACTTGAGTGTCTGGTGTTGCAGGTCCTGAAGGAAGAGACATGAGCAGAGAAAAGCATGCAACAATTATTGTCAGTGGTGAGCTTGCTCCCAGATATGAGGTTGAACTGAAAGTCATGTATATAATAAACATTGTGTAGAAAAATATCTTTAGAGAGAATAACAGTTCCTTTGTGAGTAATGACAGAAGATTTTCCATTGGGCAGATGAATGACAGAGTTAACAGAAACATGATTGATGAGTTGATTTAGGGAAATAGTGATATGATCACTAGCTCCTGTGTCTATAATCCAATCTTGAGATGCAGGTTTGAGACTAGATAAGCAAATATAACTATTCTTGGAATCAATAACATGCATACCTTCTAGATGCACTTAAGGGTTGTCAAGCATTTCAGAAGAACTTGAATGTTTGGAACTGTTGAAGAGATTCATGAGTTGCTGATATTGTTTAAGGTTAAAAAGAGATTTATCTATTGTAGTGGTGTCATTATTCCCTTGAGTCATAATAGATTTGGTAGTCCCTTAAGCAGCAGTATTGACATAGACATAATTTATTGTTTTTCCTCTATTTTTAGGCATTTTGGCAAGATCAAGTTTGGTACCATAAAGAGGATGCCAATCAGGAAAGCCATGAAGATAGAAGCACTTGTCTTTGGTATGAGAGCCTCCATGGCAGAAATCACAGAAAAATTTGCCCTTTGATTGTGTTTGATAGCCTCCTATGATTTTATTCTTGGTAAATCTATTTCTTGTGTTTTAGTTATTTGTAGAAGGGCCATTCATTTTACTGGACATAGCTGTGGGAGTTTTGTCAGGAGTAGTAGTGTGGATATATTATCTTTGCCCTTTTTCTTGAGCTAGTATAGAAACAACTTTGGTGATGGAAGGAAGAGGGGTCATCCTTGGAATTTGACCTCTTACATTAGTGTAGTTTTCAGATAATCCCATTAGAAATTGAGTGAGTTTTGAAACACGCTCATAGTCTTCTTGGAGTTTGGATGCCCACAGAAACAATCACAAAAACACTTAGGCATTTGTAGAAGATTAGACAGTTCATCCCATAATCCTCTAAATTTTGTAAAATAAGCACTAATACTCAATGTGCCTTGAGTACACATCATAATATTTATTCTTACAAGAAATATTTCTGGGGCATCACTCTGAGTGTACCTAGTGTTCAGATCATCCCATATTTCACAAGCAGTGGTAAAGTATACAATACTTTGTCTTAATTGGGAATTAACAGAATTTAAAAGCCAGGAAACAACCATGCTATTGCACCTATCCCATGCACCGATATACTTGGACTGAGGTGTGGGTCTTTTGTTGTTTCCATTGATCATGCCAAGTTTATTTTTGGCAGAAAGAGCTATAGTAATAGATATCTTCCATTGAGTAAAGTTGAGATCATTAAGAACTTCAGATACAAGATTCATGCCAGGATGGTCATTAGGGTGTAAATATAAAGGATGTCTTGAATGTAATTGAAAGGTTGATTTTGGGAGATCATAAGGATTTTCAACTGTGGGTGTTGGGATTGTAAGATTCAGAGCCTGACATGATAACTTATGAACCAAAAGAGAGGCAACTTCAGAGTACCGAATTTTACCTTCTGTAATAGCGGAAACAAATAAGATTGAGAAGATCTGATCAAGCTTGGATCAAGTGATGTGTTTGTTGTTGGGAATAAGGATTGTGTGCGCGACAAAGGATTTTGCAGGAAACAAGAGGTGAAGAATTTTGCCACGCTCGCAATGAAGAGTCGATAGTATGCGTGCCTATAAGCTGAAGCAGAAAATGGTTTGCAGTAACAAAGTGATTTGTCCAATGGATCTTGGCTCTGATACCATGATAAAATATGAATTGAAGTAATTTTATTAATCACTGATAAAAATTACATGAATAGAAGGAGAACAAAATACTGAATATATAGAACTTCAAACCGGAAGAAGAAAAGGAAAAGGAAAAGGAAAGACAAAAGCAAAATCCTTTTCGAATAAGGATATAAACTAACTAACTTTAGCATAGGTACAACTATGTCCCTGAAAGACTTCAACTATAAACATCTGACAGTTGAGCCCCTTGAGAATCCTTTTGTATAGAAACTGAGTTTCATGGAAGTCTTCAATATTTTCTGTAATGTTCTCATCAAGTTCATTAATGACCCTGTCCAAGCTTGACCCTTCATTCCGACAAATGCATAATAAAGTTGATGATGCATCATGCATCAACAACTTCTTCGTTAAATTACTTTTCTCCGAATATCACTGAATTAACTCTACCACAGTTCTTTTCTCACTGAAAATGAAGCCCCGTTAGTGACTTCTTCCAATCATTCCCTTACAATTTCACCAACCCATGCTCCAATCTCTAAGTCTTACACATTCTGAAAAATCCACCGGTAGAGTTGCATTATAAGTACTTTTGGTATAATCATAGTCTATATTGGATGTATCATCCTAAAAATCTATTGATTTTAGGTTGGTAGGTAGAGTAGCTCCTCAAGCCTATGCACTAGTTATTAATTATATATTTATTTAGTTAATGTGTGATAGCAGTTCTAACATAACAGTATTAGAGCCAAAAATATCTTGAGAAATATTTTTGATCACGCCAAAATCGGTCTTGGTGATCTGTCGTGTCCACGTAAGCAGCTAGTCTGTGATTAGGATGCCCCGGCTCTCAATAGGCACAAGCTTAGGTGGGACTTGTCCTACGGTAGATACCTGAGATGAAGAAAGAACACCGTTAGGGAGCTGGACGTTGGTCCAGCTAAAGCCCTCCGGTGAGAGAATCAGTTTATGGTAAGGATAAAGGTCTCCAGTGAGGATTCAGGCTGCTCAGAGAGAGTACTTGCTCTGAATTCTTTGGGAGTTTGTAGTTGTGTGTGTTAATTTGAACTTAGACCATAAAAGAAGGCTATCACCTTGTATTTATACTGAAGTAAAGTCGGTTTGTAGCAAGTGGGCCTGCCAGGTGTCGGCTTGGGATGAACTGCCATGTCCCTATCTCTGACAGCCGCAGTATGCAATGATGTAGAAGTGACCTGTTTTGATGCAGAGGATAGAACTTCCCTGTTTGTCCCCTTGACCTTCTAGATGCGACTTTCCTTAATAGGCAAGTATTCTTTCTGTCCAATAGAATGTCAGATGGTGGTCCCGGGATGACGCGGCAGCTGGCGGACATTGAATGCGGCAGCTTTCGTTGACTTTCTTTGTCTCCCGAGGTGATTACCTCGGGGTCTTTAATAGGACAGCCCGGGTCTGAGACCAGGCGAGCTCCTTAGGGTCACGAGCGGGGAGAGATAACCATATTGTTTCCTCGGGTAAGTCGGAAGCGGGCGGAGAACCCGGGCTCCGGGTTGTAGTTACGAGCTCGGGATGATGACTCATCCTCTCCGGGCTCCAGATCAGCTTGGCCACGTGCTCTTCTGATGCCACGTGGAGAATGGAAATTTCTGTATCTTCAATTTTATTAAAATTGATATAATGATAATACGAGACTTTTTGATTTTAAGACGAAGAAAGTACTATAATTTACATTTCAATAATACAAATTACCCTTAATGATAATGAGCTGTTTAAAAAAGAAAATCTGTTTTGTTATGATAAAATTAAAACAAACCCTTAAAGTTAATTTTATTAAAAATAGTGTAATTTATCACTTTCCAATTTTTGCTTTGTTTTCTAGTACTGATTATTATCCAGTACTGAGTTTCCTGACATGTATACACCTATCTACTGCGACCGCGAGGGTAAATTAAAGTTGTAAAATTCTCCACTACTCCATCCATGCCCGACAGCTAGAATCTGCGTCGTCCACTTTGATGATCATTACTTCAATTATATTGTGTACATCAAAATTACTGTGACTCACACCACTACTATTCTCACATTAATTACTTTTTACCACAAAATAATGATTGAAATTATTGTATCAACCTTCAAGCTATATGTTCTTCTCATTCATTATCTTCTTATACTTCTCCTTTTCTTTTCGTTGAGGGATGATTCAGTGGTAGAGCTGAGGCTTCACAAAGTGTGAGGTATCAAGTTCGATCCCTTCCTACGCCCTCTTAAGATATAAAAAAAAAAAACTTCTCCTTTTCTTTCTAAATAACATTCTTGTTTATTCGACACACAAATTAAAAAAAATTAATAATTAACTCTATTATAAATATTAGTATAATATGTATTTTTTTTAAATTCATATGCATGTGGACCATCATTAAAGTATAAAAAAATAAGGATAAAATGGTAAAAGTGTTCTCATAAAAAGGAAAATTTAGAAACGAGACAATTTTTTTGGACGTACAAAAAAGCAAAAGTAGGACAATTAGTTAGGAATAGAGAGAGTACAATTTTATCATTCAAATTTAGGTGACATACATATAATTGGTTATATATTACATGACTTAGCATGTAATGTCACTTTTTATGTCATCATATGATTGACACATATATTTGGATGAAAAAGTTATACAATTTGTTTTTAGGGTTAATGGTCCCTTAGTGCCTTACGATTTCACCGTAATTGCAATTTGGGGTATAACATTTTAATTTTCATAATTTGGGCCTGACATTTCATTTTTGGTGCAATAAAGTTCAAAAATAGATTGCCATAAAAAAATGGACTGAAATTAAGCATGTGTCGTCAGCGTGCGATTTTTATTAGGGTTAATTGCGCTTTATTACCAAAGGTTTACATGTTTTTGCACTTGAAATCTATGGTCTCATTTTTTGCACGTTAAGGTCCAAGATTACATTTTCGGTGCAATTGGGGGTCAAAATGGTGTTATCGATACTTTTTTAACAAAAACTGGTCATATGTCATTCATGCACGCTTTTTATGTCTTTTTACAATTATATATGGGGTTGTACAACTATATATTTGATAAAATGTTCACCACAACAAAATCAAATAATTCTTTTACGGGAAAATGTAATTAGATACACTTTCTTGTTCTCGTTTGTGTTTTCTCTTTCTTCTTCTATTGATATTAAAAAACATACACATATGTACATAAATATATTAATAATTTTAACCATTCAAAAATTAACAAGTTATTTTCAGTAAATTAATAAGTAACTATTTACAAGCATTATCCCGAAAGAATCAACAAACCAAAAATAATCTTTAAACCAAATTTGTAGATTTTCCATTGTTGGATATTGGCCCGGCCCAATTTATCTAAGTGTGCAACCTATCCATTTATTTAATAGCCTATGTCAACAGCCCGACCCATTTTGTGAAGACGCCCCCTTATCGGCTAAGAGAGAGAGACAGAGAGAGGGAGAGTGTCCGTGAGGATCATCTAGTTAGATCTCCTTAGAGCTTACGAGTTGAACATGCCGGACTAGCCCAACCCGCCATTCAAATGGGTTGGGTTGGGTTGGATTGATAAATTTTGATCCTGCTTAGGAGGCGGGTCAAACAGGTTGAATCCACGCAGATTACGGGTTGAAACGGGTTGGGTTGGGCTAACCGGCCAAATTGCTTGACTATATAAATTTAGTTTGACTCTTTGATTTTTAAGAAATGTAGTTATATTCCCTTAATTTTTTTGGCTTTAATTTGTTAGATTTTTTCTTAGCCTTTTGTTTGATTTTTTATTACATTAATTAGAAATTAAAAATAGTTGTGATATATATTTTTTTACTTTAATTTGTTTGACATTGAATTTATTTTTTAAAAAAATTGGCGTGTTGACCCACCCCAACCCGTAGCACATGGTAGGTAGGTTGGGCAGAGATATTTCACCCCACTTATTTGGGTCAGCCCAACCTAACCCGCTTAGTGACAGGTTGCGGGTCAGCCTAACTTGCTGGCCCGTTTCGACAGCTCTAGATCTTCTCTACCCCTCCTTAGATCTCCTTCTCCATCACCATTATCGCGTCACCTTTTCCAGCCTTTTAGGTTTCCTTAGGTAGAATAGGTGGTAAGGCTGGTTCAGTTGACCTTGGGTTAGTGGGTTTGATCAGGCTGTGGGTTCCCTTGTGTGGTTGGTTTTGCCTTGGGTTTTCCAGCTGGGTTGAGTGTGGTGGTTCTAGGGTGGATTCTCCGGTGGACATGGGTTTGAGAAAGGGTGATCTGAACCTAACAACATGAAATTTGGTTCTGGACAGCCGGTGTAAGATGTTACCGTTGTAGCTCAGTGTTGTTTGCGTTCTTGTTCTTTCCCCCTTTTCTTTGTAGCATATCTTAAACTGCTTATTTATGTTAACCGTGTTCTAAATTTACAGATCTGAAGGGCCTTGTTTCTTACTTGTATTTTACATAACTGTAATACTTTGTTCCTTCCCATATGCTTAGATCAAATGTTACCCCCAACCGTTTGTACTCTCTTGAGCATCCCGGTAACTAGGCTTTATTTTAAATTTGTAATTTCTGGCTTTGTATCTTCATCTCTGGCCGTGTATGCCAACGACGTGAAGTCTTAACATCCATAAATATTAAAAAGAATAGAAAAATAATACTCTGCAACTACCTTATATATAATGTCTAATTTTTGATTTTTTCCCTTTAAATGAGTGTTATTTTTCATACTCCGTATAAGATATCTATCATGCCCTAAGAAATTGTAAAATTACAAACTCAAAGAGTGGCATGCATGTGGCACATGATATATAAGGGGTATTTTTGGGATTTTACTTATTTGTCTAGTTATTGATGAAGTTATATAAAATTATTTTTTACCCAAAATTGTTAAACGAAAGTGAATGGTGTGACTAATTAAGCAACATTAAAGTGCAGCGATGAAATTGATGAAAAAAATCGTAATGTGATTTTAATGAATAAAAGTTATGAGTAGGGTGAACAATTTTTTATTTAAGCCAAATATTTATAATGCAGTTCAAAGGAGGTATAAACAAGTAAATTTTAAAATATTTAACTTATTAAATGAGACTATCTTTTTGAGACAACGACAAAAAATACGATTGTCAATCTATGTTCGACCATTATTAGGTTGAGCATATCAACTTTTTTTAATTAATTAAAGCACTTATTAGACATCTAATTGAAGGAAAATTCCTAGGTGTTGAAATATTGGACAGCCCAAAATGGGCAGCCTATTCCCAAGTCCAAATCCACGGCCCGCTCCTTAGCAGCCCACCCATCTCCTTGCCGCAAACCGGAAGACGCCCTCTCCCGTTTCTTCTCTTGCAGCCGTTCAATCCCCTTGACTGAACCCTTAGATTCGCCCCCCCCCACCTGGTGTGTTCTCCCAACATACTCCCCCATATAATGGCCAGCTGTCTCTCCTCTCCAAAAATGGTGAAAGAAAAAGGAAAAACCCACTCCCTTTGCAAACGAAGAAATCAATGCTCTTTCTCTCTTCTTCTCACTGTGTGCTTACTGTGTGAGATTGTGTGTGTGAGTGAGGGATTTCAACTTGGTGGTATTTTGGAGTTTTGAACTCAGGCGACGCAGCGGTGACTTAGGTTACCGGGATTGCCGGGTGTTGGGGTTGCCGGAGCTTGTGGCCAGAAAAGCTTGGGTCTTCACCTTGGACAGTTCCGTGGTTCTCTTTGTGGGTCACTCCGTGGACTTGGTCGAGAACGGGAAAACTGAGCCTTGTGCCTAGATTGATTTCTTGGCTTGTGTGATTCCGGGTTGAAGCTTTTATCAGTGACACCATCACTGATAGCTTCATTATCTTCTCTCTCTTTTAATATTATTTTGTTTTTTTTTTCTTCTACTTGTTGTGATACTAACGTATTTAGTATTTGCAGGTTACGTGGAGATAATTCAGAATAGTTGTAGAGTTATTTTTATAGGGTAGATATTTTGTTATCCCCACCCCTATTGTAATCTATTGAGTGTCTTGGTAAGGTCTCATAGATTGGTTGTATTAGATTTTTATTATTTAAAGTTGTATTTGTACTTCTACTCCGCGTATGTGAACGACGAAAAAATACAACAGTGGTATCAAAGCAACCGGGTTGACTTCGCGTACGGTATGGTGGTCCTTCAAATCCAACCAAAAAATTAGAAATCCTATATAGTCAAGGATTTATGGGTGAGCATTTTCTAAAACTCCTTAATTTCTTTCACTTAAATTTGGTGTTGAGTTTTTAATTGCTTTCTTGATATTGTTATTCCGCTGTGGTTGCTCTATTTTTTGATATTTGGATTTGTTGATGATTTTCTGGTGGAATTATTTGTTTTTTTTTTTTGCTCCGTACTGTTGTCTTAGAAATGGCAAACTCACCGTCTTATAATTTGGAACCTTTTAATGGAAAATCGAACTTTTCTATACGGCAACAAAAAATGAAAGGGATTTTAATTAAAGAAAATGTTTTCAAAGCTGTGACGTTAAATTTCGCCGAACCTGATACAAAAGAGATTAGGACTGAAATGGATGAGGTTGGAAAACTTGAATCTGCTAAAGAAATGTGAGATAAGTTATAAGAACTTTTTTCTGAAAAATCTCTTCCTAACAAGTTATATATCTTGGAAAAATTCTTTAGATTTAAGATACACCTTAACAGAGACATGAATGATAATATTGATATATTCACTAAGTTGGTTCAAGATATTAAACAAACCGGTGATAAACATATTGATGACTATATTCCTATAGTGCTTTTAAACGGAATTTCTGATTCTTATGCTGACGTTAAATCTGCGATTATGGTAGGGATTATATCACCCTTGATACGGTAATTAATGGGTTAAAAGCAAAAGAATTAGAGTTGAGAAACACTAAGGGAAAATCGAATGCCGGGGAAGTGAATTTGGTAAGAGGTAGACAACTTGAAAGGAACAATGGTCATAGTAATAAAAATCAAAACCAAAATAAGAATTCTAGAAACCACAAGCATAAAAGTCGTAGTAGGTCAAAATCTAGAACTAAAGGTAAAACCTGCTATAACTGTGGTGAGACGGGTCGTTTTAGGAAAGATTGCACAAACACAAAAAAGAAATATCACAAGGAAAAACAGCAAGGTGACTGTAACTTAGTCTCGAGTAGTGATACAGGAGATGTTTTTATGGCAATTGAAGCATGTGAAAGTATTGTAAATTCTGTGTTAAATTGCAAAAATGAATGACTTGTAGATTATGCTTGTACTTTTCACATGACTCCTTTTAAAAACTATTTTACTTCTTACAAAGAAGTACAAACTGAATCTGTTTCTATAGCTAATGAGAAAAAATGTGTCATTGCGGAATTTGTGATATATCTTTAAAACTTGATTCTAGATATGTGTTAAAATTGAAAAATGTAAGACACGTTTCTGACTTGTGCAATAATTTGATCTCGTGTGCCTCATTAGAAAATAAAGGTTTTGAGGGTAAATGGGGGAAGGGCGTTATGAAAATACTAAAGGGTTTTTTAGTTGTTGTTAAAGCTGAAAAATGTAATAACTTGTATGTATGTGTTGCTATTCATATGTCTTTTAATGAAATTGTGCAAATCTTGCTAAAGAAGATAAAACAATGTTATGACATAAAAGACTAGGACATTTGAGTAATAAAGGTCTAGAAATATTACACAAAAATGGTTCTTTTAGTAATGAAATTTTTTTTAGTGTACCCTTTTGTGATTCATGTGTTAAAAGCATGCAAACATCATAAAGTTAGTTTTCCTCCCCCTTCCTTGAACAAATCTTCTAGTAAGAAAATTCTTGAGTATGTCCATGCGGATGTGTGGGGCCCCTCAAGTGTCCCCACTCAAGGTGAAAATAGATATTTTTTGTCTATCATTGATGATTTTTCAAAAAAAGTCTGGGTTTTCTTAATAAAACAAAAATATGATGTTTTTGAAAAATTCAAAAATTGAAAAGTTTTGATTGAAATTCGAACTGGGAAAAAACTGAAAGTGCTTAGGACTGATAACGGGTTAGAATTCTGCAATCATGAATTCGATAACTTCTGCGCTAAACATGGTATTCAATCAAAATGGGCAACCTATTCCCAAGCCCAAATCCATGGCCCGCTCCTTAGCAGCCCACCTATCTCCTTGCCGCAAACCGGAAGACGCCTTCTCTCGTTTCTTTTCCTACAGCCGTTCAATCCCCTTTGACTGGTCCCTTGGATTCTCCTCCCCCCCCACCTAGTACGTTCTCCTAGCATACTCCCCCGTATAATGGCCAGCTCTCTTTCTCCTCTCCAAAATGGTGAAAGAAAAAAGGAAAAAGACACTTGCTTGCTAAATCTCTCTCTCTCTCTCTCTCTCTCTCTTACAAACAGAGAAATCAGTGCTCTCTCTTTTCTTCTCACTATGTGCTTATTGTGTGAGACTGTGTGTGTGAGTGAGGGATTTTAGTTTGGTGGTATTTTGGAGTCTTGAACTCCGACGACGCGGCGGTGACTTGGGTTGTTAGGATTGCTGGGTGTTGGGGTTGCCGGAGCTTGTGGTCGGAAAAGCTTGGGTCTTCACCTTAGACAGGTCGTGGTTCTCTTCGTGGGTCACTCGATGGACTTGGTCGAGAACGGGAAAACTGAACCTTGTGCCCAGATTGATTTCTTGGCTTGTGTGATTCCAGGTTGAAGCTTTTATTAGTGACACCATCACGATAGTTTCATTGTTCTTTATTCACTGTCTTCTCTCTCTTTGAATATTATTCTGTTTCTTTTTCTCCTACTTGTTGTGATACTAACGTATTTAATATTTGCAGGTTACGTGGAGATATTTATCCCCACCCCTATTGTAATCTATTGAGTGTCTTGGTGAGGTCGTATAGATTAGTTGTATTAGACTTTTGTTATTTAAAAAACTGTATTTGTACTTCTACTCCGTGTACGTGAACGACGGGAAAATACAACACTATGTTTAATCAGATGCTAAAACACTACAACATTAATATGTCAAGGTTGGTGTGTAGGTAGAGCATGTTTGATTTACTTTTTGGGATCCGTTTATCACTAATGATTTATCGCAAGCTATTTTTTAAATGTTCAGTTTGACTTATGTGATGATAGGTCATAAGTTATGTACAAAACATTTATAACATATTTAAGGCCATACGTTGTAAGCACTCGTGCATATTTCTATTTCTTAAGCACTCTTGCTTAGCTAAAGTCTCAGTTACAAGTTACCTTACAGTCTTCAGCAGATAGTGAGGCTTGAGTTATTCGGTTGTCACAAAGTGCAGGGTTTTCTACAGTCCCTCCTTCTATTCCAACCCCTAGACAGTCTAGTGGTCATGGATCTACGTCCACAAATCAGACATCCTAAATTTCAAAAGGTACTCATTTCATTTAAGCTCGTTTCATTAAAGTTATTCATGACAACCTTATGTGGTACCACAGCAAATTACAATTTTAATATTTGAATTTTTTATTTTTAACTTTGAACATTGCATTTCATATAATGTTTTTGGTCACAATTTTGAAAACCAAACACCTAAAAATGCTTTTTAATATACTTTTGAAAGATTTATCAACACTAGAAGGCACATGTGCATGGCCTATGCTAGATTACGTGTGGACAGAGGCGATATGTTCAATGCATGGTGGTACATGTATTTGATTTTTAGTTGAGGCATCAATTGTTTGGGAGGAGTATATAAAGCTTTAATTGATTTTGATCAATGTGTGAAAGTGTGGGAGCTTAAGATCGGCACATATGCATGGCCTGTGCTTATTTGGGCTCCCAAAAAGTAAAGAATTAGAAGATCCGAATCATTTGATTACTGGTAGTCACTGGGAATTTTTCCCTGCTGAAGCTGCATCTCGATTGAGCGATTTAACATCACTTTGTGTGTCTGTTTGATGTCTATGCATTTTGTTCAGGTTCTGTGGAATGTTGGTGTAGTTTTTATTTTAGGTGTTAAATGTATTACCAGTGTAGCAGTCGGTATTCGGTATCTATAATTTGCAGGGATCACTCCTTTTTGGGCTTCTTTGTATAGTATATCAGTGGTCTCACAATCACTCCATTAAACTCTATGGTATTCCTACAATTGATTGTTTTATTTTATTTATTTTTTCAGGTTGCTTTGGGAATAACGTGACATTCAACACAAAGCACGTTGGTCAAAAGTCATTATCAACCCTTTGTTTTTGTTCTTTTCTTTTTGGATCTATTAATTTGGAATTAGAATTGGCTTTTGGTATTTTTATATTTCAAGAAGTCATTTGTAAGTTTTGTTAATTAATTTTGGGATTTAGTAGTTTGATTACCTTGGTAAAAGATCAACTTTAATTAGTTGATTGATGTAGTGATTATCTTTTATTATTCATGGATCTCTTTTTACTAAAACATGTGTTTGTTGTTGTATTGATTGAAAATGTTATATATAATAATTCATCAATAGAATTCTTTTACATCATGCACTAAAGTGTTTTACAAATTATGTACAATGCTCTAGTGTATGATTTAAATAAATTTTGTTGATATATAATTTATACATAGCACATTACAATTAAATAATTTTATATCTTAATGTGTTATAATTGTAAATAAAACGAATATATACAAATATAAGAAATTATTATTTTATTATTAGGATGGAATGATCTCGATCCTAATGTTTTCTACCATATCTTTTGGGACGTTGAAGGTAGATCTTAAAAGTTTTTCCGCCAATATTTTTTGTTTTTCCACCGTTTTTTTTCTCCTCCAAAATATTTAGGACGGTAAAGGTCCGTCCTTTTTATTTTCCCACCAATATTTTCTGTTTTTTCCCACATTTTTGTTTTTGCGCCAAAACATTTAGAACGGTAAAAGTCCGTCCTTTTTAATTTTCCCGCCAGGAATTAGGAAGTTTTTGAATTGCACCTCTTCCATCCTTTAAAACCTTTTGGGACGAAGGTCTGGGTCCCTAAAACAATTATGACCCATATTATTTAAGGCTATATCTTGCCATCCTTATGACCGTCCTAAATATTATTAGAGACGGCAAATTGACCTTTAGGGACGGGTAATAAGCGCCTCAAATACTTTGTTTTTTCGTAGTGTCTTTAATGAAAATATCTATATTTCAAGATTATCATTATTTGCAAACTAAAATTCTTTTCCCTCGTTCAATGTTCGAGATTACCCTTATTTACACTAACTTAAAACATATCATCAGTATTTCGAAACAACTATATCAAACAGTATATCAACCCAATAGTTATAAGTTATTAGTTATCAATTACTACAAATTTGAGCTAAATCAAACAAGCGTATAATGATGGGTTACGCTTGATCAATTTTATTATCGAATTAATTAACAACATCAAATTGTTCTGTGGTCGGTACTTAGTAAACAATTTTGAGCATTGTTTGGAGATATGTAGGCTTTGATAACACATGTACAATAGGGAATATATAGTAACATGCGGGATGCTGTTTGTTTTACCATTATTATACTATATAGTCTCGTAATTATTGTTAAAAAAAAAAAAAGGAATAATTGATGGCATCCGGGACGGGACGGGATGGAACGGAAGGAGTAATAAATAAGTTGAGTAGTGGAAAGTACTGATAAAGGAACAAAAGGACAGTTTGGGAATTGACGCAAGTTCACCAAAAGTCAGTGCAACAATTTCCAAAACAAGGAAGAAAGGAGAGTTAATTTCCCAGGTGGTAAGAATGTGAGATGGAATTTAATTTGCAAAGAAAGACCCTCGGCATCAGGGCAACTCTGTCCCTTTTACTGGAAGCAACTACTTCCCCACACTTTTGTCTCGATCGTAAACTCTTTTTTTTTTTTTTTTTAACATTAGCTTTTAGTATATCATTTCACTCACCTTTTCAATCCCACCCCAAATCTCCCTTCTTTCCCTACATCATTCAATTCCTTGCAATTTACACTAATTAGAAACTACCATTCATTACCTAATTCTCTTCTTCTTGACGATCTTTTAAAAACGAAAGAATTATTCTACGTACTATCACTAAGGGAATCGCTATATATATCAAAGTCTTCGATTAGTAACTGATCATCGATCATGGCAGCTGCAAGAAACTGTACTGCAACTACTCTGACGGTTGCAGCCATGGTGATTCTTATTGCTACACTCTTATTTCCACCTCTTATTATATCAGGTATAAAATCAAACAACTCTCTATGTTAATTTTAGCAAGTTTTTCCATGTATATATATGAGTGATGATGAATCATGTAATTTTGTTTTTGGCTGGTTAATTTGTAGAGATGCATATACATTGTTAGTACTATGTGTGCGTGTAAAGTTGATCTAGTTTTGTTCATATATATATAGAGATATCTCATGTGTTTGGTCTGGTTATTCATGATGGCAGTTGGGGGGGATCAATCATCATCAAGTAGTAGAGTGGAGGAAATAAGGAAGAAGGGGATGCTGGGATCAAGGCCACCAGGGTGTTTGAACAAGTGCATGAATTGTAGGCCTTGTGAGGCTACCCTTGTTATCCCTCCCCATCGAATGATCATCGGCAAGGGTTACAACGATCAATCTTCTCACCGAGACGATGACAGCTATTATCTCCTCTCTTGGAAATGCAGATGTGGAGATAAACTTTTCCAACCTTAATTTTCCTAGCTAGTATCTGTTAATTACGTACATTACGATCCAAGATCAAACACTAATTTGTATGTACGTATTATGTAATATTAATTATAATTAATTAGCTAGCTAGATATAAACGTCTGGGCGTTGCTGCATGAGTGGTATAATTAATTAATTTGATCAATGTTTGGTCCCAGCAATTAACTTCCAAATAATTGAGTTTGATTCTTCCAAATACAGTAATTAATTTGATCAATGTTTGGTATAATTAATTTGATCAATGCGTGGTAATGTCTGCTTCCTAGCTAGCTAGGTTAATTGGTACTTGAAGAATCGGGCCGGGATAAGATAAACGAGACGAAAGAGGTTCCAAGTGGAACTGGCCGGAGACGAAACAAAGAAAGTTAAACGGCTAGCTAGGTGCCAATTCTTCAAGACCCCACCCACAACACCAAACTGTTTCTCAGTTTCTCTTTAATTATGTGATGGAAGATAGTACAATTAATGCATGGAGGTGTCATGTCTAATCTAATGCTGGTAAAAATTCAAACATACTACAGTGACTCTTTTGGAATTGAGAGCAAGTAACGATACGATCTTGACGGTGGAAAAAACAGCCTCAATAATAGTTCGTCTTAATTTCCAGATATCCTATGGTCAAGCCATGGGTTTCCCTCATCATATGCTTTCTACTTCTTCAACTTGATTCCGGTTAATTTGTTGAGTTGAGTTGATTAGTTTTCGTTATTGTATCATGATTAATGCAAACGCTTAATCTACAGTTGCTACTAGTATTTACTAATTTGTTGCACATTTTTTAAGTTGTTTATGGTTAATAATCTACATAAAATAAAATTAAATTAAAAAAAGGGTTAATACTTTAGGAGGTTAATAAGTTAATTTATGGTTAAGGGGTAAATATTTTTATTCAAAAACAAGATAAAAATCTAGAAAGTGGGTTAGGTAATCTCTTATAGTACTCCAAAAGGGGTTTCACAAAAACTTAGAAAAATCTTATTTACGGATTACTTTTATGAGACGAATCTTACTCATCCGACTCACTATGTATTGTTGGATTGAGCTGTAAAATAATAAAAATTCATTTTACGAATTATGATTCATATGACAGTCTCATAAGAAACCTACTCAAAACAGAAATAGTTGAATGAAGCCCAACTACAGTCTATCGAGGCGTGTAATGGGTCCAAATCAATTTTTTGGACCAGACCCACTTTTATATATTCTACAGGAAATTGTTGGCTGATCCAATTTGAAAAGTTTTTGTTTTTTCAGTCCACAATTTTTTTAAACCAAAAGAAGGCACTTTGAAAATTTTCTTTTTAAAATGCCCCCGTCTATTTGATGATGAAGATTGACTTTTACAGCCCAGCTCTCACATTTGAAAGATTCATAGCATTTAAATCGGAGAAATATAAATTCACAAAACAAACGTGGAAACGAAAAAAAAAATTTGTTAAATTTTCATGCATTGAACACGAATTTGATCAAATTCGAATTTTTTGAGTTCATCTCGTTTTTCCTTGTTCTTGGGCTGTTTTGGCCACTTTAATCTATGTTTTAAACTTCAAATTTGTTTAAAATCAATCCCTGTTATCCTAATTTAATACTACATTTATGCACAATTTTTCTACAAGAAAACACTATTTTCGAATTGGGATCGCGATATAGGGATGCACACCGAATTGGGCATCGCAATATAGGGATGCCTCATCGCGATGTCTTGATGCCTCATCGCGATGCCCAAATACTGAGAAATGAATTATTCAATCCAATAGACAAATCAATTAAAGAATCAAAATCAAGATTAAAAGGAACTGCATTTGGGTTGGGGGGGGGGAGATTATCAAATTCTTAATAAAGATTCTAGAAGTATTAAATTCGGGGAGGAATTTGGAAATAAACTTTTGAATGAGATGGCAACAAAGGTAGTTTGCAAGTAAAAGTTAAAAAAATCAACTCAATGAAGAAAGGGTGGACGAACATGACAGATATGGAGAAATATTTTCAATTCCATTAACAGCACATGTCAGACAATTCAAATACTAGACAACGCAACGGGGATCGACCTGTATGAAGCATCACGATGCACAAAGTGGAGCATCGTTTTTTATCCCCGTTACTTGCCTTAGCGATGCGACAGCTCGCCTTAGCGAGGTGCGACAATCAAAATGTATACCCAAAAAAAAGTGCATGCACAGTGCTTGTTTGTCTGTCTCTGTAAATAAACTGAAATGGATGGCTTGAGCAACAGCTCACCTTAGCGAGCAACGCCAATTCAATTTTTTCAGTTGGTCCCCCTGCTCGCTAAGGCACATAACGGGAAGGCTAGCCCCAGCGAGTCAATTTTTTTCATTTTGTTCCTTGCTCGCTAAGGCGTGCACCGATTGGTCCCCTAAGGCACGCTGCGATGATCGCAATGCACCAATTATTGCATCGCGATGCCCTAATTTGTAAAAGTAGTGCATCGCGATGCACAAAAATAAATATATAAAGTGGGCATTATGATGCTTTGAGTTACTGACGCGCGTGTGTTTTTCTTTCTTTAATGATATAATCATTTTTTTGCCCTAAAAATACTTTTTTCTAATTAAAAAAAAAATGAATGAATTGAAGCGATTACAAATATCGAAAAAGGACCGGCATGTAATTCACCCTATATTCTACATTAGCTAGAAGCCCAACTTAATCTTCATATACAAAGGCCCATGTACAATGATATAGCCCAATATATATTTTTGAAATCAAAGAGTAGCAATCGGATTGTTGCCACAGAATCAAAATGGCGTCGTCTATCCCTCCTGCGACTGCGAGCAGACACCAACACCACCAGCCACTCCAACACCCTACCACTAATCCCGCAATTCCTTTCCCTCGTTTACTCGCCGGAAATTATACCACCAACCATTTCCTATCTGCCTCGCTCCTCCTCAACCGTTCACGTCCTATTTCTCCCTCCAATCCCAATTCACGGTGTGGCCGCTGCCCTGCAACAAGTCCCCGTCCCCCGTCGCCACCGCAGTCTGAACCACCGTCTGATGAAGACCCATTTCCCACTTCTGGTACGGATTCTCATATTTCTTTGAGCATTATTGCCACTATCTTAAACTTTTGGTTAACTGTTTTAGGTTTTTTTTTTTGTTCGTCAAGGGTCTCATTTTAGATGATTGGTTTGTTTTGAAATGTTAAGTACCCTCCAAGAGTCGAATTTCGATATTTAAAATTCAAAATTTGACAATATCAAATCAATTATTAACATAGATTTATTTGGTAATAAAATTGCAATCATTAGAAAGTAAAAAATACATTAAAAATATTATGGTTGCAATTTTTTTATAATTTTGTAGAGAGAAGGAAATTTGTATAATTGTAGGTCAATCATTTTGACAAATAAAAGACAAAGTGGACTCTTTACATGGAATGGAACGAAAGTAGTAGTAATTCTTTTGTAGGTCAACACACTTGTTTGTATCCTCTTATAAGTTGAATACTTTGATATGTGTGTTTGATTTATTGTTGGCTCATTTGAATGAAATGATTGTAGAATTGGATGCTTAGTTTTTGGGAAGGAAGGGTGGAAGGGGGAATGTGGTACTATCTAAAAGTAGTTTCATTGGCAGATTAGAGATTGACCCAAACAAATCTTTGAAAATATCCCTAATATGAGGGGCTGCATTGTGGGCTTGTTTTATCCTTTGGCTTGGAGACTGTCGTGATTGACATCTCACAGTGCAAAATACATATGGAGATCTGGTAATCAGTAATTAATTTCTGATTAAAAGGAGTATTCTTTTTGGCTAAAAGATAGAAGTTCCCTTTCAAGATGACTATCTTTGGTAATTTCCTGTTTCTTTTCTATACAAAAATTTGGAATGGAGTAGGGGAATTACAAGATTCACTTGACCACTCAATACCAGTTTGAGGTTATAGAACCTAGACCTTGAGTTATTAGCTGGACAATCCCACAATATCGTTTAGTGCTTCTCTTTTCATTTTCTATTAGCACACTAGAAGTACTGCTATATTCACGCCTTTCTTGTTCGCATTTCCTGGTTGTTTGACAGTGTCTGAATCTGTCAATGGGCATCATTTCCCTCTTGTTAATGTGAGAGAACCTAAGGAAACATTACGCTCTAAGTTGCTTCGAACCTATTTTTGTTGTTTGCCACTTAACAAGGAACATAACTATCTGTTGTAGTATTAGGATGAACGAACAGTTTCCTTACGAGATTCTAATAAAAAAAAAATTCTCATGGTTTAATTTGACAAGGAAAATGATTAAAGTACTGAGTTTAAGCATCATATAGCAGTACTTTACGAATTCAAACTTTTGTACAATAAACTATTTCGTGTATTAGATTGAATTAGATTGAACATAGCACTACTAAAACATTGCAAATCTCTACAACTCGAATCTTTAGATCGTGAATTAGATTGAACATAGTGGCGAAAAATTTGATTCATTTAGCTGCGCCAAATTATTGGGAAAAATGCTGAGTTGAGTTGAGAGGTGCATCTAACTGGTATGTGAAAGTTTCTATTGCCTCCATGATTGTAATGGAGTATGCACTGCATGATCATTAGTTTTTGTCTAATAATTGATTATGTGTATTGTGGTTGTGGGACGGAGATTTCTAAAATTATAGTTGATAGCGTTTGTGATTTTTCTGTTTTAAAAATTATATTTCACCTTAGGTATGTGCTTCATTTCATCTAGGTGGACAAGATAGATTTTCTCCCTCGTGGTTTGGCAATCCTATCTTTAAGATTTTAGGATTTGAACTCAAGCTTTATCTCAAGTTACTGCATGAGAAGCATGTGCTTTAACACTTGCTTTCGTTATGGCATTTCTTAAAGCTATATGGACATTTCAGGTTTCATGTCCTTGCAAATCACTTATGATAGTTATCGTTGTTGAAATCCATATTTTATTGTGTTCTATGTCTTTGTTTTTGTTTTTTTTAACAAGGCTTAAATATCAAGTTCATCATCGAACTTTGAACTCATTAAGGTCACTTTATTATTATTTTTTTTCGTCAATTTCATCCTTACACTTCAACTTTGTGGTCACATTAGTTACTCCATCCACATCTATTAAGGATTTTGGATGGAAAATGTTAAAAGGAGTAACTTAGTTAGCAACTAAAAAAGTAAATGAAAATTTAAAATATCTTTATCCAATAATGTTAATTGAATACTTTTAATTAGAAATAAAGTAAATGAACAACTTGCTACTTGGTAAAAATTGTTTTTGCAGGTTCAGTTTGCTTGGGGTTACGCTAGTTTGGGAGTTCCTCATTCAGTTTGTTTGTATAACTACGAACAGTTATATTTTGGTCAAGGCTGCATACTTTAGCGTGTTGTCAATTGTCATCCCCTTTTAGTTTTTTGTCTTCACTTTAAAATTAGAATCTCTTGCAGAGATGGAATATTGGAGGGCTCTAATAGCTACTGTTTGATTCTGATTATATGTTTTTTGTCAATTATTTCTTCATCTGGAATTGCTGTTTACCTATGTTTTGCCACCTTCCCCCTCTCCCCTCTCTCAACTGATGTTGTTGAGGTCTGAATTTTTATTTTTGTTTTTATCCCCACCGGTCTTATTTGCTTTGTGAAACAGGTTTACCAGCCAAGCTGTCTAGATTCCAAGACACGGTGCAGATCTTTTTGGCTGTTCTTTTCTGGATGTCACTCTTCTTCTGGTCTTCTGTATGGGATAGAAAGAATAATGGTAGATCGGACAAGGGTTCTCGATTCAGAAGATGACTTAGTAAGCACTTACTCTGTATATAATAAGTAGGAGGTACATGTAAAAGATGTATAATATGAGTAGGAGAAATAAAAAACATTTACGTGGAAAAAATATCTATACATATGTAAGAGGTTCTGGC
Source organism: Platycodon grandiflorus (assembly GCA_016624345.1). Classification (NCBI taxonomy): domain Eukaryota; kingdom Viridiplantae; phylum Streptophyta; class Magnoliopsida; order Asterales; family Campanulaceae; genus Platycodon; species Platycodon grandiflorus. The sequence continues at coordinate 7,906,806 of CM028362.1, forward strand.
AAATGTTGGCTGGAGATTTTTACTAATAGATATCTATACTTTTGAACGGTTTTGTAAGAGATTTTGGTGCATAAGACTGAAAATGTTCAAAAAATGTTCATATCCAAGGAAATATTGGCAGACATATTTTGTGTTGCATATTACACTATTTCTTGAAAGAAGATATTTGTGTTTATGTAGAAAAGTTAACAACTTCCTTCCTGATCAAAGATACTCCTTTGCTAAGAGGTACTTGACCTAGAAAATAGCACCTAGTCATTTTTTTTGGACCATTTGGTGCAATCATTAGCAATTCAATGGCTGAAAAGCTTTGATCACAGCTGATACATCACACTTTTTTTTTTTTTTTTGAAAATGTACACATTGTTATTCAAAAAATACATATGTTTCTCCTTGACCTTTAGCTCGCTTGTTAGTGGCATGTAAAGCCTTGTCACATGCATCTAATAGCTAGCTATGAGTGCTAGTATGAGCACTAATCCTCTTGAAGGTAATCTTGGCTCTAAAACCTGCCAAAGAGTCGTTAACTAAGTTGCATATGAATTGCACTCTAGTGTGGGTGGTGACGTGATGTTTTTGTTTGGGTAAATAAAAATTAGGTGGAGTAGCTTAATCTCTTAAGTCGGGTATTTAGAAACATAAGGGCGGTAAAGTTTCCCAACCAAATTTTAACGCAGAACAATCCCCTCCAACTAATCTATGCATTTGATGGTTATGATGTGATTGCTGGGGAGGGAGGGAGGAATAGGCTAAGAGCAACTACATTAATAACTCCTAATATCACATTTTAATCACTTTTTAATTTTACTTTTCTAAAAATAAATTCACTTCAACAAACGTTCTCTATATAATTTTTTAAAAATTAAATATCTATCATCTCAACTAACAAACTTAACTATCATTTTATTTTTCCTTTGTTTTATTTTTAATTTCGCACCACAATCGAAATAAAATATTTTATATTTTAAATATATATTCTATAAAAAATACTTCATCCGTCCTTAAATTATTGTTTTGTTTGACGTAGCACACGAATTAATAAAAAAAATAATTGACTTGATTATTAATATTGATATAGTGTGTAATTTTTTATTAATGTTCATTTATATGTGGCACATAGGAAGAAAAAAATAAGAATAAAATAGTAAAAAAAAATCGAGAGGAGTGAGAAAGACAAAATGAAAGTTACTATTTTTTTCTAAATTACTCTTTACCCATAAAGATTGATTTAGAAGATTTTAGAGATTGAGGGTGGTTTTGGGACACAAGGCTTCAGAGCGATTAAATATCTCTAAACTAAATTTTAGAAAGTGATTTTGGAGACACCACTGTGTGGCTCTAACTTCCATACACTCGTGTTCCATAAAAGGGGAAATCTCTCTCCCGAGAGTCCTCATATTTCAGCCCCATGAGAATATGAGAGGAAAAATTATGGTGACTCAGCGATTAAGTAGTTAGAAGGACACGTGCCTAGTACTTACAAGGAGCCACCCCCACAAAAGAATGAAACTCCTACACTGCGGTTGCTAGGATTCGATCCTTGTTTTAAATCTGTTAATTCTTAACCAACTGAGCTACGCCCGTAAGATCTAACTCCCGTACACTCCGTCTGTAGCAGGGTGGGGAAAGTTAAAAGAACAAAAAAATCCAGATCCATTATTGGACACCCTATCAGGAGAACTTTGCCAAATCCCAAAACGGACTCGTGTCGCAAAGCTTTTGTTTTTCTTGTACACCTGTTTAGCGCCGTATGCAATCAGAAGGCACTGTCCCGACTTGCAAACACTCGCGGGCCACCGTTCACCTATGATCATGGGCTCACCTTGAAAGTTGAAACTCCTCTAGCCATTATTAATAAGTACTTAAAACTCCACGTGCTATCACACCTTACCATGCTTCGCGTACCGCTAGATACTAATACGACGGCTACGATTGACTTGACCCTCGTGCTCTCTCTTCTCTCTCTCGCAAAATGATCCAACTAAAACCACTCCCCACTCTGGTCCTTCTCCTCACTGACTACTGAGGCGGCAAAAAAAAAAAAAAAGACGTTTCACCCTTTACTCTATAGAATATGTTGTTGAGAAGTTCTTCAACACCTATCTTGAATTCATGGCTACCCAATTCCCGAGAATCGTCGCCCGACTCCGACGTCTCGTTTCCGAAACTTTCCCGGACGAGGTCAATCTCATTTGCCATGTCGTCGTTTAGCTTCGACGATCACCAGGGGAAGAACCAAACCTCCAAATCCAAATCAGAGCCCGATATTCGAGAAACCAAGAAGAATACGACCTTTCGACCACCCACTGCTCCCAAACTCAGGGAAAAGGGGGAGCTAGAGGTGGTGGCGCACAATTCCCCGAGACCGATGATGAGGATTATGTCCAGCTCCGGCTTAAGTGAGTCTGCGATGCACGGTGATGAAGAGGGTAGTGGTTTACAAACGGCAGTAATAGGCGGGGGAACTGGAGGTGGCGGTGGCGGTGGCAGGGTGTGTGGTGGTGAAGGGAGACGATCGGACGGCGGAGATAAGTTTGGATCTCATCAGGATAGTACCGACGTTTATTACCGAAATATGATTGAAGCAAACCCTGGCAATGCCCTGTTGCTTGCTAACTATGCCAAATTCTTGAAAGAGGTTAATTCAGTAGATATGGTTTAAATTCTTACATAATTGGGGTATAATTTGTTCGTATGGCCTAAATTGGTCTGAATTGATGATCAGGTGAGGAGAGATTACGAGAAAGCAGAGGAGTACTGTGGAAGAGCAATCCTGGCGAACCCGACTGATGGCAATCTTCTGTCGCTCTATGCTGATCTAATATGGCAGGCCCATAAAGATGCCGATCGTGCCGAGACTTATTTCGATCAAGCTGTCAAGACTAACCCTGATGACTGGTAGTATGAAATATGTTCCATATATAATCCAAGCTCAGTTCTTTTCATCTTTATACTTTTTTAAGTAAAAATTATAATTTCTTGGTAGATGAAAATTTCAAGTCGTATAGTTTTTGATCTCTTCTGAAAATATTTAGTGTCAAAGTCTAGCTTTAGTTGGGAAAGTAACATAGTGATGGAATGTGAATGTGATGGGCTCTCTGTCAATTATCTTGGTGGTCCTCCTGCCGTATTAGTATCCGAGGGTATGGTTGGATATGGGTAGTGGGACTCCTTCAAATCTTATCATTGGATATGGGTAGTTTGTGGGAATTTATGTAACAAAATACTAGTAGTCTTTTGTGGATGGAAATTAATGTATTTATTTGGATAGTCATCATGACTTGAAATTTAACTGATGAAGTTAATTCGTGCATGCCTGCAGTTATGTGTTAGCTTCCTATGCTCGATTTTTGTGGGATGCGGAGGACGACGATGAGGATGAGGATGAAGATAACAAACTAGAGGAGGAGGAGAAGGAGACGAATCGATATGGAACCGGAAACGAGGTCACTTTGCCATCGATGTTCCTTACTCATTGGTCTCCTCTAACGTCTATGCAGTGATCTTGCACAGCGCCATTATATTAGTTGAGATGACTATTACGATCTGAAGAATAATTTCTCTTTTGTTTTTATGATTATTTTCTTTCTCATGTAGAGTTTAGAAAGAATAGCTTTTGACTGTTAAATTAATTACTCACTCTGTTCCATGTCAAAGAGTCTACTATATTATTTTGTGATCTTTTACTTAAAGAGTACACTTTTAAAAAATTATACAAATAATTTTTATAATCTTTTATTTTTACCCTTCACTTGTATTATAATTAAATTATGATCAACTCTAATAATACTAATATATTCATTAATAATTAAACTTTTTAAATATATATTTAGCGGAGGGAGTATACTTTTGGCACTCCTACACTTTAGACATATCATTTAAAAAAATAAAATAAGTACATCTAAAGTATAGTAGTGTGTTTTTGGTTTTAATTTCATGTTCCTTTCCAAGCTAAAGGACGATAATGATCGAAAATGAAACTAGCAGACATTGTAAAATGTTGACAAGCAACAAATTCATTGCCTCATTCTAATGCTTTCTTCTAGATATTCTTTTGGATCATTTTCCACCACGAAACTCGCCAATAGTCGGATTATCCAACAAGCAATAGACACGTATGAATATATATATATATATATATAATTTTTCAAATGGGGAAGAAAAATGCCCGTCCTTTGAGACAGTAAGGCGTTTAGTATAGCGTTTACAAAACGCAGTGTTTTAAAAACGGAGGTCTTTCCTTATAAATACGTTTGGGATATTACTTCAATACGCAGCTTTTTTTTCCTAAGAGCGTTTTAAAACGCAGCTGCGTTTTGAAAACGCTGCGTTTTCTGCCGCACTATTGAAACATATTTTTTGTAAATAAGCTGCGTTTTATCCCTGCGTTTTGGCCAAAACGCTCGACCAAACAGGCTCTAATTTATGGGTGCGTCCTGATTTTCAATAAAAAAGAAAAAAAAGTTTCTATTGTCAACATGTTAAATGACAAATAATTGGTTATAAAATATTCAGAAGATGAGACTTTGCTTGAATCTGTCAAGCAAAGTTAGGGAAAAGGAAGCACTGTTAGGTAGTCCAGCTAAAGCCCTCCGGTGAGAGAATCATTATATTGGTAAGATTTATGGTCTCTGGTGAGGATTCAGGCTGCTTTCAGGGAGTAAATGCACTGAATGCTTTGGAGACTTAGTAGTTGTCTGTGTTTAATTGAATTTAGGTCATAAATGAAGACAATCACCTTGTATTTATACTGGAAGAATGTTGGTTTGGGACAGGTGGGTCTGCCAGGTGTCAACTTAAGACAGGTAGTCACATGTCCATTTATGGCAGCCGCAATCTGCATTAATGGGCATTTAAGGTGAAGTGACCTGCATTGGTGTAGAGGATAGAACTTCACTGGAGGGTGTGTAGATCTTCTAGAAGCAGCTTTTTTTAAAGAGCAAGTCACTCTTTCAACCAATGAGAAGCTGGTTTGTGGCCTCGGGATGACGTAATAGCAGGTAGACCTTAAATGCGGCAGCTTTCGTTGACTATCTTCCGTTTCCCGGGGTGGAGACCTCGAGGTCTCAGTGTTGTAGCCCGGGTCCAAGACTTCGCGGGCTCTTAGGTCCGACGTGGAAGGCACCTCTAGCCACCTCGGGCTCCTCGGGGAGGTCGAGACGAGATGAAAGGTATATGTGCTCGGGATCCGAGCTGTATTCGAAGCTCGGGATTGAGATGAGCTGTCGTACGAGCTCCAGCTAAGCATGGCCACGTGTTCCGCTTGTGCCACGTGAAAAAAAGAATATCTTTAGTATCTTTATGTGGCTTTCAATAAATTCAAGTTACTTGTAGTTCTAAAGATACTAGAGTGAGTATTTGATTTGAGTTACAAGGAAGAGATTCAAAGATAGAGGATATACAAAACTCATTAGTCTAATGGTCGAAATAACAGTGAATGTGACAAAATACAATTTACATGTCATTGGTCAATTAGAGCAAGGTGTAATTTTGACTTTGCTTGAATCTGTTGGCAACATTAACAGATCTTCATGATGATTTGGGCCAATAAGATAATTTCAATATGGCACTACCGTGGTACCGCTTCTCCTCCACCACTTTGCTGAGAGCAATGTTAAACTTGGGGAGATTTTCTGCGTCTTATTGCTAGAGGGGGCAAATATGGGCTTGTATGGCTAGGCTTTTTATTTTACTCACAGTTCTTGGGGTGTATTCATGGTAGGGGTGGCAATGGCAAGCACGACACGATTGCACGAACCAGCACGACACGATTATAAACACGAATTACAGAGACAAAAGACACGATAAAGCATGGCACGACACGACACGACACGAAAGCACGAAATTATAAATTTAGTTAAAATAACGTTTATTATTATATTTATGATCAAATAAGATAGATAACACGAAAACACGATAGTGTGGCACGAACACGACACGATGACACAAATTGCCACCCCTAATTCATGGCCCCAGATGGTTGAGAAGTGAGTTTCCAGTGGTGGTTCTTGACCATTAATATGCTTGGATTAGCAATTAATAATGGGTATATATCTGACTAGCTAGTGTGCTCATGATCCTATCTCCCAAGTCGAGGAATCTGAAGCTTTTGGAATCGAGACGATTATGTTCTTGTTATTTGGATGGATAATACTCCCTCTGTTTTAAAAATAATATTGTCATTTTAGAGTTGTGTACACATATTAATTTTTTTTATAGATTGATAAATATACATTTATTAAATATCTTTAATTTTTATTCTAAAAGTAGTTGAAAATATAAATTAAAAAGAAATAACTATTGAAAAAAGATAAAATATTTAATAAGAGATGATTAATTGTTGGAACTTGTGAGAAGATAAGGATAAATTAGGTATTACATGCATGAAAAAACCTAAAACGACACATCTCTTCTTTTACATTCAATTAGAAGAGACCTCTCCAATGCAAATGTGAATTTGATCTCATGTAATTAAGCATGGGTTTTACAACTAAAGTGAAGAGAGAGATGAGATTTAATTATTTTTTAATTTAAAAAATGATGATTAGGATGTCTCCACACTCTCAACTAGAATGTGAAAAATTCACATTCTCATCCACAATGTGAAAAAATTTATTGCCATGTCATATTCACAAGGCTTCTTCACATTTACATTAAAAATAAATTTTTTTAAAAAGATGTCAATCTTATATAACACCTATTTTTTATTATATTTACATTGGCATCGGAGATGCTCTGTTGGAGGGTTCTTACAAGTCCCATGTATCATCAGAATCAACAGTGTTCCGGACGCAGGATGATCACGCCAAAAAGTGCTCTGGTGATCTGTCGATGTCCACGTATGCAACTAGTCTTTGGTCAGGATGCCCTGGCTCTCAATAGGCACAAGTGTTAGTGGGACTTGTCCTCCGGTAGATACCTGTGATGAAAGGAAGCACCGTTAGGGAGCTGGACGTTGGTCCAGCTAAAGCCCTCCGGTGAGAGAATCAGTATTATGGTGAGGTTAATGGTCTCCGGTGAGGATTCAGGCTGCTCTGTGGGAGTGAATGCACTGAATGCTTTGGAGATTTGGTAGTTGTGTGTGTTAATTTGAACTTAGGTCTTAAATGAAGGTCATCACCTTGTATTCATACTGGAGGAATGTTGGTTTGAGACAAGTGGGACTGCCAGGTGTCGACTTGGGGTGAGTAGCCATGTGCCCATTTATGGCAGGCGCAATCTGCATTGATGAGCTTTAATGAAGAAGTGACCTGCATTGATGCAGAAGATAGAACTTCTCTGGAAATGACCTTGATCTTCCAGATGCAGCTTTACTTAGAGAGCAAGCAACTCTTTCATCCATGTGGGCATTGAATGCGGCAGCTTTTGTTGACTTTCTTTACTTCCCGGGGTGGAGACCTCGGGGCCTCAGTGTTGCAACTCGGGATAAGGACATCGCGAGCTCTTTATATTCAATAGTGGAAGGCGTGAGGGCTATCCCGAGCTCCTCGGAAAGCTCGGGAAAAGGCGGAGGGTAAATGCACCGGGTCTCCGGGCTACACTCCAAGCTCGGGCTGGAGAATTCCTCTCTTTCGTGCTCCAGATAAGCCTGGCCACGTGTCCCGTTAGTGCCACGTGGAAGTTGGACATTTTAGTATCTTAAGTAGCCCCCGACTTCCCGAGGTAAGGATTCATCCTTTAAGTCGGGAAGTTTTAGCTCGCTCGTGCTCGGGCAGTAGGTAGTAACTTCATCAACACACCTCTTCTTGGAATTTGTGCCAAATCATTGGCGCGAAACATTTTGACGTCTTCATTAAATGCGCATCCTTTCAGTTTGAAATTGGAACCGTCGTTTTGGGTCCAAACGATGCCGTTTTGCGAGCTGGAAGAAGAAAACACGCGGACTATCCATTTGGTGTCGGGTCATATTTCGGGTCCTCCGTACAAGCGGCGTCATTTTTGAAGGATATAAGTAGGGTTTTAGCACTGTTTAGTCTTCACTTTTGCGAAAAAAACCCTAAATCCCTTCAATTTCTCTCCGGCGACCTGCGATTTTCGGCCGTCTCGTCTCCAAACGTCCTTCGAGATTTCTTGCTGTTTTCTGCATCATTTTCTGTTTCCACTCCGTAGGTTAGTGTTGTTTGAACCTACTCTATCTTTATATCCACTTTTTTCGGTCATTTCTGCCCCTGTTTGGGGTATATTTGTGCTTCGTTGTTGTTTCGGCGATCGCCATTTATTCCGGTGCTAATCTCCGGCATCACGTGCCTTTCAGGTGACTTTCGTATTCTGAGATTCGAGCTTCCGTCTTGATTTCAGGTATTCCGACTTCCTTATACACGCTTTGGTTCTCTTCTGTTCTTTCAATATGTTTGCGGGTAGGAGGAGTGTTAGTTTTAGGGTCCCTAAGCGTAGCTCATCGTTGGACTCATCCTCGTCCTCGGGATATTCCCCGAGTTTGGATGGTGCTAGTCCAGTATTACCCCCTGCTCCTATAAATTTAGGTGATTCTCCATCCCAATCTGTGTTTGCCCGATCGCCCACGGGTAAGAACATATATAGATTAGCCGAGGACCATTGGGAGGTCGTAGTTCCGAGTGAAGCTCGGGATATTTTAGGGCGATGTGGAGTCGACTTCTCGGATCGAGTAGTTTTCGACGAGCCCCACTGGGTTCCCCCACTTCCATTTGCTGCTTAAATGGAGGTTTTAGACGATAAGAACCAAGTCGTAACTGCCCTGATCTGTAAATATTTTTCAATGAACCGGTACTTGCAGAACCTCCGAGCTGAGCGAACCCGCCGACTTCGCGAGAAAACAGTTTCTGACAGGCTGCAGGCAGAGAGTTCGAGCAGAATGAGTGAAGTATCTACCTTTGGCAGGGCCGATGTCTCCCAAGCTCGGGAGCCTACCTCAACCGAGAAGGCTAACCAGGCAGCTATTGCTGCCTTACCGAGTAATTGGAGGAATAAGATCTCCTCAGCCGACCTCGCGACCTGGGAGGCAATCAATCATACTCCCGGTTTTCGTGCTACGATCCCGGGTGCTGACAAGAACTGGGTAGAGTTGAAAGCCCTTCGCGGGAAGGTGGGCTTCTATCTCAGTTTCTTTATGCTTGGCGGGCTTCGTCTTCCTCTGGATCCTCTTATTTGTGAATTTCTCGAGGAAACATTTGCAATGCCCCTCGATCTCTCCCTAGGTCTGGTGAGGACTTTGGTGTGTTTTGCCGCATGCGTCCGAGCTCTAGGGTGTGAGCCATCCCTCTCTCTCTCTCTCTCTTTCGGTATTATTTCCAGACGTGGGTTTCTACCCACCGTCTTTAGTGTAAAGCTTACAACAACTGGGTCAAGCTCTTTACCCCTTTCCTGGGGAAGGTAGACGGCTGGGCTGATGAGATCATACTGATTGAGAGCTGCAAGGGTTGGAACTTCAACATTCCCTCGGGAAGAGTCCACGGCCTTAAACGTTTAAAGAAGCTGGGGGACTATGACAGTATTGCCCAACGGGTGGTTAAAGCCCCTCTGCACTCGGATGGCGAACAAACCCGACTGTATGACTGAGAGTCGATTTTCGGGGATGAACCTTTTCTTTCCCTCACCAGGCTTTCGAGGAGGACTTTTGCCGGGATTCACCCGAGGTGCACTATGCCGGCTCTTAAGTCTGTCCCGGGATGGTTCAGACACCTGGATGAGAAGCTTTGCGTCCAGTGCGAACGTTGTGTTGGGGCCGAGGAAAGCAACTGTTGGCCTCCTCCCAAGGGTTGTATTGCAATACTTTCTGTATGCTTTTATTACCAAGTGCTTCTTTCTCGTAATGACACTGATTCAGGTGCTTTTTGCAGATATGGTGAATCTAGCTCAAGCTTTCCGAGCACAGAGGAATAGAGCCTCGGGAGCTCGCAAGGATGACCTGAGGCAGTCCCACAGTGCTGCGGGAGGTGATGGGGCTGTCTTTCCTCCGATGAGGTCTGCGGGTATCGAGGGCGTTATTCATGCTGAGCCCATCTCGACCGTGCACCCGACCACCAAGCGAGCATCCGCAGCCGACGAAAGTGGAGCTCGCAAGAAGCATAAGTCGGTGCCTGCTGAGGTGGTCGTGGAAGATCTGATCGAGGACCCTCCTCTACGCAGGTCCTCCAAAGGAAAGGGAAAAGTTATTCCTGTCGAGGAGGGGAGTACCGAGGTGTTCGCCTGATTGGGTGCTCACGAGGCTGCTGAGTTCAACAACATCAATGCCTATGCCGACTCTCCTCGAATGGCAAAACTTCTGCAGCAGTCCTCGGACCATGCCCTTAAATCAATGGCCTGCTCGCTAGTGGAGGTTTATGTCCATCACATTTATCCTTGAACTCTTTTTTAGTCTTTCATACTAAAGCTTGCTTATTTTGTAGATGGGCCACTATGCCAAGTATTTTGACCTCCGACTAGCTGAAGCTGATAAGCTGAAATCCGAGCTGGTTCAGCAAGTCAAGGAGGACACTGCCGAGCTATCCCGGCTTCGCAATCAGCTCAGGGCCAAAGACAAGGAGCTGAAGGCGAAGGATGCGGAGCTCGAGAAAACCAAGACCTCACTTTTTGCTTCGGTGACTGCTCAATCAAAGGCCGATGAGGCTCTTAAGCTTACTCGGGATAAGATGAAAAGGTTTGAGAAGCAGTTCACCGAGAAGAGTGCTGAGCACGAGGCGGCCATCCAATCCTTGGATGAAAGGATGCAAAGACTCAGCCTGGACTGTCAAGATATCCGGGCATGGTAACCCATCAACGAGGCCTCCGTCATCGCTCAGTACAAAGAGTCTGATTTGTTCGTCGAAGACATCTCCCCATATATGATGAAAGGACGTTATCAGATTCTTCGGGCTGCTGCTGATGACGGGGTACCTCTCGAGAAGCTGGTTGAGTGGGGAGCTTCCAGCCCCTACGATGATTTAAACCGAAAGGGTGCCGTGCTCGTTCCTTTTGATGTCGAGGACATCCAAGCGATTGATGTCGAAGATGCGGAGGCAGGCAAGCCCGCGTGGGAGCATCCCATCATTCTCCAACAGCACGTTGAGAAACTGGTTGATGCTCGGCTTGATCAAATGGCCCTGGAGGTTGTGGGGGAAGGTGATGCCCGAGAGAATGTCGAGCTCGGCCAGGTGGCCGATCAACTTTTGAAAGATGCTGAGGGTGTAATGACCAATCGGGCTGAGAATGAGTGGGATATTCTGGCCTCGGAGGGTCTCGAAGATTAGTATGCGACTTGCGCTGTCTTTTTGTATAATTTTTTGACTGAGCCTGCGAGCTCGTAAATTTTGTAATATTGAACAAATATTGTTAGCTAGGGAATGTAAATTATGCACATATATATATATATATATATTTTATGACTTGCTTGAATGTAAATTGTTTTAGAATCCTCGGTTTGTGGAATGTGTAAATTTTAATCTTTTTAGAATTATTGCGAAGTGGCTTTTGCCGACCTTAAACAATAATTGATCTGTTACGGAGTGACTTTTGACGACCTCAAATAACAGTTTAGAACCATCACTGAGTGACCTTTGCCGACCTCGAGTGACGATTGATTTACCAGCACTGAGTGATTTTTATCGACTTCGAGTGAGGTTTTTGAGACTACTCGGAGTGGTGCGCTGCCAATCCCCGAGTAGTGGTTCTTATACTTAAGGGGCCCGTTGCCGACTTATAAGTATTTTTTTTCATACTTCGAGTGGTGTGCTGCCGACTCTAGGTATTTTTATTAATATTGTGATTCCGAACCCGAGGAGACAATCATTTGGTTTCTCAAAAATTCAAGCTGTCATATATTTACTCAAATAACAAAAGTCGTTACATTCACATGTAGTACTTCTTGAGGTGATCAGCATGCCATGGGTTCCTTAGGAGTCTCCCGTCTTGCTCGGCCAACGGGTAGGTTCTTGCTCAGATGATCGTTGTAACTCGGAATGGGCCTTCCCAATTAGGGGATAGTTTATTTTTTTTGAGTATTTCTGCCCGTAGCTTCAATCTTCCTGAGGACCCAATCCCCGACCGAGAAGGTTCTAGGCTTTATTCTTCGGTCGTGATGACCTTTCGTGAGCTGTTTGTAGTTAACCATTTTTAGTTGGGCTTCCAGCCTGCGCTCCTCCAATAAGTCGAGGTCAAGCCCCCAAGCTTCTAAATTTTTCCCTTCGTCAAAGTGTAAAACCCGAGCTGTAGGGAGGGCTATTTCAACTCGAGCTATCACTTCTGATCCATAAGTCAAGGTAAATGGCGTCTCTCCCGTCGAACCCCACACAGATGTCCTGATGCTCCATAGGACTGCGGGCAGTTCTTCCAGCCATCTTCCTTTCTTCTCGTCTAAGCTTCTCTTAAGAGAGTATAGGATCTTCTTATTACCGGCCTCTGCCTGACCGTTGCCTTGCGGGTGAGCGACCGAAGACATCCAGTGCTTTACATTCATCCTTTCACAGCTCGCTGTAAACTTTGTTGTGAACTGTGTCCCGTGATCAGAAACTATGACCTGAGCTAACCCAAATCTGCACCAGATGAAGTCGTGTACGAAACTTATGGCTTTTTCCTCGGTAATTCCTGCAAGTGGCTTTGCCTCGATCCACTTCGTAAAATAGTTGACAGCCACGATCAAGAACTCGTAACCTCCGCGAGCTTTGGGAAAAGGACCGATGAGGTCAATTCCCCACATGTCGAAAGGCCAGGCCGCGATAACCGGTGTCTGGGGCACAGAAGGTAGTCTGGGCACATCGACGAATCTTTGGCACTTATCACACTTCCTTACATAAGCCTCGGCGTCCTTTTTCAGCGTTGGCCAATAGTATCCGTGGAAAATGATTTTGTCAGAGAGAGTCCGAGCTCCGGGGTGTCCTCCACATACTCCCTCGTGTACCTCAGCTACTAGATTCTCCGTAATTTCGGGCCGCACACATCTTAGCAAAGGCTTCGAAAAAGATCGTCGGTATAGCACACCGGCAACCTTTGTATATCTCGCGGCTCTCTTTCTGATTTGCCGTGCTGAGGTTTTATCATCGGGTAAAGTCCCGTGCTCAATGTAGTCCTCGATTTCATCTATCCAACACCTCGTGGTTGCCATAATTGGTAGGACAACCTCTCTGTTTACCGAGGGCGAATCAAGGAATTCTACCCGAACATCCGGGGGCAGATCCTTCTGCTCCATGGAGGCAACCTTGGATAAGTAGTCAGCCCGAGTGTTGCTCTCTCTGTCGATCTACTGAACCTCCTAGTATTCGAACTCGGCTAGCAACTGCTTTACGAGCTTACAGTGTTTTATCAAGGTGGGGTGATTAGCCCCGTATTCCCCCGAAATTTGCTTCACGACGAGCTGAGAGTCGCTGAAGACAACAATTTGAAAAACTGTGAGGTCTTTTGCCAACTGTAAGCCCGCCACCACGGCTTCGTATTCGGCCTGGTTGTGTGATGCGGGGAACTTGAAGCGGAACACTTTCCGAAATTCAGTTCCATCTGGGGAAACCAAAGACAGACCCACGCCACTTCCCGAGCTGCTGATGGAGCCGTCGACGAACAACTGCCAGTGGTTCGTTGGTCGTGTTTCCCGTGAGCTAGAGCGGATGCTTTTGGCTGGGGGGACGACTTACAATTCACCCTTTTCTAGCTCGTCTGGCGAGGTCTCCGGAGATGTGTCATAAGCGAATGATGTTTCTGCAACGAAGTCGGCAAATACTTGTCCTCGGACTGCTTTCCTCCGCTCATAAGCGATGTCGAAGGCAGAAAGCTCGACTGCCCATTTCATCATTCTGCTAGCTACATCGGTTTTGTGCAACATTCTCCGGAGAGGCAGATATGTGTAGATTACTAAGGCATGGGCCTGGAAGTAGTGTGATAGCTTCCTCGCCATTACTATCAATGCTAGAACTACCTTTTCGACATTCAAGTATCGTGCCTCTACGTCGGATAGCGCATGAGAGACATAATACACTGGCTTCTGAATGGGCCCTTCCTCTCTGATTAGTACTGCAACCACTGCCGCATCCGATGCAGAGATGTAGATATACAATTTCTCGCCGGGCACCGGGCTCGAAAGTAGAGGCGGGCTACCAAGGTATTGTTTCAGCTTGACGAAGGCCTTGTCGCATTCTGGTCTCCATGCAAATTTCTGACTCCCCTTCAAAATTTTGAAAAAAGGGAGGCTCTTCTCGGCAGCTTTGGCTATGAATCTGCTCAAAGCGGTTATCCTGCCATTGAGCTGCTGCACGGTTCTGATGCTCGTTGGGGCTTTCATGTCCAGCAGTGCCTGGATCTTTCCCGGGTTTGCTTCAATCCCTTGCTCATTCACCATGTAACCTAAGAATTTGGCCGTAGTTACCCCAAAGGCGCATTTTGCGGGGTTGAGCTTTATACTGTTCTTTCTTAGGTTAATGAAGGTTTCCCGGAGGTCTTCGACGTGGTTGGCCTTTTTGGTTTTGATCACCATGTCGTCGATGTAAGCCTTCACGTTCCGACCGAGCTGATCACCAAACACCTTGTTTACCATTCGCTGGTAAGTAGCCCCCGCGTTCTTTAGCCCGAAGGGCATCATGACATAGCAATACAAAGCCCCCGTAGCTCGAAGTGTCGTAAGTTTCTGATCTTGTAACTACATTCTGATCTGGTGATATCCCGAGTATGCATCAACGAAATTCAGGATTTTGTGGTCGGCAATAGCGTTGACGAGCTGATCAATCCTGGGCAGCGGGTACCAATCCTTCGGGCAAGCTTTATTCAAGTCGGCGTAGTCCACGCACATCCTCCATTTGCCGCTGGTTTTCTTGACCATGACGACATTTGCGATCCAAGTCGGGTAAAAAATTTCTTTTATTATCTTGGCCCGGAGAAGCTTGTCAACTTCTTCTTTGATAGCTGCTTGTTTTTTCGGGGAAAAGACCCGTGGCGGCTGTTGTATTGGAGTGATCGCGGGGTCCACGCTGAGCTTGTGGATGGAGATGTCTTCACTGATGCCTTTCATGTCCTCAATCCAAGCGAATACATCGGTGTTTCCTCGGAGGAATTGGATGATGGCCTGACGTTCTCCTTCGTCGATATCCAGACCAATTTTTATCTTTTGGTCGGGAAAATCGAAATTGATGATCACTTCGTCGAAGTCCTTATGAGGCTGAATATTGGGTAGGTCGCGATTGTCGAGGCTCTCGATTGTGATCACCCTTGCTTTCTTTCGGCTCCGGCCTGATTCTTGCGAGCTAGGATTGCTAGCCCGCGTTAACTGCTAATCTTTGGCCGAGCCTTCTACAGAGGTCGCGTTCTCAGGAACTGCGAGCTGTTCTGCTATTTCTAGGGATTTCTCCTCTGGGAAGGGCCGGGCTCTCTTGGCGGGGGTTCGAATGGTCTCCATGGCTTGAGCTTTTCCCGAATGCGGCCTTCTTTTCTTTTCGAGTCTCTATTATATGAAATAGATTACTCTTAGGGTCGTTCCTCATCATGCCGACCTTTCCATTAGTGGCAAACTTGACTCTCTGATGAGGGGTGGAGACGACCATGCTGAATTTGGCATGAGCTGGTAGGCCCAAAATTGCCTTGTAGGGGGAAGGGATGTCGAGGACCAGGAATTCTATTTCCTCGGACCTGAAAAGATCTCCCTCTTTCATCGTCACTTTCAGCGCTATGGTGCCCTTGGTTATCACCTTGTGCCCGGTGAAGCCTTTTAGTTGCACATTGCTTGGGATGAGCTGAAAATCCGTGAGCCTCATTTTCTTGAAACAATCATAGTACATGATGTTTCGATTAGCCCCGGTATCTATGAGCACTCGTCTGACCATATACTGTTCAATCCCGAGGTGCATCGTGAGTGGCTGTACTTTCGCCAAGTTGGTGCTTGCCATCTCGCTCGGGTAAAAGCATATGCCAACCTCGTCCCTCATCCGAGGTTGGGACACCACGTTGTTGAGACTATACATGGTGTCGTTGAGCTGAGTGATGCTCAGGTCGTCTTTCAGGATGGTGGAGATCATGTACTCCTCTCTGTCTACGTGCTCACGGCCATGCGTTGTTGGCCTCTTCTCCGACTCATCTCTCTGCTCGAATCGCCTGAGCTCACCTCGATCTATCAGTCGTTGGATGACCCTCTTCAACTGGTAGCATTCCTCGGTGGCGTGTCTGTTTTCCTTGTGATACTCACACCTCTTGTTCGGGTTTCGAGGAAACCTTGTCTCCTTTATGGGATAGGGCTTCACCAGCTTATTCTCCTGTTGTAAAACGGTCATGATGTGCTCCCGGGATACATTCAGCGGGGTATAGACCGTTTTATCCTCTCTCTCCTACGCCTTTTGCCTGGCACTTGTTTGCCCAGTTCTCCTGTCCGGGTTCTTCGGCTCCTCGGCCTTTATTGGCGCAAGGGTTCCTTCCTTGGCTTTCTATTTGTCGGCTAAGATCTTCTCGATCTTCGCCACACCTTTAGCCAGGATGAACATCTCCGCGCTGGTGGTCGGAGTCCGGAGATTGAGCTCCTCCAATAGCTTTTCCGACTGATGTCTGCCCTCAAAGCAGACCATGATTGTCTCGTCGGGGACGTTGGAGAGCTCGTTGGCCACATTTTTGAACCGCTCGATATAATTTGCCAGCGACTTAGTAGGGCCTTGCTTTGTATTTGCAAGGTCCGACTTGTCCTTAGAAAGTTTCCCAGCTGAGGCATACTTCCTTAGGAACTTTCTCTTCAGATCGCTCCAGTCCGTCACGGACTCTTTCGGGAGCTCTCTGAACCATTTCATCATAGTCTCGTTGAATGTGCTGACGAAGACCTTGCACCACATGTCCTGCTTTGCGGTGCAGACACCCATTTTGGCCTTAAAGCTGGAGAGGTGAGTCTGGGCGTGCGTCTTCCCCGCATATGACTTAAAGTCGGGAAGCCTCAGCCGGGGATTGGGTCTGAATTCGTCGACAGAACGGACTCTCCAGTATTTGTGTAGGGAGGCCTAATTTTTCGGCTTCCAAAGCCTCTAAGCGCTCCTGGAGAACCTTTAGAGCCCTATCTGGAGAACCATCAGCTCGAGACTCCCGGTGGCTCCGTCTGTCACATCCGTCATTCCTTGATCGCTTTCGTGATGAAGCGATTGTCCCCGGGGAGCTTCCCTGAGGAGATGGCGAACGCCCTTGCCTACCGCCTTGGGACCCCTTCCGCCGAGATTTTACCTCCGGTTTATAGGTGCTATCCGATCTTTGCGGGCTGGGGGAGCGCGTTCGAGCCCCGAGTCGATCCTGCACACTGCCTCTGGGCCTCTCCCTTTCCTCCGGGAAGCGAAGTCGGCGATACACACTCGCCTTGGGTACTGTACTAACCCGATTTCCCAGCCTGTTTGTGGCACTCTCGCGCAATCTGCTATGTGCGCGGCCTTTCTGCATGTGCCCTCTCCCGCTCGAGAGGGACTCTTCGTGCTTGCTGTGCTGCCTCAACCTTTCTGGTGAGCTTGAATTCCTTCCTTTCGAGCTCTCTAACTCTCTCTACGTGTGCCCGTTCGCGGCGTAGGTGCTCCAGCTCGGCCTGATCTCTCTGCAGCTGTGTAGCCAGCCGCTTCACCCCAGTTATTCTAACCTCGTCGTTACCGCAAGTGTCTTCTCCTCCGGAAGTCTCACTGGCGGTGTCTCCACCCCGACGGGCTTTCTAAACGGCCTTTCCCTTGCTGGCGCGTGACCTCTCTGCCGCCTTCTTTGTTAGCACCCGAGCTACGTCCCGAGCTGACCTCCTGCCCCTTGAATTATCAGCAGGGGCCTTTCCGGGAGTTTTAGGCGCATGCCTCTGTGCTGACGGGCCCGCATGCTCAGCAGAGTGTGAAGACTGTGGGCCAACCTCTTGAGCGGCTGACGTAGCTTGTTGTCGTGAGTTTGTCATCTCTCAAGTGTGTATTACTAAGTTTACACAAAGTTCACTCTGGAAGTATCTAATTCCGGCGTTCCGGCAACGGAACCAAACTGATCATGCCAAAAAGTGCTCTGGTGATCTGTTGATGTCCACGTATGCAGCTAGTCTTTGGTCAGGATGCCCCGGCTCTCAATAGACACAAGTGTTAGTGGGACTTGTCCTCCGTTAGATACCTGTGATGAAAGGAAGCACCGTTAGGGAGCTGGACGTTTGTCCAGCTAAAGCCCTCCGGTGAGAGAATCAGTATATGGTGAGGTTAATGGTCTCCAGTGAGGATTCAGTCTGCTCTGCGGGAGTGAATGCACTGAATGCTTTGGAGATTTGGTAGTTGTGTGTGTTAATTTGAAATTAGGTCTTAAATGAAGGTCATCACCTTGTATTTATATTGGATGAATGTTGGTTTGAGACAAGTGGGACTGCCAGGTGTCGACTTAGGGTGAGCAGTCATGTGCCCATTTATGGCAGCCGCAATCTGCATTGATGAGCTTTAATGAAGAAGTAACCTGCATTGATGCAGAAGATAACACTTCTCTGGAAGTGACCTTGATCTTCTAGATGCAGCTTTACTTAGAGAGTAAGCAACTCTTTCATCCAATGAGGTGCTGGATGGTGGCCCCGGGATGATGTAGTAGCATGTGGGCATTGAGTGCGGCAGCCTTTGTTGACTTTCTTTACTTCCCGGGGTGGAGACCTCGGGGCCTCAGTGTTGCAACTCGGGACAAGGACATCGCGAGCTCTTTATGTTCAATAGTGGAAGGCGTGAGGGCTATCCCGAGCTCCTCGGGAAGCTCGGAAAAAGGCAGAGGGTAAACGCACCTGGTCTCCGGGCTACACTCCAAGCTCGGGCTGGAGAATTCCTCTCTTCCGTGTTCCAGATAAGCCTGACCATATGTCTCTTTAGTGTCACGTAAAAGCTAGACATTTTAGTATCTTTGCGGGACAACAAGCTAAAACTAGTCTAGTGGAGTAATTTCGCATCCCGAACTCTCAGAACACGTGTTAGAGGTCTGGGACATACAAGGAGGACAGTTGATTTGGGACATCATCTTTTAACCGACAAATCCCCTCCGTCGAATTTCAATAACAATAAAAAAATCTACCGGCCCCGACTCGATAGGCATGTGTTTCACCACTCCGCACCAACCACTCCTTCCGTGGCGGTTTCTTCGTCACCCATCAAAAGTTGTCTTTGTGTGTGTGTGTGTGAGAGAGAGAGAGAGAAGAGAGAGAGAGAGAGAGATAAGCTGCTAGTGCTTTTAGCACTGAGCATAAGTTTGATTACTGAGGTTATTTTGCTTGCCTTTAATTTACTTTAATTTTTTCTAACGTCTGTAGAGGTGTTAGGTTTTTCAATTTCAGGAGAAATTATGGGGAGTGCTAAAAATGAAGACGGTCAGACTGGACTTAACGACGACGTCGTTTATGTGGAGCTCCCTGCTCCCTCTGCTTGGATGAAATTGGTAACTCTCTCTTCTTTGTTCTGATTTGAATTGCAGCTTTCAGTTAGGCATAATAATTACTTGTGATTTTGAATTTCTGTTTGTTTTTGGCATAATTTCCAACGTGAGTGCTATGTAATTTGTTGCAACTTTTGTATTCTTGGGATTTTTAGGTAGATTGAAGCTAATTCCTCTTTTCTTTTGGTTTCCACAAACTAGATTCATATATATTTTGATTTATTGAGGCTCAATAAATAGTTAAGCTCAAGTTGAAATATAATGCGATTATGGTGTTACGAAAGAAGGGGTTCGAAAAGTTTTCAAGCTTATTAGGAGTATTTGTTTTGATTAATATTCTTGGCTAATCAATTTGTCTAAGTTTTAGTTTTATTTTACTGACAGGGAAATAAGGCAAGAAAACAGGTATAAACTAGACAGGGGCAGGATATAGGTAATTAGGTTTTAAGGTTTAATTTTAGGTTTTGCATATTATCTTTGCAATGAATGATTATTTTATTGATTAATCAATAGTGTAGTTTTTAGATTTTGTTTATTTAGGTTGGGGTCCCATTTTTCAAGTTCGCCTAGGGCTCCCAAAATCTCAGGGCCGGCACTGGGCAGGAATATACATATGCAATTTGGATATAGATTAGCATAAATGCAGGAGGTGGTTCTCATTTATGTCAAGAGGACATAAACTCGTCATTTGCTGATAGGATCATTTCTATGTTGTTTAGGGTTTTACTTGGTTGGCGCTTGTTTCTACTATTGAGATTCTATTGTAGTCCCCCCTCTTTGTTTGAAGAGAATGATTATTATAACAAATCTCCTAGTGGTTGTTCTAGTTTGTCTTACTGTTGTCCATGTTTCTGGTATTGCTTCTATTTCCCTCTCTTGTAGCTGTTGTAAATGTGATGTAACTAACCAAAATAAAATAAAATGATGTAACGTATTATATGAAGGAAGACGAGATTTTGTTCAGGCACCTTAAATCAAACAGTCAAATATTGCGTATTTGATTTTTTTTTTTTTTGCTGAGCTTGGATCTTTGTGTTTGTCCATGTTTTCTTGCAGTTTGTGCTTAAGCAAGGTGGTGCACCAAGGAAAAATGAGATCAAATTTATTGCACCGACAGGGGAGGAAATCAAAAACAGAAAACAGTTGGAATTGTACCTAAAACTTCATCCTGGAAACCCTAAAATATCAGAATTTGATTGGGGAACTGGAGAGACTCCAAGGAGGTCAGCAAGGATAAGTGTAAAGGCCAAAGCAAAGCCTCCACCATCTGAGAATGAACCACCAAAGAAACGAGGTCGAAAACCCATCTGCACAAAGAAGGATAACAATGACATGGAGGCTACGACCGGAGGAACTGAAGCCGTGAAAGAAGTCTCAACGCAAAATGTAGAGGTCTTAGAGAAAAAAGAAAACAAAGAGATGCAGGCCCCCACCAAAGATACTATGGAGGTGAAGGGAGTTGAAATGCACGATGCAGAGGCCATTGAAAATACAAATAAGGAGATGGAAGCAGGAGCACAAGAAAGTGAAGGTATTAAAGATGTAGAAATGCAAGATGCGGAGACCACACGGAAAGAAAACATTAATGATGAGACGAGAAATGAGGATGAAGATGCGCCCAAAGACAATGTGGTTGAAGATGAAAATAAAATACAAGAAAAACCTAAAGTAGGAAATGGTCAGCAAGTGGAAGTTGGCATGACAGATTTCAGGACAGAAGCAGTGGTGGTGCACAAGCCCACATATGAAGCTGGCAGTACTGAAATAAATGCAGAAAAGGTGGAACATGTTGAAAACAATGAGGTCGAGGGAAAGGTTGAGAAACCTCAGACTGAGGCTGCAAGTGATGAGAAAGCAAAATCTCAAACTGAGGTTGCAAGTGATGAGAAAGCGAAATCTCTGACCGAGGCCATGAGTGGTGAGAAAGAGAGCAGACCAGGAAGCATCAATGTGGAAACAAGCAATGGATCTGGAACAGAATTATTGAATGGTGTGGCATCCCTGTTGAAAGGAGTGTCCAAGGTGGAAGTAGAAGTGACAGTAAAGAAAGTGGAGGGAGAGGCGATCGAAAATGGCATGGTTAGTCAAACATGCGTTCCACACCATCAATCTGCAACTCCAGTGGGCTGCTAAAATTTATCCTTTGTTAGTTAGTTTGTAAGAGTAGGTTAGTTTGTAAAATGGTAGGTCTGTCGAGCTATCTGCAAGTGCTTACTGACTGTAGTAGAGTATCTAATATGTTCAATAGTTCGTAGATTTGATGTGAGGAGGGAATCTCTACAACTGTAGATTTTCCTCCCTTTGGTTTCTGTATGATGTGAAGATATTCGTTTATTGTAGCACAAGACCATCTTTACTAGCCCTCTGTAACTGAAATTTACGTTTGCTGACGGTCTAAGTTTATAACAGGGCCAATGTTATCACAGTTTGAAAAAGTAAAGTCATTTTAGAGCATTTGAAGAACATATTCTTAGTGCTTGTTTCAGTGCAATTTTTCAACTGGCATTTGCAGAAGAATGGTGGGATGTAAAGTTCGGAGACATGAAGAGGGCTCAGGGCTGGCAACAGAGATTGCTGGGATCCAGAACTTTTTAAGAACTGGCTAGTGGCAAGTGCACAATGGGGGCATCAGTGAACTGTGCTCTTGTAAATGTATTTAGTTCCATAATTGTTGTGTTACTTCCCAACAAGGTATGTAATTTGTCTTTGGTTTGATACAAGCTGAGTTGCCTAAAGACAGAAATATTATTAGTGGTAAATTGAACCTATGGCCAGTTTTTTTTTTTTGGATATTACCAACATATTCTGTACACAACTTTGTGATTCGTAGTTTTCACTTTCATTTCGATCGATTACACATTTTTTCTACTCATCTATTTTTTTTCATCCAATCACTTCAAAATCATCAAGAAAGAAACCACAAACCACAAAATTACCATTAGTGCACAACTTTAATTTGTTTGATCAGCCAATCATTTTCTCTCTCATTGATTTCACAACTTCTTTTTATCCATTTCATGCAAAGAAATTATTTTATTTTGGCATGTTTTAGTTTAAAAAATTATTCATACAATCTCCATAACTTTTTAATTATTCATTCCACATTTGATATGAACATATGAGTAACACAATATCTACAAGTTTTATCCAAAGAATGCATTTAGATCACGCTTTAAGTACTGTACATTTTAACTAGCATGCTTCACTTTAAGACATGCTGTAAATACATTTTGTGAATAACATAGGTGAGATGTAGCATTTCTCAAACCATATTGACTATGCTTAATTAATTTTTATAGTTATGATCAAATTTTATGGTACTTTTATATTTCTTACTACCTTCGTCTTCAAATAAATTTCGTTTTATTAATTTGTATATAGATTAAAGAAGCTTACAAAAATAATGATGTACCCTTATTTAAGTTCAACTATTATTAATAAGTTGTAGGAGTAGTATTTTTTTTCTTTCCTCTTACCAACCCTCTTTAGTAAGAGTAGTAAATAAGATAGTTTTGGCAAAATATGAGCAAATATTTATTGTCCTTAAGGAATGGCCTAGTGGTAGAGTTGGGATTTCACAAAGTGTGAGGTCTCAGGTTAGATTTCTTCTCACGTCCACTTAGGACATAAAAAATAAAATAAATATTTTTTGAAATACTATAATGACACTAATTTTGAGACAAAAAATGCTTTGGTAAAACGACACTGATTTTGGGACGGATGTAAAAATTAATGAACTTTTGAAACGTAAATTCTTTGAGTAAAATGATAAGTAATCAAAACTAAAACAAAAACTAGGAAACCAACCACCGCCGAAAGAGAGCCAAGAAATCACACATTCGCCATGAAATGTGTGATTTCAGAACAATATCGTCCGCCCGGAAGAACCTCGAAACTATCCACAAAACCCAAAATTGCAAACAATTCTTCCCCTTCAGCAACCTGTTTCCTCGATCCGACGTCCCTTTGTCGGTTGACTCATACATCATCCTCCTCCTCCTCCTCCTCCAATCATATATTCTAAACTTGAACGTGCCCACATAGTAAAGGTATATTTGTGCGAGAGATCTAGGGAGAGAGAGGCGCACACACACGGACGCATTTGATAATACTGAACAAGAATCCATTAGACCCCCAAAAGAAAAATACTTTAAAGACGGGGAAAGGTTTCAAAAAAGTTAGAATCTATTCGAACCCCTCTTCTAATCAAAACATTACCCCCTTCTCTCAAGAACTTGCAATTTTTCATCCATCTTTTGTATTAGGCTTGGAATCTTCTTTGTCTATTTCCATGCATGCCTTCTGCTAAAGCATTCCATTGCCGTCATCTTCTTCTCTTCCATTTTCCTCAACTTACTACTACAAATTACAACTCCACACACCCTTCATTTCATTTCTACCAACAATTAACACTCTTCCGCTTTCCCTCAAATTTGCCTTCCTGAAAACAACAATGGGTTTCTCCCCTTTCTTCTTCAGCCTCGTCTTCCTTTTCTTGGTCAGCTTTCCTAATGGTAAACACTTATTGACTAGCAATCATGTTAGAAATCCGTTTATTAAATGTACTGACAAGTTTTTGATCAATTTAATAGACAGAATAATTAAAGAGTCAATTAATTGATCATAAATTGGGTCTTAATTAGTTGTATACTAACATACATACATTCCTAATAGGTGAAGGTGCTGACGAACTTTTTCGAATTATGTTTTAACTCATTTTCTTGTTTGTGTGGTTATCAGTTGTAATGGTGAGTGCATTTACGGGCACGTACGGAGTGAACTACGGCCGAATTGCAGACAACATTCCACAACCGGAAAGTGTAGTGACCCTCCTCAAGGCCGCAAAGATCAGAAACATCAGAATCTACGACGCAGATCACAACGTTCTCAGCGCCTTCAACCGCTCCGGCATCGAAATAATAGTCGGGCTAGGCAACGAGTACTTGAGAGACATTAGCGTAAATCAAGACCGTGCCATGAATTGGGTGAAAGAGAACGTAGAACCCTTCCTCCCTGGCACCCGCATCCGCGGAATCGCCGTCGGAAACGAGGTCTTAGGCAGCACCGATCAGGAGCTCTGGGAGGTCTTGCTCCCGGCGGTAAAAAATGTCTACCAAGCCCTCGACCGTCTCCACCTAACTAAAGTAGTAGAGGTGTCAAGCCCACATTCAGCCGCCGTATTCGCAAGCTCTTTCCCGCCCTCAGCCGGCGCTTTTAAAGAAGTCCTTGTTCCGTACATGAAGCCGCTTCTGCAATTCTTCTCGCAAATCAATTCTCCCTTCTACATAAACACTTACCCATTTTTGGCTTATATAAGCGATCCTGAACACATTGATATCAACTACGCCATCTTCAAAAAGAACCCCGGGATTTACGATGCCAAAACGAACCTTCATTACGATAACATGTTTGAGGCTCAGATCGACGCGGCTTATGCGGCTTTGGAGAAAGCCGGCTTCGAGAAGACGGAGGTTATAGTTTCTGAAACGGGCTGGGCTTCTAAGGGTGATGATAATGAACCTGGGGCTACGGTTAGCAATGCCAAGACTTACAACAAGAATTTGCGTAAAAGACTTCTGAAAAAGAAGGGAACCCCTTACAGGCCCAAGATAGCGGTGAAGGCGTATGTTTTTGCCTTGTTTAATGAGAACTTGAAGCCTGGCCCAACCTCGGAGCGCAATTTTGGGCTGTTCAAAGCGGATGGGAGCATTTCTTATGATATTGGGTTTACGGGGCTTGTTCCTTCTTCGGCAACGTCTTTGTTAAGATCGTTAAAGGTATGGGTCATTTGGGCCTTTCTGCTAATTGGGCCTTTTGGCTATTTCTGTTTATTTGCCTAATCTCTAATTTTGCAGGGGACAGGAGTTGGAGGTTTGCTCGCATCCTCGTACTCGTTGATCTATGCGACGTGCAGTGCCGCTGTGGTTCTAGTTATGATTTCGTGACCATAAAAAATTCTTGTTGCCAGCCCTGCACACATATGAGCCGTAGAAACACCAGTTCATTGCTATCCCATCCGAAGGGAGAATTGTATTGATTCGGCCACTGCTCTTCGTTATTAGTTCTTTTGAGATTCTTTTTATTTGCTTATGGATTTGTACTTTTGTGCTTTGTGATGTATAGCAGTAGTTTAATTTGAATATAACTTCATAAGCTTCTTTGGTGCATTCTGTACATTAAACTTTTCAATTGTTTTTTTGTGTTGAATTACTACTGGGTCTGGCTGAATTTGTATCTGTTTCAGATTTTTGTTCCTTATTTATAGTGGCAAAAAGATAATGAGCGAATTATGAGAATCAGACTGACTAACCGGTTTGACCAATTGAATCGTAAACTAGACTTAACCGTCGGGTTGTAGCTAGATTAAAGATAGGTATGATTTTATCATACCTTAACTTGTTTAGTTGTGCTATTGGTTTGCTCTCATCCGGTTTAACCCCTTTGATCAGAACGGAATATTGAACCAACCAGCTTTTAAGAAATTGTATAGAGTTATTATTGCTCTTAAGGATTGCTTTGTGTCATTTCTCTTATATGGCTACAACTTTCAACTCACATGATTGTTGATCACGCCAAAAAAATCTTTGTGAGTCACTCGTCAAGATACATCGGCTCTCAAAAGGCGTCACATGTAGGGACCGGATTGTTATGAGTGAGCTGGACCTTCAACTGAATAGCAATGAAAACACCGTTAGGAGTGTCGGGAGTTTTACCCGACTTATGCTCTCAGGTGTGAGAATCAGTACCGGAGTAAATGTGGAGGTAGCTTGTGTTTAATGCTCACTGACCTCTAAGGATCCCCACAGGTAATGAATGAAGGTGTATTAAAGGTTAGTGAGTAAAATGCAATTCTCCAGCACTTTAGTAAGCTCTTGAGAGTGAAATGCAGCTTAGTCATAAATGAAGGTGATACCTTGCTATTTATAGCTGAAGGTGGCGTGTAGGAGAATCAGAATTCAGTCACCTGGATGCTTGGGAGTTAATGCTCATCAATGAACCCATGCCTTTTGTCATTCCAGAGGGATAGAATAAAAACTTCTATTCTGGGAATAAGAAGAAGTCATAACTATCGCAAAACTCTTTCTCCAATGAGAATGTCTAGCTTCTTCCAGGTTATGTGCTGACAGGCGGTGGACATTGAATGCTTGATGTTGACCCTCGCCGAAGAAGCGTATACTGGCTGCCGAGGTACTGCCCTTTGTTAGCGAGGACATTTGTTGAGCTGTGTCGAAGTCAAGCTCGGATGATAACCTCGGCTAGAAATCTTGGTAGTAGACTTTTAGCTGGGAACCTCGGCTGGGGTACTTAGCTGAGGTCCTCGACTTCTCCGAGGACCGGACTACCACTATCGACGTGAATCTTGGGACCCACTCGAGGTTGACATGGAAAACACGTAAGATGAGTGTTTGGGAGGATTCCATCAATTGTTTTCTTACAAATATAAAAAGTGATACCATCGGCACAATGAATGGTTGAACTAAGAGATTATAAATTCAGACCTTCCCCAGTTTAACATGCAATTCTGTTTTGAAACTATATTGTTTGATACCGGTATTTTTATCTTTAATTGAGTCTCGTTTTTTAAAGAAGAATTATACTCCCTCCGTCCCTTAATTATTATCTTGTTTGATCCAGTATATGAATTAAAAAATATAATTAATTTAATTATTAATATTGGTATAATATATAATTTTTTTTAATGTCTATGTATATGTGGGACGGAGAGAGTATAATTATTTGGTTCCTCCGCTTTACAAAAATTATGCGTTTGGTCTCCCCTCATAAAAAAATACATTCTGATCACTCGATTTACATTTTCTTGTGAGATTCTCCCTTCAATCCGTTAACGTTAAATTTTTCATCTATTATTTTAATAAATACCCAAATACATTCTGGTCACTCGCTTCATCTTCTTTAACTTCTTTCAAAGTAGTAAGCCAGTAACCTGGAAACTTCGTCGTATTATTTTGAAACTAAAACCACTAAAAATACACAAATGTTTCAACTTATCAGACCCTCGGAAAAATAGAAAGGGTACAGAGGTTAAAATTGAACTAGAGGATGGAATGGAGTACAGGGAGGAATCGATCAGTGTAGAAATCCTAGGATTCGAATAGGAGGTTGATAGACCCGATGGATGGAAGACGAGACTGGAGGTTGAACTTACTAGCAGTGACGAGAACTAGCTTAGCTAGTAGAATTTTGGGAGCTTGGTGAGTCGACGATGATGGGTTCGTCAATTCATATTCTGTTTTCTCTTTGCTCTCCCATTCGATCTCTTTCCCCATTTTCGCACAGATGACAAAATCTTGGTACTCGGAGCCCTAAGATCCATCATACGACCCGTTTCACGAATACTATCAGCCCGCACCACCTTCGCTTTATCTCCGACGATTCCATCCTCCAATCCATCTCCAACACCGAACCTCAGACTCCTCATCGGCTCAATTCAGCGGAACAATCCATGGATTCTGGCATCAAGAGCTATTCAATTTGGGTTGTTGTTGGTGGTGGTAATTCCCCTATTACAGTACGCCCTCTCCCTCTCTCTTGGACTGCCGCGCACAGGAAAAAGGCCAACCGCCAATCATGGAAGTCGCCGGAGCCTCATTACCTGATCTCAATGTTCATGACGCCGCTGCACCTTTCGAATCGGGTACTTTCCCATGTAAATTTCAGAAAAAAATAAGTTTCCCGACTCTTTGTTGTCATTTTCTAAATTCATTTTGCTTGCATTTGACTTTATACTTACATATGGATGGACCAAGTGGACTTGGGGGTTCTTTTCGCCGGGATTCATGGAGGTCTTCACCGAAAACACGAACATAAATTTCTTTTGACTCCCTTTAATGTTTCCAAAAAAAAAATTAATTAAAAAATGGGAATTGCTATTTCAACCCCCAAAAATGTTAAGTATACCCATTTACTTAGTTCACCCCCTTCAAACATTATATCATCTATATTACTAAGTATACCCCAATTTTTTTCCTATTTTACCCTTTAACAACCCATTTTTTTTCCAATTCAACTTCAACCCATCTCTTTCTCCTCCTTTAGTTGGGAATTGCTATTCCAACTGTTCTTCTTCTTCGAATTGGACAACCATGACAATGATTAATCCTCTCCCAAACAAATCTCAATCCCAATCCAAATCTCATACAAACCCTAACTAGCAGCGGCTGGTGTTTTGGAGACATTGATCAAGTCAAAACCCTAATTTCAATCCAATTAGCTATACATGGAGACTCCTGCACCGTTGATTTTATCGAATCTGAACTCTGCAACCTGGACTTGCGATCCCATCTCTTGAAACACACATTTTTTAAGAATTGCTATTTAACAACCCATTTTTTTCTATTACTTTCTTGAAACACACATTTTGGTTAAATTTTTTAATAATTTTTTGAATTTTTTGGAGGAAATGAAGTGTGCGGCGCCCGACACCCTAGGAATGTGCGTGTCCGCGCATACCTTAGGGCGTGCGTCGGGTGCCGCACGATCTTAGGGTTCTTAAAAATTTTAAGGGTAATATAGTCTTTTAAAATTGTGACAATTTTGTAATAATGGTAAGGGGGTATACTCAGCAAAATGGGGGTGAGAATAGCACTGCTCTTAAAAAATTTAACTTTACTGAATAAAAGAAGACAAGGGTTGTTTGAGTATTTTTTTTTTAAAAAAAAAAGACAAACTGAATACTTGACGTTAATAGTCTGAAGGAGAAATCTCACAAAAAAATACAAATTGAGTGATCAGAATAAATTTTTTTAATAAAAGGGACAAAATGCATAATTTTTACAAAACAAATCGACCAAATAATTATATAATTCTTTAAAGAATTACTATATCCAAAGTTAGTTAATTATGGTATTTCAATATGCACTTTCAGTTATAAAATGCTGACAGTAAAAGCTTGGACAACGCTCATTATGACTATACTTTTCAACTAAAATACTTCATTGATGCATTAGTAACCAACTGTTTGATTAATTGTTGTGGAGTGATGTAGTTAAAAATTCGATTTCTAGTAGCGTTGCCTTAAGGGCATAAACATATATTTTCTAGTAAATTACTTCAACATCAATTTTCTTAATGTTTATAAAAAACTGAATTTATAATTTTGATACACTATCTAAAAACTTAATTTACACAATTAGTTTTAAAATCATTTTATTTGATAAGAAAAATAACCAAAGGGAGAGTCTATTTCCACTACAATATTTGCTTATCCACTTACATTCATTAAAATTTCATTTAGTTAATCAATGTCTTGACATAATTGCCCTCCACCTTATTTAATTGTTTTCCTTTGTAATTTTTATCCTTTATTTGTCTTTGCAAATAATATTATATTCAATTATGCACAAGAAAAAAAATTATTTTTATATGCAAAAATTTAGAAAATATAAATAAGACATCTTAAAGAAAAATAATACGTAGATCTATTTTTTTTGCTCACAAATAAAAAAATATAAATGATATAATAGACTAAACAGGAGTGACATGAGTTTTATAATATTAAATTACGAAGTACAAATTAGAATTTTAAATAAATTATTTGAATGGAAAATCAATTAATAAATATATATTAACTATTACTTAAAAATATTTTATAACAAATTAGTAGTTGTACAACATTTTTTTTCAGTTTTTTTGAAATTATATATATTTTGCTTCAAAAGAATTATTTGAAAAAATTAAATGAAAAACAATAAAAAGATTTAATTTTTAGTATTGACAAATAGGTATAATATATATAAAAATATAAGAAAAGTACAAATTTAATGTTAAAATAAATGAAAAAAAATTAATCGATTTTAGACAAGTACTTCATTATCAAATAATTAAGGCAAGTATTTGAAGGTCTATATATTTTATCATGACAATGATTAATTTACTTAACCATTAGTGAATGTAGTGGATTAATAAAATTTGTAGTGGAAATAGACTCTCCGATAATGAAAATGCTAAACATGTTTCATTTTAACCTATTTACTACTACAACCTAAAGTTTATAATTACAAATTTTTATTTTCGAAATTAAATTAAGTAAGATTTTGTTTCTATGCATTTTATTGTTCGATAAGAAAGTTAAAGCTTTAAATAATTATACGCAAGAATTTTATATTTAAAAGAAGAAGAAGAAGAAGAAGAAGTTGTGATATGAATCAAATGAACTTTCACATTTTAAAGATAGAGGGCTTATGTAAATGAATTATTTATAGTTTACTATTAAATTAAATCTAATATTACCAAGACATTTATTTTGTATTAGAGAAAGTACTACGTTAACAAGTAAAGAAGATGAAGGAAGAAGAAGAAGGAAAATCTTATCCGAAGTTATTACTTTTGGTACGTCAACTCAACGACATGGTGTGAAGATCTAAGCGATTCAATACGAATATTTGGGTTTAACGAACGGTCCATAGTGTGCTTTTTTGCTTCGACTTACTCTATGTGTTGTGTAGAATCCATGAATTGAATTGAATTGAAAATCAAGCAAATTAAGGGTATAATTATTATATAACTCTAACAAAAGCGACAGATTAAAAACTAAACATTTTTTTATGACCCAAAAATAATAATTTCTCACCCCACTTCTCTTTGGCAAAATTTAGGAGCCTTCTTAACCCTTTGAGCTAACTCTGTATATCATACTCAATCAATAACTGTTATTGCTATTTTTTTTTTGGGTTAATGACACCACTAGTCCCTCGACTATGGCCGATTTTATCATTAGTCCCTTAACAATTTTTTTTTTCTCTCTGTTGCCCCCACGTCTTTATCCCATTTCTACCACTCATCGACCTCCCTTCCCCCCACCACCTTGTCTTCCACCTCATTCTCCCCCCACAACATCTCCATCCCCTTCTACCAATATCCCAGCCCCTAACAAAGCAAGAAATACTTCACAAAACTTGGCATTTTTCCTCAGCAGACAATCTGCAGTTCGAAAATTCCTTGTATAAGATTCTGAAGCGCATAAAATGAGGGTTTTACACAAATTAACTTGTAGGATCAAACCCTCTTCTTCTTTATAGTCTTCAATCAATACAAGAATAGCACAAAAGAGCATGTCATCTCCTCCCATCAGTTATGTTCAAGAATAAGTATACCCAACTCGAACAACTCCAATCAAACAATATTTCCCCAATTCCCCAAATTTTGAATCCAACAATTTCAGCAACCCACCAACAATTACCAAACAGTACGTAATGTATTTCAAGGAAAATTGAAATTAAGTGTGACGCTTAGCGTTTGCAGAAGATTTACCCTAAATTGCAAGCCCTAGGGGTTGCAATTTCAGTCTCAAGCCGGCTGGAACTGTGAAGATTCGCAATGGTGGACGGAGCCGGAGATGAACGAGATGCCTTCTGTCTCGTGCGAGAGAGAGAGAGAAAGAGAGAGAGAGAGAGAGAGAGAGAGAGAGAGAGAGAGAGAGAGAGAGAGAGAGAGAGAGAGGGTGTGTCGGCGTTGATGTTGCGGTGGGTTGAGAGAGAGGAGTAGAGGACACGGTGAGAGAATAGGTCGCCGGCGCTGGAGAGACTGGCTGAGAGCAACCGGAGCTATGTAGATATTAGGGCGGGATTCCCTATCCATCTGTCGCCGCTGGTTTCAAATTGAAGCCCAAAACTCCATTCGGGATTCCCTATCCATTTGATTTTTTAATTTTTAATTTTATTTGACCAAATAAAAAAATAAAAAATTGTTATAATAAAATCACACTAGGAATTACCATAATAACCCTTAAAAAATGGCACGTGCAACGCACATGATTCACTTAACGGAATTTTTCAAACGGCATCCACCAAAAGGAACAACCGTGTCTAATTTTTATAGTCAAGGGACAAAAATTTTTTAAAAATTTGTTAAGGGACTAATGATAAAATTGGCCATAGTCGATGGACTAGTAATGTCATTAACCCTTTTCTTTTTTATGATTGATTTTGGTTTCCAAATAAGGTAATTCCTATAGTGGTTTTGATGAATTTTTGAACTTTTAAACTTTCAATTATAGCAATACCAATTTTATTATACTCCCTCCATCCCGGATAAATGTTCATATTTTCTATTGTGAGATGTCCAAACTAATGTTCATAAAGACTTTTGATCTACCTTTCTCTACCGTTCTTACTAATATACCCTTAAAGCTTTATTTAATATAACACATCCCAAACAAACTCAATTATTTAAAGTAGTTGAACTCAATTAATGTTCATGTGTATTATGGTCAGAACACATTTTACAGCACATCATTAATTATGTTTCTTAATTTTTGTGTTTTATCCATTATGAACATTTATTCGGGACGGAGGGAGTACGGTTTTTACTTCGTCTTTACTCCTTGCGTTCTTAAATAATTGTCTTGCTTTCATTTTTTGTTCGTTCAAAAAAAATTGTCTTGTTTCTAATTTTTTTTTTAGAAAAACACTATTACTATTTTAACCTCACTTTTTCTTCTTACTTTAATGATTGTCTCTCATGCACATGAGTTTTAAAGAAAATTACATAATATACTAATCTGGTCCCAAAATCCTTCTATCTGGGGTATCATTTTTCTTCCTACTGCTTCGTAAGACTGGGACTGACTTTATAGAGAGAGAGGAAAGATCTAAAGGGGCTAAACTCTCTTTAGAAAATCTATTAATACGTGTACCCAATCAAACAGACAATTATTTAAAAATGGGAAGAATATTTTTTTTATGGAGGTAATGGAAAGAGATTTAAGTTCAAATACAATCTCTCTCTCTCTCTCTCTCTCTCTCTCTCTCTCTCCATTATTAAAGGAGCCTATTCCATGATTATTGTTAAGAAAAATTGCGGGCCGGTACTTTTTGTGCAATATTTAATCGCTAATTAACTCCACTATATTTGTTTTCATTCGCTTAAGTCTCTTTTAAGTAATAAATTGATTATTTGTTTCAAAACTTCCCGTATCAACATATGACGCTTTTTAATTGTATTTTGTGCATCGTCATGTGTGTAAAATATGCATCATCATTGTATTTTGTGATTTTTTCTTAAGTAATATGCATTGTTTCCCACGTCAAGTATAAAGTATGCAATGTATGCATCGTCAATGTAATTTGTGATTTTTGTGTTAAGAAATGTGCATCGTCAAGTATAAATGTGCATTGTCAATGTATATAACAGTACTATTTCAGTACAATTTTTGTGCATCGTCAAGTATAATGTTGTGCATCGTCAAGTATAACAGTATTTTTTCAGTATAATTTTTGTGTATCGTGAAGTATACTTTTTGTGCATCGTCAACTGTAATTTCAAAACATATAGAAATTACAAAATGTTTACCAGCACAAATTCATAAAAGGAAAGGAATAACACGAAAAATGTAATGTTATTAATAAAAAAGTATTGTTTCTTAATCATTTTGTCCGTACAAAATCATTGCATTAGCCATTTTGGCTCTGTACTTTGCACACTCACTAGCGTTAAATTTCGTTGATAATTGCTTGTCTCGGAGCAATCTTTCCATCAACATGCACATGATCACCCCGTAGTCATCACTTTCAACTGCTTGTTGGGGTAATGTTTGACATGTGCTTATTGGGCAGACATCTTGAAGTTGGCTTAATCATTGGTATCGCTTTGATGGCGATACAGAGATCAATGCATTCATCTTTTCTTCAACATATGATGCCTGTAGTAGAAATTATTCAAATATATTTATCAGTTGATTATTTGTTGTATTTTTAATAGAGGCAGCAGGGGTACATTACTCACCAGTATTTTAGTCATTTCCAAATGTCAGTTTTTTTAAAAATTTTTATGGAAGAAATGTCGAGGACCCATTTATTTTCATTCTCATAAAACACCAGCAGGGTCCAATGCAACCAATTACCTGGACGTCACTTTACCCTGGTGTGTTTATTGGGAAGATTAATAGATCACGTTTTATGGTCTCCTATAACTTGTCGTCAACGTGCATTTTAACCATATCTTTGAATATAGGAATGGTTGACTGTCGTGTCGGTAAAACTAAATAACATAATGTATACAGATTTAGTTTACAACAATCAATTAAGAAACTTATATAGTAAAGAATTAAGATTATAATAATATTACCCAAGAAGTAAAATTAAAAACCTTTCCGGGAAGGTCTTTCTTTTTATCTTTTTGAACTTATTCCATAACCAACGTCCAAACGTCTATGTGTTGTAAACAAGAAAGAAAAGAAAATTATATAGCTGAGAAAAACAAAATAGCATTTCATATAAAACTGGTTCATTCATTGCATTTAATAAAAATAATACATTCAAAATACAATATTATATATCGAAAATAAAGAATGTGCATCGTCTTGTACATAATTAGTTTTTCTCAATACAAACTTGTGTTTGTAATACACACCTTATGTGCATCGCAAGTGAAATAAAGGTTGGTTTCTGCATCGTGATGCACAAAAACAATATTTTTTTAGTACAAACTTGTGAATCGTGATGCATACCTTTTTAAGTGCATCGCAAGTGTAATGTTTGATATTCTTTTTTTCATGTGAAAGTAATATCAATGTGTAAAAATTAGAATACATACGTTGCTCTCCAGCATTTTGCGTGTCAACAAGGTTTGGATATCAGAATAACGAACAATTGGTTCAATATCCCTACCCATATAAACAATTGCCCGGCAAAAAGATTGAGGACCATATTAATAATGAATTCACACTACAGATAATAATGTTATGTTATTGAAATTCGACAATATTAAAATTTGACTCATTGACCTTCATAATCGTTTTCGTAAAGTTTGGCCAGTATTGATTTGGTGGTGGGATCCAGTTCAATAGGGTTGGGGAGATTGATCTTTGTTTGTTTGTTTGTTTTCTTCTTCTTCTTTATAGGCTCTACTGTATCGTCGGTACATGAGTCATTTGGATTCTTCTTCTTTCAGTCATCTCGATTTTGTACTCTTTTGACCATGAAAGAAGGAGTCTTGGCCCCTTTTTTACGTTCCTGCACCGCTTCATTTGGTGCACCCTCCAATTTATCTACCTCATCCTCATTCCTTTTTTCAGTTGCACTTGATATGAGGGCCTGTTGCCTCTCATTTTTCATCATTGTATTTTCTTCAGTTATTTGTGATAGCTGCCTTTTGTGTTCTTCAATTTGAGCATTCTGTTCATTTATTCTGACTTTCTATTGCTCTTGTGTCTTTTCAAAATCATATTTCAGACTGTCTATTACTTTGACCATGTTTTCAATTTTTGAATCATTTTCAGCCATTTCTGACTTGAGGATCTTAATTTCGTTGTCCTTGGCTTCGATTGTGGATAATTCCTCATGAACAACAGCTCTGACAGCTTTCATTGTAGTGTTTTGGTCAACTATTCTTGCAGCTTCTGAAGCAGTCTGTTCCGATTGTGGATTTGCATCCACAGCTTCAGTTGGATGAGGTGGTGAATTGACTTTGTGTTATTGGAGGGCGGCAACATCCATCACAGCAGCCTTTAAAAGGATATTCATCTCATTTCTTCCTTCTCCCCAGAAGAGGGCTTTTTCATCTTGAATTCTTTTCAAAAGACCCCTAAACCTCTGTAAAAACATAAAAAAATTGTAAATTTTTTAGAGAATGCGCATGGCAAATGTACTCTTTTATACTTTTTTATTACAATATTGTGCATCATTAAATAAAAAGTTGTGCATCGTCAAATAAAAAGTTGTGCTTCGTCGACAACTAAAAAGTAAATTATTTTGTGCATCATAATGATACTTTTTATACTTTTTCAGTACAATATTGTGCATCGTCAAATAAAAAGTTATGCATCGTGATGCTTAATAACAGTACTTTTAAAGTACAACTTCACCTTTTATGCATCGCAAGTTTAATGTTGTTATTTACAATAGTAAACTAATGTGTCATTTTTATATAACCACTCACCTGGTTGTTCTAGACTGATGAGCGTAAATATATACCCCCAAAAGTATATTCCAAAAGGGTACCCTTAAAGATATATGGGTCAAGCCCATATATAAAGGATAAGCCCAGCCCACTCAGGTAGTAACAAATCCCTATAAATAGGGGTCCTCTCGATGACCTAAGGGACTCTCTTCTCTCTCTCCTTACACAGTTATACTTTTTTTGAGATACTGATTATCATACCGGAGAGTTTTGGCGGAAAACTCTCCGCCCTCCCACGGTTGTTCACTTTTGCAGACAACACATAGCCGGATATCCTACCGAAAAGCTTCTTCAATAATCCATGGTTCGAGCACAGATTCGATACCCCCCGGTACGCTTATTTTTTGGCATGATCAGTTGGTTCTGTTACTTTGAATCGACACTGCAATGCACGGCCATTGAGGATTTCAACACTGAATTTTCAATCTCAAAAACCACTTTTCAGTTTTATCTAAAAAAAAAACCCCATTGAACCAGGGGGAAGAGACCAATCGGAGAGAGAGGGAAGGAAATCGGGAAGCAACGGCAGTGTGCCCCCACCCAATCAAACAGCCACGACAAGATTTCTGTGCAAGTAACCTTCTAGCAGATTCAAGGTTTAGAAGCACAGACACAATCGAGGCGACGAAAAACAACAGCTCATCGCTGGCGATTATGGAAGAGGTAGTACAAATTGGGTCAACTTAGAAGAGCCCGGAACTGAAAATAAACACTGGAGGGACCTTCGCCACACCAAGACGAAGCAAACGATGCAAAAATCATGGCCAACGGAGATCGCACGCGCCTGTATGCGCCACCACAAGCCGTGCCGTCTCCACCGTCGGCAATGTACTGGGGAGAAGACTGATGTGCTCTTACACGTTCCACTTTTGGAAAATTGCTAACAGGCCCCTCGTCTTCTAAAAACTGCAAATATGACCCTTTACTTGTGAAAATTATAAAAAGGTCTCTATCTTTCTGGAAATCACTCAAAGGCCCTTTAATTTTTGTGAAATTATAGATATGCCCCTTACAGTTCTGGTAAATTATAGATAGGTCCCTAATGTTTTAGAATTGGCAGTATGGACATTAAACTTCAAAAAATTAAACTTTGGCTCCTACGCTTCCTGGAAATTAAAATTTGTTCCCCTTACTTCTGGAACGTTGCAAATGGGCCCCTCCACAATATTTTAAGGTGACCTCCTTCCATTTTTTACCCTCAATCTATATATATTTTGCTTTCATTACATTGTTTTTAATAGAGCAAAAATATGAAATACAAAATTAGCCATCAAATCTTAAATTTAGGATAAATATACAATTCATATGCTTATTAATTGTTTAAAATTAGTGTAAATCACTAATAAATGACATGCTATGCTAATAAAAGGAACAAAAATGCATGATTAAAATTAGAATTTCGAGCTTAAATGATAGTACCACGTTACTTTTATCCACTCGTTATAAAATATATTATTTTACGCATTTGATTCCATGTGACACGGGTTTACCAATTTATGAATTTTGACATGCTAGTCAAGTTAAAAGTGTTGTGTGCCCGCTTATTTGTATGCTCAATTATATCAAATAGTTGCAACATCACGCACTTACTTTGCGAATAGAAACGAGTTAAACTCGATTCATCGCTATGCTTCAAATGAACTCACCATGCGACTCTAATTTCGATCGTATAAAACTCGTACATGGCTTACAGTCTGTCATTAACTTGGATTACAACGCTTAGTCCTGTGAAAATATATTAGCATGAGATGCACACATTGTTCATGTTTTAATTCAATAAATTTAACAAATCATGAATATTAGCATATATCTTGTGATACTATAACATGCCACCGGCACACTTTATCCTAAAAATGCGCGAGATAACATGCTATTTTCGCTTATGCATCACAGCTATTATATCGCATCATGACTAGCTATATAATACAGAATACAATAAATTGATGGTTGAAAGCCAACATCATTTTATGAAAATCATTTGTAAATGCAATCATAATATGATAAATATTGTATGCCCACTCGTGTCAAGTACGCGAACTCAATATACAATTTTTATCTTGACTGTCGAGAGCTCGACCTCGACATAACATGGCTAGCCCTATAGTAATATATTAGCATAACGTGCATACGTTACTCTATGCTTCAATTTCGTGAATTTGCACATTTTTGTGAGTTTACCGTATTTTTTAATAGCGCGACGTGTCACCATCATGTCTATCCTCGCACAATGCGTAAATGCTTACGCGATCTCAACTTATATGAAATAACAAGATCTTTTGCCTATGCATTAGCTACAGTTATTCACTGTCATTTACATGAATTGTGAGCATGATCACTTTATCTATGCGAGAAAAAAAATACATAATATGCATTTCAATAAAAGG
The DNA here is from genome assembly GCA_016624345.1 of Platycodon grandiflorus. Lineage (NCBI taxonomy): Eukaryota > Viridiplantae > Streptophyta > Magnoliopsida > Asterales > Campanulaceae > Platycodon > Platycodon grandiflorus. The sequence continues at coordinate 7,945,415 of CM028362.1, forward strand.
AAACTTTTGATCTGCAATGAAGCCTTTGAAATTTTCAGATGCAAAATACGTGTTAATGGAGCCTCGAAGGCCACGAGCAATAACACGTTGTACTCCTCAACTAACTGAACCTCGCTACAAGCCAAGGTTACTTCTGAAAGGCCTGAAGTGCCTTCCACAAAAGGAACCTCGCCACGTCGAGGTCACATTTCAAAGAAGTCCAAGCACCTATCAACATATTTATTACTCTCAGAATCTGAAGTATACAAGACCAACAAGCTCGATCAAAAAGTCCGTCACTAGGGGGCTACCATCGAAGCAAAGGCTATAAATATTACTTCTCGACCTCAAAACTACTCCTTCTCGCTCAAGAAGTGGAGGAATACTACTACTACTGCTACATATTGGCACAGGGCTACTATTCGCGAGTCCAGGGCCGACAATAAAGTCCATTATCTTGAGGATCGGCAGGAATAGGGCTGATTCATATTATTTTCCTTGCACGTGCACTTGATTCATATTATGCACTCCTCCCCGAGGGTGGCTTCATGATTTCACTTGAGCATCTCATTACGCTCGCGCCCGGGATCGCTATGCTCCTTCTTGAGCACCTCAGTCACACTCGCCCTGAGCTTCATATCATGCTTGGTAGGCATAGGGCCGATGCACACTACTTTCCATGCCCGTGCACTTGATTCATATTATGCACTCCTCCTCGAGGGTGGCTTCATGATTTCACTTGAGCATCTCATTACGCTCGCGCCTGGGATCGCTATGCTCCTTCCTGAGCACCTTAGTCACGCTAGGCCTAAGCTTCATATCATGCTCCTATCGAGCTTCATATTATGCTCGTTCCCGATCACATTCTGCGCCTTCCTGCGCTTATCCTCACCGCTCAAGTGTTATTTGCAGCTGAGCAGATTTGGTCCTCACCGCTCGAGTGTTACTCACGATTGAGTAGTACCCCGCGCCTTCCTGCGCTTATCCTCACCGCTCGAGTGTTACTCGCAAATGAGCAGATTTGGTCCTCACCGCTCGAGTGTTACTCGCGGTTGAGTAGTACCCCGCACCTTCCTGCGCTTATCCTCACCGCTCAAGTGTTACACGTGGTTGAGCAGATTTGGTCTTCACCGCTCGAGTGTTACTCGCGGTTGAGTAGTACCCTGCGCCTTCCTGCACTTATCCTCACCGCTCGAGTGTTACTCGGGGATGAGCAGATTTGGTCCTCACCGCTCGAGTGTTACTCACGGTTGAGTAGTACCACGCACCTTTCTGCGCTACCGTTCGAGTGTTACTCGCGGACGAATAGATTTGGTCCTCACCGCTTGAGTGTTACTCGCGGTTGAGTAGTACCCCGCGCCTTTCTGCGCCTATCCTCACCGCTCGAGTGTTAGTCGCGGATGAGCAGATTTGGTCCTCACCGCTCAAGTGTTACTCACAATTGAGTAGTACCCCGCGCCTTCTTGCGCTTATCCTCACCGCTCGAGTGTTACTAGCGGACGAGTAGATTTGGTCCTCACCGCTCGAGTGTTACTTGCGATTGAGTAGTACCCCGCGCCTTCCTGCGAATATCCTCACCGCTCGAGTGTTACTTGCGGATGAGCAGATTTGGTCCTCAACGCTGGAGTGTTACTCGCGGTTGAGTAGTGCCCCGCGCCTTCTTACGCTTATCCTCACCGCTCGAGTGTTACTCACGGCTGAACAGATTTGGTCCTCACCGCTTGAGTGTTACTCGCGGTTGAGTAGTGCCCGCGACTTCCTGCGCTTAACCTCACCCTTCGAGTGTTACTCGCGGTTGAGTAGTACCCCGCGCCTTCCTGCGCTTAGCTTCACCGCTCGAGTGTTACTCGCGGATGAGTAGATTTGGTCCTCACCGCTCGAGTGTTACTCACGGCTGGGTAGACCCCTTATTATGCTCGCGCCCGAGTACATTACGCGCTTGCCTGCGCTTCATATTACACTCGACCTGAGCTTCATATTATTCTTGTGCCCGAGCTTCATGTTATCCCACTCAAGACAAGCAAACAAAATGCCACGTCGAGCAAAGGGCACCTCGCCACACCGAAGTCAAGTTACGACCTACTCTTCACCACAATGAAGAAGATCGTAAAAATAAAAGGCACCTCGCCACGCCAAGGTCAAGTTGCAACCTACTCTTCACGATGATGAAGAAGATCGTAAAAATAAAAGGCACCTCGTCACGCCGAGGTCAAGTTACGACCTACTCTTCACCACGATGAAGAAGATCGTAAAAATAAAAGGCACCTCGCCACGCCGAGGTCAAGTTATGACCTACTCTTCACCACGATGAAGAAGATCGTAAAAATAAAAGGCACCTCGCCACGCCAAGGTCAAGTTACGACCTACTCTTCACCACGATGAATAAGATCGTGAAATAAAAGGCACATCACCACGCCGAGGTCAAGTTACGACTTGCTCTTTACCATGTTGAAGAAGATCGTAAGATTAAGGACCTAAGTCCTAGAGCTAAAAAGCACCTCGCCACGTCGAGTACAAAAGTTTTGCCATACCGAGCAAAAAGTCTCGCCACGCCGAGAAAAAAGCGTCGCCATACCGAGCTAATCAAGTCTCGACACGTCCGAGCAAACCAAGTCTCGGTCAAACCGAGTATTTATACAAGTATTCCCTGCCAAAATCAAATACCCAAGACACGTCTTCAAGTTCAAGACGAAAAATGCAAACTCTCGGCACAACAAAAGAGAATCACGAGTAAATACTACTCCTCACCCTCGAGATAAATCTCGAAGAGCAAGGAGTGGGGGGCTTCTGATGAGCGTAAATATATACCCCCAAAAGTATACTCCTAAAATGGTACCCTCAAAGATATATAGGCCAAGCCCATATATAAAGGATAAGCCTAGCCCACTCAGGTAGTAACAAATCCCTATAAATAAGGGTCCTCTCGATGACCTAAGGGACTCTCTTCTCTCTCTCCTTACACAGTTATACTTTCTCTGAGATACTGATTATCACACCGGAGTGTTTTGGCGGGAAAACTCTCTGCCTTCTCACGGTTGTTCACTTTTGCAGACAACACATAGCCGGATATCCTACCGAAAAGCTTCTTCAATAATTCATGGTTCAAGCACAGATTCGATACCCCCCGATACGCTTATTTTTTGGTATGATCACAAACCGTAATAAAATTTGATTCACCGAGTTCTCTCGATAGCCCAGATAAATCCCATTTGACAAATCTTGGGATATATTTTTGGCGAGTCGCTTGCACAATGTCGCTTTACTCGCACAACCAGTACTGCATACATACATAAATTGAACACTGTTAATATGACCAAATCTACATGCTTCATACACATAAATTACACATAATATCAAATGAACTTAAATTTTACCTCGAGCAATAGCACACATCTTTCAATGCATTGATCAAGCTGCTGCTTCTAAGCTCTCCAACGGCATATCAACTACATGTTTTGACCAATTGTAGTTTGATATTTTGTTAATGTCGGAGACAAGATACGTGAACGCCTAAGGTTTATAGGAGGTCTTGGATGCCACCAATAACGTCGCGAGGACAAGAAGTGTCATCAATGATGCCATGCAGTAGACATTGATTTGTTGGACACTGTCTGTCCTTTCCTTGATTTTATCAAGGATCATTTTTTGCTTGAGCCTGACGTCTTTTGTTTGTTTAGAAATCTTCTCAGGGAAGCACCTTTCAAGAAAATAGGTGCACTCCAATTTGTAGAAGGAGATGTTGATTTTCTCAGCACCATCCTTGATTCCAAATATAAGCTTGACATCTTTTGTCCTAAGCTTTAGTATTTTTCCAGCCATTTGGAAGTACCCAAGTCCTTTGACGTAGCACTTGGCAATACACCTTATTATTCCATCATCCTTCTTAGAATGATCGCGGAGTACGTTTCCGCCAATGATGCAATCTATTATGTTCCAGAATGGTGTCTTTTTCAACACCGTTATATGGTCTTCCCTGAAACTAAAAAGGTATTTGGTCAATTAGAGACATCATACTTTACCTGTATACATTTCTATTCCTCACACCTGCATAATAATTATATTTGTTAGATTTGATTGTGCATTTTCAAGTATAACATGTGCGTCGTCAATGTTATTTTTATGAATATGTGTTAAAAATTATGCATCGTCAAGTATAATTTTTGTGCATCGTCAAGTATAACAGTACTTAAAAAATTTATGCATCGTGATGGACAATATTACAGTACTTTTTTGTTCATCGTGATGGACAATATGTGCATTAGGACGCACAACATTTTTCATTGCGACTCACAAGTTTTGAACCCAAAACAAAACGGTGTTTTTAACGTTTTCAGTGAATGCGATTCATTAAAATAATGCAATACGATGCATCAAAAATAAAAAAAGTTTGCAATACGATGCATAAAATTTGTGCATCGTGATGAAAAATCCTTACAAACGGTGTTTTATATTCAGTTTTATATGCAAATTTGTAACCCTAGAAACGATATTCAAGAACATTTATGCTCTGTTTTTGAAACCCTAAAATGTATTCATCAATACTAACCTGATATTTTGTTTTTGTTGGTTCTAGTGGTTGTTGCTTTCTTCCCGGTGCTCTTTTGTAGTTGAGAATATATTTTTTTCTTTGTTTGATAGTAACACACGATAATATTTTCAAAAGTTTGTTTTAAAATTTTCGAAGGGTTTTAATAATTTTTGCTCTGTTTGAAGTGGAGAGGTTTTTTTTGCTGTGTGTTTTGAAGTGAAGAGGGTTAGTTTTGTTTTTCTATGTCAATACACAACTTTCGGTGCTTGGTAAGTGAAAAAGGTAATTTATCCATCGTTTTGTTTTGCGATGCACAGTGTGAGCTTCCGTATTTTTATGTGCATCGTTTTGTTTTGCGATGCACAGTGTGCACTGTTCCGTGCTTTTAAAGGGCATAGATGACATTTTACAAAAAAATATTTTTTATTGATTGAAAACAATTATAGTGGATTTTAGCGAATGAAAATTGTGTAAAAGGGAATGTACAGAATTTTGCTATTATTTTTAATAGATGTACTTTTACTCCAAAGCCTATATAATCAGGCCTTGAGAAAATGTCATAATTTCCCCCAAAATCTTAAAGGGGTTTCTAAAGGTTTTGAGAAGGGGAAAAAAAGAAGATTGGGATATCATTATGACAAATGACCCGTGCCTACTCTTTTTAGTTAGAAGATATCTTACACTCAATTAACACGCATATGTAATCTTTCTTAATTCACACATGTAAAATGTACCCCGACTCATTCTGTTCAGCAAAGCGTACAATAATGGAGTTATAATTGGAGTTAATTGTCACTTAATTTGGTGATTGTTTGAGTAACAACATTTATTCCATTTCTTCTCATTTTGTTAGTGTAAATTAACTACGAATAACCCCCCTTGACTACGTATGGATGGATATACCCCCCAATCTATCTACTCGGTTGTGTTAGTCCATCCAACTCAATGTTTGTTACAGACATAACAGGTGAACTTGAAAAAAACTATGTTGCCCTTGAGTTTCATGATTTCATCCTCTGGCGTCCCTGACCCTCCCCTTCTAAACCCCTTAAAACCGTTGATTTCATGACAATCGTTCATCCCCCTCTCAAAATATCACCGTTGACGTTCACCTCTCTCTCCCCTCTAAATAGTGGCGGTATGACAACCATCTTTGCCAGAAATTGAGCAAAGGCCGGTCCTAGACCACAAATGATCTTCCTGCTCGATCTCCATTCGTTCAATCCATTTTGATCTCGATCCATGCTGGAGGATGCATGACCAATAATATCCATTTAATTGTTAGTTAAAATAACAAGAATACGTGTAAAGCTATAATTTAATGAGACAAAGAGTGTGATAGAGAATGAGATAGAAGATTTGAATCTGTGAATGGAAGAACGATTTCTAGCGTTGATTTGAGGTATTATTACGTTATTGAATTCTTGTGAAGTTTCAATTTGGAAAAAAAAAAAATAGCTAATGGATGGATACTTTTTTTTTTCTTTCTTTCTCTTTTCCTTTCTATTCTCTATTTCTTTTTCCTTCGTTTCGGTTTACATGGTTATGGAAGATTATAATTTGATTCTAAATATTTTTTGAGCCCTCACCTTTCAGGCTTTTTACACATTTTTTATTTGGTCTCAAAATTTATTCATTTAATCTCTTAGATTATTTTTTTGTTAGTTTGCCCCATCCAGCAATTACCGCTAAAAACTCCATCAAACATTTTTTAAAATATTCAAATTACCCTTACTAGATTACTTAGATTGAGGGAACAAAACTTTATTACTTCAACTTTTCTCTCTTCCTCTGTTACACTGTCCCAAAACCCCAACCCTCATTTCTCGCCTTCGTTGGCTCATATCTGTTGTCACATCACAGCTCACACCTATCTCTCTCATATCTGTCTTCCATCCCTCAATCATAAACCTAGGAAAATAGATTGAGGGGACTATCTAATTCGATGCTAAATAATTGGAGAAGTCATTGTAAATTAAAAAAAATAAATACTCCAAGGGAGCCTTAATTTATTGTCTTTTTTTAATCAAGTATATGGATTAAGTAAAAATAATTGAATTGATTATTAATATTAGTATAGTATGTACGTAGTTTTTTTAATGTTTTGTGTACGTGGCCGCCATAATTAAAGTTGGAAGAAAAAATAAGAATAAAATAATAAAAGTATTATCTTAAAAAGAAAACTTTCAAATAAATTTGAAACTAACAAAAAAAGAAAAATAAGACAATAATTTAGAGACGGAGAGATGGAGTAATATATTAAAGTGACAGAGAGATGTAACCGGAAGGAATTTCCGGTTCAAGGCATCATTACACCCATGCATGGCGGTGGTAAGGCTCGAGAACATTCCGGTAATGAAATTGGGGCAAGGTTGAATTGGGAGCTTTTGCACACAAATTGCTTTGTTTAGTTTCAAAATGGACTGGTTGCCGCAGCGGCACTTTGGTGCTGTCATGTTCTTCTTCTGGGTATGGTAGTTTAGTCATATTGAAAAATGTAGCAATGTTGTGATAAAAAATAGTTTGGTACTGTTGGTAAATAAATAAAGCCCCTCCTGGCGTCCATAGTTTTTTAATTATGCCTACCTAGCAGGTTGCTAATATCCCAAATGTGGATGATTAATGGTTTTATATATATATATATATATAGGATCTAGTAGGTAGTTGGTAATTAATGTTTTTTACTTGAGATTGTTAAGAGTACTACGCGCGCCTAATAGATATATACCCCAAATGGTGTTGGTTTAACTTGAGTTTGATGATTATTTTCTCTTCTCTTAAGTCCTTTAATTTTGACAAGCATCCATCTCTGTTAGAGTTTTCCATCGGGTCGGATAGTTTTGGCGTGGGCAACTGATTGAGGGGGAGAGAAAGATAGAGAGAAACATGGGTCTAACAGTCTAACTGGTGTGCGATCGAGGTTCATCGATCGTAACGTACTCTAATGGAATTTTTGGGGCCACTAATTTGTGATTGAAACATATATAGAGAGAGAGAGTCCAGAAAGTAGTTGTTTAGGCACGTGCTTGTAACATGTCCTTTTCTGTGTTATATTGATTGACTGACTAACCGGTATTAATTAACAGTTTGGATATATAGAAATTTTCATTCCCGGCTTATATAGAGTACCGGTCGGTCAAATCTGAATCATAGTTGGGGGCGATTTTTTGTAGTTTACCCTAAATTAATAATTCAAAGAAGATGAAAAAAAAAATTGCATGCGATTCCCTGCAATTAACGAAAGAAAAAATTATTAAGCATGCAGCAGGAGTAATACAAGAACCCACTGTAATGTAAAATATTAAGCAAGCAAGCGGCGGGCGGGCGGGCGGGCGGGAGTAATATTATTAATTAAGAAGGTAATTAGTGTCAGTCAATCTTCAGTACTCATGTGTTCCTGGTGATCACCATCATCGAAGGAAGAATCTTCACCGTTGATTTGATCAAGAACAAGGACCAATCCCATGGCAAAAGCAGCATCGAATCCAGGCTTGAGTATAAGAGAGAATACGTCCTTTCCAAGTACCACATTGGTTGAAGCATCCACTTTGCGTTTTATCTCAGCCACTGTTTCCTTTGCTGCGTCAAATATCGTGCAGCAACGGTGTCCAAATGAGCCTTCGATCTGGTACTCCTCACTATGCTCGCCGTATAGCTCCACCGTTACGCTTGACCTTCCGATGATTGAAGATCTACGCACACTAAATATCGGTTTCTGACCGTCGGTTCTCTCTCCTAAGAAGCCTTCCCACCGTTGATGTAGACTCGGTCTCTGTAACAAATATACAGAGAAAATGGAAGAGTTAACACTTGCCCAGCCAGGTTAACTCTAAAATCTTCACATTGATTGAAGAGATAACGAGCAGTTACTACATTTAAATGAAATTTATCTCAATCGTCTCTATATATATATATATATATATATATATAGCAATAAATTTTTTTGAATAACGATCTAGCTAGAGGAAACCAACACTAATTCGTTGAGTTGACTCATGACTGAAGGCATAAAACGTTTAGTGAGTCAGTGACATTTTGCTTCAAATTGCTGATCTACCTTGACTACAAACTCGCTCATTCACTGAGTTGACACGTATTTTGGAGAAACGGATACAACCACAGAAAAGATTACCTTCCGGCGAACGGTGAGGAGACAGCGGCCAGAGGCGTTCATGAGGACAAGTTCGCCCGCATCGTGGGTGTCGGGACCATAGGAGTCGACTCGGAAGACAAGCTCGCCTTTGGGATCGTAGACGGTAAAGCCATCGCCGGCGAAGAACATGGAGGTCTTGAAAACCGTGAGATGGGTCTCTTTTTCGTATGTGAAGTCATCTTCTACAACGATGCCGCTTTTCATTTTCCCACTATCTCTATCTCTCGGTGGGCTTCCTGTTCTTTGGGGTGCAAAAATTTGTTAGCCAATAAAACACGTAGTAGAACGGAGGAGGGCGGGACAGAAGAGTTAAATGGGGGGAAAGATTTTATGGAGGATAGAGGAGGGAAGAAGGGTGTGGAAAGAAGAATCACACGGTGCGGACCATGGTGTTATGCGTAGGGACATGTGGCGAGAACTAAATACGAGTATCCAAAAGTGTTGTCTGGAGACGACGTCACCCGCCCGTATACACAATTTTAAGCCATTAAAGTCTTGTCAGAATCTATCTAACACTATTCTGTACTCGCTCCCTTTTCTTAAATTATTTTCCATACAATAATTTAGGATCAATCAAGTAACATCGTCACCTAACTTATTTTCACAAGGGTAAAACAATAATTTATGAATAGAAGGAGTGTTTTATGCCCAAACGGTTTGAATCGTTGATTCCAAAAATTGTCAGATAATTAACCATAATCAAACCGATAAATTACGGTTACGGTCCCAGTTCTGAACTGGCTAAGCCGGTTCCGATTCGGTTCAAACCATAATTTTTAATTATTTTTTAAATATTTTCTTATAATTTTTTTAAAAAAGATTTTATCTTAAAATTTTATAAAAAACATTTTTTGAATTTTTGAAACTTTGTAAACTTTTCATCTTTGAAATTATAGAGTAAACAAGGCAATTTTAAAATTTAAAATTTAAATTTTGGCGATTTTTACGGTTTGGAACCGGCGGTTCACGGTTTTGAGAAATTGGAAACCGAACCGTGTAACCGGCAGTTCCGGTTCAGGGACAATTCCGATTTCTCATGATTCCGATTTATGCAATTTTTTAGGGGAGTTCAGTTCGGTTCGACGGTTCGAACCGTTTGAGCATGTCTGCCTATGTATTTCGTATTGTGGGGTGTGAACATCACAAATTCCCCTTGTATTTTTATGTTTGAACATCATGTTGCCCTCTTATATTTTCTCATATTGCACAGAAAGTTCACTGGAGTGTTTTGAAATATTTTCTGTAAAAAAATAAAATAAGAGAGAAATAGGAATAAAAGTGAATTGGTAGGATCATCTAAAGTGGAAGTTTTAAACTACAAAACCAAGTCACGAAAATTGCAACAGAGAACATACCCTTGAGATATGTTTTGGCTTTCTGACTTTGGTGTCTTTAATTTTGTAATTTTGAATTTTTTTTATAATGATTGAAGAACAAAATAAAAATAAATAAGGAGTAAACTGTTGGTTTGTGTTTTTGAACTTTTATACACTTTATTCCCACCAACATTCTTCTTCTCTCTCTCTCTCTCTTATTTTTCTTAAACTATTAGAAAGAAAAATTTAACATATTATCATATCAGTAAATCATAAAACGAAATGCACCCACAATTACTTAATGAATATCGTAGATCAGTGCAATTAATTAATATCGTAAATCAAATTTAGTACAACTTTTTTATAAAAAAATGCAAATAGTTACTCTATCCATTCCTAAATAAATGTCTAATTTAAAAATTTTTTATCCCTAAATAAGTGGCAAGTTTTGTGTAAGTTACTAATTTTACCTTTTACTCATATTATGTCTTAGTGTAGAATTCTAATGTCATTAAGAGCATGAGCATTAGCGTACATGTAATATTAAAATATCTTAAAAGTCAACTTTTATAATTTTAGTAAAAAATAAAAAATTAACATTTATTTAGGGACATAGGGATTAATATTAAAAAAATATTTTATCATTAACACTCATCGAATTATAGATTTAATTATTTGTAAATATGCTTGATTTTTTTAAAAGATAACAATCATTCAAACAGATGGAGTAAATATTTTATTTTTATTTAAAAAAAAAACTTTCTTTTGGCCAGACCGCCAGAGAGAGGCAAATTAAATAGGCAGCATAGTAATTAAGCCTAAAAAAAAAGTTGAAGTAGATATCATCTTCTTTTTATTGACGACTGAAAAAGATTCTTGTCTAAATCATTATTCATCAACAACCACGTACTTGAGCTACTCCATATAATTGAAACGGAAAATCTCATTAATTATACAACTAGTCTAGCTACTACACATATGATAGCATGCATGGGGACAATAAGTTATTAAAATATTAGTTAAAACTTGCAACTTGCAATATAATACTGGATTTTGTCCACAACTGATCGGGCGCAAAAGGCCTATTGTGATTGGGATAGGTTTGTTGGATATTGATTTATTGAAATTATATTTATTAAAATTATTTTATTTTATTAATTATTAATTTTGTCTTTTTTTAGTTTATTAATTATAATTATTAATTTATATATTTTAATTTTTTTGAAGAAAGAATATTTTAAGAAGATTTAATGAGTTTAGAGTTTATGAAGTTAATGAATTTTAGGCCGGTTTATATTGTTAAGCCGTGTTGTGCCATATTGTTCAATGTGAGAGTCATAGCTATCTTGAATTATTTTGCGCAAGAATCCTTGATAAATGGTAAGCCTATTTTTTAGGTTTAATTCCTTGTTTTTATACTAACCTATTACCCTTTATATGATAAGTTGTTGTCTTATTGAATAAGGTTTCTATGTCATACTCGAAGTCTATATATACTAGAGGATTTAGCCTTGAAAACTAACGAAATACAAAGCAAAAGAGTGAATACATAGAGTTTTTCTGAGAGATTTTTTAAAAGATTGCTGCTGCTTTTACGAATGAGTCCTTCAATGTGTCTTCATCCAAGGACTCATTAATAGTGTTTCCAGCGCAGTTCTTTTTGTTTTCATACATCCTTTGTTTATTAGATCTGATATGATATATCTTTAGTATTTTTGGGTGAGCTATTTTCAAATGAATACATCCGCTACATGTAGAGTTTTTCATATGATTTTCACTAATTGTTAGGTTTTCATATTTGTATTAAACTACAAGTTTTTATCTAGTGAAAGTTTCGTCATATTGACAAATCAACAAGTTGTTACTTGTTGAATAAATATTTACTCTGTGTTCAATCTCGTACTTCTTCCTTATACTTGTTTTATTATTTCGCTGCCATTTATATTAATGTATTATTCAATGTGTTCACTTCATTGGTCATTGGTGTTTTATTTGTTACAAATAGTTGCTTTTCTCTATTTATTTGTTTATATATCTTGTTTTAATGTGGCTGCAATCTTTTCAATTAGTATCAGAGCCAACAATTGATGCACAAAGTGAAGGTCCTGACTAAATTTTAGCCATGATGAATGTTCAAAATAATAGCTATCACAAGATTTTCATTCTTGATGATACAACTATTCTAGTTGGAAGAACCAGGTGCGTATTTACATCAAATCAATTGATTTGATGAACGTGCATGGTGTGTTATTGTTACAGGTTGGTCTCCTCCAATGAGGATAGCTGATAAAGGTGATAACTTACCTAAATTTGAAATTGATTGGACTAATTAATGAACAATTAGTCTTGGCCAACTACAATTCTAAAGCTATGTATGCTATAAATTCTAATATTGATGTTAATCTCATGAAAATGATCTCTAACTTTAGTTCTGTCAAGGACACATGGGATGCTCTTCAAAGACATCGTGAAGGATCCAATAGTGTGAGGCAAAATAAACTTAGAATGATAATGACTAAATTTAAGAATTTAAGAATGGAAGAAATTGAGGACATTTCTTCCTACAGTACCAAGATTATTGAGCTATCTAATGAATCACAATCTTTAGGAGATCATATCTTTAATAGTAGATTGGTGAGCAAACTCATGAGATCTTTTTCTGAAAAATTGAACATTAAAATTTCGGCTATAGAGGAAGCTCATGATACTACTACTCTTGATCTTAATGAATTAATTGGTATTTTACAAACTTTTGAGTTGAATCTCACTCAACAATCCAAAGGCAAAGAAAAGGTAATTGCCTTAAAAACTCGGACTGAAAATGAGGATGAGTTATTTGAAATTTGTAATAAAATGAGCAAATCTGATATGAGTGATGAATCAATGGGTTGGTTTGTTAAAAAAATTGGAAAATTCTTGAATAAAGGAAAAAGTCAATTTGGCTTATAAAATATGTAAAATTACTAACACTAATTTTATGAATTTTGCCTTTAAACCTAATCCTAGTAGGTTTCAGGAAGCTCCTATTACATGTTATGGAAATCAAAATGAGCCAAGAAACATAGATACAGTTCAATGCTTTGCTTACAAAGGATTTGGTCATTATGCCAATAAATGTGCTAACATACTTCGAAAGAAAGGTATGAATCTTATTGCTTCTTTAAGTGATAATGAAGAGGAAGAATCTGATGTCTTATATAGTCTGTATGCAAGAGAAAGACCTTTGCCTATGAATCATTTAAGACTACGTAGGAATGTAATCAGTAATGTGGGCACATCCAACAGTATATCGGTAAAACCAAGCCCTACTGTTTTAAATCCCACCTATTTTAATACTTCTTCTTCCAGTCTATTTTTACTTCTAAGGATTTGGATGATTCTGATAAAAAATTTATGATTTTGAAAAAGACAATAAGGATCTTTTTTGTAACTGGAAAGAAAAATGTATTTTGGTAAAAGATCTTATGAAAGAAAAGGAAAATCTCTTTACTGAAAATGAATGTCTTACTACTGAAAATGATGATAAAAAAGGAGTCCTTGCATGTTTGGAATCTCTCCTCACCAAACGTGATATGAAATTTGAAATAGTCAAAATTGAACTTGATAAATCTAATGGGACTTTGCATAGGTTGAACACAGGAAAGGCTATGCTAAATGAATTTCTTGAAATAGGTAATGAGGGTGGAGTTGGGTAGAAAGTTTCTAAAGCCTTTGTGTTTGTTAAAGATATTGGACAATGTTCTAATAATTCTTCAAATGCTTTAAAATCTATTATCAAAAATAAGCCTAAAAAGAAACATCAATCTAGGAAACAAAGATATTTTTGTCATTACTGCTATGTTTTGGGCATATAAAATCATAATGCTATAAAAGAAAAGCTGATTTGGCCAAATAGAAAAATCACAGTTGGATGAAGTCTCCTATGTTTCCTCACCCAGAACTGTTTGGACCCAAAAATCTATAATTCTTTGCCATGTTACTTTTACCTCTCTTAAGACATTGCAGGTGCATGGTATTTTGATAGATGATGCTCACGACATATGACAAGTTCCAAAGATCTTTTGAAAAATTATAAAAATGTCACAAGTGGGTGTGTAACATATGAAGGTGGTGCACAAGGAAAGGTAATTGGTAAAGATAATTTGAATGTTCAAGATTTACCTAAGTTAACAAATGTGTACCATGTTGAAGGGTTAACTACAAATTTGATTAGCATAAGCCAGTTATGTGATGAGGACATGCATGTGAAGTTTAATAAAGAAACATGTGAAGTTTTGGACAAGAATAATTTGTGCATCTTGTCTGGTTTTAGATCATCAGATAATTGTTATCTAGTAGAAAATGGTCTTATTTGTCATGCATCCAGTATAAATGAAACTGACTTATGGCATAAATAAGTAAATAACTTGTTCACATGAGTACTAAGAAACTAGATGAGTTATTGAGACATGAAGCTGAATTAGATACCAAAAATATGAGAGTATGTGGTTCATGTCAAAAAGGTAAACAGACTAAAGTCTTTCATAAAAGTATTTAAAATTCTGCCTTATCTAGATGTTTTGAATTAATGCATACTAATCTAATGAGACCCATAAAAGTTAAAAGCTTAGGTGGTAAAAAGTATACTTTTGTATTTGTCGATGATTTTTCACGTTTTACATGTGTATTCTTTCTTAAAGAAAAATCTAACACATTTGAAGCCTTCAAATTCGGTATAAGAAGATGTTAAATAATTTTAATCTTAAGCCTGTAAAGCTCAGGTCTGATCATAGTAAAGAATATGAAAATGATTCTTTTTCTTCTTATTGTGATAAAAATAGAATTACACACGAATTTTCTGCTTCTAAAACTCCTCGACAGAATGGAGTAGCTAAAAGAAAAAATAGAACTCTTCAAGAAATGGCACGTGTTATGCTTAATTCGCAAATTTTGTCTGAAAGATTTTGGGCTGAAGCTTTCAACACTGCATGCCATATAATTAATCGTATGTATTTGAGACTTGACAGTACTATGACTCCGTATGAAATTCTTATGAGCAAGAAACCTAGTCTAAAGTTGTTGGATGTGATGGCTCGATGTCCTGGCAAGAGGCCGGCGCCCTCCGAGGGCGTCCGCATGGCATACTGGAAACCATGCGGCCGCATAGGGCGTCCGCATGAAAACTTTGTATATCGTATGCGGCCGCATAGTGCGACCGCATAGCGACGGTTTTTATCTTTTAAGGGTTTTAGGGTTTTCTATTGTATCCATATATAAATAGTTGTATACCTAGAACGTTTCAAGGTGTGAGCCTCTAATAAAATTTCGTCAGTCCGTTGACCCCAATCTCTCTCTCTTCTTTGTGATTGATCCTATTATACTCTGTTAATTTGTTTGCTAGTCTTCCGCTGTGCGCAACAAAAGTATTTTTATGTATTTGGGAGTTTTTGTTATTTGTTAAATGATTGAGAACATCTTGCTAAGTTTGATTCTAATAGTGATAAATGTGTGTTCATGGGATATGATACTAATAGTCATGTCTATCGTGTTTTTAATCTAAAATCAAGAACTATTATGGAATCTATGAACATTGTTTTTGATGATCTATCTGATTTAGGAAGAAAAATTGTTGAAGACCAGGCTGATGATCTTATTGAAGACTCATCCACGACAGAATCAGAAGTGACCATAGCAGAAAGCTCAATAAATCGAGTTCTAAAACATGCAGAATCAAATAAAGCCTTCAAATGTGTCTACATCAGTGAGCTCATTGGGAAATGCAGAAACAAATTCAGATTCTGAGGATGAGAAAACTGTTGTAGATCGATCTAAAGACATACCAAACAGAATACAGAAAGATCCCCACTACCCAGGTAATTGGTGAAGTTAGTGCAGGTGTGCAAACAATAAAGAAAAATAGTGTAAGTTACAAAGATATGGCCAAATTTGTTTGCATGTCTGTTGAATGTTTGAAAGTGCACACATGATGCTATATTTCTGAGATCGAACTTAATGCTGGCTCTCATATAGAAGCCTTGAATCTTGAGGGCCATTTCTAAGGGATGAGGGTTAGAAAACCTAAGAACATTCCTTTCACTGATTATTGACCAATCAAATGATACGAAATGTAAATTTAATCTATTGAGCATCAAAAATTAGAATTTTTTTTAAAAACACTTTAGGATGTGTGTGATATGTAATAAAGAAATAATGCACAAACTGTTTTCAGTTGTTTGATATTAAAACAATAAAATTTAAGATTAATAACTTATGTCAAAATAAATTTTTTTACACAAACAGTATTTTTAAATTTTATTCTTTTGCAAAATATGAACGGTGCAAAGTATCTTCGGACCGAGAGAGAGAGAGAGCCTGGAGTGTTAAAAAGTCAAAGGGCTATCTCATAGTATTACATAGGATAAACATGAATTTTAGCTAGAGCTTACTGAATTCAAACCAATTTAAGTTTAAAAAAGTGGTTTTTATCTTTGGTTTTTTGGAGCGTCTATGAGCCTCCAATTCCACACCTATATCTAAAATCAACTAAAGCACGTTCTAAATGTGAAGTTTTATTTAGGTGAATGGCAACACTCACCCAAGAGTCTTTCTCTCTCCTCAGCTATGTGCTGTAATGTGAAAATTGTTGTATTGTTAAGAGGGATCATCTAGGGATTGTCCATCTATGATAGCCCCTTCGTTCAACCAAAAAAAGTTCACTTAATATACGAGAGAAAAAAACAATTAAAATATATTTTAAACATAAATTATCTTTTAAATTGACATATATTTTTAGGTAAAAGTAATAGAGATAATAAAAATATAAAAAAAATTAGAATATAAAATATTTTATTTCGATTGTGGTGAGAAAATAAAAATAAAAAAAGGGAGAAAATAAAATAGTAGTTAGATTTATTAGTTGAGATATGAGAAATTTAATTTTTAGAAAATTGTATAAAAGGTGCTTATTGGAGTGATTTTTGTTTTTTTGAGAGTTAAAAAGTGAAATTGAAAAAAAAAAAGAAATATTTAGAGTGTGATATTTATTGGGCGCAACTACCCTGGATGCCATTGTGCGACGAATCTGGAGTTACGCATCCCCTTGGGTTTACCCAATCAGTTTCAAACACACAAACATATGTGACATAATTAGTAAACTACATTTAGGGCGTCTACAGTGGCGCCCTTCCTCCATCCTTTAAATACAATTTTAGAGTATTTTACCCATCTTTAGTTTTACAGTGGTTCTAATCCACCCTCTATCTCTAAAACCAATTAAATCACCCTCTAAATATAGAGTGAGTTTTAACATGAATAGTGATTCAAATTCTCTACATTTTCCTCACTTTATTTGAGCACAATATACTTTTGTTTAATATTTTAGAATGAAAATTATTAAAATATACTCTCTCCGTCCCTAAATTATTGTTTTTTTTTGTCCGTTCCTAAATAATTGTCTTGTTTAAAACTTTCTTTTTTAGGAGATTATTTTTACCATTTTACCCTTACTTTAATTATGAACCATATACACATAGACATTAAAAAAAAACTACACATTATACTAATATTAATAATTAAGTTAATTATTTTTTTAATCCGTGTGCTAAATCAAACAAGACAATAATTTAGGGACGGAGAGAGTACAATATATTTTTCTTAGTATATAAAATTTAAAATTTAAAATATTTTATTTTAATTGTGGTAGAAAAATATAAATAAAAAAGAAAAAATATAATGGTAATTTAGATTTGATAATTGAGATGAGAGAGATTAAATTTTTAGAGGATCGTATAAAGGGTGCTTGTTGAAGTAAATTTTTATTAATATGTTAAAAAAATAAAATTGAAATAAAAAATAAAGTTTTAAATTGTAATATAGAGGGTTATTGTCGTGCTCTAACCTAGGAGTCCATACTCCATATTCCCTAGTCAACCAGCCTATATCTGTCACACACTAAAGTTACACCAAGGCTATTGCGTTGACTTGCTGCCTGCAATTGCAATGTTTTTGTTTTTGTATTTTTGTATTTTTTTCATGCAAATGCAATGTGAACCAAACTGCATTTACTCTTTCAACTTTCACTTTCTGAGACAAGTGGCCGACCTAACAATTTCCGGTCGAACCACCACGGAGATCATTGACAAATTCAAACGGCTATAAAATTGAAAATTCTGTCATTAGCATGGATTGTAAGATAGAGGAATTTAACAACCGTCACCTATAGTTTAATTTCTCTTTTCTCAAAGATGAAAAAGAAGACGAACAACGGTCATCCAGCTTGATTTTATTTGGAACTCCTAATGTTCAATATTGTTACTACTTAATACTCCATCCGTTTCAATTAAAAAGTCCACGTTTAAAAAATTTAATTATTAAGGAATATATAAGTATCATTGAAGTTGGTCATAATTAAAAAAATATTTAAATATATTCAACATGTATATACCACATTTAGAGGATAGTGTTGAAAAGTTTATGGAGGGTCATGAAGACATAATTTAGAAAGTGGACTCTTAACATGAAACATCTAAAATAATATATTAGACTCTTTACCTGAAACGGAGGGATACTATTTTTGGATAGTTTTATATATTTATTTTATTTATATATATTGTTCATTTATTTATATATATTGTTCATTTATTTTAGATAGTTTGCAAACTCTTAAATACTATACATGCTAGTAAGATCCATAAAGGAGTTGATGGTTTTTGACTATATCATTATCTCTTGTGATCAAGCAACTTAATAAATTAAAGTATTGAAAGAATTAATTAAGAAGTGATCAGAAACCACGCAAAAATTTTCCCACAAATTAAGATAGTTGTGCTAACATTAAAGATAATGCATGCATGAGAGGGAGGGATGGATCGGAGTACATTAATTGTGGAAAATGATGATATGGTCTTCTTTAAAACCCAATAGCTGGCCGACTAATTAAATTCCTGCTACTCCTTCTTCTTCTTGGGAAGGCAGCGTAAATAATTCCTTGTTGGGAAATTGACATTTTTGGTTTTATTAAAGAATAGACTAAAGAGCAGTGATGTTGTCCTTACGTTAACAAAAGAAAAGAAAAAGACAACAAAGAAGATGGACATTATTAGTGGTGTAAATTCATTGTTGATAGAGACGACTTTACCTTTAGACTAACTGGGTTAGTTTTTCAACTCAGAGCCCGTTTGGTATAGCGTTTTAAAAATGCAGCGATTTAAAACGTAAATTATTTAAGACGCGACTTTTTTTTATAATTGCGTTTGAGATATTATGTCAAAACGCATCTTTTTATTCCCTACTACGTTTTAAAATCTACGTTTTGGGAAAAAATTAGGAATTTCAGCGTTTTAAAACGCAGTTTTTCTACCGCAGCGTTGAAACGCTAAGTTAGGAAATAAGGTGCGTTTTAACCCTGCGTTTTGGCCAAACGCTCAAACAAACAGGCTCTCAGTCAGGCCAAGGATTGAGTAGAAACGGGTGCATGAGTTAGATTGGACGTGAATATAGATAGATAGATTAGCATTTGATTTTTGCATCAATTGGGAGCAAATTTATAGTATTATCTTTTAGATTTTTTTTACTAAAACAAAAGGGGTGATAAAATTAGAAAATATCTCACTTATAGTATTACTTAAAATTTGTTTTTCTAAAACATTATAGGGGTTACGTGGGCACTCTTCTGAAACTAAAGCCAACCCAACCATATCGCCTAGTGCTCTAATCGAGCTGAGCCGAGCTGAACTTGAGATGATTGAGATCGGTTTGTTAAAAACTAATTCAAGCTAAAGCTTATACGAGCTACTCGGATGCTTGTTAACGAGCCACGAGTTCGAGCCGATCGAGCCAAAACCAAGTTCGAGCCTAGTGATAAAATAGAATATATTTAGAGACTAAGTTTAATCTTAATTATTATTTTATCGCTTATTCAAGCCTACATATTGTTTGTTTGAACGTGGAAGAAACAAGATGATAAGATGGATCTTTTTGTTTAGATTTGGATAAGATGATATACTAATTTCAATACAATAAATATCTGAAAAAGTTTATTTAAAAATAAATCGAGTCGGGTCGAGTCTATGAGCTGAGCCAATAGAGTCAATCTCGAGTCGAGCTTTGCTTTCTCAAGCACAAGCAAAAATTGATTTTTTTTATTTTATATATTTGTTCTTTGAGGCGTGAGAATAGATAGAACTAAAAGTTAAGTTGAGATAGTCAGTGATGATGCAAAAAAAAAATTGTGACCCGACGGTCCTGACCCCATCCATATATTCTGCCTGCCCCAAAAAAGGTGAATTGTCAAGGAAGGGATGATGCATAAAATTTCTTTTTCATTCAGCACGCCTTACCTAATACGCATAATTAGTTTGAAAGATTGGATTCAATTATGAAATTAAGAAAATTTTCTTAAAGAGAGTACGAGGGAGGGACGATCTATCTGCATTGCTGTTGACGGTTGATCTAATAATATATAATTGGCCTAACAGCCAGCCGGGTGGTTTCAAAGGAACCAACACGGCTTTTGCTAGCTAGTAGGTAAACTATCTTTAGTTCGTGGTTAACTCCTTTTCTTCCTACCATTACCAATATATAATATACAGTCCACTTAAAACTCTTTTAGACTCTGTCGCTCTCACAAAAATAAATAAATAAAATTTAAACTAAATAATGAAGCTTTCATTGGCCCCGCGCATCCGTACCTCCACATTTTTTTTTTTTAAGAAGAAAATGTATTTCTTGAAATTATTTTTGCAACTAAAATAGGCTCTCATAGATTTTTTTTTATACAGTTGGACCAGTTTCAAAAATTTAAGTTAAACATACGATAACAACAGAGTACTTATATAATATGAGTTTTTCTTCTCAAAAATTCTTTCCAAAGCTTTCTTTTTGTGAAACTAAAAGAATCCTATTTATTATACGTACAAAGCTTCTGCTTAATGGTGATTTGCCAACAAGTGCAAACTATGATTTTTTTTTTTTTTTTTGTAACTAGTGAGAGCCGAACACAAAACATCTAACTAAATAGATTGTTTCACACAAGAATTTAATAGTGGTTAAGCCATTGAGTCAATTCATTAGGTTCATGTCTATGCAACGTCGTCGACACTTGTTAAAGTTTTCTCTAATAAAATTAAATTCATTGAAAACACCCAATTTATTAAAAATAACCTCCAATGCATATTAGGTCCATTAATGTTTATAAAAGAGAACCTTTACAGTATGTACCATATATATTATATTACCATAAAACCCTCATTAAGTAATTACGTTGTAAATTTATTTTGGGTTGGTGTCATTGTACGGACAATGAAATGAATGGTATAGGAGTATTAGTTTTCTTCTTGACATATACCCGGCCCCACACAAGAATTTAGGAATAAATATAATTTGAACTGGTAAGCAACCTGTGACTGACTGCACATGGTGGTTAACTTTTTCTAATAATAACCGTGAACAAAGATATTTTTAAGAAGAAGAATATATATATTATTGGTTTAACAATTA
Source organism: Platycodon grandiflorus (assembly GCA_016624345.1). NCBI lineage: Eukaryota > Viridiplantae > Streptophyta > Magnoliopsida > Asterales > Campanulaceae > Platycodon > Platycodon grandiflorus. The sequence goes on from CM028362.1 coordinate 7,966,866, forward strand.
ACTTTATATTAGTAGTAGTTCGTTCAATTAAATATTAATCTTCATCTATCTACATATAAGATAAAGATATCATGTTTTTTAAATCAAAATTCAATTGGAGCTAGATCGTCACTATCCGCACTACTATCATATACTCAGAATATATTTAATTTGCTATCAAGAAAAATATCCCAAAAATACTCACTTACACAAAAATGAAAGATTCCAACAAATTTAGAAAAATGAGAAACTAACGAATATATATGTGATGAAAAATATCATAAAGAGATTCAACACGTACATATAGTTTTGAAAGAAAAATACATCATTGGGCATGAAAATTACTTGGATGTTTGTTGTAGATTTCTTGAAAATCCTGGCAATGTGTACATACATATATATATATATATATATATATATATATATATATATAGAGAGAGAGAGAGAGAGAGAGAGGAAGTTTTTCAGCCGATGTTTTTTGTATGTTAAATTCAAAAATGAACCAACACAAATGTTTAATGAGGATCAACTATTTGCAGGGGCGGATCTAGAATTTTGATACCATATGGGCTTGATTTAAAAAATATTGTAAATAGTAATGACCGTGCAAAATAACTTCATTTAACGAAAAAAGAAGTTACAAATAGTCGGTGACTTAATGAGTCTTACTCATTACATACATAATTATACCAAGTGAATGAGGGAGAGATGGATTTTGGGTGAGTATTGTAGATTTCTTGGAGACTTGGTAATTAATTGATGGAGAGAGAATGTGTGTAGAGTGGAGTGAGTGAGGGGTTGGCATGTAAATTTGGGTTACATAATTTTTTTTTTTATTTGCCAAATTTTGAGGTGGGCTGGAGTAGACTTGTCAAAATGGGCTTAACTCGCATTGTTAGCCCGTCCCACCATCTAAAAGAGGTAGGTTGGTTGATGAAATTCAATCCCGTTTAGGAGCGAGTCAAATGGGTTTGGACCGCGTGGGTCACGGATTGAAGCTGGTTGGGGTGGGTTGGGTGTGGGTTAACCCATCAATTTAATTTCATTCACTTTAATTTTGTTTCTTTTTTGGATCTATTTGTTTATGTTGTATATATTTAGTTTGAGTTTTAAGAAATGTAGTTATATTTCACCATATTATATTTAACATTAATTTTATTAAATTATTTCTTAGTTTTTGTACTAGTGAAATGAAGAATAGTTGCGAGTCTTATGACAATTTTTTTTTTACTTTAATTAGTTAGATAATATTTTTTTAAATCACACTTTTTTTGCGCGGGTTGGCCCGTCCCAACCTTTAACCCAAGGTGGGTTGAGTATTTGTAGTCCTGCTATTTTGACGAATTAGCCCGCCCGATGGGGGGTTATGATGGGTTACAGGTCAACACATCTCCTCAATCCATTTTGACAGCTCTGGACTGGAGCCCCACTCCCATTGCCTTTAGATCCGCCAGGACTGTTCGGTTTCTCACATGAATTGCTGAAATCATTTTGCTAATATTCTTTTAAGAAATCTATAAAAAAAAAATTCCTACCATTGTATATATAGTGCTATTTGTTATAATCATTATCCATTGTATAAATAATTATCATTTTAACAATTTGTATACAAATTAATGAAACTTTAAAAAAAATTGATTTATCTTTGTTTAAATTCAATTATGGTATATAAGTTGTATGAATATTTTTTCTTTGTTCTTACGAACTCTCTTTAATGAGAGTAATAAATAAGAATAATTTTAGTAAAATATAAAAAAATATTTATTAAAATTCTATAATGATAATTATTTTAGAATAATTTTTTTTTATTAAAATAATAATTATTTTGAAACGGTGGTAAATGTTTTAGTAGAATAACATATGTTAACAACTATTTGAAGAAGAGGTGTTATATGTTGTTTACAAAACTATTGTTATTGTACATAAATGAAGATCGTGGGTCAATACCCTAGCTAGCTAGCTAGCCCCAGGTCAATTTGAAATGACTAATACTACTAGTTACTCTCCCCTTTTTTTAATTATTATTTTGTTTAATCTGAGATATAAATTAAAATAAAATTATTAATTTAATTATTAATATTAATATAATGTATAATTTTTTTTAATATTCATTTGTATGTAGTTCAGAATTAAAGTATAAAGAAAAAAATAAAGATAAAATGATAAATAAATTATTCTAAAAAAAAATTTAAACAAAACAATTATTTGAAGATGAACAAAAAAAAAAAAAACAATAATTTAGGTACGAAGAGAGTACTAAATATTGGCATTCTTGACAACTTAGGGAGAATCCGAAAAGTTATGCTTGCTTGGCATGCTTAAAATTGAGTTTAAGAAAAGAGCAATCACATGTCAACACTCAACAGATGCTTCACTGACTTTAATACACTACTCCATTAGTAGAGCTATTTGGAAGGACTAGGGTTTCGGCTTTAAACATTGATCTTGGGCCAAGACTATAGGCCATAATTTTTTTTTTTATTTGGGCTTTAAGCCGTATCCAGGACCTGAGAAGAATGATGACCGACGAATAGGCATGTGTATAGAGAAGTGTTCTGCATAGAGCTCATTTAATTGTACGTTTTAGCTAAAATATATGGATAAAATATAGTTTATTTGTAAAATTTATATTTTAATACTGTGGCAGAAAAAACAACGTTTTTAAAACGCAGCTGCATTTTAAAACGCTGAAATTTGCAGCTTTTTTCAAAAATGCAGGTTTAATTTAAAACGCTGTTAGAAAAAAAAAAGTTGCATATTGAAGTGATACCCAAACTTGATTATAAGAAAAAACCTACTTTTTTAAAACATTGCGTTTTTTAAAACGCTGTATTTTTAAAATACTACATTTTGTAAACGCTGCACCAAACAAACTCATAGACTACATGGAGGCTGGAGCCATTTGTCGTTTTAAGAATTGCATTGACTAAAAGGATAGACTTATACTCTCTCTTCGTTTCTAAAAGAATTACTCCATCCATCCCTAAATTATTGTCTTCCTTTCATTTTTCGTCCATCCCTAAGTAATTGTCTTGTTTGAAACATTTCTTTTTAAGACATCACTTTTACCATTTTACACTTAGTTTTTCTTCCTACTTTAATTATGGGCCATATACACTTGGGTATTAAAGAAAACAACACACTAAACCAATATTAATAATCAAGTCAATTACTTTTTCTTAATTTGTGTGCCGGGTCAAACAAGACAACAATTTAGGGACGGAGGGTGTATATAATTATTTGGTCACTCAGCTTTACCAAAACTAAGCGTTTGGTCCTTCCTCAAAAAAAAAATTCAATCTGGTCCCTCGATTTGCATTTTCTTAAGAGATTCCCCCTTCAAGCTTGCATGGAAATCGTGCGTCGGAGGTCGAGAGGGGTGGGCCGACGGAGTAGAGGAAGGAGACGGTGGATTGGAGATTGGAAATTTCTAAGACGGTGAATTGATTTCCTGAGTTCTTGTAATCCATTAGAGGTTTTGGTTTCTCTAAATTCATTATGACACTTTGACCCCCTTTAATTAGAAAATAAGTAATTTGTTTTTACACTTTGTTCCCCTTTATTTAGTGTTGTTATGTATATATGAAGAAATGACCTAATTGCCCCCGCCACGTGTAAGCACATGTGAAAATCGTTAACTTTGTAACGGACATCACGGCCAAGGGGTTAACTGAAAAAAGTGGCAACATCAGATGAGTGTATGGAGCAAACCTTAGGTTGGGGGACTATGAAATTTGGTGTATACTTTGGAATTTTTTTGTATTTTGGCCTATTGTTTTTAAAAGAAACAAACTTTGCTTTTGTAAGAGTATGTTCAACGGGAGAGTATTTGAGTAGCTTGGTGAGATTCTTGGAAACAACGGAGTAGCTTTGTGATGACTTATTAAGCAAAAAGCGATTTCGGTAGCAAAATAAGTTACTGGAGCTTATCAACCAAGTGGGGAATAAACACAGCGTCGTTTAAGCGTAGAATCGATCAAAACGACGTCGTTTTGAATTGTGAAAAAAAAAAAATTGAGCTTGACTGATGCTGACACAGGTTGACATGCCTTTACAGGTGTTAGCGTTCTGATGGACCAATTTTTTTTTCCTTTCACTGTTTTTAGGCCAATTTTCAGCCAAAAAAAAGTTTTTTTTTTTTTGTATTAAAGTTCACATTTTTCTCTATAAATAGAGAATTTGTTTGCTTGATTCGGACATCAGATCATTTTTCTACGATTTTTTCAAGTTTCTAGCCATTTTTCCTCTCTTGTCTCTCTTCAAATCTGATTTTCAATCAAAATTATGTTATTTAATAACTTAATTTATTACTAATATTATTATTTACTAATATTTATCTATTACCAATATTAATAATTAATGCATGCTTTTATAATTAGATATTAATATTATAGTCATCATTATTTCCATTATTATTGTTATTATTGTTCTTATTATTATTGTTACTAGTATAAATTTTTTGAATTATTGTTCTTGTATTTACTATTTGAATTATTGTAGCCGTTTTACAGTTAACAAATATTTTAGGGGTATTTTGGAGGATTTAATTAGTTTTAAATTAATTAATTAAATTAAGCAAATAGTAGTTAAATAATAAAAGAGTTTTTATATAATTAATTCCTTTGCACTAATTAAATGTTCAATAATTTTTTTATTTAGTATAAATATTAGATTTGAAAATTATTAATTTTTAAAATTAATATTATTTTGAAATATTAATTTAACAAATATCAAATTAAAATTGCATAAACAAATTACAAGATTAATATAAATAAGATATAAAGATATTAATTGAATAAAGACAAAGTTGGTGGTGTATGTAAAGTTATTGGAGTTTATGCTACCGTTGAAAGAGATTTTTTGTTTGGGTAGCTTATGGGTAGCTTAAGGATATTTTTGTAATAAATTTGGGTAAAAAAGTTGCAATGCTCCCCATTATGCTCCTCTCCATTGAACGTTCTCTAATGGAGCATTTGTTCAAATTCTCAGTGTTTTGACAAAATGTTCAGCCCCGACAATTTAAAAACATATGAATGAATCAAACTTAAAACATCACAATAAAACGATCTTATCATCAAACCACTTACAAAATTATTCTTAAAAAAGAATAACTTAAAAACAGATAAAACGAGAAAACTCAAACCAATAAATTCATGTGATATGTAATCCACTCATTCTCTCACTCTTTCTCTCAAAGATTTCACTTTAACTGGTCCCTTCTTTTTCATCATCTCATCACTTTCTTTCTGTTCCCTTTACGCCTGTTAATATATCAGATGTAAGTATATACGAATCCGATTTGAAATCGTATTTTGTCAATTATATTCGATTCGATAACCCGATCGGTCATATGTATGTAAATTATATCATATCTTAATCTGATACTAGTTGATATATTCGAAGAAATATCCGATTCGATCCAAAATTCTTGTTAATAAAATTTTATGAATAAAATAAAATAAAATTTTATCAACACCATCATATATTCATGATTAGTATATATACTATGCATGTGTATAATAATAAATAAGTTAATTTAGATCGGATCGGGATCTTAACGGATTGAATATAGATAATACATATCCAATCCACTAAGTAACAAATTATCGAATTCAGACTGAATTCGGGTTATTGGACTATCATACAAATCAATATCCAAAAATTTTCTTCAAAATTGGATTGGATTCGGTTAAAAATCCGATAGATTGACAGACCTAGAGCCCGTTTAATCGAGCGTTTTGGCCAAAACGCAGGGATAAAACGCAGCTTATTTACAAAAAATGTGTTTCAATACTGCGGCAGAAAACGCAGCGTTTTCAAAACGCAGCTGCGTTTTAAAACGCTGGAATTCCCAGCTTTTTCCCAAAACCCAGGTTTTAAAACGCTCCTAGGAAAAAAAAAACTGCGTATTGAAGTGATATCCCAAACGTATTTATAAGGAAAGACCTCCGTTTTTAAAACACTGCATTTTTTAAAGCATACCAAACGGGCCCCTAATTCCCTTTTCATAAAGCAGAAACCCCCTTCATTCAACTTTTCGTTCTCCCTCATCTCTCTTTCTCTTTCACACTAGGAATTTCTTGCTTAGATTCTTTGAAGAAGCTATGGGAAGAGATTGAAAATCCTTGCTACGCATTTGGCGAATAATAGATCAGGCATCAAATATGAAGAATCAAGGGGATGGATCAAAATTTCTTCGGTTGATCCTCGTAATTTAATCTCTTCTATTCTTCTTCTTCTTTTTGAAAATTAGTTATTCATTCACAGAATTTAGACACTCCGTGAGCTCTAGCCATCTAATCTTTTACGCCCTAGATGAATTTCCCATAAGCTCTTAACCTCATTTTGTAATATAAAAAGATAAATTCTTTTAAAATCTCTCTTCTTCCTTATCTTTTTTTATTTAACAAAAGAAATATTCCTTTAGAATTTCAATAGGGCTTATGCAGGTTACAAAGTCACTCAGAGAAAAGATGGTAAATGACCATAATAATCCTCTTAAGTAATTTGGACATGACAATTTCCTTTAGTCTTATTAACGTCCTCCGTAGCAAGGGTTCTTATGTGGGTTGAATTTAAATATTGGAAGTTGACGTGGACAAATTCATGATCGAGGGTCTAAATTAAGTAGTACTAGTTAAAGAGCCCGTGCTCTGCACGGGTTTAATTTGATTTTGATATTAATTGATATATTTTAAAAATATTTTTAAAAAAAATTTATCGTTATTTAATATAGATGTTTGTTGACTTAATATTTGACCAAAATTAAGTGTCGTTAATATATGTATTTTCGTTTCTATACATTTTTTAAGTATCCTTTTATGATTTAGTAAAAAAAAAAAGGTATCCTTTAATAATATCAAATTGTTGGGTTAAAATTTTTTTTTCATCTTGCACTTAATAAAGATATTTTAGACATATATTTGAAGAATTTTTTCAAAATTAAAAATAAAATATCGACTATAGGACATGTTGAAGAAAGATAACATTTTTTTGAACAAAGAAAAATTGTATAAGGATTGAATATAATTATATATTTTAAAATAATTTTTGAAGATCATTTAATGATTAGAAAATGTTTAGTTGGATACTATATTTAAAATATTTTTGATACACTATCAGTGCGAAAAAGAAATTTACAATAATATAAAAAAATGATGAAATGATTTAGATTTTTGTTGATATGTATTACATATTATAGACATTATTTTAGGACGTTTTAAATAAGAATATGAGACCCATAATTTGACATGGAGAGAATAACATTTATAAAATTAATTTTTTTTGATTTATATTATAAAATAACTTATAGAATAATTTAATATTTGTTTTAAAATCCTTACATATAACATAATTGGTTGAGTTAGTTTAAGGTATATATTCATACTTAATAGTGTGTGAGTTCAAATCTCATTGACAACATTATTTTTTCAAAGTTCTTCTCATATTACAATTAGAAGAAGAGTAATCATATTGTAAAACCTATTATTAGAGCCCGTTTGTTCGCGCATTTTGGCCAAAACGCAGGGTTAAAATGCTGCTTATTTCTTAACTTAGCGTTTCAATGCTGCGGTAGAAAACGTTGCGTTTTCAAAACGCAGCTGCGTTTTAAAACGCTAGAATTCCTAGCTTTTTCCCAAAACGCAGATTTTAAAACGCAATAGGGAATAAAAAGCAGCGTTTTGACATAATATCCCAAACGTATTTATAAAGAAAAAAGCCGCGTTTTAAATAATCTGCGTTTTAGAAATGCTGCGTTTTTAAAATACTGCGTTTTCAAAATGCTACACCAAACGGGCTCTTAGTAGGTACAGTTATATATAAGCTAATGACTTAAAAATGAAAAGTTATCTCAATTTATTACTTGGAGGCTTGAGAATTGAGAAAAATAAAAAGGAAGGTGAATAATATATATATATATATATATATATATCGGTTTGGCTAACTTGTGCCCTTAGGCATAAGTTAAGAAGTTCGATATGATATAGTAATACCCCAAAAAATAAAATTAAGAGACAATAAATCTCACAAAATTAATTGTCTTTAACTATCAAATGTAGGACCCACAACAAAAGTATTTCTCGTACTCATATATCCGATTAATGCTTCAATAGAAAATTAAATATAATTATTGATACTTATCTCGTAATTAATGATGCTTATCCGGGCATAGGATAGATTATCCTTATATATATTTGGTGGAAGCCTCGTTAGAGGCATGTTTTTGTTCAAGCCAATCAAAGGCATCACTTAGTCCACCAATATGCTCTAGCTTGTTAAAGTTTTACAAAAGGGACCCTAAGTACTTCAGTACTCTCGTTAAAAAAGTCGGGTGTTTTAACCTTTCTAGAGACACTATTTGTTTTAGTCTCCCCAAAGACACTAAATAATCATTATAGTCATCTTTTAAGGCATTTATAATAATTATAAGTGTGAGATTATTCATACCCTTAAATCCTCTAAGTACACCCCTTCAAATATTACAAAAATGTTATTAGAAAATCGGACCTAATTGCTCTTAGTAGAACACCCCTAGTGGTGTTTGGTAGGCGCGGGTCAAACACCCTTAACGGTGCTCAGTAGGCTCTAGCCAATTACCCCTAAAAGTGTTTGGTTAGTACTTGCCGAACACCACTAAAGATATTCGGTCAACCAAGAAGGCCAAACAACCATGTTCGTGTTGGAAAGAAGAATTTCAAAGATGAGATAGATAAAGCGAAGAATAGGCTTGCGGGGTGGAAGGCACGGCAATCAGCTCATTATGTAACATAGCGGGAGAGCTCCAAGATCTCATTTCATGAAAAAAGGAGATAAAGCAAACACCGAATTCAATAGCAATTGCAGAGGATTCTTGTCCATCTTAAGCAGCAAAACAGAAGATGGCTTCAGACGGCTGGTCTACTTCCTGCTCGATGAGGCAGGTCAGGTGGTAATCAATCCAAAAAGACTGAGTCCATTTTCTGCATGCTTCCTCGGGATTCAACGACAAAAAATCGACGTGAGGACAAAAGAACGATTGAATCTTATTTTAGGGTTTATGCTCTCATTACAATGTCGAAAGAGGGGTAAGGAGGCTATTTAGGGCTAAACCCAAAAAAAATTCATAGAATCAAATTAGGGAGGGGGTGTACTTAGAAGGGACTGATTTTGGAAAAAATGTTAGAAGGTTAAAATAGAGAAATAGGGGGGTGTAATTGGTATTTAGGATATTGAAAATGTTGGGGTGATTTACTTAGAAAAAGGGTTTACTCATAAAATTTAAGAGTGTAAATAGCTCACTCTAAAAATATTAATAAGAGTCGGGTTGAGGTGTATGCCAGCTCTGATATTTTGGTAAAAAAGTAGTCGTATTGGTGAATAGTTTGATGGGAATGAACTTTTGCCAAAAAGAGTAATTGAGTCACATGTGCCTTTCCTTTTTAAAGGAAGAATTTTCCAAACGTTGGCATAGTTAACATCATAGTTTAGAACGTACAATTGTTGTAAAATCTGACTGATTAGGATTTACAACCCAGGTTTTATTCTATCTGTCAATAGAAAGCATACAGAAAAAGGAGGAATCTTTGGCATGATGAAATTGATAGACATGAACTGCGAGTTAGCGTTTAGGACGATTGATAAGACTTATGAAATGAGATTCTGTATCAGCAGCGCCCTGCAGGCCAGTGTATGAATGAAGAGACTGTTCCTTCCTTTTCACCTGCTAGCTAGCTACTCTACAAGAGATTAATTAAGCTTTAGTAGCAAGCAAGGCGACATATACTACTATATATATATATATATATGTGTGTCTCAACAAAGAATAGCATTCGAAGTACTTAAGGACGTACAACAAGTGGTAATTCTAATATTCTTAGCCCTACAAAGGAGGATCAATTAATTAAATAGACAATCAATATATAGTTTTACATAAAACGTACGTTTGCCTATATAATAATTTCTTCCCCGGTTAGCGAGCTCCGTTCTCCTCCTCTCCTGCTCCAAAATAGTAGTCCAGTTCCCCCATTCTATATATATATATATATATATCAATGATATGATCAGTTGGGCAAAGGATACCGGACTCCAGCCGCTAGCATTCGCTGTTGTTCTATCTGGATCATCAATTTAAACATCTTCATTAGAGTCATTAATTATTATAATTAAATAGGTAAATATATTTCGAATTATTTCTATACTTTTCATAAATTATATATATATGATGCCGTAAAGGGGACTGTAGTAAATAGGAGAAGTGTTCCGTCCGTCAACTCATCATATCTAAATTAAATTTAAAACAAGTTTTGCATTGGGAATGCATGGGTAACTAGTAGTAGTATTTAAGTTGACAAAGTAGCCGGCCATTGGGGAATGTTAAATTGTTAATCGTAAAGTGTAATTACTTGGAAGAATTCGTAGAGTTTGTTTTTGAGATAACAGTATTCATGTTCCAGCAGTTCCAGAGCCCTCCAACACCTGATCAAAACCGAGCCCCATATAATAATAAAAAGAATTAGGAATGCGGCCTGTACGTAATAATATAATAATGATAGTAGTAATAAAAAAAGAAATTAAAAACCCACCCCAGGAAGAATCATCCATCATGCATAAAATATACTACTACTACTCATTATTATTATACCATATTATTATAACCTACACATACATACATACATTCATGAATCATGATGCATGAAACATACCCGAGTCTGTTATTTTGTTCCGAAGCAAGACGAAACGCGACACATACGTTTGTAACGCGTTTGGCACCAATGCTGGAACTACTCCCCATCATCTGATTTACATGTACCCCAATTTTACTGTAATCCAACAACTCTCTCTCCACCCTGCCCGCCCAGCAATATTAATTATCTATCATCTATCTCAAAAATTAATTCAATTTGAATTGGTAATAAAAATATATATATATATAGAAAAACAACTTACAACAATGATCGAAGATTCCTCAAGAGCTTCTCCGACTCGTTAAAGTAAACATTAACGACCTCGGATACGAAGTTTGGACAATTTTCATCTTGAAGTTGCTGTAGTTGCAAGAACTGCTCATCCAGCACTCCCTATATTATATATTGATCGATCGATAGGCGACAATTAATTAATTATTTTTTATTGTATTGAAGGATAAATACATATATGTATTAATTGAAGGAGAAAAGGGGTGGCAGCCAGGGGATATATATATATATATATATAGTATATAAATTAAATAAGAACCTGGTGGAAGAGCAAAGCAAGCAAGCGATTCATATCGGCTCGCAGTCGAACCGCATCCAAGCCCAGCATCCACAGAGGTAAACCCGTTTTGACTAAATATTGCTTCCGCTTCTGCTACAAATTAATCACCACTACTTTGAATGCAGTGATGGATATGTTTTTTTTGGTTTACTATTTGTAGAGAGGTCTTAGGTTATTTGTCTACTTTATTCGTGGAGAAGGGATTGAAGGCAGACTGAGTTCCCAGGTGCAGCTAGGGCTGCTATTTATAGGATTGCGAGGGTGTGGCCTTGGCGGTCAAGCCACAGCACTGCACTGAACAAAAGATATTAAAAGGACAATGAATACTTAAACCTACGATATAAAAAAAAAAACCCCATACCCGCGTCTCGACTTGCGTGTTCTCAAACTCCCCCTTGCAGCACTTTTCCTTTCTCTCTCTTAAGCGGCAGTAAAAGGTGAAGGTGTTTGCGCATTTTAACTTTACAAGAAGAAAATTATAACTCCCTAATACACTTCTTTTAACCCATGAAAAAAATAATCCATCCTTCATTCTTTTTCTGTCACTTTTAACCCATGCCCGATTAATTCATCTTTTCTCTTTTAAGTTTTTCTCAAACTCCGACTCTTGTGAACTATTTAATAAATGATCAGATCCCAATTACCAAGCACAATCCGCACTATACTGCACGGGCCGGTTCTGACATTTTGAAGGCCCTGTCTAAAATTTAAAATTAGGCCTCAAAATTAATAAAATATATTTAACAAAAGATGAAAATAAATTACATAGTTTATAACATTATACTTTTAAAATTATTTTCTTACAAATGAAGTACCAATATAACTAAATCTCCAAACTACTATCAAACTTTTTATTTGAAAAGTATCATCCTTCTGACATTCCTTGAAGCAAAATCTTCAATTAGGTCTTCATAATCAATTTTATCCAAATAATCATTCTCAATCGCTATGAAAACTAATCCATTAAGTCTTTCTTGTGTCATTGTAGAACGCAAGTAGGACTTTAATAACTTCAATTCAGAAAAACTTCTCTTTGCAGATGCAACTGTCACAGGAAGAATCAACAAAATTCTATATGCAATAATTGTATTAGGAAAACAATCTACATGTTTCAAAAATTTTAAAATATCAACAGGTCTATCTTTTCCTTGGGCAAGAATTCTTGGAGTAACTTTAATTCCACGTGTAATTCATTTTCATCAATGTTAGATTGTTCACCTTTTTTAAGTGCAGCTTCAAAACGACCACAACAAGACTTTAAACTCGTATCATCCAATGAATCCAACTTGTCAGAAGTAAATAATTAAGAAACCAAAAATATTTTTATATTCTTTATATTGTTCAAATCTACTAGTTAGTGAAGCAATAAAGATTAAATTATATATATATATATATATTATTACATGGACTTAAAATTGGGCTCCTAAATTTTTTGGGTCCTGTGCGGTCGATCCACTAGATCATGCTCAGAACCGGCCCTGATACTGCATCACCCTTTAACTCATCATCGTATACTTGCCTAACTAAGATTTAAATCTCTATAATTTTCCCTATGTAATAGAGTAATTACACCGTTATAGAAAATAAATCAATCATTAGGATAAAACAAAACCATTCATTAGTTGACGGCTTGACGCACTATTGTTAAGAATGAGAAAGGTGGGGAGGGGGGATCGAGGTGAATGTGATCACGCCAAAATGAATACTTATGACCACGTCGGATCCACGTATGTAGTTAGTTTTCAGGTAGGATGCTTTGACTCTCAAAAGGCTTGTTGTTGCAGGAACTCGGCTATCGCTAGAGAGCTGTAACTTCAACTAACAACACAAACAACACCGTTACGTGTTGGGGGTTTTACCCGATAAATACCCTTAGGCGTAAGTGTATGTTCGTTGCCGAGGTAATTCCCGTTGCTCGCGAGGACTTTGTCGACCTCGACTGGTAACATCGATAGTAGACTTTTAGCTGGGAACCTCAGCTGAGGTCCTCGGCTGCTCCGAGGGATGATTCATTGTCAACGTAAATCTTGAAATCCACTTGAGGCTGATATGAAAAACGTGTAAAATGAGTATTTGGGAGGATTCTATCAGTATACTTGCATGAATAAGATTTAAATCTCTATAATTTTCCCTATATAATAGAGTAATTACACCGTTATAGAAAATAAACCAATCATTAGGATAAAACAAAACCATTCTTTAGTTGACGCACTATTGTTGCGAATGAGAAAGGTGGGAGGGATCGAGGTGAATGTGGGGTATCAACCGGACCAGCTTACACGAACCAAAAGAGGGGATAGTAGAGCAGTGGTTGGTCTGCGTTTAGAGGTATACAAGGTGTGGGTGGTGGCGCTCTACCTGCAATTGCCCGTACACGGTCATCTCCGCGTGCAGTAAAGTTCCTTTTTTCTCTGCAGTCAGGGAGGGGTGTGGCGTTAAACCCCCTCACCCGACAACTCCCTGCAGCCGGTAATGTCAGCTCCACTCTACCTGAAAAAGAAAAAGGAGGAATTTGAAAAGATGACAAAACACAAGCCCCCTTTATTTACAAACTTCCTTTTTTTTTATCCCCCTGCAAATAAAAACAAACAAAAAATTTCCACTTACCCCTACCTTTTCTATCACTTTTTATCTGCGTCTCCTGACCTTTCTGTTTTTAACTTTCCCCCCCCCCTCCCCTGTGAAAATTGTTCGTCTTTTTTAAATCTGGCCATGCTACACCAGTCTCGAAATTCGAATAGCAGCAAGAAACGGGCGCCCGGTAAACAAGGCCGCCTTTTGACAAGTGCTTTCATTTGGGTTGACAGGTGGGCCAGTTGACCAGAGAGCGGGGTATTCGATCCATCTTATTCCTGAATCCTTGAGTTGTAGTGTTAATGGGGTCACTACTCACTACTGCTGGAATGAAATTAAAGAAAGAGTGGGGTGAGTGTGATACGTTTTTAAAGGGTTATGGGCTTGACCATTTTGCACAGTTACTGTGTCTATATGAATTTGACAGTAAGATTAGGGTTAGAAATGGTTTCTTTTTCATGTTTTTTCTTACTTTTTGTTCCCTCTATTCCATCTTACCAACTGCTATTTCTGTCTCACTTTGGTTCTAAATTCATTCTTAAATTACTAGTTCGAAGGTGGGACCAATATATGCTGTGATATACTAGTGTGTCCCAACAATTAACTTTTCAAACCAGCTAATCTATCGTGTCTAAACTTTGTTTTTTCTTTTTTTTTCTTAGAGGTTGACGGAACATACACTTTATCCCAATTTTTATTATTATTATTTAATATTTTGAAAGGCTATAATTAAAATTATATGATGCATTTGATGTGATTAGAACAAATTGTTTAAACACTCAACCTCGATAGTAGTGAAGTACCAGTGGCTATGGTGTAGGACTTAAACACTCAACTTCTCTATTAAGAGAAATGAGCAGTACTAAATGGACCTTTGGTGAGGTTTAAACAACAACGGTGCCTCTAATAAGGTTTAAACACCCAATTTTTTTAGTACCAGAAAGTTGTTTCTGGTGAGACTTGAACACTCGACCTTTGTTAAATACTCCCTCTTAAAAAACAATTTATCTTCTTTTTTTTTGGCCGTTCAAAAAAAAAAAAATGTTCACATTTTAATTTTCTTTTCTCTAATATATCACTTTTACGATTTTGTCATTGATTTGATTTCTAATTTATGTGATGAGTCTCACTCCCTGAACTTCATTAGAAACCATATGATAATATTGAGATTTGAATCTCTCCCAAAGAACTAAATGAATTGAAGGATTTACACCAAAAGTTGGAGCCTTTTTTTTTTTTTATTTTTCCTTATGGAATATTTTGGTTAGAGTTCTTGCATTCATTATAAATGGATCTCACTAACAATGATTTTGTTATGTCCTATTTAAGAGAAAATATTCTATGCAAAGATAACAATGACATCTTGGCGATAATATGTGATATTTCCCTTAATTTTTAACAGGTAACAATGTCATCCTATCAAAATAAATCAAAACCCCTAAATCTAGTTGAGTTATAAGACACCTTACATCTAGCATATCAAACATTAGTAAACCAATAGTGCGTCACACTAGTTTATACTAATGGCACAACTTTACAGTTCCCACAGAAGAGTCAGTTTTCTTTAGATGATTTAATAACTTAATTTGGGTCTTTTCTCCATACAAGGTTTTAAACTAAAATTTTAGGTTTTTACTTTTTCAATCATTATAAAAAAAAAAATAAAAAAATGTAAACCCTAAAAAAGGAACCTAAAAAGCCAGATACCGAAAACCAACCTAAAATATTAGTAATTGGTTACCCTTGGCCAGGGTAAGCATGCTTTGGAGTGACGTAATCAACCCTGAAATGCCTTTATAACATGTAAGTACTTTAGAAGGCCGGCAATTATATCTTCGATGCAAGAAAGTTTTAATTAATCAAAACTTTATAGTAATAAATATTCTCCCGTGCAATACTTACTGTAGGCATCATATACTAACATATATACGAAACTAAAACCTTTTTGTTAACCCATAAATGTATTAATAAGACGGTGCACTTGTTGCTTTGAAATTCCAAATGTTTGTTTCGGTTTCTACCCGCGCGCGGAAGAGGGATAAATTGAAAAGGTTTTGAGGTCACTAGCGCTAAGCGCATGGGATGTTTTTAATTAACTCCCTCCCTCCCTCCCTCGTGGTCTTGCAGGTTCATCGCTCGAGGTCGAGGTCAAGGTCGAGGATAACATTCTATTTTATGATTGTTCCCTAAATTTGTTGTTTTTAATCATTTGGGATTTCCCAAAGATTAAGAGCTCATATGAATTGATGATCAACAACATTCTACTGATTTTGATTACATAATCAACGGAGTTCGAGGGCAAGTATATATTATACATGTCATTTAAACTTACGTTAAAGTTTTGCTATTTCTTTTTCCTTTGTTAATTTCAAATATATTAATTTTATATGAGTTTGAATAAAGTGTTTCATTCTATGTATTTTTTCGATATATATATATATATATATATATATATATATCCTCAATCTATCTTTTGATGGGCCGGGGTTAAATCCATATTTAATTTCTTTTTCTATCTCATTATTGAAGAAACTGCACTATAAATAAATTGGTTTAATATATAAAACAAACTAAGTGAACACTAATTTGAGAAAGTTTTAATATAAATAAGAGAACAAATATTTCGTGACTGAGTACAAGAATATCAAATTGTCAATAAGGCAGAATGCATGAGTTATGGTTAATGTTTTAAGTTCTTGCCACATATATATATATATATATATATATATATATATATATATATATGCTAATTTCATTGTATGCTTACTTTTTTGTGTATTAAGAATTACGATAGTGAAGAAATTAAATTAAGGGGGGATAACACTAAATTATCATATTCTGAATTATCCGGATAACCCCTTTATTCGGGACAAAATAATCTCTCACTCCTTTTGTTATAATTTAATTTTAAATAAACAAAAATTGAGACTATTTTTTATTTTTAAATTTCCTTACATATACTTGTACCAAATAAAAATTTCTAAAATATTCTCACTCTTTTTTACCTTCCCTCCCCCCGCCCCCTTTTTTACCTTCCCTCCCTCTCTATATCGCTCCCTCACAGCCATCCCTCCCTACTCCTCCCCGCTCCCCCAACCCCCAACCCACTCATTTTTTATTTACCTTCCCTCCCTTTCTCACTCACCCTCCCTCCTCCTTCCTCCACCACTCCCCTCCCAACCCACCCACGCAACCAATCTCACCCCACATTTCCACACTTCTTATTTTCTCTTTCAATAGCCTACTTATTATATTGATATGGTTTTTTTCTTTCTTTTCTTAATTTTTATATTACTATAGTATGTATAAATTAATACATACATATTCTATTTTTTTATTTAAATAAACTAATCGAGTAGTATTTTTTCTAGGTTGAGATTAAAAAGAACTTTAAAATTTGTAATTTTATTATTTTTATGCACTTTATAATAATTATAAATAACAAGATTTATCTAATTTATAAAAATATTGATGTTGCATTAAACAATGAAATTAACCATATTATTCATAAAAATGTAGACAATAGTAGATTGAAGAAAAAAATTCGAGTCAGATAAGGGTATTTTTGGAAAAATAGCTTAATACTGAAATTAGTTTGGGCTACCAAACATCAAATTAGATAACTAGCGAAATAAATTAATCTTATCCGTAATCTACCACATAAGATAAATCTATAACCGAGATAAAATAATCCCGATTAATATAATATATGTTATAGTATTAAATATTAATTAGTGTTATCTTGACTTTTCAACTAAACGACCTTTTAAGAAAATTGGGTGTATAATTTATTAATGGTTATACTAATCAGAAAAAATTAACTGTTATTCTCAAATCTTGGATATAATAGAATTAAATACAGGAAATTGCTGGCCGGTTCACTTTCTGAAACTTTTTTTCTCTCCAGTCCACCATTTTTTTTAACCGCTAAAAGACACTTTGAGAATTTTCTTCCTAAAATGCCCTCAACAACATCGTTGCTTCAGATTTGAGATTTTAATTGATGCATAAATGATTTCATGTTGTTAATATAGTCTTTCCTCATATTTGGGTATCAATTTCCATGCATAAAACACGAATTTGATCAACTTCGAATTTTTTGAGTTCATCCTTTTTTTTTTTTTTGGTTCTTGGGCTGTTTTGGCCACTTTAATCTTTGTTTTAAGCTTCGAATTTGTTTAAAATCAATCTCATATTGTTATCTTAACTTAGTACTACATTTGTACACAATTTTTCTACCAAAAAAATACTCTTTTCGAGATCAAAATTAAGCTTGACAGTGTGCTGTCCGAAAACAGAGGGAGATGTTCTTGGACTGATTTTGGGACTTTAATCAATGATTTGAGTTTGAATTTTGTATAATATCAATACCATAAGTTATAGGAAGTCAATACCATGTTTGTATGTAAATTTTCCAACCAAAAACAACCATTTTGATCGATTTTGATATTATATTAAATTGAGCATCGGCGGGCTGCCTTAAATTGAGCATCGGGATGCCTAGAATTGGGCATCGAGATGCCTTAAATTGGGCATCGAAATGCCTTTAATTCGCCAATCGCAGTATGCTAGGCAACGCAACGAGGATCGATCTGGTTACTCATCGCGATGCCTTTATTGTTCATCGCGATGCCATTGTTGCTCATCGCGATGCCATGGTTACTCATCGCGATGCATTTGTTGCTCATCGTGGGCCTCGGTTGCTCATCGCGATGTCTTGGTTATTCATCGCGATGCCTTTGTTGCTCATCGCGATGCCTTGGTTGCTCTTCACGATGATTAATCCACACGATGCCTTGGATTACTAATCGCGATGCCTTAGATTACTCATTAATTTATTATCGTCTTTTCGCCCCAAAAATGCCTTTTTTCGGTTTTAAAAAAAGGTGACTGAACTGGAGCGATTACAAATGTTTAAAAACGGACCGGCCCGTAATTCACCCAATTAAATAAAGCGAAACAAAGTGAAGCCCAAATGCAAGTGTGAGTTAGTTAGGTCTAGAGTCCAAGCTTAGGGTGGCAATTTGTGCCCAAACCCATTTGATCAAATTGTCTGCATTTCAATGGGTATCGGCATTAATAAATTTTTGATAGGCACAAAAGGGCAGTGCCTATAAAAGCTCAATTTCTTTCATGGGAATATATGGGGGCCCAAGAAGATAAAATGCTTTGAATTGTCATTTTTTTTTTTTTAAGAAATCTTATGACAAAATACACAATCGGGTCACTATACTTTGGGATAGATTGCAATTCTTCCACTGAATGTTTGAAAATGTTATTTGGGTCATTGTACTTTAGTTATCTTGCAAACGAGACCATTTTTTGGACGGGTGTTACTTCAGCCGTTAAAATAACGTAAAATATCTATTTTACCCATGTCTTCATTTTCATCTTCATCTTCCCCAATTAAGAAAAAACAAACTCTAACCCTAACCACTTTCCTTCCCCAAATTATAATCGGAGATGGGGCAATGGTGATGTTTGCCGAATCTGTGGGGGAGAAGACTCACTAGTTGTTGAGGGAGATATCCCAGAGATGATAGAAACTACTTTGGCACTGCCCTTGCCTGATTCTCAGAAATAACCCGAAGATGATAGGAACTACTTTGGTTGGGGTTGGTGATGAACCTGGCTGGGGAAGAGAGCTTGAACGCGCAAGGGAGGACAACATAGAGAGAGCGGAGGCGCGGAGGAAAGACGGACACAGGGACTGGAGAAATCGTGCGAGGGCTTATGGTTATCGGACTCGAGGAAGACGATCGGAGGTGGTCGAAACTTGGTGGGTGAAACCGGCGCTGGAGGAAGACCGTCGGAGTGGGCGGTTGCTGTCTTGGGCTCGCTAGGAGGGAGAGTTCGCCGTCGGAGAGGGGTTGATGCAGAAGAACTCTCCGATAATTGGCTCCCATTGCCCCATCGTGTTGTTGTTGTTACCCAATTTGTTAGCCGTGAAATCATTAGATGAATTTGGGGAAGGAGAGTGGTTAGGGTTAGGGTTTTTTTTTTTTTAATTGGGGAACATGAAGATGATGACAGGGGTAAAATAGATATTTTACGTTATTTTAACGGCTGAAGTAACGCCTGTTCAAAAAATGTTCTCGTTTGCAAGATAATTAAAGTACAGTGGCCCAAATAACATTTTCAAACATTCAGTGACCGAATTGTAACCTACTCTAAAGTACAGTGGCATGATTGTGTGTTTTGCCAAATCTTATCTTGAAATCATACCACATTCATAAATCATTTTAAAAGAAATTCATAGCAGTCTAAATAATTTTGATCCGGTGAACGAGCGAAACATTATGCCCAAAAAACCGTTAGGGTAGTGAATAAAATGATACTGCGGGTTTTTATTTACTCCCTACCCTAACGGTTTTTTAGCTATAATTTCTAACTCGTTCACCCGATCGATATAATTCAAAGTGCTATAAATTTATTTTTAGATGATCTACGTGTAAAGTATGACTTTAGAAATATATATACGTACAATATATGTATGCATATAGTAAGTGCACATTAGTACGTACGCGTATTGTACACGTATAATATACATGCTCATGAATAATAAAAAACCAGTTTATGCCACTTATGTATCTAATATACAAAATTAATAAATGTTTTAGTAGAATTTTATCCAAGACTTAATTTAATTAAAATGATTTTGTATTGTTTATTTTTAATTAATAATTTTATGTTAATGGATAAATGGGCGTCCAAGCCCATTTATCGTCCGCCCATTTAGGCTCATGTTATCAATGGGCACTCACTCGCCCGTCGCCCACATGGGCAATGTCTGTAGCCGCCTATTTGCGACCTCTAGTTAATCCATACACATGTCTATACTAAATCTTTCAATCTATAATTGCAGATAAGGCAATTCAATTAGTACTTGCTTTGTACGTAGCGTACTATAATAGGATACTGGGTGTATGTAGAGGTAGCAATTATTGTTCATACTCATTTATCCGTCTAGACATTGGGTATGGATGCATATCTTTTTAGTAATGGATAAGACCATTTTATCCCATTAATTTTTAAGGGACTGAAGAGTTATAAATGTTCATTTTGTTTTATGTTTAATGACCCAAATTAGAGTATTGTACGTGCTTTTGCAATGTATTCACTGATTTTGTAATGTTATGTTAAATAGACGCCCAAACCATTTATGGTCCGCCCATTTAATCATATATGCACGTACTATCTATCTATCAACAAAGCCTGGTTGGATGACTTGGACAATGGGTTCTACGATACTAAAAGATGAATCTTTGATTTGGGAAAGGAGTTACAATAATCTAGAATGAATGAATGAATGAATGCAAGGATTGTATTATATATTCTAGTTGGTCTAACAGGAAGATGAGCAAAACATGCATGCTATTTCAAAATTTCATAGTTACTGAATTATTATTGGTCTAGTAGACTTTCATCGAATAAGAATTTTACTAAGGCTAGTGCTTCTTCCAAAAAATTCAACAAATTTGATTATATCATAGTATGTTTTAATGTGTTGCATAATTAGCTAGTACACAGTCTTAAATTAAGCATGATATATATATATATATATATATATATAAATCAAATCTCCTGATTTGATTGGTTTATTGATAGAATAGAGCATGCATAAGTTTTACTCTTTCTACAAACCTAACTCAATTTTTCCCAAGGTAACTCATATTAATAGCTAGGGGTGTTGTCATGGTTTATTAACTCATAGGGGTGGGTGTATCATGTATGTTAAATGATGAAATTGTACTTAAAAAATGCATGTTTGTCGCACGCACGTGCTTAAATTCCGTCAAAATCCCCCTCCCTTTTAATTTGACCCCCCAAATATTGCAATTGCAATGAAATCGTGGACCCTACCTAAATCGCAAGAACTGGACCCACATTAATTAAATTGCAATTTTGGGCAAACCTTGGACTAGTAAATCACAAGTATATAAGCTAAACACCTCAAGAAAAGATAGAGCACTAAGAAATCTGAAAGGAGACTAGAATAACACCAGATCTTTCAAATAGTCCATAAAACATTCCGTCCCTTGATGCACAGCCCAGCCCAGCTATAAATTACTGATCGATACAAATATTACTCAATTAAGTAATTTGTAAAACAGAAGAATATTATAATGATTTCTTTTGTTTTTGAGCCATAGTTGGTAACTTCACGTTGGTTGCCAAACCAACTGCTTCAAGAAACAGTATGACATACCAAGTCGGGTCATATTGCCACCATTCTAGCCCTTGCCGAGCTGAGTTCTCGAAAGCATGGTGATTGTTATGCCATCCCTCTCCAAATGTAAGCAAGGCCACCCACCTATATATATATATGCAGAATTGATTGGAATTAAATAGTTGGATCTTTAGTACTGTAATTAATATTATTTTGTACGTAGCTAGGAAGAGTAACAAGTTAACAACCAGTTATTCTTGGATAAATCACCCGTCTTCCATACTTGCTTTCCCCATGTATGGCAAGCTGAGTTTACAAGAAAGGTTACATGGTACAAAAACACCGTTCTTACACCCTGCATGCATTCATAATTTGTAGATCAATACATGTAACAGTACTAAAATGAAAAAAAGGAATGATTAACCTGCAGGCTGCCTTACCATTCCCCAGACTAGGAACGAAAACCCTCCCAATGCATATAATATAAATGCAAATGCAAATATATGCGCATTGTAAGTTCTTCTGAGGAAATTATAAAAAGGCTGTTTCTTCAAATCTTCAACATTCCTGCGGTCTTTATGCTGCAAAATTCGTCAAACATTCATCACTAACGATCCAAGATTGTTTTTACACTGAAAGAAAGATATCTAGAGAACTTAATGCCTACATATATTACTATAATTAATCATACCTTTTGTATAGTGTAACCGCTGTCAAAGCCAAGCAATGTGACTAAACCAAAACCCTTCTTTAGGGCTGTGTGGATCTTTTTCAGAATCAACATACTGATGGTGATATCTATGGATGCTCACCCAATATATTGGATCCCTCTACGATGCACCAGCGAGATGGAGATTAAAATGAAAATGAAAATAAAGTAAGTAAAATCAATATCTTAAATAGAAAACTGTTATTACAGTTAAATCGCCCCATTGAGAAGAAATTAAAGTAATTGATTACCTGAACAGCTAGAACACCACAATACGCGAAAAAGTACTCAAGCCATTTGGGAAGTTTGAAACTGCGGTGAGAAAGATTTCTGTGATAAGAAAGAGTAATACCGAAAAGGCCCGTTAGCCATAGCAATGCAACAGCGAGCCAAAAACCAGACCAGGTGAAGGTAAAGGGCGCGAAAACACAGAGCAAATGCAGCAGCGAAACCCCAACTGCCATCTTCACATCTACTGACCTCCATTTCCGATTACGACCCGAGCTCCAGTTCCTCAACCATAATTTATCATCTATGCACTGATCCAACATGAGTACTGTTCTTTCAGTTAGTCCAATACTGTGTAGTGCAGTTCTGCTAAACCAAGACTAGATCTCCATATATATACTTATAATCTTATATAGAAGCAGTGCGTAAGGCGTGTAGGCCTATGCTGAATATGAAAGATAATTTTACCAAGGTATGTATGCACATTACAGCAACAATTAAGGAAAGTGTGTGTGCGAGCATGTGGAAGAGCGAGAGAGAGAGAGAAGGCTTTATGTTTAGGTCTTGAATATGTTATGGGGCTCCAGCCCACCCACCCTTTCATCAGTAATAAAAACGAATTCAAGAAATGCAGAAACAATAAATAAAAAAACTTAATATGAATTAAATACATGTTCCTTCCCTGTAACATGCATTCAATCCAAAGAGAGAATTAAGGAGAACTGGCAAAGTCGATCTCCACTGGATTCGCTTTCGTGTAACATGTATTCAATCCAAAGAGCTGTGATCGCAGTTTTGAGTAATCAATTCTACTGAGACGTTGATATAATTAATTCACAGATTTAGAGTTCTAGGATTAATTTTTGGTTTTGAGATTATTTAGGAGGGATCGTGATATTATAATAAAAGGAAAGTACGATTCTAGTAGGAAAATAAAAGAGCGACAATTCGAAAAGTCACATTTTTGAACTGGGCACCGTTCATATTTTGAAGAAATTTACAATAAATATCGACCGAGGCAGCCGTTTTTTCAATTTGGCATTTACATTCAAAGACTCTCCTATAAGTAGGAAGCCCTTCTGGTTCATTTCACAACCAACAGCCAAAAGATAACACAACTCAAATTAGAGTGTTTTGAGTGAGTGTTAAAGTTCCATTGCTAGAGTGACAATTATGTTTTTGTATTGTATCGATAGGTTGGTAAGAGAATAATACAAACATTAATTTGAGTACTGTTAGGGTGACAACTATGTTTTTGTATTGTACCGATAGCTAGGTGGGTGAGAGAATATTACAATACTATTAATTTGAGTTGTTTTGGGTTGAGTGAGTGGCAGTTGCCAGGGGCACAATTCATTCCTTAGTTACTCATGTTAATAATTTGTGTGATCTTAATTTCATCTTGTTCTCGAGCTTCTTCATAATTCATGTAATTACCTTTTACTCGGGACGATCAAAGCTTAAGTTTGGGGGTGTTGATAAGTTTGTATTATTTTTTTTTATGATTTTTCCTGAGTTTATATTGTTAATGTGAACTTTGATTGAGATTTAATTATTTTCGAGATCCTATTTTTATTTAATTTTGTGCTTCATGTAGGTTTCTCAAAGTTATTCAAGGTTTCGAGGTGAAAACGGGGGAAGCTCGGAAATTATTGAAGATATAAGAATCCCGTTAGTCATCCGTTAAGTATTTGAAGGTTAACGGAAGCTAACTGACCTAACAGAGGACCAAACTGCAAGGTCTAGGCAAAGAGGGGCAGCACCTCACTTTCTTGGAACTTAGAAGGCACCGGAGTAAATGACAAACCTTTATTAATGAGTTGGTCCTCCTCTGTGCTTGACACGTAGAGCAGTCAAAATGGGCTCAACCCGCCGAGCCAGCCCGTTCCACCATTTAAAATAGGCGGGTTGGGTTGATGAAATTCAATCCCGTTTAGGAGCGAGTCAAACGGGTTGGGACCGCGCGAGTCACGGGCTGAAGCGGGTTGGGCGCTAGCTAACCCGCTAATTTAATTTTGTTCATTTTAATGTTGTTTCTTTTTGGGATCTCTTTGTTTATGTTGTATGGATTTAGTTTGAGTCTTAAGAAATATAGTTATATTTCACCATATTATGTTTAACTTTAATTTGTTAAATTCTTTCTTGATTTTTGTACTAATTAAATGAATTATAGTTGTGAGTCTTATGATAATTTTTTTTGTTGGCTTTAATTGGTTAGATATTAATATTTTTTAAAACCACACTTTTTTGGCGGGTTAGCCCGCCCGAAACCGTAACCCAAGGTGGGTTGGGTTGGGTTAAGTATTTGCAGTCCCCTCTTTTGGCAAGTCAGTCCAATGTGTCCTGCCTGGTGGCAGGTTATGGCGAATTAAAACGGGTCAACCCGTCCCGCCAACCCGTTTTGACAGCTTTATTGACACGTGCTGCATCTAGGGTACCGGAGCAACTTTTAGACCTAAGGGGCTGAGATGTTGTTCTCTGAAAATCCAAGGCAGGGAAGAGTCCAAGTTATACTTTTCCCCCTAAATTCCAGAAGCCTGCGTTTATTTCCTGAAGAATGAAGAAGCGTACTTCCTTACCTTGTGCAATAGTGCTTTTCTCCCTTCAGCAGCCCCTGACGAGGTGCGCGTCATCAGCAGCCTTCATGCCTTCTTCACCACGGTTTTTTTTTTGCCCTTTTGGAGAAATATCTTCCAGCTTTTATGCCACAGAATTGCTCCCCACTCTTTTATTGCTTTAGAGATTATTGAGAATTTTGCAGTGTTCTAAAAATTACTAGGCGGGTGCAAGACGCTAGTGGAGGGTCTAGCACCTAGGGGTGTAGGCGGGGCCTAGAAATCGAGGCATAATTACACCATATGTCCATGTCATACTTGCTCTAACAATAGTAAATAACTAAATATGACCAAATAAACTAAAAATAATGATCACATTACAAGATTAAAAGTTAAAAATTAAAATCAAATTCAATATTATTTCAAAGTGGAGGGGAGAAGGGAAATATTTTAATAACTTGAGGGAAGAACACTTAATAACTTGAATAACCTGATTGTCATTTTGAAAATTGAAAACCCTAAAGGGTAAAATCTAAAAGAGATACTATAAAAAAGTTTATAGGAAAAATTGTGGGCCAGTCCCCTTTCAATAGTTTTCAATCGCTTAAGTCTACTATATTTAATTTATTTTTAATCGCTTAAATTTCTTTTAAGTGATAAATTGGTTATTTGTTCCAAAATTGCCCCGTAACAACATATGACATTTTTAATTGTATTTTGTGCATCGACATGTATGTGAAATGTGCATCGTCAATGTATTTTGTAATTTTGTGTTAAGCAATGTGCATTGTCAAGTATAAAATATGTATCGTCAATGTAATTTGTAAATTTGTGTTAAGAAATATGCATCGTTAAGTATAATTTTGTGCATCGCCAAGTATAATAGTACTAATTCAATATATTTTGTGTTAAGAAATGTGCATCGTCAAGTATAAAATGTGCATCATCAATGTATTTTGTGAATTTGAGTTAAGAAATGTGCATCATCAATGTATTTTATTGTGCATCAGCTCAAGCTATTTGAAAAAAAGAGCTTCACTAGTCAACAAAAGAGAGCTACTATTAAGGGCTATTTGAAAAATAAAAGAGCTACTGTGCATTAGTAAAGTGAGGGGCTATTTGAAAAAAAGAGAGCTACTGTACATTAGTAAACTGAAGGGCTATTTGAAAAAGAAAAAAAAAAGCTACTGTGCTACTATTCAATAGCTCTCTTTCAAAAAAGAGCTCTCTTTTGTTGACTAGTGAAGTATTTTTACTATGCATCAATCTCTCATTTTCTCTTCTTTTGCATTAGTAGCTCTTTCATACTGAAAAATTTGACCATGCATGAGTAGTACACTTTTGTGTATCGCGATGCACACTGTTATGCATCACAAATGCTATATTGTTAATACAGTAGAAAATTGTCCATCGAATAAAAAATGTGTGCATTGCAATACATAAAAATAATACTATTTCAGTTCAAGTTTGTGCATTGCGATTGTAAGACCCCGTACAGAATTATCGTAGTGTTAAGCCTCGCTAGAATCAATCCTGGAGAAAAAGAATTGAAGGACTTTAGTTTATAACCCTAAGGGGTTGGCTTTCGACATTGTTTATGCCTATTAAGACTTTGATTTTGATGTAGAGTTACTTCAAGATATTTTGGAACACCCTAGGATCAGTTTAAATGAAGTTTAAGAGGTTAAATCTCAAAATTCAACAGGCTCGCGCAGTAGGGACGGAGCGATCGTGCCAAGTACAAAGGACAAGGCCAAAATGGGATGTCGGGCGTGACAACACCTTCCCAACAGAGCGGCCGCGCCGATGCATCATCAGCAATGCTGACTTACCTTCTTTTGTGCAGCCACTTGTCAAATTTCTCCATAAACTTGGGCATGATTTAGCTAGGAATGAACTTGGGGTTTAAGGAACCAAAGTGTATAAATACCAGTGTGTGAGAAATTAAATCTCACACATACATAACAATTAAATGTACGTATTCTTCCCCTCTCTCTCCCAGGTTGTCAATTGTCAGATACGGGATTGTTTTAGTTGCGATATTTTGGGACTTTGACACACTGTCTTCAAAGGGATCACGTGTCTAACAAGTGGAACACTTATACATAAAGCCTAGCAAAAGAAAGCTTACTTGAGAGGTAAGTTATTAATCCCTTCCTTTTTTTTTTTTTTAAGGAAATAGGGACGGTACCATACTAAAATTTATTGATAAGAAAATAATAGGAGGGAGCCGGACAACCAGCCTTACCCTCATAAATAGGGGGACAGAGGAGCCTTACCTCAATAGCAAATAAAGAAGAGCTTAAATACAAGAAATACAAATTCATCAAAAATACAAAAGAGAATAAAACAAAAGCTAAAAGCAATCACTAGGAGATACGAATCCGAGATAGGCCTTGAGCATCCATAATAATATCTACGCGAATCTAGCGAGGGAGCGAAGTCATAGTAGAAAAGAAAGCATCCCTATCACAGTCCATAGCAAGATTAGCGAAGCCATCAGCTACATTATTAGCCTCCCAGAAACAATGACGAAATAAAAACCACCCAGATTGTTGTATAGCAATAATACCACGAATGTATTAGGAACATTGCCAAGGAGGAGTATGACCTTTGGTAAGACAGCCATAAAGGAAACCAAAATCCATCTCAACTATAGATCCCTGAAAACCCTGCGAAATTAACCAACTAATTCCTTAGAATAAGGCTCTAACCTCAGCAACTGAATTAGTACATAACCCATAACTGGAGGAGTATCCATAAATGAAGCACCCATTAGAGTCTTGGACCCCCCTCCACCAATGCCAGGATTGCCCCGATACCTCCATCTGAATTTAATTCAACCACTCCTGAGGGTGGCATGAGCCAAGAAACTGCGCGGATAAGAACTATTTTAGGACGACCAAATCTGGAGAATCTACTAGTCCAGTCAATGGCCTTATAATTGGCAGCAAGCAAAATATGGTTAAGCTCACTTTGAACAGCAAAGACAACACCATTAGGAGTGGGCTTTCCGAAGATGCCAAAAAATAATCGAAGGAAGTAAAATATGCACCACCAAAGTAGAGTGAGACCACCAAAGCATGCACAGTTACTGGATGATAATATCACTCATCACTAAACCAAAATTGCCATGAAAGTGAGTCCAAACGCCTAGAGCAATAACTCGTACGCAGAACAGTTACTGGAATACATGCTGAAAAGTTTCGCCATTTGGGTTAAGAGATGAGCAAGAACATCAGGATGTCAAGCTAATACCTTTCTTCCTAATAGCCTCATCGATAGAGAAACGATGAAGGAATAATCTCTAAAGAAAAATGCTAATATTCCTGGGAGTTAACCAATGCCAGATGAATTTAGAAGACAAAAGACTTGGACTAGGAACACGACTGATAGCAGCAGCAGACTTCAGCAAAAAGTGACCATTTGCCAACCCAGTCCAGCACGGGGAATCAGCACAGTCAACACGCTCAACTTTTTAATCTACGAAGGTCTGGACAGCACAAGCCGAAAGAGAGGCTGTAGCCGCTAGAGATAGCACCGAATTAGACTGGAACAAGTCTCGGACAAAAATGAGATTAAGATTATCCTCGGCTAGAATATGGAATAGGGGAAGCCATTTATCATGCCGAATTAAACAATCTCCTTTCCCAATGGTCCAGCGAATTAAAGGCTCAGTGAGGGATCGAGCTTGGAGCAGTCTTCGCCAAATATAATATCCTTTACAAAGAACCACAACTGGGTGGTTTGACAAACAATAACGAGTACGCAGAAAATCAACCCAAATGTTGTTTTGAGTACAAAATCTCCACCACAGCCAGATGGAATAAGCATTAATCAAGTCTGAGAGAGAAGATAGTCTCATGCAATGATGAAATGTGTACTACTTGGTGGTAAGTGATATGAGATATATACTTGAAAGGATTATTAAATGCTCCAAGTAGGTAGTACTAAAATTATTACCAAAAATATAGGGTGACACTATGAGTAGCCATGCATACCCAAAAAGTAGTAACGACTCAAACGGAGTCAAATAGGATGTAATAAAATTACATCAAAATAATAAAATGGTATTGGTTAATGACTCTACTAGAGTTAAATGTGATTATTTGGTGTTATATGAAGTGTCCCTAAAATATTAGGGAGACACATAAGTAAAGTTATAATGTCATATATGCTATGACATACATAATAAGGTGGACATGGAATGGGTACAGGACACAAAGTATCACGTCACGGATAAAGGTGAAGTATAGTTTTAATGTCATAAAAATATGACATGTTAACATATGATAGTAACGGGATCCGATTCGTTGTAAGCCAGGAAAAAAAGATAGTTGAGTAAAGTAATAAAGTAATGATAGTTGCTTACAAATAAATGTTGGCACTATGACATGTGATATGATATGTGCAAGGTGTAAATGGCCTGTATATGTGAGTAAAAATGTGCTCAGTATTTACGAACACTACGAAAAAGTAATTAATGGTAAGTAAATATCTACTTGACCATGGGCTAAGATAAATGCGTAGTGGGGCTAAGATTAATACACGGTGTTGACCGTGGGCTAAGATTAATGCGCAGTGTTAACGTGGGCTAAGATTAATGCGGGTGTTAACCGTGGGCTAAGATTAATGCACGATGTTGACCATGAATAAAGATTAATGTGTGTTTTAAATCGTGGGCTAAGATTAATGCGAGGGGTAACCACAGACAAAGATAGTCCTGCCACTGGCCATGGTAGAGGCTGGTAGCCATACTGTCATAATCAATAGGGTGACACTGGTATGCTATGCGCCTTGGCATCATCAGATCAGTGAGACTGAAAGCCAACCGAGCGGACAAGGGTACGATGTTCCCTTGCACGTTTGTAATAGACTGGGAATTATCCGTATAACAGAAGTACGATGTTCCCATATTGTCATAGACTTGAAGTGTTCATATGGGCAGTTATACAGTAAAAGTAATACAGACAGTAGTATCACCGCAGTAGCAGAACAAGAAGATACTGACATACTATGAGCCTTATTGTCCTCAGACCAAGGACTTATGACAATTGGGAGTCATCCAAAAAGGGCTACCCGTAGAGGTGGAACCGCTCATGAAACTAGTCATGCGAAAAGGGTTGCCCATAGAGGTGGAGTCGCCCATGGAACCAGTCATGCGGAAAGGGTTGCCCGTAGAGGTGGAGCTTACCATGGAATAAATAAAAGCATTCACTTAAGAACATGCATTACAGTAGCAGCACATATGCGGGCAAGAAGAGTAAAATGAAAAGTAAAAGGGGTGTTGAGGGCATATCTCGACACTGTTATATGTATTGTAAGTTACTTGTATATGCTAGTTATGCATGCCGGTTGATTGCGGTTTCCAACTAGTATGGGACGGCTGACGGGTGCTGAGTCTCTGGTAGGGTATAGTGGGCTTCCATATTTCTCGAGTTGGTCGCGGTTTCCAACTAGTATGAGACAGTTGGTGGCAGCTGAGCCTCTCGTAAATATAGAATTGGCTATGATTAGACTTAAATCATTGATATATCTTGTCTTGACATGCTGCATGATCACATACCCGGTAATTGCATTTAGTAACTTGCTAAGTCTTTGACTCACTTTGTGTTTATTTGATTTTCTGAGGTTGGGTAAGCAAATAAAGCAGACGTTGTGAGATATACTAGTAGGGGTCTGTTGAGGTGTTGTTCAGGACGATAGCTCTACAGAGCTGTATAGCGGTTGTGATCATATCGATACGATTGTTAGAGTTACGTAGTACAACTACGTATGTATGATTAATAGTTGCACAAGTTGTCTTGTCTTTACACCCAGCTGTGTAACTCTGATCAAGTTGTTATAAGAAGTTTTCGAGGTCAATGACTCAAGACAGTAATATATGAGATATTGTCTTGATTATATAGATTAGCTCCAATTTTTAACAGAAATTTCACTGCTAATTATTGTTACATGATCCAGACCACGTGCCGACTTGAGAGTTTGTATAGGATTTTATGTAAGGGCGTTACAGTGATGCACAAATTCTAATAATTTTTCAACACTTTGAAACTGTAATAATTGTAATTATTATTAATTTCTATTGTTATCACAAAAGTTAATAATTTTTATTAAGTTTAAAAGTTGCGCATCATGGAATAAAAGTTGTGCATCGGAATAAAAGTTTTGCATTGCGAGGCACAAAATAGTACTATTTTAGTACAAGTTTGTGTATAGCGATGCACAAACTCTAATAATTTTTTAACACTTTGAAACTGTAACAATTGTAATTTTTATTAATTCCTATTGTTATCACAAAAGTTAATAATTTTTATTCAGTTAAAAAGTTGTGCATCGGGAATAAAAGTTGTGGCTGATGGGTATGGAAATGGTGAGAAATGGGGGGTGGCTATTGGGGGTTAAGGGGTGGCTGATGCACCACGATGCACAAAATTGTTGCATCGCAATGCATAGCATGTCTGTCATGTTTTGTGTTTTTAAAGGCCATAGATGATATTTTACAACAAAAGTATCCTTTTCCGGTTAAAAATAATTATCGTAGACCTTAGCGGTTGAAAATTATCTCAAAAGGACTTGCCCGAATTTTGCCCAAGTTTATATCCAAACACCACCTCATAAACCTTCATCGTTTGAGTATCAAGTTGATTGTTTGAGCCCGAACTGATTTTACTCAGGTAATTGGGCTTGTAGCCACATAGTTCACGGAAACAAAAAGTCCAAATTATGGATTTAATTTATTTTGAATGAAAAATATAATAGGGCCACCGCATTTAAATGCACACACGCGGACCACACGTTTTAATAGAAGAGCTTTTAGGAAAAGAAGGGGCCTCAACGCAATCTCTGGCTCAACGCAGCAGCGTTAACAAAGTTGCAAGAGAAGTTGTTTGCTCATCTCTCTCACACAGATGACAGGCATCTCTCTCTTACTCTTACTCTCTCTTTCTCTTCTTACGCGTTCTCACTCTCGCTCACAGCTCAGCGACGTTCTTTCTCTCTTTTACTGGCGGCGCTTCATCTCCCACGCCTTAGACAAGCTCTCGGTCTCTATCTCGCTCTCAAATCTCTCTCCGTAATCATTTTCTTTTCGTAAAAACCTAAAATCATAAAATTAGGGCTAGGCGTTAAGCGGCACCGACGGCTACTAGTCGGCACCTAGGCCGACGGCGGCAATTTCTCACGTTGTCGATTTTTTGTTCGATTTGACCATTTTCTTGGCGTTTGGGGAACGCCTAGCCCGAGTTTTCGAACAATTGATCCTACTCTAAAGATATTAGTCATTCTGTTATATATCATTATGATTTTTCCCTTTGGATAATATATATATATATATATATATATATATATATATATATAGGAATATGAGCTAATTTCAATATCTAGAGTTTTGATGTATTAGTTGGTTTGAAATTTGTGATTTTAATTTTGGGTTTTTTTATCGATCGCTATTTTTAACCTTGAGTATTATGTTGTGACCTTAATTCTTGCAATAATTTGATCACCTACTGCATGATTTTAGAAATTATTAAGTGCGCGACACTGTCTTATTGATTTTAGAAACTACAATATAATAGTTTTCGGGTTGGGTTAGCATGCGTTATGAACCCCCTTTAGAATTGTCTTTTGGGGTTTTTGTGTGATTTGAAGTAATTGATGGTATAAACTCATATATAGGTACATCACATGAGTTTATACCCTTAATTATTATCGTTATACGATCGACAGCCTTTAACAATGACGTTTGAATCCCCAGCTTCCGAGAATCGAATAGCGTTGATAGGAAACCCTTATTGAATCACAACGGAAGAACCAACTAGAAATCAAAACCCTAGAAATCATTTTTCATCGAAATCAAAAATTCTTTCGTGATCGTTTAATTTATTTCTTGTTTAATTTAATTCAATTCGATAGTCTAAATATAGTCAAAATTCAACGTCTTGTACTCAATTTAAGCATCCAATTCACTCCTCGTAGGATCGTCACTCTACTTACACTTTATTACTTGTTCAACCAGGTAATATTGCCCGTGTGTCTAAAAGAAGACCAACAGTCGGGCTAGCCCGTGGGTCGATGTATCGGGTCGAACTGATTTTCACTAATATTTTTTTTTGCCAGCCTGCACCTAAGCTCATCGGGCCAAAACTTATAATTGAGCCGGGTCGGCCCAGCTATCCTAGATTTGCATCAGGCCTCTAAACTAGAACCCAGTCCGTCCTAATGTCGTGTTCATTGGGTCAGTCTATCTGGTCGGGCTGATTTTTTCGACTCTATAATTGGTAAATACCTTCAAATTGTACAATATAAGCTCAATCAAGGCTCTAAAAGTTATTTTCCTACAACAATTAATCAAACTCATCACTTAACTCAACTATTTTAATCCCAAATTAAATACCCTAATTTTGGATTAAATAAAGAAGGGAGAGAGATTTACCAAAAATTATTTGAGGAATGTTATCATAAATAGCAATAAAGATGAATAGATGATTAATACACTCGGTGCAGTAGAAGTAATTTTTGGGGAGGATACTACCCAGTAACCTAGGCACCGAATGCCGATAGTTTGGGAAGAGAAGGGGGAGAAGGATATTGTTTGTTTAGTTATGTTGACGTGCTTGGGTTTCAATAGTCTCTTTAAAGGCCTATCTTTGGGCATTAAAACAAGAGTTAGATTATCGAAGCGGTACGGAAAAAGAGACCTGCGAACTGCCAGGAAGTCCTTCTTTTAATTCATTGTTATGAGAGATCTATTTCCTAATTAATCAGTTGGATCAGCCCATATCTATTTCTGCTTTTGCCTTTTTCGAATCGAATGTTGGATGTTGGATCAGCCCATATCTAATTTCGCGCTACCTATAAAAAGAAATGAATCGCATGATTATAATTTTGTGTATCGTGATACAAAACTTTTTCTTTTCAACAAAAAAAATAAAGGCACTTTGTTTCTCTCTTTATTGAGATTATACTTGTGATATATAAAAGTGTGCACCACGATGTATAATTTGTACCAACAAAATATTGTTTGTTGCATCGCGATGCACATAATTGTACAAAAAAAATACTATTTTTTGCATCGTGACGCACAATGATAGGGTAATGAACTTAAAAAAT
Source organism: Platycodon grandiflorus (assembly GCA_016624345.1). NCBI lineage: Eukaryota > Viridiplantae > Streptophyta > Magnoliopsida > Asterales > Campanulaceae > Platycodon > Platycodon grandiflorus. Next base: position 8,001,427 of record CM028362.1, read on the forward strand.
TGAAACAGAACAAATCAACCTTGTATAGTGAAACCATTATCAGTTTTCAAAATATCAACAATTATAATGCAAACTTATAAATTTTTGGCCAATAACACCATGTTTTCCAAATCTTCTTCATTGGTTAGACAACAATTGTTATGTGATTGTACAGTGGATTTCAAAGTACAACTATTAGATTGAAAATTACACTATTTACCTCTAATACATTCGATCAAATAGATAAACCAAAATTTTTTAAAACTTTCGAAATAATGGTATTTTCTTTGAATTTCAACAACATGACAGAATTTTTCATTAAATCTATAGATTTCGATATCACAATGGTCAAGTCGATTTTCTACGGTGAGCTGTCCTTCCAAAATAAATTAATTTTTTGTATTATCTCAAAGAATATTTACGTCAAATTTTTGACCCATTAAATAGAATTCAAGTTTTTTGCCCAAAAATGTGGGAGAAAAAAATATTGAGTTGTCACTAAGTATAATGTAATTTTTTGGAGTCCATACGGTAGTTGTTTCCTCTTGTATTTAAGGGAATTTACACGTAAAATCTTGATGTTGTCTTTTGTCCCTTTACTAATTTTTACTATCTTCAATCCAAAATTAATGTATTTTTAGAGTAATGCACGTATTAAGAAATTACGTAAGTTGACAAGTATATCTTTATTAAATTTTTTTATTTTATGTGCTAGAGTGATTGAAAAGATAATTATTGAGAGAAGACAAAAATATTTATTAATAAGATAATTAAATGTTGAGATTTGGAAAAAAAAATTTATTAAAAAAATCATGCATTAAAAACTTAAAACGATACTCATGTAATTCAAAAGTTTTTTGCTAAACCAACACTTGTTTTAGATAGGAGATAATAGTATTTTATTTTTGTGGGTCATATTTCATACACCCATATAATTATAGTGGGAAATAGCCACTTGTTTCCAACAGAAAATGCCAATTTGGTAGCGCATTTAGGAATTATTCGAAAGATAAATACGGAGTTTATGAATTTAATACAAAATTACGGTCTTTGATATGAATACGCATAATTACGGAGTTCATGAATTTAATACAAAATTACGGCCTTTGATATGAATTATAGTGGTGTGATGTTAGGGCTCCAAAAAATACATAACTTTGTATTCAAAGTAATGTGACATCTTATATGTTGTTTTATTGACTTCACTTTTTAATTTACTGTAGAATCACATCTAATAAGAAATTGTATTATTTTATACACCAAATTTGATACTTATTTCTTAAGCACTTATTTATGGATCTCCATTAAAATCTTCCCATGAATCAGCTGTAATAACCCCTCTTCTATATGCTTAACCCACTCCACCCACCATTATGTCCATTACCATTACTTGTGGTTGACCATACAATATCGTTAAGAAAAATGATAAAGCAACAAATTTGGTTTATAATTTTAGTTTATGTAGTGTTGTTCAGTACAAATATCGATGAATTATTCTATTGTTAAAGTTTATAACCATGCAAATATTTGTCCTTAAGGGGGTGGCTCAGTGGTATTCAGAGACTTCACAAAGTATGAGGTCTCAAATTCGATTGGTACTCAAAGATTTTATAAAGTATGATGTCCAAAGTTGATCCCTTTCCATGCCCCATTAAGATATAAAATTTAAAAAAAAAAACATGCAAATGTTTGTCTAATATTTATGTTGGTGTAGACAATGTTCCGCTGTACTGGAAACTATACAAAATTTTATAGCAGTTTTATATTCTTCCTCCAATTTAATATTTTTGGTTTTTCTCTAGTATTCCCTTTGATTTATGTAATACTTAATTTTGGAATCTTCTATTTAAACATTTCACTTTTAAAAATTATGTTTTCAATCTCCGTAACATTTTAACTTTACCATCCACATGTAATATAAATATCTTAAAGTTTATTTTTAATACAGTGTTAGTGTAATCTTCTTTTTACACAAATGCCCTAAAAACCTTCATTGTTGTTTGAAATGATTTAAGAATTCTATTGATATGAATCAAGCATAAGGTTAAGTGGCATTTATGTACTTTTTAGATATTAACAAAATATATTGATGCGTCAAAATCAAAAGCAATTGAGCATCGAACCTCAAAATTTTATTTACAAACTTGAGGATATATATATATATGAGATATGCTAAGAAAATAATGTGTAAGCATTCTCTACTTGTTCGGTATCCAATTGTTGAACAATATCTTAGAGTGTTTTATGTAGAAAAATATTTACACTGACAGTGTAATAAAAATTTACTCAATATCTTATTTATGCTGAAGTATTATTGTAACTAGAATTAACCCCAAATATACTTATATATCCTTTAATTATAAAATTTTACAAATATAAAATCTTTACTCGAAACAGACGGGGTATCTTTCTATTACATATCTATATTTATATGAGTAATGTTAATGTCACCAAAAAAGGATTTTGGGGGCAAAATCGTTGAAAACACGTTGATTGGTTATAAAGTTTAGAGCAAACTACAAATCATCCCTGCGCTATACATTTTTTTTGGGATTGGTGCTTGAATTGAAATTTAAAAAAAAATAAGTCCCTATACTGAAACTTTTCACATAATTGGTCCATCCATTCAATTCTGTTAAATATTTTCCATTATGTATGCTCACGTGCCTCTCACATGACTTTAACCAAGTGTAAAATTGTCTATGCATTATTCCTTTGTTTCAAATAAATGTTCTTAGTGGATAAAACACAGGAATTAAAACACATAATTAATGATGTGCTGTCGTATACCCATGAACATTAATTGAGTTCAACTACTTTAAATAATTGAGTTTGTTTGTGATGTGTTATATTAAATGAAGCATTAAGAGTATATTATGAAGAATAATAGAAAATAGGTAGATCAAAAGTTTTTAGGAACATTAGTTGGGACATCCCAAAATAAAAAGTAAAAACATTTATCCGGGACGGAGGAATATTTTTTTATTGAATGGACAAAAGTATCCATACTATTTTTTTGTTTTTTAATACTTAATAAGAGGGCATTAATGTAATTAGCTAATTTATAACTTTAGCTCCCTTTCTTCTCCATTTCCCAACCCCATTCTTCCATTCCACCGTGGCTGCCACCACCACCACCACCATTGCCGGCCAACAAAAACCACTATTGCCGGTGAACACAAAATTTAAAAATGAAGAAAACACAGAATAAAAATCATCAAAACAATTGAATCAAAGGATGAAGAAGAAGAACTTGAACAAATACACGAAATCAAAGTTAGAGTTTTTTTATTCCAAAACAATGAAACCCAGCAACCCAAATGGCCAAATCAATTACCCACCGGCTACCATTCTCTACCTATAGGCTCACCGACAAAAGCCCCGAACTAAATAGCCACCTCCTTCTCTTGAGGTTCATTAAATTTTATGCATCTCATACGAATGTTAAAGTTAGGGGCTCAGGCACGGCTCTCCTAGTTGCTGGCTCATGTCAACATTTGGAACTCCAGTTAGGACAGTCTCCGAAAAGCAATCAAGAAAATAAACACTCTTTGCTTTACTATATCTACGCAATCTCCACCGGTTGTTTGTGTAGAGCTTGAGGCTTTGAAAGAAATGGGGAGTGATCGGCACCTTTAAGACGGAAAATCTGTTCAGGCAGGCTTCTAATAATAAAGTTAAAAATAGTGAAAATTGGAGAAATGGATGGAGCAAATGCTCCTATCTTTGGTGGGTGAAGGAGGAGAGAGAGAAAGATTGATTTGAATTTTAATTTGACAATTAATTTTGTAATTGGTCCATGTATTTGTTTTTATGAATTGACTATTTTACCCATAACAAAAATCACGTGACGTGCACGTATCTACAATTAACGAAAAAATTTAACGAAAAGACCAATATTGTAATTCACACAACTACAGGATCAATGACGTGAAGTAAGGACCGATCTCAAAAAAAAATATTATAGCACATGATCTATTTGTGTAGTTTATTATAAAGTTTATAGATCACGATTCAAAATGAAGGAAACTTGAGGAGTTTTTATTTTACCAATCAATAGTTGCTAATTGATTTTGTGCCCAAAATATTTTATTCATTTGGTAGCCCTCTTACATTGAACAAACCAATCAAATCAACTTATTAGTTTCCAATATCAATAAACCCAGCTGTAACCATAGTAGATCAATATCAATAAACCCAGCTACCTGTAGCCATAACAAGATCAGACAGGAAACATTGTAAATCGGAAAAGGATGAAAATGCAGGCTCAATATATAAAGAACACCAGCAATTTTATAATTACAAAGATCACTCACTTATTACTGAAAGAAGAAGAAAAAGAAGAGGAAAAGCACTTTCTCTGCTTGTGAGCCTCACTTGGTAATTTAACATTAGTAGCCAAACCAACACCTTGAAGAAACCTTATTACACACCAAGTAGGGTCAAACTGCCACCATTCTAGCCCCTGTCGAGCCGAGTACTCAAATGCATGGTGATTGTTATGCCACCCTTCACCAAATGTAAGCACTGCCACCCACCTACATTATTCATATTTTTGTAACTCGTATATATATATATGACCAAAATCATTTAAACAGGAGGATAGTTTTGTTTTTGTATAGATGAGTAATTACCAGTTATTTTTGGATAAATCGTTAGTGTTCCACACTTGCTTTCCCCATACATGACAAGCAGAGTTCACTAGAAATGTTAGGTGGTAAACAACCACCGTTCGTACACCCTGCGTTTGCAATTTCAGCGTCAAATTAAACTTTTTGAATGCCGATAAAATCTACCAAGGAAGAAGATCAAATACGACATGTTGAAGTACTAGGTACTATTCTCATATGACTTCCCCTTCCCGTTGTGTGTTTGATCATCGACATGGTGGTTTTGAAGTTAAATTATTTTTTGAATTTTAATAATGTTTGCAAAATAAATATAATATATATACTCCATATGAGAAATTAAGATAAAGAAAAATTAAGCTAGTGGGCGGGCTTAAGAGAGGAAAAGTTATAAACGAAAATTAAAGTAGTTAAAACTTGGAATGAGAAGGGATGCAAAGAAAGTTTTGTGGTGGAACTGGACGTACGTAAAGCAAAATGAAGTCCCAACACGTTTCTTTCATAATGATCTCATGCTATTATTCTCATGATATATGTATGAGCTAGCAAACACGAACACGTACAGAAATGAATTGATATGTCAAATAAAAAAAAACAGTCATGTACCTACCTTCCTTGGAGTTTTTAAACTATGGAAATTAATTCAATGATGGCAATCGAGAATATCTCAACAAAAGTGAGTAATTTTTAGCTTTGGTTACTTACAGGAAGGTGATGGGAGTATTAATTATTAAAAATTTAATTACTCCATTGATTAATTAGTCTCGTATATATATATATATATGTAATTATGAAAGTAACATTAATTACTACTAGTATAATTTTAAGGCAGGGTGGGTGGGTCATACCCCCCAGCCACACACGTTGTTTCTTGTATTAATTCATATCATCATCATCATCATCATATAGTACTAGCTAGCTAGCTAGTTTGATGAAATAAGATTGTCTACTTAATTACTTTTTGAAGCAACATTGAGTATGTATCTATGTTTTTCCTTTTTATTTATACTACCTACTACAACGGCACAAAACTTTTGAAAAGCATAGTACATAATTACTACTACTAAAGATATTAAGAAAGAAATCAATCTGAGCCTTTTTCTTTCGCACAATTCCTGACCCAATAAGAGAATGAATGGATGGCTTTTTATCAATCAATCACGTGATTCACGCACATATATGTAATTTAATTTAACCCCTCTATCTATTTTTGTTTTGTTTTTTGAAATCTAGCTCAGCTCTACCAATTACAAATAGCTAGATAGATATTCTTGTTTTCACTTTTAACACTCCTCAATCATAAATTATTAGAGTATTAATTTATTATCATAGCCTGCATCTCTGGTTAAAAAATGTGACCCCCCATATTTAGACTTTTTAACATAAGTTTGAGTTTCTTTCAAAAGAAATTTTGATTGAATTTGAAAATTATTTAACATGAGAGAGACCTGTACGATCGAGTACTTTTTGTCAATTAAGTGGATGCAGAAAGAAAGAAAGAAAGAAACCTTACCATTCCCCATGTCAAGAAAGGAAACCCTCCCAGTGCGTATAATACAAGTGCAAATGCAAAGAGATGTCCAGCATAAGTTTGTCTAAGGAACACATAAAAACGCTGCTTCTTCAAATCCTCAACATTCCGCCGGTCTCCATTCTGCAAAAATTAAATAGCAAAGTACGGTAAAGCAAGAAATTGCATGTGCACCAATAAAAATCAATAAGTTTGTTTTAAAATAATATTACAGAGTATATAATTCTATACGTACCTTTTTTATTTGGTAAGCACTGTCAAATAGCCAACCCATATGACTAAACCAAAACCCTTCAATCGGACTATGTGGGTCTTTCTCAGAATCAACGTATTGGTGGTGATACCTATGTACGCTCACCCAAGAAATTGGATCCCTCTGCAAAAAAAAAAAAAAATCAAGGAAAATAACATGAAATTGAACTAAATTGAATGTCAAAGCATAAAATTGTTAATGGAAGTACCTGAAAAGCTAGAGCTCCACAATAAGCAAAAAAGTACTCAAGCCATTTGGGAAGGCTGAAACTCTGATGAGAAAGGTTTCTATGGTAAGAAAGAGTGATACCAAAGAGGCCTGTCACGACATACAATACAACGGTGATCCAAAAAGCTGGCCAGGTGAAGGTAAAGGGCGCAAAAGCACAAAGCAAATGCAGCAGTGATATCGTAGTAGCCAACTTCACATCTATTGATTTCCATTTCCGGCTTTGACCCATGTGCAGATTCTGCTGCCTCAATAAATTATCTTCGTCATGTTCTGACATGGATTCTATTGAATTTGGAACTAATATTTTTGAAGTTGGTCCGATACATGTACAGGTTCCTCTGTCTAGCTTTCTGGAATTGCTTACCAACTGTAGTAAGTGTCTAATATGTTCAGACATCCTTATGATAGCTAGGCCGATCTTAATTCAGTTTAAGAACAGAGAGAGAATGGCTAGGTTTGCTTCGAGGGAAACTTGACCTCCTGACCTGATGAGCACAATGGAGAACGTACAAATAAATAGAGCAGAACTTAACAACTTATGCCTAAAGTTGAGCAAGAAAATCTCCTTCCTGCTAATCTCAACTACTACTCCTAATTAAGAACTTAAAAAAAACAGTTTGAACAATTCAAAATCCCAACAGCTTCTTTGGAGACTTTTTCAAACAACTTGATAGGCTGATCTTCAGTTTTAGCGATCAAATAAAGCCACGTCAGCAATTCTTGAAGAGTAACCGGACCTATAGTGCCACTTCAGCAGCTCCATCCACAATTAAACAATCCGTTAACGGCGAAGGTCACATTAGAAATGAAAAGTTAATCACATTGGTAATTTGATACTCATATACTAAGTTGGTTTAATTAATTGCCCTCAAGTTGTATGCGGAACCAAATAGCAATTTTCAATTAAATTAATTTTACTTACGGGGCTAGGAATCTGAATTAAAACTATCATTTTCCCCAACCACTGCTTATTTCCTCCTATTAATTACCTACGCATATATATATATATATATATCAACTTAAGCCAATCAATAATTTTTAAAATTGTTATAATGCAATTTGATTATTTAGTATTTATCGTATAATTGTGAATGCTACTTAAAGTGGGCATTTTCAATTGTACACCGTAAACCGGCTGATAGCAAACAACAATATTACTTATCTAGTAAAAAAAAAAAAAAAACATACATAAAAAAATGAACTCATCGAGAACACCATAGATTCATTTCTTTTATGAAAACAATTCCAACTCAAAGTAACTACTAAGAGTATACAAAAATATTGCGATGCAAATTAAAATAATGTTGGTAATACTGGCTGAGAACAGAGCACCAGTAATCATACAATTATAACAAATTCACTTATTATCGATAGAAGAAGAAGAAGAAAAGCACTTCCTCTGCCTGTGAGCCTCACTTGGTAACTTAACATTAGTAGCCAAACCAACCCCTTCGAGAAACCTTATTACATACCAAGTAGGATCATATTGCCACCATTCTAGCCCTTGTCGAGCTGAGTACTCGAACGCATGGTGATTGTTATGCCATCCCTCCCCAAATGTAAGCGCTGCCACCCACCTACATTATTTAATATTTTTATTTTATATTCAAGTAATATTTTTGAAACCAAATTAATTCATATATATATATATATATATATAAGACTGAAATTAAACAAACATGTACGAGGATAGTTTTATGATGTACATGACCTACCAGTTATTCTTGGATAGATCGTTGGTGTTCCATACTTGGTTTCCCCATACATGGCAAGCTGAATTCACTAGAAATGTGAAGTGGTAAACAACCACTGTCCGTACACCCTGTATTTACAGTTTCAGAATCAAACCATGTACATTCTTTTTCAAATGTTTAAAATAAAATCAACCTCGGATCGAAGCATTATCCTCATTCCTCAAAATGGCAAAATGAACTCCCAACACGTCTACTAATGGTCTCACCCTATTTTTCTCATGAAGTAAGTTTAAACGAGCCAGCAAGGAAATTAATTGTTATATATGTCTCAGCTTAGTCAAATAAAACGGACACATTGAGCTATTATATATATATAATAATAATAATAATACTCCGTACTAAAGATTCAACTAATTGCATTTATACAAGTATTATAATCTGATATATCTATGATCAGGGTTTTTAAAATATTTTCTGAATTTAAATATTGGATTTTAAGTATTATTGTACAATTTATTTAGTAAACATCTGATTAGTTAGTCATTGATATCACAAGAAAGTATAACTATGTTTTTGATAAGATAGAAGAAGAATTTTGAGAAACATATTTTATTTAGAAAATAATTAGACCCATTTGGAAACTCACTGAAATACAATAAAGACGTACTAAATTATGAAAAAAGATAGAGATGACTCAAGAAGAAAATGATGTGATAACTCCAAACTGGGCAATTTTTTGAAATTTCTTGCAATTGCCAACTGATAATTGTTATCACCTTAACATTTTTCATTCTGTGCACTAAATTCAATATTCATTTAGTAACACTAGCATTACTCTTCTTAAATCAGTGGCTCCCTTTGCTCCTAAATAAGTGTTCTATTTTAATTTTTAAAAATTAAATTAATTTTATTTTTAATAAAAATTTGGTATAATTTTTTAAATTATAAAATTACATATTTTATGGTTTAAAAAAAATGAATTTTTTGACAACAATCAATTTATTTGACTTTAAATGTCAAAAAAAGACAATTATTTAAGCAGTGAGGGAGTAAAAAATAGGAGTATCTTTTGTCTCCTTTGAGTGGATGCAAGAACCTTACCATTCCCCATATCAAAAAGGGAAACCCTCCCAGTGCATATAATACAAGTGCAGATGCAAATAGATGTGCAGCATAAGTTTCTCTAAGGAACACGTAGAAAGGCTGCTTCCTTAAATCCTCAACATTCCGACGGTCTCGATTCTGGAAAAAGGAACATTTAATTTATTTTAGGACAAAGGGAGTAGCAAGTTAACCCAACAAATTAAATTTAGGCTCATGCAGTTAGAGAATTAATTCATGATGAGTATGCATATATATATATATATATATATATATATATATATACTATACTATACTATACTATACCTTTTTGATTTGGTATGTGCTGTCAAATATCCAACCCATATGACTAAACCAGAACCCTTCAATTGGACTATGTGGATCTTTTTCAGAATCAACATATTGGTGGTGATACCGATGCACGCTGACCCAAGAAATTGGATCCCTCTGCCATAATTCAATACAAAAAAACAAAAAAAAATTTTGAATATCCCGATGATTACAATTGTGAACAACAATCAAGAAATGATCAAGGAGGAAAACCAAGTTACCTGAATAGCTAGAGCACCGCAATAAGCGAAGAAATACTCGAGCCATTTGGGAAGGGTGAAGCTCCGGTGAGAAAGATTTCTATGGTAAGAAAGAGTAATACCGAAGAGGCCCGTCACGACATACAATACAACGGTGAGCCAAAAAGCTGACCAGGTGAAGGTAAAGGGCGCAAAAAGACATAGCAAATGCATCAGTGATATCCCAGTAGCCAACTTGGCATCTATTGGTTTCCATTTCCGGCTTCGAACCATGTACAGGTTCTGCCTCCATAAATTATCTTTGTGATCATGTTCCGACATGGTTGCAGCTAGCTAGCTCTCGATCTGCAACTTTACTGTTTTTGTAATATCTATCTGTAGGCTGTTGTACCGATGCTCATGCTATGCTATGCTATGCTATGCTATATATGAGAGCTAGAGAGCAAGCCGGTAGCGAGCCATATGATGAATGAAAGATACTTTACCAATCTATTAATTCCTATTAAAGCAACAAAGTGTGCGTGAGAGAGATAGAGAGTTTTCACTCTTTCTTCATAATCAATATTAAATTCTTTTATTTCCCGAATTTCAAAGCGGTATCCTTTGGGGTTTGGTGTACGTACCTACACCTGTACCTGCACCTCCAGTCACGTGTAACTGTTATAACCAATGTGATTGGAGGATGCCTGTAGAGTTAAGTTAGTTTATGAATTATATATGATTGTCCGTCCACTGTAAATTTTTGGATTAGTACTACGTACAAATATTAAACCTCTAATTTTTTTTATTGTTTTAAAGGGACGTGGAAATGATTGCAACTAAAACCTCATTTTACCATGTTAGTCTTAATTAACTTAAATTGCTCTAACTTATTGAAATTGTTACATTATGTTTGTTGGTATCCGGGCACACGAAGAAATTAGTTGACAACCCACACAGTACCCGAGAATATTTAATACTAAATTCAAAATTATTACATTATTGCTTATATAAAGTTTCTGAGTGATAATAAAACTTGTACAAATTTGCTGGTATATAATTATCTCTCGTTTACATGATTTTCAAACAATATTACTGATTTGTATACTCTTATGAAATATTTTAAAGAGAAGACCACGAAAGAAAAATTATAATTTGTTAAAGTTCTTCCATATATCTTACTATAATTTAAAAAAAAAAAAATCTTAATTATTTTAGTTTACAATGATATCAATTACTTGAAATAGGATTTTCGTCTATAACGCTAGCTACGTACCTATGAGCTAGCATGTAGCTTTTGTACGATTTCAAACAGTTATAAAAAAATTGAGGTAACTCTATTTTATATAGAAGATTATGGCTATGTAGCTTATGGAAATAAACATAATTAATAAATCATATAATTAAGAAATATATTGGGGGTAAAGATTGAAATTGAAATTACTATTGCCCAAGAGAATACAGATTAACACATGATTTACGATATAATTGTAATACACATCGGTTAGGTGTGAAATTTGTATGTCTTATATGTTCCACGAACTATCTCTTAGGCAACAATATTTTTCATGTACTTGTGGTAGGCATAGTTAATCCAAACACTTGGTATCTTTTAGGCACCAATATCTTTCATGAACTTTGGGTGACTTGTTATAGGCATAGTTAACTCAAGCACTTGGTGGACCTAGCAACTGGCCTGGTTCGGGCGGATCATGTCGTTTTGTAGTGAGTGTTTTGGAATGCGTGGGTCATATCGTTTTGGAGTGATTAGGGTGAATAACCAGTGCGTTGGTCATGTAGTCTGTTTTGGAGTGATTAGGGCGAATATAAAAGGGAAAGATCTTTCCCTTATTGTTTGAATGCATAACATAAATTCTTCAATGAAATGCAAAAATATGCTCCTTCCATCTTAGATAAATGTTCCAATCCTTTCCAAACATCAAAGATTATGAAAGATTAAAGGATCAAAGATTGAAAGTGGATAATTATGGAAGTAGATAATTATAAAAGTGGATAAGTACAAAATTAGATAATTATGAAAATCTAAATACTATCATCCAATATACTATTGAATAATTATGAAAGTAGATAACTATCGGAGAAAATAAAGTATTTAATGATTGGATAAGATCAAAAATTGGATAAGAATGAAAAGTAAATAATTATGAAAGTGGATTAGTATAAAAGTGGATAAGTACAAAATTGAATAATAACAAAATACGATAAGATTGAACAATTGGATAAACACGAGTGAGGATAAGAATGAATGATTAGATAAGTGTGAGAACCCCGATCCGATCCCGCTGACCTCATTAATGGAAAAACGAGTGCTTTTCGAATATATGGATGAGTGCGTTGAATACACCCGGGTCTCATTCTGGACTCCAAAAAATGTAATAAATGTATATAACACATTTATATAAAATACAGAGTCGCCACCCTCGTTTATAAAGAAAACGAGAGAAAACTTAGATTCTAGGTTCGAGGGCTAAGTTACGAGTTGGGAAGGTGTTAGGCACCCAACTCGCCCTTTCGGTCTCTATGGTTGTATGCTCGTTTAAATAAAATGCTATGGGTTTATTATACTATATGACTGAAAGAAGAACGGATCACGGAAATTTATATCTCCGTTTACGTTATAAAATGTATACACATTTTATTTATAGCAAAATAAATAAATATAATACATATTTATTTAACGAAAATAAATTAAAAGGAGAATTTATACAAGACTATTTATTTTATAAATTTTATATATTTATAAATGTATATTTATTATATAAAGTAAATAAAACAAATTAAAAAGGGAAACGAGCCAATCAACAACGGGCAGGCCCAACAGCAGAAAGGCCCAAGCTGGAAATCACCCATTGTGTGCAACGCACAAAAGAAGCATACAGGGTATGGTGTGCGGCGCACCAAATGGTGCCTTCGCGCACCAAACAATGCTCTTTTCCTCAAGAACAGAGGCTGAAAATTTGATTTTTGGGCAATGAATTCAAGCTTTTAAACATTTTGTTTTTGCAGAAAAATCATGTATTAACATGTATAAATGCATGATTAACAATAATATACATGTTTAATCACAAATCGAAGGTAAACAATTAACTGAAAATTAAACGTAAACATACTGTAAATGAATAAAAATGAAGAATGAAGCTTCGAAACTTGAATTTTACGGATATATCACATGTGTTTACATATCAAGCACACCGAAACTAGTTTATATACACATTTACAAGCCATTCAAGTCATTTACATATCAAATTGAAGAATAAAATTAATGAACCGAAGGATTTTATCTTCTATCATTTTACAGAATTTGGGCCAAGTTCTAAGCTGTTGAATCATGGTTTGATCAAGCTAATTCGTAGCTTGATCGTTGTACTCCCACTACTACCGATACAAGGAAATGAAGACTTACGTTTTTGTGTTTGATTGTGTGTGTTTTTGTTCAAAGAATAGAGAGAGTATTTGTGTGTGTGTTCACTGTGTGTGTGTATGTTGATAAAATTTACCCAAGGAGAAGTCTGAGAGGAGAACCTCTTTTTCTTTGAGCTGTGATGGAGTATATATATGAGAGAGAGAGGACTACTCTTTTCCCCAAGTTTGCTAGGAAGCTTCCTCCAAGCCTTGGCGACCAAGCTTGTCGGAGAAGTGCCTAAAAAGTCAGCAACGTCGGGCGCCTGATATTTGTGAAAAAGACGGAGTTTGGTGCTCGACGCACTATTTGGTGCCTCCGCGCACCAAACAATGTTTTTGTCTTTTTGGCTTTATTTGTGCACTTTTGGCCCTTGGACTTCAATCTTTGACACTTTTGTGCTTTCTTTGACTTTTGACTTGACGTTAGTCCTCGAATACTTTTGTCATGTCTTTAGCCTGTTGTCGTTTGTGTAGACATTTTGGATACATGTAATTGTCATAAATTTGGCGTTAGTCCATTTTGTAAATAAATAATTATTTATTGGACAAAATAATATAGGTGTAAGAATTCTAAATGTCTACAATAAGAACAAAGTTGGATAAATATCACAAGAGGATAAGATCGAAACTTGATAAGGATGATGAATCATTATTTGAAGCTCATCTAAGTTATGACACCTCGTGCTTGGGTATTGACTCATCAAAATGAATGATGAGTCATCGTTTGGTGTTTTCTCTTGCGCCACCACCTCGTGCATGGATTGCTGACTCACCCAATGACTTTCTTAGAAACTAAGATATGTTGGGGCCTATATATAGGTTGCCCCGGTATGGTGTAACTCATTTTGTTACACACATATTCCTGATATACTCTCTATACTCGATAAGTTATATATTATGTGCGAGATCGATTTCGTTCGTGATGCTTTGGGGTTTTGACGAACCGACTTCGTAGGGTCGACATACTTGAGGTGTAGATTGATTCGATCGGGAGACTGGACGTTGGAACAATGATATTCGTTATTGAGTTTTATCTTGATTTGAAGTAAACGACTACTTGTGTATACGTGTTTATATTTGTACGTTCGATCAATTCCATTGTAAATGAATATTAAACTGTTATTATGACAAAATTATGGGTTTGAGAATTATGTTGTATTTGTTAGGATGATCTTATTATCAATTATGAAGTTGTTTTATATGTTATTTAGCCCTTAGGATAGACATCTCTTGAGGTGGTTATTTAGACCCGAGGCGGTTATTGTTTATAAAATATGCTATATGATTGAATAGTATTTATATTGATTGGTTCCATTGATTTGCTTGGAGCATAAGTTGTTTGATTCCAATCTTTGCCAAGAGCACGAATCGCCTTTGTTTCGAGCATGAGTTATGGTACATAGTTTTAACTTCATGAGCAAGTGTTATTTGAATCACATGTTTTGTTCTACTATGTGGTATATGTATTCCATTCCTTACTGGGCTCACAAGCTCACCCCCCACCAATTTAAAGTTTTGTTGGTTTGATTTAATCAAAGTGCGCAGGAGAAGCATAGCTAGCTGCGAGGTGGGTAGAGAGTGAGTTGTGAGTTGGCTTTGACAGAAAGATTGTTGTATTATCCTGGGTGTATTAGAACTATTGTAACCAAATTGGTTAGATATGAAAGTGAAGTATTTTGAGGAAAATATCCTTGTTATTTCTTTCCACTGTAGATTAGTTAAGTGTTGATTGGTTTGTATTGAGATTGGAAAGCAGGTGATGGTTTCGAGTCGTCACATCCGTCTTACAGAAAATACTCGTAAGATAGTTTTTTTTTATAAGTTTTTGCCTATAATAATTACATGTATCATAAAGGAGGTATTTATGCCTCGATTGGTACACGGAAATGAAATCAATTTTGCGGAATCGATTACTAGTAATGAGATTCCACAGAAATAGATATGAAAATGATTCTTAAAAAGTGTTTGGTAGCATAAGTAATGTGATTACTAATGTAGAACAATTTTCTATTATATTGTTTGGTAAGAAACAAAATAACTTAGAAACAAAATAACTTGAAATGCAAAGATAAAATTAAGGTAATTGACAACATTACCCCAATATATACAAGTACTTGTTGATGGCTTTGATGATAAAAATTAGACATTAACGTTATTACTACTCCACAAAATAACAATTGCCTTAAATTATAAATATTTGACTAAAATTTGACTTAATAGAAGAATAGGAGACCTATGAGAAAGATTATAAAATCATGAAAAAACCACAAACTACAAAAAGAATTATGATACGATAGCGAACATAAGATGCGAAGATATTAATGAGCTGGTAATGGGTGATCTTATGGGTACCATATAAATTTACCCATAAAATTTCTCTTAATTTCTTTAATTTGAACAAGTTCAGTTGACTAAAATGAATCAATATATTAATAATTTTATTTAATGGTGCAAAAAAATACCAAATTTGTTAAAGAAAAAGGTACTAAATATGCAATAAAAAAGAATTAATTTTTAAATTGAATAAATTAAGAGGGATAGCAAATTGAGAGATTTGGATTTTGGTGTTTACTGTTTAGTGGCAACCCCTTCATTTTCTGAAACTCTTTAAGCATGCAATTTCAACTCCACCCATGTCTAACGTCTTTAAGCATTTCCTCCATCTTTTCAAGTGTCACTAATTTGTTATGAACATTTAAGGATCACGACGCAAACACATAAATATGTCACGTTTCTAGTTTTTGAAATCAAATCGAATCATTATTTTTTTTGCTCTTGTGATTATTTTGTTTCGCTGATATTGTATCAAAATTTTACTCAATGTTAAAAGTTGATGGACTTGATAAATTCTCGACCGCTACTTGACGACCTCTCAAAAGTTTACAATATTCTTGTCTTTTTTGCTATAAGCATTTTGTTTACTTTTGTAAAAATCCTTAAGAGATACTCTCTTCATTCTAATTGTATAGGTATACTATTGCTTTTTGGGTCAATTTGACCAATTATGGATGAATGTTTGACGTCTTTTTATTCAGTAAGAGATAACAAAACTATGACTTTAGCAACTATACTAAAAGTACTATAAATCATGTATATTCAATCAGTGTCAAATATCTATTATAAAATTGGTCAAATTGACTAAAATCAGTGGGAGTAAAATTTTGCATGAACATTTAGGTTTTAAAATTTAAAAACGCAATGTTTTAAAAACGGAGGTCTTTCCTTATAAATACGTTTGGGATATCATCAATAAGCGTTTTAAAAGTTTTAAAGGAAATTTTTCATTTTAAACTTTTCATTGAAACATTTTTTACAAATAATCGTTTTATGCATTTTGCCAAAACGACCAAACTAAGTATTAAAGAAATTTTTTACAGATCTTAACTTTTCATCTTAATCTATGTTTCAAACAGAGATTAACTAGTCCGTTGCTCCACATGTAATGTAACAGTTTTTTTTTTTAAACATAATACATGTGATGTAGCACTTCATGTTTGAAACATAAACTAAAATTAATTTGTTCTATTAATATTACAAATGATAAAAACAATGACGATAATAATATATTGTTATTTTATTTTCATCATTTTCATCATTTATTTTCACTCTTGTTGTTATTCTTGTTGTTGTTATTATATTACAATCCATATATAATTGCAATATAGTACTAAATCATGATGATGGTCTCGGTTGAAAAGAAAATAATTAGGGAGTATTTTTGTTATCATCACGATTGAAAAGAAAATTAAAGTTGGCATTTAGAAAAAAAAAAAAAAAAGGCTCTTATCAGACTTGTTGCCAATAAAGTTAATTTTGGAATTTCTCCAGTTGGGTTGGTAAGATATTTTGCATAGAAGTCCTTCAGAGATTTTTTTTAACATTATATATAATTTCTAGAAACTTTTGTATTTTTTTCATTAATATTTTTTTCCTAAAAAAATGATATGCTCGGCTATATCTCTGTTTTGAGTCTTTATGTATAAAGATAACTTTTTTGATAGATGTATCCACTTTTAAGTACTCAAGTTGACCTCGAGAATTAGGTTTGAGCTTTCAAACATAAGAATACCTTAAAAAAATTAGATAAAAAAAAGGATGAACTACAGGCTGTTTCTTTTTTTAATATTTATAATCGCTTCAGTCCACTTATCTTTTTTTTAAATCGAAAAAAGGTATTTTTGGGGCGAAAAGACCATTATGTCATTAATGAAAGAAAAACACGCGCGCATCAGTAATCCAAAACATCGCGATAAGTAATCTAAGGCATCGTGTGGGTTAATTATCGCGATGAGCAACCAAGGCATCGCGATGTGCAACAAATGCATCACGATGAGCAACCAAGGCATTGCGATGAGTAACCAAGACATCGCGATGAGCAACCAAGGCATCACGATAAGTAACAAAGGCATCACGATGAGCAACAAAAGCATCGCGATGAGTAACCAAGGTATCGCGACGAGCAACCAAGGCATCGCGATGAGCAGCAAAGGCATCGCGTTGAGTAACCAAGGCATCACGATTAACAACCAAGGCATCGCGCTGAGCAACTAAGGCACCGTTTGATTTTCAACCGCTAGAAGAGACTTGATTTTCCCGTTGCGTTGCCCAACATATTGCGATTGGTGAATAAAAGGCATCCCGATGCTCAATTTAAGGCATCCTGATGCCCAATTTAATATAATATCAAAATCGATCAAAATGGTTGTTTTTGGTTGAAAATTTTACATACAAACATAGTATTGACTTCTTATAACAGTATGGTATTGATATTATACAAAATTCAAGCTCAAATAATTGATTAAAGTCCAAAAATCAGTCCAAGAACATCTTCCTCTGTTTTCGGACATCACACTGCTAAGCTCGATTTGGATTTTGAAAATAGTAATTTTTTTTTTATAGAAAAAGTGTGCACAAATGTAGTACTAAGTTAGGATAACAATATGAGATTAATTTTAAACAAATTTGAAACTTAAAACATAGATTAAAGTGGCCAAAACAGCCCAAGAACAAAGAAAAACGGGATGAACTCAAAAATTTAAATTTGATCAAATTGTGATCAAATTCGTGTTCTATGCATGAAAATTGATATTCAAACATGAGGAAAGACTATATTAATAACATGAAATCATTTATACATCAATTCGAACCTCAAATCTAAAGCAACGATGTTGTTGAGAGCATTTTAAAAAAATTCCTAAATTATCTTTTAACGATTAAAAAAAAAGATAAACTAGAGAGAATTTTTTTCAGAAATTGGATCGGCCAAACAATTTCATGTAAAAATAATTAGGCCATGCATTCCGTAAACAACGGCCACAAAGTTCAATGACAAACATCATATGAAGCCCACAATATTTTTATTTATTTAGTTATTAATTTTCCAAGATATTTTCAAAACCGAGGTACCCAATTCTAGTGTGCAATTATACATAGGTCATTCCATATTTGTCAGTCTCTCGCCTCCATCTTTACATGTCACATGAATACAGACGTTCTTCGAAATAATCTATTTCACCAACTCTCATCTCAGCCCCGCCTCAAAGCGCCAAGCCACCGCAAGATATGCTCTGATCTCTCTCACGCACACATAACACATACACACAAACATGCTAAAAATATGCCCTCTTTGTACCTAGATCTCTAAACCTACGATCTCAGATTCCTAATTTTTAAGATTAATCTCTTAATTTTTTGAAAACTTATCAACTACTCCGTCTGTGCTAGATAAAGAGTCTACTTTCCTTCTACTAAATCAAATTAAAATTTTATATATTTTACTAATGTATTACGAATAAAATTTCATTAATTAAAAATATGTTAAAAATACTATGGATTACAACTTTCATAAATTTGAAAAACCATTAAATTTATGTTAATTATCAGTCAAACTTTAACAAAGTTGACCGAAAAAAATCAAAAGTGAGCTCTTTGCCTGGAACGGAGGAAGTATTTCAAATGGTTTTTGTTGAAAGTTTAGTTCAAGGGTTTGGATAGAAGTAATACTTGGGTGATTTGGTTGAGCTTGCTATCAAGGAGAAATTTGAATTTGATTGTGTTATCAATGGTTGGGACTTTCCTTCCAGACCTGAGTTCTTGAAAGTGTACTGAGCAAGAAGATTTGTGTTGGATTGGATTTGTAACGGCCGGGTTCTCTAATATCTTAGTGCTTGTTTGTTTGTTAAAACTGAAAATTAAGATTTGAAATTTATGTCTGAAAAAGTTGAGCTAAAAATATTAAGTCATCACCTTTTTATTTAAAATTTTGGCCAATTCAAGGAATACTTAATTTATTAAGTAATACTATAATATTGCATTATCAAATAATTTTATTTCTAATCTCATTTAATTAGTTTAATTAAACTTTTAATTAGATTAACAAACATGCCCTTGGATTATATAGTGTTTTTTTTTCCTTTTGATATTGAAAAAAAGTTTAATTTGCTAAAATTTTATAGATTTTATGTGACAAGTTGTTAATTTCATATTACACAACTAATTGGCAAATTAACTTTCAGTATTTGTTCTCCTTCTCTCTCTCTCTCTCTCTCTCTCTCTTTCTTTGAATTGCAATTTTTTGATAAATAGGTCATTTTAATAATAATATATTATTGAAAATAAACTTATATTAAACTGTACAGAAATTTGGTGATTTGATGAATGTGTAATTTAAGTTAATTGCAATGATCTAATTGCAAAATAAGTATTTTAAGGGCAAAGTAGTCATTGAAAATCTTTAATTGACATGCGTTTGTCACGTGTTCAGCTTTAAATTTCAACCGGGTAATTAATAATTCAGCCTAATGTGCCAAGTAATGACAATATTTTAGGATTTAGTGTCAAGTAAAATAGTTTAGGGTTATAATTCAATAACTTAAAATAGTTTAGGGGGATTCGCTATAACTTACTCTTAAGGTTTCTATGAATTTTGAGTTATCTGCGGCGTAAAATGTGCCGATAGATTAATGAATTTTAATTTAATAGTATAAAATCCTTGGGAAAAAAGTTTCGATTTTCGTCATAAGAAACTAAGAAAGTACAACATAACAAATACTATATCAAATTTGATGGGAAATATTACAAATAACCCCCTTAAACTATGGGTTGGATTTGAATTGTTTTCTCAACTACTAATTGTGGCAATGCCTTCCTTAACTATAATCCTTTTTAAATTGTACATTTTATTTAGGTATTGTCGTTTGAATTGACGGAACTTTCCTACCTATAACTCACCTGACTATCTTTACGTATTATTTTTACCATAATATTCTAAATAAAGATAATAAATTATTTGTATTGACCTTGTTTAGGTACAAAGAGGGTTTTAGAGCAATAATAGTAAAATAGTCAATTGAAACATTGGCTATGGTAAAATATATATATATATATATATATATATATATATAAAGATAGTCAAATGAGTCTCATGTAAACATTTTATGTCAACTCAAATATTGGCAGTGGCTAAACATAAGCTAAGATTAAAGAAAAATTACTATAGTAGAGAGGGACACATTGAAAGAGAAATTAGAACCTAACCCATAGTTAAGGGGGGTTATTGTAATTTACGTTAATTTTAAAATGGGAAATTTAAAAATAACCTCAAATCGAGAGTTTCCTCGGCCATTTTGGAGTAGCACCATCGTTTAATATTAATTACTCCATCGAATCTTATCATTTTCACTCTTGGAATCATAGTTTTAGATTTCTCAGTTTTGTAAACTTTGTTTCTGCCTACTTTAAATTCTTATTGCAAATAATAAATTTCTTTAATTAGATGTGCCTTTATAATTTATTGAGGTTCTCAATTTCGTTAACAATTAAAGTGTTTTTTCCTTTTCTGACGAGTTGAATCTATCGAATTTAAGTTAACAGGCTTAACGGGAGCACAAAATCTCCTTTTGACCAACATATCTTCCGTTTATATATAAAATATGTTGTGATATTACATGACTATCAATTATTAGATTTTTTAAATATAAATTTTTTTGTGTAAAATATATGAATTGTTCGCGCAGTGTGGATTCTCTGTTTTTTTGTGAAAACATAAAATGGCGTGCATGAGTGGGATAATAGTCATCTATTTGGTGATTTGGAATGCCATTTACTCGTAGATAAGTCAGGAATATGTTGGAAGAAATGAGTTTGCAAAAGAGTAATGCTAAATAACACTCCCCAAAATATGCTAAATCACACCCCCCTCAAATGGAAGATGTATCTTCCATGGTGGGGGAGGGTGTGATTTAGCATATTTGGGGTGTTATTTAGCGTGGTTGGAAATGGACAATATATAGTCCGTATTGAATTGTCGTGTCAACTTGGTAATGATTCTCATGCCAAAAGAGTGGTCGTGTTAACGATGTGACGGAACCTGAAAAGATGGACATGTAAATTAATTAACATACGAGCTAAATCACAATCATCTATGCGCTAAATGTAGCCTCACTATAAAATTATTAACTTATTCTTGTCTTTTTATTGTGGAAATATGATTTACTCCGTATGAACATCGAAATCGTATATTTATTCGTTTAAAATAATGTTTGAATGATAGAGATTTTAATGCCTAAAGTAGGTGAGTTGAAGTTGGATAAGTGAGTATCTCACGTTAAAAAGAAAGTAAAAGCACAAAGCTACTTTATATACTAACTCTTTTCTTGTATGGAATAAGCTTGTATAGCATTGAGGCTTTCTCTCATGTGCACACATGCAAAGGTGCAAATCCTAGTTCAATCAAGCCTCTTAAACTATCTCACATTTTTTTTTTTTTTTGCAAAAGTTGTGCCTATGACTTACAAAAAATCAAAATAAAAAGACATGCACCTACACCATAACATGCACCTACATCATGCGAATATCCTCTTTGATATACGCATGGCCCGTGCGCATATCAAAAAAAAATATGTGCATAATATAGGTGTTGGGCCTACATTTTAAGTCAACTTGTTTACAACTTACATATATCATCTTGACACTTACAACTTGAGTTCTCCTACTGCACCTTGACATTTTTTGCAGGTTGAATTATTGTTACATTACAACCTATTTTTTAGGAAGTATGTCACCGGATAAAGGAGTGAGTCAACAAACGTTCCTTCATCAAACAAAGCCACAAGGGATCCTTATCTCTTCAACCAACATTGTGGCGAGAATACCTCAACAACTTCAACCAATTTCCTATATTCTAGGCTTGTTTGTTTCTTTGTATTTGAGGTATAAAAGGGAGGAACACATGTTTTCACACACATTCTCACTAGCTTAAGCTCCCTAGTATACGCTCTTAGTCTTGTATTCAACTTGGTTAATAAATCACTTGGTCAAGGCGGGTTCCCTAAAACCTCCGGGGTTTGTGCCCGCGAACAAGCTGTTCAAGGGCTTTCCTAGCTAACAAAATCCTTTGAGTTCATTTCTATAGCATTTCATAATCATTGTACCCAGATCAAATCCTTTTTGTCATCTTTCTTATTACTAGTTTCCCTCGTAGAAATTTGACCAAAACAATTTGGCGCCATCCGTGGGACACTTTGATTATTTATATAGAAATGGCCAATCCATCGTCTGGTAGCCTTGGTGAGAGGAACCAGCCGCTTCCTAGTTCTGGTATCTCAGGCAACCCGTCTTCAAATCCGGAAGCTTCCAATATGGAGCTAATGTCTAACATGGTCACGATATTGAAAAAAGTGATGACAGGTTGGATGCTCAAGAGCATACGAACACTATGATACTCAATGCCATTGATTCCATGCGTAAAGGAAAACAAAGCGAAACTCAAACATCTACTCCATTTTCACCTTTGCATCCTAGATCTTTGTTTGGTGCAGTACAGGACCAAGCCATGTTGGAGATATCCCTATGTCTAGTACCTTACCGGCGAAAGTACAATCATGACGTCAATTCCAACCTCGAGGCCACGGTTCAACTTACAACTAGCCAACTGTGTTGACGTCTTGCTATACCTATCTTGCACCCTCGATGGGGCAAGCAGGAGTTTCTTTAATACTTTTGACGCTACGCATCCCGTTTAATAATAGTTCTCTTTTTGCGAGAAAGTCAACTTATTAGGGAAATGCAAACCATAAAAGAATTGCTTCGAGGTGTGCCAGGAGTCAACTTGCCTCATCACCAAATTTCCCCAACTTGCTACAACGAATCCCGATTTGTTCCGGCCATAGCTAATGTGGAAATCCCAAAGAAATTTTCATCCCATATGAAGAAGTATGATGGAAGTCTTGATCCAGAGAACATGTGTTCTTGTATCAAGAATCAATGGATATTATAAGTATCCCCCTGTTTTTAAAGAAGCATGTTTTGCGGGGGCTTTGGCTCAACTCTATCGGGACCACTTTAAAATGGCTAACAGGACTTAACTCTATTTCTTCCTATGCTCAACTTGTCGGCATGTTCACTAATCAATTTTCATGCAGGCGTTCGACAAGTTGACCGGCGACCTTTACGAATTGTGCAACACCTTAATGAGAGTCTTAAGGAATATTTGCATAGGTTTAATAAAGAAGCGGTGACCATACCCAATCTGGATATGTCCACACTACGAAGCATTCCGTATTGGCTGAGAAAGAACTCTCCATTTTATAATGAGTGGTGACACACTCAAACAACTTGAAGAAATAAGGACCGAGCCTTACGATTCATCGATTGGAGGAGGACAGTCTAGCAATGGAAAAGTCAATTGGAAGGACCCTCTATTTGAGCCATCGGACGAAAATCGATTCCCGTCATTATAAGTCTAGCGAGGGCAAACCCCGTTAAATCGAATCTTCTAAAGTTCATTTTGTAGATGATGATCAAGATGGAGATGATAATGACTACTAGAATTTCGACTATTGCTTTTCTGGATATTGCGCAGAGTCCTTTGCGCCATGGAGAATCTTGGAGATAGAGCAAGATGGCCTAAGAAAAATGACAAGCCCACAACTTGGAAGGATAAGTCCAAGTGGTGTGCATTTCATGAGGAATTCGGACATACTACGAAAATTGTTTCGCCTTGAGGAAGGAGATTGCTCATCTATTGTCAAAGGACTCCTCAAGGATCTTTGGGTAAGAAGAGGGTCGAAGTGAATCCAAGAACCCTTATTCGATCCCACAGAAAGTTATACCTCCTCCGGCCACCAAGGTAGTAAATGTTATTTCGGTGGATCCCATATTTGTGGTACAACTTATTCGCAGCCAGCGTCATGCC
Organism: Platycodon grandiflorus; assembly: GCA_016624345.1. Lineage (NCBI taxonomy): Eukaryota > Viridiplantae > Streptophyta > Magnoliopsida > Asterales > Campanulaceae > Platycodon > Platycodon grandiflorus. Next base: position 8,025,970 of record CM028362.1, read on the forward strand.
AAGAGCTCAGGAGGATCGGAAGCGCCCTCAAGATGCCGCGACTTCACGGATGGTCAAGTTATCTCCTTTGAAGATGAGGACAAGGATAACACGCCGGACCCCATCATGATGGTCTAGTTGTCCAAGTGCGAGATAGCTAATTGTATGGTCAAGAGAATCTGATTGATGGTGGTAGCTTTAATATAATCTTTACCCATGCTCTGCGAAGATGGGCATTCCTTTATCGAAGTTGTGAAGAATTCATACGTACTAGTAGGGTTCGGTGGCGAAGTAAAACAAACAGTTGGAGAGATCAAGTTGCCTCTCTATCTGGAAGGTATGAATTCTATGGAGAGGTTACTGTAATTGAATGTTCTTCCTCGTACAATGTCATTTTAGGTAGGCCGTGGATCCACAACATGAAAGCCGTGCCGTCAACCTATCACCGGTGTGTCAAGTTCCCAACTCCTTGGGGTGTAGCCAAGTTGAAGGGCAATCGGCGGCTTTAAAGAGTGCTACAAGGTCAACATGAAGGCAAGTTCGGTCCCTCGTCTGCATAGCAATTAAAGAAAAAGGCCCGGGATGTTATTGAAGCGGTGGAGCACGAGACGAAGAGTGTTTCGTTGATGAATCAAATCACGAGGCCCAGTGCAAGTTGGAACAGATCTTCCAACCGAAGTTGAGGAAGAGCTGATCGAGTTTTGAAAAGTCGAAATGTTGTTTTGCATGGAAGCACGAAGATATGACGGGAATAAGCAAGGACGTCATTACTCACAAGTTAAATATTGATCCAACTATTCGTCCTGTCCACGGAAGAGGAGAAAGTTTGCCCATGAACGCAACAGTTATAAAGGATGAAGTTGAAAGACTTTTGAAAGCCAAGATGATCAAGGAAGTTCAATATCCAAGATGGGCCAATGTTGTGGTGGTAGAGAAGAAGAATGGCAAGTGGCGAGTATGCGTGGACTTCACGGACTTGAACAAGGCCTGCCCAAAAGATCCATTTCCTCTTCCTCATATTGATTCTCTAGTCGATGAGACAGTGGACATGATATCTTGACATTCATGGATGCATCCTCGGGATTTCACAAATTCAAATGGAACCCTCGGATCGAAGATACGGCCTTTATGACTCCAAGGTATATATTGTTATATTGCTATGCCATTTGGTCTTAAAAATGCAGGGCAACTTATCAAAGCGGTAAACAAGATGTTCAAAGATCAACTTGGCAAGACGATGGAAGTCTACATAGATGATATGGTAGTCAAGTCCAAGCATATTGAAGATCACGTGGAGCATCTTTTGAGGCATTCAACATCTTGAAAGCTTTCAACATGAAGCTCAATCCAGTGTGCAACTTTGGTGTTAAAGCGAGGAAGTTCTTGGGCCATATGGTGACTAAGAGAGAATTGAAGCCATCTGAACAAATCAAAGCTATTCTCAACTTGGAATCTCCCAAGAATATTAAAGACGTCCAAAGGTTAACCGGAGAGTTGCCTTAAATAGATTTATATCTAAATCATCGATAAGTGCGGGTTATTCTATGAAGTGTTAAGAAAGAATAAACTATTCCAATGGGTGATCAACATGAGGCAAACAACTTAAGGAATACTTGATGACGTCTCCCCTACTTGCCAAACCGACGTGGTGAGCGCCTCTACTTGTATTTAGCCGTATCGAGAATGCGGTTAGTGCGGTGTTAGTGAAAGAAATTCAAGGTGAACAACATCCTGTGTATTATGTAAGTAAGTCTCTACTAGATCTTTGAAACAAGGTACTCTCATCTTGAAAAGTTAATTTTAGCTTTAACTACCGCTACAAAATTGCGTCATTATTTTGAAACACATTCCATTGTTAGAACTAATTATCCTATAAGAAGTGTGTTGAGAACTCCGAAATGTCGGGAAGATTAGCCAAGTGGTCGGTCAAGTTGAGCACGTATGACATTTCATATGAGCCCGAACACTATCAAATCTCAAGCTCTAGGCGATTTCGTAGCGATTTTAGTCCAAGTCTGCAACTGAGGTAGAACAAGAGGTACAACAGCTTGAAGGTAAAACAACTCCTAGATTTTGGACACTTTATACAGATGGAGCTTCAAATTCCAAAGGAATTGGCTTGGGAATTGTTCGAAGTCCCCCAAGGCGATATCATACCTCAAGTGTATCCTGTGAATTCAATGCGACGAATAATGAAGCTGAGTATGAGGCTTTAATCATGGGTTTAACTACTGCTTTAAGTTTAAATATTACTCATATAAATGTATATGTTGATTCTCAATTGCTCGCTAACCATTTCAATGGCAGCTACATGGCTAAGCATTCCAAAATGACTCTATATCTTCAACATGTTAAAGCTTTGGCTTCAAAATTTCGTCATTCTCATTGGAGCGGGTCCCTAGAGAAGAGAATACGAAGCTGCGGCCAACTTGGGATCAACTTGCAAATCTATGTTGCATACTAATATTCCCATTATTTATGTTAAGTACCCGACTATAGACCAAGTGGAAGAAACTCAAGAAGTGACTCGTCTAATGGGGCACAAGTTACAAGTCCATCTTGGACCCAACCTATAATTGAGTTCCTTCAACTTGGAACTATACCACGATGTTAAGAATGCTAGATCCTTTAAAATGCGCACTTCAACTTTTGTTTTAATAGATAATGTCTTGTTCAAGAAATCTTTCGCAGGACACTATTTGAGATGTATTGACAATGAACAAGTTGAACTCGTCTTGAAGGAGATCCATGAGGAACATGTGGAAATCATTCGGTGGAAAGGCACGGCATCAAAGGCCCTCGGGTGGTTATTGGCCAACAATGCGTCGGGATGCCATGAGCTACGCACAAAATGTGACGCTGCCAAAGGCACGGTAACATCTTGCATCAACCTGTGAACCTCTACATTCTATTGTTTCATCTTGGCCCTTCATGAAATGGGGCATGGATATTGTGGGCAAGTTGCCTAAGGCTCCTGAGGCAAAGTGTTCATGTTAGCAATGACGGATTATTTCTCAAAATGGATCGAGGCGAGGCCTATGTGCAAGTAAGAGACAAAGAGGTAATTTCATTTTTAAAGAAGAATATTATTAGCGGGTTTGGTGTACCATCGAGATCATATGTGATAATGGATCCCAATTCATAAGTAAAAAGATGGAGATTTTTGTGCTCGTTGGGGCATCAAGTTGATCACATCCACACCACCATCCTCAAGCTAATGGTCAAGCTGAGTCAAGCAACAAGTTGATTGTCAACAACTTGAAGAAACGCCTAGATCAAAAGAAAGGAAAGTGGGCTGAAGAATTACCACTTGTACTTTGGGCGCACGAACAACTACAAAAGGAGCCACGGGTAGAACTCCATATTCTTTGGTGTTTGGAGCGAAGTAATTCCGTCGAGGTAACAATCCCAACAGGTATGGCTTATTAACTCAAGATGAGAATAACATCTTGTTAACCCAAGATCTAGATACAATTGATGAGATCGGGGATTTAGCCAAGATAAGGATGGCGCCTATCAACAACGGATTGCTAGATCCTACAACAAAATGTCGAATAAGAAGGTTCCAGGTTGGTGATTTAGTTTTGAGAAAAGTATTTCAAAATACCGAAGAACCGAATGCGGGTAAATTGGCTCCCAAGTGGGAGGGACCATATCTCATTGATCTTTGAAGGCGGCAAAGGTGCATCGGTTGTCAACCCCAAGTGGAGACAGGGTCCCTAGGAGTTGGAATGCCATTCATTTAAAGCTCTATTTTATGTAAGTCAAGTAGTTAACAACTAGACTTCCGGTATGAGTTAATTTATTTCAAGTTCATTTATGTATTTCAATCCTCAATTTTATTAAAAACCCTTACTAACTTAAGCATCGGAGGGTGTTGGCTATGCTAACACCCAACCCTAACATGAATTTGTTTTGCAAGGTATACTAGCAAAGTAGGCTCAACATGTTAATACGCCGTGCGGCTCCAACATGTTGAGACCTAAACTGGAGCAGTTGAACATGTTAACACGCCGACGGCTCCAACATGTTCAGACTGGGATGAAGAAGTCCAACATGTGAACACGCCGAGACGGCTCCAACATGTTGTGACTTTAGCTGGAGAGGGATGGAACATGTTGACACGCCAGACGGCCGATACTTGTTCTATCTCTTCAAACGACTTACCTCTAATCAAAGGTACATTTTGGTTAAAAGATTTACATCTTTTCTAAGAGTTAAGGTTTCTACACCTTCGCCGTGCGCACGATTTCACATCTATACAAGATGTGACTATTGGTTGTAACATTAACATGTTACCTATTGCTTAAATCAAAACATTCTTATCGCTAACACAAGCAAATGTTTCTAAAAGAAACCTAGATTACTTCAATAAAAGTTCAGATGTTCCCAAGAGTAGTGGATGAGTTGGTTAAGCCAACAAATCCTATCAACCTATGAAAAGCATGGAATACTAGACCAACCTAGTACCCCCAAATAGATTGTTTGAGCTCTTATGAGTGTTACATGACTAAATGAATAAAAATTGTTTGTGTTACTCTCCAAACCTCTAAAAACATTCAAATTTTCCCAACATTTTGGCCTCCGGAGTTACTTCGCCTCTTTCTCTTGATTACCACCTTCAACTTGGGTTCCTACTATGCTACTCGGACTTTATTGGCATCCATCAACCAATTCTTCGGTGGTGTGAATTCACCTCTTCGCATCTACCGACTCGCCAATAAAATCCTCCAAAGTTCTTTTTTCCTCTTCCAAGTCCCAATTCCCAGCTTGTCCATTCTTGAACTCTTCCATTAGTTGAATTCTAGCCTCTAGCAGTGCTTTGGTGGCATTGAACTTGAAGTCTTCCCTTGCGCCTTCAAGTTCCTTGACATGGGCTTCATTCTCTTTCATCCTTTCGCACATACGTCGCCAATTCTTTTCTTAACTTCACCACTTCAAGAAGACGTACTTTGGCTTCTTTCTTCAACTTGTCTACTTCCCTGCCTGCTTTTGCTTTTCTTGACTCTTCGCCTCAACACTACATCTCGTTGCTTTGATTTTCAAGACACCGACTTGGTCCAAGATTGGACTCACTATATCAGAGATCTGTGTAAAGGAAGTATTAGTACTCTGTAAAATTCTTGGTAACAAGATCAAAGTTTTCCCATTTTTACCTTATCCGCAAAATCCTTCATTACCACAACAAACTTTTCTCTTGTTCTTTCTCCATCCGAATATCACTCGCATCGTAGATGCGCCTTCCACCGACTTTCTTTTCTTTGATTCTTCTTTATTCTTCGAGACGGAGGAAGCCATAGACACCGGAGTTGGAGGCAACTTGCTATCTTTCCTCGAGACCTTCTTGCCTTAGCTCCAATGAGCAAATCGGCCAGTACTAACCGAGCTTTGGAACGAGTGGTGGCTGCAATATAGGACATGGAGTTAGGAAGATTTGGAAAAATAGAACGACTTGCAGATAGGCAAAACTTTGAGATAATAAACCAAACCCGTGGACATCTTGCTTGGATTTGATGGAGACTCTTCTTCAACCCTTTCTGGAGAGAACAAGACTGGAAATGCCTTGAAGGACCTGACGAGAGGGTCTAACTCAAAAATCTTCTTCACGTTTGCCTCTGTATCCTCTTGCTCTGGGAACAAAACGCAAAGCTTGGCGACTTCTACAAAGGAAATTCAAGTTTGTTAAGGGCTAAGATGTACAAAGATTTTGGTAATAAGCAAAACCGAGGAAATTTCCTCTACCTTGAGACCTCCACTTTGAGACTACGCCTCTTGGCTTAGGTTTGTCTTTCCTAACAAAGAAAATCTCGTTCCTCCACCCCCGTCGGCAGGTCGTTGTTAGAAATCAAAATGGGGTCACCACCGCTCTTGACTCTAAAACAATATCTTCCCGCACCAAATCCCCGATCTCGGTGGTATAAGCGAACTCCTCTAGGTCTACATTCAAACCTATTTCATCTCTTAACCTAACTAGGGTTTGAAGACACCTCCAACCCCGAGGCATTGGGCGTAGTTCAACTTCGCGAAGCAAAACCTAGTAATCGGGAGGAAAGGGAATTTAAGGCCAATGGTGAAGGGGTATTCAGAAAACACACCCACTCGTGAGAGTAACACTCGGAAGTTAAGGAGGGATGGGTAAAGAAGATGGTTTCGGGAGGCACCGTGGTTTTTCTTGACAACTTCCGGATCCGCGTGAAATCGAACATTTTTCTTTCTCGTGCTCCTTTAACAGTTTTGGGTTGAGAAACCCTCCGTAGACCATCGTCACTTTCGATTATACATAGCCTCTTTTTCCCCATTTTTGCAACTTGAGAAAAATAGCAACAAGAAATTGAGAAGAGTACGAGGAACTCACCGAATTTACGTTTTCCTTCTCCACACGATCTTCTTTGATATCTTTCGAAGAAAACCTTTTGTTAACAACTCGTGAGAGGTAGAGTTGGAGAATGTTCTGGTTTGTTCAAAGAGAGAAGTTGTGAGGTTGTATATTTGAAAACGCAAGAGTAACCTTTTGCCTTGGAAAGTCTCAAAACCGTCCCATCGCACCTTTAGCATTAATAACCGCCGTACGTTGTCAATTTTTGGCAAACTTTTTAAATTTTTGTCTCTTTATATTCTTTTGAAAAATTTGAAAAGTTTGGGGGCAATTGTTGGGCCTACATTTTAAGTCAACTTGTTTACAACTTACATATATCATCTTGACACTTACAACTTGAGTTCTCCTACTGCACCTTGACATTTTTTGCAGGTTGAATTATTGTTACATTACAACCTATTTTTAGGAAGTATGTCACCAGATAAAGGAGACTGAGTCAACAAACGTTCTTCATCAAACAAAGCCCAAGGGATCCTTATCTCTTCAACCAACATTGTGGCGAGAATACCTCAACAACTTCAACCAATTTCCTATATTCTAGGCTTGTTTGTTTCTTTGTATTTGAGGTATAAAAAGGGAGGAACACATGTATTTTTCACACACATTCTCACTAGCTTAAGCTCCCTAGTATACGCTCTTAGTCTTGTATTCAACCTGGTTAATAAATCACTTGGTCAAGGCAGGTTCCCTAAAACCTCCCGGGGTTTTGTGCCGGCGAACAAGCTGTTCAAGGGCTTTCCCTAGTTAACAAAATCCTTTGAGTTCATTTCTATAGCATTTCATAATCATTGTACCCAGATCAAATCCTTTTTGTCATCTTTCTTATTACTAGTTTCCCTCGTAGAAATTTGACCAAAACAATAGGTACATGTCCTCATTTTTTTTCTTCAAAAATAAGTTAATAATTTTGCCGTCAAAAACTGCGTTTAGCACATGAAGAGAGCCGCATGGCATCTCTCTTAATTAATCGGTAATGATACTCCTACTTGTTAAATCTTTTTTTATTGGCCATAAGTGAGTAAGAAGGCATCACTGTGCAGTCGGACGTAAATGGGGCCACGCCGCCCACGATATTTCTAAAATCTACAAAATTACCCTTTATTAGTACTAATATATATATATATATATATTAAATCTAATATATATATATATATATTAAATAAGTAAGTTTGATCCACTCAAAATAACATGCCCATTAAGTTTACTTCTAATTTTCATTTATATTTTTATAAATATCTTAATATGGAATTAAAATTCTTACGTTTACTAAAATTTTCACAAAAATCTTAAATTTAGCATTTTTTTTTTTCATTTTGAAAGAATATCATTGTTTTGGTCAAATTTCAACAAGGTAGACTAGTGACAAGAAAGATGACAAAAATAGTTTAAATCTGGGTACTATGACTATAAAATATTATAGAAATGAACGCAAAGAATTTTGTTAACTAGGGAAAGCCCTTGAACAACTTGTTCGCCGGCACAAAACCCCGGGAGGTTTAGGAACCTGCCTTGACCAAATGATTTATTAATCAGGTTGAATACAAGAATAAGAGCGTATGCTAGGGAGCTTAAACTAGTGAGAGTGTGTGTGAAATACATGTGTTCCTCCCTTTTTATACCTCGAATATAAAGAAACAATAAGCCTAGAATATAGGTAATTGGTTAAAGTTGTTGAGGTATTCTCGCCACAATGTTGGTTGAAGAGATAGGGATCCTTTGCTGGCCTTGTTGATGAGAAAACGTTTGTTGACTCAGTCTCCTTTATCTGTTGACATATTTCCTAAAAAATAGGTTGTAACGTAATAATTCAACCCGCAAAAAATGTCAAGATGCAGTAGGAGAACTCAAGTTGTTAGTATCAAGATGATATATGTAAGTTGTAGACAAGTTGACTTAAAATGTAGGCCCAACAATTGCCCCCAAACTTTTCAAATTTTCAAAAGAATATAAAGAGACAAAAATTTAAAAAGTTTGCCAAAAAGAAACGACAACGTCGGCGGTTATAAATGCAAAAGGTACCGATGGGACGGTTTTTGCGTGTTTTCAATGCGAAAAAGGTTATTCGGTGTTTTGAAATTGTACAACCGCTTCACAACTTCTTTTCGTGAAATAACCGTAACCTTCTCCAACTCTTTCTCTCGGACTTGCTTACCAAAAAGGTTTCTTTCCTGAGAGGTACCAAGAAGACCGTGTGGAGGAGAAAACCAAGTAACAATCCGGTGAGTTTCGTCTTCTTCTCAATTCCTTGTTTGCTATTTTTCTCAAGTTGCAAAAAGATGGGAAAAAGAAGATATGCATAATCGAAAGCGAAGAGGGTTTACCGAGGGTTTTTCAACCCGTAATCTATTAAAAGAACCCGAGAAAGAAAAATGTTCAATTTCGCGATCCGGAAGTTGTTAAGAAAAATCACGCCTTGCCCCTTGAAACCGTTTTATTCACCCATCCATCCCTTACCTCCGAATGCTACTCCCCGAGTGGGTATGTCTTCCGAATACCCTTTCACTATCGGCCTTAAATTCCCATTCCCGTCTTAATCACTAGGTTTTTGCTTCCACAAAGCTAAACTACGCCCAACTCATGCCACTGGTTGGAGATGTCTTCAAACCCTAGTTAGACTACTGGATGAAATAGGTTTGGTCAGTAGACTTAGAGGAATTTGCTTATACTACCGAGATAAGAGGTTTTGGTCTGGAAGATTTTGCTTTAGGGTAAAAAGTGGGGTGAGCCCATTCGATCTCTAACAATGACCGACCGGGGTGGAGAAATCGTTTCTTCTTTGTTAGAAAAGACATGAATCAAGAGGTGGTGTAATTCAAAAATGGAGGTCTCAAGGTAAGGAATTTTTCTCGACTTTACTCATTTACAAAAGTTTTTGTACATCTTAATCCTTAACAATTTGAATTTCCTTTGTAGAAGTTGCCAAACTTAGTGTTCTATTTCCGAACAAGCGATACCGAGGCTAATGTGAAGAGGATATTTGAGTTAGACCCCGCCATCGTCTTTCAAGGCATTCCCGCTTTGTTCTCCCGGAAAGGATTGAAGAAGAGTCTCCAGCCTAAACCTGTCAAGATGTCCACAGTGTTTGGTCCAAGTTCTTGCCCATCTGCGATTTGTTCTGTCTCTCCAAGTTTTCCTAACTCCTTGTCTTCTATTGCAGCAACCACTCGCCAAAAGCACTCGTCAAGATCGCCGACTTGCGGGGCAAAGGCAAGGAGGTCCTCACGGAAAGACAATAAGCTCCCCCCTCGAGTATCTATGGCTTCCAGTTCTGTCTCAAAGAACAAAGATGAATCGAAGAAAAGGAAGCTAGTGGAGTCTGAAGATACTGATGCAAGCGATGTTCTGGATGGCGAAAAAACAAGGGAAAAGTTTGTTGTTGTGATGAAGGACTTTGCAGATAAGGTAAAAATGTGTACACCTTGAACTATGTACCAAAGAATTTTATAAAGTACTAATACTCTTCCTTACACAGCTCTCGGATGTAATGACTCCTATCATGGATCAAGTTGCCATTTTAAAAATCAAAGCGACTAGAAGCAGTGTTGAGGCCGAAGAGGCACGAAAGGAGGTGAAGGTGAGTGCTGGGGAGATAAGCAAGTTGAAGAAGGAAGTTAAGATGCAGAGTAATGAAGTAATGAAGTTAAGGAAGGAACTGGCGGATGTTTGTGCTGAGAGGATGAAGGAGAACGAGGCTCACGTCAAGGAGCTTGAAGCTGCGCCGAGAGGATTTCAAATTCAATGCCACCAAGGCCGCCGAGACCAGGATCCGATGATGGAGGAACCGAAGAGTGGACAAGCCGCACACCGGGACCTTGAGGAAGAAAGAAAGACCTTGGAGGATTTTATCGTGAACCGTGGATGCGGAGGAGGTAAATTCCACCTTGGAGGAGTTGATTGAGGATGCAAACAAAGTGTTGAGAAAGGTGGGGAAACAAGTTGAAGGCGACAATCAAGAAGGAGACAGACGTAACATCGACGCAGGCCGAATGTTGAGAAAGTTTGAATATTTTAGGGATTTGGAGGGTAACACAAACAATTTATGTTTTATTCATTTGGTCATGTAATCAGCTCATAAGAGCGCAAACAATCTATTTAGGGGTACTAGGTTGGTCTAGTACTCCATGTTTTTCATAGGTTAATAGGATTTGTTGGCTTAACCAACTCATCCACTAATCTTGGGACATTTCGAAGTTTTGTGAAGTAATCCAGGTTTCTTTTAAACTTGCTTGTGTTAGCAGATAAAATGTTTAGTGATTTAAGCAATAGGTAACATGTTAATGTTACAACCAATAGTCACATCTTAAATAGATGTGAATCGTGCGCACGGCGAAGGTGTAAAACCTTAATTCTTTAGAAAAGATGTAAATCTTTTAACCAAAATGTACCTTTGATCGAGGTAAGTCGTTTGAAGAGATAGAACAAGTATCGGCCGTCCGGCGTGTCAACATGTTCCATCCCTCTCCAGCTAAAGTCACAACATGTTGGAGCCGCACTGGCGTGTTCACATGTTGGACTTCTTCGTCTCAGGTCTGAACATGTTGGAGCCGTACTGGCGTGTTAACATGTTCAACCTGCTCCAGTTTAGGTCTCAACATGTTGGAGCCGTACTGGCGTGTTAACATGTTGAGCCTACTCCGCTTGTATACCTTGCAAAACAAATTCATGTTAGGGTTGGGTGTTAGCATAGCCAACACCCCTCCGATGCTTAAGTTAGTAAGGGTTTTAATAAAATTGAGATTTTGAAATACATAAACGAATCTTGACATAAATTAACTCATACCGATAAGTCTAGTTGTTAACTACTTGACTTACATAAAATAGAGCTTTAAATGAATGGCATTCCAACTCCTAGGGATCCTGTCTCCACTGGGGTTGACAACCGACGCACCTTTGCTGCCTTCAAAGATCAATGAGATATGGTCCCTCCCACTTAGGAGCCAATTTACCCGCATTCGCTCTCGGTATTTTGAAATACTTTTCTCAAAACTAAATCACCAACCTGGAACCTTCTTATTCTGACATTCTTGTTGTAGGATCTAGCAATCTGTTGTTGATAGGCTGCCATCCTTATCTTGGCTAAGTCCCTGATCTCATCAATTGTATCTAGATCTTGGGTTAACAAGAGGTTATTTTCATCTTGAGTTAATAGACCATACCTCGCTGTTGGGATTGTTACCTCGACTGGAATTACAGCTTCTGCTCCAAACACCAAAGAATATGGAGTTCTACTTGTGGCCCATTTTGTAGTCGTTCTGTCTGCCCAAAGTACAAGTGGTAATTCTTCAGCCCACTTTCCTTTCTTTTGATCTAGGCGTTTCTTCAAGTTGTTGACAATCAACTTGTTGCTTGACTCGGCTTGACCATTGGCTTGAGGATGGACTGGTGTGGATGTGATCAGCTTGATGCCCCAACGAGCACAAAAATCTTCAGTCTTTTTACTTATGAATTGGGATCCATTATCACATATGATCTCTGATGGTACACCGAACCTGCTAATAATATTCTTCTTTAAAAATGAAACTACCTCTTTGTCTCTTACTTGCACATAGGCCTCGCCTCGATCCATTTTGAGAAATAGTCGGTCATTGCTAACATGAACACTTTGCCTCCAGGAGCCTTAGGCAACTTGCCCACAATATCCATGCCCCATTTCATGAAGGGCAAGATGAAACAATAGAATGTAGAGGTTCAAGGTTGATGCAAGATGTTACCGTGCCTTTGGCGGCGCCACATTTTTGCACGTAGCTCATGGCATCTCGACGCATTGTTGGCCGTAATAACCAGTCCTGAGGGCCTTTGATGCCAGTGCCTTCCCACCGGAATGATTTCCACATGTTCCTTCGTGGATCTCCTTCAGCACGAGTTCAACTTGTTCATTGTCAATACATCTCAAATAGTGTCCTGCGAAAGATTTCTTGAACAAGACATTATCTATTAAAACAAAAGTTGAAGTGCGCATTTTAAAGGATCTAGCATTCTTAACATCAGGTGGTATAGTTCCAAGTTGAAGGAACTCAATTATAGGTTGGGTCCAAGATGGACTGGTATCTTGTGCCCCATTGGACTGAGTCACTTCTTGAGTTTCTTCCACTTGGTCTATTACCGGGTACTTAACATAAATAATGGGAATATTAGTATGCAACATAGATTTGCAAGTTGAACCCAAGTTGGCCAATGCATCTGCTTCTGTATTCTCTTCTCTAGGGACCTGTTCCAAAGAGAATGACAGAAACTTCGAAGCCAAAGCTTTAACATGTTGAAGATATAGAGTCATTTTGGAATGCTTAGCCATGTAGCTGCCATTGAAATGGTTAGCGAGCAATTGAGAATCAACATATACATTTATATGAGTAATATTTAAACTTAAAGCAGTAGTTAAACCCATGATTAAAGCCTCATACTCAGCTTCATTATTCGTCGCATTGAATTCACAAGATATAGCTTGAGGTATGATATCACCTTGGGGGGACTTCAGAACAATTCCCAAGCCAATTCCCTTGGAATTTGAAGCTCCATCTGTATAAAGTGTCCAAAATCTAGGAGTTGTTTTTCCTTCAAGCTGTTGTACCTCTTGTTCTACCTCAGGTTGCAGATTTGGACTAAAGTCTGCTACGAAATCAGCTAGAGCTTGAGATTTGATAGCGTTCGGGCTCATATGAAATGTCATACGTGCTCAACTTGACCGACCACTTGGCTAATCTTCCCGACATTTCTGGAGTTCTCAACACACTTACGGATAATTAGTTCTAACAAGAATGAGATGTGTTTCAAAATAATGACGCAATTTTGTAGCGGCGTAGTTAAAGCTAAAATTAACTTTTCAAGATGAGAGTACCTTGTTTCAAAGATCTAGTAGAGACTTACTTACATAATACACGTGATGCTGTTCACCTTGAATTTCTTTCACTAACACCGCACTAACGCATTCTCGATACGGCTAAATATAAGTAGAGGCGCTCACCACGCTCGGTTTGGCAAGTGGGTGACGTCATCAAGTATTCCTTAAGTTGTTTGAAGGCTGCCTCATGTTGATCAGTCCATTGGAATAGTTTATTTTTCTTAACACTTCATAGAATAACTGCACTTATCAAATGATTTAGATATAAATCTATTTAAGGCGCTACTCTACCTAAGTTAACCTTTGGACGTCTTTGATATTCTTGGGAGATTCCAAGTTGAGAATAGCTTTGATTTGTTCGGACTAGCTTCAATTCCTCTCTTAGTCACCATATAGCCCAAGAACTTCCTCGCTTTAACACCGAAGTTGCACTTCGCTGGATTGAGTTTCATGTTGAAAGCTTTCAAGATGTTAAATGCTTCAGAAGATGCTCCACGTGATCTTCAATATGCTTGGACTTTACTACCATATCATCTATGTAGACTTCCATCGTCTTGCCAAGTTGGTCTTTGAACATCTTGTTTACCGTCTTTGATAAGTTGCCCCCGCATTTTTAAGACCAAATGGCATAGCAATATAACAATATATACCTTCGGAGTCATAAAGGCCGTATCTTCTTGGTCCGAGGGATCCATTTGAATTTGTGAAATCCCGAGGATGCATCCATGAACGTCAAGATATCGTGGCCACTGTCTCATCGACTAGAGAATCAATATGAGGAAGAGGAAATGGATCTTTCGGGCAGGCCTTGTTCAAGTCCGTGAAGTCCACGCATACCGCCACTTGCCATTCTTCTTCTCTACCACCACAACATTGGCCACCATCTTGGATATTGAACTTCCTTGATCATCTTGGCTTTCAAAAGTCTTTCAACTTCATCCTTTATAACTGTTCCGTTCATGGGCAAACTTTCTCCTTTTTCGGTGGATAGGACGAATAGTTGGATCAATGTTTAACTTATGAGTAATGACGCCCTTGCTTATTCCTCGTCATATCTTCATGCTTCCATGCAAAACAAAGATTTCGACTTTTCAAAACTCGATCGCTCTTCCTCAATTTCGGTTGGAAGATCTGTACCAACTTGCACTTGGGCCTCGTGGATTTGATTCATCAACGAAACACTCTTCGTCTCGTGCTCCACCGCTCGATAACATCCCGGGCCTTTCTTTAATTGCTATGCAGACGAGGACCGAACTTGCCTTCATGTTGACCTTGTAACACTCTTTAGAAAGCCGCGATTGCCTTTCAACTTGGCTACACCCCAAGGTGTTGGGAACTTGACGCACTGGTGATAAGTTGACGGCACGGCTTTCATGTTGTGGATCCACGGTCTTCCTAAAATGACATTGTACGAAGAAGAGCATTCGATTACACAGAACCTCTCCATAGAATTCATACCTTCCAAATAGAGGCAACTTGATTTCTCCAAGCCTGTTTTACTTCACCACCGAACCCTACTAGTACGGATGAATTCCTCACAACTTCGATAAAGGAATGCCCATCTTTGCGAGCGTGGGTAAAGATTATATTAACAGAGCTACCACCATCAATCGATTCTCTTGACCATACAATTAGCGATCTGCACCTGGACAACTAGACCATCATGATGGGGGTCCAACGTGTTATCCTTATCCTCATCTTCGAAGGAGATAACTTGACCCTCCGTGAAGTCGCGGCACCTTGAGGGCAGCTCTGATTGATCTTCCTTAGAGCTCTTGGCATGACGCTTGGCGCATAAGTTGTACCACAAATATGGGATCCACCGAAATAACATTTACTACCTTGGTGGTGGAGGAGGTACAACTTTCTGTCCGGACCGCCCACGTAATCAGTTCTTTGGATTCATTTTCGACCCTCTTCTTACCCAACGATCCTTGAGGAGTCCCTTTGACAATAGATGAGCAATCTCCTTCCTCAAGACGAAACAATTTTCAGTAGTATGCCCGAATTCCTCATGAAATGCACACCACTTGGACTTATCCTTCCAAGTTGTGGGCTTGTCATTTTTCTTAGGCTATCTTGTTTTATCTCCAAGATTTTCCATGGCGCAAAGGACTCCTGCAATATCCACAGAAAAGCAATAGTCAGAGATTCTAGGATAGTCATTATCATCTCTATCTTGATCATCATCTACAAAATGAACTTTAGAAGATTCGATTTAACAGGGGTTTGCCCTCGCTAGACTTATAATGGTGGGAATCTGATTTTCCGTCCGATGGCTCAAATAGAGGGTCCTTCCAATTGACTTTTCCATTGCTAGACCGTCCTCCTCCAACTCGATGAATCGTAAGGCTCGGTTCTTATTTCTTCAAGTTGTTTGGCGGGTGTCATCACCACTCATTATAAAAGAGAGTTCTTTTCAGCCAATACGGAATGCTTCCGCCGTGGACATATCCAGATTGGGTATGGTCACCGCTTCTTTATTAAACCTGTGCAAATATTCTTTAAGACTCTCATTAGGTTTGCACAATTCTCAGAAGGTCGCCGGTCAACTTGTCGAATGCCCCGTTGCATGAAAATTGATTAGTGAACATGCCGACAAGTTGAGCATAGGAAGAAATAGAGTTTAGAGGAAGTCCCGTTAGCCATTTTAAGGCTGGTCCCGATAGAGTTGAGCCAAAGCCCTGCAAAACATGCTTCTTTAAAAACAGGGGGATACTTATAATATCCATTGATTCTTGATACAAAGAACACATGTTCTGGCGGTCAAGCTCCCATCATACTTCTTCATATGAGGGACTGAAAATTTCTTTGGGATTTTTACATTAGCTATGGCCGGAACAAAACGAGATTCGTTGTAGCAAGTTGGGGAAACTTGGTGATGAGGCAAGTTGACTCCGTGCACGCCGAAGCAATTCTTTTATGGATTGCATTTCCTAATAAGTTGACTTTCGCGAAAAGAGAATTGTTATTAAATTGGGATGCGAAGTGTCAAAAGTATTAAAGAAACTCCCCGTTTGCCCCATCGAGGCGCATATGTATAGCAAGACGTCAACACAGTTGGCTAGTTGTAAGGCCGAATCTTGGCCGCGAGGTTGGAATGGACGTCATGATTGTACTTCTCGCGGTAAGGTACTAGACATAGGGATATCTCCAACATGGCTTGGTCATGTACCGCACCAAACAAAGATCTAGGGTGCAAAGGTGAAAATGGAGTAGATGCTTGAGTTTCGCTTGCTTCCCTTTACGCATGGAATCAATGGCATTGAGTATCATAGTGTTCGTATGCTCTTGAGCATCCAATCGGTCACCACTTTTTCAATATCGTGACCATGTTAGACATTAGCTCCATATTGGCGCCGGATTTGAAGATGGATTGCCCGAGATACCGAACTAGGAAGCTGGTTCCTTTCACCATGACTACTGGACGATTGGCCATTTCTATATAAATAATCAAAGTGTCCCACGGATGGCGCCAAATTGTTTTGGTCAAATTTCAACAAGGTAGACTAGTGACAAGAAAGATGACAAAAATAGTTTAAATCTGGGTACTATGACTATAAAATATTATAGAAATGAACAAAGAATTTTGTTAACTAGGGAAAGCCCTTGAACAACTTGTTCGCAAGACAAAACCCCTGAGGTTTAGGAACCTGCCTTGACCAAATAATTTATTAATCAAAGTTGAATACAAGAATAAGAGCGTATGCTAGGGAGCTTAAACTAGTGAGAGTGTGTGTGAAATACATGTGTTCCTCCCTTTTTATACCTCGAATATAAAGAAACAATAAGCCTAGAATATAGGTAATTGGTTAAAGTTGTTGAGGTATTCTCGCCACAATGTTGGTTGAAGAGATAGGGATCCTTTTGGCCTTGTTGATGAAAACGTTTGTTGACTCTCCTTTATCCGTTGACATATTTCCTAAAAAATAGGTTGTAACGTAACAGTAATTCAACCTGCAAAAAATGTCAAGATGCAGTAGGAGAACTCAAGTTGTTAGTATCAAGATGATATATGTAAGTTGTAGACAAGTTGACTTAAAATGTAGGCCCAACAATCATAACTTCATAATTATGGGAAAACTGCTACAGCGTCATCGAACCGGCCCAACACCCTCTTTAACTTCTATTCGAACGGACTTGATTACGTCAAAAATTGTTCAAGTGACCACGTCGAGTGTGTAATCTAGTGATTGGTAGGATGCCCCGACTCTAAGTGTCGACGAAACTCGCTTTCGGTGATTCCTGAGATAACAAATAAAACTACCGTTAGAAAGCCGGACGTGGTCCGGCTAAAGCCCTCTGGTGTGAATGTGAGTGTGAGTATGAGTCCTCAGGCTAACTCTTGAGAGTAATGCACAAGAGGTTTTAGGAGATTTGGTGGTTGAAAGATAGTAGATGCAACTTAGGTAATAAATAAAAACAATTACCTTGTATTTATACGCAAGTAATGTTGGTTCGGTGCAAGTGGGGTTGCCAAATGTCAGCTCGGGATTGACAAGGAAAATGTCCATTTATGCCCATTTATGGGCGCCGTCAAAGTCATTGATGAGCATTTATGGAAAGGTGATATGCATTGATAGAGAAGATTTGTCTCTTCCTTGGAACTTGTGTCGATTTCCTAGCCGTACCTCGAGCTAGGGAGTAGGTTGTTGCGGACCAATGAGAAGCTTGCTAGTGGTCCCCGGAATAACGTTGGAGCAGGTTGACATTAAATGCGGCAGCTAATGTTGACTTTCAACTGATCCCGGGATTTGGGACCTTAGGGTTATGGCTTAGCAACTCAGGCTACGGCTTCACGAGCTGGGACGATGGATGTCCAACGAACTGGCACGATACCCAAGCTCGCGGGGACGCTGTGATTACGATGAGGTAGTATGATGCCCGAGTTCACGATGAAGCTCAGGATCAGATTGGACAACTCCGGGCTCTAGATTAGCTTGTCCACGTGTCATACCCCTTGCCATATGGCGACTGGATACTTTGGTATCTTCGGGACTAAATAAAGGATTGGTTATATTTTTCATATGATTTCTTGTCATAGTTAAACTAAAAAATTGAGCAGAAACAAAAATAAATAAAAACATAATTCCAATAAAAGGAACCCAAGGACCTCGAGATCTGGCTGAAGGTGGGTGGGTTCGTCGTGAAGGAATAATCTAATTCAAATGATTTTAAATATTTTATGGTATAATTTTTTATTTGGCCAGTATATGCCCACCCACCCCTACTCCCACCCCCAACCCCAACCCAAAGGAAATTCCGAGTATATTCTGCAGATGTTTTAATAGAGTACAATGCACATGCGCAGGTCCGGCGGCTCGAGGGTGAAACCACTAAAACTTAGCTTTTGGCCTCAAAAAAAATTAGCCCTCACAAAAAAATATAAAAACTCTTTTTATTTATTTATTTACTATAAGAGGAGTAACTCTTAGTTTTTTTCACCTACTCATTAATAGTTTAGTAACTTATTGCTTGAAAATTTTGTGTTTTTATTAGGCATGATTATTTGATATGAGATATTATTTTTGCGATAAATTCAATAAAAGTAGGCAATTAAAGAATATGTGTATTGATGTTACTAAACAAAAATTAAAAGGTCTTACTTCATTTTTTTGAAAAATATAGAGAAACTAGATTTGAAAATGCTATAATTTCTGTCAAAAAATTGCTATAGAAATGAATATAGAACCTAAGTTCCGTGAAAAACATACTATTCGTAGAAAGAAATAATCTAATGAAATTATTGACAATAAAATTGTAAGATTTCTAAAGAATCAATTAAAGTTGATTATTTCTTGTACATAATAGATAAAAAAATTTAAAATGTATCAAGATATTTTTAGTTTTCTATTTTGCATTGAGAAATTAAGGTGATTGGAAAATAAAAATTTAAAAGAAAATTGTCTTAACCTTGAACTTTCATTAAAATATAATGGCAATTCTGATATTGATAGATTAGATTTATTTAAAGAATTAAAATTTTTAAGAGAAATTATACAAGTGAAATATGATACACCAATTGACATATTTAATTATATAATAAGACTAGATTCTTTTTTCCAAATGCGTATATAACTTATAGAATAATGTTAATGATTCTCGTAACGGTTGCTTCGACAGAAAGATGTTTTTCAAAACAAAAATAAATAAAATTTATCTAAGATCGAGAAGGTTTCACCAAATATTAAGTGAACTAGCTTTATTATCAACTAAAAAAGAATTGTAATATAAAATCGATTATAATAATTTAATAAATAATTTTGTATCTCTAAAAGCACGAAAGATAAATTTTAAATAAAAATACAATTTTAATTAAAAAAAATTACTTTAAAAAGGCTTGACATTAGAATTTACTTTAGGTCTTTATAAGTGTTGGACCGACCCGCAGATGTGATGCCTCAAATGTTTTTGCTCATATTGCTTGGTTCAATTATTGAATGATTACAAAGGAAATAGTTTCACACATCAATAAAGCCACGTCTAAAATACTCCCTCCTACACATTGTAGGGATAATAAAAGAGAAAAACCATTCATGGGTGAAAAAGACTGTTCAAGTCAAATGAAATCGTAATCCCTTCGTAAATGGGAATATTTCACTTCTCCCTCAATTCATTCAAGTCAAGTGGCAACGAACAGAACACTGGTCATTGAAGCGAAATTATGAAGATAGGTATTATACTGATGACTCTTTGAGACGATCATGCCGAAATGCCTGATGAAAGCAAAGAAGAGTGACCATCAGAAGACTAATGACTCTTTGATACAATCATGCAACAATGCCTCCATTTTAAGCCCGTTAAGTGCCATATTTAATTCAAACCCGTACGCGTTAACGAACGGTCATAAATTTTTTTCAATTAAATTATATTTAAGTCAAATAAAGAGAAATAAATAAAATTATAAAAGAACAATTAAAGAAATTAAAGTAATGTTTGAGGCAACTAATTAAATAAAAATATATCATCGTATCAGTAATATTATAGATTTTGAAGAATTTCGTTATACACAACAATGTTTTATTTGTTGGCTTTATCTCTTCATTGCATATCAATATCTTCAGACCAGAAAGATTTTTACCTTAAAAACTACGACATACAGCTTCCCATGGCTGAACGTTGATTTATTCAGGAAGAATCCTATGTGCAACTTAACATTGTCTTCTCTGGAACATGAAAGTAAATTTCACATTTGATGAAGACAATGATATTCTTGGGATAAACACTTTGTTTACAACAATTGATAAATCAACAATCGTTGAGACACTTGGGGCTGTAAATGATGAATATAGGGGCAAATGATAGTTTTCTGTAATCCATAGTGATATGTTTCATGTAAAATTTTTTTTTTTTTTAATTAAAAATATGTAAAAATAAATAAATAAAAATTACTTTAATGAATAGAAAATATCATACTGTCTGTTTGGTATATAAGATTTTAAGTTAGTTTTAAAATTCTGTTTTATAATAATGTCATTAAGTTATAATTTGTCGTGAGTATTTGTGATTTAATGAAACTAACATACACTTTGGCTAAAAATTTTAGTTTAAGTTATACTAAAATTTGTGATTTTTTAACCTGTAAAATTGACCAAAAAATAAAATAAAATCAGTTCTCAATTAATTGATATATTTTTTGTGTGTTATAATAACTTTCAAATTTGATGAAATGGACAAATAAAAGTTTGGAACTATATATTTTTTCAGACATGTCATTTAATAATAATTAATTGTGGGTATTTATTGTTCAGAGTTGAATTAACATATACTTAGGCAAAAATTTGTTGTTTAAGTTCATCATTATTTTCTCTGAAATTTTGTCTCCTTTTTTTTTTTTAATGTTGTCTAAGTTCATAATTTTTTATTTTATTTTGGTAACGTAGGGAGTGTTTTGATAAAGCAACTATAAAAATCATATTCAAACTTTTATAAAAATAAAAAATATACAATAATAATTTGCATTAATCGTAGAAAAAGTTTGTATAGGCCCGAACCCAAACTGTATAGTAAGCCTTCACAAAAAAGAGGTCCATCCTTTTAAGTTTCTTCATAACAAAATGGACCCAAGCCCATTAAAAAACCTTTGAAACCTAAATACATAAAAAAAAGTCTAATTTTTCTAGGGTTCTCCTTCTATTAACACTCGACCTCTCTCTTTCTTCCTTATCTAAATCCTCGCATTTTTTGCCCATGGCACCTCAATCCTTCACCACTAACTAATCTCGTTCGTAGATTATCCCAGTGTCCCCATCACAACCACTGTCCCACCTCCGCCCACCACCACTTGAAATCTTCCCGCTAATACCTCCACCGCCACCATCCAACTCACAATCCTCAAAAGCCCATTTTTACTTAGATTATCTGGTTCTTGATCATTTCAGTATGTATATCAATAGTTTCTCCAGATCATCTTCGTCAATTTGTTTTCTGGTAGTCACCAGTTCTTGTGACAAGTTTGCAATTGCACTAACAATTTTTATCATGTAATGTTGATTGTAATTTCATCTACATTTTGTACGGATCGTTGTTTTGCTCATTTTTTGGTTCTGATGTTTTGATTGAAATTATTATGTGTAAAGTAGTAAAGTTTGGGCTTCTTTTTTTTCGCGTAGAGGTCTCTTTCAGTTGAGGGATGGGCAAAGGCTTGATGAATTCTTCAACACTCAATAACTAACCACACAAACTGGTTGGGATCTTCTTTTTCTTTCACAAACCTGCTTGGTATGAAGGTCCTGCTTCGATAGGACCGGGCTCATCACACCATTATTCCTAGCCTTTTCATTCACTCTGCTCCCTTGGCAGAACAAAGGTGCCAGCTAGTGAGCCGGCAAAATTAGCCCAGTCCAATGGGCCAGCCCAACCAACCCGATATTATAGGGGGCTTGGGCTTCAATTTATAAGGCCCGAAAAATTTTGGGCATTTTTGGCCTGGTCCAATAGGCCCGTGGGCTAATTGGGCTCGGGCCAAAAAAGCCCAATTTTTTCGGGCCAGCCCAGCTCAGCCCGATACACTTTTATTAAGTTTTCAATCAAACAATTTTTGCTGCTTTAAGTGATCTTTTAGTGTTGTACATGCTGTGTACAAAACAAGTTTATGTGCAATGCTTTTAAAAATAAAGGGAACGGACAGGAGTGTAAATAAAGGGAACGGACAAGAGTGTAAATTATTTGGAACGGACAGGAGTGTATCTTCGAAGTTCAAGACTTGGTTATTACTTATTTGAAGTCATGAAGTTTATGTTCAATGTTTCCAAGATTAATAAAGGGAACGGACAGGAGTGTAAATTATTATTTTTAATTAATATGAAAATATCTCTTATGTTTATGTGCAATACTTTTAAAAATAATTAGAAAAATGTTTGATTGAGGTTAATGCAAATTTTCAGTCAATTGTTTCTTATATTTTTAATGTATTTTACACTCCTCCTGTCTACAAACAATTTATATAGTTGTATTTTAATCATCAAGATACGACTTATTATTTAGAGATTTTATTTGATAAATTGTAAACTTGTAATGAGTTGTGAATTTTTTTTTATGTGATAACTTGTAAATTTTGTAAAAAATATGTTTTAGTAGAAATTTGGGTCGATTTGGCCTGAAAGCCCGATGACTTATAACTGGGTTGGGCTGGGCTAGAGGTTTGAGGCCCGATGTAGTTTTTGGGCTGGGCTAGCCCGGCCCGATTTTATGTGTTGGCCCAATGGGCCCAGCTCCAGCCCATTGCAGCCCGGCCCGATTTTATGTGTTGGCCCAATGGGCCCAGCTCCAGCCCATTGCCAGCTCTACCAGCTACCTAATCGAATGACTTTATTGATTCAAGAGTGAAGGTTCCTATCGTTCTTACTGCTTGAATGAAGCCCAAAGAGCCTAAAAAATAAAGTGTGGTCAATCTTTGGTTACTGAGAAATAATTGGGGAAAAGTGGTAAGAAAAATTAAATTTGAAGTTTGTAAGTTTATACCGATTAACATTGAGATGGTGCTAGCTGGATGCATATATAGGTGAAGGATTCCTAAAGGTCATGTCATTGGAACACCATCAGTTGCTTAAATGATTAATTATTCAATAATGCACCAGACCAATGTTAGAGTACTGGAGTAAATTTTGATACAAGTTTCTAGGTTTTGATAATTTTATTTTGTGAGTTACTTAACAAATACATTAAATTTTTAATATAAATAAGAGTTTCTATTTTTGGTAATGTAATTTAGGCGGGAAATTACCTTAAATAGCTGGTATAAGGACTCAGTTGGCTTTATATATATATATATATATATATATATATATATATATATTGATCATGCCAAAATGTACTCTGGTGACCGCGTCGATTTCACGTGTATAGTTAGTTGACTGGTAGGATGCCCCAGCTCTCAAAATGCAAGTGTTGCTGGAACTTAACTGTCAAATAGTGCCTGAAATATTAAATAAAATACCGTTAGAAAAACTAGATGTAGTCCGGCTCAAGCCCTCCGGTGTAATAATCAGTATCTCATAGTATTTAAAAGAGAGAGTGAGTTGAGCATGTGTGGAGGGAGAAAAAGAGTCTAGAGAAAGAAAGAGGAGACTTAGTGAAGAAGAAGTCTCTTTCTTTGTAGGTGAGCCCCCTATTTAGTATAAATAAGGGACTAAATAGGGGGTTGCTGCTACCTGGGTATACTTTTTGTGTGTGGGCTTGACCCGTACATCTTTTATGTTACCCTTTTAGGAGTATACTTTTTGGTGTAGTGTTGATGACACAAGTCTAGAACCTTGCCCGATATTGATAACACGGGCAGAGCAGTGACAAGCGAGTAAAAAAAGGATCACCCATAGGCAGAGTTACTCGCCGTGAGCACGGAGATCAGTCAGAGCTGTCACCCTAGAATCTCGGGACCATGTCTGCTCGTGGCCGAGATCTCAGGCTAGAAATAAGGGATTGTTTCCAATCACGCCCGGCAGTTACTTTCCCTCAATTAAAGGGATAGATATCCCATAAATCATCCCACCGATCACCCCGTTCTACTATTAAAGCCAAGCAAGTCCTTGGTTAAAGGTACATTTACTATTTACCAAGCTAAAACTCTATCAAATTAACAAGCAAGTTTTTACTCTAACGCTAGAGTGTTTTAGCAGTGCAAGCCCCTGCATTCACCCAAGCGTGTGTGTTCTTGTCTATTTCAGGTTCTTAACAAAAGCCCAGATATCCATATATTCAAGAGAATCCCAGGGAGTTTCTACCGATAACATTTTGTGTAACATCAGTTGGTTCCGTTGCCAGGAAACTTTATTTTCCCTTCTCTTAAAACTCTCAAATCCTAAACACTTCCCTTAGAAAATATGATTGGGAACAGTGCTACCCTTTTGGTGGAGGAGACTATTTTGGAATACATAGGTAGCGAGGGTGCGCTGCTACCTCCGCAGCAGCCAAGAGGAAATCGTGCACCACCAAACCCAAACGACCGAATGACCCGGTCGAAATCCGCAGTTGCACGCGTGAATTCGGCACAATTGGGCCATGTGGGGCCGTCCAACATACCACCGCTCCCTCGAGCAAACACAGGGCTAGATCTTCGAGATCAGCTTAATGCTCGATGAGCCCTAGCAACAGCTCCATCAGTCACCCCGCACGCTCGGTTAGCCATTTTGATAAACCAGGCCAATATTAGCACAGGATGTATGCGCTGAACCAGCAGCTACTCGCCATGGGGAAACCCATGGTGCCGGTGGAAGATCAACTTTTCTCGGATATACTGGCCGCAAACGCCCCTCGCACAGCTCCTTCTGTAACACAAGGCAGCCGAGGGATTCGCCATGAGCCACCCATCAACCCGGCGAGCACTGAGCTAATGGGAGGCACGAGCCACAAAAGAACAAACGAAATGATCGTGGAAAAGCTCTTATATATTTCGGAGCTCGTGGGGCCCCAAGAATCCACATCCGGCTGACACTTTTAGAAGGGTCACGAAGGAAAGACTGTGTTCTCAGTGAGGAAGTGGAATCCTTACCGATTTTCCATTGACCATAGATGGAGGATGGTGCCCAGTCTCATCAATCAAGGCAGACACCGTCCCCTAGGTGCAAGTCGCCTAAAAGAGCGTCGAAAAGAGAAAGACGTGACGAGGGCGGTGCTTGATCTTATCGGTCAAGGCGCACACCATTCCCTAGGCGCAAGTTTCCTAGCGAATTGTCAGACAGAGGGGCGTGCGGTGAAGATAAAACTCACAGGCCCTGACCTCCGAGCACACGAGCCAAGCCTGACAGATTAGAAGAGGTCAGGCAGCGCCTGATCGCCCTAGAGTCAGGACGAGCAAGGGTCGACATACCTTTCGAGGAGGATGTACCATTGGCAGATTGGATCCCACTAGACCTGAACATTCAAATCCCCGTGTTTGATAAATACACCGGAAACAGCCTTGCCCGTGACCATGTGATAGGCTTCGAGAATCAAATCAACATGGTTACCACCAACCAAACCCTCAAATGCAAGGCATTTGTGAGCACGTTCAAGGAGAACAAAGTGAAGTGGTATGGCCAATTGCCCCGTAAATCTATAACTAGGTGGGCAGACTTGAAGCGGAAGTTTTTATGACCGAGTTCAGAACCACGGGGGCCACCCCTAAAGGCCAGGATGAATCTTTGCAACATCCGACAGGGGCCACCGAAACCAACAGGCAGTACTTCAGTAGGGTCAAGAAGACACTCGGGCAGTGCGATGACCTAATTGACCACAAGGTCACTATGTGTTTCCAGGCCTGTTGAATAAAGGCTTCCTGAAGACAGACTTGGGGATGCGACCACCTCTTGATCGTGGTGAGATGTTCACTCAAACACAAAGCTATGTCACCACGACCGAGGAGGGAGTACCTAAGAAAGGGAGTGATAAGGGTAAGGACAAAGACCCAGGGCAAAGAAGGATACGGCTGGCCCGACAGCGAGCAGACAACAGGGAAAAAATAGAACTCGCAAGGAGTTTGCGCTCGTAAGATCAAGCTAAATAACTTGTTAAAATTTAAGTTGTGTTTTGTGCTCGCAAGATCGAGTTAAATAACTTGTTAAAATTCAAGTTATGTTTTTGCTCGCAAGATCGAGCTAAATTACTTGTTTAAATTCAAGTTATGTTTGTGCTCGCAAGATCAAGCTAAATAACTTGTTAAAATTCAAGTTGTTTTTTCGCTCGCAAGATTGAGCTAGATAACTTGTTAACATTCAAGTTATGTTTATGCTCGCAAGATTGAGCTAAATAACTTGTTAAAATTCAAGTTGTGTTTCCGCTCGCAAGATCGAGCTAGATAACTTGTTAAAATTCAAGTTATGTTTATGTTCTAAATATCGAGATAAATTATTTGTTAAAATTTGGGTCATATTTAGACTCGCCAGATCGGGTTTATTTGCTGATTAGAATTTAAGTTACATTTGTGCTCGCAAGTTCGACTTAATGGCTTATTTAAATTTAAATTACATGCATGCTCGCTAGATCGAGTTAGCTACTTATGTTTGATGTTATGTTAAGGAGAGAGATGTATCCTACGCTTACAAGATCGAGCCTCACTAAGCTGAAAAGCCAAATCCACACATTGGCTAAAGCACCAACTCTGCTAACAGTGCTCGGAAGTCATAAAGAAGTAATCAATTTCACCCAAAGCGAGTTGGCAACACCCTGCCGGCAGCCGGGCAAGCATAGATTTCGGGGATGTAGAGCGGGCATTGTTGGACACGGGTGCAGCTCGGGATGTCCTCTGCTACAACTGCTTCCGAACAGATGGGCTATGTAGATGCTCACTTGATGAAACCCAGAAGGAGAAACAAAATTAAAAAGAGAAAAAAGTTAAGTATATACCTGAGCACAGGTAGACGGTTGAAGTTGATGAAGAATCGAATTAAACAAGTAAGTCACCTCGAAGCCAAACGACATCTCACAGGCGCAACTCTTCAGTGATGGCAGAGCATATGCCAAGACTCAATTGCTTCTCGCCTCGAGCATGAATACTCTTTGGACAAGGAGCAGGGGGCGACTGATGACACAAGTCTGGAACCTTGCCCGGTATTGATAACACAAGGTAGAACAGTACTAAGCATGTAAAGAAAGGATTACCCACGGGCAGAGTTACTCACCGCGAGCATGGAAATCAGTCAGACTGTCACCCCTGAATCTTGGGACCACGTCTGGTCGTGCCCGAGATCTTAGGCTAAAAATCAAGGATTAGCTTCAATCACGCCCGGCAGTTACTCTCCCTCAATTAAAGGGATAGACATCCCACCAAATCAGCCTACTGATCACCCCATTCCACTATAAAAGTCAAACAAGTTCTTGGTTAAAAGTACATTCACTATTCATCAAGCTAAAATTCTGTCAAATTAGCAATCGAGTTCTTACTCTCACGCCGGAGTGTTTTACTAGGGCAAGCCCATCCGTTCACCCAAGCGTGTGTGTTCTTGTCTATTTCAGGTTCTTAGTAAAAGCCCAGATATCCATATATTTAAGAGAATCCCAGAGAGTTTTTGCCCGCAACATTTTATGTAACATCACGTGTATTTGAACGCATTATATATATATATATATATATATATATATATTAGAATGACTTTTTAAAATAAATAAAATAATTCTTTATGACATCTATTAGTTGAATGTGTTCGAGTACAGGTAGCTCGTAGGTGAACAGACAGGTGTAAAAAAGGTAGAGGTCTCAAGCTATCATTGGAGGGTAACGAGCAGAGAGCAGACATAAACTATTCATAATCGGTATAAGACATGTGGAACATGGCAAATGAGCCTCATACCTACAACCTTAAACATCCACGACTTGTGTGGTAATCCACTCACTCATTGGCCATTATGCTCGGTAGTTACATGTTACTCGGCAGTTACACACTTTACTATAGAAAGCCTACGATTTCATAAAGATGGTTACATTCACTTAGAGCTTTACCGAAACTCTTTTCAAATTTATTCTAGACCTTTGCAATCATTGTAGGATCACTTAGGTTTTTTTTTTTTTTGTTGGCAAGATTTAAAAGCCTAGAGATTTTAAGAGGCCACAGACCAACGAGCTGGCCGTTTAAAAATTGAGCTTTTTAACTCGAACTATTTAACCTGCGGTCTACCATGCTGGCCTTGGACTCTTTTTTTTATTATTTTTATGGAAAAATTGTGGGTCGGTACCTTTTGTGGAATATTCAACCGCTTAAGTCCATTATATTTGTTTTCATTCGCTTAAATCTCTTTTAAGTGATAAATTGACTATTTATTCCAAAACTGTCCCTGTATCAACATATGATGTTTTTTAAGTATATTTTATGCATCATCATTTGTGTTAAATGTGCAAATATATTTTGTAATTTTTGTGTTAAGAAATGTGCATCGTGTGCATCGTCAAGTATAAAATGTGCATCGTTCATATTTTTTTTGTGATTTTTGGGTAAGAAATGTGCATCGTCAAGTATAAATGTATATCGTCAATGTATAATAGTACTATTTCAGTATAATTTTTGTACATCGTCAAGTATAATGTTGTGCATCGTCAAGTATAATAGTATTATTTTCAGTATAATTTTTTGAGCATTGTGAAGTATAATTTTTGTGCATCGTCAATTGTAATTTCAAAAAAGATAGAAATTACACAATGTTTATCAGCACAGATTCATAAAAAGAAAGGAATAGAACGAAAAATGTAATGTTATTAATAAAAAAAATATTGTTTCTTAATCCTTTTGTCCGTACAAAATCATTGCATTAGCCATTTTGGCCCTGTACTTTGCACACTCACTAGCGTCAAATTCTGTCGGCAATTACTTGTCTCGGAGCAATCTTTCCATTAACATGCACATGATCACCCCGCAGTCATCACTTTGAACTGCTTGTTGGGGTGATGTTTCATATGTGCTTATTGGGCAGACATCTTGTAGTTGGCTTAATCGTTGGTATCGCTTTAATGGTGATACAGAGATCAATGCCTTCATCTTTTCTTCAACATATGATGCCAATAAGGGAAATTATTCAAAAACAAGTATCAGTTGATTATTTGTTGTACTTTTAATAAAGACAGGGTACATTACTCACCACTATTTTAGTCATTTCCAAGTGTCAGTCTTTTTCTTTTTTGTTGATGGAAGAGTTGTAGAGGACCAATTTATTGTCAGTATTTTGGCCATTTGCAATGCAAGCAAGTACCAGTCTGCACGTCACTCTGCCCTAATGTGTTTATTAGGAAGATTAATAAATCATGGTTTACAGCCTCCTCCAACTTGTCGTCGACTTGCATTTTAACCATATATTTGAATATGTCGACTAATGATGCCGAAAAAATTGGGCTCACCGGGGGTGCCGAGCTGATCGTTAATGTGTCGTGAATGTCGAATATCGGGCATATATATCTGTTAAAAAAAAAAACCGTGAGAAGGGTAGGGAGGGTTCTCCACCAAAACCCTCTGGCGTGTCTATCAGTGTAGCCAATAGAGAATAGATACTAGAGACTTTTCTCTATAAGGAATGACATCCCTTGGCTTAGTATAGGAGGGAGTATATATATACCCGCGTGGACGGAGCCTTTATTCATTTCGAGCCCACTTGTTTGAGTGAAGCCCATACACTTTAACCCGGATCCAAAATATGCACATCAGAAGACCCCACTCCTTATTCCTCGTGATTCATCTCGAGGTTGAGGAAAACTATTTGCTCGTGTTTACTTCGGACCTGCCGAAGTTTCGATGTCTCGCTTTTGATGAGCGGGGTTCGTATTAGTGATCAAGCTTGTCGAGTCTTAAATTTTGACCTTGGCCTGTAAGGCTTGTTTGAACTTTGACCTCGACCTACGAGGTACGTTTAAATTTTGACCTCGATTTGCGAGGTTCGTTTGAACTTTAACCTCAACTTGCGATGTACCTCGACCTGCGAGGTTCATTTGAACTTTGACCTCGACCTGAGATGGACCCTGACCTGCAAGGCTCGTTTAAACATTGACCTCGACCTTCTAGGTTCGTTTGAACTTTGACCTCGACTTGTGAGGGACCTCGACCTGCGAAGTTCGTTTGAACTTTGACCTCGACCTACTTGGGACCTCTACATGCGAGGTTCGTTTGAACTTTGACCTCGACCTACGTGGGACCTCTACATGCGAGGTTCGTTTGAACTTTGACCTCGACCTGCGAGATTCATTTTGTTTGACCGTTAAATTCCATTTGAATTCGACCTTGAAATATAGCAAGGCTCATTTACAAATTCTGAAGGAACTTAACGGAGCTTAACCGATAGTGGAGAGATCCTTTGTAACTGTTCAGCAATGAAGGGGCACTACAAGAAAAAGCACTATTTGTGACCCCCTCTATTTGGAAGGGCTAAAAGACCGTCCCAAATACTATTTTTTGGGAAGGCAGGGATAGCAGTGCCAAATACCAAGTATTTGGCACTCTTTGCCACTTCCCCTCCCAAATAATATCTTTTTAGCACTCTTTTTCCATTTAACCGTCCCAAATGTTATGATTTTAACAAAAATAAAAATAAAAAATGTTTCTCTATCCCTAAAATTTCAGCCCCAATTTTCATTTCCCGCTATTATTTCCCTCCACCTAACTATTCTCTCTCTTATTGCGGTCTGAAACTCCTCTCTCTTCGTATCTCTTTCTTTCTCTGTTCGTGCTAACCACATCGTGCCCTAATCTCATTACTATCGCAAGCAACCACGAGCAATTGTTCAGGTAACCTCCCTCTTTTTCTCAGTTGTGCGATTGTTTGTGCCCTAATCTCACTCTTCTCTCTTTCTCAGTTCGTGCGATTGTGCCCTAACCTCCCTCACGAGCAATTGTTCAGGTAACTCTATCTCTCTCTCACCCTCTTTCTCAGTTCGTGTGATTATGCCATGGTTAAGATTCCCATTTTAAATTCATATTGCTCTACAATCAGATTATGAGTAATTTTAAGAATACACAGATTGTGCCATGGTTAAGATTCCCATTTTAAATTCGTGCGATTATGCCATGGTTAATCAATTTTAAGAATACACAGATTGTGAGCGAGTGGTGCTGCATTTGTACGAGCAATAGGGAGTTGACCAATCGCTCGCTTCATTGCCAACTGTGGGTGGAATCCTGCTCTTTTGGGTTTAGTTGCATTATGCCAGTAAACGTGCATGATCTTTTTCAATGTTGCATTGTAGTTAGGAGACAAAGGCTGAGATGGCTAAATGCTCCTATTTGTCTAATGTGGATGTTTTGGTGACTGAAGAATAGTCTGTCTTTTGTAGGAGTAGAGCTCCCCTTGCACATGCTTTGTGTTATGGCAGGTCTCTTACACAATTTCCATTATAATGGTTTGAAGCCTCTTTATTCTTTCAAATGGGAATTTCTTTTTTGTACATGTGTTTAGTTCAGAAATTAGTGTGGCTTTGTTTTGAGTGTCTCTCCTCCATCAGCAAGATACTGTGTGCTTCTCTTCCTGCTTTTGTTTATCTGGTGGTCGGCAAGGACCATTTTCTTTCTTTCTTTCTTTCTTTCTTTTCTATGTATATGATTTTCGCCTCTCTTTTAGGTGTTTTCTTACAAGTTTGGACCTACGTTGTTCCATTTATGATTGAAGCCTAAGCTCTATGAGGACTTAAGCAATCTGGTATCAATTTATCCTTGTAGTTCTATTGCTCTACAATCAGTTTTCAAGAATCTATCCTTGCTTATAGGTTTAAGAAAGCAGCAACTTCCAGTTTACTAGACTAGAGGAACTAAATATGATGCTTTAGAGCTTAACTACATAATTAAAAACTTAATTGAGTCGATCAAAATTGCAGAATGGTAAGGAGCTGATGCAGTTAAGCCTAAGAAATATCATCACAATAACAGTTTATTCTTTCAGGAAAGCAGTACTGCATCTATATATTATTTTCACTTTTCACGTTGCTAACATACACTAAAACAAATACTATACTCCTATCACTATGTGGTCTCTTTTTGTTATTCAGGGCTGTGGTTTTGGTGCTTACTTGCTTGTATCTGACATTCTTGTTGGATTGTATGTTCTGGACTGGGACTATCAGATTCCCGCACAGATCTCTTCTTTGCCACCAAAAGTATTCTTAGTAAGTACTTGGAAAAAAAAAGTTTTCTTGATGATATCATGGGTTTCATTTCAGTTGTAGGACTTGTCAAGAAAATTAGTATAACATGATTACTCTATTATCTAAAGGTGGAATCTGGAGTTAGAAGAGACACTGGACCAGCTTGTAATGCTGCTGGAATGATCGATCGATTAATTTTGGGGATCTGAGACTTGTATCGGAGACCAATTTATGCACAATGAAGGTATTATATAAATTTCCTCACTGTTCTTTCATTTGCTGTGCAAAAGTGAAAGTTATTCTATTTATGAAAAGAAATAATTTTAAATTCAGTTAGTTCCAATGTCCTGTTGGCATAGGTTGTGTTGAACTATTTTTAATTCTTTTGCAGCAATGTAGTATCAACTCACCAGACTATGGACCACGTCCTCCTGATGCACCTTCATGGTGTCAAGCCCCCTTTGATACTGAAGGACTTTTAAGGTCTAATTATTACTTCTTTCTCTGATTTCATTGGGGTAATTTCACCTGTTGCATTGCAACGTTTAAAGGAGAATTGGATTGATGATGCTTGAGGTACAACAATGTTCTCAGATTATGTATCTGAGATAATAAGAAACAACCTGTGGCAGGGAATGCAATGAGACATTCCTTGCTCCAAATGATAATGAATAATGTGAGAACTGATCACTTCTTTAATTGAGAGCATACTACAAGAGTATGAGTAGTTTAATCGATTATGTTGAACTTGATCTAGTATTAATGGATCCAATATAGAGTTCTGATTTATCAGGGTATTGGGAATTTGAGATCAAATCTAGAGTTCTAATTTATCAGTGGCAACTCACATAGCTAGGTTGATTTCATAAATCTTTGGTGATACATAATTTAGTAGCTTGGTTAAAAAGAACATGAAGCGTGGCATTGCCAACTCCATGAGGTAGAATATATGCATGTGGAACTTTAGTCTTCTTTGAAGATTGCAAATGAAGATAATTTCTAAACTCCTGAGTAAATGTGCAGTGAAATACAAACTCAAGTCAATATCAATTTCTAATGTGATTAATTAATTGTCTTAGAACTGTCTTAGGCCGTGTTCATTTGGAGAGTGCTTGGGTCAAGCAGTTTTATTGGGGGATTCACTTTGATGGGGAAAAGAAGACCACCTTTTGTGAAATCTCATGTTTAAGAGGAGCAACTAAGCATTTTGCAAATTCTTGTAGAGATTTCAAAAAGGGTAATGAGGAATGTTTTGGAACAACTTGGGGGAGTCATGAAACTCACAAACATTGCTCGATGGTGTGGAGGTTGTGCTGTTCTTTTTTTGATATTTGGTGAGAGTTGGATCAATGCCAACTCGGTGGATACTTTAGTTATGTCCAGGTAAATGGGTTTTGGCCCTTTTGGGGGCAGCAAGGATGCTCAAATGTTGTGTGCTGCGTTTAGTACGTTGTGTACATCTGGACAGAGTATCTCTCGCATTTTTCGTGATGAGGCGGTGACCTTGGTAAAAGATTTATTTTCATGCTTCTCCGTCCGCCTCACCTCTCATTCTACTTTTAAAGGACAGTTAGCAAAACAGATCCAATAGAAAGTCCATCGATTCCTTCTCTTCGGGCTTCAGCTTTGGGGCTTTTAGAGGTGTGCCCATAGCTGATTTTGCTAGGGATTGGAGGGCAGTTCTTCATTAGTTTTGAGTTTTCCTTTTCCCTTTGTGTTTTTGCATTTTTTTTTCCTGTTCTTTTTCCACTTTCTTGGATCAGCAGATGGCTTGTTCAATGTTTTTTCTGTACTCTTTTGATCTAATAAAAGTTTCTTCTTTTATCAAAATAAATTACTAATAACTTGGGGAGAGACATTTTTCAAGGAGTCTCCACCTAAAAATTAGCAACTTAAAGGTTAGTTTCTTAAACTCGTGGATAAAAGATTGTTTAATGCTGCTCCGTCTCGATATCTGTGGTTGACGTAAAGCAAGGGAGGTCTTCTGCTGAGCTTTTCTTCTCCACACTTTCTTAGAAATAGAACATGCAATATATATAGCAGTGGTATTGACTCCATTAAACTAACCTTTCATTTTTTATTTAAGTTTGAGTAAGTCTACATAA
Source organism: Platycodon grandiflorus (assembly GCA_016624345.1). Lineage (NCBI taxonomy): Eukaryota > Viridiplantae > Streptophyta > Magnoliopsida > Asterales > Campanulaceae > Platycodon > Platycodon grandiflorus. The sequence goes on from CM028362.1 coordinate 8,060,295, forward strand.
ACGAGATACTTCCTCCTTCCCAAAAAGAGTTCCATTCCCAAAATTTAAGCTACAATCATTATGTTTTCAATTTTTTTTTTCTTTTTGGTGAACATGATATTTCTTACATGGCGTGCAAAAAGAAGATATCATTTTAGTGCAATTTAAAGGAATTATATAGAAGTAAAAGTACAATATTCAAAAGTTTGACTTTTCAAATAGGACGACACAGGGATTTATAGTAATTTGATGGGATTTTTAATGAATGGGTTTGTAAATTCAAGTATCATCAATTAACACAATCTTAGTGTTCTTGGAACAGTGGTTCACTTTTTCTTCTCGGAATTCACAAACCCATTCATTAAAAATCCCATCGGCTACAGGTATTTTGACTTTAAATCATAGGCTGCGGGAACGGGGACAGAACCAGAACCAGAGCGAGAATAGTATTTTGACTTTAAATTATCGGCTACAGGTATTTGCTTCATATATTTCCAAAAATTATGCTGGCCTATGGTTATTCTTATTGTTGTTTGATGTACTTTTAGGAGGTATATATCAATGGTTCAAAGGGAATGAAAATTTCCATATTAAGTTTTAGACTATGACCATCTCTTGCACCCAACATATTGTTGATCCTCTGCCTACAATAAAACACTAGAATCGAGTTTGGAATATGAATGAGTGAATAACTCTAACTTTTATTTGAAAATTCATTGTTTGATATATTCATTGTTAGAGTTAGAGACGAAAGATAAACAAAGGGTGAACCATAGTGTATGGACGTTTTAGATGTAGCTAATCCTTCTTGTTTTGTTAAGCAGCAGATGGTTACTGCAATATTGTCTATCATGCTTTTACAAAACATAAAACAAGAATGCACAGTATGTTGGACTGTGAAAGGCACATCCGGCACACTCGTAGACACATTTATGTTTAAAGATCCAATCAAATATCTTTCTCTTCTTGCATTATCGAAAGTTCTGCGTGCCATATTGTATCTATTGTGGAAGCTCTGTCCTGAATTTGATAGTAATCTTTGCTTTCCCATTTTATCAATATCATAGCTAATGCATTATGTTCTGCATTTGACGCAGAGAGTTCCAAAAAAATTATTCAATTTATAGATCTGATCTGCTGGAGTTTACAACATTGTCCTTTAATTTCTTAAGATGTTGGCAGGCTGATAGCATTTCCATGAGAAGTGCTGACCATATTTAATACCCTTATTAGACGTTAACTGTTGGACTTGGGCACATAACATGTTCATTCTTCCTTCAATAAACTAAAAACCAACAATTGAATCAATCACCATTTGTTGTTTCCAGGCCTTGATTTCTAAAGCTTCTCTTAATTAGCTTCTCAATTATAATTACTTGAAGGCCATTTAGTTGTTTGCTGGAATCTCACATTTTATTTCAATAAATTAATTTGTATGCTATGATGTCTTAATTCTTATACTCTCTCTCTCTCTCTCTCTCTCTCTCTCTCTCTCTCTCTCTCTCTCACACACACACACACACACACACACACACGTACACACATGCACACACACACACACACACATGCAAGCACACGCACACACACATACACACATTTTGTTTGCTGGAATCTCATATTTTGTTTCAATAAATCCTGCAATATCTATGGTAACCATGTAATCTTTGTTGCTGATGTTGTCCATCGTTTTCCTCAAGATGGTGGTTTTGAAATGTACATTTCATTCTTGGTATGCCAACATTTTGTTTCCAGTTGTGATGGGAGTTTTTTGAACAATTTTTGTAATTTTTTCTTGTGACGAAAGATGCAGAAACTTAGTGGATAAACATACACTTTTTGTTTAATGGAGTCATCTTTTCAATAAACATACACTTTTTGAAAACTGGATGCAGTTTATTTATTGGTTTCTTCAATTGTCTGCTTGACAGTGAGATATTATATTTTCACGTACTGTCGAGGTATCCTAACTGATTAGGCTCTTGAGCATTGACAGCTTGCTACTTAACTGGTGTTTGCTCTTGATTAAGTGAGATCATAATGCAAAGTGCTCACAACTAGGTAATTTTAAACCAGGTTGGACAAGGGCGTGATTGTCTATATTTGTGATAGTCGTGGTGTTCGAGATATATATGACACAGATGGAAGCAAAGCAATAGCAGCTTCAGAGCCTCTAGCCGTGTTGGTAAGCCAACTCCTTCTTTGACTATCATATAATTTTAGCGGTCTTATGTTGACAAAAATTGTGTATCCCTTCAACCTTGGTAAGGATTTGTTCTTAATAGACACTTTGCTTAAGTTGATTAGTCGTGTATTTTCTTAGGTCCTGTTGCCTGTCTCATTCTGCTCATAGTTTGTTTATATCCAATTGTTATTCTTTAATATACAAAGAGCTGTTCGAACGCCCAACAGGAACCGAAAATAAGCGATCAATACGGTGTCTATAAATAACAGATCAATATCAAAGTTTGTTTATATTCAATAGTTATTGTTTTAAAATACAAGAGTTGTATGATCACACACGATTGCTATACCGATACACCACAATTTCTGTCTTTCTGTCTAATCCTTGAGAATCTGTTTCACCAAGTTTTTGCATCGAAATTCCCGGTAGTGGGGAATATTAGTTTTTAGTAACGATGATGCAGGTTGGATTATCTCCGAAATAGATCCAAGGTCACTCATTTGCATTTATCTCATTCATTCCTAGACAAATGAAACCTTTTGAGGAGGTCCTTAAGAAGTATTCATAAATTACAGAAAGCATGATCTTATTTGTGAGGCCTGGAGCAGTTTGCTTAGATGTTTGTAAATTTAACCGTAACTAGGGAAAAGGAATTATTTGGACTGATTGAGCGATTTCATACCTTTGTTGGTCAAATCTTTCTTTCAAAAAAAAAAAAAAAAACTGTTGCTTGAAGATTTATCGAAAAAAACTGTTTACATGCTGTGAATTTAAGCAGGATTTTCTCAGGCAGACCTCTCAACTTTGCCATCCTGAATGTTCTGGAACCTAATGTACTTGGCAGACAATTGTCTTTGTTTACATGCTGTTCTTGTTAACAAGGAGATATTCAGAAGTCTTATGGGGTTATTGAAATAATTTTGGAAGACCAATCCTTTAACTTGAGGTGCATAAGATAAGATGGGGGTAAAGGTAAACAACCAATATGTGCAAAATTAATGAGAGCTGACAGACTTTGCTATGTTTCTTAACGCTTCTCTCAAGATTTGCTGGACGTGCTTACCAATTGGTGTATGAAGCATGCTTCTTTTGTTTTGAAGCTACTACAAGTCTATTTACTTTATATTATCAGCAGAAGGTTTTCATTTTGTAACCTCAAAAGCTCTTTTTTTGTTAGAAAGTAAATATTTTCCTTTCTAATCCATTTTCTAGGCAACTGTTGGGGAAAAGTATGGTGGAATCTTCCCTATTTAATATGCATATACAATTTGCAAGTTTTGCTGTTGATGAGTTATCCTTCAGTGAGTACTTTGTCTTCCAGGATTGGGCTTGTTATTGTTATCTGGTGAGTTTTTGGTTTTCATGATTTTCTTAATTCATTTTTGACGGTAAGCTGAAATTCTAAACTTTATGCAAGCACCTTAATCTGGCCCATATGATGTTTGATAAGTTGCCAAATTTGCTCCACACAATTCTCTCTTTAAGATTTGAAAAATTGTAAGGATGTAAATAGATATGACATTGGTAATTAAGTTATGCCTTGAGTTGATAAGCTATAGAATTTTAACTCACTTTTAATGCAAAATGCACATATTCACTCCGTCCCCCAAGAGGAGTCGTACTTCAAAAGCCAAATCTTCTAATAATCCCCCATCCCCATAAAGACTCAACTTCGAAAGTAATAGTTTTTAACTTTCATTTGCATGTTTAAATTGCACTAGACTACCATCTATTTTCTTATGACACGTAAGAGCAACTTCATGTTTTCAGAAAGTAAGAATTCTTTTTGAAAAATCACAGAAATTTATAGCTCTAATCTAGAAATGAGTATCTGCTTGGAACAGCACAAAATGGAAACCCAGACATTTTTTCTTGGGATGCAGTTATTAATATACCTCTGCTTTCCTATGGAAGTTTGTGATGCAGGTAGTATTCTCTTGGTAAAATAATTCCTATGGGAGCAAATATAGTACGGGGGCAAAGTTTCCGAAAATTCTGGAAAACCTCTGTTTATTTTGAGAATTAGCAAATTGTCAGAAGTAAAGTCTGTTGCAATCCCCCTTAATTACACGAAAGAACGAATTCCAAAGCTCCGACGCAGTGAGATTGATAGTCTACCCAACGACATTCTTGAAAGAACGAATTCAAAAGCATGATGCGAAAGATAGGTCGACAACATCGGCTGTTATCAACTCATTGGATGATAGAGATTTCCATTTTCTTCTTCGAAGGCCTTAGCCATGAATCAGATTATCCGCTATTTTTCCTGGAGTGATTCTGAGGGGAAAGAGCCTTGGCAGACAGATTGTGAAGCAAAAATTCTTTCTTTCTTCCCCTGTAATTAAAGTCATATACTCCGCAGGAAGCATATTTTCAACTTTTTGGTCTTAAGAATAATGGGTATTAGCAGCAGCTTGTTCCTGGTATGCGGCTTGGTGGGGCTCCCATGCTGGTGGTGTGCTGGATGGTTCTTTGATTGTAATGACGCTGATGACAATGATACAAGACATCAGTTGAGTTATTCAAGACGGCCTTTGATCTCCTTGCATCAGTAACTATATTCGTTGGAAGGTTTGACATGCGAACGATGCAGGACATCAGTTCACTTACCTGCTGCAGCAGTTCTAGAGTGATGAGAGGACAAACATTCTTTCTTGCAGCTACAGGTCATTCTCTCTCTCTCTCTCTCTCTCTCTCTCTCTCTCTCCCTCTCTCTTTCTAAGTTGATTGCTCCACGTTCATTTTGAGAGTGCTATATTGGGACACATAGGGATCAGTTCATATGTTTTCCGGTGTTCTGTTTTTGGACCAAAAGAGGCTGGAAAGTATTTATTTAGACAAATGTATTCTACATAGATATACTTGTACATATTTATATACACACAATGTTTTGTTTTGTTTTTGGACCAAAAGAGGCAGTTTAGTGTTTTGTTTTTGGACCAAAAGAGGCTGGGAATTTTTTTATCTGCTTCAATGTCAAGAAGGGATAACAAATTACATGTTCTTAGCTTTTACTTTTTGGCCATGAAGCCTTTTTTAACAGCAATTAGGTATTTTTTTAACTTGTCTCAAACGAACACTACCTTTTGAAAGTTTTTTGATACAAACACCTTTACATTCAAGTATATTAAGAATTACAAGTGTCTTCAGCAATTACAATTACAATGTCCAAAACCACATCTCTTCTATTGGGATCTCACGGATTTCCGCGACCTCGCTGAATGATGTCATTTCATTATTGCAACTAATGTAGCCCTTGCATTATTAAGGGCATTATTGCTTCGTAGCTATTTTGCCAAAGCATTTTCAAGACCTGCCATCTCTAATACAATCCTCACAACACCTCCAGCAATAACTCCAGTACCTGGACAAGCTGGCCTTAGCATCACCTCTGCTGCCCCATATTTCCCATTTGCTCTACCATTTATTTACATTGTCAACAGAATCAGTAACACATATTGGCATCAATTCTGCTAGATGTCTCAAAGTACCCTTTTGTAGCTAATCTCTTTCCTCCATTACCTGAGGAATCATCCAAGAAATCCAAGTTCTCTTTGATTGGTACCCGTTTCAAGGTAAACGTTGTCTTCCAACTTTTACAACGTTTTCCAGAAAACGTTGTCTAAATTCTTTTACACTTTTACAACGTTTTTAATAAAACGTTGTCTTCCACCTATTACAACGTTTTTCAGAAAATGTTGTCTTACACCTTTTACAACGTTTTTACGAAAATGTTGTCTTACACATTTTACAACGTTTTTTTAGAAAATGTTGTCTTACATTTTTTACAACGTTTTTGTAAAACGTTGTCAATAGTTTTCCACAACGTTTTTGAAAACGTTGTCTAATATAATTCAAAGAATAAAATGTTGTTGTGGGAGAACAAAAAACAACGTTTTATACAACGTTTACCAAAACGTTGTAAAAGAAACGAACCTATTACAACGTTGATTTCCACAACGTTTTGTAAAACGTTGTGAAAAGTCTATTACAACGTTTTTTAAAATATTTCATGGGTAGCTTAGTAGAGCATTTTCATCAATTATGTATGTAGTTTTGCCTTCTATGTTTTCTCTACTTCGCGGGATACTTGTGTGACCCTTGATTTGGGTAATTATTGAATGTTGAGCCAATGATCAAGTCTTAAGTTGATTTATGGAGCTTACTTCATTTTTATGATTTGTGTCAAGAAAATTCTATAGTGAAACATAAGTATCCACTCGATCATTTTTATGATTTGTGTCAAGATAATTTTCAAATCTTCAATTTTTCATGGTTGTCTAGCTACAGAAGTCATGTACTGTATCTCCTTCCTTGGTGCTAAAGTGATTCTCAATCTTGTGATAGGCACATAGGGCTTATCGTGGTATTGGAGTTGTAAAGTTGATGGGTCGCAGTAGTGGATTTATAGCTATGCAAGCAGCCCTAGCCAGTGGTCAAATTGATATATGCTTGATACCTGAGGTATGCATGTAGGATATTGGCTAAATAGACAAATATCCATCTATATGAAATGATTACTCACAAAGTCTACAATTTTTCATTTAAGGTGCCTTTTCACTTACATGGACCTCATGGTGTCTGAACATCGAAGTATCTACTTGAAACAAAGGGATCATGTCATCCGTATAGCAGAGAGCCGGCCAGTGAGTTAAAATCTTAAAATTTTGCGCATCTAGTTTAAGCCATAAAGAGTTCATGTGATTGGATTAGTTTTTATTATTTCAAGTATCCTCTTAATCTCTTTACATATGATTCCCATGATGTCCACCAAATGATATCCTTTATTCAATGTGTACTATGTTTTAACTTCACTGTTACTTTTGGAAATAGAATACTTTGGAAACTTAAAATGCTAGAGGGAATTCATAGTATGGTTCAATGAACTTTTAAGCATATTATTGGATCTTACTGATCCACTTAGGTGGACTATGTGTAACATTTTCTTACTTTGATATTCAGTGTTCGTTAAACAAGTATCTTTGGAAATGGAAATACATGGGAAACTTATATATGTCAGTGGGAATTCATAGTAGGGTTTTAGGAGTTTCTTTGCAGATGTTTGGATCTAACTAATCCAGGCAGGTGGACTAATATGTAATTTTGAGAAAACTAACCAAGAATCATTCTCCATTTTCATTCTCTTTGATGCAGAATTTTGTGGAAAAAACTAATGCTAAGGATGCAATTAATCCAGGCAGGTGGACTAATATTGGTGTACACCTACAGCAAGAGGTTAGTAATTGCAATTACCTAACAATTCACGGATATGATCTTTGATGGATTTTCTGAGTGATTATTTACAGTACAACTGCAAAGCTGAAATGAGGCTCTTTTTTGTTGATTTTGGTTGGGTTTTTCATCATTCCTCATAAATTATAGCACCATCAGAGTTAGGAGCAATCAATGTGCTTCCCTCTAAGGTTGCGAATTTTAGTGGCCTGCTAAACATGTAGATATATAAGTCGATTAGTGCTGCGATGGATAAGGAGATGTTTGCTCTAAAACAGAATCATACATGAGAGTTAGTGTCTCTTCCTCCTGTGTAGTGAGATGTTACTTGTCACTGGTTGTAGGTAGTGAAAGTTCATCTTGATGGAACAATTAGTAGGTTAAAAGCTTGTATTTTAGCTACGGATATACTCAAGTATGTTTTGGTTATTCTGAATTTTTCTTGCCTTTGTTTATTTCTCTTGCTTGTACGTCTTTGGCCCTTACATCAATTAGGTGTCAACAAGTGCACATCAATTAGGTGTCAACAAGTGCATTTTATCGTGGAGATCTACAGGAACATATGTATATGGAGCTAGGGGCGTATAGAGGAACCACATGGATTTGTTGTTCAGGGTGTCTTAGTTAGTATGCCAATTAAAGAAGTAATTAACGTCCTTAAATAGTCTCCTAGAGCATGGTTTGGAAGATCACCGATCACGTTGCTGGCAATTGTTATAACTAGTAATGACACAAAAGTCATTCTTTTGTTTAATATGTTTTTGCCAAAAAGTTTCATGATAAAGATCTAGGAAAGCTGAGGTATTTCTTAAGCATTGAAGTTGCCAAATCATATTGCGGCTCTTTTTTTTTTTTTTGGTCATAGAGATTATGCTCTTCATTTTTTTTTTATTTGAGACAAGTATGTTGGATCCAAACCTATAGACTCTCCTATGGATCCTGACGCCAAACTTTGTGCTGATTCTAGTGAGTTACTACTTGACGCATGATTATTGATTTGTCAATGTTTAGGCTTCGAAATGCATTTCATATAATTACAAGTGTATAACTTCATTATATTTGGCACCCTCGTATTTGGGAGGGAGTCAAATACATTTGTCCCGCTTTGACCCACTTCGCTCAAAAGTCTCGCCGTGGTTAGAGAAATTTTGTGCCGTCTTTCGGGCAATCGCCGTCTTCGCGCTCAGTGGGGTGAAGGGCCCTGTGGTGCTTGCTTTCTGGTCCAGCATCAGTAACACAAGGCATCGCGATGAGTAATCCAAGGCATCGCGTGGGTTAATCATCGTGATGAGCAACCAAGGCATCGCGATGAGTAACAAAGGCATCGCGATGAGCAACATAGGCATAGCGATGAGTAACCAAGGCATCGCGATGAGCAACCAAGGCACCGTTTGAATTACAACAGTTGGAGGGGACTTGATTTTCCAAGGCATCGCGATGAGCAACCAAGGCATCACGATGAGCAACACAGGACATCGCGATCCCCGTTGCGTTGCCCAGCATACTGTGATTGGTGAATTAAAACTCAAATCATTGATTAAAGTCCCAAAATTAGTCCAAGAACATCTCACTCTGTTTTTGGACAGCACACTGCCAAGCTCGATTTGAATCTTGAAAATAGTATTTTTTTGGTAGAAAAATTATGCACAAATATAGTACTAAGTTAGGATAACGATATGGGATTGATTTTAAACAAATTCGAAGCTTAAAACATAGATTAAAGTGGCCAAAACAGCCCAAGAACAAGAAAAAACGGGATGAACTCAGAAAATTCGAATTTGATCAAATTGTGATCAAATTCGTGTTCTAGGCATGAAAATTGATCCCCAAATATGAGGGAAGACTATATTAACAACATGAAATCGTTTACAAGTTTTCAGTTTCTTTGATGTAACTAAATGTTTTTTATGTTTGTGTGTGTGTTTTTTTAACGAATCTCTAAAATAAAAGAGTGTTCATGTTGCAGCATAGGGACATTTTAGGAAGAAAATTATCAAAATGTCTTTTTCTGGTTAAGAAAAAAAAGGGTGGACTTTAGGGGTTAAACTTTTTTAAAAGGGGACCGGCCAGCAATTTTTTGTATATATATACCCGAGTAGACCAAGCCTATATTAATTTTGAGCCCACTTGTTTGTGTGAAGCCCATACACTTTAACCCGGGTCCAAAATATACACCACCGACGGTTGACTGTCGTACCACATACAACTAAATAATGTAAGGTATACAGATTTAGTTTACAACAATCAATTAAGAAATTTATATAGTAAAGAATTAGGATTATAATAATATTACCCAAGAAGCAGAACTAAAAACCTTTCCAGTAAGGTTTTTCTTTTTCTCTTTTTGAACATTTTTCACAATCAACGTCCAAACGTCTATGTGCTTTAAACAAGAAAGAAAAGCAAGTCATATATATAGCTGAGAAAAAAAATAACATTGCGTATTAAACTGGTTCATTCATTGCAGTTAATAAACAATACATTCAAATACAATATGATGCATCAAAAATAAAAGATGTGCATCGCGATGCAAAAAAATAGTAATTTTTTATTGTAAACTTGTGCATCGTGATGCACACTTTTAAAGTACATTGCAAATGTAATGTTGATATCTCTTTTTTCATGTGAAAGCAATATCAATGTGTGTAAATTGGAATACATACCTGCTCTCCAGCATTTTGTGTGCTTACAAATTTTGGATATCAGAATAACAAAAAATTTGTGAAATATCCTCACCCATATAAACAATTGCCCTACAAAAGATTAAGGACCATATTAATAATAAATTCACACAATAGCGATAATAATGTTATGTTATTGAAATTCGACAATATTAAAATTTGACTTGCTAGTCTCCATCATTGTTTTCGTAAAGTTTGGCCAGTATTGATTTGGTGGTGGGATCCAGTTCAATAGGGTTGGGGAGATTGTTCTTTTTTGGTTTGTTTACTTTTTCTTCTTTACATGCTTTGTTGCATCGTCGGTACAGGAGACATTTGGATTTTTCCTCTTCCGGTCCCCTCGATTTTGTACTCTTTTAACCATGAAAAAAGGAGTCTTGGCCCTTTTTTTACGTTCCTACATCGCTTCATTTGTTACACCCTCCAATTTATCCACCTCATCCTCATTCCTTTTTTCAGTTGCACTTGATATGAGGGCCTGTTGCCTCTCATTTTTCATCATTGTATTTTCTTCAGTAATTTGTAATAACAGCCTTTTAAGTTCTTCAATTTGAGCATTCTGTTCATTTAGTCTAACATTTTATTGCTCTTGTGTCATTTTTAAGTCAGATTTCAGGTTGTCTATTACTTTGACCATGTTTTCAATTTTTGCATCCTTTTAAGCCAATTCTGACCTAAGAATCTCAATTTCGTTGTCCTTGGCTTCGATTGTAAATAATTCCTCATCTACAACAGCTCTGACAATGTTCATTGTAACGTCTTGGTCAACCATGTCAATTGTTCTTGCAGTTTCTGAAGCAGTCTATTCAGGCTGTGGATTTGCATCCACAACTTCAGTTGGATGAGGTGGTGAATTGACTTCGTGTTGTTGGAGTGCGGCATCCATCACAGCTGCCTCTAGAAGGATATCCATCTCATTTCTTCCTTCTCCCCAGAGGAGCGTTTTTCCTTCTTGTGTTCTTTTCAAAAGACCCCTAAACCTTTGCAAAAACATAAAAAATGTAAATTTTTTTATAAAATGTGCATAGCAAGTGTACTCTTTATACTTTCAGTACAATGTTGTGTATCGTCTAATAAAAAGTTGTGCATCGTCAAATAAAAAGTAAATTATTTTGTGCATCGCAAGTGTACTCTTTATACTTTTTCAGTATAATATTATGCTTCGTCAAATAAAAAGTTGTGCATCGTGATGCTCAATAACAGTACTTTTAAAGTACAATTTTATGCATCGTGATGCACACTTTTTATGCATCGCAAGATTAATGTTGTTATTTCTAATAGTAAACAAATGTGCTAATTTTTATATAACCACTCACCTGGTATAGCATGACTGCCATGAAATTTGATTCACTGAGTTCTCCCTACAGTCGAGATAAATCCTTTTTGACAAATCTTTGGATATATTTTTGGCGTGTCGGAAGCACGATGTTGCTTTGCTCGCACAACCAGTACTGCATACATAAATTGAACACTGTTAATATGACCAAATCTACATGCATCATACACAGAAATTACACATAATAATATCAAATGAACTTAAATATTACCTCGAGCAGCAGCACACATCTTTCAATGCCTTAATCAGTTGCTGTTTTCAGGCTCTCCAACAGAATATCAACTACATGTTTGACCAATTATAGTTTGATATTTTGTTAATGTCGGAGAAAAGGTACATGTACGCCCAAGGTATATAGACGAAGGTCTTGGTCGTCACCAGCAACGTCGCGAGGACAAGCAGTGTCGTCAATGATGCCATGCAGTTGACATCGATTTTTTGGACACTGTTTGTCCTCTCCTTGATTTTATTAAGGATCATTTTTAGCTTGAGCCTGACGACTTTTGTTTGTTTAGACATCTTCTCAGGGGAGCACCTTTCAAGGAAATCGATGCGCTCCAATTTGTAAAAGGAGATGTTGATTTCCTCCGCAACGTACCTGATTCCAAATATAAGCTTGACATCTTTTGCCCTAAGCTTTAGTATTTGTCCAGCTATTTGGAATGACCCAAGTCTTTTAACGTAGTACTTGGCAATACACCTTATTATTACGTCATACTTATTAGAATGATCGCGGAGTACGTTTCTGCCAATGATGCTCTCTATTATGTACCAGAAAGGTGTCTTTTTTAACACCGTTATATGGTCTTCCCTGAAACTAATACTTTGTATTTGGTCAATTAGGGACTGCATACTTGACCTGTATATTGTTCTATTCCTTACACCTGCATAACAAGTATATTTGTTAGATCCGATTGTGCATCATCAAGTATAAATGTGCATCGTCAATGTAATTTTGTGAATTTGTGTTAAGAAATATGCATCGTCAAGTATAACAGTATTAAAAGTTATTGTGCATCGTGATGGACAATATGTGAATCAGGACGCACAACATTTTTCATCGCGACTTACAAATTTTGAATCCAAAATAAAACGGTGTATTAACATTTTCAGTGAACGCGATTCATCAAAATAATGCATTGCGATGCATCAAAAACAACAAAAGTTTGCAATACGATGCATAAAATTTATGCATCGTGATAAAAAAACCTAGAAACGGTGTTTATATTCAGTTTTATATGCAAATTTGTAACCCTACAAAAGATATTAAGGAACATTTATGCTTTGTTTTTTGAAACCCTAAAATATATTCAGCAATACTAACATGATACTTCGTTTATGTTAGTTCTGGTGTAATGCTTTGGATCCTCATATGTATGATTTGTTTATCTTATTGCATGATTGACGTGTTAAACATATTTGTTATACTTGTTTTAGTAGCATGTTAATTGATTCATGTTCTAATTAGTTATTTCGTTGCATGTCTACGAGAATTGCTATGTCTACTACATTGTTAGGTTTGTTTCGGACTTAGTTTGAGGTTTGAATCACCTTAGGATGGTTTGGGAGTGTTTGGAATCACCTTTGGACAGCCTAGAAACATGTTAGATTGAACCTGGGAGTTATTCGGTCGCATAGTGTTGGCGCGCATAACCCCTCAATTCTCTAGAATCTATGCGGGCGCATAGCCATGCGGACGCCCTATGTGTCTGCATAAAAGACCGGAAGCTTATTTTGGACTTTATTTTGAGTGAAGATTTGGACCAATTGTGTGGCTCTCCTTGACCCACATCACCACCTCCCTTGTCTGAAATTTGAGGCCACTTAAATCAAGTGGAGAGATTTGTTTCTCTCCATTTTTCCCTCCCATTTCCTCCATAGTCGTTCTTGAGTGTGTGTGAGAGCTTTGGTGAGATTAGTGTGTGTGTTTGAGTTCCCGAAGATCGAACCACCCGATTGACGATCCGAGACCGTCATTGTGTTGGTGTTGAGTAAGGGAACAACTTGTGTGGCTTTGATTTCATTTTCATCGGCTTGATATTCGGTTCTAGGTAAGTTACTAAACCCCCTTTTGTATGCTTTAAGCTTTGATGTGTACTCGATCATCAATAATCATGTATGGCTTGCTATATATGTTATTTTTATGTACAAATTTTTAGGTTGAGATGAGTACATTATACTTGTTCTACGTGTATGTGTTGAATGATGTTGATGAGCTAGGGTTTGAAACATTAACCTTAGGATTTGAATAAATAGAGAACTTGAGACTTGAAATTGGGTAATTTTGCATATAGCTTTGAAACCCTAATTTTACGAACTTTAGCAATGACTCCGAGAAGTTGATTTTAGGGAAGATTATGATTTCTCGAACAATATGTTAAGTTACTACGAGGTTTAGAGTTCGATTGATCGAGATTCTAGCCCTCCGTGTTTTGGTACTGTTAAAATAGAGACTAGTGAATGACTCTAATGTGTTGGTTAGAATTCTTGCAAATATGTGTTGAATAATAATCGGTGGTAGAATAGAATAATCTATTTGTCATTTGTCAAGTTCACTACTTTTGAACTTGATGATTATTTGCATTAGATGATTAAGAACATCTATTTGTGCATTGTGTAAGTCCAGCTGGCATCGTTGGTCGTATAAGGTGGGACGACCTATAGTCTTCACAAATTAATGTTTGTAATCGCTATAAGTTGCCGTACCGGAGTTTCACACACCCCTATTCTGTTGGCCACAGTCGAGAAGTAGTCCCACTGTTGTAGCAATACGCATGTCTTTGGTTTGCTAGATTGAACTCGATGGTATTAATCGGGGACGTCGATACTACATACACGAGTATCGAGGCACATTTGGTTATTTGTGTATTGCAGGAGCAACGCAAAGATGGACAAAGAGATACGATATCCTTTATAATGTGGTTTATTACGAGTACTTATGTGAACATCAAAGTGCTATGTATGATTTATGTGAATTGTATATCAATGATGATGTTACATGTTCGGTTGTGATATATACAAATGTAATACCATGTTATAATTACTAGTTGAGCATTATGTCATGACATGTAGATGCATTTAGTAACTTATTGAGTTTCGACTTACCCCGTTTGTTGTTTATATGTTTTTTCCTTAGATCCGAGCCAAGCAGGGAGTTCACGGTGAGGCCGGATAGTATTCGTCTAGCTCGCAGGTGGTCTTTTGCTTTGTAACCCTTTGAGCTCTTTTGCTATTAGTGTTAGAAATTCTTTTGGTGAGGACGAATGGTTATGTAAAGTCATGTAGACTTTACTTTGGGTAGTATTGATACATTGTTGTTCTTATTATTCTTTTGGTAGCCAACACGTGTATGTCGAGCTTATGCATTCTGTGATATATTTGATTCAGTTATTTTCCCAAGCATGTTGTAGCTTGTGGTTTATGTACAGTTGTTCCGGTATGTTGTGGCCGAGGTAGTTATTGGTATAAATAGTTTTCTGAAAATCTTATACTTGCGCTTTATTAGTTGGGTTTCGGCCGTAACGTCGCCGATGATTGGTTTTATTTTATCCAAGTTCTTATCATTATGGTTTGTTGTAAGAACGGGGTGTTGCGTCACGTGCTTTTATTATTTGTTATTGTTACTTGCTTGTTGTTTTGACGCGTCGACTTTGGAATTTCGTATTGGAATTCGGGTCGGGGCATCACATCTGGTGGTTATTGCCTTCTTTCCAGTGCTCTTTTGTAGTTGAGAAGACATTTTTTTCTCTGTTTATTGTAACTCACGATAATGTTTTCAAAAGTTTTTGCAAAATTTTTGAAGGATTTTTAGAATTTTTACTTTGTTTTTGAAGTGATGCGAGTTTTTTTTACTGTGTGTTTTGAAGTGAAGGGGGTTAATTTGTTTTTCTAATCGCTACACAACTTTTAGTGCATCGCAAAGTGAAAAAAGTAATTTGTGCATCGTCTTTGTTTTGCGATACATAGCGAGCTTCCGTAATTTTATGTGCATTGTGTTGTGTTGCGATGCATTATTTTTTAATTTTGTGATGCACAGCGTGCATTGTTCAGTATTTTTAAAAAGTATAGATGATATTTCGCAAAAAAATTATCTAAAAGAGACTGACCGAATTTTGCCCTATTTTTATTGATGGTACGATTGGTATCAAATTAATTCCAAGGCCTTTCTTTTTCCAAGAGGGAACCATATCGAGATTTGTAATTTCCCTCAAAATCCTGTGTGGGACTCAAGCTGGAAATATTACGAGAATTAACACCAAAATCAAGATCCTTAGTAAACCTCTATGAATCTGGTAAATACCGGTCAGGACTCAGAACTGCGAACTATGGTCATCATGGTCGTCATTGTGGGGGGCACCATGTTAAAGTATGCATGATATACATTGCAGTGCCTCTCTCTAACAGCTTAAACTTTTAGATCAGTTGGTAACTTAACACACCACCAATAACTTGCCGGCTTTGAATAATATTACTACTACCAGTATTGTTAATATTATCCGCACCATGAATTCATCTCTAAACACAGAAGAAATACTCTCTAAATCATGGCTATGAGCATCAGTAGGCCGGTGTGGAGAGACACGACTGTGATCATCTCGGTGGTGATAGGTTGGTTCAGGCGGAGCCCTAGGTGGATCCTTCCAGCAGGAATCGGGGCGGTAATCGAAAAGGGATGGCCGAATTCAGAGAATCCAAACTGGGGTTGATTGCGGCGGTCTTCTTCGAATAAAGCTCGATTGGAAAATCCCCTAGGAGCTGAGGACATTTCGCGGTGGTGAGAGTGAGGATTGTAAAAGGAGGGTGATTTGTGGGAGTCACGGTCAATGGAACGATGGTGTGGATCGAGAAAGGTAAAGTAAGTTTGGTGGGGTTTATGCGTGGCCCCGTTTGTGGGCCGAATTCTATTAGTTAGGATTTAGATTTGTAATATTATAATCAAATTCATTGGGTCTGTGGCCTGTTATGAATGGCCCAAAACCGCCTGCTCAAAGTCTCCACAGATCTGCTCTTTATCTTTGCCCAAGTGTCTGGAATTCCATTCCCGGCATTAAAGTTCGCCTCGTTTTACTATAAAATGGGATTGATCTGGCACAACTTCCTTAAGTATGAACTTGCTAACAATTGTTTCGACCAATCTAACTTCAAAAATTGAAATTTCGGATGTATCTGATGGTGAAGAATGTAAACTACTTCTAGATTTGAACTTAGGTAGATCGAAAACGGATTGGGAGGTTATGGATCACAATTCGGCGATTAATTTACCAAATAGGTCAACAAAAAAAAACTTAACTGAACATTTTCTAAGAGCCATTTTCTAAGAGCTCTCCAGCATTGGGTTCCATTTTTTGATTTGATTAGACATGAAGCATTTGAAAATGGAGGATGGTTTAATTGACTGTTTAATTATTTGGTGGGGATAGTGCATGGCACTGGTGATGTGAGTGTGTGTTGATAGAGAAAAGTAATTACTCAAAATCAGAGAAAAAGTCAGCCCGATGAAATTGTACTGGAATGAAATAAAACAAGATAACATAATTAAATTTGCAATTTAGGTACAGTAAAGAAACGTTTGGTGCGGTTTTGTTTTATTTATAAATAAATAAATATATATAAATATATTCTTAAAATCCTCCCAACGACACCTGACTGATTTCTCTTTACACCTGCTAATGAAAGAAGCATGCATATATAATTGGATTATGGAGCAAAAGCAATCACTTGTTAATAGCAGGAGGCGAATAAGAAGATAATAATTTCTTTTGTTTATGAGCCTCATTTGGTAACTTCACGTCGGTAGCAACACCAACGAGTTGAAGAAACCGTATAAGATACCAAGTCATGTCCAATTGCCACCACTCTAATCCTTGTCGAGCCGAGTATTCGAATGCATGATGATTGTTGTGCCATCCTTCTCCAAAACATAGCAACGCCACCCACCTACATGATCATTCGTACGTATTTTTACATATATAATTTAACAATTTTTTGAAAACAAAGTAAGTAATTCATACAGTACATAGAACCAAAATTAATTAATTCATCAAGCTCATGTGGAATAGTACGTGCTCTAATTAATTATGCTGTGACCAAGAGCTAGAAAATTAAGAAATAAACAAACGGAAGAGAAAGTTATAAATTGGTATTCTGAAGTTTATAAGACTTAATTAGACCCGTGACTTTGAGGATTTTAATTTGCAACTCATGCACTTTTATTTTCAAATACAATAGAATGGAGTATTTAACAACAATTGTGTGTGTGTGTGTGTGTGTGTGTTTTTCAATAATCAATGTTTCTTTCACGAAACAAAATAAACCTAACTTTTTAAGTGTATATATAACGTACCAGTTATTTTTGGAAAGATCACCGGTGTTCCATACTTGCTTTCCCCATACATGACAGGCTGAGTTGACTAGAAATGTCATGTGATATGAATACACCATCCTTACACCCTGTAGTTGTAAATTAATGTAAGAAGCAAATTAGGATAAAATATATAATAAACGTAAGATCCTAAAAAAATACTACTGTAAGAGATTAATTATAAAGTTTCTCAAAAGCTATATAAGAAATTAAGAAATACAGTATTTTTAATTAAAAAAATGGAGGGAGTATGTGATAAGCTAATTTTAGAAGGTTTTCAGGTGGGACCAACGGAATAACAAAATTAGATTCATATGATATGCTCTAAGTAATTGCAACAAAGACTGAGTCATGTTAAGCTAGCTTTGGATTGATCATGTTGGACGCAATAAAAGAATGCTTGTAGTCCTAGCTAGCTAGCTAGCTAGCTAGCTAGAGAACCTGAAGACGTACAGATGTATTTCCTTTATATTGGAAAATTATAGTAAATAATGAAGCAGTTTATAGTGCTTCAATATCTGACTGAGTAGTAGGGAAAAGCACCTATCTAAGCTAGCTAGCTCCTCGATCGATCAGTTTTAGAAACCAGTGGCTTTTTTAACTTGGCTCAAAAATGAAATTAAGTTAAGACTGTTGAACAGGTTAAATCCTAGCTGCTCCTCACGTTCAATCATTAGCATTTGGTCATGTTGATCAGCAGGGTTGGGTTTATAACTGAATCTCATCAGCTATTGTTTTTCAAAATAAACTGCTTATCCTACTAAAAAAAAATGGCTAGCTAGGTCCCAAACCGATTCAGTAGCTTAGCTAGCTACCTATTAAATGATAAAATTAAATCCAAGTTTTTTTTTTTTTTCTAAAGAAATATGTTTGAAAGTGTATATTCATTCTAATTTGAAATTATAATTAAAGTATATATATACTTTGATGATAACCTTAATTAATTATATAGTGCCTTACCATTCCCCAAACCAGGAAGGGAAAGCCTCCCAACCCATATAACAAAATCGCAAGAGCAATTAGATGCGCAATGTAAGTCTTTCGAAGGAACTGGTAGAAAGGTTGTTTCTTTAAATCCGCAACGTTCCTACGGTTTTGAAGCTGCAAAAGTTGCACAATGAAATGAAAACATATAAATTAACAAACATGATTAGCAATACGAAATTAATTAGTAAGAAGCTAGAAAATGAAGCATGTACGTACGTAATTAATTAAGACGACTATACCTTTTGTAAAATGTAGCCGCTATTAAACAGCCAACCAATGTGACTAAACCAAAACCCTTCGATTGGACTATGTGGATCTTTCTCAGAATCAACATATTGATGGTGATATCTATGTGTACTCACCCAGAAAATTGGATCCCGCTGTAGTACTCCAGGAGAAATGAAAGAACATGCATTAATTAAAATCATTATATAATTAAACCATAATACAACTAGGCAAAATTAGTCACCCAAGTTTTATTCTTTATTTTGATCATCACCGCTTAGTTTCATGGAAGGAAATCCATCTTTGGAAATATTTGCCTTAAAAAGTTTTTCTGGAAAATGAAGTGGTAGAATTGAGACTTATGTGTGTTTGTTTGGTCCACGCCCCCTTAATTAGGACAAACAAAAAAAAAAAAACCACTGAAATATTTGTAGAAAAATAAAAGAAATTTGAGAATTGATGACTGAAAATTGGAACTTTCAAAAGTAGGAAAAAGAAACAATTAAGAGAATGCTGATCTATGAAACAAAAGAGAGAGAGAGAGAGAGAGAGAGAGAGGGGGGGAGAGAGAGAGAGAAATTACTTTTTGAGAATCAAAAGTAGGAAACAAGAAAAATTAAGTAAAAATCTGGGGAAGAATATATATATATATATATATATATATTTTTTTCTATAAATGAAGAATTAGGTCGAAAGCTTTATCTCTCATGATCAAGTCAAGTAGCACAGCAAGAGAAGTAAGTACTCCTACCAAGTACTCATGCAATTGTACTTGTATATATCAAACACGAAACCTGTGTGGAAAAATAGTACAGAACAATTATGTGCATACGACATGTACAGAAACACATCCTTTTCCTTTCGCGAGTAAAATATATATATTTTGTTGAACTAGCTAGGATTATCAAACATCGAAAAATGTAAAATATATTTTTTAGAAAATAAATTTTCGGAAAACAAACGAAACCCATAGTATACCCTTACTGTATAAGATAATTAGAAACTGGTACAACAGAAATATAACAGTAGCGATAATCACCTGACCCGCTAGAACTCCGCAATAAGCAAAAGAATACTCAAGCCATTTGGGAAGGTTGAAACTGCGGTGGGAAAGATTTCTATGGTAAGAAAGAGTTATACCGAAAAGGCCCGTCAACCAACTCAATCCAACGGTGAGCCAAAAAGCTGGCCAAGTGAAAGTAAATGGCGCAAAAATACAGAGCAAATGCAGCATCAATATCCCCAGACCCATATGCCAATCTACAGACCTCCATTTTCGTTGATGACGACGACCCAAGTACACATTCCTTCCACCGTCCTGCGACATTGTTGTTGTTGTTTTTTTTTAATGCGGATCGGCTCAACAGTTTGCAGCTTACCTTCCTTATGCATCCACTAGCATTACGTATAGATAATGGTTAACTTTTGGAGCTGGCCAATACCAATAAGTGAAGATAGTGAATAAAGCTCTGTTATATATATAGTCCATCCTTGCTATAATAAATGTCCTTTTTTTTTTTTTTTAAAGTTTTTTTTTGTCCGAAAAAAATATTGATTTTTGTATGAATCAAGTAATTTCATCTTTGGAACCTACAACATCATGTAGACTTGTAATATTATATGTAGACATTAATGGTATTAACGCAAATGTCATATTAAAATGACTCAGAAGTTAACTTCCTCAACTTTAATAAAAATCTAAAAGTTAACATTTATTTAGTGACCTACATTGCCATTTGACAAGTCAAACTCTTTGAATTTATAACTTTGCTTATTTATGCCTTTTTAAAATTACTCTAAAATATATTATTGTCTTTAAAAATAATATGGTATACCCAATATGTGATAAGGAAATAATGTCCTAGTCATTTTTAGAAATTTGACATCAAATCAAACAAGATTAAAGTACGCTTGTATAATTTCTTCTTATACTGAGAGTGTATTAAAATACTTCTTCTATCATTTAATTATTATCTTGTTTGACCCGGTACATGGATTAAAAAAAAATAATTGACTTAATTATTAATATTGATATAATATGTAATTTTTTTTAATATCCATGTGTATGTGGTCTATAATTAAAGTAGGAAAAAAATAAGGATAAAATGATAAAAGTAATTTTTTAAAAAAAGGTTTTAAAACAAAATAATTATTTTAGGACAAATAAAAAAAAAGACAATAATTTAGGGACGAATTGAGTAATACTTAAACTTTTATGCTTGGCTTGTGAATGCTTTACCCCCTCGGCAATGACTTGTCTAGTATCTAAAAATAGAAATTGACAATTACAATGCGTACATCATTTTTGGTAATTTTGATTGCACTTCAAATCTAATTGAAAGGCAGATTGCATGTTTTCACATTATGATTGGTTATTTATATATTCTATCTATTTTTAAATTATTATCTTATTTGACTCGGTACATAAATTAAAAAAAATAATTGACTTGATTATTAATATTGATATAGTCTCTAATATCCATGCGCATGTGGCCTACAATTATTTTGGTACGGACAAAAAAAAGAAAGAAGACAATAATTTAGGAACGGAGGGAGTATTTTTTACACGGAATAACGCACATAATTTTTTTTCTAAAAATAATTCATACTAATTATTAATAGTTCCTCCATTTTGGATAAATTTACTTTTTATTTTGAGATATCCGATTAATGTTCCTAAAAACTTATTATTTACTTATTCTCTATCATTCTTTCTAATATACATTTAAAAGTTTTATTTAATATAACATATTTTTAAAAAAATTAATTAGTTAGAATAGTTGAATTTAATTAATATTTATAGGTATTATCGTTAGAATATAATAAATCATTAATTATATTTTTTAATTTTTATATTTTATTAACTAAGAACATTTTGTCGGGACGGACGAGTATTATAAAATTTTCAGGTCAATTCATCAAATAATTGAATATATTTACAACAAAGTAATTGAACATATCATGCAGCTGCCAGACTGTATTTTATGTTCAAAATTAGTTTGTTTATATATCTGGGCCAACTATTAATTGTTCCCGGACACGTAGCATAAAAAGACTGGCTTTCCCGATTGGTACAGGTAAGATATCTCCTCTAACATCTCTACGTTAAATTATTGTCAAGAAAATAAAAGAGAGAAGCATTAACAGCAAGTTGTTGGGGAAAAATTTAAGTGCAGTGCTTTGCGTGGCTATGTATGTACGGTGGTGCGACACATTCAAAATCTCTCTCTCTCTCTCTCTCTCTCTCTCTCTCTCTCTCTCTCTCTCTCTCTCTCTATATATATATATATATATATATATATATTCTCCTACGAGAGTGTATTTAATGATTACTATATCTTATTAATCATTAGTGGTTAATTTTTTATTAATCATCATATCAAGTTAAAAAATATAATTAATACAAGTAGGTAAATTCTTTAATGTAATTAATTTTAACCTTTAATTTTTGATCTAATGGTTAATAGAAGACTAACCATTGATGATTAGTGAGATATAATAACCATTAAATACTCATATATATATATATATATATATAAAGTTAGTGAGTATGCCTTTAAATGTGTCACTTCATTCAATTTTTAATTTTTTTGATTTTCATGCATTTGATCTTTTGTCTTCCCATTTCATGTCATTAGCTAATAGTTTTAGCTAAGTACTAATATTGTGGTATATAACATTTTTTAAATACATTAGTAGAACAAAATAAAAATAGCAACAATATTGTAGTACATAACATTCTTCAAATACATTAGTTGAATAAAACAAAATGATGTTATTATTAATATTATTATACTATGTAGTTTTCTTTAATGTCAATGTAAATGTGGCATATAATTAAAGTAGGGAGAAAAATTAAAAGTAAAATGGTAAAAGTGATATTCTAAAAATGAAAGTTTCAAACAAAACAATTATTTAGGTACGGACAAAAAAAAAACAAAAAACAAGACAATAATTTAGGGACTGAGTGAGTATGTATTTATTTAGAAAACCACATATATAGTTAAGTGGGTCACATGACCCATGTACTACATTATCCACTAATTTTAATTAATATTTTTGTGAAATATCAAAATATGCGATATCAAATGTATTACAATTCTTTTCAGTTATATGTGTGATTTTTTGGTTCATAAAAATTGGAAAAGATGTTGGTTCATGATTGAAGATATGTATTTTTTTTTTTTTTTAGAAAATAATACCTATCTACAGTGTTGTGTTAATTATCATATGAATATCATGTTTATGGATAATTAGTGTTTGAAGTTTTCCACTCAGACTTATTCTTATATAAAGACATCAATTATATAAATATTTTTCTAAAACGTACATACTACAAACAAATCCACTTACGATCTTATTTTTTTATAAAAACATATCAGTTATATAAATATTTTTTAACGCGTAATTAGATATTAAGTCAACAAAGATCTATATTCAATATTGATAATTTTTAAAAAATATATATTTTAAATGTATCAATTAATCTCAAAATTAAATTAAACCCGTGCGGGGAGCACGGCTCAATAACTAGTGCAAATAAAAGTTGCACAGTTTCGTTATTTATTTAGGTGACATTTATTGCGTTTTTGGGTCTAAGCCGAGCTTAATTAATGCTGATTTGCATCCAACTTGATAAAAAAAATTTTAAAAAAAGGAGAAAGTAATACAATTAAATTTATTAAAAGAGCCTTGTGTCAATAATAAAAAGGGAAAACTGAAAACATATTAGTAGGTGAACACCCCACCACCCTTTCATCACAACATAGCTAGATTCATGTAACTGAAAATCATTTATTAAATAATAATATGGTATAGTAAAGTTCACCAATGCATTAATAGTATATTATATAACACAACACTGTATACTATAAATTAAATCTGAAAATAAATTTTATTGCTCTAGCATTTTTTTACGTAAAAATTCATAAAGCATTGGAGAATTGGTTCCAAGTTCCAATAGTGAATGGCGTTGCGGACAATTGCTAGCCGTTCTATCAAACAATTATATTACGATTGTATTAAAATATGCAATTCCATGTACTTTGGTGTTGTAATTTAAATACCTCATAGCAATGCATACAATTCATAAATTATGTTAATTGGTTAGCACTTGTCATCATTCATAGTCCATAGACGAAAAAAATTAATGCATTTCCTTTTCTTGTGAGCTTTGAGTGGAAACTTTTCGTTGATGGCCAATACTACGGGTTACGTATTTTATAATTTAAAAAAATTAAAAATATATGTTAAATTTATATTTAAAAAATGTGTTGTTTAATAAAAAAAAAAACAAATAGGGTAGTAATAATTTAGGAAGGGAAGTAGTAGTATCAATTTGCCCCATTCGTATCCTGTTTAGCTGACCATTGGATAGCATGGTGTCGGTTGTGCCAACCGTCGCTGAATTAAAGCAATGCCACCCACCTGCATATCAATAGAAGCTCATTAAATGTCAAGCTTATTTAAATAAAAGAGTAATGTTACGAGCACCTAAAGTATTCACCAAATATACACCAAAATTATACTTGACATCTTTTGGTTCGTCAGAGATTTTTAAATGGTAGGACCTACAAATTATTTAACGAATCAGAAGATGATAAGTGTAATTTTGGTGCATATTTGGTATACACTTTAGATGCACATAGCATTACTCTAAATAAAATTTTGTGAAAACAATATTATGAATCTTAGATTTATTCTTATTTTATATAAACTTTAAATTAGAAAGATAACTTAAACATTAAAGCTAAGGGTATTTATTGAAATTTATATTAATTTGAGATTCAAATTTGGATTCCTTGAAGCGGACAAAGAGAATATGGAAACATTGATTTAGGGGCATAGACAAAATTTTACTTTTTTTTTATTTTTGTGCAAAATTATATGGATACATGATCTCATAGATACAAAGCATTTGTATAGGTTTAAAAAATTGTATTTTAAAATTCTTATTACCAAGTGTATACTATTAATCATCATCTGTATTGGGTGTGGTAGTGCAGGTGCACGTATGCAAGTATTTCCAGCAAATTTGGGGAACTGCTTGTGAAAGGTTTAATGGAATTTGTTGCGCCATTTCTATTAGTTATAGCCTTTAGGATAGATGGTAGCGTTGATGGTCCTAATAACCTAAAGATCTATTACCATGGCAATTAGATGTGTTAGTGGTTCAATTTGGTTTGATTTAGGGCGAAACATGAATTATAAAAACTTCTTTATAATTACACATGGGCATTAAAAAAAATTACACATTATATCAATATTAATAATAAAGTCAATTATTTTTTTCTTAATCCGTATGTCGGGTCAAACAAGACAATAATTAAGGAAATTAGGGAGTACAAGGTTAAACACCATTGGTCGCAATTCTTTATAAATTTGAATTCTTACAATATCCATTATCTTGAAAATAAATATCTTTTTGAAACAGTCAACCATCTATGTTCATTAAAATTTTGAATAACAATCTTTATCGTGTATGTTCATTTGAATTTGAGTAACAATCTGTAATTATCTTGGAAAAATTATTTCTTACTACAAAAGAAGACAATCAAATTATCCCAACTAATCATTTCATTTTCGCTTCTTTCAGGTTCATATTTACTATGCTATTATATGATTTCTTTTACATTATTGGTTGTCTCATTCTCTGTTTCTTTTGCATTATAGTAGTAGTTTCTTTATTCCTTGCCTAATTTATTTCTTATGAAAATTATTTTAAATTGAATGTCATTAATTAATAACAATTTTTTTCTTGGTTAACCATCATGAAAGAAAAGAAGCTGAGAAAAACCTAAGAATACAAGATATGCATAAAATAAAAACTTCTTAACATGGTGGTTACTGGAATATCAATACACATTTATATGATTTTTTGCAAATTTGTAGACAACTTATACTCTAAACGGAAGATGATCAAGACAAATAGACAATCCCCATGTATATATATATATATATATATATATATATATATATATATATATAAGCTGTTAGAGTTCCAACTATATAAAAGATGGAAAAAGTATTCCAACTATATATACGTATTCTTGGTAAATAACTAAAAGAGGGCGGAGGAGGGTGGCAGGGGGAATATGTTTTTTTTTTTTTCTTACAAATAGAAATAATTTCAATCCGGAGATGATGGAATTCATACATAAAGCATGCATGCCTGCATCTGAGATTTCATTAAATGAAGCTGTTGGCCCCGTGGTGGTCGTCGTCGGTTATCAATTATGAGTGACATTAATTGATAGAGGAAGAAGAAGAAAGGCTTTTCCTTTGCTTGTGAGCTTCGGTTGGTAACTTGACATTGGTAGCCAAACCAATAGCCTCAAGAAATTTGATGACATACCAAGTCATATCAATTTGCCACCATTCTAATCCTTGTTTAGCTGAGTATTCAAAAGCATGGTGATTGTTGTGCCATCCCTCTCCAAATGCAAGCAACGCCACCCACCAATTATTTCTCGACAGATCTCCAGTATTCCATACTTGTTTTCCCCATATATGGCACGCTGAGTTCACTAAAAATGTTATGTGGTAAACCCATACCAGCCTTACACCCTGCATCCACAATTAATTTCTTCTTTAGACGTCCGCGCGAAATTTGAAACACACCAACAATTGTTACTCATTTTGTTTATTTATTGATCCGCAAAAGAAATCTTTCATTATTATGCATAATAAGCTATAAAGATATTCACCAGTAACACCCATACAAGCAAAACACCAACGAAGCCCCCCACCCACCTTATATCTGTAATACAAACCAACACATTATACCTCCTATAATCTAGTATTTATTTATGTGTGTGTGTGTGTGTGCTGTTGCTATAAATGGGTATTAATATTCAAGCAAAATTATCTTTTGCGATTGATGCAGAATGACTGAAAATCTAACGCAAGTTACGACCTTAATTTGCTAGGAACATGGATCTATGGACCTCATTCACTAATTTCACAACATATGATCCAAACTGGAAAAAAGGAAGAACTATGCTCCACATGGTTTTTTTATTTTTATTTTTAATAGTCTCGCGAGATGTTTTCATACCACATTGAGTCTAAAATTAATCTCCAATTGCAATATTGATCCTTAATCCTTTCCTTGGAAGATGATAACTGCTCATGTTAAACATATATTTAAGGAAAACATTTGTATTGAGAAGCTTTTCTTCTAATAAATGCTTAGCAAAGCTCTTAGGACAATACTTTGACAAACAAGGGTTATAATCTACAAATATATTAAGCAAACTAGCCGTGGTGGCACGAGTATAAAACATATATCAAAATTTTAATACTCCTCCGTCTCTAAATTATTGTCTTCATTTTTTTTATCCGTCCCAAAATAATTGTCTTGTTTACGTATTAATAAAAACATAATCCATTTGCTCTTGGTTAGAGCCTCGCTAATCCCTTTACTCTTGGTTAGAAATCTAACTCGTTGAAGGTCTTCGGGGTTTAGGGTAGATTTAGGATATCAAAAAAAAACATAATCCCTAGTAAATTTGTTAAGAAAAAAATATATAAATTAGTCATTTTGTCGTTTGGCCTTGTGTGGATAGAGACCGGAAAAATGTTTCAGAACACTTATTTGTGAATTGTACTCCCTCCGTCCTAAATTATTGTTTTGTTTTTCTTTTATGTCTGACTCAAAATAATTGTCTTATTTAAATTTTTTTTAATATAATATTTTTACTATTTTATTCTTATTTTTTCTTCTTATTTTAATTATGGATCATATGCACATAGATGTTAAAATAAACTACACATTATATCAATATTAATATATAATCAAGTCAATTATATTTTTCTTCTGTCAAGTTAAACAAGACAATAATTTAAGGAAGGAGAGAGTAGCATATATGCCCAAAACTCAAATTCAGATCTTGAGAGCATAGTGCATGTCAGGTAATTCTCTTAAAATAAAATAGATGAAATATATATATATATATATATATATATATATAGAGAGAGAGAGAGAGAGAGAGAGAGAGAGAGAGAACATACCATTCCCCAAACCAGGAAGGGAAATCCTCCAACCGCATATAAGAGAATTGCAAAGGCAAAGGGATGCCAAAAGTAAGTTCTCTGAATAAATTTGTAGAAAGGTTGCCTCTTTAAATCTTCAACATTTTTCCTATCTCGATGCTGCAAATATTATAACTTAGTATCAAATATATAATCGTTATCAACCATAACTATATATCTCTAGTCTTGGTTTTCTTTTTCTTTCTCACTTTTTCTGGTGAGAAAATAAAATTCATACCTTTTCTAAGATGTATCCGTTGTCGAAGAGCCAACTCACGTGGCTAAACCAAAATCCTTCAGTTGGGCTATGCGGGTCCTTTGCTGAATCAACGTATTGATGGTGATATCTATGTATGCTTACCCAAAAAATTGGATCCCTCTACACTCCCAAAATTAATTAAGAATTAATATATCAACATTAGAACTACTAATATACGCGGAACGCGATTAGAATGACAATGAAGACATGATAATGAGAATAGTTAGTGATATTTTTATTTGAAAAAATATACTTATATCTATTGACTAGTTGTAGTATTTTTTAAAACAATGCATTACTTGTTTTGTAATCTAGAAAATAAAAAAATCTAAGTCAAATATTTATTTGAAAAACAGTTTGTTTAAGTTTGAGTCGAACAAGACAAAAATTTAAGAACAGATGGACTACTTTTTATAAAAATAAAAAAATTGTACTTTTAATAGCAAAAATAATAGTAGTACTTTGTTTTGATATATTAGACTCTCTTTTCATATGGTGATGGAGTGTCATTAATGTATCACTGTATTGTCACATTTTAATTCGTCAATTTTGGCCAAATTGAGAGGATAGCCAAGTTGAGAGGTTCCAAATCCAAATATCCAATACATTGAACTTATTAGCGAACAAAGAACCCACCATGCATTTCTTTGAAAATTCAATTATGGAAGATAAATTATAGAAGTTTTTTTTTTTTTCTTCTTTCTAATTCTTTTTAATGAGAGTGGTAAATAATTGTTAACAGTTTGGACACATATTTTTGAAATTTTATAACAACATTTATTTTGAACAAAAAATCTATGTTAAAATAACACTTATTTTGGTACAAAGGTAGTATGATCATGTCCAACAACTTGCTGTAAGTTGCAGACTGTTAGTTAAAAGAATAGGAACCAAACCAAGAATGGAAGATGAAGCTTACTAAGAAAGAGTTAATGAAGAAGAAGAATTAATAAGTCACCTGAAGAGCTTGAACCCCACAATAAGCAAAGAAGTACTCGAGGTATTTGGGGAGCTTGAAACTGCGATGAGCTAGATTTCTGTGATAAGACAATGTGATGCCGAAGAGACCAGTGATGACATACAATCCAAAGGCGAGGGAAAGAGCACCCCAAGTAAAGGCAAACGGAGCAAACAGAGCCAGCAAATGCATCACCAACAACCCACCGCCGATCTTGGCATCAAGCGACTTCCATTTGCGGTTGAAGAACAAGCTCCTCCTCCTTTTCACCACTACGTCTGATAGCATTATCCTCCCGTTATTCGACTCCTCTCCTCCCACCCCTAATGTCATACTATTTGATACCATTTCTCTTTCTTTTTGTGTTTCTGTTTCTGTTTGTGTATATATATCAAGTATTTCACTAATTATATATGTATGCTTTCTTTGGTGCTATTCTCTACTATATAACCGGAGAACTACTTTCTGTCTGTATTCTGCATCTATCAATTTACACTTATTTATAGACATAGATATGGTAATGGTACCATAGGGAGCTGGTTCAAAATTTTTGTCAAATATGTCCGCATTAACAATAGAAAGAGAGAAAAGGGGGTGGGGGCCGGGTAACAGACTAGGTCAAGGTCGAATCCACATGCAAAGCATGGCATTCATGAGCATTTCCAACACTCCCATACTCAACACCGTCTTCTACTTTTATAGCATTGTTGGAAATGCTCATGGATGCCATCCTCAACACCGTCTTCCACTCCTCCCTCCCTCTAGAGACCACTTTTATTTTTTATTTTTTCTGAAATTATCAAAGTTTACTTTTATAGCATTGTTGGTGTACACAGGAATATAAAAGTTGATAAAATTAAATTTAATAAAATAATTCTCCTAGATAAAATGAACCACATTTTAAGACCAAAACTAAAACTAAAAATGGACTACCGAGCGACACTTCAATTTCATCCCCTCAATATTGGTGTCCCATATTCTATTTTGTAACGTTCAAAAATTAACGTAACCACTTAAATAAAATCTCAAGCCTATTAAAGTAAAAGCATTTAATGTCAATTTTTCTTTTTTCTTTGTTAAATCCATAATGCTATATTTTAATAAACAAATTTTATTTACAGCATGTTTTGTATTGTACATTTTAATCAACGCACAACAATTTTGAGCATGTTGTAAATGCATTTCATTGATAAAATCTATAATCATTTATCTTTTAATATTTGTGTAAAATCTATGAAAAAAAGAATTACGGAGTATATAATTATTTAGTCCTCTACTTTATGAAAACTATGTGTTTAGTCTCCCTCATCATAAAAATTTATTCTGGTCACTCAATTTGTATTTCTTTATAAGATTCCTTCTTTCATCATTACCGTTAAAATTTTCGTCTAATTTTTTTAAATGCCCAAAATACCCTTACTTTCATTAAATTAAAGAAATTGGATCGATGACTTTTTCTCTTTTGAAACCCACCACCATCTCTCTCTCTCTCTAATGCCCTCAAGTACTTTTAATATCTGTAAATTGAAAAAATATAAATTGAGTGATCAGAATAAATTTTTTTAATGAAAAAGAATAAAATGCATAATTTTTGTAAAAGAGATGAATCAAATAATCATATAATTCTAGAGAAAACTTAATTTCTGAGATAGGAGGAAGTTCTATTAATGTCATTCCTATGTATACGCGGTGAGGTCCTACAGATGATTTGACAATGGAGTAATGATAGTGAAGCTCTGGACTATAGTCTGTAGACAGGAACTCTTGATAGTAGACAGAAGCTATTTTTGGTAAATAATGAAAGGTGAATCGTTTATTCAAGACAAACGCTGGTTCACCCTTTTTTTTTTTTTTTTTATCTTTAAGCCAACGTGTTTACTTGGTCAAACAAAAGGTGTTGGGTACTAATCGCCTTCTCCACTCCTAATTTTCAAATCTAACATTTTTACTTGGTGGAAAAATAAATAAAGTGTTGTGTACTATTCACCTTCTCATCTCCTAATTTTTAAGTCATCGTGTTTACTTGGTGAATCAAATTGTTCTTAATCCGAAAAACCCACTTACACCCTACAACTTTCTTGCCATGAGGTAAATACTGAAGCTCCCAGGTTTTATTTTGTTCTAAAGCCAACAATTCAGTTTGCATAGCATGACACCAGTTAGGATCTTTGAGTGCTTGAGAGTAAGTATGAGGTTCAGTTACAGAAGAAATATTATTAATATAAGAACAATATGCAGAAGATATATTGGAGTAAGAAAGAAAGTTGGACAAGGGATATAAAGGACCAGACCTGAGATCAGAAGACACCTGTAAAGCATTGGTAAGATGTTGTGGAAGACCAGTATAATCCTGAAATTTAGCTGGAAGAACTCTAGTCCTTGCAGGCCTGGGTGGAATAACAGAAGGAACAAAAGGAGAGGAAACACCAGGAGAAGATGGAACTGGTTGAGCAGTATAAGATTCAGAATTATCATCAGGGATAGCAGTAGCACTAGGAGAAGAATCAGAAGAAATATCATCAGGTTGGTCAAGGGGATTGGAGAGACAAGAATCAATGAAAAGAGGAGTATGAGAATCAGAATTGGAAAGAGTAGAAAAGGGAAATTGATCCTCATAGAACTGAACATCTCTACTATGAAAAATTTTATGAGTCGAAGGTCATACAACTTGTAGGCCTTTTTACCATAAGGGTAACCAAGAAATATGCATTTGGTTGCCCTAGGATCAAACTTGTCCCTCTTGGAAGAGAGAGTGGAAGCAAAACACAAACATCCAAAGACTCTTAGATGATTGTAAGAAGGAGAATGACCAAATAGCATCTCATATGGGGATTTATTGTGAAGAACAGTAGAAGGTGTCCTATTGATAAGATAAGTTGCAGTGAGAAGACATTCACCCCAGAATTTCTTAGGCAAATGAGCATGAAATCTTAAAGCCCTGGCAACATTTAAAAGATGTCTATGCTTTCTCTCTACCATTACTGTTGTGGGGTTTCTACACATGAACTATGTTGTTCTATGCCAAGAGAGCCAAGAAAAGATGAGATATCTTGATTAAAAAACTCAGAACCATTGTCTGATCTTACTTGAGTGACAGAACCATTGAACTGAGTTTTAGCCATAGCAAGAAAGAGTTTTAGATAACTAAGCACTTGAGACTTAGAATAAAGCAAGTAAGTCCAAGTAATTCTGGTACAATCATCAACAATTGTCAAAAAAGAAGTACAACCATTGAGGGTACATTGTCTATAGGGACCCCAAACATCACAATGAATCAAAGAAAATGGGGTTACATTGTGAGAAGAACTCAAAGGAAAGGGAATTCTAGTCTGTTTAGCAAAATGACAAACATCACATGTAGGGACATTGTGTTTATCGGTACATGAAAGTTACGGAATGAGACTAAGAGAACTGTAAGGGAAGTGTCCTAATCTACAATGCCGAGACGAGAAGACTTAACACCACAGCTAGAAGAAACCAATGTGCTTGGACTTGAGGTTCTTCCAGTGGAATCACAAGCTTGTGCAGTCCCATATGCAACTTACCAATCCCCTCGGTTGTCTTTGAGCTAAGTCGAAAAATACGGTAAGTAGGAAAGAATATCATGCGGTAATTACGTCATAAGCTAGCTTACTACCGGATATAAGATTGAATTTGAACTGTGGAACATACGAACATTATGAAGAGTTATTTCGGTGTAAGTATGATCCCTTTGTGAGTAATTAGAGAACACGACCGGTAGGCAAAGATATGAAAGAGTGAAGAAATAGGATCAACAAGACTACGAATTGAGAAGTAATATGGTCGGTGGCTCCGAATCAATGATCCGATCGATATTGCTATAGCATTCGATTTGAGTATAAAGCTGGTAAAGCTAGAGAGAGCAAATTTACTGCGCATGATTGTCGGTTAAAGCGGCGGCATTGAGATTTGTGGTAATAAGGCGAGAAGATGTTGGTATTGACTTTCGATATGTTGGGATCGAACCACTAGTAGAAATGAATTTACTTGAACATTGTTGTTGGGAAGATTAATCACAGAATGAGATGGTTCTGGTATATGCTGAACATAAGCAGCAACTCCTTTTGGCTTGAGATTCTTAGGCATTCTTGAGGGATCTGGCTTTGTACCATAAAACTTGTGCCAATCTGGATACCCATGAATGTAAAAACATGTGTCTTTGTTGTGACTATTACCCCCATAGTGATCACAGTACAAATTCCCTTTGGCATTATATTTTCTGTAGTTGTTATTTCTTGAGGAAGAGGAATTACTGCTGTTAGTATTTCTTTTGACCATCAGTGCAGTAGTAGAATCAGTTAACAAGGTGTTGTAGGTAGACACATTTGCTACAGATAAGGTTCTTGTCTTTTCATCTTGTATCAACAGAGACAAGGCTTGACTTATATTTGGAAGAGGTGTCATTGCCAAAATGCTACTCTAGTGTTAGCAAAGGTCTCATTCGGTCCCATAAAGCGAGTCAAAGTCTCAACATGTTCATAATCATCCAATTGTTTTGATGCTCCACAAATACGATTACAAACACATCTTGGAGGATTACGAGATTAGTCAATTCATCCCAAAGAGATCTAAACCTAGTATGATAGGCGGATACGAGACAAAGATCCTTGAGCACATGACATTATCTCTCTTTTTATCGCAAAGATTTTTGGTGCATTGCCTTGAGTATAACGAAAAGCGGATCATCCCAAATTGCTTTAGCGTGGTAAGATAGACAACACTGGATACAATATCTTTGGATATTACATTTAATAACCAAGAAATTATCATGTCATTACATCTCTCCCATTGAGACAAATACTTTGAACTAACACTAGGTTTTTGTTAATACCGTGACTAATCCAAGTTTTGACTTAGCGGATAATGCAATTGTCATTGCTCTCTTCCATTGCATATAATTTGAATCATCCGAACTATCGAGATCAAAGTCATACCGGATTATCATTGGCATGAAGAAACAGGGATGTGAAGGATGTAATTTGAGATCGATCTCACTTAGATCATACTCATCAACAATTGATTGTTCCTTCAACATTATCTTCTTCATTCACATTCGTGAATGCCCTTGATCGAAAGTTAGGGTTTGGATTACCAGATGTAGGCATTTTGAAACAGATTTTCAAGATGATTGAAACAGGGACAATGAAGAACAATTTCAATCGGTAGAATTGCTTTAAAGAAAGAAATCAGAGATTAAACAGAAGCACATGCTCTGATACCATGTTACTTTGAAGAACTTTGGAAAAATTGGAGGGAAAAGTTCTTCACTTATTAGAATTGAATCTTCGTCAAAATTACAATACTTGAAGAAGTCAAAAACAAGAACAAAACAATGACTAAAATATACTGACTAACCAACTAACTTTTAAGACATACACACGACACCCTTGAGAACACAACATAAATACACTTACACCCCTTAACAACTTAACAACTATGTAACAGCTTGACTACTCTGTTGGCTATGATCCTCTGAAGCAGGACCATCTTTATCTGAAGCAGGACCATCTTTATCAGTTGAGTGCTATCTATGAGGTCTTTTCAATCCCAACCGTTGTTGTAACCTCCAACTTTGATACCTGTGTTAAGCTTTTGTAACAAACTGTGGACGATTATTTATTAATTATCGAGCAAGATATTTGAGAGATATTAAAAGTAATTGAAAATTACGAGTAAATTCAAAATGTTGGGATAAAACACGATAAAATTCTGAACTTTCTGAATAATTAGAGCTAAGATTTAAGTGAATTCATTAACAGGAAATTATATTAGAGCTAATTCAACAATTTTATATTGTCTTAAAGGGATAAAAAAATACAGTACTAAATTCTCTCGGTCTCTTGAAAGATAAAACTTTTAAATTTGAATTTGGAAATTTAAGAACAAAACTATAAAATACTAAAGGAACAAACTGTTTTTTGGTAACATTCATCAATTATTAAAAAAAAAAATCAGTTCACCCGTGCACTTATAATGGCAAAAAATCAGGCTTTGAGCATTCCATGTTATTGTTAGACTAGAAGTAATTGGTTTTTCTTGTCACATGCTTCGTGCCACTTCAAAATATTCGCTTCACCCTTGCAGCTCTTCTCTCTCTCTCTCACCCCCTCTCTCTCTTTTCACCTAAATACTTGTTCCGTCCAAGAAAAATAATTAAAAATTGTAATTTCATTTACTTATACTTTATTCAAATTGTATTTAAATTATTATCATTTGTAAAAATAAAACTATTTATTTTAACAAACCAAACAGTAAAGAGGGGTTTTTATTTTTGAGATTGTGGGAGTATACATTTACTCATCGTGCATTATGTATAGTGTATACTTTAACTTGGACAAGCATGAACTCTGGAAAGCATCTTTCAATTGATTGTTACTTCGATATTTACTAAATTTGGATTCGAATCTTTGACTTAATTGGTCTAATTAAATTCATAGAAAAAAATTCAAATAAAATATTCAAGGATTATAAAAGAGAGAAGAAAGATATACGAATTTCAAAAATTGTACTACTGTTTATTTAACCAAACAACATTCTATTCCGAATAGTTTTTAATGGAACCTAATTTTTCTTTAACCTGGCCAGCGTGAATTATAATTAGAACCAAGCTAATCCAAATAGACCCTAATTTTTTAAATATGAACTCCATTAACTCGAATAGAAGTAATCTATGATAAAAGAGAGGCGCTAAACACAGCTCCCTCGACAAAATTACTAATTTGCCCTCATCTGTTTTAATTTATATTTTTGCAAAAAATAAAAATTTGAACATGCGCCTGGACCATGTCCAAGAGGACATGCGTCTGTCCCAGGCGCATTTCCATTTTTTTTCAATTATTGCATTTTTACACTCTAAATTTGTAAAAATTACACCATACCCCCCTTGAATTTATTAATTTCGTTAAATTGTTAAACTTAATAGAAATTTGCACTATATCAAAATAAAAAATTTAACGAAATTAACAAATTCAGGGGGGTAAGATGCAAATTTTCAAAAAAAAAAATTGTTGGACATGTGCGATGTATGTCCATTTTTTTTTTTGTAAAAATATACATTATAACACAATAATAAAGCAATATATATATATATATTTAATACAAAATATGTCAAAAATATACATATTAGAAGACAAGGATAAATTAGTAATTTTACAAAAAAATTCGTTTAGTGTATAGAGGGAGGTGCATTTAGCACCTACATGACAAAATGACAATAGTCCGAAAAAATATTTAATAGTTTTATATCACGGCATCAACAACCGATGTGGTTATCAAATGCAAATAAAAAACAACCCTTTAAAGTGAAGGAAATAACTTTTTAATCAAAATAAACCCATTTTAAAACTCATCACAAATTTTGCTTATTTATAAAAATTGGTTATCTCATTCAAATACACCCTCCGTCTCTAAGATAGTCGTCTCTAAATTATTATCTTGTTCTTTTTATCGTCCAGTATATAATTATCTTGTTTAAAATTTTCTTCTTTAAATATCACTTTTATTATTTTATCCTAACTTTTTCTTCCTACTTTAATTATGAATTATATATACACATAAATATTAAATAAAACTACACAATATATCAATATTAATAATAAAAATAATTATTTTTTCTTAATTCGAAGTCAAACAAGATAATAATTTAAGGAGGGGGGTTTTGGAGGGGAAGCAATAACTTTTCTTTAATTACCACACATCAATTGCTGATGTACCCGTCTATAAGAGCAACATCACTTTTACTATTTTATCCTAACTTTTTCTCTCTATTTTAATTATGAATTATATACACACATAAACATTAAATAAAACTACACAATATATCAATATTAATAATAAAAGCAATTATTTTTCCTTAATTCGATGTCAAACAAGATAATAATTTAAGAGGGGGTTAGAGGGGGAGCAATAACTTTTCTTTAATTACCACACATCAATTGCTGATGTACCCGTCTATAAGAGCAATTAAAGTAATCACTCTCTATAACACACTCTAAATACATAGTTTTTTTATTCAAGTTTACTTTTTCAAATCTCTAAAATAAAATCCACTCCAACAAGCACTCTCTAAACAACCTCTCTAAAAATTAAGTTTCTTTCATTTCAACTGATAAATCTAACTATCATTCTATTTTCCTTTTTTTTTATTTCTATTTTTCCACCACAACTGAAATGAAATATTTTTATATCTTATATGTA
Source organism: Platycodon grandiflorus (assembly GCA_016624345.1). NCBI lineage: Eukaryota > Viridiplantae > Streptophyta > Magnoliopsida > Asterales > Campanulaceae > Platycodon > Platycodon grandiflorus. Next base: position 8,097,745 of record CM028362.1, read on the forward strand.
TATTCTATGAAAAAATATGTTGTATTTTTTAATAATTTTAATTACTTTTATCTAAAAATATATGTCAATCTAAGGGACAATTTATGTTTTAAAAAATTAATTATTATTTTTGTATCCTCTCATATATTAACAACACGAGACAAATGATTTTTTTGATTGAAAATAATCTGCAGTTAATTCACAAATTTCATATATTAAAATAAATATCTTTTAATTTTGATTGATTGATAAAATTTACGATGATGATGTAACAAAAAAAATATGTATATCAGTTCTTTGCAACAGTACAAAAACTTAGAAAAAAATAGGTGATATTATTAATTTTTAAAGCTTTTTATTTTTTTTTTGAAGTAACAAAAAATAAAAAATAGCCCATTGCAGAAGATACTATTTTTTTTAAATCACTCAGAAATATAATGAAAGTGATTTATAAAGTTTTGGAAATAGAGAGGGTTAAAGGACCACCATTGTGGATTTGTGGGACTTTAAAAACTCTAAAAATCAGTTTTAGAGCATTGATGAAGAGTCTTAATGTGTTGCTCTAACCTCTGAATATTTGCTGGTAATAGTTCCTGGTGATGTGACAAGGAAGGTGATGAAATTAATTATGGCACTGACGAGGGGTATATTGAAGAAGATAGTAGGAATTGACATACAGTAATAGCTTGTAATAAGTGCGATGGATTTCAATAAGTCTACTACTCAGTTTGTTTTGTTTTTTTTTTTTTTTTATCCTTCAGATTGTTTCAAAAAAAATGTTTATTCGTAGTAATTTTTTGTTCTTAAATAATTATCTTTTTTTTTTCTATTTCAAAAATATTATTTTGTTTTTAATTTTTATGTACATGATTTCTATTCCAAAAATATTATTTTGCTTTTAAATTTTATGTACATGAGCTTTAAAAAAGAAATTATATATTATACAAATATTAATAATATGAGCTATTTTATTTTTTTTAATTTGTGTACTCAATCAAATATGAGTAGAGGTGGCAAACGGGCAGATATGGGAAACGCCCATGTGGGCGACGGGCTCAAGCGGGTGGGTGAATAAGTGTGGGCGACGGGCTCAAGCGGGTGGGTGAATAAGTGTCCAATCATATTGATCGGGTAAACGAGCGAAATATTATACTTAAAAAATCATCATGGTAATGAGAAAATATACCCCAACAGTGTCATTTTACTTGCTACCCTGACAATTTTTTGGACATAATTTTTTGCTTATTCATCTGATCGAAATGATTCAAAGTATTATTGACTTTTTTTAAAATGATCTATGAATATAATATAATTTCAATATTAGGTTTTCTTCAAAAAAAAATTAATTTCAAAGCATTTTATGTTCGTGGTAGCCCATTTATGCCCACGAAAGAAATTTAACTTTTATAAACCTGTCCATATGTGCCCATTTGAAATTTGTTGATGTCCATACCGTTAAAATGCCTGCGGTGTGGGCGTAGACACAAATTGTCACCACTAAACATGACAATTATTCTGGAACATATGGATATTTTTTTTAGAATGTCATTTTTATAATTTATTTTCTTGCTTCTTTAATTAATAGGTTCCACTACACATGTTACTGAAAATACAATAATACTTTCTCCGTTTCATATAAAGAGTTCACTATACTATTTTGAGATATTTTACTTAAAGAGTCTACTTTTAAAAAAAATTATGATAACAATTTTCATAATCTTTTATCTTTACTCTCCATTTGTGTTATAACCAAATCCAATGACACTAATATACTCCCTCCGTTCCAGGTAAAGAGTTCACTTTTGACTTTTTTTGGTCAACTAAGCTAAAGTTTGACCAATAATTAATATAAATCTAGTGGTTTTTACAAAGTTATTAAAGTTGTAATTCATAGTATTATTAAAATAGTTTTTAATTAATGAAATTTTATTTCTTAAAACATAAGTAAAGTATGTAAATTTTTTATTTGATTTAGTCTTATATTGACTTCTATAAAAGGAAAGTGGACTCTTTATCTGGAACGAAGGGAGTGTCTCTTAATAATAATTTTTTATCTTTAGGTGGAACGAAGGGAGTATCATACTATATTTATAGTATTTTCAATTAGCCTTTTTTAACTTTTATGTCAAATTAAACATAATGACTCTTTGTCCGGTTAAGGGGTATGTTTTTCACTTTAGTTTGATCCAATTGAGGATTTCCTTTTTGTGATTTTTTTTTTTTTAACATAATGACTTTAATATCCTAAGAGTTTGTGGATGAGAATAACCTATTAAATCAATTAAAATTAGTTAAAACTGTAACCAAAAAATAATAAAGGGTATCTTGAGAAAGTAATGATTTCTCAAATATTTCTTAATTTGCACAATAAGTGAAAGTATATCTTTTTCAACTGGGACGAAATTGTACATCACTTATTTTGCTTCTACCGAGATTCCGATAGGGTAAGACATATTCATACATTAATTGAACTTTATCTAACTGTGCAAAAAAATTTATTAGTGCATCACATTAAAAGCACGAAATTTACTATGCATAGTATGAAATTCTCAATGAAATCCGTTTAATAAAATAACTTCATTTGAAAAGTTAAATTTTTTTAAAAATGTAGCTTTATTTGCCTATACATTTTTTAAATTGCACTAAAATAATTACTATATTTTAAAATAGTACTCTATCCGTTCCTAATTAATTGTTCTGTTTGAATTTTTTAAACTGATTGTTTTGTCAAATAAAATTTTGACATATATATTTTGAATTTTTTTTAAATTATATCACATTCTATTTGTATACTATAAACTACGTGTTTTATAATTTTAAAAATATGAATCATTTATTTATTTAAAAATAATCAATTTAAGTTTAAAAAGTCAAATTATAAAAAATATGAATCATTTTTTATTTAAAAATAATCAATTTAAATTTAAAAAGTCAAACAGAACAGCCATTTAAAAATAGAGGTAGTAATACATTTGAAGACAAACTAAAATAAAAAAGCGACATTAATGCTGGAGTAGTAAACTTCGTTTTCACAATACAGATGTGTAGGGTTACTGCCACCAGTGGTGTTTCTTGCCCAATTGTCGTACTCCCTGCCCCTGGTAGTAAGTAAAGTATTAAGTGAGGCCCATAAGTTTTTAAATAATAAGTGGGTTGAGTCGCCCATGATCCTGCCCGGCTCCGTGGGCCCCCTTCCTGCATTACCTAACCCATTTACTCACCCCACATTATTAATTTTAAAATAAGTATCATTTTAACAAAAAAATATATATATATTTGTTTCAAAATAAGTACTTCATCCGTTATAAAATTATTGTCTTTCTATTTTTTTTTTATCTATTTCAGAATAATTGTCTTATTTAAAAAAATTTTTTTAAAACATCACTTTTATCATTTTATCTTTACTTTTTTTCTATTTTAATTATAGACCATATATACATAAGCATTAAAAAAAATTACACATTATATCAAAATTAATAATCAAGCTAATTATTTTTCTTAATCCGTGTATCGGGTCAAACAAAACAATAATTAAGGGACGGAGGGAGTATCGTTTTAGATTTATAATACATGTTTTGCCTAATTAAACTTTCTCTTCACCCTAATCCCAACAAATAATTATCCCTTCATTAAATACTTTATTTATTTTTCAATAATTATCTCCTTCTAATTAAAAATTAAGAATATTTAATATGGCATGTTTGTCAACTTATAGTTTTTCAAATATTTGTGCACAACTTTACAACGACACTTATTTTAAAATTAAAAAAAAATACAATTTTAATATAAATAATAAATTATAAGGTACATAGTTTGAGGAGAAGATTTTTTTAAGTAGAGCATATAGAATATGACTTTTGAAGCAAAACGGAAGGAGGAACAAAAATATACTAATTTTTTAAAGAGTAGTGTTGGGAATTCAATTTTTTTCTCCCAAATTTAAGTGACAACCTTGTAAATCGTTTAGATATTAAATAATAATCCCTCCGTTCCACTAAAATAATTTATGTTTGAAAAGTCTTATAATTAAGAGATATATTAGTGTTATTAGAGTTTGTTATAATTACAAAAATACTTAAACATAACTAAAATGCTTACAACACAAGTGGAGGGTAACAATGAAAGATAATAAAAAAAATGTTATACTTTTTCCGTTTTAGGCAAAGAGTTCACTTTTCATTTTAACTACAACTTTCCTAACTTTGTAAAAATAAATAAATTTATTTTATTATCGGTTAAGTTTTGATTAAATTGACAAAAAAAAGTCAAAAATAAATTCTTTGCATGTAACAAAGAGAGTATTCAATATTAAACCAAACTCAATCCAATTCAAATTATTAGCCGTTTAGAAGTTACTCCACCGTTCTTAAATAATTGTCTTGCTTTTATTTTTTATCTGTTCCAAAAAAATTGTCATATTTCTAAATTTTCCTTTGTAGGAAAACACTTTTATAAATTTACCTTTTTTTTATATATATTTTAATTATGGCCACATGCACAAGAGTTTTAAAAGAAACTAAATATTATACCTATATTTATAATAGAGTCAATTAGTTTTTTTTTCTTAATCTGTATGTCCATTTAAACATGACGATTATTTTGGAATGAAGAGAGTATTACTTTAGTAATCAACTTATACTGTATTTCCTAATTACTTAAAAAATATGTATTATATAAATTGAGATTAAATATAATTTTTCTTACTAAAATTAGAATTTATTAAGAATATTTTTAATAAATGGATTGATGAACTTTATTGTAGGAGGAGTATTAAATATTAGTAAGAGAGTATTGCTTGGCGGACCAAAGTGATTCGCAGCCGTGAGATTGATAAATGGTAACTGTGATTGTGGGTACATCCTTGGGATAATTGTGACCGTGAGTTATAGGAGTACTTATTTATTGTTCCTCCTCCTTTATATAATTCAAGTAAGTGATACTATAATTAATTGATTGGTTTAGGTAATTTTGATATTATTGGTGTTGTTATTTTGCTGTGTGATATGGGCGTTAAGAATTATATATTACTACATGTAATTTAGTATAATTAAAACAATTAAATATTTTTAAGTTGCTTACACGTTACTCTCTCTGTCTCAAAATTACTGTCTTACTTTCTTTTTTTATCTGTCTAAAAATAATTATCTTATTTAAAAATTTCTTTTTAGAACAACACTTTTATTAATTTACTATTACTTTTTTTTCATACTTTAATTATGGACCACATGCACATGAATATTGAAAAAAAATTACATATAAAGCCAAAAAAGAAAATAATTTAGGAACAGAAGGAGTACTTTTTTTCTTCACTCTGTAGTGGTTAAAAGAAGAAAATATCTAATATTACACGTGATTTGGAATGATTAAAGCAAATAAATATTTTTAAGTTGCTAACACGTTACATTTATTCTTCAATTCGTAGCGGTTAAAAGAAAATCGTAAGAGGGATAAAGAACGAGCTAATTTGGTTAAGTAATGAAGAATGAAAATGATACTCGAAAAAGATTTATGACTTTTAAGAGTCTGTTTTGTATAGTGTTTTTAAAATACAATATTTTTCAAACTCAAATTATTTAAAATATAAATTTTTTCTTTATAAATGCGTTTGAGATATTATGTCAAAATGTAAATTTTTTCTCCCAATTGCATTTTAAAATCTGCCTTTCGGAATGTTAGCGTTTTAAAATGCAGTTGCTTTTTGAAAACGCAGTTTTTTCTACTGCAGAATTAAAACCCTAAGTTAAGGAATAAGTCATGTTTTAATCGTGTGATTTGGCCTAAACGACGAACTCTAAAATGACATTTTGAGTCTAAAAAAGTTACTCCGACCAAGAAAATGAGTGAATTTGATCAAACGTTTTAATATTGTGCTTTTTCTCTACATATTACTTTTGAATTACTCTTAAAAATATGTGTATGTATATATATAAATCTTTTTTTGTATGACAAGGTAAATAAATACTATAGCTTTGAAATCAAAGGGAAAACAAAATAAAACTGAAAAGGTATGAATATTTGGCCTAAACTCCCTCTATCCTTAAATTATTGTCTTGTTTGACCCGATACATGGATTAAGAAAAAAATAATTGACTTGATTAAATATTGAAGTAGTGTGTAGTTTTCTTTAATAATCATGTGTATGTTGCTCAAAATTAAAGTAAGAAGAAAAAGTAAGGCTAAAATGATAAAAATAATATTTTAAAAGGAAAAGTTTCAAATAAGATAATTATTTAAGGACGGACAAAAAAAGAAAGTAAGATAATAATTTAAGGACGGAGGGAGTATTTTTTTGGGTAGTGGCAGAGGCGGACCCACATTATGCAGTGGGCTGGTTAGAGACAATGATTTACGGTATTTTTTTTAAGGGATAATTATGTTTTTGATCAACATACTATGGTCAGGGAACAAAATTGAAAATCGTACTCTCAAAGACCTACTTTTGCATAAAGCTAACTACTTGCATAAGTTGGAAACAATTGACATACCCGTTATCTGCCCATCCAAAAACTTGATAGCCGTCTGACATGGAAATGATTTTTGTGTTAAATCTCCACCGTGGCAGCCAAGTAGCTTTTATAATGGTAAAAAGATCATGCTTGATGCACATGATTTTCTTTTTCAATTCATAAACCCAGGCACGCTGTTAGGGCTCAAAACCGATAAGCAAAAAAGGACCGATTAGAACTGGGGTTAGGAAAATTGCGAAATTGAATGTTGGTTGTTGCCTTTGCACCAAAATTTTGCTAGGGTTTTGCCATCAATCTTCTCAATTAGGGCTTTTAAGATGGAAACCCCAATTTTCTATGAGAAGGAAGTCGAATCCCAATCAAATAACACACAGTTCAATCGCTTTTGTCATTGTGGTATTCGAGCAACAATGTGGACGTCGTGGAGTGATGAGAATTCAGGTAGAAGGTTCGTTGGATGCCCAAATTACAAGGTAAGCTCTTCTTGTCATTTTTTTGTTTGTCATTAGTGTTATACATTGAAGAAATTGAATCCTTGTTGTGGTATTCTGTCATTTTTCTGTTTATCATTAGGGCTTTTAGTTAAAAAACAGAGGTTGGGTGCAAATTGCTTCTACTGGCTTTTTAGTCAGTCAATAGGGCTTTAATCATTATTAAATAATAATTTGAAACTCATTATTAAATAATTCTGATGGAGCTCTGCTGGAGGAGTTCTGCTGATGGACTCTGCTGCTGGTGTGCTGTTGGTGGAGCTTGGAGCTCTGCTGGTGTCCAGCAGTGTCTTCAACATTCTTTATAATTCTATCAAAAGAAATGTTTAATTCTTGTTTAATTGTCAAGAGGATTTAATATGTTTAATTCTTCCAGTTATACTTTACATCGTTTTTCAGGATAAAACTAAGTATTGTAAGTTCTTATCTTGGATTGACCCTGCACTACCTGAGAGATCGAAAAAGATCATTCTTGCTGGACGGCTGAGATCACAAATAGTGGGATTGAAGCATGAAGTTGAGAAATTAGATATCCAACTCAAACAAGTTGTTGATGAAGCTGAAAAATTAAAGAAAAAAAATGCAAATGTGAAGCTACATGAGAGAAAAGTTGAAGAATTATGTCAGAAGGCAAAACAAAGAAAACAAAAGTATTTGTGTGCAATGTTGGTAAGTTGGACATTGGTTGTTGGGAAAATAATGGCAATTCCCAATGGCAAAACAACCTTTAGCAATATGTTGCTTCCTTAGTTGTGCTGTTAATGACATTGTAATGTGTTTCAATGTAATGTAATATTTTTTAGTGTTGTAATAGCATTGTAATATGTTTCAATGTAATGTAATGTGTATTTGAACATCTTAGTTGGGCTGATAATTGGCTAATGCAATGTGTTTCAAAGAAATGTGTGTTGCTCCCAATTTGGTTGAGTGTATGAGTATTGTAATGCCCTGTTTTTTGTATTATTGTAATGCCCTATTTTTTTGTATAAAAGGTTTGCAATTTGTTGGCTGTTGAGTGCATCTGTTGACATAAATTTTGCACTCATTTCAAACACCAAAATGCATCTGTACAACCTGTCAACATACACAACAATGTTTCTAAACCTCTCAACATACACAACTGTTTATCCATAAAAATTAAAAAAAAAAAGTCTTATTTTCAAACCAAAAGGGTTACCAAATTGTTTCAATCACACAAACAAAAGGAGTACCAATTTGTTTCATTTGCTAGACCTTTCTAACATTGTCATTGTCATCAATTTCAAAAGTTTTCCCATGGTTCTCAAGTAAAGTCTTCTTGAATTGAGTAATTTCAATTCTTTGATACCTTCTAATATCTTCTCTTCTTTCCACTTTGATTTTCTTCACAAGGCTTAATGGTGATGGTGAGAAAGTTGATGGAACTGATGCTTGTGATTCTGTAGGGGTCCTTGGTGATTAGCTTCCTTGAGAAGGACCAGTCAAAGGTACTTCATCTTCAATTTCGCAATTTTCCTAACCCCAGCTCTAATCGATCGTTTTTTGCTTATCAGTTTTGAGCCTTAACAGCGTGCCTGGGTTTATGAATTGAAAAAGAAGATCACGTGCATCAAGCATGATCTTCTTACCGTTATAAATATCCACTTGGCTGCCACAGTGGAGATTTAACACAAAAATTATTTTCACGTTAGACGGCCGTCAAGTTTTTGGATGGGTAGATAACGAGTGTGTCAATTGTTTCCAACTTATGCAAGTATATAGGGCAAAAGTATGGTACAATTATCAATTCTACTCCCTAACTATCGTATGTTGGTCAAAAACATAATTATCCTTTTTTTTAACGTGTTTGGGTTTAAATCCCACAAGTCAGCATTTAACCTTGGAAATTGTTTTAGTCAAATTTGTTCAACCACTAAAAAAACTCTTCTGGATCCACCACTGGCAGAGGAGTATATGTAAATTGTCAATAATATTTAGTCTTCCTGCATGTAATTTATCAACTAATTAGCATGTTGGAGTGGAGTATTTTTTGGCTATTTTTATAATGGAGAAGCGGAGCCGGAGGGTATAAACTATACATAGAAGGAGTGTAGCCTTTATGAAACTTGCTAATTATTAAATCAAAAGATAATTTTCATTTTAATAAAAAATAAAATGGAAAGTATTATAAAACACTTGGCGATGGGTTGTAACTTACAAGGAAGTTGTTGAGTGTCGATTTCAGCCTTCTACATACAAGATCAGAGAACAATCGCACGAATATTATTACAATATAGGAGACCTAATACAAACTATGAGATCCTCACAAGACGCTCGAGTATTACAATAAAACAGGGGAGGGGGGTAACAGATTGTCTAAAGCCTAAGGGAAAAATAGTAGAGCAACAGCAACAACTGATCTACACACCCACTGAGGCAGCAACCTACAACAGAAAAACAGGGTCAGTCCATTAACAGGAACAAAACGGTAAAGGAAACAAGCTGAGACTGAGAAGAGCTTATCCCACCGGTGTCAAGTCACCGACTCGCCATCACGGGTGTAAAACACCTAGGCTGAAGCGTCGCTAGGCTCAGTAACCCTTTCCCATTCAGTCCACCAATCGAGTCCCTAACGTCCTAACCCAACCGACTCAGTTCCGGAGAAGACAACCCCAATAGCACCCCAACCCAACTCCGGTGACTCACTAAGAACGTCAACCCAGAAACCCTTCACCTAGTCACTCAACCTCACTGAAGAAACCCAGCTCACCTAACGGAACCCCTTCAAGAACCCAACCCGTGTATACTCTCACACTCACCACTCACACACTCACAAAGAGAGGAGAAGAGAGAGAAACCTACGGCAGTGACGGAAGAGAGAGAGAAAGAGGGACGATTAACTGCTAGATCTAAACCCTAGATTTTGTATTTACTCTACAGTGATGTATGAGGGAGTAAATCAATATATATGATGGCTGACAAGGGCGCACAAACGGGGAAGAGTCTAGAAGACCTTAAGGTTTTACGCAAGTGAGTGGGTGGGCCGCCAATGAGTTGGGCTGGGGGTGGGCTTTCTACTTGGGCTGCTACTTGGGCCAAGCCAACAAACATATAACTATCTCCACCTTGGAACAAGTGGGGGGCAAAGACTAAAGGGACTCAAAGGACCTTTTTTTAAAAAAAAAATATAGGGTCATCATCGCCTATCCCCCACTTGATCCAACACACAGCTGGACCAAGCAAAAGAAAAAAATCTATCTTGCTCCACCGCACGAAGCAGAAACAAGATAGATACCTCAGCTGCCATAAAGAAAGCCGAGGATTTACAACAGGGTAACAACATGCTCAAAGTCACCCAGTATCAAATTTCAGAATTTTTAAACATGTTTGAAATTTTGTAACAGGTAAGCATTTAGTGCCCATGTCCGCAGGATTAAGCTGAGTAGGAATTTTTTTCAAGAAGGACTAGACCCTTATCAATCACATCTCTAAGGTAATGAAACCTAACATCTATGTGTTTTGTCCTATCATGAAAAGCAGGTTTTTTGCAAAGTTGAATTCCAGATTGACTATCTGAAAAAATTATAGTTTTGTCCTTTAAAAAACCTATTTCAGGAATTAAACCTTTTAACCATGTTGCTTCTTTGAACGCTTCAGTAATTGCAACATACTCGGATTCAGTTGTAGATAATGCAACAATAAATTAAAGTTGAGATTTTCAACTAATACATGCTCCACACAAAGTAAACACATAAGAAGTAGTGGGTTTCCTACTATCTCTATCATTAGCATAGTTGGAATCTACATAACCTTTTAGTTTCACACCATCGGCACACTTGAAAAATTTCAAGCCATAATTCAAGGAGTATTTTAAATATCTCAATAACCATTTAACAGCTTACCAGTGTGGCATACCAGGATTAGATATGTATCTATTCAAACAGCTTAGGGCATAAGCTAAGTCGGGTCTTGTGCTAACCATTAAATACAAAGCTAAGTCGGGTCTTGTGCTAACCATTAAATACATGACAGATCCTATGACATTTAAATATGACATATTTTCCATTTCTTTAGTTTTAGATTCAGATTGGGGTGACTGATTTTTACTTAGGATGAAATGACTAGCAAGAGGCACATTGACAGATTTTGCATTTTTCATTTTAAATTTACTCAAAATCTTTTCGACATAGGAAATCTGATTAAGAGAAATTGTGGAGTTTTTTCTATCCCTAACAATGTTCATACCCAAAATCTTTTTGGCATCTCCTAGATCTTTCATGTCAAAAATTTTGCAAAGACATTTTTGCACATGCTCAATTGACTTAATACAAGGACTAAACAAAAGCATATCATCAACATAAATTAATAGGAACAAATGTGCAGCACAATTAACTTTAAAATACAAGCAATGATCATAAGAGCTACGTTTAAAGTCCAAAGATTGCATGCACATGTCAAATTTCTTGTTCCACATTCTATGAGATTGCTTTAGCCCATACAAAATTTTTTTCAATAAACATACATGTTCAAGTTTTTACTTGTCAATAAAACCCTCAGGTTATCGCATGTAAATTTTTTCATCCAATTCACCATGTAAAAACGCAGTTTTAACATCCATTTGTTTTAACTCCCAATCAAATTGAGCAACCAAAGCAAGCATTACTCTAACAGTAGTGAATTTGACAACCGGAGTAAAGATTTCCGTATAATCTATCCCCTCCTTTTGGGTAAACCCCTTAGCAACTAATCTAGCTTTGTATCGCACAGATTCAGATTTATTTTTGACTTTAAACAACCATTTACAGTCAACAAGAGAGCAGTTTTTAGGTTTGGGCACATGTGTCCAAGTTTGATTAACATGCAAAGAATTCATTTCATCCACCATAGCATTCAACCACTCCACAGAATTAGCAGATTTCAATGCTTCTTGATAAGTTTTGGTTTCACAAAAATTGTCAATAGATTCAAAAACGCTGAACACATAAGAGGTCATGTCATCAAATCTAAAAGGTTTTCTAATCATACGTCTAGGTCTGTCCCTAGCAAGCTGATAGTCATCTAGATTTTGATTTTCAGGAAATTCAATCCTATCATTTTCTTCATTTTCAGTTTCAGCATTTAGAATTTCTTCATTCACAGTTTTAGTTTCAGCTTGCACACTTTCTTGGTTTGCAGCATTTCCAGTTTCATTTTCAGATTGTGCGCTAACATCAAAATGATCAACAACAAAGGGATGCTCCACCACATTAGGAGCTTGGGGAAGGGGATCATTATCAACAGGTACAGGTTCAACATGAAGCAAACAAGGAAATTCATCTTCATTAAATATGACATCCCTACTAATGATGACTTTAAAATCAATTTCCTCTTTTAACCACAACCTATATCCTTTCACCCCATCCGGGTACCCTAAAAAAATGCATCTAACCACTCTCGGGTCAAGTTTATCTTTCTTTTGATGTGCGTAGGCAGCACAACCGAAAACACGAAGATTAGAGAAATCAATTTCCTTACCAGTAAAAATAGCCTCAGGAAATCTACCGTTTAAAGGGACCGAAGGGGACCTATTGATGATATAGGCAGCAGTCAAAACTGCTTCTCCCCAAAATCGTTTGGAGAGACCCGAGGTTTCTAACATGGCCCTAACACGGTCTAGAAGGGTTATATTCATGCGCTCAGCAACACCATTTTGCTATGGGTTGTACGGCACAGTTTTGTGCCTTTTAATACCATTTTCAAGGCAAAAGGTGTCAAACTCGTGATTGCAAAATTCTAACCCATTGTCAGTCCTAAGAACTTTAATCTTCTTCCCAGTTTGATTCTCAATTAAAATATTCCAGTTTTTAAACTTTTCAAAAGCATCAGATTTGTTCTTCATTAAAAAGACCCAGACTTTTCGTGAAAAGTCATCAATGATGGACAAGAAGTAACGGTTTCCACCTTGAGTGGGCACACTCGATGGCCCCCAAACATCCGCATGGATGTAGTCAAGGAATTTTTTACTTGAAGTTTTGTTTAAGGAAGGGGGTGGAAAACTGACCCTATGATGTTTGCTTTTTACACAAGTCTCACAAAAAGGTACACTAGAAAATTTTTCATTTCCAAAAACTCCATTTTTGTGAAGTATCTCTAGACCTTTATTGCTCATATGGCCTAACCTTTTATGCCATAAAACAGTTTTGTTATCTTTTACTACATTAGCATAATTCTCCACAAGAGACACAGGGTTAGCATTGCAAACATATAGGTTTCTTCGTTTTTCAGCTTTGAAAATCATTAACGATCCTTTAACAATTTTCATACACCCCTCCCCCACCTAACTTCTAGCCCATCATCTTCCAAAGAAGCACAAGATATTAAATTGTTGCATAAATTGGGAACATGTCAGACATTTTTAAGAGTCAAAGTATTTCCAGAAGCAAATTTTAAACAAATTTCACCAATTCCAGCAATATGACATTTCTTTTCATTTGCCAATGAAACTGATCCAGTTTTAACTTCATTGTAAATAGAAAACAGGCTTTTGAAGGGTGTCATATGAAATGTACATGCAGAATTAATTAACCACTCAGTTTCACATACAGAATTAGAGTTCACAGAATTCGCAACGGATTCAAAAGATTCTACCACCATGAAAACATTTGCATCATCATCACCACCCGCAGCCATATTACAGTCATTTTGCCCATTTTGATTTTGTTTAAAATTCTTCCTTTTTGGATTGGTACACTTTTTCCTAAAATGACCTGTTTCACCACAATTGTAACATTTTCTTCCTCCTATTCTGGATCTTGACCTACTTTTGCTCCTATTTTTTTTCTTTTCAGAAGTTTACCCTTGATTTTGATTTTTGTTTTGACCATTGTTTCTATTTTGCGTTCTTCCTCTCACCATATGGAATTCACTAGGCGATGACGATTTACCCTTAGTCTTTAATTCTAACTCCTTACTCTTTAGACCATTTATGACAGTGTCTAGAGTCAAGGCATCCCTCCCATATTTGTTTGCAGCTTTCACATCAGCATACGACTCGAGGATAGCATTAAGAAGGACAATGGGGGTATATTTGTCAATGTGTTTATCACCAGTTTGTTTGATGTCCTGAACAAGTTTTGTAAATACATCAATATTGTCGTCCATATCTTTGGATGGGTCAAGTTGAAAATGGAAAAACTTTTCTAGAAGGTAAAGCTTGTTAGGCAAAGAAGTTTCAAAGTGTAGTTCTTATAGTTTTTCCCACAAAGCTTTCGCAGTTTCTAACTTTCCTACCTTACATAAAACAGAGTCGGACAGTTTTAAAATGATGGATAAATATGCGCATTCATCCATTTCGGCTATGCTTTCTTCCGTATCATTTTTAGAAAATTTTAATGTTATGGCCTTGAAAACCTTTTCCTTGATTAAAATGCCTCTCATTTTCTGTTGCCATATTGAAAAATTCGTTTTTCCATTAAAAGGTTCTAAACTGTACGTTGAAGTCGAAGAGCTAGCCATTTTAAAACACAGGGAAAAAATAGGAAACAATGAATCATACAACACAGAATCAGAAAACCAAGCAGAATACTAAAACAATTCAGAGTGACAACAGGTTCATAGCATGCAACAGATCTATCCACAACTAAGCAGGATATCACACAACTCAGAATAACAGATCTAGCATGCAAACACCTTCGCAGATCAGAGGCAAAACACAAAAAGAACAGAGCAAAATATCAGCAGTTCTAAAGCAAGAAGAAGAATGAAAGAAGCTCACCCAGAAACCCTTGACTAGGGTTTCTATTTTTGGATTTGGATCGAAGGGAGCCCTAGAAGAGGGCCGTTGACCCCCGCCGTAGCTCTGATACCACTGTTGAGTGTCGATTTCAGCCTTCTACGTACAAGATCAGAGAACAATCGCACGAATATTATTACAATATAGGAGACCTAATACAAACTATGAGATCCTTACAAGATGCTCGAGTATTACAATAAAATAGGGGAGGGGGTAACAGATTGTCTAAAGCCTAAGGGAAAAATAGTAGATCAACAGCAACAACTGATCTACACACCCACCGAGGCAGCAACCTGTAACAGAAAAACAGAGTCAATCCATTAACAGGAACAAAATGGTAAAGGAAACAAGCTGAGACTAAGAAGAGCTTATCCCGCCGGTGTCAAGTCACCGACTCGCCGTCACGGGTGTAAAACACCTAGGCTGAAGCGCCGCTAGGCTCAGTAACCCTTTCCCATTCAGTCCACCAATCGAGTCCCTAACGTCCTAACCCAACCGACTCAGTTCCGGAGAAGACAACCCCAACAGCACCCCAACCCAACTCCGGTGACTCACTAAGAACGTCAACCCAGAAACCCCTCACCTAGTCTCTCAACCTCACTGAAGAAACCCAACTCACCGAAGGGAACCCCTTCAAGAACCCAACCCGTGTATACTCTCACACTCACCACTCACACACTCCCAAAGAGAGTAGAAGAGAGAGAAACACACGGCAGTGACGGAAGAGAGAGAGAGAGTGGGACGATTAACTACTAGATCTAAACCCTAGATTTTGTATTTACTCTACAGTAATGTATGAGGGAGTAAATCAATATATATGACGGCTAACAAGGGCGCACAAACGGGGAAGAGTCTAGAAGACTGAAAGTGTGCATGTTTGAGATTTGTCACTTTCATATATTTTTAGTTTATTTTCTTATTTTAGTTAATTGGTAAATATTGTATTTTATGTAATTAGGTTATTTTAATTAACTAACATCCTAACCAATATTGGATTTGTTTAGTATTACTTTTGGTAATTTTGTAGGTCTCTCACAAAAGGAAAGAGTCCACATCAAGGAAAGCTTTCATGTCAAGGAAAGGATTCCAAATCAAGGAAGGATTACCTTGGATTGCTTAAGGAAAGTCAAAGACCATCTAAAAAGAGGAATCCTAAAGCAAGATGGCTTCCATAATTCAAGAGGACTTTATGCATATATATACTAGCTAGATAGTCTTTGTAATTTAACGTTTTTCAGCTCTAGTTTTCTAGCAAGTTTAGCATAAGATCAAGAGTGTTTTTGTGAGAGCATATTTGGTTATTTTGTTCTTCTCTTTACATCGTTTTGTACTTGGATTCATAACCCGTTTATAAGAGAAGGTTTATTGTCTACACGCTTCGTAGATAAATTGTTATATTTGTGTTGTCTCTCGATTTAAGTTTTCTTTATTCCGCCGCTTTGTGTATCGGTGTTAGTCGGTGCTATCACACCAGGACTCACATCGCTTGTTTGTCCTTCCTAGCCGCTCAATTTCTTTCAATTGGTATCGAGCCAATCACCGATTACACCGAGTGTTGATCCTTGTTAGAGCCGTCATTATGGAAGGAAATTTGAATCGCACCGTCCCCTGTTTTGGATGGAACTAATTACGCTATTTGGAAAGCTAAGATGCGACTTTTCATCAAAGCAATTGATGAAAGGGCGTGGCTTAGTATTATCGTTCCATGGTCCCCTCCTAAGGTGGAAAGTAAGAGTCCCGAAGGTGAATCCTCGAAAAATTTACAAACTCAAACCCGAGGAAGAATGGACTACCGCGAAGTCACCTTAGCTAATTATAATTCCAAGGCTCTTGGTGCTATATCAAGTCATGTGGATGAACATATGTTTCGTCTTGTTATAAATCAAAACGTAGCAAAAACGACTGGGATATTCGCAAAGTCACCGTGAAGGTGATGCTGTGTTAAAGCTACTAGGTTAAGAATTCTCATGACCAAGTTTGAGAACTTGAGAATGAATGAGACGAGGATATAAAAAGTTATTCGCCAAATTGAGAGAAATCTCAAATGAATGTCTTTCCCTAGGTGAGCCTATATCAAATGCTAGAATGGTTAGTAAGATGTTAAGGACTGTTACTGAGAAGTTTAATATCAAAATTGCTGTTGAAGAGGCACATGACACTACAACCATGGGTTTAGATACTCTTGTGGGTATTCTAACTATGTTTGAGATGAACTTGTCAATTCAACAACAACATAAGGCCGATAATATTGCTCTTGCAATCGCCTCTCTAATGTATCCAAAGTGCCAAAAGAGATTGAAGAAATCTCTAAAGAAATTGACACTTCAAATTTGGAAACCGAAGATGTTGCCCTTTGACCAAAAAGTTTACATCTTTCTTAAAAATAAACGGGCCACCAAGTTTCCTTCTAAATTTCAAAACTCGTTTGAAAAAACAAAAGAGGATACTGAGAGTAGTTTCAAGAAACCTACTAGTTTTGCTAAGAAAAATCTGAAACCTGTTCAATGTAGAGCTTGCAAAGGTTTTGGACACTATGCCAATGAGTGTGCCAATACTCAAGAAAAGGGAATGAGCTTGTGTGCGACCCTTAGTGATAGTGAGGAGGAAGATGAGATGCTAAACTTAGCAATCATGGAACAATCGCCCACTAGTCACAAACATCAGCCTGATGTAGCTTCAGATGCGGTCACACCAATCATCACATCTTCGACTCGAGGTTTCTTGTCTTATTTCTCCCGTCCGAGAAAAAGAGAATGAAGAAGATGGTGATGCTAGTTACCAAGAACTTCTTGATGCTTATACTGATTTATTTGCTGATTGGGAAAAACGTGTAGAAAAAATAGTTGTTTTTGAAAAGGTAAATGAGAAACTCTCTTCTGAAATTGTTACTTTGAAAGGTGATCTTGAAAAAGTCACCACTGAAAATAGTAATCAAAAGGATGCCATAGCCAAACTCGAGGTCATGCTCACTAAACGTGATATTGAACTCGAGAAGACCAAGACGAACTTGAAAAGGCCAATGGAACTTTTACAAAATTAAATGGAAAGGCCAAACTTGATGAAGTTCGAATTTAGGGAACAATTTAAAACGGTCTTGGCTATGAATCCACTTTTGTGAAAGAAGGAGAGAGTTCCTCGACAAAGTCTCTAAACAATAAAGCTAATCCTAAGAAAAGAGATTTGTATGCCACTACTTGTTTTGCTCCGGTCACATCGACCCTTCGCTACAAAAGGATTCATGATCTTGGAAGAGCTGCTCCTCGATGAGCCCGGATGTACTCACATCACCACTCACATCAGCAGAAAACTGGGAAGTTTGTGTGGATGGAAAAGAAGAGTGAGGAATGTAAGGTGATATTCACCTCACTCAAAAGCAGTGTAGCTGGCTCATGGTACTTCGATAGCGGGTGCTCAAGGCACATGACAGGTAACATCGAATTTCTCACGATTATATCGAAGTTAAAGGTGGAAATGTGAACTATGGAGAGGAGCCCAAGGTAAGATCATTGGTAAAGGTACTTTATGTGTTGATCATATGCCAAAATTGAAAAATGTCTATCATGTGGAAGGCTTAAAAGCTAATCTCATTAGTATAAGCCAACTATGTGATGACAATTTGCATGTTAAGTTTGATAAGCATGAATGCAAAGTATTTGATGACACTAATCGCTTGTTCACTGGAGTAAGGTCTCAAGATAATTGTTACAAATTTGGTGACAACTTATCTTGCCTTAGCTCCAAAATAAATGACCTTGATATTTGGCATCAAAAGTTAGGTCATGCAAGTTTTAGGAAAATAGAAGAATTAGTAAGATTTGATGCTGTCAAACACTTACCCAAACTTGACTTCAAACAAGCAAGTGTGTGTGGTCCTTGTCAAAAAGGCAAGCAAACCAAAGCTTCACACAAAAAGATTGATCAAAGTTCCTCATCTGAGATCTTTGAATTAATCCACACTGACCTTATGGGACCCATTGAGGTTGAAAGCTTAAGTAAAAAGAAATACTCTTTTGTGTGTGTAGATGATTTTTCTAGGTACACATGGGTCCTATACTTGAAAGAAAAATCTGAAGCTCTTGAAGTGTTTAAAGTTTGGTATAAGAAAGTGAAGAACTTGTATGGTAAGAAAGTTATCAAAATTCGATCCGATCATGGAACTGAATATGAGAATACTTTGTTCTCTAAATTTTGTGACTCCAAAGGAATAACCCATAACTTTTCAGCCCCTAAAACACCTCAACAAAATGGGGTGGCTGAAAGAAAGAATCGTACCTTGCAAGAGATGGCACGTGTCATGCTTAGTTCTAAAAACATCTCTAAACGATTTTGGGCTGAAGCACTCAACACAGCATGTCACATAGGAAATAGAGTCTTCTTAAGAGTAGGGTCAACCATGACTCCTTATGAAATTCTTCTTGGAAAGAAACCTACTCTTAAGTACTTTCATGTTTTTGGTTGCATATGTTATGTTCTAAATGATAGAGATTATCTGTCAAAATTTGACTCTAAGAGTGACAAAGCTGTATTCCTAGGGTATTCCACAAACAGCCGTGCTTATAGAATTTACAATCTTAGAACTAAAACTGTGATGGAATCCATCAATGTCACTTTTGATGATATTGATTTAAATCTCAAAACTCTTGAAGATGATGTCTCGGGTTGTGTTGAAACATTGGGAGATACCCAAAATTCGATGAACAAAGAAGAAACGAGCCGAAGACGACGCAGTCGCGATGTGAACACATCGCACCTACATCGACAAAATGACTCTACATCGACCGGAAAGTTCGCAGTGAAGATGAAAATCGGACGACCAGGGACGTACCAAGCAAGATTCGGAAGAACCATCCTTACGGTGGTTGGGAATGTGAATGACAAAGTAAGCAAGGGAGAAGCCAAGGGTTAACTACGAGAATTGGTGGATTAAAACTGTGTAAGCTCACAAATAAACAAGGTAAGTTCCTGCTGTTTTGTTTCTAATATTGAACCTAAGAATGTTATAGAGGCATTAAAAGATGAAAATTGGATTATGGCAATGCAAGATGAATTATCTCAATTTGAGAAAAATGATGTGTGGGTCTTGGTTCCTAGACCAAAAGGTGGGAATGTGATAGGAACCAAGTGGATTTTTAAAAATAAAACAGATGAAAATGGACAAATAACTAGGAACAAAGCTAGGCTTGTAGCCCAAGGCTACACCCAACTTGAAGGGATTGACTTTGAAGAAACTTTTGCCCCAGTTGCTAGAATAGAATCAATTAGGCTCCTTCTTGCCATTGCATGTTATTTAGACATTACTTTACATCAAATGGATGTAAAGAGTGCTTTCTTGAATGGTGTCCTTAATGAAGAAGCCTATGTTGAGCAACCAAAGGGATTCATTGATCCTCACTATCCTGACCATGTTTATAAGCTTAAGAAAGCTTTGTATGGCTTAAAACAAGCCCCTAGGGCTTGGTATGGGAGGCTCACTGAGCATCTCATACAAATGGGTTTCAAGAGAGGTGAGGTAGACAAAACTTTATTTATCTTGAAAA
The DNA here is from genome assembly GCA_016624345.1 of Platycodon grandiflorus. NCBI lineage: Eukaryota > Viridiplantae > Streptophyta > Magnoliopsida > Asterales > Campanulaceae > Platycodon > Platycodon grandiflorus. Next base: position 8,117,948 of record CM028362.1, read on the forward strand.
ACAAAGAGGGGTTTTTGGTGGCTCAAATCTATGTAGATGACATTGTTTTGGATCTTCATCCAAGAACATGTTAGACTACTTTGTCACTAGTATGTCCACCACCTTTGAGATGAGCATGGTAGGTGAATTGAACTATTTCCTAGGACTTCAAATAAAACAAAGTAAGGAAGGAATATTTATTTCACAAAGTAAGTATGCTAGGAATTTAGTCAAAAAAATTTCTCTTGATAATTCCTCTCATCTCAAGACTCCTATGGGATCTACCCAAAAGTTGTGCAAGGATGAGGATGGTGAAGATGTTGATCCTACCTTATATAGGAGTATGATTGGAAGCTTGTTGTACCTTTCAGCAAGTCGTCCTGATATCATGTTTAGTGTGTGTCTATGTGCGAGATATCAAGCTAGTCCAAAACTCTCTCATCTCAAGGCTGTCAAAAGGATAATTAGATATATTGGGGGAACTGTTAACTTAGGGCTTAGCTACACTCGAGACACAAATACAAATTTGGTAGGGTTCAGTGATTCGATTGGGCGGCAATGTTGATGATAGAAAGAGCACAACCGGAGGTTGTTTTTATCTTGAAACAACTTAGTGTCATGGTACAATCGAAAACAAACCTGTCTCTCTCCACTGCCGAGTCTGAATATGTTGCTGTTGGAAGTTGTTGTTCTCAACTTCTGTGGATGAATCAGATGATTAAGGATTATGGGCTCAAAAGCGATGTTTTAACTGTCTTTTGTGATAATCTAAGTGCCATAGAAATATCAAAAAATCCTGTTCAACACTCACGGACTAAACACATTGACATTAGACATCATTTTATTCGTGATCTTGTTGAGCAAAAAATCATTAACTTGGAATCTATAGGCACCGAAAAACAATTGGGCGATATTTTCACCAAAGCCCTTGATTTTCGTAGATTTTCTACCCTAAGGAAGTCTCCGAGTTTGTGTGTCATCGATGATGTGATCCACTGTGTGATCACATCCGAACCTACACCTGTATATAGTATAGTTTTTGTATTTACAAAAAAAAAAAAAAAATGCATTGCACGATATATCTCAGTGTGGTCACTTGTATCACTTCTCTGACATGACTCATCTCTGAATTGTGAATTCTTCTTAAATAGTGTCAAACAAAGATTGGCACATATTTATCCAAATGGATGTCTCTTGGTGGGTGCTTATTTAAGGGAAACAGCTGCTCCATTCATGGTATGAAGTCATTCCAAAAAAAAAAAAAAAAAAAAAAGAGCTTCAATCTTGGTGAGATTGTGTTTGGTTGTATTATTCAGTTTGCTGAAAAAGAGCTTCCCTCTGATCTTCCTTTTCCATGCTTAATCTCTGGAATTTGTATCAAACAAGGCATAGATATTCTTCAATCCGACAAAGCTATGGAGAAAATTGAATCTTTTGGGATTCAACTCAGACCGGAGTGCACCAAGCGCACTATAGATCTTCCATCACTTTTCCGCATGATCCTCCGCTACTATTCTGCGGAAGAAGACGATGAACCGGCCGATGTTGGTGATGATGTGAACGCATCTCCACCTCCACGATAGATCCCGCTGCCATTTATACCGAAAAAATCAAATTCCTTGAGAAATCTATGCTTCGTGCCGTAGTACGCTCAAGGAGATGGCTTCCCGCAGAATGCATTATTGTTTGCCTTGGCAAATCTTTCAGATCAAAAAGGGGGAGCACCACCAGCCTAGTTCAAGCCAAGTTTTTGAAGACATAAGTCAAAATTTTCGATGGGAATTACTCCAAAACTCGTGCGTAAATGGATAAAGCTGGGCCAAGTAATTGAGGATGGATCAAGCAGTTGATGGGGAGAAATTTGAACAATGTGGACATAATGTTTTTATTTGCTTAAGTTTTATTTTGTTTCTTTCTTAAACTGATTTTGTGTGTTTTTTTTTCTTAACTCATGCTAGATGTTTGATTTAGGGGGAGTTTATTTTTTAGATGCTTAATTTTTAAATCTTAAATCTTAGTTTTATGTGATCTTGGCTTAGTTGTGTTTTGATCCAAAGCGACAAATCGGGGAGATTGAAAGTGTGCATGTTTGAGATTTGTCACTTTCATATATTTTTAGTTTATTTTCTTATTTTAGTTAATTGGTAAATATTGTATTTTATGTAATTAGGTTATTTTAATTAACTAACATCCTAACCAATATTGGATTTGTTTAGTATTACTTTTGGTAATTTTGTAGGTCTCTCACAAAAGAAAGAGTCCACATCAAGGAAAGCTTTCATGTCAAGGAAAGGATTCCAAATCAAGGAAGGATTACCTGGATTGCTTAAAGAAAGTCAAAGACCATCTAAAAAGAGGAATCCTAAAGCAGATGGCTTCCATAATTCAAGAGGACTTTATGCATATATATACTAGCTAGATAGTCTTTGTAATTTAACGCTTTTCAGCTCTAGTGTTCTAGCAAGTTTAGCATAAGATCAAGAGTGTTTTTGTGAGAAAGATATTTGGTTATTTTGTTCTTCTCTTTACATCGTTTTGTACTTGGATTCATAACCCAGTTTATAAGAAGGTTTATTGTCTACAAAGACGTTGTCTGTAGATAAATTGTTATATTTGTGTTGTTCTCTCGATTTAAGTTTTCTTTATTCCAGCTTTGTGTAAGGCACAGCTTACATCACACCGCATCGCATCGTGTTTGTCCTTCCTAGCCGCTCAATTTCTTTCAAAGACCTTCCGATTTTATGCAAGCGAGTGGGCGGGCCACCAATGAGTTGGGTTGGGGGTGGGCTTTCTACTTGGGCTGCCACTTAGGCCAAGCCAACAAACATATAACAGAAGTATTATAATACAATGAGAAGTATTATAAAATACTCATAAGACGTTCTTTATTATAATTTTATCTTTTTATTAATGAAACTATATTAGGTCGGCACTTGAGAGAATTGAAGGAAGGTTTAGGGACCACGGTCACTATGGTCCCGGCCGGTTCATTATCTCTCTCTCTTTCTCTTTCTCACTCTATTATTAATTAGTACTGTTACTTTTTGTTAATTAAATTATTGGGAAGATACGAAGACCGATCAGTTTCAATGAAAAAATAGACAGTACGCAATTTAGGAAAGTTTCTCTTTTAAAATTCAAGAATTTCCTTTGGAAAATTTTGAATGAAAACTTTTTCAATGACATTGAATAATTAAGACAAAGCATTGAAGTTCATTATGGAGTAGTAGTGTTGTTGGTAGGTAAGCAATGAAGTAAAAAAACCTCCGTTGATACTTTGACTGCTCCTTCACCACCTTCAGGCTTGTTTGTTTGTAAGGGAACGAAATAAAAAAAAAAAAGAAAAAGAAATTAATTAAGCACCATGCATATATTATATATATAACATTGGAAGAGATATATGGTACTCCCTCCGTCCCGGATAACTGTTCCTACTTTCTATTTTGAGATGTCCCAACTAATGTTCCTAAAGACTTTTGATCTACCTATTCTCTACCATTCTTCCTAATATATCCTTAAAGCTTCATTTAATATAACATATCCCAAAGAAATCCAATTATTTAAAATAGTTAAACTCAATTAATGTTCATGGGTATTATTGTCAGAACACATTTTACAGCACATCATTAATTATGTTTCTTAATTCCTGTATTTTATCAACTAGGAATATTTATCCGGGACAGAGGGAGTATAAGGTAACAGTGCATATATGTTCATTTGAGATACAATCGAAGAAACTGAGAGACAGACAGACAGGTGACTACTACACTTGCTCAGTCAGTATTGAGCTAGGTATTCCTCATTATTCATGATTCATGCTTGAACCGCTCCATTGCATGCAACTCTGCTCAATAAATTTACCACATGCAAACTTTGACTTCCTCCTCGATCTATCTATCTCTTTGAAAACGATAGTCTCAATATTCCAATAGTTCTTCAGATCACGTCAATTTTGAGTGGGAGGAGGAGGAGGAAGGTAATGGTATAATATTTGCGATGTCCTCGGTCTTAGTTTTCCCATCCCACCATGCATGTGCTGTACGGTTTTCATCAGTCCCACCAGTGTAGCTATTCCGGACCCTTATGGGCTATGCATGCTATGATATTTCCCCATAACGCCATTCATTCAATTCATAGGCTGATTAGTCGTCTATAGGTTTCCCACCAACAAATCCATCCAACCCACTACTTTTTATACATCAACATTTCAACAAAAAAAATTTTAATTTAAATTAAATTAAATAACATGAGTTTTTTTTTTTTTTAAATAAATAAAAAAAACACATATGGTTGCATCTTCAAACATGCTTTGCCAAAATAAGGTTCGAGTTTGCTGACAAAACCAAAATATTACTTCTTCTGTCCAAAATGAATCGTATATATATATTTTTTTATGATCGTGAAGACAAAAAAAAAAAAAAAACGCTTATTTCAGAACGAAGGGAGTGTAATACTTTGATACTTATAATTTTCTGTAATTAAACCCAACATATATCCTGAGATATTAATTAAAAGTGAATGCAACTTAATGGGGCTGGGGTCTAGACATCGACGTTTCTACAGTTGTGCAAGGTTATGCACATGCAGCCTGGGATTTCAATTCTTTTAAGTGAATGCAGTCCGTCCAAATTTCAAATTTGCAAATTTGAATTAGAAACAATTTAGGGTGTGTTAGCCATCACAATTCGATAATTTGATTCCGTGATTTTGGGTTTTCATTTGCAATAATTGAAGAAAAACTACGGAAAATTGCTAGTCGGTCCATTTTCTGAATTTTTTTTTCTCTCCAGTCCACCTTTTTATTTTAACCGCTAAAAGGCATTTTGAGAATTTTCTTTCCAAAATTCCCTCAACAACATCGTTGCTTTAGATTTGAGGTTCGAATTGATGTATAAATGATTTCATGTTGTTAATATAGTCTTCCCTCATGTTTGGGTATCAATTTCCATTCATAGAACATGAATTTGATCACAATTTGATCAAATTGAATTTTTTGAGTTCATCCCATTTTTCTTTGTTCTTGGACTGTTTTGGCCACTTTAATCTATGTTTTAAACTTCGAATTTGTTTAAAATCAATCACATATTGTTATCCTAATTTAGTACTACATTTGTGCATAATTTTTCTACCAAAAAATACTATTTTCGAGATCCAAATTGAGCTTGGCAATGTGCTATCCGAAAACGAGCGAGATGTTCTTGACTGATTTTGAGACTTTAATCAATGATTTGAGTTTGAATTTTGTATAATATCAATATCATACTTGTTATAGGAAGTCAATACAACGTTTGTATGTAAATTTTCCAACCAAAAACAACTATTTTGATCGATTTTGATATTATATTAAATTGAGCATCGGGATGCCTTAAATTGGGCATTGGGATGTCTTTAATTCACCACTGCAGTATGGGCAACGCCCGAAAGGTAAACGAAAATCAAGTCTCCAAAGCAGTTAAAGTTCAAACGGTGCCTTGGTTGTTCATCGCGATGCCATGGTTGCTCATCGCGATGCCTTGGTTACTCATCGCGATGCCTTTGTTGCTCATCGCGATGTCTTGGTTACTCATCGTGATGCCTGTGTTGCTCATCGCGATGTTTTGGTTGTTCATCACGATGATTAACCCACGCGATGCCTTGGATTACTCATCGCGATGCCTTGGATTACTGATGCGCGCGTGTTTTTCTTTCATTAATGGCATAATTGTCTTTTCGACCCAAAAATGCCTTTATCCGATTTTAAAAAAAAAATAAGTGGACTAAAGCGATTACAAATGTTGAAAAAGGAACTGGCATGTAATTCACCCGAAAAACTAAGTAAAAAATAAAGACCAAGCTAATGGGACCAAATAATGAGAAAGTCTAAAACAAAAATTCAAATCACTAAATCATGCAAGAAAAATGAACCCAAAAAATATGCTCAGTTAGTCTCAAAATAGACGTCCTCTAAATTAAATCTACACGGGTTTCAAAAAATTGTTAGCTACTCAGTATATCACTAGTGATCTCAAATTAATGAAGTCATTCATTTTTCTAACACACAAATAAGAAGTACACAATAGATAATTGACTTAAAAAAAACTTTCCAAAAAAGAAAATTGGACAATTATTTTGAGAAGTCTCAAAATTGAATATGGAATACTTACTTTGGGATAGAGAGGGTAGAACGTTTTATTTTTACCCATTATTAGTCGTCTTTCAACTCTATCCCAGCCGACACACCCAGCAGCCTTGAACTTTTGAGGGCCCATGACCAAAAGAAAAAATGAGGCTCTCATAGATATATAAAAATAAAAATTTTACACAAATAATTTTTCACTTTTCATCACTCAATGTATTAAAAAAAATGTAAAAGCTACAAACATACAAGAAAAAATAAGTATCAAATAATTATTAAGAAAATCATCGATAGGGTCTTCAAAATTAAGTTTTATCAAAATCTCATTTTCAATGTATATATAATAAATCTTTCTTGGAACACATAATTGAACGCAAATATGATATTAATTATAGTTTTGAAAAATTAATATTATATATGCCTCAATCTAAGCAATTTTTTATGACCCAAGTAATTTTTTTTTATGGCCCAACTAATATATACTCCCTTCGTCCCTTAATTATTGTCTTTTTTTGTCCAGCACACGGATTGAGAAAAAATAATTGACTTGATTATTAATATTGGTATTGTGTGTCATTTTCTTTAATGCCCATTTGTATGTGACCCATAATTAAAGTAGGGAAAAAAAATAAGGGTAATATGGTAAAAGTGATGTCCTTAAAAGGAAAGTTTCAAACAAGACAATTATTTTGTGACCAACAAAAAAGAAAAGAAAGATAATAATTTAAGGACAGAGGGAGTATATATTTTTTACAAAAAACATTACAAATATAATACATTATATATATATATATATATATATATTAGAGGTGGCAAACGGGCGGCCTGGGCGGGTATGGGCAACGCCTATATGGGCGATGGGCTTAAATGGGCGGGCAAGTGAGTGACCAATTAATAACATGGGCATAAATGGGCGGGCCTCAAATGGACTTGGGCGCCCATTTACTCCTTAAAATAAAAATAAACACAAAGAGTGCGTTTACTAAAATTGATTTTAAACAAATTATCAACTAACTATTAATTATAGCAGTTTTTTATTGCTATATATTGTGTTAATGATAAATAATTACTAAGAAATACTCTCACAATTCTAGAATAAAAATTATAGTCAAATTGACTAAATTATTGTAGCAGTTTTTTATTGCTCATTTATTTTAGGTTGTTCTAAAATAAGCACTCCATCCGTTCCTAAATTATTGTCGTGTTTTAGTTTTTTTTTGTTAAATTGACTATTTTTCAAATAAATATTTGAATTATATATTTTTTATTTGAAAAAATAAAAATAGGACAATATGGAGTATATATTATTCAAATTTTTATTTGAAAAAAAAAAGTTCATTTGAGTTTTAAAAGTCAAATAAGACAATATTGGAACTGAGGAAGTATTTCTTTTTGATTTAAAAAATAAAAATTTTCTTAAATAAATTATCTGTAATAAATACGGAGCGAGGTACATAAAAAAAGGAAAATAAAAACAGAAGTAAACAGTAAAGTTTAGGATGCATCAAAGAAAACATCATCCATCTTCTTCGGTACAATAGACATGGAAAACAAGCAAAGGGTGGATGGGTCCAAAGCAAAATAGCGTGGTGTTCTTCGTGGTGACTATGGAATGGGGACATTGTTCTCCATTGAGTATCCACCGGCATCAATGGTAATATAAATGGGTTAGATGGGCGCCGCTAAGTCCATATGTGCCCACCAAAATTAGTGGTCTCAAATGGGCATGCCCACTTATACCCACTAATAATTTTTAATCCGCTCATACCCATTAATTACTGGACCGGGCGGGCATATGGGCATGGGCGAAAATTGCCACCTTAATATATATATATATATATATATATATATATAGTGTGTATATAAATTTGGGGGCCCATGACCAATATTGCCCATTTTGACACCCTTCAAGGCCGGGCCTGGAGACACCCCATACCCTCACTTTCTTACCGACGTTCTCTCTCCATTGAAGTTGTTGTCCCGTGCAACTATATAGGGTATCCGAAGTACTCCACCTCTCTAGGTTCGATTCTTCTTCTTCATCTCTTATCTTCGTTTGACCTGTCGAACCCCGGGAATCCTTCAAGGCTTTAAGAAATGAAGAATAATAGATAGACTGAACGGCCTCAACCTTTAATTTCACACGTGGCAAACACCGCGAAGTCGACGTGTCGTGGACGATGCCGAGGTGACATAAGAAGCCGAGACATATGTCATCTCGAATGTGACGACTTGGCGACCGTGATCTGCTAGGTCGTCCTCAACAGGTATACTTGCCCAAGACGCTGATCTCGATTATTCGCATCGAGGTCCCGAATGGTATATCGTCGACCTTGTAAGGATCATCGGCAGGAGTCACCAAGCCATCCAAACTTGCACCCCACGCGCCAGCCAGGACCTTGGCCTCACTCGGTAAAATAACCCTCCAGTCGTCATCTGTGGACTTATAAATTGCTCGCCCCTTTAACGGCCTGACGAACAAGGGTCCCTGGTCGGTACGTTTAATCCTCATGTCCTTGGCAGGTGAACACGAGGAAGATGAAATTAGAGTGGGAATGGTTAAGTCTTAGGAGACACTTCGACTTCGACAGGGAACCCCGAGCTCATCAAACACAACAAACACCAAGTTGCTAAAACCCTAAATTCAAATTCACTGGATTACTACCCAGAAAAATCGCGGTGACCGGAGAACGGACAAACCAAACAACGAAGTCTCAAAATAAACCACAAAAACCACTAGAAATAGAAAAAAACGGAGTAGAAGGAAACTAACCTGAAACCACTAGAAATACAAAGAAATGGCTTGAAAATCTCAACTTTTGAAGACAGAATAACTCGCCGGAAATCGCCTAGTCGCCGGAAGGGTTGAGAATTTTCTGGTAAAAGACATTCAACAGTGGAACCTTCGCTTATATAATAGGGGACCCAAAATAACCGGGTCGACCCACAAAAAACACGCCGACCTCAGCACGACGACGTTTTGATTGTGAATTGGTACCGCCATTTTTTGAATTTGAAAAGACATGCCGCCTGGACCTGCCTTGAAATCTCCGTCAATAAATATGCACGTATTCCAAGAAAATATAGCATTCAGCGACTAAGAGAAAGCCGAACTGAGATCATACGACCTCACATAGAACAGCTCGGCTTGTCAACTGGAAAATTTACTTCACACCTCGAGGATCAATCCTCTCCTTGAGAAGTAGGGGGCTACTGAACGGCCTCAGCCTTCAGTTTCACACCTGGCAAACACCGCGACGTCAGGTGGACGACGTCAAGGTGACATAAGAAGCCAGGAGATATATGCCAGCTCGAATGTGACAACCTCGCAACCGTGATCTACCAGGTTATCCTCAATAGGCATACCTACCCAAGACGCTGATCTCGGGACCCCCAGTGCGACCTGGGTACATCTTAGGCTAACCACGGGAACATCTCGCGACTGACATATCTTAGGCCGACCTCGACACCATCCCCGGTCACCAAGATAAGTGTCATTCATGGAATCATCTCTCAAACTGGGTAGAATCCTATTACATTTCTACCTTCATAACAATCCTAAGCAAACCCGTAATCATAATCCGCAAGTCATGAAATTTTATCATATCACACCAAATCCGAAACCAATCAGGATTGCAAATTGTTTTCTTATAAATAGCAGCCTCAAAGGTATCATACGGTACGTGCAAATTATATACTAAAGCTATACTCTGTTAGAGCATCATATTTTCTCTACAATATTGTTGATTCTCACGTCGGAGAGTTATTGCTGAGATATCCCCCAGCCACCCTTTACGGCGTTTTCTGTTGATCACAAGGCATTATATATCTTTTCTTCAAGAGCAATCCCATCAACCTGAGTCGGAATTCTACTAGCACTACAACAAAAATGACTTTTAACAACGTTTTTAAAACGTTGTAATAGACAAAAGACAACGTTTTTGAAAACGTTGTGTAATCCAACGTTGTCGTAGGGTCCAGTTTTAGACAACGTTTTAAAACGTTGTCTTATGTCTAAGACAACGTTTTAAAACGTTGTCTTAGACCTAAGACAACGTTTAAAAACGTTGTCTTAGATCAAAGACAACGTTTTTAAAAATGTTGTCTTTGATCTAAGACAACGTTTTTAAAACGTTGTCTTAGGTCTAAGACAACATTTTTAAAACGTTGTCTTAGACCTAAGACAACATTTTTAAAACGTTGTCTTAGACCAAAGATAACATTTTTAAAACGTTGTCTTTGGACTAAAACAAAGTTTTTAAAACGTTGTCTTAAATCAAAGACAACGTTTTTTAAAAACGTTGTCTTAAATATATAACAACGTTTTTTGAAAACGTTGTCAATGTTTTTTTTTTAATTTCCTGAGTAACCTATCGTGTTCTTCCCATTCCCGTCCCCGCACATCCACAAAATTACAAATTGAAGTTGGCAAAAAAAAGTTTTTGTATACGAAGCGACAACGTAATTCCATACACAAGCGCACAATATGATGCAAAACTCAACCATTAGCAATGGGTACTCTAATGTACTCGATAAGAGATCTCAGAACATTCATTTTACAACATTCCAGTTTAACCTATCTTGCAAAGGAGATGTATACAATGGAAAAGAATTTGAGAAAGAATAAACAAAAAGAAGGAACAAAGAATTAATACTCGAGAAGTAGACTTCTTGTCGGCCAAATTCATTCTCTCCGATAGTGCTCAAAGAAGTGGATTTCCTACAACTCCTCGAGATATCTCAAGCAATACGTTTTGTCCAAGCTTTAAGGGAAAAATTGCATGACCATTTAGTGCTTGGCAACCAGCTATCAATAGCCTTATCAGATTCACCACATGCCCCGACCCAACTTTCACCCTTCAATACGCTACTATCGTCCTAGAAAAGAAGGCATCGAAAAGATACGCCTTACATTAGAGTAACCATGAGAGGGAATGAGAGAGAGAGAGAGAGATGCAACCATTAAACATATGCATAAAATTAAAAATTAAAAACAAAAATAGATGGACAGAGAAAGAAGAAGATATAAAACCAAACAAGCAATAACCATGCAATATCTACTACAACCAGGAAATAACAAGGTCCGCTAAGTGACAGAAAAGAAAGTAGTTTAGCAAAAGAGTAATTCCAAACATAGCAAGTCAGCTACCTATTGCAAAATTGTAGCAGAACAGAAAACTATATATACAGTTCAAATTGTCGAAGGGAGAATAGGGACATGTATGACAAAGGAATGGCCTATTTTCGTATATTTGCATACCAACTTGGCTACCTTAGAAACACAGTCCTTACATTAATAATTAACTTAGAATGGAAAATTTGAACTCTTAAAGCGACTTTCTACAGAACATGCTTAAGACAAGTTCATTTTAAAAATTGTCTATCTTAATATACCATTTTCTTTCGCATCTTACTATATCAACGGCATCAACAAGCGTGGCAGTAGTGACATGAGGAAAACAAGTAATGAACCAAATTACTAAGAAGATAAACTGAGTAAAAAGCAAGCGGGGCCGAGAAAGACTGACCTAATATGCTTAGGAAGAATTCATTCCAAGAAATATAGTATCACTCATGAAGCTCATGGATCTTGATAAAACAAAATTTTGGTAATTGGATTAAGGATTTCCTATGAATCTGATTTCAATTGAACCCGTACAACACAATCATAAGGCTGCAGCAGAAGCACCTATATCTGCTGTATAAAGTTGTGCTAGAAAGAGTTCACTTAAATCTTAGTAGACATGGAATGAAAAGAATGTACATGAGACTCACTAGATTGTCTTGTGTTCTCAACTTTTTTTTTTTTTTTTTTCGAATGCAGCAACAACAAAAGCGCATGAAGAAGCGGTAGCATTAAGAACCACAAAAGCGGGGAGCGAAGCAGCAACAACGAGAACATGATAAGGGTAATTTTATTACTATAAACACCTCGCACTTTTTTTATTTAATTTATTTTTAGCTGCACGTAAATTGGCTACCTACGTATTATGACTTCTCTTAAGCCAACCTCCTCTCAATCTACAAGATATGTAGCGAGTTAAGGGAAAATGAGTTCACTTATCCGCAACAAATTCAGGGAGAATGAGTTCAAATATGCAGATAAATAATGTAGTAGCAGAAGCGTCTTGTGCATAGCGGCGGCCTTGGAAGCATAGCAAGAATAACATCAACATCGATAGCAACAACATCAACATCACTAGCAGCGGAACAACAACAACAACATTAGCAACAAGAAGAACATAATGAATCAAATAAGGTAGTAATGCCCATAATTTGAAACTACCACTAGTTTGTTTTAAAATCGTGAATCTTCTTTACTTGAATAAGTAATTTGATGACGAGATAGAAAGATTTAACAAATGAAACATACTATTGCCAGAAAGATAAATGATGAATATTCACAATATGAACCAAGAAAGGCCGACTCTAGGGAAATTCCAAGAGGTATAACATCTCAAATAAAGGTGAATGAAAGTAGTTTGAGAATAGAGATCTTGAAAATGTTAAGTTAAAAAGTGATAATCCCAAGAATACTTTTCGAACTAATCAATATTATGCTTATCAACATTCCAAACCTTTTAATCACAAATCGACTAAATAGTGATCTCCACAAAACATGGCATGCGAGGTGCATTGTTTACATTTTAGACCAAACTTAGCCGTTATAACCTCGGTGTTTATCTGAGCTGTCCATAATACCCTTCCATATTTGATTTTTAAATCCTAATATTCAACTTTAAGAAGAGATTCTTGAAATGCCAAGATATTTAGCAAAACATGCAAGCCCAGTCCCTAGTTTCTGACACAATTTCCTAAATTCTGCAATAAGAACATAAACAAAAGGCATCTGAATTACTTTCCACAATGACGTGTTGTGGCTAAAATCAGATGCATATCAGATTTAAACATAGAATGTTCTAATCTGGTCAAATATGTTATTATATGTGTGTGTTATGTGTAATTATATGTGTGTTATGTGTTATTATATGTGTGTGTTATGATATTTCTAATTTCACTTGTACCCTGTATCGTCCTTTGTGCATTCATAATGAAAATTCCACTCTTTAAATTTTGGACGACTGCATGTAGGCAAAACCTGTTCCATAGAACCTAGTGAAGCCAAGGTGGGGACTTAATTTTTTGAAGCTAGCGTCAAGGCTTGGGTTGACTGGAATTTGTCCAAAATAGATGTTCTAATATAGTGTAGGCTACTTTGTAATTGATCTTTGTGGAAGCTGTTAGGTGGCTATGTATGAAGGAAAAAGGAGGCTCATGCATGATACATCGGAAGTGTCCCTTACTCCACTCAAGAAATCTTGGGAGTTAGATTGAGGAGGCCTTAGAGAGTCTTATATTTTGTAAATTCAAGGAGGGTCTCGGATCAAGGAATCCTTTGTTACAATCTTCTAGGTGTATCTTTGGTGGTGGGAAGAATTAAACTATCAAGGACCGAGACTTGCGGCAAGAAATATATATTTAACAGAATCAACAAATCCAACCACAAGGAGAAATCAGGTTTAATGTGGTTTCCCAAAAACAAATGCTTAGGCTACATCCACCTCTGTCAGTTGTGCATCCACCTCTAAACTGCAATGACAGAATTTCAAAAACTAAAACAAAGAAAGAGCTAATTAATATGAAGATGAATCCACTTGCATATTCACTTGCAAAACTTTTGCATTCTCCTCTTAGTGGACAAGCATTGCAATTTGGATTTATCTTTGTGCAAATGACTGATTAATTTATTTTAATGTCCAACTACATATAAGCATTTTAACATGTGATATATAGAAACAAATTTTCTTTTAGGATCTTGAATAAAATTAAAATGGGCAATTAAGGTACCTTTCGAAGGTAATCATCCGAAAATGTAGTGTATTCGAAACGAGTTTGTGTCAACCTTGATGGGGAAGAAATAGAGCACATAAGATATTTAGAGTAAGTTCAAATAGAAGGCTCCATACTTACGACACTAAAGATCATCTTGGAAAAGCGCATCTTTGGAGTGTCAAAAGCCGTATGCATTCTACGCTTTCGTTCCAAGTCCTCTTATGCTCAATAAGAATTCCCTACAGGAAATGAAAGATACTCATATAGTGATGAGATTTTGTTTACAAGAATCAATTCCCTTAGGAAGTTAATTAGGACAGGTTCACCCCTGCTTCTATGAAAATGTCTTAAAATAATTTAAACTTATAGTAATAACAACTTAATGATCGGATCTATTTAGAAAGTGCTTCTTACTTTGCTCACTCATGTGGAAGATCTCTCAACCATTCCAGTCGAGACTTCCATGTTCCTCCTTTAAACGGCGTAGGCATTTACGCACAAGTTGAGAATCAAATAGGAGCGTTATTAGTCACATCGTCAACTTGTAAATCAATCAATCTTAAAGCTCTAAGTAGTTTAAGTATTTCCTTTCCGATCATGTGTATGTATAGAGGTAGCTACCTTGATTACGGAAGCAAGCTTATTGTTCATGCCTCGACACTCGATGGCTTGAAACCTCACCGAGTTCCGCACGCTTAGCGCACACACGTCTAGAGCATCCTTGCGTAATCATCAATATCCATATGGTTATCACTTGCCTCCTCGGCCTTGGTAGATGATATCCTCGGTCTTTCCCAATCAACCTTGTTCTCTTCTTTTACCTTGCGGGCCTTCCCTTTTCTGTTTTCAAATTTGTTTTTCTGTCAAGATCTTCATATATATTGATCGGTCAAATTTCCTTTTCTTTATCGTTGGACTCTCTCCATTCTCTATTTTATTCTTCAAGTAACTGCTCCTGGATTTCTTCACAACTCTCTTTGACCTTGTTCCTACTTCTGATGGTGAATTTTTTGCTGTTGGATATTTTTCTGCAAGACTCATGAAGGCGGAGCTGCAGCAAGGACTATATATTAGGAGACTACGTAACAAGAGCTCGAATTTCATGCATGGTTTCTCTATTTGTACTAGGATTTTTTTTAATTTGAATTTTTAAAAAGAATCATTTAACATAGTTTAGTTTCTGAAATTGCGTACTATGACTTACCTTGAGAGATTATCACTAATATTTTGGGCGAGGAAAGCTCCTCGAATCTACAATGAACCTTTCCACCGTGAGAAAGGTCTATTCCCTGTAAGGATCAAGATTAATTATAATGTTAGTTTCATGTAGTAGAGACTACAAACTGTCTTTAACCTCTTAGGCAGAGAGAATGGACAGAGAACATTTGATTGTGTATGTCTGCTTAAGATAGTATCGACTAATCCATGACTAATCCATCAGCACAAATTGTACAATGAAATGGACTCCATAGTAGAAAATAATAACATGAGAAGATTATTGTATCCAAAAGCGTATGTAATTATCATTCACGTCGAATTTGTTGGTACTTTTTGCACAGTGTTCAACATCACAAGGCAACCTGTAGATTGGGTCTTTAGCGGCGGGAAGCAAGAATCAACCTTGAGTTCTCTAGAAATTTAATGTGGTTTTTCCACCGCACAATATGTAGGGATAAAACAATCACATTAAGGAAATACGAATATATTAAAGTGCATTAAAATATAAAGTTAATCCAACACACTATTCCATTGAAGGTGAAGCAAACAAGTAACAATCGATATATGAGACTTGAGAAGAACATAAACAAAATAAAATACAGTGAGTCAAGGCAACAAATCTCTCAAGTAATTACACAACTCAAAGAAGAATTATTAACCTGAGGGCTCGGTATGCTCGCCAAACTTGGAGAAACCCAAATAAAAAGATTACCTCATACATGATAATCGGCTCTGGATCATCCGGCGGAAATAAATCAATATTGTCGGAGAAATAACATAAATTAAACACTAAATTCAAAGTAGTATATGTGAACGTTGCCAAAAAAATTAAAAATTGTTGAAATGAAAGCCCCTAACTAATTTTATAGATGACGTAAGTTATAGCCAAAATTTCAAAATTGAAATTTAGGGCTTTTTATATGAATTTAATAAAAACTCACAAATCAATGTGCTTGAAAGTAACACTCATATTAAGTTAATTTGATTTCTCAAATTAGGGATTTTTTCATAGTAGAATAAGAAAGAGGTACGAGTAACATAATAGCGTGATATAGCCGGAATTTGTAATAAAAAACAAAGAGAGTGGTAGATGGAGAGAAAGAAACTTAGAGAAAAGAGAAGTAGATGAAGAAGGAGGCGATGTGCGTGAGACGCTTGTGTATGTGAATGTGTGAGGCTGTGGTAGACTTACAAGGGAAGGGAGGGGAGGAGAGAAGAGATGGAAAAACGGGCGATATAGTCGTCGCCGATAAGGACGACCGTGCGGAACGATCCGGAGAGAAAGAGATTTGGAGATTTTGGGTTATTGGCTTATTTGGGGATTTCCTTCAAGGAGACGGGGTGTTGTTGGCGGTAATTCGATTTTTGGGGGATTTTGGGGTTGGGTGGTGGAGGGAGTTTCAATTTGTTGATTGAAATTTAAATGGTTTTACACAACGTTTATAAAGCAAACGTTGTCGATGTCGTGAAAATGGACAACGTTTTTAAAAACGTTGTCTAAAAGGGAATTTTTGACAACGTTTTTTAAAAAACGTTGTCTAAAGTGCCTTTTTTAACAACGTTTTTTAAAAAACGTTGTCGAAAGTTCCCTTTTAGACAACGTTTTTTAAAAAACGTTGTCTAAAATGCCTTTTTTAACAACGTTTTTTAAAAAACGTTGTCTAAAGTGCCCTTTTAACAACGTTTTTTAAAAAACGTTGTCTAAAGTGCCTTTTTAACAACGTTCTTTAAAAAACGTTGTCTAAAGTGCCCTTTTAACAACGTTTTTTAAAAAACGTTGTGCAAAAAACGTTGTTAAAAGTCATTTTTGTTGTAGTGTAGACTACACACGTGGACCAGGCGTGATCACCAACACCTTTTTTTGCGTGATCATGGCCTATCTAGAATATTGGATTAGTTTTATTTATATTCTTTCTGATAAACAAAGAAAAATATATTAAAAATAGGAAAACATGCAGAAGACGGATGAGACCATAAAATAGGAAACGAAGCCCGCTGCAAAGATATTGTATTACTCCCTCCGTCCCTAAATTATTGTCTGAGTTGTCCAGACACACGGATTAAAAAAACTCAATTGACTTGATTATTAATATTAAAATAGTATTGAAAAAGTGTGTTGTTTCCTTTAATGCCCATATGTATGTGGCCCATAATTAAAGTAGGAAGAAAAAGTAAGGGTAAAATAGTAAAAGTGATGTTATAAAAAGGAAAGTTTCAAACAAGACAATTATTTTGGGACGGACGAAAAAGGAAAGAAAGACAATAATTTAGGGACGGAGGGAGTAGTTTTTTTTTTTGAATTTTTTCTATTTTTTAATTTAATTTTATATAATATAATTAAAGTTCTTTTTTTTCTCTCGTAATATATCTGCCTTGCCTCAATCAAAATTCAAAATTCATCAATGGGTTGAGACCGGCTTAATATTTATTGTCATCCACTCATTCTCATTGAGTACATAAGTGGTAGAAAATGGAATTAAAGCAAGCATTGTGGATATGGCTAATTATGGATTCGACATTTAACTAGTGTCTTGAGCTAATGGTTTGGTTCAGCTGTTTCTCACAACTTGACAACTCCGTCCGTTCCTAATTAACTCTAGGAATACGGATTAAAAAAAATTAATTGACCATATTCCCTTATTATAAATATTAGTATTATTATAAATATTAGTATAGTATGTAGTTTTATTTAAAGTTATTGCACACGTAATCATAATTAAAGTAAGAAGAAAAAGTAACAATAAAGTTGTAAAATTATTTTCCCAAAAACGAAAGTTTAAAAACAAGACAAATACTCACCCGTTCAGAACAAAAGTACACTTTCCTTTTTAAATCAACATGTGACTAAATCAAATCAAACTTTTATATATTTTACTTATGTTTTAGGAAATAAATTTTTATTAATTAAAAACTACCTTAATTATACTATAGATAACAATTTTTACAACTTTGCAAAAACAGCTAAATTTATGTAAATTATTGGTCAAATTTTAACTAAATTGAATAAAAAAATCAAAAATAGACTTTTTGCCTGTAATGGAGGGAGTATTTTGCAACAGACAAAAAAATAACGCATGATAATTATTTTTGAATGGTGGGAGTACATAATTAGCATGGTTTACACATGTTAATATGTAACATAAGACATAATTAGCATGGTTTCCTAAAAGGGAGTATGTAACATCTCAATCAAACTGGACTAAGAACTTGATCATGTACAGAACTCGCTTATTATGGGGCCTCAAACCCAAGTTTTCACCTACAAGTTACAGATTATCATCCGTGGACAAACGAATGAAGCCCATGAGTGACCCATAAAAGCAAAAAATAAATCGTATTACAGATGCGTAACCGAGCTTGTAAAGTTGTAAATCTGGCTTTCTACAGACTACAGATCACATGTGACGAATAAAGCCCAACATACAAAGCAACAGGCTCCAGCTAGGCCCATATTATGAGATGTAAAAAGGGCAAAATTTGGAGCGTTACCTTTTAATGAATGTTCAACCACTTTAGTCTCTTATAATTGTTTTAAACTGAAAATTGACATTTTGTTGTGAAATATCGTCTATACATTGCAAAATAAAATTGATGCATCTTGGTTCAAAGTTTTCATTGCGATACACAAAATTGTACTAAAAAGTATTTTTTTTGTTGCATCGCAATGCATGAAATTTCCTTAAGAGTTCAAAATGAGCGTCACGCCCATAATTTTGGCCTTCACGCCTATTCTAAAATTGATGCATCGCGATACATAAAATTAATGCATCGTGATGCACAAAATTGATGCATCGCGGTGCTTAACATTATACTAAAAAGTAATATTTTCGTGTATCGAGATGCACAACTTTTTTTTCTGATGCACAACTTTATCACAATGCACAACTTTTAATCGATATTACAATTGCGATGCATCAAAAATATGCATCACGATGCACAAAATTATACTAAATTATACAATTTTTTTCAACCGTTTAAGTCTATTTTAAATGATAAATTGACCAATTATTTCAAAACTGCCCTTATAACATTTTAAAACACGTTTTAAGCTATGTATACCTTGAATTAAGGATATTTATTAAGGGTATGAAATCACAATGGAAAAAAAATCGAGATTTACAGCAGTAAATCAAGGTATACATAGCTTAAAACGTGTTTTAAAATGTTATAAGGGCAGTTTTGAAATAATTGATCAATTTATTACTTAAAATAGACTTAAACGGTTGAAAAAAATTGTGGTAGGCTAAAGATTAAAAACTCTACAAAAAGTACCTGCCCGCAATTATTATATATAAAAACCAATTTCTAACGGAGAGACGACCACTGGATCCCCACAGGAAAAAACCATCGTTTTCTTTTGGGCCTTGGCAAATTCATATCTGTGGCCAATTAAAAATCGTAATGAACTCTGCTGGGTCAGGTTAAGTTGCCAATTTACCACCAATCTAGCCCATGTCTGGCTGATTGATTATCACTTTTCTTAGGGTTAATTATAGTGCCCTCCCCTGAGGATTGGTCAAATTAGATAATATGCAGAGTAACCTGTTTGGGTATAAATTGAACTGTTGCGTTCTTAAAATAAATTCTTGTCTATTTTCTATAAATTTGGTGAAATAAATTATAATACGAGTATCATTTATAATTTGAACCCAACCTATTGAAATTTTCAAGGGATGGACATTGGTTTTGGTGGAGTTCCCAAATCTCATCACTGTCATTTGTCAAGACTTCAGTCCATGAAACACGCCAGCCTGACCAACAACATCCAAATAGCCAACACAAATTCGAAGAAATAGACAAACATGTTGCACCAAAATTATAACTTCTGAAAACATTGTGAAAAAAATCAAAAGAGAAGCTCGCAGTGTATGCATACACAACAAGAAACAGAGCTACCAAAATCCAAGAACTATGAAAAACGTAAAAGCTGTATAACTGATGTAGCTCAAATGGAATGCTATTTCTCGATAGAAAGGGCCTTTCTTTGCTTGTGGGTATCGCTTGGTAATTTCACATTGGTAGCCAATCCAATAGTCTCAAGAAATTTTATTACGTACCAAGTCATGTCGATTTCCCACCATTCTAGTCCCTGTCTAGCTGAGTACTCGAAAGCATGGTGATTGTTATGCCACCCCTCTCCAAATGCAAGCAGTGCTACCCACCTACATATACAAACAACCATTTATTCGGTTAATATTTCCCAAAAATCAAACCTCTTACCAGGCTTAAGTATAATTTTCACCAATTATTTCTGGAAAGGTCGCCAGTGTTCCAAGTCTGATATCCCCACACATGGCAAGCTGAATTCACTAGTAAAGTAATGTGCAGCACCCATACAAACCTCACACCCTGCAATTCCATATCATAACATAAATATGTGATACATAGAAGAATATATCTGACAATTACAAGTTCATAATGGCCACCTAAACTAAGCGAAGCAAAACAACAGATTAAAAGATAACAAGTTGTAGTATGTGATTTGATTCCAAAAAACATAATCCATTAATCACAGGTTGAAGTTTTTTTTTTTTTTTAATAATTTTTTTTTATATATATAAATTTTTTAAAGGTTGGAGGGGACATATAGACCTTACCGCAACCCTTATTATTATTACGAATTTATGCCTTGAAAGGTTACAATTAACTATATAGTGTCTTTGGTGTGGCTAGAACATAGGGAGTCTTGTGTAGAGCTTTAACACTCGACCTCTCTGGTAAGAGAAGTGAACAATACTAAACGGGCCTTTGGTGATGCTTGAACAACAATATGCCTTGGTAAGGCTTGAACACCCGATTGTTTATATATCGGGGTGTCTCTGGTGAGACTTGAACACCAAACCACTTTATTAAGAAAAGTGAGCAATACGGGTCGAAGCTATATATAGTATATAGGTACTTAATTAGAATGATCCTAAATGCTCATGAATCAACTTAACCCAGAGGAAAGTAAGAAAGCATAATCCTTACCAATCCCCACACCACGAAAGGAATTCCCCCCATAGCATATAAGGGAACCGCAATTCCAAACAGATGGAAATAGTAAGTGTTTCGAAGGAACCTATAGAAGGGCTGTTGCTTGAGATCTCCAACGTTGTCTAACCCTCCCAACTGCGAAAATCCGATGATTCATCAGCAAATAAATTATAATTTCACTATATTTTCAACCCAATTCGATCATGTAATGGCTTTGGCATGAAAAATATACCTTCTCCTCAACATAGTCATGGTCAAAGAGCCAAGTTATGTGACTAAACCAAAATCCTTCAATTGGACTATGTGGATCTCTCTCTGAATCAACATATTTATGGTGATGTCTGTGTATACTCACCCAATATATTGGATCCATCTGTTTTTCAAAAATTCAAAATAAATTTCATAAAGCATCAATTTAGTAAGAACAACCTTACTGGCCAACAATATTTTCATGAACTATAAACTTAATGAGGTTATGCTTATGCACGTACGTACCTGGCCAGCTAGAGCCCCACAATAAGCAAAAACATACTCGAGCCATTTCGGAAGCGTAAAGCTTCGGTGGGTAAGATTCCGGTGATAAGAAAGTGTAATACCAAAAAGTCCGGTCACAACATATAGTCCAACAGCTACCCAAAATGCACCCCAATTGAACACAAACGGCGCATAGAGACACAACGAATGCACAGCTATCGACCCACAAGCAACGCTCACGTCTGAGCTATTCCATTTCCGACCACTATTCGCATTCCTCCTCCTTCGTTTAACCTTCACATCTGATAACATTACTCTTCCTCCATAATCAGATTCGTTGCAACTTTTTGCCACCGATGTTTGACTCATTGGAAATGCTCTTTCGTTATTAAGTGTCAAGTGCAACTATATATACGATACGAGAAATCAGAAAGTGCCTGGCCATGCGCGGCTCCTTCCCTGTTTCCTTGACCTTGTCAATTCAAGATTGAAACAAATAAGGCAGCCGGCAAAGATGGGGAAGACTTTGCTTTGCAATTAAGGGAGTGCCTCTGCCTCCTTTCCTTATTTCACCTCGGACAGTGTGATTCTTTTTCTACTACCCGATCTTTGGGTAAAAAGCACCGCTACCCCTGTGGTTTGGCCAAGTTTCAATGCCCCCTAAAAAATGTGTTGGCCGACTCTGTGCCACCCCTTCCGTCAAATTCTGTTACTTTGACCAATCAATAAGGGGTAACATAGTCATATCACTATCAATCTTTCCTGTAAAGAAGCTAATCAATATTAAAAAGTTTGAACACTTGTCTCCAAACATTATAATGGAAAGTCAAACCCAATAAAGATCAAAAGGTTGGTAAAACAAAAAAAAGATGATAGTCTCTCTTTCTTTCCTCGATGAGTTCGTAAGCCTGTAGGTTTATGGGTTTATATCGGACAAGACTAGTTTAAAGAAACGATATTGGGCAACTTTATACCATGACTGCACCTTTGATTAACCCAAGTTTCAAGCTAGAGCTCTCCCAGCTTATTTGATGTTCGATATGATGCCTATTGTCAGACATCGTCTCCTAAACGCGCGGCGTCGAATGATGAAAGTATTAGAAATTCCCGAGAATCTTAAACTCTTGTTTTCGTTCAACTTGAAAAAGCTTGATTTGCTTGATTTTTTTTTTTTAGAAAAACAAAAAAAAAAAAGTTAGATGAGAAAAATCAATAGGCTATTGCAATTGGTGCGCCAACCTCTGCAGGGAGATTCTTAATGAAATATGTAGTTTGCCATTTCGTATAGGTTGTTTGCTGGAGAATCCATCGGGAAAGGAAAATTTGAATAATTACAAAAAAATCATGTAATATATTTTTCTTTAGATTTGGGAGATTTTAAAGTGATTTGGTTGACAATTTTCATACAAATGTTAGTAAGGAAATAACCCAATTGGAAATATATATACATATATGTGTGTGTGTGTGTCTATATATATATATATATATATATATATATATACACACACACACACACACACATAGGATTTTATTCTTCTTTTCTGGAGGGAAGACGGGATCAAGTAGTCTAGGTTCACCAAAACTGATAATTTTTGTGACTGAATAAGGAAGTACGTTAAAAAGAAGGGGTCAAGTAGTCTAGGTTTAAGCGTGTAGAAAGTGTGAATTTATTTTCTTTTCTTTTTGAAGGGTATTTTGGACTTTACGTAAGTTTAATGAAGGCCAACAGTGTCCTTTTGATTGTACAGGGGCATAAAAGTCTTCTAAGATAGTCAAAGATATCAAACAAGACGGTCAAACTCACAGAAGGGGTGACAGTGAGAATGATCAAACATTTTTAGGGGGCGATGAAATTTGGCCAAACCTCAGTGGTGGCGTTGCATTTTATCCAGATATTTTGAAAAAATATCTCATTATGCGAATCGCTATGTAGCATTGTTTTACAAGGTTCGCCAACCAATTGCCACACACGCTATAATATTCACTTAGTTTAAAAGCAAGTGTTGTTTTACCTAAAATAGTTTATTTTAAATAAGTATTGTTTTATCTTCTTTCAATGTTATTTTTTCTTAATTTATTTTTTTAACTACCTCTAAAACAAAAATTAAAAATATTAAATAGGGGTATATTTGTTGACATATAATTTTTTTTTTTAATATGTTTACACAATTTTAAAATTATACTTATTTTAAAACGGAGGGAGTACTAATTTATATATAAAGTGGATCCATATAAACAAAGATACTTTTAAGTGAATTTAAAACTATAACCTTTTGCTATTAAATAATTTTTCTCCGCAACTTTTCATGTGCTCTGAAAAGCTAATTATCCGGACTATGTTTTTTTTTTTTTTAATTATCACGAGTTGCATGAATATGCTTATGCTTGAGTTGAGATCTAGTTCTGGTTGCATAACTCAGTTTCTCTCTCTCTCCTCTTTATTAAACTAGGGAGTATTGATGTAGGTTTTTCCTAATTACTTAATTCCTGAGTCGTCGTAATTTTTCCTCTCTCATTTTTATATGGTTGGAGTGTGGGGCTCTCGGAGGAAGAAATTTCTCCTTTTGAAACAGGAGTATTGAAGTAGCTAATGCCACATCAGATGACTTTTTTTTTTTTTTTTTTCTTAGTGAGTGTCCTCTTTATTAATTAAATAGAAAATGGTGGAGTAATCATCTACCGCTACCGAAAACGTGGATCGGCATAGGCCATGTCATGTAAGAGCAATAATGTAATATTTGAAAAAAGGAAGGAAAAACCACTTAGCTGACGTTTGTTTGTTTGGTTCAAATAAATGGTCTTTGTAAATTCATTGTTTGGGCGGTATATATGAAATATTCTGTCCGTTCCTAAATTATTATTTTGTTTAATTTAGTACATGGATTAAAAAATAATAATTAATTTGATTATTAATATTAGTTTAGAGTATAGTTTCTTTTAATGTTCAAATGTATGTGACTTAAAATTAAAGTAGAAAGAAAAAATAAGGGTAAAATTATAAAAGTATTGTCCTAAAAAGAAAATTTTTAAACAAGACAATTATTTTAGGACGGACGAAAAAGGAAAAAAAGACAATAATTTAGGTACGGGGAAAGTACAACTTGTGATTTCATATTTGGTGGTACATAAAAATATTGAAGAGTGGTTTCAAAAAAAATAAAATAAAAAATTATTGAAGAGAATAAAATGAAAATGTCAATCAATGACCACATTACCCTCCTTGTAGTGATTCAAGTCATCCACTCCTTAATTTTATTTTATTTTAAATATCATCAATATATTCAAAAGGAAAATAAAAGTGAAGTGAATTAAAAAAAATAATAATAAGAATAAGAATTGAAAGGAAGGTGTCTGCCTTTCAATAAAAGAAAGATATGGATCCTAAATTTAATGTACTAATGGAAGGTGGTGTTTTGCCATATATATATATATATATATATATATATATATATATATATATTTAATGGTTACTTTTTTATTTAACCATTAATAGTTACTCTCATTTTCAACCATTGGATCAAAAATTAAAGATTGAGATTTAATTCATTAAATGACTCACCTACTTGCATTAATTGTATTTTTCAACTAACCATTAAATCTCAACCTTTAATTTTTGATCAAATGGTTAAAAATAAGAGTAACCATTTATAGTTAAATAAAAATAACCATTAAATACTCCCCATATATATATATATATATATATATATATATATATATATATATATATATATACCATACTATTAGTATTTTGTTGTTTTATAGGAGTATCAATGATCAACAGTCAAAGCAGCAGATTTTTAATAAATAATCAAAAAGTCGTAGTCATTTCTTACAATGACAAAACAAAAGTCGTAGGTTTAGCCAAGCCAAGCCATGCAAAGCAGTCGGTGGAATTTGATCATCATCTATTTATTTCTCTTGCTTTTTGACACATGCCGGTTGTTGTGACTTTTTGTCGTTCGTGCACGGATGTAAAATACAAATACAATTTTAAATATTAAAATTTATATAACTAATCTATGAGGATCTCACCAAGACGCTTAATATATTACGGTAGGGGTGGGGATAATACTTTATCTACTCTATGAGAATAAATCTAATATTATTATTATAATCTCTAAAAATCGCAAATACCAAATTAGTTAGTATAGTGTAATTAATGGAAAAATATGAACAATAATAATAATAGAACATAAAAGGGAGAAAAGAAACAATGAAGAAGCAAAGCTTCTTCAATGGCGACGCTTTGCTTCTTCCGTCGCCGGCTTCAATCGAAAAACAAAGGCTCAGAATTTCACTTTGAGCAATGTCCACCGGAGTGATCCACAAAGTACACTCTACAGGTTCCAAGGTGAAGCCCCATTTCTCAAGCAACAACTCGGTAACTCCGACAAAATCCGGCGACACAAAGTCACCGTCACAAGTCCCACTTGTTCACAACCACCGGAGATAACCACTCCGTATACCACCAAACTAAAATCTCTCTTATACACACGAACGCACGGTGAGATGAGAGAGAGAGAGGCCGATTTCGGTTGTAAAGAGGAGAGAGAGAGAGAGAGAGAGAGAGCAAACTTGTGTTCAATCGGCTTAACAATTCGGTGGTCGGGGTCTTTCTCACAAGCCCCAACTCACGATCTCAATCGCCGAGCTAACAACTCCAAGAAACTCACCAAACAAAAATACCCTCACACACACTACCTTACAGGTTCACACACAATAAGGAATGAAAGAGTATCCCGATTTCTTGTTTGCAAAGGGAGAGAGATAGAGTAAGCTTGTGTTCATCAATCGGCTTTGGTCTTATTGGGCGAAGAGAGCTTCGCCATTTAAAGGGAGAAGAGCGCGGAGGAGCGCACCGATCGAGGGGGAATCGCACAGGCGGTTTGGGGGAAACCAATGAGATTGGTCAACAAGACAAAGAGACACGGGATAAAATGAAGGGGAGTCTCGGTTTTGCAAGGGAGAAATGGGTAGGCCGCCAGGGAGTGGGCCGTGGGTTTGGGCTCGGGAATGGGTTGCCCTATTGGGCCTCCAAACATTCCAACAATCTCCACCTTGGAACAAGTGCTAGTTCACACAACATGGACTCACAGGACTTTTTAATAGATGGGAAACATCATCGCCTTAAACCGAAATAGAACGTGTTCCAACACTAAGTAAAAAAATCACGGACAGCATACACAAAGTATGCAAAGGAAATAACCAATCTATCTTGCTCCACCGCACAAAGCAGGAGCAAGATAAACACCACAGCAAACACTAAGTAAGCAAGGATTTTAGCAATCTATCTTGCTCCACTGCACAAAGCAGGAGCGAGGTAGACACCATAGCAAACACTAAGTATGCAATGGATTTCATGAGTGTAACACAAGCACACACACCATCAAATTTCAAAATATTTAAATAAGTTTGAAATTTAGAAACAGGTAAACATTTAGTGCCCATGTCCGCAGAATTCAAATCTACATACCCTTTTAACTTCACACCTTCAGAATATTTAGAAAATTTTAAGTCATACTTCAAAGAATATTTTAAATATCTCAACAGCCATTTAACACTTTGTCAATGTGGCATTTCAGGATTAGACATGTATCTACTTAAACAGCTTAAGGCATAAGCTAAGTCAGGTTTAGTACTAACCATTAAATACATGACGGATGCTATGGCATTTGAATATGACACATTTTCCATTTCTTTCAATTCTGAATCAGATTGGGGAGACTGGCTTTTACTCAGGATGAAATGACAAGTAAGAGGCACATTGACAGATTTCATATTTTCCATCTTAAATTTACTCAAAAACTTTTTCACGTAGGAAATCTGGTTGAGAGAAATCATGGAATTTTTTCTATCCTTAACAATGTTCATACCCAAAATCTTTTTGGCATCTCCTAGATCTTTCATGTCAAAATTATCACAAAGACATTTTTGCACATGCTCAATTGACTTAATGCAAGGACCAATTAACAGCATATCATCAATATAAAACAACAAGAACACATATGCAACAGAGTTAACTTTAAAATACAATAAATGATCATAAGAGCTACATTTAAAGTTCAAACTTCCCATGCACATATCCAGTTTCTTGTTCCACATTCTAGGAGATTGTTTCAGCCCATATAAAGATTTTTTCAAACAAACATGTTCAAGATTTTTCTTGTCAATAAAGCCTTCAGGTTGTCGCATGTAAATTCTTTTATCCAATTCACAAATTCTTTCATCCAATTCACCATGTAAAAACACAGTTTTAACATTCATTTGTTTTAACTCCTCTCAATCAAATTTCACAACCAAAGCAAGCATGACTCTGATAGTAGTGAACTTGACAACCAGGGCAAAGATTTTCGTATAATCTATCCCCTCTTTTTAAGTAAATCCTTTAACAACTAACCTAGCCTTACAGCGTACAAATTCAGATTCATATTTGGGCAAAAGTGTCCAAGTTTAATTAACATGCAAGGAATTCATTTCATCCATCATAGCATTTAACCACTCAACTGAATTAGCATATTTCAAGGCTTCTTTGTAAGTTTTGGGTTCACTACAATTGTCAATTGATTCAAATACGCTAAACACATATGAGGCCATATCATCAAATCTAGATGGTTTTCGAATAATACGCCTAGGTCTATCCCTAGCAAGTTGATAATCATCTAGATTATGATCTTCAGGAATTTCAATCCTATTATCTTCCTCATTTTTAGTTTCAGAATTAACAGTTTCGTCATTCACAATTTCAGTTTCAGCATACACTTCATCTTGG
Organism: Platycodon grandiflorus; assembly: GCA_016624345.1. Lineage (NCBI taxonomy): Eukaryota > Viridiplantae > Streptophyta > Magnoliopsida > Asterales > Campanulaceae > Platycodon > Platycodon grandiflorus. Next base: position 8,146,312 of record CM028362.1, read on the forward strand.
TTGTTATCATTCTCAATTCCATTTTTAGTTTGTGCACTAGTATTAGCATCAAAAGAACCTACCACATAGGGATGCTTCATCTCATTAGGAGCATGGGGAGGGGGAACATTATCAACAAGTATAGGTTCAGCAGGAAGCAAACAAGAAAATTCAGTTTCATTAAAAACCACATCCCTGCTTATGGTAACTTTAAAACCATGTTCTTCTTTCAACCACAGTCTATACCCTTTCACCCTCTCGGGATACCCTAGGAAAACACACCTAGTAGCCCTAGGTCCAAGTTTATCATTCTTTTAATGAACATAGGCAGACAACCAAAAACTTTTAAATTTGAGAGATCAATTTCCTTTTCGAAGAAAACGAGCTTCAGGACACTTTCCATGTAAAGGAACAGAAGGAGACCTATTAATGATATAGGCAGCAGTTATGACTGCTTCTCCCCAAAACCTTTTCTAAAGTCCAGAGGTCAAGAGCATAGCTCTAACTCTATCTAGCAGGGTTCTATTCATGCGCTCCGCGACACCATTTTGTTGCGGATTGTAAGGCACAGTTTTGTACCTTTGAATACCATGTTCAGTGCAGAAGTTATCGAATTCTTGATTGCAGAATTCTAACCCGTTATCAGTTCGAAGCACTTTCAATTTCTTCCCAGTTTGATTTTTAATCAAAACTTTCCAATTTTTGAATTTTTCAAAAACATCAGATTTATGTTTCATTAAGAAAACCTAGACTTTTCTCGAAAAATCATCAATGATAGACAGAAAATATCTGTTTCCACCTTGAGTGGGGACACTCGAGGGACCCCACACATCCGCATGGACATACTCAAAGATTTTCTTACTAGAAAATTTGTTTAGGGGAGGGGGAGGAAAACTTACTTTATGATGTTTGCTTTTAACACATATATCACAAAAAGGTAGACTAGAAAATTTTTCATTACCAAAACATCCATTTTTGTGTAATATTTCTAGACCTTTATTACTCATATGCCCTAGTCTTTTATGCCATAACATTGTCTTATCTTCTTTAACAAGATTAGCACAATTTTCATCAAAAAACATAGGAATAGCAACACATACATACAAGTTATTGCGTTTTTCAGCCTTAGCAACAACTAAAGAAGCCTTTAATATTTTCATAACGTCTTTTTCCCATTTACCCTCAAAACCCTCATCTTCTAACGAGGCACACGAGATCAAATTATTGCACAAGTTAGGAACGTGTCTCACATTTTTCAAATTTAACACATATCCGAATCAAGTTTTAAAGATATATCACCAATTCCAAAGAATGACACATTTTTCTCATTAGCCATCGACACGAGATCCAGCTTGCACTTCTTTATAAGAAGTAAAATAGTTTTTAAAAGGAGTCATGTGAAAAGTACAAGCAGAATCAACAAGCCATTCATTTTTGCAATTTAGCACAGAATGCACAAAATTCACAATACTTTCACATGCGTCAACAACCATAAAAACATCTCTGTATCACTATTCGAGGCTAAGTTACGGTCATCTTCTTTGTTTTTCCGTGTGATATTTCTTTCTTGAGTTTGTGCAATCTTTCCTAAAATGACTGTCTCGCCACGCTTATAGCAGGTTCTAGATTTTGACCTACTACGACTTCTATGCTTATGATTTCCAAAATTATGATTTTGGTTTTGATTACTATGACCATTGTTTCTTTCAAGTTGTCTACTAAACTCATTCATTTCAGCCCTAATCTCTTCTTTATCAGATTCGACGAAATTTAACGTCACAGTTTTGAAAACCATTTCTTTAATTAAAATCCCTTTCATTTTTTGTTGCCAAATAGAAAAGTCCAATTTTCCATTAAAAGGTTCCAAATTATAAGACGCTGAGTTTGCCATTTTTAAAGACAACACGGAACAAAAAATAGTAATCAAAAAATAATATCATAAGCAAATATCCAACAAATCCATATGTCAAAAAAAAAAAAATTAGAGCACCACGGAATAACAATTTTACGCAAGCAATTAAAAAACTCAACACCAAATTTAAGGGAAATAAATTAAGGAGTTTTTAGAAATTGCTCACCCAGAAATCCTTGACTAGGATTTCTAATTTTTGATTGGATTTGAAGACCACCGTACCGTACGCGAAGTTAACCCGGTAGCTCTGATACCACTGTTGTGACTTCCCGTCGTTCGCGTACGCGGTGTAGGAGTACAAATACAGTTTTAAATATTAAAACCTATACAACTAATCTATGAGGATCTCACCAAGACGCTCAATAGATTACAGTAGGGGTGGGGATAACACTTTATCTACCATATGGGAACAAATCTAATATTATTATTATAATCTCCAAAAAACCTGCAAATACCAAATTAGTTAGTATAGTGCAATTAATGGAGAAATATGAACAATAATAATAATAGAATAGAAAAGGGAGGAAAGAAACAGCGAAGAAGCAAAGCTTCTTCAATGGCGACGACTTTTGCTTCTTCACTGTCGCCGGTTTCAATCGAAAAACAAAGGCTCAGAATTCCACTTTGAGCAATGTCCACCGGAGTGATCCACAAAGTACACTCTACACAGTTCCAAGGTGAAGCCCCAATTTCTCCGGCAACAACTCCGGTAACCCCGACAAAATCCGGCGACACAAAGTCACCGTCACAAGTCCCAGCTCCATTCACAACCACCGGAGATAACCACTCCGGTATACCACCAAACTAAAATCCCTCTCTTATACACACACACTCACACAGCAACGCACAGTGAGATGAGAGAGAGAGGCACTGATTTTAGTTTGTAAAGAGAGAGAGAGAGAGAGCACAAACTTGTGTTCAATCGGCTTAGCAATTCAGCGGTCGGGGTCTTTCTCACAAGCCCCAACTCACGATCTCAATCGCCGAGCTAACAACTTCAAGAAACCCACCAAACAAAAACCACCCTCATACACTACCTCACACGTTCACACACAGTGAGGAATGAGAGCGTATCCCGATTTCTTGTTTGCAAAGGAGAGAGATAGAGTAAGCTTGTGTTCATCAATCGGATTTCGGGTCTTATTGTGCGAAGAGGAGCTTCGCCATTTAAGGAAACTAGCGGCGGAGGAGCGCACCGATCGAGGGAATCGCAGGCGGTTTGGGGAAACCAATGAGATTGGTCAATGAACAAGCAAAGACATGGGATAAAATGAAGGGCGTCTCCGGTTTTACAAGGGGGGAAATGGGTGGGCTGCCAGGGAGTGGGCTGTGGGTTTGGGCTCGGGAATGGGTTGCCCTATTGGGCCTCCAAACATTCCAACACGAGTAATTCTTATTTATCCATTCCGAAGGAAGTCATATTCTATACTATAGATAGCAAACAGTTCCAGTCCAGCTTGCTCTTGTCAATTGTCATGAGTCAGACAGGCTCTCAAAACGAATCTTATCCAAGGCATCGGAGCCGTTTCTAAGAGCCTGACGGAGAAATTAATACTATGTCTTTGTTTTTGTACAAAGTGTTGATGAATTAAAATATATAATTGAGACTGATCAACAAATGGTTGATGCATGATCACAGCTTGAAAATCAATTCAAATTTCTTTAGATCTTTAATGGGTGATTTCACATTCGATTTCGTTCCTTATCAAATCTTTCATTCTGTACAGGATCAACGTACGGCAGCCACCCACACGACCGACGATGGATGACGAATGAATTAGAGATCTTACAAGGCAGTGAGCCCCCCTCCTCCTTCATACACCACCCAATCATATTTAACTCTGGACCAATTGAAAGTTGAATAAGAATTTGAAACAATTGAGATTAACTCAATTGTTAAAGAAGAAAAGGAAGAACATGAACAGAATTAAATAAAAGAGAAAATATTCAACACTGTGAGTATAAATGAATAAAAAACCTAATGCACAATCAAAATACCTAACTCACTGGCAGAGATGCAATGATATGGTCACTTCTTGGCTTCTTAATGCTGTTTCACCTGATATTGCATCTAGTTTAGTCTATTTAAAATCTGCTAGACAAATTTAGGAAGATTTGGAGTTAAGATTTACTCAAGGAAATGCTCCACAAGTTTTTACAATTAAGAAAGAAATCATGTCTCTACAGCAAGGAAATATGGATGTAACGACATATTTTACAAAATTTAGAACTCTGTGCGATGAATTTGAGAAAATTAGTGGCATTCCAAAATGTTCGTGCTTGTGTTCATGTGGAAATGACAAGAAATTGGAGGAGTATGAGCATTTACAGAAGGTAACTCAATTTTTGATTGGACTTAATGAGAGTCATGCTGGAATTAAAAGTACCATTCTGACTAGGAATCCCTTACCAAACTTCAATACCACCATGGCTTTGTTGATTCAAGATGAGAAACTTAAAGATTGTTCTAACATTCACAATCATCAAATTACAACACTATCGGCCTTCACCATGTATGCAAAGAATAATTCTCAACAAAGACAATACCAAGGGCAATCTTAAGAAGTCAAGTACAAAAGTAATATTCGCTTTCACCGTGGAGGTACTGGTCATGTTAAGGATTCTTGTTTCTTCATTCATGGCTTTCCAGAGTGGCATAAATTGTATGGTGTGAGGCCTGATCCAGCCAAGATGCCCAAGAATTTGTGGTTAAAAAACTCTGCTCCAGCTCAAGCAAATGCTGCAGTTTCAAATGCTCCTCTACTACCAACTCCAGAAAATATTCAACACTGTGAGTATATTAGTGTGTGTAATCTTCATTCACATATATGTCCTTCATTGTTACACACACACACACACACACACACACACACACAGAGATCTATGTTTATATTACAGACCCTTAACAGAGAAAACAGAGAATAAGCCAAGTTGCTGAAGTCCAACAAACCATGACATCAGACAACATCCTTATGACATCATTTCATAACCAACTCCTTAAACATACACACGCTACCCTTCATCTACGGTGGTACACTCACACCCTTCGTTTGCCTTCTTGCAGTCCATACCCTTGTATTCACTTACCTTATCGGCCCCTCAAGCTTGATGTATGAAACAAGTTGAATACATTAAGCTTGGACAGAAGATGAGCCAAAGACTGAGATGGTAAAGCCTTGGTAAGTAAATCTGCCAATTGATCAGAAGAGGCCACATGAACTGGAAGAATCAACCCAGATTTGATTTTATCCCTCACCAAGTGGCAGTCAATTTCAATATGCTTGGTTCGCTCATGGAACACTGGATTGGCAGACAAATGAAGAGCAGCCTTGTTATCACAAAACATTGGAATTGGAGTGAGATGGGAAACATCAAAATCATGCAGCAAATTAACAAGCCAAACTACTTCACAGGTAGCATTTGCCATACTTCTATATTCTGCTTCACATGAAGACTTAGAGACTGTAGATTGTTTCTTTGCCTTCCAAGAGACCAAAGATTGCCCCAGAAGAACACAGAACCCTGAGAGGGACTTTCTGGAGGTAGGGCACGAGGCCCAATCAGCATCACAGTAAATAGTCAAGGATAGAGAACTAGAAGTAGGGTAGAGGAGACCCTGACCAATACTCCCATTGAGATATCTAACCAAGTGCAGTGCAGCTAGCCAATGAGGCTCTCTTGGACTAGCCAAAAACTGACTCAAAATATGAACAGCATATGTAATGTCTGGCCTAGTGATTGTAAGATACACCAACTTGCCAATTAATCTCCTATACTGTATTGGATCAGTCAAAGGAGAGCCACTATCTGTAGCCAGAGTATGATGTTGTTGCATAGGAATCTTAGAAGTCTTAGCTGTCAAAAAACCTAAATCAGACACATAATCAAGGGTGTACTTCCTCTGATGGAGGCAAATGCCAGCTGCAGATCTGGCAATCTCAATTCCAAGGAAAAATTTAAGAGGGCCCAAGTCTTTAATATTGAATTGAGTGCGAAGAAATGTCTTGACAGAGGTGATAACAGTGGGATGGGAGTGCTACAATCATAGATCTCTTCCATTTGTTGTAATTTGTATTAGTTAAGACTTGAGTCACCAATGTCATCCCTGGATGATCATTGGGGTGGAGATATAGAGGATGTGAGGCTGGAAGAATGAGATTTACCTCAGTTGCTTCATACTCATCAATTTCGACTTCATTCCCAGTTTCAGCTCCTGTAGAATTCAATTCATCTATGATAGGCATGATTCCCAGGCTTGATTGCAATCAACCTTCGAATTGTAGATGAGATATTGCAGAATCGATTAGCTCTGATACCATGAAACAATTGAGATTAACTCAATTGTTAAAGAAGAAAAGGAAGAACATGAACAGAATTGAATGAAAGAGAAAATATTCAACACTGTGAGATATTAGTATGTGTAATCTTCATTCACGTATATTTCTTTCATTGTTACAGAGAGAGAGAGAGAGAGAGAGAGAGAGAGAGATATTTATATTACAGACCCTTAACAGAGAAAACAGAGAATAAGCCAAGTTGCTGAAGTCCAACAAACCATGATATCAGACAACATCCTTATGACATCATTTCATAACCAACTCCTTAAACATACACACGCTACCCTTCATCTACAGTGGCTGTACACTTGACACCCTTCTGTTTGCCTTCTACAGATTTGCAGTCCACACTCTTGTATTCACTTACCTTATCAGAATTAGGGAGGGAAGAAGGCACAATGGGTGAAAGACAAAGGTATTGGGGTAATATATGATAAAATCAAACAAATGTTCACCAGATTGGGAAGGTGTTTGCTTCTGTGGCAGTGGCACGGTCATGGTGAGGGTGGCGATCTTGTATCCACCATTTTTTTTTTGGATGGTCTCGGCAGAGAAAATAAAGGGTTTTATTTCCAACTAAAAAGTTCACTTTTTCATTTTTTTAAAAGTTAATATAAGACTAAATTACATTTAAATCTAACATATATTAATTATGTTTTCAAAACTAAAATCTCATTCACTAAAAAATAATTTAAGAATATATACTAAGAATTAAATCTTATATGACTTTGTACAAATAAATAAATTTACGTCAATTCTCTGTCAAATTTTCATTAAATTAATCCAAAAAAGTTAAAAGTATATTCTTTGATTGAAATAAAGGAAATATTTAAAGAAAATCAATTGAAACTTAACGGAAAATATAGACCGATGTCAAAAAAAAAGTGACCTTAATTGTATGTGGCTATAGTTAGTTACGCTTCGCTTAGTGATGTGAATGGAAAATTTTGAAATTTAGTGTGTCCAAGAAAGTGGTCAAAGTTTCGATGACCTAAAGATGGATGGGTATTGCCTATATAATTATTCAAGAAATGAAATATACTCCATAAATACTAGTAGTAGTACCCCAAAAGTTTATCTCCAAGGTTGGCTAACATTTGTTATTTAAAAATTCAAGCAAGGTACATGTTATTTTCTTAATTTGTATATTTATTTATTTATGATGCTTAGTGAAACTAGTTAATTCCCCGTAATCTTTTCTTTTGATTATATATAGTCTTATCATTTGGAAACTTCTTGTTGACAACATATTCAACGAAATGGAGTTTAAATTCATTCCAGTTGTGCAATGGGAATCAAATATATTAAGTACTTTTGTTCCATCAAATAGTTAGTCTGAGTCATACATTTTTTTTTATATTTTTTATCGGTAAATATAAATCTTATCAGAAAATAAATACAATAGTAGAATATTAATGCCTCAGAAACTACATATGCACCGCACGGGTGCATTTCTAGTCTTCTAAACATCCAAATACTTGCATCTAAAACACCACGTACGGACACTAACAAACAAAATTACACTCGCTGCTACACACATGAAAACTACTACTATTATAGAGAAAAGCTCAAAAGTCAAAACACCTAAAAACTCCCAAAAGGTATGAAAACACAGCCCCATAAAACTCAAGAAACCCAAGCTGCCGACTCGCAATGCCCATTGCCACTGCCTTAAGGATAAAATAAAACACACTCCTGCGCTGCCTGCCGAGCATCCAAATCGAACTGAACAATACCGAAAAGAGAAACAATCACTAAGTTACTGCCACTTCAGTGCATCAATAAAAGAATGATACAGCGATTGACTAGGTGCTCGATCGATGATGGCCGCAGGATACTCCTTTCTAAATACTCCATTGAAGATGATTGCTCGAACCCTCAATTGAGCTAATTGATTCCTTCTATTTCCCCAGTTAGGCTGTGATATTGTGACTTCGTGCAAATGCTTCCTAGCTCAACAATTCACCATCTCAATAATTAATTACCCTCTTCTTGATCAACCCTACCACATAAATCCTAAGCACTAGCTGCATAACAATTCTGCCTTAATTCGCTGATTGCTCTTTAAAAGACCATACATAGATGCACTCTTGGACGCTTTCCTTTCGATTTTGCTCGTGGTTGCCGATTGATCTTTTACTACGATTAGACTGCTTCTTCTTTTGACCACCTCTTCAATTACCTCTTTAGCCATTGCTTCTCGATCCTCCTCGTCTTCGATAGTGACTCCTATCCATTTCCCAAATCTACACAATACATCCGCAGAGCAGAGACTTAAGACTCATAGTCACTACTCGATCTATTCCCCGCCCTAACGACTTGAATTCTTCCTCAAAAGGCGTGTTTCTTCTTCCCCTCCTGAGATCGTAATACTCTAATCTATTTTCTTCCAGATTTTCCCTTGATTTACAAACTTCACTGAAATCTCTTTCCAGTTCTTTGTTCCTCTTCAATAGTTCGCCATACTTGCCAAATGTAATGTAGTTATTATGCATTTACTTGAGCACTCCAAAAATCCTTAGATGACGCATGATTCCCAAATCTGATCACCAGTAAAATAAATAAAAAACCCCAAAAATAATGTAATGACAATTGATGCATGCAAAGCTCGTCAAAGTTAAAAAAATGTAATGTAAGATGAGGCATCTATTTGAGACCCCCAAAACAATTAATCTTGGAATAAATCTGCAAATTTGGGAGCATTGATCTGCAAACTTCTCATCTACTTCTCATTTGTATATCCTAGAATTTACCATTTAAACATCATTGATGATTTCACATTTTCTTTAAACTCTGGGATTAGAAAAGATAAATATTGATTTAGAAAACCTCTTGCTCCTTGTATAGACCGATCCATATCAATCATAAGCATTAATGAGTGATGACTAACCTAGAAAATTTGCAGACCCATATTCTCTGCAAATTGTTCGTGATTTATAGAAATATTACTTATAAAGGTCCGGAAATTTTTCAAGAATGTTTGTCTTTGCCTTTCTGAGAAGAACCAGACTTCCCAGTTCCCACGCACAACAAACATATATACTAAAGCACAAGGGTAATCATAGTTAGATTCAGCATTTGAAATTGGAAAAAATGTATAAAAGTTGACAGATTTTAATGGTCCCAATCTCAGCCTTTTGGGCTAATATTCTCTAGGTGTTCAAGATTGGCATTGATCGGAATCATCTTTTGGAGAAAACTATATACAATAAAAATCTTCTCATGTATATTAGGAACTTCATTAGTACATTAGTAATCCAGGAAAAAGAAAATCAGCTTTCTCCGGCTACAAAACTAACCAAAATTCCCTTCTTGTAGTTGAATAGATCAAGACGGGAAGGAAAAGTTCCTCTGCTGACAACTAATGGCTCAAATCTTGAAGGAAAGGCCATTCTTTGCTTCTGAGACTCGGTTGGTAACTTGACATCAGTCGCCAATCCAATGGATTGAAGAAACCTTATAACATACCAAGTCATATCGAATTGCCACCATTCTAGCCCATGTCTAGCAGAGTATTCAAAAGCATGGTGATTGTTGTGCCAACCCTCTCCAAATGCAAGCAATGCCACCCACCTGCACAATTCCAAAACGAAAAAAATCACCAAAAATGTAGATGAAAGAAGAAGAAAGAAACAAAATGTTTAAAAGGATACCCTAATTTAGTACAAGATTGAACAATCACGTGTAAAAGTTTGGAGCAGGTACCAGTTGTTGCGCGATAGATCGCCAGTGTTGAATGCCTGCGTTCCCCACACATGGCAAGCTGAATTCACCAGCCACGTTATGTGGTACACCCACACTATCCTCACACCCTGCATTGCATACATAAAGAGCTTATTTAGAAATGGCATTCCAGTTTAGTAAGTTAAACTACTTACTGAACCAACTAGCTACATTTTGGTTTTCCTTCATTGGGGCTACCTTAGGAGTTAGGAGGTCAAAATTTTATGATTCATCAGTTATTAGGGGAAATTCAAAAATTCAATAGGGAAAGTGGGATTATTTATGGACCAACTGGCACAAAGCAGGACGTAAGATGCAATCTCAAGCTATGGTCAACCACCCAAAAGTATAAAGGGTGTGTTTGGCATGAGGTTTTTAGGTTAGATTTTTATTTTGTAATGATTCAAGAAAAATGAAGGGAGAAATAGAGAGAAGTTGGTGGGGCCAAGGAAAGAGAAGGTGAAAAAAACAAAGTCTTAAAACCTTGCATGGAGAACAGACCGAAAAGGAATTCCAGTACCAATTGACGTTCCACGAATAGGCTACAACAATGACTGCATGAATTATAACCAACCTATGAAAAACTATATCCGTTACCGGTGAAAACGATTGATTTGAAAAAAGTCACTCAGCAAAAATAAAAAATTTGGTATTCGCTGACAATAATTCCTAAATCCGCCACTTTGTAGTGACTTATATAGGTTGGTAGTAATTCATATGGTCATATAGTCATAGCCTATTCGAATTATTCAAAAAGAACATGTTGACAAGATGAGTATAGATGAAATACGAATGTTAGGAAGGATATGTGGTAAAACTAGGAAAGATAGAATTCGTAATGAACAAATTCATAAGAAGTAAGAGTCGCCCCAAATGAGATAAAACTAACGTAGATGGTTTGAACACATACAACGTAGAGTAATTAGTGCACCCGTTAGGAAGTGCAGTGTATCAATATTAACCAGACTAAAAACAATATTAACCAGACTAAAAACAAGGGAAGGAAAAGACCAAAATTAACATTGACATCCGTCATAAAGAAAGAATGAATGAGTGTGGTGTATGTTATGACCTTGCTTTGAACAAAATTGAATGACAAAAAACGATTCATGTAGCTATCACAAGTGATTGGAAAGAGGATGAGTTTAGTTGAGTCCTAAAAGATAATTTATCTATATTATTATAAAGCAGAAGGCTTCAAACCGAAGCCATGTCACACTTTTTTGATTGTCGAATTTACTCATCATTGAAATATATTTACCACCTTTTAAATAAGGGTTAATTACACTATTAGTCGCTTGACTATTAACTTTTCTACGATTAGTTCTTTAAGATTTTTTTTTTCAAATATCAGTCCCTAGAGTATCAAAATTAGACACACTTAATCCTTTTGGTGGATGCCATTAGAATTTATCCGTTAAGTTAGTCATGTGCCCAACACGTGACTTTGGTTCAGGGCATTTATGAAATTTCATATGCAAGACTTTTTTTAAAAAAAAAGGAAAAAAAGGGCCCTAATCAAACCATTGCTCTGTCTTGCCCCGGGTGACAACCTTTGGCATTATATCAGACAATCTCCATCTTTAGGCAAGAAATATTCCGGTGGTATTGGGGTAGACTCGCCGGAGACACATCGCCGCCAGTCGCATCAAATTAGCAACCCCCTTCCAATTTCATCTCCCTGCTCCCTTCTCCCACTCAACCACCACCAGAAAAAACCATGAAAGAACCAAAAACCCAACACCAGATCTAGCCCCAGACCCCAAATTCAGCCTCTAAACCCACCATCAAACCCTTCATCTTCATCACGCTCCTAGCTACCTTCCTCAAGCTCCTCCTGATCCAATCCTACCACTAGCGGGCCTTAACCCACTCCCTCCCCCTCTCCGATTGGTACTCTGAAACCAGCCCATGGACCCTCGATTACCCCCCTTTCTTCGCCCACTTCAAGAGCTTTCTCTCCCAATTCGCTTATATAGTGGACCCCACCATCGTAGACCAGTAGACCTCCACAAGGGCCTCAATTACAACTCTACTTTCTTCATTATCTTCCAGAGACTCACCGTAATCATGTCTAAGTTGGAGTGTGTTGCAAGTGGAAAGGGAGTGGCGTTAATGGAGTTTGAAGATGCCGGCCGGAACTGTCGTAGGGGTGGGGGGGGGAAGACTGAGACGGGAAAGTGATGGTTTGATTATTTAAGTTTTTTATTTGACTAATTAGAGTAATAATTACTAATCCTAATTAAATTGATATTAAGATTAAATATCATAATTACATTAAGATAACTTATTAATGTTTTTCCTTTTTTTTTAAAGTCTTGCAAATGAAATTCCATAAATGCCCTGAACCAAAGTCACGTGTTGGACACATGACTGACTTAACGGATAAAATCCACCAAAAGCACTAAGTGTGTGTAATTTTGGTACTCTAGGGACTAATATTTAAAAAAAAATCTTAAGAGACTAATCGTAAAAAAGGTAATAGTCAAGGGACTAATAATGTAATTAACCCTTTAAATAATTTGCCACAGTTGTATACAATAATCACCCACCTCTCTCGTGCTTCAAAAGCTAGCCCAAAACCATCAAATCTACAAATAATGATTAAATATTCAAAAAATTCATAAAAATTAGAAATAACAATAAAAAAAAAATGAAGAGAAAGTTGATCATGCACACGCATTGCATGTGCCACATTAATGCGTGTGCCACATTCACTAGTTATAAATAAACTTCAAACTTTGTTTAACTTCATGTTTTTTAAATGGCCGAACAAGAAAGTACACTAAATAAAAGTCATGTATGGGAAGTAAACTCATGACCAAATGTATTTAAGCAAGCAACTTTACCAAGAAGATGAAGTATTAAATGGCCTTTTTTGCTTGAACCAAAGATGTGTTATGCAAAATATGCAAAAATATTACTCCCTCCGTTTCTAAATTATTTGTCGTGTTTGACTTTTTAAAGTCAAACTCACTGTTTTTTAAATAAAAATTTGATGTATATATATATATTTATTTATTTGAAAATTATAGAACACGTAATTTATAGTACCAAAAAAGTAATACGAGTAACGTATTTTATGATTTTAAGAAAATAAAAAATTATAAGTCAAATTTTCATTTAAAAATTAATTTGTTTGACTAAAAAAAAGTCAAACAAAACAATAAATTAGGAATGGTGGTGGGAGGGAGTATTATTAAACGTAAAACAACAAAATAATACTACTAATAATTGTTTTTCCAAATTAAGATCCAAAGGGGCCCATGGCAACCAGGTGTACTAAGGTGGATCTGCCCTTGGCTGCACTAGAAATTTTCTAATAAAACTCAAACAACATCTAAAATGTAAATGCAAGTAAGTTTCTAACCTGTTGCATCTACTTAACTTACAATTGAACACAAATATTTTGGAAGAACAATATTATGCTCATTCCAATTGGGTCATCGATCAAAATCTTCCAGCAGTGACAGTACTATGAGTAACAATTTCTTTTTAATATCCCCCTTTTTAGTAAATATACGCATTACATGTACATTTCCAAATACCAACACAAGTGTTCCGGGCATTAGAGAGTGCGACCACGCTAGTAGCTGCATGGTAGTAGATCCAATTGGGTTGGTTCTATCACTAGAAGTAATTGATAGATACATCTAGCTTTTATAATAGTGGTTTGATTTAATTGACAATCAATTCAAGATTTCATATACAATTAATTAAGAACAATTATGCATTATTTTTACGGGAGGTATATATATAATGATATAGTTGGATTTTTATTGGCTCAAGGGTTAGGAGGAATAACGCACCCACCCACCCACCCACCATTTCGTATGCGTGTGTGCATGCGAAAGGAAGGAATCAAATTTGATTGAGACCATGTACGTACGTAGCTGCTGATGGTCATATATTTTGCAGTGAATGCAGACACAGACAGACATAACTCCATGAAATATATAGCAAAGAATTTAAGAGACCATTCTACTTACCATTCCCCAAACAATGAAGGGAAATCCTCCAACCGCATATAACACAGCCCCAAGTGCAAGTGGATGTAGAATATAAGTGCTTCGAATAAACCTATAAAAAGACTGCTTCTCTAAATCCCCAACATTGTTGGCTTCTCCACACTGCCCAAGTACACATAACAATCTCATATATATATATATTCCAATCCCGTTTTTTTTTTTTTTTGAGAGAGAGAGAAAGGGAATTTTTAAGGCACACAAATTAAAGAAGAAAGAAATGCACATATACCCTTCTTTCAATGGTATCGGTGTCAAACATCCAACTAATGTGACTATACCAAAACCCTTCAAAGGGGCTGTGTGGGTCTCTCTCCGAATCACAGTGCTGATGGTGAAACCTATGCGTGCTCACCCAGTCAATTGGATCCCCTGCAACCCACATTACACTTAATAAAATAACCCAAGAGAGATCGAGACGACATAACTCAAGTAGAAATGATAAATTTAAGGGCCAATTAATTCAGCGGTTAGACTAGACTTTTAAATGCTACTTTTAGGTACGGGTCGGGCCGGACTCGCAAGCAATATATTCAAACAATGTAAATGTTGATAAGCGCAAGAAGTGACCTGAAGAGCTTGAACCCCGCAGTAAGCAAAAAGTATTCAAGCCATTTGGGAAGTTTGAAACTCTTGTGGGAAAGATTTCTGTGAAAAGAGAGAGTAATGCCCAGAAGCCCGGTAACAGCGTACAATCCAACGGCCACCCAGAAGGCAGCCCAATTGAACACAAACGGAGCAAACAGACACAGCAAATGCATTGCCACAATGACTGCACCCGTGGCTAAGTCCTTAGTATTCCATTCCCGACCCCAATAGACCTCATTACGCCGCTTCACCTCCACATCTGACAGAAAAATTCTTCCAAAACTCAATTCTGCTCCGCCGTCCGAAACCGACGTGGTAGTAGCACACATGACAACTGGCATTGCCCTCCTGCTACAATGACTAATTCTGTTTCTTCTGTCGTGTCGCGGTACACCGGAAAGCAGCATGGCGCGGTGAAGCCGGCATGTTTTCGGGTGTGTGTGGTGGGGAGAATTGGAAGGAGAAGGATTTAACATTGGGAGTCGGAGCTATGATCAAAGCCATAGATGGAAACCCCGGGAAAGGGTTTAACGTTATGTAGATTGGGGGTTATTAATGGAGAGCTCTCCTCTATATCTCAGCTCAGTCACGGCCTCCTGATTTTTAGTATTTTACTTATATATTTTTGTCAAAATTCGAACACGTAGTGAGAGAGGGAAGCCAACGTGGCGTGATAATATAACTGATAAGGCCGCGGAGTTTTCTGTGTTGGGCATTCGCATTTCGGATCGCGAGGGACTGAGATCCATAATAGTACTCGTATTATTCCGGGTTCGATTTTCGGGTTTGTCGTATTTGTCAATTTGTTGATGTAGTAGATATTTGTATGTATGGGATTTGTGATTCTAGTTCTTCCTCCTATAAAATCTAGGCGGCTGCTAGGCTGGAATGTTCGGTCAGGCATCCATCTAATATTTGAAAGTGTGGAAGACGAAGCAAGATTGGAATAAATAAGGACCCATTAGGCCCGCCGCCCCGCAAGAGTGGAAGGAATCATGTTTTATGTATGGGAAAGGAGGGAGGGAGGGCAGGCGCTTGTCTACATTACTTTAAACACATTGATTAACTAGAAAATTTATTAAGAGTAGTATATGCTCAGCTCGTAATATTTTATCCCAACTCTAACTCTTAACTTTAATTAATCTTATTTCTTAAAACTATGATCTGATACAATTGTTTCAACTTGTAGGTTGCAATTGCAGTGATATGCATTACTAGTCTAGTGGTTTTGATGTGTTTCCACGATCTACATTATAAATTTTTAATCATAATAAGAAAATTAAAATGAAAGGTTAGAGTGATATCGCGAATATTTCCCTTTTTAAACATAAAGATTGTGTCTCTATGAAATCTCCAACAAGGTTACTCTATCCAATAACTTACTTGGCTCGACCATAAAAATTTTCATCACTGAGAATTAATTAACTTCTAAATAGAACATTTCTGCCCACAAAATAACGAGAATTATATCATAACTCATACAATTTTCACATTAACATATAGGAATAATTGTGGGTCGGTACCTTTTGTAGGAATTTCAACCACTTTAGTTCACCACAATTGCTATCAACCGCTTAAGTCCATTTTAAATGATAAATTGTCCAAAACTGCCCCGTAACAACCTAAAACACGTTTTAAGCTATGTATTCACTGTTGTAAATCTCGACTTTCCTTCCATTGCAATTTCTTACCCTTATTAAATATCCTTAATTTTTAATATCAAGTTGTGTCTTTTAATTATTTAGTTTGTTAATTTGATATTTTTCTTATAGTAACAAATATATTACTAAATGTCAACTTTATATATAGTAAACAAATATATTTAATTAAATATTCTTAATTAAATCTTAAGCTACGTGAACGAATGATTTATTACTTAACTTAGTTAGTACTTTTTTGTATAACACAAGTTCATTGTATACAATTAGTCTTACTTTCTTTTAATTCATGTAGTATTCTTGGCAAATATCTTCAATGTAAATTGGTAGGTGTAATCAGTAGACTTAGATTTATTTATTGACTTGATCATTAGAATTTTATGTCTCTTAATGTATATAAGGGAAGAAAATAAGTCAAACCAAGGTAGGTTGGGATTTCTTTAGTATTTTCAATTCTTTTCTTTCAAGTATATGTCCCTTTTTTCTTCTGTTGTGCGTCTTCTTGCTTTCATGTTTTTTAATCGAAAATAAATTTTATGAATCGCGATGCAACAAAACAATACGTTTTAGTATAATTTTTTGCATGCGATGCATATTTTTGATACATTGTAAATGTAATTTCGATTAAAAGTTGTGCATCGGAAATAATTGTGCATTGCGATGCATAAAAACAGTATTTTTTAGTACAACTTTGTGTATCGCGATACACACTTTTGATGCATCACAAGTGTAGTGTCAATTAAAAGTTGTGCATCGAAAATAAAAGTTGTGCACCGCAATGCACAAAAATAGTACTTTTTAGTACAATGCTATGCATTGCGATGTATTAATTCTGTGCATCGCGATACATCAATTTTGAAACGGGTGTGAAGACCAAAATTATGGGCGTGGCGCCCATTTTAAACTCTTAAAGAAATTTCATGCATCGCGACGCAACAAAACAGTACTTTTTAGTACAATTTGTGCATCGCGATGCACACTTTGAACTACGATGCATCAATTTTGTTTTGTGATACATAGAGTGCATGTTCCGTATTTTTTAAGGATATAGACGACATTTCGCAACAAAAGTGTCCTTTTTCAGTTTGAAATAATTATAAGGGACTAAAGCGATTAAAAATTCATTAAAAAGTACCTGTCTGAATTTCGCCTTAACATATAACACTAAAAGTAATACGATGAGAAAACAACAATGGAAGAAAAAACATTTGTGTCTTTATTCAGCTTGGAACATACATCTATTTATAACAGAAAAATAGAGAACTACTCCCTCTAATTCAAGTAAAAATTTCACTATTTTATTTTGGGATGTTCCATTTAAAAAGTCTACTTTTAAAAATTATGCCTACAATAACCTTTCAACTATACCCTTTACATATGTAATAAACATCTTGACTATAGTTAAATATTTTTGTAATTATAATCAACTTCAATATTATTTATATATTTTTTAATTATTAAATTTTTTAAATGTAAACTTTTTGTGTAAAACGGAGAGAGTATAAGCTAACAAATATCAGTAACATACCCCATAACAAAATCCTAGATATCATACTTTTTTATCCCTAAACATTCTAACAAATTTGACCAAGTAAAGACTAAGTCATGCAGAAAATGAAGCAACATTAAGATGCACTAATCTTTGAGAACATATAACGTGTTCATAAATAAAAATCAATATTCTTCAAGTAAAAAGTAAACAATAATCAATATTTATCAAAGTAAAATGGAGATTGGGCAGTCATATTTCAGAGTAGAATCAATATTTATCAAAGTAAAATATTGATTCAACGGGTATACTTGCACCCGTTGAATCTCTTTGTTTTGTTTTGTTTTGTTTTTCATGGATCAAAGAGTTTTCAAAGTGCACCTTGATCCTCTACTCTTTTTCCAACAGCAAATCTCAAGCTTTGACGGTATGTTCAGAGAACACAAAAATCAATATTTATCAAAGTAAAATGGAGATTGGGCAGTCATATTTCAGTAGCGTAACTCCAATAATAAAAAAAGCACATAGAAACGACATTCTTACCATTCCCCAAACAATGGACAAAAATCCTCCCAATGCACAATATCCACATTGGATTTTTCTAAACTCAATCTTCATAAACAAGAACCGGAGTGCAAGTATACCCGAAACCACCTTTGTAGTCCTATCCTATCAGCTCGGGATTAGTTTTGGGTCCTTCTTTGGCCTGGGGCACTTGCAAATGGAGCAGAGAAAACGGGAGAAGCCAACGTGGAGGAGTGGGAAGTGGTTCGGCGGTGGCGTTTTCTGTGTTTGGGAATTCTACAGTTTGGATGCGAGCGAAATTTCAAAATAAGATTTCTTTCTCGGGTTTCGGTTTGAGTTTCGGTTTCGGGTTTGTCCTATTTGACGATTTGTTGATGTAGATATTTCTGGGAGACTTGTGATTGTGGCTCTCTCTCCAATATGCTTATCCTTTTAATAAGGTCTACTGCTTGCTGCTGTAGTCCAAATATGTGAACGCCTTCCAACTGTTTGTGGAAATGGCGGCATCAACAAGTGGTTCAATCTTTAATTCTTCGACGCACTTATTATCTGCTCCTCGTTCTTCTTCTACTGCTAATTCCACTCCTTATGGTATGGCCGACTTGACAAAAAAAATTTAATTTTTTTTTCATTGTTGCAACTCTTTCTTTATTGCTTGAAAATAATTCTTGAAACTTGGTTCGGTAACGGTTAGCTCCGTTAACAGAGAATTTGCTCTATTTGCTTATTTAAATTTGATTCAACTGCTTCAATCTTTAATTCTTGCATGTATCTGCTCGAGGCCTTTTGTATGTGTAGATGTTTTTAACATGTTAAGCTCTGCATGATCATTATGGCTTAGCCACTGGGAATTCGCTACGGGTTGGAAGCTCCAATAATTAATAATTTGTTATTTTGCTTATGGAAATAAATCCAATTCTTTCTGTGCATGTCTGGGGTGCTCGAGAGAGTTGTGGGGGAGGGGAGGGGAGGGGAGGGGAAGAGGGGATGTTAAGTGTTTTGATATACAGAGAAATTTTGATTTCATCTACGAGTTGGTGAGTCAATCAACTGTTCCAAAATACAACCTTTCTTAAATCATCAGTTTTGAGTTTTTATTTTTTCCTAGACTATTGTCACTTTTAGGTAAATTACGTCCATTCCATATTTGACTAGGTTAAAAGTTTGACTTTCATTTCATCGCACCATATTTGAGCACTCTATTGTCAGTCATATGGAAGCCGAAAGAATTACCTCCAACCTCCTCAAACAAAGGAGATCAGCAACGTTGCCCGAAACCACCACTTAGAATGGCAAGATGTACCTGTTATAGGGAAGGATCATTGTTGAAACCTGCTAAAAAAAAACTCGAAAAATATATAATACTCCATTGGTTCGCTTATAGCTTGATACTAAGTGGGACATTCCTACAATGACCTTGAGAAAGGTGATTGTTATCTGATTGGTCATTGGAGACCAAAATCCTATTAACACTTTGGTGTGAACCCGCCAAGTGAAGGGTCTAGTAATGCGACAACAGGTTGAAATGGCTTAGCAAAGCTAGGGGAAAGGTATCGAGTTGCCTAAAATGCTAGAATGGTAGTTATTTTTGTTGTAGGTTGAGTATGATTCTATCTAACTCAAGGGAAGCAAAAGTTTCTAAGCTATGTGCGATTTTCTCATTTCTTCTTGGTTAGCTGTGGGTCCATTCGCAAGAAAAAAATCTAGGGATCTTTTGTATTTGTTCTGACTTCTGAGCTATATATTGTATATTTTGTTTCTTTCATTTAGCATAACTTTTACTTAAAGCAATAAAGTAAGATTCGACCTCCTTAATATCCATGCAATCAATAAAACTGATATTCATTTATGGACAAGATTGTATGATTAGCAACACCTACAGACCTACAACACTGAATTATGATGATAAATCTCTTCATACTAAGACTTCTAGTTCATTGTACTTGGATTCTATTTTATGTTGGAGTTTACCCAACTCTGTAGTTATCAGTGAACATATTTTTTTGTCCATGATTTCTCGGAGGACTCTCTTTTGTTCATCTTCTAGCACGACTCAATCAACTCTTTCAAACTGCCTAGCGCAATGGATGAACACTTTGGAATCAGCTGCATAAATTTCAATATAAACTATAAACGGGGCATATTATCATATCTATAGCTTTTTGGCTGACAAACTTATACAGATTGTACACTTGTGGATGCAGCTACGAGTTTTATGGGTTCTCCCTTTCGGGAATGTCATCAAAGAAAGGGGAATTCAGTTAAGACTAATGGAAAAATAAGGGCTGCTGCTGTTGTTGCAACACCTCCTGCTGAGGAAGTCAAGGAGTAAGTTTCTCAGATTTTAACTGGCTTGCGAAATGGAGTATTATTTTCAACCGCGAGAAAGGCTCTATCTATATAATTATTTACTATTTTGTTGTGCTGTAATTCTTATCTTAGCAAATTAGACATTCTTTGATATGGGAATGAATGAATAAGCCATCCTCTGCAAAAGCATGACATTTGTGAAAATCTCTATGAAGTTGAATATTATAACCCTTACATTTTGTGAATTTGATTACATGAAGTGGCAACTATTGTCGACGACCGACAAGGTCTTGGCCACCAACCATAATTCATAGGCATATATAGTTTTAGGGGTAAAGCACCTTGCCAGATGGGCTTAGGCCAATTGTCTCACTCGATGGACATTGTGAACAAATGGATACACGTTTTGCAAAGTTACAAATGTATTTAATTTGGAAGGGTTGGGGGCGAAGGGAGGGTGGATAGTTGAAACTTACATTCAACCGTTGGATTTCTCATTTTTGTGTTGGCGCCACTCTGGACATTGAACTGGTCACTGACGCAACCAGTGAGGTGCCTCTCCCGAAGCTTTGAGTTATATTAGAATTATATCTGAAGAGAAGTCTAGCTTGGGGCTATCCTAGAATTATATCTGAAAGGAAGTCTGCTATTCAAACATTTTCTTTATTTAATGTCATGTTTCTGTTCCAGATTTGTGCTTCCCAAATGGGCTGAATTTGACCTTGGGCGAGCTCCAGTCTATTGGAAAACTATGAATGGCCTTCCTCCTTCTTCCGTATGTTTGTCATGGACCTAATTACATCAAAAAAAATTCATTTGCCCTGGTATGCACACTACATTGTTATGTATCTCTACTTGTGACAGGGAGAGAAGCTGAAACTTTTCTACAATCCAGCTGCGACCAAACTTGTGCCGAATGAAGACTTTGGGATTGCTTTCAATGGTACATTCCCATACACCATGGAATTTTAACATTATTAACATTTTGACAAGTACTCATTTTCCCCAAAAAGACAGAGAACTACGAAAACCACTCTTTCAAGCAAGTGTTTGTAATCTTCTTCATTAATTATAACTCTATTTCCAAAATAGGATTAAGAATACTATTGAATTATACATTTGGCAGGAGGATTTAATCAACCTATCATGTGTGGTGGCGAGCCGAGGGCGATGCTTCGTAAAGATCGAGGCAAACTTGATCCTCCCATATATACTATCCAGATATGTATCCCTAAGCACGGTAGGTACTGTTTGGAAGCTAATTTTGTATGCCTGAACTTGATATCATTTTTCCTATTTGACCCTTTTTTTGCTTGTGCAGCTGTGAACTTGATCTTTTCATTCACAAATGGAACTGACTGGGATGGTCCCTATAGGCTGCAGTTTCAAGTACCAAAGACTTGGCGAAATAAACCAATTGACTTCTTTAATGAGGTATAAAGCACTCGATAGTCGATACAGCTTCTTTCTCTATGGTTGATAAAATTGCATTATGCATGTTTGATGTTTAGAAAAATATTGTTAATTTTCGGGCATCTAAAAAAGAAAACAATTCATGAACCATTGGATATATCTATAATCCAGGGCCTTGCACAAGAATTGAGCCAAGAGGGTGCGTGCGACAGAGCAATATTCCCGGACACAAGCATAGTCATCGATAGATGTGCCATGATTGGTAATTTGACTGTTGAAGGCGTAAGTAACAACATCTCCCTTCCCTGTTGCTTTAGATGATCATCTCTTATTTAACTTTTAGTGTCACATCTAGTTTAACCCCTTGGAATAACATGGTTAATATGTATAGGGTGACCGCTGCCATCTTGATCTGGTATCTGGATGCACCGATCCAAGCTCGCCTGAATATAATCCGTTTGCCAATGTGGATGATGGATCCTGTGCTCCATATTCAGATTCTGAAGATTAACACCATTGCATCTCCATCTAAGAATATACTGGAGATGGTAGATTTATGTGACATCTCATTGGCATTGTTGATGGAGCTGCCTTGTCCTATCAAGAAGATCGTCATTCTGTGCTTACAAGATTGTATCAGGCCATAGTTACAGTCTTACAGGTACTATATATTGATCATAATTTGTTGTAATACAGTGAAACTTAATCATATATACTTACAGGCACTTGTACAGAATTTTTCCTGAAAATTAAGATCCTCTTTCAGTTTGTGATGCTTGCTCTATCTTGTTTTTACACCTGTTCCGAGGTGTTCAGTCCAGCCATTGATCTATTGGTGGTGGTCGCACAACACATTCTGTATTCTGCATTTTCTGTATATGTAGTAGCATCAAAAAGCGAATGAGAGTATCGATAGAGTATGCATTCTATGTTGTTGGCATCCAGAAGTCTGCATATCTAAGACCACTGAAAAGTGTTTAACAAACTCAGTTTGGAAACATGGTAAGAAAACATTGGTAACAATTTTCTTTTTCATTTTAACCATGCCATTTTTATCTTCATCATTATTTTATTTTTTTCTTTTTTGGGGGTTCACCATTCAATTTAGATCTTGAAGGTCATTGCATGCCAATGCCGTCCAGAAGGCTGAATTGCTTTTAGGGACCAAAATCAGGGGCGTTCCATTGTAACAGAAGAAAGAAAGACCACGTTTTACTTAGAAAACTAGACTAAAGCAAGGAATCCCTTCACTTTACAGTTTGAGAAGACACCATGTTCACTCAGTAATGGGTTCCATTTTCATTTTCATGCTTGGAAGAGGTAAAGAGAGCCCCATAAGTGGTGGTGGTGGAGGGCAGAGCATCTGCTCCAATTCGCTTGCTACTTTCATACTTGGCAGCCAGAGAATCAAACAGAATTCCGGCACCTACGCCCACGGCCAAGTCGATTGTGTAGTGACCCCTCGTGCTCAGCAACCTCACAATTTGCAAGATGTTTAGAACATCGAATATGCATGCCAACTCCCACCTCTGCATCCTCTTCATATCCAGAGACGCAATGATTGACGCAGCAACATGCCCCGAATAAAATAGGAAAAACGAAACATTCCCTACCGGGAAATCCACACCCGAACCTAAGAATCCCTGCAACAACAAATACATATGATAAATAAAATACTCCTAATAATCAATACCATTCAGTCATTAAAGTATTTTGGATCGGAGGGAATACAAGTAAGCAAAAACCTAGCTGTTGATCATAAGGTAAATTATATGAATCCCAAATACTAGTAACAATTTACTTGCTTGCTCTTTAAATAAGTTTTCTGTATTGACTTTATACCTGTTTTAAGAAAATATTTAATTTTAAATAATTTTTCTTTATTATCCTTAAAAAATATTCTTTAGTTGTGTACTGTTGTTAAATCAATAAAATCTTTTATCTCACAATAAAAAGGGACACTTTAAATATTGGTTTGAAAAAAACTCTCAAAATAAAAAAGAAATACTGCGGTGAGCTTATTGACTCAACATGCCAAGTATAGTGATGAAAGTGAGAAAAAATATTGTAGAGTGAACTTAATGAATTTTCTGTCAAAGTAGGGTGACCAAATTGCGATTTAAGCCTATTGATGAAGCCTCAAAAGTATCAATTTGACCTAGTTCGTCTTCCTAAGGGTTGCAATTCAATGTGCAGAGAAAAAAGAGACGGATTGGGCAATTGAGAATACATGACTACTAGAATCAAGACGGTGCAAGGATGCATGTTTTATGCGTTGATTGAAGACGAAGACCATTATTGAAAGGAGCAGCGGTCGCCGGTGCAAGAGAAGGTGCATGATAGGAAAGGACGGAGGGAGTGTTCGCCCTTGAGGAAGACAAACGAAGGGAGCTACTTTGTTCACGATGATGGCGGCGGTAAGGGAGCACACAATAAAGAGAGAGATTACCGGCGCTACTGAAGGAGGTCGGAGGACGAAGCAAGAGATAGAGATGGATGGGGTAGATGGCGGCTGGAGATGAAGATACTGGCTCAGAGGGATGTCGTCGGCACAAAGGAAGACGATCGGATATGATGGTGGCGAAGAAAGGCGAGCAGCGAGGGGAGCATGGGATGCTGCAATGAGTTTCTCTCTGTGTGTGTGTGTGTGTGTGAGAGAGAGAGAGAAAGAGAGAGAGATTTGTCGGGGCTTGATTGCTACTCTGCAGATTTGTTAGGGTTAGGGTTTATGGATTGTTAATTTCAAATTTGGGGAAGCAAGTGAAAATACCATGAATTTAGGGTTAGTGTTTGTTTTTTCTTAATTGGAAAAGATGAAGATGAAAAAAAATGGGTAAAATGGGTATTTCATGTAAAGTTAACAACTGAACTAACGTCCATCCAAAAAATGGGCTCGCTTGCAAGAAAATGATAGTATAG
Organism: Platycodon grandiflorus; assembly: GCA_016624345.1. NCBI lineage: Eukaryota > Viridiplantae > Streptophyta > Magnoliopsida > Asterales > Campanulaceae > Platycodon > Platycodon grandiflorus. The sequence goes on from CM028362.1 coordinate 8,171,190, forward strand.
TGGCAAGAATAATATTTTTGAAGTTGTGGTATCCGTATTGCAACTTTGTGGATAGTTTGGTGGCCCAAAGATGGGTTTTGCCAAAGAAAAATATGAGGAAAAATAACATAATCCATTGTCTATGCATAGGTTGTATAGCACACGCTACTCGTAACATTTAACTCGTGTTTTGATTTGTTGCCCTAATAAAAATTACTACTCTCCCGTCTCAAAATAAGTCTCATATTTTATTTTAAAACTTCTCAAACTAAATTATTTTCTTTCTTTCTTCAGAAGATTTTTTTAAGTCATTTCTCTATAGATACCCTTATTAGTTGTGAGATAAAAAAAAAAAAAAGGATCTACTAATTTGGGACTAAGGATATTTGAGAATATTAAAGGAAATTACATAAATCAACTAATATCCTAGAACTCGTGTATATTCAAAAATGAACACTTATTTTATTTTGTGTGTGCGTGTGTGTGTTATCTAACATTGTTATGTGCTCTAAATGAGCTCCATAACCTCAATGCTAATTTTTTGAACTTTTGAATTTTTCTTTAATGTGTAAAAATCAATGTAAAATTCTCATTAGTTACGTTCCTCTTAGTTCTTACAAATTTTTTAAGTTGTTAATATAATAAACAAAATGATATCTTTCCTTTTCGTTCTCAAATCTTCTTAATTTTAGATAACTAACTTAATTTTCTCATATAATTATCTTCCATTTTTTTATATTTTTCTAATCTTTTCAATATAGGATTGCTACAATAAATATATCATATCAACGCATAGCAACAAGTTATAGTCTTTAAAATTTTAATTTAAAACAAAACACGTGTATTTTTCTAATAAATTTACTTTTACACATAATAAATTTATTTAAAATAACAGAACTTGTTAAATTTCTACAACTATAATAAATATGTAATTTACAAACAAATATATATATATATATATATATATATAAAGTAAAGGAATAAAAGTTTAAAACTTAGAGCCCGTTTGGTCGAGCGTTTTGGCCAAAACGCAGGGATAAAACGCTGCTTATTTGCAAAAAATGTGTTTCAATACTGCGGCAGAAAACGAAGCGTTTTCAAAACGCAGCTGCGTTTTAAAACGCTGGAATTCTCAGCTTTTTCCCAAAACGCGGGTTTTAAAACGCTACTAGGAAAAAAAAAGCTGCGTATTGAAGTGATATCCCAAACGTATTTATAAGGAAAGACCTCCGTTTTTAAAACACTGCATTTTTTAAAACGCTGCATTTTTGAAACACTGTATTTTGTAAACGTTGCACCAAACGGGCTCTTAATGGTCCATCTAACGGGTTTTCTTCTTGTGTTTATTGAAACCATTCATTTGTCAAAAGCATTCATTCATCTTTGTATTGAACAATATAAAATACTTTTGATAAAATTATAATCTTAGTATTTTATTTAAGGGAGGGAGGAAGTACATTTAAAAAAAAAAAAGAAGAATAATGCAGATTTGTAAATCTATTAAAGAAAAGGGAAGAGCTAGATGAATAAATCCATTCCGTATCAAAAACTAGTAGCAAGCATTCTACAGTTTGATGGATTGGATTTGGGGAGAAGAAGAAGAATGGGATGGGATGGGATGGGATGGGATGGGATCCATCAATATTAAAGCTAGCTAGGCACATGTGATGTAAGCAAGCGTTCACTAAAGACTCTGACGTGACGCAAATCTTGTCTTTTAGTTATAGAGTAGTCAATAGTACGTACGGAGTAAGATTAAACGTGATGACATAATTAGGATAGTTAGGCTAGCTATATTCTGACAAATCCTTACTTGACCTTTTCCCAACCTGCCTCAAGATCGAGTTGGGCCGAGTTGGAGTTGGAGGAATTCACAACAACGTGTGATGATTGAGGAGGAGGACTCAGCGGTGTGAGTGTGAGTGTGAGTGTGAGGTCTCAACCCAAGCCTTAATGCTGGCAATTATAAACAACAACAATAATTTTTTTTTTTTTTTTTTGGTATAGACAACAGCTAGCTTTTGAAACTGCTTTCTACTAACTTAGTATGGTCAGTAAGACTAGCAAAGATATTTATTTATTTATCCTGATCGATCAAACTTTTATTCTTTTTTTATTTAATTCACTTATTCGGGCGAGTTCACATTAATTTCACGCTCCATCGATCGGTTCATTCATTTGTAATTAACTTCTTCGATCCAACTGCTGGCCGGCACCACGAAAATACAGTAACAACAACTTGCACATTAGTACTTTTAACAGATCGATAGAAAAAGTAAAAGAGAGAATTGGGTTGTTGCATGTTTAGGAAATTAAGCTGACCTCAGGCAATGGGAGCTGCGTAGAATAACCCAAAATTCCTCTGAAGGTGAACATGAAAAGCGCTGCTATAGTCGCCCGCGGCCTCCCTTCCACTAGCCACGTCCATAGTATATACCCTGTTTGCATTCCCACAAACACCTTCCGATCGATCGATCGATTGATTGATCGACCACCAACAACAATACAAAAATTTATAAAAACAAATTAATTTCTATATATATATATATATATATATATATTTACAATCATCAATTCAAGGGTACGAATTGAATAATTAATGCTAATATTAATATTGATAATTAATTATACGTAAGTACCGTGTTGAGGCCAGCAAGGAGAGTGTTAAGGTTAGGGCTAGAGGCGAGCAAACGATGGAGGTGGACGGTGGCTACAAACCCGATATCAAACGGCGGAGCAGAAGGTGGTATCATTCGGAGAGTGTACTCCACGGCCATGAAGAACAAGAGGGAGGCAGCGAAGATACAGGGTACAGGATGGTACTTGACCACACCGAATATATCCGCAGCCGACCATTTCATGAAAGACGCATCCCCCAACATTAGCCATTCGCCACATGAACCACCATGACCATTCACCAGTTTCTTCTTCTTCATGTCATCCGCAACCTGCAGGCCGTTAATGTTTGGTTTTGCGTTATTAGTGGAAATGTGTCTGTGGGTGAGGGTGAGGGTTTGGGTTACAGGGATGGCGGAATTGGCGTTCATTGTGGCCGTGAAAAATGCAGGAAATCAGCATAGGGAATGGTGTAGGATTGATTTAGCATGTGTATATATACATATAGAGGTGGGGGTAGGGTATGCTATGGGTGGGGCTTACTTAATAAGTGGCGGAGAATTCTATTACGAAATCTGAGAGAGAGAGAGAGAGAGAGAGAGCGCAGTATGTGTTGCCTTTGCCTGTGATGTGTTGTGCCCAGTGGAATGTAATTGTACTTCTACTCTTTTCTCACTTAGTCTCTTTTTATTTTTGAAAATATTTTTTTTTATTTTTTAGTATTTGATAACATTTAAAAAATATAATCAATGTAAAATATTTTATAAGTCAACAAAAATAAACACTTTTTCAGGAAAATTTTCCGTAAGTAATTTTTCAAAATTTGTTCATTTCTATTTTCTCCTAATATCACCTTTGCACATTTAGATGTGCTACATTCATTTCTAACTTTTTTTTCAAGAAAAATAATCGTAATACTTTATCGTAATATTTTGAAGTGATTCTGTGAACAAAGTTTTATATATATAACATTTTGTTGATATTGTCAAGTTTTATGAAAATTTTTATAACATTGAAAAATATATTCATGTTCGTCCCAAAATAAATGTTCACTTTTATTTACGATCACAAGTAAAAGTAAATATTCATTTTGAGACGAGAAAATAACAATAATATTATAAATTCAAGTAGTTGAATTTCGAAAATATTTTAACTTGATATTTCAATTAAAAATACTAAGATGGAGTGAAAACGTTATATCCTGTTTGAAATTCTTTAGTGTGTTGATTTAAAATTTTAAATTATTTTCTTAATACTTTAATTTTTTAGAATAGTATTAGACGGAATAAAATATTTGATTGAAGAGTACATGAAGCTCCTGGTATAATATTTGAGATCATAAAATTTTTAATTTGGGGCTGGAATTGGAGCCTAATATCACATTTGCACTACTCAATTTTAATAAATACTTCTTTCGTCCTAAAATAAGTGTCCATTATTTCATTTGGGACATCCCACAACAATTATCTCTTTCTTTTCTTTTTCTTTTTCTTTTGTTTTTGAAACGTTTTTTCAAATTAATTATCAATCATGTTACTGTTATTTGTAAGATTGAATAGTAGATGAACCCCCATTGATTTGATACCATTAGTGATAATTGAGGGTTACTAAAGAAATTATTTAAAGTAAAAAACTTTTTAAAAATAAGTGCATATTCAATAAGGGACACTAATTTTAGGATGAAGGGAATATAAACTTTTTATATGTATTCATGATATATTTTTCGTAAAAAAATTCATGAGTTTGCCAAACACCCGAAAAAAATTTCAACATATTTTCAAAAGATTTACCAAACGTGAAACGCCTAAAAATAGAACATTTTCATTTTTCAGAACCTAATTTCTAAAATTTATTTTTCAGAAGTTTTTTTTTTTTAAACAAACTGAGTCTTACTTGAGAAAAAGTCAAAAGAGTCATGTTAAAGCGAATCAGGATCCTTTCATTGAAACGCTATTTGGATTGAGATTCTCTAATTGCATTAATGAAAATGCATGGTCAAAAATTAAAAAGTAATCCCTTCGGTTCAAAATAAATACTCCTTCCGTACGTTTTGATCAAAGATTTAATTTTTTATTTTAAAAATTAATATTTGATTAAATTAAATTAAACTAAAATTTAATCTCATTTACTAAGAATTACATTAAGATTATTATGGATTACAACTTTGTAAAAATAAATAAATTTATAAAAATAATCGGTCAAACTTTAATAAAGTTAAATTAAAAAAGTTTAAAATTTGACTCTTTAATTGGAACGGATGAAATATTTGTTTTAAGTGTTTTTTTAAAAGAATTCAAAATGTTAAATTTTAAATCATGTTTGTAGTATATATATATATATGTATATATATCATTGTTATCTGTCTAATAAAAGTAAAAATGCATATTAAGACATGATATATAGTTGATAAATTTAAACTTAGTAACTTCATTATATAATTCACACTTAAGTTTTTTTAAAGAATGAAACTCTCATTTTTGGACAAAGTGAATATCACTTTGTTTTTGAAAAGTAAGAAAAACAATTTATTTGGTCCTTCCTTGTGTTGTCCTCGCTTCTTAATGGCGGATTTGACTTATTGGTATCCCCAAATTAAGTTGAGATGTTCCTCCGGGTCCTAGGAACATGAAGTATCCAAGAAACCCAACAACTTCTGCATATGCACAAACGGTTTGAAATTGACAGTTTGAATTGGCAACGAACCGCCTAAAAAATTGCATAAATTGGAACCGCAAAGACCCAAAATCATCCTTGAACCGGAACCACCGGTTACACGGTTCGATTTTGACTTTCAATTTTTCAAAACTGTAAATCGCCGGTTTGGAACCAGGAACCGGAATTGCCTGTTCAAAACCGTAAAAAATCGTCAAAATGTAAATTTTAAATTTTGAAATTGTCTTGTTTACTCTATAATTTCAAAGATGAAAAGTTTACAAATTTTAAAAAAATTTAAAATTTTTAAAAATTTTAAAAATACTTTGTACAAAGTTTTAAGATGAATTTTTTTTAAAAAAATAATTAAAAATTGCAGTTTGTAACCGGAACCGGCTTATCCAGTTCGGAACCGGCTTATCCAGTTCGGAACCGGAACCGTAACCGTGATTTGCTGGTTCAGTTACGGTTTGTTGTCCCACGGTTTTTGGAACCACCGGTTCGAACCGTTTGTGCATGTCTAACTACTCGCCGTCCCTAAATTATTGTCTTGTTTGACTCGACACACGAATTAAAAAATAATTTACTAAATTATTAATATTGATATAGTGTATAGTTTCTTTTAATGTCTATGTGTATGTAACACATAATTAAAACAAAAAAAAATAAGGTTAAAATGATAAAAGTGATGTTTTAAAAGTAAAGTTTTAAACAACACAATTATTTAGGAAAAAAAAACAATAATTTAGTGAAGGAGGGAGTAGTATTCCATTCCTGCTCCTCTAGAAAGTTGTTACTTGTGTGACTTGGGCAACTGGTGGGTGAACGGCACTAGACCCCTTGTCTCAAAAATCAAAATGGATATCCTTCAAAGAAAACTTTTTAGAAAAAAGGGGGTCTGTTGTTTAATAAATTTATTAAATTCATTTTTAACAACTACTCTTTTTCCTCCAAAATTAATTGTAATTTTAGTAGTACATGTAAATACTCTTTGTTTCACTATAGTATTTCATGTGTGCATTGAGATATACTCCCTCCGTTCTTAAATAATTATTAATTATTCTGCTTTCCTTGTTCGTTTCAAAAAAATAAAAATTGTCTTTGTTTCTAAACTTTATTTAAAAAATATATATTTTTACTCTAATCTGTTCCAGACAAAGGGTCACTATTCTATTTTGCGATGTTTTATATAAAGAGTCTACTTTTAAAAATTATACCTACAATCTTTATAATTTTATAATTTTAACCTCCACATGTGGTATAAATATATTAACTAAGTTCAAGTATTTTTATAATTATGATCAATTTTAATAATACTCATATATCCCTTAATTATTATATTTTTCAAACGTAGACTGTTTGGGTGGAACAGAGGATGTATCATTTTATCCTTACTTTTTCTTCTATTTTAATGATGATCCCACAGGCAAATGAATTATAAAAAAAATTACGTATTATATCAATATTTATAAGGAAAACGCTTGGGCTCATATGAGCAATTTTATTTATAATGGAGTCGATTAATTTTTCTTAATCAGTGTATTATCTAAGAACGAAAGGAGTAATAAATACCAAAATTGAAGTTAGTACATTATACAAAGAAGAACTCTCATTTTCAAACAAAATAACCTTTCAAAAAAGTGACACGAAGGTACACTCAATCTAAGGATGTAGAAAGTATTTTTGTTATGAGCAATGCTACGAGCACAAAAAAGACAACAACAAAAAAAATTTAAAATCTTCGTTTGCGGTTAATTATTAATTGGTTGCATAGTTTACGAATCCACCACTAACTAATGAAAAAAATCAATCAAAAATTGATAACAATGCTTTTGTGACCAAATTTTTGTAATTTTTTTGTGCCCAAAGTATTACCCTTTTGCTATTTCAAGGAAAATAACAAAGTAGCTTTTAGTGTCTGTTCCAGGCTCGAGATGGCTGTGTAGTTAAAGGTGTCCAAACGGTTCTGAACCGGCGGTTCGAACTGGAACTGAACCGTCTTAAAAATCGTCAAAACCGAAACTGTGACAAACCGGAATCGCCAATTCAACGGTTGGGTTTCGGTTTCTCCCACCGGTTCTTTTCCGGTTCCAAAGCGCCAATTCAATCCCAGTTCCAAACCAACTGTTTGAACCACCAAAATAGTTAATTTTTAAAATTTTGAGTTTCTAAACTTTTATTTTTCACAGTTTTTCTCCGGTTCCCTTTTTTTATTTTTCACTTCCTAAACTTTTATTGTAAGTTTATTTGAGTGATCAATTTTTTGTTTTTATTACAAAACTTTTACAAAAAAAATTTATACTTGTAATTTTTCATAACTAATGTTTTTACAATTTATAGCTTTTGCAAAAAATTTAAAAAAAATTTATAACACTTTTTTGTACACTTTATAATAGTTTTTTTTTTAATAAAACAAAAAAAATTATAAAAAAACCAGAAAATTGGAACTGGCGATATATGGTTCGGTTACGATTTGTACAATAACGATTTGGCAACTGACAATTTGAACGTTTGAGCACCTCTAGTGTACCCACGTCCAAATGAAAGTGATGCTTCTTGCTTCAAAGAAAAAAATAAGAAAATGACACTGATGCACAGACTATGTAAAACTGAACTTTTTGCCGACACTTCGATGTAATAACACTTTTTAAACTTTTTTTTCTTAACTACTTATTAATTTTATTATTACTATCAATTGGTATACCAAATTTTAACCAAAAATGGGGAAAAACTACCGCCATTTGCATTAATACTCCCTTCATTTTAGGCAAAGAATCGACTATACTATTTTAGAATGTTTCACTTAAAGAATCTACTTTCTAAAAAATTATAGTTACAATTTTCATAATCTTTCATCTTTACTCTCTTTACATGTGTTATAATTATTTTGATTGTGCTTAATTATATATTTTTATAATTATGACTCAATTCAATGATACTAATATATACCTTAATAATTAGACTTTTTAAGTGAGACGGAGAAAGTAGTTATTTTCGATTTAAGCTAATACACATCCACATGATCAATTCATCGTAGACCTCAAAAAGTTTGCAATTACGGTCACTTGTTAACTAACTTAAATATACATACACACATACAAATTCCCTAGTGTTATTTCGTGCGTCAGAGTCTACAGCGGAAAAACAAACAAACAAATAAAGAAAAGAGAAACAGCGTTCCACGACAATTGAAACCTATCCTCGGTTGTTAGTTTTGTGCTGAGGCAGAGACAAGGTAAACCCTTATCACTCTGATGATATCCGTAAGAGACACAAGACCTACAAGCAAATCCTGATGGTCCACAACCCATACTCGGTGTACATGCTTCATCACAACCTTATCGATCACCTCTCCCAGAGGTGATTCTGTATAGCAAGTCACAAGTTCCCTCGGTGAAGATCCCGCATCAGAAACCGAACTCGCACTCAAAGAGGTTGCCGCTGACAGCTTCTCGGTGAACTCTAAAACACTTGCCTGCAACCAAGATTGCATTTGAGAAATTGGACATCCCCTTAAATCTGTTGCTGAAAATGTCCCCACCAATTTCCTTCCTTTTGCCTGCAAAAACAAAAACAAGAGGAGTAGATACACGTTACTCCTAAAAGCTGTCCTGCACCCAACTTACATTTAAAAAAGTTACTTGACCCAAAGAAAAACTGCATAACATAACCATTGGACATCTGGTGTAATATGTTAGCTACACCTAACTTACATTTAAAAGCTGCATGTGATCTTCATCGATGAAGTTTGATGCTTCTATGATAGGAATCGCATTGAGGGAAGCAGCTCTCATGGGCTTAATGGCGTCGATAACTTTGGTGCGATCACTTACACCAAAAACGGTCTCGGTCACTGCTCCCAATTGGCCAACGGTGCAAGCCAAGACAGTTCTCAGTTCAGATTGATCATTATGAGCCTTTAAGAACTTGATTAGGTCCATTTGTGTGACCATTCGATAGCATGAAGCAGACTCTACGAGCTCCACCCCAGCTACATTTTCCATGTTGCTGTCCAGTGGTACTAAAGCACGGTGGATTCCCTTGCTAAATACTTCCATACAGTCACGAATGCTGCATGTGCACAAAATTGGTTGTTCAGTCATTTTTTAACAAGAAGAGCTCTATATATTGTATACAAAATAATGCATGGAGCACAAACGTACAGCCCCAAGGTTTGAAAGGTTCTTAATTATCCTTGTACTTCGGCAGTCATGAGCTCGTATAAGCAGCCTAAAAACAACTTCCCAAATAAGGCTGTCACATTTTTTGGGTGCCACGTACACCCTCCTAGAAAGAAAGAAATAGGGTTATTGTAATTTGAAGTAAATGAGAAATTTCTTGTGTTACTCCTGCTTAAGTTCATGTCCAAGGACATCCGAGCATATAGGTACGACCAAGTTTAGTGGATGCCCCAATTAACTTATACTACTAGTTGTTATGTTCTAGGTAATTAATGAATGGAAACAAAAACTAAGAGAGATATAGAAATAGAAAAGCAAACCACGTCCAAACAGACCATATATCTCTATACCATAATATTGAACCCCGTCTCTAATATATCTCTAGATCATGTTCTGCAAAGAATCTCAGTCACGCACGAAGAATGTATGTGACCAACATCATAGAGATTGAGAGTTTGAAGAAAGGGATTGGGTGCGTTTATCTTAAACAACAAACATACAGGCAAGCGTTAAGCGTCAGTGCCTCTAAGGAAAAATCTCAAGTTGTCTGCCAAATATTATGGGCCATTTAAGCTGCTGAATTGAGTTGGTGCAGTAGCGTATAAGTTGGAATTGCCAAAAGAGTCTCGAATTCATCTGGTGTTCCATGTTTCGTTGTTGGAAGAAAAAGATTGAGGAGTCGATCCCGGTACACACTGATCAATTGCCTAGCTAATAAGAGAATATGACAAGACTCTTCATCCCAGGCCTCAAGTGATTCTTGATCGATGAGTTCACAACAAGCAGGAGGAGGTTCTGATCCATTGGCAAGGGTACCAGCTGACACTACTTGGGAAAACATGGCCGCTATGAAGGAGCAGTTCCCTGGTTATAGCCTTGAGGACAAGGCTGTTTTCTAAGGGGAAAGGAGTTGGTACAATAATGAATTACTCCTTCCGTTTCACCCAAAGAGTCCACATTTAAAAAGTTTGATATTTAAGAAATATATTAGTGTCATTGGTGTTGGTCTTAATTACAAAAATACTTAAATACAACGAAAATGATTACAAGTTTACAACCCAAGTGGAGGGTAAAGATGAAAGATTATGAAAATTGTAAGCATAATTTTTTGAAAGTGGACTCTTTATGAGAAACATCTCAAAATAGTATAGTGGATTCTTTGCCTGAAACGGAAGGAGTATTTTATTTGCATGTTTTTTTTTTTTTATTGTGTTAATAAATCACTGCAGCTAGCTTATATTGCAATATTATATATGAAGTATACCAAGTCAAGTTAGAAGATAGGAGGTGAGTCCTAGTTGAGTCCCAGCTCTTAAATTTGGCCCGGTAATTAGGAGAAAGGCAAAATTTTAAAAAAAGACCATCTTACAAGTTTTTTCTGTAAGACTGATCTCCTTGACCCAACCGACCGTATGTTGGTGGGCTGAGCAGTGAGAGAGTGGGGCTCCGTCTTACAAATTAGGATCCGTAAGACGGTGTCAAAAGAGACCTACGTACTCTTAGTAAAAACTAGTTTGCTATTGTTATGCCGAAGGTAACAGCTTTTCTATATTTTAGGTAGTTAAAAGTTGGAGCTTGTAATTCTACACCTATATAAGTGTGGAAAAGTATGAATAAATATCATCATTTCATAAATAACCTTTTGTTATTTGGAAGCCTAGGTTCCTCTATAAACCTATCGATTACATTAATGCCTTAAGCGACCACATATAACCATTGCAAATTCACACTAGACGTGATAAGTGTCAAAAGTGAAATTAGTAAACTCAACGAAAATGAGCTCTCATTTTGGAACAAGAAAATTATAAAAATGAAGAGTGAGGGCGTATAAATCTAATTTGGTAGGTGATAAATAATGGTCTCTGAGCAACGAAAAAGACATAAACTTGTAAGAAATTTTCCCACAATCTTCACATGAGTGATGTAACAAACTAAAGACTAAGAATAGAAGTGGGAGAGCAAACTAAGACTAAAATTAGAAATCTAAATTGTCCCCCACTTCATTTGATTAGCTAGTCAACACTACAATTGACTAATAATGCTCATCTCAACCTTAGAGACTCAAATAACTGGAAGCCTTTTGAGTTGCGTGTGAATTCTTTAAAACACATCCCCACCGCAGATTATATAAACAACCCAATTCACTTCGACAGTTACTCCGATCCCTTCCTTCGTTCCTAAAAATAAATCTTGTTTGACTTATACATAGATTAAGAAAAATTAATTGACTTTATCAATTATAAATATTAAATTTTTTGTGTATTATTCAAAGATGTCCATGTGAGTACGAGGCCAATCAATTAATTAAAATAGAAATCAAATTAAGGGTAAAATAGTAAAAATAACCTTCAGAAAATGAAAGCTTAGAAAGTAGATACTTATTCATGAATGGGTTAAAAATGAAATGTAGACTCTTTTTTTAAGAAGATAAGTAGTTTATAGGGCTCCTAGTGACTTTGCTTTGCATTGCTTTGGAGAAGATACACTTTGAAATTCATGTTAACTTTTTTTTTTTTTTTTTTGGTCAATTTAACCAATTCTGTATCTAACATATTTTTATTTAATTATAAAAAGTTTTATGACTTGAAAACTACACAAAAAGTAGCGTAATCTACGTTTTTTGTGATTTTTGAAAAAACAACTAATTAAGACTTGGTCAAGCAAACCACAATTAAATAAGTCAAACGGTACACCTTCAATATTTGGAGACAGGGAATATTTGATTCCATGTGTTTGCCTTTGCCCCTACAGGTGGTGTCAAATTAATTTTTGTTATCTCACACCTAACTAGAATAATATAAGCGATTAATTTAATAAAAAGGAAGGAAAAAGAACAGGAAACTTATTTTAAAATATACGATTTTATTTTATTTTAAATCATAAGTACTAAAATTACGTATTTTATAATTTCAAAATAATATACATTAAATTGATATTTGAAAAATAATATGTTTGACAAAAAAAATTTAACCGAGATAATAAATTTAAGTACAGAATATTACTTGTGATCCAACTAACTTTTTGATTAGTTGACCCATCCATCATCAAATGCCCAACTTTTTAATAGGTTGTTGACCCATCAATTACTCATTCAATTAACCGGTTAATTGGTTGAGCACAAATTAAGTATTGGGGTGCCCGTGCTGTGCTGTGCAGGATCTCTACTACTTCCAAAAAATACTCCGTACTAAATAGAGTTTTTAAGTAATGACCAAAAAATAGTAAGGGGAGCGTAGTACGTGCCTGGTATTAGGATTGAGAGTCCAAAGACTGAGACTTTCAAGGCAATGCCCAATAACCGTCGACACCGGAACCGCCATCCTCAAATCGAAATCGCTATCAGCCTGAACACCATCATCTCCGGCAATGTGTGCAAGCACGTCCAGCATGGTAACCATCCCTATATAATGCTTCCTCACAGCACCCGTTCGCTTATCAGACTCCAAGATCATGGACCCACCAGCTCCAATCCAGTGTCCCGGTGGTGCAGCCACCGCAACCGCCACTACCTGATTCGCTACCAAGGCATTCAGGGTGTGGGCCAGCGTGGCTGTGTACGGCACCTCCACTAACCTCCGCTTATCAGAAACTAAATCCCACAATTTCTTGTCCCTTAAACGCTCCATTTCTTGAGATGAAATTCGGATGTCGCCAATCTTTGTTTCCTTTGTTGCAGCCTGAGCCTGCATTTTTTACTTTTTTTTTTTTGGTCGGTGTTTGCTGGTGAAATAAGTTGTGTATATATTATTACTAGTACGACTTCAGCATATGCAGCTTATAATAGGGCTGAGTCAGAACTCAGAAGGACAAGATTGTTTATGTTCGTACGTGTCGATGTCATGATTTTCTTAATGTTTTGCCTAGTGGTGATTCAGCTTTGTCGCCGGTGCAACGTGTCTCACTCCCACTCTCTTTAACGATGTTAGCGCCTAAAATTGACAGAAAGCAGTTCATATCCAGAAAAACATACCAAAAATAGAAATGCCACCAAATTTCTGTTACACGAAAATGGGTTACCATTGTATATTCGTTAGAAATTACTGGTATGTATGCAAGTTATACTTTAATCGATGACTTTCAAATTTTCTATTTGAGAAATGTGTACTATTATGTATTGAAAAGGGTACATATAAGAAAATTAAGCTTAAAAAATTTAATACTATAAAGCTATCACATGAGATTTTATTTTAGTAATAATTGATAGATGGAAAAATTGGTGACTCTGATCTCGTGATTAGAGTTTGCCGGTGTGCTTTTATGGAAGAGTTTTGCTGGACAGCCACATTTTTATCACAATTTTCAATCAAAAAGCATTTCAAATTTTAGAAATGTGTATGTTGGTCGACTTTACTCCAATTCATAAAAATTAATCCCCAATAAGTTAATCAATGACAATATATATTCTGCAAACTTTACGCTCTCTCTCGAGGCGCTCTTGCTGAACATTTCTCTAATTTTCGTGAATTTGCACTCTTGTTCTCACTCTCTCTCTAGCTCTATCACTCGGTTGGTGAACAAACAGCTGACCATAGTTGGTGACAGCATGACCAACCATCTTTTTTCTTTTCTTTTCTTTTTCTGGTATCTCTTATGAGGTGTTTCCGTACCACGTTAGATCTGAAACTAATCCCCGCTCGCGAAACTGAACATACCGCTCGCCAAAAAATATTTACACTTAAGAGTGAGTCGTACACACGACACATGACATGCATCCCGCTAAATGGATTGCTCCACGGAGCGAACCTTTGGATTACAGCAAAACCACATTTAGGGACAGCATATTCGTGGTGGTGAATGGTAGGCGAAACCGTTGTGTTCCAAGTTCTAATATCTTCAGAAGAACAACAGGATTTTGTAAAGCAAAGGGAGTCAAATGCATAAAAGCTGCCATCAAAATACAGATTCTGTCAACATGTTGCACTTTTTGGGGAACTCACCAAACAAACACACACCTTCAACGGTACTCCACTGGGTTTAGGCTATAAGAATATACTTCCGCTCAACGTCATTTCAACTTTTCTTTTTCTACTTTTCTCTTGCTAACAAAAACTATAATGAGGACGTTACTATCTGATAAACAAGCCACACTCGAGACATATTATCAACACAAAACCGACTGAAAGTGCATAGGTTCCATTGTCCTGCAATCTGACATTCTGTGTTGACAGTTTGACCTTCAGGTATGGGGTTAGCTTAGCCGTACCCTGGAAGAAGGTAGTACCCCTGTCATAAAATAGCTCTAGAATATATCTCATAAAATGCACACCTGTCAGTGTCACAGAGTACAAAGGTTGTGTCAAAAGCGCATCCCAAATCAGGTCAGAAGGGCAGAGAGTAGTTTCGAGCATAACACAATTCTGCGTCTGCATGCGTGCCAGGCGCAAGAGAAAGAGGAGATATCATATACACAAGACAATTTGCATACATATAACTTACCATATAACTGAGTAAAAGAGAGAGGTGAAATATCATGTACATGAAACAATTCACATACATGTATGCATTATTCAGTTTCCCTAAAACATATGCCTGATCAAAAAACTCCAGAATTTCTAAAGCCTACTCCTCCACCCAATATATATATGCCATCTCTTCTTAAATTGTATCAACAGCCTGACCATCCTCTTAAACCTCAGGCTGGAGAATACCTATCCCCTAAGTTTTCTGCCACTACCAGAACTGTATATCAAGCTGAATTACCTAACTTGGCGGCTCCCGCAACATAAAGTGGGGAACATAATGGTGGTTTCCTGCCGACATTAGTCAAAAGGCCTAGATGACTACTTTCACCTTGAATGTTGCTCTGAATTTGCAGCAGCACTGTTAGAACTAGGAGCCGCACCATTTTCATGTGGTGGTGGTGTACCCCACGTTCCCTCTGCTTCCAGGGGCTCAAGAACGTGGACACTGCCATCAGTAAGTCCCAACGCAAACTGATTAGGTTGCAAAGGATGAGCCGTGATGACAAGTGGATAAACCCTTGAGCTGTGAAAAGCAGTAATTTCCAGCCAAAAATTAGATCAAGTGAAACGAGATCAAGATTTTTCCTTTACTTCATTTAGTTTCCGGTTAGTAAGAGTACTTTACCTGGGACTAGAAGGTAAATAAGCCATAGGACTTATCCTACACTTCAGTCTGAGAGCTGGGGATGTAAAAATACTCACACTCCCATCTTCAAAGCTTGCAAATACTGATTGGCTATCACATGAATAAGTAGCATCTGTAATCGAGCCACTTCCTTCTCGAGGAACCCACTGCAATACAAAACCAAATTGATTATATTTCTTAAAAATTATTCAAAGAATAAGAGAAGAGAAGAAAACCACAGAAGCTTGCCAGTTCTCTTTAATGAGCATATCAAGTGTAGATTATAACATCAAGACACAAGAACATACAAGAAGAAAATCAAACTAGAAAACCATCAAAAAGAGAAGAAATCACCAAGGCTTGATGAGAAAAAAAATGCTTGCTGCACCTGCTTAATGCATTCTAGCTTTGGTGCCTCGTATATGGCTATTTGTGTTTCATGGACAACCAACATTTGCGTCTGATCTTGATGAAACTGCACTCGGGTCTGCGCTAGTGGCGTTGACCCTCGTCCAGAAGGAATCTGCAAGAACTTGCTAGCTTGCTTTTCCCACACATCTGAGCTCCAAACACAGATCTAAAAAAACAAAAACATATTGTGACTATGAGGTTAATAGGATACATTACACACACATAAACGTATATTTTCTCCCTATACATATATGTAAGCTGTGACATTTTTTTGTCACATAGGGCACGGACGTCGACAGCCTCCTTTATTTTTGTATTCTGTGCAAAACTTGTTCCAAATTTCTGTCCAATGTCAAATTCCTAGCATCACAGCAATAAAATCACTCTTATCTCTATCAACATAGTTTTTTCCAATCCCGCTCCTTACTCATCAATATGAACAATATATCCGAAAAGAATGACAACGAATGCAACTTTGCTAGCATAATAGGGATGATAAATTTCATGTAACTTCATGCATAGCACAGCAATTTTTGCCGCATTCGGTTAGTTTTAATTTCTGGTAATGTTTGAACTAAGGTCATTTGTCTCCATCCTATGTAAGACAGTAAGATAGGCCCCTATGATTCTAGACATACAATCAAGCATATGCTTTTACCAAGGGTTATATGCGACATAATGAGAGTCTTTCCCTCAGACAGTCAAATTGGTCATACCTGAGCATCAGCTCCTGAAGATACAAGAATATTTAGAACAGTAGAGAAGGCGAGCCCAGTTACTCTCTTCTGATGACCTTTAAGCTTGCCCTTCATCTGTACAAGTCCAACAATGACTAAGTAATTACGCCAGATTGCTCATCACAACATCTGGCCAAATGAAGGGAAAAAAAAATCCTGGCCACAATATTAGGTGCAAGAGTAGGTGAAGACCTCATCAACCCGAGCATTGTATATTTGTACTGAAGAGTCCTCCATGCCAATGGCGATAACATTATTGTCATCCGGATGGAAGGCAAGAAATGTTGCAGCAGGGGGTGGGGGCATAAACGTTGTCATAGTCTTCACAATGAAAGTATTGAGCATTATCAGATTATATACATACACAATATTACCAGAAGTGAGCATAGCATCTCTTTTTTCCACGAAAATTGGGCAAAATTTGTATAAACCACCCGTATTACCTTAAATGTCATCAAGTTGAATAAGGATATTTTTCCTCCTGATGCTGACATGATATATGAGTCATTCTTTGAAAGTGCAAAACACGGAGCAGCATTTTCCAGATTTGTTTCACTTATATCATTGGTCATTAGTATTCCGCTCGATGGTTGCCACAACAGAGGCGGAACACTAGTAGTTGCCTACAAGGGGGAAAGCATACGAAAGGAAAGCCCAATAAGGGGAGACAGTAATACAAAACAAAAGGTTGGAACCATCAATACCAAAATGAAAACTTAGAAGCATCACTGCCATACCTTCCCAGTCAAGTTTCGTTCATTCCTCTGCCATCTCCAGAGTTTGTGTACCGCGTTGTATGCTAATGCCAGTAAGGCACCTCCTGAATTTGTATATGCTAACCTAATAATCTGAAAAACCCAACGGCTTGATCAGAAACGATGTCGTAGAACAAGAGCATACCACATCACCTTGTGGAAAGTAAGCACCCTTCACTTGCTAATCTCAATGGAAGTTGTGATCGGATTCCTCTTAGGGAAACCAAATTCTATAGGAATAAACATAAAGTCATTCTGAATTTTCTTGGCGTGCCGCAAGGTAGGAAAGAATAAAGTAAATATATATATATATACACACACACACACACATAACTACATCTTAAACTTGGATTATGAGAACAAATGAAGTACTTCATAAGAGAACTGTGAATCATATAGAAGGATTCCATTCAATCACCACTTCTAGTTGGGGTCCAAGATCCATCGCAATTAGTTTCTCCTTTAGTCTTCATCCTGCTCTATATTCGTCTCACGTTTTTGTGATTTCTCTCACCAATACGCAGAAAAAAACAACAAGAGCATACCACATGACAATTCAAGCTAAATTTGCTGATATTACAGTGTTTTGAAACATATTAGAGCTGAAACTATTCAGCCTCCAAGATAATCTCATAGACTGTTCTACTCAAGTAGAGCAGGAGTTTCTTGGTTTCTAATTGCTCCACTCTGTCCCCAGTAAAGAGGCCACATTTGAAAAGTCAAATACTTAAAAGATGCATTACAACCATTTGGAAGAAACCATCATAACATGATTCTTTATGGTACCCAACTTGCATACACGAGGGGTGAAGCTAGAATGTCATGGACATTACAAGCCCAATTTATAAAATGAGTCTCTTTGAACGGAACATTTTAAAAAGAAAAGAGTTGAGTGGACCAGATGGACAATAGGGTGTTTATGACTGTCTTGAGCTCAAGCTGAGCTCAATAAATGAACAAATTTCAATAATATTCTGGCAATCAATCTTTAACGGAGCCAAACAAAAATGCAACTTGGGTTCAAGTTGCATTGTTCGTTTCAATGCCCTACTCTTTCAGGAACTTTGTCTTGCTAATTTTGCGTGTTATATCAAATCCCATTACAGCAAAGAGTGAAGCTCCCCACATGCCAGTCATCAGCCAAATTACATGGATACCGAACATCGAGATGGGAAATTGTTCGTACATAACAGAAAGAGAAAGCAACCTGACAACAAATAAAACACACCCCTGGAGGACAAGAAACAAAGGGAGAAGCGACTGAATATACAAGCACTCCCGAAAAACAATAATAGACATATAGATTGAGACAAACACTAGGTTCCACAAAATATACATTGAAGCATAAAGGAGAAAGATCAAGCAGTTTAATATGTTCACTTCTTAAGTGGGTGAAGTAGAGGATACTTACTCTAACTGATAGCAAACAGTCGGGAAGTCTCAAGGAACGAAGTTGAGATGGTTCGCTGATTTCTGTTAGCTTCCAAATCTTAGATTTTTCAAGCTCCTCGGTGATTCTAGGCTTCATATCTAACAAGCTTCGGCTATCTCCATTCTACAGTGTATTCAAAAAGAAAATCAATTAACGATTAACCGTATGAAGCTCCAGACCATACAAAACTCAACACATACATCACATATGCCTACAAGTGCATGCAATCATTCCATTTATTCACAAAATGACCTCAGCTAAGCCTTTCCCAATTCCTTGGGCAGGCTAAATGCCTCTTCCATCAATTAAGAAACCCACTTGTCCGGACGATACCAGTATCCATGCTTACCAGAGAAACCATGCCTGCCACTGGCATACTTCTGTCTGAGAGGCCTATACTTGTTCCAGCAGCTGAACTGGAAGCACCATGTGTGCCAATCATTGGGGCCTACATTGTGGAATAAGATACGTAAGAAAGCATATCCATGATAAAACCAATCTCATAGAACAGTAGATCAGTTTATCTTTACCTTCACAACTGTCCCGGCACCAGCTCTGGAAGCATCAAGGGCGCGATTATCAATGGCACGTACAAGCCGGACACCTTCTGCATTTCCAAGTACTTTAACACCATTCTCGCTTGTTGATACAGCCAAGAGTATCCCTTCCTTATTAAACCGAATGCACGGTGAAGCCTGAAAGACAATATAGCAAAATAATTGTTATTTTTATTACATTTCACCAAACAAAGGAAATAAACAAAAATGACAATTCAATCTAGAGCAGACCGGTAATCCACCCTCAGCATCAGTAGTCGTCAAGAGGTTAACATTATCCATGTCCCAGAACTTGATAGCAAACTCATCACCAGCAGCCAAGAATCGATTCTTAGTTGTATCAAACTGCACAACACCCACAGACCTCTTCCCGAGACCAAGGTATGATCGCTTCACAGCACCTTCACTTTCATTCCACTCCACAATGTATGATTCCCCATCCTTGCTAGTCCCGCATGAAAACAGCCTAGATTTTTCTCCACGGAAGAGGAGAGAGAGAGAGATGGTAAGAACACGACATCTCTGTCTAGAATTCAGGTCAGAGAACAGATACCATTTGACCTTGAAGCTACTGTATCATACCTTAACCCATCAGCACTGTATGCCATTGTTGTACAAGATTGACCCGGTGCATCATAGTCAACTCTTGAACCCATGTTATCATATAACCAAGCCTTAATCTTCCCATCAATTGCTGTTGAAAAGATGAACTAACCAAGATGAAAATAACTTACGGTTAGCATAGATGTATAGACATTAACAGTACTACCAACGCACACTCACACACACCCCGAACCAAAAAAAGAAGGAAAAGGGACTTCCGTAAATCAGCAAATTCCCATGATGGAGTATGGATATAGCAGTTGAGTTGATGGTAAACAAAACAAGCTAGATAAACCAAGGATGAAGATCCATATTAAAAATAACTTTGGAATGAAAAAGATAACTCTATAAATGAAGGGAAGAGAAGCCTCACAAATGAAACGTTCTAAAAATAGAATACCATTTCTCGGGGAGCATAAAACTTCCATGGGAGTATATGACATGATCGAAAATAAAACATGGTCAAATAATTACCTCAAAAGTAAGTATTTCAAGGGTCTAGCAAAAATTTGTTATTCATTTTCAGTATTCCCATTATTTAGGACTTGGTTGGTAGCTTTTGTAATTTTGGAGATTCCCATATTCAGCACCATTAATCTTCCGGTCTATATTGAAGGCCAGAAATTTTGATTAGTTGAATTATTTGAATATTAGTTCCCTTCTCTAATCCCCAAGGATGCTTCATTTTCTCTTTACAACACCCTGGAAGGCCTGGTCTTTTCTTAACTCTAATTTTCCTTCTAATGCTGCAAGATGAGCAGTCTTTTCTTAACTCTAGTTCTCCTTCTACTGCTGCAAGATGAGCAGTTTAAACTAGTAGTGTTCTACTTACTAGGCCGCATACAAAAAGAACTAACAATAAGAAGACAACATCATTGGAAACCCACTTTTCCCCCTCCCTTAGAAATAAAAGGGGAACTCATGAGCATGAGAAGGGCTAATATTTCTAGCCACCAGGACCATGATCTTGAAGGCAATGAAACTTGAAGATGTAACTCATGACGCTTTAACTTTAAGCCCCCATATTAAATAGCCTTGGTGCGAGAGTTACAGAGCATTAACTTTAAATAACCAACCACTGATGTATTGATTTTCTAATTGTCGCAAGGAAGTGAATCATTCAATAAAAGCATACCTGAATGTTTTCCTTGTAATGTGGACATACTGAGTAGACAGGTGCCTCATGACCCTCAAAGGTGTACTGCTTATTACCAGTAACAGCATCCCACACCTGCAGACAGACTTGGGCACTTGTGATTGCAGATTATGGCCTCGTATTCAGCCAGATAAAAATGCAAAAGGTAAACAAACCTTAATTGTCTTGTCCTCTCCACATGTTATGATGCACAAGTGCTTGTTTGGGTGGGAGAAAGCAAGATCGCTAACATAACCAACATGGGCGTCAATCTGGAAGAAAAGTTCATGAAAACCCAATCATCAATATATCATATTCAATACAGAAGGCATATATAATATAAGGTATGGGACTGTAGATGTTTAAGTTTAACTGCTTCCAAAATTTTCAACCCTAGATATGAAGCATAAGTAATAGCTGGAACTTCAATAATTTTCACGCACCTCAAGATGGTCTCGTAATTCATCACCGCCTCGGTAGGAATATATGTGAACAATGTGCTTAGAGTATGCAACACCTGATCTCGTCAAAACAATTATAATCATGAATGATTAGCTCTGTAACTGCTTTCAGAACTTCACACCCTTGGAAATGAGCCGTAATCAAAAGTTTGTTTGCTCTTGTTATGTTTTTTTACAAATGCAAGAATGATTACTAAAACATACCGAACAGGATGCCATCAGGACTCCACACCACGCGGTTCACTGAAGCGGTATATTCATTGGCCAAAGATGCCTGTAGAAGATAATAGGAGACATTAGCATTATCATTGATAAATTGGATAACATTGCGTTAAATACTTAGGACCTAAAGTAGAGAATTAGAGATAAAGGACGCGGAAAGGGTCATACCTGCAGAGCCCCTGAACATACCCCAAGGTCCCAAACCTTGAAATTTCTAAAAACAAGCCTCTCCCTGGTACCTATCTCCCAAATGGCAATATCGCCAATGTTCGTTCCAACTGAGATAAAACAGTTCTTCAGACAATTGATTTTTGCCCGAAATAAGAATAGTAACAGCAAAAGCAAAAACAAGCTTGTTAATACTGAGAGCTTACCAAGAAGCAGAGTTGGTTGCGCAGGATGAAAATCCATGCTCTTTACAGCCGAACCCTGATTCAGATTGGCGACCACAATTTTGGGCAAGTCGTCTGAAGAATATAAGCTATGGGCAAGGCTCTGTCCAGGATATGTGACAGGCAATACATTAACAGGGATGTTATTGACCTGCAGAAGTCCATATCCAGAAGGAACAGTTATCTAGGGAAAGATAATTTCACCACAATCAATTTGATCTATCTAATTAGCTTAAGCTAAAACCTGACCAAAATGGAGTAATATCCAAATGCAGACATTAATAGGGAAAGATAATTTAAGTAACATACTTACTATGTCACAATCTAATGATTACTTACAAGGAACAAGTAGAAATTTATACCTCCTCAGAAATCCCAAAAGGTCTCTGTCTCTTCAAAACGTGTTCAGAATCTGCAGTTTGATAGTCCATTGCCGGATTGTTAGTAGGAGGAGTCCTAGGACGCTTTAGCATAGATGCTATGACAACGTAAACACAAAAAGAAGAAAAGGTAGTAAGACTTAGCTGGAATGAGAAAGGAAGTACTCTTAGAGATACATACATTTAACAAGTGACTTCAATCATAGTCAAATGGTATCTAATGGTGTGAAGATTGTAATCTGAAAGAATGTGAAATATATAGGCAACAGGGATAAGCTAATATACACTAGTCATATTTTGTAGCCCGTGGATTGCAACAAACGTAACTTCTTAGATATATGCATGTGATGTCCACATACAACGGAGGAAACGAGAAAAAGCATACAAAGGGAATGAACGTATCTACATGAACTAATGCTATCCCATCTTCAGCATCACCACTAACAGATAAGGAAAGATGAGCGCAACGCGACCTTCAGGTAGAATCTAAAGAGACATAACAGATTCCTGCCTCTCAATGATGTACAAGATTGTGGTAAACAGTTCACTAAAGTGCACAGTAGATTCTTGACTCTAACTTTTACTGTGTCAATTTAATTCCAACAATCCAACTGATATCCTCTTGAACCAATATCAGCATAATCAAAGTCCCAACAGGTAACAAGCAAGCTCACTACATCTCACTCAGCAGCTTAAAAAGCTACAACATTCCTAATACAGAATGTGCCATTATGATCTTTCTCATCTTGCCTTTTCTGCTGAGCTCCATACTCAAGTCACCGATGGACAATTTCCATATTCATCTATCAATGGTGCATTTCAATTCTGGAAAGATATCACCTTTTATCTATAGAATCCGTCGAGAATATAAAATTAAGACACATTAATACATGGGAATTTTCCATGGTTATGTCCAGTTTATTTATCCTTAACCAAAGGCAGCGAAAATAGAAAATGGAAACCCTAACAAGACTTGCTAGAAATTACAAGTAGAAAGATAAACTTGTAATTAACAATAAAATAAGGTTACCTGCATTATTAGGAGCAGCTAAGCCAAGAGGCCCTCCAGAGAGAGCTTGGTGGGGTACAGCGGATGGGTTAGTCATCCATCCTCCCAGAGACGTAGTAAGAGGTCCAGGTGCGGGCTGGAACTGCTGAAGAAAAGATGATAAATGAAAACCAAAACAACTCTGAGAAATAGTACCAATAAAAGAATGGCAACAATCACTCGAAAAATGGCTGATTCCTTGGACTTACACCATGAGCACCTAGAGGTGGGAAACCCCCTACTTTTGGCATGGCACCCATTAGCTGATTAGTAACAGGGGATGGAGCCCGTGCACCATTTGGTTGCCCACAAGTATGGTCCACAAAGAGTGTTTTAATGTCAGGGTTAGGCTTGGGATTTTTGCACAGCTGGTGTTGCCAATTTAGGCTGCAATAAATAAATCACGATAAAAAGGGACCAACTATGAAAAAGTGTAATGAAGAGTACCTGGTAGAACACCTCTTACCTTTGGTTAATTAATGTCCGCAGCCTTGAGTTCTTTAAGCTGGGAAATTGAAGCTTGTCACGGAAAAGTGGATTCGCCTCAATTAGCTTCTTGAGCTCACCAAGCATTATAGCCCTGGCTGACTTGGTGTCGCCATACTTAGAAAGCTGTTCATTTTCTCTGAAATAGAGATTTTACTCGATAAATACAAATAAAATAAAGTATGATAGAACCGCAAATATAAATAGCAGACTCTTAGTCCAGCTTTGGTAACTTGTCAAAAATTGCATCAACTTTCCAGCAATTTAAGGTTCTTACCATATGTGAGCTGTGGGTGAAGACCGTCATTGACCACAAATCTTAGGAAATCGGGACATTGCTACTTTACATCAGAAATACCCATCAATAAAAGGATAAGAAGTGTCACAATAGATAAGGAACCCTCTCTCGTTGAACTTTTCTTTCTTATTGGTTCCCAAAAAATTATACAGGTCAAAATATGTTCACATTTATTTCAAATTTTTGCTCCAGAACCCTCTCCACTCAAATCCATAACTATTTATCTGAAATCTATTATAGAGATTCAGGATGCTAGGGACAAAGTATAGTGTCATAGATTGTAGCTACTCCTAATTGCACCAAGCAATGATGCATGTACATAGATTGTAGCTACTCCTAATTGTACCAGCATCATGCAGGGTAGGGGTGTTGGTCAATTTGACCCCGCTGAAGTGACTATATATAGTCACATGTATTACAATCCTAAATTTTGGAAGGATGGTCACAAATGAGCCACCTAAATCTTCAGAAATCATTGGACATTGGGTCAGCTTGTAACAAGTGACCAGGTTATTTTCATAAACAAATCAGCCTCTCCCACGACGAGTTCCAGTTCTGATTTTTTAGTATGTCCCAAAGCGATTGTCCCTTCAAGTTCAAATTGATTATTACGAGCTTTCGAAAGAAAAAGATTACTTTAGCTAAATTCAAACCATCTTGGAAAGGTAGTAAGTTTCAATGTTTAGTAATACACGTCAAATAAAAAGTATCCTAAATCTTTCAGCCTTATTACTTATAATGCATCAAGTACTTACAGTTACAAAGACTAAAATGAAAGAAACTCTATAGAAAAAAGAGAGTACCCCGCGTTCTAATGAAGCTAGCAACAACTTCCAAATAGACTGAACTCATCACTGGTTGAATCTATCAAATTAGTATCAATAATGTTTTTCATGGTTGAAATATTTGACATCAATAGGTCATTTGTTTCCTTTTATGCAAGTTAAAGAACCAATAGGCAATATAATGCCAAAGTAGTTTGGATTAGGGCTGATCGTGGTTACCTGAAAATCGCTTAAATCAAACCGAGAAAGGTGGTCAAGTGGTACTTGTGTTTGTTTTGAGTTAAGGAAAAAAAAAACTAACAAACAAAAACACTTGTCTGTTTAGCGGTGGTCTGAGGAAGTCAGAAACCAAAAGAAAACCCAACTGAAACACATATATATCTTTTCTTAGTCCCGTACAAGTAACTATTAATAACAAAAATGCATGTTGCAACCCACCTAGTTTCATTTATATATGAAGGTAAAGTTAGAACATCACAAAAATAACAAGCTTAATTTTTGAAATGAGACTCTTTGCATGGAACATCCCAGAGAGCATGTATGACTCATTGAATGGAAAGAAGCGAGTGTTGAGTAAAAACATTGTCATTTTGGTTTACTTTGTAAATATAGTTGTTATGTTGGGAAATGTTTGGTATTTGTTTATAGCTAGTAGTGTGTAAGTAATGTGAGAATGACTTACACATTTATATGCTCCGAATGAGCTACTTCTTGACTTTGATACTTATGAACAATGTTTTTGTTCAACAAAATGTAAATACTGAAAAACAAAAAGGTAATTTATTGAAAATCGTGGTTATAAACTGCGCCAAAACAAAATGAGGTGATTCTGTCAATTTGAAATAAATGAATTATTAGGTTTGATATACTTTATTCTGAAAAACCGAGGGGTTGATTTGATATGTGGTTTAACTCCAAAACCGGTCACACTCACCCCTAGTACTAGCTATGTGAGAACAAGCATCAGACTTTCAATAATTAACCCATGGAATAACATTTGTGGCTCCAAAACTGTGGCATCGTGAATTCTAACTCAACCAAAGTTACGTATCAATAACTTCTAAATAAAAAATCGACCCCTATAGGTTGTTGTTTTGTGAGCTCATACAGTTTCATCAAACTCCTTCCTTACAGAGATAAGGCAATAAGTTTATGAAACTAACCATTCTGTGGAAACAGATTTACTTCAACTAAATGAATTTGGTAAAGTGCTGAAATTGTTAATTATGAAAAACCTAACCAGGAGCAGAGCATTTCAGAAAACATTAAAGGAACATAACGCGTGAAAGATATGGAACCTGACTTGCATGAATAAGACTGTCATTTACGAAAACGTCAAACCATAAGCAGTGCATTTTAAAACAAAAGTGTAACGCCTGATAGGTATGGAACCTAACTTGCATGAACAACACGTGACACGTCTTCATGCACAGATGATTGATTCACTGATCACAACATCATACTATTTTCTTATCTGATTCATTTGTTTCTAGGAAAGCAACCTCTAGAAAAGATTCAAAACAACAGCGAAAAACCTGAGAACAATAGTTGACATACCAAAGATATGTCCAGCTAATTCAAGGCATCCAACATACAAAACACATGGGTGCACTCAATAGCCACATAATAAAAGGCCAATCAATACATGTGAACACCATAAATTTTCCCCAAATTACAACCACAGAGTTTGTGATGCAAGCCGCGACAAATTGTGGTTGGCATCAGTTACAATCGAGCCTATCTCAATTTAAAATTTTCAACAACATGGCAATTCCTAACAGCATTAACACTGTAACTCGATCTAGAACTTATTGTAAATTAACCCAGCTACCATCACCACAATCGGGTGGACCGTCTTCATTTCAAGACGGTTCATTCACTGATAACAACACCAGAGTAGTTTCCTATCTGATTCATTTTCTCTTTCTGGGAAATTTCTGAGAAAGAAACCTCCCTACAAGATCTAAAACCAGAGGAAATAATCGAGTAAACACCAAAACAGGCAATTTTATGTCTAACTAATTCAAGGCATCCACTGTATAAAAGACACGGGTGCCCTTAATAGCCAACGTTCTCAAACGCCAACCAATACAGGTGAGCGCCATAGATTCTCCTTAAATGACAATGACAGACTCTGTCATGCAAAAGCCAAGCCACAACAAATTTTGGTTAGCACCCAAGCCGCGACATATTCTGGATGGCATCAGTTGGAGCTCAAGCCTATCTCTAATTAATACTTTCAAACCATGGTAATTCAAAATAGCATTCACATTGTAACTCAATCTTGTAACTCAATCAAGAACGTACAATAAACTAACCAAACCACCAGCACAATCATCATCTTTATCAGTAATTGACCAAAATAATAGTTTCAAAATACCTAAAATTTCCCAATGTAAGAAGGAGCGTTATTTCCTTGAACAGATCTTCATTAAAAGTGGAGAACACCTTCAAATCCTTCGTAAGAATCTCCACAGCCTTGGCATGATCTCGCCTTCAATAACACGATATAAAAACACAGAACAAACAAACAAACAAATTAAAAATCATTTCTAACAACCTCAAAATAAAAATAAAGATATGAAACACAGAATTAAAAAATAAAGCAACAACAATAATAATTATAAAAATAAAGATATACATTTTCACTTTTTCTTTTACTTTTCAAGTACAAACTCGAAAAAGGAGCTTACTTGTCCAGAGCTTCAAGGTATTTCTGCTTTCGAATCTCGAAGAAAATTTTCATAGAGTAACGGTTATCGTCAACCTTTGTGAAACCTGACAAATACTTCTCCACCTCATCCCACTCTCCATTAGTCACAGCATCTTCAAAATACCTCATGTTAAAGAAAAATCCAGACTCCTTCTCCAACCTTCATTCACACAACACAAAACTAAAACCTCAACCACAAATTGTTAAACAAAAAATCAAAGCCTTGACTGAAAAAAAAAAAAAATTTACCTGTGAACTGTCTCTTTGAATTTCTCTTCATCTAAGAACTGAAGTATCAGAAAAACAAGCTCTCTACTCAGGGACGACATCTCCGTCTGATCGAACCAGATCCACGAGGTTTTTATTACTCTTAACTTCATAAACAACAACACCATAACAACAAAATTAGGGTTTCCATTACCAAAATTGAACAAACTAATGCCCTCTCAATCAAATCAAACCGAACAATTTCACTTCACATATACGATTATATCAGAACTGATGCGAATTTTGCTATTCATACCTGTTTCTCTCTCCTATTGAAAGGATTTCTAGAGAGAGAGAAAGAGAAAGTAAGAATTGAAGCAGAAGACGTGAGCGAGAGAAATGGCGATGGGGGTTGGTTTTTATAAGTGTTTTTTTTTCCTTTTTCAACCTTTTCTTTCCTTTTTATTTCTGTCTTAACTTTTTCTCTCTCTTTCTCTGGTTTTAAGAAGTGGGAGAGAGGAGGAGAGAGAAAGTACCAAAAACAGTGAAAGAGATGAGAGAGAAATGAGCTTTCAAAGCAGTACTACTCGCCAGAACGAATCAATGTAGTACACGCGCGATTAAGAGCGTAGAGATAACGTAAAGTATCTCTTGTCCGAATCAATGGGCGTGTCAGGTAGTTAGGAATACGTGGCATCGAAAGGAGTTGCCGCATGGGAAATGGCAGGAAGAGTATGTCTGAGACGCGAGTGGGTCAAGCCGGTACTTATTATAAAGAGAAAGTAATCAGTGCATATGCTTATAAGGAAACGTGATCTGGTTTATCATTGTGATAAGTACCTGTACTTATTATTTGATAAGGGCGTACCTATCAAGCGGCAAGATTTGCGTGCTTCGAGAAGAAGCAAGGGGAAAGTGTCATTTTCTCGAGCTTTTGGTACTGACTTTGTTGGGAAAGAGGAAATGGGTGACGTCGGCTAGGAGACTCTTGGGGGTGAGAGAAAACTTTTTTGAAAAGTAGGTGATGAGGATCATGGTTAATGGTCTCTCAACGTTGTGATGCCGTCCACGGATCCCAACGTGGGGCCCTAGTTACTGAGTTGTGACAACGATTAACAGGTCCATTTTCTGTGCAGTTTCTTACTACTAAAAAAAATGAGTAATTAATTCTATTACAAATATTACTCTCTATTTTAAAATTTTTCTCATTTTAACTTTAATATTTTGTTTTAAAATGATAGTTGTTTTAAGTTTATAATGTATATTTTATCTAATTTATTTTTTTATTTTAAATTTATAATACTTCGTATATGTTTTATCTAATTTATTATAAATATTAAAATAACGTATATTTTCCAATGATATTCAGTAGAATTAAAGTGTAAAGTAAACATAACTTTCAAAAAAAAAATAGAAAGTGAATAACGGCCTAACAATGAAAGCTACAATCTTTTTTAAGAACGGATGTATTGAATATTTTTTTATTTTATTTTTTTTGGTCGACTAGCTTCTTTTATTTCTCTTTTTTTTTCAATAATTACAATAAAAATTAAAAATCCAAAATTAAATTTTAAAACCTCTGTACCAAAGACACGCTTAATTTGAACAGTTTTTAGCTAATTGTCCAGGTACGCCTAGCACAATTGAGCGGGTACCCTTGTGTTTCTTGTCATTAGTGGACTGCCGCTATTGGAATTAGGAAAATGACAGGGAATCTCAAGCTTTTTATTTTAATTTATTAATTAGTGATAAATTTAATCTTTTAACTTATTCAAAATATGTATCAAAACATGCAATAAATTAAATATATATTAATTAATTAATTAAATCACACTTTAAATCAATCATATTCATCGAAATATAGATAAGGATGAAATATGAAGATAAAAGTTGTGTCCCTTAGTTAAATTTAATAATATATATACTATGTGATTGATTAGATTGTCGTACATTAATTTTATATGATGTCTAATATTTCATTATTTGGTCACATAAATAAGGATAGAAAATTCAGACAAAAATTTAAGATTCCTTCCATAATATCATATCCTTTCAAAATGAAAAGGTGCAATATTTCTTTCCATTTCTTCTTTGAAGAAATATTGTTAGTAAATTTGGCTAGCATCTATATATACGGCACATTTTAAATACTTACTAATAAAAGGTTTCATCTTGATAATCACTCTAGTGTCATTAAAATTTATGTAACTAATATTTTTATATTAAAATATGTTTAACCTATCTACCTTCTTCTCTCTCTTTTTTTCAAAATGCCAAGTCGCATTGTAAATACCCTCTCTAAACTTAATTTGTAACTACAATGTCATTTGCAATTTAATTTATTGCAATTAGTTTCTTAGTAGTAGTAGCTTTCACCTACTATTTTCTAAGTTTTAGCATCCAAGAGTCAACTAATTTATTTCATCCATTTGATGGTGCAATAATTTGTGGACATTAATTTGTTATTATTCCATATTTTATAAATAAGATAACAATACAAAAAAATTAAAAATGTTCACAAACTTTTAAAGCTCACCCATGTGACGGAAGGAGATCGATCAACCACTTCTATCCCTCTCTCTTTCTCTCTCCAACAAAAATACTTGGATGACAGGTGTCTAGTTCTTGTGAGGAAATCGACACTTCCATTTGTTTAGCCAACTTTTTATGCTTCATTAGCTTGGAGCCTTGAAATTGATCTAAAAGAGGTTATTTTGCAAGATGATACGTCGATATATATATATATATATATATATATATATATATATATATATAGATAGATAGATAGATAGATAGTGGAGTACTATTTACAGAAATGTTTGAAATTGAAACAGTTTTACATTCTTCCTATTTTTTAACTCTTTATTGTACATGTGTTTTCTTTGCATTTGACAAACAGGTTACCATTGATACTAATGGATCTATATTTCTACCGACTAATTAAAGATAGGACTTATAGAGTAATGCTTGGATTCTTAATTAAGATATGACGATAATCTCTCTCCTTTTTCTTTATTAGAAACTTCATGTTGCATTTTTCTTTAATTACTACTCCACAGACAATACATAATAATTATACAATCTAGTATTTAATTTGTGATTATCAATTTTTAGCTAGAAATGTGCATTTCTTTATAGCATATGTCCCAATTGATTGAAGATAAAGTATAGCTCAGATTCTAAAGGTACACAGATTTATCTTTTTCTCAAACTTGCTTTTGCATTTTTTTACTATTATATGTCCCTCCGTCCCGAATAAATGTTCCTACTTTCTATTTTGGGATGTCCCAACTAATGTTTGTAAATACTTTTGATTTACCTATTCTCTATTATTTTTACTAATATACCCTTAAAGCTTCATTTGTTATAACACATCCCAAAGAAACCCAACTATTTAAAATAGTTGAACTCAATTAATGTTCATGGGTATTATTGTCAGAACATATTTTACAGCACATCATTAATTATGTTTTTTAATTCCTGTGATCTTAAAACATTAAATTTCGCAGGTTGAGAGGAGAGGAGTAATTGCTGCTTGCCTTAATTTGAGATTTTGCTTTGGAGTGTATATATAGTATGAATTGTATTCTAGATAAAATTTTAGTAAAAATTAGTACTACAACAGTTTTTGCCATATTGTTTGTATTTATATGTTGAAATAAATGAATATAAATCGATTCACGTTGACCGAGTATTTAGGGAGCCATATGAATTGGTGATTTTATTTTAATTTATAAAGTTTGTTAAACCATTTTTATGTAATGACTTTACTGAGTAACGCTGTAGAACGGATTAACATATTGACAAGTTCAAAAGAAATTGTGATTGTGATATATATATTATTTTTATTTTCTTAAGCGGTTGGAGGGGACAGAGATCTTACTCTAACCCTCCTCACCCGATCGCTCCATTATGAGAAGTGAGCGGTACCAATTGAGCTAGAGCTCGTTGGTGTGATTATGATATTAAAAAATCATTAAAGATAAAAAAAACGTATTACTCTCTCTATTCCAGGCAAAGAGTCCACTATACTATTTTGGATGTTCCATATAAATAGTCAACTTAAAATAATTATGTCTGCAATATCCATAAACCTTTATACTCTACCCTCCTTATGTGGTATAAACATATTAATTATACTCAAATATTTTTTATAATTATGATTAATTTTAATGATATTTTATATTAATTAATTATTAAAATTTTCAAACGTAGACTGTTTGGATGAAACGGTGGGAATATATCAATATCGATTGTGGCCTAATACAAAAAGATCACTAACCTATTACAAAAATCACATTAGTGTTCGTGTATATTTTTGAAAGTGTGAAAGAATGCATGGTTTACAGTGATTATCAAATCATGATTGAAAAAAATGTTTTCACACTCTAATAAGTTATACTCTGATTGTTCTAATATCAAGTAGACAGTTTATCAAATTATGACTGAAAAAAAGTTTTCACATTCTAAGGAGTAAGTTTTTAAGTAGACAATTATCAAACAATTGACAGATCGATCTCGAGTTTAAGCTATCATTTCCTTTTGTTTTGTTTTGCTTTAATTTTTAGAATTTATTTATTTTAGAAAACTTTCATGAGCATAAAAATTACACGGTGGATCACATTCACATGGTACTATGTAAACTAGTACTCCATGTAATACATACTATACACATGTTAGCAAAGATTATGTGATCTAACGATACATAAATATGTTAAGAAATCTTGTTATGAATATATAGAAACTTTTTATTCATACTACAAACTTTTACTCTACAATTTTCTAAATCACTAATGTGAATGCCCATGTATTGAGCCTGCTGTAGGCCTTTTTAAAATTAAATAAAGGTGTGTTTCGCATAGAAGTTTAATTTTAGATTTTAAATTTAAAGGGTAGTCAAGGAAAAATTTAAATTGTCCACTAGTTTCTTATAAATTAAGAGCAGCAGGCTCAGAACTATTTATATCTCACTATTGAAATGGTAGTATAGTGTCTGAAAAGAGTTAGTTTAAGAAAACTTCCTTTTTTTTTTTTCTTTTTTGAAAGAAAAAAGGTCTCAAATTAAAATAATAAGAAACAAGTACACTTACTTTAAAACGTCTCGTAATAAAATATAGAATTCTTATTTTGAGACAAAGAGAGTCGTTATTATATGTCTTTTAGGGTACATATTAGCTAAACTAAATTTGATATCTCTTTATTATTAGATTCCCCCAATTTCTTTCATCCACTAGTGTATTAGGGAGAATTGGGGAAATCTGTACTTCCTCTATCCCAGATAAATATTTCTACTTTATATTTTGAAATATTCCAACTAATGTTCTCAATGACTTTTGATGCACATATTCTCTATCTTCTTCCCAATATACCCTTAAAACTTCATTTAATATAACACATCCTAGAGAAACTCATTTATTAGAATAGTAGAACTCAATTAATGTTCATGTGTATTATCGTCAGAAGACATTTTACAAACACATTATTAATTACGTTTCTTAATTCTGTGCTTTGTCAACTAAGAACATTTAACTGAGACGGGGGAGTAATAGATAGAGAAGCCAATCACCAAAACCTTAATTTTAATATCTTACTACTTTCGATCTAAAATAAGTGTCTTTTAAAGTAATACACACATATTAAGAAAATTATATAGGTTGATGAGTTTACCTTTATTAAATACTTCATTTCTTGTGCTAAAGTAGTTGGACAGATAAATTAGGAGAAGATAATTATGGGGATAAAATAAAATATTTAATGATGAGATAATTAATTATTGGGAGAAAAGGATATATTAGGAAAATTATGCATTGAAAACCTAAAACGACACTTTTGTTGAATTAAGAAAATTTTGCTAATTACACAACCAATAAATATCTTGATGGATCAATGTGATCCAGCTCAATGAGGGTATTTTTGTAATATTCAAGAAAATAAAAAGTATTTTACCTATAGTACCCTTTATTGAAAATTGTACCATTTTTCATGAACAATAAATATGCAAGGGTGAAATTATTTTTTTCAATTGATTTATGGAGTAATAGGAGTATATTTTTTATAAAATTTAGGGAGTAATAAATGCTTTTGAGTTGGATCAAATTGATTCATTTAGCATTACTCACAACACTCATTTTGGATGGAAGGTAATACTCACTAGTAATTTTAGAGGATAAATCACTAATTAAGTCTACCATTTAGAACTTTAATAATTACAAAAAAAACCATCAGTTTTACTATTAGTGATGGTACTTGAAGAGGTCACATGATATTTGCCAATTAAATTTTTTTCATATATGTCGTATTAAGTGAAAGTATAGCTATCTTTTTTAGTCGAATAAATATGACGTTATTAAAAACATAAAATCAATCAAATTACTCGTGTTTGCTTTATTCAAGTTTGGCTAAAAATCCAGGCGATATGCAAAGAAATTTTGAGCTTCTCATTGATTTTATGATCAGTACAAGTTCTGTTCTTCTTGGTCGATAGATTGATGAAAATCATAACAACATGAAAATTAAGTTTTTATACACCGAAACTCAAATCATTTAGCCTTTGCTTAAAACGGTTTGTTGAAAATCTGAATCTGAGATTTGTACCATAAATACACACGAGCTAAATTTTGATTATGGTCATATTAATGCATCAATACCACTTTATTTCTCTTTATTTAGTATTCTTTCTGTTCTACTTAAGAGTTCAAGTTTAAAAAGTTCAATAATTAAGAAATATATATGTTGTATTAAAATTAATTATAATTATGATACATTTGAGGTAAACTTTTTAAATAAAGTATTTTAAAATAAAATAATAAATTTTTTGCATGTAAAAAATAGAGTATCACTTTAATTAATTTTTTAGAATTCTTCAACTTTTAGTAAAGGTAGAGTCGCACCAAAAAATAATAATAATTAATGATTAGGAAAGCAATAAACTGAGAACAATATACTCACTCGTACGCAAAGAGTTGAAATTGAATAAGACAAAACTCAACCATCTCACACGGGAACCACACCGCACAATTTGACAAAGGCTCTCACCAACAACTCATCTAGATAATCGCAATGCTCTCTCTCTCCCTCTTTCTCTCTCTCTCTCACACACACACACACACCAAGAATAACCATCTATTCTAGCCAGCTTACACGTGAGAGAACAAATACACACTGCATGCTCTCACACTATTTCCGTATTTGGATTACCCCACCAAATCCAAGAACATAACCATCTTACACGTTGCAGCAAGCAGGGTTTCAAATTAAATATCGCTCTCCACTCCAGCAATATTTCGTAACATTAATAAGTAAGCATTACCACCAATTCATCTATACTTAAAAGAGTCCGTTTTATCGTGTTTTTTTTTGGCTTAAACGTAAAGATAAAATATAGCTTATTTGTAAAGATTGTATTCCAATATTGCGGTAAAAAAAATTACATTTTCAAAACGTAGCTACATTTTAATACACTGATTTTTAGTTTTTTTCAAAACAGAGGTTTTAAAACGCTGGTAAAAAAAAAACAGCTTTTTGAAGTGATATATCAAACGCTTTTATAAAAAAAAATTACATTTTAAAAACGTTGTACCAAACGGGCTCTTAATTAACACAATTAATGAATTAATCAACTAGTAGTACTCATCAATTTTATCAAATTAATTAATTTAAGGGATTACCTTCAATATCTCTCTCTCTCTCTCTCTCTCTCTCTCTCTCTCTCTCTCTCTCTCTCTCTCTCTCTCACATAATTTTTTACCTACCTACCATCTACTCTACGGATAATATCTAACAACTTAACTAAGATGATCATCTAGCCTCAACTTAATTAATTATATCTCATTGACCATATCGTAATCATCTCCTCTCGGTGGTTCGGACTACTTGGTGGTGTAATCGTTTCCTCGTGGTTTCGTAATATATAAATTCAGTTTTTCGTTTCGGATTGCAAGATAAATTTATTGCTAAAAGTAAACTGGACAGAGTCCTTAATTTAAATCTTGTTCCTAATTCAATTGCACTTAATTTTGGGCAAGGGCGGATCCGGATTTTAGTACCACGCACGTGGGCTTGGTATTTAAGAAATATTGTAAACAGTAATAACCATGCAAAATAACTTCATTTATCAACAAAAAAAAATTTACATATAGTCGGTGACTTAATGAGTCTTACCTATTAAACACAAAAAAACTACATTTTAAAATATTATAAAGATAACGATTAAACAGTTAAATTAAATGCCAACATTTTTGGACTAAAATGTGTACAAAATATAAAGATTCAAAAATAGTTGCTTCAAATTTAACATGCAAATATATTACATTTTTTTTTATATATTCAAATTATCAAAGCCTAGAAATTTAAAAAATTAAACTACAAGAGTTAGAAAGTATGCCGAGTGAAGGAGATATCAGATATGTAAATGTTAGTTGTTTCTTTTAGTAATTTGGTGGGAGATCAGAGATGGCACTGAGGGAGAGAGAGATTTTAGATGAGTACTACAGAGTTTTTTGAAGACTTGATAATTAATGGAGAGTGGAGTGAGTGAAAGGGTTCGTGTATGAGTTTGGGTTACATAATTTTATTTATTTATTTGGTAAATTTTGAGGTAGGCTTGAGCTCCCCTTACATTCCCTTTAGATCCGCCCATCATTTTGGGAGCAGCTTAATTAGGTAAGGGAATTACTGTAATATTAGGATTATTTCAAGATTTCCTCTCAAACTAGATCTTTAATCAATTTATTTCCAACCTCACCCAAAATGGAACACGTGAAAGTTGATTTTCATTTGACTTTGACATTCTTCTTAATTGTATACAGATAGATTAATCAAGTGATAATTGAAGATCGAGGAAAACAAAAGAGAATTGAACTTTTTTAATTAGAAGCCAAGTTTTGTAAAAGTCTATCGCTTTGGATTTTATAATTTATTTACTTACGAGCGTTATACAAGTGCTAGTAGCAAAATAATTAGACATATGTTCACCCACTCCCGCTTTTTCCTCTTTCACTGACTAGTTTGTTGGTTGTCAAGTCCACAATATAGTACTATTTATGTTTGTGAGGGTGAACTCCGCTCAATTATTAGGAATGGTCAATTTATGATTGAGTTATGACTTACTCCCTCTTCCCTCTGTTCCAGCCAAAGAGTTCACTTTTTTTTAAAAGTTAACATATGACTAAATTAAATCAAAATTTTACACACTTTACTTATGCTTTAGGAAATAAAATTTTATTAATTAAAAACTATTTTAAGAATACTATGGATTGCAATTTTCAAAATTTCGTAAAAATCACTAAATTTATGTTAATTATCGGTCAAACTTTAACTAAGTTGACCGAAAAAAGTCAAAACTGAACTCTTTGCCTGGAACGGAGGGAGTATAAAAGAGAGTCTTTTGGTGCTTCGGTTCTACTGGCTAAAAGTTGTGTGATTAGCTTTAGACACTAGTTTTACTGAGCTGATTACTTAAATAAGATTCATCAAGTCATATGAACAATTACAACTTGAGAATTGTTATTAGCATTCTAGTTTTCAACAGTGTTACTCTACAGCACAGTACTATAAAGCATTGGGTGCGAAAAAACTTCGATGGAGTCTTATTGTTGAAACTTAAAATGCTAGTAGTGATTCCTTACAAAAAAAAAAAATTCTCAATGATTGTTCTTTTGGTGGAACTCTTAATCCAAATATAAGCAATTAAATGTACCTTGATATTTTTGTGGTTCTGATGTATTATGTTTGAAGGACATGAACACGGTCTCTTCTCCATCCTCGTTTTGTAATTTTTCAACTTTCTCTCTATTTTCTTTATTTTATTTTTCAACTTTCTCTCTATTTTTCAACTTTCTATCTATTTTATTTATTTTGAACAACAACCCGACCTCTCCATTGAAAGTAGTTAAGTATCATGGTGTCTTTGCTGAGACTTGAACACCCGACTTCTTCGTTAAGAGAAGTAAATTGTATCAGTTGAGCTAGAGCTCATTGATAAAAACAATCAACCTATCAATATAGAAAACAAACATAATTTTACCCGTGATGAAAAATCATGCCGCGAAATGAGCACAAAGAAGCTCCAACCGTACTAAACTTGAATCGTAAATAATTTTCTTAATTGAAATGATACATGTTTTTTGGTGTAGGATGGGAAAATCTACCACTCAATGGTGATTTTCTATGGCACACATGAATCGGCACAATAAAAAACAAGTTGTAAGTATGAATAAATGAGTTTTGCAAGAAGCAAAAACTTATAAAAGACCGTCGGATATTTTTTGTAAGACAGATCTTTCTAACCTGACTCATCGTGTATTAGTAAACTGAACTGTGAGAAAGTGAAGCTCCATCTTAAAAATCATCAAAGAGCCGAAGAAGACTATATATTGTTACCATTGGGTTATAAATATCCGCAATTTAATTAGTTCCTTTTTCTTTATCACAGTTGTAGGCTGTAGTCAGGCTAGTTCCAAAAAGAGTTAATTGTGCTCTAGGCCTCTGGCTTTGAGATTGAATAGAACAACACCTTATCTGTAGCCCAGCATAGAAGCCCATGTATAGGCCTTAATGGAAAGCCTTCTCTTAAATGGATGATTATCCAGCCCATGTGAATACTATGGGAAGTTAAAACCCAAATACTAAAATACAATTCGGTGGAAGCCCAAATCCGAGCTAAGCAGGGTGTATTTCCCGTGAAGCACATTAATGCTTCATTCTGCTTTGTGTATTTATTTCAATTCCTCACCTTCTCGTGATCTTATAACTATCCGACTTTATTCCACTCACCAACCCTTCTTCACTTGATGCCTCTCATTAACTCCCTTAGCCTATTTAAAGCCTCAATTCTCTAGTCTCAAGCATCCAATATCCAGATTTTCCTCTCTCTCACTCTCAAAATGGGCCTCTTTCTCTCTCTCCAAAGTATAGCACTACAAATTCTTGTGTGCATTCCTATGAGCGTGTCTTTCACGGTGATCATGTCCGATTCTGGCGTGCCATCGGCATTAGTGGATGCCCCTCAAACCGGGTATTCAATTAACAATAATGGAGCCCGAACTGATACCCATGAGCAACAGGCGGTCTATGACATCATGAAAGCAACAGGGAACGATTGGGCCACCGACATTCCCGACGTGTGTCGTGGCAGGTGGCACGGAATCGAGTGCATGCCAGACAAGGACAATGTGTACCATGTTATTTCATTATCATTCGGAGCATTATCCGATGACACGGCATTCCCAACATGTGACCCGACCCGTTCCTACATTTCTCCCTCCATCACTAAGCTCCCACATCTTCGGACTCTTTTCTTTTATCGTTGTTTTACTGACAACCCAAGGCCCATTCCATCATTCTTAGGCCAGTTGGGCTCTACTCTGCAGACCCTAGTTCTTAGGGAAAATGGCCATGTTGGACCTATCCCAAATGAACTAGGCAATCTAACGCATTTAAGAGTCCTTGATCTGCATCGAAACAATCTCAACGGTTCAATACCAGTTTCATTGAGCCGAATGACCGGTCTAAAGTCGTTGGATTTAAGTAGCAACAAGCTAACCGGCTCAATTCCTGGTCTAACCTTCCCTCTATTGAGTATACTAGACCTCAACCAAAATCACCTCATGGGTCCAATTCCAATGTCTATTGGAAGCTGCCATTCTGTCATGAAAATAGACTTGAGTCGGAATCGCCTTTCTGGTCCAATACCGGAATCCATCGAAGGACTAAACAAGCTCATGCTCATGGATTTAAGCTACAATAGCCTCTCAGGTCCTCTTCCATTATCTCTCAAGAGCTTATATTCTCTCCAAGCTTTGATTCTCAATGGCAATCCAATGACTTCCACGACAATTCCAAGCCACGGGTTTGAAGGGTTGAAGGATTTGATGATCTTAATTCTCTCAGACATGAATTTGTATGGGTCAATACCCGACTCACTAGGCCAATTACCAAATTTACGCGTCCTTCATCTCAACGGGAATAATCTAAATGGCTCAATCCCATCGAGTTTTCGCAATTTGAATAGTATAAGTGAGCTTAGACTGAATAATAACCAGCTGATGGGACCTATACCATTCGGGAGAGAAATGGTTTGGAGAATGAGAAGGAAACTAAAGCTTAACAATAACTTAGGACTGTGTTACGATGAAAGAACTGGTCTAGGTGATGATTTGGGCTCGTTATCTGATTTGGGTATTGATCGTTGCGAGATATCAAAACCAGGTTCGGTTAGAACCCTGCAACATGATGAAGTTGTGCCTAAATCAAGTGCTGCAGTCCGAAGTTGTTTAATTCATGCAAGGATACTTGAGTTTTCAACTATTCTTCTCTCAATTCTATTTTTGTAGTGATTGATATGTACAAAATGCGACTGATTCAGAAGTGTTGTAAAGAATGTCTTAGTTACTTGTCTTCATATATATATATATATATAGCAGTTACGTTCAAATGAATTGCATGTAGGAAATTTTCTTAATTTTCCACTACCTTCTAACCGTGCCATTTTTATACCTGGGGCCATGCTCGTGCAGACATGGGCTGTTCAAATAATTTTGTACTACATTTTTTCTGTTTACAATACAATACTAACTCCAATCTCCAAAATATTTTTAAAAAAAAAAATTAAAAAAAAAAAAGAAGAAGAAGTCATATTTCATTATTTTGAACTCAACCTGAAGCAGCGCTACATAATAGACCCGTCCATCCCAACTAATCAAAACAAAGGAAACGCTAGCAATGATAGACATCTTAAAATTTTATCCCAATTTTTGAGAAGATATTCGGTCAATTTATCTTAACGATAATGCGTGTGATTGGTTAGACATTATCACTGATACTATAAAGTCACGTACTAACCAATCACGACGTTGTTACTTATCTTATAGGTTGTGATAAGAAATAAAAGATAAGAAATTAAGGTTGTGTAGGCTGTAGCAATTTCCAAACGAGTTATCAAGAATGGCACTGCAGACTGCAACAGTGTTTTAGAATGTGAATGAATGTACACAAATTGTGAATCCGTGATTAACGTAATTAATTTCTTAAAAAGACAAAATTAGAACATTATTGTAGTGGAGTATGTTAATATATAGGGTGATACTATACTATTATTGGTGCAGCAATACTGACCTCAATGATTGTTAGGCGTACCAACTAAGAAAAACAAAGGCAAAAATGGTCCACCTTTTGCCGGGTCCTACCAATTACCACTTGGGCAATTTACCCGAACGGAGCTCTTTTTTTTTTTTGGATAAATAATTAGTTTTGTAGTTTGTGATGATTTTTGTAATTTCGTAATATTTGAATAAAAATATAAAAGAAAAAGTCACTAACCACAAAATCAGCCATGCATATGAACATGGGTTAAGAAAAGTTGGGGCGGATAGGGGTCTGTCTGGCACGGGGCTATCCATGCAAAATTTTGAAAATTTGTACTTATGATTATTTTTTCTTTTAACCAATTAGTAATAATTATAGTTTAGTGGTTCCACTCAATCGTTTTCTTAGAGCCCGTTTATTTGTGCGTTTTGGCCAAAACGCAAGGTTAATACGCAGCTTATTCCTTAACTTAGCGTTTCGATACTGCGGTAGAAAAAGCTGCGTTTTCAAAACGCAGCTGCGTTTTAAAACGCTGGAATTCCTAACTTTTTCCCAAAATACAGATTTTAAAACGTAGTAGGAAATAAAAAGCTGCGTTTTAACATAATATCCCAAACACATTTATAAATAAAAAAAACCGCGTTTTAAATAATTTGCGTTTTAGAAACGCTGTATTTTGAAAACGCTACACCAAACGGGCTCTTAATCTGTACAGCAAAATGTTGTAACGTATTGGTACAATACCTTAATAAACTGAAGTTTTATATAATACTCTCTACGTTCCTAAATCTTTGTCTTGTTTTCTTTTTTCGTCCATTCCAAAATAACTGTCTTAGTTTTAAAAAAATAAAATTTAAAATATTTTTACCATTTTACTCTTACTTTTTCTTGCAACTTTAATGATATGCACATAGGCTTTAAATGAAATTACACATTGTATCAATATTTATAATAAAATTAATTATTTTTTCTTAATTTATGTACCCAATCAAACCAAACAAATATTTAGGAAAGGGGAAGTAATATCTATGTTAAAGGAAAGCATCATTTGTAAAATGGCAACAGCAACCCTAGTTAAGGGGCGACCAAATTGGTATTCTACTTTGCAAAAGGAAAGCATCATCTCAATGATCAATTCAACACAATATCTTTTTTCGATCATTTGGGGGACGATTTAAATAATTAGTTTACCAAAAAGGAAAAAAACTATCGAGTACGTCGAACTGTCGTGCAAATGAAACCGAGAGAATAATAATTTTGTTGGAGTTTGGGCTGTGTTAAGCTTTGAGAATTAGGATTATTAATCTATTTATTTTTTATTTTGGACTTTTACTTTCACCATCTTCTTTTCTTTACTCTTTTCTAATTTTTTTCTGTCATTATAAAAGTGTCCCAAAATCATAAGACTTCTCAAACCAAACGTGCTCTAGGTTTATTATAATCAATTAAGTAACTGGCATATTGGTCAAGTATATTGTTTTGGTTTCTTAAGGTATCTTACACCTTATGTCCATTTCTAATCTTTAAGGCACCGTTGGTCATTAGAAGTCATAACCTTTCTCAAACAAATTTTTTATAGCTCGAAATCGAGACGTGTTGCTTAAAAGACCTAGATCCTCTTACACTTAGCCAACTCACATTGTCAAATTAACTCTATTTGGTTTAGTATGGGGTTCATCTAGTAACTTTGTTATAATTGCAAATTTGCAATTCAAATTTAATTCATATGATTTTATCATGTGTGATTACAGAAAGAAATTTTGATTTAATAGAATCCAAAAATGACGAGAAACGTTACAAAATCTGTATAAATTAGGAAATAATTAAAAATAACAAAAATATCAGTAAAATGTTCACCTAAATACTACTCCCTCCATTGCTAAAATTTTATCTTTCTTTTTTTTTTTGTCCGTCTCAAAATAATTATCTTATTTGAAAATTTTTCTTTTTAAAACATTACTTTTACCATTTTACCTTTATTTTTTTC
Source organism: Platycodon grandiflorus (assembly GCA_016624345.1). Lineage (NCBI taxonomy): Eukaryota > Viridiplantae > Streptophyta > Magnoliopsida > Asterales > Campanulaceae > Platycodon > Platycodon grandiflorus. The sequence goes on from CM028362.1 coordinate 8,214,397, forward strand.
TTATTTTAATTATGAACCATATATACATGAATATTAAAAAAAATTATATACTATATTAATATTAATAATTAAATTAATTTTTTTTTAATTTATATGTCAAATTAAACAGAACAATAATTAAAGAGAGGGAGGGAGTACTAAATTTGTCAATCCGGTTGATGAAAGGCTTACTAGACACCTATGTAAAAAATAGTATATCAAAATATTAATTAATATTTCCAATGAAAAAACCTCTCTCTCTCTCTCTCTCTCTCTCTCTCTTATTTTACGCGAGACATTCGCCCACTTTCCCTTGGGTGCTTTTCTTCCCAGCCGTTTTCCCCTTCTATTTCTCTCTCCAAATAAATGTCAGTAACCTGACTGTACTTAGATTGGATTGATTTGTTACTGAGAATCAAATCAAACACAAGTTTAATTTCACTTTAGTTCAGTTTACCCTTACCCCCACAGAATTGATTACTACTTAGGAGTATTACATACAGAGAGAGAAGAAGAAGATCAAATTGGTTGCTTTCATCGAAAGGGATCGTTTTCCCAGAAAAAGAAAGAGAAGAATCTGTCCTCTCCCTTTTCAGAAGCTTCAATCCAAGAAGAAATTAATTGTAGATAGAGAGAGAGAATAAAGGGAAGGGTTTTTGGAAAAAGTGATTATGGGCTTCTCCTCCAATCGTCACCTTCCCTAATTCCAAGTTACTAGAGATAGAGAGAGTAATCGGATTCCAAGCTGCAGAAAATTTATGGCTTTGCGCACCTTGTTTTGTTGCGTACGGGGTTCTGACCGGTACGTTTGCTTGTTTCTTTAATTCTTCTTTCTCTTTTTCGAAATGATCGAAATCATATATGTTTGCTTCTTTTTTTCATTGACCTCTTACCTCATTACTGTTTAATTGACATCTGTTTCAATTCATTCATATGTGCTTATAAATTATCTGCTGCTAAATGAGGACTGAGCTACACAATCAACATTTAGTATCTAACTTGATTGTGTAGCTCTAAAGAAATTTTAGACTTTGACCACATAAAAAAAAGGGGAGGGGAATCATCTTCTGATCATGTGTATGTTGGTTGGTTGGTTTCTACAGGGACGCACAGCAAAAGAAACAGTCGAGTTGGAGGATCTTTTCTTTAAAGGAATTACATTCTGCTACAAACAATTTTAACTATGACAACAAGCTCGGCGAAGGTGGTTTTGGCAGTGTCTACTGGGGTCAGCTATGGGATGGATCTCAAGTCAGTAATTCATCAATCTTTTTCTCTATTTTGATTTTATTTTGGTCAATTGTTAAATGTATTTGCTTTTACCTACATATGCTAATTGTTCAAGCAACATGGTGTTATAAGCCTGATATAGTATTACAGTTAGGCCACGTTTGATTATTAATTATGTGCTGAAATCTGGTGTTAGTGTTATTCATTCTGACACTTAGTCAACTACACCACTGGTATGATTTACTACTGACATTCTGCCTTGTATGCTCATATTTGATAAGAGCTACTCACTCCATTCCATGCAAAGAGTCCACTATCCTATTTTGGAATGTTTCACTTAAAGAGTCCACTTTCAAACATTATGCCTACATTTATATAACCTCTCAACTTTATCCATCATGTGTTATAAGCATCTTGGCTATACTCAAACATTTTTGTAATTATGATCAACACTAATACTACTAATATAACCCTTAATTATTAGATTATTCAAACATGGACTCTTTGAGGTGCAACGGAGGGAGTAATTACTATGTTATATTGAAGTGATGACGTGGTTCTGTTAGGTTTGTACAAGCAATGGGTATATATATTATGTAAGATGAGGAGACAGAGTCATCCCATTCCCAATCAAAAAAGGGTGGACATTTGGGGGAACATTTTCCTTCCTTCTCCCTGGTTATAACCTGCCTCGATTAAAATAGGCTTTTGCGGCCTTCTCTATTCCTATCGAGGCAAATTTGTCGACGTTTTATTTTTCATTGTTATTCAGATTGATTGGTCATATTTCTCGCTTCTCAGCAAAATAAATAAATGTTTTCTCATTGTTGAATCAAATAGTTCTCTAAAGTATCAAATTTACTTGATTTGGCACAAATATTTGTGCATCACAAAATGATCAGACAGTAATTATATCCTCTTAAAGACAAAAGTAACTAAATCCATGAGGGTTCCAGTTTGTAGCTTATATTGTTGTTTTTTAGCCCTGCCACATAACAGGGTTTGGATAGGAAGGTCTCTTCCTCACAAATTGCGGATGCGAAGGAGAGACCTGTACTGAACCTGCCGTTGCCACCCATATACCTGTCTATAATTATTTTTCAAGAGCCTAATAGCATGTGGAGATCATATTCCATGAACACCACAACCCCCTCCCCCCACAACAAAAGAAAAAGGGGTGTTGTCTATCCTCTTTGGTGATTATATGAGCCATAATTTATGGGTTCGCTGTATCAATGAAATGGAAGTTCTAATTCAGATTCTATTGGTCATGATAACGTGCCATAGGTTAGGAAGTACTGGTGCAAATCTGTGATATATCAAATTTCGAGTTCGAAGTCCCATACCTTTCGTCTTGTCTAACTTGTCATTATGGATACTCAACACTGCGAAGAGCTTGCCACGTGAGCAATTAGTGGTTTCAGAGAGATATTGATTGTAATTCTACTGCACTTTCTAATTTTAGTGGAATCGTAGAAATAACATTAGAGTGGGTACCTACTTATGCCAGATAAGATTTCAAGTTTGTTTAATTTAACCTTTCGGTATGAAGTTTGAGATAAGTTTCAATAAAACCAAGGGAGTACAGTTTTATGTTGTGATGGAGTACAATCTTTCAACAATTTCTTTTTCTATAACAATGTCCAGAGTCTACTCCAACGCCCCAACATGAGTTCTAGCTGCTTTTATCCATAAGAAATGTTGAGCGAGCAGTAGGGCACTTTGTTAGGTAATGATGATAATATTAGTTGGCAGTTGACAGAGATCGATAGTATTATAGAAGAAAACTGAACGAAGTCTGTAGCCTTGGTTAATCCATATTGGTTGGTTCACTCTGAGGTTGTAGAGGAAGGAGATAGCACTAGGTAGGATTTCCCAAATCTTTCAAAGTTATGCTCCATTGAGAAATTATCCTTGACAAATTGGAAGTGCGGGCTAGGACTTTAATTGCTAGCCATATTGTTGATAGGAGGTTGCATTGGTTAATGAATGCAAGCTCCATGTCCAACTCTCTTATTATTGATCAATGGGTTACTGAATAGTGATATGCAGCATAGTTGATTCACTTGGTGTTATGAAAGAGCCTTAATCCAAGCTCTTGTTTTGATCTGAGAAGCTGTATAATAGTGGGACTGAAAAAGAGATTAATCAAAAACGATTTGATTAAAATATCAAGTGCACAGTAGGTTACACGACAAAACATTCTCCACTTTGAAAAATGTGTTATAGGAGTTTGGATTCAGATTATGTAATTAAACTGTAAAAGCAGGCTACACCTATCTGGGTCTTCCAATCTTTTAGATCTTATTCAAGAGGTTGTGCCACTACAGCATTTTTGAAGCTTGAACTTCAAAGTATATATTTCCCTGCTAGCGATTGGGCTGATTCCTCGTCTTCATGAATCTAGAGGTTGATACAACTGTGTGAAACATTATTGTGTTCTGAACTAAACAAAGTGAGTTTTAGAAGGTTGAAGAGAACCTAGTTTAGTGATGATACAGTGCATATTTGAGGATCTTTTGCTTCAAACTCTGTTAACATTGTTTGCTCCTGGCTAAATAAATGAATCATAATGCTGCCCTCAGGCATATATTCACCGCATTTAACTTTTTCTACTTGTTCCGATATTAATGCAAATTTAACTTCTGATATACCGAGGGGAGAGAAAGACTTTACTTTAGTGATGCTAGTTTTTCCATCTATGATAAAACGTGGCACCGCACCAGCCACTGGGATTTGGTTCAGTATTTAGTTCTTTGGAAGAAGCAACTGTAGAGGAAAAAACTCATGAAGTGAGGGGTTTTTCAATAATGTTGTCAACTCGATTATTCCATTACCCCCACTTAATTTTGATGCAAGACCCAATTTTCATGTTCTGAGCTGCAACATGTTATTTTGATATATTACTTCAGCAGTGATGGCCTCCTAATGTAGATGTTCTATAGTCCATACATGATTCATATGTGATTGAACCTACCAAAGGTACTTTTATAGGGCTTCCTTTCTTTTTATGCAAGTAGAATCACCTAGACGACGATCTGGCATGCACATCTTCATTTTGTGATACTTTCTCATGATGATGTTTCACAGATAGCAGTGAAACGGTTGAAGGTTTGGAGCAACAAAGCGGAGATGGAATTTGCTGTTGAGGTTGAGATTTTGGCACGGGTAAGACACAAGAATCTGCTCAGTTTACGTGGCTACTGTGCAGAAGGGCAAGAGCGTCTAATTGTATATGATTATATGCCTAATTTGAGCTTGCTCTCTCACCTTCATGGACAACACTCAGCTGAATGTCTTCTTGATTGGAAACGACGAATGAATATTGCAATTGGATCTGGCGAGGGAATTGTGTAAGAATGTTGACCCTTTATCTTTTTTCATGCTCCCAAAAACTAATTCCTCATTTTAGATGTATCTTTCTACATCATGTCCCTGAGCCCTATTTTCGGGTTTTCTATTGTATTTTAATCAGCTATCTTCATCACCATGCCACCCCACATATAATCCACAGAGATGTGAAAGCAAGCAATGTTTTGCTCGACTCAGATTTTAAAGCTCAGGTTGCAGATTTCGGATTTGCAAAGCTAATACCTGATGGTGCAACACATGTGACCACAAGAGTGAAGGGTACTCTTGGCTACCTTGCCCCAGAGTACGCAATGTTAGGGAAGGCATCTGAGAGTTGTGATGTTTACAGCTTTGGCATTCTTTTGCTTGAGCTTGCTAGTGGCAAGAAACCTATTGAGAAACTAAGCCCAACAGTCAAGCGAACCATCACAGATTGGGCTTTGCCACTGGCTTGCGAAAGGAAGTTTAGTGAGCTTGTAGACCCGAGGTTGAATGGGCAGTACAACGAAGAAGAGTTGAAAAGAGTCATCTTTGTTGCACTCATCTGTGCTCACAGTCAACCCGAGAAGAGACCGACCATGCTTGAGGTGGTGGAGCTGTTGAAGGGAGAGTCAAAGGAGAAGTTTGCTGCCCTTGAAAATGATGAACTGTTCAATAGTACTCAGGCTGCAGATTATAATGACGGAACGTCAGTTGCAGATGACAGCTCAGACATCATTTCAGAGGAAAAGGAACCAAAACAAGAAATCGAAAAGGTAGGTATCTAGATTCAAATGTTGCTGGATTGCTTATTAGACAACTGTAATATTCGATTGCAGCAGGCTCTTTTTACATGAGCAGTATTGCTGGTCTTCTGTTTGAATGAATTATCAGGGATAAGGCTGCCTGACAAAGTTAAGGTGTGGTTTGAATTGAAGATTTGTGTGTAGATTGATGTTGTATTTTTCTTTATCTTTTTGTGTTTTTTGTCAAATACATGTAAGACTTAATGTGAATGCTATTGAATTTAGCCTACTCAATGGGTTTCAGATTTCCTCAATGTTGAGCAAAGTTAAGGCTTATTTTCGCTATAGGACACCAAATCCGCGCTTAAACTGCATCCAGAATAATTAGTGATTTGCACCATATGAAGGTTGCTGCTTCACACACAAACTTATAGCCACCTTGTCCACGACTTAGACTACAACCAGGGTAATTAGTGATATTCTAAAATTTAGAGCAGTCGCATCTTAAGATTAGACGTGTTGCCAAGGCTTTGGGTTAACTACTTGACCAGGATAATTTAACTGTTATTCAGGCCAGCCAGCGATACACCCAATACATTACAAGATCTTCTCTTTGCTTCTATTTTTCAGTTACGCTGCTGCATATCCAATCAATTGCTGCCAACCCATTTTTGTTCCTGCTGGCTGCTATCAAAATATGTTTCTGCTGCTAACCCACTTCCATTGCTGCTATCAAAATATGTTTCCGTCTCCAACCTCATTCTTTCTTAATAATTGCCCTTATCAACCGCCAGCTAAATTCAGAAAACTCGGTGTGAGTCCCTCACTGTTCTATACTGCACCATGAACGAGTACTGCACTTGGTTGTTCTGAAGAGAGTGACTTACTGAAAATCTAATGCTTTCAAATGCTAGGTTAGTTTTCAGAAAATGGGTATCTCAGATGTTATGCTGGGTAAACACAGAGAAATTTTAACAGAAAACACTCTATGAATGTATAAAAGACAAATATTTTTTTCAATATTTGAAATTAAAATTACAAAGCTATTAGTTGATAATTAGTATTAGACCACCATGACATCCCCATTCTAATAATTTACCAATATAATAGAGGAAAATGAGCAGCTTAGATTCACTAATGGTAATGTAATAGTACTTTTTAAGTTTTAAGCAAAAAGTCAAGAGGAAAATGAATCAGGATAATAAAGTTTGTGCGCTCCATGGAAGAAAAGCATGAGAAAGAACACTCCAGGGATTGGTACTTGGTGGATCTGCAACATCTCCATTTCATCCATATTCACAATGAGAATTTTATTTCTATAGAATTGCAATCCATAGAATTTTATTTCAATAGAAATGGAAATCTACTGTTTGGATCAATTATGAAATTTACTTGATTCCTGGTATAAAATTCAACTTATGAAATTTGTACTCATGGGATTTCAATTTAATTTCAAATCCACAATTTCTTTTTGCATCCAAAAAGCAGAATTTGTATTGGAGAGCCTAATAAGTCAAAATGTGTTAAATACATCTTTTACTGATGAAATGTGTATGCTCGGTTAGAAAATATGTAGCTTCACTCGTCGAATATTGACAAAATGAGACTTAACGCAAAATGGCTAGGTTGGATTTGGTGGGTGGTGTTTGGCCATGGGTATATATAATCAATCCTTTCCTTGGGCATTGCACAATTGTAGGCATGAATGCATGATAGGCCACGGGTCTGGAGATAAATAACCTGAAGGACATGATTTTGTAAAATTACCTGGTAACTCTCCTTTTACATTTCACTTCAAATCATTCCCAAGATGAAAATACAGAAAACAGTTTCCCTGAAAACATCGCCTATATATTACAGGAAAAATGGACTTGTAAAATGTACAAAAGGCGATTGGCCAATTTTATAAACATCTTATAGGGAACAACTCATTTCACATATATCTTTCAGTTCGACAACCTATTACAACAAAGTGAGGATGCCTCTCTTTTCTTAGTTACATTGGAAGATGCAAAAACTGTGTCAGGAAAAAGCTAATATTACAATACGGTCCTCATGTGAATGTGTCCTCCCTATCCCCCTCGGCGGTCTCGCCCTCCTCCAAATTGCTGAACTCCAAGAAATGGGTTGGCCTGTGATCCTCGTGGTAATACTCACGCGGTGTCCCCAGCTTTATCCCAAACTTCATGCTAACTGTATGCTTCACACCCATGAAATTGTAGTTCCAAGGGCCATTATCAGGAACCTAAGGTACACAAGTCGCACAATAACCAAGTTAGCCATTAGGAAGGAAATATGAAACAAGTGAACAGTAGCTAAACCAAGTTAGCAAATACAACAATAGTTGATTACGCAATATTCATGAGCATTCTTACCATATAAAAGCCAAGGAAACGGTCACTGAGGAGCATCTGCACCTTCTCATAATGAGTGGGCAGATAACCATGAGGATTACTCCCGGTGTCCTTGTTTGCACGACCCCACTCATAGCCAGTAGGTGTAAGCTTATATGCAGTCAAGGAGCAGGACCCAGGAGTGAAACTGCAAGTCAGTATAATGCATTTTTCTCCATCCCATTGCTTGTTGTTCTCCAATACACGAGCATGAGAGGTAAGATCCTACAGTACAAACATGTAAAGGTTAAGGGCCAATCGCAGCTTAAAAAAGAATATTCTAAGATTATACTCAAGTAGCTGTGGGTCACTCTTCTAGGTACATCAGTTTTGAGAATGTTGAATATAAGGTTACAACAGTTGCTCTGTCCCTGTCTCTCGCTCTCTCTCTCTCACTCATTCTCACAAAAACACACATACACAGTTATGCATATGGCTACTTGTCGGCTTCATATTTTACTTTCCAATCTCGATGCCATTTTGCATCTCCAGGAAAGTGAACATCCAGATATTTAAATAAACAAAGAAAAAATATATCAATTTCAATGTGCACATGAATAATAGAAGCACAAGATGAAGAAAAGAAGCACCTGTGGTGATAATTGCGGAAGCTCATTCGGCTGTGTGTGCATCCATCCCAAGGGCTCCAGGTCATTAAGGAAGTCGTGTTCCGGGAGACCTGACGGGAGATGCACTTGTTGATGTGTTCCCCACTGGGGTGGCATGGCTATACATCGAATTTCCTTGACCTGAGGATTGTCTGGAGGACTAACACCATACAAGTACCCCGCGATCTGAGTCCGCAGGTCAGCTATGCAAATGAACTTCTTCAAAATATTCTTCGGCATGATGTACGTATAGCCCGTTTCCTGCAACGATGTTCCACCCCAATGTAAGTATATGTGAAAGCATTTTGACATCAGCTATATAATTTAACAAGGAAACAACGAAATACCTTTATGTCCTCTGAATTTACATATATGTGATTTACTCGGAGATAAAGGTTTGTAGCTGAAATTGCTCTCACGCGCCAATCAGTCTTGGAACCAAATGCCGCTTGTTCATAAGGACTTGTTGTAGTGACAATAAGTTCATCACCATGCACATTTGTCGTCCTTGTGGTGACTGCTGTTAGCTGACTAGCTTCTTTAGCCTGGAAATGAAGATCGTAAAAACCACAACCAAATGAGTAACCAGTAACCTTCTATTGAAGATAAACAAACAAGATATGAATAAAAGAGTGTAGAAACTTCCAGCAAACATTCAAAGAACAAAAGAAACAGTACCTGCTTCTCAATCTCTGCAATTTGTTGCCGCTGTTGAGACGGCGGTGTAATCTCAGCACCAAGTATGATATCACGAATTTCAGACTGTGTCAGTGCTGATGTGTTAACGTTGTTCTTCTTTGCATAATCAGACAGTATAAGATCTCTTAGAGCAACCTCAACCTGCACCATATAAATTATTAGTTTCCCCATAAAAACATAAACTACATGGCATTATTTTATTCCAATAAAAAACGTGCACATGGATATGCTGAAGTTTACCTTCACCCATTGATCATCAGTAAGGGAAGGCCAGATGTGATGGGGTTCCGTTACAATTGTCTTGTCAGGCTTAAGCAACATCTTTGCCTTCTCATTGTTCACATGAAGAGCACGCAGGATTAAAATGAGCCTGGAGAACGCCGTGTAGGATGAAATACTCTTCAACCAATCATCGTATATGTTAAATAAAACCATCTGAGGCTCTGTAGCTTTCAAAATCAGATCACCAAACTTCTCAATCTTCAAGCAAGCCTGGAATGGAAGTTGCAGCTCGCTTCCCTTAATGACAATGTTTGGAAAATCAAGTAAGTGAACCTCCAGGGGATCCAACATCCCTTTACGAGTAACAATGATCTGTTTTGGCTGTTCTTCAACTGGCAAGGACCTCACAAGAGCAGCCACTTCTTCTGCTGTTTTCCACTTGGCCAGCTGACCAAGACGCTTTTGCCCTGCCCATACGCTTGTGTGAATTACCTGTAAACATTCATATTCAGAATTAATTCAATACAGATTAATAACAATGAAATGTTTCCAAAAATTAAACATATTATGAGGTACAAACCTTCAGAAATAGCTGCCCTGTGCGTGGATTGAATATGAAGATCGCGCCATTAATAGGTTTAGTTGTAAGATTTCCTTCAAATGTCTTGTGGATAGTGACACGGTACACATTTGTGTCGTCGACGAACCAGATAATCTGATTGCTGAAAATCTCTCCATAGTTCTGCGAAGACAGATATGGCTCAGTGGGCTCTGAGGAGTACAACTGCAACCCTTTCCTTATTCGCTCCCTTAGAACATATAAAGCTGGATTTGACTGCACAGTAAAACAAGATTTAGTTTTATGCTTCCACAGCAACCAAAACATAATTGGATCATAAAATCAAAACACGGGTAACCGCATCCCACCTTCATAATCTTATTCATGGCCTGAGCAAGTAGAGTTTTTGAACCAGGGAACCAGTTCCCAAAAGCAGAATGCAAGTTGTATGCAAGATCCAGACCAATCATGACCCCTGCATTAAAAGATTTTACTAATTTAGAGCCCGTTTGGTGCAGCGTAATCAAAACGCAAAGTTTTTTCTTATAAATGCGTTTGGGGTACCATTTCAAAATAATATTTTCATAAACTGAGTAGTTGTCAAAATGACAATTTTACCCTTATATAAACAATATGTCTTCCTTCTAATATAATACATATAGCTTAGTACTACTTAAGTAACATTAAATTTAAATTTAAAATATCAAGTATAATTTTCTTTAATAGAATTTCAAAAAGAATATTTTAAACATACTTATCTAGTCCAAAATAAAATATTTAAAATAAAATAAACTCTAAATTGTTTAATAATTTTAAACCCGTATAAAACAAGAGTTATCCAAAATAACTCACATAGTTATACCAATGAGAACTATCACAAATAGATTCTAACAAACATCCATCATATGATCTTCTTTAATACTACATATTCATATATGGGGGAGTATTTAATGGTTACTTTTTTATTTAACCATCAATGGTTACTCTCATTATCAACCATTGGATCAAAAATTAAAGGTTGAGATTTAATGGTTAGTTAGAAAATGCAATTAATGCAAGTAGGTGAGTCATTTAATGCATTAAATCTCAACCTTTAATTTTTGATCCAATGGTTGATAATGAGAGTAACCATTGCTGGTTAAATAAAAAAGTAACCATTAAATACTTCCCCATATATATATATATATATATATATATATATATATATATATACACGTATTATAAAAATATGATCTTGAGTATTTGTCGACAATGACAATTTTACCCTTTTGTATAATTATTTTGTCATTTTAATACTACATATATACACGTATTATATATTTAACTACACATAAAAATATGATCATATTTTACAAGTCAAAATTTTAAATTATCACCTTATTTTTTTATTAAATATATATTTTTTAAATAATATAATTTTGTAAGACATACTAAAAAAAAGTGAGTAGTTTTTTGAAGCCCTAAAAGAGTAAAACGTTATCCATTGGGAATAAGCAATCAAAAAACAAGTAAAATAATTAATGCAAACCACTCACACCAACAAACATATATTACTATTATTACTACACAACAACCTCATCAATTATCCTTGAAAAAAAAAACGAAAAAAAAAAACAACCTACAAAACCATGTGCTCTACCCCTGATTCTCTTTCTTGGTCACTGTTATTTTTGTTATTCTCTCTCTTCCTCATCCCCTTTTCAATCGGCCATATTCTTGTAAACCTGAAACTCCTACCACCCCTTTTTATTCAGCAAGTGTAAAATTCTTTAACATTTTTAGACCCTTTTCCATGGGGATGATAGTTTTGGGTGTGAATTTCAACACTTTAATCTCATACTTGCCACTAGTGCTACCGGAACACCTCTCAACCTTGAAAAACAGGTAACCACTCATTCTCTGAATTATTTACTTCTTTGATCTTTGATTCAATTTGTTTTTCAATTGTGGTGAATTTCAACGTGAAAGAACAAAGACGAGCTATTGAAGGGATGGATTGAATTTTCTTCACTTTCGCTCATCTCAATTTAATCTTTTTTCTATTCTTCTTTTTCAAAATGAGTGATTTCCTTGTGCAGATCTGGTAAGACCTAAAGACAACATGGGAGTAATTGAAAAGAGAGAAAGAAAATAGTGGAAAGGGTGAGGGCTAATTTGGTCCGGGCAAGCAGGTCCAGCATTTTGCAAAAAAGCTCCAAATTGGTGCATTGTAAACGCAGCTCCATTTTGTAATAAGCTGTGTTTGTAAACGCAACACTGATACACCAATCTTGTTATAACGCTGCGTTTTGTACTAGCATTTTCGACAAAACACGGTAACAAGCAAGCTCTTAGCCTGACAAAGAAGCATCTAAAGTAAGATGCCAGAAACAAAACATAAAACATACCAGTTGGTGAAGGGTAGATAGACATGTTGTCGGTGGTGTAGTCCATGAACTTTGCTCGAGTGTACCGCTCAATGTCATGCGAGTCGTAATCACCCCAACGAAGCTGCACATCTATCCAGTATTTATTGCTTGCTTTTTGATCATGCACATCATTTGACTCAGCCACAAGACTGGGCTTTGACATGGGCCACCTATGTGCAGCAAAAAGGAGAATGTCTGCACAGGAACTGTTCATTTTGTAACTCTTCCTGGGATGGATCGTCTCTTTCTGCACAGTTTCTATTTCAAGTGCATCTAGCTCTTGATCCAAAACCTGGCAGAGATCCATCACTACACTCTCATGAATCTTCTGCCACAAGTGAGCACGGAATATTTGAATGAGAGAGATCTTCAGTGTGGGAATCTTTCCATGCATGAAAATCCCCGTCAAGTCCAGCTGTACTTGGAAACCAACATAAACATTGGCACGATTAATTGTAGGAGACCACCAAAGAGTAAACCTACGATTGGGAATCTGGTTCAACCCAGATCTTTGAGCATTGGTCAGCTTCTTGTACTTCATGGACTCCTCAAAACCTGAAGCTTTCTCCCAGAAAAGACCCTCCCAGGTCGGGAAGCTGAAAGCGAAAGTAAAAGTCAATAAATAAAAATTGCAATTCTGAATTCTGAACATCAGCTTCAACCTAGCATCTGCATAGTCTTGTTCAGGTATAGTGCATGTATTAAGGGAAATAATGCACCTAGTTTTTCATCAAACAACATCTAAGTTTACTGCGTCCATATCCACTAGATCATTGCAGAAGGTCAAAAGGGTGATAGAAGCACAGAGATACTAAAACTTGTGATCAAGCAAGTAATTAAACAGAGTAAATTGAGGAAAGGAAAACATACTATGTTCCTTTGAATAATGTGTGCTCCAGAATTCCTTCAACACCTCCGAGCGCTTGGATTACATCAGTCCGGTAGTTATTCAAGTTCCAAAGTTTTCCGTCGTGCCTCTGGTGTGTCCACCAAAACGGATTTTGTTTCAGAACTTGATACTGCTTGAAGTCTGTTCTAACCCTCCATCCTTTATCATATGCTAGTGTGTGCCGATCCTTCTGGAATAAGGTATTGATCCTAGGAATTCCCCGATCCCATGAGTCCTGTGAAAGAATGAATGTATAGATGGTCAGAAACCATTGTTTTTACCTAAAACAAAGTGCCTTTTCAATCCGACAAACTTATGTTGACAGTTGCATGATTAAGGACATGACAGGTCACACAAAGCCAATGACATCTTAGACATAAATAACCTGAATCAGAGAAAGGGAAGCTGAAGTGTTGAGTTTGATTGACTTTGTTAGGCCTCTATCTAACAGCTTAAGCTTTAGGATTAGTTGGTAACTTAACATGGTATCAATGGTATCAGAGCTCTCGTTTGGCAAGGCCTTGGGTTGAGTCATCCAGTTTGCATTTGTTACCCGAAATATCGTGAAAGCATGTTGTCGATCTGTTTGGTTTGTGATGCCCTGATGGTGCACATTTGTTTGTTTCTCCACGTGTGGACGGGTCACACGTGAGGGGGAGTGTTGAGTTTGATAGAGATTGTTGGGCCTCTATGTAACACCTTAAGTTTTTTAGATCAGTTGGTAACTTAACATGAAGAAAGTCTGAAAACAAGAAAGACAACCACACATCAAGAAAATCACCTCCAAATCTTCAAGGGTTAAGCGCCTATTTTGTGACTGAGCTTCCTGCCTCTTCAAAGCATACTCGGCCCAAACTCGTTGTGAATCAATAAACTCGCTTTCCCATGGCTGTTGAAAATCAAAACAGCAATCAGAAGAATGTAGGAGATGTGGAAAATGATACATGCAACCAATTCAACCTTCACAATACCTGTATATAACGATAAAGATTTGGAATCAACTGGTCCTCTTCATGACTCATTCCACTCCTAAAGTGTGTTACACCAACATCTGTCTGCTGACTGTACCGAAGATCACTCTGTGGAATCAATATGTGACCCATTGATAACATACCAAGTCCACCAATTTCCTTTGGTGTGTAAAAAATAACAGGAGGAAACCTGAGAGCAGAACATCATTGAATATTACCAAGAAGAACAGATTAAACCAGTGTATCATGATTAAACCTTGGCCAGAAAGAATTTTACCTGCTAGGCATTTTTGAGTTTAATCCAATCTTGATACGGGTCTGAATTTTGTTTTCACACTTAACCAACAAGTCTAGCAGTTCCTGTGTATGCACTGTTGCTTCGCGGAAGTACGTCATCAGGCCTACCGAAGAGATAGAAGAACAGTCAGGCAGAGAAGATACAACATTGCATTCAAACAAAGGACAAGCACTACAAGGATGCAAACATAACGTAAAAGCAACTACCTATAAGAGCTGTATTCCACTTGTTGACAATCTTAGTGAATGTTGTTGAACCTGAACTCATAAGAATCTGCCTCACACGATTCTCAAACACTTTCATGTGTTCATCATCAACTCGTAAGAAAGCAACTGCTGTACGCTCTTTTGTCTGTTCATTCTGCAAATTCCAAACTCCATCTTTTGTATTGCTGAATGCCTCTTGAGTCATTCTTATTTTAGGCAGTATACGAACTTCAAACCCACACCTACATGAAAGGGTAAGTCAGTTACAGAAACAAATGCCTAATCACGCTATGCATGAAAAACTTAACATAAGAACAGGTAAGGAACCCCATAAGATATGCTATTATCAGTGAAACGAACCACTCCAGTAACTTTACTTCCCCCAACCCGGTCCAATAACCCCCCCCCCAAAAAAAATGAATGCAGAAGACATCCTTTTACAAAGAGACAAGACTTAAACCCAAGGCAATAAAAGCTGAAATACAGCTACACTACACCTAGCAAAGGAAACTTGGCCAATATCACATGATTACATCAATATGAACATTGTACTCCTAATATAATGTCGAGTATCTGCCTCCAGCTGAAAGTGCAAAGGGATGAAAATCCTTTGGAGGGTCAGGGACCAATCCACTTTAAATAGTGTAGGAGTAATGATGACCACTAGTTGAGGGAGGTTCTAACATATGTTCCATTCAGCAGTACCGGGAAGCATTACACTCACAGCGACACAATGATAACATTTTCGTAGTAAGATAACTCTTTAGTGAACTCAGAAGGAGCCATAATACTCAACCTCCACGAACAATTCATCCAACCTCTCAAGGAGGATTGAGGAAAAATACCTAACCCACCCAAGTTTTCCCTGCATGCAGAACCAGGAGAATGGTCTTTTTTTTTTCCATTTTTCGCGAAGCATGGGAACAATGAAGGGGATTGAGAGGGATCATTCTTCTTAATGATTTTCTTTTCCCTACTTCTCCAACCACCTTTACTCATAGTTTGTTATAGAATTTCGGTCCTAATCATTTATCACTTTTCCCTCGGTTACAATTTTTTTATAGAAGACGAAAATACTAAGAAGCAACCTTCAAGGGAACTCTAAAATATGCTAGTAGAATCCAGAAAATATGTACAACATATGCATGCGACAACCTTCGAATGGAACACGCAATGAATTGAGTGATTATATGCAAAAAAGGAAATCTAAAGAAAACAGCACAGATGCACATACATGCTGAAAAGCAGGTTCGGATTGTCTTTGCTGTAAACAGAAACAAAGCTGTTTTCCCACTCCAGTGTGGTAATACTTCGAGGAAGACGATTCTTCATGTCCCAGAAAACACTTCTTCCAAGATTGACTGTTCCAGAAGATAAACATAAGCAGTCAGCCTCCTTAGAATATCAAAAACAACCCAAGAAATTCTTCTAACAATACAAATGATCTTGCCAAAGATATTAATTGGTAACATCAAGAGGCTTACCATCATGCTTCATAAGCCTCATTCTTGCATCTCGTGGCCAACACTTCTTATTATTGTAACCAACCATGTTTTCATTATTGGGATCAGGATGCTCAGTTAAATATCTCTGGATTAGGTCGCGAGCCTCTTCATGAGTGAAGCGGAACAGAACATGCACTTTGTCAATATACCTCGAGTACAACCGAATTGGATGCCGTGTTTCTACCTTTGTGTCCCAGTATGTAATGAACTCATTGGGCATTTGTGGTGGACCAGCGATTTCACTTGCTCGTGTCAAACCAAGAAGCAAAAGATCTAGCACCAGTCCGTAATACTGGACAACAAAAGAAGCAAACTGAAGACCACGTATCAACCCATACGAGTTTGTATGACTCATATCCTTATAGGACAAGACAACATTGTTCTTTGCCGTGACATAATCAGCAATATTGTGGTCAAGGACCAGACGCAAAAGCCTGCAGAGGCATTAAGGCAACCAACAAAAAAAATAGCAATCAAATAATTGAATTAACTGGTAAACAATAATCAACGCATTCAAGTAGCACAAACCTGTTGAGCATCGTCAAATCAATCTTCTCAAAGAACTTCTCAAACTTGGTCTGAAGCATCACCACGCACTGTCCTTCACTAGTGTCCCATATGCTTTGTAAATTGTTTATGCCCTGACACCATTTATAAACTAAGAGTGGCGGTGGCTCTGAATCTGCAGGCTTAATCCAATTTGGGAAGAGATGGCGCTTGTCACCTTCATACCAAAGATATTGGTCAAGATATGCATCTGTAATCTTCTCAAGAGGTTCAATCTCGTAAACTGGAATCAAGTAGCTGTACAAATCCATAAACTCAATGCCAACCTACATAAATAAGGTTCACCCTCTGTTAGTTATCACACTTGAGAATAAGTATAGAGGTTAAAGATAAAAGAAATTAATTCTCAGACATCATACTTCTTTAAAAGCACGTTGTGTAAGTAAATGACGCTTGATCCGGGACAAGGCCTCATGTGGATTGTCATAAGCTTGTTCAATCAGACCCAGCTCCTCTCTTTGGAGTTGATTTAACCTCACAGCCACGCTATAAGATTCTTTCAGCCTCTCAAGAGCAAGAATAAGAAGCTTCGTATCATGCTTGTAAGACAGTGGAGGGAATGGAATAGGTGAAAATTTCCTAGATTCCAACCAATGCACAGTGGTGGTGTAAATAGCCACTGCTTCTTCTGGTGTGACATACGGGCCATCTTTCAGATAGTTGTGCTGCCGCTCCTGTAAGAAGGATAGAAAATGAACATAAGCAAGGATTTCCATCAAAGTAGCAATGAAAACTACATTAGAAGACCTACGATTATAATGCAACCCCACATAAACAAAGGAAATATAAATAATCACCTGCTCCGCCTTCAGCCAAAGACGAGTCAATCTCCCTAGATTCTTCCTACAGACAGTCTTGTCGACAGTAGCACCCCTTCTAATACGTTCACGATTATAATGCGCAACATTTGTCCACCAATCAGCCTTGGATTTCACATACCGAAGGATCATGTTCTCAATTGGAACGGGTAAACCAGGCACCTATAAAATGTAATGGATAAGAACCACAAGTGACTGCGGGGGAAAAAATATATTTCACAGTAAGCAGCGATAAATACCTTCCAAGGAATATTTGCCTTCCAACAGCGCCATGCTTCACTCAAATGCTGCAAAATTGTTCTTGCCTTATTCTGCTTGATTCCCTCTGCAGTTTCAAGATCTACCATTAGTTGGGCAGGAAGAGAATCCCAAAACTAAATCACAACAGACAGAAAACAGAATGATGTTAGGAAAAATAATGGAAAAAGAAAGTTCAGGATCACCTGGCATGGCATCAAGAACATCGTGCATCACAGCAGCACGAAGCTCCAAGTCAAAGTGGCTTTCAACACGCTGCTTAGTGACGGTCTTGGCCACCCCCTTAGAATGGCGCCCCTCAAATTGCCGAGCAAGTAAATTTCCTAGCCACCGCTCCAGAAGAGGCACTATGCCACGGAGGAAGAACAACCACACCCGCCACATAGGTGCCCAGAAGCCACATCCAGGTCCTTTACCAACTGGCCCAGTATTGAATCGGTAATAAATCAAATGCTTCAAATCCTTGCACATCCGAATCTGTCTCATCAGGCGGTATTTGTAACGGTACATGCCTGTCAACTGGCCAACATGTGAAAATGTATATTGCAGGCCATCAGCCAACTGGAATGCATCCACATTACCCAAGCGAAACTGAATGTTTGCATCAACTACCAGCTTTGTCAAGCGCAAAATTTCACGGCACAGATGAAAAGCATTACCAAATCTCGACTTCTTACGCTCCTTGGTAGTAAGAGTCTTAACAGGCTTCAAGTTGAAGTTATAATCTAAGTGAAGGTAATTAAGATTTTTCCTGTGGATCAACAGGTTCAGCATGTTATACCCTTGCTTGCAAACTTGCAGACCAGCCTCAGCCCAATCAAGCTCTGTAGTCTGGAAAAATTTTGTGGCTTGGAGGGACCGGAACAAGTGTTTCTTCTTTTGAGCCTTGGGTGGCCTGTGGTGCAGCTCATTCAAGACAAAACATTTCAATAACTTCTGGTAGCTCACCCGGACTTTAACTGGGTATGATGGAGGACTGCAAGATTAAAAATCAGAAAGTTACAATGAAGCTCATAAAAAGTACCTAATTTTCAGCGACAGCAAAAAATAAGAAAAGCTGAGTATGTACCAGTGTTCCTTGTACCACTCTGACACCAGGGGTATATCTTCAGCACGCCTCATCCGACCAGACCTCATGTTAAAAGGACGAGGGGCAAACAATAGAGAAATACCAGCAGCTGTTGTGTCGGTATAAATTGGAGTACTTTTAAGCAGTGGTTCCACACCCTCCGGCAAACAGAAGTCATCGTCGTCGTCGTCTTCAAGGAATTTCTTCTCACGCCGATCCTTGTTGGTGGAGGTTATCGGGTGTATTAAAGGATCATAGTAAAATGCAGGCAAATCAGGATCCTCAGTCTTTATGTACATAATCATTGGAGTATGGTAGATGCAGAGCTTTACTTTCCGGGGTCTATTGTTATATAAGTGAGGAAAAGCAATCCTGTATTCCGTCCTCAAAGGTGAGCGGATAATAAGTTTGTTTATGTCATTGAACTCATTCCAGTCCTCATCGCCTTTCTCCATGTCGCGATATAAAGGTTCGAATTTTGGACCACCTGCATGCAAAGAAGTCTTTTGAGGACACATGCATACCAGAGAGATTGAAAGAAGAAAAAGAAAATGTAGTTTCGAGCACATTTAGAACATCAAACCAATAACATAAAAAGTTTAAGACAAGACAACAACGCCCACGCGAAGGCAAATCCTAGTATCATTGATTAAAAGCACCCTGATCAATCCTATAGATTCTAAAACTGATTCAGCAATCATATAATAACAAGTCCACAGAATACAGAACATACCAGGTATGCACATATTAAGAGCTTTAGCTGTAAAAAATGACTCCATATCGAACAAATAGAAATAATTGCGATCAATTAAATCAGAAAGCAGCTGCCCTGCTAGCCGATGGAGTGTTGCCATGATGGGGAGGGATAGATGCCATTTCCGATAACTTGGACCATTAATAAGTTTTGTCTTTACAAGAGGTCTATGGTCATAAAACCAGGTATATACAGCAGAATCTTCTTCCTCATCCAACTCCAATTGAATTGGCTCCAGAGGATCAACATCCAGAAGATTATCAGCATAGTCCAATGGCGGCTCCTCATCATCAAAAGGTGGAAACCGCATCCTCTTGAAATGCCTACGATCTCTTTTTTCCCTTCTCATCATAATCCACATCGTCCCCCACTGCAAAAGTTCATTCAAAATCAATCTCATGCAACAACAAGTATGGAGACGTAAAAAGAAAACTAAATGTTTTATTCATTCCAAGACTAATGCACCAGGCGAGCCTACACTCCATTTACATTTCCCTTAATCAGTTTCCATGATGAACATTTGCACCAATTCCATTTACTTAAAAATGTTGCACATAATTTTTATTATTTTTTTTGATAAACACTGAAACTATGGATTGGCATACCTGAGCTAGATAGATGGGTTCAACGACCCATGGTATCTCATTCACAAATGTTATGGCACCAGTAATGTGATATAACACCTTTACATCACGAACCTATAGTCAAATAAACATAAAAAAGTTAAGGAAAAGCAGTAGAAGCAATCACCAGATGCCAATAACAATACGGGAGCTATTAAATTAAGACAAACGCACTATACCTGCTCCCAAGGCATTGGCATGTTCTCCAGAAGCTTGTAGACTGCATGTGGAACAAACTTCAGAGCACCTAAGTATACCCTTTTATCATGGCGATACTTTTTGGAGGACATATCTCCATGATCCCTGTAAAAAGGAACCAAATATAATCATTAATATACCACATGCTCCAATCCGTACTAAATTTTCTGAATTCTGCATCGCATGTCAGGTCAAACTACATCTGGAAACAGTTAAATACGCTACATCACATAATAACAGACTATTACCCTAAGAAACAAACTCACAAACCCAAATAAAGCAGAAAATTCCTATTTAATACACCACCCTCACAGGACCAAATATGTTTCCAACCTCGCATGCACCCCAGACACTAATTCAAAAAAGAAATGCAACAGCCTAAGGTGCACTTATCTTCCATTATTATAAACCATACAATTTCAACATGTGCGCAGAAGCATGTAGAAAATTATCCATACTCGGCAGTTCTTGAAACAGCAATTAATCCAAAAATTGAACTGACAAGATCATAGATAAGAATGCTGGAAATCCATGATATGTAACACCCTCTAATCTATGGATTTGAATTTGACACCATGTCCTTCTGTTAGATTATTATTTTATATATAAGTAAAATATTATTCAAAAGGTACTTAATGTATAAAACGGTAATTAATGTATAAAACGTTACATGTCCACAAATTTTGAACTAATGTACACAATAATGATTGATAGACAGGCTAATGGAGGTCTGGGTCAACAAGAGCTGTGATTAACAATTCAAGCATTTGTAAGAGCAAAGTACAACAACTACACTAATTAAGTGGAAACAATATTCTCAAACCTGGCAACAAAGGAGGTCATAGTTGCAATTGGAGCATAAGTGCACAACCAACAATAAGGTAGCATGTCGAAGACTAGGGCTGTGCACCAAAAACCGGCCAAACTGAACCAACCCAACAAAACAGGCCAAAAATAAACCAAATTGGTTTGGTTGCGATTTGTAAAATGCACAGAACCGAATGTTTGGTTAGGTCTTGGTTTTCCAAATTTTTTGACTACTGAAAAACAAACCAACCTGAGGAGCATATATATGGACATTTTACAATTTTGACCAACTATAAGAAGCCCTATATTTTTTTCTCACAATCAGCAGACAGCAGCCCCAATTCCTCCCTCTCTCTCTCTCTCTCTCTCTCTCTCTCTCTCTCTCTCTCTCTCTCTCTCTCTCTCTCTCTCACACACACACACAAACACACAAACCAATCCTACCTGATACCTCCAATTTTAGCTACTAACCCCCCCACCGGCATCTTGACCTCCATGTCCTAAAAAACGTCCACGATCTTCCCTCTCTCTCTCATGCAACCACCGCGGTCGATGCCAAATCAACCACTGTCTTCTCTCCGACACCTCCTGTAGTGCGCACACACACACCTCTTCTAAATTAAAAATTTTATTATTTTTACCCATTTCTTCTATTCATTTTTCCCCAATTCTCAACTCTTAAAAATTCTTGGAAGAGATGAACGTTGTCAAGAATTTTTTATTTAGATTGACTTTCTATCTCCTTAATTTCTCTCTATGTTTGTTTAATGTTTACTAGTGACAACAAATGAGATTTGATTCTCAGTTTCATTTTGGTGGGGAAATGTATAAATGTTTCAAGATTAATTGAAAAATGTTTTTAGATTTTTTTGCTAGCTTGAGAACACAAAAACCGACAAAATGATGGAGCCAACCCGAGTAGAACCATAACCGAATTTTTGGATTGATTGATTGTCGAGTTGGTCTCGGTTAGGAAAATTGTTAAAGCCGAAGTACCCATTTGGTCCCAATTTTGCAAAAAAGCATAAAACCGGATCAACTCGACCCATGCACAGCCCTATCAAAGACAAATATGGGGGAACGGCAACAAGATGGTGATCAATTCACGATTACGGTAAGTTATGTTGAAAGCCTAGATGCTATTAAGGAAATGTGTCTTACAACAAGTAGCCTGTTAACGGTGGTAAATTGACGCTTGTGCCAATTACATGGACAGCAGACAAGAAAATAAGCAAGTGAAAACATCAGAAGAATTGCTTGTAGTATCAACATGGTACTTGGCCAATCCTGGTAAGGTGGGCTTGTGACCAAGCCATGAACATTTTCATCTTCCTCTTCCTCTCAGCAATCATCTATTAACCAAAAATAATGTGCAAAGCCCTATAATCTTATATCACCAGGGACAAAAAATAATCACTTTTCACAATAGGGTCAGATCAAACCTAATCGTGGTTTTTAACTTATCAAGGAAATCAAAATCTAGGTAATTTTTTCTTTTATCCAAGCTCCATATTACACAATTATAACCAAGAATCCGAATCACATAAACAAATTAAGTAAATTCTTTGTCCAAAAAACACAACCTTTACATAACACAAAGATCAGTCAACCACCTAGTCCAACTGTAACCTAATGCTCTTTCCGTATTTTCAAAAAATTGATAAGCAATTACTTCTGGGTCACATCACCAAATATAGTACTCGTAACTCTTATAACAACACGACCGCCCGAAATCAATGTTAGTGCTAAAATTTATTAACTACTCATAATATACACAAACTAAAACACCAAATTAAATCTGTGAAGTTAAGCAGAAGAGTGAGAAAGCTGAATACACTGACCTAATGATCTTCCGAACGTGTTCAGGGGGCATATCTTCCTTTTGCGTCTCCACGAATCCAAACTTGCGTTTATCACCATACCTCTTAGAATTAAGTTGCATCCATTTTCGAGCTTTTTCTTCGAGCCGGGCCTCCGCTTCGGCAGGAGACGGCAAAACAGTATAGGAAGGTTGGGCGGCAGGAGGCGGTGGTATAGAACCACCTGCTCCTCCGGTTCCCGGTGGGAGTATCGCTCCCCCTCCTGTTCCCGGAGGCGCAATAATTCCATTGTTATTCCACATTTCTTGATTATTCCACATGATTTTTTGAGTTAAATCATAAACCCTAGGAAAAAAAAAACTGTTCCTCAATCGATTCCTATTGAGACTTTACACGGTTCGAAAGAAAGTAGACTACGAGCGGTGAGAGAAGATGTGTTAGAATGCAAATTTCAGGAGCTGTCGAGAAGTTCAAAATCTAGGACTAGGGTTTTGGGAGTTTTTTCCACTCTGGGAGGAGAGATGGAAAACACACTAGTACTACTCAGTTCTCACACTCGTGGAGAGAGAGAGACAGAGACGAGACGAGATGAGACGGTGATGCGTAATGGGGGCCATCTAATGGTTTTCTGAAGGGGGTGTGAGGCGGTCTCGTAGCCGACTCTCTTGATGATACGGGCTATGGTTGGATGGGCTATAATTAGGCCCAAATTACTGGGTAAAATTCTGCTTGTGGGCTCCGTGTCAGGTTAGAATATTGGGCGAATTACAGGCCGGTCCCTTTTTAAATATTTATAATCGCTCCAGTTCACTTATTTTTTTAAAAAATTAGAAAAAGGTATTTTTGAAACGAAAAGATAATTATGCCATTAATAAAAGAAAAATATGCGCACTTCAGTAACCCAAGGCATCGCAATGCACTACTTTGGCAACGCGATGTAACAAATTGGGACATCGCGATGCATACTTTGGCATCGCGATGCACCACTTTTGCAATCGCGATGCAACAATTGTTTCATCGCGATTCACCACTTTTGCAAATCGCGATGCACCACTTTTGCAATCGCGATGCACCACTTTTGCAAATCGCGATGCACCACTTTTGCAATCGCGATGCAACAATTGGTGCATCCCACTTTTGCAATCGCGATGCACCACTTTTGCAATCGCGATGCACCACTTTTGCAATCGCGATGCATCACTTTTGCATCGCGATGCACCACTTTTGCAATCGCGATCCAACAATTGGTGCATCGCAATGCGCTTTAGGAAACTTGATTTTCGTTCCCTGTTGTGTTGCCCAGCATACTGCGATTGGCGAATTAAATCAGTCCAAGAACATCTTCCTCTGTTTTTGGACAGCACACTGTCAAGTTTGATTTGAAGCTCAAAAATAGTATTTTTTGGTAGAAAAATTGTGCACAAATATAGTACTAAATTAGGATAATAATATGAGATTGATTTTAAACAAATTCGAAGCTTAAAACAGAGATTTAAGTGGCCAAAACAGCTCAAGAACAAAGAAAAACGGGATGAACTCAAAAAATTTAAATTTGATCAAATTCGTGTTTTATGCATGAAAATTGATACCCAAACATGAGGAAAGACTATATTAACAACATGAAATCATTTATACATCAATTTGAATCTCAAATCTGAAGCAACGATGTTGTTGAGGGTATTTTAGGAAGAAAATTTTCAAAATGCCTTTTAGCGATTAAAAAAAAAAGGTGTACTGGAGAGAAAAAAAGTTTGAGAAAGTGGACCGGCCAGCAATTTCTCCTAGAATATATGGTAAAAATACTAGTACTACTATTCCCTCTTTATTTAAAGTTATTAAATTTATTTTTAGAAAAAATTACGGGACGGTTTCCTTTTTGAGATTTTCAACCGTTTTAATATCTTATTTTTGTTTTCAACTGTTTAAGTCAATTTTAAGTGATAAAATGGCTAATTATTTCAAAATTATCCCCGTAACAACATATGACGTTTTATTAGTTGTGTCTTCCTTTCCATTGCGATTTCTTACCAAAATTTTCATCAATATCACATTCGAAAATTTCTCTTCATTCGATTTCGTTTCTTGAGTTTCTTCAATTTGTTATAATCGTCTTCACTGTAAAATTGAAATCAATTGATTCAATGGAAACAGTTGTCATGCTATTGTTGAAATTTAATAGATATAATTTATTCGAAAGTTTAAGGTGGAATGAAATATTTTCATATGCAGCTTGTAAAGTATTCATTAAAGATTTAGATTTGATTTGCATATAAAAATATTCTATTCCACCTTTAAACTTTCGAAACAATTATATCTCCTCTAAATTTCAACAATAACATGACAACAGTTTCCATTGAATCAACTGATTTCAATTTCACAGTGAACATGATTATAGCAACTTGAAAAAACTCAAAAAATAAAAATTGAATGAACAGAAACTTTCAAATGTGATATGGATGAAAATTTTAGTAAGAAATTGCAATGGAAATAAAGACGCAACTACTAAAACGTCATAGATTGTTACGGGGCCGTTTTGGAACAATTAGCCAATTTATCACTTAAAATTAACTTAAGCGGTTAAAAAAAAAATGAGACACTAAAATGGTTGAAAATCTCAAAAAGATAACTAACCCACAATTTTTCCTTATTTTTACTATTACTTCATATCTCAATGTGTGGTTGCGCACTACTGGCAATACTATAGTATAACATTAGGGACATTTATATACATATATTACCAATATTGACAAAAAGTCAACTTAATTAATAATTCCTCCATTCGTTTTACTCAAAGAGTTTACGTTTGAAAAGTTTAATAATTAATGAATATATTAGTGTTATTGGAGTTGGTCATAATTATACAAATATTTAAGCACAACCAAGATACTTACAACACAAGTGAAGGGTAAAAATGAATGATTATGAAAGTTATAAACATAATTTTTGGAAACTAGACTCTTTAAGTGAAACATTTCAGAATAGAATAGTGGACTATTTGCATGAAATAGAAAGAATAATTATTAGAGCTCAGTTGGAACAACGTTTTCAAAACGTATTGTTTTAAAAACCCAGCGTTTTTAAAACGCAACTTTTTTCTTATAATTGTGTTTGGAATTTCACGTCAAAACGCTGTTTTTTTTTCCTAAAAAAATTTTAAAACCTACGTTTTGGAAAAAAAATTAGGAATTCTAGCGTTTCAAAACGCAGTTTTTTCTGTCACAACATTGAAAAGCAATTTTTGCAAATAAGCTGCGTTTTGACCAAAACGCACGACCAAACGGGCTTTTAATAAAACATGACAATCAATTAGAGAAGGAGTGATTATCAATTTCAATGAACAAATAAATACATCTCACGTCTCCAAATAAGATTCATTTATTGATTGGGTGGGGCTATTAACACCCCCATTTTTCTCTAAATACACTTATTCTCTTAATACACGACCTATACTAATTTTACATCAACCTAATTACTAAATACACCACCCCTACATTTCATATTTTTCCCTTCTCAATTAATTCACTCATTCTTTCTCAATTAACTCATACAATATCCTCATACCCACCCCTCATTTCTCAATACACCAATATAAACAAATTAATTTCACGGCAAAGAAGAAAACAGCAAAACCACACTCCCCCCCCCCATTTCAAACGCAAGAAGCTTCTCTCCCCCTCATATGCACACTACGTACCAAGAAGAAAAAGGAAATAGAAAAAAAAGAAGAAAGCAACCATCTTCAAGGTTGGAGAATAAAGAAGATGAAACCAAACAATGAGAAGGGTCATAGGTATAAAATTCTTTCAATTGTGAAGTTTTTAAAAGCATTTTTTGTGTTAAATATCATTTTCTTTGCAATATATATATGAATTAGTTGAGTTTTGTTCAAATTATGGATTGTATATGTTCAGCACTGCTGAAGGAACACCACAGTGGTGTTCCTTCAGCCCTAGTCGAACATCACTATGGTGTTTCACCAGTTCTGGCTGAACACTGCTGTGGTTTTCCACCAGCTCTGGCTGAACACTAATATGGTGTTCCATCAGCTCTGGCCGAATACCACTGTGATGTTCCTTCAGCTCTAACTGACCACCACTGTTGTATTCCTTCAGCCCTAACCAAACATTATTATGGTGTTCCTTCAACCCTGACCAAACAGAGTTGAGGTGTTCCTTCAACTTTTGTTAAACAACAT
Organism: Platycodon grandiflorus; assembly: GCA_016624345.1. Lineage (NCBI taxonomy): Eukaryota > Viridiplantae > Streptophyta > Magnoliopsida > Asterales > Campanulaceae > Platycodon > Platycodon grandiflorus. The sequence goes on from CM028362.1 coordinate 8,241,549, forward strand.
ATTGTGATATTTACATTTCTTGTTCAATCGATTTAACTAAAAAAAATTCTTATGTACAGAAAAAGTATATGAGAGGAAAAGACCAGAAAGTATTTATTTATTCTTTCTAAATTCATGACTCAGCTGCACTGTGGAGCAATGTGTTTCCTGAAACTACATGGAAAATTACGGCGGAGAAGCAAAGGTACAAGAATTTTATGTAGGGTGTCAAGTACTAAGGAAGAAAGGGTAGAGGAAAATTGAGAAGGAGATTCTATAAAAAGAGAACTGATGAAGCAAAACCCTTCTTAACGCGAAACAAATAAATAAATAAATCTTATGTGCAGAAATGGTTGAGGATATTATATATTTCATTTCACTAAGGATATTATGTATTTCATTTCACTTTGGATATTATGTATTTAACTTTGAATATATATTATGCATTTTATGTTTGTTTATATATGGATTGATGTTATATTGAAATTATCAAACTACGCTTATTTAAATGTAACATTAATGTTATGAATGACTCTAGTTATGTATTTTTTGGTTTGTTTAAATGTATGAATTATTTGGGTTGACGTGAAAGTCCTAGATTGAAGACACACATATGATCAAGGTAAAAGCTTCTGTCCGGTCAGAGTTGGTGGAACACCATAACAGTGTTTGGCCTTTGCTGAAGGAACACCAGTGTTTGGCCAGAGCCGGTGGAACACCATAGTAGTGTTCAGCCAGAGCTGGTAGAACACCACAAAAGTGTTCGGCCAACACTGACCGAACAGTGATGTGGTGTTCCACCAGCTCTGGTCGAACACCACTCGTGTTCCGTCAGCCCTAGCCGAACACCACTGTGGTGTTCCTTCGGTCCTAACCAAACACTACACGCCCAGCTACTCGTATATTATGCGAAAAAGACATGAAAAATCGATTTTTTAGCCTGAAATAGGTAGAGATATTACATTCATTTTTCCCTTCACTTTCTTATGCTCAATTATTGATTTTTGAAACAATATGGATGTTGGAAACTTTAGGGTTTGGGGAAGGTGCTAGGAAACAATTAGGAAGAAGATGGAAATAGGTTGTAAAAGTTAGAGGATGTATTCAAAAAAATTTGGTGGTATATTTAAATGTTTTGTGAATGTCATAGCATAGTAGTGAGTGTATTTAGTAGGACTAAGGGTATTAGCATCTTTTTATTCAATGGCATTTTTGTAAATAAATTTAGGGGTGTATTTAGAGAAAGAGGAGTGGTTAATAGCCCTCCCCTTATTGATTTTATACAAGCTTTAAGAAAATTTTAACTCGATATATTTTCCAATTAATAGCCTTAAGTAACCTGTTATAGTGATGTCAAATCCATGAGATACATTACTTTTTTTTAAAACAAGAAAACAAACTTTTTTTTGAATGTCACTGCATAAAATAGCAACGCTTAAAATAAATAAATAAAATAGGTACACATATTTTAGAATTGAGAGTGCAGATATACTTCGGAAATAATCATAACTATGACAATCTTATGTTTTAAAAAGAGTGACACTTATTAAGATAAAAATTCTTTGTGCTTCATGTGGGAATTTCATGACCCGGACTTTAACCATTATGTATCAAAACATTTTTAAATTCGGTAATCTGGTTGTAATTGTAAGTCATAAATACTGTTGTAGACATCGAAAATTCGGTGAAAATTATTTACCATTTGACTAGTTAAAATTCTCAAAATTACTTTGATTAATCAAAATCAAAATTGAGTGCTGCTAATTTTTGGGCCCGTAATTATACTAAATAATTCATGTACAAATATATGGGTTGGTCCAAGATAAATAAATGGGCTCGTTCATTTATTAGTACGTAATCATTTTAAATATAATGGGCACTCACAAGTCTAATTTGACCCATGTCAAAAAAATACTAGAGTCACACTTCTAGTTACTTGACATAAAGAAATAATAAATTGGAAAAATTGCAGGTCGGTACCTTTTATGGAATTTTCAACCGCTTAAGTCTATAATATTTGTTTTCAATCGCTTAAGTCCCTTTTAGATGATAAATTGACTATTTGTTCCAAAATTGCCCCCCTTTGAGCATGTTATCTCCTTCACTTCCCAAGAAACTCAATTCATCTCTCCAACATTACAACCACCCCCTTCACTTCTCAAGAAACCCAATTAATCTCTTCTATTCCTGAAAGAACGAAGAGAGGCATCCGACGGTGTAGCTAAGCCATGGGATTCCGCATCATTAACCTTATTAAGCCTTAGGGCTTAAGGATTCTTAGTGAACCAGAATGGGATTTCTACCTACTTTTCTTTCATCTTTTATGATAATAGGTGGCAGAACCTGTCACTTTTGAAGATTTCGCTTAAGCTCTCTTTCTTGTCTGCTTAAGGGGCTTGTTTGGGCACTTTTCCTTGCTCTGCAGCACCGAATGAATGTCTGCCTCTTCCCATTGCGCTCTATGTATGGCAATGAGTATGGCAATGAGTGCTGCCCGATCAATAGCATACTTTGTGCTTACCCATCTTCTTCTTATGGATGGTTGATTTTGTTGATTTCGATTGATTTATGTATCGCGATACACAAAATTTGTACAACGCGATGCATCAATTTGTGCATCGACGATGCACAAAATAATTTTTTGTATCACAATGCATAGCGTGATGTTCTGTATTTGTTTAAGGGCATAGATATCATTTCGCAACAAAAGTGTCATTTTTCGGTTTAAAACAATTATAGTAGACTTTAGCGGTTGAAAATAATCTAAAAGGTACTAACCCAAATTTTGTTTTAATAAATTTAAATTATTTCTTAATTATTGAGAAATAAAAATATTTTTAATTAAGAAATCAACAGGAGACAAACATCTCAAATTCATGGAAATTACAACCCTTATTTGATGACAATCAAATCCTCAATCAAGGAATTTCCAAACTAGCCCCCACCCCTAGCCTATAAATAGAGGTCATTGGAGAAAGCTAAGGACAAACAGAATCCCTGCAAGAACCAGCTTAAGCTCTGTCAAGATTCTACTTCAAGTCTTCCTTTGACCAAGCACTCCGATTGAAGAATAACAAGCGCATAAGAAGCCGCGCCACTCTTCGTCTTCCACTTAGTCTTCTTGCCCACTTGGCCCTCAAGTCCAACCCATTACAGAGATCGAATTAAAGGTTTTATACCTTGTAATCGGTATAAAATCATAGAGTTGTAACCCATTATTTTTATACTAATAAAATTTGAATTTTTTTTGCATTTATTTATTGTCTCTGTCTTCAACTCGAAATTTGTGTTTACAACTATACTTTATAATTATTGATATATATATTTTTAGTATATTTTTTATGTCAAAGTCATATATAAGGGTTTCTCGATAACTTGTACAGTATACAAATCCTATAAATATAAAGCTCCCACCTGTATACGAATAAGTTGTTTCATAGAACAAACACGGTGTGTCACTAGGATGATGTGGTGTGACGCACCAATCACAGATTAATACGTGGTGTGAGTTGGCCCATAACTCCCCCTCGATCTAGGGGGGTCATGTTTATTTTAATTGGGCGCTCATTCCAAGTGTCAAAAGGTCAGTGAAATATCACACTACACCAGCTTAATGACTTGATGAAACATTTCGACTGGATATATTTTTTCGAATAGGGTTTTTCAAGTTGCACATAGCATCTTTAAGGTATTAGAACTATAAGTTTCTCTATAGCTCTTGATCTTCGACGCCTTCTCACCTTAATTCTTCAACCGTATCTACAACTTCCTCTATCGTTGAACCATTGCGGGAGACAACATAACAATTGATGTGAACACCAATTTGCCTTTACCGAGTCTAAGTATCGCATCATTGTCAACCCCACCTTTTGCCCACTTTGCTTCTATTACTTCTGACAGTCGTCTTTCTCAGTACAATGTTTTGTATATCTAGTCGATTTCTTTTAAAGGTGACATTGGTCCAATATGTCTAAACTTCATATGCGCCTTAACATCAAAGACAAGTAGACAACTCAACCCATCTATATATACCCAATACCCCATGCACCTGTATATACCCACTCGACCTCAAAATTTCCTCGTAGACCCATAGTCATATCCCTCTTTCACCTCTTCTAACGGTCCAATTCGCAAAACTATTATGTTCCTCTCTATAATATTTACGCAACATCTCGTACTTTTGCTACCTCGACTCATCAAGATGCATAGACCCCTAGCTCAATCGGCGTGCCTGCCACTTTAACTTTGCAAACCTCGTTATCGCATTACAAAATTAAAACATATTCAAATTTACAATCCAACAGTTGCGTGACAGAGTGACCGTTATTTGCACTACTTTTTCATATTCTTTAAGATGTTTTTATTTATATACTTTTGTTTTCAATAAATGGAAGAAAAAAAATAGAACGGAGATAAATTATATTTTTTTCTCAATAATTCCTTCCTCAACATCAATATAAGTCAACTTAGCCAAAAAATGATCAACTAAGTCGTCAACATGCCACATTAGTGACTTCCGTTAGAACAAGACGTTGGCAATGCCATATGAATTATACCGTCATTACTATGATGACTCAATCTGAAGAAAAAAAGAAGATATGTAAATGACTAACTTTTAGAAATGATAGTACAAAGACAAACATACCTATCACTAAATAATTTTTTCTATCAAAAGACATGAATGTTTGTCACTTGTTAGGAAAAAAATAAAATTACACTAATGTGTCAAAAATTTACTCAATACACAAAAAAAAAAAAAAAAAAAACACTTGCATGTAATTAATTGCAAGATTAAGTCTCAAAGAGCTTCCACATAATAGAATGTCAAAAAAGTTTGTTTTTTTGTAGAAGAGAAAATAATTTTTTTGTACAAACAGAAAAAGAATTATTAATGCAGCAAAGAAAAACAAATACAGATAGATATGAATCGAATTAGAATTTGGTAATTTGCTCGCAAACAACCAAAATGCGACCGTTGAGCAGTGTCGTCACGGCACAGACGGCACAACTCACCCTATATCTATCCCGGCCATGGAGTGGACGTAACAAGTACGTCTAGGTGAAACCATTACGTGTTGTCGTTCCATTCCTTCTCTAGAAAAGCTCAATATTTCAATTCACACACGCGACTGTCAGTTCAACCAGCGTAACAGTCTCCTCCTCAAATATACGAATTACTGAGAAAATCTAGGGTTTCCATTTTCTGCAGCAGGTGGACTGGAACTCCTTAATTTTGCCGCCATCTCCACTCGTATGTTCCTTTTCATATCCTTAATTCCTTTTTTCCCCTTGATTAGTTGCTGATGAATAATGGTAACGGAGTTTTATTTTGACCTAGTTTTAGAGTTTGTTTTCACTCTTTTGGATGTGTAAACTTTAAATTATTGCTTTGTTTTTTGTCCCTGCATAGTTTGCAGCAAGCATTGATCGCATAAAGCAGTACCATTCATCTCTCATATTTCCTTTTACGTAGAATCAGTGTTTGTTGTGTGAATTCTGAATTATATTCATTCTGCCTAATAGACAATACAGTTGGAAGTTAGTTTAGTATTTTAAAGATCTTGAAAACATCTCTTCTTGTTGAAATTGTAGTTTTCTTCAAGTGACATAAACACTGAATTATAGTAAGTTTGAACTGTTCTCAAGTGTGGTAAGTTGGGCAGTACTTTTGAGCTACTTAACTACTTATAAATGAAGTTACCTGGGATGTAAGATAAGCACCATATGAACTTGTACACCGATCCCGGATACTAAATACCATCTTGGGGTTTGAACCATGTTTTTTAGTGCTTTATTTTAGTGTTGGGTCTTGGGTGCTAGTCGAATCTAGCTACTGTTGGAAGCTAGTCACACTAGATTCAACTATCACCAGACAGTAATGTAAAACGTTCCGGCAAGAACATTGGTTTTTCTGAAATGGTTTGCCCTAGTAATGCACAATCGAGCTGCCGAGAGCCTAAGAGTTTCTCCTAGGATGGGGTTTACTCTAAGAGCCCGTTTGGTACAGCGTTTATAAAACGCAGTGTTTTAAAAACGCAGTGTTTTAAAAACGGAGGTCTTTCCTTATAAATACGTTTGGGATATCACTTCAATACGCAGCTTTTTTTTCCTATGAGCGTTTTAAAACCTGCGTTTTGGGAAAAAGCTGGGAATTCCAGCGTTTTAAAACGCAGCGTTTTCTGCCGCAGTATTGAAACACATTTTTTGCAAATAAGCTGCGTTTTATCCCAGCGTTTTGGCCAATACGCTCGACCAAACGGGCTCTAATTAAGACATGTTGTCGTATACCTCCCTTCTTTGTTGGATGAATAGTGGGTCTTGCTTGTTTATACTGTTTGGGGCACAGCTCACTTGACTGCAGCAAAACCTAGCACAAGATATGTCACATGGTGTGTCTATTATTCATAGAGAAGTCCCATAAACAGCTACCAAGAAATCATTGACAATCCTTAAGCATAGTTCTCATTTTGACTGACTGGCCAGCATAAGTTTTTGTGCCTTGAATTACTGCATCTTACTCACCTTACTAGATTTCAACTCTGAATATGTTAGCTTCCTTCTTAAAATGATAAAACAAAGAGATTATCTGACTCTTCTATTGACAGAATTTTGAGGTTACCCATGTTAAAAATTGATACAAACTGAGACCTTATTGTGTCATGCAGCTGCAAATTTGAACTTCGTAATCCATGAGTAATTTGAGTCTCGTCTAAGGCTTGTTCATTATCAAACTAAGCAAGGATGACCAAGGCCTGCGAATGCTTTGGCTTGTGAGATTTTTTTTTAAAGGAATATTAGTGCAAGACATAATCCATTATTCAAATTTATCGAACTTCTAATACGATGCACACACCTGGGATGAGTTTCTCGAGCTTGTTAATGTTTTAAAATCCCAAGTATTCAGGTTTGTTTCATGAACAAGAGTGGCCTTGTCTAAATGCGTTTGCGTTTACCATGTTGACAGCAACTATTGTTATCTTCATTATGAACTTGATGTGATGTATACTCAATTGTAGCCTTTTTATTTTAAGAACATAATACTCCTTCTGTCCCGGATAAATGTTCCTACTTTCTATTTTGGGATGTCCCAACTAATATTCCTAAAGACTTTTGATTTACCTATGGTCCTATTCTTTACAATTTTTTCTAATATACCCTTAAAGCTTCATTTATTATAACACATCCCAAAGAAACCCAACTATTTAAAATAGTTGAACTCAATTAATGTTCATGAGTATTATTGTCAGAACACATTTTACCGCACATCATTAATTATGTTTCTTAATTCCTGTGTTTTATCCACTAGGAACATTTATCCGGGACGGAGGGAGTAGGTTTAAAGTATCCATTGAAATCTAGAGAGTTATAAATTTCTTGGTTTTTGGTAGCAAAATCAGTGACTTCTGACCTCTTTGTGCGAACATAACTCATCTCAAGAAAATCCGTGAGGGTAGCTACATTACTCTTGTTTCACCATTTTTCTTTATCAGGGCAAAATTTTTTGAGACGAAGTAAAGGGTCTCTTTCAATCTTCATCTTGTTAGTATAGATCATATCATACCACTCTTCACTGGCTGACTCATAGCCCGTAGGCCTAAAAGTCTGTCAAAACCATAGGAAAACAATTTCTCTTTATTTTGTCCGAGTACAGCTACCTATTGTGTCATGAAGGCTTTTATCTCCTTTGGATCTTTTATTTGTTTTTACATGTAGTTAAGTTTTTAAAATTAGCAGAGGGCATGATCAATGAGTTGACTTCTCTATTTGTTTCTAAAATTGACATGTACCTGTATTTAAGGAGAATTGACTAAATGTTGATTGATGATTGCATGTCTCTTCAAAATACCAGTTCCAAAGAAGAAATGGTTGAAGTAGAAGGAGCAGCTCCACCAGCTTTTGATTATGAACTCTATGAAGGCGATCCTGACCATCTTAGAACTGTTGTAGCAACACCAAGTCAGCCTAGTCCATCAATAGATTCTTCATCATTGAAAATTAAGCACAGGATTGGGCATGGATCCTTCGGTGATGTATGGTTAGCTACGCATCATCAATCAGCACAAGACTATGATGAGTATCATGAAGTGGCTGTGAAGATGTTACATCCCATAAAGAAGGATCATATGCCAAAGTTTTTGGATAAATTTGCGGAGCTTTTTCCGAAGTTCCGGAGACTCCAAAGCATATGTTGGTTGCACGGTATCTCTGTTATATCTGGGAAGGTGAATCTATTTTTGACTCTTGTTACTTATTGGTGTATTTATCAATTATCATTTGGTCTTGGCTATTTCTTAGTAAGTATATCACAAAATGAACTCAGTTCCTGGCCTCTTTGCAGATCTGCATTGCTATGAAATTTTATGATGGATCACTGGGTGATCGAATGGCCAAGCTGAAAGGAGGAAAGCTTCCATTGCCTGATGTCTTGAGGTGATATATTTTTGGGAAGTGCTTATAAAAAAAAGTGATATATCTAGGGGAAATTGTTTTTATATATATATATATATATATATATATATATATATATATATACATATAGGTATATATGTATATATATTTAGTTCTTTAAGATGAAGCAGGACATATGTTTCATGTATTTGTAATACTTATAGGTATGGGATTGAGCTAGCGAAAGGAATCCATGAGTTGCACTCGTTAGGCATCCTGGTGTTAAACCTTAAGCCCACCAATCTTCTCTTAGATGAACATGACCATTTGATCCTTGGAGATTTCGGGATCCCATATCTACTTCTTGGACTTGAACTGCCTGATCCAGATTTGGTTCTCAGACTTGGGTCTCCAAACTACATGGCTCCAGAACAATGGGAACCGAAGGTGAGAGGCCCAATCACCTTTGAGACAGATACTTGGGGATTTGGGTGTAGTATTGTGGAGATGTTGACTGGTGTTCAGCCCTGGTTTGGAAGATCTGTTGATGAGGTATATCAATCTGTCGTGATAAAGCAAGAAAAACCACAGATCCCAAGTGGGCTTCCTCCTGCAGTTGAGAACGTTCTCAATGGCTGTTTTGAGTATGATCTCCGGAATCGACCTCTAGCAGAAGATATTCTACATGCATTTGAAAGGTTTGTATTTATCTCTCCATTTGTGATTTACTTTCGCAGATGAATACAATTTCCAGATCATTTTCAGGGCAAAAACTTTTGTAACATCACATATGATCCTTTCACTTTTTAGCTCTTTGCTACAGTTAATATTGGGGGAAAATGCACTGTCACCCCCTATGGTTTGGCCCAATCCCAGATCTTACCTTTCACATTAGACCCTGTCCCACTGCCACACCTTTTATATTTTGTAGATTGACGTTAGTAGGTTTAAGATAATTATCTCGGTAATAAATCTCAGGAAATAAACTTCAAGTTTCTCTACTATGCTAATTATTACCGTAATTATGTATTCATCTTTCTCTCTCTAAAGATAATGCTAGGTCCAACCACCTCTAAGATGGCTTTACAATCAGACTGCCACCACTTTTTCCTCCCTCCGAACAGAATCATCACACCTTCCTCCCCATCTTCTCCGGCAATGACGCACCCTCATGATGGTACTGCAACCTTGTTTGCTTTGGGTTCACGATTGTGACATCTTATCCAGCGGACCAAACAATAATCTGTTTTTGGGTCCCTATGTTTAAGTAGAGTTTTTTGTCCATCTCTCTTCTACTCCCCAATGGATCCAAGCTAAGCACGAATATTGATCGGAGCTTGATTGCTTCTTGTTTCTCGTATTTAATTCCAAACTTTGACTTTTCAAACTTTATTATTTCATTGTCTCCAATTTTTTGATAACCCAGATTGTAGTACCAAAGACGTGAGGTTGGGTGGGAGATGGTTGTAGCTGTGTTCATCTGCCCCTATTTATTTTATTTTTGTTCCAAGGATTAATGGGATTGTTGGTGGTGCTGTTGTTGGACTGGAAGGGCCATTGGGTCCGGTGCCCCTTACCTTTCCGTTGGAATCCACGTAGTTCCCTGAACGAATGGAGGAATTCATGGTTTTCGCCAGAACAAATGTAGGAAGAGTGTTTCTGGGCTTGCTTTAAGTTGATGTAGGTCTATTAGATGTTTAAGAGTTTGATAGGGTTTTCCTGGTTCTTTTTCTTCCCGATTGATAATTTCTCGACTTAGGTTATTTGGTTGGAGGAGATCATGAAGCTCAATTAATGAATTGAATTACTTTTCTGTTCTTGTTTAAATCGTATTAATTAGTCAAAATTGGCTTAGGTTTGTGGATTGAAGTTAGTTGATGTACCGAGCAGTTTAGGAATCCTTTTGCGGGAGGAGAGAACTTGAGAGGGAGTGGGTGATTTGGAGAAGATGGAAGAGGAAAGGTGGCTATTGCGTGTGTCCTCATGCGTTTGAGACTGAGACACAGACAGGGAGGAGAGCTGGGTTTGAGAAAATAGGGGATGAAATACAAATCTAACAGACTATAGTACCCAGCTATATGCATCATTTATGTATTCTTCTGAGGCATTTCATACCCCACGACAGCAAGACAATGTTTCTATAAGAGTTAGAGGTCATCATATCTTCTCTTATTTGGTGATCCTGCAAGGAATACTCCAACATGTAGCAAGCACCTGATTTTTCTTTCTCTATCCATATGCTGGCTGACAGAGGTTAGGGTTGTATAAGCAGCAACATAAGAAAGTCTGGAAAAGCCTTGCATATGTTTGCAGCAATCTTTTGCTTGTTTTGTGTTTACATATCCTAGATTTTGCAATTTCGTAAATAAGCTTGTCCCTGTAGTACAAATTGTCTCTCCCTATTTTGTTTCTTGACCTTGGCATGTGAACTCTACTAGTATGAAAATAGATTTGAAAGAATGGTTTTACTCCCTCGTTCCAATTGAAGTACGCAGTCCTTTTTAGTTTGTCCCAATTGAAGAGGTACATTTCCTGTTTGGGAAACTATTTTTCAATACCCTTTGCATTTGTGGTTGATAGTAATCATATCATAGCCACTAAATCAACTTGTAAGTGTGGCCACTTAATGATAGGGTATTTTAGGAGGTTTGTGGTTATTCAACATTTATCCTAATTTGTGAAATAAATCTAACTGTACTTTTTTAATTGGGGTGGAGGGGGTAACAATTTGCACGTGTGGATGTGTTATTCACCAGTATCAACCCATTTATGAAAATTTAACTTTTTAAGGTCTATATGCTATATTTTGAAGGGGAAAATAGGATGTCAATGCAAAATAAAGAGGAAAGAAATAAATATCTTTCCAAAATCAGGTTTTTTAATATTTCAGTTACTTTCTATGTGCATTTGTTTGAATGAACAAGACTGTATATTTGTGAAATTAAGAAAGGGTTACTGTCCTTGATTAGCTTAAACTCTCTCAACTGAAAATGTCGATTGTGAACTTGCAGTTCGCTGAATGCTGTTTACAGCGAAGGTGAATGGATTGGGTTGGGGAGCAGAATATTGCTCGACAAAACAAGTGGAAGCGACTACTCCACATGGTTCATCTCAAAAGATCATCTCCAAGTGGGCGATATAGTTCGGTCCAGAAGGACGTTAAACTGCTGTAAACCTCAAAACATGGCTGTGGCTGAAGGAACTATAGTCGGTTTGGAGAAGGACACTGATCAAGATGGGTTTGTGCTTGTGCGAGTAAATGGAATTCACGACCCTCTGAGGGTAAATGTTAGGACTCTAGAAAGGGTCACCTCTGGCTTGGCAGTTGGGGATTGGGTACGATTGACTGAAAAAAATAGGAACCATTCCTCTGTTGGAATTCTGCACTCCATCCACCGTGATGGAAGTGTAGAGGTTGGTGTTTTAGGACTCGAGACTCTCTGGAAAGGACATTCTTCCCAGCTTCAAATGGCAGAGCCATTTTGTGTCGGACAGTTTGTGAGGTTGAAGGGAAATATCATCACTCCTCGATTTCTATGGCTTCATAAAGGGGAAGGAATGTGGGCCACAGGTAGGATTTCACAAATACTTGCTAACGGGTGTCTTGTTGTTCAGTTTCCCGGAAGGTTTGCATTTAAAGGAGACCCTGAAAGGTTTTTGGCAGATCCATCTGAGGTGGAACGTGTTTCTTTTGATACCTGTCCCGGGCTAGTGGAGAAGTACCAACACATTGAGGATTTTCACTGGGCTGTAAGGCCACTAGCGATTGCACTTGGTGTATTTACATCCATGAAGCTTGGTCTTTTGGTTAGCCATGGTGTGGGTTCGAAACTAAAGAAGGGTGGTAAAAGTGGTGATAGCAAAGCTCAAGAAGGCCAGAGTAGTGGCAGTCAGTCAGGTTGGCTTGTGAACATACTTCATAGAGAAGCTGCTCCTACTGCGACGGCCACTGCCAGATGACTTGTCTCTTCGTCATTTTGGTGCCGAAGTCCAAGGAAGTAAGCAATTGCTTGCTATAGGAATGATACCAGCCATCAACTTTCTATAATGTGGACAGCAAACTTTTAAAGATGCATCAAGACTCTCTATATATTACAGTTAAATGCTACGTTCCTTGTAAATTTGCATGTGAGTAGTGTAAATTATGGGTTCTTTTATAGAAAATAAAACGAAGTTAGTAAGATTATGATGGATGTGTCCGGCATTTGACCAGTTCTTCCAGATAACTGGTTGGATCAGTTTTTAAATATTCTTTCTGGGTCAACTTAATTAAAGTATGATATGATTTACATAAATTTATTTGTTTTTATAAAGTTATAAAAATTGTGGTCAATAATATTCTTAATGTAGGTTTTTAGTGAATGGGTTTTATTTTCATAAATATAATTTAAACATGTTAAATTTTGATTTTAGTCACATGATAATTTTTAAAAATAAAAAATAGACTCTTTGGTCTAACCGAAGGGAGTATATCAGTATATGTCTATTTTTCGTCGTAATTTGAACATGAACGGATATTTGTTTTTGGGATAGACGTTGTATGTACTTTGAAACTATTATGTGTATTATTTTAAAACAAACATGTGTACAACTGTATATAAATTTATAAACACGTTTAAACCATTTTTCAACCAAAAAAAAAAAAAAGAAGAAATTTCTGGCCGGTCTACTTTTTCAAACTTTTTTTTCTCTCCAGTCCATCCTTTTTTTAAAAAGCATTTTAAGAATTTTTTTTCTAAAATACCCTTAACAACATCGTTGTTTCAGATTTGAGATTCGAATTAATGTATAAATGATTTCATGTTGTTAATATAGTCTTTCCACATGTTTGGGTATCAATTTTCATGTATAAAACACGAATTTGATCAAATTTGAATTTTTTGAGTTCATCCCGTTTTTCTTTGTTCGTGGGTTGTTTTAGCCACTTTAATCTCTGTTTTAATCGAATTTGTTTAAAATCAATCTCATATTGTTATCCTAACTTAGTACTACATTTGTGCACAATTTTTCTACAAAAAAAAAAACTATTTTTGAGCTCTAAATCGAGCTTGACAGTGTGCTGTCCAAAAACAGAGAGAGATGTTCTTGGATTGATTTAATTCGCCAATCGCAGTATGCTGGGCAACGCAACGGGGATCGACTTGCCCAGTCAGGTCGCAGGTCCCTCGTGGGGGTTCGGGGGCAACTCCCCCGAAATGTAAACGAAAATCAAGTTTCCTCCAACAATTGAAATTCAAATGGTGCCTTGGTTGCTCATCGCGATGCCTTTGTTGCTCATCGCGATGCCTTGGTTGCTCATCGCGATGCATAGGTTGCTCATCTCATCATGATGATTAACCCATTCTATGCCTTTGATTACTCATCGCGATGCATTGTATTACTGATGCGCGCGTATTTTTCTTTCATTAATGACATAATCGTCTTTTTGCTCTAAAAATGTCTTTTTTCAGTTTTAAAAAAAAAATGACTGAACTGGAGTAATTATAAATGTTTAAAAAGGGACCGGTCTGTAATTCACCAAAAAAAGAAAAGGATTGGAGGAGAAATTGGATTCGGCCCTAAGAGCATCCACAACAATAACTCCCTATACCACTCTCTAAACACCTCGTTTTCCGTTCAAGTTTCACTTTTTCAACACACTAAAAATAAATTCACTCCAACAATAACTCTCTATATATCCCTCTAAAAATTAAATCTCTATCATCTCAATTAACAAACTTAACTACCATTCTATTTTTCCACCACAATCAAAATTAATATTGTATATTTTAAATTTTATATTCTATAAAAAAATATTATATGTCTTAATAATTTTAATTACTTTATCTAAAAATATATGTCAATCAAAGGGGCAATTTATGTTTGAAAAACATTTTAAATATAATTTTTTTTTCCTTTTTCTCTTTTTTTTTTTTTTTTTGACCTCGCACTAGGGCGCGATCCTCCAGCGCGCTAAGGCGCTCACCGGCAGCAGTTATTTTCAATTTGGCACCCCCTGCGCTAAGGCGCACACCGGCGCGATCCTCCAGCGCGCTAAGGCGCTCACCGGCAGCAGTTATTTTCAATTTGGCACCCCCTGCGCTAAGGCGCACACCGGCGCGATCCTCCAGCTCGCTAAGGCGCTCACCGGCAACCAAAGTTATTTTCAATTTGTACCCCTCTGCGCTAAGGCGCACACCAAAAGCCTCGCTAAGGCGCGAGATATATCTGAAGTTTTCAAACTTTCAGATTCGCAAAATTGGGCGATGAAATGGAGGAGAAGGGGAAGAAAACTGTTGCGTCGATGAAATGGAGGAAAAGGGGAAGAAGACTGGTACAAAATGAGAGAACGGTAGATAATTTCCCGCCCAATAAATTTACTATTCCAGCTAAATTACTCTCTATCGGTAGAGAGTGATTTAGCTGCTTTTGGGGATAGGGAGTTGTCTTGGGAGGCCATTGCAAAGCTCCGATTCTCTATAATTCTCTAAACCAAGTTTTAGAGGGTGCTAAAAGAAGACCACTGTGGACGCTCTATCGGTTGGATCTCTTTTGCTAGGTGATGTGTAAAGGACAATGTTAGGTTACATCTAATTTAAGGTATAATTTTGTTAGTTTTAAACTTTTGATCTGCTTGGTCCCACATTTTTCTCTCAATCTCATTTTTCTTCAGTTATTAAAAAAATAAAATAAAAAATTTAAAATCAAACTCTTAAATCACGGACACAAACCGTTCAAAATGTATTTACATTATCCATTAAACCATTAAAGGTTTGTACTTCTAAAGGCAAAATACATAATCGGGTCATTATACTTTGGGAAAGATTATAATTTGGCTACTGGTTATTTAAAAATGTTATTTGGGCTACTGTACTTCAGTTATTTTGCAAGCGAGCCCACTATGACGTTAATTTTAAATGAAATTCTTATTTTATCTCTGTCTTCATCCTCATCTCCCTTAATAAAGACAGGGGTAAAATAGGAATTTCACATAAAATTAACATCCTAAAAGGCAAGTTTGCAAGATAACTGAAGTACAGTGGCCCAAATAATATTTTCAAACAATCAGTGGCCGAATTACAACCTTCCCCAAAATACAGTGACCGATTATGTGTTTTGCCTACTTCTAAATGTACAACATTTTATTAGATTATATAAATACTTTGTACTTTGTAGCATTACTTTAATACTCCCTCCGTTCCAGGTAAAGAGTATATTTTTGACTTTTTTTTTTGTCAATTTAGTTAAAATTTGAGTAATAATTTATATAGGTGTATTTTTTTTTTTTACAAAGATATGAAAGTTATAATCAATAGCATTCTTAATATATGTTTTAATCAATAAAATTTTATTTCCTAAAATATAAGTAAACTATGCAAAATTTTGGTTTGATTTAGTCAAGTGTTGACTTTTAAAAATGGAAAGTGGACTCTTTACCTGGAACGGAAGGAGTAGCTCGTAAACTGTATATTTTCTATTTTATTACTCCATTTGTCCCTAAATTATTGTCTTTTTTTTTTTGTCCGTTCTAGAATAATTGTCTTGTTTGGAAACTTTTCTTTTTAGGATATCACTTTGACCATTTTACCCTTACTTTTTCCCCTACTTTAATTTTGGACCACATACAAATGGGCATTAAAGAAAATTATACATTATATCAATATTAATAATCAAGTCAATTGATTTTTCTTAATCCGTGTGCCGGGTCAAACGAGACAATAATTAAGGGACAGAGGGAGTAGCATATAAAATTGGATATGCAATTAACAAAATCAATTTCAACGCATAATATTTTCGGATAATGATAAAATTGATGAAGTTCTTAATCGTCCAACAGCGAGACATATTATGTTTACAGTATGGATGGATGCAAACAAGAAATATGATGAAGCTAAGAATTTGACTAATGCAGAATTTCTCGAAAAATTTGTTTGGCATTCTGACAAAAAGGAGTGGCGCCCAAGACAAAAAGGTTTATCTTTAGGCCCCATATTTTATGTAGTTCCAAGGCAAGGAGAAATGTATTACTTGAGAACTCTGTTGAATGTAGTGCGGGGACCAACTTGCTATGAGAACATCAGTTTGTCGACGGAATTCAATATAACGAAGTTCAATGTAACTCTTTCAGTGATGCTTGCTATGCGTTGGGCTTACTAGAAGACGACAAGGAATATATAGACGGGATAATTGAAGCTAGCCACTGGGGCTCCGCCCATTCTTTGAGGAGTCTATTTGCAACATTGTTGATGTCATGATCTCTGTCCCGACTTGAGTTCGTCTGGGAGTCATATTTGCAGTATTTGTCATATGATATCATCTACGCGCAGACGTGTATTAGGACACGAAGGTAATGCATTTTGTCATTAAAATTTTTTTAATCATCATTCTTTGTTCTTTTTTTTTAATTTTTATTTTTGCATCAGTATATCACTAATCAATGTCTGTCTTTGTTCTCAACTTTTTAGGATTACAATTGAGTGACGAAGAAATTCAAAATTTAACTCTACTTGAGTTAGAAAAAGTAAAAGGTAAAAGTTTGCGTGATTTTCCTGTGATGCCCTATCCGAAAGAGTTTCATGCCTCAATGTTTGATAATCGACTCATATATGATGAGCTTATATATAATAGAAGTTTTTTCGCTGACGAACACAAGAGGCTGTTACAATTGTGCACGGATGAGCAAAAGAATGTGTACAATATAATTATGTATGATGTTGAAAGCAGTAATTGAGGTCTATATTTCCTCTATGGTTGCGATGGAACTGGAAAAATATTTGTGTGGAAGAAGCTCTCGGCTGCTTTGAGATCAAAAGGTGAAATAGTGTTGAATGTAGCATCAAGTGGTATAGCGTCTCTTTTGTTACCCAACGGTCAAACATGTTATTCTAGATTTGTCATTCCTTTAAATTTAAATGAAGACTCTGCAATATAAAACAAAGCAGCTCACTTGCAGAGCTAATTGTGAGAACGAAGCTTATAATTTGGGATGAGGCACCTATGGTGCACAGGTATTGTTTCAAAGCTATTGACAGAACCTTGAGGGATATAATGAGGTTAAAAAGTAGATAGCTTCAATCAATCATTCAGAGGCAAAACTATTGTGTTTGGTGCAGATTTTCGTCAAATCTTGCCGGTTATACCGAAAGGGAGTAAGCAAGATATTGTCATGGCGACAATCAACACTTCATATTTATGGACTCATTGTAGGTTTTGAGACTTACGAAAAATATGAGACTACAAACTCTTGGCAATGACGAAAGTGGTCTCGAGAAGACATTTTTTGAGTGGATTTTGAGTATCGGAGATGGAACATATGGGTGAAAACGATGGTATTGTAACAATAAAAGTTCCAAATGATCTTTTGGTAAATGCATTAGATAATTTGATCCAGTCAATAGTTGATAGTGCATATCCGTCGTTTTTACTCTTTTGATGACGTGTCATATTTACAAGGAAGAGCTATACTGGCGTCGACACTTGATGTTGTTAACCTCGCAAATGATTACGTGGTTCAAAAAAATCACTCAAAAGGAAAGACTTATTTGAGTTCAGATTTAATCTGCAGGGCAGTGAACAACCCGAGTTTGTTCAAACACATTCATTCTAAAGAGTTTTTGAATAGTATAAAGTGTTCAGGATTACCTAACCATGAACAAACACTTAAGACTCGTGTTCTGGTAATGTTGTTGAGAAATATTGACCATGCTGCAAGGTTGTGCAATGGAACAAGACTGATCATTACAAAGCTTGGGCATCACATTCTTGAAGCTAAAATTTTGAATGGAAGTAATGTTGGAGAAAAAGTTTTCATTCCAAGAATGTCATTGTCTTCATTAGATGTAAGATTGTCTTTCAAGTTTTAGAAAAGACAATTTCTTTTAGTAGTATCATGTACAATGACAATTAACAAGAGCTAAGAACAATCACTATTGCATGAATGACTCTTTTTTAAGAAGTCAGTGTTTAGCCATGGACAGCTGTATGTCGCAGTATCTAAGGTAACAAAATGTTCTAGTGCGAAGATATTGATATGCGGTGAAGATGAAAAACTAACAAATACAACAAATGTTATGTATAAAGAAAATTTTTAGAATCTATAATGATTTGTCTTACAATAATGATACATTTCTCTTTAAGATAGTTTCCTTAATTTGTTATTTTAATTTTGTTTTTCCTCTTCATTTGACTTATGTGTATATTAATTTAAAAAAATATATATCGTGCGTTTAACGCACGGGGTTAGAAACTAGTTATCCATTAAAGGTTTATACTTTTAAATGTACAACATTTTATTAGATTATAATATTATATAAATACATTTTGTACTTTGTAGCATTACTTTAATAGCTCGTAAACCGTATATTTTATATTTTATTAGCATATAAAATTGGATATGCAATTAACAAAATCAATTTCAAAATTAATCCCTTCTCACACGTTAAAAATGAAAAGATTAAAAAAGACAAGTTAAAAAATTAAATAACATAGTATAATAGTAACTTAATATCATTTAATAATAACAAAGAAAAATTTCACTCAACTAACTCATAAATTTGAAATTTTTTACAATAGATTGTCACATAAAAATTTACTATGTTCAAGATTGTAAATTTGATAGAAAATTAGAAAGCTCTTTGAATTCAAAGTTTTATGAAATCTTTTAACTAAAAAGATTTCAAAGGTTTCTTCTTTCTGAGTGGATATATGCAAATCATAGTATTATTCCGACTAAAAAAATCAAGGATTAAAATAGTTAATAAAATATTAATTAAGATTAATAGGAAATTAATAGTAGTTCAATTAGAATGCACATAAGAACTCGCAATACATGTTTTTTTGTGATATTTAATGAGGCTTATCATGTAGTTTTACTTATACTGGCTAGGTAGTCATGCGTTTTATTTATATTAAAAATCAAATTTATAATTTGGGAGTTCTAGGAAAAAAAATATAGTGAATTACTATATTGCATAGCATAAATATAGGTAGATTGATCCATTAACAATAATACAAAATATATTAAGGTGCATAAAAGGATTGTATTGTACAACTTCAATGCTTTAACGTTACCGTACAATACTTTTATGCACGTAATTTTTTTTTATTCTGTACTTTTGTATATATATATATATATATATATATATAATTTTTAATAGTTACTATATCTCACTGACTATTAATGGTTACTGTTACTATTATTCATTAGATTAAAAATCGATGGCTAAGATTTACTGATTTGTTAAAAAATACAATTAATAGAACTAGGTGAATCATTAATGCAATTAATCTCAATCTTTAATTTTTGATAAATGATTGATATATATATATATATATATATATATATATATATATATAGTTTGTGCTTTTGTAGCATTAACTCGCCAATGGCATCAACCAAATGAATGATTTGGACAAATTCGCAATGCATCGTCGGGTTAATGGAAGCAATATATCAAAAGCACTTTCCTTTTCAAAGAGAATGAAAATCTTTAGCTTAATTCTTGTTTCGGGCCTTTTGGCTTATGTAAATATGTAATACTGAAAGAAAGAATAGGCATTTGCTCTGTTTTCTACTCCAAAATTTTAAGTAACTCCCAAATTTTCTCACTCGTCATAAAACTAAAAACCTTCACCCTTTTGGTTCTTTCCTTAATTGCGAGAGAGAGAGAGAGAAGCTGCTTGAGAAAGATGAGGAGGACGTTCTCCCAACCCCTCCTGTAAGTTCCAATCTTCCTCATTGGCCTTCTTGAATCGTAAATGTCCACAACTAAAGCTCTTTCGGTTCTTAATTTTCCTTCGTTTTCTCCCCCATCCAAACGGAAACTCTGTATATTTGCAGGAAACACTGCGCCGAAATTGATATTGAGAAAGAAAGACCCGCTGCCAAAAACAGAGTAACAACTTCAAATCAAGAAGGCAAGGACAAAGATGACATATCTCAGCCAATCCAATTGCCGACTCTCCACAATCGAGAACCCACGAAACGAGGTAATATTTTCCCGGAAAATGTACGAAAGTTGTACTCTTACTACTTTTTAACTTTTTTGATTGCTTTTTACACGAGAAAAACCAATTTCTTGATCTTTTATTTTCCAATTTATCTGTGCGAGCTCGTTCTTCTTTACCGAGTCGTGACTCACTTGCGATTGCTGTTTTGATCAGGCGAGAAGCCTTCTTGGGAAAAATATGGACTATGGAGGCAAGATCATAGCCAGAGAACGAGTGTTGCAAGGCTCGAGAAACACCTTAAGGCAAGATGGGCCTTGGAGGAGCAAATTGAAGAACAGCTCAACCTATTCAATGCTCATTTCAACCGGGCTACCGTGGGCCCAATTAGACTCAAGGACGTGTCTCAACTTCTGATGCCCAAATGGACTCCAGCCCACGAACTTGCTGCACTATCTTGGCTAGGCGGCTGGCGTCCTTCTGCCATTTTGGACTTCCTCCGCTCAATTGCCCGTTCCTCGTTGCTGTTTTTCGACACAGACTCAACCAATATGGACCAGGTCCTATCACAGCTGATCCACGAGATTCGAATTGAGGAGGCAGTGATCGACGAGGAAATGACTGAGATTCAAACCAATTGTATCCTACACCTACCTTTTGGGCCAGTGAAGAATGGGCCCAGTGGGCCTATTTTGACCTCTGTTCTGTCCGAATTCAAGAAAATTCATCGGGTGATCACGAAGGCGCAGAATCTCAGGTTCATTTCATAGCTAACTCTACCTAGCTAAGCTGAAATAGATTTTGACTCTTAAATAGAATCTGTTTAACAGGGTGAAGGCATTTGAGATGGTAGTGAAGAAGGTATTGGGCCAAACAGATGCGGCAGAGTTCCTAGTCTCATTTGCAGCAGTCCAAGACGCCATTCACCAATTTGCAGCACAATATAAGTTGCAAAGAGGCCCAACTTTTGTGCCCATTAAGCCTATGGGTTATGATTTGGAGAAGGCCGAGTCCGTACTCATGAAATGCAAGCCACTGAAAAGTGATGGAAACGGTTCAAGAGCCATGAGATTTTATGCTGACGTGCCTTTACCATGAGAGATTTTATGCTGATCTGGAATTTACCATTTGATTTTTTGCTTACCTTGTTTGTAACAAAAACATCTGGTACTATGTTAAGTGTTTTTGTAAGTGTTCAGAACTTTATATTCACACCCGTTATTGAATCACAATTCTTTTACTTTATTTTTGTTTTTCCCAGAGTATCTATTTTCCCTTCTTTCTTGTTGGCATTTAGTTTTGCTAATTCTGCCTTCTAATATGGGTAAAAAAAAAAAAAAAAAGATTGACGAAGCTTTTCATATGTTTCAATAAAATAATTTTAGTTTGATTTTTGTTGGTTAACATGATTAAATTTAACTAAAAAATAATAAAATTTAATTGTTATTACCATATTCTAAAATTTGTAATTGTTTTAATAATTAAATTTGCATAACCTAATAATAAATAAAATTTAAATAATACTTTAATATTTTTCTAAATTAACTGTTTAATAACGAAGGAGAACTATTTCTTGTAGACATAAGACATATTCCCCTCGTTTTAGGCAAAAAGTCAATTTTTAACTTTTTTTTGGTCAACTTAATTAAATTTGACCAATAATTTAAAGAAATTTATTTATTTTTACAAAGTTATAATCAAAAGTATTTTTAATATAGTTTTTAATTAATAAAATTTTATTTCCTAAAATATAAGTAAAAGTATATAAAATTTTGATCTGATTTTGTACTTTTACAAAATAAAAGTGAAATCTTTTATTGAAATGAAGGAGTATGTTTTAATTAAAAGTTTCCCCATATGTAGGCATATAGCAATAGTCACTTCAAAAAAAAAAAACCGAAGGAGAACGAACCTACTTGCCATTAATTTCTCTTTTTGATCGGAACGAGAGGGAGTATGTTTTGACTGAATTTCGTTAATAGGGTGAAAAAAGATGCCAACCCAACCTAGTGGGTCTAACACAAGAAGTAGTAGCATTAGCATGCATGATGTGAAGCCAACAACTAGTTTGGATTGAAATATATATATATATATATATATATATATATATATATATGGGAGTATTTAATGATTATTTTTTTATTTAACCATCAAAGGTTACTTTCATTATCAACCATTGGATCAAAAATTAAATGTTGAGATTTAATGGTTAGTTAGAAAATGCAATTAATGCAAGTAGGTGAGTCATTTAATGCATTAAATCTCAACCTTTAATTTTTGATCCAATGGTTGATAATGAGAATAACCATTGATGATTAAATAAAAAAGTAACCATTAAATACTCCCCCATATATATATATATATATATATATATATATATATACACACATGGGCATGGCTGTTAATTAAGTGGAGACTAATTCCTAAATGACCAGACGAGCTATATATATCTGGTTTGGCAAGAGATCACATGATCATCACATGTAGCATCAGCATGCCAACATTCTTATAAAATTTGATTTTGCATGGATTTGCTTGTCCCTTTGCCTTCCTATAATTTCCCAGAAAAATTGAGTATCCAATGTCTTCTAGCTCAAGAGCCAAGACTATACAAAAAAAAGAAAGATTGAAAATATAAATAAGCCATTAAATAAAATCGTAAATTTAATCACACCAATACGTTTTTAATAAGTCACCACGGGAACTAATTAACCTTATCAAAAACCTAAGCTAGGATTGGGATCACACACACACACACACACACATATATATATATATATATATATATATATATATATATATATAAAATAGAGCTACAAAAGGACTCAATTTGGCAATCATTGTGGGACCACCTCGTATAAAAAGTGCAAAGGAGGGTTAGATCAAAAGGTAAAGATCATACTTGCATCATGATCACTACACGAGCATTGACTTAAATCTTTGTGGATAAAGCTTAATCTTGACGGGTGATTATGTTGATTTATTTTGTAATTTCTAATTTGTAATTTTTCAACATGAAGCCCTCCAGTATACCAGCGAGCATGATTCTCCCGCGGAGTCCGGATACAGCGAGTAGGCCTTGCCTTCCTGTCCACCCTGCGGGTGTTCAAGGAATATGGCCACGTGACAGTACGTCATTTGCCGGATAAGCTCGACAGTTATGTTTACTATGCGACAGTTATGCTCGCCACTATTACTATTAAAGTGCGTAGCTAATGCTAACACTATATAAGCCTTGGGACAAACCCAAGTCAAGATACACACACTTTTACTAGTAAATACATTTTGCCGGATTGAGTCTTGCGATATACACTTAGACTCCGTTTGTTTCAAGGAAAATAATTTTTGGAAAATAGCTTCTGAAAAATGAAAATGTTTCATTTTCAGGTATTTGGTAAATCTTTTGAAAATATGTTGGAAAATATTTTTTGGTGTTTGATAAATACATGAATTTTTTACGAAAAATATATCATGAATACATATAAAAAGTTATATTCCATTCGTCTTAAAATTAGTGTCCCCTATTGAATATACACTTATTTTTAAAAAAAAATTTACTTTAAATAATTTCTTTAGTAACCCCCAATTATCACTAATGGTATTAAATCAATGGGTGTTCATCTACTTTTCAATCTCACAAATAACAATAACATAATTGATAATTGACTTGAAAACACATTTCAAAAACAAAAGAAAAAGAAAAAAAAAAGATAATTGTTGTGGGACGTCCCGAAATAAAATAATAGACACTTATTTTAGGACGAAGGGAGTATTTATTAAAATTGAGTAGTGCAAAGATGATATTAGGCTTCAATTTTAGTCCCAAATTAAAAATTCTATGATCTTAAACATTATACCAGAAGCTTTATGTACTCTTCAACCAAATATTTTATTCCGTGTAAGACTCTCTTTAAAAATTAAAGTATTAAAAAATAATTTAAAATTTTAAATCAACGCACTAAAGAATTTCAAACATGATATATATAACATGTTCACTCTATCTTAGTATTTTTAATTGAAATATCAAGTTAAAATATTTTCGAAATTCAACTACTTGAATCTGTAATGTTATTGTTATTTTCTCGTATCAAAATGAATATTTACTTTTATTTGTGATCGTGAATAAAAGTGAAAATTTATTTTGGGACGAACAAGAATATATTTTTTAATGTTATAAAAGTTTCCATAAATCTTGACAATATCAACCAAAAGTATATAAATAAAACTTTGTTCATAGAATCACTTCAAAATATTACGGTAAAATATTATGATTATTTTTCTTGAATGAAAAGTTAGAAATGAATATAACACATTCAACTGTGCAAAGGTAATATTAGGAGAAAATTGGAATGAACAAGTTTTGGAAAATGACTTACAGAAAAGAAGGTTTTATTTTCTGTTGACTTGTAAAAGATTTTACATTAAATGCATTTTCCAAATATTACCAAACACCGAAAAATAAGGAAAATATTTTTCGAAAATAATTTTTCGTAAAACAAACGGAGCCTTACTCTCACACCGTAGTGCCTTTGCAGTGCAGGACCCTGCATTCACCCTAGTGTTCACTCTTTCTTTGGCAGGTTAGTCGAAGTCCAAATATTCATATTTACATTGTGACGCCCCGACCCGGATTTCAATACGAAATCCCAAGGTCGACGCGCCAAAACAACAAGCAGATAACGATTACAATAATAAAAACACGTGGCACAACGACCCGTGCTTACCACAAAACCACAATAATATAAAACTTTGATAAAATAAAAGTCAATCATCGGCGACGTTACAGCCGGAACCCAACTAATAAAACGCAAGTATAAGTTTGAAGAAAATCTTTCATAACATTAACTACCTCGGCCACAACATGCCGGAACCAACTGTACATAAACCACAAGCTACGACATGCTTGGGAAAATAACAGAGTTAAATACGAAACAGAAATATACGAGCTCGACATACACGTGTCGGCTACCCAAAAGAATAATAAGTACAATCAGAGTATCAACACTACCCAAGTAAAGTCTACATGACTTCACTTAACCAATCGTCCTCACCAAAAGAATAGTCTATCACTATTAACAAAAGAGCTCCAAGACTAACAAAACAAAAGACCACCTGCGAGCTAAGCGATAGTACTATTCGGCCTCACCGCGAACTTCCCGCCTGGCTCAGATCTAAGGAAAATAATTAAACAACAAACGGGGTGAGTCGAAACTCAATAAGTTACTAAATGCAACTATATGTCATGGCATAATGTTCAACGATAACTTTAACATTGCAATACATTTATATATCACAACCAACATGTAACATCATCTTGATATACACATAACACATCTCAATGAGCACCTTGATGTCCACATAAGTACTCGTAATAAACCACATGATAAAGGATATGATATTTCTTTGTCCATTCTTTGCGTTGCTCCTGCAATACACAAAATAACCAAATGTGCCTCGATACTCGTGTGTGTAGTATCGACGTCCCCGATTAATACCATCGAGTTCAATCTAGCAAACCAAAGCCATACGTATTGCTACAACAGTGGGGCTACTTCTCAACTGTGGCCAACAGAAGAGGGGTGTGTGAAACTCCGGTACGGCGACTTATGGCGATCACAAACGTTAATTTGTGAAGGCCATAGGCCGTCCTACCTTACTCAACCAATGACGCCAGCTGGACTTACACAATGCACAAATAGATGTTCTTATTCATCTAATGCAAATAACCATCAAGTTCAAAAGTAGTGAACTCGACAAATGACAAGTAGATTATTCTATTCTACCACCCATCATCATTTAATGAATATGTAAGCATTCAATTCAACACATTAGAGCCATTCACAAGTCTCTATTTTAACAGTATCAAAAGCACGGGGGACTAGAATCTCGATCAATCGAACTCTAAACCTCGTAGTAATCTAATATGTTGTTCGGGGAGTCATATTCTTCCCTAAAATCGACTTCTCCGAGTCATTACTAAAGTTCACCAAATTAGGGTTTCAATGCTAAATGCAAGACCACCCATTTTCAAGTCTCAAGTTCTCTATTTGTTCAAATCCTAACATTTATATTCGAACCTTAGCTCATTAACATCATTCAACACATACTCATAGCACAAGTACAATGTACTCATCTCAACCTAGAGATTTATACATGAAAATAACATATAAAGCAAGTCATACAATAATATTGATGATCTAACACACATTGAAGCTTAAAGCATACAAAGGGGGTTTAGTAACTTACTTAGAATCGATTATGAAGACAATGGAAGAGAAATCAAAGCCACCCAAGTTGCTCCCTAGCTCAACACCAACACAATGACGGTCTCGGATCGTCGATCGGATGGTTGGATCTCCGAAAACCCAAACACACACACTAATCTCACTATATCTCTTCACACACACACTATGGCTTCAATGGAGGGAAAAATGGAGAGAATGAGTTCTCTCTCCTCACTTAAGTGAGCCAAAACTTCAGACTTGGGGTGGAGATAACGTGGCTTAATGTGAGCCAATCAATTGGTCAAAAATCTTTAAAATGGATAAGTCAAGATCAGCTGTCGGGCTTTTATGCGGACGCATCAGGCGGCCGCATAGCTCCTATGCGGGCGCACAAGGCGGCCGCATGGCGTCTATACGGGCGCATGGGGTGGCCGCATACAATCCAGAACTTTGAGGGGTTTTGCGCGCCAGCCCTATGCGGCCGCATGACCCCCAGAAACTGTCTAACCTGTTCCTAGGCTGTCCAAAGGTGATTCTAAACATTCCTAAACCATTCCAAGGTGATTCATAGCTCAAACTAAGTCCGAAACAAACCTAACAATGTAATAAACATAGCAATTCTCGTAGACATGAAATAAAATAACGAATCAAGGCGTAAATCAATTAACATGCAACTTAAACAAGTATAATAAACATGTTTAGCAAGTCAATCATATAACAAGATATGTAAATCACACGTAGGAGGAAATCAGGGTGTCA
Source organism: Platycodon grandiflorus (assembly GCA_016624345.1). Classification (NCBI taxonomy): domain Eukaryota; kingdom Viridiplantae; phylum Streptophyta; class Magnoliopsida; order Asterales; family Campanulaceae; genus Platycodon; species Platycodon grandiflorus. Next base: position 8,268,824 of record CM028362.1, read on the forward strand.
CATACATCCCGGAGCAACATGCGACATTCTGTGTAGCATCACAATAGTTTTTTAATAACTGAATATAAAAATAAGAGATAGGCTGGTGAAGAGAAAAAAATGTAGAATCTATGAAAAAACAAAAAAAACGCCATAAGAACAAATTTCCTTGAGAAACAGAGCCGTTGAGTTGACGGTAATATGTTTATCCCAATTTTCACTTTGGGAGAACATGCATGCTTTGAGCGCAAAGCTGTGTGACCGATGAGTGCGAAAGGTGTTGTAGCGTATCCTTCCAATAGCATTGCAATACTTTAGTCAATTAATTTTAAATTTTATGTTCAAATCAAAAAAATTACTAATATAACATTTTTATTAAATAATAATACTATGTCAACGGTGTCACCATTATACTTAGTCCTCGATTGGTACACGAAAATAAAATCAATTCCGCGTAATCGATTACTAGTAATGAGATTTCACAGAAATAGATGAGAAAATGATTCCTAAAATGTGTATGGTAGCATAAGGAATGTGATTACTAATACAGTACAATTTTTTATTATATTATTTGTTAAAAAACAAAACAACTTGGAATGCAAAGATAAAATTAAGGTAATTGACAACATTACCCCATTATATACAAGTATTTGTTAATAACTTTCATGATAAAAATTAGACATTAACGTTATTACTGCTCCACAAAATAACAAGCTCTTTGATTTTTTTCAATTTTGGTGAAACATTTAAATTATCCAACATTAATAAAGCAAGAAAAATTTATTAAATAAAAAAACTATTGTTATAATTAAACTTGTTCAAATAAAAAAAGTTTAAATATTTGAAACAATTAGAGAAAAGTACGTGTAATTACTTATTTAAAATAATTACTATTTTATTCTTCTATATAGTTCCAAGCAATCACCATTATCATTATATTTTGCGTAATTGTCATACAAACCATGCCAATTCTTTTAAAAAAAAATTCTTATGGTGCATTTAATCTAAATCTTGTAAGATTAATCAATTCTAAAGTATGCTAATTCAAACGTAAAAATTAACACTACAATCATAAAATTATAAATTATTATTAACAAATTAAATCAGATGGAAAGAGTAAGAAAAGCCTTATGAAGAGCACAAGAACAACGACGACGATGAGGAGTAAAAATGAACGATCGTAAAATAGTTGAAACCAAATGAAGTTATAAATATAAAGCAAATACTTGACTTAATAGAAGGATATTATCGCCCTTTTACATGGATTTCAATTATTAAGAATCTAAATCTCACCTTCTCCATTAGGATTGTAATTTCTTAAATTTTAGTAATCAATTTCATGATTTTAGTAATACATTCATATTCTAAATATAATTCTTGTACCACCAAATATTATTAATTAATTCTATAAAATTAATTTTGAAAAATTAATTTTATTTCCGTGTACCAATGGAGGCACTAGTATTTTTCTCTTACCTGATTTAAGTGTTTATAAAGAACGTTTTCTTTTTGATCATTTGTCCCGATAACTTCAAAAAAGTATGATCAATTTATTTGTCACTGTACTTTGAACAATTATAAATTATGACACTGTACTTTTTTTTGAGCCAAATCGTAGTATTTTTAAAAAAAGTTGCAATTTTTGTCATTATTTCTAACTATAGTCCAATTCTTAATGAAAATAATTATAAATTTTTAATCACCTCCCCTATAATTTTTTAAATAAGTTGGAATATCGTTAACGATATGAATTCGAAATTAGGTGGAGTGAGTTAAGGTTATTGACGGATGTCAATTTTCAAACAAAAATTTCTGAGCAGCTTTTACTTTAAAGTAATACTGATATAAATTATTAAATCAAAAATTAAAAATAAAACATTGTGAAAAAATAATTCTTATAAAAAGATAGTTATTCATTAAAAAAAAAAGAATTTTAACATGCCATAATCTTCATTTTGATTGTTAAATATTAAATTAAAACTTTTATTTTTCTTATAATCTTATATAATTCTAATTAAAAAGGACTTTAAGAAATATTAATACAAAAATAAGTTTACAATTTTCTAATCAATTCTCTTTATAAAAATTAATTATATTTAATAAATGAGTGTTGTCGACTAGATTCCATGGGTTAACTATATTTAAGACAAAATATATTAAGTAATTGATTTAAACATTATTCTCTTATTTTTCAATTTAGACAATATATCTTTCCCTTCTTGTTTTTTATTATATGTTTATATTTCATTCTTTTTTTCTCAGTTTCTTTTTTGTTCATAAAATATTGTCTTTTTTTACTCTCAGAAGAGACAAAATAATTTAAGAACCAAAATACTATCTATTTTCTAACACCAATTATCATTAAGGATCTCCCAACATTTTGAAAAACCTTAGAGAAGGCGTTTGAAAATAATTCTGTTAGAAATTGGATGATAGTTAGTGATAATGGCAAAATTGCATCTCAATTTCAAACTACAATGATAATTTTATCTAAAAACTAGTACAATAGCATAATGTAAAGATTAGTAAAAATACAATGACAAAATTGGCTATTTTTCCGATAATAATATAAAAAGTGAAAATTTTCTTCTACTTTTAAATCACACACATACGATGGAAAGAGATCTCCCTTTCTCTCTCCAACAAAATATTTAGAACTCCATTCACCAGATAAATGAGCTTTAAATGTAAAAAAAAAAACATTTTTACTTTTTCTATTTCAAATAAACTGTTTTCTACCAAGTCTAGCAATGGTGTGAATTATCCATGTGTATACATATTAAAAATATATATATATATATATCCATGTCCACAGACTACCTAATTGAAAAAAATATTGATGGCATTAAAAAAATACTCTAAATCTTGATGAATCAATTTATTTTGAATTAATGAGGGTACTTTTTCAAGAAAAATAAATATGAAAGAGTTGCACTATTTTTCATGAAAAATAACTATGGAAGAATAGAAAATGTCTGTTTCATTTGATGTAGAGAAGCTATAAATATTTTTTCATAAAATTTAAAGAGTAATAAATACTCCTCCGTCTCTAAATTATTGTCTTCTTTTCTTTTTTTTCGTCTTTAAATAATTATTTTGTTTAAAAATTTTATTTTTTAAGATATATTTTTATCATTTTACTCATATTTTATTTTATTTTAATTAAAAGTTATATAAATATAAATATTAAAAAAATTAAAAATTATATTAATATTAATAATTAAATTTTCTTTTAATTTATATATCGAGTCAAACATAACAATAATCAAAGAGCTAGCGAGAGTGAGCCGGTTAGGGCGAGTGGTGGGGGTTGGGGGTCGGGGGCTGGGGCGGGGAGAGGAAAGGGAGAAGATTTAAGGAACATAGGGGCCCAAGATAAGAAGAGGTTAATAATCGGGTGATCATTCAATGCTTGACAGTAGTACACCACGCGTGCAAATAAACAGTGCGAATGTTACTTTACCCTTGTCTTTTTGCGGGCCCTTCCTTCAATCATAAGGTGCTGGATATGTCCTTCATGGCCAAAATTAATTTAAATAAACAAGAATTTTCTCCATGCCACCATGCTCACTGTTTTACACTCAAACTGTGTGTATTGAGTGCACGCGACTTATGTGCATCTTCATTCATTGAATAGGTTCGTTTTGAGTTTTGACTATATATTTAATTTTTTTAATATTATATATTTATTTTTGTATTAATTTTTTTAATATTTTACTTTATTAATAGAGTAAGAGAAATAAAAAAGAAAATAATAAAATTAACAAAAGAGAAAGCAAAAACAAGAAAAATATTCAAAAAAGTTCATTGGAAAAAAGATACAGTATCTATGTATCTATTTACATTAGGATACAATTTAACTTTATAAAAAGAAAGGAGTAATTTAAAAGGGAGGGGGTATATATGAAAACTTTGAGCTCAACATATTTATATTGATGGCAAGTTACCTCTTTCGTCTTAAAATAAATGTTAATTAATTTAATAATTATTTATTTTGTATATTTTTATTAAATTTATGAAACTTATCTTTGTTAATTACCATGTATTATTAATAATAATATACAGAGTAGTATAGATTCTAAAGGTACTTTTTTATGTACTACTTACTAAAACTCTAAAAAAATTGTAAAAAAATAATAAATATACTCTCTTCATCCCTAAATTATTATTTTGTTTTCTTTTTTTGTCCGTCTGTAAATAATTGTCTTGTTTAAAACTTTTATTTTTATAACATCACTTTTATAATTTTATATTTTTCTTCCTATTTTAATTTATTATTTTTTTTAATTTGTATGTCAAATTAAACAAAATTATAATTTAGGGAGGGAGAGAGGGAGGGAGTGGGGGAGACCTTATACCGTAGTAGTTAAGATTTGCAAGTGGTCCTACCATATCCATATTAATAATAATCCATGGTCAGTCTTCCTAAAACTTTGTTATGTATAACATAGTACTGGTGACAAAAGGTCCCTTGAGTATAAGATGAATACTACACAACAAATCCTCGGATAAAGATAAAGCTAACTAAGACTGAGATTATCCAAAAAGATTGACAAACAACTAGATTCATTCAAAAAGGTTGACGAATCTAGTTTTATCATACCCTTCCTCTCCTAGAAAGAAGAAAGAAATTCACAACACCCCATTTAAATTGGTTTTAAAAAAAAAAAGATACTCCATCTATTTCAAAAATGTTTGTGTTTTTAACTTTAAAAATTTGTTTCAAAAAGATTATCGTTTTAGATTTTTAATGCATATTTTTGCCTGATTTATCCTTGTCTTCTCACAAGTTCTAATAATTAATCATCTCTTCATTAAATACTTTATCATCTCTTAATGGTTATCTCCTTCTAATTTATCTTTTCAATTACTCCTAGCATAAAAATTAAAGATATTTAATAAAAGTATATTTATCAACCTACAAATTTTCTTAATACGTATATACAACTTTAAAATGACAATTTTTTTTGAAACAGAGGGAGTAGCTTGTGCACCTGCTTCTGAGGGCTATAGGATTTTTACTTTACTTTTTAACTAATATTCTCTCGGTTCCAAGAATATGATTTATTTTTTCTCTTTAATTTGTCCAAAAAAAATAATTTTATTTCTAAATATAGTATTAATCTTAGTATAATTTAAAAAAATACAAACAAATAAAGCAACAATCTTATAAAATTTAACTTGTCAAATGATGTTGGCTTCAATTTGGTAGTAGATAATTACTTAGAAACCATATGCTACTTCCGTTCCTAAATTATTATTCTATTTGACTTTTTGAGTCAAACAGGTTATTTTTTGAATGAACATTTGACGTATATTCATTTATTTTTTAAATACTAAAGCACATAATTCGTAGTACCAAAAAAGTACTACAAAAGACGTGTTTGATAATTTTGAATAAAATTAAATAAAATATGTCAAATGTCATTTGAAAAATAGTTCGTTTAATTAAAAAAACAAAGTCAAACAAGATAATAAGTTAGGAACTAATGAAGTAATTGATGGTACATTTTAGCGTCTTATAGGCATATAAGTAATTAGCTATTAAAAATTATAAAAAAGTAATTATCTACTACTCCTAAATTATTGTCATATTTGATTTTTTTGAGTTAAACTGAGTATGTTTTTAATAAAAGTTTGACGTTTATTTTTTTAATATTTTTTAAATTATAAAACACGTCATTCGTAATACCAAAAAAGTATTAAGAATTAAGTGTTTTATTATTTAAAAAATTAATAAATAAATAAAAGTTAAAATTTCATTTGAAAAATACTCATACTCCCTCCGTCCCTAAATTATTGTCTTCCTTTCCTTTTTCGTCCGTCCCAAAATAATTATCTTGTTTGAAATTTTCCTTTTTAGAACATCACTTTTACTATTTTACCCTTACTTTTTCTCCCTACTTTAATTATGGGCCACATACACATGGGCATTAAAGGAAACAACACACGTTTTCAATACTATTCCAATATTAATAATCAAGTCAATTGAATTTTCTTAATCCGTGTGCCAGGTCAACCCAGACAATAATTTAGGGACGGAGGGAGTATTAAATAAGAAAAAGTCAAATAAGACAATAATTTAGGTACAAAGAGGTTTGTTACTCGTTCTTCGCCAGAAAAGATTGTGGTAGGCATAGAAACAACAAGACGTTTCACTCATTTTCCATGAAAATACACATGCCCCCATTGGAATCTGGAAAATGCTAAAGAAAGCACGTCAAACTGGGGAAAATAAAAGAATATCAATAATGTTAGCTTATAAAAAATGAAACAAAGAAAAAAAAAATCTCTTTCAGTTTCCAGGAAATCAGGTTCCCTTAGACGATGCCCTCAATTGGCTGAAAAATTGTATTCCTTTTCTTCCCAACTTCCAAGCAGTAGGAAAGCAAGAAAATTAAGGTGTGTTTGACACGGTGATTTTTAGGTTAATTTTGGAGTTTTTAGTTTTTCATTTTGTATTAATTAAAGAAAAAATCAGAAAGATAAAGAGAAATTGATGATGTAGAAAAAGATATCAAAGTTTAATTTGTTTGTCACTCTTATTTAAAAAAAAAAATCAAATTAGTAAGGAAAATTAGTTCCATAATCCATTATTTTGCAAAGAGTACAATTATCAAAAAAAAGGGAAAACTTTTCTATCACATACTAAAAATTTAAAAGAAAGGGAATAACTATACCACCAAATATTCACTTAAATGATGTAGAAAAAAAAAAAAAAAGAATGGAAGGATAAAAGTAATCAAAAAACACATCAGTACACTTTAGAGGGAAAAATAATAATAATAATAATTTCTCACCACCAACCTTACTCTTGCGCCCTCAACTTCCAAGTTCAAAGAAATTGATACAAATATATTGTCAAAACAAATTTTCTAAGATTGATAAATAGATAACAAATTTGAAATTTGAAATAGCCTTGAAATTAGTCACTCACTTAAAGATGACATAATTTTTGTCTTTACACGTGTACTTCAAACTCTAAACCATACAATAATATTTGGCCAGGTAATTTTTTATTATAAGAAAAATCCTAATTTTGAGAAAAATAGCTTGATCTTTTGGAAAGCATAGGTGCAAAGGCTTTGTCTCATGGTTATTTTGTGTTTTTTTTTTTTTAAATTTTATAATGATTATATGAAAAAAAAAAAAAAAAAGGTTAGATAGATATAGGGAGAAAAAAAATATAAAACCAATATCACGAAAAATAAGATGTCAAATTTCAAGGGTTTGCACTGTGCCAAATTGACTAGTTTTGAGCTAAAAATTGTTATTAAACCATTGTGACCGATTTCTCTATAATCAAAAACCAAAATCAAACTGAATAAACAATTTTAATTTCTTCGATTTTAGTTTTACAACTATCCGATTTTAATTGCAATACCAGTTTTGATTCATTTTTTCTAACACAACATTTGTTAGTATAACAAAACAAGTTCATTGGATAAAGCAAATTAAGAAAATCCAAAGTGACGAAGAATACTTCTATAAAATACATAGCTTTGACGAATTTCAATCACTATTTATTTTGTAAATGGATATAAACCAAAACCAAAATGGGGGACAATTTTTTTACAAGTTTAAAACCATTGACGAACTATTACGGACGGAACACTTTTCCAATTTCAATATTTCCATTTTTGCATATTAGACAGGCCGAAAAATTAAGCTGATAAGAGTGATTATATGAAATTAACAGAACAACAGACAATGTTTACAAATTTGGTTTATTTTGATCCAAATTCGATATTATTTTTAGGATATGAATTGAGTTTTTAATCCAATTACCGGGTTGTGATCCGAGCCTGATAACTCCATAGTTTAATAAATTAGATTTAAATTAATGATAATTCAATCCGTTATTAACCTAGTCTGATTAGAATTAAATAAATTATTAACAAATCAGATTTAGATTTGACATATTTGATCCATTAACAGCTTACAGCAAATATTGGAATACAACACTGTTAAATAATTAAAGCATTTTCAATATTAATGTAAATGTGAAAAAAAATGGGTGTCATCTAGGATTGACATTTGTTTTGAAAAAAAATATTTACAATACAATAGTGAATGATGCTTGTGAATATGATGTGACGATTAGTTTTTGGGATAATCTATCCTATGCCCAAAGGGCATAGAATAAGTATCTTTAATTACGGGATAAACATCAATAATTACCGAAAAAATCATCAAAGAAGGGAGAAAAAAATAGAGGAAAACGGCTTGGAAGGAAAAGAGAATGGAAAGACTCTATTAACTTATAACCTCAAGGAATAAGTCTAAAAGATTTAAATCATTTATTCAAGTAAGACTTTGAGATTAAGTTGGATTTCTTAACCTATGCCTAAGGGCACAGGTTAGCCGAACCGTTAATTTTTTTTATATTGTGTATGAAAATGTGAATTTTTAACATTTTAATTAAGGGTGTGGAGACATTCTAGTCAGTATTTTTAAAATTAAAAGATAACTAAATTTAATCTCTCTCCTCATTTTAGTTGGGAAACAGGTGCTAAATAGGACTAAATCTCTCTCTCTCTCTCTCTCTATATATATATATATATATATATTTTAAGTTGGTGAGGAGGCATGTAAGTTTGCCACCTCATACCAATTTGATAAAGCTTCATTTTCATGGCTTGACTTTTGAAATTCTAGGGAGGATGTCATTAGCTAATAGTTTTAGCTATAGGACTATAGGTATGATATTGTGATATATAACATTATTCAAATACATTAGTAGAAGAACATTAGCTATTGGCTAGAAAATGAAAAGCTAGGAAAAAAGTTGATGTAAAGATTTGAACTCATGCCCTTTTAAATATGAAAAATTACCTTAAACCAACTCAACCATTTATATTATATGAATACACTTTACATTCTTTTGTTAAAGATGCATTCTCAAACCTCCTAACAAGAGTGTCCTTTCAACTTCCAACTTAGATGATTGTTGTGTCATTATTTAATAATTATACATAATTTGAATAGCTATGATATTGAGAATTAATCCCAACTATAATTGCTAATATTAGGTTACAAAGAATTATACGAACAATAGTAGTGTTGTGCTAGGAAGTTGAAAGATATGTATTAATTTTAGAAATCCTAAAATCACCAGGTTTGTTTTATTTTTTCATGCTTTCAATTACTCATCTTGACGGTTGTTTGTTCATAGCCTTTTATTCGGCTTCTTACGTAAACCTTTGGTTTTGTTCATCTCAATTATAATCTGAACACAAAACGCCTTTGTAATTCTCACTAGCACACAATAGTTGAATGGATTATATTATTTGAGAATACAATAGGTGTGCTCTTGGAGTTATTTTCTGCATATTCCTACCAGCCTATGGAGCTTCATTTGCATCAACTTCATATGAGTCATTAAAGGATTTTGGTTAGTCTTCCATTTCATTATTATTGATGAAAAGGTCCGATTCCAATCATATTATAGTTAGATCTAGAAAGTTTGTTAATTAAAATATTGTGTTTTTTGTTCTAATATTTTTCTTGATTTTTAGTGTTTTTATATTCGATTTTAATTTACAATTCTTGACTAAAATTTTGATTGTGTTTTTGCTATTTGATTCATTCTTGCTTTTTCTTAAGATGATGATTTTTATTTTTGATTTACTTTTGCTTTTGCTTATGGTTGTTGAATTGTTCTTTAGCTTTTCCTCAAACCTTTAATTTAGATTTGACTTTCATTTTGTTTTTAGTTTTATTTTTAATTTTAGTTTTGTTCTTGATTAAAAATTTATATTTTAATAGACTTGGATTTGATTATTGGCTTTTAATTTTGATTTTTAGACCTGATTAATAATTTAATTTTGTGTAGATGATGATTTTTGTTTTCATTTTTGTTTTTGCTTTAGATTATGGTTTTTAGTTTTGATTCTTTATTGATTTTATATTTTTCTTTTCATTTTGGTATTGCCATCGATTTCTGTCTTGTATGTTGGTTATTAAAATACATTTTTTTTCGTTGATTCTTTTGTTTGTTCTTTTTTGTTTTTTTTTTTTTTGGGTGTTAGATTTGGGGTTTGACCCATTATTGTTTGATTTCTAGCTATTGGTCTTGATTTTTAGATGATGCTTTTGGTTATTGCTTTACTTAGCTCATGATTTTTTATTTTGCTTTGATTTGATTTTAGTTTTTATTTTAAATTTGGGTATGATTTTTTTTTTCGGGTATTAAAACTTTTTCTTTTTATTTTGCACTTGATCTTTATTTTTGTTTTTCTTTTTTTGATCATTCAATTTACGGTATTTAATCTGGGTTTGTTTAGAAGATACTTATGGGGTTAATATATATTTCTCACGATTTATGGTTTTACGGTATAAATCATGTTGATATAAATTAATTATATAGCCTCGAAGATGTAGCCGAACCACACATGTAGAGTGTCAATGAGGTGTTTTTTTTAGTCCACTTCAACAAACAATCTGTTAACAACAATATTATTTCAAAGAAAAAATAACAATTGTGAGAAATTAAAATTTCTAAAATGTTGTCATACTAATAGTGCAAAAGAAACTCACGTATATCCTAACTATTATTTAATCTAGAGTTTAGAAATTAAGCAAAAGTACGAAGAGATAAAATAATAATATTATTATTATTATTAAGAAGAAGAAACAAAAGAAAATTTAAATAAGCATAGTAAATTATAAAAATAATATCTAGCAGTTGAAATAAATTATTAATGAAACTTCTTCAAATAAGTGACTTGAAATGAACCATAAATGAGTCTTCTTCAAATCTTCAATCTTTTGAGGCCCAAACATTTTCAAAATAGACTCTTTTATAATTATTGTATCCAATTAAATATTTTCTAACCATTGAACGATTTTTAAAATTTATATTAAAAAATATAATTATATTCAATCTTTAAATAATTTTTTTCTGTTCAAAAAGAGATGGCTATTATTTTTCTTCAATATGTCCGAAAGTAGATATTTTATTTTTAATTTAGTAAACATTCTTCAAAAATATTTTTATTAAGTGCGAGATAAAAAAAGAAACCCAACAATTTGTATCATTTTTCATATAAATATTTTTAATACGTATCAATTAATGTTAAAATCAAATTCTTAGAAAAAAACATCAAACATCTTTATAAAGAGAGACTCAATAATAATAATTTTATTCAAAAATATTTCTAAAATATATTAATTAATCCCAAAAATAAATTAAACCCGTGCGGAGCACGGGCTCTATACTAGTTTACAATTACATTAAAGAGATCTTTTCTAATTAAATATAAAAGAAAAAATAAACACTGTGACATGTAATTAAGAGTTTTAATTATCACCGCAATGTGAGATCAAGAGTATTTGTAAATGAGTAATGTTATGGTATTTAAAGAGTAGCAATTTTTTTTTTTTTGTACCAAATGATATGTTAGTTAACGTGGTAGCTGATGTGATGCATTAATTATAATTTTTAATTTTATTTTTTATATCACATCAGCTGATACATCATTTAATACAAAAAATTTAATATTCTTAAGATATTCATAACATTACTCTTTATTATAAATAAATACTGTTGTCATTAAACTAAACTTGTTGATATATTCCAATCAAATCTACTCGTAGATTTGATGACATTTAAAATGGAGCAAAGGTAGGGCCCTAGTTGCCATGTTTGGTTACTTTCATGTGTGCTACGCCACCCTACAAAGTAATTGCGCCTTACAGACACTCCTCATTTAATGGTGTATACAATTGTGTTGTGTGTACGTACCACTAGTTACCTTTTTCCTCTTTACTTTGAAAACAACACTCACGCTATCAGAGCTCGATCGTTCGAATCAGAACACACCTGATCTTGACCACTCGTTGGGCGTGGGCTCCTACTAAATAATCTTTCCGGGTGTTTCAAATCTTTGTTACGTTAATTTGATGAGACATTGCCACGTCATTAGCCTAGGTACATTTATTTGGAAGAGAGAGGGAGGGACCACCCTCCGAAAAGATCCCGGATCATCTGCCACTCGATTCTCTTTCTTTCTGCTCAATCAGTAGCCGTATTTTCCCTCAATTTACTGAATTGTCCCTTACCTCGTTTTGTCCTTTTCGTAGAAGATATCGCATCCCATCACCACTCATCTGTCATCTCTCCAAATTGTGTTTATTGCGCTAATTTTGATGACATTACTTCTCCAGCCTTATCAAAATAAAACGTCCTTTTATAGTTATGCAAACATAGTAATAAAAAATTTAGAAAGTTTACAAATGTATACATTTACTACTTTAGTTTCAAAGTAATTACTCCTTTAATTTTCTAGTATTTTAGAATTGTGTACGTATATTAAAAAATTTAATAAATTAATAAATATATTTTTATTAAATTTTTTTAATTTTTGTGTTAAAAATAATTAAAAAATAAATGTTAGCCATTTAATAGAAATTTTGTGCTTAGGTATGAAAAAGGAAATGTTAGCCATTTTTTATCTTGGTAACATCAGTTAAGCATATTATTCAAAATGTTCTTTTTGCGTTTTAGAGGCTTATTTTGTGATTTTAAATTTCATCTCTCTTATTTTTTTTCTTTAATTACAATAAAGATTTAAAAACACAAATTTAAGCTATTAAATTATGAAGCCAAACATGCTCAAAATATCCAAAATGTAAATCTACAAGACTTACCAAAAAAAAAAAAAACTAAAATCTACAAGAACATGCACTGTGCCTTGGCAGGGTGCTTCCAACTACAGAAAAGTAAATACTTGTCGGGGGCTCAACTGCAAAAACTGAAAACAGAATCCATGATACTTTTGTGTATTTTGACCCAAACGTAGGGATAAAATACAATTTATTCCTTAATTTAATATTTTTGCGGTAAAAAAACTACATTTTCAAAACACAATTACGTTTTCAAACGTTAGAATTCAAAACTTTTTCCCAAAACATAAATTTTAAAATGCAATTCGGGAAAAAAGTTACATTTTCTTGCATTTTAAATAATTTGCGTTTTAAAAACGCTACACTAAACAAGTTATAAGAAATAGACAGGCCAGATGATAAAATATTGGGCAAAGTTTGGGCCGGTCCCTTTAAATAATTTTCAATCACTAAAGTTTACTATAATTATTTTAAACCGGAAAAAGATATTTTTTTGCGAAATGTCATCTATGTTATTTAAAAATACGAAACTAGTGCACACTATGCATCGCAAAAATAAAAAACAATGTATCGCAACACAACACGATGTACATAAAAACACGGAAGCTCATGCTGTACATTGCAAAACAAAGACAATGCACAAATTACATTTTAGGGTTTCAAAAACAGAGGATAAATGTTCTTGAATAACGTTTGTAGGGTTACAAATTTGCATATAAAACTGAATATAAAACACTGTTTGTAGGATTTTTTTCATCACGATGCACAAATTTTATGCATCGTATTACAAACTTTTGTTGTTTTTTATGCATCGCAATGCATTATTTGATGAATCGCATTCACTGAAAATGTTAATACACCGTTTTGTTTTGGATTCAAAGTTTGTTCACCGCGAAGAAAAATGTTGTGCGTCGTGATGTACATATTGTCTATCGCAATGCACAAAAGTATTTCATCACGATGAACAAATTGATGCACATATTGTCCATCACGATGCACAAAAAATTTTAGTACTGTTATAATTGACGATGTACAAAATTATACTTGACGATACACAAAATTATACTTGACGATGCACAAAATTATACTTGACGATGCACATTTCTTAACACAAATTCCCAAAATTACATTGACGGTACACAATCGAATCTAACAAATATACTTGTTTTGCAGGTGTGAGGAATAGAACATTATACAGGTCAAGCATGCAGTCCCTAATTGATCAAATAAAAAGTATTAGTTTCAGGGAAGACCATATAACGGTGTTGAAAAAAACACCCTTCTGGTACATAATAGAGAGCATCATTGGCGTAAACGTACTCCGCGATCATTTTAAGAAGGATGACGCAATAATAAGGTGTATTGTTAAGTGCTGCGTTAAAGGACTTAGGTCTTTCGAAATTACTGGACAAATACTAAAGTTTAGGGCAAAAGATGTCAATCTTATATTTGGAATCAATGACGGTGCGGAGGAAATCAACATCTCCTTCTACAAAGTGGAGCGCACTGATTTCCTTGAAAAGTGCTTCCCTGAGAAGATGTCTAAACAAACAAAAGACATCAGGCTCAAGCCAAAAATAATCCTTGATAAAATCAAAGAGAGGAGAGATAGTGCCCAACAAATCGATGTCAACTACGTGGTATCGTTAACGACATTGCTTATCCTCACGACGTTGCTAGTGGCGACCAAAACCTCCTATATACCTTGGGCGTACACGTACCTTGTCTCCGATATTAACAAAATATTAAACTAAAATTGGTCAAAACATGTAGTTGATATGATGTTGGATAGCTTGGAAACAACAACTGATCAACGCATTGAAAGATGTGTGCTGCTACTCGAGGTAAAATTTAAGTTCATTTGATATTATTATTTGTAATTTTTGTGTATGATGCATGTAAATTGGTCATATTAACAGTATTCAATTTATGTATGTAGTACTGGTTGTGCGAACAAAGCGACATGTGCTCCTGACACGCCAAAAATATATTTCAAGATTTGTCAAATAAGATGTGTATAAGCTGTCGATTAAACTTGGTGAAACAAATTTCATGGCAATCATAAACCACCAGGTGAGTGGTTATATAAAAAATGGCACATTAGTTTATTATTAAAAATAACAACATTAAATTTGCGATGCACAAAAGTGTGCATCACGATGCACAAAGTTGTACTTTAAAAGTACTGCTATTGTGCATCGCGATGCACAATATTGTACTGAAGTATAAAAGAACACACTTGCAATGCACAAAAAGTGTGCATCACGATGCATACAATTATACTAAAAGAGGTATTATCTTTGTGCATCGCTATGAAAAAAAAATGTATTTTCCATGCACATTCTCTAAAAAAATTACATTTTTTATGTTTTTGCAGAGGTTTAGCCCTCCTCTAGAGATAAGGGAGAAATGAGATGGATATCATTCTAGAGGCTGCTGTGATGGATGCTGCCCTCCAACAAAACGAAGTCAATTCACCTCATCGAACAGAAGTTGTGGATGCAAATTCACAACCTGAACAGACTGCTCCAGAAGCTGCAAAAACAGTAAACATGGTTGACCAAAACACTATAATGAACATTGTCAAAGCTGTTGTGGATAAGGACACAATCAAAGCCAAGGACAACGAAATTGAGATTCTTAGGTCAGAATTGGCTGAAAATAATGCAAAATTGAAACCATGGTCAAAGTAATAGACAGTCTGAGATTTGACTTTGAAAAGACACAAGAACAACAAAATGTCACACTAAATGAACAAAATGCTAAAATTGAAGAACTCAAAAGGATGCTATTACAAATTACTGAAGAAAATGCAATGATGAAAAATGAGAGGCAACATGCTCTTATATCAAGTGCAGCTGAAAAAAGAAAAATTTGTTAGCGGAGATTCCAAAAGCCACTGATTTGAGGTACATATGTTGAGGGATAAAATATGAAAGAAGAGAGAGGAACATCGCCTTAAGTTTGTAGGAAAACAAAACTTTTAAGGATGATTCCTTGGCTAACAAACAATTTACATGTTTGCCTTTCAAACATGCTTGATGACACAAGTCTGGAATCCTAGCTACCCGAGTCAAGCCATAGGCCAATAGGAGGAAGATGGGCAAGACCATGAAGCAAGTGAGCAAAGTAGTACTAATGCACCGGATCCCCGGGTTGAATGTAACACCTGCTTTATTTGCATCTTACACGTCATTCATATCATTCATGAATATTACATGTGTCACCTTGATTAACACTATAAACATTTCTTAAACATAATACATATGAAATATAGCATGTTCATGTTGCATTCCCCGTGTTTCGTATGTTTGAATCATCGTTTAATTCTTGTAGATGATTGTACTTAAGATGCATTGAATTCCCAGCGTCGTTTTTGGACTTTTCGAGAACCTTTCTCGAGTGTTTTAGGCCTTTCCATAGACTGAGGATCATTTCGAAAGTGTTTCGGGACTTTTTCGGAGAGTTCGTAGGCACTGGACTCAGAGTGATCGCCCTGGGAATGGACAGAGCGATCGCCCTCCAACCAGAGTCCAGAGCGATCGCCTTGGTATTGGACAAAGCGATTGCCCTGTCAATGGACAAAGCGATCACCTTTAAACCAGAATCCAGAGCGATCTCCTTGTGAAGGGGCGAAGCGATTGCTCTGCCTCGTCCCAGCTTACCCGAGAAAATTTTAATTTTTCAAAAACTTAAAAACTGGTGTATACTCAGAACTCAAAATTTCCTTCGATTCTATACTCAATCACGGTATAATGCGACTGTTCTCGCGATTAATCTAGCAAGTACCCAATAAAACCCAGATAACAGAGCAAACAAGAAGAGGAAATCGAAAAGGGGAATTGAGCAATTACCTGAGTACGAGTTGTAGATGTAGGAGGAATTAATGCAGCGGCAATAATGCAAGAGGCTCAAAAATCTTTGGAATGCTAGGCTTCGCGAAGAATCTCAAGCAACAAGGGATTTGAGGAAGTTGTAAATCGTGAAAACGGGAAGAAGGGAGAACTGTGGTATTTATAGAGCCTTCCTCCACACCCTCTCCAACTGGCAAAGCCCAACCGTCATATCTAAGGAACCGTAGGCCATGGGCTTTCCCCTAGCCATCATGGCACCTCGAAACCTGGCAACACACAATGGATATGTCTCCCCAAGCAACGACACGCACACGCACGCTCACGTTACAAGTCATGTGTTGAGCGAAAGCACTGGACTCTCCATCTCCCGTGATCCATCAACTATGACCTTATATCACAATAAAACACCAAGGTATAATTGTTTCTCGCCCCGAGCTTATATAAATACTCGCCGGACAAGAAGCAGGGAGGCCACTGATGACACAAATCTGGAATCCTGCTCGGGTCAAGCTGTAGTCCATTAGGAGGAAGACGGGCAGGACCATGAAACAAACGAGCAGGCTCAATTAGGCGAGTATTCGTACGGAACCCGAGCATAGGAGGGAAGCGCAGTCGAGGCCACTTATAGCCGTTACTTGAGAATCTCGGGATCACGCCTGATCATGCCTAAGATCTCAGGCTAAAAATCAAGGATTGGTTCCAATCATGCCCGTCAGTTACTCCCCCTCAATCAAGGGGATAGACACCCCATAACATCAACCTACTAATCACTCCGCTCCACTATAAAAGCCGAACAAGTCCTTAGTCAAAGGTACGTTCACTATTTAAAAGATAAACCTCTGTCAAATAGCAAGTAAGTTCTTACTCTCATGCCGGAGTATTTTAAAAGAGCAAACCCCTGCATTCAGCCTAGTGTGTGCGTTCTTTACTATTTCAAGTTTATAGCCAAACCCAGATATCCAAACTTTTAATAAAGTTCCAGCCCGAAACATTCTGTGCAACATCAAAGCTCATATGTTTTGCGTGTGACTACTTAACGAATGATTTTTTAACAAAATTAGACAGAACACTAATTGTGTGACAAAACCTTAGTATAGGTAAAAGTTTGAGAGAAAGTCGAGTTTCATGGCGAAATTTGTAACCAGGCTATATTAGAAGGCCGGTTTAATTAGCCCTTGAAAATAAATAGTAAAATTGAAGTCCTTTCAAATTTTTTGAATTGCCTAAATTACCTCTTAACTCAATTATGAGTTACCACCGCAAAAAATTCAAAATATCATTCGAGAAGGCATTCAACTAAATAATAACTATTCACAAGTCACAATCTAAAAACTAATCATCATCAATTCTATTATCCTAATATTAACAACTAGTTAATAATTATAAAAATAAAACATATCACAATAATACTCCTTCGTCACAAAAAAATAATTTTATTTAATAAGCCAAACATTTTAATATTATAACTTTTATTGTTTGTACCTTCTTTACATGTGGTTGTGCCATATTAATAGTTATCAATATTTATAATATAGTCAATTAAATTTTTTTTAATCTGTGTGTTTAGTTAAACAAATTATTTAGGAATGGAGGGAGAATTAGTTACTCTTTTTTGCTCGCGATACTAATGTTAATTTGTTCCTTGTTTACATGTAGGTGTACTATAGCTGATTCTAAGCTTGCCGTTTGCCCATAAAAATTGTTCGACGAGAGTTAAACGGAACAGCCTGCTAAGCAGTGATGGTGAAGCTAATGAGTCAACCCATAGGGTTATTATTAGTTACTCTTTTGTAAATTAGTTTTCAATTTTTTTGTCTTAAAATTAGCATTTATTTTTTAATAAAATTAATAATTTACTTTTATCAACTATTAGCCGTACTTGCTAGCTTGAGAAAAATATTACAAATATGTCTTAATAAAATAATTTAAAAATTAACTTTTTTAAACTGTTTAAAAAATAATAATTTTAATGCAAGTGTGTAGAAAATATTGAGTATCTTAGGATTTACACTTCTTTAAATAAAAACTCTTCAATGAGAGTCTTAATTTTTTTATATTTTAATTTAGTTAGAATCTTTTTCTTATTAAATCTACAATTCTGGTGGGACTTGCGCCTTATACGGTTAAATGACACTTGCCTTGAAAAAGTCAATTTTAATTGAATGTAAATAATTTTATACTAACACATGCAATTGAGTGAGTGTTAAGTTTTGAAAGCTATACGAGATCAAATTTACATTTTCATTGTTTAGTGAGGTTGATTTGCTGTATCTGCGTAGACCTTTCCCGGACAAGTCCAACAGCTCATCGGGCGGCCAAAAAGAAAAGAGCAGAGGTGTATAAATTAAACAAGTAGCACTGCGCAGCTAGATCTTCATCAGTGGTTGCTTTGGCCAAGGAAGATATATATTCCATAGACACAAAACTCAATTCTCTCACTTTGTCACACCTTCCCCCTCCTCCTTGCTTACTGTAATTGAGACACGGCACAAGTGACTCGAGGGACTTGCCTTGGGTAAGAAAGGAAATTCAGAGTGAAGTATATATATATATAAATATAAATATATATAGTTAGATATAGAGAGAGAGAAGAAGGAGAAGGGGTTGGGGAGAGCTGGAGGATGTTTGCAGAAGAGAATGGGTTAAGGGGAGACCCTAGGTTGAAGGCCATTTCTGACGCTATTAGAGTCGTCCCTCACTTCCCTAAACCAGGTCCTCCTCCCACCCTCATTTTTTTTTTCTTACGCATAATTACAAACATAATTCAGTGTTGTTATTTTGCTTGTTTATTACTCTCTATGGGGAAATTCGTCGAACAACTTATATGCTGCTCTCTGTCTCTGTGTCCGTCTCTCTGTGTGTTAAATTATTAGGAATAATGTTTCAAGATATTTCGACGCTGTTGTTGGATCACAAGGCCTTCAAGTACACCGTTGACATTTTTGTCGATCGCTACAAAGACCGGAAAATTTCTGTTGTTGCTGGTATCCACACTTTCTCTCTTATCACTCTCCGTCCACATACATACGCACTATATTGTTAATGCTCGCTGGTACGCAACCATTTTAGTACAAATTTTATCCCATGGCTGTTCAAATAGTATGGATTTTATCCACTGTATTAAGTAAGCCTAGTCTTGAAGAAGTTGTATTTCAGTTCCCCTGTCTCTGTGTCAGTAAACTTTTCTTTTGAAAAAATAAAATAAAAAAGTTTGATAGTATCTGTACGGTAAGTCTACGTGTTGAGAATTTTCTATTGAGGCAAATGAATTTCCACTTTAATAATTGGAATTAATTTATCTTGTAACAGGCAGAGTGTCATTTGGTGGGGGGGGGGTTGCTTTGGGAAATACTTTTATCCTGATTAATGATTCCCCTTCGTTGGCTCGATTTATTACTATTTCAATTTGTTTCTGCTGTTTGTTTTCTTTCTAAAAACCCGCGAATATCTTGTATCCATTTCTTTCAGTAAACATCCGAAGCTCTCTGTTTTTATTTTTCGTGTTTCCGTCATTATCAGGAAATCCTTAGTTGTTTCAACGGGTTTATTTTAATATAGAGGACTATAGTTTTTACAATGAATGTAATCTCAATTTTTGGAGTAAGGTCTCTTAAAGTTGATCATATGAAGAAGGAAGGAGACTCTTGTTATAGTCACTTTCAATTACTATAAGAAATGATAGAGTAATGGGGTCAAGAATCAAATGTTTTATTGGGATGGATTAACATATAATTTGTCCCTTCTCATTATTTATAAATTCAAATAAATTTCTTTGGCTTGACATATACTCCATAGTTATTAACACTAAAAACAACAACATTATCTAGGTCAAGGATTTTCTAGTCAAGTTGTCCATCTTTCCCTCTCTATGTGACTTTTTAAAGATTAATCAGAAAACAGGTGGAACCAAATCCTCGTACTTTTTGTTTGGAAAAATCTGTTTAAGAGGTATTTTGTTCCTAGAGCTATAGACAATCAATGCATTTTTTAAACTTCTATGTTGAAAGGGACCTATTATTTTATCCCTTGGGTAAAAAGCCACCACCAGAACAGACTTTAATATACCAATCAGACATATGACATTGTCCTCTGGTTTGGATTATTTGTAGATGACCAAAGATTATAAAGTTGTTGTGCATAGGATGCTCAGTGTTTTTGAATTTAAGGGGAAGCTATTCCTTGGCATCTCATCACATATATAAGTTACATATACCCTGGGTTTACTCTTAGGAGTTAATGTATGAAAAATTCTGTTTCTCTAAATGTAAATGTGGATTTACTGAATTAAAGCTGTGAATTATAATTGGAAGTCATGTTCATATCAAATTCATGACAAATTTAGACTGATATTTTTGCTTCAATTCCCGTAGGAGGCAGTTTTGGCAGCTTACTTTATATCCCCTTTTCTGCTTAAAGGTCCACATTAGATAGTTAATGAACTTCGTAAAAGCATGCATCCTAATCCCATGGATGAAGATAATTTTTTATAAATATCTTTAATTGTAAGGATTACTAGTTTTTCTAATTTTCAGTGTGTTACAATGAGGATGAATTTGGAAATTGGTATTTGGAAGCTTAGTTTATAAATGCAATACTGTGTAAGTGGAAAGTTTCAAAATGGGAAGTAGGATCTGTTGGGTGAAACGGAGGGAGTATACTATTTTGAGATCAATGAGAAAATGTGGGTGAATGTCTCCAGCTAGCTCACAGGTGCCCAGAAAAGGGCTATGCTATTGGTGCTCCAATTTTCTCAACCAAGACACTCCACAAAGTAGTGTGCATCATGTACAAGTTAATTAAATCAGTACTTGGTGTGCCTCGGTTGAAGTTGGAGTGCTAAAAGAATATTCCCTAGAAAAGTGTCAACTCTTGTAATTGAAATGCAGTCCCAGAACTCCATCTTTTAAGCATTTCGATATAGTTTGGATCTTAGAAGAAACTTGGATGGCTTCCGAGAGGTGTCAAGTTTTGATGCAACAGACTCTTGTTTACGGACTCTTGTAGCTCTCTAGCATCAGTTCCAAGTGCTTGAATTTTACATTTCTTATAGCTCTCTCGCATCAGTTCCTTCTGCTTACAGACTCTTGTTTATTCATTGTAAAATTTATTGTAGGAGTTGAAGCTAGGGGATTTCTGTTTGGTCCTTCAATTGCATTGGCTATTGGTGCTAAATTTGTTCCTCTGCGCAAACCAAGAAAGCTGCCAGGTATCTTCTGTGCTCAACTTTGCTGTGTTCTTTTGCTAGTTAAGGTCAAATGTAATTCTTTAAGATTGTTATGTTTTCCACCTGAATTTTGATGCTAGTTTGGAAGCAAGAAAGCCACCAAGCATTTCATAAAGTCGTTGGGATTAGATTCTAACTTATTTTATTGATGAATGCAATGGTCTACCACTTACATCTTTTACGACAATTTGTAAGAATCTCATAGTAGACCGAACACTTGTTTAATAAGGGCATGAAACAGTAGAACGTGCATCCTGCCTGACCAAATTAGTTCGACTTTTTGGTGACGAAGTTGTAACAAATAATATACTACTTATAAACCGTTCATACCATTACAATTGCTATTTTTCTTATTGAGTTCATTTTACCTATAACTTACGAAATTTTACTGCTACTATTAACATGTGTTGTCAATTTTTCCAATTACTTTGAACTTAATTCTCTGAGACTTTGAATGTGCAGGAGAAGTTATCTCTGAACCATATGTGCTCGAGTATGGTACTGATTGTTTAGAGATGCATGTTGGGGCTGTTCAGACTGGGGAAAGTGTAGTGGTTGTTGATGATTTGGTGGCTACTGGTGGAACACTCTCTGCAGCTATAAGGCTTTTAGGTAAAGTTCTAGCTATGCTTTCAGGATTCATTATTCCATTTCTTTATTTCTTGAACTGGTTTCCTAGCCTTGTGGCAGATCACTAATTTGAAATATTTTTACTAGAACGTGTGGGGGCTGAAGTTATTGAATGTGCATGTGTTATTGGATTGCCAGAGGTCAAGGTAATTTGTCAATGTATCACTATGTTCACTCCTTTTGTATTTTGATCATAGATCTTACTGTTGCTGTGTTTCATTTATAATCTTTTCTGCATGCCTTGTTTCAGAATTTGGAATATTAACTCTACATCAATATTTCTTTTTCTTCTTATTCTTCTGCCCTTACATAAACGCCTACTATTTGTTGCATGCAAATTTTATCACATAATATGATCTAGGTCTGCATTTGCAGTATGCTTATCGAATAGTGTAAACATCTAATGCTGTTCGGAAAAGTATATTTTACATTTTACAAGTCTTTGACAATATTGTCCCTAAAACATATTTAACAGTTGGAAGATTGTCATTAGTGTAAGGTAGGAATACTTTTGTAGCAACGTTAAATGATCGACTAGTGAATACACGAGTTTTGACTTGAAACTTGTGACAAATGTAGGATTATCATTTCCTGCTAACTGGTTACCTACGTCACTGTATTCTCTTTAAGGGATTTGCTCATTTTTTTACCCAGATTGTTGGCACGCTTTTAAACTCTATTTGCCATTCCCTATGGTACAATGGATTTCTAATTTCCTTGGACTATCCTTTTGGTGGTAATGGATGATAACCAGTATGAACTGATATAATAGTGAAGAACACCAGGCATGGTGAAGTAAATTTACGTTATAATTCATGACATTTTGGGCTGAATTCTTTATTTTCTTTTTTTAATTTGATGGTTAAAGTTAATTTATATGCTGGTTTTAATTATATATTTGCTTGCCATTTTCCTCTGAAGTGCCGGTAGGTTCATACAACACATGAAATGAAGAGACTTTCAACGCGATGACATGATAAACTGTGTAAAATAATTATGGATCAAGGTTTTAGGTTCCTTGCTGATGCACATTCCTGTAGAGTTTCCATGCTTTGCTCATTACAAATCTTTCTGGATAATCAGATTCTTCTGTTTTGTTTCGCCTCAGAAGAAATAAGGAAGTCTATGTACCAAATTTGTAAATTTTTTGTTGCTTCTTGTCCCTCCAGCCCAGAAAAAAGAAAAGAAAAATAGTTTTATTTGACAAGTCGAAACTTTTTATTTAAGTATTTTTGCTTTCATATATTCTATAGTTGGCTTTCAAATGACATTCTTTTAGATATTACTCAGAGAGATGTATCATGCTCTTGCGCATAAAAGAAAAAATAAATAAACATAACGGAAGCTTACAGGTTAAAATTTGGAAATGAGACTATTTTTTGAGACTACTTGTTTTGGGACGGAGGGGGTATTGTTTATTTTACTTGGTAGCTTTGCCCATGTGATAATCAACATCTTTAAAAGGTTCACCTGTGTGGAAATGTGTAGTTTTAGATTATTTGCTTGGATAATGTTTTGGTATTGATAATACAATCTTCCGTATTGGTGAATTCACTTTCCAAGCTTAGTTTCAGATATATTTGCTTGCATAATATCTCAGTATCCATTAGACAGACAGGTATTGTTTATTTTACTTGGTAGATTTGCCCATGTGATAATCAACATCTTTAAAAGGTTCACCTGTGTGGAAATGTGTAGTTTTAGATTATTTGCTTGGATAATGTTTGGGTATTGATAATACAATCTTCCATATTGGTGAATTCACTTTCCAAGCTTAGTTTCAGATATATTTGCTTGCATAATATCTCAGTATCGATTAGACAGGTATTGTTTATTTTACTTGGTAGCTTTGCCCATGTGGTAATCAACATCTTTAAAAGGTTCGCCTGTGTGGAAATGTGTAGTTTTAGATTATTTGCTTGGATAATGTTTCGGTATTGATAATACAATCTTCCGTATTGGTGAATTCACTTTCCAAGCTTAGTTTCAGATATATTTGCTTGCATAATAGTCTACCATATTGGTGAATCCACTTTCCATGGAACCAAACTTTTTCTATAGAATGGTAATTTATAAGCATCAACTATTTTATGATGGTTAGTTGAATAATTCGCGGGCTTTAGTTTCTGTTATTTGTTTCATTCCTTTTAATATGAACTCTAGGTGATCTTTCCGAACTTATCATACCCCAGTTTTCTGTTTACTCATCCAATTATTCATCCACAGGGTAATTGCAGGCTGAATGGGATACCACTATATGTCCTCGTAGAGCCTCGTCAATAGAATATGCTATCCTGGTAGTGTTCCGGTTTGCTCTTTATTTATGCCAGCTATAGATTATTTACTTTCAATTCTTCCCTTCCCACGTGTCCGTGCTACTGTGGAAGCTATCAAATCTGTATTGTATTTAGCATATATCTTCATAGACTTCAAATTGATAGGGGTATTGTCCATGGGCGGTTGCCATTGCTGCCAAAATTCTTGTTTACTTGCATGTTGCATGTTCGGTCACTCTTTCTTGCCCATGTACCTAACAAAGTGTTAGGATATATTGTAATCCATACACATTTGTTGGGGGCACAGCAGATGAATGATGTTTTGATTGGCAACATCTACGATGACTTGCACCAATTAAACGTCTGCATGAGCACTATGTGGCTCCAGACACCACACACTATCATTAGAAGTTTCAATCGGACCATGATCTCAGTGACCTACATCCATCTACACAGGATTCTACTTGAGATGACCACTCGAGGGTTCCCTCTTTTGAAACAAACTTAATTTCGTTTTATTTTGATTTCAACAGGATAATCTGCTAGGGAAGAGACTGGAGCAACTTCCGGGTGCTTGGGTGGTGGACTTACCCTTCCACTCAAACTTTCCTTCCTTGAGACCCATGTGCTGATTATAAGACCTTGACAGCAAAATCCTGGAGTCCAGTGAATTAATAGGTTAGCGAGGTGTTTTAAGCTCCAACTGATATTCTGAAGTCATTTTCTCAACACTCGTCGTTTCAAAAATGTTTCCTTGTGTACTTGTTCCCCCCTTTGTATCTTTTAGAGAGTAGCTTTAATGGTCAGTTTTTGAGGTTTCCTGGGTTTCACTTTCACATATTTAATTTTGAACAGAAAAATTATTTATAAATGCATGAATATATGGCTGCCTATCAGAATTATTGATTAACGTTGTTATGTTTGCCTGTTACATTAGGATACAGCCAGACAGACAACATCAAATATATTTTATGGTATCTGAGCACCTTCAAGTGTTTCACGACCAAAACTTTCTTCAGATAACGAATTGGCCAAAATACGAAAAACCCTTGAAAGTATATACCGACCCTCGGAAGTACACATCAAATTCCAATGTCTCCCTAGATGTTACCAATATTTCGGTTAGAAAAGTAATGGGAATTCACCTCGTGCCTTGCACGAGGGTGGACAATTGTGTCTTTTATCTGTAAGTAGTGATATTCTTCTTTGGCCATTTTGGTCAAAATAGTGGTACCTTAGAAGCTCATTTCCACTCGGAAAAGGATGAGGACAAATATGTTGGCCAACCAAAATAACACCGTACTACGATTACAAGAACTTAAAGCCTTTGACGAATCAAAGGCCGACGTCAAAGGCTTAGTCGATGCCCGCATAGAAAAGATCTCCCAAATGTTCATACGACCCCACAATGAACTAACCAGAGACTATCAATTTTTTACACTCTTCTTTCAATTCCCGTTATAGACCTTTGTAAGACCAACAATAAGAGACCCACACTGTGAGAGATGCAAAGGAATGGGTTGGTTAAAGAGGTTGTTAGAAAGGTCAAGATAAGTGAGATTGGTGAGTTGACAAATAGAAGAGAGATTTGACTAGAAAGATTGAAGCTTTGGAGGTTGAAAGAGACTCGCCGACGCTGGAGAAGGAGCTAGGAGATGACTTGTCGGCGGCATTGGGGTTTGGCAAGAGAGAGATTGGAACAATTCCATACCCCGTTTCTTAGTCGTTCTCGATCAACTAGGGTTTTTGAACAATTCGCAAAAAAAATTTCTCCAATGGATTGTTTGGAGACCTCCGATACCGTCTTGCTCGTGCCCAACCATCACTATCTGTTATTCTCCGGTGTTGTTTTTCTCATTTTCGTTTACAATCTGCTTGATTTCAGTGGATTTAGAGGCGAATCGATTTCATTGACCTTCAATCCTAGCTCCGACGTCTACAAATGAAGTCGTCTCCAAGTGTAAACTTCTCCATGGAAGGTTAAACTTCTTTATGGCTAATTGTAAATGACCTAATTGTAATTAGGCCAGAGAGGGAGGCCATTGTAGAGAGAGAAAGCGCGATGGAAACGAGGGAGAGGAGAGAGAAAATGAGGGTAATTTTTTTTTACACTTTGATCCTCTTTATTTAGTGTTGTTCTGTATATATGAAAAAATGACCTAATTGCCCCTGCCACATGTAAGGTACATGATGAAAACGTTAACTTTCTAACGCCCATCGCGGTTAGGGGGCTAACTGAAAAAATTGGCAACATCAGACGGGGTTATGGGGCAAACCTTAGGCTGGGGGGACTTTGAGATTTGGTGTATACTTTGAGGAGTTTTGTTTATTTTGGCCTAACGAATTTTTAAACTACTACTGGTAACCGGATTCAAATCTTCTATCCCACTCTGTGTCCCATTAAATCTCAGCCTTATAAGTTTCCTTGTAAAAAGAAAATCAGTTAAATAACAAGGACACGTGTAAGACTAGGATTAAGTGAGACACAGAGTGTAATAGGAAGCGGGATAAAAAATTTGAAGCTTTGGTAACCATTGTCACCCTTGCAGTTAGGAAATGGCGTTGGAGATTACTTGCCTCCTGTGTCGCCTACTCAACCATTTCCTCTACCCTTTGCTCTACATCTTTCAATGGATTGGATTTTGGTTTGAATCTGAATTGAATTCAAAGGAAAATCTTGGATATAAATTTGTACAATGGATCAAATAACTTGAATTCAATTTGAATTTCATAATCTATTTATAGTGGATCGGATATGAATTTACCTATATTTGATCCGTTAAATATTATATTCGACATAAAAATAAGTAAATAACGTATTTATTATTATACACATATAGTATATACATTAATCATTAATATATGTTGGTAGTGGTATAATTTTATTTCATTTTATTCATAAAATTTAATTAATGAGAATCTCGTATCGAATCAGATATTTTTTCAGATATACTCTCTTTGTCCCGGATAAATGTTCCTAGTTGACAAAGCACAAGATTTAAGAAACGTAATTAATGATGTGATGTGTAATTTAACCATAATACCCATGAACATTAATTGAGTTACACTATTTTAAATAAGTGGGTTTCTCTAGGATGTGTTGTATTAAATGAAGTTTTAAGAGTATATTGAGGAGAATGGTAGAAAATATGTACATCAAAAGTCTTTAGGAACATTAGTTGGGACATTCCAAAATAGAAAGTAGGAACATTTATCTGGGACGGAGGGAGTATCAACTAGTAACATATTCAGATATAGACTGACGTACATTTGATCCATTGGGTTAGTGAATTGGATCTAATTGACAATATAAGGTTTTGGGTCGGATTCAGATATATCTACATCCGATCTATTAACTGTTAACAGGTCTACTTCGCTCCCTTCTCATTTCATTTTGCTACATTCACCTAAAGAGTACCAAAAATAGTACACCTAATGACATGGTACCCAAATTTAATATTGAATTTTGGTTAAATTTTTAAATCAAACATTTACCGCCTTATGGTACAGAGAATCTAGCAAAAAATTTACTTAAAATTCAACATTAAATTTGAGTATCATGTCATTAGGTGCAACGCTCTAACATTTCTCTTTTCTTTCCTCCTCGCCCATTGCCTCCATCCCATCGAATTACTAGACACTAGTATGAGATTGAACCATTACATGAGTTGGATCCACTTGACAAAAAACTACCCACTTTGATGCAGCAGTGCAATTGCTTTAACTGAAGTAAACAATTTGTTGGAGTCAAATAACCAACACGATCCTATTTGGGAGCAAGAACTTCTCCGATGTTATCTAGTGAAAAATGTAAGACATGTAGAAAAGATAAATTTTAAATAAATAAAACCTCCAATGCAAATATGTTGTGGCGGAGGAGATGTAGCATTCAAATCCCGTTTGATCATGCGTTTCAGTCAAAACACACGGATAAAATGTAGCTTATTCACAAAATTTGTGTTTCAATTTTGCGATAGAAAAAACTGCGTTTTGAAAATGCAGCTGCATTTTTAAACGCTGAAATTTCAGTTTTTTTTTCCAAAACGCAGATTTTATAACACTGATAGGAAAATAAAAACAGCGTTTTGAAGTAATATCCCATAGGCATTTATAAGAAAAAAATTACGTTTTGAAATCGTTGTATCAAACGGACTCTTAATTGGGTAGATATCCTTTACGTGATCATTTAGTTGATCTTAACTAGAGCATAAAAAATGTTTTTCCATTCTCGTCATTAAATAAATAAAATTATTAATTATTATTTTTTGTTTTATTTTTACGGCCAATTCTGGTGATGATAAAATAGTTTTGGGTTGGAGTACGTTTAGAAAGATAACTTTCTATTTTTTTGTCATACAAGAAAAAAATTTATTGTTTAAATATGTCATATAGGAAAAATTAAAGAACTCCACAGAAAATGCTCTAAGTTTCATGTGAAGTTTTATTTTTATTTGAAGGACTTTTTTCTTTCTGTGAATGATGTGCAATACTAAGAGCTCGTTTAGTGTGTTTTGGTCAAAATGTAGGGCTAAGACGCTATTTATTTGCAAAAAAAAAATGTGTTTCAATGCTGCGGCAGAAAAAGCTGCATTTTAAAATGCTGGAATTCTTAACATTTTTCCAAAATGCAGGTTTTAAATCGCTATTAAGAAAAACAAGCTACATTTTGAAGTGATATCCCAAACGCATTTAAAAGAAAAAAACTGAGTTTTGAAAAATCTACGTTTAAATACACTGTGTTTTGAAAGTACTACACCAAACAGGCTCTAAGGCCTGTTCATACGCAACTTTTTTGTGTTTCCAGATTTTGTAACTTTTTATTTTATTTTTTACTCTTGATTCGATGATCTTTCTCACTTTTTTACTAAAATTATTACCAATTAAGTTTTTTTAAAAAAGGGTGAATTTCAGGTTGGTCTCCTTTGATAAAATTTTAATCGGTTTAGACCTCTATGGCTCTATAGTTGTTTCAAACTGGAAAAAAATACTTTTATTGCAAAATGTCGGTTATGCCCTTAAAAAACACGAAACAAGCATGCGATACATCGCAATTCTAATTCGATGTATCGCAATTCAAAATTGATGCATCGCAATTCTAATTCGATGTATCGCAATTCTAAATTGATGCATCGCGATTTTCCTTAAAAATTAAAACAGACATGCGATGTATATAAGTTCCAAAATTGATGCATAACAATTCCAAAATCGATTCATTGCAATTCCAAAATTAATTCATAGCAATTTCAAAATCGATGCATCGTCTGTAATAACGATACATCGCGTGTGACAACGATGACGGAGCTGCTGTAACATAAGATGTATCCGTTCCAATTTTATTTTCATTATTATATACATACTCTCATCATCTGAGCTGTGATGGTGTATCAAAAATAAGTATATAACTATAAGTTTCATCTTGATATTGGTATGAATTTCTTGGATTGTGAAGTTGCCATTGACGCAGAAGAAGAGGGATAACACAGGGAGTTTGTTGGAACGATGGAGTTGCAGTCGCCGGAGAAGATAGCGGAATTACATGAGAAATTTAAGGAATATGATAAAACGGAGGATTTACAGATATGGATGAAAATTTTGGTAAGAAATCGCAATGAAAGGCAAAGGTGAATTTACATGAGAAATTTAAGGAAAACGGTGCTTAAAACGTTATTTCAGTTGTTACGGAGACATTTTAAGAATAATTGAGTCATATATTGTCCAAACTAGGTTTTTTCGATTTGAAATAAGTATGGGGTTTTAAACTGAATGAATAGTCAGGACCGGACCACAATTATTCCAAAAAATTACAAAAAAAAAAACAAAACAAAACAAAAGTGCATACCGAAGCGCACCCTAAGCGTTGGCCTGCCAAACGTTGTATGAATCGTGGTTACTGTTTTTTAGAATTCTGGCCCTGCAAGTGAATATTAGGCTGTTTGCGTGGGCTGGACTACCAAACACTCCCTCCGCCTCATGGTATATCCTGGGCTATTGTACAATTCTTGTAGTAACCATGGGCTGAATTCTAATGGGGCTTTTCTTTTATTTTCTTTTCACATGGTATAAAAAGCCGACATTTGCTATCGCATAACTATTGCAGTTCCATCTTTCTATGAAAATGGAAAGAATAATATGACATGAATCAAAAGTACAAGGGGTATATTTGTTATGTTTCTGCGTAGGGCCTACTCTAATTATGAGAATAGGTACGCTCCATTTGAAGTACGTGACTGAAGTTGAAAAGATGATTTTACGAGTTATATCAGTTACAATATATTAACGTATTTCAAGTGATGCGTAATTTTTAGACAATCATATCAACTTCAAGATATAATGCATTTCAAAAATAAGTAACTTTT
The DNA here is from genome assembly GCA_016624345.1 of Platycodon grandiflorus. Taxonomy (NCBI): domain Eukaryota; kingdom Viridiplantae; phylum Streptophyta; class Magnoliopsida; order Asterales; family Campanulaceae; genus Platycodon; species Platycodon grandiflorus. The sequence goes on from CM028362.1 coordinate 8,299,770, forward strand.
AGGGGTTGTTTGATAATTAGGTAAGGATAAGCATTATTATTAATTCTGATGTTATTAGTATTTATGCTATTAATCCCTACTTATATATAGGAGTTAATTTATTTATTTTTAGTGAGGGTGCTAATAATATTACCCTCTTCATTGGTATTATTAGTGAGGGGATAAGGACCTTATTCGGATAACTAGTGTTAATAATCCCGACCGCTGGCTTCAAATCTTCTATCCCACTCCCTATCACACTCAATGTCCTATTAAATCTCAGTCATACACATTTCTTTGTAAAAATTGTAAGAAGAAGATAAATTAAAATAACAAAACACGTGTAAAACTAGGATTAAGCGAGACACGGAGTGTGATAGGGAGCGGGATAGAAGATTTGAACCCCCGACCGCCTATTGCGTATCAAACGTCCGACATGTCGGCTTATTAATTTTATCCGACCTAAATCCTGATTACCAAACGACTCCTTAGTGCATTGGTCGTGAGCCAACTTTAGCAATGAGATTTGCATGTTCTTTTGAAAGTAGTGTGTGAACAACGTCGTTGTTCTTCGTGGATCTTCAAAAATACTAAAAAGTGGTTGACTGTCTAGATATTTAGTGACAAACAGCGTCTAAACACAACCATAACTTTATCTAAGTGATATTAAAAAGATATCTAGACGCCTCGAAGAAAACCTAAGAGTCTAGTTGTCGTTCAAGTAGGCCAGTTAATGGATCAGATTCGGATTGGATATGTCAAATCTAAATTCGATCTGTTAAGAAATTATTAGATTCGAATCGGATTGGATTATCTCTTGAATATTTCAAAGCTATATCAATATCCTAAGTTTTTGGATTCGAATTTTATTCGACTCTCATCAAAATATTGAATAAAAATAATATCAATGTGTCTTAAACTCAATCAAAGGTGGAAAAAAATATGAAAAATCATGTTCGACAATGTTAATAAGATATTATAGTGAGATGGGGAATTTAGATTTAGTTAAAATAATTATTATTAATGATTAAAAGCTCAATATAAGTAACTATTGTATGAATAATATTACTATATTTTTTGGTTGGGTCGAATCTAGTCGGGTTGTTAACACATCGGATCACCTTAAAATTCTAAAATTCGGTTTGTTAAGCTATCAGGCTATCGGGTTTGGATCACAATCGGATAATTAAATTAAAAAATTTCAATTCATATCCTAAAAATAACATCAGATACGGGTCAAATTCGAATCAAAATTTAATCCATTTACAAGCTTACGCTCAAGGATACAATTATGCCCGCTCCGATATCGTGTTCATGCACCTCAGAATATGCTTCTGGTAATTCTAATGGAGTTCATTATTATAGACTGGTACTACAGAATAGTTATGCGACAGAGTACAAAAAAACTATATATCTCCCTGCATGTCTTTTTCGAAAAAGTACTTTGTCAATATATACATTTTTTCTTAATTGACTACTGTTAGTAGTAAGTTTATCATTATCCAACTTAAATTGGTTACAAATACTACCTAGTTTACAATTTTGCTAAATATATTTTTTGTTAGTTTAAAAAAAATTAAGAAAATTGATAAAGTAACTATTGACAGTATTTAGTTGATTATGCAATTAGTGCTTAGTTAAGTAAATTTACTATGACCTAGTAACAACTTTAATTAAAAATATTTAAGTCATTGCAACAGCGGTTAAAGTTAAGTTAATATAAAATAGCACAAACGATTGAATCCGAGCAGATTGCTAGAAGTATACTTCTTGGATAAATTCACTATTAGAGCCCGTTTGGTGTAGCGTTTTCAAAACGCAGTATTTTGAAAATACAACGTTTCTAAAACGCGATTTTTTTCTTTATAAATGCGTTTGAGATATTATCTCAAAATGCAGCTTTTTAATCCCTAATGCGTTTTGAGAAAAAACTAGGAATTCCAGCGTTTTAAAACGCAGTTGCGTTTTAAAAACACAGCTTTTGTTTTAAAACGCAGCTTTTTCTACTGCAGCATTGAAACGCTAAGGGCCCGTTTGGTACAGCGTTTACAAAACGCAGTGTTTTAAAAACGCAGCGTTTTAAAAAACGCAGTGTTTTAAAAACGGAGGTCTTTCCTTATAAATACGTTTGGGATATCACTTCAATACGCAGCTTTTTTTTCCTAGCAACGTTTTAAAACCGCGTTTTGGGAAAAATGGGAATTCCAGCGTTTTAAAGCAGTGCGTTTTGAAAACGCTGCGTTTCCTGCCGCAGTATTGAAACACATTTTTTGTAAATAAGCTGCGTTTTATCCCTGCGTTTTGGCCAAAACGCTCGACCAAACGGGCTCTAAGTTAAGGAATAAGCTGCGTTTTGGCCAAAACGCAGCTTATTCTTTAACTTAGCGTTTCAATGCTGCGATAGAAAAAGCTGCGTTTTCAAAACGCTAAAATGCTGGAATTCTTAATTTTTTCCCAAAACGCAGATTTTAAAACGCAGTAAGGAATAAAAAACTGCATTTTGACATAATATCCCAAACGCATTTATAAAGAAAAAAACTGCGTTTTAAATAATCTGCGTTTTAGAAACGCTGACGTTTTCAAAACAATGCGTTTTGAAAACGCTACATCAAACGGGCTCTTAGAAAAAGCTAGGAATTTCAGCATTTTAAAACGTAACTGCGTTTTGAAAACGCAATGTTTTCTACCGCAGCATTGAAACGCTAAGAGCCCGTTTGTTCGTGCGTTTTGGCAAAAACACAGGGTTAAAACGCAGCTTATTCCTTAATTTAGCGTTTCAATGCTGAGGTAGAAAAAGATGCGTTTTCAAAACGCTGGAATTCCTAGTTTTTTCCCAAAACGCAGTAGAGAATAAAAAGTTACGTTTTGACATATATCCCAAACGCATTTATAAAGAAAAAAGCTGCGTTTTAAATAATCTGCGTTTTAAAAACGCTACGTTTTCAAAACACTGTATTTTGAAAACGCTACACCAAACGGGATCTAAGTTAAGGAATAAGCTGCGTTTTAACCCTGTGTTTTGGCCAAAATGCTACACCAAACGGACTCTTAATGTAACTTAACTTGGATTTGCCCAAAAGAAAAAGAAGAATGGCTACCAAGGTTCTTAAAGAATTTAACTTGGATCATCATAAACTCGATACTAAGTAAATATTTTTTTGTGAGAAATACTTTTCAAAAAAAAATAATAATTCAGGAGATAATGAGATAATTTGCGGAAGAGCTCTATTTTTTTATTTTTTTTTAAATGGAGGAATTCAAAAATTACTAATTCAGCACATGGGTTTTTGGGGAAATTTGAAGCAGCCTGACGTTGCAGGATTTGAATATTTTGACCGAATATGAGGAATTATAATAAAACCACGCGCTCTCCAAAGGCGTCGTGCCTTTGCCCATAATCCACCGCTTTCGTGATTCAGTATCACACTATCACCATCACATTATAAAACCCCACGTCGCAATGGCCCCGGAATAACGAAAGGAACGTACAAAAATTTTTGGCCCAAGTAAAGCTTCGAATCGCTTTTACAAAACCCTAACCCTAACTAGCCCCAATTGATAAATCTCCTGTTGCCTACTCAATCTCAACTAGCCCCAATTGATAAATCTCCTGTTGCCTACTCAATCTCAACTAGCCCCAATTGATAAATCTCCTGTTGCCTACTCAATCTCAAATTCCGTATTCTCGATTTCTTATACGCATGAACGAACAAACCTGAAGGAAGGGGGAATTGAATCGATCTGAACTAAGAGTTTTGGAACGGTGATTGATTGAACAATGTCTGCGATTGTGTGCGGGAAGAGATCTTTCTTCGAAGACCTTCCGACGTCGCCGACTTCTGCGTCTCCTCCTGTTACGAAGAAGCTTCGTTACTCTTCCTCGACTTCTCCGGTTCGGTTCTCTCCGTTTTCACACTCGCCGCCGGCGCTCGTCGAGCAACTCCGAGCTGTCTTCCCTGGCATGGACAAGCAGGTGCGTCTTCTCTAACTTCCGTCTCTCTGTAAAGGCCTCCCTACCTGTTTAAAAATATGTCCGTTTTCGTTTGTTGATCGTGTTTAGTGTCATTGGCAATTAAGTTTAGACTTGATAGATCTAAAATGTGAATAATTTATAGTTGTCTTCGGTAATGTTAGTTCATGAATTGTTTTGAATGTCGGATTGTGGGTTGGATTGTTAGTTATCCTGATTGGTTTTGTTTGATTACTTCCAGCTTCTTGAGAAGGCGCTAGAGGAGTGTGGCTATGATCTCAATTCTGCTATTAAGAGTCTGCACGAGCTCTGTCTTGGATATCCGGAGGGGAACTCAACTTCTGCTGGAAAATTAAGTGGTGATAACGAAGGTATTTGTCTATTTAATTGCACCCTTTAGTTGATTTAGTCAAGGTTGCATATTCTTTCACTCATTACTGTTCGAGTTTTTTGCGCTGTTGTTTGTGGTTTTTTGAATTTTTAGTGATGTAAGTTTAATTGACGTATCAGGAGCATCGAAAATGGAATCAATTAGTGTTGATAGAATTATCTGATAATGTATCAACACATGCTTGCCAGTGAAAATTTAGATATGTGGAATGTGCCGTCCATTCTTATGAGAGGTCTCTAGGACCTGTTCCAAATTGGAAATATATCTTTGCTTGCCAGAAAGAGAATGAGCATCATTTGATTTTGATCCTTGTGCGTCAAAATGGAGACTAGACTTGATTCCCCATGTCTCCCCTTAAAAAACGACTTGTTTTTGGTAAGAGATGAACGTTACGATATGTAAAGGTATTCTAGTGCATTTCACCTACCTAATCAGAATAAGTATGTTGTCAAACCTTCTCTTTTAAACTCAAGAGTGAATGTTCCCGTGCGAATGTCAGCAATCACTTTCTTTTGTTTTTTGCCACCTACCTAATCAGAATAAGTATGTTGTCAAACCTTCTCTTTTAAACTCAAGAGTGAATGTTCCCGCGCGAATGTCAGCAATCACTTTCTTTTGTTTTTTGCCCTTTAGTTTAACTGTATTATCATAAATTATTGATCCAAATTTAGGAATCCAAGATTATAAAGTTTCCACGTGGGCATCTTTACTCTTTAATTCAATTTGTATTCATTTATAGCAATACTTCATAACTTTTTTGTTCTGTGATCCGTTTCTCTATCGTTCCCATTGCTTCTTAGAGTTCCAGCTATTGTGACATTATTTCTTTGTTCATTCGGTGTCAATAGGCCTTTAGTCCATCTATCTGATGACTATTAGCTAAACAATTCCCAGGCCCCTCGAACAATAATTTCTAAAAGGATTATGCAAGTCCATGTTATTCAAAGATGGTGGTGCTATACTTGGGAAGTGTATCTGCCCCTATGCCATAGTTATTAAAGACTGAGAGGCGAGCTCAGGCGTGAACAGGCGCATGCCCCTTTTGCCTATGCCTGAGGCGGAAGGCGAGACTAGGCAACGCCAGACGGAAAAGCCACCAATGTTACGCCAAAAAAATCTGAAATAAACAAAGAACACTTCAATTCACCTCAAACCATCCTACAAATGAACTGGAAAATCACTGGCCTTATTGGGTGCAGAGGTCCGATGGTGAAATTCCGGCAAAGTTGTCAGAGCGTTGGGCGCGTGGAGTTTTTCCGGCGACGTCTGGGGAGGCAATAGCACAGACATCATTATCTCTTCTAGGGGACAATGTCTGTAGTTATTTATAAGTATGGTAACGACAGTAATTTTACAAGCTTGAATTTGTTACTGTGAATTAAAAATATGGTAATAACGGAGTGATTGGTGGGATTTAGCCTAATTTAAGTGATTGTTCAATCACGTAATCCTGCCATAGATGCACAAGCCACTGATTTAATCATGGGATGAAACTAAATGTCACAGTGTTGAACGCTTAACTGTGTTCTCTTGCTATTTGTTTTGTTTCTAGGACTTTATTTTCTCATTAATTTTCTTTTAGTTCTTTCTCCACAAGCTTGAGTATTGATTCTAGCTTGAAGTTTTATTCAAGTTTCTCTTTTTCATGTATTATAGTCAATTATAACATGCTTCGATATTTGTGTGCGTGTATATATGTATGTATTTAATTTATCTGTCCTTCATTATTGTCTTTCTAGGCTTTCCCTTGCCCACTCTTGCCTTGCCTCTTGACCACAAAAGTTACCAGTCTCCTGCATCTCGAATTTTGCCTTTAATAACTATCACCTTTGCGGGGAAGCTTGCACCTCTTGACTCTTGGGAAAATCTTTGTTATGTGATAATAGTAATTTGTCACAATAAGACGGAGTCTGAGGGGCGTATCACTGTCGAATTGTGTCTTAATTCTAAAGAATGAAATTGTTTGTAAAGCTATTTGTTCCTTTCTTTTTGAAGTGATCTTTGCCTCTTACCCTGTGCGCCAAGATTTCATAGCCCTCCATGAAAGGAAACATTGGGTCCCTTCAAACAGGGCCATAATTGCATTTGTTTTGAACTTCTGTCTTTTGGGATATAGTCTTTCAACTGATTCAAAAAATTGCAGGTGCAGCAACTAGTAACAATGATGCGGCTCCTTTGGACAGCTCATCAGCTCAAGGCAACCTTCCAAGAAATGGTGCGGAATGGGTGGAGTTGTTTGTTAGTGAAATGACAAATGCTATTAGCATTGATGATGCTAGATCCCGTGCCATGAGAGTGCTTGAGAGTTTAGAGAAATCGATTAGTGGACATACTGGTTCTGAGGCAGCCGAAAGTTTTCAGAAGGTTAGTATTAGTATTACTATGTGCATGCCAATAGATACATGTTATCATGCCATTTTTTAGTTGGGTGTTTTTGCTGTTTTTGTTGTTGATCTATAAGTGATATTGTTTGTCCAGTATGTATATCCTATTCTTACTGCAGTATATATGCATAACATTACTCAGTACTGGGAAGAAAACTTAATGGGGTGCCTTCGGTATGATTTTGTTGTTTATTATATGGGAAATGGTTAGACCTTAAGTGAAGGTACTTGATTCACGACAATAAGGGGTCAAGAAGATGTTTCTCCCTTTCTGAGGGTCATTTTATCCGGCTTAAATTCTCCCTTTCTGAGGGTCATTTTATCCGGCTTAAACAGGCTTAAATGCTCTAAATCCCTCCTCTTTTTTAATTTAGGTAGGGTTTGGGGGGGGGGGTGTTTCATACTTGCCTAATGCACTCATTCTTAAGATTGTTAGATATTCATTCGTTTCAGGCATATGCAATCTGGTAAGAAATTGAATGTAATAATTGTGTCCCCTGATTTATTGTTTCAGGAAAATATGGTTCTCAAGGAACAAATAGAAATCCTTCTTCGGGAGAATACCATCCTGAAACGTGCTGTAGCTATTCAGCACGAGCGTCAGAAGGAGTACGACGAGAGGAACCAAGAGGTGCAGCAGTTGAAGAATTTGGTATCCCAGTACCAGGAGCAGCTGAGGACGCTGGAGGTCAGGCTTTATTTTTGTTAAATTTAATAGACTGCTGATCTTTTAGCTCATTTCTAACGAGTGGGTAGAAACATTTGAAAATCTTGATCACTGGCATGCGACTCTGAAATCGTTCTTCTGGTGGAGGGTTTGTGATGAAGATGAGGTAGATGACCCCTTCTCCCATTCTCAACATTTGAAAATCTAGATCACTGGCATGTGACTCTGAAATCTTTCTTATGGGGGAGGCTTTGTGATGAAGACGAGTCCTTTTCCCAGTCCAACCTAATTCCTAGCCAACCCCCCCCCCCTCCACCAACCAAAACACACACAAACTAATTATGATAATAAATATAAATTATACTAATATTAATAAACAATAACAATAGTGGAGAAGGGGGAGGAAATAATTTGTCCCTTGGAAACTGTGAAATAAAGGTAGCCTGGTGTGGGGAAGAGATGTTATGATAATTTGAAAAGCAGAAACATCAAGATTGATGAGAAGAAAAGAAGGCCCACTTTTTGCATGCTAATGAATTTTATAATTTCTTGTCATCTTTGCAGGTGAACAACTATGCACTGACAATGCATCTGCGCCAGGCTCAGGAAAGCAACTCTATTCCTGGACGCTTCCATCCAGATGTCTTCTAATAAAAAGGCGGATTTAGCCGGATAGATCATGGAGACAAACCTCATGAACAGCGGTGCAAATCGGGTGTTTGCCTAAGAATGGTTTATATAAATTATGTGTGTTTTGTTGTAAGGTCTACATTTGCAAGTTAAAGGTAATGTAGATTGAGGTTGTGCTTGCTTCGTTATTTAAAATCTTCAATGGGTGCCTGGTTGGCTGACTAAAAGATAAGGCCTCAATCAATTTCAGTGTTGATGTTAAGAAACTTGAAGTCTAGAAGTGTTGCTTAGTAAAAATATTTCTGATAAGAGTTTCTGTTTTCTCTATTTTGTTGCTATTTACAGTGTAGTTCATGTATTAATGAGCTTCCTGAACAAATGTGTTCAAGGTTTGATTTTACAGAACTCCTGTAAGTTGTGGATACAACAAAGATTTTGGCGGATATTAATAGAAAAAAAGGTTAATGTACAATGTCATTGCTGCTTAAAATGCTTTCTCTGTCCTGTTTTATGGGTTAAGAAAAGGGTATTACTCTTTTACTCAGAATTGGAAAATGTTAATGTATTACTCACTTAATATACTTGTTTTTTGGAGATTCTAAAAATTGCTTTCAATAGTAGTCTTAACAATGTCTGGAGGATTAGAATTTTGTTCCATTTCTTATTGAGTGTCCTTTTCTTTGAAAAGGTTTTGTCCCTAAATGAGCATCGCTTTTTGCTTAAAGCTGTTAAATTTATCTTTGCGTCTATCATGTTAATGTGCACTTGCGAAGCTTTACCAAGAGCATTTATGCATACGTAGTGTAAAATGATTTGAAAGTAAATTTTTTTTTTTAAATTTTATATAGGCCAAAATACTATTTACCTCCCAAAGTATCCACCAAATTTCAGTTTGCTATCCATATTTCATTTTGTCTCATTACCGTATTCAATGTCGCCATTTGTTTCAGTTTTACCCCTGGGACGAATGGATGTTAAAAAAATTAACGGAAGTTAACATGTGCATGTCATGTGAGGGTTACTTTGGTCATTTTAATTGGGGGTGCAAAATGGGATTTGGTGCAGTTTTCTTAAATTGGTTAATGCAATTTTAGTAATAAAACTAAAACTAAACACTAAATCAATAAATATATATTATTAGTATTTAAACTAAGTGTTTAATAGAAAAATATGTCATTAATTAATTATTAGCATTTGTAGGTTGGATATTATTTTATCGTTTAGTTAATCATTTGACATTTAAGATATTTTGAATTATAAATTTTTCAAGAGAATTAAAACAAAAGAAAATAAAAATTGTTAACCACTAATATTTAAGATATTTTTAAATTATAAATTTTCTTAAAGAAATTAAAATAAAAATTGGTGCTCATTTGATATTTAAGATAATTTTAAGTTATAATTATTTTTAAAATTTTTTAAATAAATTAAAAAAAAAAGTTCATTCATGCATTTTGTCAAACACTTATGGTGCATCTTTTTTAAACTCTCTTTCAAGATACAATTTATTTATTCAAGCAACTCAACAATTAATTTCAAGTAAATACAAAAACAATTGAATTCAAGCATAAATTACATACCATTTTAGTGAGATAGTGCAATTGAGATGGCCTTATCAAAGCTAAGTCTACTGTTAACTGTATTATCATCAAAACTCAAACCATCTATTAATTCTTACAAGTCAAAATACCCATTTGAAATGAAATATTCTTGATGATGATTTCTTTATCTCATCTAACTGGGATCCAAAATTGTTAATTTCTTCAAGCACTTGTTTCGCTGATTTTAAATGGGTGTCATTTCAAATCCCCTTTTTGTTGCCATTTTGCTTTCATGGGTTTGTCCCCTGTTCAATTCAGGTCAAATTCGAGCAGGATTATGCCGTATAGATTCTGGAGGAAGCTCTTAAAGATAAAGATTGGTTAGTGTCAATTAGAAGAAAAATCTATGAAAACCCAGAACTCCGATTCGAAGAACACAACTCCAGTGCTCTAATTCGCAGAGAACTTGACAAGCTCGGCAATCCTTACACTTACCCACTTGCCAAAATCGGTCTGGTTGCCCAAATTGGGACTGGTTCTCCATCGGTTGTTTGCTCTTCGAGCTGACATGGATGTTATTCCTTTACAGGTATCATTACTTCCTTATTTAACTTTTCAAAACAAATTTTATCTACATCGAAAGCCACAGCTAAAATAGACTTAGCCTTATTCAAAGGCGGGTGGATTCATGCCTTTGTCTCTCTTCCTGCTTCAAGCTGTGTAGGCAAATACCTTGGGTGAAAGCTTAAGTTAAAGAAGAAAGCCCCGATCGATCTAGAAGATTAAGGACTGCCTGCATCAAACTTCTTGTCCAACCCTTCATCAGTAGAGTGACTTTCTTTAACTCTCTCATTTCCAAAGCTGAGAAGGCAACCCTACCCCCCACCCCCATAACAAAGAATCGATTGCATCAACAGATCTGTCTTTGGTGAAGAATTTGAAGGTTTTGAATTTGAAGGCAATGACGAATCTGGAGAGAGGAAAGAGAAACAGAAGGAAGTTTGTCGTTGGAAAAATTAGAAGGCTTTATTAAAAAAAAAATCATTTGAAAAGAAAGAGAAAACTTTATTTAAGAAATAACGAACCAAATACAACTATTAGAAGGCAATATAGTAACTTTCAGATTTTACTTGTCATGTGCTCCAACTTCCGTTAATTGTTTTAACGTCCGTTCGTTCTAGAGGTAAAACTGGAACAAATGGCAACATTGGATACGGTAATGGGACAAAATGAAATATGGGTAGCAAACTGAAATTTGGTAAATACTTTGAGGGGTAAATAGTATTTTGGCCTTTTATATATTTAGAAAGTATTGACTCAATATGATTTTGCATTTCTTTAGGTTGAGTTTTCAATACTGAGGGGGTATGTTATAAGGTAGGAACAACTGTAAATCTTATACTGAAAGAAGAAACTAAAGAGGAGGGAGGGCGGAATATGTACGTGTGAATTCATATACAGGAGATGCAAAAGAGGGCGCAATCTTGTAGTATTATTTTCCTCTAAAGATTTTCTGTAGAGGAGCAGTTTTATTTACCCGATGGCTAGTGCCGTGATACAAGAAGATGAAAAGGAAAATGAACATAAGAAGAGGAAAAGAAGTTGAGGGCGGGGGGTAGAGGCAGACTGGAAGGAAACATTCTTTTTTTCATATTTTTTTTTTCTAGAGACTTTTTGATGTTTTTCTCTAATTTTTTTTTATCTCTTTTAATTATTAATTTATAGATTATCGACTAAATAGGCAAATGTTATCCTTACAATGACAAATTGTCACTGATTGAAACCAAGTTAGTTCATCGTCTCAAGAAGAAAAGTAACACTTTACACATTATTGTGTATTTTAATAATCAACCATAAGTCAAATGATTGTAATATATATATATATATATATATTTTTTTTTCAATTAGTATTTTTGCTTTAAAAAAATATTTTTATAGTGAAAGATTCAAAAACTAATTTTCGAATGAAGTAGAACTATGAGATTAATAATAAAGCGATTGCCTAATGGTATGTTAAGCGTGTTTCAAGCGTGAATTAGATGGGTGTAAGCGCGTCACACCACATCTTTTTGGTTCCCATCCATTAAAACCTTTTCTTCCGCCCTCCTCCAGTTCTCTCTCGAACCAGTAACGAATATAAAACGCACTCCAAAATAGAAAAATGAAAAAGATCAAACACTTGGTCTGCATCTTCTTCTTCTTCTTCGATTAGTAGTACCAAGAACCTTGTCAGTTGTCAATGGCGACGGCGGCCACAGCTTTTTCTCTCCTCCCTTCTTCCATTTCCTTCACTCCGGAACGTTCCAATTATCCACTCCCTCCGAGCACTTCTGCTTCTGCATCGTCATCGGCACCTTCTTCCGCTTTCTTCACCGGCGGTACCCGTTTATTGGCTCAGAAGAGCTTCCCTTCTCTCTCCACTTATTCGTTTCATCAATATAAGAAGAAATCAACTGGGAAGCGCTTTGTGGTGTCCGCTGCAGCTGATTATTACTCTACTCTTGGAGTTCCCAAATCTGCTACTGTTAAGGATATCAAGGCCGCTTATCGAAAGTTAGCTCGCCAGGTACTCTTATTTTATTAGGGTTTTTCACTTCTTGTTTCGTTAATTGGTTGGCATTGTTGTTTCTCCATGTGGTTGTTATACTTTGTTGGAACCTTTAAGCAATTCAGTTCTAGTGTTAGTTTGAGTTTGCAATTTTCTTGTCAATTTAGCATGAGAGAAGGACAACGGTCCCTAAATCATTATACTTGAGAGAAGGACAACGGTCCCTAAATCATTATAGGATTTTGGAATGCAGATTTGCATATTGAGTATGAAACTAAATGCATGCCCTTCTGTTAAAATGCTGGTTTCTGAAAATGCCGTCAATTTAGTGGAATGACTATATTGATGTAGCGTCCTCCTGTAAATTTGTCCTATGACATTTCGGCTAATATGTTTTCTGGAAATCTGTCATTCCTTCTCTTTCAGAATCTGGAAGAAGGCATTGGCATCGTTTCCATAAAATGTGCTGGGTGAGAATAAAGTAATTATGATCTTTCCAACCTCGCGTTCGTCCTATTACATTTCCTTTGATGGGTCTGGGAATTATAAAATGACGAGTAGTAGGTGGTGTCAAAAGTAAAATAACAGAAAAAATAAATGGCAAATAATAGATTACATTCCCTCAGCCTCTCTTTTGCCTCTAACCCTAAAAGAGAGAGGAATGCTGGACTCTTTCTGGGTCTTGGAGACGAGGGAATAGAATTGGAAATTAAGTTGAAACTGAAAGCGAATAGGAAAGTTGTGGTAGAAATGCAAATAATTATGAAAATGATTGATTTCTCCGATTTTTAAGCATAAAGCTACCTAAGTTTGCTGGGAATATCGAGTTGACTTAAAGTCATCAAAATCTCAAGTATATGCCTGTAGGCCTTTTTTTGGCCAACTTCACTAATACAAATTAACAAGGAAAACTTGAGCCTTTTGGTATCTCTTTTTTTGTGCGGTTCTTCTGGACTACTGAATTCCAAGGTTTTGAAGGCCAGAAAGGAACTGATGTTTTCAATTTTTCCTTGGCCGCTGCATTTTATTCCTTTATAGTCAAAATTCAAGAATCTCCTCACCTTGGCTCCTCGTTGCTTAACCCGAGAACAGAAGCTTAATGAACTTTTCATTGGTTTATAATACCTCATGTTCTCCTAATCAGAAAGTATATTCTGAATGTGAAGAACTAAATCACATGGAAAGGCTACTTAAGAACAGAGAAAGAGGTTGCAATTGATTACTCTTTGGTTATATTTCAGAGTTTCATTACAGATGTCTTTGATAAAAAAGAAGAAGAAGAAGTGAATATCGAGCATCAATATAACCACAGAAGTCTTGCTCAGATCCCTGCTCAACATATGGGATTTAATTCTTTTCCTTTTCAAACTTTCTGTTATGATGCAATAAACAATAACTTTCATTTTAACTTCTATAATTATGGGCATGCTTCTTTAGGTTCCATATTAATTGGTTTAATTTGGTTGTAGAGGAGTTTTAAACTGTGTCCAATTGATTTCCGGCCCTTGGTTAAACTGTGTAATGTCATGTCATATGGTATTTGATCAATTATGTACCTTCATATATATGTAGACATATGCTTGCCCACATTTGTGCAATTTGGAAAGATGATGATTAGGCTTCTTTTTTGATGTAATCTGTTTAATTTGACTTTGACTTTTAAGTGGTATCTTGATTGTGATAGTAACTGGATATGTGCTTTCTTAATGTTTATTGTTTATCCCAGTGTTGCTTATAAATACTTTTATTCCAGTCTTGAAATTGGAGGCTGCTTCTGTCTGCTTTAACCGGTTCTCTCTTGTTTAAGGAGGCATTTGTCTACTCTGGAAGCAAATCTGCAAATGTTAGCTTGCTTTTCTTCCGAAAATTTCTTTTTGGGCATTGTAATATTGGTTTCTATTTCGTCTGATTAAATGCTACTATAAGTGCCAACTTGTAACCACTGATGCAATGAACTGATGAACTGCTATTATTTGAAACAATCTAACCCGAATGGGTTGGGTTATAGAAAAAAGCACTTTATTGCTAATGGAGTAGTGCTTGCTTTACCTTTTCCTCATTACTCCTCGCATCTTACCTTTTGTCTTATTGTTTAGTATCACCCAGATGTCAACAAGCAACCAGGAGCAACCGAAAAGTTCAAGGAGATCAGTGCTGCTTATGAGGTATGTAGGGGAATGAACAGTCTTACTACAATCTTGAGTTCCTTGTTTCTTTGTTATTTTATTGACTACTATTAACTAAAGACCTCTTAGCTAGTGATTCTGGAAACTAAATATGGTAAGGAATCCCCTCCTCCCCAATTTCATTGTTATTTTGCTTTTATAAAAACAATTAATCTATGAATTTATTGTTTTGCAGATCATTTTATGGCTGTCATGACTTTACAAAATATTTTTAGCTGCCTATTATACTATAGAATCTTTCACTTGGTCATTTTAATTTCTCTGACTCCAAATGGTTCCATTCTTTCATTTCAATATTTTATCCTTCTGCTACATGCTATAGAGCAATTGATCTTCACTGTCTGATCTCTGATGTTCCTACTTCCTATAGACAATCTGTAGTTCTCTCAATTTATTTCTCTTTACTTCTGCTACATAACGACTGTTGGGGTCCTCACCGTAATGCTCTTATTACCTCACAAATCAAAGCATGTGTTGTAGGCTTAGAGCATGCTTAACTGGTTATATCCTTATTTCTCGTCACCTTCATTCTCAACATTATACGCACTTCTCTTTTAGTCGTACTTGCCTGTAGTTCTCTACTATAGAAATCCAGGTTATCTCATTTTAGGTGAATCTGTTTAGTCATTGTAGTCTCGTGCAGTCTGAGACTACAGTTGTTTTTTTCAGACTTGTATGATAATTAGAATCTTTTTCTAACTTGCTTGAAGTACATGACATAACTGTTTTGCATATTTTATGTATTTTGAATTCTGAATTATAACATTGTCAGGTACTATCAGATGATAAGAAAAGGGCTTTGTATGATCAGTATGGTGAAGCTGGACTCAACAGTTCAGTAGGGGGACAAGCTGGTGCTTACACGGTACTCATAAATCATAATTAATCTCATTGATCTTTCATTTTTCTTTTACGTAAAAAGTGTGAGAAAAATTGTCTTTTTGAAGTAGAACTTCTTCCCTATCTATAATGTCCTTGCTTAGATACTTGTGTCCATTTATATTTGACCAGGTCTACTTTCCTTGTCAATCACACTTTTAAATTTACATGTTGGTTGAATGTTCAACGAGGAATACAAGAGACGGCCTTTTTATTTCTCTTTGTCTTGTTTAGACTAAATGCTGTTCAACTTGATTTCACAAAATAATTTGGAAGATCAATGTATTTATTTGTCCAATTATGGATTTGGGCCATTTTTTTTTTCAAGGGTGTATCAATATGAAAAGTGGGATTTCTTTTCTTGGATAAAAAGAGATAGAAAAAGTTCTTAATGGTATAGGGATCACAGTCTAATTCATCCACGACTCATGTCCATGAACCATAGATTGCAAACATGCACCCAACAGTTACATGATTATATCATTATATGATGCTCACAATGTTCTCAATCTCTGTTTTTGAATCTGATTTCTTTGCAGACAAATCCTTTTGATCTCTTCGAGACATTCTTTGGTCCTACTATGGGTGGTTTTGCTGGTATGGATGCAGCTGGGTTTGGGACACGTCGTCGTAGTACTGTTAATAAAGGCGAAGATTTACGGTGAGTCAGATTTGGTAGGGATAATTTAGTAATATAGTTTGACTGCATAACTACTTCTATTTTGTGCTAATGCTAAATCGCACGAACATGGTTTTTCCTCTAAGAGGAGAAGGACAACATAAGTCATTGTGGAGCTTCCTTCAATCCGGGTATTAATGGGCATGACGGGTTTGAGTTTGCACCCCAAGATTCGGATGCATATTCTGATGTTGAGGGAGAGTTTGGTTGGGATTCGCGGGAAGATAATGATGATAGTTTAATTGAAAATCTTAGACATGGGGCTGGATTGTTCGATTGATGGTGAGGTTCCACTGTCCACTATCGATTATAACGACGTGGAGGTTGAATCTGCGTGGGAGGATGAGGACGAGGGCGAGGACGAGGATGGATTGCTGATTGAAAATTTTGGCAAGAATTTAACTATTCTTCTTCTTGTCGAGATAAGTTTCAAGCAGAGCAGCCAGTGTTGGAGGATGAGGGCCACTGTGACTGACTTGCCTCTTGTCGAGAACATTTCAGAATGGCTAACATCCGGGTTCCAGCGGTCTGTTTATCGAATTGGAAAAGCATCCTTCGCATTCCGAGAAGTGCGGGTTTTTGCTTTGTTCCACATTTTGTTCAAGAGGGGAGGGAATAGAGATTCTGCTATATCCATCGAGCCACTTGGGGGAGGGAATGGAGATATCCTGATCACTTTTCTCACATGGGGGTCAAGTTGGTGAGTCTGTCGTTGGTTGAGGGAGAGTGTGTCATTATCCAATCATAAGAGAGACAGAGGGTTCATAGAAATGCTTAGGTTGGTGTCCTCTGTTAATTTTGGAGAGCCGCGACCTAGGATGAGCGGTGGTGTTGGTTCCTTTGTTTCGTCAGGAGGATCCTGAGTTGATTTGGTTAGGGTGTTGGTAGTTTCCGTAAGACGCGTCTTGTCTTAGAGCTGGTCCGCAATTGGAAGGCAGATCTTGGTTGTTAGTCCGTGTCTTGTTTTGGTTTCTTTTTGGTAGTGTCTTCTCATTCTGGTTGTAAAGGTGAAGTCCTTAGTCACTTCTGGGTTTCCCTATCTATGATATTTACTTTTTCTAAAAAAAAGAAACCTGAAATAATGGTTAGTTTTGGAGTGGCTCATAAAATGCTTGAATCATGAAACTACTAATGAAAGCGAAATGTGGATTAATTCGTTAACGTTTATAAGCAGTTACAGAGTTCATGGCTACTTCTCTCTATGAATTGGCAAGTCTGTTGTCTTACAATCTGCAGTTTTTATGTTTCATATTGAAATCTCATTGAGTCTTTTGGGTGCTCAAAAAACTAATGGAGTTGGTTCATGATGCTTAATGCCTTTCAGTTACGACATGACACTAGAATTTTCAGCGGCTATATTTGGAGCAGAGAAAGAATTTGAACTCTCCCACCTTGAAACCTGTGAATCCTGCACTGGAACTGGAGCAAAGATAGGCTCCAAGATGAGAATATGCTCAACATGCGGTGGCAGAGGTCAAGTGATGCGGACAGAGCAAACTCCTTTTGGCTTATTTTCACAGGTAACTTAATACAACTTGTCCCTCGTTAATGTGTTTATTTTTGATCACTTTCACCTAATGACTCCCTATTTGTAAACTAGTCACAGTGTAATGATTTGTGGAATTTGGGTAAGGTGCTAAAGTAGAGTATAGACTGAGAAATAGGTGTGTAAGCTGATATCCTAACTCTGATAAAAAAAATAGGTACCCTTTCTTGTCACTAAATTGCATAAAGATACAGGACAAAACCAAAGTGCATATATTATTTGATCTGTCACTGTGTTAGGAAATGCCTCTTAATTTGGAGAGGGGCTGAATAAGATATACCCTGCTCACACATGGAGAAATAAACAAGTTAAAACAAAGTGCAACTTGCACTTCTGGGTGGGTGGGTTTTGGATTTGAACGCTGACTTTAGGAAGCAAATCTTTTGCATTTGCTATTATCTTAGCATATCGCATTTTGGCACTCAAATCACGAAATGTTTTAGTACACCAGAATACCAGAACACTCAATTTGGCAAAACCAAGTTCCTACTTTCTCCCTGAGTTTGCCATATATCAGGAGCTGCGCAATACGAGATAATCTAACTAGCTCTGCACTATGTATATATATATTTTTTCATATGACGAGCTTGAGAAATCATCACCTCAAGTGTATGGTTATTAAGCTCAAATATTACCCATCAATTGACTTCAGTCATCACAGGGACAATACTGGCTGAGAAATATATTTATGAGGAGACACAATGGCAGTCAAAGAACAGGGTGCATGTCAAGGTCTCTCATGCAAGCCTTACATAATGATTCTAGGGGCCGTCTAGGGTTTTCCTGAGCTTCTCAAAGTGGGCTTTTGCTGATGCTAGGTCATTTCAAGCGATACTAGTGCAAGGGAAATGAACAAAGGCAGCTTGCCTGCTGAGTTATTCACATGAGATTTCAGGCTGGAAACGGATGTATCCGTGCTGACCCTTAGGTTGGGAAACATATGTGGCTTGCTATATATATATATATATATATATATATATATATATATATATATATATATATATATAGAGAGAGAGAGAGAGAGAGAGAGAGAGAGATGTAACTTTCCCCACACCAATAGCTAATGGCCTGGTGTCAGATGTGCTTCTGTTGAAAGCTTAAGTTTCTAACAAGTTGCCAGTATTAAACGCAAACAAGGGCCACGGCAGGCAACCCATCTACACTAGAAGTGTCAAACTAAAGACGGGTCGAAAGGCAGCCCTAAGACAATTGCCAGCACCCACCAAAATGAAGAGCAATCAATAGGATGCCAACAAACTACTGCAGAATCAGGGAAAATATCCCGTCTAAGCATTTTCACATTTCAAGTGGAAGTTCCTCAATTTGGAAGTTCTTCTGTTTATTATCTCCAGATGCTCCGCGTGACGCAATGGGTGAAGTCATCCTCTGCTTTTTGCTAACTAAATTTGAGAACCCCGGATCATGCAGATAAGGAAGCATCCACTGTACTTCGCTTCAACTAGGCATTACCTAAAAGAGCAATCATGGTCCCCCATAATCCCCTGGCCACCTCACAGCGTAATAACATATGATTAACTGATTCCCTTTCTCACTTGCTTTCAGAGCATCAGCCACTTACTATGGTCCCCCATAATCCCGTGGCCACCTCACAGCGTAATAACAGGTGGTTAACTGATTCTGTGTCTCACTCGCTTTCAGAGCATCACCCACTTACTATATCTTCCGTTTCCGTCTCAAGTTCTCAACAATCAATATGATTTCACAAGCTTCTATTAAAGAGAAGTACCTTAAAGAGATTGAAAGGAAAACTTGGGAAGTTAGAATTTATAAGCAATTTGATTATCGGATGCGAAGAGTACGCGTTGTCTCTTCACCTAGCTTGTTCACAACCAGTTATTGACTAAATCGTAGAAACTAATTATGGTTTCCAATTGAAAAATAAAGTGGTCTTTCGTTGTGGGATTATCTTTCTTACAGTTGTCCAGTGTCGGGGAATAGGCTGCGAGACATTTATGGAAGTACCAATACAAGGTGAGATGAGTAACTCAGTATCTTCTGTAAATGAGAGAAGATGTTAGCTTAGCCCTATTTGGTAATTCTTGAAATACATTTCTTTCTGCTGAAGGAGCATTTAGTGACCTGTGGAGGAATTCATCTTTCTATGAAAAGGAAGCAGCATCTCATAAAAAAACTTGACTGCATCAATAGTGTTTCAGATGAGTACGCAGTTCACATAATATCTGCCAATGCAATTTAGAAGAGCCGAAGCCATAGCTTCTTCTTTTCCCTTGGTCCTCCCAACCCACCAAGCTGAAGGCGAAAAGTTCTTTGTGTTGTAAGTGCAGGTGGAAAACCATTTTTCGAGAGTTAGTAAAACCCAATTGCAAAGTTCAGGTGCTTAAAGGACAGGTAGGTACACAAATTGAATATGGCCTTTGAGAAGATGGTAATGGTTTATGCTAACTGGGGGCAGGTTCAGTTGCTGAGATGGATATCCATTGTGTACTGAGAAGATTGCTATGACACTAATGTACTAGAATTCAAAGCATCGGTTTACGTGAATGATTATAGGCATTACAAGGATAATTTGAGACCATGTAACAGTTGTGATTCTGCAAAAGGAGTTGTTGGTGAGCTTTATTCTTAACATTTTATGGGCTATTAATGTAATGATGTGACACATCCTAGGTTTCACAGGTTATTGATATTTTGATCAATTTTGTGATAGCTAATACTTTAGGAGGTAAGTGGCTCGCAAGAGTCCAGAGGTATGCCCCTAGGGGGTGCCTTCTGAGGGGTTTGTTGATGAAGTAGCTAGCATTACACTTTATTAGTCTATGGATCGGCTGGAAAAAGGAAGTAGGGTGAGGACCAAGTCAAAGCAAAGGGGGAGAGGGAATTAGCGTGGGACCCTTTCTCGCAGGATGTCATAGCAACACCATTGTCAGAGCTAACCTTCGTCAATGAGTGAGATCTCTTATAGGAAAGATCTCCTGCCTAATGACTTGAACCGACCAGCATATATAGTGATCGGTTGTCACTATCGTCAATATGTGGCAACAACTGATTGGTTGATGTATTAGCTCATGACACGTGTCGCTTGGGGGGGGGGGAGTGTTGTCATCTTCAACTCTCGTTCCTGGCGAATGCTAAGGTCACATGTGCCCCAGGAAGGCCTATGGTAACGTTCTCCTGTTCTCAGCCACCGGTCCAAAACCCCCATGGTTCCCAGGTTCAATGTGCTCTTGTAATCCTTTCGCACTCGGAGGGTTGCCCCTCCTGGGGTCTCACGGTAAAGTTCTTCATGTCTTCCTGTGGAGGGATTGCAGGGAAGGGGACCGTTGGCTCAGTTGTTTGGTACTTGGTTCTGGTTACCTCCTTCCATGTGGTTTATCGGGAGTATTCCGTAGGCGGAATACTTCCTAGCTTTACCAGAGTCCGCCGCGCTGTATTAGTAGGGGACTCTCCCTCATGGTGGGTCCCTTGCAAGTGCCTGTTGGTGAGATGACATGTCTACGTTGACTGGAGGGGAAACATTAGTCTCATTCCACATCATTTATCCTTAAATAATCTTTGCAAGTGCAGCTTTATTTACAAGACAGGCATTATTTACCTATATTTTTATACAACATATTGTTAAGAGGAGATTATATTGGTCAACTCTTCCTATCTTTGTTGTGGCTTCAGGTTTCTGTATGCCCAAGTTGTGGCGGGAATGGGGAAATGATCTCTGAATACTGTCGAAAGTGCTCCGGTGAAGGACGTATTCGTGTGAAGAAAGATATCAAAGTCAAAATTCCTCCTGGAGTGAACAAGGGCAGTATTCTGAGGGTTGCTGGAGAAGGTGATGCTGGACCCAAGGGGTATGTGAATGAGCTTAAAGTCTACATCTTTAAAGCTCCTACTGGGGTGCAGTTATATATCCGACTAAAATTCTGGATCTCTAATCCTTTTATAAAATTTCAAAGTAGTGTCTATAGTGTATTGCTTTATTAGTCATCATTATTGTTTATCTGCTCTCATCCTTTCCCCATGCTTTGTTTCTTCTGAAATATATTATCTTTTGTACAGAGACTTTTTGGGCGCTAAGATCCAAAGCCGGGAGGGTTTTTTCTTTTCTTTGCAATACTTGGAAGAACGTAATCGTGATTCCTGGATGTGATCTTTAAAAGTAAATGTGCCCTTTGGTTCATAAAAGAGGCAGTCAGAAAAGTGTTCCCAGTTGGAAATCAATGTAATAGTTCGAGGCCTTTTGGTCCTGTCTTTAAAGAGTCAGGTTTATTCCAACTAATAGGCCCCACACAGGGAATAAGTTGTGTGAAAAAAAAAACCTACTCCAGATCTATGAACAAACTCGGGATTCGTGGTCAAAATGAGACGCAGTTCTTGGTATTTTACATCTGCTTGTTATCAACATTAATTAGACTACCGCTGATATCTGCTATCTCTGGTTGAAGTTGGCTGATATCCTTTACGTAGATAACAATATTAATTAGACTACCACTGATATATATTAGGTAGATTCAGTATGTGATTTTTCAGCCTCTACAAGATGTCCCTAATATATATATGTAATGGCCACACATGTCTGAGTTAAAAGAACCTGGTATATGTTCATCCTAATTGGCATTCTTACTTCCTGCGAAGAATACTGTTAATGTATTATATTTGTAAGTAAATTACATTGGTTAGTTTGTCAATTGACTTCTTCTTTTATTTGACAGAGGCCCGCCTGGAGATCTTTACGTCTATCTTGATGTTGAGGAAATACCAGAGATTCAAAGGGATGGCATAAATCTAAGTTCAACCATTTCAATTACATATCTCGATGCCATCTTGGGGACTGTTGCAAAGGTGATTACTTTTTCATTATAACTAGTATTCCCTCCGTCCCAAAATGTTATGAAACAAATTGGACACTCATTTGGGACGGAGGTAGTATTTGTTAGGTAAAATTTGTTTGCATGGTTCAAAGTTCGGCCAAGTTACCGAATTCGATCCAAGATTCAGTAAATCGGTTGAGTAGCACTTAAACCTTGACTCGTGAAAACTTGGCATAAACTCGGCTGAGTTAATGAGTTGAAACACAGAAACTCAGAAGAAATTCATGAATCAAATGAAGGGGATCAACTTACGAGTTGAAGATCCGTTATCAACATTGACATACCCTCCCTAGATCTGGAAGTTCCTTTCTACCCTAGTTCTGTAAGTTCCTTCTTCTCCTGCAGTGTTATTGTGTTTATTGCAGCTTCTATCTTTCCTCCTTTTGCTGGCGTCTATCTTACCTCCTTCCTCAGCATCAGTTTCTCCTTCTCAGTCTCTCCTTCTCTGGTGATATCTGTGTAACTCGTCTGAGTTGGCCATCATGATTTTGTGTGCTTTTAGGTGTGTAAATTACTGATTATACGGATTCCTTTTTTGTTGGGCAAGTGCACGCATAAGTAGGAAGCTTCTCTCTCTCTCTCTCTCTCTCTCTCTCTCTCTCTCTCTCCTTTTTCTCTTTTCTGGATTTAACTAGGAGTACTATGTTTTTTTTTCTTCTTCTTGTTCCTATTTATGCATCGGGAATTTGTGACATTTTTGTGGAGTATTATTTAACTTTACTTGTAACTCGATTCAGCCTTATTTAAATGTTGTATAAAAAACACCAGCCTATTATCACTTGAAATAATAGACTTTCTTTTTTCCTTTTGTGAATCTTATTGTTCATCATATTGAGCATGATGTTAAAAATTCGAACATTTTTCTTTCAATTCTTTTGTCTTCTAAGTATGATTTTGTTACGTATCACCCGAAACCGAATTCAAAACTGAGCTGCCGAAACTGCGCCTTTGAACCATGTTGTGTAGCGTATTGTTTGAGATCTCATGATTTTTGTTGGGGTTTTTATGCGTGATTTTTGTTGGGGTTTTTATGTTTTATTCCACCTATGGTCTTTTAAGCAGGTGAAGACAGTCGAGGGAATTACTGAACTTCAGATCCCTCCAGGTACTCAACCTGGGGATGTACTTGTCTTGGCAAGGAAAGGTGCACCAAAACTAAATAGACCATCAATTCGCGGTGATCATTTATTCACAATCAAAGTTAGTATACCAAAACGCGTCAGGTATGATATTGGTCAAGTCTTTTGATATAGTTTTGTTATAACAGAAAAATTTCTTCTCTTTGTTCAACTAACTAGCTCTACAAGTTACTAAAATCACTTTCACATACTTTTGATCTTCTTTTCCTAGTCAATAATTTTCCCGTGTAATGCAATATAGAGTTACTCCTTATCCTAAATGAAGGGGCATCCACTGAGAATTTATCTAGTATATGGAAAGGAAAATGTGATTTTGATCTCCATTGAATTTGTATCTGTTGACTATTTGGGTAGTTTGTCTATGACCTACGACATGTCCGTCACATGGTTTGGGTAACCTTAGTTGAGAGTCGTCTCTGGTTTAAAATGGAGATGAATTGAAGGATATTTGATATACTCGGCCCAAACCCCAAAGAGAAATGACCTCGTAGGAAATGAACAAGGAGTACTTCTATATTGGTGCTAGTGGTTTATTTCTGCCCACGTGGGAGTGGGACCAGGAGAATGCTTTGAATTCAAAGTTATCATCAGGGTCCCATCCTTGTGTGTGGGGAATTGCAACACAAGCACCAATGCAAATGCTCACATGTTGTATCCAAACAAAGAAGGCTATTTTTGGACATGACAAAAGTACCTGAAAATTGAAATTGTTACTTTGATATCTGGTGAATTTGATTGAGCTTACTATCATTACAAAAGAAGTCAAAATTAAGCATTCCAATCTTAAGAAATTGTGCAATATTCATAATGCAAGTGACGCTTAGCATTGACAATTGACATGGAATTTGTGGGATCCTGGATTTTGATTCTGTGGCATAAATATCATCATTTATGGAGGATCACAGGAAACTTTCAAACATGCATTTGTTCACATTTCATTGTTATGAAGTCCCTTGTATAATTTGTGACTTGTCTCCTAGTTTACTTCAAGCTTGAACT
The DNA here is from genome assembly GCA_016624345.1 of Platycodon grandiflorus. NCBI lineage: Eukaryota > Viridiplantae > Streptophyta > Magnoliopsida > Asterales > Campanulaceae > Platycodon > Platycodon grandiflorus. The sequence goes on from CM028362.1 coordinate 8,324,152, forward strand.
ATTAGTTTATTTGCATCCTTATTGGGCTTGTGACACTTCAATGATCATGGTTCACCAACAGACTTGTTTTTATATTTTGGTGTGGTTGGCCCACTTTTCTGAGCTTTCTTGGATAGGAGAAATTATATGGAGTTATGTGGTGTTGTTATGGGCAGTTGCCTAATTGGCTTGGCCTCTTTGTGATACTGTCTCTCACTCTTGCTTTGTAAGTATGATTACTTTCCTCCAGAACTAAATTTAAGCCGTTATTATTTCATTTGCACAAAAAAGAAAAAGAGGACCAATAAACATGAAGCCATTCCCCATCCCTTTTGAGTCCTTTTATGTGTTGTAGAATTGCATGCTTTGAGGAGGGAAAAAAGATCTTGTGCAATTTCTAAATTTCATTTAGTCACCCTTTTGTTCTCACTTTCTGTTTCTCTTCTAGTGGCAAGGAGCGTGAACTACTTGAAGAGCTTGCTTCTCTTAATCCAGCTATCAGCAGCCGTTCTCAACCTCGCCCTAAAGTTCAGCAAGCTGGTCAGTAGTGGTTCCTTATAATGAACAGTCTTTCTGATTTTCTTTGATATTTGCTTCGTCCATTCCACTCTCAAAGAGTTCTCTTTTCTTTTCAGATTGTTCCATTCAAAGAGTATATTTCAAAATTAAGGATACAATTTTCTTGATGTTCTAATTTTACCTCGTTAATCAAAGCTAGTTATTTATTTCTTAAATATTTTGGGAATCTTTTGAGTGGAATTGAGGGAGTAGTATTGAACCTTTTATTTTTATACTCCCTCCGTCCCGGATAAATGTTCCCAGTGGATAAAACACAAGAATTAAGAAACATAATTAATGATGTGCCGTAAAATGTGTTCTGACCATAATACCCATGAACATTAATTGAGTTCAACTATTTTAAATAATTGAGTTTCTTTGGGATGTGTTATATTAAATGAAGCTTTAAGGGTATATTAGGAAGAATGGTAGAGAATAGGTAAATTAAAAGTCTTTAGGAACATTAGTTGGGACATCTCAAAATAGAAAGTAGGAACATTTATCCGGGACAGAGGGAGTATATATTTTGCATGAAAGTTGTCATCTATTTCTATATGCAAGAATATTAGCCATCTTAATTGCATACTAAAATTCCTGCTTTATCTATGCAACTCAACTCAACTCAAAAAAGCCTTCTTGGGGTCTGTTACAACTTACAAGGATCATTTTACGCTATTAACTCTATTTGGATCTCATCTAAAAGTTTAAGTTGTTAAAGTCATAAAGAAGGGCCGACAATATGTATCAAGCGAAGCCCCTCGTTGCCCTGATCACAAAAAATGGGTGAACCGCTATCTTTCTTTTATTCAAAGGTGGGACTATCGATTCATTAGTAAAAAACCTTCTTACGGTACCACCGCTTTCGGAATAGAGATTGAAGGATATCATTTTCTTTCGGGGAAGAGGGATTGAATCTCTCTCTGGGGGTCTGACACACTCCCCCTACTTTGACCTGCTCACGTGGAATAATAAACAGAGGTCCCTCAATAGGGACTTCACAATCCAAACAGGATGGCAACATGCCCACTCACCATATCGCGGAAAAAAAATGTAAGCACGATGACTTAGAGAGCCAAGACCTAGCCAAACCAGAGCTTTATATCAAGCTTGACACAAAGCAACTTCCTTCCAACTTTTCTCCTCCTATACTAGTACGAGTCTTCTTTAGCATCTTCATTGGCATTGGTGGTACTATTCCTTCTAATGGGCACATTTATTACTTTGTGTTGTATGTTTCCGGGCGATCTTAAGCTATTTTCCCTACTTTTACCTTCTAGTCTACTTAACCATCTCTTGAATGTGCTAAATTCGATAATTGTCTCTTCTACCTCACACCCGTATTACGTTCTCATCTCTGCCACATTCATTTCCGTCACTGCTTAATTGCCTGACAATCTGTACATACAGGAAATCTGACGGGTTTCTCCTTCAAAATTACAATTCTCTGCAAGTTAAACTAATATATTTTGGTTTTGCAGCTAAAGAAAAAGAAACCCAGATGGATTCTGTGACCGAGGAAAAGGATCAGTCAGAAGAGCAAGAAGACACGTGGAAGAAGTTGAAAGATTTTGCTGGGTAATATTCTTCTCAGCTCTTTTCCCTGTTAGATTTAGATGATTGAGCTTGTATATGGGCTGGTTTAATGGTTTTCAACTTAAGATTCTGAATAATTAGTTGTGTGCATAAGTTTTCGAACACCCCCAAATCCTCCAAATACACCCCCCATCAAATATTACAATAATGCCATTAGAAAATCTGACCTAATTGCCCTTAGTGGAACACACCTAGTGGTGTTCGGTAGGCTCTAGTCGAACACCCCTAAAGGTGTTCGGTCAGTGCCGAACACCACTAAGGGTGTTCGGTCAACTAGGGCCGAATGACCACCTTCTCAATTTCTTCCCTCCCATTCCCTCTCTCTTTGTTCGACACTCCCCCACGACTCTTATCCTCCCTGGGTTATCATCAGACTAGTAGAAAAATGAGAAGAGGATGAAAAGAATCAACCGCAAGGGCTAGTTGTGATGAAGACGAGGAGACCGGCGTGGGTGATTGAAGCGGTGCCCAGTGGAAGAGGACGGGTCTCGCAGCAGCAACAGTCGGCAGGAGGAGATTGGTGGATGGAGGAGAAGAAAGTGAGCACTGTTTGCTTGTACGCGGTACCAAATGATCAGAACAAGGTGGGGGGAGGGAGGGAGGAGGAGGTGGTGGTTGTAGTGGCGTTGACGGTAGTTCCCGGAGTAGGGAATCAGGTTCTATAAAAGAGAGAGAACAGAGAGGAATCAAATCAGAACCATGAACAGCATCATTCGCTTCCTTCCTTTTCGATTACTATAGGTCAATAGGTAGAGAAGAATCCAATGTCAACCACATGCAATAGAAGGACGTTCATGGAGTTGGCGATTCTTCCTTCTTGATTGAGAGCATAGCCTTCCCCTCTTCATCTGATCGAGAAGGGAAAGAAATGTCTAAAAAGAGAATGCGAAGAATTGGCAAGCATTAGGGAGGGGGGTTTTGATTTTGGGAAAAATGTTAGGAGGGGTAAAATAGAGAAATAGGGAGGTGTAGTTAGTTTTAGGAAGGTTGAAAATGTTTGGGGGTGGTATACTTGAAAAATGGGTGTATGGGGGTCACACCCCAAAATGAGGTTTGCTATTCACACCCCCAACTTGTGTGAGTACACCCTTTTTCTAAGTACACCACCCCCAAACATTTTCAACCTCCCTAATACTAACTACACCTCCCTATTTCTCTATTTTACCCCTCCTTTTTCCCCAAATCAAAACCAATGAGACCAAATATGCGAACTCCTTGAACAACAGAATTGCTGAAACCCATACCAAATCAATGAGACTGAATATTTGATGCAAACTCCTTGAACAACAGAATTGCATATTGGAATTAATGTCTCAGGTGAAATTAGTTTTCACTGCTACTAATTTCACCTGAAACATTCAATTCCAATCTGTAATGCAATTCTGTTGTTCAAGGAGTTTGCATCAAAACTAATTTCACCTGAAACATCCAATTCCAATCTGTAATGAGATTCTGTTGTTCAAGGAGTTTGCATCAAATATTCGGTCTCATTGATTTGGTATGGGTTTCAGCAACTCAGGAAGCTGTCTTGACATTCTTTCTCTCTCTCTCTCTCTCTCTCTCTCATTTGGTATGTTACATATGTAATGTAGTTTTTTGTTTGCCCTCTAAATGCATGCAATTCGTGGTCTTTTGGAGAATCATTTTCCCTTGCATCTCTCTCTCTCTCTCTCTCTCTCTCTCTCTCTCTCTCTCGCATTTGGTATTTTACCATGTAATGTAGTTTTTCCTTCACCCTCTAAATGCCGTGGTCTTTTGGAGAATCATTTTCCCTTGCATAGGTGTCTCCTTATTTATTAATGTTCCGCATTTTGTCCTGAAAACTATGGTCTTGCAGGTCTGTTGCAAATGGAGCTCTAAAATGGTTTAAAGACAACTTCTAGTTAGCTGTTTCCACAATGTGCATGTTAATAATACCTTTTCCTCAAGTGCCACCATAGAGGCCATTTTCTGCCCCCGAAAGGGTCGCACAAAGGATTATTTAGTCTGTTACTCTGCCGTCTTTACCATTGAAGAAATGAAGTTACGTCCTCGATGAATATTCTTTAATTGTTTTCACCCTTGTAAATTCTAGCATATGGCTTGTTCAAATAGTCACCTCTTCAAAGAGGATTTATTTGTTTGCCATAAAGAGGTTAGGATGGCAAACTGATTGCTTTTGATTACTGATGTAAACAATTTTTATACATCCAGAAATATGCAAAACTCAAAATAGTTACTCAGTCATGTGTAACCTTTACCATTTTCTAGAGGGTAGTTTCCTGGGAAAGTTTAAGAAAATGCAGAGGGATCTGTTTGTTCATTGTTCCAGTATCACACATGAAATTTTCTTTCGAAGTTCTTGTAATCGTATCCAACCAGACATCTCACAGTTAGATGAACTATAATAGATACAACCATCACTCATTGCGACTTTCCTTGATCAAAAGCAAGATGGCTACAACAACTGGGGCAGATATCATTGCAAGAGCTTGTACAATGTTTGGCCTTGTTATCTCAGGCAAGAGTACACTTCCGTACTTTATTGCTGCTGCACCCAGAACGGAACCAGCTCCTAGCTTAAGCAAGTATTTCAGATCCTCCTGTATGATGAAAGAACAATAATCAGTCAAGAGTGTCCGGAAGCCTAGAAAGCAAAATCACGATCAAATATTGATCCAACATAAAGATAATGATAAACTAATACTATTTCTTCAGCAAGGATTTTAATCACGAACTTTAGTTATGCACCACTTCCTGATGCAACAGATAGTTGGGAATGGGCCTTGTCTAGCCAGTACAATTGCGGGTCTCAGTTTGCCTATATCATCTAGGCATGCAGTATGTGCCCCTGCAAATCATCTTCTTCCTTTTTCTTTTTGACTTTGCAGCCCCGGAGATCTTGGTTGATGAAATTATTTAGTAAAATGAAACCCAATTCTTCATGAACATTTCGGGATAGAGCAGTTAGTGTGATATAAATGGACTACCCTCGTTATCTAAATGAGCTTCCAAGGAGCCAGATTGTTCGATAAAAAGGCCACCCACACCCCTTTCCCATATAATTGTACCCAAAAGAAAGGGGGATCTCAATTGACATTTGCAATAAGTTTGAAAATGATTTTGGATGAATGCACCTGTGGTAAATGACATGTTATCACCCTCCTATCACCCTGCCAATGTTAATTGAACTGACCTGGTGCTAGAATGGAATTCTAAGGCCACTCACAGCTTCGTGGATACAAATTCATTCCCATTCCCTATACGTACCCAAAGGTGGGTTCTGGTAGGGGAATCCCTAATGAAGTTGCTAATCAATACCCAAAGGTGGGTTCTGGTAGGGGAATCCCTAATGAAGTTGCCAATCAATCCAACGTAACAGATCACTCACATTGAGTTCAAAGAGGTCTTGCTTCTATATGATATTTTACATCCCGGGGACTACGTATAATTTTGCTATTACAACAGGTCATCCATTCAGATAATCTGCTTAAATGTTCACCAAATTATAGATTTTCTCCAATGCTGTCTAATGGAACGACCTTATAGAAACATGCAAGGCAGGGATGACAGAGGAGAGCTGACCTTGGATGTGGAGGCTGGATCGGGATCTTCTGTATTCAAATTAACTTGCTTGTCTTGGGATTTTGAAGCTAAAATAACAAGGGACCTAGTAGGGGACATTGTAGGGAAGATATTTGCAACTCCAAAGGCAACTGTCCTGGAAATCATCGCCTTCTCTGTAGGAGTTGATCGTGGAAGAGTAGATGCCGAGGAGCATATTCTGGGAACTTGGGCCGCCATCGCTGATGTTGCTGCTGCCACTGCCATATCCTTAAATTTTTACTACCACAGCAAGCAGTACAAATCACTTTGAAAATAAAATAAAAAATTGCAAGTCCTGGAACCCAAAAACATTCTACAATGGTATTTTTAATTGAGTTAAAAGAATCAGTACATTACATTTGAAACAACATTGTTGTACACCATTGAAAACGAACGGAGAATTTTCATGGAGAGGATCGGAAAATAAATTAAGAAACTAACGCACGCTTAATCTAATAAGCTACAAAATGAACCCCATAACCGAAACCCCTTTCAGGGAAAAACTGCAACTGTGCGATTTTGATATTGCTGAAACGAGGCTTCTTACAATTACTTCATATTAAGAAACACAAACACAGCAGAAACAGTTAATGCTCTGAGTACGAAAATCAAATACTCCCAAGCATATCCACAACTAAATCTTTTAAATTAGGAGAACAATGAAAGACCCAACAAAATTAGTGGAGTAAAACAGAAAATGTAGAAAGTTACCAAATGTGTCCAATTCTAAGGAATTTGAGGGAGGTAGAGAGCTCGCGGGAGCTTTCCACTAGGTAGAACGAAGAGGAAGTTAGAGCAAGTTTCTTCAACAGGCAAAGCTAGCACTAGCAGTAAATTATACCAGATAGATGCAGCAGAGAGACCCAAAGACTCTCTCTCTCTCTCTCTCTCTCTCTCTCTATATATATATATATATATATATATATATATATATATATATATACCCTTTACACGAGTGATTGCGGGGGTTTCGGGGATTAAATTTGGGGATTTAATCACACAGTATTTCCCTTTTGTACGGCTTTTGAGTAAGTTATTCTTAAGAAAGTTCATTTTTAATAGACTAAGGCAAGGGATGACAATTTTGAAATATTCTAACCGAATTGAATTGAAATAGACGGTTACTAACTGATTTGATTGGATATAAGACGGGTAAAGGAAAATAATCAAATTCAAAAATTGAGGAATGATTCAGATATGATATAACTAATAACCGCCTCATTCCTAGGAATGGTTTGGATATGGTATAACTAGTACCCATTCCCCGAATCGTGTATTACTAAGTGTAAATTTCATATTTGTACATACTTATATTTACCAAATTAGTCTAACTATATGTATTAGTATGTAAATTTTAACATCTCATCCTTGAAAATTAAGGCTTCTGAAGTTTGGAAGAACTATGATTGATTTGAAATTTTGGAGTGTTTCTTTAAAATTTGAAGTTATTTTTGTTTTAAGTCTTTTTTTCTTGATCGGTTTTGTAACTTGTTAGTGGCTTTAAATATTCTCTCTTTTAGATACTAGTAGCTTCCTCTTTATCACTATTACTTTTTTTACAATTATTATAAACAAAAACTTAATATTTGAAAATTTGATTATTAAATCGCAATATCAAACACACTCTTAGACTTTTGAGAAAGATTATTGTATTTCTATACTTATAATCTTATGAAGTTCTTGTAACTTGTGGTTGTTTGCAATATACACATATTTATGTACTTTATTATTTAGACATGTTAGTTTCAATAACTTGATTATAATTAAGTTTTAATATCAGTATTCTAAAAGAAAGTCTAGGCACGCGCTTAGGCGCCACCCAGACACCTAAAAACCGACCACTAATTTATTTCTTTTAAAAAGCTTTGACTCGAAATAACGTTGTTTTAGGTCTTTTTAATATATAAAAAATTAATTTAGATTATTTGGTCATATTTATATAGCTACAACATGTGTTATGGATCTATGGTGTATTGAATTATTGATTATTGTTGTGTTGTTTTGAACTTTGATTTAATATTTAGATTATTTGCCTATTTGGTGATATTTACTATTAGTATATTTGAAGGTGTAATGCTTGTTAATTAGATTATATTAAAAAAATAATTCTAAAATTAGGGTAATTATGCTTTTCTAATCCCCGCCTAGGCCTGATGACTACCTAACAATTTTTAAAACATTGGATTTTATATAGAAATATCGTATATTTATCAATCTTTTGAACTTGATTTGTTGTATTTTCTATAAATTTATTTCTTGAATAATTTACTAACGTTCATCGTTAGATTATATCTACCTATACAACAATATTTTTAATTTAATGAAAGATGTTTAATAGATGAAGAAATTTAAACAATTCTCCATGGGCATTTTCGATTAACCGTTACCTGTGGGAATAGATATGATGGTAGAAACTAATATTCCGATGGAAAATGTGGTAGGTATAGGGAATGAAATTTAATTGAGAAAGTGGTGGGTATTAAGTATAACCGCCCATGAATCATCCCATTGTCATTTCTATTAATGTATTTCTTTACTAATGTATTAAAAAGTAGAATCACACCATATTAGCAAAATAACGTGTCACAACGGTCTCACCAAATATGTTCTTAAAGTTTAAGTTATACATTTTCTATTTTTTTTTCAATTTCGTTCTTTTATTTTGAAAGTACGTTATTTCTAGCTATCATGAAAAAAAAAATTACTCCAAGTTGAAATATATATATATATATATATATATATATGAAAATTCTATTGCAAAAAGTCTTTTTAAATGTGACTCGTTATTTTTGTTGGGTGAGGGGAATATTATTTTTCGTACTCCCTCCGTTTCATTCGAAAATTCCATATTTGAAAATTTTAGTAGTTAAGAAATGTATTAGTATTATTAGAGTAGATTATAATTACAAAAATACTTGAGCATAGCTAAGATGCTTATAGCATAAATGAAGGTTAAACTTTAGTAGTTATAAAGATTGTAGAAATAGTTTTTAATAGTGGGCTCTTCGAGTAAATATCCTAAAATAAAATAAGGAATTTGTTGCATGAAAAAAATAAAAATAGAAATAACAACAAACTCTACACATGCTTACTTGTTGGAATAATAATAAACCTCTCAAATGTTTTAATATTTCGAATATTTTTTGGAGCATAATGACGAAAATATTGGTTTTTATCTCTAAGCTAATGGTTTTTGTGACTCAAATTAGTTAAGGCCCAATTCAGGTTTAAGTATCTAGTCATGTACAAGTGAATTTTTTACGGAAAATTGTTGGCCGGTTCACTTTAAAAAAAATTTATTCTCTCCAATTAACTCTTTTTTTTAACTGCTAAAAGACACTTTCATAAAATTGTTCCTAAAATACCCCGCAATAACATATACAGTAGCTTCTTTCTAAAATTTCTCCGGTGAATCTTCCTTTATTCATAAATTTTTTTTGGTGAATCTCCCTTCCTAAAATTTTTCCGGTGAATCTCTGTTTGAGGCATCGCGATGATAAAATTAGGCATCGCAATTGGGCCTAGTCCTAAAATTTCTCTAGTGAATTTTACTTACTAAAATTTCTCCGATAAATCTTCCTTTGGGATGATGGAATTAGGCATTGTGTATGGAGTACTAAAATTTCTCTATTGAATTTTACTTACTAAAATTTATCTGTAAATATTCATTTGGCTACATCGCGATGATAAAATTAGGCATCGCGATGATGGAATTAGGCATTGCAATTGAGCATTGGGATGATGAAATTTCTCCGGTAAATCTTTATTAATGACATAATTGTCTTTTTGCCTCAAAAATACCTTTTTCTAATTTTTAAAAAGTATGATAAACTGGAGCAATTATAAATATTTAAAAAAGAACCAATATGTAATTCACCCATTTTTTTTTAGTAAAACATTTGTCACCATATAGTCGTTGTACTTACTTGTCAGGTTGGGTGTCGAGTGTGTTTTGCTTCTATATAATATGGGTAAAGCTTAACCAAAATGTGTCAATCTAAGCAAACAAGCTAATTAACTTCTCAAACTCTTTCTCAATTTGACAGATTCAATTATGAATTATATAATTATTTGGTCTTTTTTTTTTTACAAAAATTATGTGTTTAGTTTCACCTCATTAAAAAAATTTATTTTAATCACTCAATTTATATTTCTTTGTAAGATTTCCAAACTACCCTTCACTCCATTAAAATAGTAACTCACTTAAAAACAAAACAGAGTATCCAACCTGTAGTTATTCACTAGTCAATGGCCGGCTCCGAAGATAACAATATCCCTTCCGTTATTATTCATCGTCTTCCCTAATTCAGTTTCTCCGTCGACGCCTGGCTCCAACCCCGATTCCTCCCCCTCGAATTAACCGACTCCGACCCATTATTTCTAATCCATGTGTCATCCGCTGGCGTCCTTATCTCTGTCAGGCTTTCCCCGGTCACAATCGAGACCTTGGACAAGTACCAATCGTTGGAGTGTGTGGTGGGGTCCAGCGCCGGAATTGATCACATCAACTTAGCTGACTGTCGCCGTCGCGACATCAAAGTCACCAGCGACAATGCTCTCCCTCTCTCTGTATCTCCAATGTCGCCGACGCGGCATCAAACCTTCTTTACCCACACTATTTTTCTCTCTTTAGTTCGTCCAACACCACCTCGTGACTCTCGCCCTGAGTTTTTTCATATACTAACTCTTCAATTCATCGCTCTCTTGTCATCCTCTCCCTCTCTTTGTATCTCCAATGGCGTCCATACACCTCTCTCATTCCCTCCTATCCTCCTTTATCAATGCTTACTTCTTAATCTCACACAAAACCCCCAACAATTCTCTTTCCACCGATCATCATCTCATCGTCAATTTCCTGGCATCTCAAGATCCTCTCTTTTATCATCCACCCAATTGAAAACTACTCACAACAATTTTCATTTTCTAATATTTTCTTCCATGAATTGGATGTTATATAAACACTTGATGTGGTTAGGGCTGGAACAGTAGGCAGTCAGGGAGGAGAGGAGGGAGCAAGCCATTGCAGTGGTTGTGGATGTGGTTAGTGTTTATATCAGTGGAGGAGGTGGAGGGAGATGGAGTTACGCCGGAGTTATGGTAGAAGTCCTTCTTGGTGTACAATTTGTTACAATTGTATGTGTGGCATATATCATAAACATGGTTTAAAGCCTCTTCTTTCTCTGCAGAAACTACCATGGTCTTCAGGGTTGACACTCTGGACCCGACTGCACCGAGAGGCTGAACTTGGGAAAGGTAATCTAAGAGGCCTTGGACAAAGCAAGAAGCAACTCGCTGAAATGATGTTCCAAAAACTAGGGCATCTGCTCGCAGCTCAGAGACTAGCATCAAGGCGAGGCATGTGCTTTATCACGACAGGCCACAGCCTCAGCACAAGCAATGAGTAATTTACACATGGAAAAGGGATTTTTATTTAACCCCAAATAAATAGGATAATTTAGTAATTTACACATGAAAATTAAGGCAGCAAGGGTACTTTGAAAAATATTAGACGGAAATTATAACGGTAACGACTGAAAGGAGAATCTCACAAGGAAATGTAAATCGAGTGATCAGAATGAATTTTTTTGATGAGGAGGGACCATACGCATAGTTTTTGCAAAATAGTGAGACCAAATAATTATATAATTCTTCAACTATCTATGAATTTGTGATTACTACTTTGTTCATCTCACTATAAATCATAGTTAGTAAAATACGGGACGTGTATAATATGTTAAAAAAAACGTACAAGTTCTATATGATTTTTTTTAAGTTGTGGCGAAAAAATTTGGCATTAGAATACATAAACGATAAAAATACTTTTATATGCTTATATGGATATAATACGAATATGATTGAAGTGTACGGGATTTAAAATATGTCATATTCTGTATGAAATTCTTTATATTTTTATCATTTTTAGGTTTAAATATCTTAATAGTTTTACATTTATACACTCTCAAAACTATTAATGACATCACTTTTACCATATTACCCTTATTTTTTTCTTCTACTTTAATTATGGACCACATACAAATGAGTATTAAAGGAAACGACACACAATACCAATATTAATAATTAAGTCAATTATTTTTTCTTAATCCGTATGCCAGGTCAAAAAAGACAATAATTAAGGGATGGGGGGAGTATATATTAGTTGGGCCATTAAAAAAAATTAGTTGGGTCATAAAAAATTGCTTAGATCGAGGCCTATATAATATTAATTTTTTAAAATTAAAATTAATAAAATCATACTTGCGTTCAATTATGTGTTCTAAGAAAGATTTAATACATATACATTGAAAATGAGATTTTGAAAAAAACTTAATTTTGAAGACCCTATTGATGATTTTGCTTCTCAAAATACAAGAAGATCTAGATTTTCTTAATAATTATTTGATACTTATTTTTTCTTGTATGTTTATAGCTTTTACATTTTTTTTAATACATTGATGGATGAAAAGTGAAAAATTATTTCTGTAAAATTCTTATTTTTATATTTTTATGAGGGCCTCATTTTTCCTTTTGGCCATGGGCCCTCAAAAGTTCAAGGCCGGCCCTGGTAACTACTGTTTAATTTAACTCAAAAAATTATATTTACAAGACGTGACAGTAATATAGTAAGCTTCGAATTCATGATCCAAAAGTAGGATATACTAACATTTGATACTCATTAATTATGGCGAGTGACGCTATTTACACCACCATTTTCTATTAATATACCCATCTTTCTAATACACTTAGTATAAAAATTTTACACCAACATAATCTCTAAATACATCACTCCACGTTTCCTTTTTTACCCCCTTCCTAAATAATTCATTTTTCTAAACCTAACCCTCCCACACACACATGGACGCAGCCTCCCCTTACCCTCCCTTCATTCTTCTTCCCTTCCCCTTCCCCTCCCCATTCTGGCAGCCTCCCCTCTCCCCCTCATTCCCTCTTTTTTCTTTTTCTTCACTCTAAAACTAACCCCCCCCACACACGACAGGAAACACCCCCTTTCCCTCATGGCAGCCTCCCCCTCATCTCCCTCATTCTCCCTTCTTCTTCTCTTTTCTCTTTGAAACCCTTAAAAAAAAATTCGGTCTTTTTTTGTTCAAGACTGGGCTACCGAACAACCAGGGTTGTTTGGTAGCCCAGTCCCGAACAAAAAATCATCGAATTTTTTTCAAGAGGGTGGATTTGAGAGAGGGGAAAAAGGAGAGAAGGGATCGGGGAGGGGAAGAAGGAAAGAAAGGGAAAAAAATGGGGGGACAATATACCAGATTTGAAAAAAAGGAAAGGGCAAGGGGGTTATTGGGTTGCCGGAAAGGGGGTTGCCGGGAGGGAGAGAGGGAGAGATGGGGGAGGGGGGAAGAAGAAGAAGAAGAAGGAAAGAAAAAAAAAGGGTAAAATGAATCTTTTTAAACAATGATACTTTTGTAATTAATTTTTAAGAGATGTATTAATAGTTAATGGTGGTACAAATAACGCCACTCAAATATGACTTAACAAGTGAATATAAAGCTATTACGTAATGCTTGCTACATGTGTGTCTCCAAGGCTACGTTGTACTCACGTGACCTAGTGACTTGGTATGTGATATTGTATTTTCAATTTATGTTGATCTCACTAGTTTTCTCTTTATCTAACTCTTACTTTTTTTTACAAGCATTACAAATAAAAATTCTAAAACTCAAAATCAAAACACTAAATCACAATAACAAAAACAACCTAAATAAAGTGAGTAATTATTTTTTCCCACTATTTATTATTCTTGGGCTAATCTAAAAGGTAACTTCCTTGGGCTTAGATTTTTCAGAAAAAATTTAAAAATTGTTTAATACTACTAATAAATTTAAGAATAATAACATATTCATAAGAATTGTTGCAGAAGTTTAGTACTCCCCCGTTCCTAAATTATTGTTGTGTTTAATTTTTAAAGTTAAATGGAGTGTTTTTAAATATAAATTTAGCGTATATTTTTTTCAAAATCATAAAATACTTAATTTATATTACAAGAAAAGTACTACGAATTACGTGTTTTATAATTTTAAAAAAATTTAAAAATATATATTAAATTTGTGTTTGAAAAATAGTTTGTTTAACTAAAAAAAAAAAAATAATAATTTAGGCACGGATTGAGTACTAGTTAAAAAGGAAAAAGAATAATGCCAAATGATTTTATTCAAGTAGACTTTCTATCACGGCACGGGGGCCAATTAGGGTGAATCGTAGCCCAGACCAAAACACACCAACCCCAATAAGAGGCTATCCATCCCGGTAACTCAACTCAACTCAACACACCACTTAACCGCCGGTATGGTGTTGGATAATTAACACAGCTCGCACTTTCACCCCTAAATCCTGAAACCCCAACCCTCGTCATCCCTAATTCTCATCCGGAATCGATCGATCGATCCACCCGGGGAATTCGAATTAATCCTTCGATTCCTTCAATTCTCAGTTTTACTCAGAACAGATCATTTTTGTGGTGAAATCAATCGATAATCAAGATGGTGTTGGCACAGTTAGGGGGGAGCATATCGCGTGCTCTCCAGCAGATGAGCAATGCCACCATCATTGACGAGAAGGTTCTCAATGAATGCCTTAACGAGATCACCCGTGCCCTCCTTCAGTCCGATGTTCAGTTCAAGCTCGTCCGCGATATGCAGACCAATATTAAGAGGATCGTCAATCTCGATGATCTCGCTGCCGGACACAACAAGCGTAAAATCATTCAACAGGTATTCCTTTCATTCTGATACGTTTCTCTGCATAGATTGCATATCGAAGAAATTGGCTTGGATTGAAGTTCTAATTTTATATTTTTTGTTGTTTTCTATCGGAAGGACGGAGAAATAAACCCTATCCAAAATTTATGTTTAATTAGACTTGTTTAATGGGAAGATTTCTGCTTCCCTATGCTATGAATGGTCAGACTTTTTGGCAGTATATGTACGAAATCAGACTTTTGATGAATGTTATTGGATAATGAAATTAGTATAGTAGAAATTCTGCCTATTGGTGAAGAAAACTCTGTGTTGAATTCGTTATGCAGCCACTTCTTCATTCTTACTCATTTACCTTTTTTTGTTGGGATAGTAAATGTTTGTAATTGCACTGGTGCCTGGCATGCCTACAAGTATTCACTCTGAAGTTGATGGTCTGTGGCCATTTGCTTAGTTTATTGTTGACATTGCGTTTAATCAATTTACATACATTGTTTCAAGTGTGGTTTCCCATTCTACATGTGGAGTTTGAAACAAACAATGAAGACTCCTTTCTTAAAACAACTTATACTCCCTCCGTCCCTAAATTATTGTCTTGTTCGACCGACACACGGATTAAGAAAAAACAATTGACTTGATTATTAATATTGGTATAGTGTGTAGTTTCCTTTAATGTCCATGTGCACGTGGGCCATAATTAAAGTAGGATGAAAAAGTATGGGTAAAATGATAAAATTGTTGTCTTACGAAGGAAACTTTCAAACAAGACGATTATTTTGGGACGGACTAAAAAGGAAAGCAAGACAATAATTTAGGGACGGAGGGAGTATAATTTTCTTTTGAGAACGATAAAAAGACAACGAGAAACAAGGGGATAGCAATATCAACCTAAGTCATAGAGAGCTTGGTTGTTCTTAGAAATCACTTGCTAGTTTCCGTAGTAGATTAATAGGCCTTCAAATAAGGCAGACTGCACTAGCTAAAGAGTGAAGTCTATGTTTGAGAGAGAGAGAGAGATATTGGGAGAGAGAGAGAGAGATATTGGGAGAGAGAGAGAGAGAGATATTGGGAGAGAGAGAGAGAGAGATATTGGGAGAGAGAGAGAGAGAGATATTGGGAGAGAGAGAGAGAGTTGGGAGAGAGAGAGAGAGATATTGGGAGAGAGAGAGAGAGATATTGGGAGAGAGAGAGAGAGTTGGGAGAGAGAGAGAGAGATATTGGGAGAGAGAGAGATATTGGGAGAGAGAGAGAGAGTTTGGAGAGAGAGAGAGATATTGGGAGAGAGAGAGAGAGAGAGATATTGGGAGAGAGAGAGAGAGAGATATTGGCAGAGAGAGAGATATTGGGAGAGAGAGAGAGAGATATTGGGAGAGATATTGGCAGAGAGATATTGGCAGAGAGAGAGAGAGATATTGGGAGAGAGAGAGAGAGAGATATTGGCAGAGAGAGAGATATTGGCAGAGAGAGAGATATTGGCAGAGTTTGGTCCTTTGTAATACCAAAAATCATGTCAAAAAATAAATGGCGTCCCTCCGTCCTAAAATTATTGTCTTGTTTGACCCGGGACACGGATTAAGAAAAAACAATTGCCTTAATTATTAATATTGACATAGTGTGTAATTTCCTTTAATGACCATACACATGTGGCCCATAATTAAAATAGGAAGAAAAAATAAGAGTAAAATGGTAAAAGTGTTGTCCTAAAAAGGAAACTCTCAAACAAGACAATTATTTTAAGATGGACAAAAAAGGAAAGCAAGACAATAATTTTGGGACGGAGGGAGTAGAAGGAAAGATGGGCGAGCAATTGGTATTTGGGTCAGTGCCTTTAGCTAACTGTTTTATTTCGCGTGCATTGAATTTGAATGATCTTGTGTTTTAAGGAATCCTTAGTCCTATGTCATACGAAGACTCAAGTCCGGAAAAGGTAAAAGGAAAGATTGGCAAACAATTGGTATATGGGCCAGTGCCTTGACCTAACTGTTTTATTTCATGTACACTGAATTTGAACGATCTTGTGTTTTAATAAGTTTATTGGTGCACCTGTAAGAATGCAAGCACCCAATAGTTGGCTGGGTGTTATTTGTTGATTTAGTGGAGATTTGGAGGAGGTTGAGCAGGGTTATATTTTCTTGCTAACTAAAATACTTCCCCCACATTTCTGAGTGATGTAATGAAATCATCTAAATCTAATTTACAAGCGTGGGCCACTTTCAGTGACCCAAAATTTAGTTTGAGAATTTCCCCAAACAATGTTCATTCTCTTTCTATAGTAGTACAGATAACTGCCTTTTTTGTGTAATTTTTTTTTATTAATGTAACTTTCATTTAATATCCTCCCAATTTGGGCTCGCGCCTAGGAATAATATTCTGGGATTTGTTATTCCCTCGTCTGCCCTTGAAGTTAAGTGAGCCTCCCGTCTTTGCATTGTATCAACTGCCATTGTCTTACAAAGATCAATAGGGATGTTGTTCTCTTGATACCCCTGTACTATTTTATGAGGTTCTCATTGATTCCAGGCCATATTCAACGAGCTCTGCAAAATGTTGGATCCTGGCAAGCCTTCCTTTACACCCAAGAAAGGGAAAACAAGTGTTGTCATGTTTGTGGGTCTGCAAGGTACTTTTTCCATCTCTGATGGACATTCTATTTAAAATTTATGTTGTATCTGAAAAATACCTTTGTTATGAAACTGGAGTTTGTGATCGGCGCATTGATGCATATCATACTCTTCAATTATGTTTAGAATTCTATCTTCTAAGTAGACTTTGGTCTGCTTTCTCTTGTCTTTTGAGGTTTTACTGATAAATGCATTTTTAATGTGCATAATACTAGGGTCTGGTAAGACGACAACATGTACAAAGTATGCATATTATCACCAGAAGAAGGGCTGGAAACCAGCTCTGGTGTGCGCAGATACATTTAGAGCTGGTGCTTTTGATCAGTTGAAGCAGAATGCAACTAAAGCTAAAATTCCATTTTATGGAAGGTACATTGGCTCCCAATCTATTGAACTTTCATCTTATTCTGAAGTATTATCCGATTCAGAAGCCAAATAGTCTTTATATCAAGGGATTATGTGGATGGTGTCTCAAATAGCTGAGAAAATTGTTTTAAGTTTGAGCTAGCAAAGAGGAAGAGAGAGGAAAAACAACAGGCCTTTTTGAATGGACTCTCTGGCAAGTGGTGGAGCTGTTATGATGATCAACGGATCTTAGAGAGACTGATTCTTTGGGCAGTTTTTTTCAGGGAGAATCTCAAAATTTCACTTTTAGTTCAGGGTGGATCTGAATTGTCCTGAAGCTCCTGATTAACATCATAATCATTTCATAGTTTGCTGTTTGTGTGTAAATTCAGATACACGGTGAATTGACTTCCCATGAGATTTCATTCCTCTTATATGATTCAAATTTTCTTTTATTCGACCCTTATCTTTTATGTAAACTGGGAGTGATGCGTGTATGGAATCTTTCATTGTTTTTACTTCTAAGGAGCTCCTCCCAGGAAAAAATAAAAGATTTTATGGGTCTTAGGTGATCAATGTAATAGCCCTGAGAGATTGATTCTGCTACCTTATTTAAAAATTTTCATTTAGCATTAAACGCTTGTTATTCTTAACACCCTCCCCCCTTCCCTTTTGGCTACAGCTACATGGAGTCAGATCCTGTAAAAATTGCTGTGGAAGGTGTAGAAAGATTCAAGAAGGAAAATTGTGATCTTATTATTGTCGATACCAGTGGTCGGCACAAACAGGAAGCAGCGCTCTTTGAAGAAATGCGTCAAGTTTCTGAAGCAACAGTATATTCCTGATACTATATGTTCGTGTTCTCTTTTTTACTTTTATTAGAGATGCTAAACTTTATGCTTGAATCTTCCAGAAACCAGATCTTGTTATCTTTGTTATGGATAGCAGTATTGGTCAAGCTGCATTTGATCAAGCTCAAGCATTCAAGGAAAGCGTTGCAGTTGGAGCCGTGATTGTCACTAAGATGGATGGTCATGCAAAGGGAGGCGGCGCTCTTAGTGCGTAAGTATTTTTCTCTTGGTGCTGTGGTTGTAGCATTATATGCTTGCTGGCACACTAGAGGGACATTGATCTTGTTTCCTGCTATGGCTACTAAAAACTCTGTCTTCAGTTCTTGAAACTGATGTTTGCTTTATTGGTTACTTGTGGAATATGAGATTTCACGGTTATCATCTTTTGATCTAGTGTAGCATAGTATTAAGGGGTTTCCACACTTAGTGTACACCTTTAGCTGTAAGCTCAACGACCAAGAAATACCACTCATAGTAATTTGATGTCATTATCTAGGGTCTCTAATTGATGATGGAGAGGGGTGGTTGGATATAATGTTAATCAAAGACAGTTTGGGTTAAGTTGAAAAAAGCATTTGGAGTCTCGTGTGATTGAAAAATTCCTCAAATTTTGAATGGAAATTCTACTGGATAGCTAGTAGACCAGCTCTATTTCATGGTTTGGAGTGCTGGGCAATTAGCAACTCCGTGTTAAAAATGAATGTAATAGATATTAAAACGTTCATATGGATGTATTGTAAAACTAGAAATGAGAACATTCAAATTGATGTCATGAACAAATTTGAGTGGTGGCAGCAGTCCCTTTAGGTGATAAATTGGGAGAAAAGTGCCTTAGGTGGTTTTTTCATGGACGTGATTTTCTATTTTGAAGAAATAGTTTTTGGAAGAAAGTGAAGGACTTTGTATGCAAAAGAAAATATTATTTATTTTTTATATATTTTGTTGTTGAGAAAATGTCTGACTGAAGTCATATGCTGCTGGAATTTATGAAGTTCGTGTTCAATTTCAGTTTCTCTAGCATAGTAACAAGTTTGGCTGTCAAAACATTGTGGACTAACTCTTATGGTGATTATCTTTCACTTCTGTGCAGAGTTGCAGCAACAAAAAGTCCTGTCATTTTTATTGGTACTGGAGAACATATGGACGAATTTGAAATTTTCGATGTTAAACCATTTGTTAGCCGTCTTCTAGGTATGCTTCTTTTTATCTCTGTCAAAACCTTTATCCTTCATTTTTACTTCTGTACCATTTTAGTTCCAACTCTTTGTATTTGATACTTCCTTCTAACTGCAACTTCAACTAGGTATGGGTGACTTGTCTGGATTCATGGACAAAATTCATGAAGTAGTTCCTATGGATCAACAGCCTGAGCTTCTTCAAAAGCTTTCTGAAGGAAACTTTACCTTGAGGATTATGTATGAGCAATTTCAGAACATTCTCAAAATGGGTCCTATTGGCCAGGTTTGTCACCCAACCATTTTTCTTTATTCTAATTTGATTTTGATGTTGTATGTTTAAAATAATCCCTCCATCTCTAAATGAGTGTCCATTTTTAGTTTTTCACTAAAATGAAGGAAATTGACTTTTGGGCCATTTTAGTAGTACATGTACATTAATGCCTTTAGTGTCCACGTATAGCATTAGAAGCCCACACTAAGACATGATATGTGTCAAATGTGAAATCAGTAAACTTATACAAAATCGTACACTCATTTAGGGACACTAACACGTTGCTGCATTCATTATGGCTTTCCCAGATCCCACTGTGATAGGAGCTTGTGTTAGGACTTGGGACATCACTATCGTCTTAGAGTTTGTTGAGGTGCACCTGAGCTGGCTTAGACCAACACCTGACCGCTAAACCAAAAAAGAAAAACTTTAGGAAGCTGATTGAGGTTTATGAGTCGGTCTATTGTACTTGAAAAATTGTTTCTAGAAAAATAATTACACATTTCTTAAGCAACTGTGGATGAAATCTGTCTGCATTTTGTTTCATCTCCCCCGAAATTCTCAACTTTGGGACGTAACTACAGAAAAATTCGTAAGTATTTGCCAGACTTGAGCAAGTGGGCCGGTAAAGTGAGTCAATCTACATAGGACTCCCCTCAGTTTTGCTAGGTTAAGCTGCTTAGATTTCACATATGCGAGTCTGAAGTAGGCATCTGGGATTGACAACTGTATCATACTTTGTTGCAACTGAAATTTGTTTGGATCTCTCAATTTCGCTGGTCCCTGGAGAGACCATAAATGTATGTGGGCCGTAAAAAAGGGATCATCGGTCAGCCAACTGGGTGAGAGATCTAATTTATTTACTTATTTATTCATAGTCAATAAGTAAAAACAACTATTTCCTACTCCTTTTATTTGCCACTTGTCCAATTTGTGAATTATTGTTTATGTTTCTCCCTTCTCTCTCCCCCCCACCCCCATATCTGAGTGAACCCTTGGGAATAAAACACCCAAGATATGTGTGCAAACCTGTGGACGCATTTTGGTTTAATGCAGCTACATGGGTCAATTGACTTGCTCCTTTTTCGTGTAGGTTTTCTCAATGCTTCCAGGATTTAGTGCAGAATTGATGCCTAAAGGCCGCGAAAAGGAAAGCCAAGCAAAAATCAAACGCTACATGACAATGATGGACTCCATGACCAATGAAGGCAAGTTGGAGACACTCTACGTGGATCACTACTCAACCTGTTCATTTTTCTAACCTGAGCTGCTAACATTTTGCAGAGTTGGATAGTTCAAACCCAAAGCTTATGAATGAGTCAAGAATCATGCGGATTGCAAGGGGATCAGGTCGTCATATAAGGGAAGTAATGGAAATGTTTGAAGAGTATAAACGTCTTGCCAAGATCTGGAGCAAGATGAAGGGTCTCAAGATTCCCAAGAAGGGAGAGATGAGTGCTTTGTCGCGAAACATGAATGCACAACACATGAGCAAAGTCCTTCCTCCACAGATGCTGAAGCAGATAGGTGGCATGGGCGGGCTACAAAACTTGATGAAGCAAATGGGTTCTGCGAAAGACATGATGGGAATGTTTGGAGGTGGTGGAGAATAAGCACCATCTCTTTATTGCTAGTATAGCCACGTTGTCAAAGGCAACCCAACACTTCACGATAGTTTTAATTAGATGGAAAAGCATTCAAACCCCCTCGTTGAACATACCTGCCCACTCTTCTGCCAGAGGTTACATTTTTCTCACTTTCTTTTTTTGCTGGAATCAGAGGTTCAATGCTGTGTTAGTTCTTCAACCCCAACCAAAGAAAGAAAAATAGCTGAAATGTCTTTCATGATTTTTATTGTTTTAAACTATTATGCTTTTTTTGTTGTTGTATGTATGTATTTAGCGGAGAGAAAAATTCTTAAACAAGCAAGTCATTGCAAATCGAAGCCTTTTCCTTTTCACTTTGTTTCTTGTGGGGATGGTTTTCAATGTTTATCTTTTTTTTTTTTTCTCTACTCACACACACACACACACACATGCACGCACAGAAGCGCCTAGGAAATAAATCCTAGGGAGAGAAAGCCTTCCCTCTAACTCCTGGGGGGATCGAACCCATGACCTCCAGATTGGAAGCCATGAGCTCAAGCCAGTAGGCCAAATCCCCATGTGCTCAATGTTTATCTTTGTACTGTGGACCTTGTGTCGTGTGATTCCCTTCCCTCCACCCTCGACGATAATGATACCCCAATTAGTGGAATTTAACAATCGCTATAACTCAGAAAATGGGAGAAGATCGAAATGACGCCACGCATGTTTGTAATGTTTACCAGAATAGCTTCAGGAGAATGCGTGAGGGTGAGGAACCAGTCTTTCCGGCATTAAGCATGTTTTGTTATTTTTAATTTTCCAAGTGCTCTTTTTGGTCCGTTTGAAGTTGGAACATTAGATTTACGCCTGCTGAATAAGCAACATCTTTATTGGAGCATTTCATTTTTGTCTGCTGAAACCTATTTGAATTGCATCTGCTCATATTATTGCTCTCGTAAGAAGTCCTTGATAGTAACATTTGTCAGAGGGCGAGGGCCAAGGAAAATTACTTCAGCTAGACAATACAAAGCATGAATTTTACAGTGAAGGAACCCCGTACTATGTTACCCAACTATGGACACTTCTCCACAAATCAAAGATTATGTTACACCAAGATATCAACACTAACTAACAAAATGTTACATGGGCGTCTGGATATCATTGGACGACATAGGAGTCCACGTCTCCTTAGAATGATTTATGTAACGGATTATATCATATTTCGAGGAACTTGCTGAGAACAGTTTTTCTTGGAGGGTTATCTTCGTCAACATAATCCTTTTCAGTTTCACCAGATGTGTTCAGAGCACAACGAATAAAAGAGTTAACCTGCTTCCTCAATCTCACGTTGTCAATGAAAATATCTGTCAGCATCATCCTCAATTCATCATCTGTTTTGCTTCCATTGCCGTCAATGAGATTTTTGGCGATAGCACTTTCAACATCTTGGGCAAGGAGCTGCGCCTGCTCAGATAGAACAAAGAGACACACCAACTGACTGAAGCATGAGGAAATCAATGGGGAAAAAGAAAAAAACATATATCAACTTCCGTAAAAAGAGTACAACATTTTTTTTATTTGGTCTCAGAAAAGAGCCCCCTTTCTAAACTTAAAACTATAAATTTTATTTATTTTTTGAAAAAAAAAAAATTTGATTTAAAAACATTCGCATGTTAAACAGAAAAGATGTAACATTAATGAAATTAAAGAAAATATCCAAATGTCAAAATACATAACTAACTTTCAAAATAGGACTCTGTCTTTGGGATTAATCTATATTGCAACATTAAATCCTGATTTAACTTCATTTATAGAGCATATTTTGATCTAAGTTAGAAAATATTAAATGGAGTACGAGGTAATGTTTTTGGTCTGAAGAAACATATAACAACACCATGTCTATATTCTTCATGTTTACTAAAACTCTAAGTAAAGTTACCTCAGCAAGAAGAAGACCAATTCGATTATCAGATGTTGTCAATAGATCAATGGCACCAGATGAGGATGAAGAATCCAGTATCAATTTATCTTCTTCCTTGATGAGGAAATTAACACTACATTCTCGAAGACGATTCTGAAGAATTTGACACTCATGCAGCAACTTTTCCTTTGCAGCATTTGCCAGTTTCCTTCTTTCCTTTTCCTTCTGGACATCGTTCTATGTGGTGAAATACAATCAGATGACCCTCTATTTAGTATATACTCGCACTATAGGCCATCAAAGAAATGAACAAACTGAGGAAAACTTATCTGGTCACTACAAAAGCATATATAAATTATACTCCCTCCGTCCTGAAATAAGTTTCCCCTATTCCATTTTGGGATGTCCCAAAATAAGAGTCTCCTTTACTTTTTCAGAAAGTTTTTAAAGCCAACTTTTTAGTTGTGAGATGGAAAAGCTATGGGCCCCATTGATTTCACACCAATTTTGAGGTGTTAAAGGAAGAACACAAGAAGTCAATACTTACTTAAAACTCGTGTAAAAGCTATGGGCCCCATTGATTTCACAAGGCTGCTGCGCATGACGGATAAAAATAATTACATCCAGTTTAAATATTCATTTTCCTTGCAGACACATATATAGGAAAAACACTTCTAACATCTAGAGAAGATAATGAGTGACATTTTTTTTTTTTGATAAGTTAGTATTGAGTGGCATTAAAAAGATCTAATCAGCAACCGTACTGAACGGGCTGGTAAAGACGCGGAAATTTTATATTTCCTTCAGGAAACACTTTCCAAATAAATCCATCAAAGGTTTAAGGAACTGATATATAGAGCAATTTACGTGTTTCTAAAATGCGTCAAAAAGAAATTAATTGTGGTCAAGTAAAAGCCTACCTCCAAGTCAAGTATTTCTTTCGAACATCTATCGAGCTCCTGCTTCAACTCTGATTGAGAGCTTCGAAGAGATTTTACCTCTTTAACAAGAAGTTTGACATCTGATTTTGATTTCAAGTCCAACTCATGGTGATGTTTTTTCAAGTTATTAACCTGCTCCCTAGCATCATCCAACTCCTGCAGCAACATCTCATTCTTCTGGACTACGGATTCTTTTGTTGATTCCAAGTATAGTCTAGCCTCCTGAAATGCTTTCACATATCATTCACTATCCAAAAGGATATTAGAAAGAACATGCTAACAAGGAAAACAGAGAAGCTTTGAACCTCTTCAGACTTCAATTTCAACTCCACTTCCATATACTGTCTCTGCAACTCCTCCATATCCCACTGCATTTGAGTCAATCTTTCTCTCTCAATCAAATTAGCTTGCTGCAGGTTTTCTTTGCCACTCTGTCTTGTCGTTTCAAGTTCCACTTCCAAATCATTGACCTGCAGAAAGTGTTGTGACTCTTGAGAATAAGTCTAACCGCAGACTCATAATCCTTAATTTCTTCGTAATCGAAGGTGAAAACAAAAAGGGAACCAAGCCATTCATTCTAAGATGCTTTCAGGATAATCCGAGAATAAGGTCAGCACCAGATAAACGCGGTTTTCGTGGTATAATATAAAATTAGAGAAAATATTGTAAGCAGTGCCAAGATATATTTGCCATAAATACAAAACTCAAAACACTACTACAACATAGCTTTTGGGGTCCAATGACCTAAATTTCTTCATTGCTATACGCGACTTGGAATCACTTTTCAGTCTCCAACATTTTTCATTATTGTCATCTGGATTCTCAATAAGATAGCTCCGCACTAGCTGCAAACCACCATCACAAACTGAACTTGTAGAAACTACCATTTACATATATAAAACAACATAGAATTAGAATTCCTAATGTTTCTCCACAAGTGAGTGAACGGAGTTAGCAGACAACAAAAATGAATACGAAGAAACGAAGTGTGCATCTTTACTTCAATATTCCCTCCCCATTACTAAAGTATAAATAAATTAAAATTTAAGGGGTGCACATCTTCTATTACTTGCCATATATATTCCCAAAGGTACACTTAACCACATTCAATACTAAATCAAACTTGTACCGCCAAAGCTAAGACTTCCCCATAAGTAAAGCTTGCTGTGAATCGAATAACTGAAACCCAAAACCACTTAACTCAAAAGAACAACTACGCGAACAAATCATGCTCGACCAACATTTATTTCACTGAAACGGTTTACTACAGTATCAAGTAAGCTATCAGAACAGAACTCCAAAAACAAGGGATTCAATATGAATAAGTGGGTCAAGAAAAACCTCAGAAGATCTTGATGCACAAAACAATGCAGTTTGACGATCTAAGAAGTGTAATGCATAAAAAGTGCTGAGAGGTAGCAAGGAGTTCTTCTTCACTAAATAGTCAAATGAACATATGCGGATAGTTTATTAAAAAATCATCATGTGTTGGTACCAAGAACATACCTTTGTTGTAAGGTATTGTCTCACAGCAGCCTCTTGATTTAATCTTGCAATAAGATCTTCCATGTCTATTTTTGCTGTACCTAGCCTCTGTTGCGTGGTGGTAAGATCCCTGTTCACTTTATGGCGCTCTTCTGATGGGAGAGCAATTACTAAATCACCTCGAGATTGTAAACCTGAGCCCAGAAGTAGATCCATGGTTCTTGAAGCTTCAGTATCATCATGTGAATTCTTCACCCCCAAATTTGAACTTTCACTGGCTCTAGTAGAACTTGCATCACTTCCAATGCTCTCAATAGATAATCTCCGAACATGTTTATTCAGTTTGCTACTCTCTAGGCTGGAAAAGAGATCCAATCTGTCCTCAGGATAAGTGTCCATAGAGCTATTTTCTCTCCTGTTTTGGCTTCTATGTTGAGAACATTTTAATTGCTTCCCTTCAATAAAGTCTTTCATGAGCCGACCAGTAGCATTTCCAGATAAGCCATCCCTAAGACTCTCTCCTATAGGCACAGCTATGTCTTTGTCAGATGAATTTTCCACGTTACATTCAGCATGGTTATCTGGCCTGTCTCTTGGCGTTCCAAGCTCAGATGTCTGATAAGCAGAATCGTTTCCATAATCTGACGTAGTTGATGAACCACCCGCCAAAGAAGAATCCAAGTTGGTTGGGAGTTGATATGATGAAGCCATGCTAGTGGCAGAGTTTGCCACTAAACCACCCTGATTTGAATCGTAGAATGCTGAAACATATCACAGTGCCAAATTATAGTTAGCACAAAAGACAACTCTCCAGAAGACACAAAACTTCATCACTGGTTGCTTCAGACCATTTCTTTATTTATAAGAGCAGCATTCAATTATAGACTAAAGCATATCTTTAAGTTGCGAAAAAGAGAAACCTACACGACCTCGCAGCAGCTTCTAGCTCAAGAAATATTGCCACTGGAGCAGTTCTAGACAAATCAATATCAGATAACAGCTTCTCCATCCAATCCTCTAAAGCACACCTTCGCTGCAATGAAACTAGCCAGTTTTAGGAAAATATTATGAGCATGATCACAAATTAGCTGGTTTCTCAGCTTTTTAAGGGGAAAAGATTAAACAAACTAATGTCGACAATAATGCAATACAATCACCATTTTGAGGAAATATATGTTATCCAGTCCAGCCTACCTATTTCTTATTCCTTAAGGGCTTAACGGTGGTTACAACTTACAAGTACTCCATTTTTTCTGTGGAACAAAACACTCAAGATAATTAACTACCTCTTCCAAAAGAGTCCTGCTTCTCTTTTTCAAAAACCTCTTTGAAGGAGCTGGAGGCAGATTTTTCTGGGAAAATGCCTTTCTGAGCTGCAAAAGACATGGAAAAAGTATCAAATAGTAGTTTCCTAAGACGATCCGAATTAACCCAGATGACATGAAGTTTGATAACACCTTGATTAAAATCAACAACCAAATCCTTAAGAGACTTTGCAGCTACCTAACAGACATTAAAGGCGCCGAACAATTGATAGAAGTTTTGGAGAAAATCTTAACCCACCTCAGCGAATAGTGCCAAGAAATCATTAAATCTTCGTAGTACTCCTCGAGTTGTTGTGATCCCTTCTGGTGACTGTATGCCAACTTGAACTCTGTAAAACTGCAAAATAAATGTTAACATATATGCATACTTAAACCTCTTATTGTAGACAAAAGAAAATTTCTCATGTATTTTTGAGACAAGTCAAGCAAGAGCCACAGACCTACATACAGAAACCACATTAAAATGTGTAAAGGGATGACCATGTAACCAAATAATCAGAAGAAGTCGCATATATCTAATTGCCTCTTAGCACAAAAGTCTGCTAACATGCACGAAAAGTTTTAAGATGTTTGAGATTCAGACATATATAATAAAGTTATCCTTAACCAGGGGTTCTCAAGGTTGATCATTGTTGATATACTTTCTTTTTCATTACACATAGATCACAAGCTTCAGTTACAAATTCCAAAAGGAACCTCAAAAACTTCTCTCTATACTAAATATGCTGATGGAAAATTAAAGGGCAGATATGGATGGATAAACTAAACGAAGTACCAAAAATTAATTGATCTTAAATAGGACCCTTGCTTTCCTAGGGCCAGGTGTCAATAATGAAACATGGAAAGATTAATATATTATCTTATTATCTTATTTTCAAAAGAATAAGATGATATATTTATCGGTAGGAAAGACAGAGAAGAGGTCAGGACTTTGTACCTGCACATCAAGAGTGTACCAGAGACAAAGGATGACCCTTGCTGTGCTTCTCCTTAAAAAGGACCCAAACACAATCACCAACCCTATACTAAAATGATAGAAAACACTAGGAAGAAACTTGGGAAATGAATATCCATGGATTCTCTTAGTAGATCTCACTGAAAAGTTGATTGCCCAACCATTCTTTGTATGAGAAACTTGCTTCAGATCAGCTTGTGCCACAAGGAGTTGGGGCTAGCAGAAACAGTTATTTGATTTCACCTCCCAAACCCACCCCACCCACACCAAAAAAAAAAAAAAGGGAAAAAAAAAAAAGAAACCCACACCCAACCAAGAAGAAAGAACTACAAGGAAAAATTCTTCAACACCAATTACCCAAGTACAAACCTCCAGACTGCTTTGGGCTACAAAATTCCCCATACAACCTCATGGTCCATCCTGTCCTCACCTGTACTAGTCCAAAGGAACCTCTGCATCATCTTTTCTTCCTATGTTATAAGGAACCTAAGTAATCACGCTTTAATCAAAGTTACCTGATTCCAAAAGAAAATTACCCATCCGCCCATCTAGCTACTGTCAACACACTCCACTACAAGAGTAGCATCCATTTTATTGCCCCCAAAAGACACCCTGAAGATATGTCCTGAAGCTCACATGGATCGCTCCTCCAAAGATATACCCCCCACCTGGTGTGCGTATTGTCTCACGTGCATGTATATATTGATATGACCAACTCTAGGGTATAGATACTTGAATCCTTATCCCTAACATCTGACACCCACTCATTCGACCAATGCACGAACAAAAATGCAGTGTAGTACACTGGCATTTAGTAGCGCTCAAGAGCTGGGGAAGACTTTAAAACTGAACTTTACAAAAACCAAGCTCTTATACCATGGTAAACTATCAACAAATCCAAATTTAAGATGATAAGGTCTAACAAAATTTAGGAAAAAGAGCAAAAAAAGTCACTCAACAATAGGGGTTTTCAGGTTTGGTCATTTGATTATATTTTGTCTCAAATTGAACCCTCAACTATTTTTTTGTTTCATCTATCGTCACTTTGTCCTTAAAGTAACACCTCTGCCGTTAAGCAGGCATGTGCATTGCACATAACTTTATTTTTAAGGGCAAAATAGGACAGCCAGGGGGATATAATAATATAAGGGGTTAAGTGTTAGATTGAAAATTAGAGGGTCTAGCTTTGAGGTTTAAGAGAGATCTAAGTTGCAGATGTGGTTCAAAATTGACCCAAGGTTTGAATCTATCGTTGCAGAGAGGGAGATAGGACGTTGATGGCTTCAGAGTCAAGATGAAGGTTTAGGGAACTCCGGTGCAAACAGGGTGACGACGAATGATTTCCAACGATGCCAATCAAAGTCGCTGAGGACACGATCGAGGGGAGTTTTGAACTTTTGCCTGTTATCATGGCCGCCGATGATGCCCATTGCCGGCATCAAGCACCAACATCCACTATCAGGTCAAACTGCAAAAGGGATCCAACTTCTTGAAAAAGTAACAAAAAATCTCATCTCTCCTTCTCTCTCTCTCACACTCACTCTTTCTCATGCATCCCTTCCCCCAAACAAAACCCACCAGGTTAACAAAACACACAGCAGGCCACACCACACAATCAAGGGAAAAGAAAATCAAACCAAAACATCTAATAAATTTTTTCTTTGTATATATACAACACAAAGAAAAAAAAAAGTCCAAACCCGGATTCCGAAATTGAATCTTACAGAAAAAATTGAACTGGGTATCAATTTTAGCAAATGGGTATTTTGAATTTAACAAGAATTAAGTAAAAAGAGTACCTAGATTGCAAGCTTTATGTGAATTGTTATACAATTGAGATCATGTCATTTGAAAAAATAATTTAAAAAAAGATAAACTTTTTTGAAGAAATTAACATGGGATTGGATGATTTGGGATCAAATGAAACAAAACTATGAGTGCTATCAATGAAACAAAATTAAGGCATAACAAAGTCATGAGATTAGATTTGTAGAAAAATTAAGGGAAAAAAAAGGAAAAGAAAGAACTTTTTAGCTGGAGAGAGACCGTGACTGCAGAGGTGGTCTGTGTGTATGTGTGGGGAGGGGGAAGGGGACAAGGACGGGGTGGGGTGGGGTATGAGGAGAATGAGGCTTTTGTTTTTTCCATAAATTTTTAATTTGCTTTTGTTTTCATTTTGAACTTTTGTTTTTGTTTTTCAATTGGCCCCCCTTTGAGTTTTTAGAATTAAACAAAATCTTAGTTTTTTGTAGTTTTCATATTAACATAGTTTCCTATTTTATCCCTGAAAAAAAGTGGCACATGCCGAGCATATAGCAACTTAACAGGCAAAGGTGTTAGTTTCACGCCAAAGTAATCATAGATGAAAAAAAAAAAAAAGTTGAGTGCTTGATTTGAGATAAAATATAATCGAAAGATCAAACTTGAAAAACCCCTATAGTTGAGTGACTTGTTTTGCACTTTTTCCGAAAATTTATCATGCCCTCAACAAGATTTGCACAGTCCGTTTGTTAAATGAGTACATGACAATTAACTGACGCTCACCGACCGGGAAGCCTTGTTTTTATGTAGCTTCCAGATACATTTTTTTGGCTCTGAAAAAAATATATTATAAAGCATCTAATAAGCACCAAAATTGCCCCACACTCTAACAAACACGAACTGTTTGACGTAGCTCCATCACTATAATTTCCTGGAATCTTTATTACCTGATAACATTTAATATATCATAAAAATCCAATCACCTGTTAACTTTGGTCCATGTATATATATATATATATATATATATATATATATATATATCATAAAATACATTCTGATTTACTTTTAACTTCAATGGACATTGAAATGATTTTCTAAATATCTCCACATACAAAGTACAAATGTCAATTGATGAAGCCATTCCACAATTGAGTTTGCCTGAAACAACTGACACAATTCTATGAGGTTGCATTGGTACTAAAGCCAAAATAAGAAGTCTATAGAGATTGATCATTTAGCCAAAATCACTACAAGGATAGATGACCCTAACCACCCAAAGAAGCAGTAACTGGTTCTCTGCTGGAAGGAAGCTCAGCCTATGGGATAGGAGAGGGACGCAGCTCAATTTGATAAACATTCTCTTCGGTCCATTGAAGTGAGAATAGAGAGCATATTTAAGATGCCAAGAGAAGCACTATTCCTGTTTTATCTTGCTCAGATGGCGTGATTTCTTGTAACATATTGTTCCTAAACTTCTTCAAAAGGAAGCTATTGTCTAATCATTATTTACGAGTCTAATTCTGTGGTTGTCACTATTTACACAAATGGCCGACTATAACAATTAGCGTCTTTAGTAATCTAACTACAAAAACGTGGGTTTCACAAGATTGTCTAACATGTTGTTTGTTCAGTCAATTTTGTTTCAGTTGTATTGTATATCCTAATCAAGCAAAGAATATGCCACCCTTCGTTTCTTTATATTGATATTTGCTAAAAACCAGACAAAGGACTAGATTATGACATAAAAGCCTAGAAATCACTAGAGGTTTTGCACTAAAATTGTGAAGCAAATTAACCAGCAAATGCACATCATCTTCAGCAGTTTACTAGGTCAGTTAGAGTAGAAGTTATTCTTGATAGATTTGGCTTTCAGAGTTTCAAAAGTTAGTATGTTTAGCCTTATCTTTTGGCACATGTATTTCTTTGAGGTAAGGCCTTGAGTCTTCCTTGTACCTTCAGGTACTCCAAGTTCAGGTATTAAGTCCCCACATCGATTTTATATCCTAATAAAACTTTCTGTGATTCATGCCCTTTATCTAAGAAAAGAAAAGGAACAAGAGATTTAA
Source organism: Platycodon grandiflorus (assembly GCA_016624345.1). Taxonomy (NCBI): domain Eukaryota; kingdom Viridiplantae; phylum Streptophyta; class Magnoliopsida; order Asterales; family Campanulaceae; genus Platycodon; species Platycodon grandiflorus. The sequence continues at coordinate 8,355,890 of CM028362.1, forward strand.
CTGTAGGGAATCACTAACAGATAAAGACAACTAGGCAAGTCACTACAAAAATATTTAAATAGCATATATGCAGAACTATCAGTTAAAACACACACTTGTGAGCCAATTTAGAGCTGCATACCACAACCGAATCTGAATCTCTAGCATTTGACAGGATAGTCCAAGAAGGAACTGTGACACAGTAACTCCATCCAGTATGCGGATCATGTGGCCAGACAGAGTCTCGTCCATCCTACATGGGAAGATTCGAAGTTTTAACTGAAGATGAAATTTAGATTAAAGAAAGAAATACTCGCGTGTTGGAACCTTGAAGAGCAAGAAATTGGAGGAACTACAGAACCCATAAATCAAGTCATTATGATGTATCATATTATATGACCTTAGACTCGATATATGTGACCAGCCAAGAAGATATTTATACATACATGACCTCAAATATGCACTTAATTTGTAAAGACAATTAAACAAGATCAACTTTGTTTACATAATCTTAATTGTAAGTTATGTGGTGACTACGAAATGGAAAATGCCTAGTTTACCCAAAATTATACACCAAAATTCATGTGAGTGGTACCAATCACATGTATTTTAGTAAAGTTTTGGTAAACACTTAGGTAAACATAGCATTTCTCAAATAAAATAGATGTCTCAACTCTGAGATCCAATATAAAGACTAGGAAACCTTATAAGCTACTTATCAATTTTCCACCCTTTCAGAAACTTCAGTGCAACCATAATCATAGATTTCCACTTTTTAAAATTTCTGCATCTTAGTAAGAAAATAATTTACTTTCTTTTCAACGCTAAATTTTGTCATGCACACTTTGATCCTTTCCTTTTCCAGCCGAGTTCATGAAACGACACACTTAAGAATAAACCTTCGAGCTTAATCCATTAACGGGAACTGAATAAATGACTCGGACAGAAGATTCTCCTGCACCGAACTCCCCGTGATTTTATAATTTCTTATTCAGCTCACATTGGTGAAGCCAGAAATTTCTTGGAAGGGGGTCAACGTTTTTTTTATTTATGATTATGAATCCTTAAATTTACTTCCACTCTCCGCACACACATCTGATATAGCAGTACCAGTTAAATTATTACATATTTCATACAACCACAGCTTAACTTTATGTGCGACTTAATTGGCACACTAGTAAGTAAACATCTAATTTGATGGTTTTGAATTTTAAAGCTCCACAAAATGTGCATTATATTGTATCAAACCCCACTTTATTTCCTGCAGTCCAAGGTTTTCGGGGAAGTTAAGAGAAAATCTTCTTTAGTAAAACCCTATAAACAATATTAATGCTTCTTGAAAACTTCTTAGAACAAAATATTGTTATTTTATACTGACTACAGAGAGACCCAACTGAAATAAAAATCCTGGTGGTAACACAGTCAAGTGCTGATAGAAAAAAGTACCTACCAACATTTGTACTCCACAAAACGGTGCTTTATACCATGCAAGTCTACTAGACTAAAAGATTTTGCTAAAGGGAAATTCCTTCATTTCCATGGCAAAGAGTTTACAGTGAGATTAGTAAAGAAAAATTAGCTCGGAGATCTGTATGTCCAACATAACAAAGGGAAGATCGGTGTCGAAGTCATTGGAAACTATATAGTCATAAATCACAATTCCAACAATTACAAAATCTAACTGATTCCAAGGAGACTCGTCAAGTTTGGACTACGTAGCCTATATCAACTACAGTATTTAATGGATTGCATATCATACCTTGTGTTATGCAACAATTCAATAATAGTGAACCGGGATAGCATCAAATGTATTTGGAGAAAATTCTTTACGTAAAAAAATAATTGTAGATACAATATCAGATTGCTTATACTCAATTTTGTATCAAATACTAGGATACTAATAACTATGTCTAACATTGACCTGTTGATTTTCTCCTACTGGGGTCCTCAATCAAGTGCGAAAAGGTTATATGGGGATAAAAACAAGATTTGAGTAAGCAATTATTACAGCAAACAAGTACAATGCTATATCACAAATGAGTAGTTACATAAGCTCTACGCATTATAACTTTGTTTCGGTTTAGCCAAATAGAGAGTAGCGAGCCCAAATTGAGTGCTTTTGCAATTAGTTATCAATTGGATTAAAATTTTTGCATGTTTGTACCACATCCCAGTGATTAAAGCCAATTTGCAGGGAAAATAAATGAGAAAGGAGGAGAAAAAAGAAAAAAATTACCCAAACGCGAGGTGGAAGGCTCCATTCCATGCCGAGAGGGAGAGGCGAAGTGCCGTCGTGGCGGTGCGTGGGAGGGCTACTGGCCCTCGTCGTCGTTGACGGCCTTGGCCTGCGTGGTCTATAATAGGAGTCGTCATCATCAATTGTTGCGAACGAAGATGACAAATTGCGAGATAAAGATCCGACGATAGCCGGATCGGCAAGTCCGTATTCGTACAGAGATAGGTCCAATCCGTATAGATTCATCGTGTACAGTACCTCTCCGGCTCGGTGCCGAAGTTCCGTTGGTGATCGGCGACTAAGCTCGAATTTACCGATGTTTTGTTCTAAGTTCGAACTTGTAAAGCTGACTCGAGTAACCAATTCTTTTAGGAGAATCGCTATTCACACTTCACAGACCCAACCCCCCGCCCCTCTCTCCCCAACACCCTAACCGAACCAATTATTAACGTACTGATTTTAAACGGTGCTAACGCAAACTGGTTCAATTTTTTAATATTGCTGACCTAACTCTAACCCTAGCGAATTTCGAGCTAAATGGGTCACTATCGGGCTACGATTAAAGATATAATATAACAATATTTTGAAATAGTGAATCGATAAACCATTCATAACTTTGATAGTTTCTTATGTTTTTCAAAAGAAATATAAACTAGACATTTTTTTACATCGATGTGTTATAATTTTCAACTTGTTTTTCTCAAAATAAATAATGTAATAGCTCTACTTAGCAGTTCTTTCTAAAATTTTTGTTTATATTTAAGTATTTATTCACAAGTACACAAAGAAGACCTGTAGTGCAAAGGATAAATGTGTTTGACTTTGGATAAAAAGGTTGTTGGTTTTATTCTCATGGTGGTTGTTTTACGTATCTCTTAAATTTTTTACAGCCTAATTAATATTACGCGGGCTGGCGGGCCAACCCTGAAACCTAGCGGGCCAGCCTTAACGGGCCGCGGGTTAAACGGGTCAGCCCTAAAAAGCCCTGATTTTAAACTGGCCAAAAATATTGAACCCTAACCCTATTTTTTTCGGTTTAAACGGGCCAATCCTACGGGCCGTGACCCTTTTAACATCTCTAAACGTACACAGTGTCATTATAAAATTTGGCATATTTATTTATTATTCGATTATTACAAGTCATTAATATATTTGATCAATTAAGGACTTTCGATCAGTACCACTAAATAAATTTAAAATTTGAAAGTGTGCGTGTTTGAGATTTGTCACTTTCATATATTTTTAGTTTATTTCTTTATTTTAGTTAGTTGGTAAATATTGTATTTAATATAATTAGCTTATTTTATTTAACTAACCTCCTAACTAATATTGGATTTGTTTAGTATTACTTTTGGTAATTTTGTAGGTCTCTCACAAAAGGAAAGAGTCCACAGCAAGAAAGGCTTTCATGTCAAGGAAAGGTTTCCATATCAAGGAAGGATTACCTTGGATTGTTTAAGGAAAGTCAAAGATCATCTAAAAAGAGGAATCCTAAAGCAAGGCGACTTCCATGATTCAAGAGGACTCTGCGCATATAAATACTAGCTGGATTGTCTTTGTAAAATACGGTTTTTCAGCTCTAGAGTTTCAGCAGTCTATCATAAGATCAAGAGTGTTTTTGTGAGAGCATATTTGGTTATTTTGTTCTTCTCTTTACAATTGTTTTGTACTTGGATTCGTAACCCAGTTTTATAAGAGAAGGTTTATTGTCTACAGCACGTTGCTGTAGATAAGTGTTAAATTTGTGTTGTTCTCTGATTTAAGTTTCTTTATTCCGCTGTTTTACGTACTGGTGTTAGTGCTGGTGCTATCACACCAGGACTCACAACAGGCTTGTTAGTGTTTAATTGTCCTTCCTAGCCGCTCAATTTCTTTCAATTGGTATCAGAGCCAATCACTCGATTACACTGAGTGAAGATCCTTGTAAGAGCAGTCATTATGGAAGGAAATCTGAATCAATACCGTCCCCCTGTTTTGGATGGAACTAATTACGCTATTTGGAAAGCTAAGATGCGACTTTTCATCAAAGCAATTGATGAAAGGGCGTGGCTTAGTATTATTGTTCCATGGTCTCCTCCTAAGGTAGAAAGTAAGAGTCCTGAAGGTGAATCCTCAGAAAAAAATTTTAAACTCAAACCTGAGGAAGAATGGACTACTGCTGAAGTCACCTTAGCTAATTATAATTCCAAGGCTCTTGGTGCTATATCAAGTCATGTGGATGAACATATGTTTCGACTTGTTATAAATCAGAATGTAGCAAAAACAGCCTGGGATATTCTGCAAAGTCATTGCGAAGGTGATGCCAGTGTCAAAGCCACTAGGTTGAGAATCCTCATAACCAAGTTTGAGAACTTGAGGATGAATGAGACTGAGGACATAAAAAGTTATTCTGCTAAATTGAGAGAAATCTCAAATGAATGTCTCTCCCTAGGTGAGCCTATATCAAATGCTAGAATGGTAAGTAAGATGTTAAGAACTGTTACTGAAAAATTCAATATTAAAATTGCTGCTGTTGAAGAGGCACATGACACTACAACCATGGGCTTAGATACTCTTGTAGGTATTCTAACCATGTTTGAGATGAACTTGTCAATTCAACAACAACATAAAGCTGATAATATTGCTCTTGCAACTGCTCTCTCTAATGTATCCAAAGTGCCAAAAGAGATTGAAGAAATCTCTAAAGAAATTGACACTTCAAATTTGGAAACTGAAGATGTTGCCCTTTTGACCAAAAAGTTTACATCTTTCTTAAAAAACAAGCGGGCCAACAAGTTTACTTCGAAAATTCAAAACTCGTTTGAAAAACCAAAAGAGGATACTGAGAGTAGTTTCAAGAAACCTACTAGTTTTGCTAAGAAAAGATCTGAAACTGTTCAATGTAGAGCTTGCAAAGGTTTTGGACACTATGCCAATGAGTGTGCCAATACTCTGAAGAAAAAGGGAATGAGCTTGTGTGCGACCCTTAGTGATAGTGACGACGAAGATGAAATGCTAAACCTAGCAATCATGGAAAAATCGCCCACTAGTCACAAACATCAGCCTGATGTAGCTTCAGATGCGGTCACACCAACCATCACATCTTCTGACTCTGAGGTGTATTGTCTTATTTCTCCCCTGTCTGAGAAAACAGAGAATGAAGAAGATGGTGATGCAAGTTACCAAGAACTTCTTGATGCTTATACTGATTTATTTGCTGATTGGGAAAAACGAGTGGAAAAAATAGCTATTTTTGAAAAGGTTAATGAGAAACTCTCTTCTGAAATTATTACTTTGAAAGGTGATCTTGAAAAAGTCACCACTGAAAATAGTAATCAAAAGGATGCCATAGCCAAACTCGAGGTCATGCTCACTAAACGTGATATTGAACTCGAGAAGACCAAGACAGAACTTGAAAAGGCCAATGGAACTTTTACAAAATTAAATACTGGAAAGGCCAAACTTGATGAAGTTCTGAATTTAGGAAATAATTTAAAAACTGGTCTTTGCTATGAATCCATTTTTGTGAAAGAAGGAGAGAGTTCCTCAAACAAAGTTTCTAAACATCATAAAACTAACCCTAAGAAAAGAGGTTTGTATGCCACTTGTTTTGCTCCAGTCACATCGACCTTCGCTACAAAAGGATTCATGATCTTGGAAGAGCCGCTCCTCGGATGAGCCCCGGATGTACTCACATCACCACTCACATCAGCTGGGAAGTTTGTGTGGATGGAAAAGAAAAGTGAGGAATGCAAAGTCATATTCACCTCACTCAAAAGCAGCGTAGCTGGCTCATGGTACTTCGACAGCGGGTGCTCAAGGCACATGACAGGTAACATAGAGTTTCTCACTGATTACATCGAAGTTAAAGGTGGAAACGTGAACTATGGGGGAGGAGCCCAAGGTAAGATCATTGGTAAAGGTACTTTATGTGTTGATCATATGCAAAAGTTGAAAAATGTCTATCATGTGGAAGGCTTAAAAGCTAATCTCATTAATATAAGCCAATTATGTGATGACAATCTGCATGTTAAATTTGATAAGCATGAATGCAAAGTATTTGATGACACTAATCAGTGCTTATTCACTGGAGTAAGGTCTCAAGATAATTGTTACAAATTTGGTGACAACTTATCTTGCCTTAGCTCCAAAATAAATGATCTTGATATTTGGCATCAAAAGTTAGGTCATGCAAGTTTTAGGAAAATAGAAGAATTGGTAAGATTTGATGCTGTCAAACATTTACCCAAACTTGATTTTAAACAAGCTAGTGTGTGTGGTCCTTGTCAAAAAGGCAAGCAAACCAAAGCTTCCCACAAAAAGATTGATCAAAGTTCCACATCTGAGATCTTTGAATTAATCCACACTGACCTTATGGGACCCATTGAGGTTGAAAGCTTAAGTAAAAAGAAATACTCGTTTGTGTGTGTAGATAATTTTTCTAGGTACACATGGGTCCTATACTTGAAAGAAAAATCTGAAGCTCTTGAAGTTTTTAAAGTTTGGTATAAGAAAGTAAAGAACTTGTATGGTAAGAAAGTTATCAAAATTCGATCCGATCATGGGCCGAATATGAGAACACTTTGTTCTCTAAATTTTGTGACTCCAAAGGAATAACCCATGATTTTTCAGCCCTAATACACCTCAACAAAATGGGGTGGTGAAAGAAAGAATCGTACTTTGCAAGAGATGGCACGTGTCATGCTTAGTTCTAAAAACATCTCTAAACGATTCGGGTGAGGCTCTTAACACGACTTGTCACATAGGAAATAGAGTCTTCTTAAGAGTTGGGTCAACCATGACTCCCTATGAAATTCTTCTTGGTAAAAAACCTACTCTTAAGTACTTTCATGTTTTTGGTTGCATATGTTATGTCCTGAATGATAGAGAGTATCTGTCAAAATTTGACCCAAAGAGTGACAAAGCTGTATTCCTAGGGTATTCCACAAACAGCCGTGCTTATAGAGTTTACAATCTTAGAACTAAAACTGTGATGGAATCTATCAATGTCACTTTTGATGATACTGCTGATTTAAATAAAAAAACTCTTGAAGATGATGTCTCAGGTTGCGTGGAAACATTAGGAGATACCCAAAATCTGTGAAGCGAAGCGACAAGCGAGTGAGAAGACGATCGCAGTCGATGTGATCACATCACAACCTACATCAAGTCAAAATGACTCTACATCAGACCCAGAAAGTTCAGACAGTGAAGATGAAAATCTGGACAGGACCAGAGACATACCAAGCAAGATTCAGAAGAACCACCCTGTTACACAGGTGGTTGGGAATGTGAATGACAAAGTGAGCACAAGGGAGAAGCCAAGGGTCAACTATAGAGAATTGGCTGGATTGAACTGTGTAAGCTCACAGGTAAACAAGGTAAGTTCTTGCTGTTTTGTTTCTCATATTGAGCCTAAGAATGTTATAGAGGCATTGAAAGATGAAAATTGGATTATGGCAATGTAAGATGAATTATCCCAATTTGAGAAAAATGATGTGTGGGTCTTGGTTCCTAGACCAAAAGGTGGAAATGTGATAGGGACCAAGTGGATTTTCAAAAACAAAATAGATGAAAATGGGCAAATAACTAGGAACAAAGCTAGACTTGTAGCCCAAGGCTACACCCAAGTTGAAGGGATTGATTTTGAAGAAACTTTTGCCCCAGTTGCTAGAATAGAATCCATTAGGCTCCTTCTTGCCATTGCATGTTATTTAGACATCACTTTACATCAAATGGATGTAAAGAGTGCTTTTTTAAATGGTGTCCTTAATGAAGAAGCCTATGTTGAGCAACCAAAGGGATTCACTGATCCTCATTATCCTGACCATGTTTATAAGCTAAAGAAAGCTTTGTATGGCTTAAAACAAGCCCATAGGGCTTGGTATGGGAGGCTTACTGAGCATCTCATACAAATGGGTTTTAAGAGAGGTGAGGTAGATAAAACTTTATTTATCTTGAAAAATAAAGAGGGGTTTTTGGTGGCTCAAATCTATGTAGATGACATTGTGTTTGGATCTTCATCCAAGAACATGTTAGACTACTTTGTCACTAGTATGTCCACCACCTTTGAGATGAGCATGGTAGGTGAGTTGAACTATTTCCTAGGACTTCAAATAAAACAAAGTACGGAAGGAATATTTATCTCACAAAGTAAGTATGCTAGGAATTTAGTCAAAAAAATTTCTCTTGATAACTCCTCTCATCTCAAGACTCCTATGGGATCTACCCAAAAGTTGTGTAAGGATGAGGATGGTGAAGATGTTGATCCTACCTTATATAGAAGTATGATTGGGAGCTTGTTGTATCTTTCAGCAAGTCGTCCTGATATCATGTTTAGTGTGTGTCTATGTGCGAGATACTAAGCTAGTCCTAAACTCTCTCATCTCAAGGCTGTCAAAAGGATAATTAGATATGTTGGGGGAACTGTTAACTTAGGGCTTAGCTACACTCGAGACACAAATACAAACTTGGTAGGTTTCAGTGATTCTGATTGGACAGGCAATGCCGATGATAGAAAGAGCACAACTGGAGGTTGTTTTTATCTTGGGAACAACCTAGTATCTTGGTATAGTCGAAAACAAAATTGTGTCTCTCTCTCCACTGCTGAATCTGAATATGTTGCTGTTGGAAGTTGTTGTTCTCAACTTCTTTGGATGAATCAGATGATTAAGGATTATGGGCTCAAAAGCGATGTTTTAACTGTCTTTTGTGATAATCTAAGTGCCATAGAAATATCAAAAAATCCTGTTCAACACTCACGTACTAAACACATTGACATTAGACATCATTTTATTCGTGATCTTGTTGAGCAAAAAATCATTAACTTGGAATCTATAGGCACTGAAAAACAATTGGCTGATATTTTCACCAAAGCCCTTGACTTTCAGAGATTTTCTACCCTAAGGAAGTCTCTGAGTTTGTGTGTCATCTGATGATGTGATCCACCGTGTGATCACATCAGAACCTACACTTGTATAGTATAGTGTTTGAAAAGAAAAAAAAATGCATTGCACGTTATATCTCAGTGTGGTCACTTGTATCACTTCTCTGACATGACTCTTCTCTGAATTGTGAATTCTTCTTAAATAGTGTCAAACAAATGTTGGCACATATTTATCCAAATGGATGTCTCTTGGTGGGTGCTTATTATAAGGGAAACAGCTGCTCCATTCATGGTATGAAGTCATTTCAGTATGAATAAAAAAAAAAATTGTCACAAAGTGACAACTTCATCTGAAAGAGGGCTATCCATGAAGGTAAAGTAGAGTGAAAGCTACCCAAAATTCTTTCCCCACAAATAAAAAATGGGTGGGTGCATTCTAGAGGCCAAGCAAGACAAGAAGACAATTCATTGACTTTCTTAGAGGAGATGTGTCCCCTGATGTGATTACATCCCATGCCACACCTGTACTGAGATTTATCCTCCACATGTGTGTACATTTTTGCATCATTCTCCCAGACATCTGTTAGGTCAACCTGGTCATTGGTGAAAATTAGTGTTAAATCTTTTTCTCTCCCTATTTTTTCTAAAGTTCAAAAGATTTCATGCTCAACAGAATTAGGGATTTTCTATTGCTAATATCCATGTCTTTAGGGGGAGTATATTTTATGTGGATTTTTTTTGTGTTGTTTATGGCAGGTAAATCATTCACAAAAGTGAAATTTTTTTAAAAAAAAACGGGCCTATGTTTCTTTTTCATCAAAGGATTCTATAGAAGTTGTGAATTTTCAAAACTCTTTTTGGAATCCCTGTCTAATTTAGTTTCCCTCCTAATTTAGGATTGGGCTAGGTGTCCTTTTCCTATTAGGTCTCTAATTTGTGCTATCACATCTTAAATACCACTGACCAAAATTTTCAAAATTCACTGTGCAATATTTCTCTCTCTCTCAAACTACACCAGCCAAAATCCTTTCGTCTCCTGTTTCTCTCTCTCTCTTGCTTTCTTCTAGCTTCGCTCATGGCTTCCCCAGCTCGATCCGCTCCTTCCAGCCCTGCAGTATCTCCTCCATTGTCCCCAATCGCTCCAAACGAAGGCGCTATTGAACTGTTTGTCGATACATAGGCCACACCTATCTCTGTGTCCTTACCCGGAGCTCCAGACAACATCATTGAAGTTGAAAATCCAGGAGATTTGAAGGCCATTGGTGCTCACCATGGTATTGAAAAAGGTCCAAATTGGTCCCTACGCCAAAAAGGGTTCTCGCCAAATATGGAGACCTTCTCGCCTAGGGTTAGGCCCAGTATGGCTGATCCAGATTTTTTGGAAGGTAATGATGATGAAGACTTTGTTCCAGCCACGGAATCAAAAAGGAAGAGGAAGACATCCTCCACAGCCCCCGCTGTTCATCCAACTGCATCAGTTCCAGAATCACAACCCAAACCCTCCAGCCCTGTTCGCCCCAGACGCAGAAAGTACATTATTCCAACTAAATCCAGTGACTCAGAAGGCCTTAAGCTGAGGATTTTGAGGTTGTTTCAAGGCGTGCTATTCCCACTGCTACCACACCACCTGTATCACCCAGAGCTAGAACTCTTCCCTCTGTTAGTGAACACGTTGATGAGGCAGAGGATACTGATGACATACCTATCCAAGCCCTTATTGACCTGAAAAAGGGCAAAAGCATTGCGAGGAAGTCCAAGAAGAAGGCAACGGCTTCTATTGCTGAGCAGGTTCCACTATTGGGATCTGATGATGATGATGAGGCTGAAGATGAAACTTTCAAACTGGGAAGAGAGGAATTAGAGGCTGAAAAGGAAGATGTGGATGCTGATGTGAGCGCACCAGCCCCCACACCGAGAAGAAAAAGCTCTAGAAAGACTCAACCTTCAGTCAGTTCCATGCACGCCTGTGCCTAGGCGTTCATCACGGGCTAAACCCACTAAACAAACTGTAAGTTCACATCCTCCAGAAAAATTCATGAATAAAGATGCTAAACAAAGGTTTGAATTCTTTAGGATGAAAAGTTTTATTGTTGAAAGGGTATTGGATAAGACTTTTGATGAAATGGGACTGACTCCGTATCTTCAGGAAAGAGGTCTTCTCTATTCTGTTTCTTATCCCTCAAGCTTTTATCCCTCACTTGTGTCTGAATTTTATGCGAGCCTTCTTCAATCTATTCAAGACCCTAGGTCTGCAAGTTTTGAAAAAGTTTGTGTCAGGGGTAAAACAATTGTGTTTTCTCCTGCTGTGATCAATTCTTTTCTTCAAACTCCCTCTCCTCAGCACATCCCCCCAATGGCTCCAAAAAATGACATTGCCAATGTAATTTCAAATGGGCTTGACCCCATATGGCACAATCAGTACAAGTGCACCATGTTGACCTCCCTATGTGGTTTTCTGTTTAAAATAGCCACTTTGAATTGGAAGCCTACCTCAAATAGAAACACGGTCACCACAGCCCATGCTGACCTTATCTATAGAATATTCAAGGGTGTGGAGTTTAATCTTGGTGAGATTGTGTTTGGAAGTATTGTCCAGTTTGCTGAAAAGGAGCTTCCCTCTGATCTTCCTTTCCCATGCTTAATCTCTGGCATTTGCATCAAACAAGGCGTAGATATACTTCAATCGGACAGGCTATGGGAGAAGGTTGAATCTTTTGGAATTCAACCTGTACTGGAGTGCACCAAGCGCACTATTGATCTTCCAGTAGCCTTCCCAGATGATCCTCCAGTTACTATTCCTGAAGAAGAAGACGATGAGCTGGCTGATGTTGGTGATGATGTGATCGCATCTCCATCTCCACAGATTGACCCTGCTGCCATTTATACTGAAGAAATTAAATTTCTTGAGAAATCTATGCTTCAGGCTAGAGTACAGTTCAAGGAAATGGCTACCCGCAGGAACAGGTTGTTGTTTGCCTTGGCAAACCTTTCAGATCAAAAAGGGGGAGCACCACCAGCTTCAGCTAGTTCTAGCCAAGTTTTTGAAGACATTAGTCAAACCTTTCGATGGGAATTACTTCAGAAAACTCAGGAAGAATTGGATAAAGCTGGGCCAAGCAGTTGAGGATGAATCAAGCAGTTGAGGATGAATCAAGCAGTTGATGGGAAGAACTTTGGATAATTTGGACATTTGATTTGTTTGGAAACAATATTTATTTTGTTTGTTTATGTTTTAGTTTATTTGCTTATGTTTATTCTAAAACTGATTTGTGTGTCTCTTGAATTATTTTAACTCATGCTAGATGCTTGCATTTAGGGGGAGCTTATTTCTTAGATGCTTAAGTTTAATCTTAATACTTAGTTTTTTTCTATGTGTTCTTGGCTTAATATTGTTTTGATCCGAAAGCGACAAATCAGGGGGAGATTGAAAGTGTGCATGTTTGAGATTTGTCACTTTCATATATTTTTAGTTTATTTCTTTATTTTAGTTAGTTGGTAAATATTGTATTTAATATAATTAGGTTATTTTATTTAACTAACCTCCTAACCAATATTGGATTTGTTTAGTATTACTTTTGGTAGTTTTGTAGGTCTCTCACAAAAGGAAAGAGTCCACAGCAAGGAAGGCTTTCATGTCAAGGAAAGGTTTCCATATCAAGGAAGGATTACCTTGGATTGTTTAAGGAAAGTCAAAGACCATCTAAAAAGAGGAATCCTAAAGCAAGGCGACTTCCATGATTCAAGAGGACTCTGCGCATATAAATACTAGCTGGATTGTCTTTGTAAAATACGGTTTTTCAGCTCTAGAGTTCCAGCAGTCTATCATAAGATCAAGAGTGTTTTTGTGAGAGCATATTTGGTAATTTTGTTCTTCTCTTTACAATTGTTTTGTACTTGGATTCGTAACCCAGTTTTATAAGAGAAGGTTTATTGTCTACAGCACGTTGCTGTATATAAGTGTTAAATTTGTGTTGTTCTCTGATTTAAGTTTCTTTATTCCGTTGCTTTACGTACTGGTGTTAGTGCTGGTGCTATCACACCAGGACTCACAACAGGCTTGTTAGTGTTTAATTGTCCTTCCTAGCCGCTCAATTTCTTTCAAAATTATTCGGTGAATACCGAACACCTTCAGCGATTGCCGGATAGCCCTAAATTTTTTTGTAAATTTCATATGGAGGAAGATGATATTAAATTTGATAAATAAGTTAATTCTTGGTGAATTTCCTATTTTCACAGTGAGTTTTAATTTTTATTGCTGATATTTTATGAGTTCTCGTCAAACTTATCGATTTTTTACTCAAAGATAATAAATTTTATGGTGAATTTTCTCTTGATAGTGTATTAATGGAGGTCTGGACATGTTTGGATAGATACATTCTTTTTTCAAAATGGTGAGTTTTTACTGAATGTGTGTGTGTATGAAATTGCAGGAGAGGGGAAGAGGGAATGACGGGGACGAAGGAGGAAGGCGGGATGGGGGAAGGTGGAGGAGGCGGGCTTGGCCGGGTGGGTGGGGGAGGGAAGGAGGAGGAAGGGCTGTTGGGGAGGTGGGGGAAAGAGGACTGTTGCTGGGAAGGAGGAGGAAGGGAGGGGTAAAGTAGAAAATTTAGGGGTGTACTTATTATTTAGAAGGGTTCACAATTTAAGGGGATGTACATAGTAATTGTGGGGATGTAAATTTTTTTCTTTTTTCTTTTTTGGTCTCTTAGAAAATTATTGTATTGCTTCGTGTACCTTTCTCTCCATAATTTGTGTGTCCCTTGAAAACGGGTGTCCTTTTTCAGAAAAATCTGTTTTAAAATGAATATTATTTAATAAAGTTATTAAATTTATACCAGTATTTTTTTAAATTTTTTTAATGTTTGAATATACATTTGTAATTTTATACTTATGTCCTAAATTATTATTCTATTTAACTTTTTCTGGTCAAACGTAATATTTTACATACAAATTTAACGTATACGAAATATTATTTTATTTATTTCAAAATTATAAAACATATAATTCGTAGTATTTTAAAAATATTATAAATTATGTGTTTTATGAAGATAATTTAGGAATGGGGGATATAATTTAGGAATGGGGGATTATGTGTTTTTAAAATAATTCAAAAGTGATATATTTTACTTTTTTTTTATAGAAAACTGAAAAGGACAAAGCAAGTGGATTATGTCATATTAAACGCTATGTGCACCAAGTTTGTACCACAAATGGATGACTTGTGTTGTTGAGTACTTAAATTACAACATAAAAATAAAATTTGGATTGGCAATTCTTAAATGATTGTATGTTATGCCAACAAACGAAAAAGTTGTATTGTTCATGTAATACTTAAGACATTTAATTACTTAACATGTTTTGTTTATCTTATCACTTAAACAGTATTTGCAGTTAAGGATAATTATTCCTTGTATATTGAATGATTTTTCTTAAGAATAATAGAAGCTAAGTGAACAAATGTTAAGATAATTTAACTATTAATCTTACGAGTTGGGTACGAGAAAATACTTAGTGGTCTTAATCCATCACTTTAGCGGTTTATGTAGTGATCAAGTATCAATAGGAAGTTATTATTTAGGTGAGATGGACAAATTTTTAAACATACTCCCTTCATCGTTCCATTTAACAAGTTAATTTTCTTAAGAAAAATTATAGTTTTACTTGTTTGTACCTCATTAAAAATGTATTATTACTATAACTTTTACTCCCTCCGTTCCAAATAAAGAGTCCATGATTCTATTTTGGGATGTTCCACATAAAGAGTCCACTTTGAAAAACACTTTATCCTCCACATATGCTATAAACATGTTGGCTATGCTCAATTAATTTTGTAATTATGACCAACTTCAATTCTACTTATATATCTCTTAATTATTATTATACTATTAAAACGTAAACTCTTTGGGTGGAAAAGAACAAATATTAGAAATGAGATTATTTTTTTTTGAGGACAAACTAAAAAGAAAAGTAGTGAAACAATTTTTTTTGGGATGAAAGGAATACTTATTACAGAGGCCGTCGTAATACACTTTGTTGATAATGGAATGGAGCAACCACATTGAGAGCGCGATGATACTGTCTATGTATGTATAATTAAGTCATTTTCTGGCATACTGTATTTGAAGAAGAAATTAAAAATAATTGAAAGATTCTGCACCACTCTTGCTTGGTAAGCGATATATTAAACTAACGGGGTCAGTAATTAATGGCATTTGGGGGCATATATTGTTGTTGGTGTTGCCTCTCCACGTGCATTATTATTAGGTCGGGACCGATGAGGATTCCAATGCCAAATATCAATAGCTAGATCGAGCTTTCGATCAAGATATTTATTTATTACTCCTATTATTTGCAGAGGGTAGCTTTTTTTAACATATACTCCAATAATATATATATATATATATGCAGATATTTTCCATGCAACACAATGTTTATCTAATTCGTTACAACTACTTTTCATAAGGCAAGCGGCAAGAAATGCAATCAACTAGTCGTTTATAATTGCAGAAAAAAAAAAAGAGCTTGCATGGCTAGTGGTGGTGGGATGGCGGTGGTGATGCGGAGGTATGTGTGGTGGCCGTGATGATAATAATAATAATAAAAGGAATCTCATATTTTTAGCCTTATTTTCGAATCAATTTAATTATGAAAATGGTTATTCCGATCCGCCTGGAAATGATTCATTCCATTATAATAAGCAACCATGAATGTGTCAATCGAATTTGTATTTCTTGCGAAACCTAACGCCTAAGTTATGGAGGGGTCTTGAAACATTTATAAGAATAACATTTATTTTCTATCTTTTTTAGTTTTGAGAGAATTAGAACCTCTCCATTAATTGAGATTTCTCTTTATTTTCTCAATTTTGACCATCCAACGATAAGAAAGTGATGGCTTATCAAGTTGCTCAAAAAAGAAAAAAGAAAAAAACCCATGACATAAATTAATTGGCTTATTTTAGACGGATATTACAAGCATAGATTCAAGCCACACTTCACAAACCATAAAAAAAAACAATCGGTATCGTTCCCTCCCTCACAACTCTTCCGAAATATCCCTGTAATTAATCCTAAGAAAAGAAATAAAAAAAAAAAAAACTTCCATTCATCTTAATTTATCAATGCTTCTTACAACTCTGCATCTCAATCCCAAAGTCTTTTTATGCTCAAAACATGGCAACATAAAAGGAAAGGGATGGGGAACCACGGCCCTTTCGGATGTAGTAACCTACAGCAACTGCGGAAGAATAGCACATAAAAATAGCAAAAGCGCATTCCTCCCGAAGCTTCGGGCCACATCCATATCTGCATCAACAAGTCGAGATGAGCCGAATCACACCCCAAGAATAATATTATCAGATGAGGTTATCAAACGAAGATATAGGAATGCCTTTTGGAGTCGTAAATGGAATCAATCAGAAATGGCCTTGGCCGGTGCCCAACTAGTGGTTCATTTACTGTCTCTTTTTGCGCCATTTGTGTTCAACTGGGCTGCATTTTGGGTTGCTGCTGGACTATATGTTGTAACCGGACTTTTCGGGATTACACTTTCTTATCACCGGAATCTAACCCATCGAAGTTTCAAGCTCCCAAAATGGCTCGAGTATACTTTTGCTTACTGTGGAGTTCTAGCTGGTCAGGTAATTAATTACAGTCATTTTTATTTTTTGGTTTATAGTATATATATAGGTACGTAATTGATATGGTATGAATTTTGTATTTTGGAGGGCAGATGGATCCGATATTTTGGGTGAGTGTACATAGGAACCACCATCAGTATTGTGATACGGAGAGAGACCCCCATAGTCCTAGAGAAGGATTTTGGTTTAGTCACATGAAATGGGCATTTGATCATGACTATATTCGAGAAAAGGTATCATATCGCTTCTCTATTCCTAATTACCAAAAATTGAACAGATCGACTAGCTAGCTCACGAACTACTGTCAAATAAGTAAATAATTTTGTTGAAAAACTATGGCATGCGCGCAGTGTGGAGAGGATAACAACGTTGGAGATCTTAAGCAGCAGCCCTTTTATAGGTTTCTTCAAGGCACTTATTATCTCCATATGTTGGGGATTGCTGTGCCCTTATATGCTATAGGCGGATTTCCCTTCGTGGTGTGGGGATTGGTAATTACTACTACTCAATTTCTTAATTTCTTTTTCCCTTCTCTTAACTAATTACTTTAAAAATTACTAGTACTTAAATATTATTCTTTTGTACTAGCTAGTTAGGACGTTGGTTAAATTAATTAGATTTCACGCGAATATATCTTAATTTGTTTAATTAATATATTATGATCGTGTTTTAATTTGTCAAATATATATATACTGGATCACAGTGATTCATGTTACAGAATGCATGCAGGGAGTGAGAGTTGTGTGGGTGCTCCACATCACTTTACTTGTCAACTCAGCTTGCCATATTTGGGGAAATCAGTCATGGAATACTGGGGATCATTCCAAAAATAACTGGTAGTTAAAATATTAAATTTAACTTGACATTCTTGGAAAACTACGTACAAATGACCATGCATATATAATTTCACTGTTGTGTACGTACGTAGGTGGGTAGCATTGCTTTCGTTTGGAGAGGGGTGGCATAACAATCACCATGCATTCGAATACTCAGCTCGACAAGGACTTGAATGGTGGCAAATTGACATGACTTGGTACGTAATAAAATTTCTTGAGGCTATCGGATTGGCCACCGATGTGAAGTTACCGAGCAATACACATAAGCAAAGAATGGCCCTCTAACCCCTCCACAATTTCCTGATTGATCAGCTACATACGAATATCTTGAGGCTGTTGGTTTAGCCAAATTAATTGTACTGCTTGCAGCGCAAGTTCTTAATTAGTTCTAAGTGTAGGCTGTAGCTCTCGCTTTCTTTCGTCACAGATCAACATTCACATCTCTCTTCTCTAAGTGTAGTTCTTAGTTGTAAGTGATGCTCAACCGGAGTATGAGAATTGGGTACTGGGATCGTAAAATGGTTGGAAATGGCCATTACTCTTTGCTATATTGCTGTCTCTTATTGTGCCGTTTGTGCTCAATTGGGCGTGCATTTTTCTTTTTTCCTTCTTCTGGCAGGACCGTACTTTTTTTTATTTTGTTTTTGGGTACAGATAACCGCACAAGCCTGCATTATAGTTGCCATCTACTAGACGGTGCCGGTGCCGGTGCCGGCGACGGTGACGGTGCCGGTGCCGGTGCCGGTGACGGTGACGGTGACGGTGACAGTGACGGCACCTTTTGGTACTTACTCATCATATTAGAGCATCTCCAATGTGGAGAATTGATTCTTAGTTCTTAAGTGAGCTCCACCTTGTCACCTAAGATTTCTACATGAAGAACTAACCTCCCCAATGCTTGGTTCTTAAGTGGACTCCACAATACCACCTAGGATTTCCACTCACTAACTCATTTATAAAAACCAAAAAACCTTTTCAAAAATAGTATTAAAAACTAAAAACTTTAAAATTCAAAAAATAACTTTATAAAAATTAAAAAAAGAAATTAAACTTATTTAGAGTTAAAAAAATACTTAATATTCTGAATTTATAAAAAAAAACATTTTGCAAAAAAAGGTAAATCAAAATGTATTTAAAAAAAAGCTTTTCAAAATAAAAGCTACAAATTAATACTCAAAATAATAAAAGAAAAAGAAAGAGAGAGAGAACTTGGGAATTGGGGGGAAAGGGACGGGGGACAGGGGGTGGGCCAGAAGAGGAGGGAACAGGGGGTGGGCAGGGACGCTTCTTTACAGCGTATGAAATGCATGCGCCAGCTAGGTAGTAGCGGTGCATCACACACTCTCTCTATTTCAGTGGCCAAGGTGAAATGAAAAAAAAAATAGGAACGAGTTATTATTTTGGAACTCGGAAGAACTGGAAAATTTTGAAACCATTTTAAGAACTCTCACGTTGTTGAAGAACCAGCTAATATTGTAGATGATGGATCAACCTCACAAGCTGAGGTTGGATCCAATGATATACAGCAGCAACATTTAAAGAGCAGCAACAACACTTCCACTATTGGAGTCACAAAGGCCAAGGGTAGCGTATGTGCTGTCAAGTAAAGTTCAGGGGTCTCAACTGTAACATTGAGGAATCTGTTATGGCCGTTATAACAACTGGGCGTATGATGATGTAATCGCGATGCATATGGTTAATCTGTTAGATTTCACAGGTTATGATTGGCTTATCATTTTTTGTATATATATTCTTGTAATCCTGTACAACAATTTAGTTACAATAACATTTTTCAATAGAAGAGATTCATGAATTCTCTCTTTCATTTCTTCATCTCAATTCTAGTTCAATTTGTTCATGGTTTGTTTGAATTGCTTAGTTCTTAATCTGCAAACCTTTTACCAGCCCAATTAGTTCTTAATGGGCTAAGAACCAAGAATGTGGATGCCCTTAGACCTTAGTATTTGCAGCTAATGATTTTCCAGTAGTAGCATTTATAACACAAATGTAATCAACGTATACATTTCCCACTAATTAATGACCGGTTAAATTACTACTCTTCTGTCCCAAAATAAATGTTCATTATATATATAAAAAAAAAAATTAGAATGAGTGTATATTTCTGTATAATTTACTAATTAAATTCACTTTTACTGAGTATCATGTTCTAGTGTTCACTTGTTAGTATAGACACTGATGGCATTAATGCTTATTAGCAACTAAAAGACTTAAAAGTTAATTTTCATAATTTTAATTAAAAAACTAAAATATCTTTTTGAGGTTGAGGGAGCATTGGAATTGGTACCGTGGCTTTTGCAGTGCCGCTTTTACTGTTCGGGTGAAAAAAGTAGTACTCCCTCAGTTACAAAAATAAGTGTTCCTTTGTAGGCTTTTACAAATATTAAAACTGACTTTTAAATTATTTTAGTGGTACATATACATAAATTTTATAATTTTGACAGTATGGTATTGCAATATCAGTGCTGTTATGTACGTTACGATCAAACGATGACAAAATGAAAAAAAAATAATAATAATTCTAATGGCATGCTTGGTTGGCTCCACTGCACATGCATATACTATACAATACGTAGTGCGTTCAGGTCCAGGGCACCCCATTGTGTTCTGATTTTTGGAGTGGGCTGGCTGGCTTAGGGCTATTGGCCTTTTTCTGGTCATTGATTGTGTGGTAGCCATGGATCCCAATATCTTACATCCTCCATTGGAATTCAATTATTGGGTATTTGTGTCCTTTCTCTAGTTCTTCTTCCTTTTCTTTCTTAAAAGTTTGGCCAGGAAAACATGTTTTTACTTTTTAGTTTTTACAAATGCAGTTCGGGAAACTCCTAGTTAAGCAAGTCATGCAGTCTAACATGAGAAGTTGCAGAATTCTACGTGTCGTGCCTGGCCATTGGCCAAAGTTATACAGTCCTTTGCAATACAACTATGTGAGGGCGATTTCGTCTCTCCAAAGACACAATGTACTAAATATTTAGAAGGGGTGGTTTTGCTTTTTCTTTTCTTAGTTTTTATTTTCTTATTCATTGGTTATCTCCTTTTTTATTATTTGATTCAATTATATATACAAAATAAGAAATTCAAAGTGTGAAAAAACGAAACATGTATCCAAGTGTATTGAGACACTGCTCTAGCTAGGTCCATTCCCTCCATTTCCTATTCAAATGATACCAACACAATAATAAGACTCGTCCAAGAAGAGCTAGCGCACACACAAAAGGATAGTATTATATTGTACTATGAAAGGCAAATATATATGATATGATTCACCAAAAAGAGAATTGAAGGCATATATTCTGAAAAGTAAGTACTCCTGTATTACTTAAAAGAAAAGAGTAAAAATTCTTTGGTCATGAGCAGTTTGGATGAGATTTCATTAAAATGTTTGCATCGTCATGTCATGTGGCCGATTAATAAGACTAGAGAAGGATTCAATCCATAGTAGACACATACTACCTTCATCCCAAATTAAATGAATTTTTAGTAATTAATAAGGGTAATATTGATAAAATGTGGATAATTTTTTCTTAAAATCCTATAACATCATTTATTTTGGGAAAACAAATTTTCTAAAAAAATCATTTATTTTGGGAAATGGAGGTAGTATCAAACGGTATCAATGTCATGGATGAAGTAATGTATACATAGGCACTTAACACATGCCGGCCCCCCCCCCCCTTATGCGCTAAATGCAGCCCGCCCCCCTCTGCAAAATTACTAACTTGTCTTTGTCTTTTTATTGTGAAAATGTGCTCTACTCCATGTGAACATCGAAATCATATATTTATTCGTCCAAAATAATGTTTAGATGATGAAGATTTTAATGTCTAAAGTAGGTGGGTTGAAGTTGGATAATTGAGTTTATCCCACATTGGAAAGAAAGCAAAAGTAAAACTACTTTGTATACAAGCTCCTTTCTTATATGAAGTAAGCTTGTATAGCATAGAGATTCTCTCTCGCACGCACACTTGCAGGGGGTGCAAATCCCAATTCGATTTGAGGTCCTGTTCACTAGTGCAAATCCCAGTTCGATTTGAGGTCCAGACTAATAAATTCGTGTGCAGGGGGTTGCGTTATATAGGCCCCATGGGCCAAAAGTTTTTGCAGTCACCGAGTGAGTGCAGTCTGCACATATATGGCTATATATATATCATCATCATCATGTACTGGAAGATGTGGGAGTGAAGTTAAACCCTACCAACCAACCATGAAGTAAGCTTGTATAGCATAGAGATTCTCTCTCGCACGCACACTTGCAGGGGGTGCAAATCCCAATTCGATTTGAGGTCCTGTTCACTAGTGCAAATCCCAGTTCGATTTGAGGTCCAGACTAATAAATTCGTGTGCAGGGGGTTGCGTTATATAGGCCCCATGGGCCAAAAGTTTTTGCAGTCACCGAGTGAGTGCAGTCTGCACATATATGGCTATATATATATCATCATCATCATGTACTGGAAGATGTGGGAGTGAAGTTAAACCCTACCAACCAACCATGAACCACCGTCACCCCACCCCACGGCCCTTTCTTTTAGCTCTCTCTCTCTCTCTCTCTCTCTTTCTCTCCTTATCTTTCTGTGTAAAAGCTGCTCATAGGATTACGTATGTACCCCTATCTACCCTTAGACTTAGAGTGGTCCTCCCTCTCCTCCCCTCCCTTCACTCAACTGTATATTCTCATCAAAGGGATCCCCCATTCCCTCCTTGAAACTTGAAATCATCTTCCATCCTTTGTGTTATAATTAAAAGTGATCCTTCCCCCTAATTTCTCTGTTTTTCATCCAACAGCTGGTTCTCTCTCTCTCTCTCTCTCTCTCTCTCTCTCTCTCTCTCTGTGTTTAGCCGTAAAGTGGTGGCCCAGTCTAGTTTACGCGCGCACACCTCTACCAATCCACCCATGTGAACCGGTGTCATTCCCATCGGGCTTAAAAGATTCTTGAGAAATAAATCCCTCGTGGTACGGTATCAAGGAAATTCTCTCCCTCACGCTCACGCCATCAGTAACCCTAAGGATTTAGATGAATAGTTAATCTTATTTCTGTTGGTGTTATTCTTTGGTTGCTGGCTTGAATGAGATCTAAGGATAGGAATATGGATAAATTACAAGTCATTGTCATGCTTTTCCACAGCTTTCTTGAACTTCTTTTTCTCCTTAATCTCTTTGGTTTAATTTGCATTTAAGAAGCTCAAGAAAACTGTGGGAAGACATGGCAATTCAGGACTACTGTGAGTTTTGGTCAAAACGGGTCACCTCTCACCCTAGCTGTAAGGTAATCACCCTAGCTAGGCTAATTTTGCAATACTTTCTTGATCATGCTCTTTTAATTTCTTTCTTTGAATATAGTGATCATGTGATATATTTCATGCCCGTTCATTATATCCCATTAATTTCAATCCTCTAATCGGAATAGCCTTTGGTAAATAAACGTATTTAGAACTATATTTGAGATTTGACAGCGATGCATAAGCTCGATTTTAATTGTATATGGACTTCTTTAAGAGTTTGGATATAGTTAATTTGCATTCATGATGCTACACAGATTATTATTGGCTGCTCCGGGAGTAATATATGGATATCAGACACAGATTATTGTGTGCGTAAAGGTGTTGAGACATTAAACCAACATCAGGTACAATCAACCCTAGCAAACAATTAATAAAGATTCTGGGGGTCCATCTCAAAATCAATTAATATAGATTATTATATACAACTATCTATATTACAGTATACATCGGTTCGTACGTGTGTAATTGACAGAAGCTAATTACAGAGCAAGTCAGCTAAACAACAAGTATAACTTGACTGAATTCTTTTAATGAAGTATCTTATGTTGTGACTGATATTTAGACAGTCAACTGCTGAATTCAATCTTGTATATATATTGCTGCTTTATATTTCATTGTTTAACATATTACTTTGATTAAATTACTTTTTTAAAAGAACTGAACATACATACATTTCTATCTTAT
Source organism: Platycodon grandiflorus (assembly GCA_016624345.1). Taxonomy (NCBI): domain Eukaryota; kingdom Viridiplantae; phylum Streptophyta; class Magnoliopsida; order Asterales; family Campanulaceae; genus Platycodon; species Platycodon grandiflorus. Next base: position 8,379,430 of record CM028362.1, read on the forward strand.
AGCAAACTGTCTTATTGATCTTTAAGAGCATTTGCAAGTATTGAGTAACTAAATCATAATAAGATCATTGTCATCATTACTCGGGATTCACACCCAAATTACATACCCCTAGCCAATTCCATAGTAATCGGGATTTATGCCAAGCCCCAACCATAACCAAACATATATATATATATATATATATATATATATATATATATATCAAGCTCTAATTACTTCAAATTATAATTAATAAAAAACGAATGGTTTTCAAATATATGAATGAATACGTTAAATACACTCGGGTCTCATTATAGACTCAAAAAATGAAATAAATGTGTAAAACACAATTATATAAAAAAAAAAGTGAGTTGGCTTTATCAAAATAATTGAATTATTTAGAAATTATGAATATATATTAGTATAAATTATTGGTAGTTGGAAGCTTTTTTGGTCAATGAAAGTTGAAAATTCGTCTTGCGTTCCTCAAATTTTTTGCTATTTTCAGATTGATTTGACAGAATTGTTAATCGTTAATAATGTATTTACCTGGATGGAATTTGCTGGTTTTTTTCAACTTTTTTATTTGTTGTGATTGTGGTAAATATGAGTTAACATGTTTTGGATGCTAGTTGATTCAACGTGGGAATTTGTGATTATTTGGACATGGGTTAATTCACGACTATTATATGTTTATCTTTGTTAGACATAACTTATTAGTGCAAATTTTTAAGAGAGGCGCTAAACGCAGCCCCCTTCCTGGCGAAATTACTAACTTGTCTTTGGAAAAAAAAATGGGGTAGTCTAAGGGGTTTGATTTGGTCCGACAATCGTGTCCACAGGTCACGCTTGTACACGAGTTCACTGGTTTGGACCTCAAATCGAACCGGAATTTGCACCCTCTGCAGGTGTGTCATGAACTCAAATAAGTGTGATATTTATTATTATTTTTTGCTAAATATTGAAATAAATATTACTCTAATGTGGTATTTTCGTGACTTTTGATCATCCAAGGTAAAATGCAATAAGCTGGAGAAAATAGCACAAATATGGGTAGAATCAGAGTTTGCACGTGGGCACGCGATAATCGCTTAGTTATGTGCTGGAAGAAACTTACAACTGATAGTGTGTGGGCACGCGGAGATGACAGACGGGATTTTCAAACTCGAACATATTTAAATTCTTTTGTTAGGATTTAAGCTTTAGTGAGCTGAAAACTCATTTAAGTATTTTGTTAATTTTAATTATGTTAGGGTATTATTATTTTATTTCTTTATTTTAGGCACTTCTAGAATAGTTGTGTTAATGCCTAGTCTTTAGAAACATGGGGTAGTGGCTAAGATCATGGGTTAATGGCAGTTGTGGGGAGAAAATTTCTCCAAAAATTTTCCTATAAATAAAGGGGGAATTCAACAAAAGAAAGGGGGGACGGACATAAATACCAAAGAGGGAGACGACTCTCTTTCTCTTCCTTCAGCACCGAAAGGTGTAGAGCAGCCTAGAAGAAAAGAGAAACGCGCTGAAATCTGATTGTGTAAGTGTGTCTTTAAATTAAAGTTGTAATTAGTTTAATTCACTAGTGAATGACCAATTGAAGTTGCGTAATTTGACTACTGCTAGATCAAATTGGTGATTATTCTTGTTTAATTATAAGTATTTATTCGTTCTCTACTCTTCATGTTGCATGAATGTTGTAACCTATGATTGTTGTGACTAGTTAATGTTTAGGGCCCAGATTTTAATCAGCGCAATTGTCTATTGCTAGTTGAAACCACTAATCCGTAATTGTCTTCGGGGTTTAAAAACTGACAAGTAACACACCTTTTTGACATCACAAGCATAATCGGACCGTGTTGCGAGAGCGAATAATCTAGATTAATGCACTGTTCAGAATCGAGTCTCTCTTTTCTTAATGATGTCAGAACACTAAATCCTACGAGCGTCTCGGGGGTTGTCTTTTGATTAGAGTAGTAATTAATGAGCTTCTCTTAATTATCGATACTGTAAGGAGAGATTGAGTGTTAGACGGTTGTCGACAGCTATAACCGGTTTATTTGTAATTGAATGAGACATTTTTGCATCAATAATCAGTAGTGAAATTCGAGATAGAAATTAATTCATTGGCTGGATCTTTATTTACTCTATGTTTTGTTTATATTGGATCTTTAAATTTAGTTTTAGTTTAATCTTTAGTTAATTAGTAGCTTAGATAAAAATCACTATTGCAGCTTTTCTTTATTTTGTCACAATTCTAAAGGAAATAAATACAACGTCCCTTGTTGATACGATCCCGATTTACCTTATACTCATTTATTGGGAAGTTCGGTAAATTAATTTTGACGGTTTGACACCCGTCAGGATGCGCGCAAGAGAGAGCCTCTATGCTATACAAGCTTACTCCATATAAGAAAGGAGATTGTATATAAAGTAACTTTGTTTTTGCTTTCTTTCCAATGTGAGATAAACTCACTTATCCAACTTTAACCCACCTACTTTAGGCATTAAAATCTTCATCATCCAAACATTATTTTGGACGAATAAATATACGATTTCGATGTTCACACATAGCAGAGCACATTTCCACAATAAAAAGATAAGGGCAAGTTAGTAATTTTGTAAGGGGGCTACGTTTAGCGCATAGGGGGGGGCTGCATTTAGCGACTATGATTTTTAAAATGTAAAAGTGGCTTCTAAATTGCAAGGGAGTATTCAAACGTGCAAAAAAAAAGGGTATTGGTACCTGCCCATTTACATATAGCAATGACATCTTGATAATTCTATATCATAAATCTAGCTCCTCCAGTAAAAGATGATGACAATATAATTCGTTTTCCTTGAGTCGACCCATCAGTTTCACTACGTAACAAAGCTTCATGCATACCCCTTACTCATTGGGAGCCCACTTGTTTCAATGAGGCCCGTACCGTTTTGAGGAGTCCAAAATACACACATCACTATTGAAAATTGGAAAATTGCTGGCCAGTCCACTTTCATAACATTTTTTTCTCTCCAGACCACCCTTTTTTTTTAACCGCTAAAAGCTAGTTTCATAAAATTGTTTCTAAAATGTCCCTATGAATCTTTTATCCTGTAAACCCTATGATTTCTTCCTAAAATATCTCCTGTAACTCCTTTATTTTAGACATTCGTTGAAAACTCGATCTAAAACACTTCGTCTCTGTAATGAAAAACGCAATGCCGCAGTTTGTAATATCTCCTGTAACTCCTTTATTTTACACTCGATCTAAAACACTTCAAATGATGATGATTGCGTAAACATAGTGTTGTTGGCCAAAATTTTATCAATTAGCATTATAACAGTAGACGTTTTTGAAAATCAAAATGCTTTAAGCTGCGGATTGAATAAATGAGGGTTACTTGATAATTTTGTTTCCTTTATCCCACCTTTTGATTTAGCCGATGCCCAAACTGGGCATCACGATACAGCAATTAATAATCCCTATGCAGGAATTGTGCATCGCAATGCAAAAATTAATAAGGGCCTTCAACTGCTTTGGTTCATCGCAATCTAATATTTGGGCATCGCGATGATAGAATTAGGCATCGCAATGCTTTGATTATGCATACCGATACCTGAATATTAAGGACATATTAGTATTTTCGTCAAAATATAAAAGATAAATGCATCCTGTGATATGCCTTTTACTTGGGCATCGGGATGTCAATATGATTGAATTCGATGCACATATCAGGCATCACAATGCATAAAATTAAGTTTGAATTTTGGGTTGCGCAAATTAGGCATCGCCTCGCCAAATTTGATGTACATATCAGGCATCGAGATGCATTGGGTTACTGATGCGCGCTTATTTTTCTTTCATTAATGACATAATCGTCTTTTCGCCAAAAGTGCATTTTTCCAATTTTAAAAAAAGTATGGTAGAATGGAGCGATTACAAATGTCCAAAAAGGGACAGGCATGTAATTCACCCTTGAAAGAATGATACATATATGCAAAATGTTTAACATTTTTACGATTTGAGGTAGGAGTAATGCTATGGGTACCTAAAGAGTACCAAATTTTTTGCACTAAATGATGTGCCAGGGGAGGGATGTATTTAGAGTACAGGGGGATGCGTTTAGCATCTATTAAATTGTAAAATAGGAATAGCAACATTACTGATTCTTCATTCAAGGAAAAAATCTTTAATTGGACCAGTTGGTTCAAGATATAATTACTAGTGATCATGCCAAAATATTAGCGGAGCGGGGGTACCGAATCTGAGCTCGAGCCATAGATCGTTGACGAAGTTTTTTCGGTGTATTTGTCATCACGGACGGTAGGATATTTAACTATATGTTGTCTACAAAAGTGAACAACCTAGAGAGGGCGGGGAGTTTTCCCCGCCAAAACTCTCCGGTGGGATAATCAGTATCTCATGCTATAGAGAGGGATAGTATAAGTGTGTAGGGAGAGGGAAGATAATCCCCTTAAGAGTTGGAGAGGACCACTATTTATAGGGATTTGTTACTACCTGAGTGGGCTGGGTTTATCCTTTATGTATGGGCTTGGCCCATATATCTTTGGGGGGGTTACCCTTTTGGGAGTATACTTTTGGGGGTATATATTTGTTAATGAAAACCGTGGTTCGAGACAAGACTCAAGGCCCAAGTCAAGGGAACCAATTATGATCAAGTGGGTTCAAAGTCATGCAAGCCCATTCGAGGCCCAAGATGAGGAGTCCATACATGTTTTTGAAGCTCTCATAGCACCCACGGATGTTCAAGACAAAGAGGGGAGGTTTCGTTTGCATGTTGGAAGGCCAAAAAGGCTTGCAATGAGTTTCTGGACATTATGCATCCGCATAATGCATCAGCACAAGAAGTCTAGGGTTTCTGGAATCTATGCGGCCGCATAGGGCGTCTACATTGCCTTTCTGGAATCTATGCGGCTGCATAGGGCGTCCCCATAGCCTCCAACTCGCTGAAAGTCGGGTTTTTGGTGTTTTTAGGGTTTTTAAATATTTTTAGGTAAGTTTGTTTCCTAATAAACATTTCCTAAGGTTAGAAGGTTTGTTTAGGCCTATATAAAGGCTTCTTTTTCATTGTAAAACATTATGATTGATATTGATTAAATTGAATTGAGTTTTCACAATATTGTGAGATTTTGAGAGATTTCTTAGATTAGAATTCTCAACCCTTGAACTTATCAAGTTTGTTGAGCTACAGGCTTGTGGCGTTCCGTAGTCTTGGTTCCTAATCAATTGCGATTGGTGGGTCAAGGTTGCACCCCAAGGTTCTAGGGATTAAATCCGCCCTAGGGTTGAGGGAAGTTCCCTATCTTTGTTTCAAATTCGTTATTATCTGTTTTCAATTCACGTTCTTGGTTGGTTCCGCTTTGTCACTATCTTGGATCACATCATTTGTGCTCATCAGAAGCCCTCACTCCTTATTCTTTGAGATTTATCTCGAGGGTGAGGAGTAGTATTTGTTCGCAATTCTCTTTTGTTATGCCGAGAGTTTGTATTTTTCGTCTTGAACTTGAAGACGTGTCTTTGGCATTCAATTTTGGCGGGGAATACTCGTATAAGTGCTCGGATTGACCGAGGCTTTGCTGGCTCTGGATGTCCGAGGCTGCAATTGATTACTCGGGTTTGCCGATTATTAACATGTCCTCTTCTTGCGAGGTTACTTTACTTGCTCGGGGATGTGGAGGTTTAACATGACCTCGCCTTACGTGGTTGTTTACATCCTCGGGGATGCCAATTCTTTTGTTTTCTTGGGAATACCAAGACTTTGTTTGCTCGAACGTATCGAGATTCAATTTGCTCGGGGTGACTGAGTCTTTATTTGCTCCAACGTATCGAGTCTTGATTTGTTTGGGGTGACTGAGTCTTTGCTTGCTCAGGAGCGCCGAGACTTTATTTGCTCGGCATGACGAGACTTTAATTGTTCGGCATGGCAAGACTTTTTGCTCGGCATAGTGAGACTTTGTTTGCTCTGATGAGCTTTAAAAAATTCTTTTGGTACAATGATTTATCGCACTTAGTAGTGCGATCTTATTTTCTTGCGAGCTTTATTATTGATGTGCATGACGCCATTTTGCTTTCTGCACTTGACCTCGTCGTCGCATGTTGTTCTTTATATATATTTTTTTATTTAGGGACAAGTCCCAATGCACGATCTTCTTTACCATAGTAAAGATCAGGTCGTTATTTGAACTTATGAATACGAGGTGCCTATTAAATTTAGGACTTCTTTTTACAACCTTCAACATGGTGAAGATTTGGTCGCAGACCTACCTCGGCATAACGAAGTGCCCTTTTGGCTTAGGACTTAGGTCCTTAATTTTACGATCTTCTTCATCATGGTGAAAAGCAGGCCGTAACTTGACCTCGGCATAGTGAGGTGTCTTTTAAGTTTAGGACTTAGGTCCTTAATTTTACGATCTTCTTCATCATGATGAAGAGCAGGTCGTAACTTGACCTCAGCATAACGAGGTGCATTTTAGGTTTAGGACTTAGGTCCTTAATTTTACGATCTTCTTCATCATGGTGAAGAGCAGGTCGTAACTTGACCTTGGCATAGCAAGACTTTGATTGCTCGGCATGGCGAGACTTTTTGATCGACGTGGTGAGACTTTGATTGCTTGGCATAGCGAGACCTTGATTGCTCAGCATGTCAAGACTTTTTGCTTGGCGTGGCGAGACTTTGATTGTTTGGCATAACGAGACTTTGATTGCTTAGCATGTCAAGACTTTTTGCTCGATGTGGCGAGACTTTGTTTCCTCGCCTCGAGTGGCAACTACCGACCTTGAGCAGCGATTTGTTTGCTCGCCTTGAGTGGCGACTACTGACCTTGAGTGACGACTGCTGACCTCGAGTGGCATTTTGTTTGCTCGTCTCGAGTAGCGACTACCGACCTCGAGTGACGATCTGGTTGCTTACCTCGAGTGGTGACTGCCAACCTCGAGTGGCGTTTTGTTTGGCTTGGCGAGACTTTATTTGTTCGGCTGGGTGAGGCTTTGTTTGATCAAGTACTTGAAAATTTAGGGACATCTATTTGCAGATCAAACATATTCCCATATAAGTAAAGTTCAGGTAAATTGTATGCCTATTGTTTAAAAGATTAAGAAAGTAAATTCATTTTTGCATTACATGGCTAGTCATGATACGATATAATTGTTGTGTTGTGATGCATAAGCGAAAAGAGCATGTTATCTCGCACATTTTTAGGATAAGGTGTACTAGTGGCACGTCATGGTATCACAAAATATGCCAAATTCATGAATTGTTGATTTTGAATTTCATGAGATTAAGCATGGTAATCCGAATTAATGACAAAACGCAAGCCATTTACAAGCTTTATATGATCAAAATTAGAGTTGCATGGTGAGTTCATTCACAGTTGAAGTATAGCGATGATTAGAGTTCAACTTGTTTATTCGCAAAGTAAGTCTGTGATGTTACAACTATTTGATATAATTGAGCAAATATATAAATGGGTATATATCACTTTTAACTTGACTAGCATGTTATAATTTTCATAAGCGGGTAAACCCGTGTCACATGGCATCAAATGCGTAAAAGAATATATTTCATAATGAGTACACAAAAGTAACGAGGTGCGATCATTTAAGTTCAGGACTCTAACTTTGATCGTGCATTCTCGTTCCTTTTAGGGGCATATCATGTAAATTACTATCGATTTGCACTAATTTTAAGTAATTAATAAGCATATGAATTGCATATTTATCCACAACTTAGGATTTGATGACTCATTTTGTATTTCATATGTTTGTTATATCATAAACATGGTCATGGAAACAATATATGTAGAAATAAAGGGTAAAAAATGGAAGAAGATCACCTTAAAACATTGTGGAGTGACCTATTTACAACATTTCAGAAGTGAGGGAACAAATTTTAATTTCCAGAAGCGTAGGGGCCAAATTATAATTTACCAGAACTTGAGGGGCATGTTTATAATTTCACAAAAATTAAAGTGTCTGTTAATTTCCAGAAAGCGAGGGGCCATTGGTAATTTTTAAAAACGAGGGATTTGTTTGTAATTTTCCAGTAGAGGAGACGCGTGAGAGCACATTAGATCTACCTCCACGGTGTTTGGCCGGTGCGTGAGGAGATGTCGATCGTTGCAGTGGCTTATGGTGGCACTTACGGGCACGTGGGACCTCCGTTGGTCCTGATTTTTGTGTCGTTGTGCTCGTTCGAGCGAGATGAAGACCATTGTGGTCTTTGTTTTCCATTCCAGGTCCTCCTGCTTTGGCCCAGATCGTACAACCTCCACCATAATCGCTGGCACTGCAGCTCATTTTTTGCACTGAGTTTGTCTTTCCTGGTTGCCGGCAACGTGTAGATGCTTTCTTCCTCTATGGTTTTGGATTTTCTCTTCTCCTTCACTATGGATTTGGCCAGCGAAGTGATCTATGCTTGAAATCAGTGCGGCAGTAACTAGCTTTGGCCTTTTTCTTGTAGCCGATGCACTGCCTTCTTTCTCTCCTTCCCTTTTCTCTGTTTACAAAATTTTAGTGTTGAAATCCTCCATGGCCGTGCGTTCTTGTTTTGATTCCCGGCAATGGAACCAACTGATTATGCCAAAAAATTAGCGTACCAGGGGTACTGAATCTAAGCTCGAGCCATGGATCGTTGATGAAGCTTTTCGGTGTGTTTGTCGTCACAGACGGTAGGATATTTGGTTATATGTTGTTTGTAAAAGTGAACAACTATGAGAGGGCATGGAGTTTTCCCCGCCAAAACTCTCCGGTGTGATAATCAGTATCTCATGATATAGAGAGGGAAAGTATAAGTGTGTATAGAGAGAGGGAAAAGAATCCCCCTAAGAGATGAAGAGGACCCCTACTTATAGGGATTTGTTACTACCTGAATGGGCTGAGCTTATCCTTTGTGTATGGGCTTGGCCCATATATCTTTGGGGGTACCCTTTTGGAAGTATACTTTTGGGGGTATATATTTGTGATCATCAACTAATGATGACCTGGTTAGAATAACATGCTTTTGCTATGATTGGTCCAATGTGTGTGTGTGTGTGTGTGTATATATATATATATATATATATATATATAGAGAGAGAGAGATTTACCACTATATATACCTAGCTAGGCTGGGAAGATTGTTATTAGTACTATATTCATTAGCTTTGACGATTGCAATTTTATAGCTTGTGTGTGTGTTTGTGTGTGTTTTGGATTCAGTGCAGATGGAGAAGCATGTCTGTTGTACTATAATTCAGAGTTTTATATACATTTTTAGGCCTCAATTGGTATATGATATTGCAATCAATTTCGCGGAATTGATTCTATAGAATTGATTAATAGTGTTTGGTGGTGCAAGAATTATTTTTGGAATAGGAATGTATTACTAATATCTTGGAATTGATTACCAAAATTTAAAGAATCACAATCCTGATGAAGAAGGTGGTATTTGAATTCCTAATAGTTGAAATCCATGTAAAATGACAAAAATATCCTTCTATTAGGTCAAGTATTTGATTTATATTTATAATTTCATTTGGTTTCAACTATTTTATGGTCGTTCCTTTTTACTTCTCCTATTCGTCGTTGTTCTTCGGCTCTTAATAAGGTTTTTGTAACTCTTCTCATTCAAATTAATAATAGTTTATAATATATGATTGTAGTGTTAATTTTCACAATCAGAAATGATGAAAAGAAGAGTGGGTGATTGATCTTCTTGAAACTATATAAGAGAATAAAATTATTTAAATAAGTAATTACATTTACTTTTATTGAATTGTTGTCAATTGTTTAAACTATTTTTATTTGATCTAGTTTCATCACAACATTAGTTTTTTTTAATTTAATAAATTTTTCCTATTTTATTGATGTTAGATAATCTAAAATTTTCACCAAAATTGAAAAATAATGAAGAACTTGTTATTTTGTGGACCAGTAATAACGTTAATGTCTAATTTTTATCATGAAAATCATTAACAAGTACTTATCTACATTGTGATAATGTTGTGATTGCCTTAATGTTATCTTTGCATTCCAAGTTGTTTTGTTTCTTACCAAACAATATAATAGAAATTTGTATTATATTAGGAATCACATTCCTTATGTTATGCAAACACTTTTTAGGAATCGTCTTCCCATCTGTTTTTGTGGAATTGGATTTCGCAAAATTGATTTAATTTTCATGTACCAATTGAGGCCTTACTGCCTCTGTTTAGCATGTTTGTGTTGTGTGTGAGAGAGAGGGAGAGAGAGGAGCAAATTTTGGCCTCGGTTTGATTTTTTTTGTGGTTTGTATTTTCATATGATTTTATAATATGATTGTATTAAAAAATAAGAGGTAATAAAAAATATTTGATCGATGAGAAGAAATAAAATCTATCCCTCTATTCAAAAAAATATATATATCGTCCCCAAAAAATTAGTCTAATTTTTTTTTAAAAAAAATTATAATGTAAATTTTTGAAAATAAATTCATACTATAAAATAATATTCTAAAAATATTTAACAAGAAAAATGCGAATATATCTTTGGGACCAACCACAAAAAAAACCTACAAAGGTGAACGGGGCCACCAAAGATAGAATAGAAGAGACATATAACCATTATACATGTGATAGTACATGCATCGAGTACAGTAGAAGTAGAGCCGGCAAAATTGGCCAGCCCATAATCGAGTACAGTAGAAGTAGAGCTGGCAAAATTGGCTAGGCCCAATGGGTTAGCCCAGCCAACCCGACTTTAGAACGGGCTGGACTCTAGTTTTTGAGGCCCGATACAACTTTGGACTGGCCCGGTATGGCCCGATTTTAAGACTCGGCCCGATGGGCTCACGTGCGGGCTGACAAAAATGTCAAAACTAATGCAAATTGACCCAAAATAATGCGCTGGCCTGGCCCAGCCCGATATTTAGAGAGACTGGCTTCAGTTTTAAAGGCACGATAAGAATTTGGGCCAGCCCGACCCGATTCATAGGCTTGGCCCGATGGGTTGAGGTTGGGCTGGCCCGGCCCAGTCCATTGCCAGCTCAAAGTAGAAGGAAGGAAGTAAGTGATGCGATGCGTGAGGTGAACAAAGGAAGGGCTTCATGAGTCCTGTTGAGTGAAATGGGTTGGGTCCCTTGGACTAGACATGCTCGTTCGGTTCTAAAAAATGGAACCGAATCAATTTTGGAACCGCCCAAACCTTGAATCGTCATGAATCGAAACTGGATTAGGACGGTTCGGTTCCGGTTTACATTTCTCAGGAACCGTGAACCGCCGGTTTCAAACCGTTCAAAAATCGCAAAATTCAAATTTAAAACGTTTGAAACTTTGAATTTTGAAATCATCTGCTCCTACATGCTCCACGTCTGCACCTACTCTGACATCCTTGGACATTAGACTTGATGAAAGACTGCCAAGAAACTTGATGAAAGGATGGAGAAGTCTAGCATAGTAAATTTTAAATGTCAAAATCAACCTACTATATCATGATGCCTAACACACCCTAAATATTTTTTTTAAGTTTGTATTTTGATAATTAATAACATATTATAATAATTTTTTTTTACACTTTATAATAGATTTTAAAAATTAAAAATAAAAACAAATGTTAAAAAATTCAAAAAATTAAAAACTGGAAAACCGAAACCTGAACCTGAACCGAAATCGATCATCTACGGTTCGATTCCAATTTACCTTGTCACGGTTTGTGAAATCGTCGATTCTAAACCGGAACCGATTTGGGCATGTCTACCTGGGACTAGCAGTAATTTGTGACTGCAAGCAACTTGTTCTTTGTGGGCCTATTGTACCAACACTCTATTATAGTACCCTTTAGTTTACCCAAAATCATCCTTTGAATTCTACTTAGTAATTATAACTTATAAGTGCTAAATATAACACCTCAAAAGTGCTAAATATCACACCCCATTAAAAAAAAAAAAAAAAAACCATTTTGCCCTTCATTTGATGTAAATAAGTATTTACACCAAAACACCCTCCATTTTGTATTTAGCACATATGGACATTTGGGATGGCCGCCTAGGGGTGGCGGCCCTTCCAGTGATGTCCGCCTAGGGGTGGCAGCTCTTGCAGTGATGGCCGCTTAGGGGTGGCAGCTCTTCCATCTTCCGTTAAAATTTTAACGAATCAATTAATTTTTTAAAGGAATTATGAACTTTAAGGGTTGAAAGTGTTAAAAAAAACTGACGGAATAATGGCCGGCCACCTAGTCTAGGTGGATGTTTAGAATATGGCTGCCAAAGGGTGGCGGCCTTGTCTAATTTTCTAGTATTTTAATTTTTTTAATTTTATAACACTTGTAAATATAAATTTTCACTAAAAATATGTGCAAAATAGTAAATTCTTATAACACTTGTAAACATAAATTTTCATCAAAAAATTATGGGCAAAATAGTAAATTCGCCGAGGAAGGTGTTGTATTTAGTGATCTGGGGGTGTTATATTTAGCACCACCCTTATAACTGGGAAAGGCAAAGTCTATTTACACTTTTTAAAAATTCCTATTTACTAATACAAATAAAAAACATCATACACAAATAAAATAAATTAATGTAGTAGTTATAGTGTTATGGCACAAATTAAAATGTCAATAGCCTAATTGCACCCACCAAGTAAAAATGTAGTTTCTGATAAGAGAGAAATGGGCCAAATGGCTCACAGCTTGTCAAGAGATGAGACTGAAACCCGTGGTGGAATGAGTTACTGTTGCTTTTCAAATCCATATATATATATATATATATATATATATATATATATATATATATTAAAGTTAGTGAGGAGGCCTATGAGTTTGCCACAAATACCATTTTTGTTAAATCTTCATTTTGGTGAACTTGACTCTTCAAATTCTTATTTATTAGGAGAGGAAGTCATTAGGTAATAATATTACCTAATAATATTACCTATTATAAAGAGTATATATAATAGTGAATAGTAATAGGTGAAGAACTTTAGGTATTGACAAGAAAATAAAAAACAAATGAAAAGCAAAACAATATTTGTAATGAAATTTGAACTCACAACCTTTTATATATGCATACTCGCCTTAACCAACTGAACCAATTATATTATATGTATGTTTTTAGAATACTACATATATTATGGTTAAGTGGGGGTCACGAGACCCATGTACTATAATATTCACTTATTTTGATTATTATTTCAGTGTATAAAAAATAAACTATTTTGTAAATATAGTATCCAACTAAACTTTTTCTAATCATTGAATGATCTTCAAAAATAATTTTATAAAATATAATTATATTCAATCCTTAAACAATTCACATTTGTTCAGAAAAAAAATATCTTTCTTTAATAAATTCTAAAGTAAATATTTTATTTTTAATTTTTAAAAAATTCTTCAAATATATGTCCAAAATATCTTTATTAAGTGCAAGATGAAAACAAAAAGAAAAAAACAAAACAAAGGAAAAGCAACCCAACAAAAATGTATAAAAATAAAAATACATATATTGACCACTAATAAAAAAAAAACTTATTTTGAAACAAAAATACTATACTAAACGTTCACGCCTATATCGAATAATGATAATTTTATATAAAATTATTCATAAAATGTATCAATTAAACACAAAAGTTAAATTACACCCGTGCAAAGCACGGGTTCTATAACTAGTTATTTATGGTTATTAATAATAATTTTGATCCTTGAACTTATCTACTCCATCCGTTGTAAGAAAATAGTTATTTTTTCTTTTTTAGTTTGTCCCAGAAAAATAGTCTCATTAATTTTAGTGTAATTTGAAAAATATACAAACAAGTGAAGCACTAACCTTAAAAAGTTTCAACTTGTTAAATGAAACTATTTTGGGGGACGGAGAAAGTATTTTTTTAGAAAAAAATACAAAAAAACAAGTGTCATTAAAAATATTCATATCCAAAAGTCTTAGCAATAATTTGTATTCAAAAATTTTTAAAGTTAACTTTTTAATATCAAAAAAAATACTACTAATATTACTACTTCATTTTTAATTTTTTTTTTTTACTAAACTAGTACTTGCCGTCAACCAATGGCAGATTTAAGAATTGTTTCAGTGGGTGTCAAAAGTTTGTTTGCATTACAACAGATTTTAAAGATTAAAATAATTTCTATCAAAAATAAAATTGCATTGTGATCAAAACAAAAATCATGTAATTATTTCCTTGGAACTATTGCTTGCTTGATCTCTATTATATTAAATATTTTACGTAATAATTTAATTAAAATAACAACTAAATTTATTATCTATTTGTAATTTGAAAATATTATTTAAATATAGGAGTTTCTTTAGAAAAGTAGACATAGAGAAAGTATAATACTCCCTCTGTTCCATGCAAAGATTACATTATTCCATTTTGGGATGAATCACTAAAAGAGTCCGCTATAAAAAATTATGCATACAATATTCATAAACCTTTCAACTTTACCCTGAAACATATGTTATAAAATATTGACTGTGCTCAAATATTTTTGTAATGACGACCAACTCTAATACTACTTATATATCCCGTAATTATTAGACTTTTCAAACGTGGACTCTTTGGGTTGAACGGAAGGAGTAATTTATTTTATTTAACATATGATGCTTTTTGTTTGTATTAAATGTACCATAATTCAAAATTGAAGTGTCAATAGACTCTTCTATATATACGTATATTTTTGGCTTAATTCTCAATCTCATCACTCTACTATCGAAAAAGGTCCGATAAGCTCACTCTACAATTTTTTTTCACAGATTAATAACTATACTTTACAAAAGGTGACAATTTGGTACATAAAATGAACGCCGTTAAATTGTTTGGACGGAATGCTACGAAAGGACTGAAATGCCCTTTAGTTGTGGCATATGCCTTGCATGGAGACATTGAACCTCTCTCCTTCCCTCTCTCAATCAAAGATAAGATCTAGTTTGCTAGACTCATGGGTTCATACCACTTCATTGCTCAACCAATCAACCTAACACAAATCATCTCTCTTTGGATTCGTCTTTGGAAGTATAATATGCGGTGCTCTGTGTGAACATTTTCTTATTCCTTAGGTTGAGGATCTTGTGCGCTTATCTTTTCAGACAATTCCTGTCAACATTGATGTGGATGAAAGGGGGACTAGGGTAACTAACCATTGTATTTTGTTGTAAAATCCCCCTTATGTGTTGAGTTTTGATGCTTTTAGAATCCCCATATGACTAGTGTATTGATGCTTTTAAGATACCCATATGACGAAATCCTTTGAATTATAGGTAACTAATGAAGGACTGGAGCAAGGCTACTGTATTGTGCCAAGTGCCAAGAGATTTTAAACTCTTTATACCTTCCTAAGTAAGAACCAGTCAAAGAAAGTGACGGTTTTTCTTCTCTTCATGTAATTCGGTAAAGTTCCACTCGGACCTTCTCAAGTACATTCATGTGGATTGCTTTGGAAAACAGCAGAAACAAACAAGTACCTTCTTTGACTTCTGCAAAGCAGAGAAGGGCATCTTGCTATGTACAGATGTTGCTGCTCGTGGTCTTGATATTCCTTCCGTGGTATGCTTCTCTTTTGCTTATGTACCTGGAATCTTGTAAATTGACTGCTCGTGGTCTTGATATTCGTCTACTGTTACAGTTGCCTAACCATGAAATTGAACCCTTTATACACTTCAAATGCGCTTTGGTTGAAAGTGCACACCAACTGTTTGATAAAAGTTCCCACACAAAGATGCTAATCAAATGTTACTATGCTTTGATTGCCAGGGACACTTGAATTTCCTAGTTTTCAAATGAGAAACAGGGGAACAAGTTGGAAAAGAAATGATGTTGATTAGCGTGTGTGTATTTACTTTCCTCTTTTTTTTTTTTTGAATCCATTGATGAACAACTCTCTCTCCCCCCCTTTTCTCTCTCTCTCTCTCTCTCTCTCTATATATATATATATATATATATATGGGAAAGTATTTAATGGTTACTTTTTTATTTAACCATCAATGGTTACTCTCATTATCAACCATTGGATCAAAAATTAAAGGTTGAGATTTAATGCATTAAATGACTCACCTACTTGCATTAATTGCATTTTCCAACTAACCATTAAATCTCAACCTTTAATTTTTGATCCAATGGCTGATAATGAGAGTAACCATTGATGGTTAAATAAAAAAGTAGTCATTAAATACTCCCCCATACATACATATATATATATATATATATATATATATATATACCCAGATCCATCAATCACTCGCCCATTACAACAGCAAACCCATCATCTAATTTATTCACCCTCACTCACTCACACACGCGTGCACAGATTTGAACATCCATGGAAGCTTGGTGTTTTCCAGACCCAAGTTTGATATTATCAAGGGTATTTTCGGGTTTTCAAAAAAGTTTAAAACTTTTCATCCAAAAAAATAACGGAGTGATTAACGTGACACATTTGATAAAGTATAATTATTAATCTGTGAAAAAAAATTGTAAAGTAAGCTTATCGGACCTTTTGCGATAGTAGAGTGATGAAATTGAGAATTAAGCTTATATTTTTAAATTATCCCATCGGGCATTTTTGCTAGTTTTTTTGAAACATAACTAGGGGGTTTTGATTTAAAAAAAAAAAACAAACAAACAAACAAGACTTTAAATAATTTTTTGGTCCCTCGATTTTAATAAATATATGCGTTCAATCCTTCAATTATAAAAAAATTCATTTTGGTCCCTCAATTTGTATTTTTTTGTTAGATCCCCCCTTCCTGCTGTTATCGTTAGAAGTTCCGTCAAAAAAATAAATAAATATAGGGGATCAATTTGCCAATACAAAAATTATGTTGTCTTCAACCTTTAAACCCAAGTATCGCTCTTCAAATCCTCCATCTACATCTTCAAATTCTCTATCCATAAAGAGAGATATCAAAATCACCCACAAGAAAAACACCCAAAATTTTCATGAGGGTTTCAATGAAATTTTCTTAGGGTTGAACGAAATTCAAAAAATTGAAGGGAAGAATTTTACGGTGGATTTGATTATATTTTTTATTGCAGTGTATGTAGAGATTTTATCTCTCTACAATGGTGTGAATGCAGAGATTCTTTGAGTTTCTCTCTATCCAGTAGCGTCATTTCATATTGCCCGTAATTTAAATCGATTAAAAGTGAAGACGAGATGGGCAGGATTTTGGCGTCGGCGTTATGGGGATAAAGCTCGGCATGATGACTTACTTCGAACTCATCGAAAAAGTCATTCCTATTACAGTTGAAAGGTTCAGGGAAGGTAACATTGTAACTCAGGTCAAGATGGTGGAGACGGACGGATACAATGCGGTTCAAGTCGGGTACAGGAGGGTTCGGGATAGGAAGCTGTTGAAACCGGGGATGGGGTATTTGAAGAGATTGGGGATAATTTTGATGAGACAGTTACAGGAATTTAGGTTACAGTCGGTTGAAGGGTTTGAGACAAGTTAGAAATTGACGGTGGATGAGTTGTTTAAAGAAGGGGATTTGGTTGATGTTGTTAGTACCACTATTGGGAAAGGGTTTCAAGGTCTCCTTTCTTTCTCTCTCTGAAATGTCATCACTACCGCCGGGAACGTCACCAGCTCCAATGACTCCACCACCGGGAATGTCATCGGCTCCAACGACTCCACCACCAACCAACACAACTTCCCCACCACCACCAGCTTCTGCTTCACCCCCATTCCGATAACCTCGTTTTCTCCCGCTGCTTCCTCTCCCCCAGCAACCTCTCCTCCTGCTCCCGTAACGCCATCCACCTCTCCTTCACCGTCGACGATATATCAGTGGTTACTGTAAATTTGATCTAGGTATGAGTTTTGGATGTTGAATTTGAGACTTTTAAGGTTAATTTGACAAAATGTGGATCCAAATTCATTTTACTGAATTAAAGAAAGGCAAGGGTAGTTCGGATATTTTTTTAATAACGGACGAAAAATTTGACGCTAACGGCCTGAAGGAGAAATCTCACCAAGAAATGCAAATTTAGTGAGCAGAATGAATTGTTTTGAAACAGGGGGCAAACGCATAAAATTGTTAAAGCAAAGGGACCAAAAAATTATTGAAGTCAACAAACAAACTAGGGGGTTTTATTTGTATCAATGGCACTCCAAAATCGGGACGTAAAAAGAGAAATAGAATTATATAATTATTTGGTCCTTCGACTTTACAAAAATTGTGCGTTTGGTCCCCCTTATAAAAAAAAATTCATTCTAGACACTCGATTTGTATTTTTTTGTGAGATTCTCCCCTTTCACCATTACCATTTTCGTCTAATATTTTTTTTAAATGCCCAAAACACCCTTAATACATTAACTTATATGTGTAAATTATCCTATTTTTTGGGGGGTTAAGTGAAAATCTCTTTTAAATAAGCGGTTAAATGAAAATCTCTAACCCCCACCCACCCACTACTGTCTCCATTCCCAGTCACCATTTTTTTCCGGCTTAGAGCTTTTCCGCTCTATTAAAGAGCATATAAATCCAACAATATTAAAGCATGAGAAGAGATTACTATTATTGTTTGAAAAGAGAAACAGAGAGGCATAAACCCCAGCCGCTCTTTTAAACCTCACTCTCTCTGTCTCCTAAAACCTCAACGCCTCTTCTCTTTCCTTACCTTTCAAGTATAGCTTCTCCACCCCTTTAGTTTTGATCTTATTAGTCCTTTGATTATTATTTTCTATCTTCATTTTCTGTTTTTTCCATTACAGCTGATATAGTTTGGATTTTGTTTCGTGGCTTCATATTGTTGGAAATATGTAGATCGATTAATTTTTGTTAGGTTTATGTTTCTGAATTGGATTTCTTTAATTGTAACTGGGTTGGTGAGAATGATTCAGTTTGCTTTTGATAGAGGAATGTTGTTGCATCCCCTGTTTGGATTATTTTTGAAATCTCAAACTTAACTTTGTGGTATCTTTGATTGGATTCGAGGAGATGGTGTCAACGAGCCCGTGTGAAAGGTGGATCTTTCCAAATGTGAAATTGTTTTTGACATTTGACCCCAATGCCACAGCAGCGAAATCAACCCTTTAAAGGGGTGATAGTATGCTAATGGGGATGGGAGAGTCCTGGTAAGCTTCCTGCTAGTCGATTAAGCCTAGGGAGAATGAAATTGAAGGCTTGATGTGGAAATTATCAAGTAAAAAAACAATTTCTTATTTTGCTGGTTTACAGCTATAAATTGATCGGTGATTTACCCCAGGAATAGAAGATAGTCGAGATGGGGACAAATTGTTCGACCTCCATTTATCGCAACCTTGGTGTTTGGTTTTAGGTGGTCAAAGTGAATTTAAAATTGGAATGTAAATTGTCTTTAAATTCATAGTTTAGTGAGACAGATTGTGTTGAAGTAAGAAAGGATTGATCATCAATGATGACGAAAGTTATGGGGTTAGGCGATAGAATTGGGACAAATGCTGGTGAGAGGAGGCTATGGTTGAAAATGAACGTGGATTATGTGTTTAAATCCCAATGTGTTTTAAAATAAGAATCCATAATAGTCAAAGGATTTAAAAAAGGAAAAGGGTAAACTCTTTCTATCTCCATTGTTTTCTTCTCTGTGTTGTAGGGTATAGTCAAAGGATTTAAAAAAGGACTGAATTAAAGGAGTGAAGGGTAATTTGGATATTTTTTTAAAAAACAGACGAAAAAATTGACGTTGACGGCATAAAGGGAGAACCTCATAAAAAAATGCAAATTGAGTGAGCAGAATGAATTTTTTTAACGAGGGAGAACCAAATATATAGTTTTTGTAAAGTTGAGAGTGTTATATAATTCAAAGAAATATTAAGGGTGAATTACGGGTCGGTCCCTTTTTAAAAGTTTGTAATCGCTTCAGTCCAGTCATCTTTTTTTAAAACCGAAAAAATGCATTTTTGGGGCGAAAAGACGATTATACCATTAATGAAACAAAACACGCGCAAATCAGTAACTCTTTGCATCGCGATGTCCCAAAAAGATCATCGCGATGTCCATCATCATCGATCATCGCGATACAGACATCATTCATCGCGATACAGACATCATGTATCGCGATTCAGAAACCATGCATCGCGATTCAGAAATCATGCATCGCGATTCTTTACAAAATTACATGTCCATCATCATCGATCATCGCGATGCAGACATCATTCATCGCGATACAGACATCTTTCATCGCGATGCAGAAACCATGCATCGCGATTCAGAAACCATGCATCGCGATTCAGAAATCATGCATCGTGATTCTTTACAAAATTACATGTGGGTCACAACCACCTTCAGAATTTAAATTTCATTCAAAAATTACAAAATTACAAGACTTGTGTACTCATCATATATATATACAAAAATTACAAAATTTCAAAAATTACAATAATTACAAATGTTTAAAAAGCCATTGCGATTACAAACGTTTAATGAGCCATCGCGCATTAATCAAAGATCGCGATGCATAAATCAGAGATCGCGATGCAGAAATCAAGCATCGCGATACAGACATCATTCATCGCGATGCAACAATTGGTGCATCGCGATCATCGCAGCGCGCTTTAGGGAACTTGATTTTCGTTTACCTTTCGGGGGCGTTGCCCCCGAACCCTTACGAGGGACGCTGTCCCTCGACCTCGCGACCCGACGGCGGTGTCGAATCCCGTGCGTTGCCAAAGATACTACGATTGGCGAATTAAATCACCCAAGAACATCTTCCTCTGTTTTGGACAGAACACTGTCAAGCTTGATTTGAAGCTCAAAAATAGTATTTTTTGGTAGAAAAATTATGCACAAATATAGTACTAAGTTAGGATAATAATATGAGATTGATTTTAAACAAATTCGAAGCTTAAAACAGAGATTTAAGTGGCCAAAACAGCTCAAGAACAAAGAAAAACGGGATGAACTCAAAAAATTTGAATTTGATCAAATTCGTGTTTTATGCATGAAAATTGATACCAAAACATGAGGAAAGACTATATTAACAACATGAAATCATTTATACATCAATTTGAATCTCAAATCTGAAGCTACGATGTTGTTGAGGGTATTTTAGGAAGAAAATTTTCAAAATTCCTTTTAGCGGTTAAAAAAAAATGGTGTATTGGAGAGAAATTTTTTTTGAAAAAGTGGAACGGTCAACAATTTCTCCAAATATTAACAAAGGAGGGTCGCATAATTTTGAACGGCTTAGATCTAAGGGATAGAAGGCGCCGTGGGCTCAATGAACGGCAACGGAGATTTGGCAATGGTCCAATCGATGAATATATATACGATATATTAATGGACCTCATGCTCAAAAAAAGAAGTCCACAATTCAACCTACAAGCTATTTATATAGTAGTATCTCCCTCCCCACTCCCCCTCGCCCTCCCCACCAGCCCCTTTAACCTAATAGTAAAAAGGCCTCACAGCCGCTAATAGCCCTCGGTCCAGTAGGGTTTAGCGCCCCCCACCTCCCCCCACAAAATTCAAGCCCATCATCTTCGTCTTCTACCTCCAAAAACCTCTCCTGCAAAACTTTTCAAACTATTTTTTTCCAATTACTATAAAATCCTTAAACCCTAGCTTGAATTCTACGAGTCCGCGACTGATTTCCTCATCTACGCTCGTCGCTGCTTCACCGTGAGTAGTTTTGCCTTATTTTTAAATTCCTTGTTTATTTGATCTTTAAGTACGTTGTTGATATGTTCTCATTCATCGATTTCTATGTCGAATGTTGAAATTTATGATTGGCGTTATTCATAACATTCATAATTCGTGCGTTTAGTTTATTGATTTTGATTGTTATTGTTATTGCTGTTTATGTTTTATTTTATGTGTGCATTTATTTCCCTCCGTGGGCTCAAGTTCATGCCTTTGATGGCTTAGGGTTTATCTCTCCCCATCTCTTGTATCGAATGTGTTTTTGATGGCTTAGGGTTTCTTTTGATGATCAAAGAAATATATGGGATGTGCTTTTGTTCGCATGGGGTTTATCCCCCCCCCCCTTCTCTCTCTATACATGTTGGTTTTTATGATCGATGGAATATACGGAATTCAGCTTGACTTTTCTATGTGGAAATTCCCCAATCACTTAGGAGCTATACTTTTGACACCATTGCGTAAATAATGCTGAAACCAATTAGTATAACAATTATTAACTGTATGAATTGTTTTGCTATTAGTGCCACCTTTTATGTAATACCCTGCACATTGAAACTTCTTTCTATCAAAGGATTCAATTTTGTTGTTTAGAGCTTTGTGTCGGTGGTACCTTAGTGTTAAAGCTTTTAACTTTCGTAAATTTGACATGCTATAATCTATATCACAAAAAAGACAAGGGCTTCGGTATCTGTCTCGAGAGCTTTCTTGTGCTTGTGACATGGATTACTAAATATAAGACGAAAAATATAGTGATTAGTGAGACTTGTTAGCTATGAGACCATGTTAGCAATTCATACTATTGTGTGATAGTATTAGGGGATCAGGTAGACAGCCGTATCTAGAATAACAGTATGACTTTAGAGAGGAAGAGAAAGATGTACATGGATCAACAAGAACGTCTGTGTTTATGGTTAGGAGTGGATTGATTCCACTATGAGAGTCAGAATAAACTTTTGGTAGTCCTCTAATTCCAGGACGTAGAAATTCTACATAAATTTGGCTTTGTAGTTCAGAACCATGTCCGTCTGCTCCTGTTAATAATTGTTTGGTCCATAAATACAAATAGCTAGTCTAACAGTAAAGTACGGTGGAGATGGATAATATAAAATGGAGTAAGTTGTATCATGTGATGGTGGAGTAGGCGAGTAGCCATAAAGTCAAAACTTAATTTGTATTTGATGGATACTCTCACATTCTTTCAGTTATTATTTTTTTATTTTTTCTTCCTTTCCATTTTCTTCTGACTATGATTTTCACCTATTTTGCTCAAAGTTTGAGCAGGGAACTCTAGTGACAGTTTAGGTGGAAGCAACTTGTAGAACTTACTCTAACATGTCCAACTTATAAATTTGGGAAATTTTTTGCAAGGATATAGCAGTTCCTAAAGTGATTGGCTGGTGTGTGATGATTGTGTACTGGGCAGAAGCATGGGAACTACTTGCCTGGGAGCGGGATTTGTTTGACAAATGCCCTCATAATTATTTCTGTTTGCTGGCAATTTTAGTCTCAGTCTATTCTTTTGATACTACTTTTTTTTTTTTCATCCAAATATGTGTGTTTTGATTGTGCATATTTTTTTCTTTCTCGCTAATATGTATATCTGATTGTTTTAATACCTCAGGCTTGCATCTTAACTAGTTAAAATGTTAGGTAACCATTATGAATGTCCCTAGAGACAGATATAGTTTGGAAAGGTTGCTTTTGTGTTTCTTCAATCTTCAACTTCAACCAATCAGATTCTGATCTGTTCTTTATCATAAATTGAATGTGGTGCACGTCTTCTGCATTAAATTTTAAGGCTTATTTGGATTTATCAAGTACTCTTTGTTGTTAGCTTATCAAACTATATATAAGAAAAGTACTAAGCAGTTGGTCGTGTTAACTTCAGCCAAGACTGAGAAGTATCATCCTCCTTGCACTTAGCTTGGTTACTTAGTTTTATGCCCTGAAAATTACTGTTAGCCGGAGATGCATTGCTTTCATCCATAGACATAATGGGTGGTGCTCTCAACCTGTTAAGGAACTCCAGTTTTGAGCCTTGACTCTTGAGGAATATGTCCGACGAGTTTTTATATGCACTCCTCCATGTAAAATGTTTAACAAAGTTAGTGAATATAATTGTTATAACATTTTAATTTGAATTCTTGGCTCTTTCTCCTGTAAATATTTGGACACTTCTTTATGATGGTTTGTGCTACTGCAGGGCCGTCGTCTGCTGATGGCTGCCCCTGCTGATCTCATTGTTCATCAGGGTGTGGATGCACAGCCTATTAATAATAAGCGCAGGAGAAAGAAGTCCATAGTATGGGAACACTTCACAGTTGAGACCATTGATGCTGAATGTACCAGGGCCAGCTGTAACCAGTGCAAGAAATCATTTGCATACATTACTGGCTCAAAAGTGGCTGGTACCAGCCATCTCAAACGACATATTTCCTTGGGAATCTGCCCAGTAAGCCGCCGTAATCAGGAACTAAACCAGCCTTCTCCATATACCCCTGGTTCCAAAACCGATGGTTCTCGAGATTTTACAGAACCCCCAAGAAAGCGCCACAGAAGTGCTTATGGAGCAGCTTGTGTTACATTTAACCAGGATCGTAGCAGATATGATATTGCAAAAATGATCATCATACATGAATACCCACTTCACATGGTGGAACATCCTGGCTTCATTGATTTTGTACGGACTCTTCAACCTCAGTTCAACATGGTGAGCCTTGAGACTATCCAAGGTGATTGTGTGGGGGTTTACCAGAGAGAAAAGCAGCGCCTACTGAATCTTCTTGGTGGAATTCCTGGGCGTGTTAGCCTTACTTTGGATTTGTGGACTACAGACCAAACCATTGGTTATGTGTTGATAACGGGGCACTTCGTTGATAATGATTGGAAATTGCACCGACGTATCCTTGATGTTGTGATGCTTCCTTTTCCTGATTCAGAATCTGCCTTCAATCATGCTCTTTTTAATTGTATAACTGATTGGAATATTGATAGCAAGCTGTTTACACTGACCCTTGATGAATCTTTCGCAAATGAAGCAGTGAGAAGGAATCTTAGAGGTTTACTATCGATCAAGAACCCACTAGTACTTAATGGTCAGTTATTGATGGCGAATTGTTATGCCCGTGTTTTGAGTCGTGTTGCACTACATGCTCTAGGGTCGATGAGCGGTACCATTAAAAAAGTTCGGGATAGTGTGAAGTATGTGAAAACATTGGAAGCTCATGAAGAGAAATTTACTGATCTGAAACAACAGCTTCAAGTACCGAGTACAAAGAGCCTTGTTCTTGATAACCAAATGCAGTGGAACACTACTTATCACATGTTGGTAGCTGCTACCGAATTAAAAGAAGTATTTTCTTGCTTGGATACTTCTGATCCAAATTACAAAGAAACCCCGTCAATGGATGAATGGAAACAGGTGGAAATTCTTTGCCCATACTTGAAGCTTTTGTTTGATGCTGCTAACATTTTGATAGCCCCAACATACCCAACTGCAAATATGTTTTTCCATGAAGTGTGGAAAATTCAGCACGAGCTAACACATGCAGCTATGAGCGAGGATATCTTTGTCAGCAGTTTGACTAGACCAATGCAGGAAATGTTCGACAATTACTGGAAAGATTGCTCCCTGGTCTTTGCCATTGCTGTAGTTATGGATCCAAGGTTTAAGATGAAGCTTGTGGAGTTCAGTTATTCCAGGATTTATGGTGAGGATGCGGAGAGCTGGATCAGGACTGTAGATGAAGGTGTTCATGAACTATTTCTAGAGTATATTGTACATATGCTTCCTCCACCGACCTTTGTGGTAGATGGGAACGGGTGTATTCCAAAAACGGAGTTCTCTGAAGAGGAAACTTTTCTTTCCAATGGTATTCCAAAAACAGAGAACCCTCACAATGAAGAACTCCTTACAACGGATGATGGGCTTTCAGATTTTGAAGTATATATTTCTGAGATCAGTAACCAGCAGATGAAATCAGAATTAGATCAGTATTTGGAAGAATCTCTATTACCTCGTATACAAGATTTTGATGTTTTAGGGTGGTGGAAAGTAAACAGACTCAAGTACCCTACTCTATCGAAAATGGCATCAGATATATTGTGTATCCCAGTCGCTACAGTTGCTCCAGATTCCGTGTTTGACATTGCAAGTAAGAAGATGAATAGTTATCGAAGTACACTAAAACCTTTGACTGTCGAGGCCCTAATATGTGCAAAGGATTGGCTCCAGTATGGCTCTTCATATCCATCTTCAGTTTTCTCGAACCCAAATAGTATTAAAATGGAATATTAGCTACTTTACTCATCTTGTAGGTGCTTTCTTTCTTGATGATTCATATTCTGAAGAGGGAAATAAGTCGGTAGTTCATAAATTATTACGATTTTTTTTTTGATTCTCTCCCCAGAATTTGGGAAAATTTTGCTATGTCCTCGGTGATACATTGGGATTTATAGGATATTGTAAATCATTTGCTAGATTAGTGCCTTCTTTAATCAGCTTTTGATTCTTAGTTTATTCGGACACATATAATGCAAATCCTTAGAGACAAGGGAAGATCAAAAGTAACGTGAATATTTCTTAGTATAATATATATATATATATATATATATATATATATGAACGAGTGTGATGATTTTGTATTGGACCAAATTAACTGATAAAAAATAATTCTTGTATATATATATATATATATATACCATTGCAATTAGATTTATTTATTTATTTATTTATATAATTTGGTTGAATTAAAGTGAGAAAATGTGATAACTACGGCCCACAAAAGCTTCAAGGTTGATCAACGGGACATCTATTTCTAGGTCTCACGATTTGTTGTCATAGCAGTAGCAGGTAGGTAAATGTAACCCTATGGCAATGTTAAAACTAGGACCTTCATTTTTTACAAGAATTGTGACCATGTTTCGTGGACATATCTTCTCCTTTTTTTTTTTTCTTTTTCTCTGTTGGTTTCGTAGTATAAAATAATTGAACTACAAAAATATAAAAATAAATACGCTGCTAAACTAATAATTTAAATTATAAAGACCATATAGCTTCGTGATATGGGTCCCTCGCTTGCTCCTAGATGAATAATATTTACAAAATGTCGTTCTATCTAATTTAATTGAAAATTACAAAGATTGCTTCACTATAATATACTTAGAAAAGTATTATGAACATCATTTTGCCTATCCTTCTCTTTCTATTGGGTTACAATCTCCTTGTATTTATTCACTAAATTTTCTATGATAAATTACTCATATTAAACCTAAAAAAATAATCTTTACTTTTGCTCAAAATCAAAGAGGATGATTTAATAGAGTTTGTGTTGGCAATCACGATTCCTTAAAGATTATATTTGTCCATGTTGACCCGATCTTTTTCATTTTTTTTACATATTTTGTATGAGTTAATAGTGACGCTTGATTGAGCATGGGTATTAGATAACACATGCCACTAAGAGTCCTTAATGTTGCTATCTTACAAAGAGATGTATAGGACTATCCTCCTTTGTTATTCATTAACGTTCTCAAAGGGTTTGTCACATATGTGTTGAAACTTGCCTGTTTCTATCCTTCCAAATGCACTGCATGCGAATGACTTGAGTTTTCAAATCTATCTTCCACACCACATAAGGATTGAGTATGGACAAACCATCAGTGAAATCTAATCTTCTAGGAGACTTACTCTCCATACTTTACAGGCAGGCTCACATTCAAGGAACACATGCTCAATAATCTAGCCTTCACATCGACCCGGACGTTCTCCGACTAAGCATATTTCTATAAGTTCCTTATAATAGCATTAATATCAAGGATGAGTTGGACCAATTTTCCAAAAGTCTTTTGAGTGAAAACAAAACCTTCCAATTTGTTGTCAAAAGCTAAGTGGTATGCCTACTTCCCATTATATACTGCCATTTTTTTTTTTATCATTCCCAATAAAATTGAATCAAAAAATTTGTTGAGTTTATTATGAGATCGGCCGGAAGGACCTTCGTATTACAAATAGGTGTTACTCTGCATAGAAGTAAGGTGGTTGGCCCTTTCACCACCTCCTTCAAGGCGTAAAATCAAAATGATAAGCAAGTCTCAATCTTCATTGCATGCGACCCCAAATTCTTTTCAAACTCAATTCCATATTCTCACCCTTGAAATTCTCCACTATTTTCACTTCAGCCCTCAATTCTACATGGTCATTCCACAGTCTCCATTATAACCCACCATAATAATGTCTCCATTAAAACCAACCCCACTACTTTCTCTCATCGCTACCTGCAAATCCATGGACCAACTTAAGCAACTTCACTCGCAAACTACACTGAAAGGCCTATCCATAAACCCTTCGGTCTGTTTCAAAATCATTGCTTTCTGCTGTACCAGTGAATGGGGATGTATAAGTTATGCCCGTCAGGTGTTTGACACAATTCTTGAACCAAATGTCTTCATTTGGAATACTATGATTAAAGGTTATTCTCGAATTAGCTGTCCTGATTTCGCGGTTTCTTTGTATGGGGAAATGTTGGAAAAGAATGTTAAGCCGGATAATTACACATTCCCATTTTTGCTCAAAGGTTTTACTCGCGGTATGGCGTTAGAGTATGGGGGAGGGATACATTGTCATGTATGTAAGTTTGGTTTTGATTCTAATGGGTCTGTCAACAATGCTTTGATACACATGTATTCCTTGTGTGGGCAGATTGATATTGCTAGAGGGGTTTTCAATTTGAGTTCACAAAGGGATGTGATCACTTGGAATTTTATGATTTCGGGTTACAACAGAATTAAGCAATTTGATGAATCGAGAAAACTTTTTGACGAAATGGAGGAGAGAAGAGTTTTGCCTACTTTGGTTACTCTTGTTTCAGTATTATCTGCTTGCTCAAAATTAAAGGACCTAGTTGCAGGTAGAAGGGTTCACCAATACATTAAGGATCATAATGTTGAGCCAAATTTAGTACTGAATAACGCTTTACTTGATATGTACTCGTCCTGTGGGGAAATGGATACTGCACTAACTGTTTTCAAGAATATGGAGATAACGGATGTGATCTCATGGACCGCTGTTGTAAAAGGCTTTCTAAGTTCCGGCCAAGTTGACCCAGCTCGAGAATATTTTGACCAAATGCCTCAGAAGGACTCTGTTTCATGGACAGCGATGATTGATGGCTATCTCCGGATGAACAGATTTAAAGAGGTTTTGATTCTATTTCGGGATATGCAAGATGCAAGAGTTGAACCTGATGAATTCACTATGGTGAGTGTGCTCACAGCTTGTGCAAACTTGGGGGCACTTGATTTAGGGGAATGGATAAAGGCATATATAAACAAGAACAAGATAGAAAACGATGTTTATGTTGACAATGCTCTTATTGACATGTATTTCAAATGTGGCAACATAGAAAAAGCGGTGGAGGTATTCAAGATAATGCCTCGTAAGGACAAATTCACATGGACTGCCCTAATTGTTGGTTTTGCTGTTAATGGGTGTGGAAAAGAAGCTGTTCATATGTTCACTGAAATGTTGAGTACATCGATAAAACCAGACAAGATCTGTTATATCGGCGTTCTTTCTGCTTGTGCTCACACTGGTATGGTAAAGGAAGGGAGAGAATTCTTTGCTAGCATGGTCACCCAGTACGGTATTGAGCCTGAGATAGAACATTATGGGTGCATGATTGATCTTCTTGGTAGAGCTGGGCTTTTAACTGAAGCTTACGAGCTTATTATGAATATGCCAATGCAACCAAATTCGGTTGCCTGGGGTGCGCTTCTTGGTGCTTGTGGAGTTCATAAAAATGTCGAAATGGCCAAAATAGCAGCCAAAGAGCTTCTTCAGTTAGAGCCAGGAAACGGGGCAGTGTATGTTCTTTTATGCAATATATATGCAGCTTGCAATAGATGGGAGAATTTATGTGAACTAAGAAAAATCATGATGGATAGAGGAATAGAGAAAATCCCGGGGTGCAGTTTTATAGAGATTAATGGTTTTGTTCATGAATTTGTTGCGAGGGACCAATCACATCTTCAGTCTGAAGAAATATATTCAAAGTTGGAGATGATGAGAGAAGATATGAGAACTGCTGGATATACTCATGATACTTCTGAGGTATTCCCTGACGTTGGAGAAGATGATAAAGTGGTTGCTCTGAAATGACTTCCTCATTTTAGGCATGGACATTGTTCTTGAGAAAAATATTTGTTGAGAGATAAAGTAGGTTATTACATGTAACAAATGTAGAAACTAAATGTATCAATTATCAACATAACTATTAATAGCAGTCTACATCCCCGCCTGTAAACAGCTAATGCCTAATAGAAGAAAGAAACTCTTGTGTCAATCTAAACTGGACTTCAATTTGAACCAGGGTCAAGCACAGGAAGCCGGCAATGCAGACTGATTGATTTATCTGTTTGACGAGTACCTGGTATAAAGAACTGAAATATCACAGTTAAGCAAGCACCCTGTGGAGCAATCCCATAGAAAGCACAATCTGGTTTTGACAAATGACATTGAAGACTCTTAACTAAATGCTTCACGCTCACTTGCACCGTCATCGCATCCCCCCTTTCAATTGCCCTCTGGGTTCGAGTTTGTGCACTCAAATTACGGTCTGCAATCGGACCATCTGCTTGCTCTCCTATGACCAACAACTTCTGAAACTCGGCCCCAAGAGTGATTAAAGTAGTAGAAATTTGCAAATGTAGGTCCCCATACTTGCTTATTGAAACATTAATTAGATCCCCAACATGCTTCATTCGATCCACAAAGTTTTGCAGCTGATTCATGTCCGGGACTTGAACTAGAGTGCGAGGCAAGTCTTGAGCCATGTCAAGGGCAGCTTGAAGTTCAAGAACATCAGACCTTGACAGAGGTTTAGAAATGGGTACATCTTGAATGACAGCAGATTTATACCCCTTGGTCTCAAAAGTGAGAAATGGCATTGCTTGCTGTGAGTGAGGAGGGAGCTTCTTAACAAGCTTAATTTGGAGGCAATTGGTGGTGGGTCCACCAGTGCCAGTGCCATGGGATCCACTAAATTCTGTGTATATGGTGCTGATGCTACGGAGAGCTCGGTGAAGGAGAGAGAGGTCAACAGCAAAGGCAATGCGATCATCATTTTGGCTGGAGATGCGGTAATCATCAAAGAGAGCTTCTTTGCGGAACTGAGCAATGGATTGGATGCCGTCACCATTGAGAAGGTTGTGGAGGAAGATTGCGTGGTCTTTGGTCAGGTAAAGGTGGCAGATCTTTCCCATTTTGTCCAAGGCCGGTAGGAACCTCTTCTCTAAAAGATTCACACCATTGTCGGTGAGAAATGCCTTAAACTTCATATTTTACACTTGAATTTGATTCTTGATGCTATACAAAGTAATCCTTTAAAGATTTTGGAGCACAATGTACTCCAATTTTCTTGAGTAAGCTTCAAAAATTTGGCACCAAACTGCTTTAAAGAAACAGGAGCTAAACATCAGAACACATTGCATCACTTAAAGCCTTTTGATTCATAAGGTGACCTCATACACAACCCGTAATGAACTATAAGTACTTAACAATGAAATTCATTAACAGATGAAATACCAGATCCTCTCTCATCATTTAAATCATGTGAATCATGTTCATCGAAGCTGAATTAAAAGAGAATAAGCTAGTAGACATAATTTGGGGCTACCAATCTAAGAAGGTATCTTACAAATGATTTTCTTGAAGACTTGAACCCAGTAATCGAAAATTTGAAGTATAAACCTAGAAAAACAATTCATGCAGACGAATGGGATAAGCATTGCATAAATATCAATCAATCGATTAAAGACGAACACGGGTACAAAAAAACAGTTGCACATCCTAACCAATTAAATAAGCATTTGTTTTGGTAACTCAGAATTGTACTGGACAGCTAAAACCTACTATAAAATGAGCTTAATGATAAAATTCAACATGTTGTAAGACAGGCATAATATACATCTATAAGATCTCAAAAACAAACCTGCTCCTAATTTAGGTCATTGCTTGAATTTCGGAACAAGCACTATTACCCGTGCTCAGCCAAAGAGACGCAGCGCGGATCCCTAATAACATCATTCCAAATTCATAACAATTAAGTGCTTAATTTAGCACAAGGATAGAGAAAGACACGCTTCTCACACGAGAAGACATAGAAAAATACGTCCCCCCCCCCACCCCTCCCTCCTCAAAAGTCAAAACAGGGTAGCAGCCCCTAACCGAAGCACGACGGACGGGGCTATCATAATTCATAACAGACCCTACTCTTCGCCGTTGGCGGTATTAAAAGGGGTTGAATCACTACACAGTACACACCAGAAATTCGAGAGAGAGAGAGAGAGAGAGAGAGAGAGAGAGAGAGAATACCTGTTCGCTTAGAGAATGTCCCAGTCCAGTTTGGCGATTCACGTTGGTTGTGTGTGTGTGTGTGTGTGTGAGAGAGAGAGAGAGAGAGAAATGGCGGGAAGAGGGGAGTGATGGAGGGAAAATGGGATTCTCAACTCAAAAAGCTCGCCCCTTTTAGAAGAGAATTAACCCGCGGAAAAGAAAGGATTAAAGCTAGGTACGGAGATAATTTACCCGCCTTACCTCGGAATTCAACCTCTAGCTACACCTCCAAGGCTCCAATCCATCTAGTCTTCTGTTGACATATGTTGTACTCATACTTCCTTAAATTATTGTCATTATTTCTTTTTTTTTTTCGTCTCAAAATAATTATTTTATTTAAAAAAATTTGACATCACTTTTATCATTTTATTCTTATTTTTTTTCTACTTTAATTATGGGATAATATACATGTACATTAAAGAAAATTATACATTATACTAATATTAATAATCAAATCAATTATTTTTTCTTAATTCGTGTATCGAATCAAACAAAACAATAATTAAGGGACAGAGGAAGCATTAATGAGCTTATCAAAAATAAAAATAAAAAGTACATTACCACTTTTTATTAATAAAATTAAAGCAAAATCACTCTTTTTTGTAAGTCATCAAATTCAAGTACTTTGAAGGATTTTGAGGTAAGATAGACAAGCTCTGAGTATACTTTTTGTTTAGATGTGAAAGAAAGAAGCTTCATAATGGGACCAAAAGTAAAAAATAAAATTCACAAACATCATATTTAAATACTTTTTATCCGTTCTAAAAAAATTGTCCCGTTTAGACTTTTCAAAACTAATTTTTTTCTTTTTCAAATGAAGTTTGATGCAAATTTACCTTTTTTTTTTTTCAAAAGTTATAAAATAGGAGATTCATGGAGCAGTTTTTATTATAGTTATGGACGGTTGTAGTTTTAATGTCTACAATTAAGTAAAACTATGTTAAAATCAATCTAAAAAATGGTTAATTGATTTTGAAAAGCCAAAATATAACTCTTTTTTTTTTACTGAATTCGAAGGGAGTATCACCTAGTGTAACTTGAAAAAATATATTTCAGTAACTTTTAATTTAGTAGAGAAGTGCTAAATACAACACCTCTTTTATGCTAAATACAACACCTCTTTTATGCTAAATACAACACCCCTGGGCAAATTTACTATTTTGCCCATATTATAAATGAAAAAAAAAAATTTTTGACAAGACCATCACTTCTAGGCGGTTCTATTCCAAAAAACCACCTAGACTAGGCAGTCCTATGCCAAACAACCACCCAGACTAGACGGTCCTCCGATTTTCATCCATTATTCCGTCATTTTTTTAAATACTTTAATACCATAAAGTTA
The DNA here is from genome assembly GCA_016624345.1 of Platycodon grandiflorus. NCBI lineage: Eukaryota > Viridiplantae > Streptophyta > Magnoliopsida > Asterales > Campanulaceae > Platycodon > Platycodon grandiflorus. Next base: position 8,412,724 of record CM028362.1, read on the forward strand.
ACATTTTCGTTAAAAAGTTAACGGAGTCGTTAAAATTTTAACGGAACTTGGCAGAGGACGGCCACCCCGAGGTGGGTTTCTTCCTAGAGGACCGCCACCTTGAGATGGGTTTCTTCCTAGAGGACCGCCACCCCGAGGTGGTCTTCCCTTTTCTTTTTCTTTTTTTAATAATTGAATGATGGGCAAACTAGTATTTTTTCAAGAAGGTGTTGTATTTAGCACTTTTTAGGTGTTAGATTTAGCACCTATGTTTTATGAGTATATAGTTGAATTTCCTTATACAAATTTACGGTGCATTAGAGAACTTATAAGTTAATTGAGTGAATGAAAGTGTTTCATGGCTTTATCTTTCAACTTTCAAGAAATCGTAAATTCTGGTCTAATTGTGTCAAATAAAAAACGTTAGGATTATTGTTAGAGTGCTGTAAGTCAGACTGTTTGATGCAAAGATGAACCCTAAAAATTGGTCTAAGGTTTGAAGCAAAGATGAACAGTAAAAAAGGACAAGCTCTTTCATTTCCATCTTTTGCCTTTCTACTCTATTTATTTTTTCAAATTCTTACAGTTTATATGAAAAATAAAAGATACAAAGGTCAGTCCGAAACTGAACATAAAGAAAAAGTCAAATGAGCAGCAAACTGGTGTCGACTAATTAGTTAGTGTGAAAAGTCAACCCTAGCATCCATACTCAACCAAAAAGTCAACGCTAGCATCCCTGCTCCCCCTACTAGTAGTAGTAGTAGTGTAGTGTAGTATTGCTTCCTTGATAACAATTTCCAAAAGTCATTCTTCAATCTGTACAAAACATGGCTACCGAGTTTGAAAAATGTCACTTAAATACACAGTTTTGTCTCACCAAGGCAGATCAGGCCTTGCCTAAGAAAGCCTGAAAATGCACAAGAGCTTTACATGTTGCCAGGAATCTCAAGTATGCTGAAATGCTAAGGTCAGATATCATTGATACGCTATGGAAACACTCTTTGCGTACAAAAGACGGTAGAAGCAAGATCAGAGGCCCATAATATATTTTACTTGGGTTGATCCTCCACAAGTCTGACCTTGCTTAATATTTCATCCAATGCTTGCAATGCAAACTTGTATCGGTCATTTGATTTCCTCCCTTCTTCCACAAACTGGACAACTCGTTTGTGCAAGTCATCGTACCTGTGAACTGGGTTGTTGATATCAATACCACTGCTACTCTGATCAAGAGCATGATTTCGATAAATGTCCTTTCTCCATCGAGAAAGTATGTACTGATGTGGGATCTCCTCCATGCCATTCACGTTTAGAACGTTTAGTGCATGCCTGCATAAGTAGCCCTTGAAGTTGAACAACCCACAAACACAAAGAACCTCAGCTTCAGAGGCATTGTATACAACTTCGTACTCTACAGTATCCCTTCTGTTTTCAGTATGTTCTTCCACTACGTAAACTACAATTGGCCCATCAACACCTACTTGTCTTGTGCTCAAACAAGAAAACATTCCCTCCACCTCCCCTTGGAACTTCTTAAATATGCTATTTGTGTACAATTTCGAGAGCTGCAACTCAAAGGAAAATCTTGATATGATGATGGAACTAGAATTTCTACACTCCATATCTTCCAAAGCTTCTCTTTCTTGAATTTTGTGTAGAGCTTGATCATAATTATCAAGAAATTCTTTCAAACAGGTATTTTGATGAATATGTCCTTCAAAAAATGAGAAGGTAACCTCACTTTGTTTGACGGGTAACATTCCTGCCAAAAAGGTATCCTTCAGATAGGCTGGAACCCACCATTTGCGATCTTCATACAATGCTTGAAGCCATCTATGATCCATGAGTCTGTAGTTCTGCATCATATCTTCCCAAGCTAATTCAAACTCCTCAGCTCTCAACGAATAGTAAATTGCTCTCATAAATGCCAATCTAACTTCTTCAAATCCATGTACGCTACCTAGTTTCTCAGGAACTTTCTTCACTATGTGTGATAAAGAAAGACAATGAAAAGCTCTAGGGAAAACATCAGCAACTGCAGTTTGCAAGGCCGTGCACTGGTCAATGATGATAACTTGTGGAGGGCGTCCCAACATATATGTGAGCCAGGCCCTAAATAACCATATGTATGAATCTTCTCTCTCACCTGAAACCAAACCACAACCTAAAAGTACAGATTGACCATGATGATTCACTCCTGTAAATACGACAAGTGGAACTTCATATTTCTCCGTTAAACACGTGGTATCAATTGCCACGACATCGCCAAAATAGCTATACGCAACTCTAGACTTGGCATCAGCCCAGAACACGTTCCGTAAATGCCCTTTCTCGTTGAGATCCATCACATAAAAAAAGTTTGGGTTCATAAGCTGCAAGTGACAGAAGGTACTACAAATGGCTTGTGCATCTCCTAGTTTAAGCTTCAACTGATTGGACTGATAAACACTGTTACCAAAATCTACTTCATCAACGTAAAAGTCATCATTATTCTCTGCATCAATGACAACTGTTCGGAACAATTTAATCTTTTGGACTTCTACAGAACTCTCCAATTGCAATGGCCTTTTGGTTCCAAGACCCAAGGTCTTGTGGGATTTGTAAAATTTTCCACTCGTTGGACTAATCAAGTGGTTGTGTTCAATCTCAATTTCAATTATTCTCCATCTTTTGTTTTCCATCAGCCTGAACTTAATCATTGCTGGACAACCAGTTCTTGTTTCTGGCCTTGGGCGACTAGCCTTACTTTTCTTTTTGAAACCCGCGCTACTGCAGCTTAGTTTTCCTCTATATCGTTCTTTGCTCTTTCTGTACCACGTATTACTTACCCTGACACCAAATCCTTGTTGCTTGGCATAACAATTGTAGAAGTAATAAACATCATCGTAGGATTCAAACTCCATTCCAACAGCAGGAGGAACAGGATTTTCTCCTTGAATTACACCATTTTGACCAACAAATTCTGTCATAGCACAATCGCCTTCGATATCAAACTCTTCGGTCTCATCATCGTAAGGAGGTTCACAGTTAAGGGAAACCTCTTCCATCTAAAAGATAGAAAAGAACTAGTAATCTTTGGACGGATGTAGGAATGATGGAAAAAAATGTAAGCAGAAACAATCACATAAACAATTACTACTAGGTTCCAACTTCTTAAAGGAATGTGCTTCCAAACTAGGCACTTGTAGCTTATTGTTGCCATAAACATATTTTCCATAAATTGGCCTTAAATAGAGACTTGGAATTAACTAGTACGTACTACAGTGTGCCCCATCTTTAGTGGGTAAAATCTTAAGGTTCTCTAGGTGAAGAGCAAAAGATGAAAGGGCCATTAACACCCTCCATGCTTCGTGCCCTCCATTCCACTCATTTTCCTCTAAATATTTCTTTCATATGACATATTTAACAGAAAAAGCGTTTCCATATTTTACCCCCTGGTTCTTGTATGGGGTTTTTGCTGCTGTCTGGGCAATACTATTACAGATATATTTTATCTCTGATTAGCAATATCACAGATAAACTCTTTGTCCAGCCAGATTTTGTGTACCCCTTACAAAGTGTTCAAAAAATCGTTGTGGAGGATGAGTATGATTTATAAGGGTTGATCATAGACATGTGCTTGACTGATTCCTGATAAGATATAATCCTTGCAACAAGTCTTTTCTCCATTTCAAGTTAGAAGGATTTTATTTTCGAAATTCTGGACAGATTGGATGCGCAGACTGAGGCACGTCACAAAGCTAACTTTAGGGTTCACAAAAATCCAGAAGGCACTCTCTTCAGAAAGTGTTATACCCGGAGATATATTTGAACCACTAGCTTTATGGCCTCCGCAGAGGAGAAGGAAGGCATTTGTTGGCACTCAGGCCAACAATTACATTGTTCACAATATTATGCTAATTTGTGTCATGGCATTGCATTTAAGCGGCATAGATTTCAGTGCTCTTACTTGTTTCAACTTTTTAGTACCTCAATTCACCAATCTTTCCCTGGACATTCCACTCTCTACGTCATCTCTAATTACTGAGAAGATTTTCTAAACAAAGTAGTCCTAAATGAATTTACTTGAGGACTAGTGGTTTCTGAAAACGGCCAAATGACTGGCTGAAATCAGAAATACTCAGCAACTCTTGAGGTTTCAAAGAAAACGAACTAATCAAGTCTTCCAAAAAAAAAAAAAAATCCTCCATAATTGACTTAAAAGTAAGTTACAATTGCCGCAATGGAACAAAATGCAAATTTAGTGAACCGAAAGTAGTCAAGTAGCAGGGAAGAGATAGGAATCGAAAAATTCATACCCAGCTGAGTAAGTGGATGAATCGATCGGCCGGAAAATTATGACGCTCCCTAAATAGCAAAGGGCTTCTGACTAATTTTCGCTGGTCAATGCGCTCCGTAATGTGTAACCCTACATAGAGAAATGGGAGGGAGGGTTGAAGAAATTCCGCTTTGGTATCCAACAATAACTGAGAAGATCTTCAGTCTTCACCAATCACCAGCAATTCCTCTTTAGTAATCGACGACAACTGCAGCCGAGCGAGAGGACAAAGAGAGAGACGGTGACGGAGCTCGTTCAGAAGGCCGTTTATATGGACGAATCTTTAAGCTTTAGACATCAATTTCAAATGACAAATGTGTTACACCGTGTAGTGACAACCAGTTCGTAAGCTACCGTTAATATTGGGGTAATTCTTGATCAAATTGCGCCAACTTCCCTTGCTCTTTGGTCTAGGAAGATTATTACTTCAACCCAAAAAATAAAAAATAAAAAAAGAAAGAAGAAGAGGATTACGGTGTTTCAAAAGGATATTCTTATTTTTTCTCTTTGGTTTATTTTTAAAAGGAATAATGGCCTTCCAAGTTCTTTGACTATGGCTGATTTTACCATTAGTCCCTCAACAAATATTCGTGCGGTTTTCGTCCTTACCACTTTAAATTTGCATGCCGGAAGTCCTTTTGATGGATGCCGTTAGTGATTTGCCGTTAAGTTACCTATATGTCTCTCATGTGCATTTGATCAAGGACAAAAATGAAATTTCCCTTACCCCTTTCATTGTTATCTCTTAGACAAACACCGGTAAACTGAAAATCTCATACTCAAAACTCAAACATCACTTAGACAAACAGCTGCTGTTCAACTGTTTGCTTGCAACTTTCTTCGTCAATTCTAGGGTTCTTCCAACTGCAAAATTGATCGAAGGAAATGGGCACATTATGGGAAATTTGACAAATGGGTTTAGAACTCAACCCAGAGGATGATCTTTACTGTAAGTATTTCGAAGATTGTCACTCTTTCGAATATTGTCCCCCAAAAGCGAAGATTCTCTGTAAAAGTGTTTTTCGAATATTTCTGTCTTTGTCGGTCTTTGAGGATGCATTTAGGGCCAGTGGTCCCGTATGTATATGTATATTTGTTTGTGTATTGTTGTGTGGTCCCTTAGGGTTTATATAGTTTGGTTTATATACATTTGTTTATGTTTATTGTGCTGTGGTCCCTTAGGGTTTATGTAAATGTGGTTGTTTGGTGTTTATACTCATAATTTTCATATAATGCTCATTTTCAGTGCCAAATACCATGTATTTTATATTCAAGATTCACCATGGGGGTAGTATTGAATCTAATACTGAGAGGGTTTATAAGGAGGGTTATATTCACTTTGTTGATTATGTGGATGGTGAAAAACTATCAGTAATGGACATTAATAAGATGCTTAAAAAGTTGGGGTATGTGGATGAAGTGGATGATATCATGTTATATCATTATGTAAAGCCTGGTTGTGATTTGAGAAATGGCTTGAAACCATTAAGGGGAGATGATGATGTGATTGAAATGATTAAGTTTGTGAAGGACCACAAAGTAATTAATATTTACATAGAACATAGATATATTGTGATTGATTCCTTTATTGATCATCTGTTTCCATCTAGTTCAAGTTCTGTGGTAATTACAGAGCTAGATAATGATAATGAACAATTGCAACTGGGATGCGTTAGTAAAACAGGGTCTTTGAGACATAGGGTTAATGGCAAAGTAAAGCTTTTTACCTACTTTGAGAATGATAATGGGCCAGTTGATTTGAATAATCATAGTGCTAGGGATAATGGGCCAGTTGATTTGAATAATCATAGTGCTAGGGATAATGGGCCAGTTGATACAGATGGGCCGGTTAATGAAGGTGTGCAAGTTAATGAAGGTGGGCAATACTATAAAGGTGGGGCAGGTGATGATCTATTTCCAAATGATGGTGGTTGAGATAATGTACCAGTTGATACAGATGGGCCAGTTAATACAAATGTGCCAGTTAATGAAGGTGGAGCAGGTGATGATCTATTTCCAAATGATAGTGGTTGGGATAATGGGCCAATTAATGAAGATGAGGTTGATAAGGTGTTTGATGAACAAAAGGTAATACTTCCATTCTATTAACTGTTAACTGTTAACTATTTAATTATGTTTTATTAGGGTTTGGTTCCAGCAATTGAAGAGTTGTTACCTGGTGTTAAACATAGATTTTGTCTCCAACATATGTTCAACAACTACAGAAAAGAACACAGAGGTAAGAAGCTTAAAGACTTGCTCTTTAAAACTGCTAGAGCTTCAAACTTTGCCAAGTATGAAGATGTATTGGCAAAGTTCAGGAATGAAAATGAGAAGGAATATCAATGGGCAATGGGTAAGCCTCATAAGCATGGTGTAAAGCCCACTGGACAACAGCTGTGAAGAGTGATATTTCTATGAACAACTTGTGTGAATGCTTCAATGATTTCATTATGGTTGCTAGGGATAAGCCAATTATTAGCATGTTAGAAACTATTAGGAACTTGATGATGAAAAAGATTGAGAAGAAGAGAAAGGACATTAGTAAAACTTGTGGTCCCCTTTGTAAAGATATGCAGAGGAAGTTTGAGTAAGCAAAGACTTATGCAATACATTATATTACCACATGGAATGGAGCTGAAATGTATCAGGTAAGGGGTCCTTGAGGTGAACAATTCATTGTAAGCTTAAATGGTAGAAGTTGTAGTTGTGGGATTTAACTGGAATCCATGTAAGCATGTTATTTCTGCCATTTATTATTATGGGGCCAATGGAGGGAATGGGGTGCCTGAGGAATGGGTGCATGATTATTACACATTGAAGTTCCAGGCCAAGATTTATGAGCACACCATTAATTCTAGTAATGGCTTTGACATGTGGTCACATCAAGATGGATATCCTATCATTCCCCCTGTCCCACATAAGCAACCTGACAGACCCAAAAAGTTGAGAAGAAAAGGGATTAATGAGATTCCAAGATCACATATAAGTGCAACTAAGTTGGGAAGAAGAGGGGTAATATTGAGATGGTTAAGGTGTGGACATGCTGGGCATAATGTTAGAAGATGCATAAAGGAGGGAGGGATAGGTTGCCAACCAAAGCCAATAAAGAGAAAGAACACTAAAGGAAACCAACATGTAATAAAAAGTAAGAATTTAATTTTTTGTTGTTTGTTTTATTTCCTTTTTGGAATACAATGAATACAAAATTTTTTTTTATATATATTTATATTACACAAGGTGGAGGCAAGAGGCAGAGAAAGAATAAGGGAAGAAATGAGGTTGTTCAAAATGTGAACTTGTCACAGCCTGATTAAAGTTCCAGGCCAACTGTGCTTACAAGATCTAGCACTCAGCCCCCACCACCAGAACAAGCATAGCCATCTGTGTCAAATCCAACTAGTTTTATGAAGGGATGAAGACATGTAACCTTAACATTAAGCTTAGAGAAGTGGTTGGCAATACCTATGTCAGTATTTAGTGTTTATGTTGGGAATGATGTATTAGAAACTTGTGTTTTTACAGATTGGGTAAATGTTATGAAAATTGTCTTTTTGTAGTTGGTAGTGAAATGAATGATGTATTGGATGCCTTTTTGGGGGTAGATGTTTTTGTAGATTGGGTAAAACTTGTACTAAATGATGTTATGGTTTTTATTTTAGATGGTTTAATCTAATGACAATGATATGATATGTTTTTGTAAAGGCTCATTTCTTTTTGTTCTGTTATTATTTTTGCTACGTCAAAGTGGCTCAGGGAACAATTCTTTAAGTACATCCCAGTGCTTTGTTTTCTATTGTTCAAGTACATCCAAGTGCTCTGTTTGCTAATACAACCAAGTGTCCTACAATTGGAACATAGTGCTCTGTTTCAAACATTGGAGAGACAATTACAAACCATTTTGATCACTTCTTCATAAAATAGGTTGTTATTGCAACAAATTAATTACACAAACCATTACAAATTTGCTATTGCAACCAATTGCATATTCAACAATTTCCAAAAATTATGGGCTATTACACTTACATAGTGTTAAGCAACCTAATACATAACTAATAAGAACATAATACATAACTAATTCACATTCCCATCAATTTGAAGATAAGAATCCACATTAGCATTCTCATGTCTTTCATCTCCAGATATAGACAGTAGCACAGTAGCAAATATAATCCAAGAAAGCAAAAGAGCAATCCACAACAATTTCTCCCTGTTATTTTTCCTCTCAGCTATTCTTAACCTTCTCAACAGCCCGGGGATAATATCCTTCGATCTCATACACATGGGTGGATCAGACCACCTGAAATGCCCGCAATTCACACCCTATAACAATGAAAATTACAAATTAAAATAGGTTAATCAAAATAAAAATATTTGACAATAAATACTTACCCTATTCCTTGAGCATGTGAGAAACATTCTTCGTGGATTTGTCTAAGTCCAAGATGTCTTCATCACGATTTTTTCTCCTAAAGCGACATAAATCTGTCATGGCCTCTATCTTTCTCTAGCCTTCTCTCTCTCCCTCAACGGAGCGACTAGGGCTTTAATGGGGGAGGGAGAGGAGAGCCCAATAATGGCCAACTCTCGCGCCAATAAACTAGAAAGGGATAACAATGAAAGGAGTAAGGAAAATTCTATTTTTGCCTTTTGTCAAACGCACGTGGGAGGCACATGGGCAACTTAACGACAAATCGCTAACGGTATCCATCAAAAGGACTTCCGGCGTGCAAATTTGAAGTAGTAGGGATGAAAACTGCACGAAATTTTGTTCAGGGACTAATGGTGGAATTGGTCATAGTCGAGGGACTTGTAAAGTCATTATCCCATTTTAAAAAAATAATTTTATTTAAAAAAAAATACTAGTATATAACTTAAAAGTAATTTAAAATAAGGTACAAATAAGTAAAATAATAATTTTTTTTAAGAAATAAGTTGTCAAATAGAAGTCTTTTTCTGGGACAAAAAAAGACGTATTACTTGATTAATTAATTAATTAATTAATTCTGACGAGGAGAAATGTCACCACAGTTGATTTTGTGGACTTAGCATATGCAAAGGAGGCAGGATGATCATACCGAACCCATATCTTGACAAGGCCGAAAACATAAGTTGCATGTATAAATCTTCGAACCGTTGCCACAGTTGATTCTGTGCACTTAGCATATGCAGAGGAGGTACGGTCAAACTAAATCAGTATCTTGACAAAGTCGGAAACATAGGTTGCATATATTAATCTACGAACATGTTATTTATTGCCTTATTTCCTAAAAAAAATATGTCTTTTTTTGAATTTATTATAAATACTTAAGTATATCAAACTTTTATAAATATTTAAGTAAATCGAACTTCTAATATTATCTGTGAGGAAGGAGACATGTCAATTCAAAATCATGGGTAAATAATTAAAGTAAGACTCCCAAAAAAGAAAAATTACAAAATAAAGTATATTTTTTTGGAACAGGTAAAGAAGTCTCATTAAAATATTAATTTTTTAATATTATAGTTTTGCTTAAATATTTCTTTTAAATATCATTAAGGATAAATTACAGTAAACCCCCTGTTCCACGCGACATTTAAAGGTTCAAACTTCAAACTTAGAAGGTGCCTCAATTTTTACCGAAGTATATTCCTCGCATTTAACCTCGTTGGAAAAACTTCTGGTTTTCTAATACCCTAAAAAAAAAAATTACAATTACATCTGGGAAAAAATACATTAAGCACGGGAACAGGCTGGTGCTACCTGCCTCCCGAGAGGATAGAGAAGAACAAATAGTGAGAGTTATTAGCGTTTTTCTTCAACATCATGAACTCTATTCAAAGACTCTTCAAAAGTCTCCAACGCAACCTTGTAATGATCGAGTGAAATCACCCCTTCCTCCACAACTTGCAATGCGCTTCTATACAACTGATTAAACCATTGAACCCGGTCAGTAACATCGATAGTACTGGTGGCAAGATCAGGAACATGTAACCGCTTGTAATCCTTTTTCCATCTTGGCATAATATACTTTTGAGGGATCTCCTCAACACCGTTGAAGTTAAGCACGCACAAAGCATGCCGGCACAAGTAACCATAGAAGTTAAAGCAGCTGCATATGCAACGAACTTCTGCTGCTGCCCTATTGTACATAACTTCATAACCCCTAATCTCTCTCCTATTTCCATCAGCCAAAACACGCTCTTTTACCAAGAAAATAACAATTGGCCCCTCCACATGTAACTGTGTAGTACTGAAACAAGAATACATCTCCTCTACCTCCGATTGGAATTTCTTGAAGATTTCTCGTGTATATACTTTTGACAACTGCAACTCAAAGGAGCATCTCGTTTTCAGTGTAGGAGATGAGTTTCTTGATTCCATATCTGCAAGTGCTTCGTCCTTGTGCTTCTTTTGTAAAGCTAATTCGTACTTGTCAAGAAATTCTTTCAAAGGAGTTTGTTTGTGGACATATCTGTCAAAAATTGGATTCAGGATCTCACCAGGCTGTGAAGCAGCCATTCCGGCAAAAACCGTGTCTTTTAGATAGACTGGGGCCCATCGAGCTCGATCTTCATATAACAACCGAAGCCACTCGTGATCACTAACTCCAAAACGCTGGATCATAAATCCCCATGAGGCTTCAAAGTCAAATGGTTTCATCGTCTCATAAACTGCTTTATGCAGTGCCTTTCTGATAGCATCATAATTTCGCAATCCTCCTAATTTCTCTGGAACCTTCCTCATGATGTGAGACAAACCAAACCGATGGTGAGACTTTGGAAATACATCTGCAATTGCACTCCGCAAATTTTTGGATCTGTCTGTGATTATTGTTAGAGGAGGACGTCCAGACGTGCAAGTAAGCCATGTTTTGAATGCCCAAATATATGACTCAATGGTCTCCCCTGCAAGCAACCCACAACCAAGCAACACAGATTGACCATGATGATTCATCCCAACAAATGCCACAAGTGGGATCTCATATTTGTTTGACAGATATGTATTATCGAAAAAGATTACATCGCTGAAGTAACCAACTGCTGCCCTACACCTAGCATCTATCCATATCACATTTCTCAAACCCCCGTCATCATTAAGATCCATCAAGTAAAAGAAATTTGGATTGGTCAATTGCATTCGACATAGGTAATTATATATGGCTTGTGTGTCACCTTTCTTTAAGTTAAGCTGATCTGGACAATCAGAAGAGCTCCTTGCTTCTCTTTCACTAGTAATGCAATTCCCACTAGCTCCTGCATCAATCACAAGTGCCCGGTACAGCTTTATTGTTCTTCCTTCTGCATCAGAATTCGGCTGCAACTTCTTCTTTGTTCCATTACCCATCTTCTTGATTGACTTATGTGCCTTTGCGCCTAACAAGTGGTTATGTTCCAGAGTAACTTCAAGAACCCTCCACCTCTTGGAGTCTACCAATCTCATCCTTACCATTGCAGGACAACCAGTTCTAGTTTCTTTGCGTAAACGGTTCACATCTTTAATTCTCTTGAAACCCTGACTGCTGCAACAAAGTACTGCACCATACTTCTCTCGACTGTTTCGTTTGAACCATGAATTTTTCACCCTCACACGAAACCCTGCCTCCCTGGCATAACAATTATAATAGTTATAAGCATCGTCATATGACTCAAACTCCATTCCAACAGCCGGTGCCACAAACTCCTTCCTTGCTTCAGGAACACCATTTTGACAGTCGAAATCAGTTTTATCACATGCTGTTTCTTGTAAAGTATCACTGCCTTGGTCCACAATCACTTCCTCGCTATTAAGAGGAGCTTCTTCCATCTGAAATACAGCAGATCACAATTCCCTCAGAATGTCTGTAAGTGTATGTAAAATGAAAATACCTGTCCATTGATACAGGCATAGCTTAACTGCACCCTAAGAAGTTTGGGACACAAAACATATCAACAAAATGGAACCAATGTCATCTGGAAAAAAAGAAACTGGGTTCACAGAAAATGGAAGTTAAAGCAATACTGATTCGTGGATGTTCATCAATTTGGTTAGGGCAGTTCCGAGCCAAAATCCTATCTTTAGGCGAATTGACATATAGTTGTCAACTGAGCACGTAAAATCGAGCCAAACCATAAAATGCATAACACTAAGCAATATTGCAAATAGGGAATCCCTTAGCTGAAGCAGGGAAATATGTAACAAATCTACACAAGAAATTGGGTAATTTGCCAAAAATTGAACTAATTAGATCCCTAATTTGGATTTAAGAAACCCTAATCTAAAGATAAAAACCCATGAAAGAGAGAGATGAGGTACCTGTAGTAAATATCGAAACTTTGATCCTCCGCCGGAGACGGAAGATGATTGAGGTTCGTCGAAGAAGGTGGTGGTGGAACTAGCATGACTTGGAGTGGACATTCATTCTATTGTCAAAGGTGGACGCTTTACGTTGCTCAATTCGGTCGGCCATAAGCCTGCGATGGAAGGAATGGACTACAGAGAACCGGAGATGGTTCGGTCACTGGCGGATTGAAGAGAGAACTAGAGGTGCGAGGAGAGGGGGTTGAAAGAGAGCTCGGCGAGAGTTCATGAGGAGACCGAGTTTAGAAGATTTATTCAAGATAAGATAATTGTTTATTTACACTCTAAAAATTACTTATTGCTTATTGCTCTCATTACTAAGCACACTCGTTATTAAGTACACTCTACCGCACACTCGTTACTAAGTACATTCTACCCCCCAATATTTTTTACCCCCAATATTTTCAGATTCTCAAAATATTAAATACACCTCCCCTAATTTACTATTTTAATATTACTAATATTTTTCTAAAATTAATTAAAATTTACTAAATATACTCCACCCTAAACAAAACACGTCCTTACCCCTTTCTCCTTCTTCCCCCACCTACCCCACCCAACCAAGTCCGCCACCTTCCTCCTCTTTCTCCCCCCCCACCACACACACACACAAAACACCATACCGACCCTTTTTTTTTTTCACCTTCTCCACAAAACCTACCCCCTCTTCTTCCTTCCCCACTCCCCCTCAACACACCCAGTCAAGCAGCCCGTCCCTTCCTCTTTTTTTTTTTTTAATGTTTCGTTCGATATTGTGTTACCGAACACTTATAAGAGTGTTCAGTACTCCTACCGAACATCATAATGAGTTTTTGGTACCCTTACCAAACAGTTTTAGATGTGTTCGGTAGGACTGCCGAACAGTAATAAAATTTTTTTTTTACCTAAAAAAATAAAAGATATTTAAGTCAAAATTTATAATGACATTTTTGTAATATATGAGAGTGGTGTACTCAGTAAATGTTTGAGTGTGAATATCAACTCTCTTTATTCAATTGGACACATAGCAGTATAGCACCAATTTTAATTGCGAAATAAATGGCATAAGCAAATCTTTTTCATCCATAATTCTAATTTCTAAACCGGCTTAAATATTAATTTCGTCACTCTACATTTTTCAAAAATTCAATAAGCTCACTTTATTTATTTTTTTTGGTGAATTACAGGCCGGTCCATTTTCAAACATTTGTAATCGCTCCAGTCCACTCATCTTTTTTAAAAACCGGAAAAAGGCATTTTTGGGGCGAAAAGACGATTATGCCATTAATGAAAGAAAAACACGCGCGCTTCAGTAACCCAAGGCATCGCGATGCACTACTTTGGCAATGCGATGCACCACTTTTTGCATCGCGATGCAACAATTGGTGCATCGCGATCATCGCAGCGCGTTTTAGGGAACCAAAGCATCGTGATGCACCACTTTGGTATCGCGATGCACCACTTTTGCAATTGCGATGCAACAATTGTTGCATTGCGATTCACCACTTTTGCAAATCGCGATGCACCACTTTTGCAATCGCGATGCACCACTTTTGTAATCGCGATGCACCACTTTTGCAATCGTGATGCACCACTTTTGCAATCGCGATGCATCACTTTTGCAATCGCGATGCAATAATTGGTGCATCGCGATCATCGCAGCGCGCTTTAGGGAACTTGATTTTCGTTTACCTTTAGGGGGCGTTGCCCCCGAACCCCCACGAGGGACGCTATCCAGCATACTATGATTGGCGAATTAAATCAGTCCAAGAACATCTTCCTCTGTTTTTGGACAGCACACTGTCAAGCTTGATTTGAAGCTCAAAAATAATATTTTTTGGTAGAAAAATTGTGCACAAATATAGTACTTAATTAGGATAATAATATGAGATTGATTTTAAACAAATTCGAAGCTTAAAACAGAGATTTAAGTGGCCAAAACAGCTCAAGAACAAAGAAAAAGGGGATGAACTCAAAAAATTTAAATTTGATCAAACTCGTGTTTTATGCATGAAAATTGATACCCAAATATGAGGAAAGACTATATTAACAACATGAAATCATTTATACATCAATTTGAATTTCAAATCTGAAGCAACGATATTGTTGAGGGTATTTTAGGAAAAAAAAAATTTAAATGCCTTTTAGCAGTTAAAAAAAAAAGGTGTACTAGAGAGAAAACAAGTTTGAGAAAGTGGACCGGCCAGCAATTTCTCCTATTTTTTTCACACTTTTACCATCTACTTAGACTGTAAGCTTAATAAATTTTAGGCAAAAATAGAGTGACTAAATTAATATTTAAATCCTTTAACCCACCTATTGACCGAATCACTTTGGGCACGTGAAACGCTCCTTGTCTCACGAAATCTAGCAAAAGTTGGTAATTATTCAATATAAGTCTAACCCAAACTTCGTAATTATATTTTACTTGGAGGTTTCGTGCACCCAAGTCACTAAAGCTACCGCACAACGGCACAAGCTTGCACAAGCTTGTAATGGCTTTTAACTAACAAATACTCCACGACCCTTGTTTAAAATTATAAATAAAATGAGAGGCGCTAAATATAACATCCCGAATGCGCTAAATACAATATTTTCTGGCAAAAATACTATTTTATCCATGTTATTTGTGTTATAAATACAACAATAATAATAATAATAAATAGATAAATATAAAAAGACAAGGCTCCCACCCCTAGGCAGCCTTCCATGATACTTCCACCTACACTAGGCGACCTTGCCTTTGTTCCGTTAATTCTATTAATTTTTTTAATTTATAATTTTAACCCCTAAAATTATAAATTTTGTCAAATTTTTAACGGAACTAATGAGATTTGGATGGAGGTGTTGTGTTTGTTAGAGGGCCGCCACCTTAGGAAGCCTTCCAATTTTTTACTTTTTTTTTAATAATTGATTACACTAAATGATGAGCAAAATAGTATTTTTCCCCCGACAGTGTTGTATTTAGTACTTTAAGAGTGTTGTATTTAATACCTATGTATAGAGGGTTACTACTTTATTTTAGAGTTAATAACTATCCATTTAAACATTAACTATTATTTCTTCTCAACAAAAAAGGTATATTTTCTCCGTTTTGTTTGTTAAAAAAAGGTTTAAATAATATTTTTTGTATCTCAATTTGTCATTTTTTATTCGTTTGTCCTTTTTTTTGGTTATGCCCCACTTATTATTAGTATTATTTTTCCTCAGTTTGCCCCTTCACACTATTGCCATTAGTTTTTCTGTTAGATCTTTTTGATATTGACAAAAATGCCCCAATAAATTGTTGAACTATACGAGCATCTCCATACATACCAAGGGAATAAAAAAAAAAAAAATCACAACATATCCGACTCTCACAAACTAGTCACAATGCCTCGCCATCACTCTGACATCACCTGACGTTGCGGTCAACTAACCACCAGTAATTTTTTTTTCTCTCTCTCTCTCCTCCCCCCTCTCACTCTTTATTGCATATTAATTTTCACATCTCAGTCGATATAGTCAATAGTGGGTGGTGATGATTCTACTCAACCTACTCCACCACCACGACATTGAAAAGTGTTGCGTACTCGGGACAAAAAAAAAAAAAACTTGTCGGAGCATGCAGGGCTGAAGAGGAGATCTAATCAAATTGGGATGTGTGATTTTATCTGAACATATTGTGCTATTGATTCAACAAAAAAATTTCCAAATCTTATTTCGTTTTCTCTCTACACCACATTTTGTCGTACTCTGATTTAGATTTATGTCTGGTAAAAGAAGGAAAATTCGCAACCAATTTTTGTAAGAATAATATATGAAAAATACAGTGGTATGTTGAAGTTTGGGTACAGAAACAATCTCTGTGTATAAGTATTAAAGATATAAAAGATCAAGATCGATCAAGTGTCCATGTCCAAGAAGGAAAGTTGAATGTTGCCATTGCCAAGCAAGGAGAGCTCAAGGAAGATTTGCAAAAGTTTTCCAATGCTACTAGTAGCCTTGGACTGTGGTGTCACTTGGTTTTAAGTCATGAGGGTAATTTTGTCTTTCTTAAAGTTCAATCAGTTATGTTAGTTATTTTCGAGTCCTGTTTTGTTTTGGTTTCCTTTTGTTCCTGTCTTGTGTTTGATTTCCTTTGCCTAGTAGGTTTCTGCTTGTTTTCCTTTGCCAAGAAGGTTTCTGTCTTCCTTGTGTATTTATAGGCAGGATCTTGTTCTTATTCAAGTGCAATCTTTGAGACTTTCAAATACCATTATTAATACTCCTCAAAATTCTTCCAAAACTTTGTTTTCTTTTCATGGTATCAGAGCCAAGATCAATTGGCCTTTTACCTTCTGTTCCAAATTTCATATAATCAACAGGATCATCATCTCAAAACTCCAAACAGTTTCTCCATTACTTTCGTTTTCCAACTTAACATGGGAGAAGAAACTTCAAACTCAAAGAACAAGACAACAACAATGGAGATATCCATTGATTCCAACATGCACCCCTTGTTTCTTCACAACAATGACCATCCAGGTTTGATCCTTATTTCCACTAAACTAACTGGTTGTAATAATTACAATTCTTGGAAACGTTCCTTGAAAATTGCCTTGTCTGCGAAAAATAAGCTTTGTATTATTGATGGAAGCTTCAAAGTACCTGAAAAGGGAGACTCATTATATGCATTATGGGCCAGGGCCAATGATATGGTTATCTCTTGGATTTTCAATGATGTTACTGATGATATTAGTAATAGCATAAATACACAGTTAGTGCCTATGCCGTTTGGAAGGAATTAGGTGAAAGGTTCTCCAACATTGATGGACACCGAGTATTTCAATTAGAAAAGGATCTACATAGATTAAAGCAAGGAGGAAGCTCTGTTGAACATTACTATCATAAGATGAAAGGCATTTGGGATGAAAGTGTTACACTGGATCCCATAACTACTTGTAAGTGTCCTTGTACTTGTGGTTTTAACAACTCACAAGAACAAAGGGAACAAAGAAGACAACTCATGCAATTCCTATTGGGGCTTCATGACAGTTACATTAACACAAGGGGACAAATTCTTAGGATGAAACCCTTACCTAGTATTGGTGAAGCATATTACATGATCAGACAAGAGGAATCCCAAAGGCAAGGTTATATTCCAGAAAATAATGTTCTAGTGGCCAACATCACATACACAAGTCAGTCACAAACCAGTATAAAAAGAAGCATTGCAGCAAGTCATCAGATGAAAACAGGATACACAAGAAGTCCTTTCAAGAAAGGAACTTTCTGTAACTATTGCAACAAAGAAGGCCATGTGAAGGATGAGTGCTATAAATTACATGGGTTTCCAATAGGGCATCCTGGTTATCCAGCAAATAAAGGGAAGTATACAAAGGGAACTAATCATGGCAGCACCACAGGGAATTCAAGAAACCATAATCATCAAGACCAAAATGGCAAGGCAATGCAAGTCCAAATGGTGCAGGGTCATAATTTTGATGAGATGTGCAATGGAAATTCAGGTCAAATTAGCATTGAACATCTTTAAATATAACTAAACAGGTTTTGCAAATGCTAAAAGGAAAAGACAGCCCAGAAGATCAAAAGTTCTGTGGCATGACAACACATCTTGCAGGTACTGCCCTTGTTAATTCTGGTCCTGTATCCACCCATTCTTCACACACTTGGGTAATTGATTCAGGAGCCACAGATCACATATGCATTTATCTTGATTGCATGCATAATGTGAAGCAGCTTGACAAACCAGTTGTTCTTTCCCTACCCAATGGCTATGATGTCAAAGTCACACATATTGGTAGTGTCTACATCAATCCTGTTCTAACCCTGGATAGAGTTTTATATGTTCCTAAGTTCTATTTCAATCTTTTGTCTATCTCTAAACTTGTTCTTCAAAATCCTTGTAATGCTCATTTTACCAAATCCAAATGTTATTTTCAGGACCAACACCTGATGAAAGACATAGCCATTGGTGAAATGCATAAAGGCCT
This sequence comes from Platycodon grandiflorus, assembly GCA_016624345.1. Taxonomy (NCBI): domain Eukaryota; kingdom Viridiplantae; phylum Streptophyta; class Magnoliopsida; order Asterales; family Campanulaceae; genus Platycodon; species Platycodon grandiflorus. The sequence continues at coordinate 8,431,295 of CM028362.1, forward strand.
CTACCTCCTCCATGCTGAGCCTCCTACTGATAGCATCACTCCTTGTTCTCAAGTCTTCTCTGCAACCACAAAGGACAACAGCTTGTCTTCTTGGCATTTTAGACTAGGACATATCTCTCTTAGTACTTTACAATAAATTGTTCCTTTATCTTCAATCTTCAAGTCAAAACATGTTGATAATAATCCTGTTACTCTCTGTGAAATTTGCCCTCTAGCTAAACAGCATAAACTTCCATTTTAACTTAGCTCTATCAAAACTATTTCCTGTTTTGAACTTATACATTGTGATCTATGGGGACTATATAGAGTATCTACTATGAATGGTTGTAAATATTTTCTTACCATTGTGGATGACTACTCCAGAAGTGTATGGACCTATTTAATGTCAACCAAAACACATGTGTTTTCTTTTCTTAAATATTTTCATTCTTATGTCCAAAATCACTTCAAAACTTCTGTCAAATTTTGTTGAACTGACCATGGAACAGAATTTTACAACTCAGAGGTGATTCCCTTTCTTGCAAACCTTGGCATTGTTCACTAAAGCTCTTGTGTCATCACCCCTCAGCAAAATGTGGTGGTAGAGAAAAAACACCAACATTTGCTTGAAATGGCCAGAGCCTTAAGATTTCAAGCAGGACTCCTTATCCACTTTTGGGGTTACTGGCTGCCACATACATCATAAATAGAATCCCTACATCTGCCACCAAATTCAAAACACCCCATGAATTGCTTTTCAAAATTCCTCCTTCTTATGATCATTTAAAAACTATTGGTTGTCTTTGTTTTGCTTTCATTCATACATCAGACAAGTTTGCCCCTAGGGCCTTCAAAAGTGTCTTCCTTAGATATCTAACAGATCAGAAAGGTTACATCCTGTACAATCTCAGTACTAAACAAATATTTGTTAGTAGACACGTTGTCTTTCATGAATCCATCTTCCCTTTTCTGGATTCAGATTCCACAGAATCTTGCCATCCCAAAGTTGATCTCAATATGTCTCATGATGATACTCCCATATTCCAGGCTGAATTTGATATCCCAACATCACATGATGATGGTGTTGATGAAGTTGAATCTGTAACTTCTGATAACACTAACTCACAATCTCACAGGGCTTCCACTAGGGTCAAGCATCCTCCAGTAAAATTCAAAAACTATGTAGTGTCTTCTGTGTCTCCCAAGTTCTGCAATACCTTTTTTTCTTCCCCACATCAGTCTTTTATCAATACTTTATCTCATGCCTTAGAACCACAGACCTATTCCCAAGCTGCTCAGGATCATAAATGGGTAAAGGCTATGAATAAAGAGCTCTTGAAAAAAATAATACTTGGCAAGTCATGAAATTGCCCCAAGGTAAAAGAGTTGTGGGATGTAAATGGGTCTACAAAGTCAAATATAATTCTGATGGAAGCATTGAGAGATTTAAGGCAAGACTTGTAGCAAAGGGTTATACTCAAACAGAGGGAATTGATTATCTAGAGACTTTTGCTCCTGTGGCTAAGATGGTCACAGTGAGGACTATGCTTGCAATATCTACTGTCAAGGGTTGGGAAGTTTATCAGTTAGATGTCAATAATGCTTTTCTACATGGGGATTTAGAAGAAGAAGTATATATGGTATTACCTCCTGGTTATAAGTCAAGCTCAGGAACAGATCAAGTGTGTATGTTAACCAAGTCTTTGTATGGATTAAAACAAGCTTCAAGACAATGGTTTGCCAAACTTACTGAAGCATTATTGCAGCTTGGGTTTTCTTAGTCACATGCAGATTATTCTCTCTTCATTTTAAATAATAATGAAGGTTTCACTTCTGTTTTAGTATATGTGGATGATGTCATCATTGCAGGGAACAATTTGGCTTCAATCAACACTCTCAAGAAATTCCTTCATGATAAATTCAGCATTGAGGACCTTGGTTCCATTAAATATTATTTAGGTATTGAAATAGTTAGATCTTCCTCAGGGTTTCATCTCAACCAAAGAAAATATGCTTTGGGTCTCTTGGAATCTGCTCACTTAACAGAAGCCAAGCCTTTAACCATCCCCTTTGATCCCAAAGCCAAGCCTTTAACCATCCCCTTTGATCCCAATGCAAAACTATTGATGACTAATGGAACTCTTTTAGAAAATCCTTCACAGTACAGACAACTTGTTGGAAAGTTGTTGTATTTAACAGTGACAAGGCCTGATTTAGCTTTTGCAGCACAATGTCACAATCAATTTATTTAGTCTCTTAGGAGTTCTCATCTTCAAGCTCTTTATAGAGTTCTTAGATATGTAAAAGCTTCACCAGGATAAGGTTTATATCTTCCATCAACCTCTTCACTTCACTTAAAAGGATATTGTGATACGATTGGGCAAGTAATCCCAATGACAGAAGATCTATTACTGGATTTTGTATGCTTTTCGGTGATTCTCTCATCTCTTGGCACTCCAAAAAAGCAGTCTGTTGTTTCAAGATCTTTTGCAGAATCAGAGTACAGGGCAATGGCCACAGCAAGTTGTGAGATCATGTGGCTACAGAATTTTCTTAAAGACTTTCAGGTTGACCTTCATACACCAGTACCTTTGCATTGTGATAACTCTTCAGCCATAGCTATTGCCATTAATCCTGTTTTTCATGCACGTACCAAACACATCGAGTTAGACTGTCATTTCTTTCGAGAAAAGATTAATCAAGGATTGATTTGCCCTCAAAAGATTTCTACTAATGCTCAGTTAGCAGATATTTTTACAAAGTTTTTGGGAAACCATCTTCATTGGCATTTTCTGTTCAAGTTGGGGGTGGTTAGTGTTTATACACCCACAACTTGTGGGGATGATATTAAAGATACAAAAGATCAAGATCGATCAAGTGTCCATGTCCAAGAAGGAAAGCTGAATCTTGCCATTGCCAAGCAAGGATAGCTCAAGGAAGATTTGCAGAAGTTTTACAATGCTACTGCCCTGGACTGTGGTGTCATTTGGTTTTAAGTCGTGAGGGTAGTTTTGTCTTTCTTAAAGTTCAGTCAGTTATGTTAGTTATTTTCGAGTCCTGTTTTGTTTTGGTTTCCTTTTGTTCCTGTCTTGTGTTTGATTTCCTTTGCCTAGTAGGTTTCTGCCTGTTTTCCTTTGCCAAAAAGGTTTCTGTCTTCCTTGTGTATTTATAGGCAGGATCTTGTTCTTATTCAAGTGCAATCTTTGAGACTTTCAAATACCAATATTAATACTCCTCAAAATTCTTTCAAAACTTTGTTTTCTTTTCAATAAGTTTAATACATAAATATTTTTTAATAAAATATGGAATTTTAAAAACTAACTTATTAATTCAAAACCAACTTTTCATAAAGTCCACAAACGAGTCTGATTCTGTTAATGAAATATATTGATAATATATAATTATCTCAAAATTTCGGTTGTGTTTAAGTTCATAGTTAATTTTGTTTCCGTTTTGTTTCTAAAAGAGTATTTTGTTTGACCCGACATACATTTAAAAAAAAAAATAATTAATTCTATTATAAATATTATAATAGTGTATTTTCTAGTTGTAGAAATACTGATTAATATTTAAATAAAGTCAGAATTTTAGGAAAGATGAGATTTAATTAAAGTCTTTCCTAATTTAGGAGAAGGTAATCTAGGTAATTAGAATTCCTGATTTGTAGTAATTCCTGATTTGTAGTAATTACTGATTTGTAGGAATTCAGTTTCCTTATTTGGTGGTCTGATCTGCCAGCTACTTATTAGTATATATTAGGATGTAATTTTATTCTCTATTCAAGGAAGAAAATTCACAATTTCTTCATGGTATCAGAGCTGGTTTTCTGAGCCCTAATTCTTCTTCATTCATTCATTCTTCTTCTTCTGCCCGTCCTTTATTCTTCTGGTCAATTCTTTCCGATGACCAAATACTGCATGGCTTCACAATCCATTTCCTCGAAATTAACTTCCAGATCCGAGCCCAATACTTTAGTTTTCACCATTCCCGATTCTTCTCTACACCTTGTCACTAATCACAAACTTAATGGCCAGAATTTTCTGCAATGGTCCCAGTCAATCTTCATGTTTGTCTGTGGCAGAGGCAAGGATGGACATCTCACCGGTGAAACGACTGCCCCAGAGGCTAAGGATCCCAAATATCGCTCCTGGAAAATTGATGATCACCTAGTCATGTCATGGCTAATAAACTCTATGACCACTGAAGTTGGAGAGAATTTTCTACTTCATAGGACAGCGAAGGAGATATGGGAGGCTGCGTGTGAAACGTATTCTAGCACATAGAATACTTCTGAATTATTTGAGGTTGAATCGCGGCTCTACAATCTAAAACAAGGAGATATGGGTGTTACTCAGTATTTTAACACCCTTACCTGCTATTGGTTACAGTTAGATTTATATGAGGCTCATCCTTGGAAGTGTGCTGATGATTTGACACTGTATAGGCAGATTGTTGAACAAAAACGAACTATAAGGTTTCTTCTTGGTCTTAACAAAGACCTGGATGAAGTCAGGGGGGGAGTTATGGGGTTTAAACCCTTTCCTACCATTCGGGAGGCATTTGCTAAAGTTTGAAAGGAGGAGAGCAGAAATAAATTAATGCTTCCAGATGCTAACATCACCCCTACAGTTGAAGGTTCAACCATATTTACTCATAGTTCCTCACAAAATAATAGGGCTGGCAAGGGATGTCCGTGGTGTGATCATTGTAAGAGACCTGGACATGTGAAGGCAACTTGTTGGAAGTTGCACGGTAAACCTATTGATTGGAAGTCGTCCAATCGTTAGGAGAGAGAACCCCGTGCTAACGCTGCTGCAACTAAAAATAGTGCGGAAACCAGTCCGTTCACCAGAGAACAAATTAAGGCACTGCAGAAGATGTTTAGTCAAACTTCTGTGTCTAGCCAAGTATCTCCAGTCCATGCCGAACACCACACTAGTCTTCTAGCTCATCAAGGTAATCAGTCTCTTGTTTTTACCATTCGAAATAATGAGGCAAGACCATGGATAGTCGACTCAGGAGCCTCAGATCACATAACTGGAGACCTCAGTATTCTCACAAATTTTCAGCCTTATCTTAGTCATTCAGGAGTCAGAATTGCAGATGGATCAATTTCCCCATTCAGGAACTGGATCTGTTTATCTATCAGAAGATTTCAATCTTTCATCTGTTCTTTATGTTTTAAAATTAAAATGCAATTTACTTTCCATCGGTCAAATCATACGGGACCTCAATTGTCTTACTAAATTCCATTCCAATTCTTGTGTTTTTCAGGCAGTGGATTCGGGGAAGGTGATTAGCAGTGATGATATACATGGAGGTCTTTATTTACTCAAACAAAAGAATCTCCTAAGTAGACAAGTTCATCAATCAAGTTGTGTTTCACAGTCTAGTTCAACGTGTGTCAAGTATGCTTCCAGTTCTGTGTCTGTTTCCAATTCCAATTCAGTTTCAGTTGATAGTCAAGTCATGTTGTGGCATTTTCGCCTTGGTCATCCAAACTTTGCTTATCTTAAAAAGTTGTTTCCTCATTTGTTCATCAATAAAAATTTCAATTTTTATCAATGTGAAATCTGTCAACTAGCAAAGCATACCCGACACGTATACATAAGTATATAACACAAACTGTCACATCTTTTTTCTGTGATCCATAGTGATATTTAGGGGCCATCACATGTGAAAAATATCAGTGGGGCTAGGTGGTTTGTAACATTCATAGATGATCATACAAGAATCACGTGGACCTTTCTCATGAAAGAAAAATTCGAAACATCCACAATTTTTCAATCCTTTCATACCATGATTTCTACCCAGTTTAAAAGCCAAATCTAGGTCCTAAAAATCGACAATGCAAAAGATTATTTCAATTCCATTCTCGGCTCTTACTTGTCAAAACATGGTATTGTTCATATAAGTTCTTGTGTAGACACTCCACAACAAAACGGAGTGGCTGAAAGGAAAAACAGACACTTGCTTGAGGTAGCCCGTGCCAATATGTTCACCAATAATGTCCCTAAACATTTTTGGGGGGAGGCCATACTCACAGCCACGTATCTCATAAACAGGATGCCAAGTCGGGTTCTAAAATTCCAAACACCCCGTCATGTCCTCACTGCTATTCATCCACATATTCTAGCTTTCACTTCTGAACTCCCTCTCAAAGTCTTTGGTTGCACTTCATTTGTTCATGTTCATCATAGTCATCGCACCAAACTTGATCCAAAATCACTGAAGTGTATATTCCTTGGCTACTCCTCACATCAAAAGGGTTATAAGTGTTATTCTCCCATTACCAGGAAAGTTTATAATTCCATGGATGTCACCTTTTTTGAGAGTCAACCATATTTTCCCAAATTTGACATTCAGGGGGAGAGTTCCAAGGAATATCAGATTTAGGATCTCCTTCAAGACACTCAAGCTAGTTTCACTCTACCCGATCACCCTTTAAACCCAATCCTAACCAGTGTTCCTACCATTAATCCAGTCCAAACTATTCAGGTTCTAACCCCTGAAACAGAACCAACATTCACTACAAAAGTAGAAGCCCAAAATCCATTGCAACTTGATACTCATAATACTAAACTTCGTGTCTACAAAAGGAGAAGAGCAACCGAGCAAATTAAAGAACCTATACAAATTCAGCACTCTCAATCACAAGAACCAAATCTGACTGCATCAGATAATCATAATGGTATGGATTCTTCCTCTCCTCACACTTTTGCTCCTATGATTGATGACTCAGATGTTCCTATTGCACATAGAAAAGGGGTTTGTGGATGTACTGAACATCCTATTGAAAAATATGTTGCACATGGAAAACTATCACCATCCTACAAGGCATTTGTCACAAATCTAGATAGTGTGAAAGTGCCTGATTCAATTCAAGAGGCTCTTATGAGGCCAGAGTGGAAGAAAGCTATAGAAGAAGAGGTTTGGGCTTTGGAAAGTAACAATACATGGGTCCTAACAAAGCTACCACCAGGCAAACATCCAGTTGGATGTAAGTGGATTTTTACGGTTAAGTATAAGGCTGATGAAAGTGTAGACAGATTCAAAGCAAGACTTGTAGCAAAGGGGTTCACCCAATCTTATGGAATTGACTACTAGGAGACCTTTGCACCTGTGGCCAAATTGAACACGGTTCGAGTTCTATTTCATTGGCAGTAAACCAAGATTGGCCCTTATATCAACTTGATGTTAAAAATGCATTTCTGAATGGGAACCTTGAAGAGGAAGTTTACATGATCATACAACCCGGACTAGAAAATAGGTCAAACCACAATTTGGTGTGCAAATTGAAGAAGTCTTTATATGGATTGAAGCAGTCTCCTCGTGCATAGTTTGAGAGGTTTTCTAGGACCATGACAGCTAATGGATATTAACAGTGTCAGGAAGATCATAGACTCTTCGTCAAAAGTGCAACAGGAAGAAAAATGGCTATCCTAATAGTCTATATGGATGATATCATCTTAACAGGAGATGATTCAGATGAGATTCTTAACCTGAAAAGACTACTGGCAAATTTGAGATCAAAGATCTCGGGATATTGAGATACTTTCTAGGAATGGAGGTGGCCCGATCAAAAGAGGGGATTGTTATATCCCAAAGGAAGTATATCTTGGATTTGCTAAAAGAAACGGGTTTACTTGGATGCAAGCCTACTGACACACCCATGGGCTCAACAAAAAGATTAAGTAGAAGTGAAGAAATCATTCCAGTTGACAAGCGAAGGTATCAAAGGTTGGTTGGAAAACTCATCTATCTTTCTCATACTCGACCTGACATTGCTTATTCAGTCAGTGTAGTCAGTCAACACATAAATAACCTAACTGAGGATCATTTAGATGCAGTGAACAAGATTTTAAAATATTTGAAGATGACTCCCGGTCATGGTTTACTCTTTAAAAAGTGTTAAAACCATGGAGTAGAAATTTACACCGATGCTACTTGGGCAGGAGAACAAACCAAAAGAAGATCAAGTACTGGCTACTGCTCTTATGTTTGGGGAAATCTTGTCACTTGGAAAAGCAAGAAATAGGCTGTGGTTTCACGGAGTAGTGCAGAGTCAGAATACCGAGCACTTGCTCTTGGCATATGTGAGGGAATGTGGTTACAGAGATTGTTAAGAGAACTCAAGGTTGAAGTTCAGGCCTCAATCAAGATGTTTAGTGACAGTCAAGCAGCCATCAGTATAGCTAAAGATCCAGTGCATCATGATAGGACGAAGCATATTGAAATTGATCGTCACTTTATTTTAGAGAAAGTCAACACTGGAATTGTTCAGCTGAGCTATATTCCTACAACACAGCTGATTGCTGATGTTCTCACCAAGGCACTTCCAAAAGTCAGTTTTGATAAATTGAACTCCAAACTTGGTCTATATAACATATACAACCCAGCTTGAGGGGGAGTGTAGAAATACTGATTGAAATTTAAATAAAGTCAGAATTTTAAGAAAGATGAGATTTAATTGAAGTCTTTCCTAATTTAGGAGAAGGTAATCTAAGTAATTAGAATTCCTGATTTGTAGTAATTACTAATTTGTAGGAATTCAGTTTCCTTATTTGGTGGTCTGGTCTGCCAGCTACTTATTAGTATATATTAAAATGTAATTTTATTCTCTATTCAAGGAAGAAAATTTACAATTTCTTCATTAATGATACACATGTGAGAACGGAGCCTATCAATTAGAGTGAGTATCAAATTTAGGATGGTAACTTTCAAAAAAGGAATGATTATTAGAAAGTAGACATTTTTTTGGAATTGAACCATCTAAAAATGAAAAATAGATTCTTTTTTTAGCAAAGAAGAGAGTATTTTGTAGTTTTTTTTTTTTTTGGTAGTTTTTTACTTTCTCTCTCATTAGTCAAATTACTTGATCTATGTCTTTCTTTTGTTTTTTTAGTTTAATTATAACAAAATCAGGAAAAGGACTAGAAAAATACAAAATAAACCATCTATCCAAATAAAGAGAAGTTGTACACTAAAAAGTGATGGCATGTCAATAAGGAGATCTGACGCAAAGTACTATCGATTACTACATATGTCTGATGGCTATGAAGTATGGGTAAAACTTTTACGATTGATCTGATATAGTGAAGTATATAAATTGCCATATGTACATAATTTTTCTTTACGCTTAATACTTCCTCGTTCCGAGTTAGTTTATTTTTCTTTTATAAAAGTTAATATAAGACTAAATTATATAAAAAAATTACATACTTTATTTATGTTTTAAGAAATAAAATTTCATTAATTAAAAACTATCTTAATAATACTATGGATTACAACTTTAATAATTTTGTAAAAACCATTAGATTTATGTTAATTATTGGTCAAATTTTAGTTTAGTTGAACAAAAAAAAGTCAAAAGTGGACTCTTTGTCTGGAACGGAGGGAGTAATATTTATTGTGTTTTAAATTTAATTGGAAAAAGGATTGCACATGTCAATATTTTAATCAATTCTTCCTTTCGTCCTTTAATTATTATTTTGTTTAACTTAAAATACAAATTAAAAAATAATATTAATAAAATAATAAAAATAATATTTTTAAAAAAATTTCAAAATAATTATTTTAATACAAATAAAAAAATAATAATAATTTAGATACGGAGGAAGTATTTGTATATTTTTATGCACTGAATCAAGCATGCACACGAAGATAAATAGAAAATCACATCCATCACATGACCACGTTAATGCGATGGATCTATTGAAAAATTTTCCCCTCGCGCCATAGATTCCGGAAAGATGCAGTAGCAAAGACCCCTCGCGCGTGTGAAGATGCGGGTAGGGCCCGTTAAAACTCACTTTTGCTCATCCTCACAAATTTGGTGAGTTTAGTGGTGTTCGTTAGCTTCAAACACTTCACAAGCAATCCCCACCCCCACCCCATGGCTTTCTCTCTCTTCTCTCCTCCTCCTTCAACTCTCAAGCTCTTAACTCCATCAACCAACTATACTACTAAGACCAGTACCGCCGCCGGGAGCAGCAATAAATATAGTAGGAGGATACGATCAACGATCATAGCTAAAGCTTCAGAAAAGGACGAAGAAGAAGAACAAGGTCCGGCATTCAATCCATTTGGATTTGTCACTGATAATCCTTCGAGCCGAACCGCCATTCAGCTTCCGGAAAGTCCCGCTCAGGATGGAAATGTCGGTCAAATGCTCAACGTAAGATTATTTATTTTCTGCTTCTATTTTTTAAATTCGAATTGTTTTTTGTGGCTTTAATGGAATGCTAAATCGATTTTTCTTTGATGTGTTTGCCAATTCGTGCTCTTTAATAGACTTGAAAAGCAATGCGTAAAATAGTGCTCTTTGTATTGATGATTTATGAATACGTAAAGAGTTCAATTTAACGGAAATTAATGTTAGTTCATGCGAGCATTGAATTGTTAATTAGATTTGTTACTGACCTCAGTAGTTGTTTTGTATGTATAGGATGATTATTTAGTGAACTTATTGTCACATTATGCTAATACATTGAATAATAATGTGTGTTTTTGTATTCACGCCACTACTATTTTGTGCTTGAAGTTCTGAAGCCAATGGTTGTTTGTGGCTTTAATTGAACGCCAGAGCAATTTCTTTTGGTTCATCCGCATATTTGTGTTCTTAAAAGACTCATAACTTAACACCTAACAATAGTACTCTTCATGTGGATAAGAACAACATGGTATGGCATCATTTAATGGAAATGTAAGTAGATATGAATGTTGAATTGTTAACATCAGATATTGACCTCAATAATGTGAGCATGTTGCTAGGATTTCAATAAGTGATGATTTCGTGACCTTATTGCCAAATTTTACTACAACTGTGACTAAAACACGTGCTCTTAAAATTTGTCCAGAGAATTGAAGACAAGGGAAAGGACTATGGCTCTTATGTGAAATCCGGTGGGTTTAGATGGTTTGTGAGAGAAACAGGTACAATTTTCATTGCTGTAACATCATTTATTTCATTATCTGGATTGCTGATAGTTAAACCTGAACCTCTCAGGATCGGCTGAGAGCCGTCGTGGAACTGTAGTCTTCCTCCATGGCGCTCCAACACAGTCTTACAGCTATCGAGTTGTTATGTCTCAGGTTATGTTACCTGCATTTTCTTTCTTGTGTATATGTTCTCTTTTAACTACCAGCTATTTAGTGCTGCATTGATTTTTATTTGCCAACCAAAACAGAAAACTTCATGTATTTAAGGATAAATGTATAAGCTTGGTGAAGAGCAAACCTTCTACGAATTGTGCTACCAATCTACTATGTACATCAAAACCAGAGATGGGAGCCAAACTTTGGAGCAGTGTTGTTGTATCGTACGTGAAACCCATAGCTTAATTCTGAAAGATCTGCAAATAGCATAACACGTGGAGAACTGGGAAGAAAAGGATTCCTCATAAATAGATAGTTAGGTGGTTTTATGAGTCTGAGATATACACAGTGAATGGACCAACAGTCTGACAATATGGTGGTACTATATACTTATCATATGGTTGTTATCTGCTTTATGATCCTTTATATGATTTCTGATTATTCAATGTGATCTTGTTGTTCCTTTTGAATTTATGTCATGAATAGATGGCGGATGCTGGTTTCCACTGCTTTGCACCTGATTGGATAGGATTCGGTTTCAGCGACAAGCCACAGCCAGGCTATGGTTTTGACTACACTGGTATGTGATTTCTCAGGAGGGAAAATCCATTAGATGATATTAATATAAATATGGTTCTTTAGGTTGATCAAGCTCAGTTTCCTAAACTGTTTAACAACTTCATTGTTACAGAAAAAGAGTACCATGCAGAACTGGATAAATTACTCGACATCCTGGGGGTCAAATCTCCTTTTTCTCTAGTAGTGCAGGTTTGAACGAATTTGACAAAGAGTGAAGATTTATCACTGGTGTTTGTAATGAATATGTATGTGAAAATCGATTTCTTGATAACCATCTGATTGTAATTCGTATACATCTTGTTAGGCACACTGAAATTGCGATTGGTTAAACTTGTTCCATTTAATAATATTTTTTTCATATGCTATTAGATTAAATTCACTGATCTTAAACTATATGCGTGCATTCTTCTTGTAGGGATTCCTTGTAGGTTCTTATGGATTAACGTGGGCCTTAAATAATCCTAGCAGGATTTTTAATCTCGCAATTCTGAATAGTCCACTGACTGTTTCATCTTCCATTCCTGGACTGTTCCAACAACTCAGGTGCATTTTCTGTAACATCTATTTATGGAAAGCTTATAATTTAACATTCATTACCTACTTGTCATGTCTGATTGCTCTCAGTCATGTTTATGCATTCATCGCAATAAGATTAAGTAGATCTTTGTGTTCCAATCTTATCAGCAGTTTTCTTTTCAATTTTATTTTTCTTCTGGAAGCATTATATTTCCACATCGGTGCTTTGAGACAGTGTAGGTTCATTTCCTGTTTATTGGCTGTGATCTTCATCCACATTCTAATTTGTTAAGGTTACTAATATACAAATGTCATACTTCATATTAGTTGATCATACTTGAAGGCATTTTATGCTTCGGTATTTCCAAACCCAATATAATCTTGACGACATCACCTTTCCTACGTCCTAGTACCTAGAGAGGAGATGCTTGGTTTGGTCAAATTCTTTACATAAGACTTCTTTGTGCAGTTCACATGTTTTGTATAAATGGGCCTTGCTTATCAAATGAAGTTTATTGCCGAAGGATCCATTTTAGTTTTTTTTTTTTTGAATTGGTTAAATAGCTTAATCTTTTCTTTGCTCTTTGGTAATGATTGTGGATTGTGAGTGTGGTATGATATTTCATATTTTATCTAAACATTCCAAATGGTACTATGATAAGCTTTTCCTTATGTTTTCTCCTCGTTCCTGTCCAGAATACCACTCTTCGGCGAATTCACTTGTCAGAATGCTATAATCGCGGAGCGCTTTATTGAAGCAGGTAGCGCGTATGTATCCAAAAGTGCATCTATCTACTGTGAAAAATTACAGGTCTTAGTTAGACAGACTAGCTTACAGTTATTTATGACCTTATTTTGTTGTGTTGGTAAATCTTTTGTTTATAAAGAAAAGAATCCCCTCACAACTGCTACATCAAACTTCACATACGGTATAGTTAAAAGAAAAGGCAAGGTTCATGCATCACAAGTATTGCTTTGTAGCTATCTAATATCACTTTCCACTTCATAGTGCTAGACATCATGATAACCTTTCAGAATCAGTAAAAGGAATCCCTTTCTGGGTGATCATAAGCTTATTTGTGTTTGGTATCTTACATTACCTATCTTGTTAGGCTCTATTTCCTTTATCAAAATGCTTTCAGGAAGGATGCAACCTGACAATGTTGAATGAGGAGGCAATGATTATGATTAATTAACAAACTTTTACTATCTCTGTGGCTCTCACATGCATTCTGTTTGCATCCCTCCTGACAACCCACGTTATATACCCTATGTTTCTGCCACTCTGTTCGGTGGCCAATGCCCTCGAAGTTCCTAGTTTATGCATGAAACTTGTATGACTCCCACATTGACTCTGAAGGGGGTTAAGTGTCTTAGTGCTTCATTACCATCTATTGGCCTTACCTCTTTGAGGTGTGATACTACGAGCTCGAGCGGGTGGTAATTATATCAACTTTGACATCCATACCGTCAGATCTCTATACCGCTAGATCAAATTTGCCATTTTTTAAGTAATGACATGGACATTTCATGTCATCACCAACTTAATAACATTTACGTATCGAGATTTGTGTTAAAACCATCCAACGGCACCAACACTAAAGCTGGTAGGAATTATATAATCATTTGCCTACCTCTTTTTATTTTCTATACTTTTGGTACATAAGATGGAGAGAGGGTTGCAATCTATCTATTGGCCCCGTAAACAGAGAGAAGATATTTGAAAAAAGGAGAGGAACATATCCAGAAAACTATGTAGTGAACTCAAGTATGTCAAAGGTACTGCATGTGAAAAATTTCGTTTGATGCTGCTCTTATATTTGGAGGAAAAGGGAAAAATTCCTCTTAACATTGCTTCATAAAATTAAACCTACAATCGTAATCTGTAGAGGAAGATGCAATTGAAGTGTTCCTATTATGTGCATTATTCTCATGTGCAATTTTTCTTCTGACAGTTATGTCCTGAAGCTGGAAAAGGCTGATGTTTATCGACTACCATATTTGAAAAGCAGTGGACCAGGATTTGGTGTGTTTATCTATATGATCTAATTGCTTCTATTATGTGACATTAATATTATTATTTTATAGAGAGAACTAAACTTAACGTTTAAACACCAGTATTTTATTTCATGATGTGTGTTTTACTGGAAAAAGAAACTGAGCTAATATTTTATTTCTAGTCACTTGTATTCAACTAAATTTACTGGAATGTGCACCCAGTATGATAGCAAATTTTGTTACATTGCACAAAAACGAGTTGAGTTGCAAGTAGTAAAGTGATTAACTCCATAGACATTTGATATCTTGCTGCCATGCTTCTCTACACATTCAAGGTAAAGAGTCCACTATACTATTTTGGGATGTTTCACTCAAAAAGTCTACTTTAAAAAATTATGTCTACAATTTCCATAACATTTCAACTTTACCCTCTACATTTGGTATTAACATATTGATTATGCTCAAACACTTTTGTAATTATGACTAACTCTAATGCTAGTTATATATCCCTTAATTATTAGACTTTTCAAACATTGACTCTTTGGGTGGAACGGAGGGAGTATTTAAATAGCCTGATAAAGCAATTTGTAGGTATTCTTGCAAAACTAATTGTACAGAATAAGAAAAAAAGATATAGTTTATCTTGCAAACGAATTTTGATGAGTAGAGTTGCAAATTAGGCCTTAGATGGACTTCTATTTTTTGATTCACTTATTTCTTTTTTTGATAGTTTGTTTGTTTGTTTTTATTGTCGTTTTTGTTCTATGTAAATTACAACTTGCTTCTATAAGTTAAGGAGTATAGGGCCAAACCATCTTAAGCAGGGAAAGTCACCCAAGTAATTCTTCTCTTTATTCAGTAATTTTTTCACCAGTAAATCCAAGCTGTATGCAAGATAATCTTATTGTCGTTTGTCACCATGAAAGCAGGGTCTTCCAAAATGACAAAATCCCTCTATTTGACATCATTGTATTCGTTGCATGGATGCGAAAGAATGTCGTCAAAGTAAGCTTCAACTTTTTCATTGTAGTCTAAATTTCTGCATTTCGGTATTTCAGCTTTGCTTGAGGCTACGAGAAAAGCCGACTTCAAAGATACTTCAAGCCGAATAGCTTATGGCTTCTCATCAGGAAGGTAAAAACTTTGTTGAAAAACATGTATACATGCAAACAGATAGTGTTGTGTAGTCGTACATGTATAGATATTAGTGTTTTTTGTTGAAACAAGCAACTAGGTGCTAATGGCAATTTTTGAGCCCTGTCAAACTTCTTGACAAATATACTTCATAATATATCAGTTGCCTTTTATTTTTCTCTCTTTTTTGTTGATAACCAAGTAGGAACTCCTTCCACAGCATGGGCACATCGGACTCACCATGGGGATAATATAGTATGATAAACTTCATACTACCTCCGTCCCAAAATAATTGTCATTTTAACAAAATTTTTGTCCCAAAATAATTGTCGTTATAGGATTTCAAAAAATATTTGCCCATGTTCTACCAAAACTGCCCTTATTTACTACCCTCATTAAAGAGGGTTGTTAAGAGGAAAGAAAAAAAAAATACTCATGCAACTTGTCTACAATAAATAAACTTAAATAGGGGTACATCAGTCTTTATGTAAGCTTCATTAATCTGTGTTTAAATTGCTAAAACGACAAATTATTTTGGGACGGAGGTAGTAATACATAAGTTGTTGGTAGTAGCTCAAGTTAGGTACAAGGCAAAATGAAGTGAGAGTTATGCATTTTCACATTTCTATGCTGCTATGCATTAAAATTAAGGGTGAGTTAGTAAGACCAGGAGATGTTCATCAATCCTTTTCTACTGGTGATATATTTGGAACCAATTATTTGATTAAGGATTCCAGAAGTATGATTAGAATTTCATTGCTTCTCCATTCTTTAGCCATTTGTCCCAAGAAGTTGGGTAAGTATTTGCTATACTGCATTCTCTTCTTGAGTTTGAAAATGTGGCTTCTCGGTGTCAGGTGGAATGTACCAGTATTAGTTGCCTGGGGGATAGCTGACAAGTATCTTCCTCAATCAGTGGCCGAAGAGTTTCAAAAAGGAAACCCCGCTACCGTCAAGCTTAAATTGATTGAAGGTGCAGGCCATATGCCACAAGAGGACTGGTAACTCGCGCAAAACCTGATATTGATGGAAAATTTTTGTTCTTTTCTATTTTTAAGTTCTGACCAGGGTATTGTGTTTTACAGGCCCGAGAAAGTTGTTGATGCTTTAAGAATATTTCTGTGATGATCCATGAAGAACCACTGTATATTGAGCATTTGTATTGTGTAAGCGTTATCATTTATGCTGAGCTATTAGAAGATATGCTGAGCTATTTAAAGATAAGAGTGCCTCATCAGAATCCCACCCCCCCCCTCCTCTTTTTCTTTTAAATATGTTTGGCAATTTCATTTTCTAATTTTAACGGTGTAAAACAATTCTCTCTTCTTGAGCAGAAAATTTGGTTTATTAAAAAAGTTTTATTAATATATATAGAGTATCAATAATTTTCAATTCTTTCGTGGTTGAACAATATGCTTCTTGAGGAATGTCCATCACAAGAGAGCAAATGGAAGGGTAAAATCAGTCCATGCATCTCTACAAGTGGTCATACCAAAATATCTAACCAGGTCATCCACTTCCAATAGGTAGAAAACCACAATCTTTTCTCGTGGCACCTTGGCACATGGTCATAGTACAAAAAATGGGGCTTTGATATGTTCGTCGAATACCTACACAAACCAGACAAAAGAAGCTGAAATAGGTTCCTTACATGCAAACATCGTCCTTCCAATTTTTTACAAAACAAGAAATGGATAAAGCACCAACTACTTTGCACTCTTCTTCGGCTGCTTGCCAGTTTGCACAGTTTGAATTTTTTTCTTTGGTATCTTTTCAGCTTTACTTTGTTTTCTCTTCATAACCTTCTTTTGACCCTCATCATCCTCCTTGTCATCATCACCATCACTACCATCATCATGTTCATCATCACTATCAACAGCCTTTCTTTTTGCAGGTCTTTTACCTCCTTTAGCTCCCTTGTGGTTTCCATCAACCTTGTCGCTTTCCCTGGATTTCATTCTCGCAATAGTTTTTTTACCTCCTTTGGTTAGCTCTTTATCTCCATCATCAGTATCATTGTCGTCGTCATCAGCTTTGGCACTTTCTTCGTCACTATCATTGGACTTCTTTGCAGGAGGCTTCTTAGCTCTGGTTTT
Source organism: Platycodon grandiflorus (assembly GCA_016624345.1). Taxonomy (NCBI): domain Eukaryota; kingdom Viridiplantae; phylum Streptophyta; class Magnoliopsida; order Asterales; family Campanulaceae; genus Platycodon; species Platycodon grandiflorus. The sequence continues at coordinate 8,448,694 of CM028362.1, forward strand.
AGCAGTTTTCTTCTTACTTTCTACTTTAACAGTTTTAGCATTTTCTTCATCCTCACTTCCCGGTTCATCAGCATAATCGTCACCATCCTCATCTTTGGTTTTCTTACTAGCTCCTTTGTGTGGTTTAGCAGCTTGCGCAGCTTGAGCTCCACTTAGCTTTTGCAACTCAGGCACATAGGCTGTTGTCTGAGACAGAAGAACAGGATTCCTCAGTCCTCAGATACACTAGCAGAACAATAAGAATAAGGAGTAAGAATGTTTTACAGGGACATACCCTGCCCCCAGCTTTAATGAACTCGATTTTCTTCCCTGCCAAAAGATGGAAAGTTGTCAATGTCTTTGTGTGGAACAGACAAAAACATCTAAAAGTTGGAAATCCTCAGGTAATTAACAAACTTATATCTCAGTTTGGAGCACCATGCAAGCCTAAAGTGCACAACCGTGGACAATATGTGGTCAAAATATAAATGCAGAGAGAGGTTCACAAACCGACTTAACACTACAGTAACTTAACTCATGACACAAAAATTACAGGCGCACGCAAAACAGAGTAAGAAACAATACCAGCAGCAAAGCGGAGTATATGGTCTTTTCTTTTCAATCTGAAATGTTTTCTCCTCGATGCTTAGTGGCATATAATGCTATCATTAGTTTCAGTTGGCAATGGAGGGTAGTATAACTATTGCAAGGGAAGAAGGGGGTGTAATTTCTCACATATCTTCTCTCTCTGATATAGCATATGGTTGACAACTCCCCGCTTTCTCATCTTTCACTCAATTGTAGTTCTTATTCTACATAAATACCAAAGTAAAACTCTAGAAGGTATCCACAGGGTTCAAAAGCCTAGCTTGTATACGTACTTGGAAGGAGGGCCTGGCGGTTCTGGAGGGAGATGAGTATACTGCACTGTACGCAGTCAGGAACCCCAAATTTCTCACTAAGCATAGGCAGAAGCATCATAATTGGTATATAAGATTTAAAAGGATATACGATGTACCAACCACAATGGGAGTCCTATCAGCACCCAAAACTACCATGATAGAACAAAGGAAATATTATAACTTAATTGGCACGTAGATGTGAAGTGGTAGTCCAGTATGTAGAAAGAAGCGAAGCTATTAGAAAAGGGACATTGTAGGATCAAGCTAGCTAGACGAATGGCTAGAACATAAAGCAACTCACATGAGCAAGTACCAGAACATGCAACAGTCTGCTTGAAACTGCTCTAGTATTGAAACTATGATGTCATCGACAAAGACTTGCCTATCAAGATTAGCTAAGTTTCACCCAACAACTAAGGGATCACCATCAGATTAGACAAAGTCATCAAATGATTAAAAAAAAAGAGTCTACTATGGGGAATTAATCAGGCTAATATATATTGATTTTCACTCATCTGGAGAAGTAACTAGACAAATGGTAATGCCAGAAGAGAATTGACGAGTCAGGAGCCAAACCATCAACAAAAGCCTTGCCAGGCTTCTTTTCGCGGGAATGGAAAATCCAGTTACTAGGAAACTCACTACTGTCAGCCCCAACTTCAACAGCTTTCTCAATGACCTGTAAACATCATCTGTTTTTGTCAAAATGATCAACAGATAAAAAGTATTATCTTACCATTTACTTTTCCAGTCTTTTTTCCCCACCGATAATGAAACAACCACTCACAGGGAAAGCGGCTGCAGTCAGCATCAACCTCAACTGATTTTCGAATAACCTACAAATATTTTTTTCTATACTATAGCTGTAAAGAATTAATGTGTAACAAATTCAAAATAAACTGATGTTTCGGTAAAGTGTAAGAACTGACTACTAACCTCTTTAATGCAATTGTGCAGCGCTTCAGAACTTTCTTTGGAAATGTTGGAAGCTATCTGCAGAGGATGGATTCTTGCCTGACACAAAAAAAGGGTTATATTTAATAAATTTTAATTCTTCAGTAAGAAACCATTAGACGAGAATTACAGATGAAAGGGAAAATAACATCTGGCATGAAGATGTATTACAAATAATTATAACAGAAAATTTCAAATTCCAAGAACAAGATTAACAATTTCTGGCTGTCATGTTAAGAAAAGTAAACAGAAGAACAACTAATGAGGCCACCAAAAATTAAACTTTAAACATGTTGCATTCAAAGACATCTTCCATTTTACGTATAGGCCATTTGAGGAGCACGCTGAAACTTTTTTCTTTGCCTGATGCCTCAGGAATAAAATGTACAATCATATCTCTGTCTTTACTCGCCTCCTGTTATATTATCCTCATTGATTTGGAAGTTTCAAGTCACAAGTAGCAAGGAAAATTAAGATAAACAATTTGATAGCTATAACAGAACGACAATTGAAAGTACCATAATTGAAATGGATACTTTATATCACATAAACCCATAAATATTGCATTTTTAGAGAGAGAGAGAGAGAGAGAGAGCTGAAATGTGAACTGACATGAGTTTTATGAACATAGAGCCAAATAGAACTATAGAAAACGGAGTAAATATGAATATAACTAAAAAGAATCTTATGAATTATAGTCAAAGAAAACAATGGGAAATGAAGTAAAAGATAATGCCATTAAGGAATGTGTACAGACTTGATATAGCACTTCATCAGCAATCCAATTGCCAATACCTGAGATATAGCTCTGCAAAAATAAAAAGCAATTAACATCATCAAATTCTTGGGTTTGTTCTTAAATGAGAAGAAAGAAGAGTAATGTAAGCTATACTCCATCTGATTGAATATACAACTTCTCCAAATTGCAAGCTATTTTCGTGTACAGTCAGAAATCTAAGACAGAATTAGGATTTGAAACTAAGCAGTCTGAAAACTTGATAATCTGTCACTTCTAATAACAGAATGCGATTGCAGCAGATTTAAACGAAACTGATTAAGGCCAAGTGATTTGTTGCATATTGGCTACTGTTATGAATGTCCTTTCAGGAAAAACATTTAACCACATGCTATTTGGAAACTAAACAGTAATCTCCACTAGTTATGTACTTTCCATTAGATCAGCAATCTAAGCGAGGGATAAAGCAAAGTGGTATCAACCTGGTCAAGTAAAAGAGCCTTAATTCCAATCTTCTTTTTGCTTAAGGATTTGAAAAGCTCATCTTTTGTTATTGGCTGCAATAATGCATCAGGGCCAAGCTCAGATATTGGGGGTGTAGATGCTGGCTGTAACATGCAAGTGTCAGCAAAAGTATGTGAGAGAGAGAGAGAGAGAGAGAGAGAGAGAGAGAGAGAGAGAGAGAGGAAAGAAGACTAAGCAACAGATAAAGTGGTATCACATTACATTTTCAAGCAAGCGGACTTTCGCGAATCGCCTCTTATCAGTAAAAGACATCTCTAAACCATCATCTAACTGCAACCGGAAAAAGACTCAAAATATGTTAAGAAACATATATAAACAATAATGTATAGTTTTCTTTTTCCTCAATGCAATCCATTTGAAGAATCAATGAGCAAGGTGGTCAAATCACACACTGTATTCAAGAACACAACTAACAAGTCAGCCTCAGCGTGGAGAAAAATTATAAGATCAACATTATTAGCAGACTAGTGAACCTAGCTCATTAAAGATCCAACCTGAGGCAGCCTATGATGATTCAATTGGCTTGGACCAATCAAAAAGACCGTTGTCACCTAATGGATGACGAAATGGGTTTCGGAATTCCAACCCACTCGAACGCTGACGATCTGGAATTATATGCCAGCCTCAGAATCTCACTCATTGATCGGCTAACAGCACTCTCTGACCTTAGAAGCTAAAATAGAATAACCTGAGCAATTGTAATGATTGGGTTCGGTTCATAGATATTCCTGATATACTAGATGCTATCACATGCTTGGGGTCTACTTTGATGGTCACTTCAATAGAACTTCTATTCCATGTTTCAATTGTTCACTGGTAGGAAAAGTTGGACTTATCTACATAGCTAACATACAGACCTACACCACTAAAGGACCGTCAAGTGGAAACTCATCAAACTTAATCTTATTGTAGTCTTGCACACAATAGATGTCGATCTAATTCATCTGTGCATATATTAGGACCAATTCAAAAGATATACTCCCTCCGTCCCAAAAACATAGTCCCATTTTGACTTTTTTTCATTAAACTTTGCCCAGATTCATATAACTTTACATGTTCTTACCAAATTCTAAAAGTTGTTATTGATAGTTTTCTTAATATTCTTTCAATGCTTGAAATTTTATAACCTATAACATAATACATATATGTTAAATATTGATATTGTCTAAGGTTGACTTCCTAATAAGGAAAGTGGACTAATCTTTTGGGACGGATGGAGTACTACAACAACAGAGACCAGAGAGTACAATAATCCAATGTCCTCTATGTCTTCGCGTCTTCCACATAACTACTATGATACTCCGTCCGCCCCAAAAGAAAAAGTCGCATTTGACAAGTCAAAACTTTTAATAGTGTACTTTTACTTCTCTAATTTCCTTTACAATGCAAATAAAGTTAAATACTCCCTCCGTCTCTTAATTACTGTCTTGTTTGACCCGGCACACGGATTAAGAAAAAACAATTGATTTGATTATTAATATTGGTATAATGTGTAATTTTCTTTAATGCCCATGTGTATGTGGCCCATAATTAAAGTAGTGGAAAAAGTAAGGGTAAAATGATAAAAGTGATGTCCTAAAAAGGAAAGTATTCAAACAAAATAATTATTTTGGAACGGATAAAAAAGAAAAGGAAGACAATAATTTAGGGACGGAGGGAGTATGTTTTTGTATGACTCGAAAGATAAAAATCAGGTTAATGAAAAGAAAAAAAAAGAATGAATAATGGAGGTTTGTCGCTTAAATGTTAGAAATGTGACTCTTTAATGGGGAAAAACCAAAATGGAAAATGTCTCTTTTTTTGGGAAAAACCAAAATGGAAAGTATGTCTCTTTTTCTGGGCCAAGGGGAGTATGTTATAAGACATTATCCAAGTAGAGAATAGCCTCACTAATATTGGTCCAGATAAGCAAAAAATTAGTGGCACCACTAAAAGAAAAGATGCAACAGTAGCATCTCTCACATCAAGTAGATGATGATAAAAAGTAGACAGCATATACATGAAAACCATATTACAAATACAAGATTCAATATCGACACAAATTTTCAAGTTAGCAAAGAAGGCTGAGAATCCAACCAACAGCAGTTAGATATATTAAAGCAGCCATTCCTCCACCAGAACTCTTTGACACATGGGCAGAATATTCAGGAAGACAGGAAAACGGTTTGGTTTGATTGCAAGACAGGACATCCAAGAGATGATTTCTTAAAGTTATGCTATATAATTGTTATCTTTTTCTTACACATTAATAGTATCAGATCTTGCACAAACAACTAGGACCAACTTTAAGTCACTCAGGGTTAATACAATGGTTTCAGTTTCGGGGATAACACAAGCTATTCTGGGCATTTATGCAAGGGTAAATCGCCCTTGAACACCTGAGCACTGGCCAAAATCTTTAACCGTGATTCACTAACAAAATTCTTAAACATTGGTTGGTTAGAATATTGTGCGTTCTATTTATGATTGGCATAGAGCATGGGATTTTGTATCCATTTGTAGTATTCGGATTAAAGTTCTGTTTGGTTAATTCAGTATTTGCATCTATATGAATTTTGGTTGTACTCTTGGTTGCATTAGGTTTGGAGAGAACGGGGTCAACTTCAGTACCATAATTTAGAATTTCAATTGATAAGTGAATTTAAGTTGAGATCTTGTTAGCGTGGATATATTAGGAAAATAGCATTAATATAGAAAGAACCGGAAGTTGAGTTCTCAGAAAAGCAGATTAGAATATAGTATCCTGCATATATAAATAGGGTTTCACGAGAAGTGCCATAGGGCACTTGTTAAGCTTCCATTAATACAAATAGTTGCACTAACAATCATCCCCAATGCATTGGTAATGGTTGTCAATGTAATAAATTTCCTAATTGAGAATGCTTAACAAGTGCGCCTACCCATATGAACACCCTGTAATCATTCAAGTAGTAAATGAAGAAGTCCCTTGGGTTATTTTCATTGTAGTGTATCTTGCACTTTTCCTGAAGGAGTGTCAAAAGTCCAGGATGTCATTGGATAGTCCTTTGAATAAATAACCTAAGCAGCACAACTCTCTTTGTTCATCCAGCGAGATATGCTGGCTTCAGTCTCTTCCCTTCACTATGTGTTCCCATTATCTTTCACTGTCCCTCTTTCACCTTTTCCACACGAACTAGATCAAACTCTAGCCAGAATCATCCTTAGACCAAAACTCTGTTGAGAACGATCAGCAAAATCATTCAAGTTCTTAATTTTGGTGCTATGCCAGATTAGCATATTTTAATATCCTTTTCTTGCATGCGAGAATAAAGTGCAGATCGTGCAAAGTACTTCAGCGTACGAACTTAACAGTATGGTAATAATTATGTACATGATATTGTTTTAGACAATTTATGGCAAAAAAAATGTAAAAGTGTGATTTAAGAACTAGTTTGCAAGTTACTCTCAATCAGGAGAGTTACACAAAAGCCTAGCAAATTTCATCGCTATAAAAATCATTATCAAATTATAGGAAGACAGTCGTGCATAATTTATCGATTTTCGGATGCGGTAGCAAGTCTTACTTCGATAAATAACTTAGAATACTTGGAAGGCCACTCATCTGTCTCTTTTACAGCAGACCTGTAAGAAACAAGCATACATATTATGATCACCAAGCCGTAAGTGATGACAATTTTCTGTTTATATCAATAACCCTTCTGCGATGAATAGTGTTCCTTTGTTCCCTAAATAAGTGCCAACTAAAAATAAAAACAAAATCTTTGTCCACATATTTTTCACATCTATGTATGTATATGATTTTTTTTTTGTTTTTTTTTTTATTATTTTAAACCAATTATATCTACAATGGAACTTAATAAAATCACAGTTGTCAGTCATTATAGCCCTACTCTATATATACATATACATACATAGATGTGAGAAATATGTGTGCCTTATAAATGGCTACCTACTATTACTAGACACCAACATGACTTTTAGTGGACCTAGTTGACCAGGGCCAATGCATGAGCCACACGTAGCGAACCGGGCTTTCGCCTCGGTGAGTTATTATATATATTTATATATATATATATATATATATATATATATATTGTCTACCAAATAGTAAGATTCAGTTCGGGGCTACACACTTGTCTCCCCACAATGTCCTTGTATTTTGCATCTAAACTATCAAAGTAGTACAAAGAAGAGCCAGAGTAAATCTCCAAGCTTTTTGACCAGCAAAACTAACCATCTCCTACATTAAGAACGCGACACAGTAATATACCTGCCACACCAAGCCTTCACCTTACCACCAAAGTATAGACTCATAGCTCCACATTTCATGAGCTGCTGCATAATTCAAGAAGCAAGTACTTTACTTTCTTCTCATGCAACACACACATCACAACTTGGAAGGACTTAGTACTTGGTGGGCTTGAAAGCAATTGTAACAATGCTTAAGCCTTGGGTTGTTACAGTACTGCATCACTCCACTTCATGCAAACAAGTAAAAGAGCTCTACCGTCTATAGCAAGCGAACAGAAGAGAACTAGTTCCAAAGGAAGTTGTTGCTTCCACTTCCTACTAATGTAATTCCTACTAACCAAAGCCATAATAAATTATAATACATTGCGTAACCAAAACCAGCAACAATCCATCACAACAACGTAATGCCTATAACCGTTGCATAATGTACCAACAAATTCTCCCTTATAGTCATGTAAAAATGTCCACATATTTACTTAGCCATTAAACACATTTAAAGTACTAAAGTACCTACAACAGACTATTCAAGTCTAGTAAAGTTATCCAAGACTATTTGTTTCCCTGATAGGTACCATGTAGGATCCTTCTCATGATGTAACAACGTCAACTTATTGACTTGTTAACTGTAAGTTCCAATGGATGCCGTACATTCATAAGATGATCGGACATTTACTATATTTCATTGAATAAAGATTCACATTACCAGGAAGAATTTTATTTTCTCCAGGTTCAGTCAACAAGTGAGGATTGACTTCTTACCTTTTATATTTTGTGACAGCAACCCCCTTGATATATATAGCCCCCGCCATCCCTGTAACAATATAAATCATGTGTACAATGGATTAGTAAGTAAATTCTAAGGAAACTAAGCCTACGATTATAAAGCAATATTACCACATGGCGTACTAAAATGTTGAGAAAATAAGCCAAGAACTTGTAGGACCTCAATTGAGTAAAATAGCTCAACCATAAGGCCAAAGAACTCTCTGGTATTCTCACATTTACTCAGCAAACAAACACAGCTTTCTATTTATACATGCATCTCCTTTAAGATACTTAATTATGTTTACTGAGTTACGATTCCATGAACCAAGCACAGGAAATCATTTCACAAAACTTAGGGCAAATTTGACAGAATTAAACAGAATGTCTTATATCTAGGGTTCCGTCGTACCGAACTGAAAAGAAGGAAAAGGAGGAGAATCGAGCTGGAGCCACATGTTTTTGCCCTTGCGGTGAGCAGCGACGATTTTCTTTCCATTAAGAGATGCTTCGAAGTCGAAAGGCAAGACGCCATCGATGACCTTCGAATCATCGGCGACAACCGATCGCTTGATCTTTTTGCCGACACAGTGATCGGCGATGGCTCTACGAGCGGCTTCTACCTCCGGAAGCTCCGGCATTGTGGACTGGACTAACTGTTATGGAATTTCGCGCGCTTTTGGACAGTCTCCCCTGTTATTAGGTTCTTTCTTTAGCAACGGGAGATGAGAGAGAAGAAACGTGGGTGCGATCACGTGTACGAAATACCAGAGTTTGTGGCCAAGAACCAATGATGCAATTCCTGCAGAGAAAATAATTTGGGCCTAGTTTGACAGTTCAAAAAAATTGTGAGTCCAGGCTGTCAAGCAATAGAATCGGTTCTATTTCAAGTGTCGAATGTGGGCCCAATATATTTAAGAAAGCCCAATGTAGGCCCAATAGGAAAATTTAAGATGGCCATATTTATATTTGAATTGGAATTGGATACCTAAAGCCTAAAGGACTGCCAAGAAAAACCGAAGAAGAGCCCGTTTGGTCGTGCGTTTTGACTAAAATACAGCTTATTTATAAAAATTGTATTTTAATGCTGCGACTGAAAAAGCAGCGTTTTCAAAACACAGCTGCGTTTTAAAACGCTGGAATTTCCAGTTTTGTTCAAACGCAAGTTTTAAGACGCTGCTAGAAAAAAAACTGTGTATTGAAGTGATATCACAAACGCATTTATAAGAAAAGACCTATGTTTTTAAAACACTGCGCTTTTTAAAATGCTACGTTTTTAAAACATTGAATTTTGTAAACGCTGCACCAAACGGGCTTGAAGAGAAAATTTTGATGATTTGTGTCTTCTTACACCTTTCAAGAATTTTATTTTATTAAAAGAAAATGGTTCATAGTAGATGAGAGAAGTGGGAAAAAACTGATTCTCAACACAGTTTTTTTTTTTTTTTTCCCCGTTCTTTCTTTCTTAATAGTAACAAAGCGTGAAGACACTTATAACTTATTAGCATCCCTTAAAAAAGGATGAAAAGTAGAAGAGCGAGGTTTTAATTTTTTTGGTTCTCAAAGTTCTTTCTGCACAAAGTGTAACGCTACACTCTTCACTATGATAAAAGTCAAACCGTCTCAAGCGAAATGAGCAACTAAAATCTATATCTATACTAATCTTAAAGAGTATCAAAACAAAAAAACTTTTTCCAGAGCTATTTACCCCTTGCGATTTAATAAATCTTCTTTATATCCTTTTTTGGTCATTAAATTTTTGTGCATTCACATATTTGTTTCTTTCACTTTCTTTTCCTATGCATGTATTTCACTAAAAAAAAAAAAAAAACTTTTTGTTTTTCATATGCATGTATATGACTCAAAAAGGACCAAGTAGTGCCTATATATATATATATATATATATATATTATTATTATTATTATTTAGGCCAGTAAGGTGGTTTATTTGTACAAGACTACATATATACACCTCAAGCCTAATTCCTGTAATTTTTGAAAATATTTTCAAACTTTTGTCACGATGGACAACAATGGAGTATCATAGATGCTTTTGTAAAATTATTTGTATAACGTGGTGGTATCGTCGACATGCATATAGTAAAAAGAAAAAAAGGCATAAAGTAAATTAGTTTTGGAATTGAAAGAAGTAATGGGAATTGTGGGTAATGTTAAGATCCTGATAAAAGTATTTTAGTTTTAACTCCTAATTTTAATGATAGTACATATTTGAATTGAAGCATGTTGTTGTTGATTGTGGAGACATAAACTAATGATCAGTTGTTGATTTTCGTGAATCATTAATTGTGGTAACTAGAAGACTGGACATGTTTGTTTGGCGAATGAATTGACTTGGCATTGGGAACAAATCAATAAAGAACTAAACCGGAATCAATTGGGAGGGAGGGCGAGCTAGGGTAAATATCTTTAGAAAGGAAATTAATTTGAATATACTAATTACTAATAATATATTAAGGACTACTTATAATTTGGGTTGATGAGACTAATTAGAATAAAGACTAAAGAGTAGCTAGCGGGGAGACTCACGCTTTAGCCATTCAACCAACCCACATGATTAATTAGTGTACAATTGTTATTTTAAGATTCAATTTAAATAATTGGTCAGATTCTATTGCATACATAGCGGCTCGATCAAATATTGATTGATGCAACAACATGGAACACTTCTTAAGAGCAGGAACAACAAGATTGGGGAGCTTAGGAGCTTATGCTCACTTTTTGGTATTTTTATACCCAAAATACCCTTATGCTCCCCACTATACTCCCCAAATAAATCAATCCTAAACATACAAACTCCAATACTCTTACATACCCCACCATCTTTACCCTACCATCTTTATATCCATTAAATTAATATCTTTACATTTATTTATATTAAACAATAAGTTTGTAAATGTCATTTTAATTAGATATTTGCTAAATAAATATTTTTGAAATCATATTAATAATAATTAATAATATTTTCGAAATTAAAATTAATGTAATAACTTTTCAGCTTTTTTAACATTAATTTTAAAAATCATTGATGAAAATATTAATATTAAAATAATTATTATCTCAGTAATTATTAGACAATTAATAATAGCAATTATACTAGGTGGCATAATTTATATTAAACAATAGTTTTTAAAACAACTACAATAATTAGAATACGAAATTCAAATATTTGGATATTGATTCAGTGGAGGGTGATTTAGAAGTTCAGAAAAATTAGGTAAAGATGGTGGTAGATTTTGTGAGGTGGGTTGAGGAATTTGACAAGTGAAGGTTTGATTTGGCGTAGATGAACCCGAATTATCTTGATTTTGAGATTTTTTCTTTTTCTGCAACAAAAAACGGGAAGACATTGTTGTGGTAAATTAACTCAAAAGTAATTAGAGAATTAATAATAATAACAACACTAAGTGGCTTAATTAATTTAAAATGACAAATATAGGTACAATAATAACAGTAATAATAGAAATAATAATATTAATATCTAATTTATATAATAGCAATATTAATAATTATTATTTAAACTACATAATAATAATATTAGCAACAAATTAAGGTATTAAATAACTTAATGTTGAAAATGTAAAGAGAGAAAAGAGAGGAAAATTGAGAAAAATTAAATTTGAAGAGAGAAGAGAAGAAAATGGAGGAAATCTTCAAAAATTTGTAGAAAATTGATCGGTGTCAAATGAAGAAACCAAGTCTCTATTTATAGGTAAAAATGTGAACTTTAATTCAGTGAAAAAAAAAAAAAAGCTTTTTGTGGTCAAAATTTGATTAAAACCGGATAGGGGTTTTTATATCCAAGGCCACTCATAGCCGCCATGTGTAAAACATGGCAGGAGGTCATTCCTATTCTTTCTCGGCTTTTTAAAGCGGTGGGTTGATACAATTGTAAGTGCGATACCGTTTCATCCTTGGATTCCATGACAAGATACCAGAAAATACGGGAGCATTATTTGCTCCCCAAAAATTTCTCTCTCCTCCAATTGGACAATTTGATACAGAATGATACTTTGTTGGGGGAGCTTTGGGGAGCTTAACACCCATTTGCTCCCTTGTTGTTCTTGCTCTAACAAAGCAAAACAACACTATAATTTTTATCAATATCATATATACTACAATTGTCCAGTGATCTCACCTGCATATATAAATCAATGTTCGGCATGTAACAATTTTCACACAATGTTAACGATAACACCACTCGATCTCTACGCCTATCGTTTTCAATTGTACTACAAAGTATCTTACAAAAAAATATTGGTAATTGTGTTCATTTTTTCAGTCTAATTGCTCATTGGTTCCATCTTTTTTTTTCTATATATATATATATATATATATATATATATATAAAATCAATAATAACAATTATGTATCCAAATTCACTCAATATATGTGGATACTTGGATGACCAATAATTATAATCTCACTGCTTAGTAATATAATCTTAAATAAATAAATAATCAAAGTTTGATAGGATTTATAGCATTATTCGTGCATTCTTTCCTAAAAGATGTAGTAGTTCCTTAAATATCTTACATGGGTGTGCTCGATATATATATATATATATATATATATATATATATATATTTATATATGAGATAATCTATTCTATGCCTTTTGGGCATAGGATAAATATTATTAATTACGGAATAAGCATCAATAATTATATTTAATCTTCTATTGAAGCATGAACATGATATATGAGTATGAGAAACCCTTTTGTTGTGGGCCCTACATTTAATAATTAAGGACAAATTGGTAAGATTTATTGTTTCTTAATTTTGTTTTTTTTTTTTTTCGTTATTATCATACCATATTAGACTTCTTAACATATGTCTAAGGGCGGGTTAGCCGAACCGTTATATATATATATATATATATATATATATATATTCTTAATTGTCCAGACAATGCAATTAGAAATCATCACCTTTGTGGCATTAAGACAACCCAGCATGTCCGTCATTTCCTTCAAAATCAATTTTGATGCTTGCAGGAGCGGCAATTGCAGTCACAATACCCACAGAAATATATATTTAGGAAGATAGAGCAGCAGCCGCTTGGTAAAACTCTCCCATACTTTTGATTGATTTTGTTAATCAAGCTAAGTTTGGCTTCTTCTTTACTAACTGGGGCTTTTTTATTTTACCATTATCCTCACAAATTTCCCTAATTCAATTTCATTTATTGAAAGGAGTTCTGCCAACAACGAGATTTTACCATTTGAATTTGCTCAATTTTCTTACGGTTGGTGAATTGGGTTGTTAATTTAGAGCATTTTTCATTTGAGTTGCTCGATTTTTGGCAAAACCCCACTTAACGATTGTGTATGAATTACTTACCCTCGCTTTCATTTAGGGGTAAAATTGATATTTTACGTTAATTTAATGGCTAAACTAACACCCATCCAAAAAATAAGTACAAATACATCAAAACTTAAGTACAATAGTCAAAATATAGTACTAAAATTTTGATGACCGAAATGTAATTTTATAAAAGTTCGTTAGCCTGTTGGATGTACCTTCTCTCAATTATATACTAATCCAAAAATAAAAGAGAAACTATTTTTTTGTGCAAGAGAAAGGATAATATAGGTCCACAACTATGATGCTACTAACACCACCTACCAAATTTAAGAGTGGACAACTGAACCTGCACGCATCATGCACGTTAATTCTTTTGACTTTTAGGTTCCTCCCACATTTTTTTTTTTTTTTTACCTTCACCTTCCTAATCTCCCTTTAACAATAATCCAGTCCAGTGCATTTTTATTGTCTCTAGTCTCTACCCAATGCACTTACCAAGTCATCAGACGTGCAGCATAACTATATAATTAGTTAATTACAAATATATGAAAATAAGTGATGACATTGACTGGATAACCTTTATTCAGTTTGCTCGCTTTTGTTTAGATGTTATATATATGAGTTTGGTTGAGTCGCTGGCATACTTAAATATAACCTTTTATTTTAGAGAAATACTATAAGTACTTAAAAAGTACTAAATTTTTTGTATCAAATAATATGTTAACTAAAGTGGCAGTTGATGTGGTATAAAAAATAAAATTATAATTAATGCATCACATCAACTGTTACATCAGCTGACACATTATTTGGTACAAAAAATTTAGTACTCTTTAGGTACCTATAGCATTACTCTTCATTTTAAACAAGCTCCAAGTAAAGTTTGGATTTGGCTTATTAAGACCATCTAAAGTTTGAGTTGAAGCCAAGTAATTTGATTTTTTTTTTGTTTTTATCGAATTAAGTGAAAGTCATTTGATCGTTAAACATAATAATAACATTCTTATGAGCATACTAAGGGAGCTTGAGCCAAGATCAGTTATTAGTTTTGAGCTTAAAATGAATGGGGCTAGACTTGGGCTTCTTTAGCTTACAATTCAAACTTGAGTCGGTCTTTTACCCGGGAGATCTTGGTGTAACTTGACCCCATTCACCTCTAGAACGATCTTTAAATCTCCTTTGTCTTTTTTTTTTTTTTTTAATTTCAAAAATTGATGAACGGGAAATTGATCGATCTAACACTTGTTGTATAAATTGAAATACCGGTAACTTTTTTGGCATATCACTAACTCTCTATGTCTCTAAATGAGTGTCCTTTTTAAAAATTTCTTTATTTTTAGATAAGTATAATTATATCAAAAATCAAGGTGCATATGACTAAAACTGGACCAAAAACACTGGTGTCGATTAATGTAGTATTATGTTAACTTGCCCCAACGGATCAATGTATAAATGACCAAAACTGACTTCTTAACTTTCATGAAAAATAAAACATAACATCCATTTATAACTATTATGAGAGAGTATAATTAGTACTTCTTGGTTCAGGAGTAAAGAGTCAACTTATGACTTTTTAAGTCGATTTAATTAAAGTTTGACCGATAATTTACATAAATTTATTTATTTTTACAAAGTTTTGAAAGTTGTAATTCATAGTATTCTTAATGTAGTTTTTTACTAATGAAATTTTATTTCCTAAAACATAAATAAAGTATGTAACATTTTAATTTGATTTAGTCTCTTGTTGATTTTTAAAAATGGAAAGTGAACTATTTTCCTGCAACGGAGGGAGTACATAATTAGAAAGAATTTTGGTCCACTGAAAGACGATGCAATTGCAGTCCTCTCCTCCAAAACGCACAAGGTGAAGTATGAGAGTCTCAAAGTTGACGACATAGGCATTATTGTTTCCAAATTCCATGGGATTCTACAAAGAAATTTCGTTCGCTAGCTATGTGATCAACTGATAGTGGGTTTTAGGGGCTGTAGTTTGCTTACGCAAAAGAAATTAGTGACATGATTTTGCCCGTCCACTTAAAAAGCATTGAGAGAGACTTCCCACTTATAGACTCAAATCAAAGCTATTCCGCCATTTACTTTCCTTCAAAACACACACACACACACATAGCCTAAAACAATTACTAAGTCTCAGTTAATTTGTATTTCCACGTCCCAAAATGAGTATCTATTTTTAGTTTTTCACAAAAATTAAGCAAGTCAACTTTAACTATTTTAGTAACATATAAACATAATACTTTTAGTGTCCATGTTATACTATTGCAAATGAATAATAGAACATGATAGTTAACAAATGTTGATTTAATAAAATTATACGAAAATATAAGAAATTTTTTAAAGATAACACCCAATTTGAGACGGATCGGAGGAAGTATTGTTTAGTGTACTATTCCATCTCATTCACGTTTATGTCAAAGAAAGTGATTAATTCCTTCGAGTGGACCCTGTATCTTAGTTCATTAGTGTGTTTGATAGGCCAACCAAGAATAGAAAACCCATTCCATATGAAATATTCATTCAAGAAAGAGTAAAAAGCAAAAGACCCCCTGTGGTTTTCTGTTGCTTTATCTATAAATTTAATTTTAAAAAAAAAATCATTATGTTGCATTATCTATAAATTCAATTTTAAGAAATTTGAGATTGGCCCCAAGAAAGCCTAAGTATATCATTCCATTATGTTTTCAATTTGTTGATGGGTAACAAATCTATGCAATATTTCCTAGCTCAATCCGATGAAAATCTAACTCGTACATTCGATTATTAGTACCATCACTTGACTTGGGGTATTTCAGTCACCACAATTCACGCACAAATCATAAGTATATTCTACTTATGAGTTACGACCACCAATATTACATATTATGTGAGATTCAGCTCAAAAATATTTAGAAACCGAGGGAGTGCTATATATATATATATATATATATATATATATATTGATTTTGAGTAATTGCATATAGTGCACCATGTTAGTAATTTTAAGGCCCTAATTGATCCACAAACATCATTTTCCGAAATCAATGGCACAATTTCTTTGACCCATAGACCACAGCCTACCCCCACCATTAAACTTTAATTCCCTCTCTAGATTAGGCCTATAACAAGTCATTTTCGCCCCCATGAATTGGTTATATTATATAAGCTTGGAGTTTTCACGTGGTTGATAGACTAAATCGCTAATTAACCTTAGATTTCACATGATTTGTAGGACGACTCAAAAAATATCACATGATTTGTAGTTTTGTACACAAAATATTTGGCTTCCTCTTAAAATTACTCCCTAGCGTGATTCCATAGCCATGTGAACTTTGTGTATAGTGATTCAAAAAATGAAGAAAGAATTATGGAAGAACTGAGAATTGAGAAGGTAAATCTCTATTGATGTTCTTCATTACATGATATCTCAAAAATGATTATTGAGAGAATACAACATGATAGACTTGTTATATACAAAGCCGTAACAAACTTTAACTGCCTAGTTCCAACAATTACAAAAATACCCCCAACTTGTCCATGTTGTGCAATGACAAAAGTAACATTTTAAATAACTAACATAACTCCCTAACTTTTCAAGCATGGCTGCTACCAGTAAACATTCCCAAGCATGGCCGTGGCGCTACCGAGACATTCCCAAGCATAGGCGCTACCACCAAACATTCACAAGCATGGTTGAGGATGCAACCACCGGACATTCTCAAGCATGGCTGCTACCTCCACACATCTACATTTGGAATCTTGACAGAATTTAATAACCTCTGCAATGATGTCTTCTTCATAGTGTCAATCATTGATCTTTATACATTATTCACAACCTTGTTACTATCATCATTCCCAACACCCCTCATGAGTTGTAAATGGGAAAAATTTGAAAACTTTCAACTTGGACAACAACCACCGGTTGGAACTTTGCCAAGAGATGTTGTAAAGATATCGTAAGCTAAAATTTTGATGGAATATCTTGGGGTTTAAGAAGACCCTAATGGACATTCTCACGCATAAAATAACAATCAAGCTCAATATGTTTCGTGCAAGCATGGTAGACAAGATTTGAAGCTATAATAATAGCAACTACACTATCACAATGAACCACAATAGGAAGGGGAATGTGAACTTGAAAGTCCTTGAGCAAAGCATAAAGCCAAAGGATTTCACAACTAACATGTGGCAAGAGTTTTGTATTCGGCCTCTGAAGACCTAGGCATGCGATTGCTTCTTTAACAACCAAGACAAAGAAGGATCAAACATAAGGCAATACCACGTGACTAACTTTCTATCATTGGGATCACGAGCCGTCACTATCACAATATCTTTGAAAAAGTGAAATCATTACAGGATGAAAGAAGGATGCCTTGTCACGAACATGTCTTGATGTATCTCAACACCAATAAGGCCTTCAAATGGGTGGTAAAAGGAGCATGAACAAACTGACTTAGGGTATAGGTTGCAAAGGCAAGATTAGGCCTGGTGGCTGTCAAATGGAGCAGCTTCCCAATCAATTGCATATAAAAACTATAATCTAGAAGTGCCTCACATGCGAGAGGTTAATAGCTTCTCATTGGGATCTAAAGGAATGGTCGGTGGTTTGACATGCAAGTCTGCACAATCAATTAAATCAAGAGCATTTTTCTTTGACTTAGATGAATCCCTTAGGAAGACCTTGTAACTTCAATCCCCAAATAATACTTAATGTGCCCAAGGTTCTTGATACTAAATTGCTTATTAAGGAACTTCTTTAAAGACTCAATTGCAGCTAAATCATTCCTAGTAACTATTATGTCATAAACATACACCAATGCAGCAATGAAAGATGAGCCCTTAGTCAAGGTAAAAAGAGAATAGTCTGCATGTGATTGGATAAAATCAATATATAAAAGAGCTTCAGTGAGTTTGACAAACCATTGCCTAGAAGCTTGCTTTAATCCATACAATGATTTTTGAAGTTTGCAGACCAAATTGGAATCCTTTCCCTTTGAATAGCCTTGAGGGACAGCCATGTACATTTCCTCAGTCAAGTCACCATGGAGGAAAACATTGTTTACATCAAGTTAATAAACTTCCCAGTTCTTTGCAGCAACAATGGCCAATAAAGATCTCATAGTAACCATTTTGGCCACATGAGAGAATGTCTCTTGGTAATCTATACCCTCAGTCTGTGTGTCCCCTTAGCCACTAATCTGGCTTTATACCTCTCAATGCTATCATCAACATGGAATTTAATTTTGTAGACCCACTTGCAACCTACTACCTTTTTCCCAGTAGGCAAGGGTGTCATTTCCTAAGTATGATTAACTTCTAAGGCTGCTAATTCTTTTTTCATAGCATCAATTCAATGTTGATGCTTAATTGCTTGAGTGTAAGATGCAAGCTCTCATGACCATCTAATGCATTAATGGAATGTATGTGGTTGGAATCAAAGTGATCATAATGAACAAACAACTTGGAGTTATGCTTAGAAGAACAAGAAAATGAGCGAGAAGAATTGTGAACAAAAGACACAACAAAGTCTTTTAATTTGTGAGATGGGGTCTTGAATCTATTTTATTTCCTTAAAGGAGTGAGATTTGGTGGTTCGAGCGGGGATAGGATTAGCAGAAGAACTTGATGGAAGAATAAGTGAAGAACCTAATGGAACAATAGTTGAGGAACCTGGTGATGGAATAGGTGGGGAATATGAGGCATATTAGAAGGCATTGGATCATCAACAGGCCAAGGCAAAAGGCTTTAAGATGGACCAGGAAGATTGTTTGAACATGAAAATAGAAAGACATGTTCATAAAATATGACATGTCTACTAACAAAAACTTTCTTGGTTTGCAAATTGTATAGAGTATACCCCTTTTGATCATTAGGATAACCAATGAAAATGAACTTTATGGCTCTATGCTCAAACTTGTCAGAATCATGAATGGATGCAAAACATAGGCAACCAAAAGTTTTCAAGATGGAATAATCAACGTGGTTTTAAATAAGACTTCATAAAGAATTTTAAACTCAGTGGCTTTAGTAGGAAGTCTATTAATCAAATGTGTGGCTGTGAGGACACAATATCCCCAAATATGTTTGGGAAAGCATGATTGAAACCTTATAGCTTTGGCCATCTCAAGAAGTTGTTTGTGTTTTCTCTCAACAATTCCATTCTATTGAGGTGTGTTGATACAAGAGGATTGATGTTTTATGCCTAAACTTTTGATAAGCGCATAATTTTCCATTTATTTCCACATATTTTGTCTTCATTTTCTATGAATTTCATATGCATTTTGCCCAAGAAAGTGCATTTATTGTATTCTTTTGTATTTTAGATTTTAAGGCATTATTGGAGCTTTAACGAATCATTTCATAGCATTTTGGGAGTATTCAAGGCAACCCATGAAGTTTTGAATTGATTAAAGCCATTCGATTGAGATTCGTTAGCCTTCCGTTAGTCATTTACAAAGGAAAGGACTAAGCGAAAAGAAAAGAAGCTAACGGAGGCGACCTTAGGGCTAAATTGCAAAGCTGGGCAAGGAGGGACTTCGGCAGCCTTCTGGGAACTTGGAGGGCACCGGAGCAAATTTCCAGAATTCAGGGGCACCGTTGCAAAGCGCCAGAAGTCCTCATTTATGTGTTGTCTCCTCTGTGTGTCGCGCCCATCGGCTCGGCCGCCTTCGATCGAGCCGGCCCATTTCTACCTTATCCACCGTTCTTTATCTCACAACCTCACCCATTTCCTCCATTTGACCAGATTGATCCAGGCTCACCCGTTTCCTTGCATGGATCAACAGCCATTTATTGCCCATTTCAGCCCTGAATCTTTAATTCTTTCCCCATTTTACCCCCTTGGCTAGAGTACTCGAAGCTTCAATTTTATATCTCCAAGCAGCCCAAAAATTAGAGAATTCGGTCTGGAGGTGAAAAAGTCACCATTTTTGGGGCAAAACACAAGTTCTATTTCTCCCCTTTTTCTCCACCTTTGCACTATAATTAAATGCATTCATTCTAAAGGTTTGAAGCATCAAATCAAGGGTCAAGGAAGCATTTGTAATGCTTTTTAACCATGGATTTCGACATTAATCGGTTTAATTTTTTCCATCTTTATCTCAAGATTAATTAATGTTGTATTTTCTTAGAATCTTTGTCTTGTCAATGTAAAATTGGTAGTGAGCTAATTATATTTATGGATTGTGATTATTTTCTATGTTGAATGTGATGTTTTAATTTAATCTCTCTCTATTTAGTATACAAGCATGTTAGATTACTAAATTGTGGGCTTAATGCTTTTAATTAATTTAACCATTAATTAATTGATTTGAAAAATGTTTTGGATCCGCGAGAGCTACCTTACATTTCGGACCTAGCAATTTAGTAGTTGGTGTTCTGTGACACACATCGATAGCCTTCGGCTACCAGCATGATTTGTAGAAAAATAGAGAGAATATCTCTCTACAAAGTTTTACCTATATATTATCTTAGTTATTATTGTGTGTTCTTAATGTTTTTAATGGAGTCGCGAACCATTAGATGATCACTAGAATTATAGGGTAAGATGTGAGAGCTCGTCCTATTAATTCTGAAAATCACAATAATTGTCTTTGTGACACCGCATCAGAGGTAACGAGCATTCTTTGATAGTCATGGGGTGCTTGATCGATAATGCGGCTACTCTTTCCTTGCTATAAGATGCGAGCCCGTAGTAAATATCATCAACGTGCGCTCGACTACCAAGACTTGAGTTAAAGAAAAGTAGAGAGGGTTCGATTAAACATTGGCTAGAAACATTGGTTAGACTAGAAATATCACAATCCTATCATTTTAACCTTGATTTGATGTTGCCGCCGTTTTATTGTTGCCACGTTAATTTAATTTACTTTTTTTTTGCTGTCTTTTTCTTTATTTTATTTTTTTTCAATTCTCATTTTCGTTCGCTTAGATAAAATTAGGTGTGCCCAATTTTAGTACTTAGGATTTATTTCTAGCACTATCTCTGTGGGATTGATACTTGTGCTTGCACACTTTATTACTTGATACGACCGGTATTCGTGTTCGTCGCACGTTTACGCATATCAACTTTCAAAGAAAAAGTGACATCTGGTTAAAAAACTCGTTCCATTATCGGTTCTAATGGTTTAAAAAGAGGTTTGGATTCTAAAGAGGTTTGGAAGTGATTAATAACATAAGCATGAAAAGTTTTGAATATGGAAGACATGGTACTTGGTAAAAATCAAATAAGTCCATACATACCTAGAATGATCATCAACTATTATAAGGAAATACTTGCATCCATTCACAGTTAAAGTTCTATATGGACCCCATAAATCACAATGAATAAGATCAAAGCATTTTTTACTACAAGAAGTACTAATAGGGAAAGGAATTTTGTGTTGTTTAGCAATATGACATATATTGCAAGAAGATATACAATCATGTTTCACAGCTTTGGAATGAAAAACACTAGACAGTTGTGGTATTTTCTATAGAGTACACAAAGATAGATGGCCTAGTCTTTTGTGCCAAAGTTCAGAATGGGATGTGCTAGGAACTCCAACTATCTGACCAATAAGATTAGGAGAGTGAAAGAGATTGGGACCGACTTGTAATAGGTACAATCCACCATGAAGATCACCAGTGGCTATGATCTTCTTCTGTTGGTCTTGGAAAATGCAACTGGTCTTAGTAAACTCAACAACATGAGAGGTTTGTTTGAGAAACTTGGATATGGATAGAAGATTGAACTTAAAAGAAAGCATATATAAAACATCATGAAGAATGAGAGATGATGTTAAGAATACTGATCCTTTATGAGTGACCATTACATGATTACCATTGGGAAGAGACAAGATAATAGGTTTATCCAATTTAGCAACAGAATGAAATAAATGGATGTAAATGCATATGTGGTCAGTGGCCCCTGAATCTATTACCCAAACAGTGTAATTATGAACTGATGCTACAAACCTTTCATAGCAGCAAGTAGAAACATGCATACATGTGAAATGGACACTTGGACCAGGGGTAAAAGTAGTTGCTGCTAAGTGATCCTCTAGATGGTCCTTCCCTTTCAACATATTTAACACTTGGCCAAGTTGAGACTTCAACATCTTAATGTCATTCTGTGATTCTTTATCCTCTATGGATTTTCCTTGCAACATCATTGCCTTGGAACTAACATATTGTTGTTCTGTGGCCTATATATCCTTCACTAGAATTTCCAGAATTTCCCCCTTTGTACTGCTTGGTCTTGTTCAAGGAATTTGTTAGATGTCCCACTGAAAAACCATGCAACTTGTAACACTCATTCTTTGTGTGTCCATCCTTATTGCAATAATTGTAGAATATCCCCTTTTTGAATAGAGATCTATACACAAACTTGCTTCCAGAACTGTTTCCAAAGTTTCTATGTCCTGCAGTTATCAAATTTGTTGTGTTTTCATTTTCATTACTGGTCTTCATTACATTTGTAGCCATCAAGTATGTCAGGCACATACCCTATAATGACTCTTCTTGCCTTACCATATAGTATGCTTCTCCAATGCTAGGTAAGGGTTTCATCCTCAATACTTGACCCCTTATGTTAGCAAAACTATCATGGAGCCCCATAAGAAACTGTATCAACTTCTTCCTTTGCTCTTTTGACTCTTGAACTTTGATCGTACCATAGGTACAATTGTTGTAAGAACAAGTTGTAATAGTGTCCAATGCGAACTCTCATCCTATAACCCTTTCATTTTGTGAAAATAGGCTTCAAGAGCCATCTCTTTGCTCCAAGGCAAATCATTTTCCAGCTGGAAAACTCTATGGCCATCTATGATTGAATACATTTCTTACAATTCATTCCAAACCACATATGCAGATGACACAAAACGTAAACTATTGCTAATTTCCTCATAAACAACATTGAAAATCCATGAAATGACCATAGCATTAGCTCTTGCCCATAACAAATCCAAGTTGGAATTCAAATCAAGAATAGGAAAAGTGTCATTGATCAAACAAAGTTTATTTTTAGCTGACGAGGAGATTCGTAATAAACGTGACCAAGCATTATAATTGTCACTTCCGGTGAGTTTTGTGGAAATTAAAATCAATCCGGGATGATCATTATTATGGCTAAAAGAGGGTGCATGATGGAATCAAATGATACCTCCATAGAAGTCGATCGTGCTCTGTTTTCATTAGATGAGGCAAATTGATTTGTGCTCTCATTCACGATGATTATACAAAGGAAAATAGTTTGGATTCTTCACTGGATTGAATTGGATCTTTCACTTGATAAAGCCCTAAATAATAATTACACTAGAGAGACGAATTGATCGTTTACTAAAACAAGCAGGATATGCCAAATCAAAAACTGTATTTCACAATCATGGATCGATTGCTTTAATACCATATAAAATTTGTTTATAATGATTCAAGAAATGAAGAAAGAATTATGGAAGAACTGAATTGAGAGGGTAAATTTCCATTGATGTTTTTAGAGGTTACAAGATATCTCAAAAATGATTATTGAGAGAATACAACAGAACAAACTTGTTATATACAAAGGCGTAACAAACTCTAAGCGCCTAGTTCCAACAATTACAAAAATACCCCCAACTTGTCCATGCTGTACAATGACAAAAGTAACCCTTTAAATAACTAACTTAACTCCTTAACCTCCCAAGCATGACTGCTACCAGCAGACACTCCCAAGCATGGCTGCTACTACTAGACATTCCTAAGCATGGCTGTGGCTGCTACCACCAGACATTTCCAAGCATGGATGCTACCTCCAGACATCTACATTTGAAATCTTGAGAATTCAACAGCCTCTGCAGTTCTTCATAGTCCTAATCATTGATCTCAGTACATTATTCATAACCTTGTTAAGCTATCATCATTCCCAACACATATATATCTGATCATGAGTTGGATTCTTTCAACAATGTTACAGAATTTTCAGACACTTTCTTTTCTTGTTACAGCTCGAGAGGATCATACGACGGGAGAGCTGATCAATATATATTAAAGGAATCTAAGTCCAAGAACTGAATCTAACTTGAAGCTATATAGCTATTCAAATTAATATAAGCATGGAGTATGCAACACTATAACACATACTGTATTAATTAAGTTATACACTACATCTTAACGTACGTACTATATATTCTCTATGATTGATTTAGTACTTCCATGTGATTAGCAGTGTCTAACTGAGGTTTAGGAACACATGAGTTAAAGGGTTGATAATGGTAGCATTCAATGTCCAATATTACGATGATAATACTAAGTTTATGGACGTGCCCGCCCGGCGACATGGGAATTTAATTAAGAAATCATAGGCAATTCGTTCTTGGCATAATACATTCATTTTCTTGGAAATATACCAGAGAAATGTAAAGTGAGTAGTTTTTACACAATGCACTTCCTTTTCTATATATGAAAACAACTTGTTAGTACTAGTTAAACCATTTCTCGCTCGAAATTGAAGGAGGCAATTGGCCCTAGCAGGCTACATGAGTTAAATAATAGGAGTAATTTTTATCTCATTTGTCGTTCTGTACTAACTTGTTGAATTGTTCATAAGAAAAAATGAAAGATATATAGATTCTAATTAGATAGTTGTCATCATCAACATATGAGAAATATAAATACACACACATCAACTTTCCACTAATTAATATTCCTCCGTTCCACCCAGTACACGTTTAAAAGTCTAATAATTAAGGGATATATAAGTAGTATTGAAGTTGATTATAATTACAAAAATATTTTAACATAGTTAATATATTTGTACTAGAGAAGGTAAAGTTAAAAATTTTATGAAAATTGTAGGTATAATTTTTAAAATAGACTCTTTGGATGAAACATCTTAAAATAATATAGTGTATTCTTTAACGGGAACGGAGGGATTAAAATAGTATAGTGTATTCTTTAACTGGAACGGAGGGAGTAGTTACGTACAAAGCAAAATACGATTCCAGCTAAAATAGTTGAACTTTTATGGTAAGCATATGTGATTACTATGGCGCCATTGTCTTACGTACATGTTTTATAGTGCTATAACCAATCAACTAATTGAAGAGTTCGTCCGAACAAATACCTTCAACGATAAAATGCCCTATCGGGTAATCCAAGCAATAAGTCAACACGCGGGTATTGACTTACCACTGTGTCGCAGTGATGTAATAACTGATGGAGAGAATTAATTGATCGTAAAAGTGAGTGAAAGTGAACTAGAGAAGAGATGTTCGTTTACTATATCCCGTCAAAATAATTGTTGTTTTAACAAAGTTTTTTGTCTCAAAATAAGTGTTTTTATAAATTTTAAGAATTATTTGTCCATAGTCTACCAAAACTGTCATTATTTATTATTCTTTTTAAAGAGTGTTGGTAAGAAAAAAGCGAAAATACTTGTACAACTTATCAATAATAACTAAATTTAAATAAAAGTACATCAGTCGTTTTGTAAGCTTTCTTGTCAAAATTGTTAAAACGATCTTTATTTTGAAGCGAATGTAGTATTTGGTAGGAGGGAGAATTGAACTCGAGAGAAAATAAGAGGTGTGTATGACCTTTTCATCTAGGTTCATCAATTTCATCGTTGGAAAATTGGAGGGAAAAATAAAAGAAACCCAGAAGAAGAAAAATGTTGAGTACAGATAGATTGGTTGCGCCTGATGATTTTGTTTTAGGTTTTGGGATTTTTTTCATAATAATAGAAGAAAAAGTAAGAAAAGGATAATATAGAGAAAGTTCTTAATCGAAAAAATATATATATTTTAAATCTCTAAGTCTTAATTCCATACACGGCCATTAATTTTCTGATTTGTGAATGTCTTTTGGGATAATTACAATTAAAGAATAAATATAGTCCTTCTAGAGTCAACGAACGTTTAAAAATTACTCCCTCCGTCCCTTAATTATTATCTTGTTTAATTCGGTACACAGATTAAGAAAAAATAATTGACTTAATTATTAATATTGGTATAATGTGTAATTTTCTTTAATGTCCATGTGTATGTAATTCATAATTAAAGTAGGAGAAAAAATAAGGATAAAATAATAAAAATAATATCCTAAAAAGAAAATTTTTCAAACAAGACAATTATTTTAGAACAGATAAAAAAAGAAAAATAATAATTTAGGGACGGAGGGAGTATTAGAACTCATAAATGTTTAATTTTATTTACCCAATAGTCAAAAGTTGGTTAATATTAGGAAGAGAGAAATCATTCCAGTCATTTTCACAATAAAAAATCATTCTAGTCAATTTTATAGTACATATAATATATATTATTTATGTAAATTCTAAAGTTGCATTACCGAATCTCTTTAAAGGTGAACTTTCCATTTTATTGTGCTAAAAAATTCATTGAAAGCACAAAAAAATATTCAAGAAAATAGATAAAATAAGAGTCAAACTCGAAAATAAAACGAGAAGAGTCAACTATAAACTTTAGCAACCATTTATATCAATTATCAAACAATGGAAATGTTATTTCCCCTCTATCTTTTAACCAAGACACTTAAAGGGAAGTTTAATTTTTACTTAAAATGATTTATACAATATATTGTATAGTAAATTAAGTACTTTTGTAGAAACATTGAGTAGGAACTGGGAACATTGTTATCCATCAAATAAGTAATTTTAACTGTGTAACAGAGTGTTGTTTAGTAATGTTGAGGTACTTGTTAGGAACAAAATTTGACACAATTGTACATTTCATATAGATGATGAATTGCATGCAAGAAGCTTTCACTCCATTCTCCTCACAAATTGTTATTCATTATGATATATGATAATTAAAGAAAATGGTAGCACTTGCAACTTGATAATTTTAATTTGAAATTCTATTTTAGAAATACTCAAGAGAAATCATTTTGTTAGGACATGATTCTATTAATTATTCAATTCTATTTTAGAAATAATCGAGGCACATAAAATCACAATGTATTAGGAACTAATTCTTGATATGTTAGCAAAGATCAACGATCAAGAAAGGAATTGTTTTTTACGAACAAGTAGTTTTTCTTGATCGTCGATCTTTGCTAATATAACAAAAACACAATGTATTGTTTTTCTTTTTTGTTAATATCATTATTTTGAGACGAATGCATAACCGCAAACTAAAACTCTCCCCAAAACAAGAGTTAGTTAACACCGAATAAAATCAAAATCGTGTGGTGTAACCAACGGGTGGGATTCAAAAATTCAATTACTCAACGAGGAAGCCAATTCATTAAGATTCACATTATTTAACTAAAAGTGCCAAATTTAGAGTCATAAAAATCACCCACCAGTGGTTAGAGAAACAAAGGTCCCCAACACGTGAAAAAACAAAACTACTCGGCCAGATCATCAGGCCATCATCCACACGCCACGTGGATCAACCTCAGCGGTCCCTCCTTAATCCCTACCCCACCAGTTTTGTTCTTGTATTCTGCATGGGTGCTCTTCCTCTTAAAAGGGACATCACATGTATCATCTTGGAGAGAGAGAGAGAGAGAGAGTGGTAACTAGTCGGTCGTATCTCACAGATATACAGAAGCAAAGAAGGAGAGGTCAGGATTTGTCACAAATCCATAAGAGAGGTATTTGCCCAAAACCCTTATCCTATCTTCTTCTTCTTCTTCAAAATAAATAAAATAAAATAAACCTTTCACAAGATTTCCTTCTTCACTTTCTATCAGTAAAAAGTTGCTCTCTAATTATCAATTCAATCCCCTTCCTCCTTAATTTCTCTCTCACTCTCTCCAAGTTGATTAGTTTCACTAGCTAATATCTGAATTGGGTCTTTGAATTTGCCTCTCAAAGCAAAGCTGTTTTCAAAACCAAAAGAAGAAGAAGAAGAAGACCCAAAGAAAGAAATGGCCCCAAGGTCAGGTAGGGGAAAAGGAAATAAAGGCAAAGCAGAAAAGAAGAAGAAGGAAGAGAAAGGTATATTACACATTGCCTATACTCATTCTCTCATTACTCATTTGGTATGCAATAACCTTGACAACTTGAAATTTGTACTAATTAAATTCAGATTCCATACCAAACCATGCAAGGCATTATATATATCATCTATAAAAGTTGAAGATTTTCACTTTTGGATTTTTATTTTGCAGTTGTACCTAGTGTTCTTGACATCACCGTTGTCACCCCATATGAAACTCAAGTTACACTTAAGGTATATACAGAATTGATCCATTAGAATTAAATTAACCCACTCTTTAATTAATTTCTTCTTTGGGATTAAACTAATTCAATTTTGGATTAAAATGAAATAATTATACGGGGAAAATGCAGGGCATCTCAACAGACAGGATACTTGATGTAAGGAAGCTACTAGCTGTCAATGTTGAAACATGCCACCTTACAAACTATTCACTATCTCATGAGGTAGGTAATTAAGCTATATATATATATATATATATATATATACACATAAATATATACATATATATGTGTGTGCGTGTGTGTGTGTATAGTTCCTATATTAATCAACTTGCAATTAAGTACAAAAGTATCTTTAGTTTCTTGTTTTTCTGTTCACCATTTAGTATTTCTTTTAATTCGATTAATAAATATTTGATCATGTTTTATTAATTCAAACTTGACAAGAGTAAGTGTGTGTGTGAACAGGTAAAAGGACAAAAGTTGCAAGATAGGTTGGAAGTGGTTTCTCTGAAGCCATGTTTGATGAGGATGGTTGAAGGTAGGTTGCATTTACTTCCCCAATACTAGTACAAAGTACATACCTTGTGAGTCTCTGGTGTGCTTTTTTTTTTTTGGTTAACTAGGGAATTTGCTACTTCCAGGTATATTTTGGGGAGAATTTCAATGACATGAAATCTGTCTTATTCAAACTAGCTAGTTTTATACTCTCTGTTCATTTATCATTAAAAAAAACTCTTTGTTTATCAAATAATCAGCCGTGGGGTGGGGATATATAAAATTTGCGCTCAATGCCTCAATCCATACATTATAGGAGTAATTATATATATATATATATATATATATATATATATATGGAAGGATTAACATATAATTTGGTCCCTGAACTTTTCTAATTCTCCTAATTTGGTCTAAGATGTTTCACATTTCCTACCTTGGTCCTTGAACTCAACTTTTGCTGCCTTATTAGTCCCTCATGCCGTTATCTTTAATGAACAGTTAAAAATTTCTTAAAATATCAAATTTACCCTCACTTGTGATTAAGTGGGATGCCTAGGTGGATTTATTTTTGGCGGAAATGAAGAAAAATATTTCCCCTCTATATAGTATTTATTCTCAGTTTCTCACACACACACACAAACAAAAACACACAAAATATTTGCATTTCTCTCGGCCTCTCCTCCTCCTCATCATCATCCCCCTTGTAAGCACTTGAGTTGTTGGGTGCGGCCATGGCATTTGGGCATGTCATGGCATTATGTTGGGCGGCAAGGCGCAAGGGTTTTATGCACACGTGGGCTATGACATATGGGCATAGGCGTGGGCATTGGCGCAATGGACATGGGCAATGGCTTAAGGCCGGGGTGCCAACGGGTTGGCATGATTGGTGTCGCTGGAAAGGCGGGCTATGGTGAAATGAGGGGCCAAGTCAGCCGGACAGTGGCAACATCGATGCAACAAGCGGTTGGCAAAGACAAGGCTGTTGGGCGGTTTGTGGGCGGTTTTAGGACAAGCCGCCACGGATCGGCAGCCATGTGTCCGGCGTTTTGAGCGGTTTGTGTGTCCAAAGCGGTCATTTAAAGGGTCATTTGGACGGTTGTTAGGCGTCGAATTGTACAAAGTGGTGAGAATAAGAGAGGCATTTGTGGGTCTTTCTCTTGTAAAAACACTGTTGTATTTCCTTTGTATTCTTGAGTAATAAAAGGTTGGGTGTGTTGACAGTAAACATTGTGTGCTACCATTTCATTCTTGTGCTTTGTCTCATTCTGTGTTGCCAAAACGGAAGGCTTGTCCTTAGGCGTAAGGGCCGCATAGGTGTTATTCTTAAGAAAAAAAAGATAACCGTGACAATTGGTATCGAGCGACGGAGTTTGCTCGAAGACGGAACGAAAATGGTGGGCTCAACTTCGGAAAGGGCGGCACGTTTGGAGGAGTTCGTGGGAATTGCCTTGTCGATGAAGATGTCGCCTTGGCTAATCAAGTTCGTGAGTTGCGGACGACATGGCGGAATTGAAGGCTGTGATGGGAACCTTCACTAGGGCGGATGGTGAGGCACTCGGACATAGTCGCCTCAAATGCGCTAGCCTCGGAAGAATTGAGGGAGCAAATGCAAAGGATGTCGGATGAGTTGATTATTCGAAACGGTGTAGTGGGCAGTTCGTCGGGCGGATTCGTTGATGGCCGCTCAAAGTACAAAATTCTGAACCAAAGGCATTTGGCGGAAAGCGACGCAAAGGAACTTGAAAACTTCATATGGGATATGGAGCAATATTTCAAAGTGCCGAATTAATGACATTGAAAAGGTAAATGTTACTTCAATGTATTTAATTGGTGATGCTAAGCTTTGGTGGCGTACCGTCTGAGATGAAGAGGAGTCGGGAAAAGCCCATATTGATTCATGGGAGATCTTTGCGAAAGGAACCGTGAATGTTTTGCCTTGCAATGCCGCATGGTTGGCTCGGGAGGGCTTGAAGAATCTGCGACAAACGAGCGTTCGTGAGTATGTGAAGCAATTCGGTTCGTTGTTCTTGGACATTGAAACATGTCGGAAGAGGACAAGGCTGTTCAACTTTGTGTCGGGATTGAAGCCATGGGCGTCCGAATTGAGAAGGCGAATGTCAAGGACTTGTCTGCAATTGCTACTGCGGATGGCTTGGTTGATTACAAGTTGGGGCCTTCAAATGATCTTTGGGAAAAATAGGAGTTCGAGTAAAGGGAAATCCGCTGCGAAAGACAAGAAAAAGTTCGAGAAAAGAAAGACGGTGAAACTTCTAATTCCGAAATGAGGGCAACGGAAGAAGCCTAAGACATGTTACATTTGTGGGGTCCCCACTTTATGAAGGAATGTCCAAAGAGGGAAAAGTTGAATGCAATCATCGAGATGAAGAAAGTGAAGCGGAAGGAGACGAACCGAGGCGGGTCAATCCTATTCGCTTGTTGAATGTTTTGCAAGCGAGAAAATGGTCCTAACTAATGGTGATGTATGTAAAAGTAATTATAAACGGGCATGATGTATTAGCGTTAGTAGATACGGTGCTACTAACTCTTTTGTTGCGTATAAGAATGTCAAGTTCTGGGAATTGAACTAAATCCTAGCGGCGGTCGGATTAAGGCGGTGAATTCGGGTGCTTTACAAGTCGGTGGCACGGCTTGTGTGAAAGTATCAATTGGGCCGTGGCACCGAGAGTGCAATCGATGGCAATGAAGTTGGATGACTTTGACATGATTTTGGGAATTGACTTTCGGCCAAAATTAAGTGTTCTATCATGCCCCATCTAGGCGGGTTGCTGATTCGGATGAAGGCGAACCATGTTTTGTGAAGGTTTTCTCAAAGCGGGCAAAGGATGGTGGTGCGGGAAGCGGAACCTTGTCGGCCTCCCAAGTTGAATCGGATTAAAGCGAGGAGAGAAACTTTTGTTTTGTCCTTATCGAAATAAAGGAAGATCAATTTGTGGAAGTTCCGGATGATGTCAGCGTCCTTGAAGAGTTTGAGGACGTGACGCCCGGAGTTGCCAAACGCTTGCCACCAAGGCGCGCTATTGATCACAAGATCGAGTTGGAACCGAGGGACGAGACCACCTCTTGCTCCTTACAAAATGGGCCCAGCCGAACTTGCGAATTGAGGAAACAACTAGATGGAATGCTCGAATCCGAACGGCTTCGCCCTCAAAGGCTCCTTATGGTGCGCCGGTCGTTTCAAAAGAAGTCGGATGGGACTTTGAGATTTTGCGTGGATTACCGGCACTCAATAAGGTAACCATTAAGAATAAGTATCCATCGAATGTTGTTGAATTGTTTGATAGGCGTCCCATGCCAAATTCTATACAAAGCTTGATCTAAGGTCGGGGTATTGGCAAGTTCGAATTGCGGCGGAGAACCAACCCAAGCAATGCGTTACTCGGTATGGTTCTTACGAATTCCTAGTAATGCCGTTTGGCTTAACAAACGCTCCGCTACTTTTGTAATTTGATGAACGATGTCTTGTATGACTATTTAGACAAGTTTGTTGTTGTGTATTTGGATGACATTGTTGTGTATAGTGATAGCCTAGAGGAACATGTAATTCATTTAAGACAGTACTTGGAAAGCTGCGGGAACATTCTCTTTATGTCAAGAGAAGTGCGAGTTTTGAAGACCCGCATCACATTCCTAGGGCACGTGATCCCAAGGAAGGGTGATGATGGATACAAGGAAAGTTCGGGCCATTGTTGATTGGCCTACCCCCACGAAAGTGACGGGCTGCGATCATTCTTGGGCTTAGCCAACTATTACGAAAGTTTGTGCAAGGATACTCGGGGTGGTCCATTGTTTGACCGATTTACTCAAGAAAGGCGAAAGTGGGAGTGGACAAAGGCGTGCCAAGAGGCGTTTGACAGGTTGAAGCAAATTGTGTCAACGGAGCCGGTCCTTAGACTACCGATTTTGGGAAGCCATTTGAACTTCATACGGATGCATCGGACAAAGCCATTGGCGGGTATTGATCCAAGAGGAACATCAGGTTGCTTACGAAAGTCGAAAACTCAAGGATGCGGAACAGCGGTATAGTACGCATGAGAAGGAAATGACGCGGTGGTGCATTGTTTGGAAGTATGGAGGCACTATTTCTTTGGGTGAAGTTTGTTGTTTGCACCGACAATGTGGCAAACACATACTTCAAAACTCGAAAAAGTTGACTCCTAAACAGAGCTCGATGGCGGAATTTCGAGTTTGATTTTACGTGGGTGCACCGGGGGCGAGAATAATGTGGCGATGCATTAAGTCGGAAGGCGATAGTGGAGTCATTTGTGGTGCCTTGATCTTTGGTTGAATCTGAATTTATTGGGGAAATCGGAAGCATCTTTGCAACGGATAAAGCCTACCAAAAGTTGCTTAAGGAAGTACGTGATGGTGTCGTTCGTAAGTATTGGGTTGAAGATG
Source organism: Platycodon grandiflorus (assembly GCA_016624345.1). Lineage (NCBI taxonomy): Eukaryota > Viridiplantae > Streptophyta > Magnoliopsida > Asterales > Campanulaceae > Platycodon > Platycodon grandiflorus. The sequence goes on from CM028362.1 coordinate 8,482,155, forward strand.
GCTTGTTGCGAGCAAAGGGAAACAGGTTGTATGTTCCTAGCGGGGAAAATTTGAGAATGAAGATCTTGATGGAGTCGCATGACTCAAGATGGCGGGACATCCGGTGTGGAACGGATGTATGCATTGCTTAGCCGAACCTACATTTGGCCAAAAATGTGGGATGATGTGGAAGCATATGTGAAATCTTGTCTAGTGTGCCAACTAGATAAGTCGGAAAAGAAGAAGGAAGCGGGTTTGTTGCGGCCACTTCCTATTCCTACTAGGCCGTGGCGATCGGTGTCAATGGATTTCATTTCGGGTTTCCAAAGGTGGATGGCATGCGGTCGGTTTTGTTGTTGTTGACAGGTTTTCAAAGTATGGTGTGTTCATTCCGACCCCATGCTTGTCTGCGGATGTTCCGCACAACTATTTTTCAAACATGTGGTGAAACATTTGGGTTAGGAAGATGTGATTAGTGATCGTGATACTCGGTTCACGCGGGTTTTGGACATCATTGTTTGGATTGTTGGGGTCCGAATTAAAGTTCAAGACGGCCAATCATCCTCAAACGGATGGCCAACCGAACGTCTCAATGCCTTGCTTGAAGAGTACTTACGACACTACGTAAGTGCAAGTCGGCGGAATTGGTTGGAACTTATGGATCCGCCCGCTTTGCTATAAATGCCGTTCTTCGTCAAGGGGAAGAGTCCGTTTGAAATTGTGTTGGGCGCGCCTCGGACCCCAAATGAAGTTGCTATTCAACGAATGGGTGGAGATTGTCCAGCACCGCTATGCCATGGATAGGCGGGAATTGTTTGAGGAAGCCACGGAAAGTCTTACTAAGGCGCAGAATCGGATGCGGAAGTATGCCGATAAGAAGCGAAGACCATTGGAATTTCGGGTTGGGGATAAAGTTTTGCTAAAGCTTACTCCACAAACGGAAGAACATCAATGCCAAGTCGAGGCTTAGGGGTTTGGTGCCAAGATACGAGGGACCCTTTGAAGTGTTGAAACGAGTTGGGGCCGTGGCGTATAGGTGAACCTACGAGAGGATGAAGATGCATCCTACATTTCATGTTAGTTTTTGAAGCCTTTTCATGAAAGTCTATTGCGGGAGAAACAACGGTTGAAGCGAGCACCTCCTACCGTCTCTAAACGGTTCGAGAAACAGTTGAGAAGATACTTGATCATCGAACAATGGGGATGAGTAAGAAGAATCGCAGACGATTATCTCGTGCAATGGAAAGGGGAAGGCGTGGGCGATGCTACTTGGGAACGTGATGTGACTTTGTGGCGGTTGAAGAACAGATTGGGTCTTATTGGAAGGACAATCCGATGAGGACATCGGACTCTCCTAGTGGGGAGAGTTTGTAAGCACTTGAGTTGTTGGGTGCGGCCATGGCATGGGTGGGCATGTCATGGCATTATGTCAGGCAGAAGGTGCAAGGGTTTTATGCACACGTGGGCTATGACATATGGGCATAGGCGTGGGCATTGGGCCGCAATGGACATGGGCAATGGCTTAACCGGCAGCCAACGGGTTGGCATGATTGGTGTCGCCGGAAAGCTATGGGTGAAATGAGGGCCAAGTCGGACAGTGGCAACATCGATGCAACAAGCGGTTGGCAAAGACAAAGCTGTTGGCGGTTTGTGGCGATTTAGGACAAGAAGCGCCACAGATCTGCGCCATGTGTCCGGCATTTTGGCGATTTTGTGTGTCCAAAGGCGATCATTTAAAGTCATTTGGACAGTTGTTAGGGCAGTCCGAATTGTACAAAGTGGTGAGAATAAGAGAGGCATTTGTGGGTCTTTCTCTTGTAAAAACCGTTGTATTTCCTTTGTATTCTTGAGTAATAAAAGGTTGGGTGTGTTGACAGTAAACATTGTGTGCTACCATTTCATTCTTTGTGCTTTGTCTCATTCGTGTTGCCAAACGGGGCACGTCCTTAGGCGTAAGGCAGCGCATAGGTGTTATTCTTAAGAAAAAAAGATAACCTGTGACAACCTAATCATCATCTTCCCCACGAAGACGTCTTCCATCGTCCCTGCCATCCATTTCTCTCGATCCGTCCATTTAAAGTTGAAATTGAACTACCAAATGATTGGAATTGGGACAACAAAATAAGAACAAACTAACAAAATTTAAGTAATTCTTGACTTCTTGGCACCAAAACATGGTCCGCACCCCGACCTCACCCACCGGTTCAAGCATGAGGATTGTTTTGTTGGGTCCGACTATTCAAAGTAGTTAATTATTGGTTTGATAAAAAAGTCAAGAGATGAGAGTCAAAAACATTCATATAGATAGAGGCTACAAAAGCCGAGAACCACTTAAGGAATGTTAAGTTTTATTGTTTTAATAAGTTCAATGAAAACACCCGAAGCTCGAACGAAAAAAACCCACCCAAGTGTATAAATTGCCTCCCTAAACGAACTGGGACTCTGTTTATTTGGTTTCTGGATTATGGGTTTTTCCGAAAACGAAATGAGTGTTTGTAATTAGAGTTATTTCATGATGGGGAAAAACGAAATGGGTGTTTATAACTGGATTTTCTTGATAATGAGTTTGTGCCGAAGTGAAATAGGTGTTTGTAGTTGGGGTTTCATGATGATGGGTTTGGTCAAAAGTGAAATGGGTGAGTGAATTTAGGGTTTCTTGATGATGGGTTTGGTCAAAAGTGAAACGGGTGAGTGAATTTAGGGTTTCTTGATGATGGGTTTGGTCGAAAGCAAAATGTGTGAGTGAATTAGGGGGTTGACGTTCAAGAACTTGGTTGAAAACGTATTGGGTGGCCTTGTTTCTAGGGTTTGGTCGAGTAGGAAATCTTGGTTTTTGTTTGAAATGGTGGGTGGAGGAGGATTCTTGGGATCTATAAGGATAGAAGTTTATGGATTTGATTTTTGAAGAACAAAGGGGGATCTGGCGAGTTTCGAGTTTGGGTTGTTACTGTTGCTGTTGCTGTTGATGTTGTTGTTGTTGTTGGGATTCGTTTTGAGGCTTGTGGTCTTGTTGGTTGTGGTTGGCTAAGTTGGAGGTGAAAAGCATGGTGTCTATCATGAGGTTGAGGATGATAGAGTACTATAGAAGTGAACCACTTGTGCATGGATTCCCAGATCGATAATATAGCTGCAGACCCCTCAAACATTTTTGTATTTTAGAGAGAGAGAGAGAGAGAGAGAGAGAGAGTGGGGGATTTGAGGATTGCAGAGCTGGAGAGTGGAGTGAGAATGGAAAAGTAAGGACAGAGAAAGACTTTGTGTGAAAGAGAGGGAAATTAAGAAATAAATAATATATAGGAAAAATTATTGTCTCTTCCCGTCAAAATTTATTTCACCTAGGCATTTCACTTAGACTCGATTGAGGGTAATTTCATCTTTTCAAAAAAATTAACGGTTTTGTTTGACTTAACGACATAAGGGACTAATAAGATAGCAAAAAGTGAGTTCAAAGACCAAGATAAAAAAATGAAACATCTTAGACCAAATTAAAAGGATTGAGAGAGTTCGAGACCAAATTATATATTAATCCTATATAAAATAATATTTTGCTCGGTTGCAATAGAATAACCTTAAAGAAAAATAAGTATATCAACTAGTCTACAGTCTACTGAATAAAGTGAGTCTTTAAGCATGATAAGTAAGTAGTACGGAGTATATTGCATTTTACATGCAATAGGACATGCCCATTTGCTACTTACTGTTCATCGGTCAAGTTAACGTCATTATTATATGTAGTATTGACGATGGTACCATAACATGCGTGTGTTGGTTGTAGGTGTAAATTTAAACCGTCGAATCGCGAAATCGAATTAAATTAAATTAAATTGAGCGGTTTGATTTGGTTTTAGACTAGGGTGGTTCGGTCACGGTTTGCAAATTTTATAAACCGGTCGGTTCGGTTCGATTTGTGGTTTTAGGGATGAAACCGAACCAAACCGTTATATATATATATATATATATATAGTATTTTTGGATATATATATATAATATTATTCATATTATTAATAGTCATTTGATTTGATTTGTCTTGAAAATTTTGAACCGTTTACTAAAATTTTAAAAATTTAATAGTAAAGATGGTAATCTCATGCCTTTGTCTCTCATCTCTCTCTTTTTCTCTCACCTTAACGCAATTTCACATCTCACTATTAGTCTGTCATTGTCCCTCTCACCTTGCTCTCTCCCTTTCACCTCTCTGAGATGTTTTCTCACACTTTATAGAACCAAAATATACGCTTAACCATCGTAAGATCTCTCTCGACCTTAATAAAATTAGTCTCAAATTTTTTTTTCTTCTTTTTAAATATTTAAAAATTGACATTGTCTTCTTCTTTTTCAATATCTCTTCAATAATTTTGAAAAAATAATTAATCAAAAATAAATTTATTTAAACTATAAAACCGAACCAAACCAAATCAAACCGAATGATTCGGTTCGATTCAGTTTCGAGCCTCAGCGATTCAGTTCAATTTAAAAAATAAAATTGATAGGAGGTAATTCGATTTATAATTTTAGTGTAACGCGAACCAAATCAAATCATTTACCACCCTAGTTGGTTGTATTCACTTGTACTAGTACTTTTGAAATGGGAACTACCACTATTTCTATCATCTATGATATATGTCATCACTGTTGACTTGAATCTGCAAAGAAAGAACTGAACTGACTAATATTAATATACCTACCGGCCTGGTCTGGTGATACTAATACTAGTCCAACTGTCAACAAGAATTTCCGTGCTTTGGGGAAGATTCCCTTTCTGGAATTAATTTGGATGATGATTCCATGGCTCCAGATCCAATAGACTTTGGAGGTAAATTCAAATATTGTTGCCAATATCACCAATCCATCCACCTGCCCTCATGCAGTCCACATCTAATTTGTCAATTAAGTTTGCCAATAGTTGTTACTCTCTCCTTTTCTTAATTATTGTCTTGTTTAATATATACATAAATTAAAAAAATAATTAATTTAATTATTAATATTAATATAATATATAAATTTTTTAATATTTATTTATATGTAATTCATAATTAAAATAAAAATAATAAAAGTATAGTAATAAAAATAATGTCCTAAATTTTTTTTTAAACAAAACAATTATTTTAGAACGGATAAAAAAAAAGATAATAATTTAGGGACGAAAGAGTGAGTCAGACATAGTTAATAGTTACATTAGCAAAGTGAGAAATAAATTTTTAAAAAATGATTGTCATTTTCGTACTGGCATTGGATTTTTAACTCCTACCATACCATTGAGAAATATCACCAATTTGGTGGGACATTTATGGATTTTATTTATCTGGTCAACATCTAAAACAATATTTAAATATATATATATATATATATATATATATATATATAGTTACAACTAACCAAGTGGGGATTTTCTTTTACTACTATTGTTTTTCTTCTCTTCTTTTCTTTTTGATACCAAATACTATTGCTAGAGTAAGTAAATCGTATTTATACAAGAAATGAATTTCTTATTTCCCCATTGCGTGGCGATTATTTACAAAAATGCCACTTACCTTTTTCAGAGGACTACACGGACGTGTCACATGCGGCGGCGCACGTGCGGAGGTTACTGGACATCGTCGCGTGCACGACCCGCTTCGCGAAGCCCAAGGGCGGCGAAAGAGCCACCACCTCCGGAAACGGGGTAGATGGTCGAGCCAAGAAGACCAGGGCCCACCAGACGACGCTCGCCTCGAGAATACCCCTTCTTCTCCGTCTGCCAATGGAGACGAAACCGTTAACGGCGGATGTTCCGAAACGGAGACGACGTCTGCCTCCTCGCCGGTGTCGGAAAGCTTCGACATGGCGGCAATTCATCCCATTCCGAAACTCTCCGATTTCTATGAATTCTTCTCTTTCTCGAATCTTTCTCCCCAATCCTAAGTAAGTCTTGCGAATTTGCATCAGCTTTCTCCAATTTAGGGCGAAATGTTGCATTTGTAGTGATCTCCCTCGCTCTACATTGTTTACGATGTTTCAGATTTGAAAAGGACGGATCGTGATGACTCGCAAGAGGGCGGGACGGTGATTTCTTTGCAATGCAGGTTCTCCGTCGCTCGCAGAAAAATTATTTTCATAGTATTTATTAATTTCCTAAATTTGCCCCTACATTTCCTGAAATTCAAACTAAGCAGTATTGCGGGGAGGGGGGTGATATCCCGAATAGTTGAGAAACAGAAAATTGTTTGATTTAGTAAATAGCAATGTTAGTGAATATACTAATATAGAATAGACTCCTCAAGTACTAGTAATTAGTCTTTTGAGTTAGAAATGATATATAGTACCTTATAACCTAATATTGAAATTAGAAGAAAGGCTTGCAATTGTTGTGAAGAACACCAAATCTAAAAGACTGTCCTTTTTTTTTTTTTTTTTTGAACTACTAAAAACTGTCTTTTGACTATGTGAAACCTTTGTGTCTTTTCTCCATGGAAGTCTATTTCGGTTCCATTTGCACCTTCTCTCTCTCTCTCTCTCTCTCTCTCTCTCTCTCTCTCTCTCTCTCTCTCTCTCTCTCTCTTTTGTTAAGTGTTTCTTTTGCATAGTCATAATGCTTTCTTTTACCATATTGTGTTTCACTTTCTTTGTTATTGTTGTTTAATAATTTCTTTTTCTTCTATGAACTCTGATACAATCATTTCAGGGTTACTATAAAATAAAAGTATAATGAATTGAGTAAGGTTGATAATCTTATTAACCACTTGATTAAATTTAAAAGTAAATCTTGCTAGTGCCATAATTATCCTAAAAACAAATTCTAAAAACACCAAAAATGAAGATCTTATTTTTGTGGTTCATATCCTCACACATACAAAAAGAAAAAGGATGGCACTTGAACTTACCCCCTACCAACATGGAACTATAGTAGTCATTATTCAAATCAGTTTTAGCGGATTTTGCTTTTACGTGTTTTAACTTTCTCCAATCATTCATATTAGTAGATGATTTCGTACAAACTCAATAGAAATTCATATGAGATTTTCATGTCATAACGTCATTTCTTGCTTAACTATTCATTATAAACATTTGGAATCTCGGTGATGCTCTTCTGTTTTCATTCTCTATATTATTATTGAAATGAAAATTCTGATTTATATTTGTAGATTAAGATCTGCAATGGGAAGTTATTTCAAGTGGTTGCATCCGTAAAAGGGTTTTACACTTTGGGAAAGCAATTCCTGCAAAGTCATTCCCTTGTGGATCTTCTGCAACAGCTCAGCCAAGCGTTTGCCAATGTCAGTAGATAAATTCTTGAACTCCTCATTTGAAGTATTTATACTTGAATTTCTCTTTGGATTGATTAATTTCTTTTTGAAACTTGTTTACCTCATCCAAATCAAAGAATTTTGCTGAATCATAATAAATGTTTCAGCTGCCTTTGGATTGGTTGTGTCATCTTCTTTAGACACTATTGTCCAGACTGTAACTTGGTGCAATTTTGTGTTTGAGACTTATTTCTTTAACTCTATTGATTAATAAGCAACACTTGTTGTATGCAGGCGTATGAATCCTTGATGAAAGCTTTTGTAGACCACAATAAGGTGATATACAGTCTACTTGTTTATACACTGCTATAACATTGATGGTTCAAATGAATAAGCTGCCACTATATCTTTTCAGTTTGGAAATCTTCCATATGGTTTTCGAGCAAATACTTGGCTTATTCCCCTTTTGTTACTGATTCTGGATCAAACTTCCTACCCTTGCCAATGGAAGACGAGACTTGGGGTGGCAATGGTGGAGGCCAGGGTCAACATGGTGAACATGATCTTAGACCATGGGCCACAGAATTTGCAATATTGGCTAGCCTTCCTTGCAAAACGGAAGAAGAGCGGGTGCTACGAGACAGAAAAGCTTTCTTGCTTCACAGCCTGTTTGTTGATGTGTGCATCTTTAAAGCTATTTCAGTCATACGTCAACTAATTGATTCAACTACGAGCAAAAACAATGCATTGAATTTTTCTCCAGGTTCAATTTTGCATGAGGGTCGTGTGGGGACCTGTCTATTATAGTAAAACGAGATGCTGCAGATGCAAGCTCAAAGTTAGATGTGAAAGTTATTGGCAGTGGATCATCCAATACATCTGTTAAGGAAGTTGCTAGAAGGAATTTACTAAAAGGAGTTACTGCAGATGAGAGTGTGGTTGTGCAGGTAAGTGTTTGTTAACAATCTTTCTCTCCTTGCACCATGTCAGCATGAGTAGCACCAACCCTTTTCATAATTATTCGAATCAATTTTGCGTACAGCAGTGCTAGTGAAAACTTAATGGTATCTTAAATCAATTGGAAGCTTCTATTTTCTAGAACAGTTCTCAATTTTTCTATGGCTGGGAGAAACTGAAACAACATTGTAAGTTTTGCAGGATACTTCCTCCCTGGGTACTGTTCTTGTACGACATTGTGGCTACACAGCGACCATAAAGGTCGTTGGTGATGTCAAGAATGCAAACTGCATGATTCAAGATATTGTAATTAATGACCAACCTGAAGGAGGAGCCAATGCCCTGAACATAAACAGGTTTGGAACTATAATTTGGATATACATGAGAATAAGAAGCTCAATTGCAAATTTAACCATCATATGTTGCTTTAGTTCTGACTGAAAACATACTCACCCCTCCCCTCATTTCCAGCATCCATCTCCCTTTTGAGATTTCAGTTAGGCCCAAATAGTCAACACCATCTGTACCATTTAATTGCAGAGTTGTCAATATATTATGCCATGAGGCTATTTATATTTGCTAGGTGATTGTCCAGGCAATTTTTGTACTGAAAATAAATATCACTAAACCATTTATATTATTCCTATGTTCTGTAACATTTCATTCACAGCATAAATGCTTTGAAAATTGACCAAGATTGCGCTGTTCAACATTTCATTATACGGCACCATCACAGTCCTGTAATATGAACTTGCCTTGAGCATTAGTATCATAGTTGAAGAATGCTCCTCATCCTGGAAACTTTCTAATATTGCTTTATAGGCACATGATAACTGGAGCCTAATGGACTCATTCGGTATGGAAATGTTTTACAGCTTAAGAGTTCTGCTTCTCAAGTCAAATGGGGCTGAAGTATCTGGAGGGCAGTCACCTCGGTCTGATCTGGGGAATTTTGAAATTTCAAGGGATCTCGTTCGGCGAGTAACGAAAGAAAGCTTGAGTAAACTAGAGGACTCAGAAGTTTCTGGAAGGCCTATCAGATGGGAACTTGGTTCTTGTTGGGTACAGCATCTGCAAAAGCAGGAAACGCCATCAGATAACAGTTCTGAACCAAATGGTGATAAAGCCGAACAGGAGGTTAAAGGCCTTGGAAAGCAATTTAAATTGCTAAAGAAGAGGGAGAAAAAGCACGATGGAAGTAGCTTGGAGGATAATGAAGATATTGACTCCAGACTCAGCACTATAACTTCGGAAAGCAGAACAGTGGAACTAAACACAGGCAACTCAAACTGTGAGTTGGAGAAATTACTTTCAGAAGAAGCCTTCTTGCGTTTGAAAGAAAGTGGAACCAGTTTTCATCTAAAGGTCTCCCCAGACTCTTCTCAAGTATTTCTCATTCAATTTGCCATAGATGTTATCACTTTGCCTGTAGGAAAACGAAATCAAAGCATTAATGGAGGAACGTAGGAACAAACAAGTAAATTCATGTATAAATGGATCCCTATTTTTGTCTGCTTAATGCTTAATTAGCTGATCTAGCAATGTTTCTTATTTATCTCATTCCTAGGTAGTAGGGTATTTTTGTTCTCTCCAAGACTAAACTGTTTTTTGCTTCTTACAGTCGGTGGATGAGCTCATCAATATGGCACACAAATATTATGATGAAGTTGCCTTGCCTAAGCTGGTACTATTTAGTGAAGACACTAAATTTGAATCAAAATGGAAAGCATTCATATAGTCTTATGGCACATCTCTTGCGAACTTGATCCTTGTTTTCTTAGGTGACAGATTTTGGATCACTCGAACTTTCTCCTGTTGATGGACGTACAATGACTGACTTCATGCATCTTAGAGGGTTACAAATGCACTCTTTGGGTCGTGTGGTGAGAAAACAGTCCATCTCTCTTCCTCTCTCTAGCCTAGGCTTCGCCTTATAAAGCTGATGTGGGCAGCTCAAAACCCACTTGGCTCTCGTCTATGTCAAAGTTATATACTCCCTCCGTCCCGGATAAATGTTCCTAGTGGATAAAATACAGGAATTAAGAAACATAATTAATGATGTGCTGTAAAATGTATTCTGACCATAATACCCATGAACATTAATTGAGTTCAACTTCTTTAAATAATTGAGTTTGTTTGGGATGTGTTATATTAAATGAAGTTTTAAGGGTATATTAGGAAAAATGGTAGAGAATAGGTAGATTAAAAGTCTTTAGGAACATTAGTTGGGACATCCCAAAATAGAAAGTAGGAACATTTATTCGGGACGGAGGGAGTAAATTGAAATCTGCAATGGCTGACATAAAATTCAGAGAGGCAGTATACGAATGTTAGGACAAGAAATTTTTTTGTTTGCACTGGTGTTTTTATCCATATACTTTGTTAAGATGCTGCTGGTTCTGATGTTATTTTATTAATTAGGTTGAACTTGCTGAAAAACTTCCTCATATACAATCGCTATGCATTCATGAGATGGTCACTCGTGCTTTCAAGCATGTACTTAAAGCTGTTATTGCTTCTGTTGAGAACTTTTCGGACTTACCAGCAGCAATAGCCTCAACCCTGAATTTCCTGTTTGGGGTGTGGGCAACGAAAGACCACGATCAAATTTTGCGTGATGATCAAGGTCTTAAATTATTGTGGTTGCAAACATTTCTAGAAAAAAGATTTGGTTGGAGGTTAAACGATGAATACCAACACTTGAGGAAGTTATCAATTCTCCGAGGACTTTGCCACAAGGTAGGGTGGGCATTAATTGCTTTTTTATTGTTTTTCTATATTGAGCTACATATTTAATATTTTATTTTCATCCAGGTTGGATTGGAGTTGGTTTCAAAAGATTATGATATGGAAAGTCCAAGCCCCTTTAAGAGTTCTGATATTATCAGCATGGTTCCAGTGTGTAAGGTAGGTCTCTTCTCTCTTCCTGACAACCCCCAGCTCCCCCGCTTTCCCTCACCACCAACAACAATAACCTTGTTGTTCATGTAACAGCATGTAGCATGTTCTTCTGCTGATGGGCGGACCCTCCTGGAGTCATCCAAGATTGCTCTGGATAAAGGCAAGCTAGAAGATGCAGTTAACTATGGTACCAAGGTAATCTGTTTTTTTTCTTAAGAAACGTTCTGTGCTCTTTTCAATAATTAGGATAGATGTTGATAACAATTTCTGTATGAAAATTGAAGGCGCTGGCAAAGATGATAGCAGTATGCGGTCCTTATCATCGAACTACTGCGGCGCTTTCAGTCTCCTGGCAGTAGTCCTTTACCACACGGAGACTTTAATCAGGTGAATTTCCTTCTTGAAAACTTCTACCTTGATTTTGTCAAGTAATCACATATCTACCATATGGTCTCTAGCTTTCTCTTTTCTCTTATCTAGTGATATTTAAGTTAATCCTGAAATCTGTTTGGGCATTGAAGTGTTGTATTAAAATGTATTAATGCTGTGGAGGATATTGAATGTATTTCACCTGTTATAGAACAACCATGTAGTATATTCTAATTGTGAAATTAAAAGGAGGATTTATAAGCCAAAAATTTGTAATCAACTGCAGTTTGTAATGCATGTCATGGAGCTCATAGCCTTGTACATTTTTATTTTAGTATTTGACATTCACGTTCATTCTTCTGTAAGAGTAACCTGCTTCTGAAATTGCCTTATCTGCTTTTTGTGAACTTTCAATATTGGCTCACAATATTGCTCAGCTACTTCATCCCTCGTAAAAATTTTCTGATTGGCCACGTAACTTCATCTATCTGATGTTTGAGATTTTTGATTATATAGGCAACTATATATCAACAAAAGGCTTTGGATATAAATGAGAGAGAACTTGGGCTAGACCATCCAGATACAATGAAAAGCTATGGGGATCTTTCAGTTTTCTACTACCGTCTTCAACACATTGAGCTGGCTCTGAAGTAAGTTAAATATTTATAAAGTCATCTTGAATTTCCTATGCCATAAATTTGTTCTTTGGCCTCCCATTAAATGTGTTCATGCTGTTTTAGATACGTTCTATGAATCCTGCCCATTTGACTCTGCTCGGGCTGTACTTACTTTGCAATCATTGTGCCACAGATTGAGTCTTTGCCTCTTTCTTTTTTTTTCACTCTTTTCATGTACTTAAGAGACACCAAATAGTGTTGATTCTCTTTCTAGGAATTTATATCCATCTAATCATTGCATTTGACAGATATGTCAACCGTGCTCTATACCTTCTTTATTTCACGTGTGGACTTTCTCACCCAAACACAGCAGCAACCTATATAAATGTCGCTATGATGGAAGAGGGCATGGGAAACGTTCATGTTGCTCTCAGATACCTGCATGAAGCCCTAAAGTGCAACCAAAGATTGTTAGGAGCTGATCATATACAGGTTTCTCTCTCTCTCTCTCTCTCTCTCTCTCTCTCTCTCTCTCTCTCTCTCTCTCTCTCTCTCTCTCTCTTATGAGGACATACGTATACACGCATGCAGCAATGCTTTTCAAGCTGTAGTACCTTTACCTTTTCATTTACAGACTGCCGCTAGCTATCATGCAATAGCCATAGCTCTTTCCTTGATGGAGGCATACTCTCTGAGCGTGCAGCATGAACAAACTACATTACAGATTCTTCAAGTGAAACTGGGAGCAGAGGATCTCCGGACACAGGTGTGGATGAAGTTCTGAAGTATAGTTTCACTTTTGCTTCTGTTATTTTCACTATGCTATAGAAGAGAAAACAAAAGGGCTGCTTTATGAAGCATATATCTGCTAATACTGTTCCAAATGCATGAGAAAATAGTATCCAATGGAATTAAAGTTTTACCAGTTTACTTTCTTTGTGAGAATATGTTTGTGTTTCTTCTCATAAAACTAAAATGATTGTACATCAAACAACCACTTTTGATTAACCCCATGAGACTATACTGGGGTGCAAGTTCTTTTAATTCCTATGGATATCAGAACTGATATGTTGATGTAAACTCAGGATGCTGCTGCATGGCTTGAATATTTTGAATCAAAAGCCCTAGAGCAGCAAGAAGCAGCACGAACTGGAACTCCAAAGCCGGATGCATCAATTGCAAGCAAAGGTCACCTTAGGTATTAATATGGTATTCCCAAGTTACTCAATTTAAACTGTCCATTAGTAGAACTTCCTGGACTAGAATCTTGATTTCTTTTGCAGCGTATCAGATCTCCTTGATTTTATAAATCCAGATCAGGACTCAAAGGGGAGATGCACTGAGGAAACGGCGTGCAAAGGTAGATATTGAATAAGAAATGGAAATTTACCAAAAACAGTATCTTCATTCTACCTTCTAGATATCACCACTGGACCTGAGTAATTCTTCTGAATCCTCCAACTACATGATGAACCACAAAGTCCCAGCTACTTCACAAATTGAAACCTGGCATGTGGAATGAATCTAAATAGTAGCGTCGGATAAAGAAATACTCCCTTCGCCCCAAAAAAGTCACGTCTGTAAAGTCAAACTTTTTAAAATGTACTTGTACTTAAATCTATTTCCTTCAAATAGCACTATAGTTGTATCTTTTTGGTATGACATGTTATAGAAATACTCCCTCCGTCCCTAAATTATTGTCTTATTTGACCCGCACACGGATTAAGAAAAAACAATTGACTTGATTATTAATATTGGTTTAGTGTGTTGTTTCCTTTAATGTCCAAGCGTATGTGGCCCATAATTAAAGTGAGAAGAAAAAGTAAGGGTAAAATGGTAAAAGTGATGTCTTAAAAAAGAAAGTTTCAAACAAGACAATTATTTAGGAACAGACGAAAAAGGAAAGGAAGACAATAATTTAGGGACGGTGGGAGTATCTTGTTTTTGAAAAGAAAAACAGAAGTTGACAAAATAATGAAAATTCATAGCCTAAATTTGGAAATGTGACTCTTTTTCTTTTGGGATAAACTCAAGAGAAATAGGAGTCTTTTCTGGGGACGAAGGGAGTAATTGCAATCGGCAGGTAGATTAAATCTGTTTTTCCTTGGTTTTGATTCTCTAAAATTTAGCAGACTTTTCTCAATAAAAAGAAAATGTATTGAGTGTATTTTGACGAAAATAGTCACTGTTATATTCTATGGTTATCTGAATATATGTTAGTGGTACAGATTCTATGGGATTTCAGTTTATAACTCATGCTGATTCATACATGAAATGGAACCATTAGTCTTTTTGATGACCGAGGAATCGAACCTGTTAGTTTTATGTCTGGATACCTCTATTTTTAATTTTATTTATTGGTTCTCGTCTCTTGCTCTACCCATTTCTATTTTATTTTATGACGCATCTTCCGTGGTTCCTTTTTTTTGTTGTTGGTATTACTGAATTACTAGAAGGAAGTGAAATCAAACCTGGATTTTGTTGTAATGGAATCAATAATCCTATGGCATCTGCTTGGCTTGGGTCTTAGTGATTAAAGCATGACATAACTTTAATTTTACTCGCCTTGTTTTCCAAACATTTCCCACTAGGTTTCGGCAGTTAGTGAGAAATCTCCACAAGGGCAGCATGATGCAAGCAACGATGACACCACGATTCATGATAACGCTGAAACCACTGTGGCCAAAGCCGAATACGCTGCTGAGGAAGATATGCAGGAGGTGGTTGTTTTGCAAGTGCACAAGGCCAAGGGAATTACTACCCCAAGACATGATCCCATAGCTACGGAAGAAGCCGTTCAGGAAGCAAGCTCGGATGAAGGTTGGCAAGAAGCGAACCCAAAAGTGCGGTCAGGAAATGGTGTTGCAAGGAAGTTCAGCAGAAGGCGTCCAGAGCTTGCTAAGCTACACATAAACAACTCTGAATACCCTAATTCTAGGGAAAGCATACATAGGAGGGAAACTATCTTGCAGGGACACAAAGCAACACCTAGACCAGGTTCAACAGAATCGTCTCCGCTAAAGCAGCCAAAGGTTATCAGCTTGAATAGTGGAGAAGATTTGACTAGAGCACCAGGAAGAAGTTCAGTTCCTAGAGTCTCCCCTAGAATTTCCACTACTCCTGCCACTCTTAATGCCATGGCTTCGAAATCTTTGTCATACAAAGCAGTCGCAGTGGCTCCACCAGGTACGGTTTTAAAGCCCTTAGTAGAGAAAGTCGAACTAGATGAAGAGAAAATTGATACTAGTCCTGCTGAGACATCAGAGGAAGATAAGAGTAAAGATCTTGATGTAGAAGAAGCGATACCAGATCATGAAGATATAAAAGAAGTTGATAAGATTCATGAAAGTATGCCAAAATTGGAGAAATCGGCTTCGAACGAAGAGTTAGGATGTACAAGTAAACAGGTTGATTGTCCTACAGAAACAAATGGTAGTAAGCTTTCAGCTTTAGCTCAACCATTCAGTCCAGGTGCTGTACCTTTGACTCACCCAATAACTTCAGGTACTGTGACAAGTGTCTATGATGTAATAGCCAGCCAAGATATGCTAGCTGAGCCAGTGGGGTTCCCACCAATTGCTGCTAGAGTTCCATGTGGGCCCCGGTCACCTCTATATTATAGAATGAGCCATTCGTTCCGCATGAAACGCGGTTTCATGAAATACCAAAACCCAAATACCGAAAGAAACGGATTGGGTAATCCAAGAGTAATGAATCCGGATGCACCTGAATATGTCCCGAAAAGAGCTTGGCAAACAAATCCAGCAAGTGAAGATTCAGAAGTTGCAACTGGAGAAGAAAATCTTAGTGGAAGGATGAATCAAAAATTTGAAGATGACAGATCGAGGAAAGCCAGCTCTGGTGCTGAAAAAGCAGAGATTGCAAGGCAGATACTTCTCAGTTTCATTGTTAAGTCGGTTCACGACAATTCAGAAACTGGAAAAGAGTCTCGTCCTGTTAGTGAGAAGAAGTTGGAGTTTACTGAAAATTCTTCAGAAGCCGTTGCAAAGGATAGTGCAGTTATTAAAATTTTGTATGGGAATGAAGGAAATATGGAATTGCCTAGTCAGACAGGAAGCAAAGATGAGCAAAACAGAGTTGATGTAAAGAAGAATGGGAACGGTGATGGTGAAGGATTTGTGGTGGTTACAAAGAGGAGAAGGAACAAACAGCATTTTACGAGTGGGTTATACGACCAGCAATCCATCTCTGCTTCAGTCCGTTGAAGTGAGCAAGGAAAGTCAAAAAGGAAAAATGGTGTTTCCTGTTCATATCTTGGTGGCTTACTGATGCATTTAACAATGTAGAAATGTTTAAGCAACGATTTTTAGATGAGTTTTTCTCCCCTTTATGTTTTTATTTTCTGTTTTTTGTCTTTGGTTGTAGTCGATTCTAATTGTATTGATTGAGAAGACCGATGGGGGGATATTTCAATAACATCTGTAGAGATAGATTGTTCTTTCTCTTAAGCAGAGATTTTTTTTTTTATCATTATTAATAAAAAAATATAAAAAAGTTTCCCCTTACCTTCTCTTGTTCCCCCCAAATCCCACTCTCCCTTCAATTTTACATTATTACAGTATTTTTTATTATAAAAAAGTTTCTATTTGTTGGCTTGTAGACGTTACATTCACTTGGAGCCCGCAAATTTGTGGTCACCGGAATTGGAGTATTAGGTTGCTGTCTAGCACAAAAAAGACAACACAACTCAAGAAGGCAAAAAGGAATTAAACTAGTACTATTGAAAATACTTATCATCATCATCTTCTTCTTCTTCTTCTTCTGAATGGTTGATTTTGTTGATTTCAATTGTAGCAGCAGAAATTTGTGCATCGCGAGTTCATCAATTTGTGCATCGTGATGCATCAATTTGTGTATCGCAATGCATAAAAAAAATTTGTGCGTCGTGATGCATAGCGTGCTGTTCCGTATTTTTTTTAGGGTATATATGACATTTCGCAACAAAAATGTCATTTTTCGGTTTGAAACAATTATAGTGAACTTTAGCGGTTGAAAATTGGACAAAATTTGGGCCGGTTTTTTTTAGACAATTTTGAATTCACTAAAATCCACTATAATTGCTTTCAACCAGAAAAGGATACTTTTGTTGCAGAATGTCATCTATGCCCTTTAAAACCACGTAACAGTGCACGCTATGCATCGCAAAAATAAAAAATGATGCATCGCAAAAATAAAAAATGATGCATCGCAACACAACACGATGCACATAAAAACACGGAAGCCCACGATGTGCATTGCAAAACAAAGACAATGCACAAATACATTTTTCACTTGCGATGCACAAAAACCCTCTTAACTACAAAAACACACTAAACACGTACCCCGATGCATCAGCTTCCAACTCTAAAAACAAAAAGAAACATTACACGATTCAAAAAACTTAAAACATTAGGCGATTCAAAAAAGCAAACAACATCAAGAAACATCGGACGATTTAAAAAAGCAGGCACAACAATTGTTGCATCACGATACACAAAACAGTTCAACAAAAAGTGTTATTTGTTGCATCGCGATGCACACGATGCACATTTTATATGTAGTTTTATGGATGTGTGTTCAACAATTGACGATGCACATTTTATGGTTGACAATGTACACAATGCACATTTCTTAATACAAAAATCACAATTACATTGACGATGCACAATATTATAAACAGGGGCAGTTTGGAAATAAATCATAAATTTATAGTTAGTACATTTGACGATGCACAACATTATACTTGACAATGCTTATTTCCTAACATAAAAATCATAAATTACATTGACGATGCACACTTTATACTTGACGTGGCAAACGAAACACATTTTTTAACACAAAAATTACAAAATACATTGACAATGCACATTTCACACACATGATAATGCACAAAATACACTTAAAAGGTGTCATATGTTGACACGGGGGCAGTTTTGGAACAAATAACTATTTATTACTTAAAAGGGACTTAAGCGAAAGAAAATAAATATAGGGACTTAAATGGTTGAATATTCCACAAAAAGTATCAGCCTGCAAGTTTTTCTTGAAAATTGTCTAAAAGATATTGGCCCCAATTTTGCCCAACTATGTATGAATAATAAAGGGTTAGTTGTAGTGACCTGAAGTCATCACCTGTTTTTTAATACAACCAAATCAACTCTTAACTAGCACTGGAAAGAATTAACAAGAATGTTTCCTTAAAAACATCAATTCTCATATAAATAACAAAATCTTGGTACAACTCAATCAAAACCAAAATAGTACAACAATCACTTCAATCAACCAATCACTAGACTCGCTCTCTACCCCACCTCGCAGCTAACCACGCTTCCGCTGCGCACTGTGAAAGAAAGCTTTGATAGCAGAAGTCATGTAGTAAATGGATATTCCATGGGAGACCGTAATACAACCTATCAAATCAAACCTACAAAATTCAAATAAATGGTGGGGGGTGAGCTTGTAAGCCCAGCAAGGGAGGGGATATACAATACCACAGAATAGAACGGAGACATATAATTCAAATACCTCTTTGCCCATGAAGTTAAACTATGGACAATAATTCATGCTCAATGGCAAAATAGTGAAACCATGCTCTTGGCAAATCAACGTTCAAGAACGAAACACAGTATTCATGCTCGAAACATCAAAACATATTGTTCAATCATATATCACAGTTTAGTATACTATTGGGTTCGGGTTCAGTGGCAAAACAATAATCAACCATTGGCGCCCAATCATTTGAGCCCACCAACTCATAAGCAACAACAATAACGGGCTCACTAAGACCAACACACCGACTAGTGTCACTAAATTATTCCACATAATCATGCTTTTAACTAAATCACGATAAACTCAATAAACACATTCTTTTCAAAATCTATTTGATAAACAAGATGGAACTATATCAATAACTCATATTTCGATATACAGAATAATTTAAAAACGATCACGTGATCAAATTGACACGGAATCAGTACTGCATAGTCTTCCTTACCTCAAATCGAGATAAAACTCAATACCAAAAATTATTGGTCAAACCTCAAATCTTCCGCTTAAATTGATCTACACCTCATGTATGTCGACCCTATGATTTTATTTCGTCGAATAGTCGAAGAAACGATCGTTAAATCGGTCGACATGAAGTCTCGTACGATCGCTTGGTTAGAAGAGAAGAAAAGAATATATGAGCTTATTATATGTGTGTCACGCCCCAACCCGAGATCCTATACGGACCACCGAGTCGGTGCATGAGCCGAGACACATAACAATAATTAGCAGTAAAAGTTCTGCTAAAATTTAACTTTTATAATATCATATTTAATCTTGAGTTAATAATCCCAAGAAACATTTAATAATCTCTGCTTAGTATTACTAATCAGAGTTACACAGCTTTCGATAACTTCTGTCGGCCCTGTCCCCACTCCATCTATGTACCTAATTGATACATAGTTACATCAAACTATTACTCGAACCATTACATGTACTGATTTTTGCTAACTGACCCACAACGCTGGATACTACTGTCTAGTTGAGATCTATCAGTTTAAACAGATACAGGGTGAGCTGAAACTTAATAAGTTACTAAATGCATGTCATATTATCATGCAGGATGTTAAAAGTAGTGTATCACAACAGCAGATAAATTCATACGCACGATAGGCTCAGCTGCCGTCAACCGTCACATACCAGTTGGAGACCGCGACCACCTCATACATATGAAAGCACATTATTATACCATATAGTACCAGAGGCTCAGCAGCCACCAACTGTCCCATACAAGTTAGAACCGTGACCAATCAACATGCATGGCTAACATATAACAGATAACTTACAGTACACTTATCATTGCCGAGATATGCCTTAACATCCCTTTTACTTTTCCTCTTACTCTTCTTGTCTGTACATGTGCTGCTATTGTAATGCAAGTTCCTGAATAAAAACCTTTACTTGTTTCATGGGCGACTCCACAAATACGGGCAGCCCTTTCCTCATGACTGGTACCATAGGTGGCATCACCTTTATGAGCAGCCCTTTCCCATGCCTCTAGTTACCTGACGGCAACCAGGGTCGCAGCATATCAATATCACCCATTTGGTTATGACAATGAGCTACCTTCTACCATGGACAGTAGGATCATTACCGAGTCCACGGTTAGCACCGTGCATCATGATTTTCATCATGTATACACTGTCCATGGTTGTTACCGCGCATCATGATTTTCATCATGTATCATGCATCAACACATTCCCAAGTAATTACTGGTTGGTTCTTATTATCACAAAACAAGTAGATGTTTAATTGTTATCTTTTATCTTGCTTTAACTTTATGGACAAGTAGATGTTTACTTGTATTAATCTCATACTTCATTTCATAATCACATACGCAGAATCTTTACTTTTAGCATATCTTACCCATAACACATATCACTATAGTAAAGTAGATGTTTACTTGTTATTAATTATTCTGTCATAGTGCTTGTAAATACTAAGCACCTTACTAATCACATATACATGCTATCACTCTTTATATCACCTCACATACCATAGTGCTATCATTATAAGCAACTATCATTATAGAACTATCTTCGTTCCTGGTTTATAATGGATCTCATTACTATCATGTTATAAAACTATATTCTATTCGTGACGTGATACTTTGTACTCGTACTCATTTTATATCAACTTTATTGCATATGTCATAGAATTTATAACATTATAACCTTTCTAATGTGTCTCCCTAATATTTTAAGGACACATCATATAACACCAACTAATCATATTTGATTCTACTAGAGTCATCAACCAACGTTACTTTATTATTTGACATAACATTATTACATCTTATTTGACTCCATTAGAATCACTATTAATCTCTGAATATGTCTGGCTATTCATAACATCATTCTATAATTTGTGGTATTAAGTTTAGTACTACTAACTCAAAGCATTTACTTAACCATTTCAAATATCTCATATACATATTTTATCATGGCATGAAACTATTTTTAATCATGCATAAATCTCAAATAGGAGGGGGTTAGTAACTTATTTCCCAAGAAAGCTTTCCAAAAGAGTATTCTTATCGAATATATCGCTCTCACAGAGTTGGCTTGTCCAAACTTCGATCACCCATGTACCGAACAAGCTTCGTACCGCAAATAATGTTTCTAATATGAAGTGTTTGTGTGTATATATTGTGTGTATGGTTTTTGTAGGTTTCAAAGATAAGAACCAGCCTTATTTAGGCCTCAAAATCGTGTTCAACCCATGTTATAATGATAATTGTTGTTAAGTGTCAAAGTCAGGATGACGACGATGCAAATCAGAAGCACGAAGTGTCGCAAACCTGGGAGTTTTCTGGTTAGGTCGCGCCTATGACACAAAGCGGCCGCACCCGACATCAAAATTAAGCCTTGCCACTCACAAACAGAGCGGTCGCTCTCCCTCCTCAGCGCGAGCCACCTACTTGCTTCGTGCTGATTTTTAAAACTCTATTCGAATTTAATCCTAAGGTGTTCCAAAACATCTTTGGGGTGTATTATAAACCTAAACCAAAGTCTTAAAATGTAACCCATGCTAAGTACCAACTCTTTTATGGTTTTTAAACTTTAAAGTTTCTCAATTCTATTTCCGAATTGATTCTAACTACAATACTTTGGTACTGGGTCTTACAGTGTGTGTGTGTGTGTGTGTGTTTTGTATGAATCACGGCTGAGAAGAGATCTAAAGCACATTATAAATCAATTGACCAAAGTCAAGGGTCAACAAAAGTGGCTCAAACCTCCAATTGGCTACAAGGAGTCGGCTATGCAATTCTCCCTCTTGGCTAATGTAGAAGACAAAGGAATGGTTTCTACTGAATGGAGACCAATCTTCAGCAATTTAAACTAATTCTTTGGTCAAAAGGCCAAGTAGGTGGTGTCAAAGTGTGATACTTCTCACTCTCACTTATGAAGTGTGGCATTTCTATTGGTCATTTTTTAACAGCTTGCCTGGAACAACATACTAGTCCAAATTTAGCAAATAAAATATGGTTGGAAATCCCTAGATGTCTAGTTTACACAAGATCAAACAGATTTGAATTTTGAGTTCTCTACACAAAGTTATGACCAAATCACTACAAGCTATTCGGACAAGTCAAAAATCCGAGTTTAACCATATATTTATATTTTTTTGTGTAACTTTTCTAATTTCAAAGTGGTTTAAAATACAACCGTAAAGTAATTAAACTTATTTAAAGTATCCATATGAAATAGAACAGAAATTGGAACGGTGTCTCACACCCTCTCCTCCTTAAAAAGAAATTCGTCTTCGAATTCAACTTAATTCTATTTCCTAAACAAAATTATCATTTAATACTATACCATCAAATTCCTAAATAAATATACCCGGGCGATGTGTCCACCAACACACTTCCGGCCGAGCCTTGCTCTGATACCAACTGTAGTGACCCGAAGTCACCACATGCTTCTCAATACAACCAAATCAACTCTTAACTAGCAGCGGAAA
This sequence comes from Platycodon grandiflorus, assembly GCA_016624345.1. Taxonomy (NCBI): domain Eukaryota; kingdom Viridiplantae; phylum Streptophyta; class Magnoliopsida; order Asterales; family Campanulaceae; genus Platycodon; species Platycodon grandiflorus. The sequence continues at coordinate 8,504,710 of CM028362.1, forward strand.
GAATTAACAAGAATGTTTCCTTAAAAACACAAATTCTCATATATATAACCAAATCAATATGTCACACCCCAATTCAAGCTCCTAAACAGAGCCCAAATTTGAACATAAACCCATTATACATAATCAAAATAATCACTTGTTTAAAATAACACAACTGCTAAATAGAAACATGGCGACATGACATTCAACTTCATAAACTAAAGAGTTTACAACTGAGTTTACACAACTTATCCAACTTATATAAAAACCAAAAGAGAAGGCATCTAGTCTTTATATACAATACAAAAGAGACCAGTATTTGATACATAGACAGTATGACAAGACCACTATCTAACCATATACACAAAATAAAACTACTCCAAAAGTGAGTCAACCACATGTTATCTCACAGCGAGCCGCACAACCTCACACACGTGACCCCTTCGTCTCGCTTCGATCTAAGGAAAAACAATAGTGAAAGGGTGAATCACCTATGACCCAGTAAGATTCCACTTTACTTATACATGTTATGCAAGTATACAACAGTAATAGGATGCTAACACGTAGCGACACATAATCATCGTAACTGACAATCAAGTCTCATTACCAAAGTAAGAAGGCTCACGACCGCCAACTGTCCCATACCATTTAGAAGTAATGACCAACATACAAGCAATGAGCTAACCAACATCTTGTATCACATATGAAAGTAAATAATATCACCACGAGATCATATACAAAAGGATATAAAGGTCGAGGTAAACCTCCAACTAATCAGCTCCCCTTATAACATCATTTAATATTGAAGTTCATATCATATCAGTTTGAGTCGTATAATTCGTATATTTTGCAAAATACATTCCCCAAGTCCCTACAACCTTGGCAATCATGAGACAACAAATTCTTATCCAATAATCTACGTGGTATAAAACCCTATTTTGGCCAAAATAGGGAGGCAGGCCGGATTAAGGCCGCCACAACCTGACTATCACTGCACTCCGCCCCATGACAGTCGATGGTCAACCAAAATTTCCTAAAAGTTATAATTTGTATGTGCATTTTTGTTTACCAATTCCATATTCACATATCATTTCGTATTCGTTTACAAATTCGAGTATTTCGTTTATCCTTCAAGGATCAATTTGATTTACATTTTCACAAATTAACACAAGTAGCGAGTTACCCATATCAAACAACTTGATTTCAAGTCACAACCTCACTTTCATAGCGAAGTTACACACTTTAATTCAATCAGTTTCACATCGGTTTCACGCATTCAACTATATAATTGATTAACAACGTATTCAAGGTTCATATAACCACCAATTGTCTATTATGTCTTCCATCTTGAAAGTTGCAAAGATCACTTTCTCTTTCTCGAAACATCCGAGGGTGGTCTTAAACACGTTTTCCATTCCCTCAAGCCATCTTTCAGCCTTCAATGCATCAGGTTCACCATCATAGCTCTTGGGATTTAGTTTCAGAAACCTCTCAAGTGGTGTGGTACCTTGTATAATCCCAGTAGGTACTAGATGAGGATTGTGATTACCCGTATTCTGATTAACTACTTACTGATTAGCTGCACCCTGTTGTGCTAACAACGTAGTCAACCTTTCAAGTACTGCAACCTAATTATTGCCACTTTATTGTGCTATCATATCAGTCAACCTTTCAATAGTTTGGTATACACCACCAAGCCCTTCATACTGTACTCCACCTGCTGGGTGAGCGATGGTGGGGTCGAAAGGAAAGGGACGTGGTTCACATAGAGTTGGCACGAGTACGGCAGGGCTCCAGGAAGGAGTCGAAAGTCATGTTAATGTTCCCATATACCAATATATCATAGTATCTCAAACTTGCAGCGAAAAACAAATAACAATCAAATTCTCGAAAATTGTCAATCTTATAAATATCAACCTTGATACAACAATTCAATCAAAACTCAAATATTATAACATCCACTTCTATCAACCAATCACTAGACTCGCTCTCTATCTCACCTCGCAGCTAGCCACGCTTTCGCTGCGCATTCTAATCAAACCAAACTTGTAAAACTTAAATAAATAGTGGGGAGTGAGTTTGTGAGCCCAGCAAGGGAGGGGATATACAATACCACAGAATAGAATGGAGACATATGATTCAAATACCACTTTACCCATGAAGTTAAACTATGGACAATAATTCATGCTCAACAACAAAACAATGAAATCATGCTCTTGGCAAATCAACGTTCAAGAACGAAACACGGTATTCATGCTCAAAGCATCAAAACATAATGTTCAATCATATATCATAGTCTAGCATACTATCGTGTTCGGGTTCAGGTAAAACAATAACCGAATCAACCATTGGCGCCCAATCATTTGAACCCACCAACTCATAAACAACAAAAATAAGGGGCTCACTAAGACTGACACACCGACTAGTATCAATAAACTATTCCACATAATCATGTTTTTAACCAAATCACAATAAACACATTCTTTTCAAAATCCATTTGATAAATAAGATGGAACGATATTAATAACTCATATTTCAATATACGGAATAATTTAAAAACGATCACGTGATCAAATTGACACGGAATCAGTACTATGTAATCTCCCTTACCTCAAATCGAGATAAAACCCAATACAAAAAATTATCGGTCAAACCTCGAATCTTCCGTTAGAATTGATCTACACCTCATACATGTCGACCCTATTGTTTTATTTCGTCAAATAGTCGAAGAAACGATCGTCAAATCGACCGACGTGAAGTCTCGTACGATCGCTTGGTTAGAAAAGAGGAAGAGAACAGATGAGCTTATTATGTGTGTGTGGATGTGTGTTTAGTATGAATCACGACTGAGAAGAGATCTAAAGCACAGTATAAATCAAATGCCCAAAGTCAAGGGACAACAAAATTGGCTCAAACCCCCAATTGGCTGCAAGGATTCGGTTATGCAATTCTCTCTCTCGACTAATGTAGAAGACAAGGGAATGGTTTCTACTGAATGGAGACCAATCTTCAGCAATTTACACTAATTCTTTGGTCAAAAGTCCAAGTAGGTGGTGTCAAAGTGTGATACTTCTCACTTTTGAGGTATAGCATTCCTATTGATTATTTTTTAGCAGCTTGCTTGAAACAACATACCGATCCAAATTTAACAAATAAAATAATGTCTAGTTTACAAACGAATTTGAATTTCAAGTTCTCTACACAAAGTTATAAGCAAATCGCTACAAGCTGATCGGACAAGTCAAAAATCCGAGTTTAACCATATATTCATATTTTTGTGTGTAACTTTTCCAATTTAAAAGTGGTTTAAAATACAACCTTAAACTTATTCAAAGTAACCCTATGAAATAGAACGGAAATTGGAACAGAATCTCACATTAGTAGTTGGGTTGTTGAATGTCGCATTTGGGCTTCCACAAGATGATGGACTCGGCCCAATGTGGGCACTGTCAGTAAGTCGTCATTGCTAAAATTAAAACTAGATAGATCCATAAGTACACAATAAATTTATTTTTATTGAATTTTTCGCTAGTAGTAGTATATAATTAGTTAAATAATGCATATAATCATCAGTAACATTCTAATTTATAATAATCCTAAGAAGAAGAAGAAGAATCTCTAGGTGATTGGAGCGGGAACAAAGTTAGAAGCTCGGGTTCGGATCCTCTGGGTGTACTCGGGTGCAAGTAAAAACCCTTTGCGGCAATGGCTTTATCCTCTTCCTCCATGGAAGACATAGGCGTTCTTGGACTCCTACGTGCGAAAACATCCAGAGTTGACACGGGTGACGCCATAACCATCTCCCCCACAAACCCAAGGAAGCTCATTTGCCTTGCCGTTGCCGAAGGACACCCAACTGGGCCAGACCCGTTCAAGTCCCTTGACACGACGCCTTTGTTGAGCTTGATCTCCAGCTTCCTAGCGCTTTGCCTTCTCTCATGGAGTTTGAAAGCGGACCTCCGAGGACCCATCTCGCCGGAAGTAGGTTTTCCGGCGATGCGGGCAGGGAGGGTGATGGGGAGTTTGTTGGTTGAGGGATCAGATGGGGCTCCGGTGAGACGTTGGACGACGGAGCGGAATGTTAACGGGTCGGCTTGGACAAAGGTGGTGGGGCTGTCAGATGAAACGTTGTTTTTGTTGTTGGTGGACGGAGAATAAGCCATGAAAGAGATTGAAATGATCAGGAACTGGCTAGAGGTGCATCAAATCAAACGAATGGGGTTTCTTTTTAAGTTAATTTTGATCGTGCTTTCATTTTAAGCATATAGTAGCTAGTGTGTTCCAGTGTATAAAAGGGGAGAGAGAGAGAGAGAGTTGGGGTTGGCGCTCAGTGAGGATTTAATACGGGGAGGGGAAACGGAGGCATTGAGTGTTGTAAAAGGTCAGATACTCCCAAAAAAACCCAGAAAAAAAAAAAAAACAAAATCAAATTCTAACAGTTGTCCCCATGTTAATACGCCCTAAGATTTTATGTACAGATTTTGTTTTTAATGTCACTAGTTATAGAGCTCGAGCTCGAGCTCGTGCTCCACGAGGTTTTAATTATTAATTGATATATTTTAAAAATAATTTTTAAAATTTTTTTTTATTGAATATAGGTGTTTGTTGATTTAATATTTAATGAAAGTTAAATATTTTTAATATATACAAATTAGTAGTCATTTATTATAATATTTTTATTTTAGAATAAATATTATTTTATTAGTAGTCAATATATGTATTTTCGGTTCTATACATTTTTTAAGTATCCTTTAATGATTTGGTCAAAAAAAAAAAGTATCCTTTAATGATATCAAATTGTTAGGTTTTTTTTTTTACATCTTACACATAATAAATATATTTTAGACATATATTTGAAGAATTTTTACCAAAATTAAAAATAAAATATCGACTTTAGGACATATTGAAGAAATATAACATTTTTCTGAACAAAGAAGAATTGTATGAGTATTGAATATAATTATATTTTTTGAAATAATTATTAAAGATCATTTAATAATTAGAAAATGTTTAGTTGTATATTATATTTACTTATTTTTGATACACTATTAGTGTGAAAAGAAATTTACAAAAGTATTAAAAAAAATTGATGAAATAATTTAGATATTTGTTGATATGTATCGCATATTATAGACATTATTTAAGAACGTTTTAAATAAAAATATGGGACTCATATTTGACATGAAAAGAGTAACATTTATAAAAATAAAAATTGATTGATTTATATTATAAAATAATTTATAGAATAATTTAATATTTTTTTTAAATCCTTACATATACTCTCTCTGTTCCTAAATTATTGTCTTCTTTTCCTTTTTTTGCGGTCCCAAAATAATTGTCTTGTTTCAAAAATTTTCTTTTTAGGACAACACTTTTACTACTTTACCCTTACTTTTTCTTCCTACTTAAATTATGGGCCACGTGTACATGGATATTAAAAAAAATACACACTATACCAATATTAATAATCAAGTCAATTGTTTTTTCTTAATCCGTGTGTCGGGTCAAACAGGACAATACTTTGAAGACGAAGGGAGTAATATAATTGGTTAAGTTGATTTAAGGTGTATATTAATATTTAATAGGGTGTTGGTTCAAATTTCATTGACAACATTATTTTATTTCAAGTTATTCTCATATTATAATTAGAAAAAGAGTAATACTTGTAAAAACTTATTATTAGTAGGTATAGTTATAAATTGATGAATTAGAAATGAAAAGTCATCTCAATTCATTACTTAGAGGCTTGAGAATTAAGAATACTTGGAGGCTTGAGAATTGAGAGAAATAGAAAGGAATGTGAGGTGGCACAATCATATGCCTCCCCACCAACATTAATATATATATATATATATATATTGAAAAAATTTAGATAACAATTTTACTTGTATAAATATTTGATTATATCTCTTGTGAGACCGTGTTACGAACTATAATTTATAAAATGGAGCCCTACTCTCTCACACCTCACCCCATCAATACACGGTGAGTCAGGTCAAAGAGATCAGTTTTACAAAAAATACCTGTAAAACGTTTTTGCAAAAATCTTTAATGGTTATAGAAGACTTGACTTGGCCCTATTTATTGATTTTTTTAATTCTCTTAATGCTCAATTTGATGTTTATTAGTAAACTCAACTCAATTGCGTGATAAATACTGTACAATAATTATATACTACCTCTGCCTTAAAATAATTGTCGCTTTAGCAAAAAAAAATTGTCCCAAAATAATTATCGTTATATGATTTTAATAAACATTTGTCCATATTTTGTCAAAATCGCTCTTACTTATTACTCTTATTAAAGAGGGTTGATAAAAAGAAAAAGTATTCCTACAACTTACCTACAATAGTTAAACTTAAATAAGAATTTTTTTGAAAGGTTTCTTAATCTGTGTGCAAATTACTAAAACGACAATTATTTTAGGACAGAGGTAGTAACAAATAGCGAAGGAGAATTTTGTAAATCTAACAAAAAGAGAGTACTATTTTGATATTGTGAAATGGAAGTTCATAAAAAATACAACAAGTGGAACTACACTACTCAGTCCCTAGTCCCTCCATCTCATAAAAAAAAATTTTCAAAAGAGTTGTTTAACTTAAACCATAAATTAAGAAAAAATAATTTATTTTATTATAAAAATTAGTGTGTATTATATTTTCTAAAGATGTCCATCGGATGGTGTGATTCATCAATTATAATTAACAAGCAATCTAAGAATAAAATAATAAAAGTTCACATTGGAAACTAGAAAAATAAAATAATAAAAGTTCACAAAAGTACAACTCCTTCCGTCCTAAATAAGTATTTATTTTCAGATTTTCACTAAAATTAAGGAAATTAATTTATGATGCATTGTTAAAGCAAATGTGCATTAATGTGTGTGCGTGTGTATATATATATATATATATATATATATATATATATATATATACTCCCTCCGTTTTAAAAACATTGACGTTTTAGAGTTATGCACACATATTAAGAAATTTTATAAGTTGACAAATATACCCTTATTAAATATCTTTAATTTTTGTGCTAGGAGTAGTTGAAAAGATAAATTAGAAGGAGATAGCCATTGGGAGAAGATAAAATATTTAATGAAGAGATGATCAATTATTGGAACTTGTGAGAAGATAAGGGTAAATTAGGCAAAACATGCATTGGAAACCTAAAGCGACAATCTTTTTGAAACAAATTTTTAGAGCTAAAACGACAAATATTTTGAAACTGAGGGAGTATATAACATTATAAATTACACACAAATAAATACTCTATCCGTCTCTAAATTATTGTCTTGTTTGAATCGACACACAAATTAAGAAAAAATATTTGATTTAATTATTAATATTAATATAATATATAATTTCCTTTAATATACATCTGTATATGACACATACTTAAAATAATTAAAAAAATAAATATAAAATAATAAAAATAATATCATAAAAAACAACAGTCCAAAGAACACAATTATTTAGGAAGGATCAAAAAAGTAAAGCATGACACTAATTTAGGGAAAGAGGAGTATTTATTGAGGGACAAGAAATTTATTAAAAATTGAGGCTCATTTAATGACGGAATGACTACTATTACTCTTTGAAAAAATCTAAAATCTAAAATTTCTACACAAATTAAAAAAAATCAAATAGTACTATAGTACTCCCTTTTAGGGCGAAGGTGGTTCAGTTTGAGCTAAAATCGCAACTGAATCACCCACTAACGGTTTTACATATTTTAAATCGAACCAAACAGCCACAAACTTTAAAATGAACCGATTAGTTTGGTTCGATTCTGCGGTTTAATTATTTAAATATTCAAAAAAATACTTTTAACACAAACTAAATAATTAAAAATTAAAAAAATTAATTTTAAAATTACAATAATTCAATCAAAATGTAGGCAAACAACAAAAATTTTCTTATTAAATTCAATTACAAAATAATATATATATAAAATAAAATTTAAATGGTGGTGGTTTGATTCGATTCGGTTTGGCACCAAAAATCGCAAACCGAACCTAATCGAACTGCTCGATTTATAAAATTTTCAAACCTAAATCGAACTGTCCTAATCCAAAACTAAAACGAACTGGCCAATTTGGTTCAACGGTTTGGACTTACACCCCTACTCCCTTTGTTCCAAAATTATCGTTCTAATCGATCGTTTTTGTCAAACATAATGTTTTTTAAATGTAAATTTGATATGCATTTTTAAAATTTTTAAAATTATAAAATATGTGATTTACAGAATATTTAAAGTACTACAAATTACATATTATATAATTTTTTTTAAAATAAAAAAATATTAATTAAAAAATATATATGTGTTAAAATTGTACTTGAAAAATATTTTGATAAAGTTAAAGTAACGAGAATTTAGAAAAGGAAGGAGTGTTTGTTTTGGGCGGTAGGATCGTAGAGTAGAGCTTATGGAATTGCACAGACATGGGACCACGTCCACGTCCTAGGGAGAGTAATGTAACAGTAGAGATGGATGTAGCTCCTGTCCTGTCCTGGAGTAATTAGCTCCAAACTAAAAGGGAAGTTGAAAAATTGTTTGAAATTTGTAAAAACGTAAGAGCAACTACAGTCGGCTCTTGGGTACACATTTTAAAACATAATTTAGAGATTTTTAATCTCAATTATACCTGATGTGCATATTCTAGACCTATTAAATTGTATGAGCCTCACTTTAATAAATGGGCCTGAAATAAATAGGGGCCCGACCCTTATGAGTATATATAGTCACCTCCTCTCTCAGTCCAAGGTACGTCTCACTTGGCTTAGCAAATATGTTCTATTTTTCATATAGCCTTGAGACCGACGAACACGCCGGAGGGTTTTGGCGGGGAGTCCTCCCTGCCACTCTCACGGTGTTTTTTTTGCAGATAAACGTATACCAGATATCCTACATCCGCAACGGTTCGGCACCCCCGGTGTCCCTGATTTTTTCGACATCATCAGTTGGTTCCGTTACGGGAAAAAATTTCTATTTTTTTTGCCTTTGATCAAGATACTGTCTGCCCACCAAAATGGGTCCATTGCCACCCATTCTCTGCAAGCATGGCTACCAGTTTGGATTTTTTAATTGACTTTTCCTAGTTTTCCTACGCTAGGACCCGCCATTATCAAACACTTGGCAGCTGGCTTCATTGGGTTTGCCTTTGTCAATCACTTGACCCGTGCGTGGTTGCAATGGTTGCTTCCTTTGAAATCATATGACCAAATTCGCTCAAAGCTCACTGGAAGAGTGAATGGGCTACACAAATAATTTGAGGAAAATCGGAACATTGAACTGGGCGAAGATGAAGAAAGTATAAAAAACAATTGTTGGAGCTAGCAGTAAGCTGCCGGCACTGCTCGAAAAATGCCACGTCCATAGAAAAATCGAGAAGACAACAGCTTTGCCCTCAGCCTTTCTTCTTGGCAGGCTCTTGTTTGAAGCAAATCTATTCACAATAAACAGATGATTTTCATCACTTGCATATATGGGTTCATGGTCTCTTTGAATCCTTGTGTGCAATTGGTGAATGGGACAGCAAATTAGCCTCCACGCTCGGGTGCACAAAGAATTAGGTATCAAATGAGAGGGCTAGGTACCCAACATCTGCCGCATGAATTGGGCAAGGGAGACAGACACAAACAACGGGGTTGAAGGCCGCTGCCGTCTCACCCCACGCACGCCGCCACAACTTTCACAGGAGGATAAACAGATCTAACGTACCGGCCACCCATTGGAGAAACGGACCTGACACTAAATCCTTGGATCCATGAATATTGGCCTTGGGTTCTAGCGGATCTGGAAGATAAGAAGAGGGGAGAACAAGCAGATTGCCCGTCGTTGTCGAAGAGGATAACCGGAGGCGGTGAACGGAGAGGGTTGTCAATGCGGAACCGTTTCCGTATAGAATGCTCCACTGTGCTCAGTAATACGCACGTCCCCACTAACCACGGTTACAAAATCACCCCTTTAATGATGTAGCAGTTATAAACGGACCACCTCCATTACTCAGCAATCACAATTTGGTTACAACTTGGTCCCTCTAAATGCAGAATAGTTACAACATGGCCCATTAGTGCTGAAGGGTTACAATTTGGTCCCTTAACTGCTGGGCAGTTACAATGTGATCCATTCATTGCTGAAGAAGTTACAGCTTGGCCCTTTAGTGAAGAACAGTTGCCAATGGCCCCCTCCACTATCGGTTAAGCTCCGTTAAGTAACGGTCAAAACAAACGAACCTCACCGCTCGAGTGTTACTCGCGCCGAGTAAATTTTATCCTCCTCGCTAGAGCATAGCTCGCGGCTGAGTAAATTACATCCTTCCCGCTTGAGTGGAAGTCGCGGCTGAGTAGATTACATCCTCCCCGCTTGAGTGGAACTCGCGGCTGAGTAGATTACATCCTCCCCGCTTGAGTGGAACTCGCGGCTGAGTAGATTACATCCTCCCTACTTGAGTGGAATTCGTGGCTGATTCTCGATTACATCCTCCCCACTTGAGTGGAACTCGCGGCTGAGTAGATTACATCTTCTCCGCTTGAGTGGAACTCGCGGTTGAGTAGATTACATCCTCCTCGCTTGAGTGAAACTCGCGGCTGAGTAGATTACATCCTCCTCGGTCGAGGGGAACTCACGGCTGAGTAGATTATACCCTCCTCGCTCGAGTGGAACTCGCAGGTCGAGGTTAAAAACGAACCTCGTAAGTCGAGGTCCCTCCTAGGTCGAGCTGGTTCCTTAATTAACGTTTGAGGTCATGTTTTGCTCGAGTAACGAGCACATGACTTTGTTAATTTCAAGAATTATTGTTATGCTCCCAGGTCGAGTTGATTCCTTAATTAATGTTTGAGGTCATGTGTTGCTCGAGTAATGAGCACATGACTTAGTTAATTTCAAGGATTATTGTTATGCTCCCAGGTCGAGTTGATTCCTTAATTAATGTTTGAGGTCATGTGTTGCTCGAGTAACGAGCACATGACTTAGTTAATTTCAAGGGTTATTATTATGCTCGTCAATCGAGTGGATGCATCTTGGCAGGTCCGAGATGAACACGAGCAAATAGTACTCCTCACCCTCGAGGTGAATCTCGAGGAATAAGGAGTGGGGGGCTTCTGATGTGCATATTCTGGACCTGCTAAATTGTATGGGCCTCACTCCAATAAATGAGCCTGAAATAAATAGGGGCCCGGCCCTTACGAGTATATATAGACACCTTCTCTCTCAGTCCAAGGTACGTCTCACTTGGCTTAGCAAATATGTTCTGCTTTTGATCATATAGCCTTGAGACTGACGAACACGCCGGAGGGTTTTGGCGGGGAATCCTCCCCGCCCCTCTCACGGTGTCTTTTTTGCAGATAAACATATACCAGATATCCTACATCCGCAACGGTTCAGCACCCCCGGTGTCCCTGATTTTTTCGGCATCATCAATACCTATAATGACACCCATTATCAATTTTCTATCTTTAAAATAAGTTAAATCACTCTCTTAATATAAGGAGTGGTTTAGAAGGAATAGTAATTGCAAATCTCAAAATTATTGTTTTTCTTTCTTTTTTTATCTATCCCAAAATAATTATTTTGTTTGAAAATTTTCTTTTTGGTACATCACTTTTATCATTTTACCCTTATTTTTTCTTCATATTTTAATTATAGGCCACATACACATAAGCATTAAAGAAAATTACACAATATACCAATATTAATAATCAAGTCAATTATTTTTTTTAATTTGTATTTGATTAAACAAGACAATAATTTAGAGATGGATGAAATATTTTTTATAGAATATATATATATTTAAAATATAAAATATTTTATTTTAATTGTGTTTGAAAAATAGAAATAAAAAAGAGGAAAAATAAAATGATAGTTATGTTTGTTAGTTGAGATGATAGATATTTAATTTTTAGAGGGTTATATAGAGAGTGCTTATTAGTTTAAATTTATTTTTAAAGTATTAAAAAAATAAAATTAAAAAATATTTAAAATATGGTATTGAGATTTATCATTATGGATGCTCTAATTGAATGAATGAGATAAGATGAGATGAGATGAGATAGTAAATGGGAGAATGAGCTGGCAGAGGAATTGAAGTGAATGAATAGATGGATGCGGATGCGGAGTCAGCCAGGGGCACTGTAACGGGAACCGACGTCAGACGCCTACCCTCTTGAGACCGTACAATAAATAGTAAATTTAAACCATCCAAATTGGAACATTTAAAAACTGATTGTGCGTATGCAGCTTATTTTTTAACTTAGTATTTCAATGTTGCGGTAGAAAAAGTTACATTTTCAAAATGCAGCTGTATTTTAAAACGCTGAAATTCTTAGCTTTTTCCCAAAACTCAAATTTTAAAACGTAATAGGGAATAAAAAGTTGTGTTTTGACATAATATCCTAAACGCATTTGTAAAGAAAAAAGTCGCGTTTTAAATAATCTGCGTTTTAGAAATGTTGCATTTTCAAAACACTGCGTTTTGAAAACGCTACACCAAACGGACTGTTAATGAGATTTAGGTTTATGTTAAGTAAATCAATTTGGATGAAAAGTACAATTTCATTGACCAGTCGGTTCTCCGTTCTCAGCTTCTTGATTTAATTAAATCTTATCAAATACCCATTCTACAGTGTTTTTTATGTCAGCCTTAAGTGAGTTTCATGACTCATGCCGGCAGTAATCACTTAGATCTCGAAGTGACCGAGTTCTCCAGACAAGGTTCCTAGAGGGAGTCTCCAGTGGAGGTTCCTAGAGGGAGTCTTCAGTGGAGGTCCTTAGTCGACATCTTCGGCTACAGCCAGACCTCAACCTAGTTCATCCATATCCTCGTCAACGACGAAAATCACCTCGATAGCGAGCACTCACCTTCCTCAACTAGTCAAATTATCCACATCAAACATTGAATGTTTATTTAATGTCAGCATTAAACCTGGAATAGGCAAAGTGTTCCCATTGGAGCAGAATATTTCTTCGGAGTGAAGCTACGGCGTCATTTATGAGATTTCCTTCTTCCCAAAAAGAAAACTTCTATTTATCTACTTTAACGTGACAGAAGATTTGCCTCATTGATGAGTAGTTCATTTCTAAGTATTCAAGTGGCCAAATTCATATTATTTACACTCCACCTTCAACTATAAATAACAGGTATCACTTTTATTTATGGCTAAGCCACATCTATTCCTAAAAATATACCGTTGCACTGTCTGTTTGCCATTGAACACTTGCATTCAATACACTCTCACGTACTATACTTTGAATGATCATTAAAAGGTAGTTTGCATCAAACACAAACTACCTTCTTTGCATTTATTTTGGTACTGACTCTTACACCTGAGGGTAATAATTGGGTAAAACCCCCGACACCTGACGAAGTATTCCTTGTTTCTAGTTGAAGTCGAGGCAATCCATAACAAGCCTTCTGAGAGCCGAGACATTCTACCTGTAAACTAACTATACACGGGAATTGACGCGGTCACTAGTATTTATTTTAGCGTGATAATAAATGATAAAAAATAAAAAAAATAATAAGAAACATACAAAAAATTCATTAAAATTATATTTTGTGTTGTTGTACTCTTGGTGAGAGTACAGCATTTTATTGGTAAATTCTGTTGAATTTTTTTATTGGTGTAGTTATGAAATTAAATAATTAGAGATTAAAAGGTGAAAAAATATTTTAAGGCTTTGGAATATCATATGACATGCTTACGTACATAAGATGCATCACGATCAATCGCAGCACGCTATAATAATGACAAAGTGAACTTGACTCTTTAAGTCATTTTTGTATTATAATATGTAGACCCGGTTCTAGGCAAGTGCAAAGTGATACACTGAACAGGGCCCCAAAATTTGAAGAGCCCAATTCTTATATATGTATTATATATAGGCTTTTTATCAACTTTTTTATGGATAAAACAAACATTAGTTCACTTGATAGAGTGGTGGCTTGATGTGGGTAAGTATTTTCAACCATCATTAGATTATTGGTTTGAATCCTACAAACTGACCTTTGATATTAAATAATACAATAATATTTTTTTTTCAAGATTTGTACTATAATTATTAAAATTCTATTTTATTTGACATGAAGGTACGGAGATCAATTACTGGCATTTCCATAAAAATATGTATTTGTTATTTTCGCACAAAACATCAATCATTACAACATCAAATGAAGACTTATATATACAAACATATATACGTATATATATATATATATACATATATATATATATATGTAAAATCTTTCTCTTATATTTTGTGTCCCAAATTTGAAGGAGCCTAATTTCATGGAAATTTGTAGCCTAGCTTTATTTTTTATTTTATTTTTTGAAAAAAATCAATTATGAAGACCTAATTGAATATTTTGCTTCAAGAAATTTGAAATGATGATACTTTTCAAAGAAAAGTCCGATATTAGTTTGGAGTTTTAGGGATTTTGGTACTTCATTTCTAGGAAAATAATTTTAATATGATAATATTATAAAATATGTAACTTATCTTTAATTTTTGATAATTGTCTTTTATCAATTCTAGGGTCTAAATTTAAATCTAGTACAGGGCTCCCAAAATGTCAGGACCAGCCCTAATAATATGCCATTGTCGATCATTATGTATTACATAAACATGTTACACAATATTCTAAAGCAATAGAATTTTTTCTCGTGAAGACGCAAATAGTTTAGAGCCATGCTAAATGCCACCCCCCAACATATACTAAATCACACCCCCATGGAAAGTTACACCATTACCCCTTAAAACCTCCATCCTCCATCCTCCATCCTCCAGCCCCCTCCATCCTCCATCCTCCACACCACCCCTTCCCACCCTCCACCCACACACACCCCCCTTTCCTCCATCCTCCATCCTCAGCCCCCTCATCCCCCATCCTCCACACACACCCCTTTCCTCCCCTCCAACACACCCCCCCCCTTTTCCCCTCCGCAGCCGCCCCTTTCCTCCCCCAAAACAGCCCCCCTTCCCCTTCCCCAAAGACACCGCCCTTTCACCCCATTTAAACCGATTCCCCCCCCTTTCACCCACATTTCACTTAAAAAAAAATCATTTCATACATTAAAAACACACCAAAAATAATCCAAAATTCCTACCTTTCATTCATATCAAATTTTAAAAAATGGATCCAAATCAAGGTTAGTTTATGTTAAATTTATGTTTTGTTTTAGTTTAATTTATGTTAAATTTATTAACTTGTGCTTAGTTTAATTTATGCAAATTTATATATGTTAAATTTATGTTAAATTTATGTTTAGTTTAATTTATGTTAAATTTATGTTTAGTTTAATTTATGTTAAATTTATGTTTAGTTTAATTTATGTTTAGTTTAGTTTAATTTATGTTTAGTTTAGTTTATGTTAAATTTATATATGTTAAATTTATGTTTAGTTTAATTTATGTTAAATTTATGTTTAGTTTAATTTATGAAAAATTTTATGTTAAATTTATGTTTAGTTTAATTTATGTTTAGTTTAATTTATGTTAAATTTATGTTTAGTTTAATTTATGTTAAATTTATGTTTTGTGCTTAGTTTAATTTATGCAAATTTATATATGTTAATTTAGTTTAAAGTTAGTTTAAACTTATAATTATATTTTTTAATAAACTTATAATGATTTTTGTTTTAAAAAAATTCCTACCTTTTATTCATACCAAATATAAAAAATGGATCCAAATCATGTTAGTTTATGTTAAATTTATGTTTTGTTTTAGTTTAAATTAATTTAATTTTACTGTGATGTTTTACATAATTAAGTGTAACTATATATTATTTTATAAAATTTAATTTAATTTTTTAAATTATTAATATATAATTTCATATAATTTAATTGTAATTTATAATTTATATAATATAAAATTGTTTAATATATATATATAATTGTCAAATGATGTAATTTTAGCTTATAATTTTAATTTTGAAATTAATATTATTGTTGATTTAATTAGTAATATATTTATAAACTTGAATTTGCACAAATTAATATATAATTTTACAAAATTTAATTTAAGTTTATAAATTATTAATATATAATTTAATTATAATTTACAAAGCATCATAATTAAAAATCGTTTATTAAATATATATAATTTCAAATGATGTAATTTTATCTTATAATTTTAATTTTGAAATTAATAATATTGTTGATTTAATTAGTAATATATTTATAAACTTGAATTTGCACAAATTAATATATAATTTTACATAATTTAATTTAAGTTTATAAATTATTAATATATAATTTAATATAATTTAATTATAATTTACAAAGCATCATAATTAAAAATCGTTTATTAAATATATATAATTTCAAATGATGTAATTTTATCTTATAATTTTAATTTTGAAATTAATAATATTGTTGATTTAATTAGTAATATATTTATAAACTTAAATTTGCACAAATTAATATTTAATTTTAGTGTAATATATAATTGTACATAGTTTAATTTTAGTTTATAAATTATTAATATTTATATATTTGTTTATTTGATAGCAATAAGATTATATAATTTAATTGTAATTTATCAATGTAATTATATGCAATAAAAATATAATTTCATATTTATAAATTAATTAATTTTAGTGTATAATCTTAGTTTTGAAATTAATCTAATTTTTGATTTAATTAGTAATAAGATTATTAAATAGTATTTGCATAAATTACATGTATTTATGGATATTTTAATATAATTATTATATATTAATTACACAATTTAAAAATTTATTAGCATAAATAATTAAATATTACGTTAATATTTTTAATTTTAATGTATAATTTCATATAAATTAATTTAATTTTATGTGATGTTTTACATAATTAAGTGTAACTACGTAAATTAAAATAAAATTTATTAAGTTAATGTTATGTTCTTTAAAATATACATTTTATAAATATATACTTATTGAAATTAAATTATGTTAATTTGGCTAATATTTTTTAATTATTTGTCAGACATCAAATGAAGGAGCAGAAGACATATTTTTAGATCCGGATCAAAGCAAGGTTTTTACAACAGACCTATTATTTGCAACTCGAGAATTGGGTAATGAATGGCTTATGGATGCTGCTCATGCTGCAAATAACTATTTAATCATTAGGCGAACAAAAATATTATCGGGTGACCGAATTGGTGTATGTTATGGTTGTGAGAGGAGCGGTAAGTACAAATATACTGGCATTCTTGACGTGGAGGATAGAAACCTACGAGGGTCGAAGAAAATAAATTGTCCTTTCGCCATCAAACTTGTGCAACAACGATCGGGTTTTTGGAAAGTTAATGTGGGCGATAAGTGTAGACACAACCACCCGTTAACCGAGTGCCGTCGTGGCATAGATCAAGATCGGGCTCCAAAGAGGATATTCTTGTTGGTTCATTAACTGCCGACCATATTAAGCCAAAGAACATTCTAAAGCACCTTAAATCCAAAGATCCCGAGAATGTTACCAACATACGCCAAATACAGAATATGGTACAGAAGTGGCGTAGGAAACTTATGGGCGAATCGACTCCAATGCAATTTTTCTTCAGGAAAATTGAAGAACATGGATACTTTGAGTGGCATTCAAACGATGATCAGAATCAAGTTATAGAGAATCTCTTAATTGTACACCCAAAGTCCCTTGATTTGTTGCGCAGATTTCCACACGTTCTAATAATGGACGCAACATACAAAACCAACAAGTATGATATGCCTTTGTTGGAGATTATTGGAGTGACTCCAACAGCAAAAATTTCACGTCGCATTTGGATTTCTTAAGGATGAGAAATCGAATACCTTCAAGTGGGCATTACAAGCACTTTCGGTGATGTGCGAAGGTCTTGGCATTGCTCCAACAGTTATTGTCACGACAGGAATTGGCCTTAATGAAAGCCGTGGAGAAGTTCTTTCCCAATGTCAAACTTTTTGTCGTGACATATCGCCAAGAACGTGGAAAAGTTCTTAGTTCAATTAGTCAAGCATAAGAACTATTCTAACGCATTTATGTGGAGATGGTCAAACTTAGTAGATGCCAAAACCGAGATGGAGTACATGCAACATGTGATGTGGTTGGAGGAAACATGGGGCACCCGATCGGCCTTAATTAGATATTTGAAGATGCAGTGGTTGGATCCATACAAAGAGAATTTTGTAACGGCATGGACCAAAAATTATTTACATTTCGGCAATACTACAACAAACAGTATTACTTGTATTTTTTTTTTCAAACAAGTATTACTTTTACAAAGCATCGTTGTGTAATTTAAATACTTATAAATTTTGTTTACTAAGAATTATAGATATTTTACAGGTGGAAAGCACTCATTCGCAACTAAAGAGGTGGTTAGGCACGGCTAGTATGGGTTTCGATACTCTATTCCCGCACATTCACTGTTGTTGAGCTGCAGATTAATGAGATCAAGTCCACACTTGAGCATGATATAACAATGCATCAAATCACCAGGAATTATCCGTGCTTCGCCTCGAAATGCAATGTATCTCACGCCGCACTTAAAAAGCCGCACACGAGTGGCATCGGTTCACCGAGGAGTATGAGAAACCAAAAATTATATTAGACGAAGATTCTTGTGGTTGTGTGCTCCGACTTTCAAGCGGTCTACCATGTCTCCATGAGATGCGTCAAGTGGATCAAAGTGAAGGTGTCATTGATCCCGTCGATATTCATCCTTTTGGAGGACTCTACAAATTGAGGGAGAATATACGGCGTCTACGACAAGACAAACTCCTTCAGATATAATGAATAGTATTTTTGATGAGGCGGATCAGTTGGATGACACGAGTAAGTTGGTATATGCGAGCAGGTTTTATCAACTGCTGCATTGCCAGACTTATCAACAAGGGGCTCCACAAGCTGTGCCACATAAAGGCCGACCGAGGGGGAACTCGACTAAGAGGGAACTATCTGACTGGGAGCACACTGAAAGGAAATACTCAAGAACTCCAGATACTGATCCAATGTCTACGTCGAAACCAGATTCCGGTCGAGGTCGAGGTCGAGGTCGAGGTCGAAGTCGAAGTCGAAGTCAAAGTCGAGGTCGGCGATCGATGAGTACCACGTCACCAGCATTTCCATTTGCAAATGCGATCCCAGCATTCATTGTGGATTG
Organism: Platycodon grandiflorus; assembly: GCA_016624345.1. Lineage (NCBI taxonomy): Eukaryota > Viridiplantae > Streptophyta > Magnoliopsida > Asterales > Campanulaceae > Platycodon > Platycodon grandiflorus. The sequence goes on from CM028362.1 coordinate 8,523,814, forward strand.
CATAAAAGATTATAAGGACGTGGTGAGTGATGGAAACTGCGGCTTTCGAGTTATTGCGGAGTTTGAGTATGGCAGCCAACGATATTGGCAACGTGTGAGGTATGATTTGATCAAGGAGCTGACTGATCACCACGAGTTTTATGATCACGCTTTAAATCCTGATGTTCGAGTGGGTGCCTTGCATATCTGTACACACTTCGATGGACCGTGCGGTGAGGAACATTGGTTAAGTTTGGGTGACCTTGGATACGTTGTAGCAACAAGGTATCAGAAGATTGTACAGTGTTTCTCAATAAGTCAATTTTGCTCCACGTTCTTGCCATTACGGTCCACTCTCGCAGGGTACCAACCCCCATCTGAGTATATTAACTTTGGGTTAGTATACGGCGCTACTCACTTCATTAAGCTTCAGTTGCCTGACGATTGTCCGATGCCTAAGGTGTATACAGGTTGGGAGTTAGTTTGTGATCCCAACATTCGACATTGGGAAAATCTTTGGATGGATCGTAAACATTCTTTCGCTGTAAAGTGGGCAGATATGATGAAACCACCACGCCCTATGTAAAAAGACCTATTCTTGTTTGAATATTAGCTTATCTTATGTGTATCATGATTTTTTCCTTTTTATGCTAACGTTGTCTATAAACATATCGCATTTTTTAAACAAAAAAATGATATCTTAAATAAGTTCATCAAGTCGATAAAATACTATGAAATAAGTCCAAAATAATACATTAACGAAAATTAAACTAAAATAGTACATAAACTTAAACAAACCGCAAATAGTACATTAACTAAAAATAAACTAAATAAACAACATAATACAACTAAAGATAATCCGAAAGTGCTCGCAAATCTCGTCAACGGTGATGCCACCTCCTCCGTGTCGTATTGTCCTTTTCTCCATTGGTCGAGGTATTTTACACGAGCACCTACGTACTGTAGTTGCTGTAGTAAGAAAAGGAGAAAATATGACATTTCTTAAACACATAAACTTAAATCAACAATTTTAAGCCTAGATGAAATAGATCAAGAATTAAATATAGATGAAATATTACTCACATCAGCGTCAGACATCTGAGTAAGTTCAAGTTCATGAGGGGCTTCATCGTTAAAATCAGCATCAATCGGATCCACCTTTAGATGAGATCGTGGTGCAAACCACTCTAAATACCCGGTGCGGCGTCGGTTGGGTATCGGACTCTTGTTGTATTATACGCGGCGTGCCAAGACGTACATACGCCACGGTCCCAAAGTATCCTCATCTTGTCGTGATCACATACATACTTGAGGGGCTTTGGACCCCTGTGCACTTTTTTGGGGATGAATGGCTCGGGCGGAATTACTTGAACGTAACCAAACTGGCGCAAACACCGTACAGGCATGTATGGCTCTGTAATGGTCCTACAATGAATGATGCCATTCCACAGACTAATCGGGACATCTTCATTCGGTTTAATCCCAAATGGAGTCCATTGCACCTGTTATAATATTAAATAGTCATATATATTTTCCACACTGATACTTCAAAAAAATTTAAGTTACAAGACGAACTCAAGAATATTATAGTTTACAAATATATAACTTACCTCTTGCGAGGTGTACTTATCGAGCCGTCGCTGTCGCTCCACGTAGGGTCCAATCTTCGGCCGGCCTTGTAGACCCAACGAGCTGCATAAGGCGCTTCACCGCTCCAATTAGTTTGTCTAGTTGGTCGAAAGGTGGGAAGTACTCGTATATCCAAGCCTAACAATTGCACACGATATATAACCAGAAATACTATAATGAAAATTAAAAAACTTATAACATAAAAAAAAAATTCAACGTACCTGTAGCAGTGTCAGACATCCTCCAATCGAGCGGTTTCCCCGTGATGCCACACCCATCTGTCGATATAGATAGGCAAGTGCCGCTGTACCCCGCGTATGATGACACCTCCTCACCGGTTCTAAAAACCGGAAAATGAACACTAAGCGGCGACTTGTGTTTTCCATAAACAAAGTGGCACCCAACAACCACATCATATAACCGTCGCTTTCTACGGGGACTTGTCCCATGAGAACCTGTACGCGTATGAAGCGTGTTGAATCTAATTGTGCTGCATCTCCACTCTTGATCAACCTCTGCAGCAGTCATACCCAATAACCACCCTAACTGGGTCTTGACACGTGGAATTGTGCTGCTGGTGATGACTGGTTTCCCTTCTACAGGTACCCTTAATAGATACCAGACATCGTGAAGAGTGATCGTCAATTCCCCAAAAGGCATATGGAAACTATTAGTTTCTGGGTGCCATCTCTCAATAAAGGCCGAGATCAACGGCATGTTCAACTCAGAATACATACAACCTCGCAAGTGCATAAAACCCGATGTCCGCACCGGCTCCTAGGTTGTTGATCAAGAATATCCCACGTAATCACCCGATCGGCACCGGTCATTCCTTTTAAGGGTCCACGTTCCTATTGAAAAAAACATAATTCATATTAGCATAAACAATTAATATTATTTTTATTAAGAATGAAAATAAATAAATAAATAAATATTACCGTGCCATTCCATATCGCATGTGCAATGTGACCACGAAAGCCAACCAAAATCTACGATGGTGGGCCCACCTTCAGTGGATATGTCAACTTCCAATAATCATCACGTTGACCCCGTCCTCTACCTCGAGAACCCACTCGTCGGGGGACCTCCTCTGTCGCGTCGGACCTCTACGTGGAACAATCTCTTCCTCCTCTACCTCCTCTTCCTCCTCCTCCTCCTCCTCCTCCTCCTCTTCCTCCTCCTCCTCAGTCTGCTCAGAACCCCCTTCTCCATGAAGCGACCTAAAAATATCTCCGCTCGCCGCATTGCCCTTTCCCGATCCCGAAATCATGACTCGACTATTGACTTGGGACGAGTCAGGAGTAGACTCAAAGTACCGCGACCTGTCCGCCCGAATCCTAGCCTCGACCTCAAGAACTTCATCAACATTTGAAAAAAAAAGGGGGAACAGGAACGCTAGTAGGTGTGGGACCCTAATCGAAATGTGGTGAATAGCCGAGTGAATCAGAAGTTGACAAATCGTGTTCAACCCTCTGACTCCAATGCTGTTGCTGCTGTTCATGTTGTCGTTGCTGTGAGTGTTGTTGTCGCTGTTCAAGTTGTCTTTCAAACTCGAGCCGCATCCGAAACCGTTGTTTGTCTAGATCGCGCAGATGCAACGATACAACGGTTTTTAAGTCGGCCTGAATACTGTGACAAGTCTTCATCCCCATCACCTACAGGTCTCTTTCCGAGATTTCTATCAGTACCACGTTCACTCCCTGACATCTACATATCACCGTAAAAATATGATATTAACATACTACAAATGAAATTATAAATTAAAGTAATACACCTAATTATAACATAACACATATGAATTTAACTTATTAGTCGTAAATAAAATTTAATGAAATTAAGTGTTTAACAACAAATAATTGCAAAAACAAAGGAAGAGTTTAAACAAACTAAAAATAAATTATGCAAAACATAACAATAAATTAAATTAATTTTATGAAACTATAACCTAAAATTACAAATACTAACGAAATTTTAATTGTTTATGCTAATATTATTTAAAATTGTGTAATTAATATATAATAAGTCACTTTAAAGTATCACAAAATAAATTTAATTTGTGCAAATACTATTTAATAATCTTATTACAAATTATATCAACAATTATATTAATTTCAAAACTAAAATTAAATAATATGAAATTATATATTTATTGCATGATTTTAAAATATTTCATAAAATTATAAATTACAATTAAATTACATGAAATTATATATTAAAATATCACAATATAAATTTAATTTGTGCAAATTTTAGTTTAAAATCTTATTACTATTAAATAAAAAAATATTAAATTATAAACTAAAATGAAATAACATGAAATTATATATTAATAATTTATAGACTAAAATTAAATTATATAAATTTATATATTAAACTAAATTTAAATATTAATTTGTGCAAATTTTATTTATAATAATTAAATCAACAATAATATTAATTTCAAAACTAAAATTAGAAAATTAAATTAAATATATTGAAATTATATATTTATTAAATGATTTTAAATTTTAAATAAACTACAATTAAATTATATGAAATTATATATTAATAAGTTATAAAATAAAATTAAATTTATATACTTATATAATAAACTAAAATTAACTATTAATAATTATGTAAAATTATATATTAATAATTATATAAAATTACCAATTATTAATTATATAAAATTATCTATTAATAATTATTACCAAATTATATGATACTAATAATATAAAATTATTTATAAAAACATATTAATAATTATTTAAAATATATATTACTAATTATATAAAATTATATATTACTAATTATATAAAATTATATATTGATAATTATATAAAATTATATATTAATAATTATATAAAATTATACATTACTAATTATATAAAATTATATATTAATAATTGTATAAAATTACCTATTATTAATTATATAAAATTATCTATTAATAATTATTATCAAATTATATGATAATAATTATATAAAATTATTTATAAACATATATTAATAATTATTTAAAATATATATTACTAATTATATAAAATTATATATTACTAAATATATAAAATTATATATTAATAATTATATAAAATTACATATTATTAATTATATAAAATTATCTATTAATAATTATTACCAAATTATATGATAATAATTATATAAAATTAAATATACAAATATATTTATAATTATCTAAAATTAAATATTAATAATTATATAAAATATATATTAATAATTATATAAAATTTATATTACTAATTATATAAAATTATATATTGATAATTATATAAAATTATATATTGATAATTATATAAAATTATATCTTAATAATTATATAAAATTACCTATTATTAATTATTACCAAATTATCTATTAATAATTATTACCAAATTATATGATAATAATTATATAAAATTAAATATAAAAATATATTAATAATTATATAAAATTAAATATTAATAATTATATAAAATATATATTAATAATTATATAAAATTTTATATTACTAATTATATAAAATTATATATTGATAATTATATAAAATTATATTTTAATAATTATATAAAATAAACTGAAAAAAAGATAAATTGAAACCCCTAGGGGGGGGCGGTCTGAATGTATTAGACCCCCAGGGGGTGGCGGTGTTAATGTATTAGACCCCTGGGGGGCAGCGGTCTTAATGTATTAGACCCCTGGGGGGTGGCGGTGTTAATCTATTAAACCCCCGGGGTGGCGGTCCTGTCCATATTCCGTTAAAAACTTAACGGATTCGTTAAGTTTTTAACGGAATTTTGAATTTAAGGGCTAAATTAAAAATTTTTTTAACGAAATCGTCAAAAAGACCACCTAATTTTAATGCTAATATATATTAATAATTTTTTTCACAACTAATTATTTTTACATTTATAACAATTAATTTTTTCATTTATAACAATAAATATCAAATTATAATTCTAATAAATACAATAACTAACACAAAAATATATTAGATTAAAAATTTGTGCAAATTTAAGTTTATAAATATATTACTAATTAAATCAACAATATTATTAATTTCAAAATTAAAATTATAAGATAAAATTACATCATTTGAAATTATATATATTTAATAAACGATTTTTAATTATGATGCTTTGTAAATTATAATTAAATTATATATTAATAATTTATAAACTTAAATTAAATTTTGTAAAATTATATATTAATTTGTGCAAATTCAAGTTTATAAATATATTACTAATTAAATCAACAATAATATTAATTTCAAAATTAAAATTATAAGCTAAAATTACATCATTTGACAATTATATATATATATTAAACAATTTTATATTATATAAATTATAAATTACAATTAAATTATATGAAATTATATATTAATAATTTAAAAATTAAATTAAATTTTATAAAATAATATATAGTTACACTTAATTATGTAAAACATCACAGTAAAATTAAATTAATTTAAACTAAAACAAAACATAAATTTAACATAAACTAACATGATTTGGATCCATTTTTTATATTTGGTATGAATAAAAGGTAGGAATTTTTTTAAAACAAAAATCATTATAAGTTTATTAAAAATATAATTATAAGTTTAAACTAACTTTAAACTAAATTAACATATATAAATTTGCATAAATTAAACTAAGCACAAAACATAAATTTAACATAAATTAAACTAAACATAAATTTAACATAAATTAAACTAAACATAAATTAAACTAAACATAAATTTAACATAAAATTTTTCATAAATTAAACTAAACATAAATTAAACTAAACATAAATTTAACATATATAAATTTAACATAAACTAAACTAAACATAAATTAAACTAAACTAAACATAAATTAAACTAAACATAAATTTAACATAAATTAAACTAAACATAAATTTAACATAAATTAAACTAAACATAAATTTAACATAAATTTAACATATATAAATTTGCATAAATTAAACTAAGCACAAGTTAATAAATTTAACATAAATTAAACTAAAACAAAACATAAATTTAACATAAACTAACCTGATTTGGATCCATTTTTTAAAATTTGATATTAATGAAAGGTAGGAATTTTGGATTATTTTTGGTGTGTTTTTAATGTATGAAATGATTTTTTTTTTAAGTGAAATGTGGGTGAAAGGGGGAGGGAATCAGTTTAAATGGGGTGAAAAGGGGGGTGCGGTGTGCTGGGGAAGGGGAAGGGGGGCCTGTTTTGGGGGAGGGAAAGGGGGTGGCTGAACTGCTGGGGAGGGAAAGGGGGGCCGGGTGTGTTGGAGGGAGGAAAGGGGTGTGTGTGGAGGATGGGGGATGAGGGGGCCTGGAGGATGGAGAATGGAGGAAAGGGGGGCTGGGTGTGGGCTGGAGGGTGGGAAGGGGCCTGGAGGATGGAGGATGGAGGTTTTAGGGGTAAAGGTGTAACTTCCTTAGGGGGTGTGATTTAGTTAATTTTGGGGGTGGCATTTAGCAGGTTTGATAGTTGGGCCTGGAGGATGGAGAATGGAGGAAAGGGGGGCTGGGTGTGGGCTGGAGGGTGGGAAGGGGCCTGGAGGATGGAGGATGGAGGATGGAGGTTTTAGGGGTAAAGGTGTAACTTCCTTAGGGGGGGGTGTGATTTAGTTAATTTTGGGGGTGGCATTTAGCAGGTTTGATAGTTTAATTTGAGTATTTGCTGACAACATAAAATACAATGGTCCCCAATGCTCAAAGCAGACGTCAACCCCCTCTAAATGAGAACATGAAATCTGCTGGGTCATTTGAGTTTCTTTATGTTCCGCTTGTTTAATTAATGATCACTTTAATGCTTAGAGCCCGTTTGGTCAAGTATTTTAGCCAAAATACAGGAATAAAATATAACTTATTTGCAAAAAATGTGTTTAAATCTGCAGAAACGCGTGCGTTTTAAAAACTTGGAATTTTTTCCCAAAACGGGTTTAAAACGCTCTAAAAAAAAACTGCGTATTGAAGTGATATCCCAAACGTATTTATAAGGAAAGATCTCCGTTTTTAAAACACTGCGTTTTTTAAAACGCTGCATTTTTAAAATACTGTGTTTTGTAAACGCTGTACCAAACGAGCTCTTAGTGTAGGATTGTTCAGTATTTGATTTCATCTGAAAATAAAATTAAAATATCGATTATTCGAACTAAACAATCCGAAATTGAATTTGAATTTAGTTTTTGGTTTTGTTAAAAAAACCGAATTCTAATATGATTTTTTATTTGATTTTTTGTTTTATCTTTCAAACCGAAAACCGAATTAGAAAAACTCTAATAAAATTAAATATATTATTTTTAGTTATATAAATAATTATTAGCCCTTCTAATAAAATAATTATTAGATATATCATAATTATTAAAATAATTATTAGCCCTTCAAAGGAAGACAATTGCCAAAGAAGTCTAATCCAACCCAGAACACTACAAAGGGACAACTCAAACAAGTTTGGTGGATGTTTTGTGACAAAAAAGACCAAACAAATACTAACGTATGAAATCCAAAACTTCTTTCAAGTTCGTGTGATTAAGTATATGTAACCTTACATTTTTAGGGACATTATGTAATTTTATTAAAGTTTTAATCTTTGTTTTGAATGTTTTTTCAATGTTAAAATATTTAAATTTTAAATTTGATTGTAGTTCTAACATTTGTTTGGTGTAACCAAAAACCAAACCCAAAAATCAAATTCGAATTTAGTTTGGTTTCTTGATTTTTTATTTGGTTTGAGTGGGTTTTCAGTTTTAAGGTTGAAAGAACAAAAACCGTTCGATTTTAGTTTGGTTTCTTGATTTTTTATTTGGTTTGACTTTATTTTCAATTTTAAGGTTGAAAGAACAAAATCGAACCAAACAACCCGAAAACCGAACCGATAAACACCCCTAGCTAAGTGGGTGTCTTTTTAGTAGTAGAAGATTATCCTTAATTGATTTATTTTACAATTCTGACCCGCAAATGCAATACTATATGATATTTTGGCATAATTCATAAAAACTAAAAAAGAAGTCTCACCATGCAATGATAATGTCCACCACAAAAAGAACAACTTAGTTTGGTTTGGAAAACATGATTGTGTGTTCCCTTGGCATCTTCCAAACCATCTTTCTTGAGGAATCCAATTCTTTAAATGACATCTCCTGGGGTATAAAAAAATAAGTCATACCACGTGCAAAATGCTAATTACAAATTTCTACAATGATCAATTCAAGCTGCTAGTTAAGAGGTTTTCTATTTTTAGAAATATTTCTTTTTATATGTGACTCAGTAGTGTGGTGGGTGCAAAATGCTTGACGATTTTTACAATTTGTTTGTTAAGAGATCGATTATACTTTGTTCTTTTTATTCCTTATTTACAAATTAATAAAATCAATTGAAGATGTGACTTAATTTCCTTTTTGAAAAATTACTTTTTTAACATAACATTTTAAATACTTTTTGAACTTATGGTGTGAATAAATATGTCATGCTTCTTTAGGGTCTCTTTTCCTATTTTTGTTTGTCCAAAAGAAAGTAATCCATTATTTTGAAAAATTTTATGAACCAACTGACGGAAACTTTCAACCATAATGTGGCTTATTTATACCGGTTCGCAGACAACAACGGGTTGATGAAACAAAATTTCAGCCTCTTCTCCAGTGTTGACCCCACCAATATTTTTTTATTAATTTTATATTGATTTAAGTATGCAATTTATTATAATTTTTTTTTATAGTTTTGTATTGATTTTTTTTCGATAAAGCTTATGTTATTACATTAGTATTTTAAATTATTATTAAATATTTATGGATTAAAAATTTATTTTTTGAAAGCTAAAATTAAGAAATCAATAAATTATTTGGTGAACGTATTATATTTTTCTAAAAATTAATTAATTAATATTTAAAATAATATATTTACTAAATATATTACTTTCAAATGTATATTATAAAAAAGTGAGTCCATACTATAAAATTTATCTATAGTAAAGAATGAATTTACAAGGAAAAGATTATAAATTGTTGACAGTAAATAAACCTTTTGGAAATGCTCTTATTAGTTAGTAGAAAGGCATCATATACTTGGCATAATTAATCATATATTCATATTAGTGTCAAGTGTCAACAAGAAGGGACATTATCTAAAATTGAATTTAATGCATTTTGTGATAACTTATCATATAATTAGATATCACTGTTAACACGTACTCATTATTAATCTTTTAATCGCAATACTATATTGTATAAAATATGAAGCATTTAATGTAAATAAAATAAAATAAATTGTATTTAAAATTAGGAGTGTTAATATTAATTTCTAAACTTATAATGTAGAAATATTTAAAATATATAGTCACACAAAAAATTCAAATTCAGTTAGTAATTGGGAACTCTTAAATTTTAAAGAAAACTCGGCTTGAGAAAGGGGGAAAGGACAAAGAAAGAAGGCTGTCGTGAATTAAGGAAGAAAACAAATTGACAAATTAAAGGCGACCCATCAAAGCAGAAGAAAGCAAAAATGCTAACCGAAAAGGCAAAAGCAAAGAAAGGGGGCAAAAGGAAGAGTAAAGCAAAGGAACTTGGAAAATCAATTATTCCAAAAACAGAAACAAACAAAAAGGCCAAATCAAATAATGATACTTATGAAACTGAAAGCAGGCTTCTTTTTTTTTTTTTTTTGCATAATGTCTGTCAAACTACTACTGCATTTCCCTCACGCAAACTAAGGTGGAGAATTCACCGTACCAAGAAACTGTATAAATTCAAGGTGACACTTAATTTTTTTCACATTTACATTTATACTGGTGATGCTCTTACCACTAATTGTAAGTTGCTATACAGTATAATAATTGATATAGTACATTAAATAGTTGCAATCTATAATAACTTAAAACTAACGATAAATTAAAGAAAAAGTCAATTTTTACTACAAAATTTATTAATTCACTACGTTTATTAATGATCAAATATATTAATTATTATCATGACATAATTGTCCTTTACATACTTGTCTTGTTTGTTGATAAAGTACTTCTTTAATTAATTTTTTTGACTTTTCTTATCATCACAAATAAATTATGTCTATTTGTTAACACTAAAAAATTAAATATATCCATTATTTTTCATTTATTAATTTAAATCTTACGTGACTAGTTTCAACTTGGACTCCTTGACCAAAGTTTTTAACTAGTTTGAAACATAGGACTTACTATAGGAGTAACTTGTTTCAAAATAGTTTGGGGGATAACCTGTTCAGAGGAGAATCCAGAATTCTCGAAAATAGTTGCCTAAAAGAAAACAACGGCGCTAAATGACGCACCCAATTGTGCTAAGTGTCGTATCTTTTTAATGAATTTTTATAAAATATGAGGAAAGTGTCCTTGATTAGTATTATAGTATATAATTAAGATTAGAGTTAATATTAGAGTTTATATTAATGGTATTGACAAATAAATATATTGATATAATTTGGATAAATTTAACGGAGAATGTACTGTTTACTTATACAAACAAGCTTTTATTATTAAGTATAAATTAAGATTAGAGTTTATATTAATGTTAATGAGTATTTCACGGTATATATATTTTATTTTTTCATTTAATTAAGGATTTTTTTACGAAAAAAAGGAGCCGGCCTGGCCTTATAGGATATAGCCGGCCCGGCTATATTACAAAATGCCGGTCCGGCCATTTGTTATATAGCCGGCCCGACTATATCCCATAGTGCCGGCCCGGCTCTCTCCCAAATGTCAAATTTTTTTTTTTTTAAATAAAATTCTCTTGGCCCTATTTTTTTTTTTTTTGCTAAATTTTTTATGTTATATTATTTGTATTCAAAATACAAATAATGCCTGTTTAAAAATAAAAAAAATGGCAAAAAAAAAAATTACAAATGATACTATACACTTTAATTCAATACGTGTCTAAAATAAAATTATCTTGGCCCTATTCTTTTTTTTTGCTAAATTTTTATGTTATATTATTTGTATTCAAAATACAAATGATACTATACACTTTAATTCAATACGTTTCTGATTTTTTTTTTTTATGTTACATTATTGTTTACAGGATATTCACATCGTTTATGATGATACGGAATAGTTACTGATGTGTCTCATATTTTTGCGACTGATCACGTGTTTGATGTGTCTCATATTTTTACGACTGATCCCGTATTTTAAATGACAATAACAATTACAAATTAACAATATTTAATAAAAAAAAAACAAGGCCGGTCCTGCATTTTAAAAAAGAGCCGGCCCGGCTCTTTTTTAAAATGTCGGCCCGGCTATAAAAGAGGCAGAGATTAGTGTAATAGGATGAAGGGTATTTTAGTAAATGCAACATAAGTGGGTGCGATGCTTAGCACAATTGGGTGCGTCATTTAGCATCCCTCAAAGAAAATAGTATAACAGCAAATAATGTGATTTAATGAAATAAAATATTCAAAACTACGGAATAAAACTTTTAAATTTATTTACCTAGGCACCAATCTTAAAGCATGGACGGCTTCTTCAAAAAAAAAATGATATGGACAGCAAATTTATCAAACAATAAATCTTTCTTGATGGATCAATTTGATCCGGATTAACAAGGATACTTTTGTAATATTTAAGAAAAACATTCCACATTGACGATGCATTAACAAGAAACCAGGGGAATTACTAGTAATTGAAAATGAAGTTTTTAACGAAATGAGAGAAAATTAATTCTGTAGTGATGTTAGAAAGATGGCCAGCATGTGTGTCACGCGCAGCATAACAGCGATTAAAATCCATTCTTAAGGGTGGCCAGTAAGAATAGAATAGATGATGCTTTCACAAAGAGTGAGGTTTAAGGTTCGATTTTTTTCCACCGTCTCTTTAGAACTACCCCACCAAAAAAAAAAAACAGAGAGTGAAATCCGACCCCTTGGCCAAAGAGCGAATGCCCGCCAGATCAGGGTTTGCATCAGTAGTGCTGAACTTAAGCCTTAAAGGGAGCCAAATGAGAAGGCAACCATGCATATTAAATAAAATGAAAAAACAGAGGGCTTGAGTTGACTAATTAGTAGGATAAGTCAACAGAAAGATATAGACCAACTTGCATACGAAATGACTAGGGATTGATAAGTTGTAGCTAGCCTGATTATTGGAATAGTAGATTATTGCGAAATGGCCCATAACAAAAATACAAGGTGGGTTAATTTTTGGGTCGAGCCCTTTCTTTTTACTTACTTGTTCTATCTCACTTAACATCAATCAATTTGCTTGAAGTGTCTCTTCACTTTGGTTCAGAACTGACAAATTTAATTTGGAGGTCCTTCTCTACCTGATTAATTATCTCGACGGAACCCTGCCAAAGCAAGCCAACAAATTTCCTTAATTTTGGTTAATGTAATGTACTCCTATATGATCTAAAACCATGCAAGTTATGCTTTTGAGTAGTCAGACCTTGTTATCTCTACACTTGTCTTTTTTAATAGGTGTTTAGCATCGATTCCGTCATATGGAGATCTTAGACTTGAGTTTTAATGAATTTGTTGGGAGTGTTCCTTCTTCTCTGAAAGCATTATAGATCTTTGCCTGGAAATGAACTTAATAATGACTCTCTAACCGTGCAAGGTAATAGTTGAAAACTTGGACATGTAATTCTTTTTTGCGACACTATTTTGTATTACGTACTCGATCTTCCCATACAGATATAGCTTTACTCTTACCATAATCTTATGATGACAGAATACGCGAGTTTCTATTGCTATGGACATCATTTTCTTTTGATATTTTCCAGGTCGGTCTGTGCAAGTTGAGAAAACTTCAAGAACTAGATCTCAGTAGCAACATGTTTATGTTTGAGCAGTTTGACAATCTCTTTGACTGTTTGATATATCTCTCAACCAATTCATTGGAAGCCTTTCATCCACATTAATCACTAGCCTCACATCTCTGCAGCACATTGATCACATTTATAACCAGTTAGGTTTATTCTCCTTCAGCTCATTTGCGAATCATACCAAGCTTGTAATGGTTGAAATAATAAGCAATAACAACAAATTCGAGGTAGAAACGGAATTTTCAGATTGGATTCCCATTTTGATCAGTTGAAAGCCCTCGTGCTGTCAAACTGCAGTTTGAATAGAATCTTCGCTGTTGATGTTCCAAAGTTTCTACTGCACCAGTGCAACTTGTAGGCATGTGATCTCTGCCACAACAGCCTGGAAGGACTGGTCCTGAATTGGCTGCTTGAGAACAATATATAAACCTTGCTGGTTTCAATCTAAGGGATAGTTCTGTTAGTGGTGTGTTTCATCTGCCACCATATATATCGGAATACAGATGCTTGGCGAGTGGACATATCAGCTGGCAACATGTTGAACGGTCATATTGAAGCAGATATATAAAGGGCAGATGTTAACGTATTCAAATTATCTCAACTTATACGGGAATTGAATGATCTTTTTGGCCTTTCTCCCATTATCCGTGGGCAATATGGATATGTCCTTTAATAGCTTATCAGGAGAAATGCCAAAGCACAGAACATGTCAACAGATTACTGCTCTTTGGATGCTTTGCAACTATCGGATGTATAATAAGTTTCATGGCCAGATATTTCAAACCGACTTCACCTTCGATGATTCAACTTGTGTGCACTTGGAGAATAAGCTGTTCACAGTAGGAGAACTTCCAAAGGTCTTTGCCCAAGCCTTTGTGAGGTTGAGTATGCTGGATACCAGCAACAACTTATTTTATGGTGCAATCTCTAGCTGGATAAGCAACGTGACTATGTTGAATACTCTTGCCATGCTAGATAACCTCTTTGAAGGTCAGTTCCCCGGCCTCTGGACTTCTTCAACCATGCATATTTTAAGTTTCACGACATCGATCTCCCACAATATGCATACTGCAGGATCTTTACCTTCTTGCTCAAACCTGGAATAGTTGCATCACCTTCATTTGGAATCTAACAGATTCGCTGGATCAGTCCTGAGCTCTGATTTGTAATCTTTCGGATCTATTGACATTGGACATCAGTGGCAACAACTTGCCATGTCTGGCAGTACCCCAATTCCATAGGTAAACTCCTTAACTTGAGAGTTCTCATGTTGAGAGGAAACAATTTTAGTGGTTTGATTCCAAGACAATTGTGTTAACCGGCTAGCATTATGTTGATGGATCTCTCTAGCAACAATCTTTCGGGGGTCCATAACTCGCTGCTTACAAAAAATTTAAGTAACAAAACCTGGTTTGGCATGAAATCCAAGAGAAATGGTATGAAATCAACCTGGTTTCCTTCTTTGCAAGTCTTATTGCGACATGCCGACATACAGTGGCCTTCTTTGTGGGATTTACTTCCTTCTTGACTCTCTCCGTAAGCTGTTATTCTTATTGAACAAGTCGCTATTCTGGTAAATAGCTTGCTCAATTGTAAAATAAGCTGACATTTTTTTTTGCATCAGTGAAGATATTACTCGAATCACTTTTGACTATCGATGTTATTATTGTATTGGCAAAAGTTACTATCCCTTTTTAGTTTTTTACAAAAATTAAGGAAGCCGAGTTTCCAGCCATTTTAGTATTGTAGTACATATACCTAAATGTTCTTAGTGACCATACGAAAATTTCAGAAAAGGACACTCAATTCGGGGGAGTAATAGAAACATCACAAAGGTTATCAACTAGTGGTATTGCTGATAGAAAATAATGTTTACTTAGAGACCGTTTTGTATTTCAATTCTACGGTAGAAAAATCTACGTTCTCAAAACACAGCTGATTTAAAACGCTGTTAAGAAAAAAAAATTGCTTATTGAAGTGATATCCCAAACGCATTTATAAGAAAAAAACTGCGTTTTGTAAACGCTGCACCAAACTGGCTCTTATGGACTATCGAGATTGCTAATTTTCAAAAAGATAGTCAGATATCACCAAATTATTTCCATATAAGCACGATAACTAGAGAAAGAAAGTCTGAAGTGTGTTCATTGAACGAATAAATAAAAATAAAACCAAGGGGAAAGGGGTTAACGAAAAAGGATAATGAAGAAGAGTGAGAGTTAAAGGGATAAATCAGCCAAGTCAAAAGTTCTTGAAACAGCTTTGCACCAGGATTCCACCTTCTTCTTCCGCCATTCCTCACCTAACATAGGATGGAAAGTTGTATCTTTCTTCATCCTTTCCCCAGAAGAAAATATCTCATCTTCCGTCCAAACACCAACAGCTAACCCAGCTGCATAGGCTGCTCCAAGAGCTGTCGTCTCTATGTCAGCTGGCCTCACCACGGGGTTACCTAGCAAGTCTGCCTGCATATCGTAAGAAACAACATTTAGAAATGGTAATTAAACGCTGATGACTCAATTTCTAAGAGATTCAAAATGCAAAAGTCACATCTGAGATTAGAATATGAAAGCAGAGAAACGAACCTGTATTTGCATAAGGGTGTTATTGACGGTAGCACCCCCATCCACCCTAAGCAAGAACTCCCCTTTCTCATTTTTCACTTCACCTTTCTCTCCTGCATCCTTGTGCATTGAATCCAACACATCCTTCACCTGAAAACACATACTTTCAAGCACTGCCCTGGCAATATGAGACTTATTTGTAAACCTCGTAATCCCAATGCAAACTCCACGAGCATCATCACGCCACCACGGTGCAAAGAGTCCATTAAATGCCGGCACAAAATAAACTCCCCCGGAAGAATCAACCTGCAAAGCCAACTCCTCAATCTCACTTGCAGAACTAATTATCCCTAAACTGTCCCGGAGCCATTGAACAGCAGCTCCAGCTATAGCAATTGAGCCCTCTAGAGCATAGTTGGCTGGAGCTTCTTTCCCAAGCTTAAAAGCTAAAGTGCTCAATAGACCATGATTTGACTTAATAACCTCTTCACCTGTGTTAAGAAGTATGAAAGCCCCAGTCCCGTAAGTGCTTTTCGCCTCGCCTTTCCTGCAAGCTTGCCCCAGCATTGCAGCATGCTGATCACCAAGGCATCCAGAAATTGGTATTCCAGGAATCGGCCATCCCTTTGCTATTTTACCGATCACCTCAGAGTTACTGACGATTTTTGGTAGAATTTCAGGAGGAATTCCTAATGCATTCAATGTGGCTTTGTCCCAATCGAGTGTTTTCAGATTCATAAGCATAGTTCGTGATGCATTCGAGACATCGGTGACATGTAAACCATTATCCACACCACCAGTTAAATTCCAAATTAACCAGGTATCAATGGTTCCAAACAGAGCATCCCCTGTTTTAACAGCTATTTTTACAGCATCTACGTTTTCCATCAACCATAAAAGCTTCAATGCACTAAAATAAGTGCTTATCGGCAAACCACACGTCTCAACAAAATGAGTTCTTCCCCCTGATAATTCATTCTCTAGCTTCCTGATGAAAAACAAGTCATTTGACACGAAACGAGACGTAAATTTTGTGCAATGCATCAAACTGTAATCACTAATTAGTAATTAAAACCTATGAATTTTTTACTAAATATACATAGTTTATGAGACAATCAACTCAGGATAGTTTATGAGACAATCAACTCAGGATATCTTGTCGATGATTGAATTTATATAATTATTCTTAATTGGGGCTAATGATAAACTCTCCAAAGAGGAATTGTACCGTAAGAAGCCATTAGTACACAGAATCACTTTAAACAACAAATAAGAAAATATTTATGTGACACGTAGAAATTTGGCGATCCGATCGAAATGGCTATTTCATCATTAAGGATGTTAACTTAATTATCATCGAAAAAGTTCAAAAGGTCAGATGAAAGAAAGAACTGTTACCTGCAAATGGAACTGGTACGAACATCCATCCATACAATGGCTTGATAGAGAGGGCGGCCGGACGATTTGCTCCAAACGACGGTGGTTTCACGCTGGTTAGTGAGTCCAATGGCTGTGAGACCATTGTCAACGTTGTGGCCATCAGCGGTGGCCTTGTCTAGTGCCTTTGCCATACATATCCTCACACTCTCCAATATCTCAATTGGATCATGCTCCACCCATCTATTATTCAAAACCCACACACACAAATAGGATCGATCATTAACAGAGCGAATTGCACACACACACACAAATAGGATCGATCAAAAATAGAACGAATTGCGCGCACAAGCACACAGAGTGTGACTGTGTGAGAGAGAGAGAGATGGGTATGAGTTGGGTTGACGAGTTTACCCTGCTTCTGGGTAGAACTGAGTGAACTCGACCTGGTGAGATCCGATGGCGCGAGCGTTGCCATCGTAGATGATGAATCTGGTACTGGTTGTTCCTTGATCTATTGACCCAATAAACACTTCCGATTTCGGCATCTTCTTTTTTCTTTTTCTTCAAATATTTTGCTTTCTGAGAGAAATGCACACTCAGAAAAATTCAAACTGAAATCAAGATTGAGAGAGATTAGAGAAAGCGAGAGTTTGAAGAGCTTAAAAAACGGTATGAGAGGGAATCAGGATAAACAAGGAAGCTGTTGACTTTTTTTTTTATTTCCCTCGGGAGTTGTGAAGGTTTATCCATTAATGTACTTTTTGTGATTTCAGCGCTAATAATGAACTTTTTATTTTTCTGAGGTACAATTAGAGAGAGAGAGAGAGAAAAAAAACTGAAAATGAAAGTTTGAAGTTGAATTTTTTTTTATAAATAATAAGGGGCATAAAGTCTTTTCAGAGGGGCTGTAGTTAGCAAAATGAAAGGCTGCATTTAGCACCACTCCAAAATAATACTAGTACGAGATTATATTGTTTGTTAATGTCAATTAGTTGTCGATCTTTTCCAAGTTAGTTTTTTATTGTGGTACTAATGATTTATTGCGAGCATGTTAACTTATTTCACTTTGTAAACTAGTGTATATTCCTCGCTTGGATTATTCATTTTTGTGTTGGCCACAAAAATCAAATTATGTGAATAACTTTGGAAAAGCAAACTCAATTACTGCTCAAAAACTAACTTTGTAATAAGACATGTACTCCTTAGCTCAAACATATACTCTTAAGTTTGGACCTCTACATTTAGATATTAACTTCTAAATTTTGTAGTATGTTGGTTTAAATTAACTATTGATGATATTAATATGGTGTTACTGGGTATAGTCACGCTCACAACTTTTAGAGCATCACTAATGCAGAGACGAATGTGAAAAAAAAAATAAGTGTCATTTAGGATATACATTTAAAGAAAAAAAAAATTCAATGTAGCTGTAGAGAAGGGTTGTGATATGACGTGTCAATCAATTTTTTTTCACATTTATGATGTTATGCTTGATTTTTTGACGTTCTAGATAAGGATGTCAATAGGGATGACAATTTTGAATTGAACTGCGGACACCCGAACTAAATTGAACTGGAGTTGACAGTTATCAACTGAATTCAAAAATTAGGGAATGGTTCGAATATGATATACTAGTACCCTCCCCATTCCTCGCCCCGTTCCCCGAATCGTATATTATAAGTATAAAAATATCTCTATACATACTTATATTTACAAAATTAGCCTAGCTATATGTATTAATTGTAAACTTTAACATCACATCCTTGCTAAAGCTTTTGAAGTTTATAAGAGTAATAATTTGAAGTTTTGGAGTGTTTCTTTAAAATTTAGAGTTGTTTTTATCTTAGGGTCTTTTTTCCTTACTTGGTTTAGTAAGTTGTTTGTGGCTTTGAATATTCTATGTTTTCGGTCTTAGCAATTTTCTCTTTATCACTCTTACACATTTTTAAATTATTAAAAACAAAAACCCAATAATTGAATCGTAATATCAAACACCCTCTTAAACTTTTAAGAAATATTGTTAATGGTATTTCAATACATATAAGGCAAAATTCATATTTTGGTCATCCAACTATCCACATAGTTGCAATTCAGCCATACAACTTCAAAAATATTATTCTTGCCACTGTACTATCGTTTTCTTGCAAGCGAGCCTATTTTTTGACGGGACGTTAGTTCAACCATTAACCTTGAGTGGGCATGAGTATTTTCTAAGACATCAGACTCATCTACACCCGCAATAGTATGTGAAGACTCAACCCAAGGATTCTGATTCTCTGCCCCAACCCGAAACCTGGGACTACTACCCTCCATCGTCAGGAACAGGAACCGGAGGTCACCCTCTATTTCGGCCCAGACTTCCACCTCAGACAGAGACGCAAATCGTTGACGCTGTTGATGTTGTTGTTGTTCGCTGAGGAGAGAGAGAGCGTGAGAGGGGGAGTGCAGCGGCTGGGTCTGCCGTCGCTGCTTCCTCTTCCACCGCCAGCGTAGGATAGATTGTAGATCCGAAAAATCAACCATCCCTCCGTTCACAAGACTGAGTATTTGTCGAGAGAGAGAGAGAGAGAGAGATACGATTATAGTGAAGATGAAGAAACATACACACACACTCATGCACTGTTTGTGTGTGCGGTTCAAGTCATTGAAGTTGTTTCCATTGCAATTGATGGCTCATGTTGGTCTTCCCCATCTCTTTTTTCTTCCCTTCCATCTTTCTTTACCTTGTTTGATCTGAACTTTCTGGGGAAATTGGTTGGAGACCATTTGAATTGTTGTCCTTCAAAAGTTAATGCGATGAATAGGGTCAAAGGCCATGGTGAAATTTAGTTGATCTCTCATGTGTGTGTGTGTGTGTGTGTGTGTATAATCTTAAGTTGATAACTATTTGCTACAGCAGCATTTTCTGTCTTCAATTTAAAAGCATGTTAGGAATTTGACTCAATTAAGAAGATAAGGGAGTGAGGTTGGGTTAGGGTTTGTTTTTTCTTAATTGGGGAAGATGAAGATAGGGTTAAAATGAGTATTTTATATAAATTTAATGTCTGAGTCTAACGTCTGTCAAAAAATGGACTCGCTTGCAAGAAAATAATAGTACAATAGCCAGAATAACTTTTTTGAAGTTGTAATGACCGGATTGCAACTATGTGAATAGTTGTGTGTCCCAAATATGTGTTTTGCCTACATAAAATCTCAGAAAGTTATTGTAACTCTTGATGTGTTTGTAATATATATACAATTACCTACGTACCTAATTATTTAGACATATTTATTTCAATAACATGATTATGATGAGGTTTTATATAGAAATATCGTCTATTTAACAAGTTTTTTGAAATTGATTTGTTTTGTTTTTCATAAGTTCCTTTCTTGAATATTTTACTAACTTTAGTCGTTGGATTTGGTCTACCTAAACAAAATTATTTTCAATTGAATGATAGAGGTTTAATAGATAGAAATTTTTTTAACAATTCACCGTGGACATTCTCCAATTAACTGTTACTCATGAGAATAAATATGGGGGTAGAACCAATTCCCGAGTGGGGAATGTGATGGGTATTAGAATGAAATTGAATTGGGGAGTGAGGTTGATTTAGGCATAACTGTCCCCAAATCGCCTTATTGTCATTCATAGATGTGAATATCAGCATTTTTTTTCTTATTAAATACAAAGGATTTTCTTTGTCATTTATCACTATAGTGGTGGGACCCATTACGTATGATTAAATTTACAGTTGTATATTTGTATTGGAGATGTCTCTTTTAATTGAATGTAAATAAAAAGATAAAAATTGTTAAATATAATTAAAAGTATTAATTACACACAATTACATACATCAAGCATTAAGATTGTTAATTACACATAGATAGTATCAAGTATTGACAATGCTCGTAGGTGTGAACAAAGAGAAAAATGGATAATTAAAAGTGCTCTTAGGTGTGAAGTGTGAACAAAGAGAAAAATGGATACTCCCTCTGTTTCAAAATATTTGTCGTTTTAGCTCTAAAAATTTGTTTCAAAAAGATTGTCGTTTTAGGTTTCCAATGCATGTTTTGCCTAATTTACCCTTGTCTTCTCACAAGTTTCAATAATTGATCATCTCTTCATTAAATACTTTATCTTCTCCCAATGATTATCTCCTTCTAATTTATCTTTTCAACTACTCCTAGCACAAAAATTAAAGATATTTAATAAGGGTATATTTGTCAACTTATAAAATTTCTTAATATGTGTGCACAACTCTAAAACGTCAATCTTTTAAAACGGAGGAGTAATTAAAAGTTTCTACGGTCATAGTCACTTTTGCTTCGAGTTTATCTATTGAGCTCACTAAAACAAGAACAAACTCTTGCCACGAGGTCGCACCGGTGGATCCAGCAAATGAGGTTGGGGGCTCAGGATCCACTCAAAAAATAATTCTTTTAAGTACAAAATAGTGATGTTTTGGAAAGAGATTTTATTTAATTAATTTTTTTCTTTACTAAAGTCATACACAGGAACAGCAATGAGAAGATACCAATAATAAATTATAATTTTTTATACAATAATTAAAATTTATAAACCTATTAAAATATTTTTCTGATCCGCCTTTACGAGGTTGTATACAATGATATTTAAAGAGGCCTTACGTCATCGTCAACCTCTTAAATATCTTTGTAAGTAGTGATAAGATTTGGCAGTTGGCCACATGGCCTCCAGTCAAACCGGTGCCTCCAAAGCCTCCAACTCCTTTTCGAAAGAAAAACAATTAAAATAGGCTAAAAAGTCTTGTGTTTATTTATTTATTATTATTGCCGGTTTTTTTTTATTTTTTTGTTTCAATTTTTTAATTATTATTTTTTTTATCTTAATGAAATATAAAAAGAGATTAAACCTGAAATCTCACACCTTATAAGTCTCAACTCTACCACTGAACTACCATTTAAGGACTATTGCCGGTTAGAAGACTAATCTATTGGTTAAATCTATAAAAGCGTTAAAGCACTCTCTATATACAATTATAAACTCCTTAAAACTTGTATTTTGTCTCTTTAATATATATTTTTTTTCAAATGAATTTTTGTTTGAATTTATTTCTAATTTTACAAAATACTCCCTCTATTCCACTAGAAGAGTTTACGTTTAAAAAGTCTAATAATTAATTGATATACATAAGTATCATTGAAATTGATGAAAATTATAAAAATACTTAAACACAGTCAATATGCTTATACCGCTTGTAGAGAGTAAAGTTATAAAATTATGAAGATTGTAGGCATGATTTTTTTAAAAAAATCATAAATAAAATAATAATTTTTTTGTCTAAAAGGATCCGAGTATATAATTAATAGTATTTTTAATATATTTCCTAAAGGTTATAGTCATTCTTTAATAATTAAATATAAAATAAGAGAAATAGAGATTAAGTTTAAAAGACCGAATTAAAAAAAAATGTCTAAAATCAGGTAATCAAAATTAGTAAAATACGTAATCAAAATAAATAAACGAATTACAACTTCTTGTACGCCATCGTGTCTAAATTTAACTGGGAACGGTTCCTTTCGGTTGGTGGCCAAGAAACACGTGACTAGTGCCGATGGGCGGAGAGTACAAACTCTTTGGCAGCTGTAATTTTTTTTCTTTTTCTTTTTTTCCAAATTATGACGTCAAAATCTAAAGATTCATCCATTTCCTTGGTATTAATAAGAGCAAAATACACAAATAGTCCTCTTCTACCCTTTTTGGGATTGGTCCTTATCCGTCGGTGATCCCGTAGTCAGTGACTTACACCATTGGTCCTTCACAAATTTTTACCGTTAAGTAGAGACATGTGCAATTCACGTGTTTTCGATAAGGGTAAAATAGGCATTTCATTAATAAAGACAGGACCAATGACCAATTTCGTCACGACAACTGTTAGTTTTGATTACTAACAGTTTGAAACGTCATTTTGGGTAGAAACCATCATTAACCCACTCTCAATCTCTCAATCATCTGCTGCGAAGGTTAGGGCTTCAATTTCGAGTGCGTGATTCAACCGGTTTGTGCAAAATGTCGTGGATGCAGAGAAAAGAGGCGAAATATGGGATGTCTCGAAGATTTATACTGTAAGTATTTTGGCATTAAATCAATTTTGTTTGTTTTATCAGTGGAAAAGTTTGTTTCAACTGTGTAAATATTTAAATAATAATTTGTTTGTTTGCTTATTTTGTTTCCACAATGTAAATCGAGTTTGGTTTGCTTTGCTTTGTTCCTCTGTTTTCCTCTGTTTTCCTTGCTACTTTGAGTAGTCAATTTCTTGTTTTTTTGTTAAAGTTTCCATTTTTTGTTTGACTTTGTTGTTTTGTTAAAGTTTGCTCGTTTTCGTGTTGTACATTGGCATTGGAAGCTTCCAATTCCAATTAAAATATGTCCTTGTCTTATTTATCTGTCTAATTTTTGTGGTATTTTTTGTTTTTGTATTTACTCCTCAAGACCCGATTGATTGGTTCGATTGAGCTACACCATGGGGAGAGTTTGTTTATAGTCGATTAGGGTTTATGAAAATGGCTTAGTTGATTATTTTGACTTTTGTCATGGTGATGAGATGTCTATACAAGAGATAAACAAAATGATTAGAGGACTTGGTTATGATGGAATAATGTTTTATCATTTTAAGATGCCAACAATGGACCTTGACCATGGGTTGAGAGTATTAGGAAGTGATGAAGACATGTTGACTGTTTGTACAATAGGAAAGAAGCACAAGCTAATTGAAGTTTACTTGGAACATGGTTTTACATCTTGTGGTCACCACTTTGAAATGGAACCAAAAAGGCAAAGCTCAGTGGTTATTGAGGAATTGAATGAAAATGAGGCTAATGTAGGAACAAATTGGATAGTATCAGCACATAATAGACAAATATTGAATGACTTACTACTCACATACAATGTTGAAGAAATTGCTCATATTGCAACTGAATTTGAAGTGAATTTTGAATGGCAATGAAAATAATGAAAATGGAGAGAATATGGAGAATAGAAATGGAGAGAATGGAGATAATGGAGATAATGGACGAATTCGAGGATGCGAACCGGCGGAAGGATCATGCTGGACGAAATCGGAGAATGCAAATGAAGATCAGGATAACCAGGTCCATGAAGATGAACATGAAGATGAACATGCAGAGGGTGATTCAAGCAATGATCACACTTATGATCGGTTCTTGACCACGATTATGATTGGTCTCGATGACAAGGATGATGCGATTTTGAAGCCAACATTGATAGGGAGGTGGAGTGGGATGGTATACAAAATAAGCGAGTAGTAATAAGGGTAAGAACAAGTTATTTTGTGAAGAAATAGGTTTAGTGGACTCGAT
The DNA here is from genome assembly GCA_016624345.1 of Platycodon grandiflorus. NCBI lineage: Eukaryota > Viridiplantae > Streptophyta > Magnoliopsida > Asterales > Campanulaceae > Platycodon > Platycodon grandiflorus. The sequence goes on from CM028362.1 coordinate 8,548,482, forward strand.
TATGCATCGATGATGACTTGTGGAGCCTACCCGGTTCGATGATGATGAGGCCATACCAAGGAGGAAAGGTTTAGACTTTAATCCGAGACTCATATGAGAAATCCAGTACAAGCTTAATATGAGATTTTCAAATGTACAGAGGTCAAAGCAGCTTTAAAGGAATATTCAATTAAAAATAGGAAGGAAATCAAGTTGGTGAAAAACGACAAAACAAGGGTCGGGCCAAGTGTAAAGGCACCAAAGACGTCCTTGGGTAATACTTATTTCTCCAATGCAGACCAACCAACTTGGGAAGTGAAAACATTTGTAGATGTGCACACTTGCGGTCCACTATACAAATAAGAACGACATCGAGTGGATTGCTAGGAGGTACATTGAAAGGTTTAGGTCAACTCCAAACCGGAGTTTAGATGGTATTATTGTCATGTTAGGGAAGAACACCACCTTGATATCGGTAGAGTCGCTTACGGGGCAAAAGGATGGCGAAAAATTCAACCATGGGAATTTTACGAACAATATGCTTTGTTGTGGGATTATAGTCGGAGATTAGGAGAACAAATCCCAACTCCACCACTAAAATTGAAGTTAGAGATGAAGTTGATTTCAATGCACCGATGATAGAAAGTTCAAAAGGATATACTTTTGTTTGGGGCCTTTAAAGCGGGCTTTGCGTTGGATGTAGAAGAGTTTTGGGGTTAGATGGATGTTTTCGAAGGGACTTCACAGTATGATTCTTACGAATTGCTTTGGATGCCAATAATGGCATGTACCCATTGCATATCTTAGTAGAAGTAACAGAGAAACTGGCGGTGGTTCCTTGAGTTATTGATAAATGATATTGGGATTAGTAGTCTTGAACAATGGGTGTTAATCTCGATCAACAAAAGGTATGATTTCTCTTAAATATTTTTAAATTGCCTCAATATCATTTACATTTACATCTGAATTTCTTATGTTGTAACCATTCATTAATTGTAGGGACTTGATCTGGCCATCAATGATTTGTTGCCTACTGTGGAACATAGATATTGTCTACTACACATGTACAACAATTACAAGAAGTTGTTCAAGGGTAAGGGGATGAAAGATCGGTTGTACAAAGGCATTTTCAAGCAACATTCAGCGGTTTAATGATGCAATGGAGCAGTTCAAGGAGTATTCTGCGAAGCATTTGGGTGGGTTAGTCGGAAGAATCTGTTCGGTCTAGGTCACACTTTACGTGTCAAAAGTGATATTTTGATGAACAACATCGGTGAAAGCTTCAATTCCCATATTCTCGGCGGTAGAGACAAACCTATCATCTCAATGTTAGAGATGATTAGGAACTACCTCATGACAAGAATCGAAAAAAAGGGATGAGGTCAAGAAGTGTAAAAATCATGTTTTGGATAGGATTCGAAGCAAGCGAACAAGGGAAAACAGTCGCAATGGATTTTATTTGTATATGGAATGGAGGAACTAAATACCAAGTCAGAGGTCCATGGGGTGAGCAATATGTAGTGGATTTGAGTGACAAAACATGTACTTGTAGGAAGTGGCAGCTAAGTGGACTTCCATGTAAGCATGGTATAGCTGCTATATGGTATGATGGGAAGAATGGAGGAAATGGGGTTTTGTTGTGGGTTGATGATTATTACAAAGTAGAATGTCAATCAAGGATTTATGATTACACTATAAATCCCATAAATGGACCGAAATGTGGGATCATGTTGAGGATGTCTTTAATATTGTTGCTCCCGAAATCATAAGCTACGGGAGGCCAAAGAAGGCGAAAGAAGGTGAAGATGAAGGAAAAAGACAAGCTGGAGATGCTACAAAGGCGGGGAGAAAGGGAAATTCATAACTTGCGAAGATGTGGTGGACTCAATCACAATTCAAGTCAATGCAAGGGGTAGGATGTCTACCACGAACAAAAGGAAGAAGGACCAAGTCGTAAGTAATCAACAAGTTAAATTACATTGTTAATTGTATGGCATTTAATCTTTGTATTTTGCAGGTTCAAGTAACAATGGGGAAGGTAGTGGAGGTGCATGCAGAGGTAATGGAAGGGGCGGAGGTAGAGCAACGGAAGACCATCAACACAAGTAAGTTATGGTATTCAAATTGGTGTTGATGTGATTTTGATGATGGTTTAGATGCTCGCTTAATTTATGTTGGTTTGGTTGTAGGATTCAAGCAACATAATTGTTGGAACCAGTGCAAGCATGTCACAAATCCATGAAGAAGGTACGCCGGTGCAAGCATGTCACAAACACAAAGCCATACCCTTTTGAAGAAGAGGAAGATCAGCGGAAGTGAATCTTGATTTGGGGATGAAGCAATGGTTTTGGTGGTTTGGTTGTATGATTGTCAGTTAACAAACTGATGATTTTTGGTGGTTTAGTTGTATGATTGTGTGGTTATTAAAACAATGAAATATGGGATGTTGCAAATGAATTGCAGCTAAGTGTATTGTTTGTTTTGCTACTCTGCAATTACACTCATTTGGAAGTCTATGTAATTGCTTGTTTTGGTACTTGCAATTTAACTAAGCAAGAAGTCAATGTAATTTAAGCTTTTGGTACTTTGCAATTCCATCTTGCTATGAATTTGGTACTTTGCAATTCCATCTTCCTATGAATTTGATTAACAAACGAATTTGATTAACAAGCGAAAACAGGATGCACGACTTAAAACCGACTATGTGTTTGATTAACAAACGCAATTCCATCTTGCTATGTGTTTGATTGAAACAATAATTCATTCATTAACAGAGGATAATAAACTTGAGTTAAAACTGACTAATAACGAGAAAAAGTGAAGAACACAAAGTTTGCTCTTTTTCATAACATATGGCGTTCATACCAAAAGATTACATCACAAAAGGAACACTTACAACCTAGAACACATAAAACCGGAGCACATACAACCTCATCAAAATACAAACTTGAGATTTTATAAAAAATGGCTTTTATACAACCTATGGACCACTAATTTCTTGGTATTTTCTTCCATGTCCATGGCTACTGTGTTCTTCATCCATATTCCCAAAAATTATCACCCAAGCAAGAAACAAACAGGCTAGGACAAGCAAAACCGGAACAACATCCACTTGGTTCCTTGTCTTCTCGTTCACCTCCATTACCATTCTTCTTTTCTTCTGCTTCGTATTCTCTTATCCTTTGAAGTAACCCAGGTATAATCTGGACAGATCTATGACACATAGGTGGATCAAACCAAAGGAAGAAACCACATGGATCTTGCTCGAAGGAAAAAAAAAAAAATCGATCGAAGATGAAGAAGAAAAAACAGAATGGGTATAGCACAAAAAATGGAAGACTTACCAAACGATTAGCACAACTCCAAAACCTTCGGCCGGGGTTGAAATCGGTCAAGAAGTTAGCAATTTTGCCTTAACACCACAATCACAGTAAACCTCCATAAAATTCTTGATTTTGACTTCCAACCTAGCGTATTTATGTACTGGAAGGAGGAAAGAGTTGTTTTGGCGCTAATATTTGGCGCCTTCACAAATGGTCCCTGTACTCATTACACGTAAAATGACTATTTTACCCCTGTACAATGGCACGAGAATTGCACGTGAGTGTACGAAAAAACTAACGAGTTGGACGGAAGGACCATTTGCATAAAAATTTTAAGTACGGGGACTTAATTTTTTGAATTTAAGTTCAAGGACCAATCCCAAAAAGGGGTATAGCAGGGGACTATTTGTGTATTTTGCTCTATTAATAACACCAGGATGTTCCCTATTTGCTGCTCCTTTCCTCCTCGTTCTATATCGACGTCGACGCTTGGGACTCCCAACTTTGACGCTCCCAAGTTGGGAGCGTCGGTAGGTCTGGCCAGCTATCTGAACTGCCTGAAATTGATTAATCGGGGCATATATAATGAAAAATTAATAAAAATATAATTTTTTATATAAATTTATTATTATAATTTAGGTATTATTTAATGAGTTAAAATGTGATATTACATGCTATCTCGGTGACATCTAAATAATTAAATTGATCACGCCAAAAAATGCTCTGGTGATCTGTCGGTGTCCACGTAAGTCTCTGGTTAGGATGCCCCGGCTCTCAATAGGCACAAGCGTAGATGGGACTTGTCCTCCGGTAGATACCTGAGATGAGAAAGAAGCACCGTTAGGGAGCTGGACGTTGGTCCAGCTAAAGCCCTCCGGTGAGAGAATCAGTTTATGGTAAGGTTAATGGTCTCTGGTGAGGATTCAGACTGCTCTTTGAGAGTGAATATATGCTCTGAATTCTTTGGAGAGTTAGTAGTTGTGTGTGTTAATTTGAACTTAGACCATAACTTATGGCCAACACCTAGAGGTCAGGGTTCGAAACTTGGTAGCGCCGGTTTCAGGATATGGGGAAGGCAAATACCCACTACCAGGAATGGGAAGATCATGAGTCTAAACAGATGTTAGGGCCGGTCCGGCATCGCGTCTGCGCGCCGTCGCCGACATCCCCTCAACAAAAAAGGGCGCCTTTTCTAATGAGACAATAATCGTCCTCTTGGAGGCATCCGACCACGCTCACACAGGTGTCTCCCCGCACCATAGCTGCGGGTTTTGCTCTTCCTCACATCCTGCTACCGGGTTTGAACCCTTGACCTCTAGGATATAGTCTTTGGGCAAGGGACATGAGTACCAACCAATCATGTCCTTGCCCAAAGACTATATCCTGAGGTCAGGGTTCCCGCCGGATGTGAGGAAGAGCAAAAACCACTATGTGCGAGGAGACCGTGTGTGGCGTAGGACGATTATTGTCTCATCATAAATATTTGTCATCGAGGTTGGAACTTTATTTTCTTATAACAAAAATGTTAAGTTGTAAACACTTTTACAATTTTGATAACAACTTTGCGACAAAGTCTATGTGAGGTGCATGTACATTTTTAAGATAGAGTTGTTAACATAGTGGTAAAATTAGTTGTAAACCTAACAATATTGTTCTTATAAATACTCATTTACAATTGCCTACGGTATCACCCATTTTCCTTCCTACTATCTCCACCATTTGGATCTCAAGAAAATAAAAATAAAAAATTAGTTTATTCTAAAAAAAATAGTCTCACCTTTAAAAATAGTAATAATTTTATTACAATTTAAAAAATATTTAACAAATAAAACTTTAATATTAAATTAATTTGTCAAATGACATTTTTTTTAAAGGATAAGAGTATTTTGATTGTTAAGATAGTTCATTTTAACATTTTTTGTGTTGTTTGTATTGTGATTTAAAACCTGATTTCGGTAATTCTAAACTTTCTTAGTCTTGGTCCGATAACTTTCTCTTACTTTTTTCATCAATTATTACAAAAATGAATGTCAGAATTTAAAATTAAATCTTAAATCAAACCTTAAATTACAAGATAAACAATGTTTTATGTAACTAAACGTATTATAGCTTCCAATAAATCTGAATATGTATCATTCACGCTTAGCTTATGCTCTGAAAATGAGTTGATCACAAGGCTGCTTATGACTTATGTAACTAATCGTACAACCCTAGTCAAGTTTACTTGATTGGTATTTGGTTGCATGCTCCCACTATTTTGGAATAAAAGGTTGTAATGGCCTACGGCGGGCTTAGCCCAAATATTTGGGCCAATGCAAAATGTCTGTTCAGTTTCTTAGTTTGGGCTTCATTGACTCATAAGTCATTAAGCAACCTTGATTCATATTTTGGCTGGGTCTTAACCGAATGTTTATTCAGAAAATTGCTGGCCGGTACACTTTAAAAAAAATTTATTTTCTTCAGTCCACCTTTTTTTTTTAAACCAAAAAAAGACACTTTGATAATTTTTTTCTAAAATGCCCCCGTCTCTTTCATCCAAACCAACTATGGGGTGAATTACAACCAATACAGAAAGATACGCAATAACTGACTCGGTGTGATCTACCAAAGATGCAGGCTTGGCTTCAAAGTGAATAGAAACTGACATTTGACTCAGTCTATAGATTATATGCCAAAGATGGACTCATGGGAGGAGCAAGAGAGAATCCAAGTGAAGCAAACAAATTTGAGATCGGAATGATTGAAGAGGACCAACCTTTGTTGACCAAATCGGGCATCGCGATGCAGCAATTAATAATCCTTATGCAGAAATTATTTATCGCGATGCCTCAGCTGATGCTCAAATTGGACTTCGTGATGGAACAATTAATAATCCCTATACAAGAATTAGGCATTGCGATGAAACAATTTAATAATCCCTATACAAGAATTGGGCATCGCGATGGAAGAAATCTAAGAAAGAAATAGAGTATTAATAAATAACAATAAGTGATTTTTACTTTGTGAATTGTGCGTTATGCTGGGGGCTCTCTTGGTGGGGGTCGACAGAGAAAAAAAGGAAGGGGAAAGAAAGAGAGAGGGAAAATGTGGAGACAAAAAGAAGAAAGAGAAAAAGAAAACACTTGATTAAAATGAGCGATGAGTGCGAATGAAATTTCGGCATCTTGATGCCGATACAGAAACTGATGACTTAAATTAGGCATCGTAATTGGGCATCGAGATGCTTTAAATTGGGCATCGTGATGCCTTGAATTACTGATGTGCGCGTGTTTTTTTCATTAATGGCATAATCATCTTTTCGCTCTAAAAATGTATTTTTCCGGTTAAAAAGAAATATAGGATACTGTAGCGAATTTAAATTGTTCAAATGGGACCGGCCTGTAATTCACCCATGTTTATTATTGGAAAAATTGCGGGCCAATACCTTTTGTGAAATATTCAATCGCTTAAGTCCACCATATTTATTTTCATTTGCTTAAGTCTCTTTTAAGTGATAAATTGACTATTTTTTCTAAAACTGTCCCCGTATCAACATATTACGCTTTTAAATGTATTTGCGCATCTTCATGTGTGTGAAATGTGCATCGTCAATGTATTTTGTGATTTTTGTGCTAAAAAAATGTGCATCGTTTGCCACGTCAAGTATAAGTGTACATCGTATGCATCGTCAATGTAATTTTTGTGATTTTTTTTTGTTAAGAAATGTGCATCGTCAAGTATATTGTTGTGCATCGTGAAGTATAACCGTACTGTTTTATGCAGTTTTTTGTGTGTAAGAAATGTGCATCGTCAAGTATAATTTTGTGCGTCATCAATTATAACAGTACTATTTTCATTATATTTTGTGCATCGAGAAGAGGGTTATTATATGCATCGTCAAAAGTACTAACTTTAAATTTATGTTTTTATTTCCAAACTGCCCTTGTAACAATCTATCACGTATTTTTAATTGTACGATTTTCTTTATTTACTCATTTCAATCCCGTATTTATTTTTATTGCGATTTCTTACTAAAATTTCCATTCATATCAACTTGAAGAAATATAAAAAATACCAAAATAGTAAAATATCGAATTCATTTGAAATCGAAATCGTGGGCTTTTTTTGGTTGCATCATAAATGAAAAAGGTATTTGTATTTACGCCTTTCTTGTTTTGCAATGCACAATGTGAACTTCCGTATTTTTATGTGTATCGTATTGTGTTGCGATGCATAGTTAATGTATTTTGCAATGCACAGCATGCACTATTTCATATTTTTTTAAAATATAGATAACATTTCGCAACAAAAATATCCTTTAACAATTAAAAATAATTATAGTAAATTTTAACAAATAAAAATTGTCTAAAAGAAATCGTCACGAATTTTACACATTATTATTGTAGAGACCAAACTGTGGTCTATAGACCGGGATAAAGATTTAGGGAGTAGTTTTTTTTCTTTTTTCTTTTTTGACTTTGTTTTTTGTTAATTGGTCGCGTCATCTATCTCTCTATTTTCTCTTTTAACCTTTTTCTTTAATCACTAAAAATTAAAAAATGATTATTGACAAAGACTTCGAGCCTAACACACCCTTGATTTGGCATAGTGGAGGTCTAAACCCATCACATGGAATTAGGCCCAACTCGGACAATGTGGAATCAAAGTTTATTATACAAATGGCGATAAAATTTAAAATTCATAATTAATCACGGTAAATAGTTCCTTCTTATTTAGGGTGCGACTTAATGATATTTAGGTTCAAATAGAACAAAATGACTACAAAAACACCAAAACCAAAACAAATGAGGTATTTTATTTAGAAGTAGAACCAATAACAGTAACGCAGTCTTGTCGTGAACAACAATTGCGAGGGCAACACAATCCAACGATCGTTGTCATGTAAAACAGAGGCTGGGGATCGACACGAAGGGTCTCACACTATATTCAACTTTTGGCCAACCAGGTTTTCATCATTGTCCCCTCGTATTATAGGTTTTAGATTGAATTATGTATGTGACATGCCAATCACGTGCACGTCATTGGACATTATGGTACCAATTCGTTTACATGAGTGCTAAATATAATACCTCAAAAATATTAAATACAATATCTCCTTTAAAAAAATTATTTTATCCATCATTTAATTATTAAAAAAAAAAAAAGACCATCTCTGGGTGGCGGTTCTCACGGAAGAAGACCACCTCGGGTGACGGTCCTCTACCAAGTTCCGTTAAAATTTTAACGATTTCGTTAACTTTTTAATGAAAATATTAATTTTTAACGAAAAAGTTAACTTTAGGATATTAAAGTGTAAACAAATTTTTTTACGGAACGATGGATGGAAATTGGAGGACCGCCTAATCCGAGTGATTTTTTAGAATAGGATCGCCTAGTTTAGATGATTCTTTGAAATAGAACTGCCTAGAGGTAGCGGTCTTGTCAAATTTTTTTATTTATAAAATAGACAAAATAATAAATTTATTCCAAAATATTATATTTAATATAAAAAAGTGTTATATTTAGCACCTCTCTTAGTCTATATACTGAATTACATCTAAACAACTCCACAAAAGTTAAAACTAGCTTAATTTCGGACACTTGTGAATCTCATACGAGATACAATCAATAATTTTACAAAAGTAAAAAAGTAGCGAATTTATTGCTTTGTGATAACTTTCCGCACTTTTCCTTATTGACCAGTTTAGGAAGTCGAAGGGAGCCATATATTTTGGATTATTAACCATGTAAAAGCTTCACAATCATTGGTTGGTAATGGTGGTGGGTTATAAAAAGACATGACAATCACGATTGTTGGATTGGAAGAGTGCAAACAGCAACAACGAATTGATGGAGTATGGATTTGCCTCACTTTTTTATTATTCACATTCCAAATCTCACTAACTCTAGATATTTTACTTATACTTCTACCATCCTTAATTAGGTCGTTCCTTAATTTTTGTTTTGTTTAATTTAATATATAAATTAAAAATATATAATTAATTATTAATATTAATATAATATATAATTTTTTTAATATTTATAATATGTAATTTATAATTAAAATAAAATAAAATAATTATTCTAAAATAAATAATAAAAATAATAATAATTTAATAACGGAGGGAATATATTTTTTATACACTGTCTTAAAAAAAATAGAAAGCTAAGAAAATAAAATACTTCCTCCGTTTTAAAAAGATTGACGTTTTAGAGTTGTGCACACATATTAAGAAATTTTATAAGTTGACAAATATACCCTTATTAAATATCTTTAATTTTTGTGCTAGGAATAGTTGAAAAGATAAATTAGAAGGAGATAGTCATTGAGAGAAGATAAAGTATTTAATGAAGAGATGATCAATTATTGGAACTTGTGAGAAGACAAAGGTAAATTAGGTAAAATATGCATGAAAACCTAAAACGACAATCTTTTTTCAAACAAATTTTTAACTAAAACGACAAATATTTTGAAACAGGAGTAAGAGTTATCCGATGGGAGGTCTGCACGCAAACCAATACAAGCAGACGTCAGCGGTCAGGAAAACCCTACACCGGCCACCCACATCCCCACCTTAAAATAGCCAGGGCCATTATTTGTTGTCTCCCAAGACCAGCAAAGTTGATGTACCCTCATCCATCTCCTCCAAATCGTGTTCACTGCTCACCGTTGGGAAAATAGATAAAGAAATAGAAAAAACACAATAAATAAATTCACCGTTTGTCTCAAAATTACTCCTTTTTTTGTTTTATTAAAAAATTTAATACTCCGTTGGGAGTATTATTAAATTGTTTTTTTAGTACAAGTGCATGAATATTTTTTATATTAAAAATGATAGAGCAATATATTTGATTTATATCAAACAGTATAGTATTATACAATACAATTATTAATGTATTAACAAGTTGTAGCATATAAAACTTTATTATTTGTTGTAAATCAAAATTTTTTTAATAAAATTTGTTGTTTTGGCATTATTCTTTTAATATTCATACTAGAGTAATGCTAGATTCACTTAATGCGTATCTAATTTTGTGTACAAAATGATGTGACATCTTAAGTACCTCATAGTTGACTTCACTTTTTAACTCACATTGGATCAAATAAGATATCAAATAAGATGATACATAGATATCATATTATTTTGTATACAAAATTAAATATTTATTAGCAGGGCCGGCCCTGTGAAATTCGGGACCCAAGGCCGGTGATGTAGATGGGGCCCTTTCAGTTTGTAGCATATTTTTTTATTTATTTTTTAAAATTAAATATATATATAAAAGATAATAAACAAAACAATTAATTCCAAAATCATGGGCATAACACACGATATATTTACAAAGTACTATTTTTTTTTTTTTATGTTCTAAGGGGGCGTGGGAAGGGATCAAACCTGATACCTCACACTTTGTGAAGCCTCAGCTCTACCACTGGGCCACCCCTTAAGGATACAAAATACTACTTAAACATCGCTCTTCTAGCACATTTAGAAGCAAAATCAGTAATTAAAGTATAATAATCAACTTTTTCAACCATGTTCTTCTCAATAGATATCATAGCAAACTCATTCAAGCGTTCTTGAGAACCAACTTACTAGAGCTAAAATACTTGTTAAGAGAACCACTTAAAACTTGCGTTAATTGTTCTTGCTTTTGCTTTTTCTTCCTTTTTTTCATTTCCACAAAGATACTTTCGTGATGTCATTTTGTCTACGATCTACCTATAATAATTCCAATAAATATTCTATTACCAAACAAATATATATACACACAACAATAGCTCAAATCAAACAAATCCCCAAACATCACAATTCACATACACGTAGAGTAACAATAAGTAAAAAAAGAATTTCAAATTAAAAAAAATACTAATTTCAGATATAAGCTCAAAAATCTCAAGAAACCCAATAAAAACAATCAACAAGCCAACAAATTACTGATTTTACCTTCAAATTGTTCCAAGATAAGCTCAACCAAAGCTCCAAATGTTATTTTCCTATGCAAATTTATCACTTAAATCAATTATTTAACCCCAAATCAAAAGCCCTAATTTTGGATAAAATAAAGAGGGGAGAGAGAGTTTGTTTATTATCGAAAATTTTTTGAAAAGCTAGATTCAGTCAACGGTCTCTTTAAACTTTGTGTCAAAATTCACATCAAAATCACAATTTTTGTGACTTTGTGCATGTGTGTGTGTTTGTGCGTGACCCTTTGGCTGTTGGGTGTGAAACTGTGAATAAGGGATTGGAAGTTTTTTTTTTTTATTTTACTTTCCTGGTAGTGCATGGTGACGGGCATGAGTAAGGGTTGAAAAATCAATTTTTCAATGAGACCCCCTCATCCTTAGTAGTTTACAGTAAAGTTCATAATTTTGGGTCCCAAAAATTAAACAAATTTTGGGTCATTTTCCATGCACAAGGGTCGCCCCTGCTTATTAGGTACATGTGACATTAATTTTATCTATTGTAGTTGTATACTAAGACACTAGCAGTAGCTGACCAAATTTTACAAAATATACATTAGTGCATAAAAGGTCATTTACTCACTCATAATCTTCACTACGTTTTGGAGAACTACTCTTTTAATCTCTTATTAAGTATTGTATCTGCTTTTTATCTTCTACGAGATGTCTTCATACTTAATTTGGCTTGAGACTAAACTTTGCATTTGATAAGAGTTGAACATGAGCTTTTTGATTTCCCATGAGATGTCTTCGTACCAAATTGGGCCTAAACTCTGCTCGCGGTAATAGTCAAACATGAGACGTCCTACTAATTGAATTGCTCTACACAAGAATTCATTTGGGGTCAAGTTACTAAAATAATAATCCTTTGAGTTTAAATAACATGATTTCAATATTGTGTGGATAAACTCATTTGCTTATATCTAATTAGGCAAACTTTACCATTGGTCCCTGTACTTTAGTCCCTTTTGGGATTTTTCCCTGCACAAAAATTCAAATCGTACTATCCAAATTAATCACAGTTAATCATTCTGTTCAATTTCATCTGTTAGGTGTCAAACACATACTATTCACGTGATTACAATGACTCTATCATCTCCCTATCTCTATCAACGCCGCCATTTTTCATCCTCCATTGCCTCCGCCACCTTGGTTCATCCTCTACCACCTTTCGCTTACATTTACTTCATCATCCGCCACTTCCACCCTCCTCCATTGCCATCACCCTTTTAAAAGAGATTGTGAAATTCCTTTGGGGCCAAAATTTCATTTAGTGGGAAAATGACCAGTTATATAACGGAATCTAAATACCATGACAGGATGGTAGAGTTGGATTCTGAAATTCCTTAAATATTATTACTTTAAAAAAAATTTATTGACCAAAATTCCATTTTCTATTTATTGTTAATCCTAAAATACCATTTCTCATTTTAAAAACCAAAACGTAGGAGCCTTGTCACGTCAGTATTTCTTCCGTCTAAATCTCGTTCTCTCGTCATCTTCCATTAGCGACGCCGCCTCACTTTTTGGGTAAAATTGAAACCCTGTTCTCTCGTCCCTTCTGATGGAGACCAAGGACCGAGGCCCAACATTGTAAATAATCCAATGGTGGTTAATGAAAGCCCAATGACAAGAGCACGATCGAGTCAAAAAGGTTCGAGAGGCCCTCATGACGCTTGTGGAGGAAATCAAGGCCAATACAACACCCAAGGATGATCAAAGCTAAGAGGGGAGGATCATTTGCATGCTAGAAGGATGTTTCAGCAAAGAAAATAAGGAAGTCCGCGCTCTGCCTATAAAGCGTTCGCCTTAGTAAGGGAGGGAGCGATTGCTCTGTTCTCTGTTGGTAAGGCGATCGCCTTGATTCGACTTAGGGCGATTGCCCTGTGGACAATAAGTTGAATTTTCGCTGTTTGACGGGGAATATGGTAATTTTGGTATTTTAGGTATTCTTAAATATTTTTAGGTATGTTTGTTTCCTATTAAACGTTTCTTAGGGTTAGTAGGTTTGTTAGGCCTATATAAAGGCTTCTCTTTCATTGTAAAATTTTAATTTTGATTATTATTAAATTGAATTGAGTTTTTACAATATTGTGAGCTTTTGAGAGATCTCTTGGATTAGAATTCTCAAACCCATGAACTTATCAAGTTTGTTGAGCTGCAGGCTTGTGGCGTTTCGTGATCTTGGTTTCTAATCAATTGGGATTAGTGGGTTAAGGTTGCACCCCAAGGTTCTAGGGATTAAATCCGCCCTAGGGTTGAGGGAAGCTCCCTATCTTTTCGTTTCAATTCGTTGTTTCTGTTTTCAATCCGCGTTCTTGGTTGGTTCCGCTTTGTCACGATCTTGGAATCACATCACTTCTTCTAACCTTCGTTCTCGCTTCATTTGTCGGCCTTCGATTCAAGAAAGATGAATTGAAAGAAGCAATTTTGGACTTGGTATTATTGTTGGAATTGAGATCGCCGTCCCAGATTCTGAGGGATCACTTGAGTAGGATCTGGCTAGACATGTAGAAGGGGTTGAACATTTGGGGTGCCTCAACAATTTCGCAAAGTCAAATTCTACCCCCAAAATAAGTTAAAGAGTTGGTTGGGTTGGTCAAGAGACAAAATTTATATGCAAATCTTGATGTTAAACCCAAGATAAACATGTTGAAAAAATGGAATTGTTCCCGAATCACATGTTTGGAATGGGTTCTTAGTAAATTTGAAATTTCTAGCTGGAGTGAGTGTAATAAGAAAATCAATTTTTTGGCTCGCTAAATCGGGTTAGAAAAGATTGACAACCTAGAAAAAGAGTGGTGCTATAACAATCACATATAGCTATAGAATGGTACACAGATTTAACGTGGAATGCTCAATTGTACTACCATATCATTGTCCCTTGAAATAAAAATCTCTAATTAATTAATAGGAGAGAGAAAATCAAAGTATGAGTCCCCCAATTAATTACAACCATCCATGCTTCGAACACCATTTAACGCAGTTTCGCAACCCACCATTTTTGTTTCTTTCACCTTTGTCCATCATCTCAACCTTTACTTTTATAACAGCGTAAATATATTGTTAGTGAGGCTATCAACAATCATTGGGTAGGGATAATGGTATGAAATCTTGCTGGGTGTAAGGGCTTGGAATTAAAAATTGGGTCTCTAATTCCTTTTCTTTTGTTTGGATTTGGGTCTCCAATTTGAGGATAATTAGTGAATGTTATCAAATCAATAGTATGAACACATAAGAGTAACCACTTTTCCTCAAACAAACACGGCTACTGTACCACCCTCCTTCCACCGTTCTATAGGCCGCCAACATTCCCAAGCAGCCATCGAACATCAACAGCCACCGACTATTCATCACAGTGGCAGCCGACCAAACGCTGGCACACCATTTAACGCTCCGATCAAATTAGATAACTAAGATAAGCAGGGATGAAAATTTGAGGACTCAGATATATGAATTTCTTAAGATATAAAAATTGAGATGAAATTAACATTGGAGATGGTAAATCAAGAAAAAACAAACAAACTATGAAGAGAGTTCAACAAAGGGAAACAAAGAGGGATGAAGATAATCGATACAGACATGCGGTAAATAAGAAAGAAAATATTACGAAGATAGCTCAACAAGGTAGGCCTGCTTTATTTCTTCCTTTTTAAACTTTAATACAAAAACTAATGACTAGTTGCGTGTGAGTCTGAAATAGATTGAGAGGGTTTACTATGTGGAGAAAGAGGTGGTAGAATTGACTTCAAGTGTATATGGATAGTAGAGAGAGAAAAAAAGGAAGAGAAGAGAGCGAACTAGGCAGAGAAAGGAAATTGGTGCCATGGCAAAATTTGGAAGTAAAATAATTTAATAAAGAAAAGAGAGAAAGAAGAGCAAATAAGAAGAGAGAGAGAGAGAGAGAGAGAGAGAGAGAGAGAAGCATTGTTGATGCCATTGTCTGACGTGGCAGGAGCCACACATTTCTATATATGAAGGGGTTGCTTCTTACATTTTCCTTACAAAAATGTTTGGGTATTCTTTATAGTCTAATAGGATACAAATTAAATTCCTAATTTACTACTATTTTCATCCCAAAATAAATGACTTTTTAGAAATTTATATACAAATTAATGAAGCTTATAAAAAGACTGATATACTCTTATTTAAGTGCAATTATTGTTGATAAGTTGCATGATTGTTTTTTTTCTGTCTTCTTAACATCTCTCTTTAAATCATCCTACATTTTTTTTTTTCAAAGTTTGAACAACACTGTAAAGAATTATAATTGTGCAAATAATGACATAATTTTCCATTGATATGAGTACATATTTATATAGGGTTACAGGTTAATGAAGCTTATAAAAAGACTGATATACTCTTATTTAAGAGCAATTATTGTTGATAAGTTGCATGATTTTTTTTTCTTTCTTCTTAACATCTCTCTTTAAATCATCCTACTTTTTTTTTTCAAAGTTTGAACAACACTGTAAAGAATTATAATTGTGCAAATAATGACATAATTTTCCATTGATATGAGTACATATTTATATAGGGTTACAGGTTAACTAGTAGAGTTAAATATAATAACAAATAGAAGACCTAATTTGTAGGGGAAATATACAGAAGATAATTCCAACTAAATACAAAGATATTGTAAATCTCTGATATGCCCTAGCAAGTTGGATCTCCACGAGGAGAGACCAATCTTGAGTAGTAAATTCTGGAAGCGCGGACGAGGTAGTGGTTTAGTAAGGGCATCGGCGAGCTGATCTACCTAGGAAACATGAGAGACCCGTAAAATTCCATCTTAGACTTGTTGACGAATAAAGTGAAAGTCTAGAGCAACATGTTTCATGCGAGAATGAAACACCGGATTAGAGCAGAGACTTGTAGCTCCCACATTATCACAATAGAGGATGGGTTGATGCGAGGATGAGATGCCGAGTTCACCGAGGAGAGAGGTGATCCAGCAGACCTCGGCAGTCGTTGCTGCAGCTGTTCGGTACTTGACTTCAGTTGAGGAGCGAGCAATTGTGCGCTACTTTTTGGAACTCCATGAGATGGGGTTTCGGCCAAGATAAATAATGTATGCACTTATGGAGGTGAAGTCATCTTTGTTGCCCGCCCAGTCGGCATCCGAAAACGCATGAAGGTCAAAAGGAGACTGGCGATGAAGGAAGATGTCAGTATACTGCCACACAGATAGCGAATAAAATGTTTAGTAGCGAGCTAGTGATCCGTGGTAGGCCTGTGCATATATTGAGAGATCTTGTTTACCACATAAGCAATGTCCAGATGAGTGAGAGAGAGGTACTAAAGATTCCAAACCACAGCCCAAAACTTGGTGGGGTCAGGAAGGGTTGTACCCTACTAAAGAGTAATTAGGAATGACGAGGTGGCAAGATGAGTTGCTACAGGGCGAGCATCAATCATGCTAGTTTGAGCGAGGAGGTCGGCAATATATCCCCGTTGAGAGATGAGTACTCCATGAGAGCGAGGAACAACTTCCACACCGAGGAAGTAATAAAGATTGCCGAGGTCTTTGAAAGAGAATCGAACAATGATGACAGTAATGAAGTCCTGAACCAATCGGGAATTGTTGCCTGTGATGATCAATGCAATGATGCTAGTCAGAAGTAGTTACTCAATAGCTCACAAAGCCTGAGGGGCGGGGAGCTGGCATCATGGTCGGTCATTCATACACACCATATTTAGATTGTCCTTCGAGCAGCATGGTCCCTGTCGGTAGATCCTTCACACGAAAAGAAGAAGGTAAGAACTCAATTGAGGTGTTATTGGAGGTGCAGAATTGAGAAATGGAAATAAGATTTCTTTTTATGTCAGGTACAAACAAAACATTATGTAATTGAAAGGTGTGTGAGAATGTGTTAAGGGAGGTGGAACCAGTTTTTGAGATGTTTAACCAAGTACCATCACCAATGACCGTGTTGTTGGGCCCAACATATATACGGAGTGTGGAGAAAGAGATTGCCAATATCAGTGGTGACATGATAAGATACACCACTGTCTAGGAGCCAGCTTAAGGTTTCAATGCTCGATGTGGTAGCCATGTGTGCCCGCGGTACCACTTTGATTCAGTTGGTGAGGAGCGAGGTAAAGTCAGTCCCGAAGTGGGGACCAGTTGAAAATTGGGGCATTGAGCAACCGTGTGTCCTTGTTGGTGACAACCTTGGCACTTGCTAAGGTCCTTGTTGGCGAGGACCATGGATGGCGGACTAGATCGAGCGAGCAGAGTGTGAGTACATATTTATATAGGTTTACAATCTAGGGTTACAGGTTAACCTAGTAGAGTTAAATACAATACCAAATAGAAGACCTAATTAATTTGTAGGGGAAATATATAGAAGATAATTACAACTAAATACAAAGATATTATAGAGATATTAATCTCTGATAAACACATCTTTACTCATCCCTCTTTCACTCTAAAAAAATTATTCGTATTCTCAATGCATTGAAGACAAATATTTTTAATTCCCAATACAACGTTTAATTAGAGAGTAAATAATAAGGGTAATATTGACAAAACGTGGATACATTTTTCTGAAATCCTATAATGTCAGCTATTTTGGGACAATTTTTTTTTTTAAAACATCATTTATTTTGAGACGGAGAGAGTGTGCAGTATTCTGGAAAAAGAATGTCATAAGATATGAAGTTTCTGCAATTTTTTTTGCAAGTTTTTGCATTTGCCATGAATATTGATTGGTGCATTGCCTTTTTTGTGTGATTCAATCTATTTTGGATTTAGGTTTTGGTTGATAATAAGGGTAATATGACAATTAGTTGATAATTTCATTCCATCAATTCTTTTTGATATTTTTACGTACCAAGCATAAATCACCATTCCATTTTGTTCCCTTAAGTGCGAATTAAACGCGTGAGTTGATCAAATTAATTTATTTTCCAAATTTCATGGAAATGAAATCTAAATGATCAAACGAACCAAACAGAATGGTCCGTCCAATTTATTCCAACGAACCAAACATCACTTAGGTGAGAGATAATAAAAAGGTTTAAGATCATAAAATCAATACATAAATTAACAAAAAGCTCACCCAAAGTTAAGAAAATCACATTGGAGAACAGACCATTAATATATATTCAACAGCGGTTTAATTTTATTTTACGTTGAGTCTTCAATATATAAAATCTTTGGGAGGGAGAGAATGTTTCTTTTTACTCTTCGCATTTATGCGTACATGTATTTAACATTATACCACATCTCACAATTACAAGGAAACATCTACTTTGAAACAATAATACTATAGATCCAAATAGTTGGATTTCGAAAAGAGTTTATTTCTATTACAATGTCGGTGTAAATATTTTTCACACAATCACCCAAAAAATTCTCAAAGTTAAATACAATGATTTAATAACTTCATTGATATGAATCTGACATCATAGTAATTAACAGTTTATGTACTTTTCAAATATATAAAAAAAAAAAATATTGATATTCTTTAAATTAACGTTGGTTTTCTATCAACCAAATGGTTCAAAATAAAAACTCAAGAAATTTAGCATCAAAACTCAAAAAATTTGTTTACAAACTTTAGAATATTTGTAATATGTTATGAGAAAATAATGCGTAAGCTTTCTCCAATTGTTTAGTATCCAATAAAACAAGAATTTATTGTGCTTGTGGAATTTTTGTTAACACTAAGAGTGTATTAAAATTTTATTTAAAAAAAAAGTATTTTAACCTAATAATCACTATTATTATTCTTAAGTTTAAAAGAAAGACTATATTCTTTAAAAAAACATTATTTATATTTTATTTTATCGTACAAAATACTTTATATACTATATTATAAAAATTACAGTTGTATTTTAGAGCACAAGTCTATATATATTTATTATCTATTTCTGAAGTAGAAGATACGGTTACCACGTGACAACACTAAGTTAATTTTTTTCCGGTCTAAAATGAACATCATTCATTCCTTACCTGATTCTTACTCTATCTTTCTTTATTAACTAGTTATAGAGCCCGTGCAATGCACGGGTGCAATTTAACTTTTAAGTTCAATTGATACATTTTAAAAATATTTTTGAAAAAAATTATCATTATTGAATATAGAAGTTTGTTTACTTCATGTCTGACAAAAGTTAAGTGTTGTCAATATATGTAAATTGGTAGTTATTTATTATAATATTTTCGTTTCAAAATAAGTATTTTTTATTGGTGGTCAATACATATATTTTTGTTTCTATACATTTTAAAATTTTTTTAGTACCCTTTAATGATATTATATTATTGGGTTTTTTTATCTCTTTTTTTCATCTTGCACTTAGTAAAGATATTTTAGACAAATATTTGAAAAAATTTACAAAATTAAAAATAAAATATTTACTTTGGGACATATTGAAGAAATATAACATTTTTTTGAACAAATAAGAATTGTTTAAGAATTGAATATAATTATATTATTGAAATAATTTTTGGAGATCATTCAATGATTAAAAAATGTTTAATTGGATACTATATATATTTACATATTTTTTATACACTATTAGTTTGAAAAAGAAATTTACACAAATATCAATAAAACATAAGCATCAATTTTGAATAAATAATTTAAAGTTTTATTAATATGGATCACATATTATATACATTATTTTAGGACGTTTTAAATAAAAATATGAGATTCAATTTGACATGGAGAAATTTACAAAATTAAAAATAAAATATTTACTTTGGGACATATTGAAGAAATATAACATTTTTCTGAACAAATGAGAATTGTTTAAGAATTGAATATAATTATATTATTGAAATAATTTTTGGAGATCATTCAATGATTAAAAAATGTTTAATTGGATACTATATATATTTACATATTTTTTATGCACTATTAGATTGAAAAAGAAATTTACACAAATATCAATAAAACATAAGCATCAATTTTGAATAAATAATTTAAAGTTTTGTTAATATGGATCATATATTATATACATTATTTTAGGACGTTTTAAATAAAAATATGAAACTCAATTTGACATGGAGAGAGTATCATATATAAAAATAAAATCTAGTTGGTTTATATTATAAAATAATTTATAGAATAATATAATATGTTTTTAAAATCTTTACATATAATATAATTGGTTGAGTTGGTTTAAGGTGTATAATCATATTTAAAAGGGTGATGGTTCAAATCTCAATGACAACATTATTTTATTTCCTAAAGTCCTTCTCCTATTAGTATTAACTAATACTAATACATATTGTAAAACCTATTATTATTAGGTATTGTTATTAGCTAATGACTTAGAATGACTTAGAAATGAAAAGTCATTTCATTCCAAAGGTATGGAGGCTTGAGAATCAAAAGAACCAAAAGTTGGATAAGGTGGCACACTTAGAGGCATCCTCACCAACTTTAAATATATATATATATATATATATATATATAGATTTTGCTCTTTTCTCTCACCATTTTTAAAAATCTCTATTAATTCGTTCTTTTCAACATTTTAACATTTCACTTCCAACTTACAACATTCTATTCCTAATTTGTACATAATTATATCATAATCATTTATTTATTCAACATGATTTTTTATATTAATTTCAAAACTATCCATCTATTTATATTATAGTTACTACTAAAACAAAAGTCAAAGCTAACAAACTGTCACATAACATTTTTGTATTAAAAAATTTCCCGCCTAATCTCCCTCTCTCTCTCTCTCTCTTTCTAATTTCTCAAAAATCCCTCGTATTCTCTTCATTTCAATCGGTCTTTACACCATCCCTCTCTTTCTTTTACCTTAATGATGTTTAAGTGACAACCTCCTCTTTTTTGTTATATATATTTTAAACTCTTCTTCTACTTGTATTATCTTTTTTATTTTATGTTAAATTACTACTCCCTTTGTCCTGAATAAATGTTCCTACTTTCTATTTTAGGATGTCCCAACTAATGTTCCTAAAGATTTTTATCTACCTATTTTCTACCATTCTTCCTAATATACCCTTAAAGTTTTATTTAATATAACACATCCCAAATAAACCCAATTATTTAGAATAGTTGAATTCAATTAATGTTCATGGGTATTATCGTCAGAATACATTTTTCAGCACATTATTAATTATGTTTCTTAATTCTTGTGTTTTATCCATTAGAAACATTTATCCGGAACGGAGGGAGTAATATCCTACATAAATATATCTCTATTACTTTAGATACAAAGATCTTAACTAACCAAAATATTTACAAAAAAATTATAAATAATTTTTTTTATAAATTTAGGATACAATTAAAATCAAAACATTATTTAGAATTTTTTTATTGTAAATAATTTTTGTAAATTTTTTAAATTAAAATATTGCATACTTTAGTAACAATCCTATTCAAAATCCTATACCATAAAAGAAAAAGATACTCTAAAAGCAAAAAAGAAGAGGATAAGAGGGTGATTCTGAATTTCTGACAGTGATACGGTAGAATTAACACGCGGGACTTATCCAAACTCTACGAGTACACATTACCCTCTATCCTTTTCGTTACTCGAGGATTCCAAAACCCTAGTTCCCTTCACAGCTTCCCTTCCCACACCAACTTAAACCATCTTACGCCGTTAGATCGATACAATAGCGAGTGCACCGAAACGCCCGAGGGGACTAATACATATTAACTCTCCACCTAACCCTCGGATTTTCTCTCTCCTCAAATATAAATTCACAGTCACTCCCAACCTCCATCCTCTCCCGAAAGCTGTGACTCATTATCTCTTCTTCGTTTTACAGTCTTGTTGTCAATTTTGCTCCGGCCGTTCGCCGTTCTGATTTCCGGCAAACTTATTAGGTTTCCGGTGAGCTTCTCACCATGGAGTCGGCGTTGTTGTCAGATCTGGCTACGGAGATTATTATTCCGGTGTGCGCTGTCATCGGAATTATTTTCTCTCTTGTCCAGTGGGTTTTGGTCTCCAAAGTGAAGCTCACACCGGACCGGAACTCGTCGTCTCCGAACAATAACAAGAATGGTTACAACGACTACCTAATTGAAGAAGAGGAAGGTATCAACGACCACAACGTCGTTGCTAAGTGCGCTGAGATTCAGAATGCCATTTCTGAAGGTGATGTTCATTCTAGATCTCTTTAATTTCTTTTGGATCCGTTTTCTGCGTATATATAGCCGCCCATGCACTATTGGGGATCTTGTTCGTTTTTATGCCGACTGAACTAGTGCATTGTGTTTATCTTTGCTTAATCTGCTTGAAGTTTAAAATTTTTAGTATCCTCTGTGTGCTTTCGTTTACTGGATTTGTCTTGGCGGCTGGACAGAGGTTTAGTGGTTTTATGTGACTATTCCAGTGAATAGGAGCATTTTAGGGTTTATATTCGGATCTTTGGAGGTTGGGTGTGCAGTGGTGTCATAAATGAGCTGGCATCTGATAGACTTAAAAGTAGATCTGTTCTTTTTTTTTTTTCTTGAAAAAATGTATTACTTCCTCAATTTCTAAATAATTGAATTTCTTTCCCTTTTTATCCGTTTCAAAAATAAATTGTAAACCATTTTTTTTTTAGTAAAATGCTTTTATCACTCTATCCCTACTTTTTCTAGTTTAGTTATAATCACGCGCACAAGGGCTTTTAAGGGAAAATACATATTATGTTAATATTTTTAATATTTAATTAATCAATCAAATACAATTATTAAAGAACGGAGGTGCTATATTTTAATAGCACCTGGATATTGGGAGGATAGCATCTTTTGTTGATTTTTCTTTGTGATTCCTTGTACTAATATTTATGGCACGTGCCTTGGGCGTGAACAGTAGTATGGTACCATGTAAGGTACTATTATTAGGGACACCATTTACATCAATAATAAAATGGAAAAAGGACTGTCGACTAATGCTTGTTTTATTGTTAATTGTCTTTTATTCATCTGTTGTTATCGGATCCCCTTTAAACTGATTTAGATATATTTTAGTAGCAAAAATAATGTTAGTGATTACTAGTTTCTGATAGTCGTGAAAATGGTTTGAGTTGATATATTTGTTGCTTGAATGGAATAAGTTTAAGCATGGACTATTCATTATTAATGTGTCAGGGGAATGGTGATACTGTGGTGGATTTAGAACTTCATTTTCCAGCAATGAGTGGTTCCATTCCTTAGTTTTAGAATAATGCTTGCATACTCCTTCCCCTTTGGGGGTGGATTTTTTTGTTCTGTTTTGTTGTCATCACAAGCTGCTGTTACTTGCATGTTCATGTACAAATTTGTTTCTTTCCTATTCATGAACAATTATCCCCCACAGCAAGGGTGGATGGGTTAAAACAAGCTGTCACCGAGCTGAAATCATGGAAGTAAAGTTCAACCTTTGCTCTTTTGCTGTAATAATTTTTATGCAATCCTACGTTGTTTGCAATGTTGGTGAATTGAATGGTGTGGTTTCTTATATTGACTTCGAATGTTAGAATCTGCTTGAGAGGTGCCGTGGCTTTGCTTAGCTTGGTCATATTTGTGGCCTGCAAAGTTCCTTTAAAAGGATGTAATGCAAATTTAGTGCGGTGTTGCATATGCAAGCACCTGTATAGCCATTATTTTTTCCAAGTTTTTAGCAAGTCTGCATGGCGTTGGTATGCTATATTTTGTTGTCTTATCAGCTTCTGACCAAGCTCTCTGGCACGATTAGATAAAAACTTTGAAAGTAAATCAATAGATTACTGATTCCCCTACTATGTACTATTGTTGATCATGTTAGTATTGGTCATAATGAAATGTGCAGGCTCCTCGTTACATTCTCGTACAAAGACATTTTTGTTGTGCTTATTGAGTTCATTTCCTACCATTTATATATGCTTAGTGCTCAATCTCATGAACCATGTGGTAGTTCACTTTCCTGTCCCATTTGTTGGTATTATTACGTAAACATTCTGGTAATTGATTTTATTTGATCCCTCTAGTGTCTTGATTATGTAGATTTGAGTGCTGTTTAAGTTGTAATTGGTGCTTTATACTGATTTGTTGCTTCTTTTATATATACATGTAACAGGTGCAACATCATTCTTGTTTACTGAATATCAGTATGTGGGAGTTTTCATGGTTGCTTTTGCAGTTCTGATATTTGTTTTCTTGGGATCTGTTGAGGGCTTCAGCACCAAAGCCAAGCATTGCACTTATGACCCATTTAAGATGTGCAAGCCGGCACTTGCCACTGCTATCTTCAGTACTGTATCCTTCGTGCTTGGTGCTGTCACCTCTGTCATCTCTGGTTTCCTTGGAATGAAAATTGCTACCTATGCAAATGCTCGGACAACCCTAGAAGCTAGAAAAGGTGTTGGGAAAGCTTTCATAGTTGCGTTTAGATCTGGGGCTGTAATGGGTTTTCTCCTTGCAGCAAATGGTCTTTTGGTTCTATACATTGCCATCAATCTTTTCAAATTGTACTATGGTGATGACTGGGAAGGCCTTTTTGAAGCTATTACTGGTTATGGCCTTGGTGGATCCTCCATGGCGTTGTTTGGAAGAGTTGGTGGAGGTATCTATACTAAGGCTGCTGATGTTGGAGCTGACCTTGTCGGAAAGGTTGAAAGGAACATTCCAGAGGATGACCCAAGAAATCCAGCTGTGAGCCAAATTAAAATGGTGTCAGTATTTTGTGTATCTGATTATTGGAGATTTTGTAATGATTTAGGTTATATATTTGCTTTGCAGGTGATTGCCGATAATGTTGGTGATAACGTCGGGGATATTGCTGGGATGGGATCTGATCTTTTTGGATCATATGCCGAATCATCTTGCGCTGCATTGGTTGTTGCCTCAATTTCATCTTTTGGCATCAACCATGAATTCACTTCAATGTGTTATCCCTTGCTTGTGAGCTCAGTGGGAATCCTAGTTTGTTTGATAACTACCCTGTTTGCCACCGACTTTTTTGAAATCAAGGCTGTAAAGGAAATTGAGCCAGCATTGAAGAAGCAACTTATCATCTCCACTATCCTCATGACTGTGGGAGTTGCAATCATTAGCTGGATTGCTCTGCCATCATCCTTCACAATATTCAATTTTGGTGCGCAGAAAGTTGTGAAGAACTGGTAAGCTCTACAATTTCCTTTCTTGGCTGAAAATACTATCCAAGTTGCAGAGTAGCTCATTCCTGAATGGCAATTGTTTTAGGCTTTCCCTGGTAATAGAAACAGTTTTTTTTCAGGCATAATAAGTAGTGGAGTAGCTATGTTATAGGCATCTACTTGGCTAAGTACAGTCATACTAATTGTTACACTTGCATTAAAATCAAATTTAACTTCAAGATGGATTCTATCAAGGCAAGTACCTGTTTAATTTTTAGATCAGTATTGATTCAATATTATCTTCTTGATCATGGTTGAAAAGTTCTTAGTTGTCCTTAACTTGAACATTCTTTTAATGCAATGGACACTTCGGAGGTTGTTCTTTTCACGCAATTGGATCCATGAGCCTGGAAATAATTTTCTAAATCCTCTACAATAAGTGAATATCATCTTCATCTCCCACCTTTGCATTATATGACGTGGACTTGAGACTCTTTGTTTCTTATAGTTTCTTGCTTGTTATTTATTCTTTCGTCCTCTCCAAACCATCCTCGCTTCAAAAAAAGAAGGCATGCAAGTCAGCCAGTTCTTTTCTTGCAGCTATTCTCAGATTAGACATTGTATGTGAAGAAGGTATTTGTTGATTGTGTAACTTTTGTTTGCAGGCAACTGTGCTTATGTGTATGTGTTGGTCTTTGGGCCGGGCTTATTATTGGCTTTGTAACTGAGTATTACACCAGCAATGCCTACAGGTTGTCTCTATACTTGCCTTACATTCATTTTTTGCCACTCGATAATAAATTTGCTTTACTAACCAGACTATCTCTGAAATTTCTTCCTGCAGCCCTGTGCAAGATGTTGCTGATTCCTGCCGGACCGGAGCTGCAACAAATGTTATTTTTGGCCTTGCTTTGGGCTACAAATCCGTCATCATTCCTATTTTTGCCATTGCAATAAGTATTTTTGTTAGTTTCAGCTTCGCTGCCATGTATGGTATTGCAGTAGCTGCTCTAGGAATGCTCAGCACCATTGCCACTGGATTGGCAATTGATGCTTATGGTCCCATCAGTGACAATGCGGGAGGCATTGCTGAGATGGCTGGCATGAGCCACAGAATCCGTGAGAGGACTGATGCCCTGGATGCTGCCGGTAACACCACTGCTGCCATTGGCAAGGTATTATATTGAATTCCTGTTGAATTGAACATGTTGAAATGTATTTGTTTTCTTCCAGTCACCTCCTATATTCGTTGCCTTTGCAATTAATTATATTCTCTTATACCCTTGTGTAGGGATTTGCCATTGGGTCTGCTGCTCTGGTGTCGCTTGCACTATTTGGTGCCTTTGTCAGTCGTGCAGGAATTTCAAACGTGGATGTCTTGACTCCAAAGGTCTTCATTGGTTTAATCGTTGGTGCCATGCTTCCTTACTGGTTCTCAGCCATGACAATGAAGAGTGTGGGTAGTGCTGCTCTGAAGATGGTTGAGGAAGTTCGTAGGCAGTTCAATACCATTCCTGGTCTTATGGAGGGACTTGCCAAACCCGATTATGCCACCTGTGTGAAGATCTCCACTGATGCATCTATCAAGGAGATGATTCCCCCTGGCGCCCTGGTCATGCTAACTCCACTCATTGTTGGTATTTTCTTTGGGGTGGAGACTCTCTCTGGCGTGCTCGCTGGCTCCCTTGTGTCTGGTGTCCAGGTAATATAAAGTGCATCTTTGGCAAAATTTTCTTTCTTTGGGTAACTCTTGAAAACCTTCTTCTTCAAGTATTTAAGGATTTGAATTTATTCGCTGCATTAGCTGCTGCCATATATAGAAATGGTACTGGTGCAACAATCAGCTGTGTACACTGGTGAATAGATTGGGGCTAGAAAACAGAGTCCAAACTTTAGAATAATTTATGCCAGTGATGAAACTACAGCTAGATGCCATATCCTCGTCGTAGCTCTTGTCAAAATTTCTCGAACGCTCTTCTATTGAATCTGCCTTGATACATTTTGCGACTTGGCATGTACCTTATCAGATTGCAATTTCTGCATCAAACACTGGTGGTGCGTGGGATAATGCCAAGAAGTATATTGAGGTTAGCATCATGTTGTTAAATGTGTGGAGGTGATTATTTCTACTGTTTTTCTTTCATAACATATTTACCTACTTGCCCCCTGTTAGGCTGGTGCATCGGAGCATGCCAGGACCCTTGGACCAAAAGGGTCTGAACCACACAAGGCTGCTGTAATTGGCGACACCATTGGCGACCCACTGAAAGACACTTCGGGTCCATCGCTCAACATCCTTATCAAGCTCATGGCAGTTGAATCGCTAGTATTTGCTCCGTTTTTTGCAACCCATGGGGGCCTGCTTTTTAAGCTTTAAGGATGAAGACTGAGTTGCACTTTGGAGAAAGGGGGTGTTGGAACTTTTTTGCTATGTGGCAGTATGTATGTCTCAGCCCTTGAATCATCTTTCTACTGATTTTTCACCAACACTTCACTTTGCATCCTTTTTTTTAGGTTGTCTGTAGTTGGCAAGTATTATATTTGGGCGATCAGATGATGATGATAATTGTGATGGTGGGGACGATGGTGGAGATAATCATTTTCTTATCCGAAGAGAATTGAGAATGTGTGTGTTCCCAGTAGCGTTTTAGGATTAGATAGCTAGTTTCTAGTTTGTTGTTCATTTTTGTCAAGCTAAGGAGGCATCAGCAGACAGATTAAGTGCTTAATTATTGATGTTATAGTCCAAAATATTTGAGGGACCATGGTTCTAAATTTTCAGGACAATCTGAAGTGGGGGGGTTTTTGCTCTTTTTACCAAGTACGGGTGTTTGTTTCATTGCATGATGTTTCTCTTCTTTGTTTGGAACTGTTTTCTATCCACTATTGCCCGATTATACATTTTGTAGTCGAACTCAATTTTGTCTCAATTTATTACCTGGATTATAGTTTTGTCGCACAATTGGTCTTCACTTTGTTAAATGCTCATGTGCAAGCATGTTATTAAATTCGATGGACAAAATAGTCCAACCATTTGAAATTGACTGTTACCAATTAGCCTCAAAAATCAAATTTACAAACCTTCAACTTACAGCCTTATCAACGACTTCACTGCCTCAAATATTAGTCTTATTTAAAAAGTTAAATTTATTAATATTTTGCCATTTATATATATTATCTTCGTTTCAGAATAATTATCGTTTTAACAATTAGAGTCTTTCAAAAATAATGGATTTATCCTTATCTAAATTCATTTATTGTAAAAAAAACTGTAATTAAAGAGTCTTTCAAAAAGATTAATTTATCATTATTTAAGTTTATTTATTATAAAAAAAATTGTAGGGGTAATTTTTTTCCTTACCAACTCTTTTTAATGAGAGTAATATATAAAGACAATTTTAACAAAATATGATCAAATATTTCTTGAAATTTTATAATAATATATACATATTTAATATAATTTGTACCATTATAGCAACTTTTTGTATATCTATTAAAAAATTCATGTTTTTAAAAGGAAAATTTTTATTTATAAATAATAAAATTTATACTTGGACGAAGGGAGTATTAAATTATAAAAGTCCTCCGACCAAACATAACTCTCTTTCTCAATATATACTCTGATCATTAACCTTTGTCCCAATAGCAAAATTAGGATTATATGCAATTAATGAAGGTTCCAATTAGCAAAATATATGCCATTATCATCAACCTTTGGACTACTAGCAAAATTAGGCTAACAATGAAGGTTGCAATTAGGAAAAGGAAAATGATAGAGTACAATATCGATGCATTAGATATTTGTACAGTATAAACTCAATTATTTAAAATAGTATAACTCAATTAATACTAATTATAATCACTCTTATCCAAAAATTAAGAAAAAAATTAATGATAGTGTAACTCATTTAATGTTAATCATAATAATCACTCATCCAAAAATCAAGAAAAACATTAATGATAGTGTAATATAATTAATGCTAGTCCTAACTCAATTAATGCTAATCCTAAATATTACCTCCTCTTTCACTCTTAATTACTCCCTCTGTTTCAAAATATTTATCGTTTTACCTCTAAAAATTTGTTTCAAAAAGATTGTCGTTTTAGGTTTCCAATGCATGTTTTACCTAATTTACCCTTGTCTTCTCACAAGTTCCAACAATTGATCATCTCTTCATTAAATACTTTATCTTCTCCCAATGGCTATCTCCTTCTAATTTATCTTTTCAACTACTCCTAGCACAAAAATTAAAGATATTTAATAAGGGTATATTTGTCAACTTATAAAATTTCTTAATATGTGTACACAACTCTAAAACGTCAATCTTTTTTGAAACGGAGGGAGTAGTTAATTGACCCTCCTCATTCACTCTTAATTAGCTAATTGACCTACCACTAACATTTAGGAGGCCATTATTTCACTCTTAATTAGCTAATTGACCCTCCTTGTTCACTCTTAATTAGCTAATTGACCCACCACTAACATTTAGGAGGCCATTATTAAACCTTCCTACTTTTTCCATGAAGCCATCACCCAAAGTCAACCCAATACTTATGGAGGCCTAAAACAAACTTTAAAATGAGTCATTTTTAAATCAAATAATAAAATATTATTAAAATTATTATTATTTTATTTAAAGTTTATCTTTCGTGCTTTTTAGGATGCAAAATCATTTATTGAATTATTGTAGTTCACTTAATCGTTGTTAAGATATTGTCGATCTTAGATAATATTTTATTAATTTTAGTTTTGAAAAACTTCTTTCTGTCGAAGTAACAGTTACGAAAATTGTTAACATTTTTTTATAAGTGATATACGCATTTGGAAAATAATCAAGCTTTATTATACAACTAGTTTTTACCTGCGTGCGTTAAACGCATGATGGAGGACCACTCAAGACTAATGACCCATTAATTATCAAGGATGGACCAATTACAAGGTCAAGAGCAAAGAAGTTAAATGAAGCGTTATCAAGCCTTGTTTCACAAGTCCAAGATCAAGCCCAATTGGTGACAAATGAAGAGCCCAAGTTGGTGTACATAATTCAAGGAGTTCAAACCCAAAATGAGGACTTCTAGAAGCCTCAAAACCGTGAGTTTGCTGCCCTATTTCAGCCGTGTGAAAGAGTGTGAACAAGAGAGTCCAAGCCGTGTTGGAGTATGGTCAAAACCGTGTGGATTAGTGTGAATGCAAGTTGTAACCGTGTGGCTTAGTGTGAATGCAAGTTGTAACCGTGTGGAGTCTTCAAATCAAAGTCTTCAATTCGGCCAAGGCAAGGAAGGAGACCAAAGTATGGAGGAGTGCTTGAAAAGATGAAAACCAAGGCAAACAAAGGAGTCCATGGCCGGCCAAGCTCATTAGTAGAATCCTAGTTGTTTTATATTTTGTTAGTCTTATAGTTCTAGGTTAATATAAACTCTAGTTATTAGTTAATTAGGAGTGTTTTTCAAAAGCCTATAAATAGGCCTTTTTCTTTTATTGTAAAATCAAATTTTTGATATTAATATAGTGTGAGTTTAAAACTCTTTTCTTGACAACATAGTTTGTTAGGATTTTTGCAAACTTTGGATTAAGTTTGTGTGATATTCTAATTCGTGGTTCTTAATTAATCAATAATTAAGGGTTTCGAATCGATCAAGGTTCTTAGTTCATTGCGAAACTAAGGGTTGCGATCATCCCTTTGATTGTTATTCAAGTCCTAGGCGTACGTTTCCGCGAGGTAATTTCGAAAGCGTGGTTCCAAGTTCGTTATAACTTGTGGGTCTCGTTGGGAGTCACATCAACGCACGCCATATAACTTTTTCATATATAAGCAAAATGAAGTAGAAAAATAAAATTAAATGAATAAATTAGAGAACGACTTAAATGAAAATATATCATTGTAAGACTAATCATTATATATTCTGAAAAAATTTCTTAAACAAAACATTTGTTATTTTATTCGTTGACTTTTCAACTTTAAATCATATCAATATATTCAGATCAGAACGGTTTGTTACCCTAGAAACATTGACATACATGTGCTCATGACTAAACACCGACTTCATTTAGCATTGTTGGAACGAAGGCCATAATATTTTTGTTTGTGGATATCTTTTAGCATTGTTGTACCAAAGCCATAATATTTTCTATAAATGTTCTATTACGAAAATGCCTAACGATAATACTGTGGATGCTTCTCTTCTAATTTACAAAAATAGATTTGAAGGTTCACAAAGACAAAATATAGAGGATGCAGGAAACCAAAGGGACACTATGGTTATGTGAGTTCAACAGACTAATCAAGTTTGAAGCATTAATTTTTTTTATATTTTTTATTACAATAATAGACTAAAACAATTTAAACAATTTAAAAAACTAAATAAATAATAAAAACTTATAGATTTAGAAAAATAATATTAATAATAAAGAATGACATAAATAAAAAATTATATTACATATTCAACTACTTATGGCCAATGTAAAATAGCCCAAATAATATAGATGAGTTCAAAAACATTTCACAAATGTATCTTCTCAAAAAAAAATTCCTACTTGTTTCTTAAAAACTTTTATTTTCAAGTTTATTTTTCTGATTTATTTCTTCATAGTTTATTTCAAAATATGTTTGATTTCTCCCCCATTTTAATTTTTTTTATTACATAAACATAGGGATAATGCTTCTACATGAGTTTTACTTAGACTTGCTTCAGATTTGATGAAATAAAATTGACTTTTTGGTAATGAAACTCTATAAAAATATATGTCGTATTTCTTGGTTCAAGATGTGTTATATTTCCTCATTTTTAATTTAATTGTTACATAAAAACAACCGTGGGATTGAATGTTGAGAAATTTTGTGCACTTACCTTAATATCAGTCGTAGGATTAAATGTTAAATAATTTGGGTCATTTGATTGAAATTAAAAAAATGAAGAAACCCACCCTACCCTAAAGTCATCAAACGACTCTCTCTCTCTCTCTCTCTCTCTCTCTCTCTCAGACACACATAGACACACACTCTCAAGAAACACTCAAATGGCGCCCTCTCTTTCTCACACACACCTCACCGAAATGAAATCTCTCTCACCGGCGTTCTTCTTATGTCTCACCGAATCGAGTTCTTCGTCTCTTTAACCTTTTTGATGTTTTGTCTCTTTAACCTCTCCGATGCGTCGTCTCTCACCTACCCGAAGCTTTTCCTCAACCATGATAAGCTAGATCCGAATCATCTGTTCAAATAATCTTCCATCTTTTTATGCATTTTTTTCAATTTACTTTCCTACGACTTTACTGTTGCTTCAAATCTGAACAAACGAACAAAATTTTTTTTTTTCTTATATATATATTTTTTTCCCATTGATTTGAATTTTTATCGACTGAATGCTTTCATATAAAGCCTATGTTGATTTAAAATATATAAAATTATATGTAATCTGGGCATGATTTCATATCGGTAAGCAATTTACAAAGTATATTCAGTTTAAATTTTATACTAATTCAATTTATGAAAAATATTTGATTGTGTACATGTGTGTTGTATTACAACATGTATCTTGTCGAAATGCTATTACAATGCCAATTTTATCGTGTTCTTCGCACATTACCATTCCAGGAACATGATCAAAATTTATATTCTTTTGATCTATTCAATTTCCTCATTTATAAAATTTTTAATTCGCAGAAAGTTAGGGGAAAAGTTTTTAGCACTGTTTACCATGCCAATTTCATTGTGTTTCTATTCTTATTTTTAAATTTGTAGCACTGTAATTTGTTCCAAGAGTTGTTACTTTGCTATTTTTACACACAACTATGATTATGTTGTAGTTTCCAGATAGATCATGACAGAATCATAGATGTTTTTTTTGAATTATGAAAAT
The DNA here is from genome assembly GCA_016624345.1 of Platycodon grandiflorus. Taxonomy (NCBI): domain Eukaryota; kingdom Viridiplantae; phylum Streptophyta; class Magnoliopsida; order Asterales; family Campanulaceae; genus Platycodon; species Platycodon grandiflorus. Next base: position 8,581,624 of record CM028362.1, read on the forward strand.
TCTAAACTGAAAAGCATGCTAATGTAGTTTCTCATAATTTCATTTTGAGAAAATATGAGAAGTTTTTTGAACCAAGAAAAACTCTAAACTGGAAAGCATGCTGATGTAGTTCTCATAATTTATTTTCGAAAAAATATGAAAAAGATGTTTACATTGCCAATTTAACTTTGTTTCATCTCTTAAGTTCAATAATGTTTGTAAATCTTTTAAGTTTTTTAATTACACAACTATCATTATGTTGTATTTTCTTGAGAGATCCAGGTTATGTAGGGTAAAAAAATTATCAAGGGTGATTTGAACCACCAAAAAATTTGATTTATAAGCATGCTGATGTAGTATATCATGATTTATCTTTATGGAAATATGGTTACAATGTTCTGTACATGTGTATCTGACTGGAAAAAAAAGTTTGTGTGACCTACTACATTAACAATGTTACGCTTGAGGATTAGTCTATATCCTAGGTAAAACTAATTATATGTAGAGATATGTTTATAAGTCAAGTAAAACAAATCCTTGTAACTCTTAATTACATGCTTATAAATGAACTTCTGTGGTTTATGGGGATATAGAGGGAGAGGTACATAAAATATGGTAAGATTGAAAAAGTTTTTTATAGGTTACTTGATTTGGATACAATGTGGTTGAAACAGAAATTATAAGAAGCCAATTTCCTCAGTTTTGAAATTTCTTATTCATATCAAGTAGTACTATTTTTCTCTTATTGTTTAAGACACTAGACACTCAAGGGATCAACATACTTGGGTTTCTTCATATTTTTCTCTGATGGGTTTTATATGTTTTGACAGATTCACATATTGAGAAACATTAGTAGGTTTGTGTATATATAACATACTTTTTGCTAGTTTTCATAGAAGAAAGATACATATGATCCTAGCTTCTTGTTATTAATGCATCGTGAAAATGTTTAGTTAATTAGCTCATAAAATTCTTTATAGATGTTTTGGATTAACATATTATTAGACTATATGCAACTAGAGAGGATGATAGTGCTAATGCAAGATTACGTTTTTAAGTTGACTGGAACTTTATAGCATATGGGTGATTGAAGGGCGGTATTGTTTGGTGGATGAAGGGTTGAGGGGCAAAGTTAAACTTTTCAACACTATAAATAGAAGGCTTACCTCATTTATGACTTCTGTACAAGACAAATCAATTTCATCTCCTTATGGGTGCGGCCAAGCATCATTTTCCCTCCTATATCCGCCATACATTTTCATAGTCTCTCACCCTTTCCTCTACTGCAGTGATGTATGCCCAGGGATACTACCTTTTAGAGAGTTCATCACATCTCTTTTGAAAATTGCTATGTTGGTACACTTGCTTGAATGACTCTATTGCTAACAATGGGTTCGTTTTGGGAGAGGGATTGAATCTATTTATATTGTTTGCAATCATTGAATTTAAAGGGTCATTTTAAGGTGCCCAATTTAATTTGTATTTTAGATGTCCAAGGCATCCAGATTATGTTCTCATGATATATTATGCACTGAACATATATTTAACATTCAATTAATCTGTTTCAAGGAACGAAGTGTTTTTCAACAATATAAATTAAAATAAAAGGGTTAAATAACAAAATTAAAATTTTAATGCAGGGCTTGGGCTTTCATCAAAACAAATTAAGTTCTTGTGATTCATTTCTCACTATTTACTATGCTGACAACATTTATATAACATTCAATTAATGTGATTCCAGGAAATGAAGAGTTTTTTCAAGAATATCAATTAACATATGGCAAATACATCAATATTATTTTTTCTTAAAAATAATGTTTCATTTTTAGCAAGTTGTTTTAGGCGGAAAATTGACATATTTGGCAGGGCTAATATGCTTCTGTCATTATATATATATATTGATTAAGTATGTCAATTGGGGTATTAATTTTCACTTCTATAATTTCTCTTTAAATTTTTTGTTCTGTAAATATACCTAATACATCAATATCAGAGTTGACATTATGTTTTAATTAATCAGGTCAATCGGGGTATTATTTTTTACTTCTATAATTAGGAAATATATCTTCTTTGGGAAGCACCTTTCAAGGAAATCGGTGCGTTCCAATTCGTAGAAGGATGTTGATTTCCTCCACCGTCCTTGATTCCAAATATAAGCTTGACATCTTTTGCCCTAAGCTTTAATGTTTTTCTAGCCATTTTGAAGTGTCCAAGTTCTTTGACGTAACACTTGACAATACACCTTATAATTGCGTCATCCTTCTTAAAATGATCGTGAAGTACGTTTCCGTGAATGATGAAATCTATTATGTTCCAGAAGGGTGTTTTTTTCAACACTCTTATATGGTCTTCACTGAAACTAATACTTTGTAGTTGGTCAATTAGGGACTGCATATTTGACCTGTATACAATTCTATTCCTCACACTTGCATAACAAATATATTTTGTTCGATTTCGATGGTGCATCGTCAAGTATAATATGTGCATCGTCTATGTAATTTTTGTGAATTTTGTGTTTAAGATATGTGCATCGTCAAGTATAATTCTTGTGCATCACAAAATATAACAGTACTTAAAAAATTTATATATCGTGATGGACAATATAACAGTAATTTTTTGTACATCGTGATGGATAATATGTGAATATCATGACGCACAATATTTTTCATCGCGACTTACAATTTTTGAATCAAAAATAAAACGGTGTATTAACGTTTTCAGTGAATGCGATTCATTAAAATAATGTATTGTGATGCAACAAAAACAACAAAAGTTTGTAATACGATGCTACAAATTTGTGCATCGTGATGAAAAAAAATCTAGAAACGGTGTTTTATATGCAAATTTGTAACACTAGAAACGATATTCTCGAACATTTATGTGCTGTTTTTTGAAGCCTTAAAATATATTCAGCAATACTAACATGATATTTCGTTTTAGTTGGTTCTGGTGGTTGTTGCCTTCTTTCCAATGCTCTTTTGTTGTTAAGAAGACATTTTTTCATTGTTTGATAGTAACTCACGATAATGTTTATAAAAGTTTTTACAAAATTTTTAAAGGGTTTTAAGAATTTTTGCTTTTTATTTTTGAAGTGAAGAAGTTTTTTTTTGCTGTGTGGGTTTGAAGTGAAGGGGGGTTAGTTTGTTTTCTAGTCGACACACAACTCTTGGTGCCTCGTCAAGTGAAAAAGGTAATTTGTGCATCGTTTTTGTTTGCGATGCACGTGTGGGCTACCGTGGTTTTATGTGCATCATCTTATGTTGCACAGTGTCCACTGTTCCGTATTTTTTAAGTGCATAGATGACATTTCGCAATAAAAGTGTCCGTTAGCGATTGAAAACAATCATAGTAGATTTTAGCGAATGAAAATTGTCTAAAAGGTTTCGACCCGAATTTTGCCCATATATATTCTTGGCAAGTTGACATTTAAAAAAAACATAATAGAGTAAGTAATAACTTATTTTTTTGAGGCCTAAAGGCTAAAGACCTATCTTCCTTTGCATTACCCTTGGGTCGGGCCATTACCGCCATGAATGAAGGATTCAATAGTTCAACGTACAAAACAATTCCTTAAGAACCTCTCTCTCCCATTTTAATCTTGTTCGATTAGGTACGTGTCAAGAAATACTTCTAAAATTCGTTAGATTGTCTAAATTCGTTAGCTGGTGCGGGCTAATCTACACCGAGAATGGGAGGTGATAAGTCCGTCCTCTTAGCTCATTGTTTTGCTTAATTCATGGTGATGAATGAGGAGTTCAGCTTCGCTTCTCAAGTGCTCAAGCTCATCCAAGTTCTTTAATAGTTGGGGAGTTGGCCTTTTCTCCTTCCCAAACACCTGTCATCATCCTCACGTGAGTCCTCGATCATCTTGGAAAGAAATGTCAGTGAGGTGACCATGTATGCATCTACATTTTTGTTTTGTGTAAGACGTGTGCTCCTACATGCAGCCTTAGCTTTTCCCTTAACCGCTTTTGCAAGTCTCCTAGCTATTCATTGGTTGTGAGTGTTTTCCTCTTCTAGGAGGTAAGGTTGAAGCTTCCCCCCTTTAAGTCGTTTGGGGAGGAGGCCTTTAATTATATGCATTTCCTTCAGGTGAAGGTAGATATATATAAGCCCTCCATTTTGCTTGCATCTCAACCAATCGAGGTGAGAAATGAACAAAGACCTGATCACGTCTAAATAATAATTTGACGGGCTGCTAAATACTACCCTGTGGTAGATGATGGTAATAGGTGGATATCTAGCTATGCTTCTCACCTAAGATCAAGAATATGAAATCGATTCAAAAATCAAAACTTTGGTTTGTGAAGTGAAACCTATTAAACGAACCCTAAATTGGGTTAATGAGGATTTTGAGAAAATTGTAATTGATTGAGAGAATTGAACACATTATGCACGAATTCTTACCGGTGTTGTTTGCAAAACTAAAGAGTGATTAGGACCGATGAGTTGAAGATTTAAAAGAAAGAAAATGAGATGAACGGTGAAACTGTAACGCCCCAAACTCGGTTCCGACATCCCAGTCCCACAATTTGACTACGTCACCGTTCAATTAATACCAACTTATGCTATTCCCAATAAGTAGTAATTAAAATCACTGAATTAAATCATCCTAACAACCATATGAACAAAATCAAACTTCTTAAATGAAGTACTACGCATCCCGAGTCATTACAAATCTCAAAACCGAAATAGAAATTTAACAGAACATTTATTTTAACAACTTCCCCTATTGACGTTCACTCGGGCCCAAACGGGTTTCCCATACCAACTAAAGTCCTGAAAGAAAAGAGTAAGAAAAAGGGTGAGCGAACAATGCTCATTAAGTTCATATACAACCCCTTCGGTTTCTAAGGAGAAGTTGACTCGAAAAGAAAACAATTAATCAAAATGGTTTATCGATCAAATAACAAAAGGGATGACTCTCCATCATCCGTAACATGAAATAATCTTTGATCAAGGAAACAAATGTCCAAAGCAATATAACAGCTATCAATACGACATTTCAAACGAAAGACAAAAGATACAAAAAATATAGCAAGAGGTCCAGCGACCGCCAACCGTCCCATACCGGTTGGAAGCAACGGCCAACTCGCGGATACCCATAATATCATATGAGGAAATAGGAATTCCAAATGAAAGCTAAAAACTGTAAAATGACTACGAAAGGTACGGTTACCGCAAACCATCCCATACCAATTGGAGATAACGTCCAACTCGCGGACACTACGATCACATAAGTGGTCTCAAGACCTTAATTAACCAAATACTTCAAAAAGTTTTGATGATTCACAAATTCATATAAGCAAAAGGGTATATCCGGATAACCGCACCACAGGCCAGGTGGTGTAAAGTATTCGTAACAATTCATAACAATTCGTATCTCGTTGTACCGTAGTACCCCTGTGACAGGTTGTTGACTTAGTGATCATAGTAAGATTTTCAATAAAGTACATCATAGATTCGAAGTTAAGATATATCACAATTGAATGATTTTCACAAAAAAGATATTTCTCATAAGACAAAGATTCGTACATAGGATTAACGATAAGTCGTAATATGATTTGAGAAAGAAACAGTGCGACGGAGTTCAAAACAAGTACCGACACAAGAGTCGGGTATAACGTATACAATGACGTTTATCAACAAGGATACAACGGAAGCCTATCGAATGGAAATAGAATTCAAATACTTAAAAGAGGTATAATCCCTTACCTGATACTAGTAGCGAAGCGAATTAACACGTACACAAATTAAGGTCGTTACACGCGCTTGTCTAAACCTAATATTCAAAACACAAATGCTTATCACCCAACTATAATTGCACTAAATAAAATGTAATCTTTTAAAATATTTTTAATAAATTATTCTAAAACTATATATTATTAAATTATTATACCAAAAATAAAATAAAACTTCTCACAACTCAGACATACACACGCCACTCACACTGCCCACACACACTGACAACCCCCTTCCCCACCTAGTCTACCTAGAGCTGGCAATGGGTTGGGTCGGGCCAGCCCAACCCTAGCCCATCGGGCCAAGCCGGGCCAACCCAAATTTATATCGGGCCTTTAAAACTAAAGCCCAGCCTCTCTAAATATCGGGTTAGACCGGGCCAGCCCGCGAGCTGACACATTATTTTGGGCCAATTTACACTAATTTTAACATTTTTATCAGCCCATACGTAAGCCTATCGGGCCGAGCCTTAAAATCGGGCTGGGCCGAAGTTGCATCGGGCCTAAAAATTAGAGCCCAGCCCGTCCTAAAATCGGGTTGACTGGGCCAACCCATTGGACCGGGCCGATTTTGCCGGCTCTAAGTCTACCCCATCCCCCTCACTGCCATGCCCCTCTACCCCACTCCCCCTTTTCTTTTCTCTTCTTTCCTTTCCCTTCTTTTCTTCTCTTCTCCTCCTCCTTCATTTCTTTCTCTGCCGGCCCCCCACCATGACACCACTTTATTTTCTTTTTTTTTTTTCCCCTTTTCTTTCCTTCTTCTTTCTCTTCTCTCCCTCACCCCACCAGCACACACCCAGTATTCACTTTTTTCTTCCTTTTTTTTTTTCTTTCTGTTCTCCTTCCAACTCCCCCTTGTTCCAGGCTTGTCTTCTCCCCCCATTTGTTACATAGCCATTCAATTAACTCACACTAGTTCCAGATTACCCTAACGGTGAGTCTATTAATTTGACTATAAGCGATGCAAGTATCTATCTATATCCATGCTTATATTCCTTGAGAGATCATAAAAAAACTTACCTTCAAAATCGAATTGCCTGAATTCCCCTCGATTCCGCACACGCCCAACAACTAGCCAAGCCAATTCGCGAACGCCCATGCAATCTCTCTCTCGACCCGAGCAATCTCTCTCGACCCGAACACTCGATTTCTCCCCTTTGTTGGTTCTGTTTTCTTCTTCCTTTTTGTAAAGAACCCAGCCAAGAGAAGACAAGGTCTCTTATACCAGCTGCACGACCTCTCCTTTTCTTACCGGTCGCTCGAATTAACGACCCTTTACTCAGCCGTTCACACCCACTCCCTTCCGGCGAATTACTACTCCCCCACGACCCCTTTTCTTCTGTTTTAATATTTTATTTATTACCACTATTATTAACACCATTATTATTATTATTATTATTATTATTATTATTATTATTATACCATAACTTAAAGAAGCCCTACCTTTCCAATAACTAAGTGGGCCAAGTCCAAATTCAAATTAAACAAAAATCAATCTAGTATCCAAACCAATTAGGCCCAAAATAAATGAATGTTTGGCCCAAAGGTATTATACAATATTTCTAAGTTACTCCCTCCGTCCCTAAATTATTGTCTGGGTTGACCCGGCACACGGATTAAGAAAATTCAATTGACTTGATTATTAATATTGGAATAGTATTAAAAAGTGTGTTGTTTCCTTTAATGCCCATGTGTATGTGGCCCATAATTAAAGTAGGAAGAAAAAGTAAGGATAAAATAGTAAAAGTGATGTTCTAAAAAAGAAAATTTCAAACAAGATAATTATTTTGGGACGGAAGAAAAAAGAAAGGAAGACAATAATTTAGGGACGGAGGGAGTATAATATTATAGTTATAAAATTATATAAATTTTGGGTATATTACAGCAACACCCCAATTCAACATTTAAAAATGCGTATACATTATAAGTGATCACCTACCATAATTATAAATTCAAAAGTTAGCAATTATTTGCAACGAGAAAAACTTCAGAACTCAAAAATTATTCGTATGAATTCGAAAAAGAATTGGCATCAGGAGCATAACAAATTTGTTATGAAATTCAGATAAATTCATCAATTAATTCTAATATTTTACTATTAATATTGCTGCCGTTAAAAATGAATTTAGAATTGCTTTTTATTAGAAAATAATCCACATAAATAACACTAATAAAAAAAATTGAATTTGAAATGATATATCACACTAAAAATATTTTTTTATTAGTTAAGTATAGAAATCAGATTGCCACAAGATGTACCCACAAAAAGAGAAAGAAAGAAGGGAAAAAAAAAAACTGCTTGAAAAGGTAAAAGTTAAAACAATTAGAATATTGTAAAAAGTAATTCAAGAAACAATTTTGTAAGTGGATTGGAAGGAGCAAATTATGCGGAAGTGGATTGGAATATCTTGGGATTGATGTAACAAATTTTGGCTATTTTCTCGCTAATCACGGCAAATTATGGCGATTTAATGAATAATCCGTCATTATACTACCACCGTTCTAAAATAATTACTCCCTCTGTTTCAAAATATTTGTCGTTTTAGTTCTAAAAATTTGTTTCAAAAAGATTGTCGTTTTAGGTTTCCAATGCATGTTTTGCATAATTTACCCTTGTCTTCTCACAAGTTCCAATAATTGATTATCTCTTCATTAAATACTTTATTTTCTCCCAATGGCTATCTCCTTCTAATTTATCTTTTCAACTACTCCTAACACAAAAATTAAAGATATTTAATAAGGGTATATTTGTCAACTTATAAAATTTCTTAATATGTGTGCACAACTCTAAAACGTCAATCTTTTTGAAACGGAGGGAGTACTCATTTTAGTAATTTGCGGACAGATTGATTAAGGAAGCTTTTAAAAAGTTTGATCTACTTTTGTTTAAGTTCAATTATTGTAGGTGAATGTTTCTCTCTTTTTTCTTACCAACTCTCTTTAATAAGAATAATAAATAAAGACAATTTTGGTAAAATATAAGCAAATGTTTCTTGAAATCCTATAACGATAATTATTTTAGAATAATTTATTTTAATTAAAACGATAATTATTTTTAGACAGAAGTAATAACGAATCGTTCTCGTTTACCTTAAAGTTTGCAAATTTAACCCGACATTTTCGGGAAAGTAGTGAATTTTAATATTATGTCACTTAATACATTAAAATGCTTAGATTTACAATTACTTTCATAACTTTAATAACAACTTTATCTTATAATTTTGCTTTGTAAGCAAATGTATGTGAGGTGCATGTACATTTTTAACAAAGTTGTGACTATAATGGTTGAACTAATTGTAAATCTAAAAATATTAAAACACAATTTACCAATATTATTTATGAATTTTTTTTTGACGAGTTTAATTGATGCAAGTGTTTAGTGAATCAGAGTATGAATTAATGTGCAGAAACGGGCTTTTGAGCTTGGGATCACAATCGGAGATACTTGAATTCTACGAGGGTATTTTGGGTTTTTTAGTGATTTTAAAAGTTTTCATATACAAAAGTAATGAATTAATTAACAGTACATTAGTGAAATTGATAAAAAAAAAAAAAACTTTAGTAAATAAAAATCTAAAATATAATAGTAATAAATCTGTTATTTAACTCTTAATTATATGCTCATTTGTCACCTAAATTTGAACGAAAAATTGAAAGTCACGCATATAACCCCCACATATTATATACACGATAAAAGCTAAGCGCTGAATGAAAACAAGTGTTTGGATAACCATTATTAGTATCCTCGCTACCTTAATACAACCAGCTACCAAGCAAGCTTGCTTTTTCAGGGCTTCGATAATGACAAAGTAAAAATAAAATAAACAAATTAGTTGAAGATAAAAATCATCTTGTTAAACCGATTTCTCTCCATCTCTCTCTCTCTCTCTCTCTCTCTATCCTTCACCCAATTCATGCTGGCTCCCCTCTTCCCCTGTAACTCGGAGTTCGAGGCTCTCTTTATCTTTCCTTTTCCTACCGCTGTTTTTGTTGTCCAGCGTTAATTTCAACTATTTTGAACCCAATTGAGGACTTTATTCTGTCCAAATTTTGATTTTTGATTATTGGGTTATCTTTTCTTTTCTCAAGTAATTGTTTATTTACAGTAAGAATATAAATGGGTAATGCTTCGTCAATGCTGACTCAATATGATATTGAAGATGTCCAAACCCACTGTAACAATCTATGTTAGTCAATTTTTTTATTAATCATACTTTTGTTTGATTATTTCTTGGGATTGTCTTAATTTGTTAATTTACAAGTTAATTCTATTTGTTTGGTGTGAAAATTTAGTTTCCCAGCAGGAGATTGTGTCTTTATATCAAAGATTTTGCCAACTTGATCGAAATGCCAAGGGTTTCATTTCTGCTGATGAGTTCTTCTCAGTACCAGAGTTTGCTATGAACCCTCTTTCTCAGGTAATCATCTATTTGACAATTTTCGATGGTTGAAGTTTAGTTTCATTTACTTCTACTGTTACATAGCACAAAGAGTGCTAATTTGATCATTTGTCGAGTTGATAATTGACATAACATTTATGCCGTTTTAGATAATAAAACTATGCAAAAGAATATCACGAATCAAGAGCTCTATAGTTTTAATTTGGTAAATAAATTCCTATCAAATTTCTGTTTTATAAGTTGACTTAGAAAAAGAAAAAAAAAAAAAAACATGATCTTGAAGGGATGGAGGGGCAATTACCTTTGTATGAATTTTAGGGATGCACGGGACATGTTTGATCATTTACCTCGTTTTGCTATGTGGGTATTCACTATTTACAGAGGTTGCTGAAGATGGTGGATGGTTTGAATTTTAAGGACTTTGTGGCGTTCTTGTCTGCTTTTAGTTCTAAAGCAACTATGCCTCAGAAGATTGAACGTAAGTGTTACTTGCTTAAGCTCTACTCATATAACCTATATTACAGAATTTACCTTGTTGTTTGTTTAAGGATAAACATGAATGCACTTCTTGAGTCGAAGTAGAAGTTCGGTGGTGTGTTAAATGTTAAAGGAAAGATTATTTGAGAAACTCGCGTTAAAGGAAAGATTATTTGAGAAACTCGCACCAAAGTTTTTTATGCTACATGAAATTCATATTACTTGAAAATAGAGGTATTGGAAAACACTAATGACGAATCTCATTTGTTCTATATTATTGCCCTGAGATTGGGTAGTTAAGTTGGCAAGATCCACGCTTGTGGCAAGTATTGGGATGAGTATTTACTCTAGTTGGTGTATGTGCGCTGGCCTTCTTGGATGGGTTACCATGTAGGTCTACCTTCAGACACAAACTAACATGGCTACATGTATATGTATATGCCTTTGTAAAAGATGCACTGTAGATGTGATCAATTGTGTGTACACACGTGCGTCTGTATGTATATATTTGCTTCTTGGAGAACTCAGCGAATAGCACTTCCTGAATTCAAATTGGGGGATCCAAAACATATGCCTTGTGCTTAATTTATTTTGTCTATTTTATGAATCTTACCGTATGACATCTCTGCTCATTATTATGCCGTTTCTGAATGTCTTATGAAATGGTGAATTCTAGACGACAACTCGAGCAGCCATTTAGTTTTTGTGTTTTAGAGAAGTATGTGATGATTACCCTGGTTGACCATTAATATCATGGTGGCTATTTAGGCTTCTTTTTCTTACTCATGTTTTCTGAATCTTCATTTGGTATCTTAGACTTTTCCCTGAGTGCCAAATTGAATGATGCCAATTTGTTTACTTAAGTTGATGGTTTTATTTAGTAATATGTTTTTCCCGCTCCGCGCAGCTTCTGGTGGATATTCACTGACCTTAGTAAATACCTCTTTGTCTCAGTTATCTTCAAAGTATACGACTCAGATTATAATGGGAAGGTGACCTTCAATGATATATTAGAAGTGCTGCGGGATTTGACTGGCTCATTCATGTCTGATAAGCAAAGAGAGGCATGATCAATGTTCTGTCCACTCTTGGTTTGCTTTGTTCATCATTTCTCTTCTTTATATTCTCAAAAGAAATAAAAACCACACACTTATAACACTAGTTGTCATTTACAATTGCAAATTTTATGATTTCATTTTTAATAGTAGCAAGCTCCTCGGTCATTAATTAAAAAAAGAATTTCATTTATCAGCCTTCCAACTATTTATTAATTTAACACTGTAGCGACTGTATTGGTAATTTGGTAATTAATGAATGGAGAAACTATTTCAGATGTTAAGGTGATTAGATGATGTATAGTAAGGGGGGAGGGGGTTGTTTGAAACATAGGCTAGAAGATAATAAAACAACCAAGTGACTAGTTGTTGCGGAACAAGTATAATTCAACAATAATCAACCATTTATTGTTACCGACCAAATCGGAACATGATTTAAATTTCAAACTTCTCTAGTGATATGATTTGGCTGTCAACCTCACGATTTCATACAGCACAGGTCTTTAGGTGACAGAAATGTTTTGTGATCCACCGATCCTCGGCCAAAAAAAAAAAAAGAGTCACAGCTTTCCTTTTTTGTTTGTCTCAAAAACCTAGTTTCTTTTTAGCTTTAAATCTCCATATTTTTTCAATTTTTTTCTTTCTTTTCGAAGATGTGATATTTATTTACAATGTTATACAAAAAGATATCAACTTTAGTGCAATTTAAGGAAATATAGGGAAGCAAAAGTATAATATTAAAAAATGTTTGATTTGTCAAATGCGACTCCTCTTTTGGGACAGAGGGAGTATAGTGGAAGTTCCAAAAAGAAATCAAGGTAATTACCCCATGGCTGTTGCCCTCTCCTGAAGGAAGCATTTGTGATACCCAGCTCATACATCGTTAAGATATAGTGAGCGATATGTTACTAATGACATAAAATTTACTTACTCTTTTTTCTCATACAAACAACTTCCACTGTCATTTTGTTTAGTTTTTGATCTCTAGCCTACCGTGACCATGATATTGCTAAATTTCTGTAGATCAACTATTTTTGCTTAACCTCGGTTTTGTGTTTGCAGGAGGTTTTAAGCCAAGTCTTGCAGGAAGCAGGTTATACCAGGGAATCTTCTTTGTTGTTGAATGACTTTGTTAAGGTTCTTTTCTTCGTCATTTATATTTCTCCATAACTACTTTTTCAATATAGAAAATGGTGAATGCAATAGATAAAAATTGTTCACAGGGACTCTGAATTAGGGTCTCGTTAGAATATCACATACATGGAACAAATTTTTACCATAGCCTCCTCATTGCAAAGCGCACACAGCACAGTAACCCCTCCTTTGTAGTTAGGGAAAGAGATCTGTCTTTGATAGGTATCATATTGTTCTCATTGATATTTTACTTGTCTTTTAGTTGTAAGGTGTAAAACTGTTCCCGTCTTTGCTACAGATTCTTGACCATCCAGGATTGAAGATGGAGGTGGAAGTACCAATTGATTAGGCTGAGCTGGCACATGTTCTGTACTGTATATAACACACTGTGGACCATTCAGCAGACCCTTTGCACAAGCACCATCCTGTATCATTTTCTCCAACTTCCCTAGGGAAAAAAGAAATTCTCAAGGTGTGGAATTAAAGATAAAGCGTCGTGTATTACGAATAAAAAGTTGAGCTTTTATGTAAAATAGATCATCATCATTTCTCTTTCTATCTGTGTGTGTAATGTGTACGGGACTGTGTGTGACTGTTCCGCTTGCCTGTCATATATAGTTGACAAGTGCGCAAACTGTTGTTGCTCCACTATGCTTTCCTTTTGCATAAATGAAATGTGCTTATGGTGCTAGAGTGATGCTTCAAGATTACAACCAAAAAAAAAAAAAAGTGGGGAAGATAGTGGAAGTTCCAAAAAGGAAGGAGGGGGAGGAGATATAAGGGAAATGTAGTGCACAGGTGTGCACGATCCTAAAGCCCAATCCCAGCCCAGTAAGATGTTTGATTACAAAAGCCCAAGACAATGGGCTGTAGTTGACGGGCTTGAAGTGGGCTTACTGAATAGTAATTGAAATTATCACAAGGTGAGAGAAGCTTGTTTTGTTGTTCATATAAAGTATTTCGAAGTAAGCTGCCCTCGAAATTATTTTTTGAATTTCAATTTTGGGGATTGAAATTTGTTGTGCAGACAAATCAAGGGTAATTGACGGCATACCATGCCTGAGAATTCTTATATTGTACTATGTAATAGGATCATTCACCTGTAAAAATGAAAATGAAATACAAATGATAAAACGCAGTTGGCACAATACAAATAAGATAGGGGGGGAGCGGAAACTGGAGTGATGTTCAGTGCAGTAAGAGTAACCTACATGGGAGCTTACGAGGTTTGTCAGAGACTGAACATTGGGTTAGGGGGGTCAAACGCAACTCAAAACTCGTCTGTTCAGTGGTCTATGGTTATAGTTGTGAGGTGAAGCCTTCTTAAGTGGCAAGTGCCATTTGTGGTTGAAACTAATACTAGTGATTAAAAAAGTGCCAAACTGCTCTTATACTGTATTAAGAGCGTCATCGATCGAGCTATTTCCTAAAACATTTTTAAGTTTTCCTCCTTTAGCTAGTTATCTAAGTTTTGTATCATACAGCTCAATTTAAGGAAGAGTATAATACCATGTTTAAGCAAGCAAAAGGTATGTGTATTGAGACCAGAGTTCAACCTTGATAAGCCGCCTGTTTGGATATTAGGTTAAAGAGTATTGCAACCGCAACATTTGGGCCTGTTTGGATTTTAGGGTAAGCTATTGCAACCGCAACATTTGGGAAAAAGAAAAAGAATAAGGGTATCTGTGGAAATGTGATTTCAAAAGAGATGCCGTTCAGCTGCAGATGTGAAAATTTGAATACCATAAAACCACTGCTGAGACTGAGATGCAACCAAATGTCTCTGCGGCTAATTTTAGAAGGGAGCAAAAATCCAATCCTCGTTAAGTCAACCCCGTCATCCTCCTCAAATGCTAAATTTAGAGCCGAAAATTGCCTACCCCAGTTTTCTAATATTGCTGACAAACTACTCCACTCCCCACTTAGGACGACTCTCTCTTACAACAGAAGCAAAGGAGGCATCTCTGCAACTCTCTGGAGTAAGCTAACTGCTCAATTCACTTTCATCATCTCTGCAACTCTCGGAACGAGACTTTCTCTCGTTAGTAATCTGATCTCTCTCTCTCTCTCTCTCTCTCTCTCTGTGTAAGATAATATGGGGAGTCTAGTAGTCCACGTTCGAGTGAAAGCCAAGGCTGAAAACACAAGGTTTAACCATCAACATGTTTTGGAGGCCAGTGATCAGCTGACTGATTCGAGCGCTTTAAGTTCTAATTACGAGACTGGAATGTCATCTCGAGGAGGAAAGTTAAGTGAAAACGAATTGTCTATGATTAAACAACTTAAGGAGAGACTGATATGTCTCGAGGAAGAAGCTCAAATGATAAAGCAGGAGTTCTATCAGACCATCGAAGAAAGGAAGAAGTTGATGAATGAGATATATCAACAGTTTCAGGTCATTCGCTGCTGCGGAGATCAACTTACAAGACATAATCCTCGTCAGGTAAAGTGTCTTTGAAATTCTTCGAATCAATATACATACAGATAACTAATTCTGGCAATAATCAATCATTTCTTGTGATTTTAGAACCACCTAAGTAAATAATTAAACAAATGTCACTATTTTTATGTTCTAACCATATGTAACTTGTACGTGTGCACAAATAGGAGGGAAGAAAAGGACCAGGTTTGTCGCAAGTTCTATGCCAGGGGGACTCGGAATCGGACCTCCCGTCACTAATCAATCATGAGAGATTTAAAAGCTAAGGCCATAAAATCTTCAACTAGATATCCCTCCTTTCGTTTGATCTAGGAGCTATATATATTCCATTCTGCAAATGCAATGGTTTATTTTCTTTCTGCTACTATTGTAATCACATTTCTAGTGATTATTATTTAGCATTATTGCAGTCTCTAGTGTAAAAAGTTTCAAATCCCATCTCATCTGATCTTCTAGCACTAGCAGTCTGGGACTTGGCTCTATATACATCAGATTTCTCCTTTAAATCCAAAGTAATCCCTCTAGCGATTCACATACTTTTCTGATAACTTGATTGAGGCAGTCATGACTGCGATGACCAAGTCCACCATAATAAGTACAGCCTTTAAATAACTTCCTTTTGTGATTCCCTCCATGGGATCATTCAACTCGACCCATCCAAGTTTGTATAAACTTTCTCTATGGAACCCTAAAAGTATTTAGTGGAGTACTAACAATTAAATAGACCTTCCAGTCCGTTCTCTAAAGGCAAGTGACTATTTGGCCAAAATACAATTAGCCCCCTGAAGTATCCACCCAATCTCAAAATGTCGTACACAATGTTATATTTTGTCCCACTAACCTAAGTTTTGGACAAAGTGTAACATTGTGTATAACTTTAGGACAAAACTTAAGTTGGGGTGCACTATAGGATTGGGTAGATACTTCAGGGTGCTAATTGTATTTTGACCTTTAACAGTCGGCCACGTTGCCTACCGATAACCCCTCAATTGCTGGTTTAATCCCTCTCCCAAACAAGGCCTTAGTTGATGATAAGATTAAAACCCTGGCCCCTCCTCCGCGACTCCTCCCTCAAGTCACCTATCAAAGAAAGACCATGGAAGTTGAGGTGAAGCTACGCTTACCGGATTCAGACTCCCACCAGAAACTCTCCGACGTCCTCTCGCCCTTCCATACCAAAACCCACCTCCAACACAACCTCTTCTTCGACACCGTCGATTTCAAACTCGCCTCCAACCTCGCAGCCCTCCGCCTCCGTTTCTACGACCTCGACTCCTGCTGCATTATCTCTCTCAAGGCCAAGCCCGTAATTTCTGGCGGAATCAGCCGCATTGAAGAAGACGAAGAGCCAATCGACCCTGTCGTAGCCCGCGCTTGCTTTGCCGAGCCGTGGCGGCTGTTATTAGTCGATTCGTCGAGAATTGTGAGGAGAGTGAGGGATGAATTTGGGATTGGGGAGAATGGATTGGTGTGTTTGGGAGGGTTTAGAAATGTGAGAGCAGTTTATGATTGGAAAGGATTGAAATTGGAACTAGATGAAACGCAGTTTGATTTTGGGACTAATTATGAGATTGAATGTGAGAGTGAAGAGCCTGACAGAGCTAAATCGCTTCTTGAGGATTTGTTGAAGGAGAATGGGATTAGTTATTCATATTCTGAGGTCTCCAAGTTCGCCATTTTTCGATCAGGGAAGCTGCCTTAGTAGTACTCCATTATTACTACTCACTCAGTAACACACATTCAAATATCATTACTTGATTTCGCTTTACTTACTGTTGGATTAGATAGATGTGTTTGAAATATTAGTCTTGTTAAATGTTTCCATTTGAATTGGATTCTATTGATAGTTGAGGATGTTTTGGTTGTCTGTTGATGAAACCTATACTAATTCCATGAGCCCACTGTTCATAATCTACAAAACAATCTACAGAGACACCTGAGCTGAATTCTGAGGACAACTCTCATATAAATGTCATCCATTTTCTTTCAAGGGCCAAAGAACATGATTACCAATTAATTATCCCAAAAGAATTCAGCATTCTCAAATAGTACAAGTGATCCACAATCAGCAGGGGTACAACGCTCTTGTGACGAATGATTCTTTGTCCCTATATGCAACCTCAAGACCTAATTAACGGAAGAAGAAACAGAGGCAAGAAAAGTGAATGATGATGTTTCTCATTTTTTATTCTTAGAAGGTTGTCGAGCTAGCTCTTCCTCATCTTCTTCCTCTTCATTATCGTCATCATCATCATCACCACTTTCCCCATCACCATTGGCTTCAGAATCATCGTCAGGATCTGCTTCATCATCATCGCTCCCTTCTTCTGAGTCATCACCGTTCTCGTCATTGTCATCACCATCACTGGCATCTTCATCCTCGTCATCATCATCCTCAGTTTCACTTGCATCCTTGTATCCAGGATCAGCTCTTGTTACCCTTGTCAGGTCACCAAAAGGAAACCTGCAATACGATCATATATCCATCCGTAAATTGATTTTCACACCCTCCTTTGAAACTATAAAAGTGAAGAATTTAAAATGAGAGACAAGAAGACAACTTCTACCTCTTCTCCGTGCAAGCACATTGGAGAAGATATCGGCATCTTTAGGCAGAGATCCAATCTGAAAATTTGTTATATCAGTCAAACTGAGGTAAACTACTTTTCCTTTATTTCTTTGTTTATGTTTAGGGAATATCAAGGAAAACCATCAGAATGTGGAGATCCTCCACATTCCAATCATCAAATCTTGTTCACCCACTTGTAATAGTAAAACAGTACACCCCTCAGTCCCAAAATGATTGTCCATTTTTGTTCGGTGATCATTTTGGGACGGAGGGAGTAGTTAACTAATACAGTAGCACTTCGTGAATATTGTGAGATGAAGACAGTGTATGTGGAGATAAAATTTGAGAAATCTTTCTTCAACACCACTTCAAGCTATGCCTCCAAGGTAACTAGGCAACAAGATAACACCAAAAATATAAATTCGTGTCCTAATAGATATGGGAAACTAAAATTTATTTAGTGTGCTAAACTGATGATCATTAAAGAAGCCCAAAACCTAGCAAAGCAGTGATCTCTGAATAACTTTAACCACCAATCAACAGATCACAAAAGTCAACCCTTTCAATGGACAAATTTGGACAGAGCCTACGAGTCATCAAAGCTCCTTAGTAAAAGGAAGAAGCCCAGCTATTTTAGGTTCAATATCCTATGGGTTCAGAGAAAAGTCTTAACATATCAAGAACTATTCTTGTTAGCAGCTTCTCAACCTCCCTGAAAAATGCTGTCTGTCGTTTGGCTGTTTTATTATGGCTCTGACGGGACATTTGTTTTAGGGGAGCCGGAAATTAAATTAAGAGAAACCAACAGTGTTGAACCTGTTTTGGCTTTAATCTCACCATCATTAGTCAATAAACCACCAAGGAATGGTACAATGCCATCCATTCAGAGGAAGTTGAGCTCGAGAGGGAATATAAAACATTACCTACTAATACTTATACTGCCACTGCTGCTTCAAAAAGAGATTCGTTGCTACAATCTCTTTTGCCGGACAAAGTACAGAAAATAGATCTGTAATTGTAAAGGAGGTTCCTTTTTCTCTGCATAGGCAAATAAAATCAGAACCTACCCAAAATATACTAGCAAGATCTACTGCTATTTTATGAAAGAGCATATTTAAGAAACAGGATCTTACCGTAAAATAATTTGGTTCCTCCTCAGAAAGGAGATAAGAAAACAAACTAAATTTCTCAATCTAACGCTTTCATGGGTATTATTAATTTACTAGCATCCAAACTGGGCCCAAGTGTTGCCAATTGCTAATCCGCAGGAAATTTCCCTTTCAGGAGGGAGTTTTATTAAAAATCTAGGATCTCAAATGCTGAGAAGCATGATTCTAGTTTTAAACTTCCTTAAATTTCCTTCAATATCAAAGAAACCTAACCAAGCACAGAGAAAGTTTATAGACGGAAACAAGCAAAAATCTCCTACAGAGTTCATCAATCACGAGTCAAATTGAAACCCTAACTGAATATCTTAAACAAGAAACAGTATAATGGCTACGAAATTTCATCTAAAACAAGTTCAATTAACTGACAACATTCCTAGATTAGCAGTAGCAGCAGCAAAACCCTAACAACAAAAGACAAATATCTTAGAAACACAAAACCATCTGACAAATGCAACTCATACGAAAGAAATTCCATAAAAGTATATCAAGCCATCATAAAATTTGCAGCATTGCAATAAAAACACATAAAAAAGGGCCAAAGATTAAAGGGTATAGAGAAATCAAGGATAAATGTACCACAAAGAGAAGCGAAACAAGGGCTTTCTGAGCAGCCATGGCCGTTTCAACCATCAAAGACTCTGTTATTACAGAGCAAGCCATCCTTTCCATCTCAAAAGGAACAGAGTTAAGCCTCTTCACCTCCATTACATTTGGACCAATTGTTCAAAGAGGAAAAGGGGGAAATCGTTGGGTTTGATTATAAAAACAAAGAGAAAGAAAAATTTAACTGTTGTCTCTGAGATGGGAGGAGGTCCTTGCTGTGTGAATATTGAAGGAAGGGGCTTTGGTAGGGCGTTAGCCGTTAGGGAGCAGAAAGACTAGGATTTTAGATCATAGACGGTTGTGTGTTGTCCAAATCCAAGTTAATAAAAGTAAACTAATCTGATTTTATTTTCTGATCATTTACTCCCTCAGTCCCTAAATTATTGTCTTATTTAATCTGGCACACAAATTAAAAAAAATAATTAATTTGATTATTAATTTTAGTATAGAGTGTATTTTTCTTTAATGTTCATGTTCATATGGCTCATAATTAGAGTAAGAAGAAAAAGCAAGGGTAAACTGATAAAAATATTATCCTAAAAATAAAATTTTTAAACAAGACAATTATCTTGGTACCGACAAAAAAGGGAAGCAAGACAATAATTTAGGGACGTAGGGATTTTCTTTAATGTCCATGTGCATGTAGCTCATAATTAAAGTAAGAAGAAAAAATAAGGATAAAATGGTAAAAATGTTGTCCTAAAAATAAAACTTTTAAACAAGACAATTATTTTGGGACTGACAAAAAAATAAAGTAAGACAATAATTTAGGGACGTAGGGAGTATTAAAGATCTGAAAATTGGACTATCTAAATTAAGAACATCTCCGATGCTAATGTGAATGTGAAAAAAAAAATTTGAGTGCCACCTAAAATTGACATCTTTTTTGGCAAAAAAACATTTTCAATGCAACTGTGAATATAACGTGGCAACTAATTTTTTTCACATTGTGGATGAGAATGTGAATTTTTCACAATCTAGTTGAGGGTGTGGAAACATCCTAGTCAGTATTTTTAAAATTAAAAAATAACTACTTTCATCTCTCTCTTCACTTTAGTTGTGGAACTCATGCTACATGGTATCAAATTCACAATTACATTGGAGAGGTGTCTTCTAATTGAATGTGAAAGAAGTGATAAAAACTGTCACACGTGATTGAGGATGTTAATTACACACAACTACGTGAGATCAAATCCACGGTTGCATTGGTGATGCTCTAAGGGCTACGAATGCCTCAACCAGAGTTTGTAAACCTAGTCAAACAACTCGGGATTTAATTCAAGATCGACCCCTTAAAAGTTCAGCTCAATTCGAATTCTTCTGATAAAAAAAATAAAAAATTCAAAGTCGAACCAAAAATTAAACCAATTTTTGCAATCAAGTAAGATCTAAAAATGGTGAGTTTGCTTGATAGCTTATAGCCAGCCTTGTGGTTTGAACAAGCTTAGCTCGAAATTGGCTTGGCTCGTAAAACCTGTTAAACTTGGAAAAACTTGTAAGTTGCCAAGGGGTAAGCCTATACATGCAAAAAACCAATGAGTTTCTTTCATGTCTGTTACCTTTCTTTTAAGCTGGCTTGGCCCAAGGTGTGTGGCAGCCCTTTTAAGAACCGGCCCAATGCCCAGCCCATTTCCCTTGGCGGCCCGTCCAAATGGAAGCGCAAAAGCGGAGTGTCTTCTAAACACTTCCCTGATACACCCCCTTTGCTCACGTGCTCACGTTCTCCCACCTCATGTGTACGCCTCTTCCTTGTAGCCATCATATTTAAGCCCTTATTCTCCCAATGCGTCACTGTAGGAAGCAGAGAGTAAACACACAAGATCTAGGGTTTAGATTTGGAAGTTATTTTCTCTCTCTCTCTCTCCCGTCACCGGTGTTGGTCTCTCTCTCCATCCTCTTCTCTCTTTGTGAGTGTGTGAGTGATGAGTGTGAGTGCATACACAAGTTGGGCTCTTGAAGGGTTTCCTTTGGTGAGCTGGGGTTTCACTGTGAGGTTGAGAGGCATAGTGAGGGGTGACCTGTGTTGGCGTTCTCAGTGGCCGCCGGTTTTGGGTTTGGGTGTTTTGGGGTGGTCTTCGCCGGAGCTATGACTCATATGGTGGACTGGAAAACGAAGGGTTACTGAGCCTAAAGAAAAACGATAGCCGAGGTGTTTAACACCCGTGATGGCGAGTCGGTGACTTGACACCGGCGGGATAAGCTCATCTTTGACTTAGCTTGTTTTCTTTACCATTTTTTGTTCACTGATCTGTTCTTGGCTTCTTTTGACTCTGACTCTGTTTTGCAGGTTATTGCATAGATCTGTGTAAATCTGTTAATTTGTAATCTGTAAACCCCCTCCCCTGTTTATCTTGTATTTCACGAGCGTCTTGGTGAGGACCCCCTAGTCATTCTGTTATAGACTTCCATTATTTGTAATAATAGTTTTTCATAGGGTTGTGCAACGATCTGGTTCGCGTTAAGGCTGTATACACGCACAACAGTGGTATCAGAGCTACCGTGGTGCCTTCGCGGACGGTGGTCAACGGTGGTCCACTGTGGTCAACGGCCCTCTCCTAGGGCTCCCTTCAATCCAAATCCAAAAACAAAAACCCTAGTCAAGGGTTTCTTGGTGAGCCTCTTTCATCTTCTACTGGTTTGCTCTGTTTTTGCTTTTCATGTTGTGTTCTGTGGTTGGTGTGTTCTGAATGATAGTTATTTGCATGTTGGATCTGTTGTTTTGGATCTGTTGTTTAGATCTGTTTAGCTGTTGTTTAGATATGCTTAGCTGTGGTTAGATCTGTTGTTTATGTTCTGATCTGCTTTAGTACTCTGTTTTTTTGGGGTCTTATTCTGTGTTTGAGTGATCCATTGTTTCCTTGAGTTTTAAAAAAAATGGCTAGTTCTTCGATTTTAACGTATAGTTTAGAACCTTTTAATGGGAAAACAGATTTTTCAATTTGGCAACAGAAAATGCGAGGCATTTTAATTAAGGAAAAGGTTTTCAAAGCCATTACATTAAAATTTTCTGAAAATGATACTGAAGAAAGCATAGCCGAAATGGATGAATGTGCATATTCATCCATCATTTTAAAACTGTCTGATTCCGTCTTACGTAAGGTAGGAAAGTTAGAAAGTGCAAAAGCTTTGTGGGAAAAACTAGAAGAACTATACTTTGAAACATCGTTGCCAAACAAACTTTACCTTCTAGAAAAAATTTTCTGTTTTCAACTTGACCTATCCAAAGATATGGACGATAATATAGATGTTTTTACAAAACTTGTTCAACACATCAAACAAACTGGAGATAAACACATTGACGAGTATACCCCCATAGTCCTCCTTAATGCTATCCCCGAGTCGTATGCCGATGTTAAGGCTGCAAACAAATACGGGAGGGATGTCTTGACTCTAGACACTGTCATAAATGGTCTAAAGAGTAAGGAATTAGAATTAAAGACTAAGGGTAAATCGTCATCATCTAGTGAAGTTCATATGATAAGAGGAAGAACACAAAACAGAAACAATGGTCAAAACAGAAATCAAAACCAAGGGCAAACTTCAGAAAAGAAAAAGAATAGGAGCAAGAGTAGGTCTAAATCCAGAACTGGAGGAAGAAAGTGTTACAATTGTGGTGAAACTGGCCATTTCAGAAAAGAGTGTCCTAATCCAAAGAAGAAGAATTTTAAACAAAATCAAACTGGTCAAAATGACTATAACATGGCTGCGGGTGGCGATGATGATGCAAATGTTTTCATGGTAGTAGAATCTCTTGAATCTGTTGTGAATTCTGTGAACTCTAATTCTGCATGTGAAACTGAGTGGTTAATAGATTCTGCATGTACATTTCATATGACACCCTTCAAAAGCTTGTTTTCAAAATACAATGAAGTTAAAACTGGATCTGTTTCATTGGCAAATGAAAAGAAATGTCATATTGCTGGAATTTGTGAAATCTGTTTAAAATTTGATTCTGGAAATACTTTGACTCTAAAAAATGTCCGACATGTTCCTGATCTTTGTAACAATTTGATGTCATGTGCTTCATTGGAAGATGATGGGTTAGAAGGTAGGTGGGGAAGGGGCGTTATGAAAATTGTTAAAGGGTCTTTAGTAATTTTCAAAGCCAAAAACGAAGGAACCTATATGTTTGCAATGCTAATTCTGTGTCTCTTGGTGACAATTATGCTAATGTTGTTAAGTGTGATAAAACTGTTTTATGGCATAAGAGATTAGGTCACATGAGTAACAAAGGACTAGAAATACTTCATAAAAACGGAGTATTAGGAGATGAAAATTTTTCTAGTGTGCCTTTTTGGGAGACTTGTGTGAAAAGCAAACATCATAGGGTCAGTTTTCCACCCCCTTCACTGAACAAATCTTCAAGTAAAAAATTCCTTGATTACATCCATGCGGATATTTGGGGGCCATCGGGTGTGCCCACTCAAGGTGGAAACCGCTACTTTCTATCCATCATTGATGACTTTTCACGAAAAGTCTGGGTGTTTTTAATGAAAAACAAATCTGATGCATTTGAAAAGTTTAAAAATTGAAAGATTTTAATTGAGAATCAAACTGGAAAGAAGATTAAAGTTCTTAGGACTGATAATGGGTTAGAATTTTGCAATCATGAGTTTGACATCTTTTGCCTTGAAAATGGTATAAAAAGGCACAAAACTGTGCCATATAACCCACAGCAAAACGGTGTTGCTGAGCGCATGAACAGAACCTTTCTAGACCGTGTTAGGGCCATGTTAGATACCTCGGGTCTCTCCAAACGGTTTTGGGGAGAAGCAGTTTTGACTCTGCCTATATCATCAATAGGTCCCCCTCGGTCCTTTTAAATGGTAGATGTCCTGAGGCTGTTTTCACTGGAAAAGAAATTGATTTCTCTAATCTTCGAGTTTTTGGATGTGCTGCCTATGCACATCAAAAAAAGGACAAACTTGACCCTAGAGCTGTTAGATGTGTATTCTTAGGGTACCCGGATAGGGTGAAAGGTTATAGGTTATGGTTAAAGGAGAAAACTGGTTTTAAAGTCATAATTAGTAGGGATGTCGTGTTTAATGAAGAAGAATTCCCTTGCCTGCAACCTGCTGAACCTATACCTGCTGTTAATGATCCCCCTCCCCATGCTCCTAATGCGGTGGAGCATCCCTTTGTTGTTGATCCTTTTGATGCTAGTGCACAATCTGAAAATGAAACTGAAAATGCTGAAAATCAAGAAAATGTGCAAGCTGAAAGCGTGAATGAAGAAATTCTAAATCTTTGGCGAAAATGAGGAAGATGATAGGATTGAATTCCCTGAAAATCAAAATCTAGATGACTATCAACTTGCTAGGGACAGACCTAGACGTACGATTAGAAAGCCTTCTAGATTTGATGACATGATCTCCTATGTGTTCAGTGTTTTTGAATCTATTGACAACTGTTGTGAACCCAAAACTTATCAAGAAGCTTTGAAATCTGCTAATTTTGTGAAGTGGTTGAATGCTATGATGGATGAAATGAACTCTTTGCATGTTAATCAGACTTGGACACTTGTGCCCAAGCCTAAAAACTGCTTTCTTGTTGACTGTAAGTGGCTGTTTAAAGTCAAGAATGAATCTGAATCTATGCGATACAAAGTTAGGTTAGTTGCTAAGGGGTTTACTCAAAATGAGGGGATAGATTATACGGAAATCTTTGCCCCGGTTGTCAAATTCACTACAGTTAGGGTAATGCTTGCTTTGGTTGCTCAATTTGATTGGGAGTTAAAACAAATGGATGTTAAAACTGTGTTTTTACATGGTGAATTGGACGAAAAAAATTTCATGCGACAACCTGAGGGTTTTGTTGACAAGAAAAATCCTGAACATGTTTGTTTGTTGAAAAAATCTTTGTATGGGCTGAAACAGTCTCCTAGAATGTGGAACAAGAAATTTGACATGTGCATGCAATCTTTGGATTTTAAACATAGCTCGTATGATCATTGCTTGTATTTTAAAGTCAATTGTGATGCACACTTGTTCCTCTTGATTTATGTTGATGATATGCTTTTGATTAGTCCTTGTATCAAGGCAATAGAGCATGTTCAAAAATGTCTTTGCAAAAATTTTGACATGAAAAATCTAGGAGACGCCAAAAAGATTTTAGGAATGAACATTGTGAGGCATAGAAAGAACAACACGATTTCTCTTAATCAGATTTCCTACGTTGAAAAGATTTTGAGTAAATTTAAAATGGAAAATGCTAAATCTGTCAATGTGCCTCTTGCTAGTCATTTCACCTTAAGTAAAAATCAGTCTCCCCAATCTGAATCTGAAATTGAAGAAATGAAAAATGTGTCATATTCAAATGCCATAGGATCAGTCATGTATTTGATGGTTAGCACACGACCTGACTTAGCTTATCCCCTAAGCTGTTTGAGTAGATACATGGCTAATCCTGGAACGCCTCACTGGCAGGCTGTTAAATGGTTGTTGAGATATTTGAAATACTCTCTGAATTATGGCTTGAAGTTTTCAAAATGTTCTGATAGTGTGAAATTGAAAGGTTATGTAGATTCCAATTATGCAAATGATAGAGATAGTAGGAAATACACTACTTCTTATGTGTTTACTTTGTGTGGAGCATGTGTTAGCTGGAAATCCCAACTTCAATCTATTGTTGCATTGTCTACAACTGAGTCTGAATATGTTGCTATAACTGAAGCATTCAAAGAAGCACCATGGTTAAAAGGATTAATTTCTGAAATAGGATTTTTTAAAGACAAAACTGTAATTTTTTCAGAAAGTCAATCTGGAATACAACTTTGTAAAAATCCTGTTTTTCATGATAGGACGAAACACATAGATGTTAGGTTTCATTACCTAAGAGATGTGATTGATAAAGATCTTGTCCTTCTTGAAAAAATTCCTACCCAGCTTAATCCTGCAGACATGGGAACAAAATGCTTACCGGTCACTAAATTCAAAAACTGTTTAAACATTTTGAAAATTGATACTGGTGATTGATGCATGAGTGTTGATTACCCTCTGAAAATTCACGGCATTCTTTGTGGTTGCTGAGGTATCTTTCTGGTTCCTGCTTAGTGTGGTGGAGCTAGTTAGGTTTTTCCCCTGCTTGGTCCAGCTGTGTGTTGGATCAAGTGGGGGATAGGCGATGATGAACCTTATTTTTGAAGAAGGTCCTTTTGAGTCCCTTTAGGCTTTGCCCCCACTTGTTCCAAGGTGGAGATTGTTACCTTTCTTTAAGGCCGGCCCAAGGTGTGTGGCCCTTTTAAGAAAGCCCGCCCATTTCCGGCCCGTCCAAATGGAAGCGCAAAGCGGAGTGTCTTCTAGACACTTCCACGATCACCCCCTTTGCTCACGTGCTCACGTTCTCCCACCTCATGTGTACGCCTCTTCCTTGTAGCCGTCATATTTAAGCCCTTATTCTCCCACTGCGTCACTGTAGGAAGCAGAGAGTAAACGCACAAGATCTAGGGTTTAAATTTGGAAGTTATTTTCTCTCTCTCTCTCCCGTCACCGGTGTGGGTCTCTCTCTCCATCCTTTTCTCTCTTTGTGAGTGTGTGAGTGAGGAGTGTGAGTGCATACACAGGTTGGGCTCTTGAAGGGTTTCCTTTAGTGAGCTGGGGTTTCACTGTGAGGTTGAGAGGCATAGTGAGGGGTTACCTGTGTTGGCGTTCTCAGTGGCCGCCGGTTTTGGGTTTGGGTGTTTTGGGGTGGTCTTCGCCAGAGCTGTGAGTGGAGGGTTTGGGGACTGTTAGGGACTCATATGGTGGACTGGAAAACGAAGGGTTACTGAGCCTAAAGAAAAGCGATAGCCGAGGTGTTTAACACCCGTGACGGCGTGTCGGTGACTTGACACCGGCGGGATAAGCTCATCTTTGACTTAGCTTGTTTTCTTTACCATTTTTTGTTCACTGATCTGTTCTTGGCTTCTTTTGACTCTGACTCTGTTTTGCAGGTTATTGCATAGATCTGTGTAGATTTGTTAATTTGTAATCATTAAACCCCCTCCCCTGTTTATCTTGTATTTCACGAGCGTCTTGGTGAGGATCCCCTAGTCATCTATATATATATAATAACAATTGAGTCTATAAAAGAAAAATTTTCGCTAAAATTTACTTGCCAAAATTAGAACCCAATTTGTTTTGATGAAAACTTGTGCTTGCATTGAAAATATAAATTTCTAATTTTTAAGGTGGTCAACATTAAAACATCAAAAGTTAGTTTACAACAACAACATAATGATGATTTCAATTCACAATTCAATGAATGTTCTTTTGCAAATGATTTCTTATGAAACCTTTAAGCTTTTGAGTTTATAGGTTCAGCAAATTAATATTAAGAAAAGAATTCATCGTAAGAAACTTTTAACGAAAATTATATAGTCCTACAAATTTTGTCTATTTCATTTGATCTGGAGTTATTATAACAAAAAATATTCACATAATTAGTATGCAAAAGGCATTATATCGATAAAATATTCAAATCATATATTTTAAGATACAATAAAATAAAATAAATAAATAAACACATTTATTTTACGTCAAAATAAAAAATATATATTCAAATTATATATTTTAAGATACAAAAATAAAATAAATAAATAAACACATTTATTTTACGTCAAAATTAAAAAATCGATCGATTATGAATATGTTAAGGTCAAAGTTGATAAATTTTGGACTTACCTTGAGAAGTCAAGCAAATTTTTAAGAAAGAAATACGGGTTTAAAATTTTATTTTTTGGTTCCTTTCTAAAAATTTGAAGCAGGGGTATAAGAAAACAAATGTCAAGCGATCGGTAAATAATTAAAAAAATATAGGTAATTTTATATACCCTTAAAGCTTCATTTAATATAGCATATCCTAGAGAAACCTAATTGTTTAGAAATGTTAAACTTAATTAATGTTCATGGGTATTATTGTCAGAACAAATTTTATAACATATCATTAATTATGTTTCTTAATTCCTGTGTTTTATCAACTAGGAACATTTATTCGGGACAGAGGGAGTATCTAAAATATTGAAGTTCATTTCTATAGATTCAAAATATTTATAACAAAAAAATATGAAAAATACACATAAGCTTTAAGTGAAACCATTCGATTGGTAAAAATTCGGATCAATCGGAAAAAATAGATGAAAATATTTTTTGGTTCTTTTCATCAAATCAAGCAAGTATAAGTAAAACCCTAGGAAAGTATATCGAAAATGGAAAAAAATTGTAATTTTTTTCCAAAAAAGTAAATTATTTATAATGTTAATGTAAGGTGTATGTGGAATATTTTTATTTTTATTTTTACAATTGTGTCTTATGCAATGTCTATCAACCAAAGTCTAGAGTAATCTTTTTATATTTACTTTTGATTATTTTTTAATTTTTATACATTGCACTCACTAAAATATTAAATTTTTATACATTGCACTCACTAAAATATTAAATTTTTATATTAATATAGATTTCATGCATTGAAGAGGTGGAATCATCCCTTAATTGGTATCAAAGCTTAACTATTTTATATCTAAGCCTGTAAATTGACTATTTTATTGGTATCAAAGCATTAGTTGTTTTAATTGGTATTAGAACTTAATTATTGTATCTCTAAGTTTCGTAATACTCATTGAGACCGGATATCTTGAATTATTTCTAATTTTATAATTATAAATTATTTTATTTATGTGATTCTCTTTTATTAATTTTATTTTAACTTTCACATTTTAATTATTTGTTTACATTAACTTATAATATTTATAGTATAATTATTTATTTATTTTGTTAACATTAAACTTTTTAAATATTTTATTTATATCTATAAAATCCCCGTGCATCGCACGGGTGTTATACTAGTTCGGTTATATGCTTCCATTATTTGTAATAATAGTTTTTCATAGGGTTGTGCAACGATCTGGTTCGCGTTAAGGCTGTATACACGCTCAACAATGTCATAGTTTAGGTAATTTACTAACCAATTGTACTAATCTACTTCCAGTTCCAGCTGCTCTTGTATTCTCGAGCTTGGAGGTTGGAGGCTCGAGCTCATTAATTCCTCACTAAAGGCAAACCAAACTTAGCCAAATATGATAAGCACGGAGTGATGTTAGATCGAGTCCAAGCTTGAGGCTGAGCGAAATCCACTACCCGCCTCTTAGCTTGCTCATTGGCTTCAAACTTGCCCCAAGGAGTGGACACCAAGTGGTAACATGATCTTGAGCGGTTCCGTGAAGGACGTAGGCTCAAGTAAAGTCAAAAATTAGGAAGAAAAAATATATGCCAATTACTACATGCTTGTGTAGAATTATTATGATCATCATAATATCTTGCGTTGCACAATATTCAAATATATGCCTTTTTTTTCTTTTTTTTAAATTATAATCTGGATACAAGATTACACACCGTAGCATTTACCGGAATTCTTCAATTGGGCCTCCTTGCAAGATAGTGTCAATGGTTTCATCTGTCAATCAAGCCCTCAAATGGCCACGACATTCTTCTGATGAGTATGCCCAAATGGACACATTGTAATAATGTGAAGAAGAAGTTTTATTAACTAGCAAAGGCTTTTTTAAAGTGAATGGGACCGAGTGCGTGCAAGTGCAATTCTTATCTTGTTGATGAAGTGAGGAAAGAAAGAGCTTATAAAGAAAAAACCAAGCTCAAGCCACCTCTTTCAAAGGTCTCCCTGCCAGGCGCCAATTACAATCTACGTAATGTTTTTTTTTTTTTTTTTTTAGCTCTTCAAATCCAGTCTCTCATCAAACTGTGTGTTCTGCATAACCAAAAAACAGCAAGGAAAACCTACTGTATTGATATACATAAATAACTGCAAGTCATAGCTGAAATCAACAAGTGTGTCATTAACCGTTGTCAACAAGAACATAATTCAAGGAATCAAAAGGTTGGGTTATTGAGCATCATACTAAACAAGACTTAAAGCCCTTCTCTAATTCCTGCCCATTCAAGTTTTTCCCTATAAACACGATCTTGTTTACTCTAGGTTCATCAGGATTCCACAACCGTTCTGGAGAACCCTGAAATATTTCATGAACTCCCTGTTTAAAAAAAAAATAATAAATGAATAACATGGATTAGACAATGAAGAATTTTGGAAAGACCAAATTGAATTTCCACAAAGGATGCTTGGAAAAACATCAAGTTAGCAAAAGAAACCAGAAAGGCACTCCGCAAGTCTTCTCTAGGAAGCCATGACCAATGTGGATACTATAAAAGCATGTCTTATTTACAACATCTAATACAAATACTCCCTCCATCCCAAAAAAGAACAGTCTCATTTGACTATCCAACTTTTAAGATATAATTTTATTTCCTAAATTACCCCTCCCTCGACTATTAAGTCAATGCCTACCCTATTTTGTCTATCTTCATCCCCCTTCCAATATCCCAAATGGAGAACCCATTAACTAGCAATACGCCACCCTCCAGTTGAGCCAAACGCTCTTCTGCCACGTAACACCAACACTCGCTCTCTTCACTCCTTTCTGCAATCCAGGACCAACCGCGCTTTGCGAATATATGGATTCACCCTCCATCTACGACAACCAAATTCTGTCTGCTGCAGATCTTTGTATTCACTTAAACGGTCCTCTCAATCCTTCATTCAATTCCACTTGTAATTGACTCTTGTGTTTTCATTTTGGTAGTGTATATTTCGACAGATTTAGGCCTTTATCTAGGATTTCGTTTAATTTAAATATTTTATTTCTATTTTATTTTTTTGGAGTTCTGCGTCTTCTTTTGTCCCAGCAAAAAAAGTACGTACAAAAAAATGCTGACGCCAGCGCGACTCGCCCGCAAAGTCTGGTTGGTTGGCAGCGAGTGGTGGCCTTACTTCTATTGTTGGGATATTTTTGGAAGTTTAGTCATTTTAATACCTTAATTTTTGAAATGGACCTATTTTTTGGGGACAAACAGGAACGAAAAGTGGGACCGTATTTCAGAGACCGAGAGAATAATTGCCTTGCTTCTGGTTATCACTTAAATTGGGGTAAATACATAATTATGAATTTTGTTCTGTACCACTGCGTTTGGGTCGATACACATTTTGTCAGCCAAAAAACAGTGTGGAACACGCTATTCACCGTTTTGCTTAAAATTTCGGCCTATACCAGTCGTACAGGTCCGTACCGGCTGAAACACAACAAATTATTACTTTTTCAACTATATTAAATGGTTGTTTATGTAATAAAGTCAAGGTTGAGGATTAAGCTAAAAGTGGCAATTATGAAGTTGCTTCGGAGCACTTTTGGTGCAATTATGGAGCACATTGAGCATTGGTTTTAGTGTTGTTGATATTTTTTAATTCAAATTGTTGTTACTAAAGTTTGTGGGCTAGTTTTAAATGTTGTTACTGATTCTTATTATGTTCAAGATGCTTTATTTTAGGTTGTTGTGATAAAGTATGTAACTAGTTAAATGTTGTTCTTGACTAATACTCCCTCCGTTCTGGGCAAAAAGTCCACTTTTGACTTTTTTGAGTCGACTTAATTAAAGTTTAACCAATAATTTACATAGATTTATTTGTTTTTACAAAGTTATAAAAGTTGTAATTCATAGTATTCCTAATGTAGATTTTAATTAGTAAATTTTATTTCCTAAAATATAAGTGAAGTATGTGAAATTTGGATTTGATTTAGTCACATGTTGACTCCTAAAAATGGAAAGTGGACTATTTGCCTAGAAGGGAGGGAGTATTATGTTCTAAAAAATTTAAATGTTGTTTTGTAATGTTTGATACAGACTTTTGTTTGTTTAAAACAAATACAAATTTGTAATGTTTTAGAGTTTCTTAATTGAAGAATTTGGTAAAATTAAAATTTACCAATTATTGTCTATTAATACCAGTAAATTACAAATTATTATTAAAAAATTGATAAATAAGTACGGTAAACCCAAACGGTACGCTGGTGCCCATCGGTATCGATACGTACCGTTCCAACGGCCAAACCGGTACGTTGGCGGTACAAATTTTATAACTATGATAAATAACAACAAAGCACATGCAACTTAATCCTCAGTTTGGAATTGAGTTGCCGAACATAGTGCAAGTTCTAGCAGTCAAAGAATGAAGAATACCAAGAGAAACCAGCAATTTAGTTTCCAAAAAAAAAAGAAAGGAAAAACAATTAGAGGAGATTTAAAGAAAGGACAATCACCTGAAAGACAAATCTTTCATCCATCCCGTGAACAGACAGAAGCCCTTTCATACGATATATGTCCTCACTCCGATCCATGAGTAAATTGCCCAGCCAAAAATTAGTCTGCAAACACAAACATGAATGATGAATTAATTACACAGTGCTTGCCTGATTTCATCCTTAAGGAGTTCCCTATTTAAACTTTAGCAATTAAAACAAAGTACATGATTCCCCGATGGTATGATAATACGATATGATGACAATGCTGCAGTTGTCATTGATCAAGCCGGAAATCCAAAAGGAAGTCGGGTTTTTGGTGCGATGCGGAGGAATTGAGACAGTGCAATTTTACGAAAATAATTTCATTAGCCCCCGAACTATTATAAAATGAGACCATAATATAGTTCCAAAGTTTTAGATGCCACTATGAAAAGAATGCCAATGGAGGAACACTAAAACCAACCTTATCAAGATCTAAGCTCCCTTCACAAACTATGCTGACTGAAGAAACACCAGGATCATGAGTGTGATCATGATGATCTGCACAGTATAGGATAAAACATCATTCTATATTTAATAGCAGCAAGCCACAATCAGGTAAAAGTTAGACACAGAAAATTGAAGATAGGAACTAGCTCGCATACATTATAGGCTATTTAGTAAGGCAGTATGGTTTCTAACAAAGCATGCACAAAGCCTCGAAGATGCAGGAAGTTTGCATAATGGAAACAATAACATTGGTAGGAGGGTGTGGGAGAGAGAGAGAGAGAGAGTTAACCCTTTCCCTTCTCCTTACACACAAAAACGCACACCCACTCTGTAGAATAAAAGACGATAAATTAGCATTGGTACTTGTGTAATAACTCCAGAAAGTATAATCGACTCATTTGATTTACGTAATCTGTGAATTAGCACGATTATAGTTCTGAAATCTACAAAATCATTGTCAGGTATACATATTTATCCAGTATTAAAAGATGGCAAGAAAACCTGCCACAAGTTTAACTGTTGTGACAAGTGTTAGAGTTGCCTTGAAAGTGTTCACCGGAAAGCAGATATATAAATACAAATAAATAAATATATATATATATATATATATATATATACACACACACAGAGATATATATACACACACACACACATAATACACAGATATATATATATATATATATACTAAAACACATATGTATGTATAAATTAATGAATTACCATGTTTGTGATCGTGTTCATGGTGGTGGTGATGGTGATCAGGATCATGACAGTGTTCATGATCATGGTCGTGCTCGTGACCAGCATTTTCTTCCTTGGAACCCTCAACATCAACAGCATCCTCAATTCTGGAAAGATCCAATAAAAATGAGCTAACAATACACTAACAAATCATAAAGCAGAAGTAGAATGTATTCCTTCATGTCCAGCACACAGAAAATCCATTAAAGTTTCCCAAGAAACAGTTATGGATGCAAGGGGCAATATTAAGCAACTTGCTTAAATGCTAATAGAGCTCAACCATGATGACTTTCTTAAAACAAAACATTAAGCATTTGAGTGTGTGTGTGTGTGCGCGCGCATGTGTTTTTTTTCTGTTGTAGCGAAAAAAGAACAACAAACTACAAGAAATTAACAGACACCATAACATCCTCCCACTGCAATCATTGCACACGTCCTGGCAGGCTTTCAAACTCGGTCCAATCCTCGTTGTTTGGGCCTATCTTGGCTAGAGCATCCACCACTTTGTTAATGGTGGTGAGGAAGGAGGAGGGAGAGAGGGAGGATAATACAATTGCTGGCAGGGTCAAGACATGGCCAAACAAAATAAACATTCAGAACACCATAACATAATTGACTGAAAGCACACAATAGCTAGCAGAGTGAATACATGGCCCAACAAAATAAGAAACCAGAATACCATGAGAATTGACTGAACACACAAGAGCTTGAGATTGCAAGCAAGAAACTCCAAGTACACCGACCACTTTGACAGGCAATCAGATTTGAGAAAGGGGGCTTGAATATCTTGAAGTAAATTTTCTCTAAGTCTCCATGCAAGTAGATTGGGAAACATAGTCAATAATTACTCTTGAACTTTTGAAAGTTGGAAATTTACAGCTAATGGAAGGTGGGATAATAGAGAGTATCCTTAAAAGGAAAGACGGACACTTATCTGGGGACAGAGGAAGTAAGTATTATTCCCTTCGCCCTAAATGAGTGTCCATTTCTAGATTTTTTTTGTCCCAAAATGAGTGTCGATTTTTGTATAAATTTACTAATTTCACCTTTGGCATATATTATGTCCTAGCGTGGACTTCTAATGTTATATGTGGACATTAAGGGCATATATTTTACATGTGCTACTAAAATGAGAGTGACCAAAAGTCAACTTCTTTAATTTTAGAGAAAACTAAAAATGGACACTCATTTAGGGATGGAGGGAGTACAAAACCGCAGAAAAGGAAAGGTTCATCTAGAACCTACATTGTAGGGTTGAGAGACAGCTCTTTATGGTACCATTGCGATCAAGGTGGGAGTAACACAAAGATCTATCAAAGCCAACCGAAGGACTGTTCGTGAAAATTGTATGACCTTGCATCCATCCACTAGGTGAACAATATTTGCCAAGACAAGTCTCCTATTAATTCCTTGCTAAGTTGAAACACAGGTCTCGAATGTAGGCCACAAACTAAAGATACCATGCAGCTAAAAATAAATTTTTATGCTATAGGGGAACACCATGAAAGAGGATTCCCCTCTCACAAAGGGAATCAAGCATCTAAACCAATCGAGTTGTCCCCCAGCACAATAAACCATCAAATAAAGCCACAAACTTTTCTTATGCATGAAAAATGACCAGTGAAGTGCTGTTTCACTCCACTTAATATTGCATCCAGTTCTTCTTTACTGAGCCATAGCACAGGTCAAAGGATCACAAGGCCACGTACAGAAATATCGGAAGGATTATAGTAGTAGATCCAGTGGAGATAAGATGTTTTTATCAGAGTAATCCTATATGCATATTCAGTGCACATGCAAAACCTTAAATCTACAGAAATCAACAGAACACATTGAGATCTCTACGAGAAATTTCAAAGGGAAGGAACTTAAGTTCTTTTATAGGAAGCAGACTAAAATAACTACCTTAACATAATGAGGAGTCTCAGAAGCATTCACGAGAATAATGAGGACCTAAAGAGCCCCCTTCCCACCCCAAAATTAAAGTGTGTGAAATGAAAATGCCAAAAGACAAAAATGGATCTTTTACCAAGCTTGGCATAAAAATACCTAATGCATTAGAAGAAAAAGTGTGATGAAAACGAAGCCTAACTTATACGAGCAGGGATACAGAAAAGAGAAGCAGCCCAATTTAGTTATCCTTTTCTAAAAGCATGAGTTTGAATAGCAAAGAAAACAAACACGAACACACGCATACAAAGAAAGAGATAACCTTTCCAAATCAAAGCCTCCAACACCAAGAACATAATCCAAGTCAACTTTTCCAAATTCTGTCCGCTTTAGATCAGCCATGCGATTTATGTTCTGTATATCCCATATCAATGTTCAATAGATAATAATTATACTAATACTTAATTAATTTTAAAAATAAAAATGGAAAACCATGGGATGAGTGATATCACCGGTTAAGCCAGGAAACTGACCTTTATCCGCTGAACCAAAGAAGCAACCTCTGAATTGCCAACAAGATCAATCTAGTAGTAACATGGATACAAAAGTCAGTAACACTTGGGAGAAATAAATCCACGTCCAATGCAAATCTTTATTCTACAACTAACTAACTGGAGTAAGCTGAGAGATCCTACTAAATGATATTATCAATAGAACGAATTTTGAGCTCCCCTAATTAAACTGGTCAGGACAGGCATATTCTCTGTGCTTACAAAGATTGTCATTTCCAATTTGAACTTCATGTACCTAATTTTTGTAGGAAGTTTGTTTTGAAGAAAGGAAATCATATTCGTCATTTACCCAGTAGCTATAAGTCTCAGCTTTGAAGACTGTTCTGGTCCCATAAGGTACAACTCTTAGTTTCACATGAAAACATGTGGATATACTCGAACCGACTTTAATCAGCTTATACAACACAAGGAGCTGGTTATAATTGGAGTCACCGTATTGCAGACTGAAAATAATAGCACTTCCTTCTACCTAACTTTTCATTTTCTGCAAAGTAGGTTTTAGTTGATTCTGCATCTTAACCAAAACAAGTAGAGGATACATCTTCCCTCTCACAAAACAAGTAGAGGACTACATCTTCCCTCTCGCATAGCATTACCACCCCCTCCCCCACCAAAAAAAAAAAACATAAACAACACGCACACACACACACAAAAAGAAAGAAAAATCCCTGCCCTAACAAGAAAGGAAAAACAAATTAACTAACTAACACAACAAAACATATCCCAGCTTAGAAAGAAAACAAGGAGACAATAACAGTAAAGACCTTGTTTACTATTATACGGTCTGCATATGCAATTTGCTCCACTGCCTCGTTGACAACTCCTTTTGGCTTAACCTCATCCAGGTGAATGTTAGCATGTTTGGCATCTACCAAGGTGACGACACCATCCAGCTTAACATTGTCAAAAATCTGCTCTTCTGCATAAAATGTCTGAATAATTGGTGCTGGATTTGCCAATCCTGAAAGTTTTTCATTCTTGTGAGTCAAGTGTTAATGTTAAAAAAGAGAGGAAAGTATACCAATTAGCTGGTGACAATAATATGCATTAAGGCATACAGGATAGTTTAGTTGACAAGTATAACAAATTTTCCTACCTGTAGTCTCTATTACAAGATGATCAAATTTTCCTTTCTTCTTCTCCACCAACTCTGCAATCATTCTCACAAGATCACCCCTGACGGTACAACATAGACATCCATTATTTAGCATAACAATGTCCTCTGCTCCAGCAGCCTTTGCAGCAACTAATGAGCCATCAATGTCCACTTCACCATACTGCAAACCCAATATATCAAAATGAAATCTTAGTGTCAAATCACCACGTCATCACCCCCATGTATTTCATACACACAAATGACCAAGCGTTGGGTCCTATGAATCTCCATAAATGTCATTATCGGCTAATGGGCGAAATTCCAGTAGAGCCATTCCTACATATACTTTGGGACCTTTCCCTACTATCCACTATAAGCCTAAAGTTGGGGATTAACTCTCTCAGACTCAGCCCCCACCCCTCCCCCAGCGTAGAGATCCCTTCTCGTTTTGAAATAACCTGGTACGTCAGCTTTGACACCAGTATTAAGGGACAACCTTCAAATGCATTGCGTCGTAACCCACCTAGAGGATGGTACCCATGTGCCGTCACTAGGGGGCAACCGTGCTCTCCATTTTACCGATCATTAAAGCCCTCCACCCACCATTTTGTAAATCTCAAGGACGAGATCTCTCCATCATAGAATTGTCTATTCTACAAAATCTATCATGCCCATTGCGAAATTCTCTAAAAGGAAATCACTTATTTTCGTAAATGCGAGAGATAGAGAGAAGTTGTTCAGGGACCCCACTTGAGGGACAAGCTAACTTCCATCCCTCCATCCAATGATTAGCTTTGATTTCCACCCTAAGCGATTCCTGCTCGTGGAGTCCATAACACCACAAAAGTCCCCCTAGATAGGCTAATAACCTCCTACACATAGCTCAGCACAAATCATATAAATATCAGTTTAAGACCAACTACAAAAGAAAAAAGTAATATCAACATTTTCCGAGCTAATCAATATTTTTTCAAAAAAAATGAAAAATACACTGATAAAATTCACATCACCTCGTTCTCAATAACAGCAATTCGTTTCCCATGATCAGCCGTCAAGATATGGTTTAATAAAGTCGTCTGTTCAAAAAAGTAAGACAAGTTACGGTTAGATCGAATACATCTTTGTTAGGTTCACCCGAGACCCAATTCATGCCAATGAAATGTGCTATGATAGTGTGTAAGCTACATTTTTCATTAATTTGCACCTACACTGAATATGAGAATAATCATTTTTTTAATTGCATTAATTTCCAAAAAGTTACCTTTCCGGACCCTAAGAAGCCAGTGATAATAGTAGCTGGAATTCGATCATCAGGAGGAATCTTTGTCAAAAAATGGGAACTCTCTTCTTGCTCAGTCGGCGCTGCCGTTGCCCCCGTAGAAAATCTGCGAGAGAATCGTTTCGATTGCGCTAAATTAACGGCTAAGATTCTCGGATGGAACGAAGTGAAGGTTCGAGAACTATGACACTCGCGGCTGAGAATCCTCCATAAACGTGGGAAGGCGGTAGAACGAACACCGGCTAGCGGAGTAGAACGAAGCTTGGCTAGTCCGAGGCAGGCGGTGGTTATGTCAATCGACATCGCCGCCATGGCTGGTGGTTTAAGACTTTGTTGGTGGCGGGGATTTTGCTGCCTCCGTCTGGGGTTTAAGATTTTTAGGGAAGGACTTATCTTCTCGACACAAATTGAGTTTTCGCGTGCTTTCGGAACACACTCACCGCACGTGCGATCTGGTTTGTATTGGTTTCTCCCATGTCCAATGTCATTTCAACAAGAGAGTTCTATTCTCGCCCCCAATATTGCTGAGTTTACCTCTTTTCATTATTATAAAATTATCACAATTTTAAATGATTATATTACCCTTAGGTATGTGCGGCACCTCCGACCGCATGTTCTAAGGTATGTGCGGCGGACAGCCACATGCCCTAAGGTATGTGCGGCGGACCAGTGTCGCACATTCCTAGGCGTGCGGCCGGGGTACCGCACTCCGTTGCAGTTTTCTCCAAAAAATTCAAAAAATTATTAAAAAATTAAACCAAAATGCGTGTTTCAAGCCTAAATAGTGGCTTGACTTTGTGCAATTTTTAAAAAGCTAAATTGAAGTGGATGAAGCTTCAAAACAAATGGAGATGATAGAGATTAGACGATAGAGTGAGAAATGGAGAGTATTTTAATTTTGGGAGGGAAGTGGGTTGGGTAGATAGTTTTTAATTTGGGTGGGTGAGAATTGGAGGTTTATTGTTAAAGGGTAAAATAGGAAAAAAGTGGGGGTATACTCAGTAATATAGATGGTATAATATTTGGAGGGGAATTGAACTAAGTAAATAGGTATACTTAGCAATTTTTTGGGTTAAAATAGCAATTCCCTTTCAACAACAATGAAGGTTTAATGTTTACTCCTTTTATAACTAAGCTTTAATAAATAAATAAAATCGTAAGCTTTAGCATTTTTGAAATCTATATATATATATATATATATATATATATATATATTTATTTAAAGTTGGTGAGAATGTTTAAGGATGTGACACCTCACCCTTTGGTTAAAGATGATTCTCATGGCTTGACTTTTGGAATTTTAGGAGGTAAAGATGCTATATATATATATATATATATATATATATATATATTTAAAGTTGGTGAGAATGTTTAAGGATGTGACACCTCACCCCCTTTGGTTAAAGATGATTCTCATGGCTTGACTTTTGGAATTTTAGGGAGGGTACCATTAGGTAATAGTCTTAGTTAAAGATGCATTCTTAGCTAAGTACTATAGATATGATATTGTGGTATATATCATTCTTCAAATATATTAGTAGAAGAACTTTAGCTATTGGCAAGGAAATGAAAAGCTAGAAAATAAAACAATGTTGTTAGTGAGATTTGAACCCAACCCTTTTAAATTAAAACATGCACCTTAGACCAACTCAACCATTTATATTTTATGTATTTATTTAAAATGCTACATATATCATGGGGAAGAAGATTCTCACATAAAGAGGTTTTATAACCGATATTGGCTACTTAAAAGATATCCAGGTTCATTCAAATACTTGCCTCTTCGTGTATCTATATATAAATCATCTTCATTTTGGTATAAAAAAAAACTAATCTCTATTATAATTACTAATGGAGTAGTATAATATCTATGATATCAAAGTAATAATATCTATTATAATTACTAATAGTATAATAGCTATGATACGAGAGTTATAATCCCTTTTATAATTACTAATAGTATAATAGTTATGATATGAGAGTAATAATCCCTATTAAAATTATTACTGAGGGTAATCCCTATTATTATTACTAATAGTATATCCTTAGCTAATAACTATACATAATAATAATAGGTTTAACATATAGTATTTATACCTTATTAGATATTTAATAATATTAATCTTATAGGTATTATTATTAGGTAGTATATAACTACGACATAATAGTATTAGGTATTACTATTAGATATTCAATAATATTAATCTTATAAGTATTATTAATAGCTATTAATAGTATTAGGTATTACTATTATATATTCAATAATATTAATTTTATAAGTATTAATATTAGCTATTACTATTACCCTATGGCAATACTCGCTCAAAATCTTTTTTTTAAGTAATTAATAACACGTTTAATTCTTTTAAAAAAACACATTTAATTATTTTTTTAAAGAAATTCATTTCAAATGAACCATAGTTATATCTATTTCGTAACCACCATATTTAATTTTATTTTCTCTCTAAAATCAGTAAGTTGGGTATATATATATATATATATATATATATATATATATAGAGAGAGAGAGAGAGATTTGTAACTCCCTTCTTGCTATTACTTTTTCATTAAGTGCTTCATTATTTGTAATTCCCACATATTTGTAATGAAATTAATTATTTTTACAATGGTTCCTACCACTCTATATTCCAAACGGTTCGATCTTCATTTTTTGAGATATCTCCATTGGTATTGTAAAACTTATAAAGCATGTGCCCATCACTGGTTCGGTTGCAAGATAACTTTTCCTTTTGTAGACAATAAGTAAGGTGAAACATCATTTGTCGAAGGAATGATGGTTTCTCTCTCTCCTCGGATCATGGTATATTGGATTCGCTTTATTTATATAGCTCATGATATTTTATTTTAGCTTCCATTTTAAATTTGGGTCTGATTTATGTTTTTGGGTTTCGTTGTAGTTGAATTGTTCAATTTCAATTTAAATTTTTTTTTTATTTTGCACATCTTTATTATTTTTATTTTCTCGATCTTTCACTTTTTGGTATTTTAGTTTTGGTTAGGCGATATTTTTGGGGTTGATAATTCAACAATTTGATATCATTGAAAGATACTTTAGGAATAAAAAAAATATATAGAAATAACGATTTACTCATACCCATATACAAATCGATAACAAATATTTATTCTAAAATGAAAGTATTATACTAAAAATGATCATCAATTTGTGTATATTGACAAAATCTAACTTTTTTAAAATATTAAGTCAATAAATGCCTATATCAATTATAATTTTATTTTTATAAAAATTCCCCTAAAATATATCGATTAATCTCAATGTTAAATTACACCCCGTGCAGAGCACGAATTCTATAACTAGT
This sequence comes from Platycodon grandiflorus, assembly GCA_016624345.1. Lineage (NCBI taxonomy): Eukaryota > Viridiplantae > Streptophyta > Magnoliopsida > Asterales > Campanulaceae > Platycodon > Platycodon grandiflorus. The sequence continues at coordinate 8,623,722 of CM028362.1, forward strand.
GTGTATGTATATATATATATATATGTGTGTGTGTGTGTGTGTGTGTGTGTGTGTCATTTATGTCCACGCGATATTGTAAGAGACAATCATTTAAAAGAGACAATCAATTTGTTTGGGAAGGAGGAAGTTTTACATTTTATAGTTGTCGTATCTCATAAAATTACATATACTGGGTAAGAAAATTAGTTAAAAAATTAGGATAACAAAGTATAATAGTAACTTGAGATTGATTAATGATAATGAAGAGGAGTTAACTCAACTAACTTCAAATAAAATTTTACATGATAGATTAAATATTTTAATTTGCTCTACATTTAATTTTGATTGTTTGGTTAATGATGCAACAAAATAAAATTTAATATGATAAACATTATTTTTTTCATGTTTAACGAAAAACAATGGATTCTCTTCGTCCCAAAATGGTCCCACTATTATTTTGGTTTGTTGTAAAAAATAGTTTCTAAATTTTGACATAGACATCTTTTTTTTTTTATGTACCATTGTAAGAGTTTTAGTGTCAATTATAAAAAATATATAAAAGTAAAAGTACAATAATAAAAAGATTGACTTTTTAAATTAAGTTGAAAAATGTAATATAAATAATAAATTATATCATTTAACTTAACACAATTAATAAATAAAAAATTTCGAATAAGTGTTTGCCTATATTTCAAATTATGAGACAAATACCTCAAAATCCTTGATTCTAGAGTGAATGAATATGGATAAAATGATTACCAACAAAAATTAATTTAAATTTATGATAAATTTAAGGAGTGACAGGCTACAATAAATAAGTAGAATGAAGTTGGTAACTCAATAACTCTTGAATAGATTACCATTAATGAGTGTTACTAAAATGAAGGAAAATGATGGAATCAAATTTTCTGTGCCACAAATTATGTGTCACTTTCATCTCAATCATTGATTTTTTCATCTCAATCATTCACATTAAAATTACATTTTGTGTCACATGAGATTTGATTCCGAAAATGATACACTAAACAGAAAATGCAAGCCAATATTCATTGCCGACAGCAAGTATTGCCATGTTGGACAAAACAAAGGAATTGTTTCCTCAATGTTTAATTCTGCATCTATCTCAAACATTTTGCACAAACACAAATCATTTTCTATCTCATCCATGATTCTCTGTCGTGCCCAACTCTCTCTCTCCCTTGTAGGGACGATAAGTAAAATCTGCAAACTAAAATCAAGATACCCAGCTTTGACAACCTTAAGGGCTCGATCAGTACATGAAAATGGAATCAGTTCCTTGAAATTGATTAATAACATTTAGTGATGCAATAATTATATTTGGAATATGAATATATTACTAAAATCTTTAAATTGATTACTAAAATTTGAAGAATCACAATTCTGATGGAGGAGGTGATATTTAGATTCATAATAGTTGGAATCCATATAAAAGGACAATAATATCATTCTATGAGGTCAAGTATATTTTGCTTTATATTCATAATTTAATTTGGTTTTAACTACTTTACGGCCGTTCCTTTTTACTCCTCGTCGTCGTCGTTGTTCTTCGGCTCTTCATAAGACTTTTCTAACTCTTCTAATCTAATTTAATTTGTTAATAATAGTTTATAATTTATGATTGTAGTGTTAATTTTTACGTTTGAAGCATGCTTTGAAATTGATTAATCTTATAAGATTTAGCCTTAATACACCATAAGAAAATTTTCAAAGAAATGGGCCACTTTGTATGACAATTACGCAAATGAGAATGATAATGGTGATTAATCTGCTTGGAACTATATATGAGAATAAAATAGTTATTATTTTAAAAAAGTAATTATACGAATTGAATTTTTACAAATGTTTAAATTATTTATATTTGAACTAGTTTTATTATAACATTAGTTTTTTATTTTAATTTAATAATTTTTTCTTGCTTTGTTGATGTCGGATAGTTTAAAATTTTCACCAAAATTGAAAAAAAATAATTAAGAACTTGTTATTTTATGGATCAGTAATAACGTTAATATCTAATTTTTATCATGAAAGTCATTAATAAGTACTTGTCTACATTGAGGTAATGACGTCAATTGCCTTAATTTTATCTTTGCATTCCAATTTGTTTTATTTCTTACCAAACAATATAATAGAAATTTGTACTACATTAATAATCACATTCTTTGTGCTACCAAACACATTTTAGGAATCACCTTCCCATCTATTCACGTGAAATCTTATTATTAGTAATTGATTCCACGAAACTGATTTCATTTATGTGTACCAATCAAGGCCTAAAACTTGTACCAGCTTTGACAGCCTTAAAACCTTTTCTTTTACTTTTCCTTTTAGATCAGTAAACTAAAATAAAAAATACCCAAATTTAATTACCTTTTACTTCTCCTCAATCTTGCTTCACCGGACTTTGACAACATCGGTGTTCCTTAAGCTTTTACCACAAGAATAATTCATTTTTATGGCAGTACCGTAATCTCGTCTCACCATTACTGGTAGTCTTTTGTTGAGATTCCCCAATCCAACAACACCTTGTACAACTCCTAAATTGTTAATCTAAACTTCTGACAACAAAAAAATCTGAAGAAGAAAAAAACTATAATTTTTTTGTTCACTTTTACATAAATTTATGAATAGTCATTCTAATTAATGATCTTTAATATATGCCCTTGGGCCACATGTTAACAAAATCCATTTATAAAATATCCTTACTAAATATTTTTAAAAACACCCTTTTCACTTCGTTAAAAAAATAGTTTTAAACTTATTTCTCTTAAAGAATCAAGAGTGTCACCCAAAATTGAGGCACTCTTGATTAAAAAAATGATTTTTTTTTTCCAAATTAGTTATTTTTTGTTAAAAAACTTAACGAACTGTTATTAACACTAAAGTTTGTAAGAATAATATAAGCTCAAGCTCGTAATATTATTTGCCTTAGATAAAACCCATAAAAAGGAAAATAATGTTTAACTTTCTCAAATTATTACCAAATCAAACCCAATCTATTAACCCAATGGATTGGTTCAATGGCCTGACCACCACTGAATTGTCAAGCCACTGAATTCCTACGTGAGACGATCAAATTAGTATCAAGTTAGTGCGATGTCCTGTGTTTGACACTCACTAAGTACAAATTTTATTAGTGAATACGAGCACGGACTAGTCTCAAACCTAATGTAATTTGAAAACACTTGTAAAAAAACAAAAAAATAAAAATAAAAAAATCTAATCATTTTTCTTAACTAATTTTAAATTTGAATTTTTAATTAGAATACAATCAATAAATAAAAAGAACCAACTATCTTTCTATCTCCGGTCAACAAGTATTTTGAATAAACCCACTTAAAATTAAGAAACAAAGTTAAGGCCACTTTTATATTGACTATAGTCTAAATTTAGATTTTAATTGAAGTTTATTTTAAAGAATTATTTACTTGTTATGTATATATTTACCATTTTTTGGAAATTATAAATTATTTTTTTGTAACAAGAAAATCTTGAAAAAATATCTAGAGATTACACTTTTAAAAAGGGCAAAATATGATTAGCCTAAAAGTATCCACCAAATCTCAATTTGCACCTCAATGTCTATTTTGTCCCATAGTCATGCACAATGTTACAATGTGTCCCACTTGCTCCGTAGAGATTACACTTTTAAAAAAGGGCAAACTATGATTAGCCCTAAAGTATCCGCCAAATCTTAGTTTGTACCTCAATGTCTATTTTGTCCCGCATCATGCACAAATGTTACAATTTATCGCACTTGGTTTGTACCACTACCCACGACGTTACATAGTTGGCGCCACTTTGCCCCCTATCCACGACTAGACATGCCCAAACGGTTCGGAACCGGCGGTTTGAACCAGAACCGAACCGCCCTAAAAACCGCATAAACCGGAACCGTGAGGAACCGTGCCCTCGAACCGAACGGTTACGTTCGATTTCGGTTTTCAATTTCTCAACCGAACCGAACCGCCGGTTCCAAACCGTGAAAAATCGCCAAAATTTAAAATTTTAATTTTGAAATTGCCTTGTTTACTCTATAATTTCAAAAATGAAAATTTTACAAAGTTTCAAAAATTTTAAAAATGTTTTGTACAAAGTTTTAAGATGAAATCTTTTTTAAAAAAAATTATAAAAAATTATAAAAATAATTAAAAATTACGGTTTGGAACCGAAACTGGCTTACGGTTCGAACCGAACCGTGATTTATCGGTTCGATTACGGTTTGTTGTCTGGCGGTTCGAACCGTTTGGGCATGTCTATCCACGACGTTACATAGTTAGCGCCATTTTGTCCCATAGTCATGCACAATGTTACAATTTTGTCCCACTTGCCCTGTACCCACTACCCACGACATTACATAATTGGCGCCACTTTGCCTCCTATCCACGACGTTACATAGTTGGTGTTAGGTTGTGCGTGGTCTTTCACGTGTGGGGCATTTTGGTTATTTTCACTAAAATCAAACAAGCTCTCCAGGGATTAGTGTTAATGTTATTCTTCAATTAATACAATTTCGACAAAAAAACAAATAAACTAACAGCAATTGATCAAACGGACGAACCCATGTGTCCCTGTGTTTTTTCTGCACATTATATTCGTTTTCCAAAACGACCGCGAAAATTACAAGTTCCCATTCCTAAATTTGTGAAAATGTTGATTAAACCCTAAATTAGATGATGGTGTGGCGGGTTAACCATCGTGATCCACTGTTGAAAAATTGCCTTCAAATTACATCACTATCTTCGATCATTGATAAAATCGAAGAAAGCAATTGTAACTTGTAACACAACAAAAAAACCAGGAGGATCAAGAGAATCAAGAGAAAGTGAAGCTCATTTAATGGGGAGATTTTAAGCAAGAGCTTGCTCGTATGTCGAGTCTTTTTTTTGCCCTAAACGAAACTAAACTGAAGAAGTTTTTGCTCTGGTAGATACTTTTTGTCGGGTATTGATTCCAAAACTAAACCTCCCTCTGTCCATTTTTGCTCGTCTACAAATTATTTATCAATTGGTAAAACGTCTAGTTCCGCGGTTGCTTCTCTATCATCGTCCTCCCTAGGTTATTACTAATGCGAACATCGAGTGATATACTATTGTCTTTGTTTTTGCCATTGGATTGAGCTTGGACGACGGCGAAAGGGGTGAGTGAATTTGGGGGTTGAAATGGGCGAGTGAATTTGGGGTTAAAAAAAATGAATATAGGGTTAAAGTTGAAGAACTTGGTTAAAAACATATTGGGTGGTGGTTGTTTCTGGGGTTTGGTAAAGTGGGAAATCTTGGTATTGTTTGTGTTAAGTCCATGTTGATTTGCTCAGAATATTGATAAGTGCATAATTTCATATTTATTTCCCCATATTTTATCTCCATTTTCTATGAATTTCATATTTATTTTGCCCTAGAAAGTGCATTTATTGTATTCTTTTGTATTTCAGATTTTCTGGGCATTATTCAAGCTTCAAAGAATCATTTCATAGCAATTTGGAAGTATTCAAGGCAACCCGCGAAGTTTTGAAGTGATTATAGCCATTTGAGCGAGGTCCGTTAGCCTTCCGTTAGTCATTTGCAAAGGATAGGACTAAACTGAAAGAGAAATTATGCTAACGGAAGCTAACGGAGGTTGACTTGGGACTAAAATGCAAAGCCTGGAGGGGGAAGGGCTGCGGCTCACTCCATGGAATTCCCAGGGGCACCGGAGAAAATATCCAGAGTTCAGGGGTAGCGCTGCAAAGCACTTAAAATCTTCATTAATGTGTTGTCGCCTTCTGAGCGCGCCACGTGTCCCTGATCCAAGCCCAGCGACCCGCGTCCTTCTTGCTGAAGCTCCACCGGATCCGGCCCATTTTTGCCACTTCCAGCCCGTTTCCATCTCACAGTTCGACCCATTTCTACCTTGGATGGTCCGCGGTTTCCTCCAGCCGGGTTGCCCCTTGCCCAGCACAACCCAGCTCCTATTTCCTCCCCCTTTTAGCCCTAAAACTTAAATTAATTCCAATTCTATCCCTCAGCTTGCTTTGCACTCTTCATCCCTCCATTTTAATCTCCCAGGCAGTGTAAAAACGAAAGGAGGAAGCCCCCATTTTTTTGGGGCAAGAACACAAGCTTATTTCTCCCCCTTTCTCCACCTTTGAACCTAAATAAAATGCCTTCATTTTAAGAGGTTGGAGCATCAAATCAAGGGCCAAGGAAGCATTTGCAAGGCTTTGCAACCATGGATTTCGGCATTAATCGGTTTAATTTTTCTATCTTTATCTCAAGATTAATGTTGTATTTTCTTGAAACCTTTGTCTTGTAAATGTGGAATTGGTGATGAGCTAAATATATTTATGGATTGTGATTATTTTCTATGTTGAATGTGATGTTTTAATTTAATCTCTCTATTTAGTATACAATCATGCTATGTTACTATTTTGTGGGCTTAATGCTTTTAATTGATTTATTATTAATTAATTGATTTGAGAAATGTTTTGGATCTCGAGCTACCTTACATTTCGGACCTAGCAATTTAGTAGTTGGTGTTTTGTGACACACATCGATAGCCTCCGGCTCGGCATGATTTGTAGAAAAATAGAGAATATCTCTACAAAGTATTACCCATTATCTTGGTTATTATTGTGTGTTCTTAATGCTTTTAATGGAGTCGCGAACCATTAATTGATCACTAGAATTGTAGGGTAAGATGCGAGAGCCCGTCCTATTAATTGAAAATCACAATAATTGTCTTTGTGGCCGAGAGGTAACGAGCGTTCTTAGATAGTCATAGGTGCTTGATCGATAATGCGGCTACTCTTTCCTTGCTATAAGATCGAGAGCCCGTAGTAGGGATTGGTAGCTAGACTTGCTATAAGATGCGAGAGCCCGTAGCGAATATTATCAACGTGCGCCCGACTACCAAGACTTGAGTTAAAGAAAAGTAGAGAGGGTTAAATTAGACATTGGCTAGACTAGAAATATCACAATCCTATCATTTTAACCTTGATTTGATGTTGCCACCGTATCATTGTTGCTACGTTAATTTAATTTACTTTCTTGCTTTCTTTTTCTTTGTTTTCTTTTTATTTCAAATTTCATTTTCGTTCGCTTAGATAAAGTTAGGTGTGCCTAATTTTAGTATTTAGGATTTATTTCTAGCACTATCTCTGTGGGATCGATACTTGTGCTTGCACACTTTATTACTTGATACGACCGGGTATTCTTGCCTGAGTTGCATTTTATGCACATCAAATATAGGCTAGAGGGGAGGGTGAATAACCTATGTTTAATTTAAAAATCTTATCCAATTTTAAAATATGTTTAAGGACAAGAATGAAATGATTATCAGGCCAAGTCAATTTTCTTTAAAAGCAATATAGTTGATACAAAGAATGGTTGATGTGCTTCAACAGACATTATTTACTTTGTCACGGTAAATTTGACAAACCTGTCAAAAATTAAAATTATTACACTTTGCTAATGTAAGAAAGTAAAGCGCGGAAGAACTATCGCAAAGTATAACATAGAAGATTAAAGTTAGTTATATATATATATATATATATATATATATATATCATATCAGTAGTCTTGAATCTTCATTAGATGCAAATATCGCTTTCCATGAATAGATTGCTTAAATGAATAGTACATTTAAAAGGAAAGATAAGTAAATGCTGAATGTAAATAAATATATTTTATATTAAAATTCAGCAGAGGTTTACTCTAAGGTAAACATGCTTAGTACATCAACCTAGAATCTCTAATCCTAGCAATCCCGGGATTTCATGGAAAGGAGTGGGATGCCGGGAAGACTTATAACCAACTCTCATCCTTTAAATCTCACCAAGTACCTTAGGGAAAGTAAATGGCAGGGTAAAGGTGGGGTGGAAGTGAGAAGAGGAAATAATGGGTTGTTCAAATAACAAGTATTTGAACAACTGAGTGCAAAGCACTCGACCAAATATGATGACACTTTATTGCACAACCGACAACTTTTACAATGGAATGTAACTCTGTCGGTATGAATGTAATGTGGATATTAAGCTCTGTTTTTTCATCGGCCATCTTCAAGCAAGTGCAATCTTTAATGGTAGGTGAATATTTAGTCTCTAGTAATGAATTTGAAGTATAGCTGCTGAAGAGACCGAGTCTTTCGAAGGAAGAAATAACTCAAATCAATAAATAAGTTATTGATTAAGCGAAGCTTCTTTTTGCCTTTAGAATTTCAGATCACTTTTCCACAAAGTGTTTGTTCTTGTACTTTGTGTTTTTCCAATCTTTGTGTTCTCACATACTTTCGCACTTGTTGACGAGGAATGAGAGGTTTCTTTTATAGGCGAGAGAAGGAATGATCCGTTGTTTACTTGGATTATTTTTGCCCGCTAGAGAGGTTCGTTCTTTAATGTATCAGAGTACATTTGTTATGAACTGTTGGGCAAAAATCTATATGAAGATTTGGTCTTGATTTTTGTTCATGATTCAGCCGAGTGGACGAGACTTGACGTGCCCGAATTGAAGCACTAGCGGTCCTTTATGGAATAAATCTTGAAGACTAGGACCAAGCACGAAAGAGGAAATGTTCAGAGGATAATAGTGAAGGCTCAGACATCGATGCATATTTTTAAAGTGTCAGGGAAATTTACAGAGTGTCCTTTGTGAGTCTTTGTAAGCTTTAAAGCTTGGAGAACTACCGATGTTTCTCTTTGAACTTTGCAGTACTTTTGTAGTCGTCTGATAGAGAACATGGCTGATACGTGAGTAACCGCCGATGTAGAGTTGCATGAGTGAAGTCTGTTGGTGAAATATTGCTAGTATAAATGTCTGCTGGTGAGACATTGCTGGTAGAGATGTCTGCTGGTGCTTTAGAGAGCTAATCTATATGAAAGGTCATCATGACTTGGTAGGACAAAAACTCGAACATGTACAAAGACTTCCTAGTCTGTAGACACGTGTATTGTTTTAGCAAGTTGCCACGTTAATCCACGCCCCTTTTAACTAATTGTGAAACATGCGTTGTAATGTGAACAAGTAAATCACTGTGTTAGAATATGCAAACATATATATCAACTGTTTCATAGGCATATTTCTAACAGTTTAAAATGGGCGGTGGCCGACGGTGAAGAATTCTTGGGATAACCTATGCGAACTTCATTAAAAACTTTCAAATCAATCCATTCCTACTTAAATTGTCCCACTTTGCCATGTCAACTTTTGTTAATATTATTAAAGTCCGTCATGGGTGGCCATGAGATTTTGGGGGCTCTAAGCAAACTTAAAAAATTAGGGCCTTAACCATATACATGTAAAAAAAAAAAAAAGAACCTAAATTTGTTTGATTATTTTCATATGACATTAAATTAATTAAAAAAAAGAATTAATGACTTTAAAATTGACAAGTAAGCGCACGTCGTGGGTTCGAGTCATTAAGGGATAAGTAAGGAACCACTATTGATCCTATTAAAAAATGTAAAAAAAAAAAATGACTTTAAAATTATCAAATTTCGTTAAACATTGTTTATAAATCTATAATAATCAAAAGACACTAAACGGAAACCTAAATGATAAAACCTTAAAACCTAATTAGTACTCGTTTAATAATTACGTAGATTGAAGATTCTTTATGTGGTTAATAATGAATATCAACGTCCTCTTGTGTGACCATCCATATTCAACAAGTTGGAAGATTAGATTTAGGATTAGAATAATAGAATTTAGAAAATGACTAGACGAGTTGCAAATATAATATGCAATAATGCAAAACGTAAATAACATTAAAACCCTAAAACCTAATTAATAATAATCTAGATTGAAGATTCCTCCAATAGTTGTCTGGTTGATAATGAATATCGATGTTCTCCTTCATACATAACCGTGGCCTGATGTGCTAAACCTCTAGTGGTCGATAATGAATATCAATATTCTTCTCCGTACATAATTGGCCTGATGTGCTAAACTGCTACACATAAAGGCATTTCCCGCAATTTATATATGGGGATTTAAAGGGCCTCTTTTGATGGAAAATTTTGGGTGCTCTTGCCAGATACCCAGGCCGGCCATGTGTAACATTGTACTCCATGACTAGGGACAAAATGAACATTAGGGTTTAAATTGGGATTTTATGGATATTTTGGGGTCTAACTGTATTTTGGCCTTAAGAAAACCTAAATTTACAAATATGAATAGTAGAGACCAATCATTTTATGCGATTGTCACATTGCAACTCTCACATAAATGGAGTAATGAGGTCATTTTTTTTTTGATTATGTAATAGAACGTATAAAATTATTTATCGCAGATTAAAAGTACTTGATAATGATTATTATCAAGTAAATTGCAATTTAGACAGTTAATAGTATTATATTTTTTCTATTCCTAAATTATTATTTTATTTGTTTTGTCAGTTTTTAAATAACTATTTTGTTTAAAATTTTATTTTTTAGGATATCACTTTTATAATTTTATTCTTATTTTTTATTTTAATATAATTTATATATACATAAATATTAAAAAAATTATATATTATATTAATATTAATAATTAAATTAATTATTTTTTTAATTTATCATCTAAGATAATAATTTAGAGAAAGATAGTGTAAATCCCACGGAAAAAGCGTTACGTGTGCAAATATCCAAAACCTGGACCCCATACACACCCAACGGATAAAGCAAGCGGGAAAAGGGAAGCCCTATGGCGGGACCCAATACTTGCCCCCGCGCGCCACCCTCCGTCTCTCTCTTATCACTCTTCCTTCCAAAGCACCCAATTCCCGAACCAACCCTTTACTTGCTCTTTTTCCATCCACGTGGCCGCCATCCGCTGGTTCGTCTATTGGCTCGTCAGCACCCCAACCTCCCCAATCCTCACTAAAAACTTGTATGTTTCGCCTGCCTCTTTCTCTGCACTCCTCTCTCTCTCTCTCTCTCCACACACACACTCCTCTCTCTCTCTCAACACACAAACTCTCTCTTTCTAGAAAGTAATGATGGATCAGTTCCTAGTCTCGATCAGAATCAATTCGAAGAATTGATCAGTTGTTCGTCATCTTATTGGGTTCGATTACGCGTCTCTTTGTTTTTGTCCCCTTCCTAATTAAATTCATGAAAAATTCATGTTTATTACGTGTTAGTTATGATGTGTTCATGTGGAGTAGTTGATTATCTTCGGCAGTCTTTATTTTGTTTAATTTTCTCTAGAAATGCTTGCTAGATTGCTTATTTACTTTGAAAACGAAGGTAATTTAAGATTTTCATATGTAAAGATGGAGAAAATATATAACTCCATTATTACTCGCCCGGATGATGATTACTTGGTTTAATAGTTTTCGTTTTTGAAGAAATTCCTCATTTTTTTTGGTTATCCGGCTGATGAAGGCCGGTATGCAGTTATCGTTCTGGTTTAGAGGTTTTCCACCTACTATTTGGACGATCATCCTTCAGAATATATTTAATGATCACACACACACACATCGGCCTATGTGTTTATATAGGTTTCCATAATCATGGTTTTCCCCAGAATCGGCCAATTTTGTTAGGTGACTAGGTGAGGTTTTACGTATTACATTTTATGATGTTTATCTAACATGTCATAAAAAAAATTCTAGTAAGACTTTTTTGTGTGTATGTATGGAAACGGTGGCTTGTTGCACAACAAGTGAAACCATACCTCTGTTCTGGAGGTTGAATCGAGTGGGATTTGGCTGATGATACTTTCGATGAGGTGGCTAAAAAGTACTTAGGTTACTGTTAAAGGTCCATTTAGTAAAGCATTATTGTCTTTGTTTGAAGAAAATCCAAAAGTCTGTATTCGCCGAAGAAAGAGAGCCCCTTTGTACATATTCAAGCTCACTAAGGTTGGGGGACATCATATTCCCTTCGTCCCCCAAAAATAGTCCTCTTTCCTTATTGAAAAGTCAACGTAGGACAATATCAAATCTCTATTTAACACTGATTTATTATGTCTTAGGTAATTAAAATTCAATCATAGCTACAATATTAAAAATTCAATCAATAACAATTTTTAGAATTTCATTAAGATAAGTAAATTGTTTATAAATCTTTGGTCAAAGTTTAATTGAGTTGACGAAAAATATTTCAAAAGATAAGTAATCGCCATGGTATTGTAAAAATTGTACTCGACTTGCAAATGCTATATATGATATGTTAGAATGGAGGGCTTGATTCTAGGCATGTAAGGACTTGGGGGCTGTGGGGGGCGTAGCTCTCCCGTGATACGGACTGTGGGCTTTATAGCGATATAGAGATTTTGGAAACAGGGCGGTCCCCAATCCTGTTTTTGGCTGTTTGCGATTTTTCTTATTTGTATCGGTTTAGGGTTTGGTCTTGTAACCTATATATAAGTTGTAACCCTAAAACGTGGTTAAGATTATAATATCAATATACGGCATACTCTCTCTTCTTCCAATACCTAATTCCTATTAATATATTACTCGCTTCCGCTGTCGCACAACATTGATAGATGCAGCAGTGGTAGAGGTTTCAAATGAAGACCATATATGGAATCTGCACCCTACTGCATGATTTTTTATTCTCTTATTGTTTAGTTTATAAGTATAATAAGAGAGGAAACTAAGAAAAATGTTATTGGTTGCTTGGAGTTATTATTTGGACATTCTTTTCCCAAGTTGTCTTTCTTTAACCCCCTTTCTCTTTCTATTAATAAAGAGAGCATGTTGATGGCCCTTGTTGACATGTATCTTTTCTTAGTCAGTGTCTATCCACGTGGATAGGTAATTGTGTACATACTCGTACATTTTATCGAGACCATTCACATAACTTGCTTTTCTTTTTCTGTTTTAATCGGTCTATGTCTAGATTGTTGGGTTGTATCTTGCAAGCATTCAGTGACATGGTCATTGTGATGTCACTTTTAGGATTTTGTATTTGCTAATTAAAGTAAATTGTATCGGTGTTCTATGTCCCATGCATGCGAATATATGCTAGGCATTCTGGGAAATGGTTTGTTGGTGAAGGTTGTATGCTTAATCTGCTATACGGTTCATTTGTGGCTTGCAGGATAAAGTGGAGTGGTGTATCCCAAACAGGGAATGGATTCCACCAGGTTTTGCTCACTGTTCTTGTGACATCTATTGATTAGATAGATTATTTAAGTGTGTTGCTCCATGGGGGGAGCTTGTTCTAGGAAACGAGATCCACAGGTCAATGAAGATAGCTTACATAGAGGAGTGTCTGGAAGATATTGCAAAAGTGGAAGCTCAAAATGGCTGGGAACCTCCTTTTGCCGAGCTACTGTAGATAATAAACAGGGAAAAGGGAAATGCCCATCTCTCATGGAACTGTGCATATATAAAATTCGTGAGGTATGTTTATTCCTAAATCGGACTTCTGGGCGAAGGAGGATGAACCTCAACTAATTAGACTGACACTTTCTGCTTTGTTGATAACAGGACATTGATAAATACAGTACCTTTTCTATGCTGCCAAGGGATATTAGCCAGCAGATACTTGATGAATTGCTCCATTCTCAACTCCTAACTGAGGCTTCTCTTGAAGCTTTCCGCGATTGTGCTCTTCAGGTATGGGATAATGAGCGGCAGCATAGGTATGGGATGTTTGTCACCATATAGAGTTTAAAGCAACAACTTACCGCATACTTGACAGGATCTTGATTTGGGAGAATATCCAGGAGTCAGTGATAGCTGGATGGATGTCATCTCCTCGCAGGGGTCGTCCTTGCTTTCTGTTGATCTTTCTGGTTCGGATGTTACCGATTCTGGGTTGATTCGTATTAAAGGTTGCAAAAACCTCCAGGCGTTGAATTTTAATTACTGTGACCAGATTTCAGACAATGGGCTCAATCGCATCAGTGGTACTTTTTCTAGTTCTGATGTTCCCAATTTATTACATATAGAAAGGTCATTAATATTCTATTAGACACTCTTGATTATGAAACATTCCCTACAATTCTTCGTAATTACTGATGAAATTAGTCAACTGTTTCTTCTTATAACTCAGACTATGTGCTGTAATATGAGTTTGAAGTGCATAACATCATTTTGTTATTCTTATGTTTCTCTTTCTTATCTTCAATCTTATATTAAATTAGCTTTTGAACTCTTTTAGTAACTCAGGAAGCTATTCTGTTCAACTTCATCTTGAATTCTTACCTTACCATACCACATATTCTTAGAAAGATAATTTAGCAATCAACTTGACACTTGGCAATTTCAATCAGCATTGAACAGTGGAGTTGCAAGGGTCTTAAAGTATATTTTCTTAGGACTTCTTAGGAACATCTGTCTCTTTTGTTTCGTCTATTTGACCTTCCTCTTGCTTCGCTAAATTAGCGTGTTCAACGGATAGATTTCATGGACTAATCCTAACATGCATGGTACCTTTCAGGTCTCTCAAACTTGACGACTTTGTGTTTTAAACGGAACAACAGCATCACTGCCAAAGGAATGAGTGCTTTTTCAGGCTTGGTGAACCTGGTAAAGTTGGATCTAGAGAGATGTCCAGGGATTCATGGTGGTCTTGTTCATCTCAAAGGTTTGTTATATTCATGTACCTTATGAGAGGTGAACTTCCTCTGCCATATTACATGAAACACATTATATGCGATACCATGTCAGATTTTGACAAAGACTATTGAGAGCCCTCTCATGATATGCACTATGAGCTCTCTCAGCAAACCACTAGATTAGGACTTCTTAGAAAGTAGAATGAGCAGCTTCCATAAAATATTGCTCCATTTATATGTGGGATATGATATAACTCCACAATCTTTGTGAACATTTAGTTACATGCTCAACGAAGAGTGTGGTGCTGTATTTTTCTCTTGATAAATGACTTTCTTCCATTTGTTATTAATTTGATTATGGAAGCAGTCACCCCCGCTCATGGTGCATCAGTTTTGAATTGTTCTCCTTTCTATTCAGCTCTCGAAAAGAGGTGAAGATAGAGAGAGTGAGCGGGGAGCGGCTTCTTATAGCAGTTATCACTCAATGTAACATTTAAAATTTCTGTTTACCTAGCTGTGCCAAATTTCAGGTGCAGGGCATATTGCCTATATTGGTGTGAAATTCAAAATTAATGTTTGTTGGATTTTGCAGTACTGTTGCTTTCTCTATCAACTTAGGCATAAATAACATGTAAATTTGGGAGATCTTCATGATGGTTTACGTTTTCAGAACGAAGCATTTATAGACATAGCTAAGGTTTTATATATACTAGTAATTGTGGGTGCACAATTATTTATTTTACTTAATTACAATATATTTTTTTATTTATTTTAAATGATGGTTGTTTTGAGTAGTTAATTTTGAAGAAGTGGAAGAAGTTGGTAGTTAATTTTAGTAAGGATAGGTATTTTTTTTTGTTGGTGGTAATTAATAGTCCCTTCGTTCCTAAATATTGTATTGTTTGAGTTGACACACGGATTAAGAAAAAACAATCGACTCAATTATTAATATTTGTATTTTTTGTAATTTTCTACATTTACCCTTATGAAAATGAGTGAGATGACAATGACATCTTTTTGAAATTTGGAATAATAATATATTCCCTCCAACCAATTTTAGTATAATTCAAATTCCCTCCAATACTTTCATTAGCCATATAGTGGGTCCCATAAGTTGAGTGTAAGAATTAAAAGGGCAAAATAGTAAAAATGCTTTCCTAAATAGGAAAGTTTATAAACAAGACAATTTTTTTGGAACGGACGAATAAGGAAAGCAAGACAATAATTAAGGAACAGATGAGTAATTCATATTAGGGGTAATTTGGGGGTGCCTAGTAGTAGAGTTGGGGGCTTCACAATGTTGAGGTCTATCCCTTCCCACGCCCCCTTAGACACCAAAAAAAAAAAAAAGTTGGAAAAAAATATTAGGAGTAATTTGGGGAAGTCAAAAAAGTGTGGGGATTAATTTCCATCCATCCTGCTTTATAATATTACTAGTGATGTGTGCATAATTATTTATTTTTATTTACTCTTTATAGTTTGTAATTTTTTAATTATTTTTTGATTTTTATCTAAAATTATGATGGATTTGAGTAGTGGATCTGAAGAAGTGGGAGGGGTGGGTAGTTACTTTCCAGAAATGGGTGTTTATTTTTGTGTGTGGTAATATTCAATTATAATTAGGGGTAATTTGGGCAATTTCAAAAAGTGTGACAGGGCTTAATGTTGAGCCCTACTGATTTATAATTGTGTGTGTGTGTGTATATATATGTATATATATATATATGGGGGAGTATTTAATGGTTACTTTTTTATTTAACCATCAATGGTTACTCTCATTTTCAACCATTGGATCAAAAATTAAAGGTTGAGATTTAATGCATTAAATGACTCACCTACTTGCATTAATTGTATTTTCCAACTAACCATTAAATCTCAACCTTTAATTTTTGATCCAATGGTTGAAAATGAGAGTAACCATTGATGGTTAAATAAAAAAGTAACCATTAAATACTCTCCCATATATATATATATATATGTATGTATGTATGTATGTATGTATGCTTTACAAACTAGTCGTAAGTTCTGGATATAATGTGATGACACCTGAAACTTAATTCTGATGTCTCTTACTCCACTCCTTGGCAGGCTTAACAAAGCTTGAGACGCTTAACCTCAACTGTTGTAATTGCATCACCGATGCTGATATGAGACCTCTTTCAGGTAACTCTTACCCGTTGCTGTTTAGGTTAACTTCTAGCCTCACAATAGTGCATCATGTTGGACTTGTGTAGGCAGTGAAGCATCTGGTATTGTCAAAATACTTGGAAATTTTGACTCATTTCTTTTGCAGTGTCATTCTCAGAGAATCCAATCACTGTCATGCAGCTGTTAATTCCTTTGAATTGGTTCATTTAACGATTTCAAGCCTTCCATATGGAGTACTACATTTTATGATGGTTTAAGTGCAATGCTTTGCAGATGGGAATTTCGTATCTGTTTCTGTTGGCATAAACACATGGAGAAATTAGCCAACAGTTCTAAGCATAAATTTACATCATAATGTCTTTTGTGCCACATGTTATGGCTTCACAAAGAACAAAGAGCATACACAATCATTCAGTTGATGTGATTAAGGATATGTATGATGGAGCTGCGACATTAGCTAGGACTACAGCATGAGAGATTTGTGAGTACCCGATTAATGTAGGATTACACCAAGATCGGCCTTAAGTCCCCATCTTTTTGCCTTGATGATGGATGTATCAACCGAACATATACAAGATAATATACCATGGTGCATGTTGTTTGGTGATGACATTGTTTTGATTGATGAAACGAAGAACGACGTAAATGATAAGCTAGAAAGGCAAAGAGAAAGTTTAGAAGTCAAAGACTTTAAAATAAGTAGGAGTAAAACAGAATACATGGAATGTAATTTTAGCGGTAAAAAGAGTAATAGCAGGGATAAAGTTAGGTTAGACTTTCAAGAAATACCACAAAACGAACAATTTTGATATTTGGGATCAATTATCAATCAAGACGGGGAGATAAGACATGATGCTAGTCTTGGGATAAAATTAGGTTGGGTGAAATGGAGAAGAGCATCCGGAGTGTTATGTGATCGACGTATACCTGGGAAGTTGAAAGGAAAGTTAAATTGGACAACCATTAGACCACACTACTTTATAGAACCAAATGTTAGGCAACTAAGAAAAAATATGTTTACAAGATGAGGGTAGTTGAAATGAGAATGTTAAGATGAATATGTGGTAAAACTAGAAAAGATAGGATTGGTAATAACCAAATTCATGAAACAGTAAAAGTCGCCTCAATAAGAGATAAAATGAGAGAAAATCACCTAATATGGTATGGACACGTACAACGTAGACCAATTAGTGCACCCGTTAGGAAGTTCAAGTGTATCTGCATCGATGACCAAAACTAACATCGACATCTATAATAAAGAGAAAGATATGAATGAGTGTAGTGAGTTTGATGACCTTGCTTTGGATTGAATTGAATGATAGAAAATGATTCATGTAGCCAACCCCAAGTGATTGGGAAAAAGGATGAGTTTAGTTGAGTGTATATTGCCATATAATTTGGTAGACTTTTGAATCTGTTATTAGTTATGTCTTTTTCGTTTTCCTTTTACCCTTGAGTCCGGATCATTTCCACCATTATTTTGTATTATGTTACTGATATGGTCCTTTCTTATGTTTCAGAGCTAACCAATTTGAAAGGCTTACAAATTTCCTGCAGTAAAGTTACAGATAATGGCGTTGCTTTCTTGAAAGGTACTTGTTTTATCTTTCATCTTTAATATTGCTTTATTAGAATCTAATTTAAAAACTAAAACAATTAAAGTGTCTCAGGATAGACTAGGTTTGCATCAGCCTAGATTGATTGCACATTGTTCTGCATTATTTAAAATTGGCATATTGGTTTACTTCTTTATTATTACCCTCTCTCTCTCCATTCGTTACCAAAAGATCATCTAACAGATCTGAGGTAAGCTGGGATATTTGTGAACATCAGATGTTGCTAAAGTCGTAAGGGTGATAAATTCTTTCTTACGGTCTGAAACGACACACCTAAATGGTCTGTTTGGGTTTTCATGTGCCTTATGAGTTGAGTTCATAGCTTCTTGTTTTTCTGTCCTCCCCATGGATATTGATCTTCCCTACTGCTTCCCTACCCTCTCACTTCCATGAAACGGATGTTAAGTATTCTTTCTATCAAGGAATCTCTTTAGTGTCCTTGAGACACTAAACTTTTATCTTGTGAGTAGTTTCTTATTCTACTAGTTCCCACTGTCACCAGGGACACCATCTGGGTTAGATCCACTATTATTATTCTATTTTCATTTTTGTTGTTTTTTATGTCTGTTCTTTTGTCGTTTTTTGGTAATCTCTTTTCTTGTCATAATAGAATAAATTGATGAAATCACAATGAATTTATTTCTCTTGGTTTGGATCGCTCCTTCATCTGATGCATATTTACTTTCACGTGACCGTTCACTAGTTTAATGAAAGGTGTTCTGTATTGTAACTGACTATGTAAGTGAGGTTTCTGTTAAATCTTTCAGTTAAAGCTTCTCCTGATAGGATGAATTTAAAATATAATAGCTTTGCGTTTCAGCTTTGGACAAACTTGCACTGTTGAACTTGGAAGGTTGCCCTGTTACTGCAGCATGCTTGGATTCTCTTTTAGGTTCGTATGGTCCAGTATATACAGTTTTCTAGCTACGTACTCTTATAGAATCAAATGTCATGTTGTTTTGCTGGTGAGAATATGGGAAAGCTAAATGCGGCATCTACAAAGGCTAATTATGCTGTATGTTTGTTTGTAGGAGCACTTGTCGTAACATAGATACGATAATCAAGAAGCTTCATGTTGTAGTTTTCAATTAAATTAGCCATTCTTAATAAATGTTCTTCCATGTGAAATCCTGATTGTTAGTTCTAGACTTGGTGTCTTCGGTTGCTTCTGTAGTCTCTTAGTGCTAATCCTAGATGGTGTTGGACGTTTCAAAATTTGCTTCTGGTGAAGAAAGAGATCATCATTCTGCATACTGTACTTCTTTCTGGACTTACGTATGATAAGTTGGTTACTCCCTCTGCTCTTGAAAAAGAGTCCATCTTTCCTTTTAGGCTGTTTCGGAAATAAGTGTCTGCTTTCTAATTTTAACTTTTTGGAATGTTACTTTAATATTTTACACGTGATTTGATTCTTAGTTGAATTGATGGGTCTCACTCGTAGATGGGCATATGAAAAGCGCACAACATCCTAATATTTATTATAGGGTCATTTAGCTTTTCTTAGTTTGTGTGCTGAGTTTCGGAGTTCAACTTGACTCTTCTTTAGGAATTGAGGGAGTATAATTTATAGATGTTCAGTGCTAATAATTGATTGTGGATTCGCTCGAATTAAACTTGGAAAATTGAAAAAGAACATATACTTTCCCGACTATTGGTTTTGGATTGATTAGTTTGAAGTGGGTATTATAACTTACTTTAAAGATTACTAGACTTTTCTTCGTAAAAGTATCAAGAATACATTATTCTTCAAATATTTCCTTTGTCATATAAAATTTTCAACTACCATATTAATTTGGATACTTTTGGACAGCTCTTGTCGCCCTACTATATTTGAATGTAAGCAGATGTAATCTTACTGATGCTGGGTGTGACAAGTTTTCAAGTAAGTATTTCTGACATTCATACATCTTGGCCTTCGTATAATACTCCATTTATTATAAATCCCTTGTATAATCATAGCTCTACTGGATAATAGCAATGAATATTTGACATCCTTCTTTCTTCCCTGGTTTCTATAGGGCTAAGGACTTTGAAAGTACTGAATTTGGGATTCAATGAGATCTCAGATGCTGTTTTGGCACACTTGAAAGGTAATTCTTTCAATCATTCTATCATCTTCTTATATTTATATACATCTGTCTCTGCTTAGTTTACTTATGCTGGAAAGTTTTAGGAAGCAAAACAATTTAGTCATGGTCAATCAGCAGGAAATTAATTTTTAACATTGCAATTTTTTTTGACAATGACCCAGGGGATAAGGTTATGCATTAGCTGTTGCTTATAGAATATGTAATGAGTGCAGCTATTTCTGCGCCAAAGTTTGCTCATTAGCTTCCTGTATTATAATGTTCTACCCAGGTCAATTGCCCTCTTTAATTCCTATCTGCATTTTTTTCCTGGGTACTAGGGTAGAGTGATTCTGTAAATTTGACTATTTTCAAGTATGGAGTACAAGGTGGACATTGATTTATTTATAGATATTGTATGTACATTAAAGGGAAAAGCAAATGTAAATGGGCAACAGAAATGAGCAAAGCAATTTTAGCATAGCTCTTATTCGCACTACTGTTCGATAACAAGGTTCTAGGAAACCAATAACCCTTGGAGATTGGAAAATTTAAGTCTACTGATGAATTGCAAAAATATGCTGTAAATGCATTGAATTTGATGCTATCTGTTACCAAGATAATGGGCTCATAGTTGGCTTCAGATATTGGCACTCAAACGAGGAACTGAACAGCAAATCATAGTTCATGGTTGGAGGATGGTATATCGTAGCAACTTCTTGGAGAATGCATGGAAGGTTTTTCCTGCAGAAATCCAATTGAAAATGAGTTATTCATTTGTTTTGGTTGCATTTGATCTTATTACATGTACCAAGAACATATATGGTGCATAATTGTAATTTTTTAACTCAATAGCTTGTGCCTATTAGGATTTGTTCCGTGAATTTGTAAATTTTGAAGATAGCCTTCCTGCAACAGACTAAGAAGCGCCAAATGCATTTTTCAGAATGTACTGATAGCCAAATGTAATATATTCCAGAAGTATAGACATGTCTCGTCTTTAAGGAGTTATTCTCATATACATCTGTTGGGTCATGTTTCAAGCAGGTTTGATAAATTTGGAGACCTTGAACCTGGATTCATGTAGAATTGGTGATGAAGGGCTGGTTAACTTGGCAGGTGAATTTTCTTTTCAATTTCTTTTTATCCCTTTTTTGTTTCCCTGTCCCCATATTGCTAAATTTCTTTCTCATTCAGAAGGGAAATTGAAACATGTCTTTTAACTTTGACCTGTATCATGAAAAAGAAGAAGAAACCTTTTTGGGTTATGTAAGTGTATCAAGTAACGATCTACCGCTATTGCAATCCTAGTGAATAGACATTATGTCCTGTCTCTTAGAGGTACATTTAGGACGTCCCGTGCACCTACTTTTGCTTTGTGCTAGCTCTGTAGTGAAAATTATCATGCGCTATGCAATTTCCGGCAAGTTAAACATGGTTTGGTGCCTAACCTTGAATCCAGGCGTACAAAATTCAAGGGACTGAATTCATATTTTCTCTTTCAATGCTTGGTTAACAACAACCAATTTCTGTTGATCTTACTGTGCACATCTTTAAGATGTACATATAGATTACAGATATGCTTGCTTACATGGCGAGACGGGAAAGGATGGTGGGGTGAGAAGAATGTCACAGATGCGTGACTACATGGTTCTAACTGTTACGATCAAGAACATCAATTGATCAGCATTCAACTGGGTTACTTCAACATCTAGGATAGATGATAATACAGAGACTTTTTGTCAACTGGCATAAACACTAGCGGGTTAGGACACTGGTGGAGAGAGTGCCATTATGTTAGGTGCAGTGTTAAGGGTGTTGGTGGTCTTGAGTGGTGGGTTATGTGTTAGCAGCAGGGGTTAATGTAAACCCTATAAGTTTCTAGGTGTGTTTCTGTATGAAATTCTGATTAATAACTGTACGCAAGTATGAATGTGAAGGATGTGAAGCAAATTTGTTTGGCATAGATAGTGTGGATAAGTTGCATGGACATTGAGCTGAACATGTTCTCATTGGATGTGTCTGTTGGCTGAAAGATCAATTTTACAAATATACTGTATTCTTTTTGCTTTTCCATTGGAAAATTATTAAGGATTCCAAAGTCCTGACTTTTCTTCCAGGGAGTCGACATGGTTATGAGAGCTTTTGTCTGAACTTTGGAGGGCCTACCTGGATATATGAGTGACATTGTTGATCTGGATTTCCATATATCTTGCTGGTGCATGACAAATATTTTCTCTTGAAATTATAATTAAATCTATTATTTCGTACCCCATAAAGTGAGAGGGAGGGTTTGCCTCGCTTGGACTCTCCCTACTTGGTGTATGTGGTCTCTTATATTTCTGTAAAAAAGACTTGCATAATACGTACTACCTTATCTGTTCTTTTCTAACTACCCACAATTTCACTCACTAACATAAGACTATTGTTCATGACTATCTAATCCGTTCTAATTTTGTTAATCAAATAAATCATTAACAATAATAAATTATATGGCTGAATAGTATTGTTAAAGATTCTAGGAAAGGTTACACTTAGTTTTAAGAGGTTCATAATCCTACAAGTAGGTTTAAAACACAAAACCCTACTTGTCCTGTTGCTTTTGCTTTAATGATACTTGGAGCCAAATATTAAGTTTTGACTTGTGATGCTGTCTTCTCTTCTCTCTCTCTCTCTCTCTCTCTCTCTCTCTCTCTATATATATATATATATATATATATATATATATATATTGACGGATGCTGATAATAATTTGTGGTTTCTTTCTGGAGCCCAGGACTTCAGCATTTAAAATGTTTGGAGTTGTCTGATACTGAAGTTGGAAGCAGCGGGCTTCGTCATCTCTCTGGTAAGACAACTGCTTGTAGCTACAGTTATACGAAGTGATCTTCTTGAATTTAATAGTATGTGTGGCACACTGCATGTCCTGCTCCTAGTTCGTTGATCTGTGCTCATCTTTTAGATACTTTTGATAAAATATAACATGATCTTTTGGAGGTGTTTCACTTTGATTGATCCAAGTGTTCTTCTTTTCTTACAATTGATGGAGCATTAAGTCAGATTTTTGTTTCAAAAGACATTTGTAAATCATGGAATCAATTATTAAAAAGCACCCACATATTATGGATTGGGACAATATCTGTTGTGATTTATTTTTATGTAAGATTGATCAAATTAAAATGCAGATTAGATTTGATCCACTCTTGAAACAAATAAAGAAACAGCAAGTGTTTTAGGATATAGTTTGTGTTGGACACAAACTGTGTTTGTTGCTTAACCTTCTTCAAAATATACATTTGTCTTGTCTTGTAGGATTGATCAATCTGGAGAGTTTAAATCTTTCATTCACTGTTATAACTGACGGAGGTTTGAAAAGGTTGTCTGGATTGTCATCTCTGAAATCACTTAATTTGGATGCTCGGCAAATTACAGATGCAGGACTTGCTGCTCTCACAAGTAAGCATGCTTGCTTATTTCCTCTTTTTTTTTTTTTTTTTTCTGTGTGTTATGCTACATTTCAATATTTGTTGCGAATGTCTGCCATTCTGGACAAAGTATACCCTGTCTAGTAGTCTTATATGGAAATTACCCTACTGGTTTATTGGTCCAAGTTGCTCACACAATGGTCCTATATTTTTGACAGTGATTTTCATGAAATGTTCTTAGACATACTATTTTCCATCAAATTATCTCATCTTGGCTCTAGTTGGTTACTCCCTTTATATTTTTGTTGTTTTTTGTTGGTATGCTAATTCCAAATTTTCTGCTTTCTGTTGCAGGTTTGACTGGATTGGCTCATCTGGATCTTTTTTGCGCTCGGATAACTGATTCGGGAACAAACTATCTGCGCTGTATGCTACATCTTAACCCTGATGTTACTTGTCCTCCGTGCCTTACTCATTCTTAATCTGTTATTCGTTGTGTATAGATTCTTGAATGAACTTCTTTATATCGTTTAATTGCGATCACTCCAAATATTAACGAGTCATTTGTTGAATCTTAATCCATTGGCAATATTGATTCCATTATTTTTAGTTTTCTAATATTTATTTCAGTCACAGCCTGTGAAAAAGGGTTTAGGAGAGCTGGAGAGGGATGCATTAAACAAATTCAGCATGTGTAGTTCTGCTGATATTTTATGGATTTATGGGATTTTAGACTATTAATATTTATCCTTTTGTGCTGTAGGTCATACAAACAAGATTCTTAATGAACAGAAGTAAGAGGAATACAGATTTTGTGTAGAATATCTACATGTGATCATGTTTTATCCAAGTTTTTAGCTTTAATCATTAACATCTACGCAATTTAGCACATAAACAAAGAGTAATAGATAGGCTTAACGCTGTGGTTCCCATTTTGGAGGTATATGTACTTTGGCTTGGTTTGGTAGGCATTTATATCTTAGATGGTTAGCAATCACTATTTCTCTTTTATTCCCTTGCTACTACAAGTATTGGTTGTAACGTTCAGTGGAAATCAATTAGAGGTTGTTATGGGTATTTTATTTTTTCCACTCCTTTGCTGATATAGAACACTTAAATCATGCTTTGCGACCCATTTGACTTTCTTTGCCATCTTTAGGTTTTAAGAACCTGCGATCCCTGGAGATTTGTGGCGGAGGGTTAACCGATGCTGGTGTGAAGAATATCAAAGATCTTTCGTTCTTGACGCTGTTAAATCTTTCCCAAAACAATCACCTGACAGATAAATCCTTGGAATTGCTTTCTGGTACTTACTGTCAACTCCATATAATTTCTCTTATACTCAGCAGGACATATACAATCTCGTTTACCTCTAAGCTTCATTATTCGTAATTAGAAAAATATAATTTACTAGTAATGCACCTCCATTTGTTGTCCAATAATTGACGCTTGATAATGGAATCCCTTTATCTTCTCTGTCAAATATGCGATGTTATCTTTAGATTTTTGCCATCTTTGGTCTTATTATATGTCCGATATTTGCAGGGTTAACAGAATTGGTGTCCCTAAACGTTTCGAATTCTCGCATAACCAATGCAGGGTTGCAGCATCTAAAGCCTCTGAAGAATTTGAAATCACTGACCTTGGAGTCCTGCAAGGTGACTGCAAATGACATTAGGAGGCTTCAGTCAACTGACCTCCCAAATTTGATAAGCTTCAGGCCCGAGTAGGTCCTGGAGGAAACCTTCTGTAAATAGCCAGTCAGCAATGGACTGCAAATGTAAATAAAAACTAGAATAAACCATGGTAATGGGTTGAAGTGTACATATTTTGGATTAGAAGAAAGGTATAAAGCATGGTTGATTACTACATAAAGGAGGGAGGCTTGTTTGCCGCATGTGAAGCTTTCTTTCATGATGATAATGTGCAAGTCATGCAGAAGAAATGTAGATAAGCTTCCTTGGCATCATGATCACTGAAGACTGGTATATAGTGGTTCATAATTCTTGTACATATTTGCTATTGGAATGCGTTGTGTATTGATTTTCTTTCAAAAACTTTCTGAATGAGATTTCTTAATGATCTCCAGTTCATTCTATGCGAGAAAGCTGATAAATTATTCAGAAAATTGCTGGTAGGTTCATTTTGGAAAATTTTTATTCTCTCCAGTTTATATATATTTATATATTTTAACCGCTAAAAGGTACTTTTATAAAATTATTTCTAAAATGCCCTGCAATAACATATACAGTAGCTTTTTAAAATTTATCCGGTGAATCTTTTTTTCATCCTAAAATTTCTTCGGCTAATTTTTCAGATAACTTCTTAATATTTTTTTTTGGTGAAATTTCATTTCTTCCTAAAAATTTTTTGGTCAATTTTATAGATAACTTATTCCTAATATTTTTTCGATGAATCTTTCTTTTTTTATAAAATTTTTCAGGCATCGCGATGATGGAATTAAGCATTACAATCGGGCATAGAGTCTTAAAATTTCTCTAGTGAATATTATTTACTAAATTTTTTTCGGTAAATTTTCCTTTGGTTGCATTGTGATAATGGAATTAGACATCATAATTGGGCATCGAGTCCTAAAATTTCTCCCGTAAATCTTTCTTTGGCTGCATCGCGATGATGGAATTAGGCATTGCGATGATGAAATTAGGCATCGCGATAATGAAATATCTTTGAAATTTTTTTATTAATGGCATAATTGTCTTTTTTTTTAAAAGTATCTTTTTTTCGATTTTTAAAAAAGTATGGTGGACTGGAGCGATTACAAATGTCTAAAAAGGGACGAGATTCACCTAAATTATTACAATGGTTATGGGGTTTCACCGACAGGCCTGGACATTTTTGCCATAGTCACTTGTTGAGCCCATGAGCGGGGCACAATTCTCTTCTATACCCCCTGCTTCACTCGATGTCATAATCTGAAATTTGAACCTGTTCTAGTTTAGAATGAAAATATGAAATGAACATAGTATGTCTGGGTTTTGCACTTTTGCTGTCAATTTTTATCCTTCCTTGAAAAATGAAATAACTCCATAGTTCTCCCTCCATCCCTAAATTATTGTCTTGTTTGACATGGCACACGGATTAAGAAAAAATAATTGACTTGATTATTAATATTGGTATAGTGTGTAGTTTCCTTTATTACACATGTGCATGTGACCCATAGTTAAAGTAGGAAAAAAAGTAAGGGTAAAGTAGTAAAAGTATTAAGCATGAAAGAATAGCAGAGCAATCTCAATCCGGTACATTTGAAATTGTTTCGAGCAAGGTTAACAAAAACATTTTTACAATGGAAGGAGTTAATTGTAGCCCAATTTGTTTGATGAAAACCAGTGGGAGTAAGCAGCAGGAGGCTGCTGATGTCTTGCTGAAATCTCCAGCCTTGCTGTTTAAAATGTCAGTCCTCACCGGAATCTCCATTGCCTGGATATATGGTGGGTAGGGCGGTAGGTGTTTGCTCTTGTCTAGACTGTCTTGTTGACATGAGGGTAATGGTTTTGTTGCTCGATGAAATGGTGTTCGACCAAGGGACCAACAATGCAAGGATGACCACGTTGCTTCTCTGACTGATAAGGACTCACACATGACGATTGTGCATTGATTGAGAGATTCAATTTGACACAGTTAATCTAGGGTTAAAACGGAGAGAAGACGGTTGCACGAGAGAGAGAGAGAGAGAGAGAGAGAGAGAGAGAGAGAGAGAGAGAGAGAGAGAGAGAGAGAGAGTTGCAATCACAAGTTGAACACGGAGGGAGGGACCGCGAGAAGTAAGGGATGGAGGTATCCAAGAGAGCCTATTAATAGCGAGTTTGAAGAAAGTTTTGCCAACTACAAATATTGAAGCAAAGCCGAGGACAGGGGAGATATAATTAGTAAATTTGACATATGGGGAGGGGATAAGCATCCTCCTCCGGATCGAAGGTCATAGTACAACAATATGGAACAGAGGAGGTAGGAAGTTTGAAAGGCAGAGGCGGAGGCGGAGGCAGAACAAAATCCAATTTGACAAAGAGTCGGGGTTTAAAAAGAGGGCAAAGTCAAAAGCGCCTTAAGATGGATTTGTTGATGATGAAAAGGTTAGCACTCCCTCCTCCGTCTATGAAAAACAGATTTTTGAAAATTGTAGTTTTACTATTGCGTTTTCTTTACTTTAAACATTAGAAATAAGATTTTTTTATATTTTTTTAGGACATATCAGTGAAGGAAATTACGAGATTTTAATTATTATCATTAATTTTTTTAGTCTCGATGCCGTCTTAATAGCTTTGATTTTGGGGGCGGGGATCTTGTTGCTATCTTTTTAGGGGTATTTGAATGAATAACGGTGAGGTGAGGGGTGTTGTTTGTTTACTGCCAATCGTCAAAAAGAAAACACATTTTAAGGATCGAAGGAGCTCAATCATGAAAGAAGCTCTTACCATTATTCCTTTATTAAATTTTTTTTTTTTTTTGGGGGGGGGGGGGGTTTACAAAGAAGGTCAACAGACGGCCTAGAGATTCATACACCACCTCAACCAAACAAACGACACCCTCTAAATCATCAACTTTCAACTTATCTAAGATACCCAACGGCGGATCATCACAAAGACTGAACAACCAACCCATCGGAGCTAGAGTGCCATATTTGCCATAAAGTCCACACCCCCATTGGCTTCCCGGTAACATGCACAATCCTACTGTTCCGAGTCGCACACTCCATGTTTATTGGAAAACCTCCCAACCATGCACCTCTTCCGCACCCCCTGGACCTGGGTTCCCTTTAGCACACCCGTCTGTATTCAGCTTTACATAGGGATCCGACAGCCTTAGCCATTGAACCAATCTCGTGCATGTCACATATATACCCCCGCTTCCAAGCTGACATGGCATCCTTTGCCTCTCGCTTAATAACCCCAACCAGATCATAATGATCTTTTACCTCCCTATAATCGGTATTGAAAATCTTTTCCTTCCTCCATCACCACACGCACCAGGCTGTAGCGAGCATGTACGTAGCCACAACTGAAAACCAATACAAAATGATGGTAGGTAGCAATGGTTCCCAGTTGGACAAAAAGGGGATCACAACCATCCCTGGTGGAGCTCCGTAATGAGCTTCTAATTCTGTTTCCAGCTGAGATTGCTGGAGTAAAGTTTGCCATTCCAGAGGTCTAAACTAGGTTCATTTTCCATGTTTTCTGAATAAATAAGTAACGCTCAACATAGTTTTGAAGGATTAGTATCTTAGAATTTCCAAAGGCTGCAAATTCTTGGGTTGATATTCTAATAAGCGGATGGAAAGGGGTTTGGGAAAAGAATATCCCATGATGAATGAAGAAAAGAAGTGGGAAACATTTCACTATTAGTACTCTAAAAGCGTTTAACTTACATAAAGTCTTACTGAACAAAGTTAGAGATCTCTCTACAAGTCTGCAAAGTCAATTCACTAAGTAAATTACATATCCTGCACTCAAAAAACTGCACCACAGAGAAAGCCAACAAAAAATTTGTGTTAGAACTGACCACACAAACAGGCATTTTGTAATTGGTCAAAGGAGCGCCCTACCTAAATGTGAATTGCCAGCAACTCTAAGCATTTAAAAGAACTTGTGTGCTGGAAACACCCCGATCATCTCTGGGCTTGTTCTGAGACCGAAGTTCCAACTGGGGGAGTAGCTGGCACGTTGCTTGTTGATCCGTTTTCGGCTGGTGGAGGAACACCCCATTTTCCTTCAGATTCAAGGGGCTCAAAGACATGAACAACACCATCTGACAGGCCAAGTGCAAATTGATTTGCTTCTGTTGGATGCGCAGCAATCACTAACGGGTGCACGTTGGAATTACTGCATAGGAACAAACAAAAAATGTTGGAATTATCAAATGTACAATGCATAAATTTGTAAACTTGCGCCTGAAGCTAAGCTACATACCTGATTACATTAGGAGAGAGATAAGCAGAAGGATTAATACGGCAACGCAGACGGAGGTGTGCAGCACTGAACACACACACAGTGGCATCCAAGAAACTGGCATAGACTAGTTGACTATCACATGAAAATGTTGCATGAGAGATTGGGGCTGCAGATTCGCGTGGGACCCACTGAGGAGAACACGGAAGGTTATGCAGAGAAAAGGGAAAGAGGGGGGAGGGGAAGCAAATACTTCCACTACAAAGTGCCATATTTACAAAGTGAGGTTATTTACCTGCTTTACACATTCTAGTTTTGTTGTTTCGTAAATGGCAAGCTGTGTCTCGTGTACCACAAGGAAGTGGATCTGGTCTTGATGAAACTGTACACGAGTGTCGGACTGTGCTGTTGGTGTTCTCCCTGCTGGGACTTGCAAGTATCTGGCTCGTTGCTTTTCCCATCCATCGGAACTCCACACACAAAGCTGGAAAAGAAAAAAGGAAGAAATAAATAAATGAAAACAGAGTGACACGAGAACTGATAGCAAACTAATAACTGGACTTCATATAAGAATCTGAAGGAGCTGTAGAGTAAATAAATCTGGATCAAGAATTCAAACTGATAGTAACAGCTCAATTCGTTATAGTAACAAATGTTCTAAAAAAGTTCAAAAGGATGGAACCAAAATACTGAGAGAAATGACTATCAAAAGCATTTGCAATATTCTTGAATCAAAAAGCTGTTGAGAGAAATATGTTAACCTGAGCATCTGCTCCTGATGAGACTAGCACGTTCAGTATATGAGAAAAGGCAAGACCAGTAATTCTTTTGGAGTGACCTTTAAGCTTGCTTTTAACCTGAACCAAGAAAAGAGAGTAATTAGAGTCTAAACTAACATTCTTCATATCAATCTTAGATTAGGAGAAACCTCTCTACAGAAACTGTATCATACATACCTCATCAACACGAACGTTATAAATCTGGATTGTGGAGTCGTCCATGCCAATAGCAATGATATTGTTATCTTGAGGATGGAAGGCAAGAAATGTTGCTGCAGGTGGCGGAGGCATGAAAGTTGTCATTGTCTGCATTTGTCCACAAGTAATTGCGATTAGCCAAACCAAAGTGAAGCATTCAGAAAGGAACATGATATTTTGGGAGGAAATATGGTTTACTCAAAAGTTACCTTGAAAGTCATCATGTTGAATAAGGAAATCTTTCCTCCCGACGCTGACATCACATAGGAATCATTTTTGGACAAAGCAAAGCACGGCACAGCCTCTTCAGGGTTAGTATCGGCCACGTCATTTGTCATTAATATTCCGCTAGCTGGTTGCCATAATTGTGGCGAAACGCTGGCAGTTGCCTAAGGAATGTATTACACACTTTTGAGGATGAGCACACTACAAAACTGAAGAAAATATAACTTCAAACGAATAATAATAAAAAAAATTCCCACATCTTTCTTACCTTGCCAGTTGTATTACGCTCACTGCGCTGCCATTTCCATAACAGATGGATAGCATTTGATGCTAAGGCCAAGATAGCATTGCCTGAATTGGTATAGATCAACCTTGATATCTGTGCCATCAGCAAGCAAATTATCCTTGTTAAAATCAAAGATGACGCAAATATGATCATCACTGCAAGGCAAACTAACAAAATAACAAGATTATCCAACACATTTTGTGAAACAAGCCTTGATGCTAAGAAGATCCATGATGGTTTCCTATCATGAATAATAACATCAATAGATTGAATAACCTTAAACATTGAAAAGTACGCGTACCTTTGTTACTCTCATGTTTTCAGGTAGCTTCTGTGACCGGCACTGAGAAGATTCGCTGATTTCAGTGAGCTTCCAAATCTTTGATTTGTCATTCGATTCTTCAGTTATTCTTGGTTTCACATCCCCCATGTTTCTGGCATCACCGTTCTGGCATTATCAATTCACCATAAGTACATACATAAATTTATCATCACTTAATACAATATGTTCTAAAAAAGTCGCTGCTATTTGGTGCAAGAATAAAACTTTCAAATCAAGCATGGAACACAAACCACTCCAGAGATAGAACCAACAGAGCCAACCCTTTCTGCAAGGCCAGCACTACTACCAGCAGCTGCAGCGGCAGCAGATATTGCATTGATTGTGGGCTGCAAGATAATATTTTAAATAAATATAAGGCACATAATATATAAAGGGAGATTTGGACAATGATTCAGTATCTAAAACAGATACCTTTGCAGGTTCAGGAGCTCTTGAAGCATCATAAGAAAGATTTTCGAATGTTCGAAGCAATCGAAGGCCATCAGAATTTGCCAATATTTTGATTCCATTTTCGTTAGCGGAGACAGCCAACAGAGCACCATCTTTGTTAAAGCGGATACGCGGGCTTGCCTTCAAAATTCAGATTTAAGGAAATTTTAAGGATTGGTTATAGTAAATTTCGAAACATTGTCAAAATTGGTCTTTACAAAGATAAACTTACTGGAAGACCGCCATCAGCATCAACACTAGTCAATAGTTGAACATTGTCCATATCCCAGTATTTAATGGAAAAATCATCACCAGCTGCCAGAAATCGATTTTTAGTTGTATCGAATTGGACAACGCCTAAAGATCGTTTGCGGAAACCTTGATAACTTCTTTTTACAGCCCCTTCACTTTCATTCCATTCAACAATATGCGACTCCCCATCTTTGCTGGTGCCACATGAAAAAAGCCTGAAATACCCCAACCCCATACATAGAAAAACACACAAAAGAAAAGATAAATTAGAATGACCATTTCAAAGGAGGAGAAAGCTCAATAGATTGTTTCAGGTGAACCAACCTGGTTCCATCAGCACTATAAGCCATTGTCGTGCACCATCGGCCTGGAGCATCATAATCAACTCTGGAACCCATGTTATCATATAACCATGCTTTTATTTTCCCATCTAGAGCTGTTGAAAATATAAACTGAAGCAGAAGTGCAGTAGGAGGTTATTAGAAGGGAAAAAGGCATTCTTTGGAGAAATTATAAAAACATTACTACCGTGTAATTCAAAATAAAGCAGGAGCAAGCAGATAAAATCATTACCTGAATGTTTTCTTTATAGTGAGGGCATACTGAGTAGACAGGAGCATCGTGACCTTCGAAAGTATACTGTTTTGCACCAGTTGCTGCATCCCAAACCTATAATCGCATTACATTAGAAAAAGACGTGCAATCTTAAAATATATTTTAACGTAACATATGGTGGGAAACCAATAACTATTATTGTATGCCAAACAAACCTTAATGGTCTTATCGTCCCCACAAGTTATCACACAAAGCTGCTTATTGGGATGAGAGAATGCCAGATCATTTACTCCACCGATATGAGCATCAATCTGGAAAAAATTAATCAGTGTCATTTCACGTTTAGATAATGGAGAGAGAGAGAGAGAGAGAGAGAGAGAGATTAAACTGAATATACCTCTAAATGTTGCCTTACATCATCACCCCCATGGTAAGAATATATTTGTACAATGTGCCTTGAATAGGCAACTCCTGTTTAAACGAAAGATGGTCCCAACATCAGTAATATGATATTTTTCCTTATTAAGATTCACATGTAATACCTTACATATATGAACATAACTTACCAAACAAAGAACCGTCCGGGCTCCAAATTACACGGTTAACAGAAACGCCCGGATCTTTAACTAGAGCAGCCTGAATGCAGTCAAGAAACGTTAAGATTTAAAAAGGGTGGCCAAAATACATACAGTATTATAAAATGATTGGCACATCTTGTACTAACAATAAATGTTTACTAACCTGAAGTGGCATTGAACATGCACCAAGATCCCAAACTTTGAAGTTTTTAAGAACCAATCTTTCCCTGGAACCAACTTCCCACAATCCTATGTCCCCCACATTTGTACCAACTGCAACACAAGTTTGTTATACCAGAATGTTAGCATCGACTTGAGAGATAGTCAATCCACCACGCAAGTTAGAAAATAAATAAATAAAGACTTTCCACATGAAGAGCTCTAGATATAACCTAGGAGTAGAGTCTGTTGAACTGGATGAAAATCCATGCTCATAGGAGATGAACCCTGATTTAGAGTTCGTGCAACCGTCTTGGGCAAGTCATCAGGTGCATTGAAAGGCTGGTTATGAGCATGTCCGGGGAACGAAACGGGCAACACATTGACGGGCAAATTTACCTGTATGTGATGAACCAACAAAATGAAATGGTCAAAATGATGATCAGAAAGTCGATAACATATCCACAACTGAAATATGCATAAAGCTAGGACGAAGAATGCAATCAAAACTATAAAGATGAAAGGCAATGTAGCCACGTCAGATCACCTCATCAGTAATCCCCATGGGCCGTGTCCTCTTGCTGACATGATCAGAATCTCCAGATGGATAATCTAAAGAAGGGTTGGTTGGAGGAGTTCTAGGATGCTTCAAAGCAGCTATAAAGTTCAACAGGAAAAAACGATAACTCAATCATTAACAAATCAGAAAGCGACAAAATATGAAGCCTGAAACCGGCAAACCTCAGCCGTATAAAAAACTAACCTGGAATAGATGGGGCTCCAAGACCAATAGCACTACCAGATACAGCTGGATGAGATACTGTTGGGGGATTAGACATCCAACCCGCAAGAGGAGTTGGAACTGGGGCTGGAGTAGGTTGGAAAGGCTGGACATGTAAAGAAAAGCATGGTAAGGAAACTACATTATTACAATGAAACAAGCCCAATAAGCCAACCAAATTATCCGAAATACGAACCCCATGTGCACCCAAAGGAGGAAAGCCTCCAGCTTTTGGTAACGCTCCAAGCAGTGGGTTATTTGCAGGTGAGGGAGCACGTGCACCATTTGGTTGTCCACATGAATGATCGACAAAAAGTGTTTTGATATCTGGATTTGGCCTTGGGTTTTTACATAGTTGATGCTGCCAATTCAGACTGCAAGATAAATAAATAAATAAATGTCTTCCAGGTTACTATACTTAGCACGACACGTTAATGTTGATACTATGGAACACAAGGGCCATAATACAAATTTAGGGGTCCTAAACATATTTATCTCCCCTACACCTAAAAGCCAACATGTTGTAGCCAATAGTTAAAAGAAAAGGCTCATTTTGTCGTTTAGTTTATTCCAATGACATAAAAAGATGCATAAGTGGAGGCATAGTATGATTGGTGAAGACTCTAGACCACAGAAGATACGAGCGCTACTGATCAACAATTCTGTACAGAAATTAAACAATTCCTTCGTACACATTACCTTTGGTTAATGAGGGTCCGCAACCTCGAATTTTTTAGGTTAGGAAACTGCAATTTGTCTCGGAAAAGGGGATTTGCTTCAATTAGCTTCTTAAGCTCCACCAACATTATCGCCCTTGCCGATTTTGTATCTCCATATTTGGACAATTGTTCATTCTCCCTTCAATCCAATGCAACCATTATTAATATATAAATTTCACGCGGTTTTAAAGGATTTATTTTAGAACTGTACATTTAGTACCTGAAATTCTCCAACGTCAACAGCTGTGTAATCTCCTTAAATAACTCCTCATTAAATGATGCAAAAACTTTAAGATCCTTCACAAGGATTTCCACGGCCTTGGACCGATCATGCCTGTGACAATTCCAAATGTCCTCAATTATGTAAGCAATAACAGTACAAGAAAACCAACAATGTATATCAACAGTAGCCAATTAAACATCTGCAAATTAATTAAACGCTTACTTATCCAATGCCTCGAGATACTTCTGCTTCCTAATCTCAAAGAATATCTTCATTGAATACCGATTGTCATCGACTTTGGTAAAACCAGAGAGGTATCTCTCAACCTCATCCCAATTCCCATTGTGCACCTCATCCTCAAAATACTTCATGTTAAAGAAAAACCCTGATTCCTGTTCAAGCCTATTACCATAAAATGGTAAAAATCCCATTTAATTAGGCAAGATTTATAACTAGCAAATTAACAAAAATAAATATATATCCATAAACAAACAAAAAGACAAAAATCGACACCCACTTGAATGGAAACTTACTTGTGAACAGTCTCCTTAAACTTCTCTTCATCTAGGAACTGTAAGATGAGGAACACAAGCTCCCTACTTAGAGACGACATTGCAACTGTGCCGTCTCTGAATCCGGCAAAAGATAATCAGCTTTCAACTCAAGCAGATCTGTAAAACCCCAAAATTAAGAAATTAAATAAACAGGGTCAAGCTACCCGTAAAACTTCATTGAATCACTCAAATATTAGTAAACCCCATTTATTTATTGCGGGACACAAAAAATTAAAATTTTAACTAAATAAAAAAAAAAACCAAAAAAACAACTTAATCAAAGTAAAAACCCAAAAAATAAAAATAAAAAAACTCTAACCAGAAGTAGATCGTTAAGAACTGATCTTCAATCTAACAAAAACAGGGTACTATTTATGCAGGCGTAAATCCGGCTTCTTGAGCATGCACCGACATATAATCATGGAGAAAAAGGTAATTTTAAAAAAATTGAAATTAGGGTTCTTCGGGGGATCGAGAAAAGGAAGCAGCTTTAAACCCCATCTATCTATCTCTCGAATCGAATCGAAGATGCAAAGAAAAGGGACGCAAATGGGGAGAGCACAAAAGCGAAGTCAAGTGACATATATACATATATATATATATATATAAGTATGAGAGAGAGGAAAAGAAAAGAAAAGCAAAAAAACAGTAGAAAGTAAAATATTCGAGAAGCACACATAAACACAGAGAAAGAGAGCTCAAAGGAGGAAGCTTACCTGGTTTAAGGGAAACAAATAGATCGATTGAAGAGAGAGAGATACAGAAACGACGAGGTCCAGGTTCGTTCAAACTTGCTAATTCTCTCTCTCTCTCTCTCTACCTTCTCTCTCTATATCTATAGATGTCTCTGTTTCTCTCTCTACTTTCTCTCTCTATTCTATCGTGCGGAGAAAAATTAAAATACGACATTACTTGCAGAAATGGCGATTTTTATAGAAAGGGGGGACAGATTGAGGTGATAAGTAATTTGACATATCGACAGAATAAGCACCACTACTTATCGATATGCTGTGTTAGAGATGTGATAAGTCATTAAATTAAGTGGGCCCCGAGCGAGCCGGCTACCTTTTGTCTAGTTCATCGGCGCGGAATCTGTAGCCGACAGCTGTTTTTATCCAGTTTCAAATTCGCGACCGAGGAGGAATACTAAGCTACTCCGCGAAATAGATCGGTGTGATGTTTGTGGCCGTTCTCCTAGTGGTCCGTACCTGAACTAGTTTAGAAGAGCTGTCATCGGACGGTTGGAAACTGAGACAGGTTTACATCTCAGGAGTTGGTTCCGAAAGTTGAGATAGGGCTTCAGATCCCTACAAATACGACAAGATATTTGGACGGGGACTTACATCTTGGACCAATTCTTTGTCATATATTACGAGACTGCCACGAACGAGTCGCATAATGAAAATGAAACGAGAGGAGATATGAGATGAGATGTTGGAAAAAGGCAATTAATTAGTCAAGGAAAGGAAAGGAAAGGAAAGGAAAGGAAATTTCGCGAGTCAATGTCATGTGGATTTAATAATTGGAGTGGCACTCTTGTGATTGAAAACGAGGGAGGGAGAGAGTACAATTTAAAAAATAAAATAAATAAAAACGATTTTGATTTTTTTTTAAAAAGTTTTTTTCATGTAGGGTCAGGGTGGTGTGTCTTTGTTAAAGGGTAAGTCTAGCCTCTCGGTCTCTCATCTTCCGCGGTTGGTGTTTGGAATGTAAATTCGAATCGTGAAATTGAATTAAATTAAGTGATTTAATTTGGTTTGGTTTAATTTGATTTGATTTAGTTTAGTATTAAATTAGGGTGGTTTGATCAGAGTTTAAAATTTTTATAAATCGATCGGTTCAGTTTGTTTTATGATTTTTATAAATTGAACAAAATCAAACTGTTATATATATATATATATTAATTTGATTTGATTTAGTTTAGTATTAAATTGGGGTGGTTTGATCAGAGTTTAAAATTTTTATAAATCGATCGGTTCAGTTTGTTTTATGATTTTTATAAATTGAACAAAATCAAACTGTTATATATATATATATATATATATATATATTCTTGTTATTAATAGTCATTTGATTTATTTTGAAAATTTTGTACCGAGATCTAAAAAATTATAAGAGTAAAAATAATAATCGCAAGCCTTGGTCTCTCTACTCTCTCTTTTTTTCTCCTACCTCAACGCAATGTTACGCATCACCGTTAGTCCGCCATTGTCTCTCTCACCTCGCCGACGCTCTCTCTCTCTTTCACCTCTCTGACATTCTTTCTCACACATCATAGAACCAAAATTACCATTGTAAGATCTCTCTCAACCTTATAAAAATTAATCTCAACTTTCTTCTTCTTTTTTAATATTTAAAAATTGACCTTGTATTCTTCTTTTTTAATATATCTTTAGTGGTTCTAAAAAAATAATTAATTTAAAAATAAATTATTTTGAACCATAAAATTGAATCAAACCAAATCGAATGGTTCGATTCAATTTGGAAAAAAAATGGAACCATTAAGAAGCGCCGAAGCGGTTCAGTTAATGATTTTGGCATAACAAGAACCACTTAAGCCCCTAGTTGGTGTTGATCGGTATCTCAATGATAAGAAGAATCAATCTTAGAGCAGGGGAAATACCTCTCTATGCCTTCTTTACATACATACAAAAAAAAAAAAAAATTACACATATACCATTGACACATTTTTTATGCTGTGTTTGGCTACTCAATGTCAAGTTTTAGAATTAAAATTAGATTAATAATTTGTGCTCCACGAAATTCAAATTGTTCTTTCAATTCTAATTTTGAACTCTAAAATTAAACAACCAAATATAGCTTAATTGATTTTCTCAAATTAAAATTATTGTTACGTACCCATAATGGTTAGAGGCAAGCAGTGTAAGAAAATTGACTGAATTTAATCATAAACATCTTTTTTTATTAATCCACTAAACGACTGTCAATGAATTGAACATGCAGTTTTAGCATTTTAATTACACTCTAAATTGATCACTGTCACACCCGTTAAGGTAAATTAAGTACTCTTTTCGTCTTAAAATCCTAATCTCATAACTCACTTTAGTGTGTCCCAGATAACTGTGTCTTTCCTATTTTAGCATGTTTTATAGTTCATTCGTTCTAGACAAAGAATACACTATATTATTTTAGAATATTTCACTAAAAAAATTTACTTTAAAAAATTATGTCTACAATCTTCATAAAACTTTCAATTTTACCCCC
Source organism: Platycodon grandiflorus (assembly GCA_016624345.1). Classification (NCBI taxonomy): domain Eukaryota; kingdom Viridiplantae; phylum Streptophyta; class Magnoliopsida; order Asterales; family Campanulaceae; genus Platycodon; species Platycodon grandiflorus. Next base: position 8,662,651 of record CM028362.1, read on the forward strand.
CACTTGTGGTGGAAACATATTGACTAATTATTAGATTTTTAAACGTAGAATCATTGGTGGAATGGAGGAGTAACTCATTTTCATTTTTACAATTTACTCTCTCTGTTGTTACCGGCAAAGAGTTCACTATTCTATTTTAAAATGTTTTACATAAAGAGTCAACTTTTAAAAATTATGCATATAATCTCTAAAAACTTTTCAACTTTATTCTCCATGTGTAATATGAGCATCTTGACATTAATCAAGCTTTTTTGTAATTATGATAAACTTCAATGATATTTATATATATCTTTTACTCCCTCCGTTTCAGGCAAAGAGTCTATTATTCTATTTTGGGTTGTTCCACTCAATGAGTCCACTTTCAAGAATTATGTTTATAATCTCTATAACCTTTCATCTTTACCTTTCAATTGTGTTGTAAGCATCTTGGTTGTGGTTAAAAATTTTTGTAATTATGATCAACTCCAATGATACTAATACATTCCTTAATTATTTAACTTTTCAAACGTGGACTCTTTAACTGGAACGGAAAGAGTAGTTATTAGATTTTTCAAACAAGAACTATTTGGATGAACTGGGGAGTAAACTATTTAATTGGGAATCCTTCATTAACTTCGCAGGACACTTATTAGCAAATCTTAAAATAAAAATCATGGTTAATTATGTATACACACGTCACTAGATTGTTTAGAATCCAACGTTATTAATTAAGATTATTTTATTCTCGAGATTTATAACTTCAAATGACTAAGGAGATAGTATTTACTCGTAAAAGAATTTAACTAAAAGCTCTCAAGATGCTTCTTTTTTTAAACAACCCAGTTCATTTTTTATTCTTTTCTCAATTACTTAGGGTAGATTACGTTAATCATTTTTAATCATTCAATTGAGTTAAAAGCATGGTTGTTACACACACTACACTCATTTATATCTCTATTTGTTACGGATGTGATGTTCATTAAGATTTTGATCCTCTTGATATTAATATATTCGTACTTCTTCTTAACGGATGCATATTTTGTCTACGCTTTTATGTATCTCTCAAGATGCTTCTTTTTTACCCCTCCCTCCATAATATGTTTGTAGTTATACAACGAAGCTTTTTAATTGGTGGAGTTTTAAAATACAATTTTCATCATCCACAAAGTATTATTATGACAATCAAAGGTCTGTTATAGGTAATACTTAAATGTAGGGCAGGCAATAACTTAACCTTTTAATATTCAAACTCTTCATATGTCTTTAAATGTATAGTAGCGGAATGAGTATTTAAATTTTTTAATACCGATAAACATATGATTGTGTAATCTCTCTATTGATTTACATTTTATAAAATATATTCATTTATATTTACAACATTAATTATTCGTTGTAACATACTATACTGTTGGTTACTTGACAAGCAATGCTGCAATATATTATTGAAATGATCCGATTGGTTAAATTATTGATTAGTGAGCATCAGCAATAATTCACGATGTTGCGCTCTACTGTATTATTATTATGCTTATAATAAAAACTAAAAAGTCCCACATTTAAAAGTATTCACCTCTGTCCCAAAAAATAATTTCATTTGGCTACTCTTTTTAACTTTATTTACTTGTACCTCTTTTAGATTGATCTAACATTGTATTCTTTTTTTAAAATACTCAACTTAATCAAACTTTGACCAAATATTTTTACAATTTTAGTTATCTTTATAAAATTTTAAATTTGTTATTAATAATAAACAGATTAAAAATATCTCCCTTTCCTTGGTATTATTAGCAAGGGAATTAAGGCTGTTATCCGGGTAATGGGAATTAATGATTCCGAACTTAAAAACTTATCAAACAACCTTTTTTGGTATTATTAATTATATTTGATCCTTAATCCTGGCTATCAAAGGTCTCACAGTGAAGATACATGCATCGAAAATATTTTTGAGCACATTGATATATAAATTCAAACTTTATTAGGAAAAAAGTCTCATAAATATACTTATTAGCATATTCGTTAATAATAAAAATCAATGTTAGTATTAGAATACGTTGGAGGTGTTTTCGATGCTTTAATAGGTAATACGTTCTATAGAATATTTTTATTTTTTGATGGGTATTGTTTGTTAAGGTTTTCTAATAAGGAAATTAATACTCTCCCCTGTATTAAAAAAAGTAGTTTCATATTCTTCTTCAATTTATTTCAAAAAAATAGTCTCATTAATAAAAATAATAATAATTTACTGCAATTTTAAAAAGGTACACGTAAGTGAGCTTCAATCTTAAAAAAATTTGCTTGTCAATGAGAGTATAAGACTGCTATTTTGAGACTGAGGGAGTAGAAAATTGTAATTAGATTTCTATTTTTTAGTTGTTGCACTTCATTAATGTTTTAGTTTGCTTGTATGAAAGACATTAGATAGTGCTATGAATTGCTGTATTAAAAAGTAAAAGACTAATAATAATTCTTAATTTTTACTCCCTCTGTTTCAGGCGAAAATTGACAAAAAAATGTAAAAAATGGACTCCTTACCTAGAACGGAGGGAGTAACATTTTTTTTCAATGTATTAAAAAAAAATACTACTATCTCTTTTTTCTAAATTATCTTTCTGTTTGACAATTTTTTTTGTCAAATAGAATATTTTTCGAATGTAAATTTAACGTATATTATTTTATTTTTTTTTAAAATTGTAAAATACATAATTTGTAGTATTTTAAAAGTCTTAAAGATAACATGTTTTATGATTTTGAAAAAAATTTAAAATTATATATCAAATTTACATTTAAAAATAACTTATTTGACAAAAAATGAAATAGGACAATAATTTAGAAATTGAGAGAGTACTATATTTCTTATGTATGGAACGTAATTTTTAGTCCAGCTTGCTTATAAATATATATATAAACATATTTTACTTTTGGAGCATTTTTATGTACCATTAGCACGCTAAAGTGTTAAATTGATTCATTTAATAAATAAGGTTCAGTTAATATAACTTTTATAATAAAATATGATTTCTGATTGAATATGGTGTACACATAAACATACTGCTCCCAAAATGAAAATTGAATTACTAATACTGTTTTAAATAATTCGAAGAAGGAGAAAAAGAAAATACTCTCTTCATCTTTTAATTATTGTTTTGTTTGATTCAATATATATATATTAAAAAAATAATTAATTTAATTATTAATATTAATATAATATATAATTTTTTTTAAAATTTATGTAATTTATAATTAAAATAAAATAATAAAAATAATATCATAAAAACTTTTTTTAAATAAAATAATTATTTTAGAATGGATAAAAATAAAATAATAATAATTTAGTAACGAATTGAGTAAATGATTGAAGGAAGAACTAGTGTGGTACAACGCGCGTGTGATGGGGGTTGGAAGCACGAACCGAGGATGGTGGTACAATGTGGGACGTGTGACTGTGTGTCAGGAAGGGACCCACATACTTTGGATTTGCATTGGACGTGATGTTGTATCTCATGGGTACACTAACTCTTACAGTGACATCTTTTTACCCGGACCCACATTTGGTGGGACATGCTTCAATTAATACAAGCGTAAGAGGACTACTGTACTCTCTGGTATGTGAAAAAAGAATTCAATGGATGCTTAGCTGTACGAATTAGTTCGGCTTCAACAGTAATAGCTTAGTCTTGTTTCACTTTGAGCATCTCCTTTTGATTTTTTTATTTTTTATTAATATACTCCTTCCATCCCCGAATAAATATTTCTACTTTTTATTTTGAGATATTCTAACTAATATTTCTAAAAAAAATTTATCTATCTATTATTTATCATTTTTTGTAATATACCTTTAAAACTTTATTTAATATAACACATCTCAAGAAACCTAATTATTTAAAATAGTTTAACTCAATTAATATTTATGAGTATTATTATCAGAACACATTTTATAGCACATCATTAATTATGTTTCTTAATTCCTGTGTTTTATTTATTAGGAACATTAATCTAGAACGGAAGGAGTATAAAATTTGGTCCCTTAACTTTCCATTTCCTAGTAATTTGGTACTTAATTATTAAAATTTCTATAATAATTCTTGATCTCAACATTTAAAATCTATTTAGTCCTTCATACTGTTATCTCTAACAACAGTGTTAAATTTACTTAAAATTATCAATTTTATTCTCATTTGTGACCGACTGAAACATCTAGGTGAATTTGTTTTTCTGACAAAAATAGATCAATATTTTTCCCTCTCTTTTAGTAATTATCTCTCGTCCTCATTTCTCTGTCTCTCACAAAACAAAAAGTCCTACATTCTCTCTCTCACCGTGTACTTCTCTTTCTCTCTCCTACTTTCTCTCTCACTTTAATATTATTATTTCCTCTCCCTTCCTAGTGTCATGTTATTATTCCCTTTCCTTTCTTATCATTTTTTTTTGTTTCCCTTCCTGGGGAAGTCGAAAGCACTGACCTTGGTCCAATTCATTCATAAGAGGAATAGTTGATGTAAACGTTTAGGAGGGCTTTTGGTTACTGCTTTAGTTGGAACTTGGAACTATGTTAAGCATGTCAGCTGAGGTCTTGAATCCCCAGAGTGAAGCAAAGTAGTATGGCTAATCATTCAAAATCAAAATGACCTTTTTTGCTTAGTAGAAAGCCCTTTAGATATCTTTTTGAGATTCCACATCTTTATTTCCATCGATTTGTATTAAGTGAATTGATCTGGGCTAAGCTCCTAACGTAACTATTGGGGCTGCTCTCCGGGCTGAGCTACTTGTTCCTGAGTTCCTTAAGAAGAATAGGGTCCTTGAAGGAAATAACGTACTTTGAGGAATTGAAAATAGGGCCATTTATGCCACCTTAAATTCCTCAAATGTCTGCTTCTTCCATTTTTTTTTTCTTTCTTCTCTCCCTGCTGTGCACCATAGATTTTTTATTTTTCTTCTTCCTCTTTTCTTGACACAACTCCTTCTCACCTCACATCTCTCTCATTTCTCTGTTCTTTATTTACACCAATAAGAAACCCATCACCACAATCTGCCATTTCTATCTCTCTCACCTCGCTATCCACCCACATAAACCACACACAAGGTCAACCAGCACACACACGACAGTCAACATGCCACCTCATACACAGTCGACTTTTCGCATCCACTCTTGCCCACAAGCCCAATGCTCGTCCCTGCCTATGGTAAATTGGTAATGCTCCTTGGGGTGCTTCTGGTGCTGGTGGGGGTGCCCCTATTTCAGCACCCATAAGTCAATCTCCAAGTGGAGCTGCTGGATACGGGAATCAAGGTTATGGTTATGGTGGTGGAAACGGCGGAATTGATGGGTCTTATGGGAATCCATCTGGGTATAGTACTGTTGGAGGCCATATCGAGAGTAGCCAAATATCAATTCCTCAGGAGGTGGTGGTGGTGCTGGGGGAGATCTACAGGTTGGGGTTGGGGGTTACTTGGGAGGTGGTTATGATGATAATGAAAATTCAGGATGGAGGTCAGACCCCTTACATGCTTCTGGGAACTATGGTAGTCAAGGTAATGGGCCGCAAGCGGGATATGGTGGCTATGGCGGTGCTCCGACCCGACAGGCTCAGCAACAGTGATTTTGATGTCTTGATTCTGAGGACCGACAAGTCTCCGGTGAGAGAGAGGAGAGAGAGAAAGAGAAAGTAGGAGTTAAAGTAGGAGAGAAATTAGAGAGAAAGTAAGAGAGAGAAATGTCGGATGAGATATAAATCATATAATTACTAAAGAGAAGGAAAAAGAAAAACATTTACTTAGGCATTTCAGTCAGCTACGAGTGAGGTTAAAATTGGTATTTTTTTTAAAAAATTTAATGCTCATGTTACAGATAATGGTACGAGAAATTAATTAGATTTTAAATGTTAAAATCAATAACTATTGTAAAAGAATTTATTAATTGAGTACTAAATTATCAAAAAATAAAAAGATGAGAAACCAAATTATATATTAATTTTTTTTTTTGATAAATTTAAATGGACTGAATTGGAAGCTTGCTTTATTTTTATTGTCCTGCTGGCATACCATACCTTTTCAATAAGGGCAAAAAGTTATAAGGGCAAGAATTAATATATAATTTGGTTTTTCATCTTTTTATTTTTTGATAATTTAGTACTCAATTAATAAATTCTTTTACGATAGTTATTGATTTTAACATTTAAAATCTAATTAATTTCTCGTACCGTTATCTGTAACATGAGCATTAAATTAAAAAAAAAATACCAATTTTAAAAAGTTATAAGGGCCTGCTGGCAAAAAGTTATAAGGGCAAAAAGTTATATTGTCCTGCTGGCATACCATACCCTTTCAATAATATAAATTTATAAGACCAAAAAGTTATAAGGGCCTTAGTGCCATTTTTGTAAACTTTGGAGGTGTTGGTTAGGGCGGGGGGGGGCCTGCAGGCCCTATGATATATATATATATATATATATATATACATATACTCCCTTCATCCCTAAATTATTACTCTCTCTATTTCAGATAAATATTCATACTTTTTATTTTAGAATGTCCGTTCAACTAATATTCTTAAAGACTTTTGTTCTACATATTCTCTACTATTCTTCCTAATATACCCTCAAAACTTTATTTAATATAACACATTCCAAACAAACTCAATTATTTAAAGTAGTTGAACTCAATTAATATTCATGGGTATTATGGTCAGAATACATTTTACAGCACATCATTAATTATGTTTCTAATTCCTATATTTTATCCACTAGAAATATTTATTGGGAGTATCTTGATATAATAAAAAGTAAATGTAAAATAGTAAAAGTGATGTCCTAAAAAGAATATTTTTAAACAAGACAATTATTTAGGGACGGAGGGAGTATATATATATAATATATATATATATATATAGTATGTATTTGGTGTCATTAATTTATATAAAGAATATATTATAGGATACTAAAAAGTCATAAAATTTTAGTCATAAAATCATTATGGACGGTTGTTGATTGACTATATGATTTGCAGTCTCTTTGACTAAATAATGAAATAACAAATTATCATCCAATAACAATGATTTCGTAGCCAATGGTATGTAATTATTTATGCCTTTAGCATTATTTATACAAAATTACTTGATCATAATTAGTGAGAAAATGATAGAGAAATAATTTTTTTTGCACAAATTTCTCATCCCAATCTAGGTATCAATTATGTGATGAGTTAAAGAATAATATTACATGTTATTGATGTAATCTCTAACTAATTACTACTTCATTTTCATTCAAATAATTCACGTTTGAAAAATTTTAATAATGAAGGGATAGAAATTTAGAATTAGTCATAATTACAATAATGTTTAAACATAGTTAATATGTTTATACCATATGTGGAGGGTAAAGTTATAAAATTATGAAGATTGTAGGCATAATTTTAATTTTTAAAAATAAACTTTTTATGTAAAACATCCCAAAATAAAATAGTGAACTCTTTTACATATTTGTCATCTAAATAAGAATAATGACATTAGATAAAATATATATATATATATATATATATATATTTGTATCCCGATGGTTACTTTAATTAGTAAGTAGCACTGTGTCTGTGGCAGCAATAGTGGTAGTAGAGGAACATCTTAATTAAACCCACCCGGTCTACATGCCACCATTTCGTACTGGACAATTCATAGAAACCAAATTTGGTTGCTTTGGACCGTTTCGTTATTTCCTCAACAACAAAATACTGTAGGTGTTTCTGCAAAATGTATATAAAAGAAAAAGTTAAAAGTTAAAATTTTTGATTCTTTACTTAGAACAAAGGGAATATAAATTTTGGTGTAAGGTCAAGTAGTGCAAATATTACTATTTTATAACCAAAATATAGTGGCGCAGTATCTGTTACAACGGTTTTGTAAGAGATCATCTATCTCTTCAATTCCATCCTAAAGTTATACTCTATTTTGAGAAACTATTTTTTGTTTTTTTACTACTACACTAATAGTATTTTTTATATTTTTTCTTTATAAAGCAATTAATTTATCTCTTTTTTGTGACACGGACGAGATATAACTTGTTCTCAAATACTCACTCCGTTCCAGGCAAAGAGTCTATTATACTATTTTGAAATGCTTCACTTAAAGAGTTCACTTTCAAAAAAATTATGCTTACAATTTTCATAATCTTTCATCTTTATCCTCCACTTGCGTTGTAATTATTTTGATTGTGATTAAGTATTTTTGTAATTATGACCAAAACCAATGACACTAATATTCTCCTTAATAATTAAAATTTTCAAACGTGTACTCTTTGTGTGAAACGGATGGAGTAAACTTTTCAAACGTGCACTTTGTGTGTGTGTGTGTGTGTGTGAAACTCATGTACTTGCGTATTTCCTGTAATATGTACATACAAAACGTATGTCCTACTTTTAAGGTTTTTTTTTTTGATGGAATGATAAGTAGTTTTTTTTTTTTTGATTAAAGTCTCAACTTCATTAACTAGAAATATCACCATTAACAATGGCAACAACGAGGGAACATTATCACCCTAATAGTACGGTTAACAAGATGCTCGAGCAAGACAGTGAGCAACTTTGTTTTTAACAAAACACAAAGAGACCTCTTTGATACTTGAAAGTAACAACTTACAATCTTTAATGACCCGCCCAAAAGTAGATACCATCTCAACAGCACTACTTATGGCCTTGACCACAACCAGGCAATCCGTTTCAATGATGGCGAAGTTATAGCTTGATTTTTAATCCATTTCGCTATCTCAGGGACTTTTCCCATTTTGCTTAGAGCTCTAGCTTCCAAAAACTTCATGATCTCGCTAATACTTCTCTTGGCTTTCGAATGTGGGCATCAACATTTACCTTAATCGTTATTGTCGGCTTGGTCCTCTACACTTTGTGGTACCTCATCCAAGGGATCCATACGAGTTTGAGCACTCACCCATTGATTAAGAACAAGACTTGATGTAATCACATTCTCGGTCGAAGGAAGCTTCATTTCGCTCCTTCCGATAGACCAACACAACATTTTCTATGACTTCCTTTGGACCTCTTTCGAACACTGCTTGATCCAATCCCAAAGACCATGCACCAATAGTCCTTTGCCAACAGCTTCTAGCAAAGCGACAGTCAACCAATATGTGCAATATTGTTTCTGCAGTATCATGACAAAGGGGGCATTGAATCTCCACATCAACATACTTCAGGCGTAATTGAAACCTCGTTGGAAGACACCCAGTAGAAGCACGCCATAGGAAATTTTTTACCTTAGGAGGGATCTTAAGATGCCAAAGTTGCCTCCAAAAACCTGAGTTTGCATCCGGGTTCCAGCTACCCTTAGTTTCTTGTACCATCCGATAAGCACTTTTAACCGAATAGCACCCCGTAAGCTCCTTAGACCAAACCCAACTGTCTTTTTCCTCAAATGTACTTAGAGGAATGCCTAAAATAAGTTTGCAATCTCTTGGGACGAAAATATCAGTGATCAGTTCCAAGTCCCACTCTCTACCTTCCGTTTTCATAAGATTATACACCCGGGCCTCAACAAGGCTAGGATGGTTAGTAATAACCATTGGGTTATGCTCGTCGGGTAACCAAGGTTGATTGAGCACCTGAATATCCCTGCCTGACCCCACACTCCATCTACACCCAGCTTTAACCAAGCTCTGAGAAGCCCATATACTCCGCCAGATAAAACTTGGATTATTTCCCAGACTTGCTGTCAAGAAAGAACCCCTCGGATAATACCTGGATTTGAAAACTTTCCCCACGAGGCTAGTAGTTTAAATCTCAATAATATTGCGTGTCGGACGGTAATTAGTTAGTCAATGAGCTCCAAAAAGAATTACTTATTCGTCCCAAAAGGAGAGAGACCTTTTTTTCTTCTTTTTTTGTTCCGAAGAAAAGAGTCATTTCTTTATTCAGAAAATTATTGCATGTTAATTAGCTTTATGAATCTAAACCTTAATAATCTGTGAATGCATGAGATTTATCAAATTAAAGCAAAGAAAACAAATTCCAACTGTGGTCACGCTAATAGGTTTGGATTTTTTAGGAAGACGATGGATTTTAACTTTCAAATCATCATCTTAATTTATGTAATAAGTCAAAACGTCTATTTCTTTTAAAAGGAGGAATTAGTAACAACATGACCAATCACAATTTTAATTAAAAAAAAAAAAAAAAGTAGTTATAGGCATACGATGATATAAGAGTACTGACGCATGATGTGATAAATGAATTGTGACTTTTTAGTACAAGAATTCACTTTTTTTTTTTTTTTGTTACTATAAAGATTATATTTCATTTTTCTCAAGAAAATCTCTCTTTTCATGAGATTTAACTTTTCAATTGTACACGGGTAGACTAGCTGAGCCTTTTTTGCTAATTAAATCAGTGGTTAATCTCATTAATATATAACAATTTAATTATCACTAGATTAAAAGTATGAAACAATTTTAATATTACTAACATTACTTTCTTAGAACACCACTTTGACAATAAGCTTTCTTTTTAAGTTTAAAAGATGAATAGACAGTGATATAATATTTTTATAACAATTCAAGAATAAACCGTAATTAGAAAACTTATGATCAAAGGTTGAAGATGACTTACGAATATCTAAATATGACTAAGCAATATATATATATATATATATATCCCATAAAAACCCAAATATAAATTATATTGTTGTCCTCAACTTTTGTTGATTAAGACAACTTAATTAATTAGGCATAATCTTAATTGGGGAAGCCATGCATGGTTAATTAGACACCTAATTAAAACTTAATAAATAGAGAAATTAAGAAAAATAAAAGTAGTTAATGCTCTTTGTTTTGTTTGGAGGAGGGAGGAGGGATTTCGAGGAAAATGATACGAAAGGGACGTGTTTCTTTTGAGGGTGAGGGGGAGGGGGAGTTTACTTTAATTTTGCTTTATTCTTACATATCAAACATAGTATAGTATAGTAGTGAGTGATTCTTTCTTTCTTTCTTTCTTTCTAACTTTGAAACTTCTTTTTCTCTTTCATGGAAGTAAAATCCAAAGAAACTTTGCCCTTGGATGCTTAGCTGCATTATTTTCCCCCAAAAATCAACGTCTTTTCAGATATGTCTATTCTTACATGTTCCTTTCCAAGTGTTAGAACCAAACATCTCCACTTGGTAATTAATTACGTACGCCACCAGAGAGTCTAGAGCCAGCCAGCCAACCATGCCTTTTTGTTTTTCTTAAATTAATGAGGGTGTTTGTCTTTTGTTTCACGGATATTAAGGAAACTATGTTTGACAATAGATAATATAGGAATGTAAGTTATTAGCACTCCAATTATGTTTTAAGTCGCTCTAAGACCCATCGCAACTAGTATTATTATTATGTCTAAATAAAATAAAATAAAACAAAACAAAACACTACTTAGAGTGATGCACGTGGTTCAAAATTAAATTGTACGTAATATTCTAACCCTATCGGTTTCATCCAAAGAGTCAACGTTTGAAAAATTTAATTATTAAAGAGGTGTATTAGTGTCATTGGATTTGATCATAATTATAATAATATTTAAGTACAACAAAGATAATTACAACATAAGTGGAGGGTAAAGATAAAAAAATATGAAAAATTGTAAGTATAATTTTTTGAAAGTGAACTTTTTAATTAAAATATCTCGATAAAGTATAGTGGACTCTCTTTGCCTGAAACGGAGGGAGTAATAGAACAATTAACTTCTTTCTTTTAATTTGCTAAGTCAAACATAATTATTTTAAGGAACAAAGAGAGTAACAATTTTGTCTCTGTTTAAATACTAATTCTGATTCAAAATAAGTATCGTTTTATTCATAAAATTATCTAAAAGAAATACTCCTATCATTTAAAAATTTGAATGCTTGATTTTCGTAATTTACCTTTCTACTCTCCCATTTTTCAACAAGAAAAAATCATCTATCATTAACTATATTATCAATTTATCATCTCCTAATAACTTTCTTCTTTTAATTTATTTTTCAATTACCCTTAGCACAAAAAATAAGAATATTTAATAAGAATACATTTGGCATCCTACATAATTTATTACTCTAATATATATATATACTTTATTTTAAAACGACACTTATTTTGAATGAAATGCAATAATAGTACTCGGATAGAATATTTTGAAAGGAGTAATGCTATAGGTATCTAAAGAGTACCAAATATTTTGCACCAAATGATGTGGCAGCTGATGTGATGCATTAATTATGATTTTTAATTTTGTTTTTTTTGTACCACATCAGCTGACACATCATTTTGTGCAAAAAAATTTAATACTTTTTAGGTACCCATAGCATTACTCTTTAGGAGATGATATATCATTTTGTACAAAAAAATTTAATACTCAAGTATCAAAATGATATACTCAAGTAACAAAAAATTTAATACTCTTTAGGTACCCATAGCATTACTCTTTAGGTACCCATAGCATTACTCTGACACATCATTTTGTACAGCTGACACATTATTTTGTACAAAAAATTTAATACTCTTTAAGTACCCATAGCACTACTCTTTTGAAAATGATATACTCAAGTAACAAAAAACTGATTGAACACAAAAGATATTCGAAAATGATATACTAGACCGAGTAACAAAAAACTGATTGAATCTAAAAATGCAACCTTGCAACCTAGATCGAAATCCACAAACAAGATCTTCCGTCACATTTGGCGAAAGTAATGATGATCGAAATAAACGGAGGCAAAAGCAACCTTGCAAATTTCAATTTTTAACTTCTCCTTCCTTTCTTTAAAAAATAGTCAATTTACTAAAAAATAGCATACATTTTTTTTTTTTGATGTTAGTTTCACTATTTTATCATTAATTTAATTTTTATTTTAATTAATGAGTCTCATTTTTTACATAAATAACTGAACATTAAAAAAGAACGCACAATATTTTAATGTTATAATAAAATTAATTAAAATTTTAATTTGTATTCTGACTTGAACGAAAAACAAATTAAGAACAAAAGAAGTAGAACTCTCACTTAGAAAATAAGGGTTCATCGCTTGTCCATTTGTTTTCTTCTAGCTAGTAGTGGCGGAAAGTTTCCATCATCTATAGAATTGTCACAGCTCATTGGCTCTTCCACCGTCATGTAACACTTGTCAAGTATGCATTTTTTTTTTTTTTTTTAAAACACACACAATCGGACTTTGGGGAAAATTACAATTCGGCCACTGAATGTTTGAAAATGTTATTTGGGCCACTGTACTTTAATTATCTTGCAAATGAGACCATTTTTTGGACGGGCGTTACTTTGGCCGTTAAAATAACTTAAAATGTCTATTTTACCCCTATCGTCATCTTCATCTTCCCTAATTAAAAAAAAAAAAAACCCTAACCACTTTCCTTCCCCAAATTCATCTAATGATTTCACGGCTAACAAATTGGGCAACAACAACAGCACGATGGGGCAATGGGAGCCAATCGGAGAGTTCTTCTGCACCAACTCTTCTCCAACGGCGAACTCTCCCTCCCAGCGAGCCCAAGATAGCAACCGCTCACTTCGGCGGTCTTCCTCCAGCACAGGCTTCACCCACCAAGTTTTTACCACCTCCGATCGTTTTTCTTGGGTCCGACAAACCCATTTCAATCAACAACCCTAAACCCATTTCAACAAACCCATTTTTACAGAACCAAATCACAGTTATATAAGTAATAGTATCAATGTGGCTACGGAGTCGAAATAGACAGGGAACAGGGAGAGAGAAACTTCGATTAAATCGTTCGATTCATTAGGAGACTTGTCATTTCCACAAAAATTTCGTTGCCCTCTTTCGAAAGAGCTGATGAGAGGTCATATTATTGTGGCTACGGAGGAGGAGGGTTGGGGATCGCCTTTTTGATGAGTAGGAAGATCGAGGACATGTGAAGGAGCTTTGGCGGCGGATGAATCGTTGAGATCGAAGAAGTGGTGGAGAGAGAAGCCGACGGATTTGAGGGAGTAGAAGTAGGCGACATGAGCTTGGGTGATGATGTAGCGTTGGTGGATGGCTTCGTCGAGAAAACTGTCGCGACAGAGAGCGACCCGGAGGTCGCCGAGCTTGAGTGTACCTTGTGTGAGTACCCAATTTGAAACCCATGCGATGGAAACAACTGAAAGTAGAGAGAGATGGAAGTTTAATTTGATGAAATCCAGGCGATAGAAAGTTTAATTTGACAGGGGAGAGTTATAGAGTAGAGAGAGATGAAATGATGAGAGTGAATTTAGGAGAGAGAAAAAGATAGAAAGAGATAACAGACGGGGGTGGGGAAAGAGGAATCTTTGCTAGAACTTAGGGTTTATTTTTTTTTAACTGGGGAAGAAGATGACGACAAGGGTAAAACAGACATTTTACGTTATTTTAATGGCTAAAGTAACACCCGTCCAAAAAATGGTCTCATTTGTAAGATAACTAAAGTATAATGGCCCAAATAATATTTTGAAATATTTAGTGGCCAAATTGCAATTTTTCCCAAAGTACAGTGGCCCGATTGTGTGTTTTGCCTTTTTTTTTTTAAGGAGATGCCAAAAATTTATACTCTTTATCTTATACTCACTCAGTTTCACTCAAATAGTCAACCTTTGTAAAGTCTAATAATTGAGGAATATATAAGTAGTATTAAAGTTAGTCATAATTACAAAAATGTCTGAGCATAATCAAGATGTTTATAGCATATGTGGAGGGTAAAGTTAAAATGTTTATGAAGATTGTAGTCATAATTTTTTAAAATAAACTCTTTAAGTGGAAAATATCAAAATAAAATAATGTACTATTTGTCTGAAACGAATGAAATATTTATATTAGGTATACAGAATTTAAAGCATTCATTATAATAAATGAAAGATAAGATAATTGTATAAATTCCGTGTTAGGTTGATTCTATTTATATTTCTCTGAATAGGGTCTTTATTCCAAAACCATTGCCCTTTTAAGCTGAATTCAAAACAAAGAGTGGCTACTTTCTTGTCATGGATACATTAATGTTCTTGGTCTCATTAATTAATTAATAAAAAAAGATGACTTGAATTGAGTTTACCCAAAAAAAAAAAAAAAACGGTGACTTGACTTGTCATCTATTGTTTTGTAGGATCAATTGGAAAATTTAAATTGGAATTTTTTTTTACATGAGGTTATTATTCAACTAATGTTTTCTAGGATCAATTGTTTGTTTATCTTCTTCCCCTAACTTTGAGTTAGTTACATGAAACTCCTCATTTTCTTAAACAATCGATCTCAAAATTATTACTCCCTCCGATTTTAAATTATTGTTTTTCTCTCATTTTTTGTCCGTCTCAGAATAATTGTCTTGTTTAAAAACTTTTCTTTTTAGAATATCACTTTTACCATTTTACTCTTACTTTTTTTCCTACTTTATACATATAGGTATTAAAAGAAATTACATATTATACCAATATTAATAATCAAGTCAATTATTTTTTTTAATTAATGTATTGGGTCAAACAAAACAATAATTAAGGAAATAAAAGAATATTTTATTATATTTAATTTTTAACTAATTAGCGTTTGAAAAGTCTAATAACATAATTTTTCTAAGAACTCTTTATTTGGAACGTTTCTGAATAAAATAATAAAATATTTGCATAAAACAAAAGGTGTATATATTTGTATAAAATGTCAAATTATAAATTTTATAATTGAAAATTGTCTCGTCAGTAGAAAGGGTACTTTGTTAGTACTCTATTAACAGAATTGATGTAAAATAAAGTCTATAGCCACATTATCTTTTATTTGTTCCAGAAATAGTTCTTTTCCAAGTTTAATTTTAATTAAGATAAGATGGATATTGAATAACGTTTTAAGCAAAGAGTTTATTATATTATTTTAAAATATTTTATTTAAAAAATTTACTTTAAAACATATTAATTATGATTAAAATATTTTTATAATTATAATTAAATTTAATATTAATTATAGATTTTTATTCAATACTAATTATAAATTTTTTAATTATTAAAATTTTTAAACATCGATTATTTGAGAAAAATGGAAAGAGTATAAATTACTGTAATTCTTTTTTTGGGGGTTTAAATACATGTTAATATGTTCTAGTTTAGGAGGGGGGACCACTGAATTGAACATGCATTTCTATCGATAGTGGGAGCACAAATAATTCCTTTGGGATTAAAGATCCATTGACTAAATATGATAATACCGTCAGTTCTATCACTACCCTTTTGAATAATTCAATCCCTTGCTTTGCACGTCCCTTTTTTATTCTCTCATCGAGATAATGGAACTTTTCTACAAGCTTCTCGTCAATATCTCGTCCTCACGTGTCACTTTCTTTCCTATACTCCTACTTTTCTTTCTCGCATCTTCTCTTTTTATCTTTCTCACGTTAAATGGTGCCATCATACCGAACATAGGTGGTCTCCGAAAGCGACATATATATATATATATATATATATATATAGAGAGAGAGAGAGAGAGAGAAAGGGGTTGCGAGCATGGTGTAAATTTGAACCGACGAACTGCAAAATAGAATTGAATCAAACTAAATCGATCAGTTTTGTTTAGTTTTAGACTAGGGTGGTTTAGTTACGATTTAAAATTTTATAAATTAATCGGTTCGGTTTGATTTGTGGTTTTAGGGGTCAAACCAAACCAAACTAAACATATATATAATAATTATTAATTTGTCTTGAAAATTTTATATCGAGATCTATAAAAATCTAAGAGTAAAGATGGTAATTGCACGCCTTAGTCTCTCAACTCTCTCTTTTTCTCTCACCTTAACGCAATGTCGCGCTTCATCATTAGTTCTCTCAACCATCGCAAGATCTCTCTCGACCTTACAAAATTAGTCTCAACTTTCTTTTTCTTTTTCATTATTTGAAAAATAAATTACTTTGAACCATAAAACCTAACCAAACCAAACCGAATGATTCGGTTCGGTTCGGTTTCAAGCCTCATGAGGTTCAGTTTGGTTTGAAAAAAATGGAACCGTTAGGAGGCGGTTTAATTCATAGTTTTGTCATAAACTGAACCAAACCGAACCATTTACACCCCTAGGTGTGAGTTTTAGCAAGCTTTGGAGCATATTTTGGCTATACAATTTTTTTTTTCAAAATAAGTTTAATTTTAGGTTTTTAATGCATATTTAGACTAATTTATCTTTATTTTGTATATGTTTCAACAATTAATTATTTTTTTATTAAATCATTTATCTTCTTCTAATAGTTATTTTTTCCTAATTTTTCTTTCTAACTAATCATAAAATAAATAATAAAGATATTTAATTCGTGTATATTTGTCAACTTACAAAATTTATTAATATATCTTTATCATTGTAAACGATTCTTCTTTTAAATGGACGGAGTAAAAGTTGTGTGTGATTTTGTGCACATATAATAAAAAATAATTAATTACATTTATATTAATTTATATGTTATTTTCAATAATATTATTTACGTAAGAGTAGGACATTATTTTAAAAAATGAGTCCTGCTTGATTTAATATATAAATTAAATTTTTTTAAGTGACTCTATAATAAATTTTACTTCCTTCGTTTCTAAATAAGTGTTATGTTTTATCTTTTTAAAATTAAATTGATTATTTTTTTAAATAAAAATTTGACAAGTATTATTTATTTTTTCAAAATCATAAAATATCTAATTCATAGAATTCTAATGAATTCCCTGACGCGTTCGACAATGTAGGCTATTTTCTCGGGGACGATTTAGATGCCCCAGTTGGGGATTGTGGGATCTTGTACATATGTTAGCGCCAAAAAGAACTGGGATTAGGTTGGAGAGAAGGGAAGAGGATTGAAGAAGGCAACGAAGATCGAGAGGGGTCTGTAAAAAAGCTTTAGAGATCCATTAAGGTTTTGACTTTTGAGCGAGTGAATTTGAGAGGGGCTTGTAAAAGCTTTAGAGCATCGCCGATGTAGATGTGAATGTTTAAAAATTAATTATCACCTAGGATATATATATATATATATATTTTAAAAAAACTCTTTAATATAATTGTAGAATATGATTGTGTTTGACCAAGACGGATACTAAATACTCCTCCGTTTTAGGCAAGATGGATACTAAATAATTAATTTAATAACCACAAAAATAATTTAGTTGACACATCATATTCGTATTGATCCATTAAGGTTTTGAGTGAGTGAATTTGATTGTGTTTGACCAAGACGGATACTAAATACTCCTCCGTTTCAGGCAAAAAAATATATTTTTGACTTTTTTTGATTAACTTAATTAAAGTTTAATCGATAATTAATATAAATTTAGTGATTTTTACATAGTTATGAAAGTTGTACTTCGTAGTATTTTTAAGATAGTTTTTAATTAATAAAATTTTATTCCTAATACATTAGGTAAAGTATGTAAAATTTTGATTTAATTTAGTCTGATTTCTAAAAAAGAAAAGTAGACTCTTTGTCTGTAACGGAGTGAGTAATTATCTTGCATTTATATTTTATGCGTTCCGAAAAAAAATTCTTGTTTGTAAACTTTCTTTTTTAAGAAAACGTTTTTATTATTTTACCTTTATTTTTTTTAGTCAAAATTTTTTTTTCATTTGTGTAGCCATTCAAACAAAACAACTACTCCTATTTAGTAACGGAGGGAAGGGAAAAACATGAAAACTAGGCTGACGTTTAGGTCTTTTGACTCCTTTAATTTATCCATTTAATAGAGTTAACAATAAGACGACTAATAATAAAAAAACTTGGTTTAAAAAAAAAAAGAGTTAACAATTGTAACCCCAAGAAACCACAAAAAATAAGCTGTGTGCATAATAGTGGGGGACAAAGGATTATTCGGACATCGGTCAAGTTAAATGGTATTTTTTCCTCCTACTTTTCCTCTTATTTTTTTCAAATATTTTCTTCATATTTGAAAAAAATGATATCTTCTCTATTACGGGTTATACAAAAAATAAATAAATAAACGTTTGATCATTCAAATGGAACTACTTCCTTTTGTGATGGAATAAATAACTTTATAATGTGTAATAGGCAGTGTGTTTAAGTGTAACATGATACATGCATCAATGTAAATATTTTAGCAAAAATTTAGAAAATATCATATTAATTTTTTTTGTGTAATACGAATCAATCTGATCCGACTCACCATGTGTTAGTGGGCTGAGTTGTGATAGAGTGGGGCTTCTAACGTAAAACGGACTTACACGAGACCTACTTAATATTTTAATTATTAAAAATAGAGAAGAAATTGAAGCATGGCTAATAGATTTATATTTTGATGATGTATATTCACAATTCACAAGGAAATAGCTACAATTTTTAAAGAGTAATGCTATTGTTACCTAAAGAGTACCAATTTTTTTTTGTACCAAATGATGTGCAACTGATGTGATGCATTAATTATAATTTTTAATTTTATTTTTTATACCACATCAGCTGACACATCATTTAGTGCAAAAATTTAATATTCTTTAGGTACCTATAGCATTGCTCATTTTTAAACTATATATGGACTCTTGCTCTGACATAGGAAAATTATTCCATAGCTTCACCAAAGATCATCGATTATTTTTTATTTTTTTGGTTACTTATAGCTGACTTTTACTCGAAGTGAGACATGATAATAATTTCTTCCATTTTAAAGTTATAAATAGTTAGTAAAATTTTTGAAATGACCGTCTTACTAGTATTTTTTGTAAGACGGATCTCCTTGACTCGACCCACCATGTGTTGGTTGGCTGAGCTGTGAGAGTGTGATTCTGTCACAAATTAGGATCCGTAAAACGGTCTCACCATAAATCTATTCTAAATAGTTTTGAAAACAATTTAGTATCACTCTAATTCTCTATAAGGATTTATTATAAACTCCATAATATATACTTTCTCCATCTCAAAATAATATAGTTTACTTTTTTATTGAAAAATCAATCTAGTACAATATTAAATTATTATTTAATATATATTATAAAATTTCAATCATTCAAAGAATATTAAAAAAAGCTAGGAACAATAATTTTTAAGAACAAGTAAAATTGTAAAAAAAAATTTCAAAATTTAATTATGCTGACAAAATAAAATCAAAATGAGACTATTTTTTTTAGAATGAATAGATGATAATATCTACCCAATCCTTTCCTTTCTTGGTGAGATTTGAAGCTACAATATCATACAAGTGATTAGTTATACCTAAGGATATTTTGGATAATTAAAAAAAACAAAGCAAAATATAAGTTCATTCCTATATTTTAATCAACTGATTTTATTTTTTTAAAATTTTTATGCAAAATTAAAAGTTTTTTTTTTTTTTTTGTAACTATAAAAGTAATAGCAACCTCTCGTTTCTAAAATTAATATCTACAAATTGCGGCAACTCTTGTAATCTATATTATCAGTTATTTTAATGTTTTTATCAGGTAAAATCGAAACAAGAAAATGGTTGTGGGTCAGCCCGCTCAGGCTTTCATAGCAGTTGTTAAATTTATCTGTCGTTGTTGTGTTTTAGTTTTGGTGCAAAGCAGTGGGGCCCAACTTCTTGGTTCTCACGATACTGCTTTAGGCATCTATCCAACTCCAAGTAGATACAACTCGATAACGAGTTTAAAAATCTCCAGTTGGTAACCTCTGCCGATAATTAAGAGCGACGCACATACATATCGTCTCGCGTCTTTACTGAGTTGAGATATCGGGGGAGGGAGAGAGCGCGGTAGAAATGATGATGTCATTGTTGTGGATCATAAATCATCCTACCGTGTTACCCAAACAGTTCACCATTAAAAAATTTATTAATGTCATTGGAATTGGTTATAATTATAAAAATATTAAAATATAATTAAAATAATTACAATACAAGTAAAGGATAAAGATGAAAAATTATAAAAAAATATTTACATATTTTTTTAAATAAAATATTTTAAAATAATATAATAAATTCTTTAACTGAGACGGAGGGCATAAATATTAAATGATGTGTTTGACTAACATGTACTCCCTTCGTTTCATCACAAAGGTCATTTTTTTTAGAAGTTAATGTATGATTAAATTAAATTAAAATATTATATATTTTACTTATATTGTAGGAAATTTAATTAAAAATCACCTTATAAATACTATATATTACAATTTTATAAAAATAACTAAATTTATGAACAATTTTGAGAGATTAAAAATAATAAATTTTATTTTAAAAATAATATTAGAGCAACAAATTTTATTTATAAATTTAATTTATATCCAAAAGTAAAGTGTCGTAACACACAACTTGTCAATCTATCAGTAGTTGTATCGTAAAACACTTGCCGATAAATGTAAACGCTAAACTTGTTGCTCTATTACTCCTATTTTACTGATATATGCACAAGTTTCAAGGCTTTTTAAATATTTTCGTAAGACACGTACTCCCTCCATCTATAAATGTCTTGCTTTTATTTTTTTCTCCATTCTAAAAGAATTATTTTGTTTATAATTTTTTTTAATATAATATTTTTATTATTATTTTTTTAATTATGGATCACATATATATAAATATTAAAAAAATAATACATTATATAAATATTGATAATTAAATTAATTTTTTTTAATTTATATAACAAATTAAATAAGATAATAATTTAAGAGAAAGTAATTATTAATTTATTGACATAAATAATAAAGAAGGAACTGTAGATATAAATGAACGAAAGAAATGGAGAGATGCTTTAATGGTGATTGAAAGTGACAGCCTTTCAACCTTTTCCTTGGTTTTTAAGATTGGG
This sequence comes from Platycodon grandiflorus, assembly GCA_016624345.1. Classification (NCBI taxonomy): domain Eukaryota; kingdom Viridiplantae; phylum Streptophyta; class Magnoliopsida; order Asterales; family Campanulaceae; genus Platycodon; species Platycodon grandiflorus. The sequence goes on from CM028362.1 coordinate 8,684,347, forward strand.
CCCAGCAGCCCTGCCCAGCCCTGCCCAGCCCAGCTCCAACTCTCCTTCACCTCCCCCTCTCCTCGTCACGTAATCACGTGTGCATCACACAAGTTTTGCGTCACATATTTAAGATGACATCACTGACATGTGATTTTAAACGGTTATCCCATATTTTGAAAAATAAAACTTTAATAGGTTTACAATTAGTTATATTATTATGATAACAACATTGTCTTAAAAATGTATACAAACTTTTCCTCAAAGTTGTTACTTTGGTGATAGAAATAATTATAAACCTAATATTTTTGTTATAAATACAATGTGTATGTTTTGAACTCTTTTTATAATTCACTTTTTAATTACAATAGCAAACAAATTAAAGATAAAATAATGTGAGTAACACATTCCAAATTTCTTTTATGAAGTTGACACTTTTTTCAAACGTCTTAAAAAAGTTGATTTTTTTTAAAGGGATTATTATACTTCCTACGTCCCTAAATTATTATCTTTTTTTTTTTATCCGTTCTTAAATAATTACTATTTTATTTAAAATTTTCTTTTTTAAGACATCACTTTTCCAATTTACTCCTTTTTTTCCATACTTTAATTATCGACCACGTGCACATAAGCATTAAAGAAAACTACACACTAGACCAATACTACCTCTGTCTCAAAATAATTGTCATTTTAGTAAATTATTTTTGTCCTAAAATAATTATCGTTATAGGATTTCAAGGAATATTTATCCATATTTTGCCAAAATTGCCCTTATTTACTACCCTCATTAAAGAGGATTGTTAAGAAAAAAGAAAAAAAATACTCATGCAACTTGTCTACAATAAATGAATTTAAATAAGGGTAGATAAGTCTTTATGTAAGCTTCCTTAATCTATGTGTAAATTGCTAAAACGATAATTATTTTGGGACGAAAGTAGTATTAATAATCAAATCAATTATTTTTTCTTAATCTGAGTGCCGGATCAAACAAAATAATAATTTAGAGACGAGGGAGTATAAGAAAAGCTATTAGAAAAATTCGATGCATTTGGACACACCCATTTCTTCATCGAGATTGCAAATATAAAATGGGGTTAATGACACTACTAGTCTCGACTATGGCCGATTTCACCATTAGTCCCTTAACAAATTTTTAAAAAATTTTTGTCCCTTGACTATGAAAATTAGACACGGTTGGTCCTTTTGGTAGATGCTATTAGTATTTTTCCGTTAAGTCTGTCATGTGCCTCTCACATGCGTTTAACCAAGGGCAAAAAGGAAATTTCACCTACATCTTCTTCACCAATTCTTCAAACACCAATGTCAGATTCATACACACACACACAAAACCAGATTCAACCCAGAAAAACTGCATTCTCTGCAACTCAAGCTCTTTTGCAAACTTTCATCCTTTGCTTCTCCATCTCCACCAGCTGTTGCAGCTTCGAGCTCTCTGCATGCTCGTAGGCTTCCCCAAACTTCAGTATAGCCCTGGTCAGCTCCCTCACCGAATTCCCTTAATTCTTATCTTTTCCAGTATAGGCAGCTCTGCCTGCCTAGCTCCACTCAAGTTCAGTTCCCTAGGTTGAACCCGAGGCCTTTTCCGCTCATAGGTCTCCTCGTCAGTCGATTCAGGGGAAGGCTCCGGTTCAGATTTCGATGACTCGGAATCAGCAGGAGGACGTCTGATCGAACCCCAACTGGTATTCCCATTGGCATGGATTTTAACGACGGAGGTGCCGAAGAAGGGCCGGCACCAGCGACCGCTGTAGGAGTCTTGGCCGTTGGACCAATCAACTGATCTAGCCGCTCATAAAAGAACCACTTGCTCGAACCACCGCTGAAGGCGATCTTGGCCTTCTTGAGCTTGTACTTCTTCTTCATAGTATCGATTCGATTCTTGCACTGAATAATTTTAGGATGGTGGTTGGAAGCGTGAATTTGGGGGTTTGAAGGGGGTTTGAATGAGGTGGAAAACTAGGAGGTGGGGGGGGGAGGAGAGAGAGAGAGAAATAAAAAAGAATAAATTATTTTAAGTATTAAAAAATATCTTTGTACGTGAAATTCCTTAAATGCCCTTAACCAAAGTCACGTGTTAGGCACAAGACAAACTTAACGAAAAATTCTAACGGCATCCAACAAAAGGACCAACCGTGTCTAATTTTCATAGTCAAGGGACTAAATTTTGAAATAAATTTATTAAGGGACTACTGGTGGAATCGACCATAGTCGAGGGACTAGTGATGTCATTAACCCTATAAAATGTTTCTAAACGTAAAACTGTAAAAGTAGATTCTTAATGAGTATTTTGTGAGCACTCCTTGGTATGAAACCTTAGTTTTTTCTTGCTTTTGTTCATCTTTATATTCATCAAATTTAGAGTGTAAGGTTTTAACCTCGATTTTTCTCTTATCGCTTCTGAATTCAAACTCAACTTAATTGATTGGCCTTAGTTTTCATTACTTAGAGTTGTTCGAAACAGTGGGAGTACTGTACAGATAATTTAAAGACATGTCACTCCTGACAATGGTAGGAACTTGACTATGTGGTGAAAATATACACACACACACACACGTAATTAACCGCATAAAGTCGATTGGAAACAAATCGGGACAAGCAAAATATTGATGGGATCCTCTTAAAAAGCCATCCTACATCTCCTCTACATCATCCCAAGATGGGGCCAATGGTCCACATTGGCTTTACATTCCCGAACCTCGGAATTACCGAGGTTCCCATACGAGGATCATAGACGAAATAACGAGGGCAAGTCCCTCCCCAGGTCTCCATCTGAGGCCTGAGCATAATAATCGATATTTGATTTGAGTTACCGTTATCCTCGCCTGGATTGGGATCCACCTCGCTGGCGAGCATGTCATCCTCAGCAGCTGTCAACATCATCATTAAATGTCGCCCTAAATGCCAACATAAGGACCGAGGGAAGTAAGACATTCTTATTGTACAGAGGTATTCTTCACTGTAGAAATCACGACTGCCTTAAATGAGGTCTTCTCTCTTAGCAAAGGAAGTTTCTACTCTATCTCAAGTAGACTGACAGAAGGTGTAGGCTCATTGATGAGCAGTCCCTTTCTAAAGCAACAGGTGGCAGAATATACCTTCTTTCATACTCCATCTTCAACTATAAATAGCAAAGTATCACCTTTATTTTATGGCTAAGTGACATTTATTCCAAAAAATATATACGAGTCTTAAAACCACATTTATACCCCTACCTCCCAGACATAACTAACTTGTGATTAATAGAGGTTAGTTGAGATCAACTATCCACTTAGCATTTATTTTAAATACTGACTCTTACACCTGAGGGTTTCAGTCGGGAAAATCTTCGACATCCCTAACGGTGATTTTCTTGTCAAGTTGGAGGTACAGCTCGTCAGCGACAGCCAAGTCCCGATAACCGAAGCCTTTTGAGAGTCGAGGCATTTTGACCGAAAACTAACTGCATATGTGGATTTGATGTGGTCACCAAACAACATTTTGGCGTGATCACAAAACAATCTACAATCATTTTAGGTTGATGAAAATTATCCCATATATATCCTTGGATTAATTAAGGTAAGAGAAGTGAGCACGTATACGTAGGTACAACATTATTGAAGTAGGATGCATCTGCGTGCGTTGGTATGAAAATGATGTAAAGCAGAATAGAACTGCTTTAAACATGCAACTCTGCGTCACCATTGGGTCTATTCTATAATTATCTCCTATATATACTCCCTTCATTAATGTTCATATTTTTTATTTTAAGATATTTCAACTAATATTTTAAATTTTTTCTAATGTATACATAAAACATTCTATAAAAACTCATTTATTTGATATAGTAAAATTCAATTAATGTTATGGATATTATCATCAGAACACATTTTACAATTCATCATTAATTATGTTTCCTAATTCATGTACTTTGTCAACGATAAATATTTATTCGGAACAGAGGAAGTATATCATAAAATACAAGGACTTAAAATAAAACCCGGTATACTTTTTTATAAATCAAAAATACCATTCATTTACAATAATAATTACTTCAGTACTACTAAGTTTATTAATAACTATTCACTATTTCTACTATAGTAATATCTAAATATCTTAAGCTATATTTAACTTTTAAATATATTCAAAACAGGTAGCAAATTATTATATAAGAAGATATTAAAGAAAAAGAAGAAGATGAAAACGCATTTGCGTGTGCCTATTTGCTACTCCCTTCGTCGTAAAATAAATGTTTTCTATTGATTATACATGAATTTTAAGAAAATATTTGGCTCTATATAATTTTTCTTTTATACCTTCCAGTGATTCCTTAGTGGTATCAAATAAGTGGATCTCATGTCTTTTATTATCTCACATTTGACAAGGGTTCTATGGACAATTTGTTTACATAATTTATTTAAAAAGAAAAAATAAATAGTTATTTTAAGACGTCTAAAAAAGAAATATGAAAAAATTATTTTAAAATGGATGGAGTAGCATTTAATATTCATAAAGCGGCAAAACTCCTCTCACATGTGATAGGGCCGGATAGCCAGACTTATACTACTCCCTCCATTCTATACAAATATTCCACAACTTCGTTTTGCGATGTTTTACGTAAACAAATCACTTTCAAAAATCATACATTCTTTATGATATTTCAATTTTACTCTTTACATGTGTTATAAATATTTTGGTTATGCTCAAATATTTTTATAATTATTATCAAGTCTAATGTTATTAATATATCTCTTAATTATTAGACTTTTTAAATATAAATTGTTTAAGTGAAGGGATCGAGAAAGTATATGATTCTAGTTTCTTTGTCTCTTCAATTTGATGGTTGATTCATACCTTTGGAACTTATTTGATTCGACCCACAATTTTAATAAAATATAATTAATTTTATTATAAATATTAAAATTTACTTTTCTAAAGATGACGAAGTGATAGTTGGGCCCAATAATTAAAGTAAAAATAAAATCAAGGGTAGTACCATAGAAATAATATCCAAAAAAAAATTTATTAATTTTTTTGTGAACGGCAAATGAACTCTTTTTTTTAAGGAACGAGGGAGGAGATAATAACACCATTTAGTCTTGGAATCGGCCAAAACTAAATAGTGTTATTATTTATAATAATTTAATATTTCATTTGTACCAAAAAATAATATTCTTACTTTTTATTTTTCTTTATTTCAAATAAATAGTCTCGTTTTAAAGTTTAAACAATTGAAAAGATAAATTGAGAGTTGAGGGATGAGAGTTGGAGCTTCGCTAACAAGACAATTGTTGTAGTTGAGTGGTAGCAGCTTGGAAAAAGGAAAAACTACCTCCTATTGACTATTGTATAGTGTATCATCGTTATTGTTATTATTATTGTTATTGTTATTGTTATTGTTATATTATTATTATTATTATATTATTATTATTATTATTATTATATTATTATAATAATAATAATAATAATAATATATTATTAGGCAGAGTCGATTTTTACTACAATATTTGCTTATCCACTACATTCACTAAAATTTAATTAGGTTAATCAATGTCTTGACACAATTTCCCTTCAAATCCAATTAAGTTATTTTTATCCTTTATTTGTTTTTACAAATAGCATTATATTCAATTGTGCACATCAAAATAAAAAAATTTATACGCAAAAATTAGAATATATAAATGAAATATCTAAATAGAAAATAATGCATAAGTCTAATTTCTTTCTCTTACAAATAAAAAAATATAAATGACAAATTAGACTAAAGAAAGGAGTGACATGAGTTATATAATACTATTAAATTATGAAGTACAAATTATGAATTTTAAATAAATAAATTTGAATGGAAAATTAATTAATGAATATATGTTTAGCGATTGTTTAAAATATTTTTATAATAAATTGACAATTGTACAACATCTTTTAGTTTTTTAATATGACATTAATATCAATTTTCTTTAAAAAAAATAGTTGAAGAAATTAAATAAAAAATAATGGATAGACTTAATTTTTTAGTGTTGACGAATAGACGTAATTATTTGAGAAGATATGAAAAATAAAAAATAATTTTAAGTTATAAAGAAATAAAATAAAATAAGGCAAGTAGTTGATTATAAAACAAGACAAGTATTTGAAGGGTAATTGTGTCATGACAATTATTTATTCATTTAATCATTAATGAATGTAGTAGATTAGCAAAGTTTGTAGTGGAAATAGACTCTCCCATATTATTATTATTATTATTATTATTATTATTATTATTATTATTATTATTATTATTATTATTATTATTATTATTATAAATTTGTTAAGTTCCTAAATGATCACGTACGCTAAAATATAGTAATCTTGTCGACGCTGTATATTTTGCCTTCTGACTATTATTATTATTATTATACATATTACAAATTTGTTAAGTTCCTAAATGATCACGTACGCTAAAATATGGTAATTTTGTCGATGCTGTATATTTTGCCTTCTGACTTGAGAGTAAGTATCAGTTGTTTATGAAATTCTCGGTAGTCTTGGACCGACGCATGAATAATGCTGGAAGTGTGTGTGTTTGTGAGAGAGAGAGAGAGAGAGAGAGAGAGAGAGAGAGAGAGAGAGAATTCTGAGCCCTTTTGTATATAAGTAGTGAAGATCGTGGAAACATTATTGCAGGCTCTTTATGAAGAAAGATCGTAACGTCTTGCCAACTGATATAATCATTACGGGATTGAGCGTAACTGTCGTAACCCACAGGCTGTTTGTATGACATAAACTGTACAACATTAAAGTGCGAGTGTACAATAAAAAGGAGCACTTGCGAGACTTGCCAGAAGTATGGGAAGTTGCGAGACTTGCGGGACGTTGCGAAGCTTGTGGGAAGTATATCAATCTAGGATTTGGTCGATGTATGGGTCGCTACTAAATAGGGGCTCTTGGCTGCCGGGTGCGACCAAGGTCGTGCTTAGTTGTCCATGCCATTCTATCGGTGCTTCCTTGCTCGCCACGTGTCCACGCTTTCATGGTATTTATACAAGTATATTCTTAGGTCCTTTACTAAATAAGTGTGTTTGTTTTGAATTTTTTAAAATCAAATTCATTGGTTTTTAAATAAAATTTGACGTGTATATTTTTTACTTTAAAATTATAAAACACGTAATTGATAGTGCTTTTTTATATTTTGTAGTTTTGAAAAAAAATATACGTTAAATTTTTATTTAAAGAATAATTAATTTATCTTAAAGAAATCAAAACATGACACTTATTTAGGAAGGAAGGGAGTACATAGTTTTATATATGAACTATACAAGTAACTATTTACGACACAAAAAGTGTATTGTCTTCTTTTAGGATTGTCATTCTTTACAAAATTCTAAGAATTTGATTGTAGAAAATAATACAATCTTCCCCTCAGCTCGTTTAGATTATCCACGTACAAAAGTTTTGTCGTTTTAAAATTTCTAAAAATGCCTCGACAACCATTATCTAATACTCCCTCCGCTTCAAACAATGAGTTCACTATATTATTTTGAGATGTTTCACTTAAAGAGTCAACTTGTAAAAAATTATGCTTATAATTTTTATAATATTTTATCTTTACCCTCCACTTGTATTGTAATCATCTTTGGTTATGCTTAAGTATTTTTGTAAATATGTCAAACTCCAATAACACTAATATATTCGTTAATGTTTAGACTTTTTAAACGTAGACTGTTTGTGTGGAACGGATGGGGTATCATTTTACTTTTATTTGATGGTACTGAAAATCAACAAGTAACAGGAAAATTAAGTAAATATTTAATCTGGTCAGAGGTATATTGAAAAACTGGTTAATAAATATGCATTGTGTTAGGACCTAGTTTATAGATTTCTTTTGATGATGTTATTAATGTTAGAAACATTCCCTTTATGATTAGGAATAAATGTACAATTATTGTTTATCTGGATGTGTTTATGAAAAATTAAATTTCATGTGGTTTCTTTTCTTTTTTATTTGTTTATTTTCATTTTGCCATCAAAGTTATTTTGTTAAATAAGAATTTTAATGAGTCTTATCCCAAATGTAATCCAATTAAAATGAACCTTACGAGATATTATTATGAATCATTTTCAAATCAAAGAAGTATTCCTAGATTGACTTAAAAAAGACGCTAGATCTAGATACTTTGCAATGAAATCGCTATATATATATATATATATATATATATATATATATATATATATATAGTAATTCCTGCGGAGGAGTGAACAAGTGTAAAAGAAAAACGAAACTACTTTACGGCCGGAAAATGGAACTGTTTTTTTTTCCCAAAACAGTTAGTTGTTTTCGTTGCTTTTCCCTCTATCTACTTCTACTGCAATGGATGCATGGAGCTCATCTTTCCTGAAAAAATATCTCTTTATTGATTACTAAAATAGTTCCCACTAATTGTCAAACTTGAACAAGTCATATATTCAAGTTATTACTAATAAAAACTTATCCTAATATAGTTTTGCAATATCAAAACTTACTAAATCTAAGGTATTATTAGCCTTTTAAGCGTAATTGTAAAGGATAATGACTGTGTTGAGAGATAATCTCAACGTATCCATTATGTATTGTATCTCTCCTATGATGTAACTCCTCTGTACAAAGTCTTCTAGCTTAGATACACCTCTACAACTTTTGTTGTATATAATCATTGGATTCTCATATGAATAAAATATACAGTTCTCCAATTCCATATGGTATCAGAGCAATAATCCATTCTCTCCTCCATCCACTGTCCCCTCTTCGGAACCCACAAATGGCAACAATCACAATTCCCAATGATGTTGATCCCAAGAGTCCACTCATTGTTGTCTCTATCCCCAACATCATTAAACTCAACTCCACAAACTTTCTTTCCTGGAGGCTCCAAATTGAAGCTACTTTATGTGGCTATGATCTCTTTAAATATTTGGATGGCTCGTTTCCTTCTCCACCTCCCACCATCACGAAAGGAACTGATCTTGAGCCTAACCCCTCCTATCAAACATGGGTACGTCAAGATCGACTTCTTTTCGGAACCCTTGTTGGCACTCTTGAATCTACTATTGTCCCTCTTATCTCTCGTTCCGAAACAACAAAGGAACTCTGGGATACCCTCTCTAATACCTTTGCCAAACCTTCCCGAGGCCATATGATCAAACAACTCAAAGCCAAGCTCAAATCGATCGTCAAAGGGACCCAATCCATCACTGATTACATGCATGCTCTCAAAGCATGCACGGATCAACTTGCTCTTCTCGAATCCCCTCTCAACCCTGAAGATGTCACTGACAAGGTTCTGGAAGGTCTTGACTCCTCATATCAAACTGTCATCGATGCTGTTTATGCTCGTGACACTCACATCTCCTTTGAAGAATTGCACGAAAAATTAATAAATAGGGAACTTGTACTCAAAACCCAACCTATTCTTGGCTCGTTACCTGGTTCAGTTCACGCCACCACCACTCGCTCAGCTCCTACCAACTCTGCCCCAGCCTTCAGCCACCATAAATCTCACACCCAGTCTAAACCATACCCATCTCATTTCACCCATACGTCTACCCAAAGCAACCCTCGTCCCTACCTTGGCAAATGTCAATGATGCCACACCAAAGGTCACTCCTTTTACCAATGCTCCATCTTTCAAGCCAAACATCCCTCCATCTATCCTCCTCCATGCCCCACCTTTACCCAAACAGCACCCCAAGCTCACGTTGCCACTGCTTCCGCCTCAGTCCAATCTACACCATGGCTTTTTTACTCGGGTGCCACTCATTATGTTACTCATAATCTATCCAATCTCTCCCTTCACCAACCCTATGATGGTACCGAAGAGATCGTTATTCGTGATGGCTCCGGTCTCCCAATAACTCACACTGGTTTTGCTCTATTTCTCACTCCTTTGAAAGTTTTATCTCTCTTTAATGTGTTATGTGTTCCAGCTATTAAACGCAATATTATTTCTATCTCTAAACTATGTTCTGATAATAATCTACTTCTCGAATTCTCCTCCAATACTTTTCTTGTGAAGGATCGTCTTACGGAGGCACATCTTCTCATGGGTCCAACTAAATACGGCATTTATGAATGGCCCTCCTCCTCCTCACCTATTCAAGCATTCTCCTGTGTCAAAGTTTCGCCCATCAACTGGCATCATCGACTTGGCCATCCATCACTTCCCATTCTCAAACATGTTGCTTCTTCTTTTCAGCTTAGTATTTATAGTGACTTTTCTTTTAATTGCAATGCCTGTCAATCTAATAAGAGTCATAAGCTCCCCTTTAATTAAAATTCATTAGTTTCTAAGTCTCCTCTTGATTTGATTTATACCGATTTATGGACTTCTCTTGTTCTTTCTTTTGACAATTTGATGTATTACTTTATTTTTGTGGATCATTTTACCAAATGCATTTGGCTTTACCCCCTGACGCATAAATCTGACACAAAAGCCGTTTTCACTAGGTTCAAAGCCTTAGTGGAAAAGCATTTTGAGACACCCATTAAAACTGTTTACTCCGACAACGGCGGTGAATATCAAACTCTTTCCACCTACCTCACTATAGATGGCATCTCTCATCTTACTTCTCCTCCTCACACACCTGAACACAATGGTTATGTCGAACGCCATCACCGTCATATTGTCGAAACAGGCCTCTCTCTTCTTTCTCATGCCCACTTACCTTTAAAGTTCTGGTCCCTTGCCTTCACTACTGCCTCATATCTCATAAACCGTCTCCCTACCCCAACTATATCTCACAAATCTCCCTTTCACTGTCTATTTGGTCACCCTCCCAATTACTCCAAACTTCGTAGTTTTGGCTACCTCTGTTACCAGTGGCTTCGTCCTTACGCCAACCATAAGCTTGACCCCGATCCCTTCCATGCATCTCTATGGGGTATTCGTCTACCCAAAGTGCCTATTACTGCCTTGATCCACTTACCAATAGAATCTACACATCTCGTCATGTCCGCTTTCTCAAAACAGATTTTCCTTACTCTCGCCTCACCTCCACTCCACCTATATCTTCCCTCCCAGATTTCTCCGAATGGTGTCCTATTACCATCGCTCTTCTCCCTCCGTCTCCCACTGTCCTGTCTCCCCCACCTCTACCCTTTGAACCCCCCATTGTTCCTTCTACTTTACCCTCGTCACCCTCTCCTCCCTCCTATCCTCCTCCTCCTCCTCCCTCTCATACCATCACCACTCGCTCCAAGAACAATGTTTTTAAACCCAATCCAAAATATGCCAACCCCACCACCATACAATCCAAACCCCTCACCCCTACCTCTGTTAAATATGCCCTACAAGACCCCTTATGGAAGTAGGCTATGGTAGATGAACTCACTGCCTTAACAACACTGGGTACGTGGGATTTGGTTCCTCCTGACTCCAGTCCCAATATCGTGCCATGCATATGGGTGTTTCGCGTCAAATACAATTCGGATGGTAGCATTGAGCGTTACCGTGCTAGATTAGTAGCTAAGGGTTTCAAGCAACGTCCCGGGATAAACTATACTGGCACCTTTAGCCCCGTAGTTAAACCCGCAACAATCCGTACGTTGCTTAGTCTTGCTGTGACTAACCTGTGGCCTCTTCGGTAGTTAGACATTAATAATGCTTTTCTTCATGGCACGTTACATGACACTGTCTTTATCTCTCAACCACCGGGGTGTACCAATGCGACTTTTTCGAACCATGTGTGCCACCTTAAGAAGGCTATTTATGGCCTCAAGCAAGCCCCTCGAGCTTGGTACACAGAACTTGCTACATTTCTCAGTACCCATGGGTTTACTTGTTCCATTGCTGATGCTTCCTTATTTATTAATCATCATCTCCCCTCTCCTATTTTTCTCATAGTCTATGTTGATGATATAATTCTTACAAGTCCAAATTCCAATCCTCTTCCTCTGTCAAAGACAATATATTCTCGATCTTCTTCACTGCACACATATGCAAAATGCCAAGCCAGCTCCTACACCGATGATTGTCGACGCTCACCTATCACTGAACTCTGGTGATCCCATTGACAATCCCACAGATTACCGAACAGCGGTGGGCAGCCTTCAATATCTGAGTTTCACCCGTCCTGATGTTGCCTTTGCGGTAAACAAATTGTCCCAATTCATGCATACACCAAAGCAACTGCACTAGGCTGCTCTCAACCGACTCCTTCGCTACCTTGCTGGCTCGTTAGACAAGGGCATTACTATCTTCCGTGATTCCCCGCTCAATCTTCATGCCTTTTCGGATGCTGATTGGGTCGGCGACAAGGATGACTACATCTCGATCGACCATGGGTCAAATTGTGTTCCTTGGGCGTACTCCCATCACCTGGACCTCAAAGAAACAACGTTTCGTCTCTCAATCCTCCACAGAATCCGAATACAAGGTTGTAGCCTCAACAGCTGCTGAACTGCTATGGCTTCGCAATTTACTTCAAGAAATGGATATAAGTTACCTCATACACCAGTCATCTATTGCGACAACCTTGGCGCCACACAACTCAGTGCCAACCCAATTTTCCACTCCCGTATGAAGCACATTGCGTTGTCCTATCACTTCATTCGTGAGCAGGTTCAAACTGGCTCCCTTCGCATTACTTATGTACCTACAGGGGATCAGCTCGCCGATGCTCTCACCAAGCCCCTGTCTCGCTCCCGCTTTGATTTGCTACTATCCAAGATCGGACTCATGCTTCGACCATCCGTCTTGCGGGGGCATGTAAAGGATAATGACTGTGTTGAGAGATAATCTCAACGTATCCATTATGTAATGTATCTCTCCTGTGATGTAACTCCTCTGTACAAAGTCTTCTAGCTTAGATACACCTTTACAGCTTTTGTTGTATATAATCATTGGATTCTCATATGAATAAAATATACAATTCTCCAATTACATAGTAATAACACCAACCGTAATACGGTTCCTTTAGTGTTCGTCTCTTTTTTACTTAATTTTTTTTTTTAAATAACATCAACCAACCTGAGGTTCTTATCATTTGTTATTTTTCTGTTTTCCTTCCATTTCTTGTGGATAGACACTAATTTGAAAGACTAATTATGATACTAAATATAATATGATTTTCCTATCAAATTTATAATCTAGAACTAAAATTAATTTATAACTAACATTTGCATATTGGCTTAAAAATCTGAATGTTTATATTAATATTTTTTTGTAATTACAAATATTTGAGTTTGTTGACTAAAACTCTTCTTTGTTAATTGATCTTAAGTTATAGTTATGCTATACATTACACGTCTCCTTATGGTAAAAAAAATGATGGATAAATAAACCAATAAAAATTAAAATTAAAAATAAATTTTAAAATTATTCTGTCCGTAGAGTAGAGTGAGTATTTTGTTAATATTATAATTAAAGTAATTTTTATTTAATATGAGCATCGATCGAGTCATGCGTTTTCTTTTATTTATGAATGATGGAGTGTATTTGAAGGTGGTTGACAGTTGCATCAGTCGGCTAAGTGGAACGATAAAAGAAGGCAAAAGGTACATTCAATCACCAAACTTTTGGTAAAATTATAGTTCCGTCAATAAACTTTAAAATTACATTTTAAGTTACTATACTTAAGTTCTAATGCATTTGTATTTATTTTTTGATAGACGTAGAGTATATCGTTAAATTAACTTGAAATATCTATTTTATTCATGTCTTCATTTTTATCCTTTTAAATTTGAAAAAAAAAAATCTCAAATTGATGATCATGATGAAAATGAAATTTCCCCAATGATGATATAGTTTTTAAAGGATAATTTTGTCAAAATCTTATCCCTCAAAACTAATTCAATTGCTACGTCAACATTAACAACGAACAATCACAGTTTCTCCATTACTATTCGATCCCCCAGACACATGCTATGATGGAGAGCTTCGGATTTCAGCCAATGGAATCGTGTTGAGTTTGGACCCAACTCATTTCCGGTCCTTTCTTCAATCAAACCCATATTTTTCTTCTTTTTTATTCAGTGCCTTGGAAGCCAATTGTGACCCATTACATGAATATCAGAGTTATAATTCCTCTGTTTTTGGAATAATGGGAATGGTGAATTCAGGTTCTCGCTCAATTTCACAGTATGACCCGACTCAGTTGCTTCCGTCGGTTAATTATGGCGATAATTTCATTCCATTGGATCGCTTTCAGGGTTTTGGTTGTAATTATGGGAATAATATGTTGATTCCGGTTAAGTCGGAACACCCTTCCCTAGACGAAGAAATTGAGAATGTTGGACGTGTAGAAGGTTCTGAAATTTCGAATATAGTCGACGAAGAATGGGGCAAGGCGGAGGTTGAGCAGTCGGGTTTGAATTCGGATTCTGAAGATTCAACGGAGATTTACATTGTGGATCCAAATGAAAATGTTGTTGGGAACGACTCGAAGGCGGAGAAGTGGAGGAAGAAGAAGAAGAAGAAGAAGAGGGGGCTGATGGCGGAGAGGTGGCGGAGGGAGAATCTCAACCACCGGCTTTACATGCTTCGGTCTATTGTCCCTAAAATTAGCAAGGTCAGATTTCCCATTTTAAATTTCTTACGAGAAAATTTGAATGCAATTTCATTTATGCATTTTGTTAATCTTTTTGTGACAAAAAATTTGTGGATCTTAATTTTGTCTAAATGGTTGCACAGAAATTTTATGTTCATCTTGATTATCATTTTGAGATATTTTATTTAGATTTGAAAGGATGATGGTGAAATTATGGGTTTTTGGATAAAATGAGTATTTTAAATTAATTTAATGACAGACTCTAATATCTATTAAAAAATAAATACGAATGCATAAAAACTTAAGTGTAATGATTCAAAGTATAATTTTAAGATTTTAGTGATCCAATTATAATTTTACAAAAAGTTTGTTGGTTCAAATGTAACTTTGGCCTTAAAAGAAAATATTCCCAAAGTTTCCCCATCACGACTCCGACAAAAGTAGAGTATGATGCTTTTCTTTTCTCTCTCAGTATATCTCTATCTCGCGGTTCTCATCAGTTTCCCCGATATTTTGACATCTTTGTAATGTTCGTGCTCGTGGTGACCACGACTGGTTAACATAAAAGATGGTAAAAGTTTAAGTGTGGGACCCAACCTGATGGAAATGTTCCGTTAAAATACCATCGACCAACGCGCCGTCCTCCTACGCGCCTACCGACTCCTCTATTGGTTTAGATAAGGTTTTAGTTCTATTCCTATCGGGTCAGCAGCCTGTCAACCAAGCTGGCTTTTATCTTGTCAACCTCTAAGCCCATTCTATACAAATATGGGCCATTAATTTCTTCGGGCTTTTATACGAAGCACGATAATGGTTCATATCATAGTCAGCAATTTAGCACTTTGTCTGGGCGTAACAATCGGCCTTTATTGCAAGCTTGAGTTAGATAGTGGTTTTAATAAGGGTGAAATTTAGGCTGATAATTTTTAATAAGTTTTCAATCTCTTTAGTTTCTTATAATTATTTTAAATTAAAAAATAATACTTTTGTTGCGAAATATCGTCTATATTTTTAAAAAATATAAAATATGCACGATGTGTATTGCAATGCATTTAATTTGTGCATCGCGATGCTTCAGTCACCCCTCATCTTATCGTCCAGCCCCATCTCTTTTTTTAAATTACACTTTCTCATTTATTCAAGTGAGACCTAAATAGCTATTTTTTCTCTCTTGCTTGCTCAGTTTGTCTAATTTTCAATCTGACTCTGAAACTCGCAGTAGCACACGATGCACAAAATTGTATTAAAAAGTATTTTTTTGTGCATCGTGATGTAAAAACTTTTATTTCGATGCACAACTTTTAAACTTAATAAAAATTATTAACTTTTGTGATAACAATAATAATTAATAAAAATTACAATTATTACAGTTTTAAAGTGTCGAACAATTATTAGAGTTTGTGCATCGCGATGCACACATTTTTATTCGATGCATAATTTTCTACTGAATCAACAATATAACATTTTCGATGCACAACTTTTAAATTTAATAAAAATTATTAACTTTTGTGATGACAATAGGAATTAATAAAAGTTACAATTATTACAGTTTCAAAGTGTTAAAAAATTATTAGAGTTTGTGCATCGTAATGCACAAACTTGTACTGATCGCTAGGTGGGCGCTAAGCGCGAGAGCAGGGTCTAGAGCCTAGGGGCCTAGTCCGGGCCTAGGAATCGAGGCATAATTACACCATGGTTTCATACCAAACCTGCTGCAACAATAGTAAATAGCTATATATGACCAAACAAACTAAAAGTAATAATCACATTACAAGATTAAAAGTTAAAAGTTAAAAATTAAAATCAAATTCACTGCCATTTTAAAGTGGAGGGGAGAAGGGGAATACTTTAATAACTTGAGGGGGAATGTAATATACTTTAATAACTTGAGGGGGGAGGGTATCATTTTGAAAAGTAAAAACTTTAATACTAAAAGCTATTGGTCTCTCTCTCACAAATTTAGTCTCACAGACGTCTCTCTCTCTCTCTCTCTCTCTCTCTCTCTCTCTCTCACTGTCTCACAGACGATACGACGGGATCTCGACGACAATCTCTCATGGCAATCTCTCTCTCTCTCACTGTCTTGCTCTCTCATTCTTTCTCTCTCACTCTCGCTTTCTCTTAATTTCTCTCACTCACTCTCTCTTTTTCCTCTTCATCGGCGTTCTCCCCCTCTCTCATCGGCGGCGCTTCGTCTCCCACACCTCAGATAATTGATTTCTCTCCGTAAAAGCCTAAAATCATGAAATTATGGATGAGCGTTGGTGGCGCCGACACCAACTATTCGGCGAGACTAGGGCGCCTAGTCGACGATTATCTTCTCCAGCGACTTTTTGTTCGATTTGGCATTAATCGCAGCGTGGTGCTGGCACCAATGTCTAGGCGGCACGTTTTAGAACACTGGTTTTTATGCATAGCGATGCACACATTTTTTATTCGATGTACAATTTTTCACTGAATCAACAAATAACATTTGCGAAACATAACAGTATGCATTGTACAAAAGTGTACGACAAACAACTGTTTTATCCACAACTTTTATTCTGATGCACACATTTGAACTGAATGTATTTTCTTATTAAATACAAAATGGTTTACTATTCTGGTTCATAATACAAAATAAAATCAATGGATGCAATTTTTTTATTTTGATAAGCAATTTGAAGAAATCTACAAAATACAGCAGTTTTCATTGAATCAATTGATTTCAATTTCACTGTAAAGACAATTATAGCAACTTGAAGAAACTCAAAAACGAAATCGAATGAGCAGAAACTTTCAAATGTGATATGAATGAACAAATGTGATATAAATGAAAATTTTGGTAAGAAATCAAAATGAAAGAGAAAAATGCAACTAAAACGTCATATGTTGTTACGGTGACAGTTTTGAAACAAATAATTTATTTATCATTTAAAATAAATTTAAATGGTTAAAAATAATTATAGTGAATTTAAGCGGTTGAAAATCTAGGAAAAGGACGGGCCACAATTTTTCCATTTAATAACACTGGTTCCTATAACTTGACAAAATCTATCTTATGTGATCCAATCTGGAGGCCCAAATCAAATTGGTGTGTCCTGATAGAGAGTTTTTTTGTTTTTGTGTGTGGGTGTGTGTGTGATAGAGAGCATTATGGTGGCTCAAGATTTTTTAATTTGGAGTTGTTCTCCCCCCTCCCCCTTTAGTTAGATGGTTTATTCAAATTTGATTGCGCAAACCTCTACTTAATTCTCATGTGAGGCAAGTTAATTAAGGATGTGCCCTCTACTTAATTCTCATGTGAGGCAATTTTAAATGAGAAATTCAATCAAATTAGAAAATAGGAATGATAAACGACATTCCTAATTACGAACCATTGTTTGGAGACCACAATACAATACTTGTTTTGTAACTTAATTTTTGTTTTATTATTTTTCTACATAATTTATACTTACTAGAATCCAATTTGTTTCATTGGTTTAAAAAATGGAAATCAATTGCGTATCAGTTATTGTGCACAAAATCTTCACATAATAGCACAATTAATGGCTAAAGACTGTGTGGTCCAAATGGGTCTAGTCCGGCCGGGTTTTGTTGGTACTGTACTGGCATGGGACTGGGTCCCTTCCCTGCACTGCACTGCACGCCCCTAGACTAGACTCAAATGTTGCTTTAAGTAATGGCGTTTGGATCTTTCTCATTTAAGTCAGCCAGCTGGTTTAGTTTTCAAAAAAAAAAAAAATGTAATCGAAATGGGGCCATTAAGTTACCATCATCAAATATTATTATTATTATTATTATTTTTTGTCTTTGTTATTTTTCCACCTTTTTACATTTAAAATTCAACATGAAAGCAATATATACGAAGTATTCATATAAACAATTGTAAGACCAATTTCGTTTCACATTTAATAATTTGCAATTCAATGTTTTACCATTAATAACTATTGAGAAAATCAAGTATGTTATGTATTTGAATTTTACCTACTCCAATTGTTTCAAAAAGATTGTTGTTTTAGAGTTGTTCACACGTATTAAATTTTTTTGTAGGTTGACAAATATACTTTTATTAAATATCTTTAAATTTAGTGCTAGGAGTAGTTGAAAAGATAAATTAGAAGGAGATAACCATTGAAAGATGATAAAATATTTAATGAAGAGATGATTAATTGTTGGAACTTATGAGAAGACAAGGGTAAATTAGGAATGATCACGCCAAAAAAGTAACTTGTGACCACGTATGCAGCTAGTCTATAGGAAGGATGCCTCAGCTCTCAAAATACTTTATTTTTCGGGACTTGATTGATAGTTCGTGCCTGCAACTTTGCCTAATCACAAAGAAAGCACTGTTAGGGGATGTCGGGGGTTCAACCCGACTATTACCTTCAAGTGTGAGAGTTAGTTTGAGTGATAAATATGGTGAAGGTAGTTGGCAAATTGCTTTCTGGTGGTCACTGAACTGGTAATGAATGAGTATATTGAAGGCAAATGAGTAAATGCAAATGAGTAGCACTTGTATATGTTCTTCAAAGTAAATGTGGCTTCGCCATAAATGAAGGTAATACCTTGTGTTTATAGGTGAAGATGGCGTGTACATGTCCATTTGATTTCTTGGGATTAGACTGCTCATTAATGAGGGCACGTCTTCTGTCATGATAAAGCAGATAATGGAAGCTTCCGTTCTGGGAATAAGAGGAAGCCATAAATGCTGTCGTAGCTTCGCTGGGAAGGAAGCTCTTCTTCTAATGAAAATGTCTTGTCTCTTCTAGGTTATGTGCTAACAAGCGGTGGGCATTGAGTGCTTGATGTTGACCTGTGCCAATGATAACAAATGCTCGTTACAGAGGCAGTCTCGTCGTTGACGAGGTCGTTAATGGATTATACCGAGGTTTAGCTGAGCCAAAGACCTCGGCTCAGCGACTTTGGCTAGAGACTTCATCCAGGGATCTCGACTGATGACCTCGTCCGCTCCGAGGTTCAGGCTTCCATCGTCGACGTGGATCTCATGACCCATTTGAGGCTAACGTGGAGGACACATGGGATGAGTATTTGGGAGGATCCCATCAAGGTAAAACATACATTAGAAACCTAAAATGACAATTATTTTGAAACAAAATTTTTAGAGTTAAAATGACAAACATTTTGAAACAGAGGGAGTATATAATTACATTTCACTAGGTGGTCAATGTCAATGACTCGACATAAGGGGTTGGTTTGGTGTTGGGCTTGACTGCAAAAGGGGTTGGGATTGCTAAGTGGGCCATGTCTTAAGTGAGGCGAATCGGTGCACATATCATTTCGTGTTTTTGAAGATCCCCCTGGATATCCGACAGAAGTTGAGCAAGGACCGTGGCGGTGTTGCATGGCCACGGTAGTGTAGGTGTCTTTAGGCCCGTCTCTTGGGCCTCCTATGTACCAAAAAAAGTAATAAATTATATTTCACTATAAATTTTTTGAGTAAATTACAGAAAACCCTCCTAAATTATCTTGGTTATCAGGTTGTACCCCTGAACTATTTTGCCCAATGTTAAACCCTCATAATTTATTATCATTTACTCTGATCCGTTAATGACCCAGCTAAAAATCAACAAAAAATTAAGCACGTGACAAGCACACCTGATTTATAGACGTGTAATGCACTTTGAACATTTTCTTTGCAATTAAATCATTATAAGTTAACATAAAATTAAACATTTAACAAATAAAATTTGGCAAGAGTTTAATATTCATTTACTGTCAATTAATTCTAGTGGGAATTTATTATCAATTAAATTATTACAATAATGCTTTTTTTATGTAGGGGCTGAAAGAAGATTGGGGCAAGTTGTTGGAGGTGGAGGATCCCAGATGGTAGAGGTGGAGGAAAGGAAGAGCAAAAGATGAAGGGAAAGAGGGACAGAGTATGAGGTTTTTCTAAGGTATTGACTTTTAACAAAACTCAACGATTACTTGTGTCTTTCTCTACTTCTGTTAACATAGTCAACTATAGATTCTGGGTCGTATAGT
This sequence comes from Platycodon grandiflorus, assembly GCA_016624345.1. Classification (NCBI taxonomy): domain Eukaryota; kingdom Viridiplantae; phylum Streptophyta; class Magnoliopsida; order Asterales; family Campanulaceae; genus Platycodon; species Platycodon grandiflorus. Next base: position 8,704,810 of record CM028362.1, read on the forward strand.
TCATGGGGGTTTACTGCCAGGTAAAATAGTATAGGGGGTTTACTATAATTTACTCTTTTTTTGTTCTTTGTCTAATTTTACTAACGTCTAATATTTGAATAAAAATTTGTCATCAACATTGATATCAAATTTGTCATTATGTTTTAGGGCAACTTGAAGATTACCACATTATTCATGCAATCCATTCTCATCTAATGATGAAGACTTCTTAGGATTAAACAAATAATAAAAATGCTTACAAAAATATTCAATTATTCAAAGAAGGATTAAGAGAAAAGAGAATGAAAATTTTGTGGGAAAGAAAAAGATTAAAAGAGAGAGACCCGATGAGAGAGAAAAACGTAGAATATAATTCTAGAGATTGAAATTTTGAGAAGATGTCGGCTTATCTTCTTATGTTTTTTAAATCAATATTATATAGGCCTCAATCTAAACAATTTTTTTTTATGACCCAACTGAATTTTCTTGATGGCTTAACTAATACTCCCTCCGTTCCAGATAAATATTTTTACTTTTTATATTAAGATGTCCCAACTAATGTTCCTAATGACTTTTGATGTGCATATTCTCTATCATTCTTCTCAATATACCCTTAAAACTTCATTTAATATAACACATTCTAGAGAAACCTATTTATTTAGAATAGTAAAACTCAATTAATGCTCATGAGTATTATCGTCAGAAGACATTTTACAACACATTATTAATTACGTTTCTTAATTCGTGTACTTTGTCAAATAAAAATATTTATCTAGAAAGAAGGAAGTATTTTCATTTATATTAAATTACAAATATAATACTTATATACATATATATGTATATATATAAAGTTATATAAATTTGGGGCACCTTAAATTGGAGGCCCTTGACCATTGCCACCAAAACAACCATGAGCGCTGGCCTGAAAAATCTGTCACTCAATTATAGATGAGATGAATTTTATCTTTTAACATGTAACTTTAATGCTAAACATCTATGTTACAATAGTGGTGGACTCTTACGTGTGATTTTGTTGAAGACAACTACTGGCTAGGATTTAAAGTTTTACCGAGATCCAACGGCCAATAATTTAATTCAAATCTCACGCATGTGGAGGACGTTTATCCCATTCTCACTCTCCCCGATCAAACCCGCGTTCTCATCTCTCTCCCCTAATCAAACCCACGTCCTCATCTCTCTCCCCTAATCAAACCCACGTCCTCATCTCTCTCCTTACCAATCTTTTCTCTCCCCAATCAAACCCACGATTCTCATCTCTCTCCTTGCCAATACTCCTGGATCACGACGACACCCAACGACACCCAGCAAGTCGCCAAAATCTGTAAGCTTTCTCTCTCTCATCTCTCTGTTTCTATTACTTCAGTTGAAGTTTCGTTGTATTTCTCTCTCTCTCTCTCTGTTTCTTCGATTTCGTCCCCCGCAGGACCTCATCGCTACGAGATCTGCATTGCGAAGGAATCGATTTTTTGCTCTGCGGCGATGAGATCTCTCAAATCTGATTTTTAAGGTAATTTTCTAGGTTTATTTATTTATTTTTAATTTTCATTTGTTGACTTTTTTCTTTGTTGAGAAATTTCTCTGATTCATTGAGTTGGTTGATTATTCAATGCTTTATTATGTAATTTTTGGTTTATTTTCTTTAAAAAAAATTTTTTGTCTGTAGAAGAATTTTAATCATGGAGAGAGAGGTACGATGTTTGTTTTGATGTTGATAATCATGAATCTTCTATGTTTATTTTGATTATTGTAATCATAGAGAGAGAGGTATGATTTTTTTGGTCCCAAATTGTTTTGATGTTAATTCTAATACTTGATTTGTATCCTTGATCTTCCCCGAATTTTAATACTTGATTCAGTTGTCGTATCCTTGATCTTCATCCTGTTAGAAGCTAAACTTAGCAGGGTATGAATGCTTTCAGTTTCTCCCTGGATCTGTAGCAAGTTTGCTGGAACTCTAATTTTCCTTCATATTGTTTTGAGTTCTTTTTCTTGAATTTTGGATATGCATGAAACAGGGTTGAGATGGAGCTTCTAAAGAAGTTCCATTTTGATATACCAAAATACTCGGCGTAAGGAAGTATTAGAACTTAAAATTGCCATCAGATTATGAATTCGCAATGTGATAAACAAGATGAAGGCCTGTCATGTTTTCCAGATAGAACAGTTTACTTGGTGGAGCCCCGGTGCAATATTAGATAATCACTTTTGGGGTCTATTCCAGAGCAGTGATAGCCAGCAATCTTCAATTCAGGAAGTCAATTTCAGAAAATCTACACTTTACTAAAGCAACAGCCAACAGAACTTTTAGTCCTTAGTTATGGGGGAGCATAACAAGGATGACAGCTATTGTATTAAAATACTTGGCATTATCTTCTCCCAGGTAATAAACAGATATTTGAGATAGTTACATGGGTTTATTTCATGAAGTTAATTTTTTTCAGAAAACAAACCCATGTAACTATCTCAAATATTAGAAAATATTATAGTTTACAATTGTAAAGGAGTAGGCCAAAAGTTTTAGAGCACCTGAAACAGCTAACAACAAATATCATCTAATGCACTCTAATATTAGAAGACAACCCAAAGTCCAGCACATTCAATAGCTGGTAGCATAATAACGCAAGAAAAAGGCAGAGAGTGGGATAGCCTAATGAGATCAGGGAAATGGAAGTATGAGAATCTCTAATCAATCACTACTAGAACCATCTGCAATCTCTACCAAACTTGACTGGTCATCTTTCTTCGGCCGCTGCAAATAATGCAACCAGAGAGGTATGATGCAAGCGTCAGCAACAAGCCCACAGTTTTGAAACTGTAATGCTTTGCAGCAAGAAGATTTGGTTAAGCCATAAGGTTAGTCGGTCATTATCAATGTGCGTACATGTGTACATTTTGCAGTTCACACCTATGATTTTTTTTTTTAATTTCTAAATTTGATGTCTTTAGAAAAAGGATAAATGGGTTATCACTATGAGTGTGTGTGTGTGTGTGTGTGTGTGTGTTTTGGGAGGGGGTATAGACAGTTTTTAGAAGGGATTGGGTTATCAAAAATGTGTGGGTGGGTGGGTGTTGGGGGGAGCAATTGGCAAGGAAATGGAATAGTCACATGCTTCCAATGGCTTTTTTTTTTTTCGAGTGGGAGGTAGCAGTTCTTTGCTATGGTTTAGATATAATTATCTCATTACATATGAACTTTTGTAAGTTGGTTGATTGTATTTACACGCAGAGATGTGCATAAACATAGTTTGTGATCGTTGGTTTTGTAATTGGTATGAAAATTCCTATTTGTGATTGCTGATTTTTTTGGGTTTTAAAGATAATGGAATAGTCACATGCTTCCAATGGCTTTTTCTTTTTCGAGTGGGAGGTAGCAGTTCTTTGCTATGGTTTAGATATAATTATCTCATTACATATGAACTTTTGTAAGTTGGTTGATTGTATTTACACGCAGAGACGTGCATAAACATAGTTTGTGATCGTTGGTTTTGTAATTGGTATGAAAATTCCTATTTGTGATTGCTGATTTTTTTTGGGTTTTAAAGATATGCAGGAGTATTTCGATGAGGTTTATGAGTAAGAGATTCATGTGTGATTTGGGCCCAACAGTCCATTAACAAAGCCCACCTTTTTTTGTCCTCATTGTTTGCTTCCAAGCATGGCCATGAGGATGATCATTACAAGTTACCTCCATCCAGTAAGAACTACACCTTGCCATGTATGGGGCTTGATAAGAGATGGCCAATTTGAGTTTTTGAGGTTCTATGCCAGTCATCTGGACGGTGTTTAACTGCGTTCAGCTAATCTCTCTCTTTTTCTCTCTCTCTCATCTCTCTCGCTCTCTTTCTATCTATCTTATTTTTGAACACTAATTTTTATCATCCTTCCGAATTTCAGGTTAAAAGGAATGTACAATGCAACACAGAAGTTTAATTTCAATCGAATTTTATGGAAGACAATTGTAAATTGAACTGGTATGTTTCCACCTTGGACGTTTTTATACTCTTCTCTTCACTAATTTTTTTCACCATCGTTCAATATTTTTATGCATACACGTTTAGCTAAATATGATGGATTTGCAAATAAAGTTTTATAGATATTAACTGTGTTTTCATATTTTTTCGAAGTTCAGTCAAACGCTCAAGCACATATGGAGGCAAGGAAGAAAAGGAAAAGATGGAGGGGGGGGGGTACCCAGAGGCTTAATAATGGAGATTTAATCAAGTTTGTATCCTTAGATAAAAGTTTTGATCCACATTTTTTGTGTAAAATTCAAGAATGAGCAGTTGTCCTTTGTTGTATTTTTTTTTTTTTTTTTGAATTTGGGTTACATGTGTTGCCCATTGTTGTAACTTTAGTTTCATATGTTTTTGTAGATTTAATCTGTGCCAATTGGGGAATTTATTTTTAAATTGGCATGTATTGTATATTGCGTTGCTAAAGCAGACATTGTTATGATGCAAGAGCTTTCGGAAGAAGATTAAGTTTTTGTTATTGAGAAAATAATAAAATATTATTTATTTCATTTTTTATTACAATATTTTATTATTGGCATTGTTACAAAATAAATTATTTATAATTCATTATTATTTCATTATTTTTGTGTCATTTAGTTTTATTCACCCATTACAAAATTTTGGCCATACGTTAACCTTGAATATACAATAATTTGATTTCTACTGTCACCGTGCCATAGGTATGGGCACAAAATCTAGTATATATATATATATATATATATATATATATATATATATTGTGTTCTAACGGTTATGAAAAGAGATCGAACCTCAATCTCACAATGAAACCCTTACTCTATCATAGGCCATTCCTTAAGGACTTAATTCTAAACAAATCATCCAATAGTTTGCAGCCACATAATTTTTACAATTAGGAAAATAAAATTCAGAGAAAAAAAAGCTTGGCCTCTTAAAAGTTCATAAGTTTTATAGGAAAGAAAATGATGAATTGCTATATTATATACTACCTCGTTCCAGAATAATCGTCTTGCTTGGCTAATCACAGAGAAAAAAAAAATAATAATTGACTCTATATAAATATTAATATAATATATACGAGTATTTTTTTTTAAAAGTCCATTTGCATGTCAACCATCATTAAAATAGAAAGAGAAAATAAGAATAAAATAGTAAAAATATTTTCTTAAACAGAAAAATTTAGAAAAAGACAATTTTTTTTAAAATGGACAAAAAAAGAAAAACAAGATAATTACTTAGTAAGGGAGGGAGTAGATAGTATTTAACTTGTTTACAAACCTAACTTGATTGAATAGAAATATGATTAATGCTAAATGAATCAATTTGATACAACTCAAAAGTAATTATTACTCCCTAAATTTCATAAAAAAATATTTATTGCTCCATAAATCAATTGAAAGACATTTTCACCCTAACATATTTATTGTCCATGAGAAAGAGTACAATTTTCAATAGAGGGTACTATGGGTAAAACACTTTTTATTTTCTTAGATATTACAAAAATACCCTCATTGAGCCGGATCAAATTGATCCATCAAGATTTATTGTAAAAATATTAAAGAAAAATTGCGGGTCGGTCCCCTTTAAAGAATATTCAAACGCATAAGTCCACTATATTTGTTTTTAACCGCTTAAGTCTCTTTAAGTAATAAATTGACTATTTGTTTCAAAACTGTCTCCGTATCAACATATGATATTTTTAAGTGTTTTTTGTGCATCTTCTGTGTGTGAAATGTGTATCGTCAATGTATTTTGTGATTTTTGTGCTAAAAAATATGCATCGTGTGTATTGTCAAATATAAAATGTGCATCGTTAATGTATTTTGTAATTTTTGTGGTAAGAAATGTGCATCGTCAAGTATAATTTCTTACATCGTTAATTATAACATTACTATTTTAATTTTTATGGTAAGAAATATGTATCGTCAATGTAATTTTGTGCATAATCAATTATAATAGTACTATTTATTCAAAAAAAAATTATGTGTTAAGAAATGTGCATCGTTAAGTATAATCTTGTGCATCGTCAATTATAACAGTAATATTTTCAGTATAATATGTGCATCGTGAAGTATTTTTTTATGCATCGTCAACTGTAATAATTGTAATTTTTATTAATCCATATTTTTATTATAAAAGTTATCAAGAATACAATCCATAGCACTCTGTTACACAAAAAGATTCGATGTCGTCGAATGAGCTGTCAAATATACAACCAACAACAAAGTCGGTTGAGGAATCGATCTCAAATGCATCGCTCTCAATGTAGTAGTGAGCCTTAAATGAAACCAAATGCGCGTACTAAGCAGGCGAAACTGCAAAAGTCAGCAACACAAATGTGAAATTAAAGTTGGCGTAAATAAGATTCACAAAATAAGCATAATGTAATGTTTGTATACATATTTCACTCTATTCAGAAAATTCTAAACAAAATGTAGATTTATAAAATTTATTTCGTACCTGAGATCATATAAAATCTTGGATCCAAACTTTTTCATAAATTTTGCTAAAAGATATGTGTGAGTGCTTCTTGGAACTCACTCCACTGACCAACCGTAAGTAGAAGTAGATATTACACAACCTACAAACTTGTTGGAGGTTGAGGGTTTTAAGTTTTTTATTCCATTTGAAGTGAAGATTGTTGTGTTTTTGAAGTAAAGAGGGTTAATTTGTTTTTGTGGTCTGAAAGCCATGGTTGGGTTAGTATTGCTAAAATGTATTCAGCAATACTAACCTGATATTCAGACATCGTAAAATATCCTACAAACTTGTTGGAAGTTTGAGAACGACGCAGCAACCATTTGGAATATAACCAATAGAATATCATAATGTTTTCAAAAACTTTTGTAAAATTTCGAAGGGTTTTAAGATTTTTTTTACTCTTTTTGAAGTAAAGATTACTGTATTTTTGAAGTGAAGATTTTTTTATTTTTTATATTCTGACAGCTGATGTAATGCGTATGTAAAAGATATGATGCAATTTGATGCATCGTTCTTGTTAGAAAGTTATGCATCGCAAGTAAAAAAAGTAATTTGTGCATGATGTAATAGATATGTAAAAGATATGATGCGATTTGATGCATCGTTCTTTGTTAGAAAGTTGTGCATCCTAAGTCAAAAAGGTAGTTTGTGCATCATCTTGTGTTGCGATGCACAATTTTGTCGTTCTGTATTTTATGTGCATTTTGTTGTGTTGCGATGTATCGTTAATGTATTTTACGATGCACAATTATTTCGTATTTTTAAAAGACATATATAATATTTCGTAAAAAAAATATCCTTTTAGTAATTAAAAATAATTATATTAAATTTTAACGAATAAAAATTATTTAGAAGGACCTGCCCGGATTTTGCCCAAATATTAAAACAAAATTTTGAATCGAATACTGATAAACCTTTACTTACCCATGCAAATCTGATCCAGCCCTAACTCCGTGTTTCGAACTTTCAATCCTCCAAGTTGACGGCTCGGAAGCCCCTGCACCATCAACCAATAGGAAGTCCTCCCACATTTCATTCTCTCTCTCTCTCTCTCTCTCTCTCTCTCTCTCTCGTTGGTTAATATAGAGAGAGAACTGTTGACCCTGAGATCTAGTGTTTCAATCTCCTCGTCCTGTCTCTCAACCTATTTCCAAAATATTTCAAGAACTTCCCTAATCCAATATTATCTCATCTCTCTCTCTCTTTTTTTTTTTTTTTGGATCAAATCAATTATCCTGTAAGTACCCAAATTCACTGATCTTTCCATCTCAAAATCATTTTTGTTTCTTTATACGTTCTCAATAATTATACATACATGCCCACGAAGAAATGGAGAGTAATTATTCAGCTGTTTCCAAGAATTCATTCGTCGAATTACAATTACACGATGATAATTACGGATCCTCTCGCAAGGAGAGTTCCCATAAATTGCTCCCTGGTGATCAAAAACAAGGGTACGTCAAATCCCACACTTTAGATAATTTAGATGATCTTGATGACGATCTTGATTTCGATCATTTGCCCCTAATGATTGGTCCCCAGAACTCCGGTTCTGGGATCTACGGTGCCGTTTTTAACCTGACCACATCTATAATTGGGGCTGGCATTATGGCATTACCTGCCACCATGAAAGTTTTGGGTTTAATTTTGGGAATTGTTTTGATTTTCTTGATGGGTATTTTGTCCGAGATTAGCGTTGAGTTACTTGTTCGATTCTCTGTTCAGTGCAAGGCTTCTTCTTATGGGGAGGTTGTTCAAACTGCATTGGGTAGGCCAGCTAAAATTGTGTCTGAAATCTGTATAATTGTGAACAATGCTGGTGTTTTGGTGGTTTATTTGATTATTATGGGTGATGTAATGTCGGGTTCTATTCGACATATGGGGGTTTTCGATCAGTGGTTGGGGCATGGGTTTTGGGATCATAGGAAGCTGCTGATCTTGGTTGTAGTGGTGATTTTTCTCGCTCCGCTTTGTGCTTTGGATAAGATTGATTCTTTGAGCTTGACTTCAGCTGCTTCTGTTGCTCTTGCTGTTGTTTTTGTTTTCGTTGCTTTTGTTGTGGCCTTTATTAAGCTCATTGAGGGTAAAATTGAGGCTCCGAGGCTGGCACCAGATTTTGGTTCGAAGCAGGCGATTCTGGATTTGCTTGTTGTGATTCCTATTATGACAAATGCTTATGTTTGTCACTTTAATGTTCAGCCTATTTATAATGAGCTTGAAGGCCGCTCACCTCAGAAGATGTATAAGGTGGGAAGGATTACAACTGTTCTTTGTGTTTTGGTATATGCCTCGACTGCCATAGCAGGTTATTTACTCTTTGGAAAGGATACTGAATCCGATGTGCTGACTAACTTTGACAAGGATCTTGGAATTCGTTATAGTATAGCTTTAAATTATATTGTTCGTGTTGGATACATTCTTCATTTAATTCTTGTTTTCCCTGTTATCCATTTCTCGTTAAGGCAAACAGTGGATGCATTGATTTTTGAGGGATCGGCTCCATTATCAGAGAGTAGGAAGAGATGTCTGGCCTTGACGGCTGTACTTTTGGGACTCATTTACTTTGGATCTACTATGATTCCAAGTATTTGGACAGCTTTCAAGTTTACAGGGGCGACAACAGCAGTCTCGTTGGGATTTACTTTCCCAGCCCTTATTGCACTAAGGTTAAGTGCGCAGGCGGGTGGTTTGAGTTATCGAGAGAAGATTTTGTCTTGGTTCATGTTGATATTAGCTGTCATAGTTAGCTTTGTTGGAGTCATTGGCAACATTTATAGCATCAATAGCAAATCCGAGTGACCCTATACATTCTAAGTCGCAGTTCTCTTTTGGTTGATGAGAATATGGCAGTTTGATTCTGACTGCTGCTGGATTGACTACCTAGAAGTAGGATGATCGGGAATTTAATTTTGCAGATGGTTGATAACTATGCTCGTGGTCTAACCAAATACATTTGTCATTGCCTTGGACAATGAGCTAGGAACAATGGGCTGATCTAGAAGCTGAAGTATGCCAAAGGCAAAGTATTACGGGGCACTACCAAGTGAACTGATGTGATGAATATTTGGATTAGTGAAGGCGTTGGTCCATTTCGCCATTCAGCTCGGCGTGTAATCTTTCTTTTTATACTTTTCCCCATCAGAATAGGGGTTACTGTAAGTGTACGATACAGTAGTTATAGATAGTGTTCAAAGTTTAAATAATATTTTGGTATTGAATTCAGGTCTTCATTCCCCATTCTTTCCGTTTATACTTATAAATGTCGTGTTCCTGAGTTTGGATGGCTAGAGAATACAAATCGGATAATTATCGTCTTATGCATTTTGATTTAAAAATTTAAACACATGAAGATATTTTGTGTAATTGAGAGCTCCCTCAGTTTCTCTGTATACACACAACCTTCAATTATTCAATATCTATTGGTTCTTGGAGCCATTCTTGCTTGACTCTATGCTATTTGGTTTTTGAATGGCGATTTAGAATTAATCTTGTCAAGTATACTACTCTAAGAATGCCATTCTCTCTCTCTCTCTCTCTCTCTCTCTCTCTATATATATATATATATATATATATATATATATATATATATATATATATATATATATATTACAGGCTTGCTGCAAATTCAAGTGCTGTACTTCTGAGAGATTTGCATAGAAAAGAAAAAAGCACTATGATGATTAAAGTAGTTTATGCTCTTTGTAAAACTTTAGGCAACCTTTTGAGTTTTGAGCATCATTGAAGTTTCTCTTGGGTTATTCACAGATTAACCTATTGGTTATGGACAAATGGTGGGGAGGGCACTACTTTCTCTTGCACAATACAGAGGGAGGTTGCTTTGATGTAGTAAGTTATTATTAGTAGTAGTTTAGCTTAATACTTTTAAGTATAATTTTAATTTAATTGTTTCCGTGGTGTTGGGCTTACAAAGTAATTAACGAAAATCATCAATACCCACCCATTAAGTAAGATTACAAAAATTAATGAAATTAGGAGTGAGTGAGCTGAGCACCCTCTCTCATTAAGTAAGCTCTCAAAAACCTGATTATGATGTCCCCAATTAAAAACCAACACAATTTGTCTTTCTTTCCACTCGAACCCTCTTCCGCTTTTCCTTATTTATTATTAATTATTCCCTTTATTCACAATCATTGGATCACACTAAAATGACTAAACCAGAAACATACGCGCTAAACGCAGCCCCCCGGCGAAATTACTAACCTGCCCTTTTCTCTATTTTATTTTTAAAATTTTTAAAAATTAAATTTTAAATTACAGTTTCCCCCTAATTTTAGAAAATTTAAAACCGCCCCCTGGACTTTTTTAAACTTACAGCCGCCCCCCCCACTATTCAACCTCGAAAATTACTAAATTGTCCTTGCTTTTTTCGAGAAAATTACTAAATTGCCCTTAATTTTTCTATATATAGAAAGGACTTCTAACCTAACAAACTCACAAGTTTCAGTTCATCTCTAAACTCAACATATCTCTCTCTCTACAAATTTCTTCATCTCTCGCTCTATTTTTCTGCATTAAAGGTATGTTTTTCGTATACTTTGTATTAAATAAATTTGTTATTTAGTTTTTTGTTTTGAATATATATGTTTGTCGAATATTTTTGTGTTAAATATGAATTTTGTGTTGTTATTGTTGTGTTATAATGTACCATTTAGACCAAAAAAAAAGGGTATATGCGCCTGTACCATGCGCATGTACAGTATGTCATGCGCATGGTACAAGCGCATATTGCACGATTTATTATAATTTAATTAAAAAAATTTAAAAAATAAAAGTTCATGCACATGCTTTACCCAAGATGAAGACTTGTACATGCGCATGGTCTGGGCGCATGTACAAGCCTCCATGCGCTGTGTACAGGCGCATGGTGCACAATTTTTAATATTTGATATTTTTGCACTTTAACCCTTGTATTTGTCATTTTTTAAAAATTGTTTCATTTCACCCCCTGAGTTTGTTAGTTTCGTTAAATATTTATGAAATTTTGCATTTTGCCCCTTGAGATTGTTAGTTTCGTTAAATTGAATGAAAATATGCAATTTTACCCCCTGAATTTGTTAATTTAGTTAAAACTTTGAGGTATATGAAAATGTTACACTTTTAATAAGTTATATGGTTAAATAATTATTAATATCTTAATATTAAATTTTTATGTGATTTATTAGATGTTACACTTTATTCCTAATTATTGCATTATGCTTAAATAATTATTAATAATATCTTAATTATTATTAAATGTTACACTTTATTAATATTTAAATATTATTAATTGATAATATTAATTTTTTTTGCGATTTATTAAATGTTACACTTTTTTCCCAATTGCATTATGCTTATATTATTATGCGAATATTATAAATATGATATATATATATATATATAAATATATATTTAAAATCAATTTTTTGTTCATGTAGATGGTGATGATGTGGAAAGAGGGTCATGGAGCATAGTTTGGACTATGAAGGGCGGGCGAAAGATCGGCGTGTTTTGCATCACGAGCGAGAGGACCTCCGCAGACAAAGACAAATGATGATGATGGATGAATTGTTGTTTCATCTATAGGGAACAATCCCGTAATTATTTAACCGTGTGTAAGCAAAATTTAATATTAAAATTTTTTCATATTTTTGTCCCTTGACTATGAAAATTAGACACGGTTGGTCCTTTTGATGGATGCCGTTAGTATTTTTCCGTTAAGTTTGTCATGTGCCTCTCACATGACTTTGGTTAAGGGCATTTAAGGAATTTCACATGCAAAGATATTTTTAATACTTAAACAAATTTTTTTCTCTCTCAACGGTGGTGGAGGCCCTCTTTCATCTACCCAAACGATGATAACATAATTAAGCTTCTTCCTCAAAGCTCCCCAAAGTCACCCCTCCCCTTCCCTCACCTCCATTATCCTTCTCTAACTCTCTCCTACACCCTCCAATTCTTATCCTCCCATGGCAATCTCACAAGAATCGCACGCTTCTTCCTCAAAGCTCACATTTTCTCACTCCCTTCTTCTTCCCACCAATCAAATATCTCAAGTCAATTCCCTCTCAAATGTCAATTCCCCACTAAAACCGGTAGATTAATACTCTCATCCTCCTTCGTCACCAACCTTTCTACCCTTTTCCTCCAATCCTCTTCCCCTTCCTCCCGCCGTCGTTCCTCACCGTCGCGCCGCCGCAGTAAGTTCGAGCGCAACAAGCCCCATCTCAACATCGACACTATGGCCGGTCGACCATGGCAAAACCACCTCACCGCCGCCTCCCCTCACCATGGCCTTAGCCTCCACCACCGGCGTTGGCAAGAAATACGACGAAATCGATGCCGCCCAAGAACGCCCGTGGTAATACCGCCACCGTTGATCTTCACCAAATCTTTTTTTTTTTTTTGCATTGAGTTGGAGGTAAAATTTTCGTGTTTGAACTATGTATGTGGGAATTTGATACTTCTTAATAAAGTGTATCCGCCATGAAAGGGATAGGAATGGCTAGAGACATGGTGATGCGAGAAGTGGGTGGAGGGTGGTGGTGGTGGTGTTGTGATTTGTAATTGGGGTGTTGTTGAAAGTGGTGGCGAAATAACGGTGGCGATTTTCGTAATGGGGAGGGAAAGAGCGTGGTGGTGGCGGTGACGGAGGAGGAATAGGAGATTGAGCAATGGAAACTTGGCACCATAGCTTCGATCCGGGTTTTAATTTAGAGAGAGAGACACACACACACACGATATCGAGTTTTAAAGTCGACTTCATTTTCTTTCGGCTAATTCAAAATTTTCGACAATAATTCAAGCGAGAAGGGAGGGGTGGGGAGAGAGAGAGAAAATAAAATGACGAACTTAACGAGAAAAATACTAACGGCATCCAACAAAAGAACCAACCGTGTCTAATTTTCATAGTCAAGGGGCAAAAATATGAAAAAATTTATTAAGGGACTAATTGTGAAATCGGCCATAGTTAAGGGACTTGTAGTGTCATTATCCCTAAAATAAAATAGGCTTTGATATTTGTTTGTACCAGAAACTCCAACCAAATTAAAGGAGTTATATTATTATATTATATTACTAGCCTTTAGAACTAGTACTCGGATCGGGACCAGGGTTGCTCTGATGTTGAGCAGTTTATATATATATATATATATATATATATATATATATATATATATATGGTACAGTATTAATTTGTACCCATTTCATATTTTTCTTTCTTCCCTAATGTTGGCAAATTTGGTAGAATCCCGCCCGCCCATAAAATAATTAACAGAATCTCTCTCTGGTCCTCGTCATGAATTTGCTTCTTCCCTCCTCCCCCACACACCACAGTGAAGGTTAACAAGTAAAGGAAGGGGAACTCTCTGTGTCTCTGTCTCTATCTGTTTGATTATGATAAAAGAGTATACTCAAATGTGATCGGTTGTAGAAAGGTACTCCACAGTGGTTTTGTTGAAGAAGACATGTTTTAGTTGTTGTTATAAATAATGTACTAGGGGTGGGTGGGTTCGGTTATGCTCCCAATTAAATTGATATGTAGAATCTATCTATTGTCAAGTATTAAAGGAGGAGGAAAAACAAATAGTTATACTAGAGCTGGTAAGATGCCAAGTTGCAAGTGTGATATCATATATACATACTCATAGCAATCAAGGAATAAGGTCTCTGCTGCATCGATCTTTTATACTCCATTTTGGTATTGTAGGTAGGAGCTTATGTTAGTTAGTTAGTTACATACGTATATATATCCTTTTGAATTTAATAAATAAAGCTTTCCAGGGCTGCATGCGCATATTAAAACAAAGAATTTGAAATTAGGAGGGAGTGGTTACTGGTTCGTGACTGTATATAATTGATTGATTGATTGATGTGTGAGGCCTCATTAGTAAACTCTTAAACCTTGATTAAGATGTCCCCAAAAAGCCACCTCACTATTCACCAAACCAAACCAAACCAAACCAAAATTATACTCCACTAGTAGTGATCTAGCACCTCGAGGAAGATCTCATCATCTAGTTATTATTAAAACAGACAAAGAAAAAACTGTAGCGTTAAAAGATCTCATCCCTGTTTGTTTGTTTGTTTGTAACAAAAACTTAGCAAATTATGTAAAGGGGTGATTGATTCCCCATTTCACATGCATGGGAAACATACTTTTGTTCCTCACATTCCTTTCTAGGCTCCCTCGTGATATATATTTATTTATATTTATATGTTCCAGTGTGAATTATTATGAATTGAGGGGGCCAGGCATCTTTATTTTCATAAAAATTACTACTAATTTGAAACTAGCACTTTTTTTTTTGTGATGTCCTAAGGGGGATCGAACCGAAACCTCACACTGTGAAGCTTCGACTCTACCACCTGCCACCCACCCCTTAAGGACAATTTGAAACTAACACTTAGCCTTGACATTGTCTTTAAAATGCTATCTAAATTTGCAGGATTTAGCAACAGCCAGGCCCAAATCTCTTGTTAAATTCTATAAATGTAGCATTGCATTTTTTTCATTTCCCACAGAAAGTTGATTGATTCTCTATTTGATTTGGAAACAATATTATTATTATTATTATGAACTTTACCAGATTACTTTATTCTTTCATAATCTGTCTGTTTAGTTAGTTATGGAAAACACAAATGGTATGAATTCTGAAAATTATAAAGAAATGTTAATACTACATCTATACGTTAGACAAACCTATCAATTCCTGTTACTAAAATCGCTTCAAAAAGAAGAAGAATGATGAATTAACCTGCCAAAGGTCATAATTTTTTTTTAAAAAAATATATAAAGTTTTTCAATTTTATACAGTAGTAGTAGTAGTAGTATATACTATACTACATTTTTCAAGAATTAACCATAGAGTAGAGAACGTAAATAAGAAGCAGCGAAAGAAAAAGAAGATGAGAGAGAGAGAATTAAGTTAAAAAAGTGGTGAGTAAATTAGCTAGCCCAGCCAACCATTTAGAAAAATTAATTCAATCTAAGCAAAGAAAAGAAAAGGAAAGGTAGTTGTGAATGGACGCTCTCAATTAAGAAAGGGAAAGGTGTCGTCTAGACAGAGATGCTTTTGAGCTAATTAACCTAATAATCATACTACTACTACTAGTATTTACTGAATTAATGGGTATTGATTGGGGACTACAAGTGGATATTGTCTCGTCATGCCCAATACCTTTTCACAAGGCGTGATTGATTGATGGCCGGCCATAACACTTACATAAAGTTTTCTTAGCCCACACTCCTGCCAATTCATCTCGTCTTTCCTTTTTTTGGATTCTCTTTCTATATATAACTTCTTTTTATCTCACCCATTTTCTTTTTTGGTTACCACTCTCTCTCAGACACACTTACTTGGCCTATTTCCATGCGAGCTGAGGGAACAATGAACATGGCCATAAATGCCCCCACAACCCCATCCTTTTCCTTTAGTCACTCTCAAGTTTGAACTACCATTGTTATTAAAGCAAAATCATAAACAAAAATAA
Organism: Platycodon grandiflorus; assembly: GCA_016624345.1. NCBI lineage: Eukaryota > Viridiplantae > Streptophyta > Magnoliopsida > Asterales > Campanulaceae > Platycodon > Platycodon grandiflorus. Next base: position 8,720,772 of record CM028362.1, read on the forward strand.
AGAAAGTCAAGTCACCCCCCCCCCTTCTTCTTTTTACTGTACATATCCTCGTGACCTCTCCAACCATTCTTTATATATTTATATGTGTGTGTATCTCTCTCTCTCTCTCTCTCTCTCTCTATATATATATATATATATATATATATATATATATATGTGTGTGTGTGTGTGTGTGTCCCTATATAACTACCGCTAAGCATCACAAGCACTCACTCTTATAGCACTACGCCTATAATTAGACATGGACTGGTTTTCATGGCTATCAAAAACTGGCCTTGAGCCAACCCTTGTTTACGAATACGGCCTAGCTTTCTCTCACAACGAGCTCGAGGAAGAGGACATACCTTATTTCAACCATGAATTCTTGCAAAGTATGGGTATCTCTATAGCCAAACATAGGCTAGAGATTCTCAAGCTTGCCCGAAAAGACAAGGCATCATCAAACGGTCCACATCCCATGACAAGGCTAATGGTAGCAATCAAGCGAACAAAGAGGAGTTTGGCTAGGTATATTCGAACTTGGGTTCATCGCGACGGCGATGACACGGCTCTCGTTCTAGTGCCGAGGCGCAGTTATAGTTCGAGAAGGAGAGGCTCGATGGTGAAGAGGAACAAGAGATTGATGGTGGCTAAACAAGGTAGACTTCTACTCACTAATGGTAGTAGTAGTAGTCCTATGGTTATGTATTCTGGTGGTGGTGCTAGTGCTAGGGTTAATAGTATTTCGAGCCCAGTGGTTTATGATCTTGGCAAGGATGAGAAAATGGAGGGCTATGATGATGAAGAAGAAGAAGAAGAAGAAGATGGGTATTGGTCAACTGGGGTTGAAGAAATCAGGTGGGATACCATGTTTCAGAATTTGAAGCCCACTTGAGAGATTGCCAATTAATCTTTGCAAGTTTTTAATGTCAATTTGGATGGTGAGAGATGAGTTTTTTTTATTGTTCTTCCACCAAATAGATCACTTTCTTTTAGGGTTTAGTTTAATTTTGGGTAAGTTTCTCAATTGCCCAAATGACAGTCTTTGCTTTTGGCAAAAGTCTATATTTACTTTAGCAATAAGAACAACCGTTAGTTACCTCTCTCTCCCTTTTTTTTTTAAACTTGATTTGTGTGCGTTCGTTATAGTATCTTTTTTCTTTGTTGTGACTTGTGATGGGTTATTGGAAAGCCCACCTTAGCAAGTAGAAACATTAGGTTCTGTATCAGTAATGAGATTATCTCCCCTCCCCTGCTCTCTTTTTCTTTAGAGATATTATTATTATGATTAGATTTAGGGCCTTACTCGTTGACCTTTGACCACACACTTTGATGGGAGGATTTATTTGATCTCAGGTCGCTTAACGCTACTCTCTATGTTTCTCTTATTAACTCACTGTACCTTTGTTCCTTTCTACTAGTAAATTCAGTATTGGTACTTACAGCAGTTTTATTTTGGTTAAAGGATCACTGTATTAGTCTTTCAATATTATGGGCTAAAAACTCTATTCTCAGTCCATTTTTCTGCTAAGACACTTGTGGTTAAATACGGGAAGGATCATATCAATAGAAAAAACACATTCCGTAGAGTACCTTGGTCGAAAAGTGGAGAGGGAATAACATTACCCTAAAAACACTTCTGCCACTGGATATGGTTTAATGTATACTTACTTAGAAATGAGTGAATGCACGTTGAGTGAGAGTAGGGTGTAAATCGAGTCAAGTTATTCGAGGATCAGCTTGAGGTAGCTCGGTCAATGCTCAACTCAAGTTCAAATTAGTATGCTAAATGAACCAAACTTGAGCAGAAGCTTAAGCTCCGTAAGTTTATTGAGCTCGCTCAATATATTCGCCAGAATGTGTTACTTTGTTAAATGACCAAACTATTCGAGCCTGACACGACAATTAAATGAGCCAGATTCAAATTCATTTCAAGCTTGTTAAAAACAGCAAGCCAAACTTGAGCAATTCAAGCTTGACTTGACTTTGCTCTTTGACCCCCCTACAGTGCCGGAGAGAGAGAGAGAGAGAGGTCATATTATTCGGGCATGAAAAGGAGATTACTTTCACTAGTGAAATCTTAAATTTGATTGTAAATGACAAAACAATCGAATCACCGAAAAGTCTTTCAGCATGCACAATGGTCTAATGTCCGCGGTTTCAATGTTTTGGTAATTTGACTAGACTTAATCTTTTAAAAGTCTATATATCATATTTTGTTGAACATCTGCCGTGCCCTAGAGATTAAGAGAAGACAACTCGAACATTTCACCCTGAAAGGTAAAACCTAAGAAATAATTCTACATAGATGCCAAAATGAAAGGTAAAGTTTCATAAATTTGGAAGAGAAAACAAATTATTTAAAGGGCAATACCTGGGAGACACTCCAGTAAGAGTTTGATGACACATTCAGCCTTCCAAGGTAGAGACTGGAATTAATTTAGAGGGAGCATGGCCTTAAAATTATCCATGAACCCCACCCATCTTCATTTTTCTCTCTCTGTTATCACTGTCAGCTTCAATTACTATACAATTTAAAGCACGAAAATATCAAATTAACCATCCACATTTTCGTGATGAAGACAAATTTTTATGTTGATGACTATGGTAGCAAACATAAATTACCAAATAGCGCGGTGGAGATTTTTGCAGATTTTCTTTTTTACTAATGCTTTTACGCAGTAGAAGGAAACAGTTGCTTCATATGAACAAATTCTTAATCTCAATAGGAAGCAATACTCCATTGCATCAATTATACTTACATGAGGAGAGCATGGAATGAACACAATTAATCTATGAAAATTTTGTCAAACTCAACTTGCAGCAAGTAATTTTATCTAAAGTTAGACTGCTACAAGTCAACGAATTAACGAACTCTATCTTTACACAAAGGTGCATGACGCATATGCCAAGATATGAACACAGAAAGTTAATACCATAAGATATTACCTGCTCTTTGTAAGATATTAGAACAAAGCAGAGGAGCCTAATAATGGCTTGTTGACTGCTGAACTGTCATATTTCCATTATAAACATATGCTTCATTCCAACGCAAACATCTGCAGGCCCAAGTGATAAATCCTCAATCAAGAGAAACTGATGCTCAAATATTTCGCGGCACCAAAAAATTACATCAGGTAGATACATACTGCAAATTTTGCATCACAAGTGGAAGAAAACTCTAGTACCATCCTTCTCTCTGAACATCTATAACTCAAACTTATACACTATAAATTGTTATATCAGTGGCTAGCGCTTTGCGGCAGACGGAAGGAGCCCCCGGCATAAAGCATCTGGTAAACAGGTCTAATTCTAATTGTCAGAATCACACTCAAGATAGTGCCTAGACCACAAACACCGGCTAGAACAAAGAACGTGAGCCTAAAGCAGCTGGGACCCAGGCAAGAAGATCCACCTTGCTTAGCCGCTTCTAAATCATATACATAACCAGCAAGCAGACCGGAAAAGAGGAGAGCACCAATAGGATTGCCCAGCTGCATGAAGTTGAATATTATCCCAAAATGCCTCAAACCAAATAGCTCGGAGGAAGTTGGAATCATAATAGCAAACTGAACACCGTAGCAGGTACCAAGCAATGCCGTTGAAGCATACAGGGTCCCATTAAGAGATGAGGCATAAAGGAGATACGCCACGATCATGAGTATTTGTGTTACTGTCATCCAAAATGTTCGAGGAATTGTCTTTGACCTCACAAAGTGTTCGGAAACAGCACCTCCACCAAGACGGCCCAGAAAATTGGAAAAGCTGAAGAGACTCAATAATATTGTTGCATCATTAACACCAAGTGAAACTCCAATCTGGGCCAAATTATTGAGAACAGTCACTCCAGAACCGACGCCAAGGAAGTATACCATCCAAAGAAGCCAAAAATCAGCCTTGATTATAGCTTCGCGAAATTTGAAATCCTCCCCTCTTCTGGGCTTTCTTTTTTTCTTTATTGCCCCTTCTCCAACAGCTAAAAGCATATCCACCTCTGAAATATCTTCACTCTCATTTAAACTTCCAAGATTCGCTATTGATGAAGATGGCATCAACAAGGAATCTGTTTGGCTTGAATCGCCATCAATCATATTGTCTGCAGAGCCAGCTGATGGAGCAAGAATTTTGCGATTTGCAGGGAACAATGTCATTTTGATTGGAATTGCAAGAGGAGACATTAACAGAATGACCATTATGGCAACAAACGTGTAGGATACAGTATTGCTTAAATTAACATTGTCTTTTAATATTGTTGTTGTAAGAAGAAAGATTGCAAGCAAGAGACTTGCCCCTTGAGTGAAAAGAAAATGGGCGTGCTCTGATGAGTCTTCGCCTAAAGCTGGTGCACAAGGCCGAACAAAGTACATCATGGCCAAACTTGTAATGGGTATACCGAGTGTGAAGAACAGTAACAGCTTGGAAGCTGACCTGTTAAGCACCATGCTGTATACCTCAGTAAAGACTGCAGCACTGAGTCCAACATAGCCTTTAAGGAGTCCGGCAACTGTGCCCCGACTGAGAGGGAAATTTCTCATGTTGGTGACAAGTACGGCTGTGCCCAACCATGCACTACTATTTGTGGCAAAAGTTAGTGCAATCCATAACTGCAAAAGAAAAATAATAACAATAATAATAATAATAAATCCCGGTTTCGGAAAGAAAAAAAAAGGCACATGCTCAACTTGAAATGGTTAACAGAACGAAAGACCTAAATGGAATTGAAATAAATTTGAGTTAGAATTTCTTAAGGCTGTAGGTTTTGAGTTAAGAACTTAATATTGCTCCACAGGTTCAAGAGGCTTTCTCTTTACTTCAAGATAGTGAAATGAAGCTAAGAAAGAGAACTCGAGGAGTAGGCCCCTTAAGGAGCCAAAATGCTCTATTGTTGTGTTTTGTTGACTTGGTCATTACTCTCTGCATGGAAAGTGTTTGATCAAACACCCCAAGTTGCTGGGATAAAGACTCCTCTGCATTTGAGTTGTATGGTACATGTTAGATAAATTGCCAATGACTAGGCTCTCTCGTTACTTTGGAAAAATAACATACTCTGGAGTCTGGAGTTGGGTATCTACTTCACCCAATCTTTGGCTTAGAACTTGTTCTTCTTAGTTTTAAAAGTTGCATTTAGTCAAGCACAGCTAATTTCACGAATATCTGTCATATGACAAATGGAAAAACATGATCTTGTAATGGCAATGCTTGACCAGCACAATAATGACTCCTAAAAAGTAAAAACAGATTTAATAAAATCAAACAAATTTAACTAACTAGAAACATAAAAGCCAGTTATATATTACTCCAACAAGCAGTGCAATGTACAAACAACCAACCCTGTCCACAAAGTAGGTCAGCTAAAACGGATTACGACGAAGTAACAATCCAATCGAAATTGGAATCTCAATAAGCATGATCAGAGACAAATACCCACAAGTTAATATACTAGAAGAATATAGTGTCATCCAAATCCAGTAATCTACCAATTAAGCCAGAAAATGGTATCCATAAAAATCATCACTAACATCATTCGTGGCAAAAGAACCCAACAAATTGGAACCCATAAGATCAACAAGCTCAACAAACAGTATTTACAGACGATCAGACAAAAGGGTAGGCAAGAAAGGTTGACATTTTTGGGAGAAGATCAAGGAAAGAGAGAGAAATTACAACCCAGTAAGGCAAAAGACAGAACAGTCAAACTGACAGCCAGATGACACCATTCCCCAAGAGAGAAGTAGCAATCTCAATAAGGGTAATATTCACTACCGTGTTCGACTGTCTAGCTTAATATTCTTCATCACATACTAAGTGCTTTATAACTATTCTACGGCTTGATTAGCACAATAATGATTCCGAAAGAGAGAACTAGTCTAACAAGACAATTAAACTTATTGATAACAGAAAATCCAATTATATATTAATCCAACAAGTGATGCAATGATACCAATAACCAACCCTATCATCAAAGCAGTCCATTTCTGAATGGATCACAAAAGACATAACTGCCGAGTAGCAATCAAACCCAATTGAGCAGTCAATAAGCCTGGAGAATGATAATCCGAGCTCAGTAAACGTACTAGTAAAACAACATAGAAATGATATGACTAACCTAAAAGCTTTGACAAAAAACACAGAAATTAACTAACTTCAATCGTGGCAACATAACCAATAAATTGGTAATCATGAGATCAATAAGCTCAGAAAGCGGTCATTCTAGACCATCAGAGCAAAAGGGTATGCAAGCATTTGATCTTTTTAACAGAAAATCGATGGGGAGAGAGAGAGAAACTTACGAGCCAGTAAGGCAAAGAGGGAAGAGTTTGACTAACAGCAAGCCAGATGAGACCATAACCCAAGAAAGAAGTAGCAACACCAACCAAAAGAACAGCCCACGGTGGGAACTTATTGCAGGCAATTCCGGGAAGAATTCCCACGTTCTCCCCAATATCATTGGCAACTCCAAGCATGGTAAGTTGTTGCTGACTAAAACCCAGCACTGATTTGAGCGAGGGGGAGTAGAGAGGGAAGGAGTAGGCGTTTCCGGCGGCGATTTGGACCCAAACGGCGGCTGCAAGGCCTACCCATGGTGGCCTGCTTCCAGCTTTCAGGACCGGCATTTTAACGAATATAATCTATGAGAGCTCAGTCCCTCTCGTGTTCAATTGCTGGCCTGGTCTAGGCCACCATGAATCTATATGAGTGTGTGTGTGTATATATACATATAGTCCGTATTATTATTATGAGAAGATAGCGACAATACAAATGATAAAAAGACAAAAGAGGGCCGGAGAGAAGACAATTGAATTAAGGGGCCGGGTGGGTTGATTTGATTGGAGATCAATGGAAGAAGGGTAGCTAGCGAGAGAGGGCGACATCTTGAATTTGGTAGAGAGAAAACGGGATGATGATTATTCTGCTTGAGAGGACATTATTATGCCTTTGCAAATATCTGGTGTTGCTACTTCTCCTCGTCCCATTTCCAAACTGACTTTCTCTTTCTCTTTCCCCAGTATTGCTATGAATCCGGACGGGAAAACAAAAAATTAAAATTGATTAAAGTTTCCACTTATACTAGTCGTGTGATAATCGCGTGTGTAACAACATCTCAATAATTCTTACAGTACTATTTTAAAAAGTATTACGAATTATATTTTTATGATTTAAAAAAAAATACATATGTCAAATTTATATTTAAAAATAATATGTTTGAAGTCCAAAATAATACTTTAGGAACGAAAGGAGTAATATATTTTCAAAGATAAAGCAAACAATAACTAGCTCAAGAACTATCTTCACACTCAAATGTTGAGTTTAAGGATCAGAATATGAGACATCAAAAGACCTAACACTATTACCGAAAAGATGTCTAATATTACGAGCTCGAGCTTGTAGTATTTTCCTTAATTTTCAATTTCATCACACTACTATTACATTAAGTCCGTTAAGCTCAATCTATAATTTTTTTTTCACACTTTAATAACTATACTTTATCAAAAGTGTCAATTTGATCACCCAAAGTGAATGCCGTTAATTTTGTTGGACGGAAGTCTTTAAGAAGACTGAAATGCCCATTAGTTATGGCACATGCCGTGCATGTAGACTTAAGGCAGATAGAATTTTTTTAACTTAATTAAATAAAAGAAAATGCTAATCCAATAATTTTTTTCTCCTCCCAATACAAACTATTTGACTCTCGGTCTCTTCTTCTTTACCTTACTTTCAGATTTGATCAAATCAAAGGCCTTTGTTATCACCGAATTAACAATCTTCAACTCCATCCTAGACAGCAAATGAAAACTCTGCGACTTCTCAATCTAAGCTCCATAATACCTTTTGCCTCATGAAGATTTCAACTTTGTCGTCCTCATCTGTCATTCCTTTAACAAAATTGAGTGCAACACAGACATCATGCCTCTCATACAGTTACAAAATTTATGTAGCTGCCCTTTTTCTTAAGCTCTGTGGAGGCTCTTATTGGGGAATTCTATCGAACAGTTGGACATTTCAATATTCAGTTTTTCAAAATATATAGCAAGGTGATGAAACTTTATCCAGATCGAAGGGCCTATCGCTAACATTAGTCGAATCATAAAAGAAGGTGTTGCTTGCTAACAAGAAGAAAAGTTAATTACCAAAAAAAGAAGAGAAAAAACATGACAACAAGGAGGAGCACCATTAGAACTAGTGTTTTGTTGCCGCTAAACGCCATCAGTCGAGCCAACGGGGTATGATGAAACTCCAAGCCAAATCTGGACTTATTTGCTTCATATTTTCCCAAACTAAGTACCGATCCGCTATCTCCTTGAAAAGGCGGTCTCATCTAAACCATCGTCATCACCGAAGGTCGTCCAAAAATTGCTCACGCGCCAATGGAACCAATTCGCCGACCTCTCTTTAACTCAGTCCTGAGATTTATTTGATGATTTGATGAAACTCCAAGCCAGATCTAAACTTATTTGCTTCATATTTTCCAAAACCAAGTACCGATCCGCTGTCTCCTTGAGAAGGCGGTCTCATCGAACCACCGTCATCACCGAAGGTCGTCCGGAAATTGCTCACGCGCCGATGGAATCAATTTGTCGACCCCTCTTTAACTCAGTCCTGAGGTTTATTTGATGATTTGAAGAGGTTTAGGATGGTTACTGGTATTTTTTTTTTCTTTTCAGAACCCACCTGTGGATATCAACCTTTTTAATTTCATCTTTTCAAATTACATGAGGAATAGGCAATCAAATCTTTCTGGGGTATACCTGCTACATTTGGGAGTAAGAAAATGGGATGGATAGATAAATGTCTTCAGCTTCAATGTTGGTTATGTTGGAACTGATCGATATGGTGCTTCAATGTTGGTTATGTTGGTTAAGGGTGAGGGAAAACAAGCACGTGAATAGCACATGCTGATGCTAAGGGCAATTTCGGGCTTACAATTTTTTTTAACTTTCTTAACAGCGAATCAGACGGAGTAATTAGCGTGATACCTTTTGTAAAGTATAGTTATTAATCTATGAAAAAAATTGTAGGGTGAGCTTATCAGACCTTTTCCGATAATAGAGCGATGAAATTGAGAATTAAGCCTAGTATTTTTACAAGCTTTAATGTTAATACCATCAAATCAAATTTACTTAGTATTTATTTTGTTTGATCAAATTTATAAGTTTGTCCATGTCATTACTTAAATAAGTGTAAATTTGATACGATGATATAAAAATCTAAATAAATTTAATCTGTAAACACTAATATTAAAGTAATTTATAAAAATATCACAAGCTCGAACTTATAATATCATTTACTCATAAGAAATAGAACAAAGTCTAACGACCAAATTATATATAAATCCTCTTTTTTAAGAAAATCAAAAGAAATTATTTCATTTGTACCAAGCTAAAAGGCCATGATCCTATATGAAGTTCCCTATGTCCTACCAAGAACCCAGTATATACATAAGCCGAATTTGGATTGATGTCAAGACCAATTTTGACAGAGAAAGATCCCCTAAACCAGATTACGTTAGCTTTACTAGCTGGCCTGTAATGTAGACTATATAACCCATTGGATTTTTAGTAGTTTATTCAGAAAAATTGATGGCCGGTATATTTTGAAAAGTTTTTAATCTTTTCAATTTACTATTTTTTTTCTTAACTGCTAAAAGACACTTTCATAAATTGTTTTTAAAATACCTACGTTTCTTCCATAACTGTTCTTGTGTTTAAATTCCTTAGTTCTTCACTGTAGTTTAGAGGGAAGCAGAATTTTTGCCTTCTTTAGGAATATCACTTCCTCCGAATTTTTCAATCAACTGTTTTGAATCAAAAATCAGATCATTAGTCAAGACACGATGTAAAACATATGGCTAATTCATAACCACACTTCAAACTGTGCGTATTTTAATTTATGGATTGATCAAAAGTGGAGTAATAAATACTCCCTCCGTCCCTTAATTATTGTCTTGCTTGACCCGATACATAGATTAAGAAAAAACAATTGACTTGATTATTAATATTGATATAATGTGTAAAAAAATTTAATGCCCATGTGTATGTGGTCCATAATTAAAGTAGGGAAAAAATTAAGGGTAAAATGGTAAAAGTGATGTCCTAAAAAGGAAAGTTTTCAAACAAGACAATTATTTTAAAACAGACAAAAAAGGAAAGGAAGACAATAATTTAGGGACCGAGGGAGTATGTAAGAAGCTATATATACTGCAATTATAAGTTATAATAGCAGAAGAAAGCTTATTACCTTGTGATATTTAGTCTTCAAGCAACAGTTGTGTTCTTTCATAGAAGTATGAAATAATTCGCGAATGGATGATTTTTGCATCCCGATGCCTATTGTTGTATCCCGATGCCCAATTTTTGCATCTCGATGCCCAAATTAATCTGAGAAAGTGACACTGTATTCCGATGCCCAATTGTTGCATCTTAAATTTAATCCCGATGCCCAATTTTTGCTTCCCGATGCCCAAATTAATCTGAAAAAGTGGCACTACATCTCGATGCCCAATTGTTGCATTTCAAATTAAATTCCGATGCCCAATTATTGCATCTCAAATTGAATCACGATGCCCAATTGTTGCATCTCGATGCCTTGGGATGCCTGATGCGCGCATTTTGATTTCATTAAACGTATTGTTTTTTTTTCGACCAAAAAATGTCTTTGTCCAATTTTAAAAAAATGATAAATCAGAGCGAATTGAAATGTTAAAAAAAAATCAGCCTATCATTCACCCTAGTTTTTTTTAATTAAGCTAACCACTTCTCATTCTACTCAAAAAGTCATAGTTTTTGTTTTAATTTTTTTTTATTGACTAATCTTATTTCTAACACTGAGACTATTAATCCAAAATAATCCTTATTGATCAAAACAACAGCAAAATGTTATTTAAAAACATTTAACTCTTGTAATTTGTAAACTCTTTATTTGAACAGATAAAAGATGTAATTTGTATTTATTCATTTTATTTTATGAATACATTCTAGTATTTTATATTCGCTCAATCCCAAAATTATTGTTTGTTTAACCTGACATACCGATTAAAGAAAAATAATTGACTTAATTATTAATATTGGTATAGTGTGTAGTTTTCTTTGATGTCATGTGCATGAAGAAGTAGGATGAAAAAATAGGGGTAAAATAGTAAAAGTATTATCTTAAAAAAAATTTAAAATAAAAAAATTATTTTAGGACGAACAAAAAAAGAAAGCAAAACAATAATTTTAGGATCGATGGAGTACTGCGTAATGGGAGCAAATAAAAAATAGGGTTCATGAAATCGACAAGTCAAAAATCAACTCCCATCACATCAAAGATAAATGCTTGCAACATAGAATCGCGGGCAATGAGTAGAATATTACGCACATAACCTGCTTCGACCCAAGTTCCAAAAATATATTTTTTTCTTTTTAATTCTTTTCCCTTGATTTATGATCTATTGATAATTTTTAATTTTTTTAGATTGTAGATTAAACAAAAGAGAAGAAAAGCTTGAAAGATGGATGATGAAGAGGGAGAGCGTTGCGATGAGGTGGCCGGTGAGTAGATTAGACGGAGACTGATGAAGGAATTGCGATGGTGGTGGCTGGTGGGTCGTTTTGGAGGACATGGACATGGGATGAAGACGGTGAGGTGAAGGGATTAACGGGTGGATCTGTGAGGATGAAGATCGTTGCGCAATGAAGATTCATTGGTAATCAAAGGTCGGTAGATCAAAGAATAAAGAACAAAAATCCCAAATGCTTCAATGGTGCTCTGACGTCGGAAACGAAGACCATCATCAAGGCAATTCAATTTTTGAGGAGTTTAATTTTCTCCCAACAATGGAAGTTATCATTCCAGATGGTAGTGTTGACTCCATTGAAGCCTTAGATGAGACCTCTAGATGGATAATTTCTCTATCTTTTAGCTAATTACCTTTTCTTTAAATTTTTTTTTTTTTTTTTGGAGCAAAATTTTAGATTTCGATATTGCTATTCTATTTCCTTCTTTAATTTGTTTTGTGTTTCCTGTGATTTTGTTGGATTTGGATAAAGGACTCACAAAGACCATGAATAAGAAACAATGTTCCTCTAAATGTGTTGATGGGATTGCTTTGCACACGCATTTTCTTTAAGAATGTTAATGAGTTGATGAAAACTGCTTCTTTGAAATTTAGTCGGGTCTGACTCGAAGGAGGGGTCAACTTGCCCAGGTTAATACAATGAGGTACCCCGAGTTAAAATTGAGTCGTAGTTCAGGGAAGTGTTTTTTGAAGTTTAACCTAAAAAAAATATTTGATAAACTATAATATTAAAATATTTAATTTTCAAGAAAACAAATGTAATGACTCAAAGACTGCTTTCAGTGATGAATCAAGATGCAAAACAATTGATTGCAGTAATTTTTATTGTGAACTGGAATATAACAAAGTATGAAAAGAATATCTTCAATCTTGGGGCAATTAGAAATCAAAATATAGGGCCACTAAATTCATACTCGACGAAATTCAAGGCCAGGTAATCCACAATCCCAATTGATAGGCCAAGTTGATTCTTCAGATTCATTCAATGTTATGTGGTAATTTGTCTAAAGCTGAGTCCAATTTGTTAACTGATCGACAGGGACGGAGTTCACAAGCCATCCTGAAATTTCACACAAATCATCAGCAGCTCAAACAATAACAGGAAACAGCAAGCAAAATACAAAGAGAAAAATGAACCATATCACCTCAGGCCACACAATCCACACGACTACGGATATGTTTTGGACCAAACGTAAACACCTCCACTCCACGAGTTGAAATTTTTGCCAAATTTCAGATCGCCAAACTGCGCACACACCACAAACACAAATATCAATTTTCAAAACCCAACAAATTAATTTTAAAGAATTAATGTTTCAAGTTTTTTTTTTTTTTTGTGTGTGTTTAAATCTTCCTCCCACTACTCAAAAATCCATTGCTCCTTCACATACACAAATCGAAGCAATTAGGGTTTCCTCCATCTATGAACAACTTAAATTTTCAGGCTCTCAAATAAATTAAAAGGAATATATAGTTCCAACTTCCTCGATCGACTTGGTGCGCCAACTCGCTGATATTGCCTTGCCTTCCCTTCCCTTCATTTCACTCCAAAGAGTTCACTGTGAAAGTTGAAAGGATATAAAAAATTGTAGGCATAATTCTTTCAGAGTGGACTTAAAATAAAATAACAGACTCGACTCTACATAGGGAGAGTATTTCGGATATATTCCCGCCGGTACTATATAGTTTAAAGCAAATTTGTTCGATAGATCAGAAATCTTCGGCTTTGGACATGACTGATAGCCGACTAGGCCTAGGCTGAAAATCACCGCGCCGTCTCTGCTGATGCGACGACGGACGAATCAAAGCCGCCAAAGCTCTCTTCACCAAATCCCCTTCCACGGTCCCAATCCTAACCAGCGAGTTCGTCATCGCCGATCTCCTAGCGTGCAGCCGATGCGAGTGATACGACACCGTACTGCTGTTACTCCGCCGACTCGTCGCGTTCTTGTGCAAACTACACCGGAACGATCCAGGATGCGTCGTCGGCGAGCACATACACGTTTTCTTCTGACCAGACCAAGGCTTGTTGTTGTTGTTGTTATTGCTCTGATTTCGGATTCGCGGAGACACTGCAATTGAACGTCCAGGTGAGGTCGGGCGATCAATTGAGAACCGAACGGACGACGATGACGGAATGGGGGATCCACGAATACTGACTCGAGTCGGAGAAGCAGATCGTGTGTACAAACAATCGGGTTGGGTAGAGAAACTTGAGATTGAGGTAGAGAAAGCGGAGGAAGAGGATGATATAGTGGATGAGCAAAATCTACCAGAAGGAGAGATCGATCTCTGGAAGTTACTATAATGGGATTTTCCGGTCGATTTGTTTCTAGAAGACGACTCCATTGTTGAGTTGAGTTGAATTGAATAGTAGGGGTAGAAATTAAAGAAATTGGAGAGAATTACTATACTTAATTTTTTTATTTTCTGAAAGTAGGCGGTTCGGGTATCTAATTTGGCAAACCCAGCTAAAATGAGGCATCCTTTAAATAGGGAATAGGGAGATGGAAGGCGGTGGCAAAAGCGTTATTTAGGGATAAATGAAATGGCATTTCGAGAAAGTAGTTGTATTATTATGGTTCAATAAAGTGAACCGGCCGTTGGTTAGAGAAACAATGGGCTGTCAGTTGAATGATACTATTCGCCACGCTTTCGCTACGGACGTGCAGGACACGCTGTTGAAAAAGGTCAACAGTGTTGGCGATTGTGTGGTTTACTCTCTACTATGAGGAAGTGGGTTCAGCTTTCTGATTGCTTTGTAAACTGATGGCCGCCAAATGTGGCGCCGTTTGTCACTAGATTTTCGGAAGTCAAGAAATGATCTGACACGTATGTCCTATTTCGTCTTCTTTTTTAATTTGAGAAATACACGTATGTCCTTTTCCGAAACTAAAATACTGTGACAGTTGGGAAACGAAACACCAACAAGGTCCCTACACCTCACGCGCCCCCCTCATTCCGTTTCCTCATGCGCCTTGCGCCCGCCGCGCCCGTCATTGTGATTTAGGAGTTTTACGGACTATTTTCTTTAAAAATTAGTACTCCATATTTTATTTTATACTCCCTCCGTTCCAGGCAAAGAGTCCATTATATTATTTTAAATTTTATACTCCCTCCGTTCCAGGCAAAGAGTCCATTATACTATTTTGAGACGTTTCACTTAAAGAGTCCACTTTCAAAAAATTATTCTTACAATTTTCATAATCTTTCATCTTTACCCTCCACTTGGGTTGTAATCATTTTGGTTACACTTAAGTATTTTTGTAATTATAACCAACTTCATTGATATTAATATATCTCTTAATAATTTGACTTTTTAAACATGGACTCTTTGGGTGGAACAGAGGGAGTTTTTGAATAAATTAATTATTGTTTATTTTCTAAAAAACATTTTAAGTTAATTGTTTGGTATGCCCTTTTTATTTTCTAGAATCAAAATAAATGGATCTAATTGAGTTGCCACATCTGGTGATAAATAGCAGTACTCTAAATTAAAAAACACAATTATTTTCTTGAAATCTACGTATATTGAATAGAACATTCACTTTACGACGAAGGAAGTAATAATATTGAAAAAGCCGATGGGAATAAAAAGAGTAAAAAAGATTACTATATTAGAAAGGATAATGAGTCTAAAATATTAAAACCACATCTTAATATCATTTACTCGTCCAAAATGATTTTTTTTTTTTTGTATATTCTAAAATGAACATCTTTTTTTAACAATATCATTTAATTTAACATTTGTAAATGTTTAGTATGCATTGTATATTACTTTTTCCTTTCTAAAATAAGTGTTTATCAAAAAAATGTTCTAATATAAGTGTTCATTTTTGTATAAATTTACTATTTTTTTTTTGAATGACACGTATATATTATGTCCTAGTCTGGACTCACAATATTATATGTAGATACAAAAAACATTAATGTATATGTGCTACTCTTAGTTTCATTCCTAAAAAAAGTCATGTTTGACTTGCCATACGGATTAAAAAAAACAAATCAACAATGTTAAAAATATTAGTATAGTGTGTGATTTTCAAATATGCTCATGTGAGAGTTGATCACATCAATTAAAGTAAGAATGAGATCAAATGTATAATAGTAAAGGTAATGTCAAAAAAAGGAAAGTTTATAAAATGGACTTTTTTTTTTAAACGGTCTAAAAGGGAAAGATTAAAAAAAAAACACACACACACACACAAAACAAATGGAATCTAAAAGTCAACTTTCTTAATATTAGTAAGAAAATAAGAATGAACGCTATATTTTTTAGACGAAGGTAGAATAATATAAATACCAACACTATTTTTTTATAGGTGTTGTTTTCTCTATCTTAATTAAAAAAGATACTTTAATTTTTTGGTCAGTTTTAAACCAATTTTAGATAGATATTTAATGAGGATTTATGATTTTTATGAAAATTATGTAACAAGTGAAATATAGCACTTTTAGTATCATTTTTAAAGGTTATAGATTTATCCTCTCTAGTTAAAAATTATGTAAAATATTTACATAGGTGCTAAATACAATACCTCAAAAGTACTAAATACCACACTCCCTTGGAAAAATACTGTTTTGCACATCATTTGATGTAAATGAGTATTTACACAAAATACCCTCCATTTTATATTTAGCACAAATGAAACCCCTAGAGTGGAATTTGGGATGGTTGCCTAGGAGTGATGGCCGCCTAGGGGTGGCGGCTCTTCCAATGATGGCCGCCAAGGGGTGGTGGTTCTACCATTTGTCGTTAAAATTTTAACGAATCCATTTTAACAGAATTGTAAATTTTAGGGGTTGAAAGTGTTAAAAAAAACTGAAGTAATAATGGATGACCGCCTAGTCTAGTTAAATGTTTGGGATATGGCTGCCAAGGGGTGACGACCTTGTCAAATTTTCCAGTTAATTAATATATATATATATATATATATTACATTTATAACACTTATAAATATAAATTTTCACCAAAAAAATATGGGCAAAATATTAAATTAACCGGGAAAAGGTGTTGTATTTAGTGTTTTGGGAGTGTTGTATATAGCACTACCGTTAAATTGATCAAAAAAGTCAAAAATTACATTCTAAACGGAGATCACACAAAAATAGTTAAAAATATATATATATATTTTCCAACTTGTTCATAGTCCTTTTATCTTCGAAGAATCATAAAACTTGTTATTTATAGTATTTTTAATGTAATTTTTACAATTGAAATTTTATTATTTTATACAAAACAAATGTACGTTGAATTCTTGATTCAAAAAAAAATATATATATATATATATACATGTTTTGACTTTTTAGATATACAAAAAAGACTTTTTAAGCAAAACAGAGAGTGCTGTAAGATATAGAGGATCAAGGAAACATGACCATATAATAAATAATGTGAAAGTTGAAGAAAGTCTAGCTATTTACCTGGTCAAATATAAAAAATAACTCAATTCCTTCTTTTTTTACTTTTCCATATTTTTTGGCAAATTTCACAACTTCGCGGATTATATGTATTAAAAATGCAACAATACAAAGACTTTCGAAACCATATGAGCACGATTTAGTAAATTCATCCAAGTTATGTCTTTCTCTAGCATGATTAACTAAATTCATTCAAATCATGCATGGTAATATCAAAATTTAGTGTCTTAACATTTCCCACGAGCGATTGGTTAAAGAATTGAAATCAAGAGTTTTTGTTTCTCAATATGATATATGCATGTCTAAACATAACAACATAAGATATACTCCCTCTATTTCAGGTAAATATTCCACTATTTTATAAACTTAATTTATTCTCCACATACGTTATAAAAAATCTTGATTATGCTCAAACATTTTTGTAATTATAACATATTCTAATATTACTTATATATCTCTCTTAATTATTTTAGATTTTTCAAACATGAATTCTTTAGGTGAAACGAAATGATCAACTTTTAATTAAAGTGCTAAAAGTTTTCACTAAAATATATATATATAGTCTTTGCAAGTAAGTTACTAATATTTAAGAAAAAGTTTCTTCTAAAATTTTTATTTGGTCAATAAAGTTATTTGTGTTAATATTTGTGAGAAAAATGCTCTTTTTAATATGTTGTTGTTGTTTGGTTAGTATGTATCCGGTAGACATCTCAACTTGAAAGCGTATGCTATCGTAAAAGTAAAAGATTAATATTCTTTGTATCTAATGTTCATGCACCGCCTTCCTCTATTTTTGAATTTTGACCACTAAGCATCAAGACCAAATTTGGTGTGGGTGTATCGAACAATAGAACTGAAAAATTAATGTGACGAGTAAAATAGACGAAATAAACAGACTCTGTGCTTGTCCACCATGATTAATTTTTCTTAGAATACTAATATGTTAAGCTCTTCCAATTATTATGGTGCCTTGTAATTAATTGCTACTACAAGATTCCTCAGTCCTCACCCACTGACCCACCCGGAGAAAACGCGTCTTCTATCAAAGCCGTCATAATCCTTTGTTTGTTTGTTTATTTGTTTTTGTTACTCTACTGTTAAAAAAAATTATTATTATTATTTTAATAATTTACATAGAGATACAGATTAAATTTTTTAAAAAAACTACTGATGTATCATTATTTAAATTTATTTATTGTATGAAAGTTATAAAAGTATTTTTCTTTTTCTTCTTACCATCTCTCTTTAATGAGAGTAATAAATAAAGGTAATTTTGACAAAATATGGTCAAATATTTCTTGAAATTCTATAAAGACAGTTATTTTGGAACAAAAAAACTTTGCTAAAATGACAATTATTTTGGGACAAAAAAAACTTTGCTAAAACGACAATTATTTTGAAACGAATGTAATATTTGTTTTTGTTATTATTATTTTTTTTAATGATGCTTTTCAAAATAGTTTAAGGCGCAAAGACATTTTTTTAAATTTTTATGGCGCAAAGACTCAAAACTAATTTCTGAGTACATAAGATCGCCCCTTTTACTCAAACGAAGCTCCACCTGTAAAAGACGTCCTAATCGATGGAAGGAGAAGATGCCTTCGGAGGAATTGAGAGGCTGAATCCCTTGATGGGACCTCAACGATGGAAATTAATATTCCAAAAGTCGGTTCATTAGGTCATTTATTCAAATTTTTGGGTATGTTCGGAATAGTAATACCCAACACGAATTCATTTTAAATTGGTTTTGACATTAACATGTTATTTGCGTACAGTTTATTTCGACGTAAAAAATAATATTTATAATTATTTAATAGTAGTAAGATATGTTGTCTTTCTCTTCATATACTTGTAAAGTATAACTAGTTTTATAAATGAAAAAACAGCTGAGTGTCTAATTCAGGCTTTAATCAATGAACAAGAAGAACAAAGTAAGAAAGCGCGAACCCATGCATCATTTGGTTATGGAACTTTTATTTCTTTAGTAATCTCTGACTATCCTATTTTTTTTATTTTGACTATTTCAAAATTAATGTCCTGTTTTTAAATTTAATATATATATATATATATTTATCATTTGACTCTTTTAAGTGTCCTGTTACTATCTTTGTAATCTTGAAATCTTGTGACAGATTTTTGACTTGATTAATATTTCTACTAAATACGGAGGGCGCATTGGGATGGCAACGATGCGGCGGAGCGGAAAAAGAAGAAATGTGTTTGCCCTACAGTTGGTGCAAATCTAAGGGCAGACTTGACCAAAATGGCTGGCTGCTGTTGTGTGGTGCCAACGACAAGGCTAACGGTGAAAGAGAAGTTTTGTTTGACTGGATTTTGACGCAGACTGCTGCCGGCACTCCTCTAGACAGGCGGGGATCTTATGCTATCCTTGTAGAAAGAGAGAACGTTTGAATAACGTCCGTTAAATATATTGCTCTATTTGTGAGTTAATTGGAACAAGTGGCGAGCTGCTATAGTGCCACATAGTCAACAGCTGCATTAACGGCAGCAGCTAATCCTCAACCGCAGCACCTGCCTTTGCTAGACATGTGGCTTTATACGTGTCATTTTTTATTGAACTGTGTGGATGAGGCTAACAGCTTTAATTGAGAGCATCCACAGTGATGACTCTCTATATCACCCTCTAAACACATCGTTTTTTGTTCCAGTTTTACTTTTTTAACACTCTAAAAAAATTTCACTCCAACAAATACTCTCTATACAACCCTCTAAAAATTAAATATATCTCATCTCAACTAATAAATCTAACTTTTATAACTATAAAGAAAAAAAATTAAATATAAAGAAATCAATTAAATTGCTTTTGCTGCCTTTGGGAGAGAGAAAAAAAGTAACTATTCACACTAAATCTCTCTCCAAATTACAAGAGAAATTTAGTAGATTTTGGAGATAGAGAGTCAAAGTAGGGTGTCATTGTGGGTTTAGTGGAGCTAAAAATCTCTAAAATTGCTTTTAGAGTGTTGAAGTAACATCCCACTGTGGATGCTCTGAGCAAGCACACTGCGTCATTTCCGATGTGGGTGGATGTAACAATTTGTGATATATATCAAATATAACCTTTTGACCTAATAAAATAATTTATATGACTTTGATTAAAAATTAACATAAACTTTCTATAATACTCCCAATGTCCTTAAAACCTAACTCAGTCTTACTATCTCTCAAATCTCGGTTTTCTCTCTTAAATCACATCCGTCTTCCTCCTATCGTCGACCACATTCTCACCGTCTTCCTCTGTCTCCGACCACATCGTCTCCCTCTACTGTCATGAATCTGGTAAGTCTTCCTCCGTCTTCCTCCCATCTACTACCATGAAGCCCTATCTTTCTTTTCCTCCGTCTTCCTCCCATCGTCTCCCTTTGAATAGGTAAAACGATCTCGTGAATCGTTTAAACGACTCCGTAAATCGTTTAATAAACGACTCCATGAAACGTTTAAACGACTCCATGAATTGTTTAAACGACTCCGTAAATTGTTTAAACGACTCCGTGAATTGTTTAAACAATTGCTTGAATTGTTTAAACGACTCCGTGAATTGTTTAAACGACCCCGTGAATTGGTTAAACGACCTCGTGAATTGTTTAAATGACTCCGTGAATTGTTTAAACTACTCCGTGAATTGTTTAAACTACGTCGTGAATTGTTTAAACTACTTCGTAAATGGTTTAAACGACTCCGTAAATAGTTTAAACTACTTTAAAAAAATAAAGGTATTTTCAGGTTTAAAAGTAAAAATAGGCTATATAAGTTGTTTTAGAATAAGTCAAGCCATATAAGATGTTATGGGGTTTTACTAGACTATTTATGAAGAAACCTCAATCCTTCTGGTCATTTTCTATAGGCCAAATTACTATTTCTCACAAGTTATTAACCAAATCTCATTTTGCTAACCTATAATTTATTTTATCTTATTATCGTATTTAATGTTGTTATTTATTTCAATTTCATCCCTAGTCGTGACAAGCGTTAAAAAACTTAACGGAAGTTGGTCATGTATTTTGCACACGATAACACATGACAAATAATATCTGAAACTTACTATTACCCACTAATAATGGTATTTGGTGCATTATTTCTTAAATAAAGCTTTCTTTCTTTTCGAATGAATTTTTTTTTTAAATGATGCGTTCTAATTCTTCCAACAACAAGCTTCCTTCCGTTTCTCTTTCCTCTCTCTCTCGCCATCATCTTCAAATTCAAACCTTCGAATTCTTCACCAAAGACGTCGACGAATCCACCAACATCACTCCAACCGCCAACGTCCCTTTCACCCTCTTCGACACCGCCGAAGACTTCATCCCTAACCAAAGAGTCACATCATCAAACCCGACCCGTCAACAACAATCAATCCAATTCAACCCTTTAACCCCCAATTCGCTTGTTCTTGGGTCCTGTATATCTTTTCGCGACCAAAAAGGGCAGAATACTAGACTCGCCTTTAAACGAAAGAGATTTATTGATGGCTAAGAACCAGGTCCCGATGACTAGAACGAAGAGTTCCGAAACTCTACAATAGCAAAGTCAAAGTCTTGGGATCATTCTTAAAGACAGGAATTTTGATAGGAGAACCAGGAGAGGAGTCTCAAGTTAGGTATGAAAGAGGGGAAGATCCATCATTTCGAACCCTAGACAGATCTGTTGATGTAATGGGGAAAAGAGGGATAGGCCTTTGTTATGGGGGGCCGCCCTTTGCAGCTTTGGAAATGAGAGAGTTGAAAAGTCACTTATGAAGTGGAATGTCTTTGATTCTGAAGGAATACAAAGTTTGTTTGAAATCAATTGTTTGTGTATTTGCTTGAAATTAATTATTTGTGTATTCGTTTGAAATCAATTATTTGTGTATTTGAATAAATATAATGTATATTGAAAGTGAGTTTAAAAAAGATGCATTGACAAAATGCGTGAATAAATTTTTTTTTTTTAATTTGTTTTAAATTTTTTAAAAATAATTATAACATAAAACTATTTTAAATATCAAATGGGTGCCAATTTTTATTTGAATTTCTTTAAGAAAATTTATAATTTAAAAATATCTTAAATATTAGTGGTTACCAATTTTTATTTTCCTTTGTTTTAATTATTTAAAAAAATTATAATTCAAAATATCATTTTAATTATAATTTTAATAATAAAATTGCATTAACCAATTTAAGAAAAATGGACACCAAATCCCATTCTGTGCCCTGATTAAAATTACCAAAATAATCCTCCCATGACTTGCACATGTCAACTTCTATTAAGTTTTTTAATGCCTGTCACGGTAGAGGTGAAACTGTGACAAATTATAATATTGGATAGGTAATGAGACAAAATAGACTATAGATAACAAACTGAAATTTAGTGGATACTTTTGGGGGAAAATAGTAATTTGGCCTTTTGTTTCTATAACTCGGCTCTTCTTCATTAATCATTATCTTTTGATTTATGCTAGGTGTAGATAAAATATACAAGAATTTTGCAGATTATTTTGCTTGAATTTGAATTTTGAACGGAGCAGAAAACTTTTGGTTTGTACTATTAATACACACCACCAAAATATAATATGTAATTTGTTTTTATCGAATTGATACGACGTAACACAAATATCAATCACAATTAGACGATCCTAAATCCATATCTTTCGATGTTAAATTTAGATAAAGTATTTTTGTGAGATGCAATTATAATTGTGAGAAAATAATTTGCTGCACATATTTTACTCTTCGTAACTTGCTTAATTTATTATTATTTAAAGAAAAATTCTATATATTCCTCATAGGTAAATTTGTCAAAATGGGCTTAACCTGCCGGACCAACTTATTCCGCCACCTAAAAAAGATGGGTTAGGTTGATGAAATTCAATCCCGTCCAGGAGTGGGTTAAACGGGTTGGGACCGCGTGGGTCACGTGCTGAAGAAAGTTGGGGCGGGTTAGGCGCTGGATAATCCGCCAATTTAATTTTGTTAACTTTTCATGTTTTTTTTTTTTTGATCTCTTTGTTTATGTTGTATGGATTTCGTTTGAGTCTTAATAAATATAGTTATATTTCACCATATTATGTTTAGCTATAATTTATTAAATTCTTTCTTGATTTTTGTACTAATGAAATGAAGAATAGTTGCGAGTCTTATAACATTTTTTTTTTCTGGCTTTAATTGGTTAGGTATTAATATTTTTTAAAACTACACTTTTTTTTGCGAGTTGATCCACCCTGACCCGTAACCCAAGTTGGGTTGGGTATTTACAGTCCCGCTATAAACTCGTCCCGCCAACCTATTTTGAAAGCTCTGCTCGTAGGATAAGTTAATTAATCCAATCGAATTAGGATATCACAACCTAATAAATTAATAATATATAATTAGGACGCAACAAACTCATTTAAGCAGAAGGAATCGGGTCATGAGCTTGTTATTCAACACTATGTATACATTTATTCACATATTTTATTAATATCATGTTTTGAAAATTGTATTTTTCAACCAGTATACATATGACTTTAAAGCATAAATTTTGTATGTGTTGTATTTTTTTTTTACTTTTAAAATTCAATAATACAATCTTAGATGATAGCCAGGCAAGAGGTACATGACAATTATCTCAGCCCAATCTCTCGTCCACCTTGACGGATGTCGTGGTAAATATTATTACATCTTTGGTCATATTTGGAGGCATTTCAGCAAAAGCAAATTCTATTTTCATTGAATAAATAGGTATTTATACAAAATATTTTTTACAAGAAAATATGCTAAAAATAACTATTGACATATAAACAAAAGAGAATTAAATCTCCTAATTACGATAGAAATCTAATCACTCACGGTGGGACGCCCAAAGACCATATCCATCCCGGGGATTAAGGGCGGACCCAAGATTTCATACAAAGCTTTTCTTTTTTGTGTTCACAGCCGAGCAGGGACAGGGGCAGGCACACACAAAAAGTACCTTAACTCCCTTTAATGCTACATTACATATCCCTTTAATCACTTACGGCAGGCAAACTCATCAACAGCTACAAATACAACTACTCTAGTAAGAGAAAACCAACAGGCAAACAATCCATTACGTTCTTTGCATGCGTTAAAACAATTCTTTGTTTGGTTTTTTTTTTAAAAAAAAAAACTATTGTTTGTTTCATAAAACTCCTTACTATATTTTATTATTTCAACTAAAATAGAAAATAAAATATTAACAAGTGATCTGCTGCTGGTAAAGGATGCTCGAGGATGGACTGAAAAAGTTCCTCTCCCGAAACAAAATGAATGGAACATCAACAATACCGAGGAAGACATAATGGGAGTTAAAAATTGAAGTGCATTCACAACCTTGCAATCCAATCCTTAAACTCCTACCTCATGCCCTCAAAAAGTTGATTAATAGCATCGATTTCTATGTTACAATTGATCATAATATATATATGGTGCTTTGATATAGTAATTTTTATATATTTGAAAATCTATTTTGTAGCATTTTACTATCATCATAACTACACCTAACATAATATGATCTATTATCTTAAATTCAAAAACTAAAATAGATTAGATCTTGATCCAAATTCAGAAAAATTAGTAGATAAGATATGATCTGAAACATAATTCGATTACATTAAAAAATAATTGCTTTCTTTATTACAATACTTGGTAAAAGACGAGATTCAATTCAAGTGCCCATATATGTTTCTAGAGATATTCATAGATCATCTAAAAAGAAATTCACAACACTTTGAATTATTTTGATCACGTGAAGATGTGAAAAATTATTTTTCAAAATCGTAAGAGTAACGAGTAAAATGACTCACGATTAATTAATATGAGTCAAGTCGTGACCAGCAAGGCAAAAACCTGAGTTGATGGAGATTCTATTTGAACTCATAACCTCGAATATACCAAGAAGTAGCACAATTATACTTAGAGTCCGTTTGTTCGCGCGTTTTGGCCAAAACGCAGGGTTAAAACGCAGCTTATTCCTTAACTTAGCGTTTCAATGCTGCGGTAGAAAACACAGCGTTTTCAAAACGCAGATGCGTTTTAAAACGCTGGAATTCCTACGTTTTGACATAATATCCCAAACGCATTTATAAAGAAAAAAACTGCGTTTTAAATAATCTGCGTTTTAAAAACGCTACACCAAACGAACTCTTAATAAAACTGTAAAAACCCTCTCTTGTGACGGGTAAGGCAAGACACCTGCAACTCTTAAGTATTGATTGAAATAAAACGCATGACCTAATCCACAAGTTTATATCTTACTACCTCCGTCCCAAAATAATTAAGCTTTGAAAAAAAATCGATCTATTCTTATTTAAGTTCATTTATTTATAAAAAAATTATAGGAGTATTTTTTTATTTCTTCTTACCAACTCTCTTTAATGAGAGTAATAAATAAAGATAATTTTAGCAAAACATGATCAAATTTTTCTTAAAATCCTATAAGGACAATTATTTTGAAACAAAAAAAAAACTTTACTAAAACTACAATTATCTTAAGACGGAGGTAGTAACTCCTTAAGGTTTACGAGTTTTGCATTGAATGCCCCGAATTCCTTAAACCTGAATTCTTCACAAGTGTCATTAATAAGTAAAAACACTTCTTAGCAAATTCATAACATAACAGATTTTAAAAAGTCAAAATTAAGTCAAAATCAACCCTGAATTCTCAACTAAGTGTCTTTTTTTTTTCTTTTTTTTCTCTTTTTCTTTCATAACATAGCAGTTCTGTTTTTAAAAAAGTCAACATTGAATTGTGCGAGGAAGGACAACCTAAACAAGGAACCCCGGCAAACCTAATGTATTCATTTTTGGAAAAATAAAATAAAAACTATGTGCTTAATTTAGTCTAAAGAGCCAATCAGCACAACATTTTAAATTTAAAAAATCTAAATATAATAAAATTTATTTCAATAACTACTCATTTATTGAAGGAAAAAAAAAATACACGTGTCGTATTTCTACCTTTTATTTAGTTACTAGAATTTTAAGTGCAATAAATATTTATTGTCACAGTAGAACAAAATCATACACTCTTTTTGTGTACTTGACCAAACACATAAGCAATTTGGATTGTTCTACTGTGACTGTCACCCCTCCAATTAAAATCGACGAAATGAAGGAAAACTAAAGAGTTGAATCGCTATTGCAACTGATCTCCAAATTTTAAAGAAATAAATATTTGAAATATGGATTAAAGAAATGATTTAAAACAATAAGAATAAGGCAGGTCCCAATTAGGTTTTAGGGATTTAGTCTCTCATCTAACAAAAATCCAAAATCCTAAAACCAACCAAAAAAATTACCATGCCATTAATTATAAAAGAACACCAAATGTCAAGAGACTGAATTCCATAACTGTTTTCCAAAAACATCAGTCAGCTATGAAATCCAAATGCATACAAAATTCAATGGAGTAATAAATCCCCATTTTTATTTTTCGCTGCACAAAAATTATCACATAATTACATTACAGTCGTCCTAATTAGAGAGATGGAAAAATTAAACAGAGAGGGAGAGGAAAAATAATCCCTCTTTCCATTTTGATGTAATTTAAGAAACCGCCACCTGATTACCACTCCTACTAGTGGTGGTATTATTATTGTTATTCTTCATCATAACGCAGAACCTGGTGGGCTTGGGCTTAAAATTCCTCCTCCTCTGCAGATCATGGCTGGACGGCTTGATGATCTGCATGAGAAACGCCTTCGCAAGGCTCAATTTAGACGAATACTCCCCCAATCGGTTGAGTTGGGCCGTTGACCTACCAGCACCGAACCTTCTATTAGACCCTCTGTGGAGACTGCAACGGAATGAGCCCGGGTGGTTGGTCGGCGAGCACAAGCATATCCGGCCGGTGGACTGAGAATTATTGGACGACATGGGCTGATTAGGGCTTTCTACTTTTTGCATGTACTCTACTTTTTTGAGTCAGGTATACAACAAATGCTTTTGATGGTATTGAGAAGAGTCCTTTTGGTTGAAGGGAATGAAATCCGGAAACAGAGATTTAGATATAATGCGGGGACTCACTCTTATTTAAAGCTTCTTCAAACAGTTAATTACCATCTTTGCCCCTGGTCTTTATTAAGTAATTACATTACTTTAATATACTCCGTCCATTCCGGAAAAAGACTTTATTTTTTAAAAAGTCAACATGTAACTAAATTAAATTAAAATTTTATATATTTTTTAATTATATTTTAAAAAATTTAAATTTATTAATTAAAAAGTCTCTTAAAAATAATATAAATTATAACTTTTATACTTTTGTAAAAATTTTAATTATGATCAAATTTTAACTGAATTAATAAAAAAATAAAAATAAATTATTTACTTGAAATGGAAGGAGTTCCGCAACATTGCCAATGCATTACACTTTACAATGTTCTAAAAGGGAGAGTATATCGAAGATAGATTTTAATATTAGTTAAAACTAATAAAAAGAAAATATACAAAGCTTCAATTATGGATATCAAAGTTTAATGCACCTTTATATAAAATCAAGCTTTAATATATATATGCATTATGTTTCAGATAATAAAATTATAAATTATATGGTTTCAAAAAAATAAAAATAAAAATTATATTAAAAATATAAGTGGTTGTATTTTGTACGAACAAGCAAATTTTATATTTCCTCCATCCCTAAATTATTTTCTTTCTTTTCTCTTGTCCGTCCTAAAATAATTGTCTTATTTAAAAAAATTTTAGGACATCACTTTTATCATTTTACCCTTACTTTTGCACTACTTTAATTATGGACCACGTACACATAGATATTAAAAAAATATACCAATATTAATAATTAAGTTAATTATATTTTTTTAATCTGTATGCCGGATCAAATAAAACAATAATTAAAGGATGGAGGGAGTATTATAATAGTAAAATTGATCCACACAAATTAACATAAACAATGTATGTGACAGGGAAGAAGCAATATTACAATTAAAAAAAAAAAAAAGTGTGTACACAACGTTGGATGAATGGAGTATGATTGTATGACTCTCTACATTTCCCATTAGAGTAGGATGTTCGACTCTCCTTCCAAGGATCTCTTATTATTATGTTTGCTTTGAAGAATTAAAGTCTTCTTGACTAGCTTTTCCAAAAAAGCTATACTTGTATTTCAATTATTAAGAAAAAACAAATTCATAGTATATTTGAAAGTTATTATCCAATTGAGTCGTTGATCTTGTAATATAAAATTCTCAACAATATGTTTATACTACCTCCGTCTCCAAAAATGAAAAATAAAAATAAAATAAAATAGAGGAAAGGAGTATATAAGAAAGCAAAAATCTTTAATA
Source organism: Platycodon grandiflorus (assembly GCA_016624345.1). Lineage (NCBI taxonomy): Eukaryota > Viridiplantae > Streptophyta > Magnoliopsida > Asterales > Campanulaceae > Platycodon > Platycodon grandiflorus. The sequence continues at coordinate 8,749,022 of CM028362.1, forward strand.
GGGTGACTCCGCTAAAGTTGGGGCACAAAGTATGAATTTTCATGTCTAAACCCTTTCCACGTCACCACGAAAAAAAAAAAAAAGAAGAAGAAGAAAGGAAAAAGTGCAAAAGGAGCAAGGCGACCCTTATTATTACAAGAATTCTAAATTAAAAACTGATTACGTAAAAGGGATTGGTGATAACGTACGTCTAATTTACACGTGTATTTTAGTAGAATTTCGACTAATGTTATTAGGATTGTTCTTACTGTGTTTTGAAAAAAGAAGATATAATGCCATGTAAAATGAAGATTTTTAGGTTTTCGGGTTAAGGATATATTTATATCTGACAAATATTTGTGGAGACAAAAGATGAAGCGTAGGAACATATATATATATATATATATATATATATAAAACTGAAGCAATACTTTGACACTAGTGACACTAGCTGAAAATTAACAAAGATGCCACTCTAGCTTTCCTTTTTAATTTTTAAAGGAAAGGGAAAATAAATTAAATTGTTTCTTAATTTGTTATCAATTTAGAGTGGTAATGGATTTGGTGGGTCTAAGCCCACCGGCCAACACTTAATATCGGGTTGGGCTAGCGGCCCCTTACTAGAAGAAAAGTAAAGCCCACCAACCCATCAAAGCCCATCGGGCCAAAAGCCCTTGTTGGAAAAATAAATAAACTAAAAAGAATAATGGTGATGCCAATTGCCAAATTAAATTCTAAGTTACTTACTAAACAAAAGTAATACTATGATTTATTGTTTGTCCTAACTGCTAACTACTAAAGGTAAAATAATGCAATTACCGTATCAAACATTAATTAAAATGAAAATTAATATGATACTAGAATTTTTCGGGGCTTTAATTATTTAAGAAGTTAACTTTATTGGTCAGTTAAAGCAATAATTAAACAATAAAACAATAATCAAATTGAAACATATTGTTTCAATGTCTGAGATTGCATTACAGCATGTATAAATCATAATATCAAACAATAAAGCTAATTGGATCATTTTAGTTAGCTTTAAAATAGAATGGTCATTAATTATTGCTTTAATTATTTAAGAAGTTAGAATTATTTTTTGAGTGAAAATAAATAAATAATAATAAAATAGTGCGGCCCGGGCCTAGCCCAAAAGCTCCAGCGCTTTTTGATGCCAATTTTCGGACCTCTTTGGGGACCAAAAGCCGGCGTTTTGCTCTAAAATTAAACTTTCATAAAATATGACCGGGAAGAACTCATTAGATTTGGCTAATTTTGCCGACTCTAGTTATCATCATAATCTCCTTATAGAGAGACAGACAGACACGTAGTTGGTAGAGTATAAAGAGTACCTTCCCAATACTCAATGAGTCAATGGTATGAAGATGACACATGTGAGTTTCACTTGACCACACGCATACATGCATCATACATCTTTAACCGATAAAGTAATATCTTTTTCAATGAAGACAGACCACTTCAAAGTTTAAACTCTTGTGGATTTAATTTCCATTCTTCAGTGCTTACTTGGATTCAACGACCCATAAAAAAGTTAAAGGAAGAAAATTGCTACTTCCTCTATCCTATATATATGAAAAGCTGTACATATTTAGACTTTTTACAGTCAAATTTTTTGAATTATTTTTACTTATATATAGATCGAGAATAAAACTACAACTTTAATAATAAATTGCATTACATTAAAAGTACAATAAATTTTAAATTTTATAATTAATTTCAAGAAAATAAGTAAATTCACATCAAGAATCTTTTTCAAAATGTTTTCTCATAGTACCTGCATAATGCAATTGTACTATATATACTTCAGTCATATTGCGATGTGTGGTTTTTATGTTGAGGAGATCAGTCCTTTGGGGTTAAGGTAATACAACTACGGAATTTATTACCCCTTGATATCATTTTGTATGTCCTTTTTTAGTTTAAAAAAGGGTTTTGTTGATTGGATTCTCTTTCGAGTTTTTTTCTTCCTTTTCTTTTTTCGCTAATACTCCATATATATATTCTTACACTACCCAAAAAATTTATGTTTGAAAGAATAATGATTAAAGAATATATAAATATATATTTTTTCATACATGTAGCAACATTTGTGCTAAATGAGTGAATAATTTGTTTCTAATTCTTCCTTTTTGAATTGGGTTCTAGGGTGGGTCTCCCCACAAAAATTAACAAATTTTTGCAGTTAATTATGCCATATTAACATTAAGGTTTTTGAGTAATTACGGACATTTGACCACATTTTGGGAGAAAATGAACCACAATTGAAGGGCAGGTATGACGTAATACTCCCTCGGCCAAAAGAAGAAAAATATCGCATACTCCCTCCTCTGTCTCTAAATTATTATTTTGTTTAATTCTGTATAACGGATTAACAAAAAATTGATTTAATTATTAATATTAGTATAGTGTATAGTTTACTTTAATGCTCATGTGCATGTGACCCATAATTAAAGTATTAAAAAAAAGTAAATTGTCCTAAAAAAACCTTTCAAATAAAATAATTATTTTAGGACAGAAAAAAAAAAGACAATAATTTAGGACGGAGGGAGTATTATATATTAAAGTTAAGTTGATCATCCTGCCAATCAATATGTAACATATTTTCATTACTCCAAGCATGAAACTATATACTCCCTTCCTTTATTCATAAATTATTGTCCTTTTCGATTTTTTTGGTCGGAAATTATGTTTGAAAAACATTGTGTTTGACAAAAAAAAAAGTTAAACATGACAATAATTTAACAACATGAAAGTATAATATATCTATAAACTCTATAAAAGTGTTGCGAATCTCAAATTATAATGTTTTAAAATCTAATATCATACACATCAAAAATTTACTCGGAGAAAAATTCAAGTTGCGTGCTGTTGAGATTTTAAATCCACATCGGGCAAAAATAAGTCTAGAAAACAATTAATAAAGATTTTGGGATCACATTTCTCACAAGCCAATTAATTTTAAGATGAACCCCCAGACTTTAAGATGATATCACAGCAGGCTCTACTACAACGACCTAAATTATTGCTCCGTACCACACGAATCAATGAGTCCACGTAAGGGGGCGTGTCTACAAGCCTATATCCAGATCATGGAGCCATTGAAAACTGGAGTATTGTCTAAATTAGATTATTATTTTTATTTTTGGTAAAAATTAACATGTATTTTAAGAGCGTAAAAGAGTATATTTTGTCTGGCATATTACCCTAATGACATTATAACTTGTGCATAAATAATCATAATAACAAAAACTCACTATTTTTTAGACGTTTAAAATAGTGAGTATATTTTTAAGGAACATATTAATTAAACCATTAATTTCTTTTCTTTTTTTTTTATGTTTTCCTTTTGAGTCTTCACAAACTTTGTCCTGATATCCTAGGTCGGCTGATTTTGGATTGATCATAGTTTTTGACTTTTGTCATTCAGCCTTACCTCTTAATTAGTTTCTAAAGAAGATCAGATCAGAGGAGTAAAGTAAGTGAACTCAACTCTTTCTTTCATTCTTATCTCTTTCATGGCCAGAATTTGACGCATGTGAGTTCTACTTGAGCTTAACTGACCTTTGTGAATGAACAGGGTCGTTTCTAGTATTTTATAGGTTTGGAGCAAAGTTAAAAGAAGGGCCTTACTTTAATTATCAAATATTAATCTTATATATTTTTTTAAATTTAATTTCTGAGAGATAAAAATAATTTTTGTTATCAGTACAATTTCAATAACGAGTTTCTACTGAGCTGAAATTAAGTTTGGGGAAGCATTATTATCTAAAAAACTGAATAAATTTTTACCGAATTTCAGTCTCGTAAAGTAAAAAAAAAAAACTCAATTACTCAAATCAACAATCATCGTAAGAATAATTTGGGATTCTTGTTGCTTCGCACTTCTATTTCATGGTTCTCTTATCAATCACTTAGGGCTACGACCTTAAATTAGTAATTAACTAAATTGAAAATTCAATGTAACTATGTAAGATGTGAATAAACTATCAAACTCAAAAGTCACAACGAACAATTGAATAAACATAATTCAAAATTTAACAAATAAACAAAGTCAATGTCACTTTCAATTTTTAAACACATAAAAAATTGTAAAAAGAAAAATAATAATTAACAATGTAACAAAATTTAACAAATAAACAAAGTCTCAACAAACAATTGAACAAACATAATTCAAAATAACAACAAAAGCTTTCAGTTTGGGCTTCAGTTCAAAAAATTTGAATACTATTTTTAGTTTACATGTATACTAATACTACAACAGTAAAAAAAAAAATTAAGACCCTTATTAATTTGGGCCCTGAGCGGGTGCCTAGCCTGCCCGCCCCTTGGGCCGGCCCTGTGAATGAAGACAAGAAAACCATAACAACACACAACTCCCCCAGCCAATCTCTCTTTTCCTGGATTTCCCTTTTCTTCATTGCTTTGGATTTTGACATTGGAGTATTATTTTTCGGTTGGAAAAAGTGCAAGGAGAAAAAAAAAGAAAGAAAGAAAGAAGAGAATTGTTCTATAATATACTACTCTCTCCGTTCATGTATAGAGTCAACTTTTCATTTTATAAAATTAACATGTAAATAAATTAAATCAAGATTGGATAAATTATATATAACCCCCCTTAACTATGAGTTAGATTTAATTTGCCCCCTCAATTACTAATTAAAGCAGTGTGCCCCCTCAATTATAACATTTTCTTAAATCACACCTTCTATTTAGGTAATACCGTTTGAATTGACAAAATTTGCCCACCTAATACTCACATGACCATCTGTACGTATCATTTTTACGATAATATTTTAAAAAAAGATAAGCAATTGATTTTTAAACCATCTTTTGTACAAAGAGGGGGTCTTAGAGTAATAATGGTAAAATAGTTAATTGAAACAGTAATAGGGTTTTATTATTAAAAAAAATACTTAAAGATGGTCGCATGAGTCTCGGGTGAGTATTTTACGTCAACTCAAATTACAATGCCTAAACAGAAGCTGCGATTAAGGAAAATGCTATAGTTGAGGGGGGCACATTGCATTAATTGGTAGTTGAGGGGGTAATTTGAACTCAACTCATAGTTGAGGGGGATTATTTATAATTTACCCATCAAAATTTTACATACTTTACTTATATTTTAAAAAATAAAATTTCATTACTTAAAAATTACATTTATTCTTACTAAGTTGCTGTAGGGATAGGATAATGGCAAATCCCTCTCTGGGATACAACAAAAGATAGCAAAATCCGAAGATGTCTCTAGAACTTCTATGGTGAGAAAGAGACTATGTATATAGAAACATGGAGGTGAAATGAATGGTAAATTTTCATTAGTTTATTCAAGTGCCAAGCCTTAAATTTATAAAAACAATTAAGGCATTTTTTCAGACATATCTACATGACTATTGAGAATTTGGAATTTCAAATGCAGTAAGAGAAGATATATAAAGAAAATGAATAATTGGTGGTCCACTTTTTGGGATTTACAATCGCTTAAATCCACTATAATTATTTTTAACCGCTTAACTCAATTTTAAGTGATAAATTGACTATTTATTCCAAACTGTCCTCGTAACAACATATGACGTTTTTAAGTTTATTTTGTGCATCGTCATGTGTGCAAAATATGCATCATCAATGTAATTTGTGAATTTGTGTTAAAAAATGTGCATCGTCAAGTATAAAATGTGCATCGTCATGTATAATTTTGTACATCGTCAAGTATAACAGTACTATTTTAGTATAATTTGTGTGTAATAAATATGTATCCTCAAGTATAAAATGTGCATCGTCAATGTAATTTGTGTTAAGAAATGTGCATCGTCAAGTATAATTTTGTTCATCGTCAAGTATAACAGTACTATTTTGGTTCAGTATAATTTGTGTTAAGAAATGTGCATCAAGTATAATTTTGTGTATCGTCAACTGTAATAATTGTAATTTTTATTAATTTCTATTGTTATTACAAAAGTTATCAAGAATACAATCCATAGTACACAATTGACATTCTATAGTATGAATTTGGTGGTACCTTGTCTATGTACATGGGGTGGCCCTACCTTGTTACACAAAAAGACTCAATGAGAAGCTTGCAAAGATGTTCTATACTTCTCAAGCACACATTTCCTTAGCATCTTCATGCCAAGTTATGACACTTCTCCATAATGTAGTACAAAAAGAACACCCAACACGTGCATGACCTCAAAGTATATATCCCTTGCAAGATACTCTTACAGCGACGATGCGATGGCTAAGTCTTCGAGTGTTCATTGGAGAAGATTATGAGAATGGCGATTTTTGGAGCATTACTGTTTCGACAAGAGTCTTCCACCGACATATTCTGAATGACTAATTTCTCGTTGCCGGCATCGTAAACCATCCTACAAACTTGTTGGATGTTGAGGACGTCTCTGAATGATGATGCATCAACCATTTGGAATATAACTAATAGAATCTCATAAGGTACATTTGTCAACATTTTTTTGGTTTGTTTTTTTGTATTTGATGAGGAAAATGTTTACAATTTACTTTTGATTTTTGGTGGTGGATTTTGTTTAAACAATATCAAGGCGTCTCATATTTATACGTAATTTGAAGGTTGTATCGTTTAACAGGTATTGGACAGTCACTCCTTTTAAATTTGAAAAGACATTTATCCTTTTTGTGAAATTCTAAGAGACATTTATTATATCAATGACTGTTATCACTTTTTTTAAAGGTCTGTTTATATTTAAATGAGCCGCCTACTAGAATCTGAAAGAGTTATTTAATGATGCACAAAATTTGTTAAGTCTAAAAAGTTGTGTATTGGGAATAAAGGTTGTGCATCACGATGCACAAAAATAATACTTTTATAGTACAACCTTATGCATCGTGATACACAAACTTTGTGAATCGCAAGTGTAATTTTAAAAAAAGATAAAAATTACACAATGTTTAAGATTCATAAAAAGAGAGGAATAACACGAAAAATGTAGTGTTGTATATAAAAAATATTGTTTCTTAAACATTTTCTCCGTACAAAATTATTGCATTAGCCTTATTGGACCTGTACTCTGCACATTCACCAGCGTCAATTTTCGTCGGTATTTTCTTGACTCGGAGCAATGTTTCAACCAACATGCACACAATCACTCCGCAATCATCAGTTCCAGCTGCTTGTTGCGGTGATGTTTCACATGTGCTTATTTGGCAGACATCTTGTAATTGACTTAATTGTTGGTACCGCCTTAATAGCGATTTAGCGATCAATGACTTCATCCTTTCTTCAATTTATGATGCCTGTAGTGGAAATTATTAAAAAATAAGTATCAGTTGATTATTTGTTATATTTTTAATAGAGACTGGGGTACATTACTCATCAGTATTTTAGTCCTTTCTAAGTGTTAATCTTTTTCTCTTTTGTTGATCGACGAGTTGTAGAAAACCCATTTATTATCATTCTCATTGAACACTAGCAGGGTCCAATGCAATCAATAATCATTCTGCACGTCACCCTACCCTGGTGTGTTTATTGGGAAGATTAATAGATCATAGTTTTTAGCCTCCTTTAACTTGTCGTTGATATATATTTTAGCCAAGTCTTTGAAAATGCCGACGGTTGATTGTCGTGCCACGTACAACTAAATAACGTAACATATACAGATTTAGTTTATAACAATCAATTAAGAAATTTATATAGTAAAAAATTAGGATTATAATATTACTCAACAAGCGTAATTAAAACCATTCCGGAAGGTCTTTTTTTTTCCCTTTGATAACTTTTTCTACAATCAATCAAAACGTCGATGTCTTTGTAAACAAGTAAAGCAAGTTATCTAGCTGAGAAAAATAAAATAACATTAAAACTGCTTCATTCATTGCATTTAATAAACAATACATTCAATTATAATATGATGCATCAAACATAAAGGTTGTGCATCGCGATCGATGAACATAAATTACATAATTAGTACTTTTTTAGTACAAAATTGTGCATCGTGTGCATCGCAAGTGAAATAAAGGTTGGTTGTGCATCGTGATGTACAAAAATAATACTTTTTTAGTAGAAACTTGTGCATCGCGATACACACCTTTTAAGTGCATCAGAAGTCTAATGTTGATATTTTTTTTTCATGTGAAAGCAATATCAACGTGTGAAAATTGGAATACATACGTTGTTCTCCAGCATTTTGTGCCTCAACAAGAGTTAGATATCAGAATAACGAATTATTGGTTCAATCTCCCCACCCATGTAAACAATTGCCTGCAAAAAATTGAGGATCATATTAATAAGGAATTCACACAATATAGATAATAATGTTATGTTATAAAAATTCGACAATATTAAAATTTGACTTACTGGTCTCAATCATCGTTTTTGTAAAGTTTGGCCAATTTTGATTTGGATATGGGATTCAGTTCAATAGGTTTGGGGAGATTGTTCTTTTGTTTGCTATTTTTATAGGCTCTGCTGTATCGTTGGTACAAGAGTCATCTTGAGTAATCTTGGATATGTGTTCATAATCATCTTATAATCTGGTAGCTCTATAATTGCAAACATAAACATACTTAGGCAATTGAAGAAGACCGGACAGTTCATCCCACAATCCTTTAAACTTTATAAAATAGGCCCTAACACTCAAATTCCCTTGTGTGCACAACATTATTGTCTTACGAACCTGATAAATCCTAGGTGTGTCATTTTGAGTAAATCTTGCTGCAAGATCATCCCATATTTCATAGGCTGTAGTAAAATAAACAACACTCTGTCTAATCTCAGAATTTACGACATTTAGTAGCCAAGAAACCACCATGCTATTGCATCTTTCCCAGGTACCATTTAGATTGGGGAGGGGGTCTTGCGCTAGATCTAGTTATCATGCCTATCTTGTTTTTGGCAAACATAGCAATGCTAATTGAAATTTTTTATTGGGAGAAATTTACGTCTGTCAAGATTTCAATTACAAGGGCCATGCCTAGGTGTTCATTGGGATGAAGGTACAAGGGTGACCAGAATAGAGTTGAAGGGTGGTTCGGGGAAGATCATAAAGATCAACAATGGGTTCATCAAGAACTGGGTTTTTGTTGAAGTGTTTGTACTAGTGGATTCAGTCGAATTTTGATTAGGATCACGCATGGTAATAACCACTAATCAAGAATAATAGAGGAAACCCAAGAAAGATTATCAAGAATAGTGGAGGCTAAGAAAACAATGAATTTGATGAAGCAGAAGACAGATGATAGATCATGCAATTGGAATTGATGAAGCGGAAGCAAGGATACTGAATTGCGTAATCCTACGCTCTGATACCATGACAAAGTAAGCAATTCTGGATATTGATGACAGAATTGAGAAGAAGAAGATGATGAATTCAAATTCTCATTGTATTGTAGTCTTCTGTTTTGTTTACAAAAGGAGAGAGAAAAGGATTTAGTAAAGTAAATTGAATTGAATTAATCTAACTGACATAGTAGTCCTTTTATACTTACAACCCTTCTTAGATACACCCGCTTCCCTCTACTAAACTACAAATTACAATTGAACGCTCAATTACTGAAGACTGCTAAAGTCAAGATTGCTGCTGAAGGAACATTGCAGAACACTGCTGAAGCAAAGACATTAATCCTTAATACATTGGAATCATATATAGTCAAGAACTTTGAAACATCTGAGAATAGAAAGTTGGATACTCCTCTAATTTCAAAATAATTGTCGTTTTTAAGCTAAAATAATTAATTTAAAAAAAAAATGTTGTTTTAGGTTTGCAATACATGTTTGTGTGTGTGTGTGTGTGTGCGCGCACCTAGTTCACCATTCTCTTTTTCTAAGTTCTAACAATTAATCATTTCTTCATTAAAAACTTTATCTTCTCCCGGTAGTTATCTTCTCTCAATAGTTATCTTTTCATAATATTTCTTTTCAACTACTCCAAACAAAAAAATAATAATATATTTTTCAACCTACAAATTTTCTTAATATGCATGCATTACTCTAAAATGACACTTATTATTTTGAAGAAAGAACAAGTAAATCTGCAATTTCAAAAAGTTTGATTTTTTAAATGAAACTATTATTTGGGGACAGATAAAGTATGGAAAGAGGGAGAAAGCCATCTTTCTTTTTCTACAAAGATTTTTATACACCAATTGTCTAAAGTATCTTTCAGGTCGTGCGATGGGAAAATAAATGGGTTGTATACACTTGATATATTACTCGAGATAATTTGAAGGTATTAAAAGAAAAATATTGAGTTGAACATTTTCTTAAAATTTGTGTAAAATTATATAAAATAATAATTTTGAGACAAAAGAAGTACCCTTTTCTTTGGTCTCCCACGAGGTGTCCTTATCATATTGAGTGTGAGACTAATTCCAACCGAACATGCCGCTAGTCAAAAGATAAAATACCTAATGAAATTTAAACACAAAACTTCTCACTAAATGTATTGTTCCATAAAAGAGAGATGTGTATAAAATCGGGATGCACACAAAACTATTGAACACACGTGATTGTCAATCCCAAAAGTCAAAAAGTAAAAATAAAAAAATGAAAAAATAGAAAACAAAAAACAGAAAGAAGAAGAAAAAGAAGGGAAAATTATAAGCGTCATACTAGAGGTACTAAATTTAAGTACTGAATTTTCTGCTGAACATAATGTAACATCCTATATGCTATTTAACATTTTTGAACTCCAATGTGATAAAAATGAAACTAACAAAATGACACGTAGAATGTTATATGATTACTCACAATTTAGTATTCATTTGATACCTCTAGTATTACCCAAATAATAATATTTGTTGATCACCCTCTTTTGTCTAGGATGAAAAAGATTTTATATTTATGTTAGGCCTCGATTGGTACACGGAATTAGAATCAATTTCGATGAATCGATTCTATGAAATTGATTAATAATGTTTGGTGGTGCAAAAATTATATTTGGAATATGAATGAATTATTAAAATCTTAGAATTGATTACTAAAATTTAAGGAATCACAATATTGATAGAGGAGGTGGTATTTGGATTCCAAATAGTTAAAATTCATGTAAAAAGACAATAATATCCTTCTATTAGGTCAATTATTTTCTTTATATTTATAATTTATTTGGTTTCAACTATTTTACAGTTCCTTTTACTCCTTCTTGTCGTCATTGTTTTCAACTCTTCATAAAATTTTTCTAACTCTTCTCATTTGATGTAATTTATTAATAATAATTTATAATTTATGATTGTTGTGTTAATTTCACATTCGGAGATGATGAAATAGAAGAGTGAGTGATCGATCTACTTGAAACTATATAGGAAAATAAAATAGTAATTATTTTAAATAAGTAATTACAAGTATTTTTCTCGAATAGTTTCAAATGTTTAAAATATTTTTATTTGAACTAGTTTTATTATAACATTCGTTTTTTTTAATAAAATTTTCTTGCTTTATTGATGTTGGATAATTTAAATTTTCACCAAAATTCAAAGAGAATGAAGAACTTGTTATTTTGTGGAGCAATAATGTTATGTCTAATTTTTAGGAATCATCTTTCCATCTATTTCTGTGAAATCCTATTATTAGTAATCGATTCCGCGTATTTGATTCTATTTTCGTATACCAATCGAGACCTAATGAAAAATATTTAAATTAATATATATACTCACTCTTTCCTAAACCAAATTTTATGTTTTCTAGTTTTTTGAAAGGATGTCTTTTATGTAAATACCCCGCTATAAATTAATATAGACGCAAAACAAATTTTATCAGGGTTATTACTTATTTACTCCCTTCGTTTAAAAAAAAAAGAAGAAGGATATGACTTAAGAAATCAGAGGATTCCAATATGAAGTACCCCATATTCCAAATACTCTCTCTCTTATTATTATTATTTTTTTGATTTGTCCCAAGAAAATAGTTTAATTATTTTTAAAAAAGATACAATTATATTATAAATTTTTGAAGATGCAAGCATATAATTCAATATATATATATATATATATATATATATGAAACATATAATGTAATATATTTAAAAAATATAACTTGTCAAATAAGACTACTTTTTTGAGATGGAAAAAGTATTTGTTTTTTATGTTTGACTACTCAATGTCAAGCTTTAGAATTGGAATTTGATGAATAATTCGAGTTCCATGGAATTCAAATTGTTCTTCCAATTCCAATTTTAGCTCTAGAATTAATTATCCAAACATAGTTTAATTTCTTTTCAGATTAATATATAATTTGGTCCCTGAACTTGCTAACATTTCCTACCTAGGTTACTGAACTTCAACATTTCTTAATTTGGTACTTAAACGAGATTTTTGGTGATCGTTAGTCCCTTAACCGACGGTATTTGAGGCGTTAGTTTTTCATTGTTAAGATGTAAATACCCTTGGTCAACAAGTGATTGGTATCTCGCGTGGACAACATTAGCCGAGATGGATTATTTTGGCGGGAATAAAAATCACCATAAATTATTCGTTGATGTTAGCATGCATGGCACTCTCTCTCTCTCTCTCTCTCTCTCTCTATGTCCATAATTCTCCAATTTGATCCAATCTCCTTAACCATATCGTAAATTCTGGGGTTTTAGAATTAGGGTTCACAAAATTCCCCAATTCGATCCAAATCTCTTTCACCATATTCTAAATTCCTGGGGTTTTAGGATTAGGGTTTTTAATTCGACGAACAACAAACGAGATGGCGGAGAAGAAAGTGACGCTAAAAAGCTCCGATGGAGAGTCTTTCGAGGTGGAGGAGGTTGTGGCGGTGCAATCGCGACGATTAAACTCATGATCGAGGATGATTGTGCAAGATTGTCATTCTTTTACCCGCTCAAATTCATGCCAAATCCAATTCAAAATTTTCCCTAAAGAAACATAAAAATATGTGCTCACATACACCCCCAAAGTTTTCTTGCCATTTTCGAGATGGGTTTTGAGTACGAGCCTTGTTATTAACCACAATTTATGTTCAAGCGCCATGTTTCGTTTTTGTTTCCGTTTGGGTGCAATGAAATAGAAAGAAGAAGGTTTATGATTATAATGTGAGTACATAGTAAGAGTAGAAATGGTAGAGTTTTTGGGGAGTAAGTGTGATTTGTTTCAAGGGAAATGGGTAGTTGACAATCCATACCCATTCTATCAATTTTCGGGTTGTCCATTCATTGACCCGAATTTGATTGCATCAAGTATGACCGCCCTTATAAACAATTTCTCAAGTATGCTTGGAAACTTGATTCCTGCAATTTGCCCAGGTACTTCTACTACTTCTACTTCTCTCTCCATCCATTTTCAATTTCCACGTTTAGTATGTGCGCTAAAATACCCCAACCTCATTTTCAATTTGATTGATGGTGATGATCGAATTTCGATGGAAGGTGGGTGGTGAGAAAGAACGATGGCGGTTAGTGTCGTTGTTGCGGTGGCTATGATTTAAAGAAGGTGGTGGTGAATTGCGGCGTTTCTGTTCTTGCCATGATTTGGTGGCGGATCCTGGGAAAAAGCCGAGAACTTTTGACTAATGAAACAGAGATTAGTGGGTTTTGAGTGAGCTATTTAAGAACCTTAGCTACGACGAGAGGGAAAGGATATGTTGCTTCTGGGCTGCGTTTTCGGAATGAAAATTTCCTCGATGACAAAATAATTTTTGTCATGATTAAACTCATGATTAATATACTAAAATTAGATGAGAGAAAGGAGTTGGGTAGAGCCGTAGAGGTATGATTTAATTGGTAAAAATGAGGTTAACTAAAAATTTTGAAGAAGGAAAGATAAGTTTAAAAAATAAATAAAAAGAGAAACCGTCCCTTTCTTAACCCAAATTTTGCACCTCCGCATTATTGTCTTTGTAAAATCTCAGCCAACATTAGGTTAGAGTATTTTCGTTTTAATAATGAAAAACTAACGCCTTATGTCGTTAGTTAAAAGACTAAATGATCACTAAAACCTCAGTTTTAGTACTAGATTATGAAATGTTCAAGTTCAGTAACCTAGGTAAAAAATATTGGCAAGTTCAAGGATCAAATTATATATTAATCATTTCTTTTCCCAAATGAATAATTAATCTATCCAAACAGAGTGCATTTTATACGGTTTGAATACTTGCTAAAACCACGCCCTCGCCGACCCCTCCTACGCGAACACCCCCACCGCTCCACATAGTCCCCCAACGCCCTAGCAATGTCTGACGTTCCGATGGAATTAGTCACCGATATTCTTCGCCGATTACCGGCGAAACCTCTTCTTCGATTCAGGTCAGTATCAAAACCCTGGTGTGCATTGATTGACAGTTCTGATTTCATTAAATCTCATCTTAATCAGTCTCTTGAAAACAACACAAATCGCAATATAATTCTCAGAGACTGTTATCTCTATTCCGTTGATTTTGATTCTCTTGACACTGCCGTTAAACTTGATCACCCAGTAAGTAGTGAACTTAGTGGGACAGAGATTTTGGGTTCTTGCCATGGGTTGCTCTGTTTGTATGATTTGGAAGATGATATTGTTCTGTGGAACCCCTCCACACGGAAGCATTTGAAATTACCTGCTACTGAAATTGAGTTTCCAGACACATTTTTACCTTGCTGCCAATACATGATTTATGGGTTTGGGTATGATCAGGTTAATGATGACTACAAGGTTGTTAGGTTGATCCAATTTTATGGAGATAATAATGATTCATTTTTCTCTGAAGTCAAGGTTTATAGCATGCAATCGAATTCATGGCGTAGGATTCAGGATTTTCCTTATTACATTCGCTACAAGCGAGATTATGGTACTCTTGCTAATGGTGCTCTGCATTGGGTTGTGAGTCGAAAACCTGAGTCAGATGTTGCCAACTTAATTGCTGCTTTTGATCTAGGAAGCGAGGAATATCGTTTGGTTCCACAGCCTGAATTTGTAGATACGGATTTTCATATGAATGTAGGGGTTTTAGGTGACTGCCTTACTGTGCATTGCAATTATTACCCACACTATTTCGATTTGTGGATAATGAAAGAGTATGGAGTGAAGGAATCTTGGACCAAGTTGTTGTCCATTGCACAACCCGATGATATCAGGTCGTTTGAGTATCTGAAACCTATAGCATATTCAAAGAGTGGTGTGCAAGTGCTATTGGAAATGTCAGAACGTCCTCAAACTCGTGGTGACATTAACAGTTTTTTGGTATGACCTAGAAAAGAAAAGTGTGAGGAGTCTCAGAATTCGTGGTGCACCTGACTATTTTGAGAGATATTTCTCTCTAGAAAGCCTTGTTCAGCTCAAGGGTGGTGGTGTAAGCGATGTGAAGAAGCAACAGCAAGAGAAAAGGAAGAAAATTAGAAACACTAAGAAGAGGTAAACTTACCATCTTTTGTGCCTTAAGATTGTCAATTAACATTTTATATGCTATTTGCAACGATAAATAGTCCTGTTTCCAGTATCTACTTAAAATGCAATTAAGTTGTTTTATTGTCAAAAATTGTCATTGTTCTAGAATATTTGTCTATCATGTTGTTGTCTTGCAAGAGTGTAATATCCACTTTCTTCAATTTCACTTGATTGCTCACGTGTTGGTTGTTTTCCTTAGGGATGATTTTCTGTCAAAGGGGTTCAAACTTGTGCTTTAAGCAATGGTGTGATTAGTAAATGTGGATCAACGATGTGAATGGTAAGTAAAAATATTTCTTGTTGCGAAAAGTAATTATTTGATAAGTTGAGTTCTCTGTGACCGCTTTGGTGAAAGTGGCTAGTTTAGCATGTCCTGATACTTGTAGCATATGATTGGATGATGTTCTATTAGAATAAGGCACGGGATGGTTTCGTTCAAGCAGCTTTGGCACATGGGTAAGGTTGCTCTATCATGACCTTGAGCCCACAAGTTCAAACTACATAAACCGTCTCTTTTCTTTCGAGAATAATGCGGAGTACATTAGACCCTTTGTAGACACTTCAGTGTTGGAGCCTCTTGTACTGAGCATTTTTTTTTTTAATGTTTCATGCAAGTCATAGTGAAGGAACCGGAGATAAGTTAGTTAGCCTATCAGAAACTGCTTTACTTTTTGGCTTATTACTACCTGTTTGCTTCGCCACCACCTTTAAGTTTCTGATGGGTTTGATGGCTCTCAATTTTCTTTCTTGAGAGGTTTGGCACAAATTTGAGGTTCAAACAGCTAAAAGAGGAACCAGGTATTGTGTAAAGGTCGCGCAAACTTTTAACCGTTTAACTAGGACACCTCGTAAAATTGGTTTATGAATGTTTATCTTGATGAGAGGCATGATTCGATACCTATGAACAATGTCATAGTCATATAGTCACCTGTATGTAAAAATCTAATTAAGTTGACTCGAGTTTATCATGGTGGGTCAATGTAGACGTAGAGTCCATGATAATGCATTTTGTATGCCAAAGTTTACAATTAGACTTGTACTCATAGCCTTTGTGACTAATTCTGGTAACTGATATTAAAAATCCGGTGTTTTGCAGGATTGACACTGGCTGAAAATTGGGTAGATTTCCGGAGTGTTAGAATACTCGAAGAAAGCAATGAAGAGAGCATCCATAGATAGTTATATTAAATCCTATGCATCTTTTGTTCTTTTTTCCTTTATTTTGTTTTTGGGGTATGAGTATTGTTGATCGCTATTGTTATAAGTCAGTGCCTAAGGTTGTGTATTGGAAGTTATGACTTGTGATTTTCATGGTATTTGACAATCTAGTTGATGATACCAATGTGCTGTGACTCACTAGCCAAATATTAAATAGAAATTTCAAAAGTCAGAACGCATCATATGTTACACACCAGATAGTTGCATGTACAACATTTTAATGCATTTTATTTTCTTGTTTTTTAGGAAGCAATCATTTTCAGACATATTAAAATGGTCAAAGAAGATGTCAATCCTAGGTGGCACTTATTTTTTTTTCATATTCACATTGGCATTCGAGATGCTCTTACACTGTTAAATCATATTTGCCCTTTTATTTATGCAATGACATGAACATTCACCAACTTAACAATATTTAACCATCCAACGACATTAACATTAAAACATGAAATAATAGTATAAGTACGAGATCGTAATATCATTCGTCTTGAGGGTTAGTATATTTGGTCTACGAATCGAATTGGTGCAGAACAGATAGAGGCATTATATCAGAAGTATGTCAAGTTCCAATTTGAGTGCAGAAACTACTTTGGTGCTGCTGATTATCAATATCAGTACAGGGCCTTGTTCACTAACAGCGAAAAATTTTCTTTAAGAATATTGCTTTGCTCAGCTTCTTATTGGAAATGAGCTTGGGACAAAATTTAAATAACATTCATTTAATTAGTTTTCGTCCTATTTTTGAGCAAGTTCTCAATCAATTCAATCTGGAGCTGAGTTGATTTTTCTTCACAGGACAAAAAAAGACAAATATACGGGGTGGGTGGGGGGTTTGTTTGTGTTCGCAACAGCTCAACTGTAGAAGATGGGACTAAAAATCTTTGATCCATTTACTATTAAATGGATATTGCCATACCACTTGAAAAACGAACACATAGTCAATCAAGTCAACCATCTAACACACAAAATACAATGAACATGTCTCGCTGCATAACTCAAAAAAGTCAATCTTTGTATCATGCTATAATTGTTCATCTACACAAACTGCAAATAGGTATACCGCCTCTCTAATGTTAAGTATAATAATACACAATATGAATGGGTATAAGGCTAACTCTCCATGAACATGTACATAAGTTGTAAAACAAGCTCTTCAAATGAATAAACCAAATCACTTTTCGAAGGAGTTTTGGACAGATGCAGCAACGGCAAGTTTGGTATACTTCCGGTGCCGCTCTCTCGCATAAAATACCCAGAAAATCAAAGAAAACATTACTGCCGCCGAGACCATAGCCAAACCAATGTAGATCCACTTGCTGTATAGTCTCAAATCTGGACAATGTTCTTTGTGTATTTCAGTAAATGTATCACGAACAAAGGTGCAATCGAGCAACCCAACAAGGAATGGGCTATACTGATGCAGCCCGTAGCTCACATTGACTGCAGCTGTCATCTGGTCATACATGCTTGGAGTTAAACGGCCCACAGTTGTGCAAGTATTATTTCCTGAAACTTGACAAACATAACTCTTCCAGACCTGGAAGACCAATGTTAGAAAGGGTTTAGTTATTCACCTGAATAACTATAAGTCACCTTTGAGTTTGTTAATGTTAATTGTAAAATTTTTAAAAAGAATTACCTGTGTTGCATTGCTGAGGTCCACCTCACCAGCCGCACATACTCTATCTGTCTCGTCTGCATTCAATGGATTACAGAGGGTAGGAACCAGAGGACCAGATTGGTTGTAGAAGAGAAATCGAGCAAAGGGTGGGGGATTAACATTGGACACATTGGTGATGATCCGGTTTACCATCCCGACCAACTGGAAGGTGACATCTTTGCTCTGAGACAAGGTTGCCTGTGCAGTTGCATTGTCGACACAGGGAAGTATGTCATCTAAAGCAGTATGAGCCGTAGGGTTTTGAACCCATTCATCCATTGCAACACACGTGTCTCCCATAACACTTCAAAGAGAAGAATGTGTTAGATTCAGTAAACAGAACTTAACTTGAGAACATAATGCAATTGGATTCAAAAGGACATACTTGTGAAGCGCAAGGAATACGCCACAAAGGATAAATGTGATGGTAACAAGAATCCACCCTATGATCACCAGGCTGCAAACATCAATGAAAAAGACAAAATCAGCGAAAGAGAAAACTATCAGTGGCAGGTCCAAGATTTTGAATCTGAGGAGGCGGATTTATAACCATTAAAAATTATAGTACTCCCTCCGCTCCTAAATAAATGTCCTGGTTTCTTTTTCGTCCATTCCAAAATAACTTTCTAGTTTCTAAACTTTCCTTATTAGAAAATTACTTTTACTATTTTACCCTTACTTTTCTGGTTACTTTAATGGCGAGGCCCACTTGCACATGAGCTTTAAAGTAAAATACATAACATACCAATATTTATAATAGATTTAACTAATTTTTTCTTAATTGTGTGTCGGGTCAAACAAGATGGTTATTTAGGAATAGAGGGAGTAATAAAATACTAGTAACATATTTAAAGTTTTGATACATTGAAATTAAATTATACATCTTTTAACATAATAAAGTGACTAACAATAAAATAATATTTAATACAAAGGTATTCTTCGAGGTTTCATTTCTTGAAAATATTTCATGATGTCCTCATTGTCAATGGGGGCATATATACATTGGGGCAATATCACTTTTTTCTTTCTTTTTTTCTTGTTGGGGGCCGGGGGAGGGGAGAGGGAAGGCTTTGGATATTTCTGAGTTTGTTACACAACAAAGTATTAGATGTAATCCCCAGTCACTCACATGTAGACAAGAAACTGCAAGCCGAGAAGAGAGAATACTGCAGAAAACACTCATACCATGAGCACACTCAAGAGTAAATTAGAAAATTTGTGGATAAAGAAGATTAAGAAGATCTATATGCTTACAGAAACCAAGAAGGGCCACGAGAAGCATTATAGCTGCTAAAATAATAAGTGCCATCCTCCTGCAGGCAATCAATTACAAATAAATCTCTAATAGCTTATCACCAATAAGGGAAATAAAGAAAACTCTTACAGCATTTACTTACACAATATCCAAAGCATGTTGTATGTCATTTGAATTCTTCCTGGTCTCAAGTTCTAGGGTCTTCGCAGAAGCACTGATCATTTTATCAACGTTGTCAATGTTATTTTGGACATCTGGAGGTAGAAAAACTTGATTCACTCCCACGCCCTTTGCTGCAGCAAGATAGTCTGATACGTTATTGAGATTATCAACCGTGGTGTCTGCTTTCGTCACAACATAATGCAATGTATCTTTTGTACTATTGTGAAACCTTCCTTGCCCAGTGTACAGAACCACACATCCTACGCTGAAACACAAGATAGACCAACAACGAAGTATGAACTAGTTAGCGTCCAATGGATGGGAATAACTGAGAGTTAACAGAAGAGCGGGCCTTACATTGCTGCAATGGTGAAGATTGAGAGAAATATAAGGGAAAGTGCGTAAGCAATTCGAGAGTAGCCATAAGGCCGTCTACGACAGCAGCAAAAGCAGCAACAGAGAAGCAGCAAGGAAAGGCCAAATCCCACAAACCAGACTGCAGCAATGGCAAACAGCGGAGCAGCAGTAAAAGACACAGACTGCAAAAAATAAAATTTAAGAGATGCTAAAAATTCCTTCATCAAGCCATTTAAGCAGACATATATAAGAACAACCCTGGAACAACAACAAAACACACTATTACAAGGATGTCATCGACATCTGCAGTTTATATAGAGTATAGAGAAGTTCTATGAGATGAGAACCTATTGAGAAAACAACTTGAAGGATTAAAAAGTTTCAACAGGCGTGATAGGCCTAACAATCCCAATTGGTGTGATAAACCTGACAGCCCAATGTAAGAGACATGGATCAGCATTGTGAAACTTGTTACAGTTGCAATGAACAACTCATCGTAAAATAAAATAGCTAACCTTTTTTAGCCCTAAATTGAGTAAAACTAAAATGAGATCAAAGGCATCCACAACCTAATTAAGGGTTCACAATTTTCAAAACACAAAATTTCTTGTTCTTCAATCGAAATTCAGAACAAACAATTACAACATAAATTGTATGAACAAGGAAAACGGGCATTTTATATAAAAATTTAATAAAAACCCCAAAAGCGAAAATGTAGTAAAAATAGAAAGGAGGGTTTAAAGAGACTTACAGAGATGTAATGATCTTCACTAATATTCCAACCACCTGTATAATACTTAAAATCATTTTGGGGTCTTTCCTTCGCGTTCTCTCCTCTGCCAAAATCAGCGATGAGTTATCCCCATTGCTTCCCTCAAGAACAGACCTCGCGATTCTCCATGAAACGACACCGTCGCCGACCACACCTACCAAGTACAAAGTAAACAACAAGAATAACACTTAAAAACACAAAAACAGAAAACAAGAATGTTTGTTTTTCTTTCTTAATCCCCCAGCCAAAAAAAAAAAATCATGTCTTGCAATCAAAATCAGGGGAAAGCCAAATTGGGTATGATGAACCTAAAAATGAAAGAACAAGGGTATGAAGTATGTATGTAATTGGAACCTGGAGTGTGCCTTGATTGTGGGAAATGAACCTGAGAAGCCGCATGAGAGAAGGTTGAAAATACAAGGAAAAAGACTGGTAGAAAGAGCAGAAGGGAAAGTGTTTTTTCACAAGCCATGATCAATTTGCTAAAAAATTAGAGTTTCTTCTTAGAGAGAGAGAGAACAGAAAAGGGGTCTGGAACTGGAACTGGAACAAGAGTGGAGGGACACATGTACTGTATAAATCCCTTTATATACTTGTACAGAGAATACGCGTAGATTTGGCCGCGCGCAAAGATGCGTATTTGTTGGGCCGACTATTGACTTGTCGTGGAGTCGCGGGGGTATATCTAGGGGTGTTTGTTTACGAAATTGTCCCCGAGGAGTTTTTGAGTAACGGCTACCTTTTGTTTGGGTTTGTTTAATTGGATAATACTTTGGACATAAAGAAGTCATAAAAATCTGGTTACAAAAGCTTTGTTATCAATTTTTAGAGCTCATTTGTTGGTACAGCGTTTACAAAATGTACAATATTTTAAAAAATGCAATGTTTTAAAAATGTAGGCCTTCTAGTATAAATGCATTTGACATATCACTTCAATACGCAACTTTTTTTTTCTAGCAGCGTTTTAAAATGCATTGCGTTTTAAAAACGCTTTTACGTCAAGATTGAAACATAATTTTTACAAATAAGCTGCATTTTATATCTCGTTTTGACCAAAACGCAAAATCAAACGAACTCTTAATTGATTTTTTTCATTAGTTAGTGACAGACCCGTAAACTATGCAATCAATTAATAATCACCAACAAAAACTTTATAAAAAAAATTTCGTAACTTATTTGTGTCCATAGCAATGATCTCTTTAGTTTAGTGTTGGTGGGACTTGGGTTCGTTGTATAACAATCCAAAAGTTATGGCTACTGGGAAATGTGCTTGTTTATGTCACTTAATTGACATGGCAACAATATTAGGGTCGTCGTAGTCCACATGCGAGTGGAGTATACTATATCTTGTTTTATGTTATCCAATTTCAAGATGGATGATTTCAAACACTTTCACGATTCGTGCCCGTATTTCAAAGTTTGGGTCTTTTACAACTTCAAATATTACTCACTTCCTCTATGTAAAGAGTCATCTATTTTTTTTTTATTTTTTATTTTTTATGTTACACTTACAGACTCTTCTTTAAAAAATTATACATACAATCTTTGTAACCTTTTCAGCTTTTACCTTTCACATTAATATAAATATTTTGACTATATTCAAGTATTTTTGTAATCATAATTAACTTTAATAACACTTATATATATATCCCTTAATTATTAAACTTTTTAAACGTGAACTCTTTGGATAGAATTGAGAGAGTATTAAAAACTTATACTTGTCAAAAGATTTCAACTAGCATTTTCTTTACTATAGATTTTTTTTTCCTTTTTTATTTCAAGGTCCAAGCCCTATGGGAATTGGTTCGTGCACTCATTTTAGCAATGGAGTTGATGAGACATAATCGTCCTACTCCGTAGCCAACGACCAGCTCATATAGGGGTCTACCCATTCCATGGTAGTGGGTTTGTGCTCTCCCTCATGTCCTGAAACTGGTTCCACCAAAGTTTCGAACCCATGACCTCCAGGTCATAGTCATAGATTGCGGAACATGAGTACCACTTGGGCAGCTAGCTCAAGTGGTAGCTCAAGTGGTACTCATGCTCCACAACCTATGTACTTCTCCTGGAGGTCACAGGTTCAACCCACGCGGCCGAGGCGTGAAAGGCAAAACCCACCGCCGGTGGGGAGATCATGAGTTTAAACGGATGTACCCGACTTTCGGCTCCCGCGAGCAGCAAGTCCTGTCTCCGGGCAAGTCCCCCGGAAGGACGGTCATCCCCTTAACAAAAAGGCGCTTTTCGATGAGACATAATCGTCTAAGAACACTCACCTCTGTAGGTTTGCTCCCCTCGCCCCGAAACCGGTTCCGCAATCTATGACTATGACCCGGAGGTCATGGGTTCGAAACTTGGTGGAACCGTCAGACATGAGGGAGAGCACAAACCCACTACCATGGAGTGGGTAGACCCCTGTATGAGCTGGTCGTTGGCTACGGAGTAGGACGATTATGTCTCATCAGGAGTGTCAAGCGAGATGAAGTAAGTTTAAATATGATACAGAATAAATGATTGTCTTAATAAATACTCTATCCGTTTTACCCAAAGAATTTACGTTTGAAAAGTCTAATTATTAAGGAATATATTAGTGTCATTGAAGTTCGTCATAATTACAAAAATACTTAAGCACAAACAAGATGATTACAACACAAGTGAAGGGCAAAAGATAAAATATTATGAAAATTGTAAGCATAATTTTTTAGAAGTGGACTATTTAAGTGAAATATCTCAAAATAGTATAATGAACTCTTTGCCTGAAACGGAGGGAGTAACTAGCACGTGTTGAACAATTTTCAATTTAATCAAGAGTAGCTAAATGATGAAGGTGACACTCAGAAATATCCTTGACGACTTTATTTATTGGTTTTTACTTGTAGTTTGTATCCATAAGAAGAGTATAAACTTGGTTTTGATCGACTCTTCCCACCTGATTCATTTATCAACCAATTAGGGAAATTTGGGTTGTCCTCTTTTTTGGCCTTGAGCACTCTTTAACGTTTTTTTTTTCTAAATTTTCTTATGGATTACTTTTTGGGTTTTAGAGGGAAAAAACCCATCGCGTTTGACAGATGCCAGTGTTTTCTTTCAAGCAGTTAAGCCCATACAATTTATCATTGTTCTCTGAATCAAATTGAGGTTTGATAATGAGAGATGGATCCATCCATAATCATTTATCAAACCAACAGGATCATTCAGTATAGATGCGAGGTTTCACTAAACCCGAGAGTTCAGTTTTGGTCATTTTTCATGTTTCTCAAATCTCAAGTATATTTACAATTACGAGTTGTGTATTAGTTTATATATTATACAAGATTCAAAACCTCTAGAATAGGTGAGGTTTTTATGATCACGATGAAGTCACATCATTAAATTAGTAAATTTAATGGTTGAAACTAGCATATTTCAAAACAACGCTTCTTCATTCCGACATTAAGAAAACCTTTGATCTAACCATCGATCTACCGATTTATTTGACTTGACTTTATTATATCATAAAAGCCACCAACTTTACCAATAACCATTTTAATTAGAGACATGTTTTAAAAATAAAACTTAGAAACTCTTCTAGTTCTTAAATTTACCCTTATTACATGAAGATTAAAATAAAATAAAAATAATAATTTAATTATTGTAGGGTACATATAACTACATATACTTGAAATGCTGTTTTATTTTTTAAACTGTTTGACTTTTAAATATGAAAAATTACTCTATCGCTTTCTAAATTATTGTCATGTTTAATTTTTTTTTGAGTCAAACGGACAATTTTTCAAATTCAAATATAGCCTATATTTTCTTATTTATTTTCTTCAAAATCATAAAACTTGTAATTCGTAGCAATTTTCTTGCAATACAAATTATATGTTTTATTATTTTGAAAAAATAAAATATATATATAGATCAAATTTGTATTTAAAAACAATCTGTTTGACTTAAAAAAATTAAATAGGACAATAATTTAGTATTTGTAATGTGTTGCAGAGATATGAGAAACAACCGGGGATGTGTAGGAAGGAATATTGGACGACAGATGTTGTGGGAAAGAGAGTCGCCAGAAGGATTAGTGCTACTGTTAGTCGTAGCTAGGTCTGCTCTAATTAATTTTGATTTTCCTTATCTCCATTTTTTTTTATGCTTTCTCAAGAACGGCCAAAAGCAAAAGTACGTTTGTACTCCTAGAAAACTAGCAATACAACATGATTATATGAATCTTGTACACTTATCATCACTGATCTTCCATTTGTCATGTCATTAATTAGCTAGTAATGTTTTATTAGTCGAAATTAAATATCTTCATAATTCATCAATTATGTGCTTTGAAGTTGTACCTTGCTTGAACTAACTAAAATAAATACAACACCATAATGCTCACTAATTGGGATTTGTAAATATAATACTACTTAATTCGCTTCCTTCCCTTATGATAAGATGAAGAAAAAAAAAAAAACAGAGTTGTCCAAGATGAAGTATGGTTGTTCTAATGATAGTTTCAATTTCAGATTAGTGAATTACTATGATACCAACAATTGTGAAATACGATCCCTCCCCTCTGTTTTTAAATTAATTCGCCTTGTTTGACTCTATTATAAACATTTGTATAATATGTAATTTCTTTTAAAGCGTAAGTGCATGTAGGACCATCATTAAAATAATTTTTTTTTAAAATAAAAAAAGTAAGTAAAATGATAAAAATATTTTCTTAAAAAAGATAATCTTTTTGAAACAGATAAAAAAATAAAGCAGGAAAATTATTAATTTGGCTAAGAAAGTCCGCTGTAGCACTGGAGTGGCCGGGTTTGCAGACAAGATTGTACCTTAACAAAGCAGGACAATTAATTAAAAGCTACACTTTTTTTTATTATTATTATTTTTTTCAACACTCGCTGCGCTGAATGAGTTTTGAGATTTATTTGCATTTTTTTGAGCCACTTGTGATGAATTGCAAAAATGTAATTCGGAGGGATAATAACTCCTTGAACATGCATGCATGCTATTTAGAGAAAAGTATTTATCGATATGGAGGAGTCCATTTAATTCCTTTCCATACTCCCTACTGTTCACGTTATGCATGCCCTCCCCTATATATATATCGTCAAGCAATTAAGCTAACTATATAGTTTAGCAGGTGAACTTTGGAGGCACGTTTTGATTTTGATTTTCAATGGCAATCCTCTATAAGACAATTTTATATATTTCCCAAAAGAAAAGTAGAATTATGGAGAAAATTGCTTTCCAAAGCCGGTGTTCCCCTTTAATTACCCTCAACTGGCGGCGTCTCCACCATTAGTTTCGACCAAAAACGGGTAACTTGTAGCTCCCTCGAATCTAGTAGATATGAATAGGGAGGGAGGGAGGTTCTTTTGAGAAATATTCTAGCTAGCTAGTAGCATACGGAATGCAACAGTTTGTTGGCTGATATGATATCGTGGGAGTCTCTGAGCCCATAATTTTTTTTTTCAGTTCGCTCTGAGTCCAGAAACAGCTGTGGACGAATTGAATAGTTCTGACAAAATCGGCAGACCAACTATTATAATGATAATCCCTTTGGCAACTATAAGTTCTTCCTACGACAAGTCATTTTAAACCAAAATTTGAAATCTCCGAAACCCTATACTATATATACAAACCAAAGCTAGTTCTTCTCCACTCTACCTAAAAACAAGAGATGTCTATGCCTTCCTTTCAACCAACCATGAGTTCAAACTCGAATTCTTACTCCTTTGACGAGAGTAGATGGGTTATTCAAATCCGTCGACACCTCGATGAAGAGGTTGAGGAAGACACTGATATTCCCGTTAGTATTTTCAATGTTCCCAAGATCCTTGTGGCTACGGATCCTGATTCCTACGTACCACAAGAAGTTGCATTAGGCCCTTACCATCACTGGCGCCCTGAGCTCTATGACATGCAAAGATACAAGCTTTCTGCAGCCAGAAGAACCCAAAAACATCTCCATGGCCTCGAGTTTAAGCATCTTGTAAATGATTTTACAAAGCTTGAGACGAGGATTCGAGCTTGCTACCACAAGTACCTGGATTTTATGGGTGAAACTTTAGCTTGGATGATGGCGGTTGATATTTCATTCTTGCTCGAGTTCCTTCACATCTATGCTACCAACCAAGATCAAGTGGCATCAAAAATGTCCCATTTGGTTGATGTTGCAGGGAGGAAATCAGCACATAACATGATTCTTAGAGATATTGTAATGCTCGAGAATCAGATTCCTCTCTTCCTATTGATCAAGATGCTGGAATATCAATACGGTTCACCAGAATCAGCTAAAATTATGTTGCATTCGATGTTACTAGGATTCTATAAAGAGCTTTCTCCGTTTAAGATGATGGAGGAATTACCAAATGTTCAAGTTGAGGGCTGCACTCATGTGCTAGATTTTTTATATCACATGATCGTGCCCAAATCAGAAGAGCTCTTCGAAATTACTACAGCTGAGGATGAAATTACGGAGGCAAAGGAAGGTCAAGAAGAATCTTATCACAAGCCCAGTCATGTCAAACAACTCATTGATGCGATATGGAAGCTTGTTTCAAGATTAAATGTCCGCCCGGTAAGTGTTCTCAAGAATACGACTTTTGCAAAGCCAGTAACTATTGCAATGAAATTGCCTTGGACAGCGATCTCTAACCTTCCTGGATTCAAACTCTTGAAAGAACTACTTATCAAAACAATGGTCTTTACCCATGATGAAGAAGGTGCTAATCTGGAAAATGATATATGTAACTCGATTGGTGTCATCAGCAAACCCCCTTTAATTGAGGAAATCGCCATTTCTTCTGTCACCGAGCTATTCAAAGCAGGTGTATGCTTCTTACCAACTAATGGTGGAGTCTTTGACATTAGCTTTGACCATAAATCATGTAAATTGTACCTCCCCATCATTAGTTTGGATGTAAACACCGAGGTACTTATGAGAAACTTAGTAGCATACGAAGCTTGCAACAAGTCTGGATCATTGGTTTTCACTCGCTACACCGAGTTAATGAATGGGATTATAGACACTGAGGAGGATGCAAAATTCCTTAGAGAAAGGGGGATTGTTTTCAACCATTTAAAGAGTGATAAAGAGGTCGCTAACTTGTGGAATGGGATGAGTAAGTCAATTAAGCTGACAAAAGTGCCCTTCTTAGATAAGGTGATTGAAGATGTCAACAAGCATTACCATGGAAGGTGGAAGATTAAGTTTAGGAAGTTGTTGAAAGTTTACGTATTCGAGTCATGGAAGTTTTTGACTCTCCTTGCAACTATTTTGCTCTTGTTGTTGACGACTTTACAAGCGTTTTGCTCGGTTTATAGCTGCGCTCATATATTTCATCTCCCAAGTAACTAATTACATAAGTAATTTTGTTTTGTTATATGTATGATATATGATGTTTCGATCAAATGTATATTGATCAGTTCTTTAATTAATTATGAATTCTTTAATTTCTGAGTTTTGGTTACTGATATTTTGGATTTTACTAATTATCGATCCCACACGTTTTACAAAAACTTTTTTCTTGGATATTTCTTCCCCCGGCCCCTAATATATAGTCAGTCATCCTAACAATCTCCTCAATGCTGTTTAATTATAATCTCTTCCTTAGACTTGTTGCCCTGCTGAAATATTCTACATTTTCTCTCGATCTCTCCAAGAAAATGCAGTATATTAATTGTGACACTCGATCGGGTATTAATTTCCTGATATCTTTGTAACAGATTGCAATAATTTAATTTTTTGAATTACTACTTGCCCCAAGAAAATAAATACAGTTTTATCTTTTTTGATATCCTTAAATCAACACATTAATTACACTTGTGTAATTTTGAGAAAATAAAATAAAATAGAAATTAGGTTCTTAAAGGTTTCTTCACATGCAGTTATGAATTTTGATTAAATATCTGATGCACATTTTGATCTGTAACCCCGACGACCTCGTCTTGCAAATTGGTGGGTAAAATGCAGCGACACCCCCTATGGTTTGGACAAGTTCAGTGTGTACCCTTTCATGTTTGGCCCTTCTCGCTGTCATCCCTTAATTGTGTTAGTAGAATCTGTTGTCAATGCTTTTTAATTAATTACACAAGTTCAAATTAAGGACTAATTAGTGGTAGCTAGGAAAACCCACCCACCCACCCACATGGCCACATCTCCCTTAGTACGACGTCCCCCTCACCTCTTCTCCGGTGGATCCTTTCCACCCATTCCTTCCTCAGCGTCCTATTTGAATTGAAATAGTGGATTCTAATTAATACCCTTTTTATGGCTTATTTTTACAAAATTAAAGCCATAAGTCGTCAATCACAACAAACACCTGTCAGTCAATTTTATTATTCACACACATTGCTTGTAGTTGAAGTATCAGCATCATCATCCACCCCCTTCGTTATACCCATCAATCAAAATTTACATATAAAAGACAGAATCTTTTAGTACGTAGTTAGTTGATGATCATCATGACTTGATATATATTACTCCATTATTAGGCAGTAGCTCACATGATTTACATTTTTTAATTTTTGTATTATTAAAATTTAAAACTTTTAAGAAAGGTACCCTTAATTTTAACATTTATATCCTGAAAGTTTTTACAAAATTGTACGTTTGCATTTGTAATTGTTTTTTCTTCTCTATAGTTGTACACCAATTTGGCAAGAGTTTCTGTTTTTCATTTTTTTTTTTCGAAATGAGTTTCACATTTTCTATAAAGTTACTAAATTAACATTCACTATTTATCATGTCTCAACGTGCACCAATGTGTATAATAGTGTCATTCATATATATATATATATATATATATATATATATATATATTACGAAATTGACCTAATCCTCAATTTTCTTAATTTTTGCACCTGTGTGTATAATAGTGTCAGTCATGTATCCTTCAATTTGGGCTAAACCACATATGTCATGGTATTGTTCCCCAAGGTGCGAGTCTATGAAGAGTTGATCACTTCTTAGCCTTATGTTTTATTACAGACTACAAAGATTTGGACTACCTCAAGCTCTAGGTGCTACATTTTAGTTTGACTGTTTGTGTTGCAGTAAAAAACTTGCTTCGGGTAGAATCTGGTCAACACGACTGCAAAACTTAGTGAGGATTTTCAGAGAGTACGCTTTAATGCCTAAGTTAGTAGGACCTTTGGAGTCAACCTAGTGCGGACATTCGGAGTTTGGACTCCGGGAGTATGCTTTGATGAGGTACTAAGAGAGAGAATGTGAGAAAGATGCAACCGGCTAACCCTTGGCCGTCATAACCCCATTCATAGATCTAGGGTTACCTCATAGAATCGTCCTAGGTTTAGGGGTGTCTCCTTGGATCCTTAATATTGAGTAGGAGTCGATCTCCTTGCTCCCAAGAGTTTCTTGGTGAAGAAGCTAAGAGCATCACCAATGCAACCGTGAATTTGATTTGATGTAGCTGAGGATAATTAACATCCTCAATCACATTTGTCATTTTTTATCTCTTCTTTCACATTCAATTAGAAGAGACCTCTCCAATGCAAATGTGAATTTTATCCCATGTAGCATGGGTCACACAACTGAAGTGAAGAGATAAAAGAGATCTAGTTATTTTTTAATTTAAAAAATGATGATTAGAATGTTTACACACCCTCAACTAGAATGTGAAAAATTCACATTCTCATCCACAATGTAAAAAAAATTTATTGTCATGTCATATTTACAAGTCTTCTTCACATTTACATTGGAATTTTTTTTTTTCCAAAAAAGATGTCAATTCTAAGTGGCACCTATTTTTTTTTCACATTCACATTAGCATTGAAGATGCTCTAATACTTTTATGCTCGACCCATTGATGATCCTTAATTGATAATGCCCAACTTACCCTTAATATGTTTCCATGTGTCACGTTACGTTACGATTGGTCTTAATTTTCACCCACATGAGTTTCTTTGAAGTGGGAGAGATTTGGGAGGAAAATCTGCAGTACAACTTTTGTGCTATGCTTGATAAGGGACTATGTAGTTTTAAGCTAATTTATTGATTAGTTAATTAATTAATTAATTTCATTCTCTGCTTTAGAGTGGAAGGATTGAAGTCTGCTCCTTCTTTGATAAAGTTGTTGGGAAGATTCTTTATTGAATTCAACTTATGCTTAGGTAGTCATTTTATTTTTAATTTGAAGTGATTTTTTTTTTTTTTTGGTTGGTTAGGGGTTGGGGCAGCTGGCAGAGGATTACTGAAAAATTTATTATTGGACTGCATTTAGAAAGGTGCTCTAAATTAATGAATACTCCATCCGTTCCAAGCAAAGAGTTCACTTTTTTTTTGAAGTTAACATAAGACTAAATTAAATAAAAAATTTATATACTTTACTTATGTTTAAAAAATAAAATTTCATTAATTAAAAATTATCTTAATAATACTATAGATTACAACTTTAATAACTTTGTAAATACCATTAGATTTATGTTAATTATTGGTCAAACTTTAGTTTAGTTGACCAAAATAAGTTAAAAGTTGACTCTTTGCCTGAAACGGAGAGAGTATGTATTACATGTTGGATGAATTCGGAAATAGTAATGTTTTAGGAATCACTCTATAGTCCAATTCATTCAGAGGCTCCTGAATTGTAGTTGAAGGAGAGATTATTCCAATCCCAATTCTATTGATAAACCTAAAACTCTTCATTCAGTGCTAAAACAAAAAGCTTGACAGTCTGCCGGAGGAGATGGTGGCGGTGAGGAAGGAGTCGGGGAGGGGAACGATCGCAATGATTTTGACGGAGATAGGGCATCTGCTCGCGGGAGATGTGGGAGGAGTGACTGGGTACGATTTGTTTTCCACTTAGCCCTTTGAAGTTACGTAATTACAATATACCCCCACATAATCAAACACTTTTAACAATATTTTAACAGGAGGGGTGTCAGCGAGACGGGCTAAACCCAAACGTAAAGAGGTAGACACTAAAACTTGGCCAAACTGTACAGGGCCGCGCTACATTTTACCCGCCTGCTGGCTGATGTCGTGAGCGTCTTGGAGCCTACAAATTTTTATTCCATTTTATTGTCTTGGGTTCCCTTTGAGCCCAGAAAGAGCTGTGGACAGATAGATAATCATGACAAAATAGACCAACAATTTAAATGATAGTTCATTATAGAACCATAGTTGTAATTTCTTTGTCGTAATAATTATTATTTGAATTAGTACATACAGCTTCGTAAACATTGGTTCTTTGTTTTTAGAGCTCGTTTGATGTAGTATTTTTAAAATGTAATTTTTTTTTTTATAAATATGTTTGGAATATCACTTCAAAATGTTACTTTTTTTTAGCAGTGTTTTGAAAAAAAGCTGGAAATTCGGCGTTTTAAAAAAATTGCGTTACAAAAAGCAATTTTTTCGCAAAGATTGAAACACATTTTTGCAAAATAGCCGCATTTTATACCTACGTTATGCCAAAACGCACGACCAAACGCTCTTATTTAGGTGAGTTTTAAACAAAGAACAGATACGCTCGGGACAAAAACTTTGAACTGTTAGGCATGCATTATAGTGTAACCACGAGATAAACATTTTGAATTTTAATCAAGCCCATCACACTCATTTACACGTCATTTCTTCCTGCAACAAGTCATTTTATGCAGATTGAAACATATTTTTTGCAAAATAACTGCATTTTTATACCTACGTTTTGACTAAAATGTACGACCAAACAGACTCTTATTTAGGTGAGTTTTAAACAAAAAAACAGATAGGGGCGCTCGGCACACAAACTTTGAACTGTTAGGCATGCATTTGTAGTGTAACCACGAGATAAACATTTCGAATTTTAATCAAGCCCATCGCACTCATTTACATGTCATTTCTTCATGCAACAAGTCATTTTATACCGCAAAGATTGAAACACATTTTTTGCAAAATAACTGAATTTTATACCTACATTTTGACCAAAATACACGACCAAACGGCTCTTATTTAGGTGAGCTTTAAACAAAGAACAGATACGGTAGGTCGGCACAAAAACTTCGAACATTTAGGCATGCATTATAGTGTAACCACGAGATAAACATTTCGAATTTTAATCAAGCCCATCACACTCATTTACACGTCATTTCTTCCTGCAACAAGTCATTTTAAACTAAAATTTGAAGTCTCCGAAACCCTATACAAACCAAAGCTAGTTCTTCTCCAGTCTACCCAAAAACAAGAGACATGTTTATGTCTTCCTTTCAACCAACCATGAGTTCAAACTCGAATTCTTCCTCCTTTGATGAGCGTCAATGGGTTATTCAAATCCGTCGGCACCTTGATGAAGAGGTTGAAGAAGACACCGATATTCCCGTCAGTATATTCAATGTTCCCAAGATCCTTATCGATACAGATCCCCATTCCTATGTACCACAACAAGTTGCATTAGGCCCTTACCATCACTGGCGCCCTGAGCTCTACGACATGCAAAGATACAAGCTTTCCGCAGCCAGAAGAACCCAAAAACATCTCCATGGCCTCGAGTTTCAGCATCTCGTCAACGATTTTACAAAGCTCGAGATGAGGATTCGAGCTTGCTACCACAAGTACCTAGATTTTACCGGTGAAACTTTAGCTTGGATGAATGCGGTTGATATTTCATTCTTGCTCGAGTTCCTTCACATCTATGCTACCAACCAAGGTCGAGTACTAAGAAGAGTGACATCAAGGATGTCCCATTTGGTTGATGTTGCAGGGAGGAAATCAGCACATAACGCGATTCTTAGAGATATAGTGATGCTCGAGAATCAGATTCCACTCTTCCTATTGAAGAAGGTTCTGGAATTTCAATACGGTTCACCAGAATCAGCTGAAAGTATGTTGCATTCGATGTTACTAGGATTCTATAAAGAGCTTTCTCCATTCAAGATGATGGACGAATTACCAAATGTTCAAGTTGAGGACTGTGCTCATGTGCTAGAATTTTGTTATCAAATGATCGTGCCTAAATCAGAAGAACTCTTGGAAATTACTGAAGCTGAGGATGAAATTACAGAGGCGAGGGGAGGTGAAGAAGAATCTTTTTACAAGACAAGTCATGTCAAAAAACTCATTGATGAGATATGGAAGCTCGTTTCAAAATTAAATGCTCGCCCAGTAAGTATTCTCAAGAAAATAATCTTTGCAAAGCCAGTAACTCTTGTAATGAAATTGCCTTGGACAGTGATCTCTAACCTTCCTGGATTCAAACTCTTGAAAGAACATATTGAAAAAATGTTCTTTTCCCAAGATAAAGAAGGCCGGGTCAAGCCGGAAAATGATAAATCTAACTCAATTGGTGTCATCAGCAAACCTCCTTTAATTGAGGAAATTGGTATTCCTTCTGTCACCGAGCTATCCAAAGCGGGTGTATGCTTTTTACCAGCTAATGGTGGAGTCTTTGACATTAGATTTGACAATAAATCATCTAAATTATACCTCCCCATAGTTAGTTTGGATGTAAACACCGAGGTATTTATGAGGAACTTAGTAGCATATGAAGCTTGCAACGCGTCTGGACCATTGGTTTTTACTCGCTACACCGAGTTAATGAATGGGATTATCGACACTGAGGAGGATGCGAAATTCCTTAGAGAAAGGGGGATTGTTTTCAACCACTTGAAGAGTGATAAAGAGGTCGCCAACTTGTGGAATGGGATGAGTAAGTCAATTAAGTTGACAAAAGTGCCCTTCTTAGATATTGTGATTGAAGATGTCAACAAGCATTACCATGGAAGGTGGAAGGTTAAGTTTAGGAAGTTCTTGAAAGTTTATGTACTCGAGTCATGGAAGTTTCTGACTCTGCTTGCTGCTATTTTTCTCTTGTTGTTGACGACTTTACAAGCGTTTTGCTCGGTTTATGGCTGCGCTCGTATATTTCATCTCCCAAGTAATTTTCAATAATTTTTTCTTTATTTTGTTTTATTTGCGATGTATGATCTATGATGTTTAATTTGTCATGGTCAGTTCTTGATGAACTCTTTTCTCAGTTTGGTTACTGAAATTTTGAATTTTACAGTACTTTTTAATTTTTTTCTCCTGATGCATTTGTGATTTGTAATTAGTAACTATATATCCACCTTAATTGGTTATTTGAGTTTTACTTTAGTTTATGAACAATTTTCTATTTTTGTTATGGTAAACGAAAACTTCCTACAAATAACAAAACTATGAAAAGAATAAGGTTGCTTGAAATAATAAAACATCAAATATTAAAGTGGTCCCTGAATTATTGAGGCTTTCTTTCAAGTTACGTTTTCTACTCCATATATAATTGTCTGTTAGTTAGTCAATTTATTCGACTAATAAAAAAAAAAGGCAATTTACTAAACTAATAATAATGGTGCACTAATGTAATTAATTCGAGCTTATTAATTATAAATCAAGTTGAGCAACCAATTACAAAAATAATCCACTTGGGCAAAATGTCGCTACCAATCTTACCAATATGTAATATAAATTAAAATAGAGGCCAAATTAAATGATTTTTATTTCCTTAACCATGCATTTTACTACTTTTTCTCAACTCTTTTTTGGTGAGACGAGACTTTATTCACAAAAGTCATACTTCACTTATTATAACCCAAATTTACATAAATTACGTACGATTACATTTTTAAAAAATAAATTAATTAATACACTCTATCCGTTCGTTCTACGCAAAGAGCTTACTACTACTTATGTTCCAAGCAAATAGTTCACCATTCTGTTTTGAGATGTTTCACTTAAAGAGTCAACTTCCAAAAAATTATACCTACAATCTTCAAAAACTTTCAATTTTACCTTCCATATGTAGTATAAGCATCTAAGATTTATTCAATCATTTTCGTAATTAATTATGATCAACTCCAATGACACTTATATATCATTAATTATAAGACTTTTAAAAAATTGAACGTATTGGGTGTAACGGAGGGAGTATTTTATTTTAGAATGTTTCATTTAAAGAGTTCACTCTAAAAAATTATGCCTACAATCTCAATAATCTTTCAACTTTACACTCCACAAATGTTACAAGCATCTTGCATATGCTCAAGTAATTTTGTAATCATGACAAACTCCAGTTGCACCAAAATGTTACTATATGCTGATGAAGGGAGAGAGAGAGAGAGTGTGTGTGTGTGTGTGTGTAACTCAAAAGAAGATTTCACGCCATCAAGTGAGATTTCCAACATGATTAGTTATAATTCATTGCTTGTTCTTTGATGTTTGATAAGGTTAATGAAGGTTGAAGTAAATTAGATTCTCCATAAAAGATTTATCTGATATTTCTTACAAGAAGGAAACTGGTACACCTTAACACTGAGGAAAACACTTGTAAAGTCATTAACATCAAGAACAAAACAGCAGCCACCAATGTCAGAAGCTGCCATGAGCTAAACACATATAGCTTCATTAATCTTCCAATTTTAACCCTCCACCTCCCATTGTAATACATGTTAACATCTTCAATCACCGTGTCTAAAAATGGAACTTTGGTTAATCTAACACACCAACTCATCCCATTCCACAAGTTAGCAACCTCCTCATCACTCTTTAAGCGGTTTAGAATAATCCCTTTTTCTCTTAGTAACTTCACATCCTCTTTGGTATCAATAATCCCGTTCATTAATTCAGTATAACGAGTTAAAATCAACGGTCCTGATGCATTGCATGCTTCATATGCTACCAAGTTTCTCAAGATCACCTCAATGTTTACATCTAAACTAACAGTTGGAAGGTAGAATGTGGAAGTGTTGTGATCAAAATTAATGGTCAAGATGCCACCATTTGTGGGTAAAAAGCAGACACCAGCTTTTGAGAGGTCGGTAACAGAAGGGATTGAGATTTCCTCAACTAGAGGAGGTTTATTGTTGTTGTTATTCTCGTTTTCAGGCTTCAAATCTTCTTTATCTTGAGTGAAGCATAAATATTCAATAGGTTGTTTCAAGATTCTAAACACGGGAAGGTTAGATATTATCATCCAAGGATATTTTATTACGAGTTTAACAGGTTCTGATCGTACCACTTTTTTGAGGAAACTTACCAGGCCACTAATGAATTTTTTGACGTAAATAGACTTCCCAGATGAATTTTGTTCACTTTCTGTGACTTCATCTTGATCCTCCGCTTCAGTTATTGCTGATAGTTCTTCCAAATTGGGGACAATCATGTGGTACAAAAAGTCCAGCAAGTGACAGCGATCAATGACTTGGTCGACACTGGGTAATTCATCCGTCATCCTAACAGGCGAAAGCTCTTTATATAATCCTATTAACATCAAACACAACGTCTCATCAGCTAACTCTAATGACGAGCATTGGAATTCTAACATTTTTCTCAATAAAAAAAGCGGAATTTGATTTTCAAGCATTACCACGTCTCTAAGAATGGCATTATGTGCCGACTTTCTCCCTGCAACATCAACCAAATGTAACATTCTTGATGTCACAGATCTTCTTAGTACTCTATCTTCTTTGATAGTAAAAACTTCAAGGAACTCGAGCAAGAAAGACATATCAACTGCCATGATCCAAGCTAAAGTCTCCCCACTAAAATCTAGGTACTTGTGGTAGCAAGCTCGAACCCTTGCCTCGAGCATTGCCAACTGATCAACGAGATGTTGAAACTTAACAAGTCGACCCTGGAGCCGGTTTTGGG
Organism: Platycodon grandiflorus; assembly: GCA_016624345.1. Classification (NCBI taxonomy): domain Eukaryota; kingdom Viridiplantae; phylum Streptophyta; class Magnoliopsida; order Asterales; family Campanulaceae; genus Platycodon; species Platycodon grandiflorus. Next base: position 8,786,379 of record CM028362.1, read on the forward strand.
TTCTTTTGGCAGCAGAAAGTTTATATCTTTCCATGTCGTACAGCTCAGGTCGCCAATGGTGGTAAGGGCCCAATGCAACTTGCTGTGGTATATAACAATCTGGTTTGGCAGTCATTAGGCTTTTGGGGACATTGAAGATGCTGACAGGAATGTCCACATATTCTTCTTCTAGCTCTAATTCATCAATCATTCGACGAACTTGAATAACCCATCGATGCTCGTCAAAGGTTGATATTGAGTTTGGGCTCCTGGTAGCATGAAGATCAGATGACATATCTCTCCTTCCTGGAAACAATCTTTCCATGGTGTGGCAGTTAGGAGGGATTTCATAGGCTTAAATGGACAAACTTAATTTCTTTGGGATTCTTTTAGCCAACTCCAAATGCGTTTCTCATGTTTGTAATTAATATTCATTAATTACATGGATTGCTTCATATTTCATTAATTATCCTAAGTGTAGTATGATCTAATAAAGGTTCGAGATGTCGAGAGTAATTCTAACACCAAAGCAAAGTTCGGGCATGACAAAATATTTCATGGGATAAAACACATATAGCACAGCCCAAAAGGAAAAATGCAGTGACTTGCCTGGTAGCCCGATGATCCCCCTTCTTGTCATGGAATAACACCATATGCAATCGAAATAAATTCGTAGTAGTTACAAACCTATGGAACAAAATGGCAAGCATTATTTCATGAAATGCCCCCAAATCATTTCATAATAATAAAAACGCATCAACATTTTTATGACAGTGCTTAAACTCATTACCATTTCCAACCTGACAATTACCTACATGACATTTTCCTTCACCCAAAATAAATAAATAATAAATGTATATTTATAAGGACACCAAAATACCACAAAAAGAAATTAAATTGTTCCATTTCTCTCATCATGTGCCCCAGAAACTAATCAGATGCTCTCATCTTAGAAACAGTAGTGCATATAATTTCCAAAAGTCAAAGGATCAACTCTAAACTTCTTTCTCAATCACACAAATAAAAGCAATCGAGCTGATAATGACTAATGGCTTAAGAGTCTACTCTTGATAAATGATAATGACTAATGGCTTAAGAGTCTACTCTGGTGCCAAATAAAATAGAAAAATAACGCCGGACGAACCCCTTTCTGTATACGTTCTTTCTTCTTCAGCCAGATTTCTTCAGCCAAACTTCTCTTGAATATGTGAAAAATGTTTTCCAGCCTTCCTTCTCGATCTACCATGGAGTTGATGGAGCAGCCACTAATACCGGCCCCCAAAAGATGCATCCCTTTACTCCATATGCTTGTAATTCTGCATCAAAACTCTCTAACACATCCGCGACGCAGCCATATCGATTGATCACCATTTCTTCGAAGAAAATCAAGTTCCACTATCCTCATACAACATTCATCATCAGTCAACGATTGTCAAATTCTCCGCTCTCTAGCTTTGTCCCCAACTCTACCCTCGGCTTAGCTGAGAGGCCTTTCGCTAACATCTCTTCATCATACTTCCTAGCCATGTCAACCATACCTTTGTCCAACAAAGCATCAATTAAAGCATTATAAGCGGACTCATCTGGGCTCAACCCATGCTCTTCCATCTTCTTCCAAACAACAAAAATTGGCCGAAGAAAACCCCATCTCCCAAATTTTCTCATAAGCAACACATACGTATCCATCCTTGGCTGAACCCCACTTTCATTCATCCTATCAAACATCTTAAGAATCTCTCTGGGTTTTTCGAGACACCGGAAAATGCAATGATAAGTCATCACATCTGGTGCACAACCCCTACTAGACATCTGATCAAGCACTTTATAGGCCTCCCTATACCTCCCATTTTCGCACAAAAGCTTCACAATAGTATTGTAAGTTACAACATTCGGTTCACAGCCCAATTCCATCATCTCGTGGCCAAGCCTAACTGCCACATCAACACCATCAGAAACACCAATGGCACGAATCACCATGTTATACGCTACCACATCCAATTTAATCCCCTTCTTTTTCATCTCCTTATACAATTTCACAGCCTTCCATGGCTTCCCACACTTACTCTGTATATCCATGTATATCGAGTATGAATGTAAATCTTTACAAACACCCATCCTATCCATCTCTTCCCAAAACTCTCTACACTTAGACCACCACCCCATTTTAAACCACCCTCGTAGAATCAGATTGTAAATCTTTGTACTGAATTTAAATCCCAGCTTTTCCCTGTTATTTTTCTTATCCTTCCCAAAGCATAATTCCTCCGCTTCAATCACATGTTTGTATTCGCACAATACATCAATAAGATTCGAAAAAGAAGTTTCGTCTTTCAAATTAAACTCGCCCATTTCGTGATACAAACTAATTGCTTCGTTTACAAGGTGTGCTGACACGTAGCGCCTGAACATTATACGGAATGTTACGTGATCGGGGGATGAATAAGTACTCTTACGCATTTTATCAAGCAGTTGGCGTGCAAGATCATACTCGAAAAACTTACCCAGAATGTCAATCATACGATTATAGGTTTCGGTGCTGTGTTGAAACCCGCATTCCGTTTCGACCCAGTTGAAGAATTCCAGTGCGCGTTGCCAATCGTTGCTGTAACAAGTGAGCGCTCCGTGGACGGTGGTTTGGTTAAGTGAGGGGTCAGGAGTTGTAGAATTTGATGGTGCTGGTTGTTTTTGAGGGGGAGATTGAGGGGAAGTGTGAAAGTGAAGGAAGATTTGGGTGTGAGAGGACAGCGAATGAGGTGATGAACGGACAGAGCGGCATCGAGATGGAATTGATGAAAACATTCTTCTGGCGTTTGATTGTTTGACTAATGTATTCAGGGGAGTAACTGTATTAGGACTGAACTGAGGAAAACAGAAATTGAAATGAAACCAGAGCGGTCAATATTTTTGGTCCGGTTATAAACACAATCGAGGTACGGCGACGTTGGCAGTGAGCTCGCATGGTATTGTTTATTGAGCAAACTACACAAATAGTCCCTGTGCTCTACCCCTTTTTCGGGTTTGGTCCTTGAACTTAAATTCGAAAAAATTAAGTCCTTGTACTAAAATTTTTACGCAATTGGTCCTTCCGTCCAACTCCGTTAGTTTTTTTCCGTTAAAATGCGCTCACGTGCCTCTCACGTGACTCTGCTCAGGGGTAAAATTGTCCACACATTTTTTAATGGACAAAAGTATCCATACTATTTTTATTTTTTAAAACATATTACGAGGGCATTAATATAATTAGCTAAATTATAACTTTAACTCCCTTTCTTCCCCATTTCCTAACCCCCCTTTCCTTCCATTCCACCATGGCCATAGCTGCCACCACCATTGCCGGTGAACACAAAACCACCATCGCTGGCGAACACAAAATTAAACTTGAAGAAAATCCAGAATAAAAAAATTACAAAATTTCTTCCTCCCCAAGTTGAAAATCTATCGGTTTTTTTCCCTTTGTTTTCCCATGTTTCTCCGAGTTGAAAATTTATCAAAAATTATGGCTAATCTAGCACCACCAACGCCAACATGATCACCGCCACCACCATGTCCACTGCACCCCACTAATTCCGGAACCACCTCTAAACCCACCACAAAGGAAATCTTTGTGCGAGTACCTCCCAAAGGAAAAAGATGTAGATAGCCTGGTAGTCCATGCCGTAACGATGAGTGTTCGCCCTTGGTCCGGATCGGGGCCCGGCTTGTTGACTCATTGCTTCCCTGGATGGTGATCTTGGACGAGGAAGGAGATTGATTCTCAGGCAACATGAGTATGGTAAATCTAATTAAGCCTTTCTTCATCATTCCAACCCCTTCCCGTGGTTCCACCATGGTGCCACCACCACTACCGTTCGGCGAACACAAAATCCAAAACAAGAAAATAAGATCTTTGCCATCAAGAAATAGCTAAACCACTGCCGTGGTAGCTAGAGGCCCTATACAATGGAAGAATTGATTACTCGAAATTTAAATCACTACTGCAAATTTCTCATTTTCTTGCGAAAATTTAAAACATTTAGAACAAAAAGAAATCGGCTATGGACTAACTGCAGTGAGACCTTCAAAGTGGACGCGCCGCTTTTCTTGGGCGCGGGTGCGGGTGCATCGAGGCGATGGGGTGGCGGCGGTGGGAGTAGGTGGGCTAGCGACAGGTGAGTCGCTCACGGGCGGGTGTGGGTAGAGATGAGGCGTCATCAGAAGCATTAGGGGATGAGGCAGGGGAGGCGGAGGAGGAGGATGGGGTTGATGCAAAAGGAGCGGATGAGTTGGATTTGGATGCAGCGAGAATGAGGTGATGAGCAGTAGCCATGGAAAGAGGAAAAAATGGTCCTTGTACTTTTTTTTTGAAATAACTATTTTATCCCTTGTAAAAATCACATGAGTTGCACATGCGCTTAGGTAAGAATTTAACGGAAGGACCAATGGTGTAAGTCACCCCACTATAGGGATCACTGGCGTTGAGTAAGGACCAATCTAAAAAAAGGGGTAGAGCACAGGGACTATTTGTGTAGTTTGCTCTTGTTTATATCCTAAGCAAACTATATTTGACAAATAGTCCTGGTTCTCTGCCCTTTTTTGGATTGGTAATTTCTCTACGCCATTGATCCCTACATTGGAGTGACTTACGCCATTGGTCCTTTCATTAAATATTTATTGTTAAGTTTAGATATGTTCACCTCACGTATTTTCTATTAGAGATAAAATAGGTAGTTTATAATAAAAAGTACATGGATCAATCACCAATTTCGTAGTGACAACTGTAAGTCTTGATTATTCACACCTTGAAATATCATTTTGGGTAAAAAACGATCATTAAACATCTCTCAATCTCTCAATCATGTGCTCAAGCGAAGGTTAGGTTGGGGTTTCAATTTCGAATGCGTGATTCAACTGGAAGTGTAAAATGTCGTGGATGCAAAGAAAAAGAAGCAAAATATGAGATGTTGCAGAAGATATATACTGTAAGTATTAATTTTAAATCGAGTTTGTTTGTTTCCTCTGTTTGTATCCTCTATTGGTTTCCACTGTGTAAATCGAGTTTGTTTATTTCCTCTGTTTGTTTTCACTATATAAATCGAGTTTGCTTTGCTTTGTTCCAGTTAAAAAGAGTGATATATTTGTGTTTGTTTCCTCTGTTTTCTTCTGAGTTTTGTTTCCTTCCTCGGCTACTTTGAGTAGTCAATTTCTTGTTTTTTTTTTTGTTAAAGTTTCCTCTTTTTTTTTTTGTTTGACTTTGTTTTTTTGTTAAAGTTTCCTCATTTTTTTTTTTGTTGAAGTTTCCAGTTAAAAAAAGTGTTTATCTTTTTCTGTGTTGCACATTGGGATTGGAAGCTTTCAATTCCAATTAAAAAATATCCATGTCTTATTTATTCATTAGTTATAGAACCTGTGCTTTGCACAGGTGTAATTTAGCACAGGTGTAATTTAACTTTTATGTTTAATTGATAGATTTCATAAATAATTTTATATAAAATTATCATTATTAGATATAGGCGTGATTGTTATGTATAATATTTTCGTTTCAAATTAAGTATTTTTTATTGGTGGTCAATATATGTATTTTTTATTTTATACATTTTTGTGGGTTGCTTTTCCTTTCCTTCGCTTTGTTTTTTTCTTTTTGTTTCATCTTGCACTTAATAAAGATATTTTTGACATATATTTGAAGAATTTTTTAAAAATTAAAAATAAAATATTTACTTTGGGATTTATTAAAGAAAGATAATTTTTTTCTGAACAAAGGAGAATTGTTTAAGGATTGAATATAATTATATTTTATAAAATAATTTTTGAAGATCATTCAATGATTAGAGAAGGTTTAGTTGGATACTATATTTACAAAATAGTTTATTTTTGATACACTGAAATAATAATCAAAATAAGTAGATATTATAGTACATGAGTCTCGTAACCCTCACTTAACTATAATATGTAGTATTCTAAAAATATACATATAATATAATTTTTTGAATTGGTTTAAAGTGAATATACATATATATAAGGGTGTGAGTTCAAATCTCATTACGAACATCATTTTACTTTTCATTTTCTTGTCAATACCTAAAGTTCTTCACCTATTACTATTTACCATTATATATACTCTTTATAATAGTTATTGTTATTAGGTAATATTATTACCTAATGACATCCTCTCCTAATAAATAAGAATTTGAAGAGTCAAATTCACCAAAATGAAGATTTAACATAAATGGTGTAGGTGGCAAACACATAGGTCTCCTCACCAACTTTAATATAAATGGATTTTGTGTGTGAAAAAGACAAGACATATGGCCCCATATGTATTTATCCGTCTATTTTTTGTGCTTTAACTTATGTTTTGTATTTACTCCTCCAGACCCTGATTCAGATTGGTTCAGTATTGAGTTACACTATAGGGGAGAGTTTGCTTATATTCCAGTTAGGGTTTATGAAAATGGCTTAGTTGATTATTTTGACTTTTGTCATTGTGATGAGATGTCTATACAAGAGATAAACAAAATGATTAAAAGGACTTGGTTATAATGGAATAATGTTTTATCATTTTAAGATGACAACAATGGATCTTGACCATGGGTTGAGAGTATTAGGAAGTGATGAAGACATGTTGACTGTTTGTACACTAAGAAAGAAGCACAAGCTAATTGAAGTTTACTTGGAACATGGTTTTACATCATGTGATCACCACTTTGAAATGGAACCAAAAATGAAAAGTTCAGTGGTTATTGAGGAATTAAATGAGAATGAGGCTGATAATGGAGGAACAAATTGGATAGTGACAGCACATAATAGACAAATATTGAATGACTTACTACTCACATATAATGTTGAAGAAATTGCTCATATTGCAACTGAATTTGAAGCTGAATTTTTTAATGGCAATGACAATAATGAAAATAGAGATAATGGAGAGAATAGGGAGAATGGAAATGGAGAGAATGGACAGAATGGAAATGTGAATGTCTATGACAATGAAAATGAAGATCGGGATGACCAAGTCCATGAAGATGAACATGAAGAGGGTGATTTAAGCAATGATCACACTTATGATCAGTTTGGTAACCCTAATTATGATTGGTCTAATGATGACATGGATGATGCAGAGTTTGAAGCCAACATTGATAGGGAGATTGAGTGGGGTGGTGTACAAAATAAGCAGAGTAGTAATAAGGGTGAGAACAAGAGATTTTGTGAAGAAATAGGTGTAGTGGACTCAGATTATGCATTTGATGATGACTTGTGGAGCCTACCCAGTTCTTATGATGATGAAGCCATACCAAGGAGGAAAGGTTTAGACTTTAATGCTGAGACTCATATGAGAAATCCAGAGTACAAGCTTAATATGAGATTTTCAAATGTAGAGGAGGTCAAACAAGCTTTAAAGGAGTATTCAATTAAAAATAGGAAGGAAATTAAGTTGGTGAAAAATGACAAAACAAGGGCCAGAGCCAAGTGTAAATGCATCAAAGACTGTCCTTGGGTAATACTTATTTTTCCAATGCAAGACCAACCAACTTGGGAAGTGAAAACATTTGCAGATTTGTACACTTGTAATCCCAGCTATACAAATAAGAACCTCACATCTGACTGGATTGCTAAGAGGTACATTGAAAGGTTTAGGTCAACTCCTAACTCGAGTTTAGATGGTCTAATTGTCACTCTTAGGGAAGAATACCATCTTGATATCAATAGGAGTCAGGCTTACAGGGCAAAAAGGATGCCAGATAAGTTCAACCATAGGAATTTTACAGAACAATATGCTTTGTTGTGGGATTATTGCCTGAAGATTAGAAGAACAAATCCCAACTCTACCACTAAAATTGAAGTTAGGGATGAAGTTGATTTGAATGCACCAGATGATAGAAAGTTCAAAAGGATATACTTTTGTTTGGGGCCTTTAAAGGCCGGCTTTGTAGTTAGATGTAGAAGAGTATTGTGGTTAGATGGATGTTTTATGAAAGGACCTCACACAGGTATGATTCTTACAACAATTGCTTTGGATGCTAACAATGGCTGGTACCCCATTACATATGTTGTAGTAGAGGTGAAAACAAAGAGAACTGACAGTGGTTCCTTGAGTTATTGTAATTTAAGCTTTTGATACTCTACAATTTAATATGCTATGAATTTGATTGACAAATTATTGTGTAATCATCATCAAATACAAAGGAATCACTTTGTTGGTGAAATTGGTTGGTGATTATGTTATGTTATGCTGAACTATTGGTGGTTATATTTTGTGTTTGATTAAAACAATATTTCATTAACAGAGGATAAGAACATTGAGTCAAAACTGACTAATAACAAAGAATAAGTGTAGAACAATTAGTTTGTTCTTTTTCATAACATGACAGTTCATACCAAAAAGGATTACATCACAAAAGGAACACATACAACCTGGAACACATACAACCTCATCAAAATATATGTAGCGACCCGAGTTCACCGTACCGAGACCTGTGGGTTCCAATGTGACGTCCCGAGTCCGAGATTCGATGTTGAACCCCAACTCGGAGCGCCAAACCGAAGAAGAACAGAATAAAGTGAGCCACAAAAGCTCAAATAACAAGAATCCCAACATATAATAATAACCTCCACGGCTAAACAAGCGCCGGAGAACAACAACATCTAAAACACCACGAGACAACACGCTCGGGAAAACCATTAGTAAAATACTAACGGGCACACGGCCACAACCAAGACAACTGGGGTTATAAAAATAGTACAACCGACACGACTCCACAAGTCGGCACCAAATACAAGTCTTTAAAATACAAGAATCTCTACCCGACATACTAAGTTTACATAACTCAGTTTAACCCACAAATTCACAAGTACAGGAAACAAATATAAAATACTAGCTAGCTACAACTAGAGGATCTTCGAACTAGAGCCTCACTGCGCCGAAACGTATCCTGCAACTAAAGAAAAATAAATATGGAAGGGATGAGTCGAATGACCCAGTAAGCTACTAATGAAACAATATGACATGGCATTATGCACGTAAAAATAGCAGGATAATAAACAGGTTGTAGCACATAAGACAACCAACCCTATATTCACGAGAGGCTCAGTAGCCGCCAACCGTCATGCACTGGTTGGAGACTACGACCAACATTCGTTCATATAGGAAGCACATAAAGCTCAAAGTAAACACATAATGGTGGATACAGTGGATTCGAGGTACACCTCCGAAATCTCTGAGGGTTTTGAGGTCAATATCGAGAGACTACGAGCGAACCCGAAATAAAGTTGGGTCGGGTATTACACCCAGCCTAAGAGCCCGTTTGGTGCAGCGTTTACAAAACGCAGTGTTTTAAAAACGCAGCGTTTTAAAAAATGCAGTGTTTTAAAAACGGAGGTCTTTCCTTATAAATACGTTTGGGATATCACTTCAATACGCAGCTTTTTTTTCCTAGTAGCGTTTTAAAACCTGCGTTTTGGGAAAAAGTGGGAATTCAGCGTTTAAAACGCATTGCGTTTGAAAACGCTGCGTTTCGCCGAGTATTGAAACACATTTTTTGCAAATAAGCAGCGTTTTATCCCTGCATTTTGGCCAAAACGCTCGACCAAACGGGCTCTAAGTACTTTCCCAGCGTCACTAGTCACAGGCCTTCCCACTCCTAGTAGTGGGTTTCATGCCTTCCCTCATACTCGAACCTAAGAGGTCAGGACAAAGGTCTTTAAATATGACTGTGAGTACCAATTGAGCTACCTCTAGGGGGTTCGAGTGTGGGGAAGGTATGAAATCCACTACTAAGAGTGGGAAGGCCTATGACTAGTGACGCTGGGAAAGGACTTAGGCTGGGACCCACTTGGTACGGTGAACCTGGGTCGCTACAAAAAAAGAGCCTTTTTTGTAGTGACCCGGAACTCAGGGACTGTACTGAACTCAGGGACTAGCCTTTTCGGGTCTAGTTTAAAACAGACCCCAGTTTGGAACCGGCATCATACTCACGGACTTTCCATGCCTAGTCATGAGTTTCATACCTTCCCCCACACTCGAACCAATGACCTCTAGGTAAGGACAAAGGCCTTTAAATATGAGTGTAAGTACGTACTCACACTCATATTTAAAAACCTTTGTCCTAATCTAGAGGTCAGGGGTTCGAGTGTGGGGGAAGGCATGAAACTCACTACCCTTTTTGTAGTGGCCCGGGTTCACCGTACCGAGCCCTGTGGGTCCCAGCTTAAGTCCTTCCCTAGCGTCATTAGTCACAGGCCACTTCTAGTAGTAGGTTTCATGCCTTCCCCCACACTCGAACCCCTGACCCCTAGGTCCAGGACAAAGACAAAGGTCTTTAAATATGAGTGTGAATACCAATTAAGCTAGTAGTGGGAAGGCCTGTGGCTAGTAGTGGGGTCAGGGGTTCGAGTGTGGGGGAAGGCATGAAACCCACTACTAGGAATGGGAAGACCTGTGACTAGTGATGCTGGGGAAGGACCTAGGCTGGGACCCACAGGGCTCGGTACGGTGAACTCGGGTCACTATAATATAAACTTGAGATTTTTAGCTTTGTGGATTTTATACAACCTATGGACCACTAATTGTTGGGTATTTTCTTCCATGTCTATGACCACTGTGTTCTTCATCCATATTCCCAAAAATTATCACCCAAGCAAGAAACAAATAGGCTAGGACAAGCAAAACCCACAACAACATCCACTTGGTTCCCTGTCTTATCTGTTCACCTCCATTACCTTTCAGTGCTTCGTATTCTCTTATCCTTTGAATAAACCCAAGTATAATCTGGACAGATCTATGACACATAGGTGGATCAAACCAAAGGAAGAAATCACATCGATGTTGCCCGAAGAAATAAAAAATCAGGTGAAGTAAATGAAGAAGAAACTAAATAAGCAATGACTAAAAAATTGAAGACTTGCCAAATGATTAGCACAACTCCAAAACCTTCGACCAGGGTTGAAATCAGTTCAAGAAGTTAGCAATTTTTCCTTAACACCACAGTGACAGTAAACCTCCATAACATTCTTCATTTTTAAGTTTCAACCAAGCCTATTTATGCACTGGAAGGAGGTGATACCCATTGGAGCTTGTTTTGGCGCTAAAATTTGACGCCTTCACAAATGGTCCCTATACATAAAATGTCTATTTTACCCCTGGGCAATGACACGAGAATTGCACGTGAGTGAACTTAACAGAAAAAAACTAACAGGGATGGACGGAATGGCCATTTGCATAAAAAGTTTCAGTAAAGGGACTTAATTTTTTCGAATTTTAGCTCAAGGACCAATCTCAAAAAAGGGGTAGAGCACCTGGACTATTTATGTAGTTTGCTCTTATATCTTTTTCTGCCAACTGCCGCTTTTAGCTGTTGTAATTGCTGTCAATATATTTTTGTGATTTATGTTAAGAATTGTGCATCGTCATTATAATTTTTGTAATTTTTGCTTAAAGAAATATGCATCGTCAAGTATAACTATATGCATCATCAATTATAATAGTAATATTTTTTAGTTTTTTTGTTTGAAAATATGCATCGTCAAGCATAATTTGTGCATCGTCAATTATAATAATACTATTTCAGTATAATATGTGCATCGACATCGTGAAGTGTTTTTTATGCATCATCAACTATAATACTTTTGGTTCAAAAAAAATTTTGTAATAATTTTGGTTCAGAAAATTTAATTGTTGTCCAAAAAAAATGTCATTTAGTGATTAAAAAAAATTATAATGTATTTTAGCAAATAAAAATTATCTAAAAGGAACCTGTCCAAATTTTACCCAAAATCTTTCTTGGTATAACACAAGAAGATAGGGCCGGAAATAGAGGATTTGCCAATAATGAAACTCTCTATACCATTCCCATTCCAAAGCATAAAGAGTTTGGTTCGATATATGTAGTAGTTCAATAATAACCAACTCAATCTGTCATGTCATAGGCCTTTTCAAGGTCTATTTTAATTATCATCATACTACCGCACTATCCAAACTCTTTTTCATTGTCGTATCAAATAGTTATTCTCTGAGGAAGGAAATTATATTGAAATGACCTAATCATACTATCCAAGAAGGATCTAGCTCTATTCTATTGACCGTGATTTTAGTAAGAACCTTATAGTTGACATTGTTTAGGCCTAATTTGGTGATGACTTTTCGGACCATCCACCCTATTAACTACAAAGTAGAAGTTTACCCTTAAAACAATGCTCGAAAATAAAATTTAAAGAGAGAGAGAGAGAGAGAGAAACTATCACTCGCTGTTAACTTTTTTTTTTTGTTTTTCCCTTTCATATATTTGATTTTGATTTCTCTAATTCACCTTTAATGTAACCGAGTTTCAAAACAAAAGTTTTGGTTGTATGTAGGACTATCTAAATATAGTGTATTCATTTGGAATATAAAAGTTGTCCCACACTCTTGGAAAGTAAATCCAAGCCCATAAGTCCCATTTTCTGATTTTTAAGTGCAATCATAGGGATATGAGGACATTAATCACTCTTATGGTGAGTAAATTTTATACAAAGTGCGACATAATGTATTTTTTGAGATTACTTATTAATAGTCTAACTAGATTAATTACACACGTGCGTTTAACGCACGGACATATAATTTTTTAAATAAATTATACTTGAGCAAAACGAAGAGAAAAAAATAAAATTAAAAGAATAAATTAAGAAAAAGTCTTGTTGAAGGCAATTACTTAAATAAAAATACATCATTTATTGATAATATCATAGATTCTGGAAAATATATATATATATATATATATATGCTAGCAAAATAAATAAATAGTAATTCAACAGTTATAAATTTAATGTATAAGAATTAAAAAAATAAAAGAAATCACATAAATAAATAAAAAATTATTACATAAAATTTGTAATACTTCTTTAAATATAATATGGTTAAGACTTTCGATAAATTCTACAAAAGACAAAGATTGACTGGAACTTTTATTTAACGACATTGCATAATAAAAGCGTTAAAATGAATCGGATTGATCCAAACCAATCCATTATCTACTATATCATTCATATTTGATAACTAAATTAGATTTCACCGTCCATTTAGATATTGGGGATTTCAAGACTTAATCCTAACCGTTTATTCAATTTTGTGGAAACCTAATTCTATTCGTCCTCTCCCCCCCCCTCTCTCTCTCACTCTAAAATAACATAGCGTATCTCTCTCGTCCTCACTCATAGGGCATCTGCCATTCCAAATGTGTCAAATCTCTCTTCATCCTTGCGAGTTGTGTTACTTTCTATTCATATAATCATCAAGCTTTATTCACCTCTGTTAGCAGCCATGGAATCTCACTCGCATTCTGTCGATTTCTTCAATTTGGTATTGAGAACGGTATTTTTCACTTTATTTTTTTTACGATCACTTAGTTTGATTAACGTTTGTTGTTATTTAAATTTTTAGATCTCTATTTTTGCTTTTATTTTTATATTAATTCTCAAATCTAAAAAATTAACACTTAACAGACAAAAAAATTCTACTATCACGAATTGCACAACAAAAAAAATTGTTAATGTTTTTTAAATCCGAAAATTTTTTTATTATTTTTACATAAGTTTTGCATTACTACTGTTTTTAACATGTAGTCGTCTCAAATAAATTTACTATGTCGAGTGATATAATCTTTTTAGTGATTTTTATTCAGATGAAATCACACACACACAAAAAAAAAAAAAAAAACCGACCCAAAGCTAAATATTTTATATTTTTTTTTCTTACATTTTGTTTTATTTTTTGTTAGATCTAGATTTTTTTTTAATTATTCTCCTGTTTATTTCCAGATCTACAATTTTTGACATGAAGTAGTCCCAAAAAAATCTACTACCTAGAGAGATACAATTTTCGAACTCATCATTAATCTTTTGGAATGGCCAGTAATTTGGAGTAAATATTTTGAATTTTGTTTTAATCTGCTATGACTTCTAAAATCTTTGTATAAAATTTATGCATATGTAAAATTTTTTTTGGAGTATTTAAATTTTTGATTTTGTTATATTATTTAATAATATATATAGAGAATTATTGTAAAGATGTGGTAGCCTGATTACAAAGTGATAGCATATTTTTTCTAGTGAAACCCAAATTGATGAAGAGAAGCAACCAATTGCTCTTCGTGATTTGTTTTTTTTTCTCTTTTACATCGGGTAGGCTACTTTCAGTGTTATGTATGATAGGTAATATGAATGTATAAATATATGAATATGATTTCCTAATTGGTTTATTTTCTGTCTACTTTGAAAAAAAATGCTAAGAGGAGAAACAAATGAATATATAGGTGAAGGAATTTTAAAAGTCATGGAATCGGAACACTAGCAGTTGTTGAAATGATTAATTATTCAACAATGCACAAGACCAATATTAGAGAGCTGGAGTAAATTTTGGTGCAAGTTCCTAGGTCATAGATTATTTTTTTTGTGAGTTAATTAACAAATATATTAAATTTTTAGTTTAAATAAGGATTTCTATTTTTGGTAATGTAGTTTATGAGAAAAATTGTCTTAAATAGCTGGTATAAGGACTCAGTTACCTTTATATATATATATATATATATATATATATATATATATATAGAGAGAGAGAGAGAGAGAGAGAGAGAGAGAGAGAGAGAGAGAGAGAGAGAGAGAGAGAGAGAGAGATTTTTGAATGATCAGAGCTGAATGAATTCATAACGAACTAGGCCAGTAACTTGGTATTTCCTACTTATATAGTAGAACATGATATTGTACTAAAAGTGACATTCAAATTAGACATTCATGGACCTATTTAATTATCTTCAGGGTTTTGCTAACAACCGTTTTAGCGCACTCGTTAATAACCTATGTATGAAAATTCATTTTGTAATTACTAGGGTTGAGCAGAATTTTCTAAAAATTGGACCGGATCAATGGAACCGGACCGAACCAATATTTTTGGTTTGGTTCTGATTCTAATTTTTAGTAGAACCGTTTATTTGGTTCGGTCCCGATTTTAAAAATTTTAGATTGGTTCTGAACCGGACCGGACCAATGTATATTACAATATATATATATATATATTAATGTTTAAAAAAATTTAATTTCTATTTCTAGTTTTGTGTAAAATTTCTTATTGGGTATAGAAATTCAATGGACAATAGAAGTATGAAAATACGACTGAGAAGCACTTAACATTATTATGTGTGTATATTATGCATTTGCAAACATTTTTCTTCCCCTATTCTCTATTAGCAAAGTTGGTAATTTGTTGATTGGAATATCATAACATTTTTAATTGTTGAATGGTCGATGTACTATCATTCTTTTTTCTTTTGTAAGCTTGTTTGTATTTTTAATATTTTATCATTATTGTATACTTTTTAATTGTTGTATGAAATATTAAATTTTATTATTTATTTGTCACCTCAAAAAATTAAAAGAGTTTATTCCATTAGAACCGTAAAATATGCAGAACCGAACCAATTAGAACCGGACCGAAGTATTGGTTCTCATAAATCTTGGTTTGGTTCTGGTTCTAAATTTTTTAAGAACCGGAGTATTGGTTTGGTTCTGATTCTCTATTTTTTTTTACGAAAAATGGACCAAACCGGACCGTGATCACCCCTAGTAATTACTCCTAGTTGTATTGCAAATTCCCTCAACTACAACAAATAATTTTTTTAGTATAAATTAGAAACAAACGACATATGATGACATTTATTATTAGCAATACCTTCCTATAAAATATACTCCCTCAGTCCCTAAATTATTGTTTTACTTTTTTTTATCCATTCCAAAATAATTATCTTGTTTAAAAATTTTTCTTTTTAGAACATTACTTTTATCATTTTACCCTTATTTTTTCCCATATTTTAATTATCGGTCACATACACATGGACATTAAAGAAAATTACACATTATACCAATATTAATAATCAAGTCACTTATTTTTTTAATTCGTGTG
This sequence comes from Platycodon grandiflorus, assembly GCA_016624345.1. Taxonomy (NCBI): domain Eukaryota; kingdom Viridiplantae; phylum Streptophyta; class Magnoliopsida; order Asterales; family Campanulaceae; genus Platycodon; species Platycodon grandiflorus. The sequence goes on from CM028362.1 coordinate 8,802,262, forward strand.
TCGATCAAATAAAATAATAATTAAGGGCAGAGGGAGTATTTTCTTGTTATGTTTGGAAGTTCAATACCCAAGTTGATGGCCTAAAATTGTTCCTTCAATTTCAATTTAAAGCTTAAAATTGAGTGACTAAACATAGTCCAAAATTATTACTCTCTCCGTTCCAATTAAAAAGTCAACTTTTAAATTTTTGGGTCAACTTGATTAAAATTTGACCAATAATTTACATAAATTTATTTATTTTTATAAAGTCATAAAAGTTCTAATCAACAACAGTATTCTCAATGTAGTTTTTAGTGAATGAGATTTTATTTTCAAAAATATAATTAAAGTAAGTTAAATTTTTATTTGGTTTAATTACATGTTGACTTTTAAAAATGAAAAGTGAATTATTTGGTTGAAATGGAGGAGTAATTAACATTAACTAGTAGTCTCTCCGTCCCTAAATTATTGTCTTGTTCGACTCGGTATACGAATTAAGAAAAAATAATTAATTTGATTATTAATATTAATATAATATGTAATTTTTTTTAATACTCATGCATATATGACTTATAATTAAAATAGACAGAAAAAGTAAGAATAAAATAATAAAAATTATATTTTAAAAATAAAAATTTTAAACAAAACAATTATATATGGATAGACAAAAAAAAAAAGTAATACGAGTACAATAATTTAGAAACGGAGGGGAGGGAGTAATATACAATAAAACACCTACAAATAAATTAATGACTTTCTTATTGAATGATTTCATAACAATAGTCACGTGTTTTATACTACGAACGGTACGAAGTGGTTGGTCCACCTACTACCTGCACACGCACTTGGATGTTCGAAGATAGCGGGTGCAGCCAATCATTTCTTCTTTGAGTGTCCGACGCCGAGCTGCTCTCTCTGACGGCACGGACTGACACTGTGGAAGAATTCATCACTCTTCTCAAACGATAATGGCGGCTTCTTCGCAACTCAATACCAGGCTCTTCAAACCTCGACAACAACTCTTCCACCACAATTCTTCACCCAATCGTTCTTCAACACTGACTTCTATCCGCTGCGCCGCCGCCTCACCCCAAAAACGATACTCTATCACTCTCCTTCCCGGCGATGGAATTGGCCCCGAAGTCATCTCCGTCGCCAAGAACGTTCTTAACCTCGTCGGCTCTCTCGAAGGTACTTTTTGTCTATTAAAACCCTTTTCTGTATCCCCAGTTTCATTTCTCGTTTGAAGAAGAAGGAAACAAATTGATTACGGAGCTGTTGAATGTAGTATCTTTATCTTGCTTTGAAGTCGAAATTGGATAAAGTGAATCCAATTTTAATTTTTTTAATTATGTTTCTAAAAGACCCAATAAAGCTTTTGCTTTCTGTTTCATGAATTTTATGAATGAAAACAATTTTAAAATGTTTTAATTTAATTAGGGATTGAATTTGGGTTCAATGAGATGCCTATGGGAGGTGCGGCCTTAGATTTGACCGGAGTCCCACTACCAGCGGAGACCCTCACAATCGCCAAGCAGTCTGACGCAGTTCTTCTTGGAGCAATTGGAGGGTGAATACATGTTATATTTATGTACCGTTATATGTTCTGTTTAGCAAGGAAGGAGTAGTTTTAAAACTTCGTTAAGGTGCTTGATTATATTTGAATTTTTGGAATGAAGGTATAAATGGGATACTAATGAAAAGCATTTGAAGCCCGAGACCGGACTGCTTCAGCTACGGGAAGGTCTTAAGGTTTTTGCAAATTTAAGGCCAGCTGCTGTTCTACCTCAGGTAATCTTGGCCATGTGTTAAAATTAAACCAAATTCTTGAGCTGCTTATCTTTGTATGTTATTTGGATACAAAATGTTGACTTATTGTTGATCATGACTAACTTAAAGCAGAATATATGTGAAATTCATATCGACACATTTTCTTGGAAGTTGGTTACAAATGTCTATAAGTGTGATAACAGTAAAGAGAGGGGATTTGCTTTGGTTTTGCTTATAGTATGCCAATATCTCATCATAGCGGAAGTGAAAAATCAATTGGACTAACATGTTGATCTGATTTGCTAAAAGAAGTACATCCCAATATATGCTTGTATACACAAGTATCTGAAGACTGTGAAAGGGTAACATTGAGTACATTAGGCACTTCTTGTACTCCAGAAAGGGGGGAGCCCTCTCTAGGCCACCCTTTTCTATAACTTAATCCAGCCATTTACAATATACAACTTGGAGAATCATTATAAGTGCATATAGAAGCATGCGAAAGTTTCATTGTTTCTTTCTATCATTTCCAACTATGATTGCTCCCAAATGAATGGCAAGTATTTTTTAAGTTCAACATAAGCAAGTACGAAGTTGTTCCTGTAAAAATGTTAACTTATGCTAGTCTAGCTGTTTGGCAAGTCCATTTCCAAAACTCCAACTTATGGCACTGATTTGCAGGTAAGTTTGCTTTGGAAAGCACATTTTACTATTTGTTCAAAGAGTTCTGCAGATGGAAAGTTTTTATGAGTTTTTCCATTGAAAAAGAAATAGTCTTTATAGTTTTTTTCATCTGGATTTCATTTTTGGCTTTAAATGGTAATTCGTTGTTTTCACCATTTCCAGTTAGTGGATGCATCAACATTAAAGAAAGAGGTAGCGGAAGGTGTTGACCTGATGGTTGTAAGGGAGCTTACAGGAGGTTAGTACGTTTGTCAGATATGGTTCACTCTCCTTGAAATTTCTCTTTCTATACCTAGAAGGTACATCATCTTTTTTGGATTAAAGAGATGAGGGTATCTAAAAGAATCTCCTTAAGATTTTCGACAGTGGATTTCAGGGAACCCAAGTACGGAGAAACTTTTAAATAGACATTACATCTTAAAGGAACCAAAATCGAACATAATTTTAAAAAATAAGGCGTTATATAAATGAAGTATGGGTTATTACAAACTGTTAAATACAATCTCTCTCTCTCTCTCTCGCTCTTCCCTCGAGATAACTTGATATGTTTGGTAAGTTCTTGATGTGATCCCGACAAGATCGAATCGAAGAAGTTCAATACAAAGACTCGAAGTACGAAGAACGAAGAATAATTGCAGAAAATTGAAAGGATAGATGGATCTTTGGGGTGCGATTGATACCCATTAGACGCAATTGCCTAAGAACACCAACCACGGAACGCCACAAACCCGCGATCCTCGAGCTTAATAAGTTCAAGAGTGAGTTTCTACTCCAAGAAACTCGGTTGCTCACGATTCTCTCAGAAAAGTGAAAATAAACTCAATGTTTATAATTTGATCAAAGTTACTTTTACAAATGAAGAAACAAGCTTATATAGTCTTCCATGGCTAGAAACACGTTCCCTAAGAGATAAAAACGAAGGAGATGAAAGCAATGTTCAAAAACAATTCAAAAACTATCCAAATTCACACTGTCCGTACGCGCGCTAGGGCGCGGTCATTCTGCGCGCTAAGGCGCGATACTCCTTGAAGTTTCAAACTCTGATTTTTTTGAAAGTACTAGGAGTTTCGCGCTAGGGCGCGATTCTGGCGGGCTAGGGCGCGGGCTTGTGCACTAGGGCGCATAAAATGGTGCGCTAGGGCGCGGAACAACCTGAAGTTTGCAAAACTTTGATTTTCTGAAAACTTCTGGGAGTTGCGCGCTAGGGCGCATGACTTGTTGAACATTTGATGCATTTTGATGCCGTTAAAGTCTCCAAAGTGCAAACGAACCTCCCTTGATGCCCTAGGTCGTCCATGATTTTTGTTTTGGACTTGATCTCCTCTACAAGCGACAAAAGTGCTTCTTGAATCTTTTTGGTACGCGATCTAGTCATGGGACCTTTGGGTATGCTCAACGGGTCTTGATTACGAACACGGGTTTCTTGACTTGAGCCATGATCTCCATCATTCCCTCCCTCTTTAGAAAGATTCGACCTCGAATCATCTCTTGCATCAAACAAAGATAAATCAGCCACATTGAATGTTGCATGAACATTAGAGTCACCTGGGAGGTCAACTCGATAGGCATTGTCATTGAGTCTTTCAAGAACTTGGAATGGTCCGTCACCTCTAGGGTGTAACTTAGAACGACGTTTCATCGTTTCATCAGAAACCGTTCTTTCCTCAAATGCAGCCATACCCAATTCCCGGGTTCAAACACAACCTGTTTCGACCCTCTTTTGCTTGTTTGACGTATTGAGCCGTCCTCTTTTCAATATTCAACCGAACATGTTCATGTAATTTTTGTATTACTTCCCCCTTGCGTTTCCCATCCATGCTTGCACGTTCCTTTACTGGAATAGGAACAAGATCTAAAGGGCTACTAAGGTTAAATCCATATACAATCTCAAATGGAGAATAATGAGTAGCAGAATGAAATTATATGCAAACTCAACAAATGGAAGACTTTCTTCCCAAGTTTTCAAATTCTTGTTCAAAACAGTCCTAAGCAATTGTGATAAGACTTGATTCACCACCTCTGTTTATCCATCCATTTGAGGATGATACGAAGTAGAAAACAACAGCTTAGTACCCAATTTGTTCACAAAACACGCCAAAAATAACTTACAAACTTAGTATCTCGATACTCACAATTGTCTTTGGCATGCCATGCAAACACATAATCTCTTTAAAAAACAAGTCAACTATATAACTAGCATCATCGGTTTTATAACACGCGATGAAATGTGCTATTTTTGAAAACCTGTCAACTACCACAAAAATTGAATCGTGTCCTCGTTTAGACCTCGGCAAACCAAGCACGAAATCCATAGAAATATCAGTCCAAGGACAATTGGAATTAGGCAAAGGAGTGTACAACCCATGGGTTCCACTCAGGACTTGGCATGCTTACAATTAATGCAACTCGAACACACGCACAACATCTACTTTCATCTTTGGCCAAAAGAAATGCTCCTTTAGAGTCTCGAGTGTCTTAAAGACTCCAAAATGACCCATAAGGCCACCACCATGTGCCTCACGCACAAGGACCTCACGAATAGAACTTTTGGGTATATACAGTTGGTTTTCTTTGAAAAGATACCTTTCTTGCAGATAGTACTTACCAAAAGCCATTTTCTCACAAAATTGAAATATGGAAGCAAAATCATTGTCATCCCTATACAAGTCTTTAATGAAAGCAAAACCAAATAATTTAGAATGTAAGGCAGTAATCAAAATACGTCTTCGTAACAAAGCATCGGCTACTACATTATCCTTACCCCTTTTATACTTGATTACATACGGAAAAGACTCAATAAATTCAACCCATCGAACATGTCTTTTGTTCAACTTTCCTTGACTTTTTAGGTACTTGATTGACTCGTGATCCGTGTGAATCACAAATTCCCTAGGTCTAAGGTAGTGTTCCCATGTCTTAAGGCATCTCACCAAAGCATATAATTGTTTGTCATAAGTGGAGTAATTCAGGGACGCTCCACTTAACTTTTCACTAAAATATGCTATGGGGCTATTCTCTTTGTTCAAGACACCACCAATACCAACACCCCGATGCATCACATTGAAGTTCAAACATTTTCTCAAAATTAGGTAAAGCAAGAATGGGTGCAGAAATCAACCTTTCCTTCAAAAGCTCAAAAGCAACTTGTTGCTTTTCTCCCCAATGAAACTTTACCTCCTTCCTCACCAACTCATTCATCGGAGCGGCGATTGTGCTGAAATTCTTCACAAACCTGCGGTAGAAGCTTGCCAATCTGTGAAAGCTCCTAACTTCACTCACACTTTTAGGAGTAGGCCACTCCTTGATTGCCTTTATTTTTTTTCATCAACCTCCACACCTGTGGCACTTACAACAAAATCAAGAAAAACAATTCTATCCATGCAAAAATCACATTTCTTAAAATTTGCATACAAAGAGTGCTCTCGCAATACAACCAAAACAGCTCGAATATGTAACAAATGTTCCTCCGTATTTTTACTGTAAATAAGAATATCGTCGAAATAGACAACTACAAATTTACCAATAAAATCTCGGAGAACATGGTTCATTAACCTCATAAATGTATTTGGTGCATTGGTCAACCCGAAAGGCATAACAAACCACTCATACAACCCAAATTTGATTTTAAAAGCGGTTTTCCATTCATCCCCTTCTTTAATCCTAATCTGATGATAACCACTTTTAAGATTCATCCAGGTGTAGATTATAACATCATTCAATTCATCAAGCATGTCATCCAATCGGGGAATAGGATATCGATACTTAATGGTGATTTGATTAATGACTCTACAATCGGTACACATTCTCCACTCACCATTCTTCTTAGGTACTATTATGACCGAACTGCACAAGGACTCAAAGATTCACGGATCTTACCATTTTTTAGCGATTCATCAACTTGCCTTTGGATTTCTTTGGTCTCTTCGGGATTGGCTCGGTATGCTGGCCGATTTGGCAAAGTAGCCCCGTGAATAAAGTCTATTTGATGTTCAATCCCTTGAAAAGGGGGCAAACTGCTTGGTTCATTCTCGGAAAAGACATCCTCAAATTCCTGCAACAAAGATGAGACAAAAGGAGGCATAGTTCTTGATATATCGTTAGTAGAAACCAAAGTATTTTTGAAAATGATGATTAATACATCTCTTTCATCTCCCAACTCCCTCAAAGCCTCACTTGGTTTAACAAAGAAATTTCGTTTTGCTCTCCCTTGACCCTTGGCCTTTTCGACTATATTCCTTCCTTCTTCATGCACTCGTGTTTCCGACCTTATTTTTTTTTCTTTTCCACTCTTTTTTACCTCAACACTCTTGTTTTCACTCGCTTCCATCAACCCACTCTTTTCATTTTTCCCCTCTATCTCACTAGACTCACTTTTCTTGGCCTTTTGAGATTGGAGTTCAAATACTTCTTGTGGTGTTAAAGAAACAAGTGTGTGGGGCCTTCCTCAATGTGTCAAAGTGTAATGGTTCAAGAAACCATCATAAATTACATGACGATCGTATTGCCATGGCCTCCCCAAAAGAACATGTCCCACTTGCATAGGGACTACATCAAACATGATCTCATCTTTGTATTTTTCTATGGAAAAGGAAATCAAAGCTTGCTTGGTAACTCTCAACTCTCTATAATCATTAAGTCATTGTACTTTGTAGGGATGGGGATGTCAAATAACTGGAATGACTAATTTTTCTATCACCTCCGTACTCACCACATTAATACTACTCCCACTATCAATGATCACATCACACCCCTTGCCCTTGATGTTGCAACGGGCATGAAAGATATGTTCCCTTTGTTGATCACATGACTCTTTTACTTGTGTACTTAAAACCTTTTTCACAACTAAAGCTTCAAGTGTGTATGGGTCTTCCTCCTCACTCTCTTCCTCTTCCTCTTCCCCTCCCTCTTCCCTCACATCTTCCTCCGAATAATACTCATTCCCCTCCATGTACACTACCCGCTTATTTGGACATTGTGATGCTATATACCCCCTCCCGTTACATTTAAAACACACAATTTATCTTGCTTTGGATGGGTTGGGCACCACACTCTTACTCTTATCGCCCTCTCTACTTTTTGACGAATCCCCAAAAGTCTTGGAAGGTATAGTACTAGGATTCTTACTCCTTTCTACTTTGGACTTGTTTGAATTTTGATTTGAAGAAGAAGTATAGCTTCGAGTAAAGGTACTATGCCTCTTAAGTTGTCGTTCCACCTTGACGGCGGCATGTACGACATCCTCTATTTCATCATATTCTCTTAGTTCCACCACGTTAGCAATCTCTCGATTTAAACCGTTGATGAACCTAGAAATGGTTGCTTCAATGTCCTCATCGATGTTCGCTTGAATAAGCGCCATCTCTAACTCCCTATGGTATTCTTCCACCAATTTGCTTCCTTGAGTCAAGGTTTGGACCTTCCTCAACAAATCCCGGTGATAGTAATTTGAGACAAATCTCCTATGTATGACTCGCTTCATTTCCTCCCAAGTATTTATACGTCCCTCTCCAATTTTCCTACGGTTGAGTACTAGTTGTTCCCACCCCACACTAGTATATTCGGCAAGTTTGACCTTTTGGGCTTCGGTATAGTTATTACACCCAAATAATACCTCAACCTTCCTAACCCACTCTAAGTATTCTTCCGGGTCAGCTTTACCCTTGAAATGAGGAACTTTCATTTTAATGTTGAAGATTTCCCTTTCTTGTCGAGGATTGTTGACTCTCTCATTCTCCCTCCTATCATTCCTCCTATTTCCCTCATTTTCCCTTCCTACCCACTCATCCTCGTCATCTTCGTATCTCCCCCTACTAGGTTAGAATCGGGGTGGATTCTCTCGAGGTTGCACTCCCCCTCTCTCCTCTAACCTAGCTAGACGTTTGGTTATATCTTCCATCATCTTCAACAACTGTTCATTAGGATTTATCGGACCCTCCCTAGCTACTCTCTCATGTTGCAAAGGTTCCTCATGATTAGTTCCGTCTTGAGACATATTGAAAAAATGTATTTTACACAACTCACAGGGCACTCGTGTATCACACTCTCAAATTCTTGGAAAAAACTCTCTCTCTTGAAAATACCAACAAGATAATGCAAGTTTTACAACGTTCCGAAGTGTTCAAATATCAAAAGCAATTCAAGGGAATTTCAGATTCTTGGATTAATAGTTCAAAGTGAGAAACAACTTCACAATGAAAGCAAGAATAGAATTGAAAATCAACGGATGAATTTTTGCATAAAATGATTATATCAAGACAAGTGTTCTAGAGATTCAACGATAGCAATACACAAGGGTGTTCAACTTTTCCAAACAATTTAGGCTACACAAATTTAGGCTACACTCTTTTTTTTATTTATTTATTTTTTTACTCAAGAACACCAAGAACACACACTAGTTTTTCTAGAATTTTTCAACGAAGAAGATGAAGATGATAATTCAGAAATTCAACAGAACAATGGACAGATTTTGAGAACATGAAATTGAAAGAACGATAAACGAATTCGTTGGTTTACCTCTTCGATTGACTCTAATACCAATTGATGTGATCCCGACAAGATCGAATCGAAGAAGTTCAACACGAAGACTCGAAGAACGAAGAATAATTGCAGAAAATTGAAAGGATAGATGGATCTCCCTCAACCCGCTATTCGCAATTGAATAGGAACCTTGGGGTGCGATTGATGCCCGTTAGACGCAATTGCCTAAGAACACCAACCATGGAACGCTACAAACCCGCGATCCTCGAGCTTGATAAATTCAAGAGTGAGTTTCTAGTCCAAGAAACTCAGTTGCTCACAATTCTCTCAGAAAAGTGAAAAGGATAAACTCAATGTTTATAATTTGATCAAAGTTACTTTTACAAATGAAGAAACAAGCTTATATAGTCTTCCATGGCTGGAAACACGTTCCCTAAGAGATAAAAACGAAGGAGATGAAAACAATGTTCAAAAACAATTCAGAAAACTATCCAAATTCGCACTGTCCGTACGCGCGGTAGGGTGCGGTCATTCTGCGCGCTAAGGCGCGATACTCCCTGAAATTTCAAACTCTGATTTTCTGAAAGTACTGGGAGTTTCCCGCTAGGGCGCAGGCTTGTGCGCTAGGGCGCACAAAATGGTGCGCTAGGGCACGGAACAACCTGAAGTTTGCAAAACTCTGATTTTTGAAAACTTTTGGGAGTTGCGCGCTAGGGCGCGGCTTGGGTGCGCTAGGGCGCGTGACTTGCTGAAGATTTGATGCATTTTGATGCCGTTAAAGTCTCCAAAGTGCAAACGAACCTCCCTTGATGTCCTAGGTCGTCCATGATTGTTGTTTTGGACTTGATCTCATCTACAAGCGACAAAAGTGCTTCTTGAATCTTTTTGGTACGCGATCTAGTCATGGGACCTTCGGGTATGCTCAACGGGTCTTGATTACGAACACGGGTTTCTTGACTTGAGCCATGATCTCCATCAGTTCTCTATGTTTGATTCAACAAACCAAATAACATTGCGTTGATGATCCTATTAAACAGAAATGCCATATGTTCAGTATTCTCTTACTTAATTGAATATTCATCTGCATTTACATCAATGTGACTTTTTTGAAATGGAATGATAACTCTTGTATTCGGAGTAGATTTTGTAACTCAGTAATATTAAACGGAAATCTGGATTCTTTTAATTTGAGTGTCTTAAACTTTACTCTCTGGAAGTTATTTATTCATTTATCTGGTAATAGGTATTTACTTTGGGAAACCAAGAGGCTTTAGCACAAATGAAAACGGTGAGGAGATTGGGTTCAACACTGAGGTGTATGCAGCCTATGAGGTAATCATCTGAAACAGTTTTCTCTAAAGGATGAACTTTCTTATCCTCGAAAACATGTATATATACTTCAAGATATCTTATTTCTACGAAATCTGAGTTTCCCCGGTGTTTGATTTCTAACTTGTTGAGTTCCTAAAGAAAACGTTTTCATTAAAGTTTCTTGTTGAGAAATCTAGTCTGTGAAATGTGTTCAATAAGTTTCTTTTTCTGTTTTAAGCTTCTATAATGCCTCTTGGTATCTGAGATGCCATATTCGCTTGCTGAATTTTTATGTTTGCTCATTATCTTCATTCTCCATTTGCCATTACTCAATTGCCAGATTGATCGCATTGCTCGTGTTGCGTTTGAGACTGCAAGGAAGCGGAGTGGCAAACTATGTTCTGTTGATAAAGCAAATGTCTTGGAGGTATCTTGTGTGATAGTAAATTCCTTCTTCTTTTTTTCTTTCTTCAAATTATTCTATTTCGTTACAATTTGTTTCTTTATTATCCCTCTATTATGTTGGAATTTTGATTTGGTTCCAGTATAATGTAATCCTAATTCCCACATAATTTAAGAACTAATGATATGCTGGTTTCATCTGATGTCACATAGAATAATATTCTAGAAATTCCCACATATTTACATTGCTGAGATTCTTGTGTGGTCAAAATACAGACAAAATAGACGGTCTCAGCAACATGTTGGATTCTCCAGAATGTTATTCAACGTGATGTTAGATGCATCCAACCCCCACCCACCTTCCCGAGTTTATTGTTCTTATGTCTAGTACCCCATTTTCATCTCCTTATGAACAAAATAGTAGTTATTGGTCAAAGGAGGAATAATATGAGCCAGTCTTATTATTGTTCCTGTTTTCAAAACCCAGTTTGTTGAGTGGAATTGTTATCAGTTTGTCGAATGGTTCTCCGTATTGGTGTTTTATGGTTATAAAAGGTTCTAAGCCTCATCGTAGGCAAATTCATTGAAATGGGTTGGTTGATCTCAAATATAGAAACAAAACATGCTCTGATTGTATAATAGATAATAAATTTTAAATTAGAAGAAAATGTTAATGGTTTCTTCTTTTCTTTTCGTTTTCTTTTGACAATTACCTAGGCATCAATGCTTTGGAGGAAGAGAGTAATTGCAATAGCTGCAGAGTACCCTGATGTTGAACTCTCACACATGTATGTTGACAATGCTGCTATGCAGCTTGTTCGCAATCCAAAACAGGTTCATCTTCTGGCATATTTTTTCTTCACTCCATCCCTACAGCATGAAAGTAGAACTAGAAAGAATTTCAACCTGCAATCTCAAATCAACATTTATTGCAGTTCGACACCATCGTAACAAACAACATATTTGGTGATATATTATCTGACGAGGCTTCAATGATAACTGGAAGTATCGGGATGCTTCCATCTGCTAGTGTTGGTGAATTGGTAATTGCTAAAATCATTTGGCTTCTGCAAATTGTGCAAAGCTTTTGTTAGTATGACATCCTTTTTGTCTGAAAGAAAGTTATTTTTATAGGGACCTGGCCTCTTTGAACCCATTCATGGTTCTGCTCCTGATATTGCTGGACAGGTTACTTCATGACTATTTGATTTTTGTTTTCTCTAAAAGTTTGAAGTTATACTTGTTTCTGTAATTTATTTGCGTTTAATATGCAGGATAAAGCGAACCCCTTGGCAACAATTCTCAGTGCTGCCATGCTTTTGAAGTACGGTCTTGGTGAAGAGAAGGCTGCGCAGAGAATTGAGTCTGCAGTATTGGATACCTTGAATAAGGGGTTCCGTACTGGTGATATCTACTCTTCTGGAAATGTAAGCACCTTACTGTATGAACACTGAACTATTACTTTGATGTTCTTTCTTCTGTCTTTTCTTGGTATTAAAGCAAAATCCTGCTCCAGGTCAGTTGCTATGGCTAGCAAAGAAAGGCAATAAGGAATTTTACCCTAAATATTTGTGAAAAAGTGAAAAAAGTTTCATTCATGGCTAGGACATTAGAATATTGGATTTTCTTGACAGATAGAATGAATTACTCCCTCCTTTCCACCCAAGGAATTCACATTTGAAAGTAAAAACATTTTAAGGATTAATAAATCATGTATATACCCTTAGTTTTAAGAATCAGCACAGTTGTTCAATGCAATGAGGATATATTTGGAAACTTGTAAACTTTAGGAGCTTAATATTTGAAACCAGACTCTTTGAGTAAAACATACCCAAATAGGTAGTAGGAATCTTTGAGCGAAACGAAGGGGGTACTTTTGGTAAAAGCCATCATGCTGACCTAGAGGACACTCAACTTTGCAATTTTTTTGTACATTTGTAAATAAATTTGCTTGGTTGTAATACAGTTTTATTTTTCTTTATTTCAGAAATTGGTAGGATGCAAGGAAATGGGGGAAGAAGTGCTGAAGTCAGTAGAGTCCAAAATTCCAGCCGGGGTATGATAGACTTTAGAGGAGCTGAGGCTCAGGTTTTCCATCTTGTCTTGCAATCCAAGAAGATTTTTTCAATGAGCTAATTTGGAGGTTGATTTGAGGAGACATGAACTTCAGAATTATGATCACAATGCTTATCCAAAGTTCTTTCCCCCCCCCCCTCCATTTTGTTTTTATTTTACATTCCTTATGATTGTTTTTGGAATTCTGCATCATTTTCTTGTCAGCATGCAAGTGTTTGTATCTCAGCTAAATTTTTTGTATTTAGTCTTAATCTTTAGACCTTAATAGGCAGATTTTGTTGTGTAAAATGAATGTAACAGTTTGGATGTTGACTTGTATTTCAATGAAGTAATGATGCCGCTGATGATTAAGGCCTAGTGAATAATATTTTTTTGTTAGGCTTTTACGTTATGCTGTTCACCTCTGGTGAGCTGCTAACCTACTGTTGGACTAATATCCACCAGTTATCATAATTGAACCTGATGTTGAAACAGCAAGAGTCTTGGTCTCCGAGGCTTCATTGTCTGAGGTGGTTTTATGCGTTGAACCACTTTTTATCTATTCTTGGGTATGATTAGGATCATAGTTATCAAAGGCGGTTGCCTTAGTCGCTTGAGGTGCCTCAAGGCGGAGGCCAGGCGATTTCTCAGAGGCGAGGGTCAGGCGTGCGCCTCCGTCGACTGGAAGCAAGGCAAGAGTCGTGAGAAGGCGACGCCTTCGTGGCAGCCCCTAAACGATGTGTTTTTTTAAACCAAACGACGTAGTGTAAGGAAATAAATAAATAAATAAACCCTTTTTCTGCTCGATCTCTCTCACTCTCGACTCAAACCCAAACTAAACTAACCTGGAGCAAACCCTGGCGCGAACATAGCGAAGCCTAGCCACGATGACCATCCTTGCGGCTACCACCAGCCTTGCGAGCATGACAGATGACGGCAACCCCTTGGCAACAGCTACTGGAAGTGCACGAACAGGGAACTCTCTCTCTCTCTCTCTCTCGAGTCTCACTGGTCGCCAGTCTCTTTTCTTTTTTCTGTTTATCGGTGTATTACTCTTATAGATCTTTTTTATGTTGCTAGTTTTTTTTCTTTTATTTTTTGGACTTCTTTTTGGACTTTTCAATTTATTTTTAAATTTTATTTTAGTAATCCTTGAGTTTTTTCTTCTACTTTACCCTGTTTTTTCACTCTCTTTACTTTGTTTTTTTAGTATAGATATTAGATACGTACTACTTACTTTGTGTATCATTATTCATAAACAAATACAACAAATACTGATTGCTCCGTCCAATAAAATAGTTATCATTCGAGTCAAACTATTTAAATTTATAGTTTTAAAAAATACTATATACTGTATACTCTTTTTATTTTCTTCATCTTTTTACTTTGTCTTACTGTCTTTCTTCTCAATCTTTACTATATATTCCTATTATTTCTTTTATTTAGGCTTTGGCTTGCTAGATATGTATATTGTATGACTATTTATTTTCTTATTTCATCTTTTGCTATGGAATTGTAGGTGCAGGATGTTGAATTTGTGTTGTTGACTTGTTGCAATTATATGTGAAATAGATATTATAATCATATATATATATATATATATAATTTGTTACAGTAATAAAAATAAATCAATGGAGTATTATTTTTCCTAATTAGTCGCCCGCCTCTCGCCTCAAAAAAGTACTTCTTGTCCGCCTCTCGCCTTCCGCCTTTAATAACTATGATTAGGATGATACGATGGGTTCATGAAAAATATTGACAGAAATAAAACATAGGTAATCTGCTTTTAAACACTAAAGTTTCTATAGTTCAGTTGTAGTATGTATGCCAAACAAGGGAAATGACGACACGAGATCAATCTTCAACAGCAGCAGCGGCAGTTGTTTCCTGGGGTGCAAACCATAAACGTTAATTTGACCGAGTGCAAAGGGCAACCTATGCCCATAAATCTTTTGAGCATTAGATGGGTGCTGGCATTAGTCCAAAGGGCAGATGGTGATATTGTAAAATCATAGTCCAACTGTGAAATGGAATATCATTTAGTTGCCAACGAACTCAAAACATGCAATTCACATAAATAAAAAATTAATACTCGGTATATATATATATATATATATAGGTATATTCTACTACTAGGTTATGTACAACTCTCAGCATTTTATTAAACTTAAGGGGTGGCGAGGCGATAGGGCCAATAATACAGATCAACCTATTATTACAAAGAAAGCAAGCAAGCAAGCAAGCAAAGCAAAGCACACATGAAAATATATAAAACTAGTAGTATTTCAGACATGCATGGAAGTCTGAAAAAACTACTCAGTTGTTAACTTTAACCACCTGTTTGCCAAAGTTGCGGCCACTAAAAAGTCCAACCAAGGCTGCAGGGCCACTCTCAAGTCCTTGTGCAATATCTTCCACATACACTATCTTTCCTTGTCTGATATAAGGGAGTACGAGATCAAGAAACTTGGAATAGAGGTGGTAATAATCCATAACAGTAAATCCTTGTATGCGAACTCGTTTGTAGATGATTGATGGCAAGTTTTTCACCCCTTGAGGTTCATCAAGATTGTATTGTGATATCATCCCACACACGGGAATCCGACCATGAAGTCTCATGTTAAGGAGAGCTGCATCCAGCGTCTCTCCACCAACATTGTCAAAGTAAATGTCAATCCCTTCAGGGAAGTACCTTTTCAGAGCTGCATCCAAGTTAGGCTCCTCCTTGTAATTGAAAGCATCGTCGAATCCAAGCTTGTTTTTCAACAGATCCACCTTCAATAATTCATAAACAAAATTGTTAGCTTCAACAATTAATATCGATCGCTAGGCGCTAATCAAGTCAAGGTCAGGTGGGTTTGGGTTTAATTTAATTAACGACTCACTTTATCTTTACTCCCAGCACTTCCCACAACATAGCAACCCATCAATTTTGCAAACTGGCCAACTAGCTGACCAACTGCCCCAGATGCTGCAGAAACGAACACATACTCTCCTTTCTTGGGAGCACCAACCTCATAGAATCCAGCATAAGCCGTCATCCCAGGCATACCTGTCAAGTTTTAATTAGACACTTACTACTGATTAAATATTTAGTATAAATTTAGTGCTAATCAAAATTGAGACTTAGAGATGGATCAATAATCTTACCTAGAATTCCAGTATAGAAGGAAAGGGGAACATCGGTGTGCTCAATTTTGAAGAAAGATTGAGGATCAGTAATGATGCTATATTCTTCCCAGTTGGTAACTCCCCAAACCAAGTCGCCCTCCTTGAAATTAGGGTGGCTGGAATCCAATACTTTGGACACTCCATAACCGTTTATTGGCTGCAATTAAATTTCAGAATCAAAATGGAGTAATTAATCGGCATGACAGAGAGAGAGAGAGAGAGAGAGAGAGAGAGAGGACTTACGGAAGAAGGGGCATAGGAGGCTTTCATGGGGAAACGCATGTAAGGATCACAGGACAAATAGAGGTTGTTGAGGAGAATAGCATTGGATGATCCCTGTGGAAGCTTCAATTGAATGGTTTTGTCGGTGGTTACTGAGAAATCGGATTCTTTTGGGTATCCGCTCGGAATGTTATCCTTTAAAATCACCTGTTTGTTCCTCCTCACTTCATTATCTCCCCCGCCCGCCATTCTCTTCTTCTCACTCAAATATCTCTCTCTCTCTCTCTCTTGTGATTTCTCCTCCTATGTCCACTCCCACATCTGTCTATATATATAAAGTGAGAAAATTTAGAGCTTGATGTCGGAGGGAATTTTCCAGAAAATCACGCCAATACCAACGTCAGCTCTTAGGTGGACATGGCCATCATAGTTTAAGTATTTTTCTCGGACAAACTACCCAAATAGTTCCTCCAGTAATTTATTTTTTTGGGATTGGTCTTTTTATAAAATATTTGATATCAGTCGTTCTTGTACTAAAACTGTTTACGCAATTGGTCCTTCAATCCAATTTCGTCAAAAATTTTTCGTTAAGTTTCTTCACATACATCGCATGTGAGGGTAGAAATATCATTCACGCGTCTGAAAGTACAAGGACCAATAATAACTTTTACAGCTATGTCGGACTCCAATGATCAATTCTCTTTTTCTCCCATGGCGATCTCTATCAGAGCAATTCATCCTTATCCCTGTTGTTGCTTCAACAAAAGAGAAAATTGAATCTGCTTAAGGGAGATTCAGTGACCGTGAACCAATTGCCAAAGTTCTTCTTTAACAAGGTTTAATTTTTCCATTTTTAAAACCCTCACATATTTTTAGATTTTGATTCGACATTCTTTCTCTTTCTCTTCGACATGGATTTTTGATTTTTTCAAATGGGTTTTCTTTGTTTTTTTCAAATGATTTGTTGTAGATCTGGGAATTGAAACCTTAAGATTCAATTCTAGTAACGAATTTATCTAAATTTAATTGGAGATAGTGTGAGGAAACTTCCAGACTAGATCTACAACAAATCATTTTGTGAGGAAACCTCCATTGATTTAAAATCGGAAGAAACATTCTCAAAAGAGCTTTGTTGTAGAACTCTTATACGGATGGAAAGTCGAAAGTCTTGCTTTGGCTGACATCGTCCTCCTTCTGACGAATGAATTTTATGGTTTCATTCGTTTATTACTCCCAATTCATATCATCCCCTCTTTTCTTCTTCTCTTCTTTGTTCTGGATCTATGGATCTTAAGGGATTTTTTTGTGTGGTTAAAATCAATCTATTTTCTGGGTTTGATAGATCTAGAGTTTATTTGGGATTTTTCCTTTGATTAATTTGTTTAACAGATCGATAGATTATTGCATCACAGATTTACAAATTGTTTATATTTTTTCATTTAAATTGTAGTGTAATTTTTTTTATATCATACATTTCCCTCCCCTCGTGGCGGTGGCGGGTGGTGGCAGTTGTGATGTTTGGTAAATGGTGGGAGAGAAGGAGAGAGGACTTTCACTTTTATTAGGTTTGCTTTTGGGAGGAAAAAGATGATGTTGGGTAGGAGTTATGAGATAAAAAGTATATTTCACGATTGGTCCCTATATTTTTTATGAAATGACATTTTTGCCCTTGCTTAAATACATGTGCGATGCACATGGTGCGATTTAACAGAAAAAAATTGACGGCACTTGACAAAAGGACTAAATCTATTCAATGTTAAAGTTCAGGGACTATTTGTAACATAAAAGGACCAATCCTGAAAAAATGAACTTGTAGAGGGACCATTTGGGTAGTTTATCCATTTTTCTTTGGTCCAAGTTAAAGGCTCGAAAATGTTGTTGGCAAAGTAGTAATTGAAATTTCAACATATGCACGGAAATACAAGAGCATATATTTCACACTATAGATCGATCGCGTTAACAAAAGGCACCGAGGGCCGTTCGATCTTGAAGCACGGCATATTTTCTTTCTCAAGGGAATATCAACTTTTGTCGTATTAACAATTAAAACTTGTACTAAACCCCAAAAAAACAATTAAAACTTGTACCCACTCAATTTTTAAATTATTGTCTTATTTTTCTTTTTTGTTCGTTTCAAAATAGTTATTTTTGAAAGTTTTTTTTTATGACTAACACTTTTAGCATTTTACTTTTATTTTTTCTTACTTTAATTATGGATCACATAAACATCATCGTTAAAGAAAACTACACACTATACTAATATTAATAATTAAGTTAATTATTTTTTTCTTAATCCGTATATCAGATCAAACAAGATAATAATTTTGGGATTGAGGGAGTACTATATATATAAACTTCTATTAAAATTTGAAAGAAAATGAATATTGTCATTGGTTGGTTTAGTATTTTTTGTCTTAAAGAAAAAATCCACACGTGAATTGAATTTTGACTTCAAAATATGAAAAAAAATATATTCAAATCCAAAATTAGCGTAACAATATTAATTTCTTTCTCAAGGGAATATCAGCTTTTACTATTAATTTTTTTCTCAAGGGAATATCAACTTTTTAACACAAAACTATTACTTCAAGCTAAATATGTAGCCTGTAAAAAGTTTTGATTAAAATCTAATTAAGTTACCCAGTTTAAAGTGTTACAATATTAATTATAAAAGTGTTGATACAACATACCTCAATATTTTTTTTTTAAAAAAGCACAAAGTTAATTTAAATAACTCTATTGGTATCAATATACTCCATCTGTTCCAAACAAATAGTTTACTATTGATTTTTTTCGATCAACTTAGTTAAAATTTGACTGATAATTAATATAGATTAAGAAGTTTTTACAAAGTTATGAAAGTTATAATCCATAGTATTTTTAAATGTTGTGCAACGTAGCGGAAGCAATTGACAAAATAACACACAAAAGCAGTTAGGAATCGAAAGAGAGAGAGAAATTGGGGTCAACGGACTGTCGAAATTCTATTAGAGGCTCACCACTTTTAAACGTTCTAGGTATACAACTATTTATATGAATACAACAGAAAACCCTAAAACCGCCGCTATGTGCGGCCGCATACGATTTTCAAGATTTTCATGCGGACGCACTATACGGCCGCATGGTTTCCAGAATCCTTACGCGGACGCATAAATTTCAGTGTTCAATGCGGACGCCCTATGCGGCCGCATGCTATCCAAAAACCCGAATAGTCCATACCAGTCTACAGGCCGGCCTCTTACCAAGACATCGAGTCATCACATCCAACATTAAATATAATTTTTAATTAATAAAATATTTATTTCCTAAAACATAAGTAAAGTTTATAAAAATTTGATTTGATTTGATTTAGTCACATGTTAATTTTTAAAAAAAGAAAGTGTACTCTTTGCCTGTAACGGAAGAAATATTAAATTAAAAATATAACATCTAAAACTAATTTTTAGGGGGTCAAAATATAATAAGAGTAGTGGGGGTCAAAATATAATAAGAGTACTAATAAGTGTAATGAAAAATGAGGCATGCAAATTAAATTACATATTTTCAATAGTTTAGGGAGCCATTCCCTTGGCACTAGCGTGGCTTCGCCACTGCCACTGATTATATTTGTCATGTTTATCAATATTTGAATTTGTTCTTTCTAATTTGCTTAGTTATCTTTAATCAATCATGTGGGTGTGACTTTTTGTCTCTTTCACACTCCTTTCTATAGCAACTTTTACTCTTTATAATATCAAATCACGTCGGCGAGCTTCTTTTCTTCTATCCACAGACAGTTTTGACAATTTTTATTCTAGCTACACTATTTACAGTTAGGTGATCACTGATTTTATGTGTTTCAATCTGTACAGCGTCTAGTTTAAAACGCTAAACCATTTTGTTTTAAAACGCTCCTAGGAAAAAATTTTGAAGAAATATCCCAAACGTATTTATAAGGAAAGATTTTTTTTGCGTTTTTAAACGCCGTTTTAAAACCGCGTTTTGGCAAATACAGTTAGGTGATCACTGATTTTATGGGCTTGGACGTGTACAGGTCTAGTAAAAAAACAACCATGATCTTGGAAATTTTAAGCTTATGGTACTTTTTTTTTGTTGTTGGTGTTTGTTTTACAATAAGAGCCCGTTTGGTCGAGCGTTTTGGTCAAAATGCAGGGATAAAACGCAGCTTATTTACAAAAATGTGTTTCAATAAACGTTTTCAAAGCGTTTTAAAACGCTGAAATTTCCAGCTTTTTCCCAAAACGCAGGTTTTAAAACGCTCCTAGGAAAAAAAAGCTACGTATTGAAGTGATATCCCAAACGTATTTATAAGGAAAGACCTCCGTTTTTAAAACACTGCGTTTTTTAAAACGCTGCGTTTTTAAAATACTGCATTTTGTAAACGATGTACCAAACGGGCCCTAAGAATGACATGACATGCCCTACTTAATTAATGTACAACTTACTTGAGCATAAATGTTCTTACTATCGAAAAGATGATTTTATTAATATGCATGCTGAGTCTATAACAAAATAATGTTGCATTAAACGATGCTTATGGTTTACGAATTTTTTGTTGTGCTTATAAGTTACATTTTGGTATATATTTTTCTTCAGTAAAACAAATATTAAATATCATTTTGCTTTTTGAGATTTTAAATGTTTAAAGTGTACACAACTATGATTAAGCAACTAACCATCTAACTCAACGTCATAGAAGTATAAGCTCGAGTATATCTTTTAGGCTGTAGATAGGGTAATTGTAGCTTGGGCTGTTTTTTTTTCCTTTAATATATATATATATATATATATATATATAATTTTGAGCTTGACGGGATCCTCCCAAAATACTCATAGCTCGTGTTCTTCACGTCGGCTTCAGGTGGACCCTAAGATCCCCGCTGGCAGTAGAAGCCTGGGTCCTAAAGCTGAGGTCGTCAGTTAAGCCAGACCTCGGCATGATCCAACAATGATCATATGAATTACGTGAGAATCTCTCATTCATTACGAGGTAGGAAGGATTGATGGAGTAATGTAAACGGCTAAGTTCATACATAGTTCATGCATGCCAACCATCTTTAATGATCACGGATACTAACCAAAGTCCATCCTCGGCACTGACCATTACCGACCTCGTCACCGACGAGGTCGACTCTGGGGCGAGCAGCGCGCGACCTCGGCACAGGTTGGCTTCAGAATTTTAAATGCTTAAATGTCTGTCAGTACCTAACCTGGCAGAATTCAGACATTCTCATTGGAAGAAGACATTCCTTTAATGTGAAGCTTTGTCGGTATTTGTTAGCTTCTCACTTCCCCAGGAAGGAAGTCTCTATTTGTCAACTTAATCCTGACAACAGCATGCCCCCCTTAATGTGCATTCATCCCTCAGCAAGCAGGTGGCTTAACTTGTATCACTACGCATGCCACCTCTGGCTATAAATACCAGGAGTCACTTCTATTTATGACTAAGGTAACATTTACTCTAAAGAAGACAAGTTCAGTGAAGTTTACATTTACTCACTAGCTTACAACCTACATTCATTGCTCTTAGTGAGAGTTACAAACGACAGTTTGCCAACCACATTCCATTCATTCAATACACTAGAACTGACTATCACACCGGAGGGTAATAGTCGGGTAAAACCCTCGACACCCCTAACGGTTATTTTCCCTGTCAAACTGCTGTAGGCCCCATCATCTTGTGACAAAATAGTCCCAACAAGAAGAGCCTTTAGAAAACCGAGGCATCCTTATCGTGAGCTAGCTGTATACGTGGATCCGACGTGGTCACCATATCCATTTCTACGTGATCAGAGCTTCTGTAAGTTTATTCTTTTGTTAAAAAAAAGAAAAGGAAAAAGTTTATTTTTACTGCTTCACCTTCATAGATTGATTTAGATTGCACTATTACTCTTGGTCTTTTATATTTTACTAGTTATTGTCCGTGCTCCGTACGAGTTTAATTTAATTTTGAGATTAATTGATACATTTTAAAAAATTTTTGAAAAAATTATAATTATTGAATATAGATGTTTGTTGACTTAATGTCTAATTATGCCTTAAAAAATATTTATATAACTGATATATATTTACAGAAGAATAAGATCGCACGTGAATTTGTTTGTAGTATGCATGTTTTATAAAGATACTTATATAATTGATATGTCTTTTTATAATAATAAGTGTGAGTGGGAAATTTCAAATACTAATTAGCCGTAAACATGTATTCATATGATAATTAGCACTACACTGTGAAAAGACATTATTTTCTAAAAAAAAAAAGTACATATCTTTAGTCATGAACCAACATCTTGTCCAATTTTTAAATGATCTAAAAAATCACACATATAACTGAAAAGAATTGTAACACATTTGATATACACAAAGATATTAATCAAAATAAGTGGATAATTATAATGTAGTACATGGATCATGTGACCCACTTAACTATAATATATGTATTATTCTAAATAAATACATAAAATATAAATGATTGAGTTGATTTAAGGTAAATGTTCATATTTAAAAGGTTGTAAGTTCAAGTCTCATTGACAGCGCTAAACACTTAGAAGCATTCTCACCAACTTTAAATATATATATATATATTTCAACATTTTGTATGTTTTATATAAAAAGTTTACTTTAAAATTTTATGCCTACAAACTCCATAAATATTTCAACTTTACCCTCCACATATGCTATTAACATCTTAACTATGCTCAAATATTTTTATAATTATGACCAGCTCCAATATTATTTCTATATTTCTTAATTATTAGACTTTTCAAACGTAGACTCATTAGGTGTGGACCTAGGTAATAACAAAAATTAAAAGAAAAAGAAAAATAAATAATACCAAGAATGAAAAAACACTAAGCAACCCTAATATGAAAAACTTGTATGGATAAACACTTACAGAAAATTGCTGACCGGTCCACTTTCTGAATTTTTTTTCTCTCCAGTTCACCCCTTTTTTTTTAAAACCGCTAAAAGGCACTTTGAGAATTTCTTTCTAAAATGCCCTTAACAACATTATTGCTTCAGATTTGAGGTTTGAATTGATGTATAAATGATTTCATGTTGTTAATATAGTCTTTCCTCATGTTTGGGTATCAATTTTCATGCATAGAACACGAATTTGATCAAATTCAAATTTTTTGAGTTCATCCCGTTTTTCTTTATTCTTGGGCTGTTTTGACCACTTTAATCTATGTTTTAAGCTTTAAATTTGTTTAAAATCAATTTCATATTGTTATCCTAACTCAGTACTACATTTGTGCACAATTTTTCTACCAATAAAATACTATTTTCGAGATCCAAATCGAGTTTGGCAGTGTGCTATCCGAAAATAGAGGGAGATGTTCTTGGACTGATTTTGGGACTTTAATTAATGATTTGAGTTTGAATTTTGTATAATATCAATACCATACTGTTATATGAAGTCAATACTGTGTTCGTATGTAAATTTTTCAACCAAAAATAACCATTTTGATCGATTTTGATATTATATTAAATTGGGCATCGGGATGCCTTTAATTAGACATCGAGATGCCTTAAATTGGGCATCGAAATACCTTAAATTAAGCATCGGGATGCCTTTAATTCGCCAACGAGGATCGACCTGCCCGATCAGGTCACAGGGGTCGAGGGGACAGCATCCCTCGTGGGGGTTCGACGGCAACGCCTCCGAAAGGTAAACGAAAATCAAGTCCCCTCCAGCGGTTGAAATTTAAACGGTGCCTTGGTTGCTTATCGCGATGCCTTGGTTGCTTATCGCGATACCTTGGTTGCTCATCGCGATACCTTTGTTGCTCATCGCGATGCATTGGTTGCTCATCGCGATACCTTGTCGCTCATCGCAATACCTTGGTTGCTTATCGCGATGATTAACCCACGCGATACCTTGAATTACTCATCGCAATGTCTTAAGTTACTGATGTGCGCGTGTTTTTCTGGCATAATCCTCTTTTCGCCCCAAAAATATCTTTTTTGATCTTAAAAAAATAAGTAACTAACAATTACAAATATTAAAAAAGTGACCGGACTGCACCCAAACACTTAAATTAGAATATACTATTAGGCCCAAGCCCAACTAGGGGATGGGAGGAGGGAGGGAGGGGTGGAATCAACTTTATTCACCTTTTATGCTGAAGTATTCCATTTCTAATTGATGCCCAATACTAATAATCCTCGAATACAATTAACTCTCTTTTCATCTCCTGCCTTACAGTTAGGGGTCTACAAACCGTATTGAACTTTCACGCCTAGTCAGTTTGGTTTTCCACTCATCCCATCCAAGCCATGTCTGAAGCGACTTCAACCAGCTTCGGCACGGTTTCTGGAGTTCCCCAGGAGGACTTATTCCGTCCATCAACCGCCATACATCCCGGCGATCATGGGGACTCCTCCACCTCCGCTACTAATTATGTGGCAAAGGCCTTCCCTTTCTCTTCTGGAAACCCCAGAATCGAAGAGACGAGAGGCGTCATGCATCTCTTCCTTGACGACATCACTCCTACATCTTCCGCATTGCCTGTAATTCTCGACTCCCTCAATTGCCTCTTCTAATCTTAACGCTTCAATTTGGTTGACAATTACCCCCAATTAGCCGTTTGACTACTCTATATGGACATTTTTCATGATTACTGATTCTCTATATATTATATGGTGCTCCTGAACTGTGTTGATCATAACCTTACTCGTAAAATTGTTCACTATTTCAAATCTTAGCTAATGGTACGCGTACAGCTTCGGAGGCTTTGGAAATTGTTTGGTTTATTTCAAATTCGTCATGAAAGCATGTCTTCAACTTTATGATTGGGGCCCTATCAAACTAAGTCTATTATTCTTCTTGAAATGTTATCTGAAATCATTCTCATTGGATTGTCGTTTCCTCATCCTAACACTATGCAAAAGGAGGGTGGAAAATAAAAAAAAGGTCTCCAAAAAATTAAAATGGAGATTGTTTCCTTGGCTGGCCAATTAGTTTGGTTGATTAGAGCCAACATAGTCAAACAGATTTAGTGAGTAAAGGGTTTATTTTTACATTTTTTTTTTCCTTTTTCATTCCACTACGCATGTAGATGGGGATAAGGCAGGAATATCTACTAGCCCAAATCTTTCTTTTTGATATTTCTTATGTTAATTGAGCTGACAACAGGTTCAGAATTGCTTCTGTCTATCATTAATCTCTGTAGACTTCAAATTATTTGTTTTATATCACATTATACTGTTTGCAAGTGTAGAGTTTTGCAAAGTTCATTTATATATTTGTCATTTCCTTTTTTTTTTTATAACGAGTTGTTCACTTGTCAGTGGTTCAATTGTAATAAGAAGCAGTCCTCTCATGACTCCAAATAATTTAAGATTGACTTTAATAGGCACGAGAACTAGGATTTTCCTTTCTTTCTTATCCTAAGCTATAATTATTTTCTTGATGCTGATTAGGTCGGAAGAAAACCTCTTCTTTGTGTACTTGGGGTGCCAAATCACATGACATACGCAGATTTTTGTCAGTACTGTGGTTCATTCATTCAACATATATTAGAAATGCGTATTGTCAGGTTTGATTTTGAAAACTTTTAACTAACTGAATATGAGATGCTCTACTGGTTGGTTATCTTGTGTTGTCTTGCATTTTAGGAATGATGGAATAGAGGATCAGTATAGTATTTTGATAAGGTTTGATGATCAAAACTCAGCGGATGCATTCCATCAGCATTTTAATGGAAGGCGTTTTTCATCTCTCGAGGTTTAGTTCTTTCCCCACGATCATAATTCATGTATGTTAAACAAGTATTGTAGTCCTCTTGTAATTTCCTTTCGTTGTCATTCTGCTACTTGCCTACAGGTAGATTCTTGTCGTGTGTTTTTCACCGTTGATGTACGATATACAAGTTCAATTGAACATGCACAGGCTTCCCCTGCAAGCTCTACAGAGCAGCCCTCATGTCCAGTTTGTCTCGGTATTTCTCTCCTGATTATGGAAATGATGTATATACCTTTTGGTTGTAGTAGAATGATGGAAAATACATTGTTTTGATAGCGTTGTAGAACTGGAACATGTATAGTATGTCTGTGGATAAAGAGATGACAGTTTCCAATACTGACGCCAAAATGTTGATTGAATTACCAGCAGAGTAGGATGTTTTCATATACCTTACAAGCATGAAATTCAAGCTGTTTATTCGTATGCAAGGACAAGAGTAATTCAAGTACATGGAATTAATATAAAAATACAAAATGAGTTTATAACCAATAAACCACAAACACAAGGATTTATGCTAGATATATTGCCAGAATGGTTGTTATTCACGCCGGTAAGCAAGTTATGCCCAAATTGGGTAAACTAACCTTTGCACCAAAACATTCCATTAAAATTCAGACCCCAACTGCAACTACCATTGACCCCACACTGATACCAAAAACTATTGCCTCTGCTGCCATCAAATACTTATCTGAAGTAGAGGTATTCCATCCAAATCTGAACCACAAATTTGATCTACATGACCTAAAGCTGATTTGAATCCAAGTGCTACCATTTAGCCGAACCAACTAGTCTACCTATAGTCCAAACTACTGCTGAGGCGATGATATGCATCTGCACCAGAAGTTTCTGCCCCCCTGATTGACACTCCTGTGCCACCAGAGTGACCATTGATGGTTCCTACATGACGGAGCCTGTTGAACTAATAGACCTAGATACAATTTAAGCATTTAGTTTATGGGGCTGCAATAATTAGGTATTTCTATCAGACAGAAGATCAGGATTGCACTCATTCTAATGAGTACCTTGTGTATGGATCCTAGAGAGCTCCCGGATTGAATAATGAGATTATGACAGTCGCAAAATGATTGCTTGATGCAATCGCCAATCAGAATGACCCTGTTTTACCCTTGTCTTTTAAGTCTATGGATTTTCTTGTTATCTAGAAAAGCTATTTACAGTCTTGAGATAGTAGCTGATATATTTCTGTGCAACTTCTATCCAATGTTTATTTGTTTCTCCATTTTCTAGAGAGATTGGATCAGGATACCAGCGGGATTCTCACAACTATCTGCAATCATTCTTTCCATTGCTCATGTATATCTAAATGGACTGATTCTTCTTGTCCAGTAAGTTTTCTCTAGCTCCTACTTTTTCTTATCTGTTATTTGATGATACGCTACCCATTATCGTTACCTTAATTTCATTTGTAGTCATTTCTTCACGGGACATTGAATTGATAAACCTGCTACTGGACTGAAGAATTATGTAGTTATGTTGTCAATGGAACCTATGATTTTGAGCTTATACCTGTCGAAAATTTTAGAACCAATGTTATCTGCTTTTATGGTAGCTTGCTGCACTTAAAAGGCGGAAGGGGTGGGGGTGGGATGGTGTGTGTTTGTGTGTGTGTAATACTCAATTTTGTTAGATGCTGCTAGCCTGCGACATTTAATTACCTCTCAAAGTTAGTGTGTGCACGTATGCATGTGCAATGACCAGAGCTTGTAATCAAACATTTTCTTCTCTTATTTCCTTAATCCATGTCTCATAAGATTGATAATGTGGTGGTGTTTTTGCTCATATTTACACTCAAAGGTTTGTCGTTAAGATAAGTAGTGGCTTTGTCTTATTGAGAATTAAAGAAGCCAAATATGATGTCATTTTAGCCCCCAACTTCTTAAGCTCCGTTCTGTTCATAAGGGATATTACTTCCTTAAAGTTGACATGGTAATTTTTTTCCAGTTTCCACCTTATCTATGATGAATGAAATAAAATCTGTTCAATAATCTAGCTTGAGATGTTTTAGAAGCCTGAGAAAGAAGTTCTTGTAACTTAGTTTTCTATCATTGAATTGAGTGTTGAATATTCAGTATTTAGTGTAAACTACTGAAATACGAGCACACATTGGATGATCAACAGCTAGGATTCAGTGATCTGCTGTCAGAAGCTGTCCTGCTGATTGGTAATTTCCGGAAGCAAGGAAGCATGGAGAACCCTTGATCCTAAGGCAGACC
This sequence comes from Platycodon grandiflorus, assembly GCA_016624345.1. NCBI lineage: Eukaryota > Viridiplantae > Streptophyta > Magnoliopsida > Asterales > Campanulaceae > Platycodon > Platycodon grandiflorus. Next base: position 8,830,315 of record CM028362.1, read on the forward strand.
AACCCATGCGAACCCCCAAGGCATAGCATACTGCGACTCAACCCTAGGGTTGAAGTCATAGGACTATTTGAGTTAGTGAAAAAGATATATTAATGAGGTTTGATTCATGAGATCATGCCTTTTTGAAGTCCTCTTCGGGTGAGAGGTAGATCATAAAATGACGAGCATCCAATAAACCACGGCGACTGCACACCTCCCAAGAATGACTATAGCTGTTGTGATCTTCTTTAGTACTATCATTATATGCCCGTCTTCTCCTTAGTGGTAGAAAGGAACATCTTTGCTGTGGCATTAATGGTTCCACATGAGTGGAAGTGTTTTTAGTTCAGATTGTATAAATATCACAATATAGTATCATTTGCTGAATGTCTTTAGCAAAGTGAGTACTGTTATCATAACAGGATTGTGTCATTTAAGATATTAGCAGGTCTACGAAGAGAAGCTACTTAATTAGACAATTAGTGTGTCATTTTTAATCATTTTTAAGACTTCGGCTTGCTATTACAACCTAGATCACACTGAGCAAGTGCGAGAGCGGGAGCAAAAGCTACGAAAACAGAAATTAGGGGAGTGCTTTGAGAGTGTCTACATATTGTGCATTTATACCTACCTACCTACCTTGGAGAAGTAAATGTATTTCCATTTATACAGTTGGCTCGTAATTGTAAATTCAGATTTTTTGTTAGTTCTGAAAATTCCATAAACTAAAAAGTAAAACTACAAAAGGTTATAATTGTAAATATGTAAACTACTAGGGCTGTGGTGTAAATATAAGAATATGAAAAGATATATCTTAACACCAACTAATTGAGATAGGATCTGCAAAGTGCAAATGATGCACAGGATAAGAGTTTGTTTCCTGAACGGTGGAAGAGAGGAAACTGTGAAGCAGGCCACTGCCGAGGGCACAGTCTATCATTCAAGGAAAGAGATCAGCATGATGTTCAACTTCTGCAGTTTGATCTTGCTCTTTCTAGTTACAGAATAGCTATACCCTCTTCTTATTTTCCTCTCATGGTTCAACCTCATTGAGAAACCCACCATGGAAGCTTAGATCTGAAATTATTTACTATCATCAATCATAAAATAACCAGATTTGAATATGTAAGGAATCAAGAATCTGCGAACTGAAATTTGGATTCGCAAATTTGAAAAACCAAGTTTACCAAAGGCATAGATTCACACTCGGAACTGGAGGCGACACCCTCCCTACACGAATTGTGTGATCTAGATTACAACTGTATCTTCTTATGATTTCCAAACTCCATGGCCCTGTCTTTTAATTTTGTTTATATTGTGAGGAAAGCTCATTTAGAGCCCCTTTAACTTTTGGGAAGGTAAGCTTATTTAGAGTTTAATACTGTAGGAGAGTCATCAGATTCCAGTGCTTGTAGAAAATGTAAAAAATAGGTAAACTATTTGGCAAATTATAATTTTAGTCTTAGCAATTTGACTACTTTTGAGGTTTAGTCCTACCTCCAGGCTAATCAACTTTGATTATTTGACTTGCACTTCACTCTTTAATTGATGATGGTAACTGATCGTGTGGGCCAATGTGCATGCATCTTTTCTGGGAGCAATGAAATATCTATAATCATGTTTTTCAGACTGGCCCAACTGTATGCATCTTGACCACAACATCTTCTTTTGCTCACAAACTTCTAGGTATCTCTTAATTTGTGCATGTGATGTAATCAAATGTTAGAGGTCTCTTCTATTGACCAATGGTGATTAATTTTTGACTTGCTTTCATATTATTGCAGGTATGTCGATACTGTCAGCAGCAGCCCGAAAAGTCCAAATGTTTTATTTGTCAAACTTCAGAGAATGTTTGGATTTGTGTTATTTGTGGTTTTGTTGGTTGTGGGAGGTAAGGTGTTCGGTTTGGGATTTGTTATTTCTTTCAGCAGGCAATATAGCTGTAAATTATTTTGCCACCATCATTGTATTCCTTAATATTGAACAAGGTGAATTTGGTGTAGGTATAAAGAAGGGCATGCCATACAACACTGGAAAGAAACACAACACTGCTACTCTCTAGAATTGGAAACACAACGTGTATGGGATTATGTTGGAGACAACTATGTACACCGTTTAATTCAATCCAAAACTGATGGGAAGTTGGTTGAGTTGAATCACTATTGTTCCAATGCTGACGGTGGTTGTGGCAGTTGCGAATGCATTGTAGACTCTGGATTTAGCGAAGCTCTTTTGAACAGTAGAGTTGAAGCTGTACTGTTTTATATTTCTACATTTTGATCTGACTAATGGTCACCAGTAAAGTTCAGTTACTCATTCTTATATTCTCTACAGATTGTCAACGAGTACAATGATCTCCTAACTAGCCAACTTGAGAATCAAAAAATAGTAAGTTCATTACTTGATTGTCATAGGCAACTGAATTAGGTATCAGTTCTTCTTGAGCTTGACCTTCTCTTGTTTTTACGTATTTAACAAACAGACTACGAGTCTAAGTTGTCTCGGCAACTCAAACAGCTCTGGAATTACTTTGTTTTACTGCCACTACTAATTAATAGATGGAAATGGTGAAAGACATTTAGAAGGATATGATGTTTTATAGAATCATAGTAACAACCTCCACTCTTTTCATAGTATTTTGAGTCTTTACTCCAAGAAGCCGAAGAAGAAACTGAGAGGGAAAAGGCTGTGGCTATCAAGAATTCTCTGAGTCAGAATGCAAAAATGCAACGGATGCAAGCCAAGCTGGATAAAGGCATTGAAGAGAAGAAATTTCTGGACGATGTAACTGCTTAACTGTTCTCTTTTAGTTTCTTGAGAGTACTTATTTATTCAAGTAGTAGATCAGAAGTTTTCGAAGTTTTCTCCTGTGTTATTTCTCAGCATCTTTTACCTTTACCTTTTTTCCATTTAAAACCTGTAGATCAATGAGAATCTTTTGAGAAACAAGGAGATATGGGAAGGCATTATTGTGAAGATTCAAGAAAGGTATGTTACCTCCTGCAGTCTCTCATCTTTGAAGAAAATGACTTATATTTTTGAAGCCTCTGATTTTTAAGATCTATTTTATAGCTATGAAACCCCATCAGGCCTGCCCATTGAAGAGAAGCAGGATTAAATATATTTACAATCTTCTTTTAAATGTTCATGGCTTTGGCCCCATCTTTCATTGTCAATAAGGAAGTATTTATAGCTTACTCAGTGCAGTTGACTTTCTCTTTTTCTTTTCTGTTTTTTCCTTCTTTTCTTGTTTTGCTTAATTGTGTTGACGTTACTACTCTAATGTGGTAACTGGCAAGCTGCAAAGACTAATAAAGCGTGGATCATTTATAAAAGTTTGCTTGCTGAACAATGAAATCGAGACTAGCTAAGTGCATAAAGTTCCTTGGTTCACCAAAAAAAATCCTTGAAATTGTTAGAAAAGAACTTTTCACTTCCTTTTCAGCAAGCTAAAACCCACTCATTTTATGCAAAAACCAAAACCCATCGCATTATTTTTTTTGTGGAGAGATTGAACAATGAATATTCTGAAGAAAGGGGGAATCTAATGAAAGACAAAACATTATGTTATTTTATTAAATTTACCCTCCTTTGACAATTGGTAGGGAGAAGAAGGCTATAAGACTGAAGGACGAGAAAATACAAGAGTTGGAGAAGCAGGTATAGTGCATCTTGGATGATTGTCCGAGACTTGATTTTGTTTACTGTTTTTTTTTTTTTCCCCTTAAACATTCAACTCTACTCTTCATACAGCTTAAAGATATGATGGTGGTCCTTGACGGAGAAGATGCGGTGGAAGAGATACCAGTATCATCACAGGAACTCAAGGATGGTGATATTTTGCCACTTGATGCTTCAAGTAAAAACAGTCTAAAACATTGACTCGAGTATAAAATTGAATGCTGCCTATATATATATATATATATATATATATATATATATATATATATATATATATATAGGAGATTAGATTGGGCCTGGTTGAGTTCATGTAGTCTCGTGGAAGATTCATCTTCTCGTTTCAGTATTAGGGTAGTACACGTGAATCTGTAAAAATAGTACACAAGGTTGTTGAAGCTGATAATACTTGTTTGTCTCCATGCTTTTGTTTAACTTGTAGTATGTTGAAACCTTGACTTGAGCAAATGGTTGAATATAATTGGTGGTGCTCTAGTTTCACTTTGTTAACTCATACTACTAATATCATAGTCACTGGAAAAGAAACCTTTAATTTAGTTTCGACCGAGGTCTGTCTTATTTACTGAACCCCATAATAAATTATTACTATTATTTTTTTTTTAATATCCTAAATCTACCTTAAATCTCCCCTAAATCTCCAAAGATCTCCTAACGAGATTCTAGACCAACAAACAAGGTGAAACGAAGCTCTAACCAGTAGACCAATTATGAATTTTCCATAATAATTAAGGATAATACAAAGGGGGCTTTAAATGAGAAATCAGGAAATTATCTTCACTTTTATTCTTACTCTTTTGGACATGGATGCATGCACTGCTCATTAATCTTTTCATTTCTTTTAGTGCAAGTAACCTTCGCCTAGGCTAATAATGACTTTTAAGATGCTCAATGTGCATCTCATTTTGTTATTTACTCTACCAACTTATATAGTACTAAAATTATTGTCTTGTTTAATTCAGCATATGGATTAAAAAAAAAATTAATTTGATTATTAATATTGATATAGTGTATGTACTTTCTTATAATGCTAATATGCATGTGACCAATAATTAAAGTAGTAAGAAAAAGTAAGAGTAAATTGGTAAAAGTATTGTCCTAAAAAAAAACTTTCAAACAAGACAATTATTTTGAGACTGACAAAAAAAGAAAGGAAGACAATAATTTAGGGACCGAGGGAGTACTTTTTAAGATAAATGAACGAGCCCGAGGTGCCGCCGAGTTGCAAACGAGCCAAAAAAATTCACGAGCCAACAAGCTTATATTTTAAAATTATTATATAATTTTGAAAAAAAAACTTTTTTGAATAATAATTTAATTACATTTATTTTAATATTGTAAAATGATAATATAAATATGTTTTGTGAAATAAAAAGTAAATATTCAAATTATTTCCTATTTTTCATAAATAGTGCTTATATTTTCTAACAATTCAATATTTTATAAATGAGCGGAGTTGAACTTAGCTTGGCTCGAACTCTGCGTAACGAACGAGGCGAGCTAAGTTTTTGCTTGCATACTGTTTGGTTCGCTCGCTTACATAAGCCAAGTACAATAAATACTTGGTTGCTTTAATTTCCAAGACCTATATATATATATATATATATATATATATATATATATATATATATAGTTTGTTATCAAACTTGGTGTTTAATCTTCAAGTAGATTGTCACTACCAGGCACGCACTTACTTTACAACCTTTATATATATATAATAGGAAAAATGATAAAACAACATAATTGATCAACGTACAGATTTGATTTACAACATTAAGTATTAAAGCATTATATATACAATGCAATGGTAGTTGTAATACTTAAAAAATATGCTTGTGTTGTAATTAATCAAATCGATCTGTATATCAAATTGCTATTGCTCTTCTAGCATTGCTGTAATACTTACTAGTAATTATAACCCCCCACAACCCACACCCTCTCCCTACTAGCTACTAGATAACTACGTAATTTCCTTTCTTCTATCACACTGCAGCACAAAGAAACAACGGAATTGTAAAGATATCAAATTTGACATTGGTGAGCTTAATTATTTTTTCTATCATATCGATGATGAGTTTGCTTAATTCAATGGCATGCATATATGGTAGTGGGTGGCAGCTGCATGCTTGAATGAAAAATTAAGAGGAAAAGCTACTAGGGTGGGTTGAATTAATTAATTGATAAGAACAACTTTTAAAAATTAATATATATTGACAAGTACATAGATGACATCCATCCTTGACAATTGACATTTATACAATCGTCTCGTTTATATTGGTTACTAGACAAAAACTCACCATTTTAGAATTCCTAATAAATGCTTCAATAACCACTTTCTAATTTTTTGAATTTTCATTTATACCTTTTATTTAGTTAATTACTATGCATTATTTACCTTATAATTATATATTCAACTTGCTTAGGGGTATAATTATAATTAAGAAAGTAAGTAATTAATGTGCATTGAACTTAATTGTTAGTGGCCAAAAATTTTGAGACGGCTAAAAAAAGGAAAAGTAGGCCAATTTAAATAGAGACAAATGAATTAGTAGTCTCATAGTCTCATTTCGAAAAATAATAATAATAATAATTCTAGTGCAATGTATAAGCAAGTAAATGTACAATCTTAAAAAGTCTAACTTGTTAAATGTGACCATTATTTTAGGGATGGAGGAAGTACTAAAATGGCCTAAAATATAATTTTTTATTTTTATAAAAATCATAAAATAGAAACTTATTTTGGGAAAGATTATTTTCAATTGAATAAAAACAGAAAAAGAGGTTAATGTATTTTTTTTATTTTTAATGAAAAAGAATTTATTATAGATTTTTTTGGTTTCTTTAAAAAATGTTAAATATATACCAAGTTAGCATCAAAGAGGGTTACAAGGAATTTTATACCCATGTAACATGAAATCCTAACTGCCGTTCAAAAATAGGGCAGGTTGAGATCGTAAGCTTGATATATTGGCTTAAGTGTATAAATTGAGAGTTTGTTGGCCTCTCACACGCTGCAAATTCTTGAAAGGTTTCGATGGCCAAAGTACTTTTCGCCATCTCAAAGTGACAAAACCTCTTTCTTTACCTCCAAGCCGTTGTCACCTCACTCAACCTGGCTATAATAGTAAGTTAGTAAACCCCCCACATCAAAGGGTAGTGCTATTCCTACCCCCAAAATTACTTAGTTTACCCATTTACTAAGTCTACCCCCCCTTTAAATATTATACCTCCTATATTACTAAGTATACCCTCATTTTTTTTCCTATTTTACCCTTTAATAACCCATCTCTTTCTCTTCTTTCCCCCTCTTCTTCTGTTTCTCTTCTTTCTCTTCTTGTTCTAATAGTTTCTTTCCACGCCAAGAAAGAATAGAAAATCCTATCTTCTCAGGCAATTCTACTTCTGATCTAGCAAACCCCTAATCTAACGAGCCTGTTGCAGTCCTTAGGCGAGCAAGTCAGTTTGAAAGCTAGATTCCTTACGCAAGAAAGCCTGGGATTTTGAAACTGTTGATGCTGAGTTTAAAAACTCAAAAAAAAAATTATATATATATTTTTACGGTAAGCAATATAGGAACATTAAAATGAGACAGAGAAATATTCGACCCATTTCTATTCTTTTGAAACACACATTTTGTTAAATTTTTAATAATTTTTAAATTTTTTTCCATCACCCTCAGTCCGCCGCACCTGGATCTTAAGATTTTTAAAATTTTTGAATATACTTTTAAAATCGCTAATTTTGTAATAATGGTAGATACTCAACAAAAGAATAGCACTGCCCCACATCAAAACCCTTTATTCTGGTAGCTTCTCTTTCACGCATAAAAACAAACAGTTGTTGTTCGAAAATCAGAAGTAGATCAAACAAACATCATGTATCGGGTCGCCGGTCCATCGGAAAATCTTGTCATCACCGGTTTCGGGATTGACGACATAAAGATTGCCAAAAAGAAGTGGATATGGCCGGGCCAAAAGTGCGCCAAGATCGACATATCTCCCGTCAACTATACCTTCGAAGTCCAAGCCATGAGCGCCGAGAAGCTTCCATTTGTCCTCCCAGCGGTCTTCACCGTCGGCCCGCGTGTCGACAACGAAGAAAGCATGCTGAAATACGCCAAACTGATCTCCCCACACGACAAGCTCTCCAACCACGTCAAGGAACTGGTTCAGGGGGTCATTGAGGGGGAAACTCGCGTTCTTGCGGCTTCGATGACCATGGAAGAGATCTTTAAGGGTACGAAAGAGTTTAAGAAAGAGGTATTTGATAAAGTTCAACTTGAACTTGATCAGTTTGGGCTTCACATATACAATGCTAATGTTAAACAACTGGTTGATGTACCGGGCCACGAGTATTTCTCCTATCTTGGCCAGAAAACCCAGATGGAGGCCGCCAATCAAGCCAAGGTACGTAATTCCCTCCCTCCCTACCCTTTGTTTGCTAATCACCATCTATTGTAGTACAATTATTTTACCCATCATTTTTGTTCTTTGTGCAATTTTTCTTCAAATATACCATTAGTGCCCTAATTCATCACCATGGCCATTGTTCTATGCTTTACCGTGACAGCAAAGTCTTAAATTTAATATTTGACTAATTAATTTTAGTTTGTTAAAACACACACGAGTATTATATATTTTTCATTTGGTATCAATTATTTTATTAGTACTAGTATTATTTTAAACAATTTATTGGAGGATAATTTCTTATTTGATTATGATACGATCACTAATCCTTGATTCGTCAATATCGGTATAAACCAAATCTCATATCTCCGCTGTCATGGACTAAGCTAACTGACATTGAGGGGCTGATCATTGCCCACCTTAGGCATATACGTATAATACGTATATGTGTATATACATACATACACACACACACACACATATATATATATATATATACATTTAAAAACAAAATGCTAGTATATGAATTTATTAGAAAATGGGTGTAACATCTTTGTACAAGAAAATATATGTTAAACTCTGCTCCTCGACTATCGCTTTCGATTGTGGCTCTGCCTATATGGTTACTTACCAACAAGCTTATACCAGATAAGTTAGCTCACCATTTCACGAAGTAGTATTGTTGTTGCAATCTATTCCTAAAACCTTTAAAACGGATCAATACTTTATGTATAGATTGATGTAGCTGAGGCAAGGATGAAGGGTGAGATTGGTTCTAAGCAGCGAGAAGGACAAACAACACAGAATGCTGCAAAGATTGATGCTGAGACGAAGATTGTCTCGACTAGGAGGCAAGGAGAGGGTAAAAAGGAGGAAGTTAAGGTTAGGACTGAAGTGCAGATATATGAGAACCAGAGGGAGGCTGAGGTGGTGGAGGCAAATTCTGAATTGTTAAAGAAGAAGGCTGGGTGGTCTCAGTCCGCCAAATTGGCGGAGGTGGAGGCTGCAAAGGCAGTGGCATTAAGGGAGGCTGAGTTGCAGATGGAGGTGGAAAAGAGGAATGCGTTGACTCGCACTGAGAAACTCAAGGCTGAGCATCTGAGCCAGGCTAGCGTCCAGTACGACATCAAGGTATGCGACATTATATATTCAATTTTTTGCTACTTCTCTCTTCCTTGGTTTTGTTGCCTTTGTTTTAATTGGCGATTTTGATTAAAAAAGGTGCAAGAGGCAAATTCAGAGTTGTACAAGAAGCAAAGAGCTGCAGAAGCAGTTCTCTTTGAGAAGCAAAAGAATGCGGAAGCACAGAAAGCAAGTGCAGAAGCAACCTTCTATAGTCGTCAACAAGCTGCGAATGGTGAGCTTTATGCAAAGATGAAGGAAGCTGAAGGAATCGCTGCCCTCGCAAAAGCACAAGGGCTGTACTTGAGCACCCTTCTCAAAGAAGTGAATGGAAACTATGCCGCACTTCGAGACTACATGATGATCAACAGTGGGATGTTCCAAGAAATTGCAAAGGTCAATGCGCAGGCGGTGAATGGCTTGCAGCCAAAAATTAGCATTTGGTCAGGTGTCAATGGTGGCGGTGAGGGTGGCAATGGTGGCAGCATGATGAATCATGTTGCTGGGGTTTATAGCATATTACCGCCACTTCTGCAGACAGTGCATGAGCAGACGGGGATGCTGCCACCAACTTGGCTAGGAACAATGGCCGAATCAAATTCTACTTCCTGTCTTACTACCTCCAATTAATGTTTTAGCTTTCTCATTTTCTTAATCGCCCTCTAGATATTAGTTAGCCATATTACCAGTAGAGCCTAGCAAGTTCATGCAAACTTCTACATTCTGGGATTTGATATAATTGGTACATTCATAGGGAGGATTGTCAAGTGTTCATGCAAACTTATGTGTATTTTTCACCTAATTGCCATCAATTTAATTTCCATCTGTGATATGTGAAACCCAGTTATTGTACAACTCTTCATTGAAGACAATGCAAAATTCGGGCTGGTCTCCTTTAGACAATTTTCAACCGTTAAAGTTCACTATAATTGTTTTCAATCGTTTAAGGACACTTTTATTGCGAAATGTTGTCTATGCCCTTAAAAAACACGGAACAGCACGATGTGCATTGCGATGCACAAAATTTAAATTTGTGCATCGCAAGCTAAGTCTTATCTGACGCCTCCTCACTGCTATCCTTGATTCAAGCATCGATGACATCCTCTTTAAAGACACTTCTGCTGACAATGATCTTTCTAGTTTTTCTTTATTTGAAACCGATGATGTAATGAACTCAAAAGTTAAAGCAACTAACTTCTTTTGTTCATGCTCTAAGGAAGTGACTTCGTCGGCTGTAAACTATGTTGTTCTTGTTTACGACTCTACTGCTATTGATTAATCCGTTGGGATTGGATGCATCACTTCCATGGCTAGTCTGAGCTTCAACCTTACCAGAATCGGACACCCCTCTTCTCTTCAATCACTTTCCTGCTGCATGAATTGGGTTTCTTAGGAAGTGAAGGAGGTGGTTCTAGTTTTGGAGAGATGGATTGGGTTTTTTGGGAAATGAAGGGACATCACGCTCAAAGGGGAGTAATTTTGGAACAAATAGTTAATTTATCATTTAAAAGTGACTTAAGCGATTGAAAATAAATATTGTGGACTTAAGTATTGAAAATTTCACAAAAAGTACCGACTCACGATTTTTCCATACTATTACCTTAATTATTTACCTATATATGTGATCCATAACATCACCGTTGTACTCAATATTTTTTCTTCCATGTGAAAATAAATGGCTCCTTTACTCCTTCTCTATTTGGAACTTTTAAAATATGTCTTTGTTTTTTATTTTCATTTTTAAAAAGCCTCTCTTAAAATCAATTAGCCATTAGAAAACGAAAATAATAATAGAAAATAAATAGAGAAACACAAAGACTACTTTCTAATCTAATGGGTTGGCTTATTGGTTTGTCCCCCGCTGACTTTCTATGTGAAGCGATTCATTGAGCGAGATGTCTGTGTTCGAATTTCATCCGTTTAGAATCAATACTTCGAACAAAAAAAGAAAGAAACTAAGTGGTTAAGCACGGGAGGTAGTATCTTCATATTGATTTGTAATTATAATTCAAAGATTTACAATTAAAGTATAATGTGTATAAGTATAGTGATCATTTTCAAATTTTGAAATAAATAATATCTACACGTAGACATTCACAAATGATTCGGAACCGAACCGGCCAGAATACCACATAAACTGCAACTTCGAAGAACCAGCCAGAATACTGTTTTCAAATGATTCTTTGTTGGATCATTTGTTCATACTATCACTGCTGGAAAAACGTTTCGCTAAATCCATATTAGTGACGGAAATTAGCGATGGAACACAGTCCAAAAAAAAAAAAAAAAAGGTCGCTGATTGGGCACGGGGGCCTTTTCGTCGAAATTTAGCGACGGAATAGGTTTCCGTCGCTAAATTAGCAACGGTATAAAACCGTCGCTAAATACCTTCCATCGCTAATTAGTGACGGAATTTAGAGACAGAATATTCCGATAGAAATAGGTTATCCAATTAGCGACGGAAATTTAAGTGACAAAGTTTCCGTCACTAAAAATTTTAAAAAATAATTAACAATTATTTTTTTAAAATTTTTTTATACCTGATTTCAACAAATAACATTAATAAAAACACTTCAAAAATTAAAACATAGCACAAATCAATACAAATTAATTACAAAATTATTTATATAAATTAAACTTGTTAAAATAAATGTCAACAAATAAATTATTCAAACTAATCGTCATCATCATGAAATAAATTTTGGGCTCGGGAATGATCGGGAGATGGGTGATCAAACGGACGGGCTTGACAATCCTCTCGTACTCAACCTATAATAAAAAAAAGATAAATATTAAAACACCGTCCTATCAATTTAATAGTAAACAATAATTTTAATACTTACATAAGCAGCCTCTGCCCGGGTATCAACCCACTGATCGGATCCATTCTGTCTGGAGTGCGTACTCACAAACACATCAGGAAATTACACATGAGCACCATGTGTACGCACCTACAATCAGTACGTATTACTATTAGTTTTTTATATTTCTAAGAAATAAGAAATGAAATAGATGTATAGATTCTAAGTGTTTACACTTAACCCCCCTTATCTTTTTAACCCATATGTAATTATATTTTGAATTAAAGTACTACCATGAATTTCATAGCATCAACATCGCTTACCAACTACTTTTAACATATATAGAACAATAAATTGAATAAATATTAAAAATATACACTAACACCCCTATAGATTCTAAGTGTTTACACTTAACCCCCTCCCCCTATCTTTCTTAACCTAAATCTAATTATACTTTGAATTAAACTACTACCATGGATTTCATAGCATCAACATGGCTCACCAACTACTTTCATATATAAAACAATAAATTGAATAAACATTAAAAATATACACTAACACCCCTATAGATTCTAAGTGTTTACACTTAACCCCTTCCTCCTTATCTTTCTTAACCCAAATATAATTATACTTTGAATTAAACTACTACCATGGATTTAATAGCATCAACATGGCTTACCAACTACTTTTAACATTTATAGAACAATAAATTGAATAAACTTTGAAAATATACACTAACACCCCTTATAGATTCTAGTATTTATACTTAACCCCCTCCCCTTATCTTTCTTAACCCGAATATAATTATACTTTGAATTAAACTACTACCATGAATTTCATAGCATCAACATGGCTTTTTAACTACTTTTAATATATATTGGACAATAAATTGAATAAACAATGAACAATAATACATGAACTAATCATAAGATAAAGTATACCATCGTATTACATGAATATCGGATGATACAAAGATATCTAAAATAAAGTAAATTACATGAATGTCGGATAATTTAACTCAGCAAGTATATTGACCCATTAGACTTTATAATGGAACTATTTTAAGCTCATTTCAACTGGATTGAAGGTAAAGAAGTGTTGTACATGGATGGACAGATGGATGAAAAGCATCGTCAATCCTCAATCAGTTCTTTTAATGATCCTAATAGCAAAGCGAAGGTACTTCTCGCATTAATTAAGGCTTGTAATGAGGGGATAAATTTGGTAGGGGCTTCGAGAGTTGTTTTAGTTGATGTTAACTGGAATCCGTTAGTCGAACAACAAGACATAAATAGGGCCTACAAGCTTCGTCAGGAAAAAGTTGTCTATATTTACCATCTTGTTGCCAGAACAATGGAGGTTGAGAAATATGATCGACATGTTAAGTAGGATCACTTGTACCCGTCCATAAATTCGTGTTTCAGAAGGTGTTTCTCGGTAACTACTACATGCAAGAACTTATTATTACAATATTTAGGTATTAGGGTTTAGTTTTACGGTTTAAGGTTTAGGTTTAGGGTTTAGGGTTAGACAAAATTATTGGGTTTAGGATTAATTACGGTTAGGGTTTAGATATGATTAAAGTTTGTTTAGGGTTTAGGATTTAAAGTTTAGGGTATACAATTTAAAGTTTAGGGTTTAAATAGGCTAACTCAACAAAACAATCTTGATCACTATGCAACTAATGATCAATTCCATAAATAATTGAACTAACCTAGTAGTATTAGTCTTATTTATTCACAAGTGCAAGTCTTCGTTACTAATTTTGTTCGCATACACACTTATTTGATCATTTTAATTTTTTATGATATCATAAGACACCAAATATCCCTACCAAATAAATTGCATACAAATCTATTACATTAAGGCATTTATAACATAAAACTAGCATACAAATTACAAAAATCACGTAAATATCACAACTAAATCATAACTAACATAAAAATAACATAAATATCTCAACTAAAGCCTTTGAAACATAAATAGCATGCGAATTACAAATGTTTAAAACGTTTACAAAGTTTTATAGAATAACATACAAATTAGAACAAATTAAAATATAAATATAAAAAAAAGAGCATGCATACAAATACCATAAACAAATAATACAATTTTTTTTATAAATTTACAAAATAGCAAACAAATTAACTTAAAATAATAAAAATCAACATAATAGCATACAAATTAATAAACTAACTTAAAATTAACAAATACAATATCACAAAAAATAAATAAATATAAAAAAGGGTAAAAATTATTGTTAATGGGGGAGAGAGAGGGAGGCTCAGCGGCGGCAGTGGTGGAATTTGTTGAGAGAGAGAGAGAGTGTGTGTGTGTGTGTGAGAGAGAGATTATAATTATAAAAAAAGGGGGAAAAAAAAAGGGTTAACCTGAGATACTTATCGGTGGTTTACAGCGGCGGTAACGGCAGTGGTGGTGGATAGTGTAATCTAAGAAAAGGGAGGGTGGGGGTGAAAGAGAGAGTAACCTGAGAGAAAGAGAGAGTAATCTGGGTGGACAATGGCGATGGTGGGAGCTCATTTCTTGGTCGGAGATAAAGAGGGAAAGAGAGATCGAGAGGTTGAGAGAGAGAGAGAGAGAATCGCCGAGAGAGAGAGAGAGGGGGGGTGGGGCGGGGGGGTTATTTTTGGGAATGGGGGGCCTAGAAAGGGGAAAGAGAGTCTGGGGAAGGGGAAAAGAGGGTTGACTGGGAAATAATCGAGAATTATTAGCGACGAAACCTATGTTGCTAATTTCAAATGGTAATTAGCGATGGAGCTATTCATCAGTGACGGCAACTCCGTCTCTTATATTCCTACGTTTTTACCGCAGTTTTTAGCGACGAACAGAAGGAATATTCTATCAATATACTTTCAATTAGCGACGGAAGCTATTCCGCCGCTAATTTAAAAGCCCGCTAATTTAGCTACGAAAACTGTCGCTAATTTAATTTTTCAGTCGCTAATTAGCGACGAAAATTTTCGTCACTGACGCTAATTAGCGTATTCCTAGTAGTGTATCTTGACAGAATTTTATGTTAATTAAGGGTTAACCTCTTGATTCTGCTTGTTTAGAGAAAGGTCATATACTTTGCCAAGTTATCATGTTTACTCACAGGATCTTTCCTTGCTTTTCCATGGTTTTGACTGTTGTTATGTCCATTAGCCTTTGTGAAATGTGAAATCATTTCCTTTTTCTGTTGCAAGGTCCATCAGTTTGAATAAGTTTCAGCTATCTACATAACTAAGTAAAATTAATTACAAAGTAGACTAACGATATCTATTTAATTATGTGTTTGTTAGAACGTGCCCTATGCTTTTGTCCCCTAAAAAGCTCTTGGCCGAGCATGTGGAATCAGGACACCTACCATTGCATGTTCCGTGACCAACAATGAAGGGAGCGAATTGAGATCTCAAATACAGCAACTCAAGGTACCCTTGCTTCCTTGTCTTATCTTCAACTCCCTTCATTTTGCTTAAATAGTCCTTTCTATCTTGAAATGAACCACCGACTACTCCACGTGACTAAACCGGACACGTAGCCCAGGGCCTCTTGGAGAGTAATGAGGAGACAATTTCATGGAGCCCTTCGATATGGCAGGAGGTGACTTCACAAGGATGGAAGAAGAGGGGACAGATGATCTACGGGATGGGCGAGCATGGAGCAGCCGCGTTCATTCCATCCACACTCTCTTCTAAACATGCTTCCCCTTCCACAGCACCATTGCATCCCCCGGGGGCCAACCCTAAACAAGTAGTTGTCATTAATTAGGTCATTGCAGACTCAGTTGACTTAGATGCAACAGACGATGGCAGAGATGCAATTAAGCTCAGAATTAACGAATCAAAGATGCAGGCGCAACTCCAACTGCTCTTACAGCGACAGGCCCGCCAGAATCAAT
Source organism: Platycodon grandiflorus (assembly GCA_016624345.1). Classification (NCBI taxonomy): domain Eukaryota; kingdom Viridiplantae; phylum Streptophyta; class Magnoliopsida; order Asterales; family Campanulaceae; genus Platycodon; species Platycodon grandiflorus. Next base: position 8,846,220 of record CM028362.1, read on the forward strand.
CCCCCTCTACTGATTCCCTTGCATGTAGTTTATTTCGAAATTCCGATGATAATTAAACTTGTTTTATACTCCCTCCGTCCCGGAGAAATATTCTTACTTTCTATTTTGGAATGTTCCAACTAATGTTACTAAAAATTTGTGATCTACCTATTCTCTATCATTCTTCCTAATATACCCTTAAAGTTTCATTTAATATAACACATCCCAAAGAAACCCAACTATTTAAATAGTTGAAGTAAATTAATATTTATGGGTATTATTGTCAGAACATATTTTACAGCATATCATTAATTATGTTTCTTAATTTCTGTGTTTTATTCACTAGAAATATTTATCCGGGACTAATGGAGTATATTTTAAGTTCATATATATATATATATATATATATATATATATATATATATTAAGTTGGTGAGGAGGCCTATGATTATGCCACCTCACCTTCCTTTCTATTTCTCCTAATTCTCAAGCCTCCAATGAATTGAGATGACTTTTTATTTCTAAGTTATTAGCTTATAATTATACTTACTAATAATAGGTTGTAATACTCTTCTTCTAATTATAATATAAGAAAAACTTTGAACAAAATAATGTTGTCAATGAGATTTGAACACACACCCTATTAAATATGAATATACACCTTAAACCAACTCAAACAATTATATTATATGTAAGGATTTAAAAAAAATATTAAATTATTTTATAATATAAATCAACCAATTTTTATTTTTATAAATGTTACTCTCTTCATGTCAAATTATGGGTCACATATTCTTATTCAAGATGTCCTAAAATGATGTCTATAATATGTCATACATATCAACAAAAATCTAAATCATTTCATCAAAAAAATATATATATATTTTTGTAAATTTCTTTTTCACACTAATAGTGTATCAAAAATATGTAAATATAGTATCCAATTAAACATTTTCTAATCATTGAATGATCTTCAAATATTATTTAAAAAAATATAATTATATTCAATATTTCTCCTTTGTTCAGAAAAATGTTATCTTTCTTCAATATGTCCTAAAGTCGATATTTTATTTTTAATTTTGTAAAAATTCTTCAAATATATGTCTAAAATATCTTTATTAAGTGCAAGATGAAAAAAATAGTAATAAACCCAACAGTTTGATATCATTAAAGTATAATTTTTTTTTTGAGCAAATCATTAAAGGATACTTAAAAAATGTATAAAAACGAAAATACATTTATTGACCACTAATAAAAAACACTTATTCTGAAATAAAAATATTATAATAAACGACCACTAATTTGCATATATTGATAATACTTAACTTTGGTCAAACATTAATGCATAAATTCAATAATGATAATTTTTTTTCAAAACTATTTCTAAAATGTATCAATTAATATCAAAATTAAATTAAACTCGTGCGGAGTATGAGTTCTATAACTAGTGTTATGTAATGAAGATTTGTTTTATTAAATATTTAGTGTGTTTGAAAGGTATTTTTGGTGTGTTTGAAATGTCATATAATTAAATTTGTGATAGTCAGGTACCTAAAAAAATAGAAATTTAAATTATTATTTTTTATTTAACAATGGAAATGCTTGTGTCAAAACCGTTAGTATTTAACGATGGCAGCCACTGACGGATGTCCATCGGTAATTCACGGCGGGTTGCGTCAACTTAGGGACGTATGATGCCTTCGCTATTTATGGACATAACTTGAGTTACCAACAAGACTTTTTGACAAAATATTATGTTTTAGATGGCTGACAGAATGTGTAGTTCTACTAGTAATTAGTTACGAAATTTGTTCCGTCGATAATTTGCGTCAATCTGTCGATCGCCGACGGAATAAACAGAAATTTCCGTCAGTAGACAACGATTTTCCAACAGTGTTACCTAAGAACAAGAACAATGACAAATCTTTGAGGGGTTAAATTAGTATCTTCGAAAACAATGGAGATTAATTTTATGGGGAGCAACCGGGTAGCTTATTTGGGCAAAAGTGGTTTTGGAGCAATTTAAGCTATCGGAGCTTAGCAATGGAAAAAGGGCGGAAAACACACAAAATGACGTCGTTTGATGTATAAAACTGGCAAAACAACTTCGTTTTGGGTGGCGGGTTGGTAAAAATAAATAAATAAATGCATTTCCACGTGTTATCTAGTACTGGGCGTGTCCACGTGAAAACGTGTTCCAATCTCGTGTTATATATATATCATGATCTTCAATTGGACATAACTAAGGTTCATTTGTTTAAAGAAAAATAATTTTTGGAAAATAATTTTTAGAAAATAGCTTCTGAAAAATAAAAATGTTTTATTTTTAGGCGTATGTTAAATTTTTTGAAAATATGTCGGAAAACATTTTTGGGTGTTTGACAAACACATAATTTTTTTTACGAAAAATATATCATGAATACATATAAAATGTTATATTCCCTTCATCCTATAATTAGTATCCCCTATTGAATATACACTTATTTTTTAAAAAAATTTATTTTAAATAATTTTTTTAGTAATCTCCAATTAGCACTAGTGGTATCAAATCAATAGGGGTTCATCTACTTTTCAATCTCACAAATAATAATAAAATAATTGATAGTTAACTTGAAAACACGTTTCAAAAACAAAAGAAAAAGAAAAGAAATAGATAATTGTTGTAAGATGTCTCGAAATAAAATAATGGACACTCATTTTAGGACGAAGAGAGTATTTAGTAAAATTGTGTAGTGCAAAGGTGATATTAGGCTCCAATTTCAGTCCCAAATTAAAAATTCTATGATCTCAAATATTATACCAGAAGCTTCATGTAATCTTAACCGAATATTTTATTCCGTGTAATACTATCTTTAAAAATTAGAGTATTAAGAAAATAATTTATATTTTTAAATCAACTCACTAAAGAATTTCAAACATGATATATATAACGTGTTCACTCAATCTTAGTATTTTTAATTGAAATATCAAGTTAAAATATTTTCGAAATTCAATTACTTGAATCTGTAATATTATTGTTATTTTCTCGTCTCAAAATGAATATTTACTTTTATTTGTAATCGTGAATAAAAGTAAACATTTATTTTGGGACGAACATGAATATATTTTTCAAAGTTATAAAAGTTTTCATAAATCTTGACAATATCAACAAAATGTTATATAAATAAAACTTTGTTCATAGAATCACCTCAAAATATTACGGTAAAATATTACGATTATTTTTCTTGAAAGAAAAGTTAGAAATGAATATAGCACATCCAATTGTGCAAAGGTAATATTAGGAGAAAATATGAATGAACAAATTTTAGAAAATGACTAACGAAAATTGAATCTATAAGTCCTTTTCCTGAAAAAAAGGCTTCATTTTTCGTTGATTTGTAAAAAAATTTACATTGACTATATTTTTTAAATATTACCAAACACTAAAAAATAAAAAATAAAATTTTTAAAAATTATTTCCCGTTAAACAAACGAGTCTAAATGGTAAAAAAAAGAGGCTGAAACAAATCCACGCTGTGGACATGAGCCTAAATGAGAGTGGGTTTCTAGCCCAAGTCATAATAACAGTCACGTTGTGGACATGAGTTACATACTTACATATAAAGCCTAGGATTAATATATATAATTTGGCCCCTGAACTTTTCTTTTCCTGGTAATTTGGTCCTCAATTGATAAAATTTTCTAATGTGGTCCTTGAACTCAACATTTGAAGCCTAATTAGTTTCTACAGCCGTTATCTTTAACAGCAGCGTTAAACATTTATAAAAAGACAAATTTACCCTCACTCCACACTAACTAGGATGCCTAGGTGAATTTGTTTCATTTGACTGGGATGCCTAGGTAGATTTATTCCCGCCAGAAGAAACAAATCCACCTAGGCATTTCAGTCAGCCACAAGTGAGGGTAAAATTGGTATTTAAAAAAATTTAACACCGCTGTTAAAGATAACGGTTGTAGGGACTAATTAAGTTTCAAATGTTGAGTTCAAAGACCACATTAGAAAATTTTATTTATTGAGGACCAAATCAATGGAAAATAAAAAATTCAGGGACCAAATTATATATTAGTCCTAAAGCCTACTGCACCGAGGTTTATACACTGACATGCTTTTTGCATGCTTCTCAATTCACACGTCCTTCCTTTGATTATAATTACTCTTACAAACAAATGCTAACCTAATTTTTAAAGCCCACATTCGGCGCATCTACTGGGCGTGTTATAAATATCTTCTTGTCCAGTTTTTGGCCATTTTTCACCAATTTTTTTTTAAAATAAAAGTATACATTTTTCTCTGTTGGTCTGCTTTAGTTGGACGTCTGATTAATTTTGTACTCTTATAGAATTGAGGGGTATATTACTCTTGAGGGTTACTATTAACACCCCCAAAATTTTCTAGTACATCTCTTTACTAACAACACTCCCTCCAATATTTTCAACTTTAAAAAAAATCAAAGTATACCTTCATATTTCTCTATTTTACCCCTCCTACATTTTTTCTCAAAATCGACCCCAGTTTACTACCTTCATCTCCACCCCTCACTTCTCTCTCCCCTCCCATCAATGATGCTTGCCTCCCCCTATCTCTCTGTTCGTCTCTCCCGTCCTCTCCATAACCCCCATTTTTTCTCCCCACGCCAATCAATCCGCCATAACTCACTAATAAGCACCATCACCTCCTTCCCTTTATCGCAATGGTATCATCCTCCTCCTCACATTTTTCCCTCTCCAAACCCACCACCAACAGAAAACCCTCTTCAAAAGCTAAACATAATTTCAATTCATTACAAAACTACACATATTGCAGGCACTCCCCCATCGCCACCCTCCTCCCTCCCAAGTTTTTTTTTTTTTTTTTAAGATGTTCGACACTGTGTGATTAAATAGTACTATTGGTGTTCGGTAGCCCCTAATCGAATAGGCGAACACTGTAGTGGTGTTCGGCATCCCTTACCGAACAATTTCAGCTGCGTTTAGTGGGCTGCCGAACAGTCTAAAATATATATTTTTTTCAAACCTAAAAAATAAAAAATATATAAAAACATTGAAATCAAAATTTATAATGATATTTTTATAATAAATAATGGGTGTAATTAGAGTTTGAGGTATTGGGGTGTTAATAGCAACCATAATTACTCTTTTTACTTGGTGTGGTAGGGGATCACATCCATATCATTTGTACCAACATACCATAGGGGATCAGGCTCTCCAGTCCAATTCGATTCATCGTCTCAGGTTAGAACTTCGTACCTTTGATTCTAATCTTGTTGATGATCATCTAAATATGGAGTAATTAGGTTTTTGGTTTTTGGGCATGTATCATTCTGTTATTTTGAGTGAATTTGAAGCTGAATTCTAATCACCAAACTAATTTCCATCTGTTAGACTCTGTACTATTGATGGTTCCAGATAATCTATGATTTTTCTCATCTTCTTAGAAGAAAGACCAACTTTTATACGCAATTTTGTTGGCTTTGTCAAAAGACCCCTCTCAGTGCTCGGATTTAAGTTTGCCGTTCAACTGTTGAATTTCAGGTTTCTGTTTGATGGAATTTTTTATTTATTTTTTTTATAATTTCCCGTCTGGTATAGAAAAGATTTCTTATAGGGAGTTTTCGTAAGAAACTAATGTAAAATTTGGATTTCTTTTTGAGGTTTATTTTGCTTATATAATGTCTTTATATGTTCTTTTCTTTTCTTTCAGGGGTATTTTATTTTGTTTTGGTCTATGTTCTCCCAGAATGAGAGTCCAGATTTGATGATTTTAGTTAACAAATTCTGTGATTTTATTACATTGTTATAGGAACTAATTAGAGCATTAGTTGGGAAATCACTGACGATCTCAATATACTTCTGAACTCCAAAGATGCACACGTGCTGATATAAGTTATTTTTTATAATGGTACTGTATATGACTTTCATGTAAAGTCTCTTATCGGTGGAGAGGATGGTAAGGTGGATGAAAGATAAGGTTGCATTTTCCATCTTGTGGGAAGGGAAAATATCTTTAGTTCGTGTTGTTTGAATGAATAGGACGAAAAGGAACATATGAGGATACCAACTTTGTGTTTTGTCTCTGATAACTAGTGAGTTGAGAACATGGGTGATGACTTCAATATTTTTTCCATCTTTCCTCCCTACTTTTGGAGGATGGAAATTGGAAGTCATGGTCAAATGCAAAGTCATCATCCCAGTTTCTCTTCCTGCCATTCTCCCCTCCTACTAAACATAGGAAAATCTGTTTGGCTCTCCATTTCCGACATCTGTGTTCCATCGTTCCAATTTTCCCTTCTTTCAAACATAATAGCACCACTGCATACTGCATAGAAGAATTTGAAATGTAAAAGTGACTTAGTTATTTATTTATTTTTTATTTTATTTTACCTAAAGAGGCGTGGGTAGGGATTGAACATGAGACCTCATGCTTTGGGACTATAGTTTCTAGATTGTTAGTGAAAATAGGTCTTCGAAAATTGAGGGTTGTGGACTATAGTAAAATGGAATAAGAAAATTGTCAACATTGACAAGTTAAATCTTTGCCCTTCCCTAAGTATGATTTTTGAAAGTTGTTAGCCGGTGGACCTGTTCAACATGAATACAGTCACTATGACCTGTTATTTGTTAATTATTGTAAATCTTCATGTTATTTTCTTGATTTATACAAGTAAGGGATGTCCTCCTTGTATCAAAGTTGCATCCTTACAGTGTGCTTTAACTTGTGAAAGATGAATGGAAGATTTTCAAATTTCGTTCATCTTTTAGTAAACCTTTTTTATCACCTGAAGTCATGGTTTACGAATTGGCTTCTGCGACCATTTCAGGTTTCTGGCTAGTCTTTTTCGTATGATATCATACTGAGATATTGCTTCCATGGATGATCTGCCAGATCAGTTAGTTTGGGAGATATTTGGCAGGATTAAAACAACCGTCGACAGGAATTCTGTATCTTTAGCTTGTAAACGTTTTCACAAACTTGATAATGAGCAGAGAAAATCTCTTTGTGTTGGTTGTGGATTAGACCCTGCAAATGAAGCTTTGACTTCCCTATGCTACAGATTTTCCAACTTGAAGAAAATTGAAATTATATATTCTGGTTGGATGTCGAAACTAGGGAAGCAGTTGGACGACCAAGGGCTTCGCATTCTTTCCTACAACTGCCCTTTCCTAAATGATCTCACCTTAAGTTACTGTAGTTTCATTAGTGATGCTGGTATTAGCTACGTAGCCTCATGTTCCGGACTTTCTGCTTTGAGATTAAATTTTACACCGAGGGTTACAGGCTGTGGCATATTATCTCTCGTCATGGGCTGCAAAAGCCTGAAAGTTTTCCATCTTATCCGATGTCTGAATGTTAGCAGCGTCGAGTGGCTAGAGTATCTTGGCAAGCTTGAAACACTCGAAGATCTTTGCATTAAGAATTGTAGGGCCATTGGAGAAGGTGATTTAATTAAGCTTGGACCTACTTGGCAAAAAATAAAGCGTTTGCAATTCGAGGTCGATGCTAATCACCGTTACCGTAATGTGAAGATTTATGATCAGTTAGCTGTAGATCGATGGCAAAAACAGTGCGTACCATGCGAAAATATGCTAGAGCTTTGCCTGGTGAATTGCATCATCAGCCCAGGGAGAGGGCTTGCATGTGTGTTGGGTAAGTGCAAGAATTTAGAGAAGATTCATTTAGACATGTGTATTGGGGCAAGGGACAGCGACCTTGTGTGCTTGGCCCAAAATTCAAGAAATCTTCGTTACATCTCCCTCAGAGTTTCATCAGACTTCACACTTCATCTTTTAGGGAACAATACAGTGAGATTGACGGATGTAAGTTTAAAGGCAGTGGCTCAAAATTGTCCAAAGCTTGATACATTTCGGCTATCTTTTGCTAATGGGGAGTTTCCTTCTTTATGTTCATTTTCGTTTGATGGAATCCATACATTAATGAGAATGTGTCCGATAAGAGAGCTTTCGCTGGACCACGTGTATTCTTTTAATGATGTTGGGATGGAAGCTCTTTGTTCTGCTCAATATCTTCAAACCTTAGAGCTTGTGAGATGCCAAGAGGTTACGGATGAGGGACTGGTGCTTGTTGTCCAATATCCCAGCTTAAGAGTGTTGAGGCTTAGCAAGTGCTTGGGAATCACAGATGATGGGTTGAGGCCATTTTTAAGGTCAGGCAAATTGGAAGTCTTAGTTGTGGATGATTGTCCACAAATTTCTGAAAGGGGTGTTCATGGTGCTGCTAAATCCGTGACATTTAAGCAAGACTTATCGAGGATGTATTAAACTTGCCGGATAAATGGTTTGTCATTTTCTTATTATATTTGATGATATGCATATCTCATGCTACATTTTTACGGGTTTGGACAAGATTGTTTGTATTACTTTCAGCTGGGGGAAGTATCTTTGTTTGTATTGGACTTACCATAATGTATCATAAATTTTTAAACAAGTCCTATATCAGGGGTGTAAATGAACAGGACTGAGCCGAGTAGTGAATTACCAAGCTTGGTTCGACTAAGTTCAACTAGAGCTCAAGCTTAGCTCAGGCCCGAATGGAAATGAGAAACTCAAGCTTAAGCCAGGCTCATATATATTTATTTATTTTAGCTTGCTCAGATTTAACTAAGGATTAATATATAATTTGGTCCCTGAACTTTACATTTCCTGGTGCTTCGGTCCTTGATCTTGAAAGTTTCCTAATGTGGTTCTTGAACTCAACATTTGAAGACATATTAGTCCTTACAGCCGTTATTTTAAACAGCATCGTTAAATATTTATAAAAAGAACAAATTTACTCTCACTCCATGCTGGTGGGATGCCTAGGTGGATTTGTTTCATATGGCGGGAATGAATCTTGTTTTTTCTCTCTGCACTTCCCTTTCCATTTTTTGCTGTGATATATATATATATATATATATATATATATATATATATATATATATAGAGAGAGAGAGAGAGAGAGAGAGAGGAAGAGGGAGAGAGAGAAAAAAAAAAAAAGAAAAAGATCTATAACCAGGAAATATTACGTAATGATGAGGATTTGTTGGCTTGTTTGAAATAGAAAAGGCAATTGCGTGGATCCGATCAATATTGAGAAATGTTTGAAATATTGCCATGTAATTTGGGATGTGTGTGTGTGTGTGTGTGTGTGAGAGAGAGAGAGAGAGAGAGAGAGAGAGAGAGAGAAGGCATGTTGATATTTGGTCTTCTCAATATTCTAGTTGACATTTTCTCTCTCTCTCTCTCTCTCTCTCTATTTATCTTCTGTGAGTTGCCATTTTGGGGTAATGAATGGAATTTGGATTCAACAGTAGAGTCGGAGTGTGAGAATGCATAAATAATATTCTTGATTGTTTGATAAGAAATTACACTCTGCCCTATTGATGAGTTCAAGATTTTTACGATTTTTTTTAATTTTCTTTTATTTTGTTCTATTTTTGAGTTAATTATGCTTTGAAAATATAATTATTTGTGTTGTAGGTTTTCAAGGTATTAACGAGCATTCATGGATCTTAGCACAAAGTTCGAGGCAATTTCGGGCTTCAAAGTTGAGTTACAAAACATTTCGTCAAAGTTCGTTAGCCCTCCGTTAAGAGTTTACAAAGCAAAGGACTAAAATGAAAGAAGAAAATAGCTAACGAAGGCTAACAATGGTTAACGGAGGACCTAAATGAGAGAGTTGGAGGGGGAAGGACTTTGGCTCGCTTTGTTGAAATTAGAGGGGCACCGGAGCAAAGTCTAAATGGTCAAAGCGTGCCTACCTTATGCGCTTTCCACCGCTCTCAGCCAGCCCAGGCCGCTCCTCAGCTAATTCGCGTCCGCTCCCGTGCCACTCTCGGAGAGTGCTGCGTGTCTGAGGGCGGATTGGAGGCAGATTAATAAGGGATTGAAGGAGTTTTTATCCCTTTTGCCCTTAATCTTCATGCCAAATGTCTATTCTGCCCTTAACCTTAGAACCACTCATTTGATATCTCCTTTTATACCCAAAAAGTAGCCCCAAATTCAAAGAACAAGCCCCCATTTCAGGATTGAGCTCCCAAAATGGGGCACCAGCCCTATTTCACCAAAAATCTTTCTATTCCATTGAAGATTGATCAACTTTGAAGGTTTGGAGCACCAAATCAAGGGTTAAGGAAGTATCTACAATTGATTTCAACCACGGATCTCGGCACTGCTCGGTTTAATTCTTCTTATCTCTATTTTATAATAATGGCTGTAATTTCTAGGGTTGAATGATCTTGTAATTTGTGGAATTGGATATGCACTTAATTAATTTATGGAAATCAATTATTTTCTAGGGATAATGACTTTACAAGTCCCTCGACTATGGCCGATTCCACCATTAGTCCATCAACAAAATTTCGTGCAGTTTTCATTCCTACCACTTCAAATTTGCACGTCGGAAGTGCTTTTGATGGATGCCATTAATGATTTGCCGTTATGTTGCCCATGTACCTCCCACATGCGTTTGACTAAGGGCAAAAATAGAATTTTCTTTATCATCTTCTTCAAACCCCAATCCCAAAATTTCATCAACAGTCAAAATTGATTTTGAAATTCTAAAGCTTCAAACCCAGTAAACCCAAATCAATTTTGATTTTGAAATTCCAAAACTTCAAAATCGATTTATGACTTCTTGTATTCCAGTATTCCAACCCAGTCAAAAATTCCAAAGCTTCAAACCCAGTCAAAATCGATTTTGAAATCTCAAATCTTCAAATTCAGTATTCCAACCCAGTCAATAATTCCAAAGCTTCAAACCCAATCAAAATCAATTTTGAAATCTCAAAGCTTCAAACCCATTAAACCCAAATCGATTTTGATTTTGAAATTCCAAAGCTTCAAAATCGATTTTGATTTTGAAATTCCATCATTGCCTTTTCCAAAGCTTCCAACTGGTACAGAGACCTCAACCATGTTTGGAACGAAAACTTCGTTTTCCATGTTAATGACGTCGCCAACCTTCCTTATCGGACTATCGAAATCAATGTCTTTAATGAGAAACATTCAAACAACGTCGACGGTGGGGGGTGGTGGTTATGGCTCCCGGCTCGAATTCCAAGAAGACCAAGAAGTTGCAGCAGCAGCAGCAACAAGGGGTGAACATGGCAGTGTTGCAAAACCAGATGGGTTTGTCGCCGTCGTTTGTATGGGCATCGTCAGCATCTCCCTCTTCGTTGAACGCCTCCTCCACTACTCCGGCAAGGTACCCATTTCCTCTCTCCCTCGTTCTGTGTGTGTATGTGTGTGTTTATGTATTGATAAATTTTCTGTATATATGTTTGGATTTTTCTTTGTAATGATTGATTTTTGTTAATACCCTTTTTGATCTTTTGTAAATGTATGCAGTATTTGAAGACGAAGAATCAGAAGCCTCTGTTTGAAGCTTTGCAGAAAGTCAAAGAAGGTGCCCTCTGTGTGTATATGTGTGTGTGTCCCTCCAGTTGTTTCTGTATCAATAACTTTTTTTTTTCTTTTTTGTGGCAAATGTTTATTAGGGATTTAATTTTTAGGTCTTTTCTTTCATTTTTGTTCTTGGTTATATTTGGGTTAACGAAAAAGGATTAAAAATATTCTTAGTTAATTTTTGGATATTGATTTCGTTTTCTGTGAATGATCATCAATGAACTTGTGTGTGTGTGTGTGTGTGTTTTGGAACTGGGGTTTGAAGAAGATGATAAGGAAAATTTTATTTTCGCCCTTGGTCAAACGCATGTGGGAGGCATATAGGCAACTTAACGGCAAATCACTAACGACATCCATCAAAAGGACTACCGGCGTGCAAATTTGAAGTGGTAGGAGCAAAAACTACACGAAATTTTTTTGAGGAACTAATGGTAGAATCGGCCATAGTTGAGGGACTTGTAAAGTCATTATCCCTATTTTCTATGTCATTGTAGTGTTTTAATTAAATTTCTCTATCTATTTAGTATACAAGCATGTTAGGTTATTATTATTGATGGACTTAATGCTTTTAATTGATTAGTCATTAATTAATTGATTTTATGAATTGCTAGTGTGAGCGAGAGCTACCTTACTTTTCGGACCGATCAATTTAATAGTTGGTGTTTTGAGACATACACCGATAGCCCTCGGCTACCTTCTTGACTCGTAGAAAAATAGAGAGAACATCTCTCTATGAAAGTATTACCCATTATCTTGGTTATTATTGTGTGTTTCTAATACTTTCGATGGATTAGCTACCTATTAGATGATTACTAGAATTATAGGATAGTTAGCGAAAGCCCTTCCTATTAATTCTAGAAACACAATAATTGTTTATGTGACGCTAGACCGAGAGGTAACGAACGTTCATAGATAGCCATATGAGAACTTGTTCTGACTTGCGATCAATCCACTTTAGCCATTCGCGAGATAGGGGAGATTCGAGTTGCTATAGGGGCGAGAGCTCGTAGTAATCAATTTAGTGTTTTCGGTTACTAAGACTTGAGTTAAAGAAAAGTGGAGAGATGATTAAATTAGATATGAGCTAGACTAGAGATATTACAATCTTATCTTTTTAATTCTTAATTTGATGTTGTCAAACCACTTTTAGGTTAATGTAAATATTAATTACTTTATTTTATTTCTTTTATTTTTTATCCTTTAGTTTTTAATTTTATTTTCTTTTCGCTCAAATATAATTAGTTAGTTCAATTTCGGTATTTAGTTAGAGTAAAAATTACGTACATTCACTGTAAAATCGATACTCATACTTATATACACTTTATTACTTGATACGGCAGGGTACTCTTGCCCAAATTGTATTCCATGCACATCACCTACATATCTCCGTCTGGAACCTCCATTTCTCCTCCATAAACCCTTCATTACCACCACCACCACTACTCTCTAATTCACACTCCTCCGCCACTCTATCTCCCCTCTCGCTCAAATTTAACAACACAATCGGCACAGTTCACAATCAGAGCTATGATTCTCCTCCACAATCCTCCATATTCCCACTCCTCTCTCTCTCTCTCTCTCTCTCTCTCTCTCTCTCTCTCTCTCTTCATTAGATCCTCCGCTTGGTTGCCACAAAGAAAATCGGAGGAGGAAATGCAGTATTTGTTGGCATTTGGGTTGTTGGGGTTAAACAATTGGAGAAATGGGTGTATGTGAAAAAGATGAAAATCGGGAGATCTGCTCAAAACCAAATCAAAAAACAAAACCCAGTTCAAAACTATTCAATTTCCAGAAATCTTTATATACTACTATTCAAGTTAAAAACCCAGTTCAAAATTAATAGGGTTGCTGCTGCTGTTGACGGTGGCAATCTTTTCATCCAGGATCGCATCGCCGCCGCAACAGAGAACTCTAACAGCCCAATTTCCGAATTTGTAACTAGAAAGCAGGCAGAATTAAACGGAAGCCTCTCAATTTCAGGTTCAGATCCAGGATAAGGAGAAGAAGGCCACCGCGTTATGAATCTCCCAAAAGAAACCCTAAACCATTAGAAGAAGTGAAATCAGTTAAAGTTGAGACAGCGCCGCCGCCAAGCATGGAGGAGGAGGAGGTCCTTATCACGATTGAGACTTGTTTGAGGCTGATTACAAGGAGATGCTACGACACCTTAAGATATTTGTCTACCCAGATGCCTTTCATGAGGAGCAGGCTGGTTCCTCTTTCACTCACGTGTTCTTTCCCCATCCAAACCCATTCCACGTGGATCTTCATCAGACTCAACTCAGGGCAATTTTGTTTATACAAGTTCTATTTAACGTTAGTGTTTAAGATAACGGATGTAGGGACTAATATATCTTCAAATGTTAAGTTTAAGGACTACATTAGAAAACTTTCAAGATCAAGGACCGAATCACTAGAAAATATGAAGTTCAGGGACCAAATTATATACTTCCTCCGTTTCAGGCAAAGAGTCACTTTTGACTTTTTTGGGTCAACTTAGTTAAAGTTTGACCGATAATTTACATAAATTTAGTTGTTTTTACAAAGTTATGAAATATGTAATCCATAATATTCTTAAGGTAGTTTTTAATTAATGAAATTTTATTTTTTAAAACATAAGTAAAGTATGTAAAATTTTGATTTGATTTAGTCATATGTTAACTTCTAAAAAATGAAAGTGGACTCTTTACCTGGAACGGAGGGAGTATTAATCCGATAACTTATTTAAGCCTAAATATAGAAATGACGAGATCGAGGTTGGTTAAAATTTATGATTTATCTGTATTATTAATTTTTTGAGCAAAGAGAGATTCATTTAACAAATAGTTGTTCAGAAACAATTAATCATAGAATTCATGAAGAGTTCAGGCTGTTCAACTATCGGATTACGAAATGGCAAAGCTCACGGACCACAATACATAAATTTTGTAGGGCTTAAATCGCAATTCGGTCACCCTACTTTAACAGAAAATTCATTACTCACCCTACAATTTTTTTTCTCAACTTCATCACTATACTTGGCATAAATCCCACGTTAATCACTCCATCCAGATTTTTTGATGAAAAATTTACTATTTTTTTTAAGGTTTAATTATCAATTTGATCACCGTACTTTTCAACTTTTTTCATTAAGCTCACTCTACTTAATTTTTTTCTTAATTAATCACTGTACTTGGCATTTTGAGTCAAAAGGGTCACCCAGGCTAACTGCCGTTAATTCCATGGACGGAATCGCATGAAAAGACATTACTGCCCCTTTAGCTATGCCCATGCCGTGCACGTGGTCCAATTTTCACACTTAGTCGATACCAAAGATTCATCTTCAGACATAACACAAAAAACGAAAAACGAGAGAGTGAGAGTGAGAGTGAGAGTGCGAGTGCGAATGTTCATCACTAGCTTTGGATTTCGAAGATGAAGACTCGTAATCCTGAGAAGTGCATGGTTCTGGTTGAAATCAAACGACATTGAAGGCAAGCTTCGTTTCCATGTTCACTTGTTATTAACTGATTTGAGTTGACTATTATGTGTACAAATTAGGGCTTCTTTGAATAAACCCTAATTTATGTTATTGATGATACACACTTAAGGTTTAATGCATAAATTAAACTTATCCTGCTCGATTCTGTGAAGTTTTTATTTAAGTTCTTCTGTGATATGGTCCCCGCACTAGTAATTTAATATTCGTTTGATATCCCGCTTTTTTTATTAAATTAGTTGTCCCCTTCCTCACTACCTTTGTTTGTCGATAATGGTTCCCACCCCTTTTTCTTATTAAAATGCGAAAATGTTGAAAGTAGGCGTGAAGTGTCATTATGGGGTGAATTTTCCCACGAAAAGCCACATAGATATGTGGGAAAGGTAATATCTTGGGAGTTAGACCAATCGCACTGTCATTTGGTAACTTGAAGGGTAGAGTAGTAAATGAACTAGGACACCCTCATGTGATCGAAATATGCTATAGTGTAGCAATTGACACCCGGAGACATGGGATTAGGGCATTACATACCCTTAAAGATTGGGATAGACTCTTGCAAATAGCTAATCACTTAGGTCAGGTTGAGCTATTTATCTTACATGAGGATGGGGTAGAAGAACTTGAATTAGATAGTGACTATGAGTATGCAGTTTCTGATGAATCTAGCAGTGATGATGATGATGATTTAGAAGTTAGCTTGACTGATGAGGACCTAGAAAATGTTAATGATGATGAGGAGTTACTTAATGCTAGGAAGAATTTGATTGCCTTAAAGAAAAATGGTCATGTGACATCACAGTCTATTGGGATTAAAAGGAGAGGGTTTTCTTATAATTTTGGTGAAGGTACATCTAGAATGGGAGGTGAGAATGACAACCAGTCACTTGATTCAAATCAAGAGAATGCTTCTGAAATGTTGTATGAGGAAAGAGATGCAGATTATCCCCCTGATTCTGATAGTGGAAGTGAGGATGAGGATAATGATCATGTTCAGAGAATTGTGACACCAAAATACCCAAGGTTTAACCCTAAATGTGATATGAAGAATAGGGAATTCAGTTTGCATGAAACTTTCTCTGTTCAGAGCTTAGGAATGCAATCAGAGATTATGGATGTATGAATGGGTATGACATTAAGTTCTTGGTAAATGACAAAAAAAGGGTCCATGTAAAGTGTATGAATTCTGAGGTTTGTACTTGGGAAATTTGGGCAAGCACTATTCATGACGAAACAACTTTTCAGATCAAAACAATTACTCCAAACCATCAGTGTGGGAAGAGATTCAAGAGTAGGTGTTGTTCAGTTGCATGGCTTGCAAAAATGTATCAACAAAAGATTTTAAGCCACCCTAAATGGAAGTTGAGAGAATTTAAAAAAGATGTAATGGATATGTACCAATTGAATGTGAGTACGATCATGTGCCTTAGAGCTAGGTCTAGGGTGCTTCATGAAGAGTTGGGATCCCTACATGACCACTATGCCAAACTCTGGGATTGTAGAAAAGAGTTAAAAAGTCGTAATGAAGGCACCACTGTTGAGATTGACACATGGGTTCATCCAACAACTAATCAAGAATATTTTCACAAAATATACATATGTTTTGGGGCATTGAAGAAGGGGTTTTTAAATGGGTGTAGGCCTGTTCTTGGGCTAGATGGATGTTTCTTAAAAGGTATTTGTGAAGGGGAATTATTGGTTGCTATTTATTGAATTCTCAAGTCAACTAAACACTTTGAAATAATTGACACATTATGCATTCAACAGGGGGTGAACCTACTGAAACTTATGGTACTGCATCTCAATCAACCAATGTCCAATGCAATCAACCAATGTCCAATCAACCAACTCAATCAGTTCCACTTGTTCCAACTCAATCATCTCAGGTAATTGTTTGACCATGTTTTGGTTACCATTTTTTATGATTGTGTTTTAACCCCATTTTTTATGATTGTTCCAACTCAGATTATTACTGTCCAGTGGTTTAAATCTCCTGTTACAACTCAATCAACAAATGTGGAATTTAATGAACATGATGCAACTCAGTCCATCAATGTGCAATGCAATCAAACTGGAGAAGTCCATCAATGTGCAATACAATTTAATCAAGTTGTAAAGCAGTCCACCAATGTGCAGTTTAATCAACCTGATGCAACTCAATCCACACAGGTTGTATTTAATTTTGGATGAATCATTCTATTTATGAGTATGTAGTCTTAATTATATTCTGATTTGAATTACTCTCTATGCATTGCAACAGGGGGTTAAAACCACAAACTTAGCTTCTGATATTAATGAAAGTCATAGCATTGTGCAATATAGTGCACCTATTCCATCCCAATCCACTCAGGTAGTATATTATGTTTCTATATCAATGTGCATTGGACTATTTGCATTGAGATGTATTGAAATGTTTGTTGTGTGATTGAATGTCTAGCAATCTGCTGCTGTAACTAAATCCACCCAACAAAGCTACAGAAGTTCACCAAAGGGTTCACCAGTCAAAAGAGGTGGTGTGATGGCAACAATCAGGAGTGAAACTAGTGTCAAGTGAAGCACCTAGTGGACAACCAATGAAAAGGATGACTCAAGAAATGCCTCCAAATCCAATTACATTGAAGAAGATTAAAATTGAGAAAGGAGAAGAAATGAAGAAGGTTAAAGCTCATCAAGAACAGGAGAAGACTAGAAAATCACGGAGGTCTATGTTAAACCACCTGATGAAGATGGGGAATGAATTAAATGGAAAGACATTTGTGATTGATTAAGTGTTCACATGTTAGGTTATGGTTGGTAATTGAACAATGTCTAGACATGATTGTTAAGGTTTTTTTTTTTTTTTTTTACTTGTTGATGGTAACTTATACCCCTGTTTTGCTACTTATGTTTGGTAACAATTGACTATGCTTTGGTACTTGTGTTTGGTAACCAATGTATATCAAGGGGTGCTTGACAATCTTGGATCTAATCAAAGATTGTGTAGACATTTGAGATTATGTTTTTTATTAATGGAATGGTATCCAGAACTTCAATATTGTTAGTACTTTATGCAAGTAGCCAATGTATATCTATATTTTGGTACTTCAGTGTTGTTCCTTGTGATGATTCTTGTTCACTATCCAATTCACCAAAGGGTTTTGGTACTTGTTCTGTTTTGGTACTTGAAGTACTACAATTGGTCATTTCAATTGATCATTGCAACTGTCCAGTTGCTTAAACCATTACTATCCAATTGTTCATGTCAATTAATTTCTAATGCCATTTTCATTAACTTCAATGTCATTACACAACTGTCCCATCATATACTACATAATATTACAACCATCATTAACCAACCAAAACATTATGGCCATGTCCAAAAACTACAATTACATCACAACCTAAGGCAACATAAATTGGTGAGTGAGTTTGGCATTCTTGTACATTAAGAGGCCACTTACGATGACAACAAGTACAATAATCATCTTGTCCTTCCAACCATTTGCACATAACTTTGTTTTCAAGATAGCAATCTCTTCGTTCAATATACAAACCTCCTTTTTTCAAATTTGAATTCTTCATTTTTGAACTTGCAAGCTTGGTTGACATTGCCTTGATCTCAACCTCTTTGTTCTTGAACACATTGAGTAGATCTCTTGCTCTTTCAGTCATTGGAGGATCATACCAAGCAAAGAAGTTGCACTTATTTTCCTCATCCTGTTACCAATTCACAAAATATATCAAAATTTGAAAATTTTTGTAATGGAAATGAACCATCAGAGAAATTTATAGAAATTTAGGCAAATTTCAAAATTTTAAAACCACTAATTGAAAAATAACAGAAATTAAACCATCACCAATGACAGAAATTAAACATAACAAAAAGTAGAAATTAAACAAGAAATGAACCATCAGAAAAATTTATAGAAATTTAGGCAAATTTCACAATTTTAAAGCCACTAATTGACAAATAACAGAAATTAAACCATCACCAATGACAAAAATTAAACATAAAAAAAAGTAGAAATTAAACAACAAATGAACCATCAGAGAAATTTATAGAAATTTAGGCAAATTTCACAATTTTAAAGCCACTAATTGAAGAATAACATAAATTAAACAGGAAGAAGGCCCCAAATTCTAATTTTTTGACTTGATTAAAAACCTAATTTTGATTTTATTGCTTCGAACCAAATCACATACCTTCCAGTTTGCGCATCCAAAAAATCTTATACTCGGATGCTCATCAGTCCATGATGTCCACATTCGAGCCCTAATACCACACAAACAAAACCTTTCTTCAATCACATCAGGTGAAAGAGATCGAATTCCTCTTGATTTACTTGAAATGGAATTTGAGCTTCCTTGCATTTTGATGTGCTTCAATTTGAGAAAATACTTGGAATAAATGAAGCTTGGCTAACGACCAAGTCTGCTGCTTCAATGGCTCCTTCCTCCTCCTTCCTCTTGATTTACTGTGAATGAAGAAGGAAATGAGGGAAAATGACTAACGACCAAGTCTGCTGCTTCAAAGGTCACCACTTGAAGGTTATAAGGGCATTTTCAGGTTTTTAGAAAAAAATTGAGAGTTCCATCCACGAAATTGGACGGAATGATGAATGTGTCTCAAAATGCCAAGTACAGTGATTAATTAGGAAAAAAATTAAGTAGAGTGAGCTTAATGAAAAAAGTTGAAAAGTACGGTGACCAAATTGATAATTAAACCTTTTTTTAAATCCCAAAAATACTCTTACTAATAACTATCAATTTAATCACTGCACTTAGACATAAATATCAAGTTCATCACTCCATCCTGATTTTTGAATAAAAAGTTTAAAATTATCCTAAAAACCCAATAATGTCATTACTAAAATATTAAAATTCATTGCAACCAAGAACAAACAAAACCAAAAATTGAGTAACTAAGGAAAAAGATTAATATTTAATTATCCTAAAAACCCGAAAATATCATTACTAAAGCATTAATATTTAATATATTACTAATCCTAATTAAATTAACATTAATATTTAATATTATAACTACATTGAGATAAATGACTAATACTTTTAATTAGATTAAGATAAAAATTTGTTATAATTAAATTTATTAGAAATTTTCCATAATACTCTTGAAAAATGGCATATACACGTGATTGACTTAACAAATTTTTTCTAGTGGTGTCATTAACCCTTATTTAAATATCGATAATTACTTATGAATAATTTATAATAATATTTTAAGCTTACTTTATTCTACAATAATAACTATCTCATAATAATTTAATGCATTTGTTTAATATAATTAGTTTTATATTAAAAAGAAAAGTCAAGCTAAAGAATTTATTGCTTTAAAAAAACAAACATAATCTTTTATTAATTTTGATTAAGAATTCTGATAAGTTAACCTAATTTTTATTTAATATTTTTAAGAATTAGTATGAAATTATGTTATTTTATTATATTTGAAATAACTTATTTAACTGATTTGATTATTTTAAATATTTTATACACAAAATTTTATACTATTAATCTTAATGCATTTTCTATCAAAGTAGGGTGACTAAATAACGATTTAAGCCATCAAAATATTATAAGGTAAAGGGCATTTTGGTCTTTTTGCAGCCCTCCATCCAACAAAACTAACGAAAATCAAGCGCGGTGAGCTTATTGACTCAACATGCCAAGTATAGTGATGAAATTGAAAAAAAAAATTGTAGAGTGAGCTTAATGAATTTTCTGTCAAAGTAGGATGACCAAATTACAATTTAAGCCTCTTTGTAACTATACTAAGAATTTTATGTTTTACTCATTTATCCCTGTCCCTGTCCCTTTTTAAGAAAAAATTGTTCCAAAATAAGTGTTTGTCCCTTTTTAAGAAAAATTTGTTCCAAAATAAGTGTTTATTTTTATATGAAGTTACCAAATTTACTTTTATTGCATATCTTGTGTCAATGTACACTAGTAATACCCAAATTCGCTTTTTGAAATAAAGGTAATTCATGTACAAGTACTACCAAAATGGATTAAAAAAATAAAATTTGCAAACGGGGGACTCTACAGCATTCAAATACCCAACTGACAAACAAATTATAATTCCAACTTATTCCAAATTTATAATACAAAGGAGTCGGAATACCATTCAATCCCAGTTCCATCGATAATTGCTCTAACTGTCGAAAAGACCTTTTACCTGATATCTAATTTGTAACTGATTTGGTTTTTACTTCTCATCAAGAACTGGCAAACATTGCGACAGAATCTCAACAGCCAGGTTCAATTCCTGCTCTGAGATTGTCAAAGGTGGCACAATCCTAACGACATTTCCCTTTCCTGCCGTCAATATTAGAAGACCAGAGTCTCGGCAGGCATCCACAAGTGGTGAGGCGGACACATCCAACTCGATCCCAACAATAAGCCCTTCTCCTCGTACTTCCTTTACGTGTCCATTTCCTCCTAACTTCACCTTTAACTTCTCCTTCAAGTACTGGCCTTTCTTGGAGACACTGGCCAAAAAACTAGAGTTAGAGATTTTATCCATAACAGCAATTGCCGCACTGCAAATAAGGGGTCCACCAGCAAATGTGCTTCCATGATCTCCGTAGTTTACAGCAGCAGCCACTCTTTCAGTCAATAGTACAGCTCCTATTGGCAAACCTCCTGCTAGAGGCTTGGCAAGAGTCATCATATCTGGGTACACACCGTAAGCTTCATGTGCCCAAAGATAACCAGTTCGGCCCAAGCCACATTGAACCTATTAGACAGGAGAAAGATGCATGTACTGTTAGGTGAACAGTATTGAAAGCTGACATGTATTAAGATAATGGATTAAACTTCAGTGGTGGAAACTAATCTTTTCATTAATTGAATTCAGCATCCTTCACCCAAACAAGATGCGTAAACGCACATTGGACAGCTGAGGTAACAGATGTTGTTACAATTTTAAAGCATGAGATTGAGTAATTTATTAGCATGATATGCCTAACCCACAAATCATGAATGAAAAGACTTTAGCCCGATGCCAAATCAAGTTGACAACTCAATCTTCTTAAAAAAGTAGCTCACCTCATCGAAAACCAGTAGAGACCCAGCTTCATCACACGCAGTACGCAAGGCTTGTAAGAACTCTTTTGTAGCACTGTATATGCCACCTTCACCCTGAATGGGTTCCACAAATACTGCAGCGACACTTCCTTGGAGAATCAACTCTTTTGCAGCATGAATATCACCATACTCCAAAAAAGTAACTCCAGGCATGACCGGTTCAAAAGGTGTTCTGTAATGTTCTTTGCTTGTCAAGGCAAGAGCACCTATGGTCCTTCCATGGAAGCTATTGGTAAAGGAAATAAAGCCTGTTGGTATTTGTTTCCCATCTGGACGTGAAAATCTTTGGAACTTTCTTGCAAATTTGATCGCAGCTTCATTTGCTTCCGTTCCGGAGTTCGAGAAAAAAACCCGATCTGCAAAACAAGAAGCTACAAGACGTTTCGCAAGCTCCACCTACAGGAAAAAGATCTTGCTTCCTTACTACCATAATGATTTAAGAAATTAAACATCAAATAAAAAAGAACAGTATAGCCAAAGGAGAATTCCTGAGAGCATCTCTTTTAAGCGAGGCTGGGTAGAGAGTTCAGGCGAAGTCTACAAACTAGGTAGGGGCACTCTTCGATCCCACTTTGATCTAGGTGATGCTATATGCTCTTAGCTCTCTCTTCTAAGATTGAAAGGGTAATACAATCATAAAGCCAAGAGGAGAAATGGGGTCAAAATTCTATAAAATTGCAATAACTCTCTCCAACTCAAAAAAAAAAAAAAAAAAAAAAAGACATACTTTCCATTGTAGTTTTTCCCAAGAAAAAGTGTATCATTTCTAAGATTTAAGCTATAAATTCCCATTATTTTTTTTCAAATATCTTCTTTCTATTCGAAAACATGATATTTCTCTAACATGTCGTACAAAATTAGTTGTTTCCTTCGAATCACTCATTTCTACCATGCCTTCTAACCACCAATTATTAAGTGAGATTCCTTGCAATAGAAGAATGTTATCACTGCATTGGTCTTCACAGGGAGACGAGCAAGACAGTTATCTAGGGTTAATAATGAAGTGCATTAGCTTTCTTTTTACCTGCTCCATGTTTAACCATTTTATTATGTATGAATTAATTAGAATGAAGGTGGAAAGACGGATTATTTAATTTCCCCAGACACATTATGGCCACATTAAATGCCAAAAGTTGTTCGGTCAGCCCTTGGCACGGTCTGAAAGAACTACAAGTGGTGGTGGGTCTTGTTTAGACTTCACAGGATCGCATGTGAAGGGCATTCTTCAGCAAGTTAAGACATGGGTAGCGTAGTTGGTTATTTCACAAAGAAAACAGATGGCTCCACCAAAATAGGACATCATTGGCATCCTCAACAAGTTCTGGAACTAAATAAGCATGCTTGGTACCAAGTATTCGAATTGAATAAACACTCGTACATGTAAGAAATTATTTTCAGTTTGTTGGAAACAAATAATACCCTTATATATTATAATTTTTTCATCACATCATATTATTGATTATTTGAGTATGAACTTTATTAAATAGGGTCTTGCTACCCGGTACCCATGTGGCACTTGTTAATAATCCATATTAAGAAATTATCTATATTGAGAACCAACATCCATGCCTTGGGGAAAACTCTATTTAATATAATTACTTATTCTTTAATAGCTCAAGTAAATTATCTATGGAGATTAATGATAGTTAGCCAGTTATCCTTGACAAAATTTAAAAGGCCGTAAGCACCAAAAATGAATAAACATTTACATATGTCTTTTTATCCACTCATGTTGTATCATTGGTAGTAATAGACCTACGACTTCACAAAACATGGAGTATCAAGTTCGAGTCCTTCCCATGCCACCTTAGAATTGGAGGGAGAAAGAAGTAAAATAAGTGATGTAAACTTTTAGAAACTTAATGACATTAGTTACAAAGATAGTATCTTTATCCAATAATCTCTCAATCTTTTTTCTTTTCATCATTGGCTACATTCATTGAAAGTGAAAGAAAAATGCATTCATTGAGAGTGAAAGAAAAACTAATTGCAAGAACTATAAATTTGTGATGCGTAACAAACGCAAGACTTGTTGTTTTACGAAACTATGGATGACGATGATGAAAACAATGATCAAAGTTGCAGCGAAAATTAGAAGATAGAACACGAGTCACCGGTTAGGATTCACTCTCCTAACGTAAAGACCTCGCTTGGATTCACCGGATAGGCTTCACTCACCTATCGTAAAGAATCCTTTTGAATATTACCTCCTAGACCTAAGGAAATAATAGACAAAATTAAGAACAAACCTTTGTTCTTGAAATTTCTCCTTGAGAATTATATATCAATAATCTGAATTTTACAACTTAGATCTATCCCTATTTATAGTTGTTTTACAAAGCATCCTAATCATTAAAGGTAAAGAAAACTACTCCTAATTGTACAAGCATTAGCAATACTATCCTCCCTAGGACTAACAAATCAAACCTATACAAGTTAGGAATCAAAAACACAGCAGGAAAACCGAAGTTGCCAATTCTGGCTAGAGGGCGATCGCCCTCCTGCGCCACAAAGCGATCGCTTTGTGGCCAGTAGGCTGGTCCGTATTTCCTCTTCCAATGCGATCGCTTTCTCCAATGAAGGGCGATCGCTTTCAACCCAGAATGTCGCCGATGCCTTCTTTTGACCACATATCCTCCCTTGTTGTGCATAGAACCTCCAAAGACCTTCCAAACTCTTGGAACTTCCCTCCTTGCATTATTAACGCCTCGAGAGACAACATCAAACCGTCTTCATCCACTTGTAAAACATCCACAACTTTGTTTGGGTCTTTGTGAAAATTGTAACTCAATGCTCCCGCATCATTCTCCCCTTCTTGAGAAAGAATTGGCCTCAATTCTTCAAGCATTTTGTCTTCTAAGTATAGTGACAAATCTCCCACATTGAATGTCGAACTTATCGAATACTCTTCGGGTAGGTCCAACTTGTAAGCACTATCACCAAATCTCTCAAGCACTTGAAAAGGTCCTTCGGCTCTTGGCATTAGCTTGTTCTTCCTTTTGCTAGGAAATCGTTCCTTCCGCAAATGAAGCCATACTAAATCTCCGGGTTGAAATTCCGGTTGCTTGCGACTTTTGTTAGCCCTCTTCTTGTACATCTCGTTCACCTTCTCGATTCTTGCACGAACTTGTTCATGGAAGTGTTGTATATCTTTCAACTTGTTGAACGCATCCGGTTGCTCTTTCCCTCTTCGTGTGGGAACCATATCAATTGGCAAACAAGGATTAACTCCATACACAACTTCGAATGGAGAATGTTGAGTTGCATATGTTGGTGTACGGTTGTAAGCAAATTCCGCATGAGCCAACTTCAAATCCCAATCTTTTTGAGTCTTCCCAACTAGTCCTCGTAGTAACACTCCAAGAGTCCTATTGGTGACTTCCGTTTGTCCATCCGTTTGTGGGTGATGAGATGTGCTAAATAACAATTTTGTACCAATGATCCTCCAAAGGGATCTCCAAAAATGGCTAAAAAACTTGCTATCTCTATCACTCACAATTGTCTTTGGTACTCCATGCAAACGCACAATTTCTTTGAAGTACAAATCCGCAACTAAGGAAGCATCGTCCGTCTTGTGACATGGCACGAAATGCGCCATTTTCGAGAATCGATCCACGACCACCATGACAGCATCCTTTCCTCTTTGCGTTCTTGGTAGAGCCACAATGAAGTCCATCGACACATCACTCCATGGTTGTTTCGGCACGGGCAAAGGTGTATATAAACCTTGATGGAACGTGCTCTTCATCTTTTGACATGTGGCACATCTAGAGATAATTGTTTGCACATCACCAAGCATCTTCGGCCAATAAAAATGCTCTTGCAATAGCTCTAATGTCTTGTTGATGCCGAAATGTCCCGCTAGTCCTCCACTATGCGTCTCACGCACCAATAATTCCCTTATCGAACACTTGGGAATACATAGTTGATTGCCCTTGAATAAGAATCCCTCTTGTAGCACATAATTTCCATTCTTCCCTTGCTCACATTCGAGAATAATTGAGCCAAAATCCGGATCTTCCTTGTAGTATTCGCATACTAGTTTGAACCCTAGTAGCTTGGCATCCATCATGGTGAGCATAGAATATCTTCGAGATAATGCATCCGCCACCACATTGTTTTTTCCATCCTTGTACTTTGAAGAAAAGTTGAAGGATTGTAGAAATTCCACCCATTTAGCATGCCTTGGTTTCAACTTGTGTTGTCCATGAATATACTTCAATGCTTCGTGATCGGAATGTAGGACGAAGTGATTCGGCCTTAAGTAGTGACTCCAATGATCCAAAGCTCTAACCATGGCATAGAACTCTTTGTCGTAGGTAGAATAGTTAAGTCTCGCACCTCCAAGCTTCTCACTAAAATAGGCAATGGGCCTCTTTCCTTGAGTCAACACCGCTCCAATACCCACTCCACTAGCATCACATTCAACCTCAAAAGGTTGTGAGAAATCGGGTAAAGCCAAAACCGGTGTCTTGCATAACTTCTCCTTAAGCTCTTCAAAAGCTTGTTGGGCCGCCGAAGTCCATTCGAATTTTCCTTTCTTCAAGGTCTCGGTCATAGGACTTGCAATAGTACTAAAATCTTTGATGAAGCGTCTATAGAAAGAAGCTAACCTATGAAATGAACGTACCTCCGTTATAGTGGTTGGAATAGGCCAAGACTCGATTGCCTCAATCTTTGTTTGATCAACAAAAACTCCTTCCTTCGATACCACATAACCAAGGAATGTCACACTTGGTTGCATAAATGAGCACTTCTCGAGCTTTCCATAGAGCTTGTTTTTCCGCAAAGCTTGTAGCACTTCTTCAAGATGTCGCATATGCTCCTCCTCACTCTTGCTATAGACCAAAATATCGTCTAGATAGACGACCACAAATTTTCCCAAAAAGGGCCTCAATACTTCATTCATCAACCTCATAAAAGTACTTGGGGCATTTGTAAGCCCGAATGGCATCACTTTCCATTCATATAATCCATGCTTCGTCTTGAATGCCGTTTTCCACTCATCTCCTTCGCGCATGCGAATTTGATGATAACCGCTCCTCAAATCAATCTTCGAGTAGAATATAGCACCATGAAGTTCATCAATCATATCATCCAAGCGTGGCATTGGAAATCGATACTTGATAGTGATGTTGTTGATTGCTCGACTATCCACGCACATTCGCCATGAACCATCCTTCTTGGGTACCAAAAGGGCTGGTACCGCACATGGACTCATGCTTTCTTCCACATATCCCTTTGCGAGCAACTCCTCAATTTGCTTTTGTAGTTCCTTTGTTTCTTCCGGGTTGCATCGATATGTCGGTTTGTTGGGAAGTGGCATTCCGGGTATCAAGTCGATTTGATGTTCAATCCCTCTCTTTGGTGGCAAACCCGGTGGTAGATCTTCGGGAAATACATCCTTGAACTTGTTGAGTAGGGGTTTCATTAAAGGGTGTAGTTCCTCCCCTTCTTGTCTTTGGACCCCTTGAGGAATAACGAGAATCGCTTGGCCATCCTTGACGGCTTGTTCGGCCTCTCGTTCACTTGCTAATAGATTTGTCTTTTGTGGGGGCTTCTTGATGGGAACTATTTTGGAGGGTGGTAAAGGATTCAACTTGTACTTCTTACCATCCTTCTTCACAATGTAGGCATTCTCCCTCCCTTCGTGGGTCACATATCGATCATATTGCCAAGGTCGTCCCAAGAGTATATGGCATACATCCATTGGAACCACATCACAAAGTATCTCATCTTGATAATTTCCCATAGAGAAAGAGATTAGGGCTTGGCGATTTACCTTGACCTCGGATCCATCATTGAGCCAATGGAGTTTGTAAGGACGAGAGTGGTTTGTGGTTGGAACCTTCAATTTGTCGATGAGGATATTTGAGACGGCATTCGCGCAACTCCGTCCATCTACTACCACATCACACACTTTTCCTTGCACAAGACATTTAGCATGAAATATTTGTTCCCTTTGCTCCTCTTCCATGACCGTTGGCTTTGCATGTAAAGATCTTCTCAAAACTAGTGTCTCCCCCTTGACATCTTCGGAGTCAAACTCCTCTACCTCTTCTTCCTCGGATTCATCTTCTTGTTCTTGAGTTGCAAGGTTGTCTTCAATATCTTGAATTTCATGAATAGTCAAAACTCTCTTGGTGGGGCATTCGGATTGGTAATGACCATATCCTTGACATTTAAAACACTTCACGTTGTCCTTGCTTTTGATCGGCTTCTTTCCTTCGACCTTCTCACTTGTGGTACCCTTGTTGGGCTTTTCCGCTTGAGTATTGGGCTTTGGGTTGCTTGGCGCCGGGTTGCTTGTAGCCGAATTATTTGAAAATCCCCTTGAAAAAGTCATCTTGTTACCCACCCTTTTCTTCTTCACTTGTCTCTCACACTTGATTGACACCTTGCAAATTTCTTCAAAAGTAAAGCATGGTTGTAGCTCTACTATGTTGGCTATCTCGACATCTAGCCCTCCCATAAATCTTGCAATCTTTTGCTCCTCATGCTCTTGCATGTCACAAAGAATTGAAAGCTTCTCAAACTCCTCAACATATTGGGAAACGGTAGAATTCCCTTGCTTTAATTGTATGAGTTTTGTAAAGTTATCTTGTCGATAAGTACTAGGTAAGAACCTTCGATCAAGATACTTCTTAAACTTGTCCCAAGACTCAATCTTTGACTTTCCTTCACGCCTTCGTTGAGATTTTAAATTTTCATACCATATGGAAGCGTACCTTGTAAGCTTGAGGATAGCCACCTTGAATTTCTTGTGGTCACTATACTCCTTGTATTCAAAAATCTGCTCCGCTCTTCGAACCCAATCCAAATATCCTTCCGGATCCATAGCACCATCAAAATCGGGAATGTCGAGTTTCAAGCCTCGATCGTCGTCCTCCCTAAGTCGCACTTGTTGTTGTCTAGGCCTTGGGCGCCTTACTTCCCTTACTTCCTCCCCATCCGAATTGGAATCTTCAACCTCCACATGACCTTGTGGTCTCTCTAGCAATTGCAAAACGCGATCCATTCGTGTACGTAGTTCTTGCATCTCACGATCCCTTCGTAAATTTGCAGCTTGTTCCAAGGTAATTCCACGTGGGCATCCCGTCTCCTCCGCCATGATCGTTTACAAAGTTGGAATTTGTAAAAGACCTTTGCTCTGATACCAATTTGATGCGTAACAAACGCAAGACTTGTTTTACGAAACTATGGATGACGATGATGAAAACAATGATCAAAGTTGCAGCGAAAATTAGAAGATAGAACACGAGTCACCAGTTAGGATTCACTCTCCTAACGTAAAGACCTCGCTTGGATTCACCGGATAGGCTTCACTCACCTATCGTAAAGAATCCTTTTGAATATTACCTCCTAGACATAAGGAAATAATAGACAAAATTAAGAACAAACCTTTGTTCTTGAAATTTCTCCTTGAGAATTATATATCAATAATCTGAATTTTACAACTTAGATCTATCCCTATTTATAGTTGTTTTACAAAGCATCCTAATCATTAAAGGTAAAGAAAACTACTCCTAATTGTACAAGTATTAGTAATACTATCCTCCCTAGGACTAGCAAATCAAACCTATACAAGTTAGGAATCAAAAACACAGCAGGAAAACCGAAGTTGCCAATTCTGGCTAGAGGGCGATCGCCCTGCTGCGCCACAAAGCGATCGCTTTGTGGCCAGTAGGCTGGTCCGTATTTCCTCTTCCAATGCGATCGCTTTCTCCAATGAAGGGCGATCGCTTTCAACCCAGAATGTCGCCGATGCCTTCTTTTGACCACATATCCTCCCTTGTTGTGCATATAACCTCCAAAGACCTTCCAAACTCTTGGAACTTCCCTCCTTGCATTATTAACGCCTCGAGATACAACATCAACCCGTCTTCATCCACTTGTAAAACATCCACAACTTTGTTTGGGTCTTTGTGAGGATTGTAACTTAATGCTCCCGCATCAATTTGCTGAAAGATTGTGTCGTGGAAGAACAATCGAAAGTACATCCATTAATATTGCAACAATTAAAGGAAGAACCTTGTATACATGATGAAGCTGAAAGGTTTCAGAATTCAATCAAAGACTTGGCCAAACCATAAGTTTAGCTCATAGTAGGAGTTGGCCCACTAATTTGTTTCAAGACTTAAGGGTGATCGAACTCTTTTTAAACTAAAGAAAAAAATTCAAAACCAATAAATGTCAACTGTCATGCGAAATAAATGTTGAAGCCCCTGCTAAATGCTTTTCTTTATGGCAAGTAACCTCCTCATATATACAAACCTTAAAACATTTTAAATTTAAAATTTATTTAGCATCTTTCTTGCCATTAGACCCGCGCGCTACTTTATGGAACCGAATGTTGGACAACTAAGAAATAACATGTTAACAAGATGAGTGTAGTAGAAATACAAATGTTAAGATGGATATGTGGTAAAACTAGGAAAGACAATGAACAAATTAGTGAAATAGTAAAGGTTACCTTAATAGCGGATAAAATGAGAGAAAATCACCTAAGATGGTTTCCACACATACAATGTACACCGCGTAGTGCACCGTTGGGAAGTGCGAGTCTATCGAAATCAACCATACTAGAAGTACAAGGAGGGGAAGACCAAAACTATGATGAACATCCGTAATAAAGAGAGATATGAATGAGTGTGGTGTGTGCATGATGACCTTGATTTGCACCGAATCAAATGGCGGAAAAGGATTGGTGTAGCCAACCCCAAGTGATTCGGACAAAGGCTATGTTGAGTTGTGCTATCTCTCTTGCCTCTTTTTGTCTCCTCCATTTCAATCTCTTCATCTCCTCTCCTCCTTTTCCTTCTCCACTTTGCACCTTCCATAAAATTTAAGAGCCGCTCCTAGAGGGCAAACCGGCTAACTCCCCCTCCAAATCCAATAGGACTGATACAGGTGTTTCTTTGTTAAACAAATACAGCAATTGCAGGCAAAATGGTGCGAAATTCCTGAGTCAACCAAGGGGGGGGGGTCGATGCAGTAAAAAGGATAGATGGGAGACCACTTCCAAGCCCTCTGAAGAAAAAGGTGATTCCCAATGTTTGTTGCCTTGCCTACTTTGTTCGAATCTTGCTAAAAACTAAAATTTAAGAGCCGCTCCTAGAGGTCAAAGGCTGCTAACTCCCCCTACAAATTCAATAGGACTCATACGGGTGTTTCTTTCTTAAACAAAGACAAAATGGTGCAAAACCCAAGTCAACCAAAGTGGGGATGATACAGTGAGAAGGATGGACAGGAGACCACTCCCAAGCCTTTGGAGAAAAAGGCAACTCCCAATGTTTGTTGACTTGCCTACTTTGTTCAAATCTTGCTACAACATCGAGATTTAGGCAACTTTCATATCGGCCTTCCCCTCTCTTTGCAGCGAGCATAAACCCAATTGTTCGAGCTAGACACCAACAAAGTAGCCAACATTCTCGGCAATAACCATTGGAAGTAACTATTTGTTCCAAAGGTTTGGGACCGATTCCCTATCCATCCTTCATGTCGTATCTACCCTCTTAGGTTTACCGGGTACTGTGCACTAATTTGTCTAAGATTATTGCCGCCCCTACTGAATCTTATTGGATTGGAGGGTAAGCAAGCAGACTTACCCTGTAAAAAGAGGCTCTTAAATTTGAGTTGATATGCAAATGGAATACACAAAATGGAGAGTGAAAAGAGTATATAAAGAGACCGACCAAAGAGGAAACGAATAAAGGCAAGAGACATTTTGAACATTTTTTAATAAAAACGTTTTAAATTTTTTTGTATATATAAGGAGGCTATTGGCCAAGGAAAAAATGGCTTAACAATTGGTTCAGCGTTATTGTGCAAGACGGTTGACAATGATCGGTTATGAGCAAATTTTATATTTTTGTTTTTTAAAGTACTCGTGTTTTTTGTTAAAAAGGAAGAAGAAGAAGAATTCGATCATCCCAAAGTTTCGAAAAATTTTAGTTGACCAATTCGACCATAAGTTAACTTATGGCTTGACCAAGAGCTTGAGTATATTCAGATACCTTCCAGCTTTTACCGTAACATGCTCTATCCGTTTCGCTAAGGGTGTCTACTCATACGGATTCACGAGTTTGGAGTTACAGGGTTCGGGGCATTTTTCGTGTAAATCTTTCCATTCTCACTTGATACCTCGCACTTCTTCGCCTTTTCTCCTTTATTTCTTCATTTGGAAAGCCCGGGTTCCTTCTAAGATAAGGCTGTTTGCTTGGTATCTTGAGCTTAATAAACTCAATGCCAATGACATGTTGCAGACGTGGAGTCTTGGTAAGGCTATTTCTCCAAACTAGTGTGTGATGAGCAGGAAGCATGCTGAATCTCACGATCACTTGTTTCTTCACTATGATAGTGCCCATTTTCTTTGGCACAATTTATTTTGGGTGGTAGGGGAGGTTTAGGTGAGTCCATTTCCTATTGCTTCATTTTTGCAAATTAAGTTTAGAGGCTTCGGGAAGGGCGTGGACAGATCTATCCTGTCTCAGTGTGGGGTGTTTGTGGACAGAGAGGAATTCTAGAATCTTCGAAAGCAAGGAGGTTACGTTGGCTTTGTTATGGGATAGAGTGGTGTTCTTTAACTGATTTTAGAACTTTGAGAAATGAACTAAAAGCTTTAAACAGAGAGCATTTTTATAAAATCAACATGTGAATAGATAGCTATTCCCAGACAAAATACCTCAACTTACCAGAATAATAATTTAAGGAGAGCCATCAGGTTCTTTTAAGAACTCACACATAAACAAACTAAGCAAAATCAATCACCAATTTGAATACCATAATTCATCAAGTATCATCATACCAATTGCTATCATAATTGAGTATATTATGATGACCAAGAATATGAAATATTAATTGAAAATTTGAAAAAAATGTTAAAAAATCCTGACCTGTGGAATTGAATAGTACATATTGCTGACATGTGTCAGTACATTCGCTTGTTCCGTCACAGCTCTGACCCAGTCGGGATCCCCATGGCCCAGCGCATTCACCGCAATTCCCGAGGTCAAGTCCAAATACTCCTTCCCTTCAGTATCGTACAATTTACAGCCATTGCCACTCACGAGCACCACCGGAGCTCTGGCGTACGTCCCCACCAAAACCTTCGCTTCCGCCGCCATCACCTCCTTGCTCACCAGCTCGACATTGGGGGCAGCGCTCACTTTACAAGCAACCGAAAATCTTCCAATTTTGGGCTTAACCGAACGGTGAAGCTCGCTCGCCGGAACCACCGGATTGCCCAAGAAATGATGGATTGAGCTCATAATTATCGAGATTATCAAGAGGATTTGTAGAGAGGGATTGGAATTTGAGAATGGATTCAGGAGTTATCAATGACCTAAACGTAGAAAAGTGGCCGCCGGTACACTTATTTGAGCTGCTTGGTTTTCTAACAGTTGCTATAACCGATTTGTGGGAAAGTTATTTACCGGGCGGGTGGATTTGGAAGAAATTTGTCCAATCAAAAAACCCTAAATATTATTTGAAGGGCAAGCCTCTATGCATCGATCAATTTGCAGTGGTTGCCCCTTAAATATTTGTCATTCAAATTCAAATCTTCTATCTCATTGAGTCTTGAATCTTTAACATGCTATATTGATATTTACCTAGCTTTTTTACTAGGCCATTACTATTAACACTACATTTTCTTATTAATACATCACTTCTCTTAATACACCACTTTTATTAATTTTAAACTAACCTAATTTTTAAATACACCACTCAACATTTTCTATTTTTTCCTTTCCCAAATATTTCATTTCTCTAAACCTAACCCATCCAACCCCCCAACCCCCCCTCCAACAGATAGCCCGCCCCGTTCCCTTCCCCCTCCTTCCCTTCCTTCTTTCTTCTTCCCTTCCCTTCCCCTTCCAGCAGCCTCTCCACTCTTTCCCTCATTCCCTTTTTTTTTTTTTTTCTTCATTCGAACCTAACCCCCCACACACACACGCATGGCTGGAACACCCCCCTCATCTCCCTCATTCTCCCTTCTTCCACCTTTTTTTTTTCTTCTCCACTCTCCTCTTTTTGAAGCCCTTGAAAAAAAAATTCCGGCTGGCGATTTTTTGTTCGGAACTAAACTATCGAACAATCGGGGTTGTTCGATTGTCATTTTCCGAACATCACAGTGATGTTCGAAAAATGTCAACCGAACAACTCCCGATTGTTCGGCAGTTCAGTCCCGAACAAAAAATTGCCAGCCGGAATTTTTCAAGGGACTGAACTACCGAATAATCGGGGGTTGTTCGGTTGGTATTTTCCGAACATCACTGTGATGTTTGGAAAATGCCAACCGAATAACTCTGATTGTTCGGTAGTTCAGTCCCGAACAAAAAATCGCCGGCCGGAATTTTTCATAGGGTGGGTAGAGGGAAAGAAGGAGAGAAGGGAGAGGGGAGGGGAAGAAGGAAAAAAAGGGGGAAAAAAATGGGGAGAAGAACGGATCAGTTTGAAAGAAGGAAAGGGGGGTTTAACGGGTTGCCGGGAGGGGGTTTACTGGAGAGAGAAAGGGGAGGGGTGGGGAAGAAGAAGAAAGGAAAAAAAAAAAAAGGTAAATGGTGTATTTAGAGGTTTAGTTGGTATTGTAATATAAGGGTGTGTGTATTTAGTAGGAAAAGGGTATTTATATCTAACAAAATAATGGTATTTTTGTAATTTATTTTGGGGGTGTATTAATAGGAAAGGGTGGTGTTAATAGTAATGCCCTTTTTATTATTTATTTTGACTTTCTTTTTACAACAAGTATAAGTTTAAAATTCAATGAAACTGAAAATAGGATAAAAGATTTCAAATCATCTAAATACCGTCTTTTTATGGTATACTCTCTCAGTTCCGGATAAATGTTCCTAGTGGATAAAACACAGGAATTAAGAAACATAATTAATGATGTGCTGTAAAATATGTTCTGACCATAATACCCATGAACATTAATTGAGTTCAACTATTTTAAATAATTGAGTTTCTTTGGGATGTGTTATATTAAATGAAGCTTTAAGGGTATATTAGGAAAAATGGTAGAGAATAGGTAGATTAAAAGTCTTTAGGAACATTAGTTGGGATATCCCAAAATAGAAAGTAGGAATATTTATCCGGGATGGAGGAAGTAAAAAATAATAATTATGTACTACCCTTCATCCAATTTAAACAAAAACCCACCCTTCCTCTCTCTTTTACACCCCCTCCCCACCTCCAAAAAAAAAACTAAAAAAAATAATAACCTCTTATAATTTCATTTTTTTTATTACGTAAGATGTTTTATTTAGCGTTCCTCTTATTTTTCACATGTGCATAGATCGGATATGTCTAAATAAATAAATTGGGAGAAAAGGGGAGTTCTGGTTACCTTTATATTTTGGTCCAATTATGTCGACGACTTTTTAGTTTTGGACCATATCCCACTATTACCTTTTTTTGACATATATATTATTGACTTTTAAGATTCAATAAAGGGTAATTTGGTCATTTTATCTTCTTTTAAGGTGAAATGCAAAACAAGACCTAAAAGGTCGATAACTTAACATTATGAACCCGTACTAATCTTATAACAAACATTACTTGTCGAAAAAAATCAAACCCTAACCAATAAAAAGTAAAGGAAAAGAAAATGTTGGACAATCTAGTGTTGTCATTCCATTTTGAACGTTGTTTCATTCATGTTTCTCTTTCCGCGTTACACTCTCTCTCCCAGTGTTGTCTCTCTACCAAATACTTTCATTCGCACCTTGGTTTTACCCCAATTTGACATTTGGGCCTAGAGGACTAAAAATCAATATGTCTGTTATGAGCTTTGGTCATGACCAAGGTAGGTAGGTTGTTGGCCCCAGACCACAGTGTTAGGCCGCGGCACGTCTAACAGTCTTGATTGTTGATCATATTGACCGAGATGATGGGGAGTGGACCCAGGCACCTGAAGGCACGAGGATAAGAAATCTCTTTTCAAAATGAAAATGAGTCGAGCTGAAATGAACTAAATTGTGAGATGCTCAACATCGGCTCATTCCATTGACGAACTTCAAGTCAGAGTCATCCTTGGCCCATTCATATTACGACTAATCTCAAGCAAACCAAAATCTAGCCATTGATCACTTGAGTCGGACAGTTTTTATCTTTTATGTTGTCTTTTTTATTCAAAAATTGCAAATGAAGCCAAACTGATCAAGGAGGAGGATAAACTTTGATCTAGTTTGACCTGCTTATCACTAGTCAAACCCTCCTAATTTTTTAATCTTTATATTTGTCCATTATATATGGTGTAGTTTTCAAATGTGTTAGAGCTCAACATAATGCAAATGAAGTAAATGAAGCCACATATCATATTCATGTTATTCAAGCAGCAAAGTATTGGGGAAAGAGGAAAGAGGAAATGATCAAATTTAACTCACAGAAGCAAAGAAATTGGTTCATTTGCAACATAGAAGGGCATTGCCTTGGGGGAATGAGATTTGACATTACTGTTCATGAAGCAAATTAAAACCATCACCGACGAGACTACCAGTCCCGATGAAAGTAATTCCTTGAAGAAAATGGGCTTGCTTTATTGCTTATTTACATACTTGCGTTGAGGGTATTATTCATAGCCTTTTTGACGATTTAAGTATCATAAAATGATCAGATACTTGATATCGAAAAGTTTGAATGTTCAAAGGGCTCTTGTCTTTGTTTGGAATAAGAAATTGTCCCCTTTAGTCTAATTTTCGCTATGAGTTAACCTTGAAGCACTATATATATATATATATATATCTCAAAGAAACCATATATGGGAATAAGAAAGTTATACAAAAATTATTATGAAGTTGAGGCAGCCATGTTTTTGGCTATATATAAAGCTAATACATATGTTTGGTACTGCTAGGAAAGAAAGGAAACGATGTTGGATTTTAGGGAATATTGAAAATTCATGCTTTTAGTTATGAAGGTGATGGAGGTGCTGGTGGAGTTGAGATTGCTGGTGGTTATGGAGATGGGAGTGGTGGAAGTGGTGGTGGTGGTGGTGCTGATCCATGCCACTGTCATTCTCGTGTGCTTTGGGGGTAATGTCCGGCCATAGTCTTGATGGATTTCTTGTTAGCTCGAGCAACGATTCCCTAACATGATCAGCTTGAACCATTTCACTGCCCCTCTTCTGTTACATGCACCAAATTGTAAGAAAAAGATGCAATATTTAGCAGAAGCAACATGTAAATTCAAAATGTGTGTGTGTGTGTGTGAAAGTGATCATTTACCTCTACTTTGAAAATATTCATAATCAGACATCTGAAGCTAGTCACATTCACATTTGTTACTTCCAAGCCTAGAGAATTGAAGGCCTCCATCAATTTCACAAATCCACCAGGCTTGTGCTCACAGAATACCTTCACAAAAAACTCATTCCCCTCTAGTTGAGCCACCTCCACTTGGGGCTACAATCATTTTCGACATTGTCACCCCTTTAAGTTGATAGAAAAGGAATGAAATAAAACAAAAGGGACAGCGTATACATTGAAATTAAGTCTTGATTTTTTAATTTTTTTTTTTAAACTTTTCTGAGTCTTGTCAAAGTGAGAAAAAAGTTTTGTACCTCCATCTGCTGGCCCTTGTCATTAGTGCTTTCAAAGTCTTGATTCTGCTTAGAGATCTCGATGCCACCATTAGTTGAAGCTTCCACATGTGACCCATTCGAGAACATTACATGAGCACATTTGGGTCCATTTCCATGCCGAACCTCTTGTTGAATGATAGTGCTGTGATTGTTGGTGTCACCCTCATCATCGGAATGCTCTACCTGCAGCTCATTTTGGAGATCTCCTTCTTGTCTTTTCAACGCCATCACATACTCAATGGCATCCCCGAGGATGGAGGCCCTATCCAACTTCAATAATAATTTATGTCACGCAAGTGCTTATAGAAAAAATTGGTATAATCATTGTAGTATAGTGATAAAGTGCGGACATGCATACATCTATCTGGAATAGCGGGGCCACATGTTTTATGAAATAGGTTGAATTAGAGAATACTTTGGAGTCAACATGCCAATAAACTGGTATGCTAGCTCAATGACATTATTAACATGTTGGAGAAAATGTCTTGAGACAAAAGAAAAAGGATATATGGTCAAGTGCACGAGGCTTCCGTGATTACCTTTGAGATTTTGGGGACTAAAGCTCGAAGAGCGTAGAGCCTATCATTGAGCTTCTTCCTTCTCTTCCTCTCAGCTTGAAGATTCTTTGATGGGCCCTTTCCATTTTTCCTTTGATACTTGGTTTCATTGTCCTCATCATTCTGATCATCACTGCAGTCAGAGAGTAAGTCTGGTCGATTTATGGCATCCTTATCGGCTCCTTTTCTTTTTTTGGTTTCTAAAGGCCCCATGAAATTCATGTTTGTGTTTTCACTTATCACTTGTTTTTGTATTGCATCCATCTCTTGATCAAATCCATTTTCCACCGCAGACTTAAAAGAATACATAGCATGTGATTCATTTGTAGCATCCACGAAAACATTTCCATTTTCTGCGTAGTTAAATTGTTGCATGAAGTTCATGGATGAATTAGAACGAAACGACATCCGATTCTCAGAGATAGTACCAGATGAAAGATTCAAATTTTCTAGCATGGTTGCTGGGGAGACAGGTGGTTGTAGGAAACGATCATTGGGGTCCTTTTGGTCATTTACTTGGGCAATAAGAAGGTTTGATTCGATCTCATTCATTAAAAAGCTTGAATCCGCATTACTGTTTGTGTTGATAGATTGCTGCTCCAATGACATGTTAAACTGGGAGGTAACAAAATCTATGGTGCTTTGATCTTCGAATACCTGCAAAGGAAATTAGTGAACCAAAATTAGCAAATGTGAAAGAGTAAATAAGATTTATTGACATGAAAATATTCATTATTTTTGGGGCTATATTATTAGTATATAATACTCCCGCCGCCCTGAATAAATGTTCATACTTTCTATTATGAGATGTCCTAACTAAGAGCCCGTTTGGTCGAGCGTTTTGGCCAAAACGCAGGGATAAAACGCTGCTTATTTGCAAAAAATGTGTTTCAATACTGCGGCAGAAAACGCAGCGTTTTCAAAACGCAATGCGTTTTAAATTTGGAATTCCGACTTTTCCCAAAACGCAGTTTTAAAACGCTACTAGGAAAAAAAAGCTGCGTATTGAAGTGATATCCCAAACGTATTTATAAGGAAAGACCTCCGTTTTTAAAACACTGCGTTTTTTAAAACGCTGCGTTTTTAAAACACTGCGTTTTGTAAACGCTGCACCAAACGGGCTCTAATGTTCCTAAAGACTTTTGATCTACATATTCTCTACTATTCTTCCTAATATACCCTTAAAGTTTCATTTAATATAACACATCGATCCCAAAGAAACTCAATTATTCAAAATAGTTGAATCCAATTAATGTTTATGGGTATTATTGTCAGAACACATTTTACAGCACATCATTAATTATGTTGTTTAATTCCTGTGTTTTATCGACTAAGAACATTTATCCTGGACGGAGGGAGTAGATCACATAAAAGTCGAGGTCGTAAGACGTCTCTCTCTCTCTCTCTCTCTCTCTCTCTCTCTCTCTCTCTCTCTCTCTCTCTCTCTCTCTCTCTCTCTCTCTCTCTCTCTCTCTCTCTCTCTCTCTCTCTCTCTCTCTCTCTCTAGAGAGGGAAAGATTGTGGTGAGAATTCACAATTGTATATAGAGATGTTAAAAGGGTCACGGCCCGTTTAAACCGAAAAAAATAGGATTATGGCTCAATATTTTTGGCCCGTTTAAAATTAGGGCTTTTTAGGATTGACCCGTTTAATCCGCGGCCCGTTAGGGCTAGCCTGTTAGGTTTTAGGGTTGGCCCGCCAACCCGCGTAATATTAATTAGGCCGTAAAAAGTTTAGGAGATACGTAAAACAACCACCATCAGAATAAAACCAACAACATTTTAATCCAAAGTCAAACACATTTATCCTTTGCACTACAGATCTTCTTTGTATACTTGTAAATAAATACTGAAATATAAACAAAACTTTTGGAAAGAACTGCTAAGTAGAGCTATTACATTATTTATTTTGAGAAAAACAAGTTGAAAATTATAACATAGCGATGTAAAAAAATGTCTAGTTTATATTTCTTTTGAAAAACGTAAAAAACTATCAAAGTTATGAATGATTTATCGATTCACTATTTTAAAATATTGTTATATTATATCTTTAATCGTGGCCCGATAGTGACCCGTTTAACCCGAAATCCGCTAGGATTAGGGTTAGGTCTGCAATATTAGTGGCCCGAAAAAATTGGACCGTTTAGCCCGCGACCCGTTAGGGCTGACCCGAAACCGCTAGGGCTAGCCTGTTTAACATCTCTAATTGTATAGAATAAGCTCAATTTAATTAAAACAAATACTTCGCTTGTCTCAAAATGAATGTAATACTGTCAGGAAAGATGTGAATTTATTGATAAATGACTATATACCTTTCCAAAATTTGCCTTTGTTGCCAGAGGACGTTTGAATGAAGAGAAAAGGTTTCTATGTAATAAGGGCAGATTTCGAAAGAAAGAAACAAATTTATTTCTTAATCTTTTGGGAAGATGACATTCAAAAAGAAAAAAAAAAAAATTTTTTTTTTTTGGGGGCTAAAATAGAAAATATCGCATCACTTAATTTGGTAACTGAAGTAAGGGAAAAAAGATCATACTTGTTTAGCAACAAACAGCTCAACTAGTCCAACTGAAACTGGAATCAAGACCCTTGTCCCAACATTTTCCTGCAAAATAGATGGGATAATTCAACGTAACTCATGCACGAGCTAGAGCTAGTAAAAAATGAGCAGTAATTTGGTATTATTGATGGAGGTTATGACTTATGAGGAGTAGAGATGGGAGGATACTCACTTCAGAAATACCAGGATGGGAGCAGTCGGACAAGTTCAACCATCTGGCTTGGTTAGATATCATAGTCTGTGCATGAATCCTGCAAAATGCATATAACGGAAACCTAATCTTGACTGTGTATATATACGCATGTGGTTCAGAATGCACTTTCACGATTCAGAGCGACTTTCAAACGTCTAAACTCATGTTTAATTTCTCACGTTCGTTTTAATTAGGACACAATCATGATATTATTTTTACTCCTATATGGGATGTGATTCAAAATCAAATTCACACGTGCGACTCGTGTTTTCTTAATTTTGATTGGAATATCAGTTCAAAATTCTTTTCGTTTTTCTATATGCATGCATGGATCCCAAGAAGAAGTATAACTGATCAAATAATGAACATACACTTTCGATTAGGCATCTATTCCACATAGTACTTAAATATGCATGCGCTCGCACAGACACACACACACACACACACAGTAGATACCCAGAATCCAAGGGCATGGAAGAAGGCAGTTGTGCAAGTAAGTCGCAACATTTTGTTCTTGGATGTCGAAATATTGCATCTCTGCACTGAATCGCAGAAGAAACAGGACAGAGAAGTTCTTGATCATCTCCTCCATTCATCTGAATCTGAACTATCTTCTGATGATGAGTACTTCCCCCACAACAACAATCCACCCACTCTACGAACCTATAAATTAATCAAAAAACTTGACAGAAATCAGATTCAAATTCACTAGCTATGGGAAAGAAAAAAAGAGAGAGAACATATTAGCATTAATTAACTTGTCCTAAAAAATATAAAATTCATGAATATAACCTTCCATCTTCACTCAATTTCCAAAGAACACAATAATCCCAGCCTTTTAGACCCACAATGGGTCTTAGCCTTTCCATCAAATGTTGCACCAGGTCCATCTCAAATATATCCTACAAAGATTCAAACGCTATTGCATAATCATGA
The DNA here is from genome assembly GCA_016624345.1 of Platycodon grandiflorus. Taxonomy (NCBI): domain Eukaryota; kingdom Viridiplantae; phylum Streptophyta; class Magnoliopsida; order Asterales; family Campanulaceae; genus Platycodon; species Platycodon grandiflorus. Next base: position 8,887,982 of record CM028362.1, read on the forward strand.
CAAAGAGAGCCAAAGAGTTGTCTTAATGATCTAGCTAGGAGTATAAAATTAAGTGAATTTTCCTGTACAAATCAGCAAATCCCCTGTTACCGTAAGCAAGGGCCCAGATCTGAGATTAGCCTATTTAAAGAAGATTGAATTATCGTGCTTTATATTGACTCGTAAAATAGTTTGAATCATATTTGCAAACAAAAAAAAAAGGGGGGGGGGGCAATTATTTTTGTGATAGACAAGAGGTCACTATGTTTGTGTTGTGATCTTGGAGAGATAAGAGTGACAAATTTATACCTGCCTCTTTGCGGTTGTTGATCGCTTGTTATACACTTTCTGTGATGGTACTTCCTGTTTTGATTGAACAAAGTGCGGAAAACAAAAAAGGAGACATGAACACGAAACAAACTAAGAAGATAAAAGCCAGAAGCAAATATATATCCATACAAAGTATAAACTGATCCCTTTCAAGATGATATCATCGATCAAAAACCTTACCTCAATCAACACATTAAGAGTTGCCCTCCTCACCAAAATCTCATTTTATATGAATAGTTTTGCTGTTATATTTGGTAGGTGAAATGCAGTGCATGCATGAGAGAGAGAGAGAGAGAGAGAGAGAGAGAGAGAGAGAGAGGCAGGTTAATTGCTACACTTCCGATCAATAAAGCATACCGAAATTCTTTTAGTGGCTGTGGTACGGTATAACTTTTTATACATCTATGCATTCGTCTTACAGGCCAATTAGCATTTTACTCATCATGAAATAATTAAAAAAAGAAGAGAAAAAGAGAAGCAAGTTAAGTGTGACATAAAGAAAAAGTAACACTATGCTTACGCTGACAGGGTACAGGTCATGTTGTTTAAAATAAGTAAACAGTATAGCTATTAATAATTGTACTCTATATATGTAATTACACATGCAAACATTTTTTTTTTCCTGTCAATTAATTTAGCGCTTCAATTGTCTAAGAAATGTTGTTGGAGAGGTTCGAGCTGCATGTTAAGATGGGAAGGGGCATATTGCATGATGAGCCTGAGAAGATGGCGTACAAAACCACCCTATCTACCTTCTATATATTGAACTTTGATTCAAACAAAGAAAAGTTTGATTTGGCCCGCCTCTAGTCATTGGGAATTGATTTTCAGGAAATTGATAGTCGGTCTATTTTTATAATATGTTTTTCTCTCTAATTTATCTTTTTTTTTTAACAAAAAAAAGCATTTTGAAAACTTTCTTCCTAAAATGTCCTCGTCTCTTTCATCCAAACCAACTATGGCTTTCTGTAAATGCTAATTTCACAGTTTTAAGAATAAAAAACCTAATTTATTAGATTGCTAACACATAAATTGTCACACGAAAGGAACCATGTAAGCATACATATGTAAATAATAATTAAACAAATTTTAAAGGGTTCGAGAGGCAAAATCATCATTGTAATATGATGAACTAGAATAACGGGAGAGAGAGCATTGAGCTCGTGTTTTTGGTTTGTAATGGCGCTTCATTAGTGTGTGATCGGGTGTCAGGTTTTGTATAAATGTTTAAAGATGCATTGATCGGTATTTGGAAGAATTAATTAAATTGGATTCGTGATGTGTAAATTGGATTCGCGATGCACAAAGTGGGTCATCGCGATGTACCAAAATAAATCCAGATGCAGCAAAATAAATCACGATGCCTTGTTATAATTAAATTGGATTCGCGATGTGTGAATTGGATTCGCGATGCACAAAGTGGCATCGCGATGTACAAAGTGGGGCATCGCCTTAGATTACTCATTGCGATGCATCGGGTCAGCAGCCTCAAAGTTTCAATTTGTCCCCTACTCGCTAAGACGAGGTACGGCAGCCTCGCTAAGGCGAGGTGCAGCAGCCTAATTCCTGCTTGGGTTACTCATCGCCATACTTTGGGTTATTCATAGCGATGCATTCGGTTGCTCATCGCGATGCCTTGGGTTACTCATCGCGATGCCTTGAGTTACTAATGCGCGTGTATTTTTCTTTCATTAATGGCATAATCGTCTTTTTGACCAAAAATGACTTTTTCTGGTTTTAAAAAATAATGAGTGAACCGATGCGATTACAAATATTAAAAAAAGGGACCAAGCATGTAATTCACCCACTGATTTTCGTTATTTGGGCTTTTGCTACCACTTTTGATGAGGCATATATATATATATATATATATATATATAAAGGGTAGTATATGGTATCAAATATTCCATTTCCATTTTCGATATGTTCAAATATTTTGTTATGCCAGATTAAATTCTGGAATTAATAGAATTAATGTACTCCATATATTACGATATAAGTAATCATGTGTTTTAGTATGTTTAAGAAAGAATCTTGTTCTTACCAAATTAAAACACCGTATAATTATGATGATGAAATTAAGGAGTTCGTTTAAGATTTTATGGTTGTCATGAATTAATACTCCATGCCTAAAACTTGTTTAGTGTTGGATATGCTCGTTCAGTATTTTCAAAACTATTTTCTATTTTCATTTCAAACATTAATGATTATCTTGAACATAAGTTATGTACATTCGGTATCATAACATGACCACAAATTAAGCATGCATCTTTTTTCTAATTTGAAAGTTAACTGAAACTAAAATTTTGAAATTTCTAATTTAAAAATAATAATAATAATAATGTTAGGCTTACATTTTTAGTCAACTTGTCTACAACTTACATATATCATCTTGATACTTACAACTTGAGTTCTCCTACTGCACCTTGACATTTTTTGCAGGTTGAATTATGTTACGTTACAACCTATTTTTAGGAAGTATGTCAACAGATAAAGGAGACGAGTCAACAAACGTTCCTTCATCAAACAAAGCCAGCAAGGGATCCTTATCTCTTCAACCAACATTGTGGCGAGAATACCTCAACAACTTTAACCAATTTCCTATATTCTAGGCCTATTGTTTCTTTGTATTCGAGGTATAAAAGGGAGGAACACATGTATTTTCACACACACTCTCACTAGTTTAAGCTCCCTAGTATACGCTCTTAGTCTTGTATTCAACTTGATTAATAAATCATTTGGTCAAGGCGGGTTCCCTAAAACCTCCCGGGGTTTGTGCCGGCGAACAAGTTGTTCAAGGGCTTTCCCTAGTTAACAAAACTCTTTGTGTTCATTTCTATAATATCTTGTAATCATTTTGATTCAAACCTCTTTTTGTCATCTTTCTTATCACTAGTTTCCCTTGTTGAAATTTGACCAAAACAATTTGGCGCCATCCGTGGGACCCTTTGATTATTTATAGAAATGGCCAATCCATCGTCGATAGTCTTGGTGAGAGGAACCACCGCTTCCTAGTTCGGTATCTCGGGCAATCCGTCTTCAAATCGGAAGCCGCCAATATGGAGCTAATGTCTAACATGGTCACGATATTGAAAAAGTGATCGACCGTTGGATGCTCAAGAGCATACGAATACTATGATACTCAATGCCATTGATTCCATGCGTAAAGGAAAGCAAACGAAACTCAAACATCTACTCCATTTTCACCTTTGCATCCTAGATCTTTGTTTGGTGCAGGTACAGGACCAAGCCATGTTGGAGATATCCCTATGTCTAGTACCTTACCAGCAGAAAGTACAATCATGACGTCAATTCCAACCTCGCGGTCACGGTTCAACCTTATAACTAGCCAACCTGTGTTGACATCTTGCTATACCTATGCCGCACCCTCTATGGGGCAAACAGGGAGTTTCTTTAATACTTTTGATACTTCTGCATCCCAATTTAATAATAATTCTCTTTTCGCAGAGAGTCAACTTATTAGGGAAATGCAAACCATAAAAGAATTGCTTCGAGGTGTGCCTGGAGTCAACTTGCCTCATCACCAAATTTCCCCAACTTGCTACAACGAATCCCGTTTTGTTCCAGCTAATGTGGAAATCCCAAAGAAATTTTCAGTCCCTCATATGAAGAAGTATGATGGGAGCACCGATCCAGCGAGCATGTGTTCTTTGTACAGAATCAATGGATATTATAAGTATTCCCCTGTTTTCAAAGAAGCATGTTTTGCGGGGGCTTTGGCTCAACTCTATCGGGATCAGCTTTAAAATGGCTAACAGACTTCCTCTTAACTCTATTTCTTCCTATGCTCAACTTGTCGGCATGTTCACTAATCAATTTTCATGCAACGGGGCATTCGACAAGTTGACCGGCGACCTTTACAATTGTGCAACGCCTAGTGAGAGTCTTAAGGAATATTTGCACAGGTTTAATAAAGAAGCGGTGACCATACCCAATCTGGATATGTCCACGGCTACGGAAGCATTCCGTATTGGCACGAAAAAGAACTCTCTATTTTATAATGAGTGGTGATGACACCTGCCAAACAACTTGAAGAAATAAGGACCGAGCCTTACGATTCATCGATTGGAGGAGGACAGTCTAGCAATGGAAAAGTCAATTGGAAGGACCCTCTATTTGAGCCATCGGACGAAAATCAGATTCCCACCATTATAAGTCTAAGGGCAAACCCCTGTTAAATCGAATCTTCTAAAGTTCATTTTGTAGACGATGATCAAGATGGAGATGATAATGACTATCCTAGAATTTCTGACTATTGCTTTTCTGTGGATATTGCAGGAGTCCTTTGCGCCATGGAGAATCTTGGAGATAAAGCAAGATGGCCTAAGAAAAATGACAAGCCCACAACTTGGAAGGATAAGTCCAAGTGGTGTGCATTTCATGAGGAATTCGGGCATACTACTGAAAATTGTTTCGCCTTGAGGAAGGAGATTGCTCATCTATTGTCAAAGGGCTCCTCAAGGATCTGTTGGGTAAGAAGAGGGTCGAAATGAATCCAAAGAACCTGATTCTCGTGGAGCGACCCGAGAAAGTTGTACCTCCTCCAGCCACCAAGGTAGTAAATGTTATTTCAGGTGGATCCCATATTTGTGGTACAACTTATTCTGCAGCCAAGCGTCATGCCAAGAGCTCTAAGGAGGATCAGTCAGAACTGCCCTCAAGATGCCGCGACTTCACAGATGGTCAAGTTATCTCCTTCGAAGATGAGGATAAGGATAACACGCTGGACCCCCATCATGATGGTCTAGTTGTCCAAGTGCAGATAACTAATTGTATGGTCAAGAGAATCCTGATTGATGGTGGTAGCTCTGTTAATATAATCTTTACCCACGCTCTGCAAGAGATGGGCATTCCTTTATCAGAAGTTGTGAGGAATTCGTCCGTACTAGTGGGATTCAGTGGCGAAATAAAACAGACAGTTGGAGAAATCAAGTTGCCTCTCTATCTGGAAGGTATGAATTCTATGGAAAGGTTCTGTGTAATCGAATGTTCTTCTTCGTACAATGTCATTTTAGGTAGGCCGTGGATCCACAACATGAAAGCCGTGCCGTCAACTTATCACCAGTGTGTCAAGTTCCCAACTCCTTGGGGTGTAGCCAAGTTGAAGGGCAATCAGCAGCTTTCTAAAGAGTGCTACAAGGTCAATATGAAGGCGAGTTCAATCCCTCGTCCTGCATAGCAATTAAAGAAAAAGGCCCAGGATGTTATTGAAGCAGTGGAGCACGATACGAAGAGTGTTTCCGTTGATGAATCAAATCCTGAGGCCCAAGTACAAGTTGGAACAGATCTTCCAACCGAAGTTGAGGAAGAGCTGATCGAGTTTTTGAAAAGTCAGAAATGCTGTTTTGCATGGAAGCATGAAGATATGACAGGAATAAGCAAGGACGTCATTACTCACAAGTTAAATATTGATCCAACTATTCGTCCTGTCCACCAGAAAAGGAGAAAGTTTGCCCATGAACGCAACCAGATTATAAAGGATGAAGTTGAAAGACTTTTGAGAGCCAAGATGATCAAGGAAGTTCAATATCCAAAATGGCTGGCCAATGTTGTGGTGGTAGAGAAGAAGAATGGCAAGTGGCGAGTATGCGTGGACTTCACGGACTTGAACAAGGCCTGCCCAAAAGATCCATTTCCTCTTCCTCATATTGATTCTCTAGTCGATGAGACAGCTGGCCATGATATCTTGACGTTCATGGATGCATCCTCAGGATTTCAGCAAATTCAAATGGAACCCTCAGACCAAGAAGATACGGCCTTTATGACTCCAGAAGGTATATATTGTTATATTGCTATGCCATTTGGTCTTAAGAATGCAGGGGCAACTTATCAAAGACTGGTAAACAAGATGTTCAAAGACCAACTTGGCAAGACGATGGAAGTCTACATAGATGATATGGTAGTAAAATCCAAGCATATTGAAGATCACGTGGAGCATCTTGCTGAGGCATTCAACATCTTGAAAGCTTTCAACATGAAGCTCAATCCAATAAGTGCAACTTCGGTGTTAAAGAGGAAGTTCTTGGGCCATATGGTGACTAAGAGAGGAATTGAAGCCATCTGAACAAATCAAAGCTATTCTCAACTTGGAATCTCCCAAGAATATTAAAGACGTCCAAAGGTTAACCGGTAGAGTAGCTGCCTTAAATAGATTTATATCTAAATCATCTGATAAGTGCAGGTTATTCTATGAAGTGTTAAGAAAGAATAAACTATTCCAATGGACTGATCAACATGAGGCAGCCTTCAAACAACTTAAGGAATACTTGATGACGTCACCCCTACTTGCCAAACCAGAACGTGGTGAGCGCCTCTACTTGTATTTAGCCGTATCGAGAATGCGGTTAGTGCGGTGTTAGTGAAAGAAATTCAAGGTGAACAGCATCCTGTGTATTATGTAAGTAAGTCTCTACTAGATGCTGAAACAAGGTACTCTCATCTTGAAAAGTTAATTTTAGCTTTAACTACTGCCGCTACAAAATTGCGTCATTATTTTGAAACACATTCCATTACTGTTAGAACTAATTATCCTATAAGAAGTGTGTTGAGAACTCCAGAAATGTCAGGAAGATTAGCCAAGTGGTCGGTCAAGTTGAGCACATATGACATTTCATATGAGCCCAGAACAGCTATCAAATCTCAAGCTCTAGCGATTTCGTAGCGATTTTAGTCCAAGTCGCAACCCGAGGTAGAACAAGAGGTACAACAGCTTGAAGGTAAAACAACTCCTAGATTTTGGACACTTTATACAGATGGAGCTTCAAATTCCAAAGGAATTGGCTTAGGAATTGTTCTGAAGTCCCCCCAAGGTGATATCATACCTCAAGCTGTATCCTGTGAATTTAATGCGACGAATAATGAAGCTGAGTATGAGGCTTTAATCATGGGTTTAACTACTGCTTTAAGTTTAAATATTACTCATATAAATGTATATGTTGATTCTCAATTGCTCGCTAACCATTTCAATGGCAGCTACATGGCTAAGCATTCCAAAATGACTCTATATCTTCAACATGTTAAAGCTTTGGCTTCAAAATTTCTGTCATTCTCATTGGAGCAAGTCCCTAGAGAAGAGAATACGAAGCATGCACCGCCAACTTGGGATCAACTTGCAAATCTATGTTGCATACTAATATCCCCATTATTTATGTTAAGTACCCAGTTATAGACCAAGTGGAAGAAATTCAAGAAGTGACTCAGTCTAATGGGGCACAAGTTATGAGTCCATAAATTGAGTTCCTTCAACGTGGAACTATACCACCTGATATTAAGAATGCTAGATCCTTTAAAATGCGTACTTCAACTTTTGTTTTAATAGATAATGTCTTGTTCAAGAAATCTTTCGCAGGACACTATTTGAGATGTATTGACAATGAACAAGTTGAGCTCGTGCTAAAAGAGATCCACGAAGGAACATGTGGAAATCATTCGGTGGAAAAGCACGGCATCAAAGGCCTTCAGATGGTTATTACCGGCCAACAATGCGTCAGGATGCCATGAGCTACGTGCAAAATGTGACGCTTGCCAAAGGCACAAGTAACATCTTGCATCAACCTCTGAACCTCTACATTCTATTGTTTCATCTTGGCCCTTCATGAAGTGGGGCATGGATATTGTGGGCAAGTTGCCTAAGGCTCCTGGAGGCAAAGTGTTCATGTTAGCAATGACGGATTATTTCTCAAAATGGATCGAGGCGAGGCCTATGTGCAAGTAAGAGACAAAGAGGTAGTTTCATTTTTGAAGAAAAATATTATTAGCGTGTTTGGGGTACCATCGAGATCATATGTGATAATGGATCCCAATTCATAAGTAAAAAGATGGAGATTTTGTGCCGTTGGGGCATCAAGGCGATCACATCCACACCGTCCATCCTCAAGCCAATGGTCAAGCTGAGTCAAGCAACAAGTTGATTGTCAACAACTTGAAGAAACGCCTAGATCAAAAGAAAGGAAAGTGGGCTGAAGAATTACCACTTGTACTTTGGGCGAGTAACGACTACAAAAGGGGCCACAGTAGAACTCCATATTCTTTGGTGTTTGGAGCGAAGTGTAATTCCGGTCGAGGTAACAATCCCAACAACGAGGTATGGTTTGTTAACTCAAGATGAAAATAACCTCTTGTTAACCCAAGATCTAGATACAATTGATGAGATCGGGGATTTAGCCAAGATAAGGATGGCGACCTATCAACAACGGATTACTAGAGCCTACAACAAGAATGTCGAATAAGAAGGTTCCAGGTTGGTGATTTAGTTTTGAGAAAAGTATTTCAAAATACCGAGAACCGAATGCAGTAAATTGGCTCCCAAGTGGGAGGGACCATATCTCATTGATCTTGAAGCGGCAAAGGTGCATACCGGTTGTCAACCCCAAGTGGAGACAGGATTCCTAGGAGTTGGAATGCCATTCATTTAAAGCTCTATTTTATGTAAGTCAAGTAGTTAACAACTAGACTTATCGGGTATGAGTTAATTTATGTCAAGATTCATTTATGTATTTCAAAATCTCAATTTTATTAAAAACCCTTACTAACTTAAGCATCGGAGGGGTGTTGGCTATGCTAACACCCAATCCTAACATGAATTTGTTTTGCAAGGTATACAAGCGAGTAGGATCAACATGTTAATACGCCGACGGCTCCGACATGTTGAGACCTAAACTGGAGCAGGTTGAACATGTTAACACGCCACGGCTCCAACATGTTCAGACTGAGATGAAGAAGTCCAACATGTGAACACGCCAGTACGGCTCCAACATGTTGTGACTTTAGCAGAGAGGGATGGAACATGTTGACACGCCAGACGGCGATACTTGTTCTATCTCTTCAAACGACTTACCTCTAATCAAAGGTACATTTTGGTTAAAAGATTTACATCTTTTCTAAAGAGTTAAGGTTTCTACACCTTCGCCCGTGCGCACGATTTCACATCTATTCAAGATGTGACTATTGGTTGTAACATTAACATGTTACCTATTGCTTAAATCAAACATTCTTATCTGCTAACACAAGCAAGTGTTTCTAAAAGAAACCTGGATTACTTCAAAAGTTCGAATGTTCCCAAGATTAGTGGATGAGTTGGTTAAGCCAACAAATCCTATCAACCTATGAAAAGCATGGAGTACTAGACCAACCTAGTACCCCTAAATAGATTGTTTGCGCTCTTATGAGCAGATTACATGACCAAACGAATAAAAGCATAAATTGTTTGTGTTACCCTCCAAATCCCCTAAAATATTCAAACTTTATCAACATTTTGGCCTCCGCCGTTGTTACGTCTGTTTCCTTTTCTTGATTGTCGCCTTCAATTTGTTTCCCCACCATGCTGCTTAGCACTTTGTTGGCATCCTCAATCAACTCCTCCAAGGCTGGAGAATTTACCTCCTCCGCATCCACTGGTTCACTGATGAAATCCTCCAAGGTCTTTCTTTCTTCCTCGAGGTCCCAGTGCACAGCGTGTCCACTCTTCATTTCCTCCATCATCTGAATCCTGGTCTCGAGCAGCGCCTTGGTGGCATTAAATTTGAAATCCTCTCGAGCAGCTTCAAGCTCCTTGACGTGAGCCTCGTTCTCCGTCAACCTTTCAGCACAAGCATCCGCCAATTCCTTCCTTAACTTCACTATTTCATTACTCTGCATTTTAATTTCCTTCTTCAACTTGCTTATCTCTCCAAAGACTCACCTTCACCTCCTTTCGTGCCTCTTCGGCCTCAACACCGCTCCTAGCGCCTTGATCTTCGAATGGCAACTTGATCCATGATAGGAGTCATTATACCCGAGAGCGTGTAGAGAGTATTAGTACTTTATGAAATCCTTTGGTACATAGTTCAAGGTGTACACATTATTACCTTATCCGCAAAATCCTTCATTACCACAACAAACTTTTCCCTTGTTCTTTCACCATCCGAATATCGCATCGGTATCTTGATTCCACCAGCTTTCTTTTCTTTGATTCTTCTTTGTTCTTTGAGACGGAGCTGGAAGCCATAGATACTGGAGGGGGAAGCTTGTTGTCTTTCCGTGAGGACCTTCTTGCCTTAGCTCCAGCAAGCAAGTCAGCAGTGCTGACGAGTGCTTTAGAACGAGTAGTTGCTATAATAAGAAGACAAGGAGTTAAGAAAACTTGGAAAAACAGAACAGATTGCAGATGGGCAAGAACTTAGACCAAACCTGTGGACATCTTGATAGGCTTAACTGGAGTCTCTTCTTCAATTTTTTCCGGGGAGAACAAAACAGGGAATGCCTTGAAAGACCTGAGGGCAGGGTCTAATTCAAATATCCTCTTCACATTAGCCTCAGTATCTGCTTGTTCCGGAAATAGAACACTAAGTTTGGCAACTTCTACAAAGGAAATTCAAATTGTTAAGGATTAAGTTGTATCAAAAAATTTTGTAGATGAATAAAGTCAGAGGAAAAATTCTCTCTACCTTGAGACCTCCATTTTTGAATTACACCAGCCTCTTGGCTCAGGCTGTCTTTTCTAACAAAGAAGAAACGATTTCTCCACCCCCGATCAGCAGGGTCATTGTTAGAGATCAAGATGGGCTCACCCCCACTTTTTACCCTAAAACAAAATCTTCCCAGGCCAAAACCTCTTATCTCAGTAGTGTAAGCAAACTCCTCTAAATCTACAACCAAACCTATTTCATCCCGTAGTCTAACTAGGGTTTGAAGGCATCGCCAACCCTGTGGCATGAGTTGGGCGTAATTTAACTTCGTAGAAGCAAAAACCAGTGATTATGACAGGAATGGGAATTTAAGGCCAATAGTGAAAGGGTATTCGGGAAGACATACCCACTCAGGGGAATAGCATTCGGAGGTAAGGGAAGGATGGGTGAATAGAACGGCTTCAAGGGGCAAGGCGTGGTTTTTCCTAACAACTTCCAGATCTGCTTCAGAAATTGAACATTTTTCTTTCTCGGGTTCTTTTAATAGATTCTGGGTCGAAAAACCCTCTGGTAAACCCTCTTCGCTTTCGATTATGCATATCTTCTTTTTCCCATCTTTTTCAACTTGAGAAAAATAGCAAACAAGGAATTGAGAAGAAGACGAGAAACTCACCGGAGTTGTTACTTGATTTTCTTCTCCACACGGTCTTCGGTTTTTCTCCGGAAGGAAACCCTTTTGGTAAGCAAGACGAGAGAGAAAAGGGTTGGAGAAGGTTCGTCTGTTCACGAAAGAAGTTGTGAGCAGTTGTACAATTTCAAAACATCAGTATAACCTCTTTTCCGCCTTGAAAACACGCAAAAACCGTCCCATCGTTACCTTTTGCATTTATAACCGCCGTACGTTGTCAGTTGCTTTTTTGGCAAACTTTTTAAATTTTTTGTCTCTTTATATTCTTTTGAAAAATTTGAAAAGTTTGGGGGCAATTGTTAGGCTTACATTTTTAGTCAACTTGTCTACAACTTACATATATCATCTTGATACTTACAACTTGAGTTCTCCTACGCACCTTGACATTTTTGCGGGTTGAATTATGTTACGTTACAACCTATTTTTTAGGAAGTATGTCAACGGATAAAGGAGACGAGTCAACAAACGTTCCTTCATCAAACAAAGCCGCAAGGGATCCTTATCTCTTCAACCAACATTGTGGCGAGAATACCTCAACAACTTTAACCAATTTCCTATATTCTAGGCCTATTGTTTCTTTGTATTCGAGGTATAAAAAGGGAGGAACACATGTATTTTTCACACACACTCTCACTAGTTTAAGCTCCCTAGTATACGCTCTTAGTCTTATATTCAACCTGATTAATAAATCATTTGGTCAAGGCAGGTTCCCTAAAACCTCCCGGGGTTTTGTGCCGGCGAACAAGTTGTTCAAGGGCTTTCCCTAGTTAACAAAACTCTTTGTGTTCATTTCTATAATATCTTGTAATCATTGTACCCAGATTCAAACCTCTTTTTGTCATCTTTCTTATCACTAGTTTCCCTTGTTGAAATTTGACCAAAACAAATAATAGAACAGTTTTAAACCCCCAAACTCTCTAAATCAACCGCTCATGATTTACGAATAGCTTATTCTAGGTTTAATTATGCAATTGTAATTTCGGTAGATGTAGGCATAAAAATTAAATTCAAAACAAATGTTAATATATATCATCTAATTATATAATTGTAATTTCGGGAGATATATATAGGCTTTAAAATTATGAAAAGTATAGTGCCATGGATCTATAAGATATATTGCCACCATCCTAAAAAATAAAATTAGTTCCTCTTTTCTCTTTACTTTGTCCCCAAAAAAAAATCTCACTTTTTAAAATAGTAATAATTTTAGAAAAATTTCAAGAAAGTAGTCCATCTTACTGGTATACCAACTTCATATATCTTTTTTAGTAGGGATAGTTATAAAAATAACCAACGTACTATCAGTTAGTAACCGATTTCACCGGTACTCCCAATATCCTAAAATTGACCAATGTACTACCAATTTGAGTCTAATGTGATCCCTCCCGTTAACTTTCCATCCAAATTTCTAACGGAACTGCTAACGTGAAGAAAGGAGCTAATTTGTGAAGGGTATTTTTATCATTTCCTTTCGAAATAATTATAAAAATGACCAACGTACTATCAGTTAGCAACCGATTTCACCCCCGTACTCCCAATATCCTAAAATTGACCAATGTACTACCAATTTGAGTCCAATGTGGTCCCTCCCGTTAACTTTCCATCCAAATTTCTAACGGGACTGCTAACGTGATTAACGGAGCTAATTTATGAAGGGTATTTTTCTCATTTCCTTTCAAATCTCACCACCCCACTCACATACTCTCTCTCTCTCTCTATGGAAAATACACTAGATCTGATCCAGCTCACGCCTTGGCCATAATTTGCAAACAGAGTCAGTAAAGAACTCTCCGGCTCAGTCACCCTTCTCACTATCACCCTTCTCAACCATCGCCGCTGTCGCTTCCGCCGCCTGTACTGCCGTCTTTGGAATTGGCAATGGTTGAGGGGCAAACTAATCTCTCTCTCTCGATCTGGGTTTACAGAAACAGTAGCTTCAACAATGGAGGGGACGCCGACGATGGAATTTTGAGAAAGAAGATGCAACAGAATTTGAGAAGGGACGCCGACGATGGGATTCAACCTTGATATTTTATTCAACAATGGAGTGCCAAACATTGTGTGTGGGTATGTGTGTTTGTGAACCGAGAAGAAAGAGGAGAGGGAAGGGGAAAGGGACGGAAGGAGAGAGAGAAAGAGTTGACTTTGATTTAAGTTTAATTTGATAACTCTTTGTAATTGGTCCTATACTTTTTTTTTTATTTTATGAATAGATTATTTTACAACTAACTGAAATTACGTCGGTGTATGTATTTTTATTTAACGGTAAAAATTTAACGAAATAATCAATGGTGTAATCCATATCACTACAAAGATCAATGACGTGGGTAATGACTAATTCCAAAAAAGAACATAACATAAGAATTATTTGTGTAGTTTGCTTATTAATTTATATTGAACATATGAAAATTTTAGTATTTTTAGACTTTTAGACTTAAGTCAAGTTATACTTTAGTACTAGTATTTATTATGTTTATTGTTTGCTAAGAAATTTTTTAGTTTTTTTTTAGAGATTATGATGAATTTATTATTTTAGTTGTGGCCCGTTAGTGGCCCGTTTAGCCCGAAGCCCGAAGCCCGCTAGGGTTAGGGTTAGGTCCGAAATATCAGTGGCCCGAAAAAATTGGACCGTCTAACCCGAAGCCCGCTAGGGTCACAGCCCGCTAGGGCTGGCCCGAAACCGTTAGGGCCAGCCCGATTAACATCTCTACTCACGGCTGAGTAGTACCCCGCGCCTTCCTGTGCTTATCCTCGCCGCTGAGTGTAACTCGCGGACGAGCATATTTAGGTCCTCACCGTTCGAGTGTGTCTCACGGCTGAGTAGTACCCTGCGCCTTCCTGCGCTTATCCTCGCCGCTGAATGTAACTCGCGGACGAGTATATTTTGGTCCTCACCGTTCGAGTGTGTCTCACAACTGAGTAGTACCCCTCGCCTTCCTGCACTTATCCTCGAAACGAGTTAAACTCTATTCATCGCTATGCTTCAACTGTAAACGAACGTGCCATGCAAATCTAATTTTGATCGTATAAACTCGTAAGTGGCTTGCGTTATGTTATTAACTCGGGCTATCACACTTAGTCCTGTGAGAATATATTAGCATATAGGATGTACACATTGTCATGCTTTAAATTCAGTCAATTCAACAATTCATGAATTACATGATGTGACATCGGTAATCAAATCGCTCCTCGAGGTCAGCTATGGCCACTCGAGGTCGATAATCAAATCGCCCCTCGAGGTCGGCTATGGCTACTCGAGGTCGATAAATAAATCACTACTCAAGGTCGGCTATGGCCACTCGAGGGCAATAATCAAATCTCTCCTCGAGGTCGGCTATGACCACTCAAGGTCAATAATCAAATTGCCCCTCGAGGTCGGCTATGGCCACTCGAGGTCAATAATTAAAGCACTACTCGAGGTCGGCTATGGCCACTCGAGGTCAATAATTAAAACACTACTTGAGGTTGCCTATGGCTACTCGAGATCGATAATCAAATCGTCATTTGAGGTCGGCAATAGCCATTCGAGGCGTTTAGCCAAATCATTATTCGAGGTCGGCAGCCGCCACTTGAAGCATGTAATCAAATCGCCATTTGAGGTCGGCAATAACCACTCAAGGCATTTAGTCAAATCATTGTTTGAGGTCGGCAGCCACCACTCGAAGCATGTAATCAAATCGTCGCTCGAGGTCAGCTATCGCCACTCAAGTCGGCCATAAAAAGTCTCGATATGTTCGAGCAATCAAACTCACTTCAACAAGCATTAAAGCCTCAATATGTTCGAGCAATCAGACTCGCTTCAGCGAGCATTAAAGCCTCGATATGTTCGAGCAATTAAACTCGCTTCAGCGATCATTAAAGCCCCGATATGTTCGAGCAATCAGACTCGCTTCAGCGAGCATAAAAGTCTCGACAAGTTCGAGCATAAAAGCCTCGATATGTTCAAGCAATAAGTCTCGCTTCAGCGAGCATTAAAGCCTTGTTATATTCTAGCAATCAGACTCGTTTCAGCGAGCATTAAAGTCTCGATATGTTCGAGCAATCAGACACGCTTCAGCGAGCATTAAAGCCTCGATATGGTCGAGCAATTAGACTCGCTTCAGGGATCATTAAAGCCTCAATGTGTTCGAGCAATCAGACTAGCTTCAGCGAGCATTAAAGTCTCGATAAGTTCGAGCATTAAAGCCTTGATATTTTCGAGAAATCAAAGCCTCGATATCCCCGAGCGAGTAAACAAACCTCGCAAAACGAGGTCATCTGTAGCCTCGGATAACCCGAGCATTTATGTGAGTATTCCCTGCCACAATCAAATACCAAAGACACGTCTTCAAGTTCAGGACGAAAGTCGCGAACTCTCGATACAACAGAAGAGAATCGCGGGCAAATAACACTCCTCACCCTCGAGATGAATCTCGAGGAATAAGGAGTAGGGGGCTACTGAAATACCCAAAAATATATACCCCCAAAAGTATACTCTCAAATATCTCAAAAGATGTACTGAATAAGCCCACACACATAAAGTGTGTCCAAAAAACAACACCCCCCCCCTATAAATAGGGGGCTACCCCTCACATTAAAAATGATGGCTTCTTAGCTAAGCTAAGGGGGAAAAGTCTTCTCCTTCTCTCTCCATACTCTCTCTCTCTCTCCACACACATATATTGAACTTTCTCTCTCTATTATACAAATGAGATACTGATTATTACACTGGAGGGCTTGAGTCGGATCATAGTCCGACTCCCCTAACGGTATTTCTTTTGCTATCATAAGCACCATCCGACGGTCGAGTCCCCACCACACAAGCCTTTTGAGAGCCGGGGCATATCCTACCAGAAGACTAGCTACACACGTGGATCGACGTGGTCACCCATATCCATTTTGGCGTGATCATAACTCATTCACTTGCTCATTTTTAAATTAAAGGTCAATGTGGATCAAATCCCAATATATGAGAGTTGGGGGTTTCACATCTATTGAGAATCAATCCTTCAATCTTAAATACGAAAAGTTGATATATTAACCTCACAATTAAGATCATTATTGGAATGTACTACTAATTTGTAACAGAAAATTAAGGAAACGGTGACAAAAAAAAAATTATGATATTCAGAGCCCGTTTGTTCGCGCGTTTTGGCCAAAACGCAGGGTTAAAACGCAGCTTGTTCCTTAACTTAGCGTTTCAATGCTGCGGTAGAAAACGCTGCGTTTTAAAACGCTGGAATTCCTAGCTTTTTCCCAAAACGCAGATTTTAAAACGCAGTAGGGAATAAAAAGCAGCGTTTTGACATAATATCCCAAACGCATTTATAAAAAAAAAGCCGCGTTTTAAATAATCTGCGTTTTAGAAACGCTGCGTTTTTAAAACACTGCGTTTTCAAAACGCTATACCAAACGGGCTCTCATACTTGTTCCTGATTGTAGGGTTGTCAATCAAGTTCCAAGAGCTAGGTTTAGTTGGTGGTCCGAAACGAATTTATGTACGTCTACCCCCAAGTTTCCCTAAACAACACATCCAAAAGATTACTAAAAGAAAAATGTCAATTCAATTTCCTTACAAATACTAGAAATTTAATTCATAACCTTATAATTAATAAAGGATTGAACAATCCTAAAATACCCACCATCCCTACAGCAGAAAATAAAAGAAACAGAAAACTGTGATAAAAATTATAGGAGTAATGTCAGAACCTTGTTAGGAGGGTATAGGATGTGAGATAACAAATGATAGAAGTCATGGTAAAAAAAAAAAAAACTATGGTAAATTAGCTAATCATGGTAAAACAAAAAATTAGAAAATTCTGTTTTAGTTATTTTCTGTCAGACGAATCTCTCTAACCTGACCTAACTAATGTTGATGGACTGAGCTGTGAGAGAATGGGACTCCGTCTTATGTGGTCTTACAGTAAACCTACTTATTAATTATTAACTATTTGGTACAATGATGACCAAGCTCGACCAAATAAATTTTGCGCTTAAAATTTTTGTTCAAACTCGGTCCAGATCGACTATCAACCTAAACTACACCGTATGTTATCTGGCCAAACAAGCAGATTTTGGATTTGAATAATTAATTTTATTATGACATAGTGGTTAAATAAATAAGCAAAATGACTTTAAGCAGTGCGAATTAGTGTGTGTGTGTATATATATATATATATATATATATATATATATATAGTAACCTACTGAAATAAACCCATAATAAAATTAATACCTGTAACCTACTATAGTAACTAAATCAAGAAGCTCAAATAAACCCTTAGAAAGCAGTGATTTGACCGTGAACACCTACTGAAAAGAACCCTAATGGGATCCTGTGGATGGAATTTAATTTCAAAATTGCATCTAGAGCTTTCTCGCAGAACTGATTGAAACGGATGGGCGTAGCCCAAAACAATGTTACTGTAGTTCCTAAAATACCAATAGGAACCCTAGAACATTGGGCCTTTGTATAAATTTGGTCCAATCCAAACAGGTGATCAATCCCATTTTTACCTAGAGTTTATACAAATTTTTTATATAAATTTAAGTGACAAGTGTATAATTGAATCATTTGACTTAGCATGTATATCATATTTTAATCCAATCACATTCTTAACAATTAAATTTATATGAAAATATTTGTATCAGTATGGTTTTGTTTTTTACAATATGATACAATAGCCAAAATTTATATTTGTGCCACCCAACTTTTTACAAAATTGTAATACAGTCACCACAAGTTTAAAAATGTTATTTTTGCTACTGAACATTAGTTAGCTTGCAAGCGTGCCCATTTTTTGAAAGGCCGTTAGTTCAGCCTATTAAGTTTGAGTCAAATCCCTATTTTACCTATGTCTTCATCTTTTTCCTCTCCCTCTCTCTTTTGACAAGTGCTTCATGTTTCCAACACCGCCACCCAAATGATGTTTGATTTCAAAGCCCAAATCAGTTGGGTAATATAGATAACAAGTATGTAGACTTACCCTTGGTTAGGCATAGGGAATAATCTATCAATTCAACTAATCACGTAGTCAACTAATGTTTGACTAGTTCAATCAAGGTCAATGTTTTATTAAGTCATAAACAAATCAATTCGTCTTCCCACATTATAGGAGACTATTATACATCTCGTAGTAATTTATACTACTCGTCACTCAACTCCGTAAAGTTATTTATGCCGATTAATTAATCCATCACATTATTCGACGTGTGTTAGTTACGTCCTATTCGACTTCGCCAGAGTCAGTCACGACTAGCACTGAGTTTGTATAGTGTTCGATATAATTTCATCTTTGATCAATTGTACCATCGCATTATTTTACATTGATATTTGATCTATTGTACATTTTTCTATCTTTTTGAAACCCTGTGGGTGAGGGAATCTTGAATATTTGATCAAGAACTAAAAAATGGCGACAAAGGGCAGCAGATCCGAAATGGTTCTTGAGGAGCTAGTGATGGTGGTGTTGAAGGAGACAATTGGAGTGGGTGACTAGAATTAGGTTTCACGTCTAGTTCTTAAGGAGCTAGAGATAGTGGCAGTGCCCTGGTATCAAATGATGTTTATCGTTGAGTAAATCAGATTTGATATTAAACAAACATCTTGTCAAACTTTCAAAAAGAGTCTAAAACAATGAAGCGGTGTATAGTGAAGTTTCAAGAATGATAGAAATCACCAACTAGCTACTACATAAGCAAATGCACAAAAAGTAGTATAATTTGACATTACGAAATGATTAATCAAGCAATACTAGCTTATACAAAATGTTGGAGTTTTAGGCTTGGCCTAAAGTGGCAGCCAAACCACCCCTTCCCAGGAAGCCTATTTTGGCCCATTATCCTATTAGTCAGCCCGTTATCGTTGGAGTTGCTCCTTGCGGCTTCTTGAACCTTCCACTTATGCGCTGGCTAGTCCTTGGCCCTTGATCCTTATCATCTGATCTCAGCCCTTGGTTGTATACGATAATATATCTCTTTTAGGTCCATGGTGATGTGCTCAGAATATATAGGCTAGAGGGGGTGAATAGCATATATTACCTTCATTTAAATATTTCTCCCATTTTAGAATTTATGATGAGAAACATGGATGAAGTCATTAACATGAATAGGTCACCTTCCTAGTTCAAGCAACACAGCCGATATAGTGGAATCAGCTTATGTGCATCAGCTTACTTGGAGGATAGCTGATAGGAAGTTATTGTTATACTTAGCTGATAAAAGAGATTTTAAGCAGCGGAAGAATAAGCGGCATAAGTATAGCAGACAAGATTAAAGTAACTGTATATAAATGTGTCCAAGTTTAACATAACAGCCAACTAAAATTTTGTATTAGATGCATCAATTACTTTCCATAAACAGATTGCATAAGAAATATATCAAAAATTTACAGGAAAGATAAGTAAAGGCTGAGTATAATAAAATATGATTTATTATTAAAATTCAGCAGAGGTTTGCTCAAAGACAAACATACTTAGTACATCAACCTAGACTCTCTAACCTAGAAATCTCCTTAGGAAATAAAAAGGAGAGATTAAGAAAGCGAAATCAAATATATCAAAAATACATTGGAAGATGTAATCAATATTTATTGAGGTATCTTCATGTAGTATCAACTCGATATATTTTTTGTGAGAAGAGAATATTAAGCGTTGTTTAAATAACAAGTATTTGAACAACTGAATGCTAAGCACTCGGCCAAAAGTGAGGACAATTCATTGCACAATCGACAGCACTTATAATGTAGTATAAGTCTGCCGATATGAATGCAATATGGATTATTAGGCTCTGTTTCTTCATCGGACATCTTCAAGCTTGATCAGTCTTCAATGACCTGCAGGATGCTTGGTCTCTTGCTGAAGATTTGAAGTGCAGCAACTAAAGAGACTGAGTCTTTCGAAGGAAGAAAGAACTCAAATCAAGAACAAGGTTTCTTGATCAAGCAGAGCTTCTTAGCCTTTTGGAATTTTTATTTTCTCTTCCACAAAGTGTTTGTTCTT
This sequence comes from Platycodon grandiflorus, assembly GCA_016624345.1. NCBI lineage: Eukaryota > Viridiplantae > Streptophyta > Magnoliopsida > Asterales > Campanulaceae > Platycodon > Platycodon grandiflorus. The sequence goes on from CM028362.1 coordinate 8,908,363, forward strand.
ACACTTATGTTTTCTCACTTTTTGGTGTGGTTTTTTATTTGAACGAATAAGGAACGAAATCTACCACCAACACCTTCTCCTCCTATTTTTTTGAGAATGAGAGTCTTCTTTTATAGGCTGAAGTAGTCGTTTGGAACTTTGATGATTTTTTGCCCGTTGAGGATCTGGATCATTAATGCATCAGAGTGCATTCTTCGAATTGTTGGGCAAAGACCTTCCATTAAGCTTTTTGTCTTGAAGTTGGTCCGTGAATCAGGCTAGCAGAATGAGACTTGTCAATCAGGCCTGGGATGTAGCGTACTGTGTATGGTCTTTTATAGAATGAATCCTTGGAGACTGGGACCAATACACAAAAGAGGAAATGTCTTCTGAGTAATAGTGAAAGCGCAGACATCGATGCGTATCTTGGGCTTGTCAGAAAGATCTTGTAACGGATCTATTTTGACTTGTAGCATTTTGAGCAACGACCGATGTTCCTCTTGAATAATCAGCTTCTCTGCAGTTGTTCTGATGAAGAGCTTGGCTGATACTGAGATCTGCTGATATAATACTGCTGGTGTAAAGAATGCTGATGAAACATGGCTGGTAGGAATGTCTGCTGATGAGACATTGCTGATGGTCATGTCCGCTGGCGCATGAAGAGCTAATCCATATGAAAGTTGTCATTACTTTGGCAGGACAAAGACTTGGATATGTACAAAGACTTCCTAGTCTAATGACCTATGCATTGTTTCGTCAAGTTGCCACACTAACTGGTATGCAGCTCTTTTAGCCACTTGTGAAACATGCGTTGTAATGGGAACAAGCAAATCACTGTGTTGAAATATGCAAACATATATATCAGCTATTTTCACAGGCATATTCCTAATAATCTCCTTCATTTCCTTAGCCATATAAGCTAAAGTCAGAATATCTAAACTAGATTAAGAGATCAGAAAGAGAGGGAAAAAAAAAAAGAGTAACGGCAAACAGTGGGTCTATACTGTACATCACTGACTTAGGTTTTTGGTATCCTTTTCTCTTCTTCTTCTCAACTCGTGTGTCCGTTCTGATTTTTGGGTTTCTGTGTCTTCCCTTCCTCCTTGACCCAGGGTTCTGGAGTTGATTCTCTGGTAAACATGGTTCAATCTGGAAGTGGTGTAGCTGTTAAGGCTTGGGGTGGTGTTGAGTGACTGATATAGGTAGTGGGCGTGCTAGGGTTTCCCTTTGGTTCAAACTGTTGTGGTTCCTCAATTGGGTCTCTGGTGGACAACGATAGTATGGGTGGTCTGAGCCTAGTGACTTAAGCTTCATCCGGTTATTTGAGTGGCCTAAAAAGGCTATAATCGGTTTTATAGTTTAAAGTCTTGAGCTCCACCATTATATTCTGCTATTCACTATTAACTCTCTGTTTTCTCTGTTTTGTTGTTACTACTCTCTGTTTTGCAGGTTACTTTGTAAATCTGTTATGATCTACGGTATTCCCTTAGCATAAATTCATGTTACCCCATCCTAGTTGTAATCTCTTAAGCGTCTTGTGAGGATCCCTTAGTTCTGGTTGTATTTAGGTTTATTTTATCAATTTTGTATTTAATTTTTTGGTTCGCTTTGATCTTGTACGCGAAAGCTGTAGAGACACAACACAGAACATATCGCATCAACAAATTGGTAGGCATTGACGAAATCAAAGCTGAAAGTGTCAACCACATGATGAGATGGCAGCTCACGAAGCACCTTCACCGTCTTATATCTATATTACCCAACTGATTTGGGTTTTGAAATCAAACATCATTTGGGTGGCGGTGCTGGAAACAAACACTTGTCAAGAGAGAGAGGGTGGGAAAAAGAAGATGAAGACAGGGGTAAAATAGAAATTTGACTCATAATTAACAGCTGAACTAACGGTCGTCCAAAAAGTGGACACACTTGTAAGCTAACTAATGTTCTGTAACAAGAATAATATTTTTAAACTTGTGGTGAAAAATTACAATATTAATACTTGTAGGAATAATCAACCATGCACGTGTAGAAACAGAAACATTACCCAAATGCAGCTGATTCAGCTTTAAATTTGACAACCTCTCAACTTGACCTTTAATTAACCATTTTCGTGAAAGGAACTGAAGACTAGAATAGAATATTCAAAAATGGATTTAACAGATGGCCCAAAACAGAAGCTACAATGACTTTTGACTAATTTGTACGTTTCCCATAACATAAAACCCTAAAAATTGGCAAACTATTGTAAGAAAGAGTGAGAGTTTTTACTGACACATTACATACATACTTACTGGTAAGTGGTAACAACACAACACAATATTAAAAGAAGAACATGCACACACTACCAGAAAGGAAACATAAGATCAAACAACAATAAATAAAGCTCTCAATATAGCATACTTTCTTTGTCTTGTTTCGTTTTGGCATTTTCTCCACATTTATCTTTCCCAAGGCACAAAATATTAGACTAATACTCTCTTCGTTTGTTTCCGCTAGAGTCCACTTTTTATTTGTAATTAAAAGTTAATATGTGACTAAATCAATCAAATGTTTACATAATTTACTTATATTATAGGAAATATATAGAATTTCAATAATTAAAAACTACATTAATAATACTATGAATTACAAATTTCATAACTTTGTAAAAATAAATAAATTTATATAAATTATAAGTTAAATTTTAATTAAGTTAACCCAAAAAAATTAAAAGTGAAATCTTAATTTGTCTGGAATGGAGGGGGTAAGTAATGATATCCATAGTGCTCCCTCTCACTCTCCCCTCCTCTAATTTTTTTAATCGATAAATTACTAACAAAAAACAATTTGTATACACCTCAACTTAAATTTATTGTTTTAATAACGTAAAATGCATAATTAATTTACACATTTTAGATTATCTTTCGAATATTATCCACAAAAACCAAATCTAAGAAGTAAATTGTATTACCACTCAAACTAGCGAACTCTTCTGAATAGACAGATGTTCTACAATCAACAAGAAATTGTTCTATCGGTCCAAAGAGTGCCTGGAAAAGCTAAACTATATCCCACCTTCGCATGCTCGATCCATTAGCCTCTCGATCGGGGAATAAACATTTAACTCTATCCCACTCACACATATTTGCGTGTACGTGTGTGGTTTCATTACAGACAGGCATTCTCTTCTGTTCCAAATGTTTTCTTCAAATATCATATTTTAATTAATGGGAAAGCTTTTCGCCCACCCTCAGTTCAAGTATGTCCAAGACTAGCTAACGACACTGGTCAAATACAATTATAAACTTACATGGAGAGATAAGATTGTATCATGTATAGTATAATAGTACTCCCTCCATTTCAGGCAAAGAGTTTATTTTTAATTTTTTCGGTTAACTTAATTAAAGTTTTACCAATAACTAAAATAAATTTAGTAGTTTTTACAATGTTATGAAAGTTGTAATTCATAGTATTTTTAAGATAGTTTTTAATTAATAAAATTATATTTTTTCTTAAAGTATGTAAAATTTTAATTTAATTTAGTTATATGTTGACTTCTAAAAAAGAAAAATGGACTCTTTGCATGGAACAGAGGGAGTAATATATATGTATAACTATTCCAAATATGATGAGGAGTTTTGTTATTAAAAAAAATGCTAAATCCGAGAGAAAATTTTTTGTTGCTTTCATGAAACTATATAGAGATCAGACCCAAATTTATATCAGAAACCATACTAAGCATAAATATATGTGCAAAAAGTATTTTGTAAAAAAATAAAAGTCAAGTGTTCTATATATATTATCCTGCCTGCCATTAATTGTACATTCTATAACCTATGCAATCTGTTTATCTATTTTTCTACTAAGAATGTAACAAAGAGGACGTCATATATAATCTGTTTATCAATTTTTCTACCTGAACCTGAGGTCTCAACTTTGATTTCTTTTCTAATCATCTTGTGCACAACAAAAAAACAAAATAAAATATTTTTCTTAATTATGGTATGTGTGTCAATCCTCTCTCAATTACTTTATCATAACAAGAATATTGCATGCAACAAATATTATGAAATTTATTTTCACAATTCAAGAAGAGATTGAATGATTTCTAGTGTTCCTGTCCATCAAACGCTTGAAACAACAAACTTTCTTACAAAAAGATGTCTGAACAAACACTGAAATTGCTTTAAGAGTTGATTATTTGATTAACAATAAATCTTAATGGATCAATTTGATCCGGCTCAATTAGGATATTTTTGTAATAGTCAAGAAAATAAATAACTGTTATACCTAAAATACGCTTTATTATCATTTTTCATAAACAACAAACATGTAAGAGTGAAATGTCTTTTTTAATTAATTTATGAAGTAATAAATATTTTTTAATAAAATTTAAAAAATAATAAATATTTTTAAATTGGATCAAATTGATCCATTTAACATTACTCGTTAACTAAGTAATCACAGTCGCGAATAAACAAAATCTCGTAAGTAGCGCAAAATTTTTGCAGGAAATTGCTGGCCGGTCCACTTTCTGAAACTTTTTTTCTCTCCAGTCCACCCTCTTTTATTTTAACCGCTAAAAAGCACTTTGAAAATTTTCTTCCTAAATTGCCCTCAACAACATCGTTGCTTCAGATTTCAGGTTCGAATTGATGTATAAATAATTTCATATTTTTAATATAGTATTTCCTCATGTTTGGGTATCAATTTCCATGCGTAGAACACGAATTTGATTACAATTTGATCAAATTTGAATTTTTTGAGTTCATCCTGTTTTTCTTTGTTCTTGCGCTGTTTTGGCCACTTTAAAATCAATCACATATTGTTATCCTAACTTAGTACTACATTTGTGCACAATTTTTCTACCAAAAAAATACTATTTTCGAGATCCAAATCGAGCTTGACAGTGTGCTGTCTGAAAACAAGGGAAATGTTCCTGGACTGATTTTGAGACTTTAATCAATGATTTGAGTTTGAATTTTGAATAATATCAATATCATACTGTTATAGGAAATCAATACCATGTTTGTATGTAAATTTTTCAACAAAAAATAACAATTTTGATTGATTTTGATATTATATTAAAATGGGCATTGAGATGCCTTGAATTGGGCATCGGGATGCCTTAAATTGAGCATCGGGATGCCTTTAATTCGACAGTCACTGTATGCTGGGTAACGTAACGGGAATCGACCTGCCCGGTCAGGTCGCAGGAGTCGAGGGGACAGCGCGTTGCCCCCGAAAGGTAAACGAAAATCAAGTTCCCTCCAGTGGTTGAAATTCAAACGGTGCCTTGGTTGCTCATCGCGATGCCTTGGTTGCTCATCGCGATGTCTTTGTAGCTCATTGCGATGCCTTGGTTGCTAATCGCGATGTCTTGGTTACTCATCGCGATGTCTTTGTTGCTCATTACGATGCCTTTGTTGCTCATCGTGATGTCTTGGTTATTTATCACAATGATTAACCCACGCGATGCCTTGGATTACTCATCATAATGCCTTAGGTTACTGATATTTACGTGTTTTTTTTTTATTAATAGCATAATTATTTTTTTATTCTAAAAATAATTTTTTTTTATTTTAAAAAAGAATAAGTGAACTAAAACGATTATAAATGTTTAAAATGGACCGGCTAATTCACCAAAACTTTTGCGATCTTCAACCCGTTTGTAAATTTACTGGGAAGTTGCTTTATAGAAGCAAGTGGCGAAATTAGATACCCAATGAAAGTCGACCACATCAAATATGCCAGAGATGTCTTCCATACTGCACACACAGGAAAATCACCACCCACCCTCTCCCCCAAACCCCCCATCAAAGCTTCCGTTTACAGCACCCAAAAGATTACACGGTCATGATCATCAATGTTTCTCAAAGATCTTGCTTCCGCTATACTCCCCCTCAGGCTCATATGAGTGGAACCCATTAAATCCCCTTCCATTGATGTGATCATAACCATTAATCTAATCAACCCACGCACTGATCTGAACACCTCGTAAATCAAATGCATCCCCCCGTCTTACATGACGGTTCTTTAACTGTTCCACACGGTCACATCCGTGCACCTGAGATACACTTGAAGTTATCTCTGGTTAAAACACGTAATCATGGCTGATCAAAGCTATGGAGTCAAGACAATCTTTTCTCGTTGACGCCACGGTGACGCTTTGCTACGTACAAGTTAACGTAATCCGACGGCTATACGCCTAGAAGATACCCTCGAGATTATGCACATGCACAACCTTCAATTCCCCATCCAATCCTCTCAACTATTTCTGATTGCCCATCAAATTTCTCAGTATGACAATTTGTCTCCCCAGTATTTAAGAGGCATTGACGTATATAAAAAAAAATTGCTATGGATATCTAAAGAGTACCAAATTTTTTTATATTAAATAATACGTTAGCTGATGTAACAGTTGATTTAATACAAAAAATAAAATTAAAAATTATAATTAATATATCACATCAATTGACACATTATTTAGTACAAAAAATTTAGTACTCTTTAGATACTCATAGCATTATTCGTGTATAAAAGATGAGTAATGTTAAATGAATTAATTTGATCCAATTTAAGCATTTATTACTCCTTAAATTGAATGAAAAAATATTTATTGCTCCATAAATTAACTAAAATAGATATTTTCAAGTTACATATTTATTGTTTATGAAAAATGATACAATTTTTAATTAAAGGTACTTTGGGTAAAATATTTTTAAAATTTTTTAAATATTATAAAAATACCCTCATTGAGCGTGATCAAATTGATCCATAAGTATTTATTAATAAAAGATTTGGAGTATATATGACAAACAAGGGTGTGTTTGACAATATAACTTAGTAACTTAATTTCAAAATTTAAAACTTTATTTTATAATGATTGAAAAAAATATAGTAAGAAAGAAATAAAAAATAAAAACAAAATAAAATAAAATAAAATCACAAAACCAAAATAAAAACAAAATCAGAAATAAAAAAACCTACCCCATAAAATCTATCTTACGTGGCTAATGGTCCCACCGTGAACTAAGGTGACGTGGACGTAAACTTGCCAAGGAGATAGACGTGCCCATTAGATTTCAAAACCCGAAATCCCGTCGATTTTGGAACCGCCTAAATCGTGAATCATTAATAATCGAAATTGGATTTGGACGGTTCAGTTCCAGTTTGTATTTTTTAGAAACCGTGAACCGCCTGTTCCAAACTGCTAAAAATCGTTCAAACATCGCTAAATTTAAAACATTTGAAACTTTGATTCTTGAAATCTGCTGCTTTCTACATATTGTACATCTACACCTACTCTAACCTCCTTTAACATTAAACTTAATGAAAGATTGGAGGAGACTTAATGAAAGACTAGAGGAGACTTGATGAAAGACTAGAGACCTACTATATTATGATGCCTAATACACCATAAGCATTTTTTTTTAGTTTGTATTTTAATAATTATTAACATATTAATATATTATAACACATGTTTTACACTTTATAATAGATTTTAAAAATTAAAAATTAAAACAAATGTTTAAAAAATTCAAAAAATAGAAATCCAAAAAACTAAAAAATCGGAACAGGAGCCAGCAAATCGGAACCGACCATCCATGGTTCGATTTTGTTTACCTTGTCACGATTTATGGAACCATCAATTTCAAACCAGAACCAGAACCAGAACCAGAACCGATGGGCATGCCTACAAGGAGACAAGCTGGAAATCCAAGCATGCCAAGGACCAATCCACCGAGCATCCAGTCCACACCATGTCAACTTGATAAAATAAATTCAACCAATTCCAATTATTATAAGGGCAGTTTTGATATTTAGCAAAGTTTAAATTAGTTACAAGGAGCAAGATAACGAATCGGATCCTATCGAATTTGTTTAACTATATCTGAAATTCTCAACATAAAATTATAAGGCGAATGTGCACCTTTAGTTTCTGTATTTTTAAAAATTTTGGTATTAGTCTTGGTATATCACAAATGTACATTAATGAATAAAATTCACCCTTATTTTACGCTAGAGGTCCTTGAAATAAATATCATTAAAAATTAATTTGTTAAGTAATATAAAGGGGGTCAAATTGTATATACTCTAAACCTTGATGATAAATTTCTTTTTGAAGAAAATTCAAAAGCAAAACACACGTACATACACACCCAAAATTCTGAAAATCCATTCATGGGATACATTAACTAATTACAATTTGAAAAAGAAATCTTTCTTAATTTTGCCTCAACATAAAAAATTTGCTCCTTAAAATTAACACCACTTAATCCAAATCTTTATTTCTCCACGAAATAATGTACTAATAACATATTACTCTCTTTGTTTCTAAATTATTGTCATATTTAACTGAACATACAGAAAAAGAAAAATTAATTAGTTATATTATAAATATTAATATAATATGTAATTTTTTTAAGGGTCATGTGCATGTGGGGCCATCGTTAAATAGAAATCAAATGTTAAGGTAAAATGGTAAAAGAGTTTTTTATAAAAAAAACAAAGTTTAAAAACAAGACAATTTACTACCTCTATTTCACGCAAAAGGTTTACTATTCTATTTTGTGATGTTTCACTTAAAGAGATTATTTTAAAAAATTATGCTTACAATCTCTATAAACTTTTTTCACTTTAACCTACACATGTTATAAATATATTGGTTATGCTTAAATATTTTTGTAATTGTGATCAACTAAATTTCTACTTATATATCTCTTAATCATTATATTTATCCAACATAGACTTTGTGTGGTACGTGGAAAGTATTTTAAAACAAACAAAAAAAGAAATCATGACAATTGTTTAGGAACGGAGGGAGTATTAATAAGGATCTTGTTTTTTTGTGCTCTAAAAGTATATTATGTTAAGGAGTATTAATTAGAACAGTTAGTCATTATTTTCACATTAATAATTATAATTAATGCTTATTTTTACAAAATTTTAGTACCAAATTAATTCTCACTTTTCACTAATTTTTACAGTACTAATAAAATAGACAGGATTCTCTATTATAAAAAAGTATTGCATCTTTTATTTTAATTGTCAGATATTTGTCATATATGCATTAAAAATTATGAAATAATTAATATTATTTATTTTTATGTATATGTGGTAAAGATCCGACGATTAAAATAGGAGATGAAAGATATTTTTTAAATAATGGATCCGGTTTGCTTCTAAAGTGTAATATTACATCAACCGCTCTCATGCATTAACTGTATAATTTATAGTATTGTACCCTTTGAAAAAGGTTTAACCTCTAATGCATCATTATGTGCTTGAGTGGGCGATTAACGTAGCATTTTCCATACACTCCGTATAAATTGTTGATCTAATAGAGAGTTCATCACTCCCCATAACTGTCTGTCTTTTGCTTTTAACTAAGCTGAAGCTCTCTCTCTCTCTCTCTCTCTCTCTCCATTGAAAGAGACGACTCAAAAGAAAATGAACAACACCAACACCCACTTCCAACTGTTTCAAACCGTTCCATTCTGTCCTCCTCCTACTCTTAAACCCCAAATTCCCTTTGATTCTTCACCCCCTCAGCTCTTGCCTCAAATTTTGCCACCAAAACCGGTACACCCATCTGGACACACCTCCCATTCAGCCGTTTCGGAGGTTTTCGACTGTTACGATCCCGAAAACCCTCATCCTCCTGTTCTTGAAGGAATTGCTGCAATTGTCGGCGAACATATCCTATTCGGTAAGTGCAACTCTGACAGAAATTCAGAATTCGCATCATCAGTTACGAAGCGCGACGGGGCTGCGGGAAAAAGCGGATGTGGTGTACCGCCGGTTCAGAAGAGCTACAGAGGGGTGAGGAAGAGGCCTTGGGGGAGGTGGTCGGCTGAGATACGTGATAGAATAGGGAGGTGCAGGCACTGGCTCGGGACTTTTGACACGGCTGAGGAGGCGGCTCGTGCATACGACGCGGCTGCGAGGCGGTTGAGAGGGTCGAAAGCAAGGACAAACTTCCAGATAGCCTCGGTGTTTCCACCAGTAATGTCGTCGTCGTCCCCGACGACATCCTCGTCTTCATCGTCAGACGCGAAAAGGAGGAACGCGAACAATGGTAATGCTGCTACTAGTAAGAAGGTGACAAAATCCAAGGCGGCGGTGGTGGCGCATAGTAGTCCAAAGTGCGCAGTGGTGACTTCAGTTGCTCAACTCTTTAGTAGTACAGGTCCGATGATGATGAGTAGTAATATGAGGAGGAAGGAAGCTGCTACAAGTAATACAGGTCCGCTGATGATGAGTAGTAATAACGTTGTTAATTTGGAGCTGGACTTGAATCTGGGTGGTAGTTTTAACAAAAGAAAACGGGTTACCAATTTTATGCAGCTGCTTTAATTAGTAGTAGTATATAATTAGTACATTTAGCTACTCCTATTTATATAGTAATAATAGTATATATATATAGTGGAGTAAATATATATATATATATATATATATATATATGTAATGTAGTCTTTAGAAGAGCAGTCTAGTACAACGGTGCTAATAACTACATTTATATACTAGTACTAGTATTTATAGAAATAGTATATGGATAATTAATGTAGTAATTAAGTTGGTTTAAATCGGTTTTTAATTTTAATTAGTTTTGGTACAACGTTAGTTTGTTTATGTACTGTACCCTGCTACTTATATAGGTTTGTTGCAAGCTGGATGAATGTGGATCTTCATCGTGGAATGCATGTTTATGTTTATAGGATCAGAGTACTACTATTTCTTGTTTCATGTAAGCAAAAGTGAGTCTACATCGTAAAAATATGACCATTCCAAAACTGAATCATCTAAACTCGGCACATCCCCAAAGTTATAACCTCTCGATCTCCATTTCTTTTTCTTAAGAAAAACATATATATTTACTTGCATAGAATCTCTCTCTCTCTCTCTCTCTCTCTCTCTCTCTCTCTCTCTCTCTATATATATATATATATATATATATTTATATTTATAATTCTTCTCAATTTATTCCGGTTCATACTGCATGTTATAGTCGGAAGTTACAAGTATTAATGTATTATTAGAAAGCAAGTGTTAGTAGAGCTTTCCCAAGGGGGACGCTATCTCTCCAAATATGGCGCAAATCCCTCCCAAAAGGGCCCTCCAAGGGCAGCTCCATCACCTGCTTCAAAATAGCGTCCGTACCCACCTTGCGTTAAAACTGGCGCAAGAGGCTTCCCGGCCTACGCTATCCAATATCTTTCCTTTTTTTCTTTTTTTAGTTTAAACCGTTGTTTTGTCTTTTAGTTGGAGAATATACTAAGATTATTTATTTTAGCATAAAATTTAAAGTAAAATGGTTGAAAATTATAAAAAATACTTTGTACAGAAATTACATCATCTTAGATATTTGATGCAACTTTTGTACCAAACTGTGGGAGATGCCCTTAGTAAGGAGGATTAGACAGTAAAAAAACAAAAAGAAATGACCTGTAGTTCATATTGTAGTTCACAAAATGAGTAGTTTTGCTATGCAAGTAGTCTCTTTCAGCGGTTGGATCACACAATGTCACAGTTGTTCAAAGAAATGCCATGGGGGGAGCTGTTACCTATGGTTGTGTTCTATGTTTAGGGGAAAATTAACGGTGATTACTTTATTTTTATTTTAAATAATGGGGATGCATTAGTACGTAACTGATCTTGATTTAGTAAGAGTGGTAGTTGTTAATGGGTGGTACAGTAGAATTTTAGAAAGCTTGAGGTTTCAGGTTCAAAATTTTTTTTATACCCTTTAATTAGATTTAAAAAAAAAAAAAATTTAAATAGTAAGGGTGTTATTGTATTGTATTCTTAGTCAAGAGCATCGGGACCCTGTAACGGAGTGTTTGGATGGATATCGAGCTAAGTAGGCTGTGTTTTAGGGGAACTACAAATATGGAGATGGTGGAGCAACCAGGAGTATGGTTGAATATTTAGGTTTCTTGTTATTTCTTAGCTTAGCTTCCAAGTTAAACATACCTTTTCTTTACCTTGAATAGAAGTAGTTGTTCTTTCTGTTGATTCTCATGTTTTCCCTGTTTCAATTATCAGTTCCGGCCTGTCGAATATTCAATTAGTTACTAGTATTAGTTTTGTTATTTCGTTTTAATTTGGGACTGGTAGGGTGTCCGGCCGGCATGGCCTACCAATATTTCTCACATAAAACACTAAAAATAAACTAATAATGTTATGTGTACTTAAAATGTAAATCAAATGTGCACTTAAATTTAAGTTGGCATCTTTTGATTGGTTAAATGATTTGTGGGTCCAACTACTTAAAAAATTTATGACCAATTAAAAGATGCCAACAAGAATTTTTGATGCATAATTAGTGCAAATTTTAGGTACACATAGCATTACTTAAAATAAACATGTGTCCTAATATTATATCATAAACTGCTTTTCACTTTTTATTTGATGTAATTTTTTATGTCATTAGTGTAATCTTAATTTAAAAAATGAAATAATATAAGAATACTTTTAGCTTTTCCCCTTTTTTTTTTTAATATTTTCTGCTTGTAACAAATTTAATGTATCTAGTTTTACATCTGTGCGTTTAACGCATGTACATAAATAATTTTTAATTAAATTATATTTATTAGAAATAAAACATGTAAAAAGTTCAATTATAACAAAATAAGTAAATAATAATTGTAACGTAAAAATTATGAGATCGATGTATATAAATTAAATAAATAATTATAAATAAAGATTAAAAAAATATATTAATAACATAATGAACACATATTTTGTTATATTTTTTCCTTGTTTTTGATATTTAATCATGTTTGACCTTCAAATTTTGATGAGATTCTTATTCTTATAGGAGAATAAAGGAAATTGATAAAATTGGCAAAATTCATTGATTTGTGAGCTGGAAGGTGCAGAAGCTGAATTTATCAAAATTGCGGATTCTGTTTTGCTGATTTGACATAAGGTGTGGGAACGCTCAAGGCAATTTCGGGAATCATCAATAAGTGACGCCTCAATTTCTAAAAAGTCAGATTTTAAGTTTTTTAATTTAAGTCTAAGTGTTCAAGCTTTAAGATAATGTATCTAAACTAATTGAGGAAAATGTGAGAGCAGTTACTCAAGATGTGTTATAATGAGGGGAAGTGGAAGAGACTTTTGGGGGTTTTCTATTTAAATTTTTGTGCTAGCTCTTGTAACCCAAAACTTTTGACACACGTTCTCTATCATCTCTTCTATTTTCTCTATTCTCCTACCATCTTCATGTTGTGCTAAAACTCTTTTCCAACCAAAGGATAATTGAAAACTCGATTCTACATGATTTGTGAGATCTAATTAGTTTTATTTGATTCTTCTACTTCTTTATTATTTTTATATTTCTTGCACTAGTTGATATTGTTGCTTTGGTTATTGCACAAAAAGGACCCTTTGTTCAGTTATCGAAACAATAAATCGTCTTTTGGAACGTCGAATCTGTAATTGTTTGACTATTTTAATACTTATGACAATTAGTATAGGTGATTACAAAATAGGTTTTCATTCTATGCTATGAAAATATATAATCTAGTCTAAATGAATCTACATATGCGTTTGTTGGTTAGAATTGGTGGTCTCTCTTATTCTTAATGTTATTGATAAATTAAATTCTATGATCGTATCTAGGATTATTTATTGGCAAGAGAAATAATTAGTGAATAGAATGATTATCTTTGCATCAATGATCAAGTCAATGAACCGTTTCTGAGATTGCTCATTTGGTTAGATATTTCATTATATTAAATTCTCTTTTACTTAAATCATTTTCTTTTTTATTTTCACTTAATTTTCTTCGTTAACTTAGTTTACTCAACAATATCCAATCCCCCCCCCCTCTATTTTATTGATCTCGTTATTTTTGCAATTCACATCAAATTAATTCTAGTCACTCTCTGTGGATGCAATTTTGCTTACCACTATTACAAATTAATAATCTAAAGAAATAATATTTTATTATTGTTGATTTCGGCAACCATCAAAATCACATAAATAATAAAATTATTATTAATTTTGGAATAATTTTATTAATACAACATTGATCATTGAACATGTACTATTATTACTAGTATCACATATCAAAATTCAAAATGACCTTAAGATTGATAACTATAGACAAAGCGATATAAAATAAAATATTGCTACTTGTGCAACCGATGTACATTTGTGTTATAATGAAGTGTTTACCAATTGAATGCTTTCACATGTGTATTCTCAAATTTTTTGTTATAAATATTTTGCAGAATGTGCATTTTTTATAAAACTTAACATTTTAGTTGCCAGTAATATGATTGAATTAAAAAAATGTATATGTATGTGAAAAATAAACAGTTAATCAAACAAAACATATACATGAGTTTTTCTTTACAGAATGGTGAATACCGAATATTCACACTAAATCAATGTAATCATTTCACGATATCCCTACAATTATATAATTCGAACAGTCAAATTATATTACTTTGAATACATATATGTTCGATTTTCGGTGTATAACTCATTTTATTTATGTTCTTTATAATTTGAAATATTTATTTGATTTAAGATGTTTTAATAATAATAACATAAAATATTTAACATCCATGTCAAATTTACTTAGATTTTCATTAAATAGCTTATGTGGTGTATATTCGAATGCTGGTATTTAAAATGAACTATGTATGTTGATATAAATATTGTTGACCAATTAATGTTACTTGTGTAAATTAAGGAAAAAATTTTTTAAATCAATGTTAATAGTTCATGAATTTACATGGAAATAAAAGGGGAAGACATGGAGTTCACTATATCCTAGAAATCTAGGATTGGGTAGTTCAAAAATCTTCTTTGAGAAGCTTTGATAATTTTTTCATATTTCCTAAGAGAAGTAGCAAGCTGTTTATTTTCAAGGTATAGCACACGTCTTTCAAATAAAACATATCAAGTTCTATACTTTTATTTTGGCAACAAAATTTTGGTGAAATCTTACTATTTTTAGACATAGTTGTCATTATATATATATATATATATATATATATGTAGATAGATAGATAGATAACGGGAATATATAAGAAAAAGGCAAAAAAAAAAAAAAAACCACAAAGTATCCACCAAATCCCACTTTACACCCTAATTTAAAATTTGCCTTTAAGTCACACTCCATGTTCCAATTTATCCCACTTTGTCCCTCATCCCCTACGGCTGTTACAATGTTGACGTTAAGTAGTCACGTGCGAGTCACGTGAGAGCTAATTTGGTCATTTCCAGAATTCCTAAACCTTACTTTCTCTTTCTCGTCTTCCCACTCATAAGCGCCGCCCCCCACCACCTCCCCTCCTCAACACCAACAACAATCCATTCTCTGGGTTTTTTTTTAGGGTGCAAAGTGAGATTAGATGGATACTTTGAGATTTTTTTATATTTTGGCCTAAGAAAAAAAGAAATTATATTTTTGTAAATGACAATACATGTTACACCATTCATTCCAAAATAAATGTCCCCCCATTTACTTTACACATGTTTTAACAAAAAATTTGACTTTATATAGTTTTCATTTAAGACCCTCAAATTAAATATCTTTAATGGTGTCAAATCAATGTGTTCATCCTTTTTTTTCTTTTTTTCCATCTCAAAACAATAAAGATATTTGATGATTCATAAAAATCAGGGGCACCGGGGGTGCCGAATGGATCGTCGCCGTATCGCGGATGTAAGATATCTGGCATGTATTGTCTGCAAAAGAGACACCGTGAGAAGGGCGGGGAGGACTCCCAGCCAAAGCCCTCCGGCGTGCTCGTCAGTCTCAAGGCTATATGAAAAGCAGGACATATTCGCTAAGCCAAGTGAGACATACCTTGGTCTGAGAGAAGAAGTGGCTATATATACTCGTAGGGGCCGGGCCTCTATTTATTTTTGGTCCATTTGCTGGAGTGAGACCCATAAAATTTAGCGGGTCCAGAATACACACATCAGAAGCCCCCCACTCCTTATTCCATTCCTCAAGATTCACCTCAAGGGTGAGGAGTACTATTTGCTCGTGTTCACCTTGGACCTGCCAAGATGCATTCACTCGACCTGGGAGCATAACAATAATTCTTGAAATTAAGTAAGTCATGTGATCGTTACTCGAGCAACACATGACCTCAAACATTAATTAAGGAAATCAACTCGACATGGGAGCATAACAATGATCCTTGAAATTAACTAAGTCACGTGCTCGTCACCCGAGCAACACGTGACTTCAACCATTAATTAAGGAAAGCAGCTCGACTTGGGAGCATAACAATAATCCTTGAAATTAACTAAGTCATGTGCTCGTTACTCGAGCAACACATGACCTCAAACATTAATTAAGGAAGTCAACGTGACCTAGGAGCATAACAATAATCCTTGAAATTAACTAAGTCACGTGCTCGTCACCCGAGCAACACGCGACCTCAACCATTAATTAAGGAAATCAGCTCGACCTGGGAGCATAACAATAATCCTTGAAATTAACTAAGACATGTGCTCGTTACTCGAGCAACACATGACCTCAAACATTAATTAATGAAATCAACTCAACCTGGGAGCATAACAATGGTCCTTGAAATTAACCTAGTCATGTGCTCGTTACTCAAGCAACACATGGCCTCAAACATTAATTAAGGAAATCAGCTCGACCTGGGAGGGACCTTGACCTACGAGGTTTGTTTTTGACCTCGACCTGCGAGGTTCATTTTTTGGCCTGGAAGATGTAATCTACTCAGCCGCGAGTTACACTCGAGCAAGGAGGATGTAATCTACTCAGCCGCGAGTTACAATCGAGCGGGGAGGATGTAATCTACTCAGCCGCAAGTTACACTCGAGCAGGGAGGATATAATCTACTTGGCCGCAAGCAACGTTCGAGCGGGGAGGATATAATTTACTCGGCCACGAGCAATGCTCGAGCGGGGATGATAAGCGCAGGAAGGCACGGGGTACTACTCAACCGCGAGTAACACTCGAGCGGGAAGACCAAATCTACTCGGCCGCAAGCAACACTCGAGCGGCGAGGCTCGTTTGATTTGATGTTACTTAACGAAGCTTGACCGATAATAGAGGGGTCCATTGACAACTGTTCTTTGTTAAAGGGTCAAGCTGTAATTTTCCATCAGTCAAGGGACCAAGATATAACTACTCTGCATTGAAGGGACCTAGATATAACTATGCAGTAGTTTAAGGACCAAGCTGTAATTCTTCAGCACTAAATGGACCAAACTGTAACTTCTTGGCATTAAGGAACTAAGTCATAACTGTTCAGTAATACATGGGTCGCACTGTCGTTGGCAATAGTGGAGCTACCAAGCTGAAACAGTTCTGCATTTAGAGGACTATACTTGTAACTGCCAGCATTCAAGGGCTCATTTGTAACTGCCAATAATGGAGAGGACCGTTTTTCCCACGTTTGTAACTGATGTGCGTGGGTTGAAAGAGTTATTAACTTACACGTAATGTGAGAGGCGCATTCGTTTTGAAACCTTCGTTCTGCCTCCTGTCGTCGTTTCTTCGTCTTCTCAAGCAACGCCGCCCTCACCCTTTGCCGGTTCATATGACAATTAACGATTACACCTCCTCTTTTCCTCTCTCCCACGCTGAAATCGTTGCATTGCGAGCTGAGATCTCAAATCCCCGAACCAACAATGATGACAGCACCGACAACATTATGGTGGCGAATGGAAGCTCTGCTGACGGCCTTGGATCGCAATGGTTTTTTATTCTCCAACGCTGCCTCCGTGGGGGCGAAGCAACCTGCTATGTTTATTGTTAGTCCTGAGCTCGTTCGATACGGCCAACACACAAAACCCAGCTCGGACGAATTGCATTGTGAAGCCTTTCACGGGCGATCAGCAACGCTTGAAATCCCAAGAATTTGTCCCAATCTCTCCTCTTTCTGCAATCATGTAATATCTCCTCTTGGTGTATGACAGATTTGTTTAAGGACTTTAAACTTTGGAGTTGTTTGGGAGATTCGCCATTGGTATATGTGTTAAAGTGGGTTGAACATTGGCGCCCGCAAGCTGTTCGCTAAAATGCCCCACTCAATGTTTGGGTTCTGTTCTGCTCATCTTTACTCAATTTGCTATGACATAGTCTCACATGCTTGTCTCGTTTCTTGAATTGGCTGATCATGCCTTTGTGTAGGGCCTAACAATTGGACGAAAAGCTTTCAAGAGATGCTGAAAGGAGATCTCTTCCCCCACTGTTCAAACATATCATGCTTTCCTTGATGATTTAAGGATAGCTAAAAAAGTGTTTGAATCTCTTGCATACTTTTTTTTTTTAATTCTTGCACAGATGAGTGTAATGGGATGCCCCATTTTTGCCCTTTATTTTTCGATTGAAAGTAGTGAACGGAGGATGAAACCTTCATCCGGCAACGGAACCAACTGATGATTCATAAAAATCAGGGGCACCGGGGGTGCCGAATGGATCGTCACCGTATCGCGGATGTAAGATATATGACATATATTGTCTGCAAAAGAGACACCGTGAGAGGGCGGGAGGACTCACCAAAGCCCGGCATGTTCGTCAGTCTCAAGGCTATATGAAAAGCAGGACATATTCGATAAGCCAAGTGAGACATACCTTGTACTGAGAGAAGAGGTGGCTATATATACTCGTAGAGGACGGGCCTCTATTTATGCGGTCCAAAATATACACATCAGTATTATTGACTCTTTATTTTAAAAAATTTTAAAAAGCAAAGGAACGGTTATTGTAATCTTCTTAAAATAAAATAAGAAATATTTACTTAGGAATGGGAGAGAAATTTGGATGGAAGCCATAACAAAATACGTATAGTAATTAAAAAGACCTCAAAATCTGGATGACTTCTAGTTCTTAGTGTCCTCAAAGTCGAAGGCCTCCTATCAAAGTCGGGTGAATAAAAAAAATAAGTTCTCCTAAATAAAAAACGTAAAGAGGAGGGAGAAAACGGTCAATTCGTTTTGGTGATAGTTGGTTTTTTCAGACTATTCATTAGGTTTTGATTTTGTAGGCAATTTTGTGAAGATAATTCTTAAATGCATGTATGAGCGGTGAGTGCATTCTTCGATTCGTCCAAAAAACTGAATCAATTTAAGATTTGCATAAACTAGTTGGAGCGAAACACCTTATAACCAAAATTTCAAAATGAGTGATGTTATGTGTATTTAAAGTGTGCATCAAATGTATATTAAAATTTTAATTGACATTTTCTGATTGGTTAAATGATTTGTGGATCCTTTCACTTAAAAATCTTCTCACCAATTAAAAAATGTCAACAAGGAATTGCACATTTAATACAAATTTTAGGTGCACGTAACAATACTTTTAAAAAAATAAAAAATAAATGCCTTTCCTTCTTTCTATCTATCTTAGAGCAAGTCCGGAGTATCATCTCTTGGATCATATTAAATCAAAGTCAATAATGAAGGATCAAAAGCAAATTATCCGGAGCTTTAAAAGAAAAAATCGCAAAAGATGATACCCAATCAAAAAAAATCAAATAAACCAGACAAAAAAGAAGGAGACAAAACGACTGTGTATTAGTCTTTAAACCTTCAAAATGACGTCGTTTTGAGTGGCAAAATTTCAAAAAAAAAAAGTAGCTGACAAAGGCCTGACATAGCTTTACACGTGTCAGAGCCTGGGCAGTTGGGCAATTTTCTTAATTATCTCCGGTTGAAGGCAGTTTTGGTATTCAAAAAATTTTTTTTAAAAAAAATATATAAAAAAATAGTACACATTTTTATCTATAAATAGAGACTTGGTTTGCATCATTTGGACACCAAACGATTTTTTTGCAAATTATTGATATTTTGAATAATTTCTCTCTCTTCTCTCTCTCCAAATTTCATATTTTTAATTAATCCATTTTAATTGTTTATTTAGCTAAATGTATTACTAATATTATTATTTACTACTTAAATATTTTAATTATTAATATTGCAGATTATTAAATATAGTTGTCATTATTGTTAATTGTTTATTATTACCATTATTATTGTTAAATTTTGTATTATTATTGTTATTAGTTGTTATTATTATTGTTAATATTATCATTAAGTAATATTATAACTGTTATTATTGTATAATTTCTGTTGTTAACTTTGTTTTATTGTCAGTTAAACATCATCAATGGCTGAAAGTTCTGTCTTTCGTAAAAACAAAAACCCTCAAAATCGAGATAATTCACATCAATCAACCAGTCCATGGGCTACATTCATCCAGACCATTCGATTGGCGCAAAGTGATAAACATAAGCTCTTTGCTCAACACCAAGAGGCAGCGAGGAAGGATGCTGAGCGTGTATTTGGGGTATTGCAGGCACGATTTGCAATTATACGAGGTGCAGCACTTATGTGGGAGGTATCTACATTGGGAAAAATTATGAAGGTTTGTATCATATTACATAATATAATTATCGAAAATGAACGAGATACTTACACACGTCTGTCAAATATTTTCGACTATGATCAGACTGACATTACTAATGGTAACTTAACATGACAATATTTTAACGAGCGTATTATAGATCCCGAAAGGTATCTTGAACGAAGGTGTACCGTTCGAGATAAAGAATCACATCGCCGCCTGCTGCATGATTTAATTGAAAATATTTGGGGGCTTTCTGGTAATCAGTAAAAGTTGGTGTTTGAATAATCCTCTCTTTTATTATTATTGTATTTTCATTATATTTGTTGTATTATTGTCGGATATTGTCGAATTTTCCATTAAAATTGTTGTATTTTTATTTAATGTTCGAATTTTTGTAGTTATTTTTAAGTTATTAATGAATATTATTATAAATATTATTTGAATTATAATACATAAATTGATAATATTATAATATTATAAATTGAATATTAATAATTTATATTATAAATAATATCAAATTATTGTAGTTATTTAAAATTTAATAATATTATAAATAAATAATATTAAATTATAATAAATATTATTCAAATATAATTAATAAATAATATTTAATAATGACTATTTATATAATTTCAAATTTAATAATTTATGCAATATCAAATTTATTTGTAAATATAAGTTGAAAGAAGATATTAAATTAATAGAGATAAAAATGGTGGGATATGTAAATTGGTTAGAGATAAAAATGGTGGAGTATGTAAAAGTATTGGAGTTTGTGCTATTATTAAAATAATTTTTTAATTTTAAATTAAATAAATATCAAATAAATTATTTTATTAATTTTTAATAGGCTGCGTTTGATTTTTGGTTTGATTGAATCAAACATGGTCGTATTGGGTACGTAGTATAGTAGAGTAGTAGTAGTTTTGCAGCAACAGCAGTGGCCAGGGAGGAGCAGTGTACTAAAAATGAGTGCAGCAGAGCAGAGCTCAGTCCCCCTTGCGGGATTCTATTGAGCTGTACGAACTAGACCAAGACTACTAGTACGGTACCAGTAGTACTGCACCATATTTTTTTTTAGGGGAGAAGATCCGTGATCTGATAGACAATCGTCATTCTTCCACCTTTGATACTCTGCATCCATTTTTCTGTTTTTAAAACTATCAATATTTTTATTTTTGAGTGATGCTTAGAAACACAAAATTATTGGTGTCAACTATTAAATGTTCATTTCATAATTTAGTGAAAAAACTCGCATACTATATATACGATTAATAGTTTTCAAATAATTTTGTATTCAAAATTTCGTAACTCTCTTTTTGTTAACGTACATTTTTTTTTCACTAAACAATACATCACTTCCACAAACTACCTGATACTCAAGATCCTATCATGTTTATTTTTAGAGTAATGTTATGGGTACCTAAAGAGTATTAAATTTTTGAATCAAATAATGTGTCAGTTGATGTAGTATAAAAAATATAATTAAAAATTATAATTAATACATTACATCTACTAACACATTATTTAATATAAAAAATTTAATACTTTTTAAAATACCCATAACATTACTCTTATTTTTAACCTCGATCTCTTATTGATTAATAATTGTTTTAACCATTAAATGGTGAATAAAAAAGTGAAAAGGGCCTTATTTGCATATGCAAAATTACTTTTGTGGTGCCCGAACTCTTATTTGGTTTTCATTTTCTCACTCATTGATTTGACTATTTTTGTCTTTACATTCCCGTTTACTTTTGATAAAACCATTACAAAACTGGAAAAAATATCACAAGACCAATATACGATAAGCCGTTGAGCATCGGTTTGTAAAATATTAAAATAAACTGAACGTTTAAAATTTTAAATTGAACCAAACTAAATCATAACGGTTTAGTTTGGTGATTTGATTTTGTAAAAATGATATTGTTTATGTATGCGTATCCATATATAAGAATAATTAAAAGAGGAGTCGATTAGTGAATGAGTTGGTGGTGAGAGTCGATCGAGAGGAGTCGATGACGTGGAGTAAAGCATGAAGATTGATGAAGTTGACGACGCCGATCTGGGTTCCTAGTTTTACTTTTCACTAATGATCAACGGTTAAATTTAAATATGGTTTGATGGTTCGGCTTGAACACTACTTGAAACACGCGTATTTAGTGGAGGAAATATATATTAGCGACGGAAATCGTAACTAAAGTAGCGGATTTTTAAATTAAAGACGAAAATCCTTCCGTCGCTAATTTAAGAAATATTCGAAGAATATTCTTTTTTTTCGTCGCTAAAAATCATGGCAAAAATGCGGGAACATTAGAGACGGATCTTTCGTCGCTGATTAATAGCTCCGTCCCTAATTAGCGACAGTGATTCTGTCACTAATTACCGTCACTAATTACAATTAATTTCACTTTAGTCAACCCCCCTTTCCCCCCTTCCCAGACACCCTTTCCTCCTCCCTCGACAACCCCCCTTCACCTATAAAACGCATTTACTCTCCCTCTCTCTCTCTCTCTCTCTCTCTCTCTCTCTCTCACCCACCATCTTCGGCGGACTACTCCAGCCACACCAACCACTACCACCGTTGCCCACGCTGTGCCTTTGCCGATGCCACTTGCGTGCTTCCACCGCCGCTCATTTTCTCAGTACTCTCTTTCGCTCCCACCCAATCTACCTACTCCTTTTTCCCTCTCTAATTAATGACAGTTAATTCTATCTCTAATTTTCGTCGCTAATTAGATACGGAACCTTCCGTGTCTAAAGACCGTCGCTAATTAGAAACGGAATTTAGTGACAGAATCTTCGACAATATTTAGTGACGATCATGACAGTAGCGAATTACCGTCGCTAATTTTCGTCGGAAAGGCTATCGTTTACAAACAGTGACCTTTTTTTCGGACAGACTTCCGTCGCTAACACGGTTTTAGCGACGGAATCCCGTAATTAGCGACGAAAATTTCAGCTTTTCCAGTAGTGGAAATTAAGAACTGACATTATTCTCATCTTATTTTTAACACATTTATTCTCTTTTTTTTCAACAAATATACTCCCTTCGTTCTTAAATTATTGTCTTGCTCCTTCCTAAAAAAATTGTATTGTTTGTACATTTTCTTTGTTAGAAAATCATTTTTACCATTTTGTTATTTGAAGGGAATTTGAACCATTCAAATTTGATTGAAGTGAATATATTATTATTTCAAATTTCAAAAATATTTCATTGTCATCTTACCCATATTCATAAGGGTAAAAGTGAAAAAATAATATAAATATTAATAATTGAGTCAATTATTTTTTTTTAATCTGTGTGATGGGTCAAATAAGATACTACCTCCGTTTCAGGTAAAAAGTCCACATTTTTTTTTAAAGTTAAAATGTGACTAAATCAAATCAAAACTTTACATATTTTACTTATGTTTTAAGAAATAAAATTTTATTAATTAAAAATTATCTTAAGAATATAATGGATTACAATTTTTATAACTTTGTAAAAATTACTAAATTTATGTTAATTTTTAGTCAAATTTTAACTAAATTAATCAGAAAAAAACAAAAATAAACTTTTGTGTGGAACGGAAGGAGTAATAATTTAGAACAAATGGAGTATATTCTTATGGTGTTGTACAGAAAGTATTGTATTATACACAAGTAAATAAGAATTACATAAAATGTCTTATTAAAAAGTACTCCAATTGGATACTAGAATATTCTTGTAAAATAAACTAAAAACTAAGTTTAAAAAGTTCTTTGCGTAAATATTTTATGTTTGAAGTCAAGAAGCATTTTAGTGCAAAAAATAACTTTGTTTTAGTTTAGTAATTTATAAACAGATAACTTATAGTAGTATTAAGAAAGTACGGGCTGAGCAGTGAGCAGTGGTGCTACTGCGCGCTGATGCAAGCACAGAGCGCAGGACATGTGTGAGATGTGTTACGCTACGGCTGTAGTTTAAGAAAAGGAACACGTGGACGCCAATGCGGGTACATGGGAAATATACGAAGATTTTCATTAAGAGTGTCCAATTTAAACCATTTTTGGGTAATCATTAAAAGCATATATGTAATTAAGGAGATGCCATTTTTGGAGATTTTGCCAGCAGAATCCATCATCTGTCACAAGGTTGATACAAATACGTACACATGACTTGACATTTGAATATTTGATTTCTTCTCTTTTACTACTCCTCCTCCGTTCTTAAATTATTGTCTTTTTTTTTTTTCGTCCCAAAATAATTATCTTGTTTGAATTTTTTTTTTAAATATTATTTTTACTATTTTATCCTTACTTTTTCTTCCTACTTTAATTATGGGCCACATACACATGGACATTAAAGGAAACAATACACTTTTTTAATACTATTTCAATATTAATAATTAAATTAATTAATTTTTTTTAATTTGTATATCAAATCAACCTAGATAATAATTTAGGAACGGAGGGAATACTTTTATTAATCTTCAATTCCTTTGATGAGTTCTTTTTTATAGACTTCCATTTTTCATTTGTGCCTAAATTATTTCCAATTTGATCAGATAGATATATTACAGATTCTTGTAGTTTTTGCTGCAAAGCATCCATACTTACTACGTTAAATTACGTTTGGTTGCACTCAACCCAGTTGAGTAGAGTTCGTTTATGAGTATTTATTTGCGTTTTACTAAACTAACTAGTGCTCCATTTGCTTACAATATAAACGAGAG
Source organism: Platycodon grandiflorus (assembly GCA_016624345.1). NCBI lineage: Eukaryota > Viridiplantae > Streptophyta > Magnoliopsida > Asterales > Campanulaceae > Platycodon > Platycodon grandiflorus. Next base: position 8,933,377 of record CM028362.1, read on the forward strand.
TCCAGATTGAACATATATATATATATATATATATATATATATATATATATATATAGTAAGTTCAACCAAATTAACTTGTCTAGTTTTAATATTATACTCCCTCCGTCCCGATAAATGTGCCTAGTGGATAAAATACAGGAATTAAGAAACATAATTAATGATGCGCTGTAAATTGTGTTCTGACCATAATACTCATGTACATTAATTGAGTTTAATTATTTTAAATAATTAAGTTTTTTTAGGATGTGTTATATTAAATGAAGTTTTAAGGGTATATTAGGAAGAATAGATAAATCAAAAGTTTTTAGAAAGTTGAAACATTTTAAAATAGAAAGTAGGAATATTTATTCAGAGGGAGTATATAATAAAAAGAGGAACTATACAATATCGCCATGCACCCCCTAATAATACTTTTTCGCCGTTTTTAATCAAAACATATATAAATCATGTAGCAATTTGGTAAGACAAAATATACTCAACAAACAAATTAGAAAAAACTAAAATTGTGAAACAAGTATACCAAATTAGCAGCTTCACCAATTATACTTTTTCACCGTTTTAAATAGATTTTACTCGCCATTGTTTCCATTAGGGGTGTAAATTTGAACCGCCGAACCGCGAAATCGAACCAAATCGAGCGGTTTGGTTTGGTTTTAAACTAGGGTGGTTTGGTCACGGTTTAAAATTTTTATAAATCGATCGGTTCGGTTTGGTTTGTAGTTTTAGGGGTCAAACCGAACTAAACCGAACCAAACCAAACCGTTATATATATATAATATTCTTGTTATTAATAGTCATTGATTTGTCTTGAAAATTTTATACCGAGATCTAGAAAAATCTAAGAGTAAACACGCCTTAGTCTCTCAACTCTCTCTCTCTTTTTCTCTCACCTCAACGCAATGTCGCGCTTCACCATTAGTTCGCCATTGTCCCTCTCACCTCGTCAGCACTCTCCATTTCACCTCGCTGACATTCTTTCTCACACCTCATAGAACCAAAATTTTCTCTCAACTATCGTAAGATCTCTCTCGACCTTACAAAATTAGTCTCAACTTTCTTTTTCTTTTTCAATATTTAAAAATTTACCTTGTCTTCTTCTTTTCCAATATTTGAAAAATAAATGACTTTGAACCATAAAACCAAACCAAACCAAACCAAACCGAATGGTTCGGTTCGGTTCGGTTTCAAGCCTCATGAGGTTCGGTTCGATTTGAAAAAAATGAAACCGTTAGGAGGCGGTTCGGTTCATAGTTTTGTCATAAACCGAACCATTTACACCCCTAGTTTCCATGCATCCCAGTTGGTTGACTAGGTGACACTGTGAGTTCTTATGTACAAAGAGTAAGGATTAATCATGATACAAAGAACAACATTTAAGGGTAATTTAGTGACTTTAATTTTGTAATTTTCAACTCTCTCTCTTTAGTTCTACTCTCTCTCTCTCTCTCTCTCTCTTGTAACTTTTTTTTTTTTAATCTTTTTTTTTTTTGATGTCTTAAGGGGGCGTGGGAAGGGATCGAACCTGAGACCTCACACTCTGTAAAGCCCCAGCTCTACCACTGGGCCACCCCTTAAGGACCTCTCTTGTAACTTTCTTTTGGTAACTTCTGTTAACTTAAGTTTAAAAAATAATTATTCTTCTAATCACACCGTAAAATAGGGCTTCAAATCTTTTATCACATTCCCTATCACACTCTTTGTCCCATTAAATCTCAGCCCTAGACATTTCCTTGTAAAAATTGTAAGAAGAAGACAAGTTAAAATAACAAGGACACGTGTAAGGCTAGGATTAAGTAAGATACGGAGTATGATAGAGAGTGTGATAGAAGATTTGAAGCCGTAAAATAGTAGTAGTATGTGTTTTAATACTTATCTCCCTCAAAGTAACACAAAACTAGTAAAGAAAAATATATTTTGCTCGTAAACTTCACTTGATTATCATAGATGCAATTAAGTTTTCAAAGAATATTTGTAGCTTTTACTAGAGTCTAGAAATAGTTAGAGATTGAATTGAAATAAATCTATATATATATATATATATATATATTTAAAGTTGGTGAGGATGCCTTTAAGTGTGCCACCTCATCCAACTTTTAGTTCTTTTGATTCTCAAGCCTCCAAGTAAGCATGACCTTTGGAGTGAAATGACTTTTCATTTCTAAGTCATTAGCTAATAACAATACCTATTAATAATAGGTTTTACAATATGTATTACTATTAGGTAATACTAATAGGAGAAGGACTTTAGGAAATAAAATAATGTTGTCATTGAGATTTGAACCAACACTCTTTTAAATATGATTATACACATTAAACCAACTCAACCAATTATATTATATGTAAAGATTTTAAAAACATATTATATTATTCTATAAATTATTTTATAATATAAACCAATTAGATTTTATTTTTATATATGATACTCTCTCCATGTCAAATTGAGTCTCATATTTTTATTTAAAACGTCATAAAATAATGTATATAATATGTGATCCATATTAACAAAACTTTAAATTATTTATTCAAAATTGATGCTTATGTTTTATTGATATTTGTTTAAATTTCTTTTTCAAACTGATAGTGTATAAAAAATATGTAAATATATATAGTATCCAATTAAACATTTTTTTAATCATTGAATGATGTCCAAAAAAAATTTCAATAATATAATTATATTCAATTCTTAAATAATTCTCATTTGTTCAGAAAAATGTTATATTTCTTCAATATGTCCCAAAGTAAATATTTTATTTTTAATTTTGTAAATTTTTTCAAATATTTGTCTAAAATATCTTTACTAAGTGCAAGATGAAAAAAAGAGATAAAAAAACCCAATAATATGATATCATTAAAGGATACTAAAAATTTTAAAAATGTATAGAAACAAAAATATATGTATTGACCAATAATAAAAAATACTTATTTTGAAACGAAAATATTATAATAAACAACTACCAATTTACATATATTGGCAACACTTAACTTTTGTCAGAGATGAAGTAAACAAACTTCTATATTCATTAATGATAATTTTTTTCAAAAATATTTTTAAAATATATCAATTGAACACAAAAATTAAATTACACTCGTGTATTGCACGGGCTCTATAACTAGTATAGTTAATGTCATAAGATGTTAAAACAACTACTCCATGTTATGCCATTTAAAAGAGTAAATATTAATCTTATAACAACGTAATTAATTAAGTACATATTATTGTTATATATATGGTGGAGTATAAATTATTATCTATTTAAAATATTTATAGGATGACATTAACATTAATATTCGGGTCCAACACATTCCTCTCTTCCACTGCCTTGATCGCTTCAATGGAGTCGGATTCCACATCAAAACTCTTTCAGCCAAGCCATCACCAACCCTCTCGATTTACTTTTGTATCTACAATCAGGATAACTATATATATGGATTTTAATTTTTTGTCTTATTTTTTTTATTTTAATTAAGGTGACAATTAATTATGAAATGAATTAAAAATAAGACATTACAATTTAAGTATGTAAAACTTAATCAATCACGCAAAAAAAGAATTAAAGTTTCAACATAGAAATTCGTCGTAATGAAAGTATAAAAGTTTACGAGACCAAAAGGAAAAATCTCAACACAAAATATTTTTAATTATGATTACTTAACATGATTATTATTTTTATGACTATTATACTACTTGCAAATCATCAATTTTACCATTGTATTTTTAAGATTACAAATTTGACCTTTGAATTAATAATTTAACAGCTGTCTAGCGTTATGGTTTAGGGTTTATAGGCTGTTATGGATTTCGGTCCCATTTGCATTATATCAGGGGAAAGGTCACATTTTCAATTTAAAAAAGGATTAATATATTTGGTCCCTGAACTTTACCAATACTCCTAATTTGGTAATAGATATTTCCATTTTTCCACATTGGTCCTTGACTCACCTTTTACTGCCTTATTAGTCTCTCGTGCCGTTAAGTCAAACAAAATCGTTAAAATTTTCTTAAAATACCAAATATACCCTTATTTGAGACTGACTGGGATGCCTAGGTGGAATTATTATTTATCTATACATCTCTCCTTTCATCCTCATTTCTCTCTCCCTAACAAACAAAAAATATTTTTCCTCTCTCTCTCTCACCGTGTACCTCTTTCTCTCTTTCGCTCTCTCTCTCTCCTCGGTGCTCCTTCTTGTGCTCAGGCATTTTAAAGCCGGTATCAAGCTTGACAATGGCATTGCCTGATTGCTTTGTGACAATATAATGGTCTTTGCTGAACTATCATCCAAGTCGCATGCTCGGCCAATTACAAACTCGGTTGTAAAGCCAATGAAGATCCTATTAAAGCCCATGATGAAGAAGTCTGTGAATGACCCAGTTTTATGGCCTTTAAAGGTGTCACCCAAGAAAAGGACGACAAGTTTAGTGTCCTCTTTATTGTACCACCAGGTCACAGAACCAAAAGGGGTGGTCATTGCATCACCTTTCTTGATTGCAACAACTTTCTCCTCTTTTTCAGGAGGGACAATTCCAGCAACCCCAGCACCTAATCGAAACGACAAAGACATATGAAAACATGCAAAGGTTTAAATAAATCTCTGTGAAAACCAAACCAACAAGACCATACAAAAATTGAGTGAATAAAAGATGAAAATAGCTAAATTCATGGTACAAAAATTTAGCATCTGCCAACGAGGAGGGGGCGGAAAACAATAAGATTGAAGTATGCAATAAAATCCCTCAATGGCAATCCCAATTAACAAAATTTAGAACCCACCAAAATTATGTCAAGCATAATAACAAACATAACTATGTTAGGTTTGACCATACACCTTCTTCGACAACCTTAGCATCAAATCAATCTTCATGCATCTTTCTCATACACTCTTAATCAATTAAAAATGACTTCACAAACTCAAAAGATCAACGATGATCCGAATGATTTGGTAAAAAGGGTGGAAAAAGGGGGTGAATTTATAATGGAGTGTATTAGTGAATAAGGGATTCAGTTTAGAGTAGGACTCTCTCTATTCATAAAATCATAGGATCAAATTTGGTATATATGTAAAGCCGGATAAGGTGGGGATTTGGCCGCAATGAAGGGTTGCGCTGCTACAGTTGATGACAACGATCGGAGAGGGGACGCGAGTTGTTGTACCTAAATGTTTGCTCAAAGATGTGGCTTGCTGGTGCATGGAAGTTGCCGGTGTTAGGTTGTAACCATCGGAGATGGAGGAAATGGCGGCGGGAAGAGAACGAGACGAGCGCGTGGCGAGGACCTATTGCTGTTGTCGTTGTCCCAATTTCAAGCCTTAGGCGAGAATGGTGGCGAGCTGCTGCTGTGGACGAACTTGGTCAGAGAGATAAAAGACGGCCAGAGAAGAGAGATCACCAGAGAGAGCGCATGAGGGTTAGGGATTTCTTATTAGAATTTCTTTGCGTGGCTCACCACGTGATTCTGCCATGTTAATTGGATCCCATTTTCATGTATTATGTATTATTATCTTTTTCTATCTAGCAATATATTAGCCACGTGGATAGACTCAGCTCAGGGTAATTTTATCTTTTTAACTTTTTTTAACGATTTTGTTAGAGATAACGGTGGGAGGGACTAATACAGCAGTAAAAGGTGAGTTCAAGGCCAATGTAGGAAAATTGAAACATCTATGACCAAATTAGGAGTAATGGTAAAGTTCAGGGACCAAATTGTATATTAATCCTTTAAAAAAAATTTAAAAACCCAAAATGTACAAGGTTAGTACAAATTTACAACAAAGAGTACAGGCGTCAAAAGACATGTACAGTAATAATACCTTCTCTTATATGGGTATAATATGAATATCACTAAAATACTTGGGAGCAAAAATACACTTTAATCTATATCGATTTGTTTTTATTTTAGATCAAGTGTAATGCACAAATAGTTTTATTATGTGCTTTCTAAAAGCATAGACGATATTTTGCAATAAAAATGTCGTTTGAAATAATTATAATGAACTAAATCAGTTGAAAATTAATTAAAAGGGACTGGCCGAATTTCTCCCTAGTAAGTGTACATGCATGTGCACTGAGTATTTTATACGGAGTATTATATTTAATTTTATATAATTATTAATAATTATTTGTAGTTAATATTAGAATAATAAAATTGATAGTATTTATTTTTAGATTATGAGTAATTATTATTTAAGTGCATGTTTTTATTTAAAGGGTATATTGTTTATTTTGCTTTTGGTAATTGATAAATAATTTAAGAATAAATTAGACAATTGACAAGGCATAAATGGCGTTATGTCGTCCTCCTTCATCTCTTTATGTTTTTCTCTCTCTTATTAGTCACTTAATTATCAGTCAACTGATTCCATTAGCAGACTGATCAATCAACTGTTATATGAACTTCCGTTGTTCATACTGATTAGTCAGTATGCCTATCTGATACAGTTGAATATGTGTCATTGGTCGGCTGATTGCATCAGCTGATTGATACTCTAACTAATTTATCTACATCAACAACCCATATTGACAGTCAATACGATCCTTCAACTCAGTTAGTGATATCATAACTTGAAGTTTCGAAAGAAATTTTAAGTTTGATATATAGGCTATTCACCCCTCCCCTCTCTAGCCTATTCTGAGCCCTACACTCAATAATCGGACTACAATAACTTTTGTAATAACAATAGGAATTAATAAAAATTACAATTATTACAGTTGACGATATATAAAAAATACTTTACGATACACATATTATACTGAAATAGTACTATTATAATTGATTATGCACAAAATTATACTTGACGATGCACATTTTTTAACACAAACCTTTTTCAGTGTAAAAACTCTATTTGTTATATTTCCGATGCACAACTTTTTAGATTTAACAAGTTTTGTACATCGTTTGAAAACTCTTTCAGGGACAAACATCTTTCAGTGTAAAAGTGACACCGTCTTATACAAGTTTATGTTGAATTCATATTCAAATCTTCTGTTCTAATCTCAATAATGTTTTTTCAAGTACGTGAAGTGCACTCGTTCTGTGTCAATAGGTTTGTAAACAAATTACTTTTCATTCTTGTTGTTTTGTGGATCTTGTTTACGCCAACTTTAATTTCACATTTGTGTTGATGGCTTTTGCAGTTCTGCCTGCTTACTACGCGTATTTGGCTGCATTTAGGGCTAACTACTACATTGAGGGCGACGCATCTGAGACCGATTCCTCAGCCGATGGAAGGGCTACGATGAGTGAAAGAAATGCGATTGTTCGTCCACTTCCAAGGATCAGGGATAATGTGAAGGATGTCATGTTCTATTGCTAAGTAGAAAGCTTGACCCGACTTTGGTGTTGGTTATATATACATTGAGATAGTTCTGCAAAACAGTTTAATCGTTAGCTCTGTGGCCGGTGGGAGTAGTGTTAAATTTTTTTGTCCTATGGCCCATGTTGAGGGAATGCAATCATTTGACTAGTATTAGAGAGTTCATTTGACGACATCGAGTCTTTTTGTGTAACAGGGTAGGGCCACCCCATGTACATAGACAATGTTTTCATATTTCATACCACCAAATTCATACCTTAGAATGTCAAACGTGTGCTATGAATTGTATTTTTGATAACTTTTATAATAACAATAGAATTAATAAAAATTATAATTATTACACTTGACGATGAATGAAAAATACTTCACGATGCACATATTATACTGAAATAGTACTGTTATAATTGACGATGCACAAAATTATACTTGACGATGTACATTTCTTAACACAAATTATACTGAAAATAGTACTGCTATAATTGACGATGCACAAAATTATATTTGACGATGCACATTTTTTAATACAAATTCACAAAATTACATTGACGATGCACATTTTATACTGACAATGCACATTACTTAACACAAAAATCACAAATTATATTGACGATGCACAATTCGCACACATGACAATGCACAATTTACACTTAAAAACGTCATTTGTTGTTACAGGGGCAGTTTTGAAACAAACAGCCAATTTATCACTTAAAATAAATTTAAACGATTGAAAATAATTATAATAGACTTAGGCGGTTGTAAATTATCTAAAGGGGACCGACCCGTAATTTTTCCTTTAAATTAATAATGGAAGCAGTTGCAATCATGGTAAATGTTACAGTATCGCCGAAGCCGAGCGCACTACTAGAAACACGCTAATTATTGTAGGAATTAATCCGACAGTAATTACTGTCAGATATTTTGAAATTACTGTCGGATATCCGACAGTATTTTTCATTTTGTTGGCATGATAATAATTTCTGTCGGAATACATCCGATAGTAAATATCCGACAGTAATACAAGAATATTCCCTTTTCATCCGACAGTAATTACTGTCGGAGTACTCCGACAATAATAAACTGACAGTAATTACAAGAATATTCTTCAAATATTTCCTTTTCAACCGCTAAAAAATTGTGACTTAAATTACTGTCGGATATTCCGACAGTAATTACCTTCGACAGTAATTTAAGTGTGCTTTACTGTCGGATATACAGCAATTACTGTCGGAATATCCGACAGTAATTTAAGTCACAATTACTGTCGGAGATCCGACAATAAATTGAAAAAAAAAACCGCAAAACAAACAGCCCCCAGCACCATCTTCTCCATTCGACTTTATTCTCTCTCTCTCTCTCTCTTAGTTTACTCTCTCTCTCTCTCTCTCAGTTTACTCTCTCTCACCCTCACACGCACACTATCCACCACCGCCTCCGTCGCCCCTCAACCGTCGCCGTCGCCCCTCACCCTTCGCTGTCACGCCGTTGTAAACCACCGCCGCCGGTAAGTAAATTTGACTAATAAACCCTCATTTTCCCTATTTTTTAAAAATTATAATCTCTCTCTCTCTCTCTCTCTCTCGAACAGATTGCACCACTACTGCCGCCGAGCCGCCGCCAGCCCCCTCTCTCTCCAATTTTACAGTAATTTTTACCTTTTTTGTATTTATTTGAATTTTTTTGATAATATATTTGTTAATTTTAAGTTAGTTTATCAATTTGTATGCTATTATGTTAATTTTTATTATTTTAAGATAATTTGTTATTTGTTTGCTATTTATAAATCTGTAAAAAAAAATCTGTATTGTTTGTTTGTGTTATTTGTATGCATGTTTTTTTATATTTGTGTTTTAATTTGTATGCTATTTTGCTATTTTGTTTATGTTATTTTATGCATGCTTTTTTGTGATATTGTATTTGTTAAATTTATGTTATTTGTTTCTAGTTGTGATATTTATGTTATTTTTGTAATTTGTAAAATAGTTTTATGTTATAAATGCCTTAATGTATTAGGTTTGTATGCAATTTATTTGGTAGAGATTTTTGGTATCTTAGGATATAATAAGAGAATAAAGTGATCGAATAAGCGCATATGCGAACAATATATATAGTTCTAAGCACTTTGAATAAACGGCGACTAACACTACTAGGTTAATTTCGTAATATTTATGAAATTGATCATTAGTTGAATAGTGATCAAGATTGTTAGGTTGAATTAGCAAATCCTAATTAAACCCTAAACAAATTGTAACCATATCTAAACCCTAAACAAATTGTAATCATATCTAAACCCTAAACAAATTGTAACTCTATCTAAACCCTAAACAAATTGTAACCCTATCTAAATCCTAGATCTAAACCTTATACAAATTATAACACTACCTAAACCCTACCCTAATTCATATTTAAACCCTAAACACTATCTAAACCCTACCCTAATCCCTATTTAAACCTTAAACCATATCTAAACCCTAAACACTAACCCCTATCTAAATCATAAACCATATCTAAACACTAAACCCTATCTAAACCCCCTAAACCATATCTAAACCCTAATCCCTATTTAAACCCTAAACACTATCTAAACCCTACCCTAATCCCTATTTAAACCCTAAACCATATCTAAACCCTATCTAAACCCCCTAAACCATATCTAAACCCTATCTAAACCCTAAATCCTAATAAACCCTATATACACTATACCTTAAACCCTATTTAACTCGTTATGACTATTTATAATCAGTATCTATCATCATATTCTCGTCAACCCATCTCTCAAGCTAATCGTCACAAATTTCCCACAATCAATGTAGGTTTATTGGATTCAAGATGAGAGATCCTTCAATTAAAGTACCTCTTCCATTCGCCGTCGAGCAATTTCTTGATAAAATTTGTGTACGTCGTCATTTATCTCTACTGCCGAATTAAGATTATTTAAGAAGAGGAATTCTTAAAAGCATCCAAGGACAGCGTAATTTTTTAAAAGAGGAATTCTTGATGTCGTTGATAGATGTCCGCCCTTTCATTGATGCCTACAAATATTGCTGAGGATTAATTTACTGTCGGATTTCCGTCAAACAATTAACGTTGTTCCAACAGTAAAGTAACAGAATGTTAACGTCTGTCACTTTTTGCTGTCGGATAGACGGACAGTAATTACTGTCGGATTATATCTCCGACAGTTATTACTGTCAGATTATATCTCCGACAGTTATTACTGTCGGAGTTCCGACAGTAATTACTGTAGGATTATATCTCCGACAGTGATTACTGTTGGAGTTCCGACGGTAATTACTGTTAGAAATACTGTCGGGAAAAATTACAGTCGAGCGTTTACTGTCAGATACTGTCGGAGCAGTTCCGACAGTAAATTCATAATTACTGTCGGAATACATAAATTATCGCCGAATTTCTCCGCGTAATGTCGTGTTTTTTGCGAGCGGGCCGGCATTACGCATGCATGTTTGAGGTTATTTTTTCTGATTCACAACTATCTAATTTAGGTTTAATTTTTACTCCTTCTATTCTACGCAAGATCACTATTTATTTTTTGAATGTTTCATTTAAAAAAATTATGACTATAATTTCTTTAAACCTCTTAACTTTTCCCTCCACATATGATATAAAAACATCTTTACTATATTCAAATATTTTTGTAATTATGACCAACTCTAATACTACTTAAATATTACTTAATTATTAGACTTTTTAAACGTTATTTTTTTGGATGAAACGGAGGAAGTACTATCTAATATTCATTTAATGTAAAATTTGGTTTTGCAATGAATATTAACACTTATTAGACAACTATTGACGTGATTCAACTTTTTATTTTAATGGGAATAATATACATTGACTAAAAAATCATTTTAACATAATTGTTAAGCATATATTATGATATGTTTTAAATATATCTTAATTTTTGTTTGCTAAAATATGTAAGCATTAATTCAATTCTTGTACTCTTTCATGAAATTCAAACCCTGCTAAATGTGTGTTCATTTTTTTTTTTAAATGTATCTTAAAATGAGTGTTCTTTTTATAATAATTTAACATATTTCATTAAGTGAAATTCATATATATTACCTAAAATTTGATTCTTATCATACGTTGAAGCATATTAAAAGGTCACTAGCAAGTACTCCCCCCCGTGTCCCACTAAAGAGTCTACTTTTTATTTTAAAAGTCAACATGTGACTAAATTAAATCAAAATTAAACATACCTTAATTATATTTTTAGAAATAAAATCTTATTCACTAAAATCTACATTAAAAATAATATGAATTACAACTTTTATGACTTTGTAAAAATAAATAAATCTATTTATATTGTCGGTTAAACCTTAATTAAGTTGACCCAAAAAAATTAAATTTAAATTTTTTTGTTGGAATGGAAGAAGTATCTTTTACTGTATTATTTTTTGATACATATTGAAATGGGAAAATATCCTATTAATTGAAATCAATTTAGAGTGGAAGCACGAAGCCAGGAAAGGACGGATCCACTGAGACTTTATCAATTATCCGATCGATCGTCTTGGGCTGAAACTGATTTACCTTGCAATTTATTTCTATCTAAATCAGACTTTGACCCCTATCCCTTGGCTTGTCTTTCGTTGAGGTCTTTCTTAGGTAAATTTTATAGAGCAATGCTATATATATACACTGATACATTATAGCTAATTTGACAACAACAAATCTATTGATCAGACAAGATGTTGATATCCAAAAGTAAATATACTACATACTCAGAAATTGATCAATAAACATCATCATCTAACAAATACTCCTATAATATACAAAACAATTGAACTATTATCTATCTATCTACCCAGTTATAGTCATCAAACTATAAGCGAACATAGAATTGTGGAACAGCATAAACCATTGAATGCTGTGGCATTCGAAGAGGAAAATGGGCGTTATATTGGCACTGAATCGCCGGCGTATGATAATAAAAGTGTGGTCTTGGTAGCAGAATTGGAGGAAGCAGCCTCCTCCTCTGGATTTTTCCGTTAATCCCGTACATTAACCCTTCAAAGAACCTCTCATCAAAAGTATAAACTTGCTTCATCTTGACAAATACAAAGGCAGTCAACAAGCTGTCGGATCCAGCCTGGTGACACTCTCCAATTCTCTCCACCCCTAAAATCTTCGCAAGAAGTCCCAGCCCTAATTCACCGCCCCGCAGCCCGGAGAAGAATCGCGCCATTAACTTGATGTCGTATATGCGCCCACCGAAAACAGCACCTAGCTTTGTCTGAAACCCGGCAACAGAACTAGGCAGAGGTGACCTCGTCGCAAGCTTCAGAAAATACCCCATATCATAAAGACCATGAAACGTGACGAATCTCACATCCCCGTGATTGTTAGCGATTTCTTTGAATTTGTCGAGGAATGTATACGAGTCAACCCTTCTCTCCTGTTCTTCCCCAAATCAATCCCGTTCTTTTCCAACAATTCAATGGACGCGCGAACCTGCAAATCTGTATCGGGATTGAAATTGGAGAAGTTCACTTGCCACGCACCACCAATTTTCCCACTTGAATCGAACAACACAAGACCCAGTTGAATGGGTTCGAGACTATCAACGTTTTTCTTCAGATCAGCATATCTTTGCTCGATTGATGCTTTTCGAGGGGTGTTTTCAAGAAACCCCGGGAACTCAGTATCCATGGCGACATAAGGATTCGTTTTCAGAGTAACATGAATGTTGAAAAGCTCTCTCTCCAAGTTTTTCATCCAAACGCTCGTAATTCTAGTGGAAGCCATCACTGATGAAGTGAGATTGTGATTATAGTTTGGAAGACGAGACGAGAGTAATGTAATGTATCAGTGTATATCACTGATGAAGTGAGATTGTGATTCTAGTGGAAGCCATCGCTGACATTCTTTCTCACACCTCATAGAACCAAAATTTTCTCTCAACCATCGTAAGATCTCTCTCGACCTTACAAAATTAGTCTCAACTTTCTCTTTCTTTTTCTTTTTCAATATTTAAAAATTTACCTTGTCTTCTTCTTTTCCAATATTTGAAAAATAAATGACTTTGAACCATAAAACCGAACCAAACCAAACCAAACCGAATGGTTCGGTTCGGTTCGGTTTCAAGCCTCATGAGGTTCGGTTCGGTTTGAAAAAAATGAAACCGTTAGAAGGCGGTTCGGTTCATAGTTTTGTCATAAACCAAACTAAATCGAACCATTTGCACCCCTAGTTTCCATGCATCCCAGTTGGTTGACTAGGTGACACTGAGTTCTTATGTACAAAGAGTAAGGATTAATCATGATACAAAGAACAACATTTAAGGTTAATTTAGTGACTTTAATTTTGTAATTTTCAACTTTCTCTCTTTAGTTCTACTCTCTCTCTCTCTCTCTCTCTCTCTTGTAACTTTTTTTTTTTTTTTTTTTTTTTTTTTTTTATGTCTTAAGGGGCGTGGAAGGATCGAACCCGAGACCTCACACTCGTAAAGCCCCAACTCTACCACGGGCCACCCCTAAGGACCTCTCTTGTAACTTTCTTTTGGTAACTTTTGTTTAACTTAAGTTTAAAAAATAATTATTCTTCTAATCACACCGTAAAATAGGGCTTCAAATCTTTTATCACATTCCCTATCACACTCTTTGTCCCATTAAATCTCAGCCCTAGACATTTCCTTGTAAAAATTGTAAGAAGAAGACAAGTTAAAATAACAAGGACACGTAAGGCTAGGATTAAGTAAGATACTGAGATGATGTAGAGTGTGATGAAGATTTGAAGCTCGTAAAATAGTAGTAGTATGTGTTTTAATACTTATCTCCCTCAAAGTAACACAAAACTAGTAAAGAAAAATATATTTTGCTCATAAACTTCACTTGATTATCATAGATGCAATTAAGTTTTCAAAGAATATTTGTAGCTTTTACTAGAGTCTAGAAATAGTTAGAGATTGAATTGAAATAAATCTATATATATATATATATATATATATATTTAAAGTTGGTGAGGATGCCTTTAAGTGTGCCACCTCATCCAATTTTTAGTTCTTTTGATTCTCAAGCCTTCAAGTAAGCATGACCTTTGGAGTGAAATGACTTTTCATTTCTAAGTCATTAGCTAATAACAATACCTATTAATAATAGGTTTTACAATATGTATTACTATTAGGTAATACTAATAGGAGAAGGACTTTATGAAATAAAATAATGTTGTCATTGAGATTTGAACCAACACTCTTTTAAATATGATTATACACATTAAACCAACTCAACCAATTATATTATATGTAAAGATTTTAAAAACATATTATATTATTCTATAAATTATTTTATAATATAAACCAACTAGATTTTATTTTTATATATGATACTCTCTCCATGTCAAATTGAGTCTCATATTTTTATTTAAAACGTCCTAAAATAATGTATATAATATGTGATCCATATTAACAAAACTTTAAATTATTTATTCAAAATTGATGCTTATGTTTTATTGATATTTGTTTAAATTTCTTTTTCAAACTGATAGTGTATAAAAAATATGTAAATATATATAGTATCCAATTAAACATTTTTTTAATCATTGAATGATCTCCAAAAAAAATTTCAATAATATAATTATATTCAATTCTTAAATAATTCTCATTTGTTCAGAAAAATGTTATATTTCTTCAATATGTCCCAAAGTAAATATTTTATTTTTAATTTTGTAAATTTTTTCAAATATTTATCTAAAATATCTTTACTAAGTGCAAGATGAAAAAAAGAGATAAAAAAACCCAATAATATATTAATATGATATCATTAAAGGATACTAAAAATTTTAAAAATGTATAGAAACAAAAATATATGTATTGACCAATAATAAAAAATACTTATTTTGAAACGAAAATATTATAATAAACAACTACCAATTTACATATATTGGCAACACTTAACTTTTGTCAGAGATAAAGTAAACAAACTTCTATATTCATTAATGATAATTTTTTTCAAAAATATTTTTAAAATATATCAATTGAACACAAAAATTAAATTACACCCGTGCATTACACGGGCTCTATAACTAGTATAGTTAATGTCATAAGATGTTAAAACAACTACTCCATGTTATGCCATTTAAAAGAGTAAATATTAATCTTATAACAACGTAATTAATTAAGTACATATTATTGTTATATATATGGTGGAGTATAAATTATTATCTATTTAAAATATTTATAGGATGACATTAACATTAATATTCGGGTCCAACACATTCCTCTCTTCCACTGCCTTGATCGCTTCAATGGAGTCGGATTCCACATCAAAAACCCTTTCAGCCAAGCCATCACCAACCCTCTCGATTTACTTTTGTATCTACAATCAGGATAACTATATATATGGATTTTAATTTTTTGTCTTATTTTTTTTATTTTAATTAAGGTGACAATTAATTATGAAATGAATTAAAAATAAGACATTACAATTTAAGTATGTAAAACTTAATCAATCACGCAAAAAAAGAATTAAAGTTTCAACATAGAAATTCGTCGTAATGAAAGTATAAAAGTTTACGAGACCAAAAGGAAAAATCTCAACACAAAATATTTTTAATTATGATTACTTAACATGATTATTATTTTTATGACTATTATACTACTTGCAAATCATCAATTTTACCATTGTATTTTTAAGATTACAAATTTGACCTTTGAATTAATAATTTAACAGCTGTCTAGCGTTATGGTTTAGGGTTTATAGGCTGTTATGGATTTCGGTCCCATTTGCATTATATCAGGGGAAAGGTCACATTTTCAATTTAAAAAAGGATTAATATATTTGGTCCCTGAACTTTACCAATACTCCTAATTTGGTAATAGATATTTCCATTTTTCCACATTGGTCCTTGACTCACCTTTACTGCCTTATTAGTCCCTCGTGCCGTTAAGTCAAACAAAATCGTTAAAATTTTCTTAAAATACCAAATATACCCTTATTTGAGACTGACTGGGATGTCTAGGTGGAATTATTATTTATCTATACATCTCTCCTTTCATCCTCATTTCTCTCTCCCTAACAAACAAAAAATATTTTTCCTCTCTCTCTCACCGTGTACCTCTTTCTCTCTTTCGCTCTCTCTCTCTCCTCGGTGCTCCTTCTTGTGCTCAGGCATCTTAAAGCCGGTATCAAGCTTGACAATGGCATTGCCTGATTGCTTTGTGACAATATAATGGTCTTTGTGAACTATCATCCAAGTCGCATGCTCTGGCCAATTACAAACGGTTGTAAAGCCATGAAGATCCTATTAAAGCCCATGATGAAGAAGTCCGTGAATGACCCGCTTTATGGCCTTTAAAGGTGTCACCCAAGAAAAGGACGACAAGTTTAGTGTCCTCTTTATTGTACCACAGGTCACGTAACCAAAAGGGGTGGTCATTGATCACCTTTCTTGATTGCAACAACTTTCTCCTCTTTTTCGGAGGACAATTCCAAAGAACCCCAAAGACCTAATCGAAACGACAAAGACATATGAAAACATGCAAAGGTTTAAATAAATCTCTGTGAAAACCAAACCAACAAGACCATACGAAAATTGAGTGAATAAAAGATGAAAATAGCTAAATTCATGGTACAAAAATTTAGCATCGCCAACGAGAGGGCGGAAAACAATAAGATGAAGTATGCAATAAAATCCTCAATGGCAATCCCAATTAACAAAATTTAGAACCCACCAAAACTATGTCAAGCATAATAACAAACATAACTATGTTAGGTTTGACCATACACCTTCTTCGACAACCTTAGCATCAAATCAATCTTCATGCATCTTTCTCACACACTCTTAATCAATTAAAAATGACTTCACAAACTCAAAAGATCAACGATGATCCGAATGATTTGGTAAAAAGGGTGGAAGAAGGGGGTGAATTTATAATGGAGTGTATTAGTGAATAAGGGATTCAGTTTAGAGTAGGACTCTCTCTATTCATAAAATCATAGGATCAAATTTGGTATATATGAAGGATAAGGTGGGGATTTGGCCGCATGGGGTCATAAGCGCTTGATGACAACGATCGGAGAGGGGACGCGAGTTGTTGTACCTAAATGTTTGCTCAAAGATGTGGCTTGCTGGTGCATGGAAGTTGCCGGTGTTAGGTTGTAACCATCGGAGATGGAGGAAATGGCGGCGGGAAGAGAACGGAGACGAGCGCGGTGGCGAGGGACCTACTGTTGCTGTTGTCGTTGTCCCAATTTCAAGCCTTAGGCGAGAATGATGGCGAGCTGCTGCTGTGGACGAACTTGGTCAGAGAGAGAAAAGACGGCCAGAGAAGAGAGATCACCAGAGAAGCGCATGAGGTTAGGGATTTCTTATTAGAATTTCTTCGCGTGGCTCACCACGTGATTCCGCCATGTTAATTGGATCCCATTTTCATGTATTATGTATTATTATCTTTTTATATCTAGCAATATATTAGCCACGTGGATAGACTCATGGTAATTTTATCTTTTTAACTTTTTTTAACGATTTTGTTAGAGATAACGGTGGGAGGGACTAATACAGCAGTAAAAGGTGAGTTCAAGGCCAATGTAGGAAAATTGAAACATCTATGACCAAATTAGGAGTAATGGTAAAGTTCAGGGACCAAATTGTATATTAATCCTTTAAAAAAAATTTAAAAACCCAAAATGTACAAGGTTAGTACAAATTTACAACAAAGAGTACAGGCGTCAAAAGACATGTACAGTAATAATACCTTCTCTTATATGGGTATAATATGAATATCACTAAAATACTTGGGAGCAAAAATACACTTTAATCTATATCGATTTGTTTTTATTTTAGATCAAGTGTAATGCACAAATAGTTTTATTATGTGCTTTCTAAAAGCATAGACGATATTTTGCAATAAAAATGTCGTTTGAAACAATTATAATGAACTAAATCAGTTGAAAATTAATTAAAAGGGACTGGCCGAATTTCTCCCTAGTAAGTGTACATGCATGTGCACTGAGTATTTTATACGGAGTATTATATTTAATTTTATATAATTATTAATAATTATTTGTAGTTAATATTAGAATAATAAAATTGATAGTATTTATTTTTAGATTATGAGTAATTATTATTTAAGTGCATGTTTTTATTTAAAGGGTATATTGTTTATTTTGCTTTTGGTAATTGATAAATAATTTAAGAATAAATTAGACAATTGACAAGGCATAAATGGCGTTATGTCGTCCTCCTTCATAATAGTAAACTAGGCCCATAGTATAAGCAGAAATGGACTTTAAAAGTTACTAACCCAAGTCGGCCCGAGGTTCTCATTGTTTGGATCTCTTTTAAATAAGGGTAAATTTGGGTCAGTCCCCTTAGAGAACTTTAACCGGTTAAAGACACGATAATTATTTTTATCTGAAAAAGAATATTTTTGTTGCGAAATGTTATCTATGTCCTTAAAAAACACAGAACAATACACGCTGTGCATCGCAAAAGCAAAAATTGATGCATCGCAACACAACATGATACAAATAAAATACGGAACGGCAAACTTTGCATCGCAAAATAAAAAAACGATGCATTGCAATACAAGACAATGCACAAATTACTTTTTTTCCACTTGCGATGCACAACTTTCTAAAACGTGCGATGCATCACATCGCATCCTTCTAACACGTACGCATTGCATCGGCTTTCAAACCACAAAAACAAACTAACCATCATCACTTTATAAACACAACAATCTTCACTTCAAACGGAGCAAAAAATCTTAAAGTCCTTCGAAAATTTTGCAAAAACTTTCGAAAACATTATGAGATTCTATTGGTTATATTCCAAATGGTTGTTGTATCGTTATTCAGAGACGTCCTCAACCTCCAACAAGTTTGTATTATGTTTTACAATGCCAGAATATTAGGTTAGTATTGCTGAATGCATTTTAGAGTTTCAAAAATAGAGCAAAAATGTCCTGAATAGTGTTAGTACGAACAGCATACATCCGTTGCACAACATTTTTTCAACAAATCAATAGGTTGTGTAACATCTAGTGCTACTTACGGTTGGTCAGTGAAGTCGGATATAAGATCCAAGAAGCACTCACACATATCTTTTAGCAAAATCATTACGTAAAAGTTTAGATCCAGGATTTTATATGATCTCAGACATTTATCCTCCAAAGTTGAAGAAGTTTTCAGGAATGTAATTTATTTTATAAATGTACTTTTTGTTTAGCACTTCCTGAATAGAGTGAAATATATATACATTTGCATAAAAAATTTATTTTTGATGCATCGCGATGTTGATGGAAGCATTGCTAATGAGTGAGTGTACAAAGTACATGGCCAAAAATGGCCAATGTAATAATTTTGTACGGAGAAAATGTGTAACAAGGGATGGATACTTTGATGCCATGCACGTATTAGGTGTTCTTTCGGTGCTAGATTACTGAGAAGCATCACAACTTGGCATGGAGATGCTAAGGAACTATGTGCATGAGAAGTATAGCACATCTTTACAAGCTTCTCATGAAATAATAAGGAGGGTTCAACAAAATTCTTGGGCCAGAGTCAATGCAATTCGACGACATCGAGTCTTTTTGTATAACAAGATAGGGTCACCCCATATACATAGACAAAGTTTTCCTATTCCATACCACCAAATTTATAACATAGAATGTCAATTGTGTGCTATGAATTGTATTCTTGATAACTATTGGGAATATTCACCTATTCAGTTATCATAAGACCTCTAAGTGAATATTTCTTAGTTATTAAAGATTTGCTTATAACCATCCTTTATCAAAGGTTAGGTTAACTTGTTTAGATTTGTTTAGTAGTCTGCGTGCTACATACTTAGTTATTCAGCTTTAGACCTGTTGCATATTAGCCTAGATTTGCTTGAATCCATAACCTAAGTCTAAGACAAGGTGACTAATGGGCCTGCGTGTCTGTTAGAGTGGCAACTTGAACTTAGGCATAGCTTGAATAGTTTAGGGTTGCTTATTGTATATTGCCTTGAAGAAGATAGCCTATAGGACATCGGACGCCCTCTCGCACAATAGGCAAATTATGCATCGCCAGCCTTCCTTTCTGATATCGGACAAGCTCATATCGCCCAAGCCTCATCGCAATGTGAAGAACCTCAAGAACGTCCGATAAGAGAACTGCCAAGACATGTCCCGATTTGAGGCTTTCATTGACTTCGATGCAACGTTAACCCGCAAATCACATTCAATGAAGGTTTCCATTCTTGGCATACACTCGAAAAGGACATTCCTCCCGCAAACACAGACGCCTATTTTTAGCAAAGTGTCGAAACAGATCGCAAGCTACGTGCACCTATCGAGTCAACAACCGATTAGAGCATTAATTGCTCTTAAATTCAAATTAGAAGACCTCCAACGGCTCCAAGCTTCCTCCCGCATATAAAAGGAGAATCCATTGCTGCATTGAACACACTTCAACAACTACAACTCGAATATTCTTCATCTTCTTCAAGTGCATTAAAGCTTAAACGCCCTATTCGTACTACCTTCTTTCAAGAGCTTCATACTTAGACTTCTAGTCCATTAAAAGCTCTTCATTGATTGCAACACCTAGCTTTTCATAGCTCACGAGAATTGTATCTTATTGATATCAATTCTCCCACACAAACACTTGGTCAACAAAATTTTTGTACACTCTCCATTAGAGATTTAGTTTGTAAAATATCTAGTGGAAAAACTTAGTACACGATTTTCAAATCCAAAGTTGACCACTTTGGTCAGGACGTAGCACTTATTTATAAGTGTGAACCATATTAAATATTCTCGTCTATTTGTGTGTGATTGTGATTTGATTGTGTTGCTTTAAATTTCCGTATTTCCAACCAAGAACCGCCGATCTTGTCCCGCCAAGATCGCCATTCTCAACTTGTCCCGTGCTTCACAAGTCTTCCGCCCGCAAAATTTATAAAACCCTAGTGAAGTAAGATTTTTGAATCAATTTCAAAAATTGGACATAGGCTATTCAACCCCCTTCTAGCCTATATAGAGCAACCTTGGACCTAACAATTGGTATCGAGCTTAACTCTTTGAAAACTAGTTTTTCCAAGATTAACCTCGAGAGATTAAAGATCATGGCTGCTCACCAAATGTTGGAAACCTCAAACGTGAACCATTGTCCGTCTTGGATGAAGTTCACTTTGACATCTGGAAAGATAAAGTCAAAAGACATATGAATTCAATTGATAAACGTTTGTGGAAATGTGTCACGATGGACCCGTAATTCCAATGAAGCCTAATACACCGGCGCGGTAGATCCAACCGCCGCACCAAGTACCAAAGCCGTAAGAAGAGTGGGATGATGAAGACGAAAGAATGATGCTCGATGGAAAGGCCATCAACATCATTACCACCGTGTTGATATAAGTACTTATCGCCAGATTATCAACTTGGACACAAAGAAAGGAGATGTGGAAGCCATCCTTGAATATCTTGAAGGTGATGGCGAGACAAAGAACAACAAATTATATACCCGCATCCGTAAGTTTGACTCCTTCAAAAGGATCCCAAAGAGTCTCTCGCGAAGTGCCTATGATGATTCTATGAGGTAGTCAACTCTTGCTATTCATTAGGAAAGAAGTATGAAAAGAAAGAAATAAACATGAGATTTCTAAATGCACTAGGCGCCTATGGCATGTTAAGATCATCGCCATGAAAGAGTCAAAAGATTTAAACAAATTGACTCTTAGAAACCTTTATGCTAGTCTTTCTTTATGAGCTTGAAATCCAACAAGCTCAAGAAATGGAAAAGAGTTTTAAAAACTTGTCCTTACCACCATGTCGCCGAACCTTCCTCGTTCAAAACCCGATGAAACACCTTCTACTTCCAAAGAAGATGATGATATTCTTTCGACGAAGCCTTTGCTATGTTTGTAAAGAAATATCAACGTTTCAAAAGGTTTAATAAACCATCATCACATAGGCAGCCTTCTCACAAACCGCTGTTCCTTATAAAACAACCGCCAACCAAAACATTCTCGCTCCTTATAAATCACAGACCATCAAAAGGATAATGAGCTAGTTTGTTTTAATCAGTAGGAAACCAGGCCATTTTGCCTCTAAATGTCCAAAGCCAAAATATGAATTTTATAAGAAACGTCCCGAAACTAAATTTCAAAAACAAAAAGGGATGGTGGTCAAGACATTGATGAAAGCACCGCTACATGGTGTGACACCGACACCGATGAGGATGACTCTTGTGACTTTGCCAAGAAGCCAACATATGCCTTATGGCCGGGAGTCACCACATGATTCGAGGTCACTACCATTTCAACAAGATGACAAGGATGATGATGATGAGCTCAATGAACCATCAAAGGGAGAGCTCATCAAAGCTAACAAAGACATGCCGGAAGAGTTTTCAAAATTCAAAGCCGCCTATGTGAAATTAGCCAAGAAGCATGAACTAGTCTGCTCGAGAAATCAACCTTGATGTCTAAGATCAAAGATCTTGATAGACAGAAGTCGAAAGTATCAAATTGCAAAAAGAGAACAAAGCTTTGATCGAAAAAGTGGATTTCCTACTTGAACACATCAAGAAGATAAATTCGAGAAAGATGACCTTCAAAAGGTTGTCAATACTTGAATAACTCTAAAGGAAACTTTGATGCCATTCTTTCAAACCGTAAAACTTTAGATGACAAACTGCATTGGTTTCCAAAGTGAGTTCAAAGTAGGTAGTTCTTCTAGTTCTCAAAAGGATGAGACATCCGTGATTGTCAAGAATTGGTCGTAAGTTCCTTATGACCAGCTAGCCTCCCAAAAGGCAAGGACTTGGCTTTAACAAAGTTCCTTTTGTTTATCCCAAGAACACAAAAGACAAGTCCAAAAGAAAGCAATCACAAAGAATGACTCGCTAATAGTGAGTCGAGCAACTAAAACCCGCCATTAGTCACCCTAAGAAAACAGGATGACTAATAGCAAGTCTAGGAATTCTCACTCAAACCTATTAAATTTGTCAAAGGCAAGACCCGATCCCAACACGCCTATAAAAGGGTAAAAGAAGTGAATTTCGCAGATAAAAGCTTAAAGGACATGTGCTCAGAATACAAAATCTTTTGATAAAAGGTCTACCTATGGTAAACCTAACATCAACAAGAAAAGGCATTTTCACCTAAGTCCTATAGGCCAATTATCACAGAAAGATCATTCCAAAGACCGATATTAAGAAGCCTCAAAAAGAAATCATTACTCATGTTGAAGGATTTCACAAATGCTCTTTCAAATGCCATGGTCATGAGATTCATGAATGCCTTCGAGATTCACACCTAAATCTAGAGGATTTACTCCTCCAAAGGTTAAACAAGTGTGGATCCCAAAAGGTTGCTAACCTTGAGGACCCAAAAATAAAAGGGGACCATATTCTTAAATGTCTATATTTCAGAATGCTTCATGGTCACAATGAAGAAGAGAAAGATCTATGGTATCTAGACAAGGATGCTCAAAGCATATGACCGGTGATCCAAATCTTCTTTCAAGCATTGTTGAAGCAAAAGGTCCCTCACCATATTTGGAGATAACTCAAAAGGGAAGACCATTGGTTATGGAAGTATAATCGAGGCAATCTCTCCATCAACAAAGTCTCTCTAGTTGAAGGTTTAAAGCACACCGCTAAGCATATCACAATTCGTGATAAAGGGCTAACATGTCGCTTTTCCTCTAGTCAATGTCTCATAAAGGACAATGAGACATGTTCAACTATCCCGAGGATTCGAAAAGGGAATGTCTATGCCGTTGACCTAAATGCCGTTGGAAGAAAATCAAATCTTTGCTTGGTTGCTAGGTCATCAACCGACAACACTGTGTGGCACAAAAGGCTTAGTCATCTCAATTTCAAATACCTGGAGAAGCTATCAAAAGACAATCTAGTTGTTGGTTTGCCTAAAATATCACCGAATCACACGCCGCAGAGCATGTCAACCGGGCAAACTACATAAATCTTCCTTCAAAAGCAAGCCTTGCCTATCAACAACTGCACTCTACGCCTTCGCACATGGATCTGTTTGGACCAGTAACTACTACAAGTCTTGGTGGCAGCAAGTATACTCTTGTGGTAGTTGATGATTACTCAAGATTTACTTGGGTAGAAATGATGTCCTCCAAAGATGAAGCATATGACATCATTACGAACTCTTCGTAAGACTACGCACTAAGCCGGATGATATCTCTCGATGTCGATCGACAATGGAACAGAGTTCAAGAACAATGGTATTGCCAAATATTGTGATGACCATGGAATTGGTCACAATTTCTCTAGCTTGGCACACCTCAACAAAATGGAGTTGCTGAAAGGAAGAACGTAACTCTCATTGAAGCAGAAAGACAATGATTGCCAAGCCAAACCGCCTATGTATTTCGGGCGGCCGTGAACACCGCCGCTTCACACAAAACAGTCCATCATAAATAAATTTCATAACAAAACTCCATATGAAATATGGAGAGGCGAGCTCCCAACATTGGATTCTTTAAAATATTTGTTGTAAATGCTATGTTCTTTACAATGGTAGAGAACATAGAGGTAAGTTTGAATCCAAAAGTGATGAAGGAATTTTTCTCGATATGCCAAGTTTTCAAAAGCATACAGAGTTTATAATAAAACTTCACTTAAAGTTGTTGAATCAGTACATGTTTCTTTTGATGAATTTGATTTCATTGGGCCACATTTGGCTCCTAAGGTTACTAATGATTCTCGATGAATATGAGACAGTGTAATGCCAAGTCCCATCCGCTCGATCCTCCTTCTTCACAAGATCTTCCAAGAGTCAACCCGTTAGAATCCTCAAACGAACCATCAAATGAACACTCGAAAACCCCGAATCCCCTTTGCCTTCCACACCGTAAGTCATACAACCTACCTTGGAATTAACCTACCCTTTAGAAAACCAAGCTTCAATTACTTCTACTTCTCAAGAATCCAACTCGCCGATGCAATGGACAAGTTCAACTCCGAAGTTAGGGAAGTAAAAGATCATCCTATCACTCAAATCATTGGAGATCTTAATGCCGGTGTTCAAACTAGACAAGCTTCAAGAAATGAATGCATGTATTCTACCGCATTTGTATCTAACATTGAACCCAAAAGATTGATGAAGCTGGAAGATCCAAGTCGGGTGGAAGCTATGCAAGAAGAGCTAAACCAATTTGACAGATGCCAAGTCCGGTCACTAGTCCCTAGGCCTAAAGGACAAGCGCTATTGGCACAAAGTGGGTTTTCGAAACAAAATGGATGAAAACGGCAACATTACAAGAAACAAGGCAAGACTGGTAGCCCAAGGATACGACAGAGGAGGGTATTGACTATGATGAGACATTTGCCCCGTTGCAAGATTAGAGGCTATCGATTATTCTTGGCCTATGCCTCTTACAAAGACTTCAAAGTTTATCAAATGGATGTAAAGAGTGCATTTCGAATGGAGAACTTCAAGAAGAAGTCTATGTTGAGCAACCACCGGGTTCATAGACTGCTCAAGAAGAGAAGATGTCTACAAGCCGAGGAAAGCCCTTTATGGACTCAAACAAGCTCCAAGAGCTCGGTATGAGACCCTTTCAAAGTTCTTGATATCTCAAGGCTTTGTAAGAGGTCAAATTGACACTACTCTTTTCATTATGAAACATAAAGGTCATTCCTTACTTGTTCAAATATATGTTGATGATATTATCTTTGGTTCTACTAATGAAAATCTTTGCAAAAGGTTTGAAAAGCTTATGCAGAGTAAATTTGAGATGAGCATGACGGGAGAGCTCAATTTTTCCTTGGTCTTCAAATTCAACAAAGTTCAAATGGTATCTTCATCAATCAAGCCAAATATGCAAAGGATGTCATCAAGAAATTTGGTCTTGAGAATGCAAACAGTCAAAGACTCCTATGGCTACTAACCGCCATCTTGACAAAGATGAGAAGGGCAAGAAAGTGGACATGACTCTCACGAGGCATGATTGGTTCACTTTTATACTTAACTCGCTAGTAGGCCCGATATCATGTTTGCCGTTTGTGTTTGTGCTAGGTTTCAAGCCGATCCAAAGGAGTCTCACCTACAAGCCAAAAGAATCATCGATATCTCGATAGATACTCCCAATTTGGGAATCTGGTATCCTAGAGATTCATCTTTTAATCTTATAGGCTATTCGATGCCGATTTTGCTGCATGTAAAGTTGACAGAAAAGCACAAGGGACATGTCAATTCTTAGAAATAGACTTGTCTCATGGGCCAGAAGAAGCAAACCTCTGTTTCAACTTCAACAACAAGCGTAATACATAGCCGCCGGTAGCCGCTGCCACAACCGCTGTGGATCAAACAAAGAACTAGTGGACTATGAGATCAAACGATGATTGTCCTATAATGTGTGATAACACATCGCAATTTCGCTCTCAAAATCCTGTCATGCACTCCAAAACAAAGCACATTGATGTGAGATATCACTTTCTTAAAGATCATGTTGAAAAAGGTAACATCGCATGCAATATGTGCCTACAGAGAATCGTAGCGTACATCTTCACAAAACCACTTGATTCAACCAGGTTTGCATATTTAAGAGGAGAGCTTGGTATGCTTGACCTCAATCCTTAATCCTTTCTAGCTAATTCTTTAAGTTATTTCATAAACTCGCCGTTATTAAACCGCCTATGTGATCGCCGATCTCAACTCGCCGAGTAAATAGACAACCTTGGGTAAGTGTCTATCTCCACATCCAGCCTTCAATAAAATAGGGCGACTTTGATAATATAGGCAGACTTAAGGGCGCCATACGTACGAACTCATCGTGTAATAAATGCGGACTTCAAATTTTATCAAATTCCATTTAGTGGCCTGTCGAGGTATAAAAGGGTAAAATGTACAGAACTCTTCACAATTCTCAACAACCGCCATTTTCAAACTTTCAAAACCTCTCAACTTCCAATCGCAATCCTCTCAAATCCTCTAAATATTCTCAAATCTTCGTTTTCAAGCTTAAAATCATCAATGGTAAGAATTTCTACACCTTTCATTTCATTTAAATCCAGTTTACGGTCTTGTTTTGACCTAATTTGAGCTTTTAAACCGTCCGCCATTGATAAACCGTGCTATATTGCGATTGTTGCTTGAATCATGCTTTTGGGTGTAAAATGTGTTGTAAAGATTCCCGTGATACTGTTTTCGCTTATATAAGTTTGTTTGCTTGAAAATGACAAACTCGTAGATATTAAAACCCAGATGATGAACTGTTCTTATATTTTGGTTCAATTTGTCTATATTTTGGGTTTTGATCCGAATGCACTGTTTATGTTATTATCTCGATTGCATGATTATCTCGCGATTCTTGCATATCCGCCGATTTCTATATATATGTTCTCACATCTCCGATTATGTAGGGAAAGTCTAAATCCTCAAAGGCCGCCGCCACCACTTCATCTCTCGCCTCGCTAAGCCAACCAGGGCCGCATTGGCCGCCGAGCTCCCTATAAGGACCCTTCCTGTGTCAAGCTATCACCCAGGGATGACTATCGACATAGACTCCATCATTTGCACATCCGCAGTGATGCCTTGCTAAAAGATTTAACCGAGTGTGGACTCCTCCCCTGTTCCAACTCAACGACACCCACTACAAAGAACTTTCTAGCCGAGGAGTTCTACACAAGGATGATCCCGCCTCCTCCACCCGCCTAATGCCTCCGAGCCACCAATTTAAGCTATATCAAGGGCTACATCGAGGTCACTATATCAAGTTGACCTACAAGGATATTGGAGAAATCCTTGACCGCCTGAAGGCAAATTGACTTGACCGATGCCGAATCGGCACTTGCCTGGGAGATGATGAGGGGTCGCCCAACCGAGAGGTTTTCCGAGATGTCTAGGAACCTCTTCCCGTAAAACCCCTATCATATCGCCCATCCGCTCGACAAGAGCATTTTATTCAAAAATGGCTCGAGGGACATCTTCACCTCCCACGACTGATGTGGACCAAAGCCGTGGTCCTTCGCAAGCAACTCAACCGGGCAAAGATCATCTTCTCAATGCTATCCCGAGCGTTGCCAAGTCCAAGCTCACCCTCCATGAAGAGGCCCTGTGTGGTTATTAATGTCATCCTCCGCCGATATGAGGAGATTGATGAGCTGGTCGCTCGACGACCTCATCAAGGTGTCCAACACCTACGTCTTCACGGCCAACAACATCACCCGCTATCGGGATGATATGGCCAAAAGGACAACCAACGCGCCGGCCGCCGCCGCCGCCGCCGCTATCGCACCGTGCCGCCGCTGCCGCACTCGCCGCCGCCGCTATCGCATCGGTGGCCCTCTACCCAAGCCGCCAAGGGTAAGAGGAAGGTCACTACTACCGCCGGGTTACTACCGAGGAGGAGGAGCCTACACCCATGGGGCCGCACCGCCGAACACTTTGACCTCAAAGGCTGGATCATGACCCATATGAGCCGCCGAGCCTCCTACCAAAAGCCCAAACACTCTCCCTCTCTCACTCCTAAACTCAAACAATCCAGAAGCTCGCCGCTAAGGCACTGCTGAGAAGGACACATCATCCTTCCAACCACCGACCTCTCCAAACCCTCTCAACCTACCTCCCAATCCTCCAAACCCAAAACCAAACAAACCCTCCTACCCACGCACGAATCATTTGGCCTTCCTCGGTCTCATCCACACCACCGCTTTCTCCATCGGCCGTTCCTCCACCGCCAGCTCCCACCACAACATCTCAATCACCAACTTCGCCTCTTCTACTCCTACTAAGTCCAAACATGGCAAACGTTTTAAGAAGAGTGCAAAGAAGGGTACATTTTGTGGAACCGCCGATGAAACCTCTTCTCCTCCACCTTCACCACCTTCACCACCCCGCCTACTACCACTACCACCTCACCTACTTCCTCACCTCCTCCATCCGCTCCCATCCAACCAACCACCACACAAGAGCCATCCATCTCACCTCGCCACCACCTCTTCTCAACCACCATCCTCCAAACGACCTATCTCTCCCTCTTCCGACCCGCCTACTCCCAAACGCCTCAAACCTACTCCCTATCACCACCTACACCCGAGGTGCAGCTCGCTGTCCTTCGAGACAGCAGCCTAAACCCAACCCCGCCGACTCGACCCCTTCTTGGCCACCCTTGACTACCCCAAGAGATTTCCTGTCGCCCTATGCAGTGAAATCATCTTCCAATGGGGTGCCTACTATGACCCTCTTCCTCCCGTCGGTCACAACTCTTTTTCTCCCACAACTCCGGTTCAAGATCTTATGATCTTCAACCAATGGGTTGCCATTCATAAAGACCTAGGCCTTCCCTTCCAACCAAATCGACATCTCCCCCTCTCTCTCGCCTAAACCCCCGCCTTCACCATCATCGCCATCCTTCCATCCTTTATCACCCCGTGGTCTACCTTCATTGATGTAGTCACAACCTTCCTTGGCTTCAACCCTCTCATCCCTCTTCTCTTCCTTTCTCCTAGCCTTTCCCTTTCTTTTCTCCTCCCCCTTTCTTCATTCACCCCTTTCCTATGTCATCTACATAGAAAGGCTCTTCCTGTTCCTCGCATCTTTTCTAGCCTTCCTTCTCCCTCTATTGAAATCTCCTCCACCATCCATTCTCCCTCATCCTCTAGCCAATCCCCTCTCTCCCACCCATCCTCCACCCTCACCTACCCAAGCCACCGCCATCCTTCCCCCTCGCCAGACCATCGCCAGTCATCCCGACTCGTCGATTACTATCCCGCCGAGGCTATTCACAAATTTTTGCAAGATTTTGAGGTCATCTCGTTGACCGACCAAGGCCCCGCACCAACTCTCTGCGATCGTCTCACATCACCCATGTGCCGATCGCATGACCAAGTGATGGAGATTTCCAAAGGTGCAAAGGCCGCTGATGCTCGCCACGATCCATCTCGGCCCAGTGCCGCCCATCTCGCCACTTCATCCAGGACGTCGCCAACTTCGAAACCAACTGGGACAACATAGCAACTAAGCCGATGCAGTCGTCGACATGGTTGCCGGCTACAAGCTTGTGCTTCACTCTCGGCGCCAGGCCAATCGCTCTGTTCACTCTCCGTGCGCGCAACGCGTAATCTCACGGCCAAGCACTTGGCTTACTACCGCAAGGAGCGCAGAACTGCGAGCACCGCCTCGGCTTTATTGATGCCTCGCTTGCGCCCATGAAGGAGGAGATGGCCGGACTCAACAATGATCGCGGACCAAGCTCATTGAGCATAATGCTCGCTCAGCAGAAGAACAAAGAGCTCTCCTCTGAATTGGCCGATACTAAAGAAGAGCTAGCAGCAGCAAACGAAGAAATTGCAAGACTTAAGGCTGCTGTTGACTCTAAATGGGCATCAAGGGCACATGGGCAATCTTCATCAGGCAAAGGCAAAGGCCGTGCATCATCTAGGTCATCCTCTCGAACCGGCCGATGATATTTTGTATAATCTTTTTACTAAACTTTGTAATTAAACAACTTGTTTAATTAACAATGTCTATATTTTAAAACTTTCATGTTTATTATGAACTGCTTATTATGTGATTGCATAAAATTTAAACCACTGGTTTAAAGACATGTCCTATATTGCCTATTCTGCCTATCTGCATGTCTTTAAATTCAGCTTCATTACAAGTGTCTGTTGCTTAATTTCCTTTTTGTAAACACTTTGTAATTCTTGAATACAATGACCTTTATGTAAGTTCATCTAGGGCATGCTTATTTAATATATCAATCTTACAAGCATGTTATTACTAGACTTGAACATGGTCAGCTGATATTGTATTCGTAGGGTCATGGACTCAAGCAAATAGGAGGAGATTGTTGCATGATTAGCCTAGATTTGCTTGAATCCATAACCTAAGTCTAAGACAAGGTGACTAATGGGCTGCGTGTACGTTAGAGTGGCAACTTGAACTTAGGCATAGCTTGAATAGTTTAGGGTTGCTTATTGTATATTGCCTTGAAGAAGATAGCCTATAGGACATCGGACGTCCTTCGCACAATAGGCAAATTATGCATCGCCATCTTCCTTTCGGATATCGGACAAGCTCATATCGCCAAGCCTCATCGCAATGTTGAAGAACCTCAAGAACGTCGATAAGAGAACCGCCGAAGACATGTCCCGATTTGAGGCTTTCATTGACTTCGATGCAACGTTAACCCGCAAATCACATTCAATGAAGGTTTCCATTCTTGGCATACACTCGAAAAGGACATTCCTCCCGCAAACACAGATCGCCTATTTTTAGCAAAGTGTCGAAACAGATCGCAAGCTACGTCGACCTATCGAGTCAACAACCATTAGAGCATTAATTGCTCTTAAATTCAAATTAGAAGACCTCCAACGGCTCCTAGCTTCCTCCTGCATATAAAAGGAGAATCCATTGCTGCATTGAACACACTTCAACAACTACAACTCTGAATATTCTTCATCTTCTTCAAGTGCATTAACGCTTAAACGTCCTATCTGTACTACCTTCTTTGAAGAGCTTCATACTTAGACTTCTAGTCCATTAAAAGCTCTTCATTGATTGCAACACCTAGCTTTTCATAGCTCACGAGAATTGTATCTTATTGATATCAATTCTCCCACACAAACACTTGGTCAACAAAATTTTTGTACACTCTCCATTAGAGATTTAGTTTGTAAAATATCTAGTGGAAAAACTTAGTACACGATTTTCAAATCCAAAGTTGACCACTTTGGTTGTGGACGTAGCACTTATTTATAAGTGTGAACCATATTAAATATTCGTCTATTTGTGTGTGATTGTGATTTGATTGTGTTGCTTTGAATTTCCGATTTCCAATGTTAAGAAGCCGATCTTGTCCCGCCAAGATCGGCCATTCTCAACTTGTCCGTGCTTCACAAGTCTTCCGCCCGCAAAATTTATAAAACCCTAGTGAAGTAAGATTTTTGAATCTATTTCAAAAATTGGACATAGGCTATTCAACCCCCCCCCTTCTAGCCTATATAGAGCAACCTTGGACCTAACAAGACCATTCTGACTCATCATGACGGACAACAAATAGAGTGGCTAGCAAAGACTCAAGATTGTTACGGATCTCATTAGGACACTAAACATCAAACTGATAAAATAAGTTAAAGCTAAAGCTGCTGAAGCTGAAGAAAATCAAAGGAGCAGCGTCACCGACTGACGTCTAAGACAAAGCTCTCAACAAACTCTTCCCAACCAATGTCTCGAAACTCACATCAGCGATCAAGATACAATGGACAAATAGGAATATATTTTTAGATCCTCTAAAAATATATTTTCTACACAAACTTGATCACAAAAGTATTACTCTTCACTTGGCCCCTACCAGAAAAAGTACTGAGCGATGTGACAACACTACAAAGCTTCTCAGACAAGTAAAGTCTTCCCTAGAAGATCTTACTGTATTCTTCAAAAGCCCTAAATTCCGGACACAACCTTCAAGATTTTGAATTCAATCACTACAACATGTAAAATTCAACGGTTGAATTAAAACATCTCTCAACGGCTACCCACATCTTTTTTCTTATAAATACCCCAGGCGTCTGCTCAAGAAAGAGTGTGGAGAAAAGTGGGAAAACGTGTAAGAAATACACCGAGAGCAAGTACTAATGGAAAGAGAAAAAGATACAGTCGTATCCAAGAGAAATACACTTGTGAAGTTAGAGTATATTCAAGCGTGCCCAATCTGAGTTTGAACCTCCCCAAAAGAGATCTAAGTTTGAACATCACTTTTAATATTTTTACTCATCTCACACACCATAATTTTCGGAGTAACAAGAATTTAAATTATATTTGAATATCTTGATCTCCCATATTATGATCAAGTGAAATAGCAAATGGAGATATCATATTTATCTCTATTGGCCTCCCATTAGGATTAGTCTGCTTGTATGTTTTTCTTTAGTGCTATAATTTACTTATTGTAATATGTACTTAAAGAAGTTAGCTAACAAAGTATGACCTGACGAAATTCTTTCTATGAAGTATCTTATGCAGTGATTGATCTTTTGTCTGTTAACTACTGAATTCAAACTTGTGTACTGCTGTTTTATATTTCATTGCCTATCATATTATTTTGATTAAATTACTTTTACAAAATAGCTAAACATACATACATCTCTACTTCATAGCAAACTGTCCTACTGTATTATTAAGAGCATCTGCAAGTATTAAGTGACTTACAGGGCCGGCCCAGCTACAAAGAATTTGAGGCCCAGGCCTTGGGCCCCCAAAATTTGTGTAATTTTTGGGCCCCAAATTTTTGGGATCTAACTGTAAATTAACCAAGGATGAAAGGCCTCACTGAAAATTTTATATTTCATCTCTCACTCCCTTTTACACAGCACGCACCAGGAAAGAAGAAGGAAAAAAAAAAACCTCCCAAGTCCCACCAACACGCACAGTCGCATACATACGAAATTTGTGATTTTGATATGACTTTTTGCACAAAGCTTAAAAAGACCGTTGATTGAATCTAGCTTTTCAAAGAATTTTTTGTAATAAACACACTCTCTCTTCCCTCTTTATTTAATTCAAAATTAAGACTTATGATTTGGGATTAAATAATTGATTTAAGTGATAGATTTGTATAGGAAAACAACATTTAGAGCTTTGGTTGAACTTATCTTAGAACAATTTGAAGGTAATATTAGATTTGTTGAAATTATTTGTTGGCTTGTAACTCATTATTGAGTTTCTTGAGATTCTTGAGCTTATATCCAAAATTAGTTTTTTTTTTTATTTAGAATTTTTTTTTTTTTTGCTTATTGTTACTTACTTGTGTGTGAATTGTGATGTTTGGGAATTTGTTTGGTTTGAACTATTGTTGTGTGTGTGTGTGTGTATATATATATATATATATATTTGTTTTGTAATAGAAAATTTGTTGGAATTATTATAGGTAGACTGTAGACAAAATGTCATCACGAAAGTATCTTTGTGGAAATGAAAAAAAGAAGAAGAAGCAAAAGCAAGAACAATTAATGCAAACTTTAAATGGTTCTTTTAACAAGTATTTTACCTCCAATAAGTTGGGTGAAAGTAAAATTATTTATATTAAAAATTTGGTGTGTGAAAAAGCGGTAAATGCCCATAATTTTGGAATGAAGTCCTTTGTTTATTATCATTTATTTTTCTTTTTTTAAATTTAAAGAAATAGAAAAAATTTATGCTAAAAACGGCGACATTATTGGCCTTAGGCCCCGAATTTCACAGGGCCGGCTCTGGTGACTTAATCTCTTTATGTTTTTCTCTCTCTTATTAGTCACTTAATTATCAGTCAACTGATTCCATTAGCAGACTGATCAATCAACTGTTATATTAACTTTCGTTGTTCATACTGATTAGTCAGTATGCCTATCTGATACAGTTGAATATTTGTCATTGGTCGGCTGATTGCATCAGCTGATTGATACTCTAACTAATTTATCTACATCAACAACCCATATTGACAGTCAATACGATCCTTCAAATCAGTTAGTGATATCATAACTTGAAGTTTCGAAAGAAATTTTAAGTTTGATATATAGGCTATTCACCCCTCCCCTCTCTAGCCTATTCTGAGCCCTACACTCAATAATCGGACTACAATAACTTTTGTAATAACAATAGGAATTAATAAAAATTACAATTATTACAGTTGACGATATATAAAAAATACTTTACGATACACATATTATACTGAAAGAGTACTATTATAATTGATAATGCACAAAATTATACTTGACGATGCACATTTTTTAACACAAACCTTTTTCAGTGTAAAAACTCTATTTGTTATATTCCCAATGCACAACTTTTTAGATTTAACAAGTTTTGTACATCGTTTGAAAACTCTTTCAGGGACAAACATCTTTCAGTGTAAAAGTGACACCGTCTTATACAAGTTTATGTTGAATTCATATTCAAATCTTCTGTTCTAATCTCAATAATGTTTTTTCAAGTACGTGAAGTGCACTCGTTCTGTGTCAATAGGTTTGTAAACAAATTACTTTTCATTCTTGTTGTTTTGTGGATCTTGTTTACGCCAACTTTAATTTCACATTTGTGTTGATGGCTTTTGCAGTTCTGCCTGCTTACTACGCGTATTTGGCTGCATTTAGGGCTAACTACTACATTGAGGGCGACGCATCTGAGACCGATTCCTCAGCCGATGGAAGGGCTACGATGAGTGAAAGAAATGCGGGTGTTCGTCCACTTCCACGGATCAGGGATAATGTGAAGGATGTCATGTTCTATTGCTAAGTAGAAAGCTTGACCCGACTTTGGTGTTGGTTATATATACATTGAGATAGTTCTGCGAAACAGTTTAATCGTTAGCTCTGTGGCCGGTGGGAGTAGTGTTAAATTTTTTTGTCCCATGGCCCATGTTGAGGGAATGCAATCATTTGACTAGTATTAGAGAGTTCATTTGACGACATCGAGTCTTTTTGTGTAACAGGGTAGGGCCACCCCATGTACATAGACAATGTTTTCATATTTCATACCACCAAATTCATACCTTAGAATGTCAAACGTGTGCTATGAATTGTATTTTTGATAACTTTTATAATAACAATAGAATTAATAAAAATTATAATTATTACACTTGACGATGAATGAAAAATACTTCACGATGCACATATTATCTTGAAATAGTCTTGTTATAATTGACGATGCACAAAATTATACTTGACGATGTACATTTCTTAACACAAATTATACTGAAAATAGTACTGCTATAATTGACGATGCACAAAATTATATTTGACGATGCACATTTTTTAATACAAATTCACAAAATTACATTGACGATGCACATTTTATACTGACAATGCACATTACTTAACACAAAAATCACAAATTATATTGACGATGCACAATTCGCACACATGACAATGCACAATTTACACTTAAAAACGCCATTTGTTGTTACAGGGGCAGTTTTGAAACAAACAGCCAATTTATCACTTAAAATAAATTTAAACGATTGAAAATAATTATAATAGACTTAGGCGGTTGTAAATTATCTAAAGGGGACCGACCCGTAATTTTTCCTTTAAATTAATAATGGAAGCAGTTGCAATCGTGGTAAATGTTACAGTATCGCCGAAGCCGAGCGCACTACTAGAAACACGCTAATTATTGTAGGAATTAATCCGACAGTAATTACTGTCAGATATTTTGAAATTACTGTCGGATATCCGACAGTATTTTTCATTTTGTTGGCAGGATAATAATTTCTGTCGGAATACATCCGACAGTAAATATCCGACAGTAATACAAGAATATTCCCTTTTCATCCGACAGTAATTATGTCGGAGTACTCCGACAATAATAAACTGACAGTAATTACAAGAATATTCTTCAAATATTTCTTTTTCAACCGCCAAAAAATTGTGACTTAAATTACTGTCGGATATTCCGACAGTAATTTAAGTGTGCTTTACTGTCGGATATACAGCAATTACTGTCGGAATATCCGACAGTAATTTAAGTCACAATTACTGTCGGAGATCCGACAATAAATTGAAAAAAAAATCGCAAAACAAACAGCCCCCAGCACCATCTTCTCCATTCGACTTTATTCTCTCTCTCTCTCTCTCTCTCTCTCTCTCTCTCTCTCTCTCTCTCTCTCTCTCTTTCACAGTTTACTCTCTCTCTCTCACACAGTTTACTCTCTCTCTCTCACCCTCACACGCACACTATCCACCACCGCCTCCGTCGCCCCTCACCCTTCGCTGTCACGCCGTTGTAAACCACCGCCGCCGGTAAGTAAATTTGACTAATTAACCCTCATTTTCCCTATTTTTTAAAAATTATAATCTCTCTCTCTCTCTCTCGAGCAGTTGCACCACTACTACCAGAGCGCCATGACCCTCTCTCTCCAATTTTACAGTAATTTTTACCTTTTTTTGTATTTATTTGAATTTTTTTGATAATATATTTGTTAATTTTAAGTTAGTTTATCAATTTGTATGCTATTATGTTAATTTTTATTATTTTAAGATAATTTGTTATTTGTTTGCTATTTATAAATCTGTAAAAAAAATCTGTATTGTTTGTGTTATTTGTATGCATATTTTTTTATATTTGTGTTTTAATTTGTATGTTATTTTGCTATTTTGTTTATGTTATTTTATGCATGCTTTTTTGTGATATTGTATTTGTTAAATTTATGTTATTTGTTTCTAGTTGTGATATTTACGTTATTTTTGTAATTTGTAAAATAGTTTTATGTTATAAATGCCTTAATGTATTAGGTTTGTATGCAATTTATTTGATAGAGATTTTTGGTATCTTAGGATATAATAAGAGAATAAAGTGATCGAAAAAGCGCATATGCGAAAAATATATATAGTTCTAAGCACTTTGAATAAACGGCGACTAACACTACTAGGTTAATTTCGTAATATTTATGAAATTGATCATTAGTTGAATAGTGATCAAGATTGTTAGGTTGAATTAGCAAATCCTAATTAAACCCTAAACAAATTGTAACCATATCTAAACCCTAAACAAATTGAAATCATATCTAAACCCTAAACAAATTGTAACTCTATCTAAACCCTAAACAAATTGTAACCCTATCTAAATCCTAGATCTAAACCTTATACAAATTATAACACTACCTAAACCCTACCCTAATTCATATTTAAACCCTAAACCCTATCTAAACTCCCTAAACCATATCTAAACCCTAATCCCTATTTAAACCCTAAACACTATCTAAACCCTACCCTAATCCCTATTTAAACCCTAAACCATATCTAAACCCCCTAAACCATATCTAAACCCTATCTAAACCCTAAATCCTAATAAACCCTATATACACTATACCTTAAACCCTATTTAACTCGTTATGACTATTTATAATCAGTATCTATCATCATATTCTGGTCAACCCATCTCTCAAGCTAATCGTCACAAATTTCCCACAATCAATATAGGTTTATTGGATTCAAGATGAGAGATCCTTCAATTAAAGTACCTCTTCCATTCGCCGTCGAGCAATTTCTTGATAAAATTTGTGTACGTCGTCATTTATCTCTTTGCCGAATTAAGATTATTTAAGAAGAGGAATTCTTAAAAGCATCCAAGGACAACGTAATTTTTTAAAAGAGAAATTCTTGATGTCGTTGATAGATGTCCGCCCTTTCATTGATGCCTACAAATATTGCTGAGGATTAATTTACTGTCGGATTTCCGTCAAACAATTAACGTTGTTCCAACAGTAAAGTAACAGAATGTTAACGTCTGTCACTTTTTGCTGTCGGATAGACGGACAGTAATTACTGTCGGATTATATCTCAGCGATTATTGTCGATTATATCTCGACGATTATTCGTCGGAGTTCGGCGATAATTCGTAAGATTATATCTCCGCGGTGATTATTGTTGGAGTTCGACGGTAATTCTTGTTAGAAATCTTGTCGGGAAAAATTACGATCGGCGTTCTTGTCGGATCTTGTCGGGCGATTCAACGATAAATTCATAATTACTGTCGGAATACATAAATTACTGTCGAATTTCTCCGACAGTAATGTCGTGTTTTTCAGTTGTGCGAGCGAAGCTGGCATTACGTACAGATGTTTGAGGTTATTTTTTCTGATTCACAACTATCTAATTTAGGTTTAATTTTTACTCCTTCTATTCTACGCAAGATCACTATTTATTTTTTGAATGTTTCATTTAAAAAAATTATGACTATAATTTCTTTAAACCTCTTAACTTTTCCCTCCACATATGATATAAAAACATCTTTACTATGTTCAAATATTTTTGTAATTATGACCAACTCTAATACTACTTAAATACTACTTAATTATTAGACTTTTTAAACGTTAATTTTTTGGATGAAACGGAGGAAGTACTATCTAATATTCATTTAATGTAAAATTTGGTTTTGCAATGAATATTAACACTTATTAGACAACTATTGACGTGATTCAACTTTTTATTTTAATGGGAATAATATACATTGACTAAAAAATCATTTTAACATAATTGTTAAGCATATATTATGATATGTTTTAAATATATCTTAATTTTTGTTTGCTAAAATATGTAAGCATTAATTCAATTCTTGTACTCTTTCATGAAATTCAAACCCTGCTAAATGTGTGTTCATTTTTTTTTTTAAATGTATCTAAAAATGAGTGTTCTTTTTATAATAATTTAACATATTTCATTAAGTGAAATTCATATATATTACCTAAAATTTGATTCTTATCATACGTTGAAGCATATTAAAAGGTCACTAGCAAGTACTCCCCCCCGTGTCCCACTAAAGAGTCTACTTTTTATTTTAAAAGTCAACATGTGACTAAATTAAATCAAAATTTAACATACCTTAATTATATTTTTAGAAATAAAATCTTATTCACTAAAATCTACATTAAAAATAATATGAATTACAACTTTTATGACTTTGTAAAAATAAATAAATCTATTTATATTGTCGGTTAAACCTTAATTAAGTTGACCCAAAAAAATTAAATTTAAATTTTTTTGTTGGAATGGAAGAAGTATCTTTTACTGTATTATTTTTTGATACATATTGAAATGGGAAAATATCCTATTAATTGAAATCAATTTAGAGTGGAAGCACGAAGCCAGGAAAGGACGGATCCACCGAGACTTTATCCGATCGATCGTCTTGGGCTGAAACTGATTTACCTTGCAATTTATTTCTATCTAAATCAGACTTTGACCCCTATCCCTTGGCTTGTCTTTAGTTGAGGTCTTTCTTAGGTAAATTTTATAGAGCAATGCTATGGGTAAAAAAGTCACAAAAATTTTTCCACAAAATCTTCTTGGTTGCATGATTTACGCCGTCACTAACTAATGAAAAAATTTTTGTGTCTTCTTTATACCCAAAGTATTACCCAAGTTTATATATGCTATATCAACTTTGTTTTTTCCTCTCTCTCTCTCTCTCTCTCTCTCTCTCTCTCTCTCTCTCTCTCTCTCTACCATTATCATTGGTTCTCTATCTTTTTATAAGGTCCTACTTATTTCAACTTTAATACGTTTTCTTTTGTAAGATTTTCAATGAATTAACTTGAGCTCCAAAGACACAAACAAACGAGCTGAACATACTTAACTAAGAAAGTGGAACCTTTTAATTGGAAAGTGCTCTCAATTTTAGCCCATTTGATGGTTTACACTTCACCCAATGGTGCAAAAGGCTATTAAAAAAAAAAAAAACGTACAATAAATTAAAAAGAAATACCAACATTTGTTATAACAAGTAGTTAATCTGCAATAAAAGTTAGTAAAATTTTCAATTGAAGAAATTGATGGAACTCTCAAGTTGTGAGGTTCCAAGGACATAACATATACTTTAATGTGTTCGGTTCTAGGGTTACTACATAAGGAAGGAGTCAATATAATTACTGTTTTGGTATATGGGAAAATTTAAGTTATGAGTCCATTGTTCACAAAATACAGGAAATGGAAGGGGAAATTAAAACAAAGAGAGGATTATTGTGCTGATGATTAATTAAAAAAGGAAAATACTAATTTGAAAGGTACTATGGGCAAACATATACTCCGATCCCTACACTTAAAAAGGATTCACATTTGAAATATCTAATTAATATTTATAAGTTATACATGGTAGAGCTAGGTTTACTTTCCATCACTTACTCCAAAGAAAAATGATAAGGCAAAGCAGTCCAAATTCCAAAGATATTCACATACTACTAGTAATTGGAGTATTTATCAACTGTATGTATGCATTAGTGTTATATATTTATGCCTGCCTGCCTGCATGCATAATACGAAACCTTAATAATGCATGAGAGTATGGCGAGTACTTTCACATAAAATTTTCAGAACTACTATACGAAATAGGATCGAAACACTCACTTGCTTTCCTAAAAATTATAAAAAGTACCCAAACATCTGATAAACCTTTATATAATACTAATAGTTACAAATGATAATGTAAGGAACAACGACCGACCCCCCAATGAATTCCGGACAATGTAGAAACCTGCAACTAAAGAATGTGATTCGATGACTGCGTCAAATGGGTTAAGAACTAACATCTCTACACTAGCCCCCCATGGGATCAAAACATACTTCCAAGCATTCTTACTCCGGAAGCTGAGACAAGATATTTCTGTAATTACAGTTACAATAATTCCCCCAACTACAACAAACGTTAGCGCGCACTTATTGTCTATAGGCGGCTCACTCATTTATACTCGACCAGCTTCATCATGGAACCAATTCAGGAGTTATTCTTCATTATTTTTAATCCTTCCCATATAAAACCTCAGCTTAAATCTTCCTCAATAGGAAGATTTAGATCAGGCAGCGCGAAATTATTATTATTCTCTTGATGGACAACTTCCTTTGAAACTTCAAATGAACTTTTTGACATCAACGGTTTTCGGAAAGCAACGCTTTGCTGGGTCTTCTCAAAAATTGTTTCGTCATAGTCGGATGCAACCACCGTAACTATTTTGCCTTCTGCCTGTGATGGCAAATCCCGCTGAGAAAAATACTAAGTCATCAAGTTGATAGATTCTACGTATCATCTAAATTTTATGAAATCAAATTAGATATTAACTTGCAGTAGTATCAAAAATAGCAAATTCACAGATTCTTCAATTATTGCTGCACACTTGTTGGAAGTATGACCATAAGAAAACCTGTAACATCAGCTATCCAAGACAGACCATGAAGAAGAACACATTCCTCATTCACCTGAGAATTCCTAGGAAATGTAAGATGGCCGAGAGAGCCTCATACGTAAATGGACTCACCATTCAATTGTATAACGTAATAAAGCTTGCAGTAGAACAAAAAGAGAAATGTCTCTCCTACGTTATTATTGTAGTTTCAGGTAGAATACCAACTACAGCATTTCGTGTTTGTTCTCAGCTTCACCTAAAATTTATAATGAAATGCAATGCGGCAATAGCACAATCCTTTGCCAGTGAGGGATTTTATTATTCAAAACCTTAACACTCCTTGGAGGCCCGTGTAGAACCCTATACTCGGTTTAATCCAAATGTGGCGTAGCCACAATAACACGTAGAGTCCACCACTTAAAAAAAAGAGGGATGAAATCTTATTCCTGAAGAAGTATTCTGAAGAAATGTACTCATGTGCAAGATGAAGTCAGCATTTCAGTTGTTAAGCTTTATCCAGGAGGAAAAATAAAAATCAACTCTCTCCCAGGCTATTAGGGTTGTTTTCTAACAAACTGCGAACCAGTGACAGTATTTTTTTTTTTTTGATAAGTAATATTAGTGACAGTATCTCTGTGTTGTTCTGAGATAAATTTATTATATTGTGATGGAACGCAGCAATTGTATCATAATCCTCCTATCAAGTACTACAACATTTTTGTTCCTCAAGCCCTACTACTCCTAGAGAATAAAATGTTACAAAGCCACAAAATATCAACAGTAATTATGGTTGCTGCATGAGGAATGAAAATTCCTGGAGAAGAAGGTAGGAACTCAACTCGTAGACACCTAAGGATTGTATCGAAATCATACTACATCTGAAAACACACATGAATCCCAAGAAGTAGTTTCATAGGTCTAAATAAAAATTAAGGGATCCAAATGGACAGTGTCATTGTGACCAAATGAGGAATTATAAGATTATGGCACCCTGTTCTATATCAGTAAAGAGATCACAGATAGCAGTCCGAAAAAGCACATCCATTATACATACTCCGACCGTCCAACAAAAAGAATCACTTGAAAGATCAAACTTTTAAAAGTGTACTTTGACTTGTATATATTTCCATCAAATTGCACTAACATTATATATATTTCTGTATGACGCATTCATTAGAGAAACATCATGTTCTAAAAAGAAAGAACGAAAAATATAAAAATTAATAGCTTAAAAATGGAAATGTAACTCTTTTTTTCGAACAAACAGAAAAGGAAAATGACCTTTTTCTTTTAGGCACGGAGGGAGTATATGTCAACATAATAATAAACTCCCTTTTTTCTATGGAATAGGTACTTGTATAGTTGTATACTTGTATGTGTGTAGCTTGTGCAATGCACATAGACAAAATCAGAGCAAATGAATTGGATTACCAAAAAATGACACAACAGGCTCCAAAGACA
The DNA here is from genome assembly GCA_016624345.1 of Platycodon grandiflorus. Lineage (NCBI taxonomy): Eukaryota > Viridiplantae > Streptophyta > Magnoliopsida > Asterales > Campanulaceae > Platycodon > Platycodon grandiflorus. Next base: position 8,976,728 of record CM028362.1, read on the forward strand.
ACGATAACATGGCAATAATTTTACCTTCATACGTTTCAAGCTTTCGTTTTCAATTCTCTGTTTCTCCAAAGAGATACGTAAGCTCTCTAGTTTCTACAAGGCAACGGAAGTTCAAAATCAGTATTCAAATACAGCATATTAGTAAATCTTAGAATCAAGTAATTAGCATACCCTCTTCAAATACTTTCTTTCCTTTAACAGCAAATCCTCCTCCACTTTGAGTTCAGCTAATGTCTACAAAGAGCAAAATAGAGTTCAGACAATCTATGATGATTCTAACATCATTATCTTGCAAAGAGGCTTTAAACATAAGAACTGAAACTAATCTTGAAAGGGGAGGACAAACTTATTAACCAGGCAATTTTACCTTTTCCAAGAAAGTGAAGTTTGTAGACAAAGGTTAGTTATTAAGAGTGATGAATGTGTTCCCTTGTAACAAAATTTTAGTAGATACTGTGAAAAATCTTTTTGCTTTTCAGTTAAGTAAGATATCCTGAAAAACCTTTTCGCTTTTAATCATCTCGACTCCTACGTCTTCAATTTTTTTAATTCATGTTTTGATTCTGCGAGTTAAAAGAACAGTTTGACAAAATATGGTCTTCAGTGACCAGGCAGACAGCAAACTGCAATGGCTACGGATTTTCACCTTGCAATTGCAGCCATTAAGTATGTTTTCAGTAAATGTTTAAGATCTGTATATTACAGTTGATGTGTCAATATAAGCCTTGTAACAATAACCCTTCATCAACTCATAATTTCGCTTAATCTCTCTCATTTCGAATGATCTAAAGGTTAAACTTGGCAAGTAAGGTGTCATCAAATTCCACAAAAGGTTTAGGTGGTCTAGTCATTTCATGTTTAATGCAAATCCAAAAATGCTAGGTGGACCACCCCGTAAAAAGGAAAGGAGAAAAGTACAAACAAAAATTAAAAAATGGATCGCTGCATGCCCATGCTAGATACGTTCAATAATTGCATGAGACTGGGAATCACCTTCTTCTTTCTTGGTCTCTTGGAGGAGCTAGTTTCAGTAGTTCCAATGACCTGCAAATATTCAGTCAGGTAACATTGATTAAGTAATGGACTTGGTCAACAGTTCAAGTAAAAGTTTCTAGTCGCAGAACAAAGAATCTAAAGACACCAAGAAATGAGCATCATCACACACTATTCACTCACGAATGATATCTCACATTGAGTTGAATATTGGTCCTCTAAAGAATATTTATCCAGTGTGAACTTCTAGCTTCTAATCATTCATACAATTGGCAGAACCTCTATCAAAGGCTTGAAGCATATGCAGAATATCTTTGAAATAAATATTAGATATGTATTAATGACTAACAACATTCAATTCCATACACTGATACACCCTCCATCTCCCCCCACCCCAATATATATACATATATATATATATATATATATACATATATATATATATATATATTAAGTCCCTCTTTCCTCTTGGTTTGTCCCAAAAAAAAGTGTCATTTCTAAAAAAAGATATAATTTTAGTGTTATTTTTTGAAGGTACAGTGTCATTCTAAAAAAAGATATAATTTTAGTGTGATTTTTTAAAGGTACAGGCATGTAAAGCAATAATCTTAAAAAGTGACTTGTCAAACGGGACTTTTTTTTTTGGAACGGAGGGAGTACTTCATCACGTACTTATAATAAAGGGAATCCTTAAAAGGAATCAGGGTCACTCCTCACTAGCATCCAACACATTCCACATCCTCATTAAACCACAAACCCGACAAAAAATCAATTAGTAAAAGAAAAAACGTGTGCACAAGCAAGAGGTCAACAAAAATACAATCTTTCCTCCGTCTTACCTGACTACAATTTTGGTCCTTTACCATGCGCAAAACATCTGAAGAAAAGATGTGCCTGGCCTCCTAATTCAAAAACTCAAATCCAAGAGTGCTTCATATCTACACATTCCACATGGAAAGGATTCTTTGCCCTATATGAAAGATAGGTATGCAGCGCAGCCATGTAACTATGCAAGTGTTCATGGCCTCGTGCAAATATAATTTGTTTTTGATGCATACCTACATAAAAGGCAAAGAAAAGATTTGACAACTTTAAGGTCTCACGAAAAACAAAACCTGGATGGATAAGAAGGTTTGCTCCAAGCAAACCTTCCTCCAGCTCCTCCTTGGTATGACATATATAGACGTGCAACAGTAATTCCTTCTTCTTCTTCTTCTTCTTTTTTATTTTAAATCTATGATACTTTGATATATGTAAAATTGTAAACGTGAAAATCTTCTAGACAGGGACATGTCTTTGCAAATAGTTCCATTTGATGAGAAAGGGTTGCGTTGGTAGAAACAACATTACAGAAAGGCCAATGGCTGAACAAAACCCCCACTAAAAACAACCACCAAGAAAATAAAATAAATAAATAAACTAGAATGAGGAGGTGAAACACCCAATGCTAGTTGAGAACGTTAATTAGGTAAAATTACATTGTCAGCTTCCAATATTAATTTTTGTGACAAAATGGTCCCCTCCCCTCAGACCTCAAACAACTATACTAACAAACCTAAATACATTTATCAAAACACCAAAGAAAATAAATGCCCTCCCCTCATACACGATGCATTCATTTGACCAAAAATTCCACTCTGCCTGGACCCACATGAGAACGAGAAAAAAACAATCAAAGACCCCAAAAGGAGTAAATCTCCCATTTTTGACTGCGTCAGATCAGATGATGAAACCCTCCCTCCCTCCCAACTTTTCGAGTTTTATTCAAAAACAATGGTTGTGATCAAGCAAGCTGTCACTGTAGTTTGATAACCTATCCTGGTTTATCGAATAATCAATCACATGGAATTAAAACCGGGAAAACAGTTGAGTTGTGCCTCGCCTCGGGAAACTCATTTTTGCTTTGTGAACAAATCGCATGACAAGGTCAAGAATAAAGACAAGTACATACATACTACTACGATACAGTGGTAAGTATAAAACGAGTCCAAAACTGCCCCGCCACTACACTCGATTATTACCCCCACACACCCCAAATTATAAAATGCACAACCACTACCAACACTACACCAAACTAAACCCCAGGACCTACTTGCCACGAAAACACGCCACCGATTAACCTGGTAGTCCATTTCACACTAATTGAAATGACTGGATTAACCCCCAACCCAACAAAAATTAGGGGGACGGGAGGAACTTTTGACTCTTTATGCTAAAACCTGCTTCGTCTTTTTCCACCAATCTGGTTCAGATGTCTACGACTCCGACAGTTTTATGACGAAATTACCCTTTTCGGAGGAATGGGTAGTTTTGGGATTTGACTTGTAAGAGGACAGTGCCACGAAGAGGCACAATAATTAATTTTGGCTGGTGAGGGGAAAAAGTGGTGACAACAAACGTGATAACTCATTCAAAATCTTCTGACCGTGTATGCGTTCAAGGAAAGTGACCAGTTTTCTCGTTCCACAAAAGAAACAAAAAATTTAACTAATGATATCCATCGAGAGGTTAAAAGGAAAGTTATCGATTGAAGGGCATTTTGGTCAACAAGAATGCAAAAAGTGGTCCCCCACCATATCGGCGATGAGTCGGATCCGATCGGTGGAGTGGAAGGGGAGGGTTATCCATGCAAACAAAGAGGGTAATATGGTACTAAAAACAGATAAAACGGTGACAGGTGATGGAAAACAAGTCTTATCTGACTACACACTCCTGATTCAGCGCGTCACAGTAAAATTAGTGCTTTTGAGAGGGTATTTTGGTAAAAACGACAGCGCATCGAATGACACGAAAAGAAAATGAGGAGTCACCATTTTCAGCTGACAAAGATAAAACCGGCGCCGGAAAAGTGACAGCCGATAAAGCGAAACCGTTATCGTTACGATAAACGGATATATGTATATATATATATATACAAGGCTCGGTGAGTGACAGACCTTAGATCTCGAGAGGCCGGAGCAGCGCTTGGTAGGCGGCCGGCTTGACTCCTCGAAGCCGTCGACGTTACCTAAGCCACCAGCGCCGCCGCCACTGACAGATGTAGCGCCGCTCCAGGAGAGCGGCGTGGTGGGGCTGGCTCTTGTTGAAGCCGACTTCTTCACGGGAAGTATCATCGTCCTAGAACGGGGCTGGCGTACGCTCCAATCTAGCGGAAGGGGCAGCGTGTCACGCTTCTTCAGAGGAGGCGGCGGGGGAAGGGTATGGTTGAGGCGAACGAGAAGCTCACCTACAATAGAGTCATCGGTCATGGCCGCTTTAACCCAATCCTCGTCACTCATCTTAACTTTTCTTCCTTTGCGTCGGTTGAGATGGTGGAAAAAGCGGAGAGAGATAGAGAGGGGGGCGAGGGTGTGGTGACAAGGGAAAATCTGGGAAAAGAGAGTTGAGTTGTAAATAAAAGGGAAGGAAAATAGTAATGCGAGGGGTAGGAGGGTTTATATATGTGGTGAAGATGCGAATTTGACAAACCTTTATATTGTTGTATGGATGGATGGACAAATTAACTGATGGGGTGGGGGATCGTCTCTCTCTCATGGGGTGTGGGGTCCACAAAAGGGAGACGTGGCACTGACCGGCTGCCTCCGTTTTTTTCTGTCTTGGGTCGTCGCTTTACTTTCTTCTATTCTAGAGGTCGCTTCTTCTGCGTGTTCTTCTTCGTAAGTCAGAAGGACTGTTATTGCACTCGCCACGCGCACGCGCGGGTGAACGGGGAAACTTAGGGAGGTGTGTGTTTGGGGGCTGGTTCGCATAAATGATGCTAATATTATGCACACCAATTTTGTATTTGAAATGTGCATAACTACGCCCTTTGGCTTTTAATTATTGCCTTATTTAATTTAATATATAAATTAAAAAATAATTAATTTAATTATTAATATTAATATAATATATAATTTTTTTAATAATAATATGTATGATTTATAATTAAAGTAAAAAAATAAAATTAAAATAATAAATATAATATCTTAAAAAAAGATAATTATTTTAAAATAAATAATAATAATAATAATTTAGGGACGGAAGGAGTAATATTTATCCAGAATTGAGAAAGTAATAAGTTAAAAAAGAGATGAGAAGGGAAAATAACGGATTACCAATATTTAGAAATGGACCGCTCAAATATGAGATTTTATTACTATAATTTTGGTGGGGATCCATTAATTTAACTCTCCAATCCCTTTCCTCCCGTTATGATTATTTGGCCGTCAGTCTTGAGATGGAATTGCAAAAACCAATAGGTCGTTTCCAACTGCTCAACTAAATTATGCCTGATAATTCTTATCTTTACTAGTATAACACCCGTGCGATGCACGGGAATTTTATAGATATAAATAAAATATTTAAAAAATTTAATGTTAACAAAATAAATAAATAATTATACTATAAATATTATAAGTTAATGTAAATAAATAATTAAAATGTGAAAGTTAAAATAAAATTAATGAAAGAGAATCACATAAATAAAATAATTTATAATTATAAAATTAGAAATAATTCTGAAGATATCCGAGTTTCAATGAGTATTACGAAACTTAGAGATACAATAATTAAGCTCTAATACCAATTAAAACAACTAATGCTTTGATACCAATAAAATAGTCAATTTGCGGCTTAGATATAAAATAGTTAAGCTTTGATACCAATTAAGGGATGATTCCACCTGCAATGCATGAAATCTATATTAATATAAAAATTTAATATTTTAGTCGGCAATTTATAAAAATTTAATATTTTAGTGAGTGCAATGTATAAAAATTAAAAAATAATCAAAAGTAAATATAAAAAGATTACTCGGACTTTGGGTGATAGACATTGCATAAGACATAATTGTAAAAATAAAAATAAAAATATTCCACATACACCTTACATTAACATTATAAATAATTTACTTTTCGGAAAAAATTACAATTTTTTTTTCCATTTTCGATATACTTTCCTAGGGTTTTACTTATACTTGCTTCAAATTTGATGAAAATAACCAAAAATATTTTCATCTATTTTTTCGATTGATCCGAATTTTTTACCAAACGAATGGTTTCACTTAAAGCTTATGTGTATTTTTCTTATTTTTTGTTATAAATATTTTGAATCTATAGAAATGAACTTCAATATTTTAGATACTCCTCGTCCGAATAAATGTTCCTAGTTGATAAAACACAGGAATAAAGAAACATAATTAATGATATGTTGTAAAATTTGTTCGACAATAATACCCATGAACATTAATTGAGTTTAACATTTCTAAACAATTAGGTTTCTCTAAGATATGCTATATTAAATAAAGCTTTAAGGGTATATAAAATTACTATATTTTTTTATTATTTACCGATCGCTTGACATTTGTTTTCTTATACCCGCTTCAAATTTTTAGAAAGGAACCAAAAACAAAATTTTAAACCCGTATTTCTTTCTTAAAAATTTGCTTGACTTCCAAGGTAAGTCCAAAATTTATCAACTTTGACCTTAACATATTCATAATCGATCTAATTTTTTAATTTTGACGTAAAATAAATGTGTTTATTTATTTATTTTATTTTTGTATCTTAAAATATATAATTTGAATATTTTTTTATTTTGACGTAAAATAAATGTGTTTATTTATTTATTTTATTTTATTGTATCTTAAAATATACGATTTGAATATTTTATCGATATAATGCCTTTTGCATACTAATTATGTGAATATTTTTGTTATAATAACTCGGATCAAATGAAATAGACAAAATTTGTAGGACTATATAATTTTCGTTAAAAGTTTCTTACGATGAATTCTTTTGTTAATATTAATTTGCTAAACCTATAAACTCAAAAGCTTAAAGGTCTCATAAGAAATCATTTGCAAAAGAACATTCATTGAATTGGGAATTGAAATCATCATTATGTTGTTGTTGTAGACTATAGCGGGTAATCATACTATAATTGTTTTATTAAGTATGATTAATAATCACAGTTATTATCTTATAGTGATAGAAAATACCAACATAATATAAATGGTTGAGTTGGTTTAAGGTGAATTTTCGTATTTAAAAGAGTGTGTGTTCAAATCCCATTGGCAACACTTTGTTTTGTTTTTCTAGCTTTTTCATTGCTTTGCCAATAGCTAAAGCTCTTCAACTAATATTATTAAAGAATATTATATACCACAATATTATACCTATAGTAATTAGATAAAACTATTAGCTAATTGCATTCTCCTAGAATTTCAAAAGTCAAAGCATTGAGAATGAAGATTTAACAAAAAGAGGTGAGGTGTCACAATCTAAGGCATCCTCACCAACTTTAAATATATATATATATAGATTTACGAGTGGGTGGGGAAGGAAAAGGAGATGGTTCCTTGGAACATTATTAATTTTATTTTACAATACTCAAAATAGTAGGATATGGATGTTAATGGGATGGTGTGGTTTGGTTTGGTTCGGTTCGCATCTACTTTTGGACCAAATATGAGTTGAATTGCATGTTACCAATTCGTAAAATATTAAACGAAACTGAACTATTCAAAGTCTCGAATCAAACTGAATCAAACCATAATGATTCGGCTTAAATCAGCTTGATTTTGTGGTTTGATCTCGTGGTGCAATCTTGTGGTTTAGTCTTGTGGTAAAGATTGTAAAATAAATATTTTAGTCTGTATATCTTCTAATTTAACGAATAATATAATTCTACTAATGATCAACGGTCATATCTAAATATGGTTTGATAGTTCGATCAAACGGTTAGGTTCAAAATGTATTGGTGAGCAATGGTCATGGGCTCCCCAATTTTGGGCCATTAAAAAAAATGGTGAATTACAGCTCGGTCCCTTTTTAAACATTTGTAATTACTCCAGTCCACTCATCTTTTTTAAGAACCGAAAAAAGACATTTTTGGGACGAAAAGACGATTATGTCATTAATGAAAGAAAAACACACGCGCTTCAGTAACCCAAGGCATCGCGATGAGTAACCAAGGCATCGCGATGAGCAACCAAGGCATCGCGATGCACCACTTTTGCAAATTGGGGCATCGCGATCATCGCAACGCGCTTTAGGGAACCAAAGCATCGTGATGAGCAACCAAGGCATCGCAATGCACTACTTTGGCATCGCGATGCACCACTTTTGTAAATTGGTGCATCGCGATCATCGCAGCGCGCTTTAGGGAACTTGATTTTCGTTTACCTTTCGGGGGCATTGCCCTCGAACCCCCAGCGACGCCTCGACCCTGCGATCGACCGGCAGGTCGATCCCCGTTGCGTTGCCCAGCATACTGCGATTGGCGAATTAAAGGCATCGCGATGCCTAATTTAAGGCATTGCGATGCCCAATTTTAGGCATCCCAATGCCCAAGTTAAGGCATCGCGATGCCCAATTTAATATAATATCAAAATCAATCAAAATGGTTATTTTTTGTTGGGAAATTTACATACAAACATGGTATTGACTTCCTATAACAGTATGGTATTGATATTATACAAAATTTAAACTCAAATCATTGATTAAAGTCTTAAAATCACCAAGAACATCTCCTCTATTTTCGGACAGAGACGTCAAGCTCGATTTTGATCTCAAAAATAGTATTTTTTTGGTAGAAAAATTGTTTACAAATGTAGTACTAAGTTAGGATAACAATATGAGATTGATTTTAAACAAATTCGAAGCTTAAAACATAGATTAAAGTGGCCAAAACAGCCCAAGAATAAAAAAAAAGGGATGAACTCAAAAAATTCAAATTTGATCAAATTGTGATCAAATTTGTGTTCTATGCATGAAAATTGATACCTAAACATTATTAACAACATGAAATCATTTATACAACAATTCGAACCTCAAATCTGAAGCAACGATGTTGTTGAGGGCATTTTAGGAAGAAAATTCTCAAAGTGCCTTTTAGCGGTTTAAAAAAAAATGGTGGACTGGAGAGAAAAAAAATTTAAAAAAATTGACCGGCTAGCAATTTCTCCTAAAAAATTTTAGCTTGGTCATAAAAAAAATATTAGATTATTTTCCTAATGTTTCCATTGCGTATAAAATGTTGTCAACTATATCGATTCCTGTAACATCAGTAGAAAGAAGTTTTTCAAAACTAAATTGAGAAAAATCATATTACTTCCGTCCCAAAATAATTATCGTTTTAGTAAAGTTTTTTTGTCCCAAAATAATTATCGTTATATGATTTCAAGAAACATTTTTCCTTATTTATTACTCTTATTAAAGAGGGTTTGTAGGAAGAAAGAGAAAAAGTAATCTTAAAACTTGCCTACAATAATTAAATTTAAATAAAAGTAGATCAGTCCTTTTGAAAGCTTTCTTAATCTGTATTCAAATTGCTAAAATGATAATTATTTTAAGACCGATGTAGTATTTGCGTTTAACTATATCCCAATAAGGAATAAATGGATTAGCATTTTATGCATTGAAAACTAGATGTTGAAAAAGCATAATTTTGAAGACTTTAGTGATGATTCAGGTTCTCAAAATGCTATAAGACCTAGACTTTTTCTTAATTTTTTTGATTCAATTTTTGTTTGTATGTTTGTAAGTATTGCATTGTTTAAATACATTGGACTGGACGATGAAAAGAAAAAATTATTTGTGTAAACTCTTATTTTAAATTTTTTGTAAGAACCCCTTTTTTTTGGTCATGACCCCCCCCCCTCCCCCAACACCTTCCCTCTCAAGAATTCAGGGCCGGTCTTGGTTAATTAAATGTAAGGCAATTCCGTCTAATGACAGAAGAATAATTTCATGGGAGGAAAGAGAAAATGAGAAATATTTCTTCTTTTGAAAGAAAAAAAACCTAATGAAAGGAATGTAAAGTTTTGGTTGACACTTTGAAACAACTCTGGTGTTATTTAAACCAGTGAAATCAAGTTTTGAAGACATTTTAGGTCTCGATTGGTACATGGAATTGGAATCAATTCCGTAAAATCGATTCCAATAAATTGATTAATAATATTTGGTGGTTGAAGAATTATATTTGGAATTAGAATGTATTACTAAAATCTTGGAATTGATTATTAAAATTTAATAAATCACAATCCTGATGAAGGAGGTAGTATTTGGATTCCTAATAGTTGGAATCCATGTAAAATGACAATAATATCATTCTATTAAGTCAAGTATTTGCTTATAATTTATTTGGTTTCAACAATTTTACGACCGTTCCTTTTTACTCCTCCGTGTTGTCGTTGTTCTTCGCCTCTTTATATATAATTATGGTGTTAATTTTTACGATCGGAGATGATAAAAAAAAAAAAAAGTGGATGATTGATCTACTTAAAACTATGAAGGAAAATAAAATAGTAATTATTCTAAATAAATAATTACACGTACTTTTCTCAAATTGTTTCAAATGTTTAAACTATTTTATTTGAACTAGTTTCATCATAACATTAGTTTTTTAAAAAAAATTTAATAAACTTTTCTTGCTTTATTGATGTTGGATAATTTAAATTTTTCACCAAAATTGAAAAAAAATAAGAACTTGTTATTTTGTGGAGCAGCAATATGTGGCGCAGCAATAACATTAATGTCTAATTTTTATCATGAAAGTCATTAACAAGTACGTGTCTATATTGGGGTAATGTTGTCAATTGACTCAACTTTATTTTTGCATTCCAGGTTATTTTTTGTCTTACCAAATAGTATAATAGAAATTTATACTACATTAGTAATCACATTCCTTATACTATCAAACACTTTTTAGGAATCATCTCTCCATCTATTTCTGTGGAATCCCATTACTAGTAATCGATTTTGCGGAATTAATTCCATATCCGTGTACCAATCGAATCCTTAAAGTACTCTTACAAGTAGTTTTAATTATTTTTTTACTTTTATCTTTTTGTTTTTATAATGATAAACAATGAAATTCCGATTAAACTGCAAACGTGCTGCGGAGGACGGGGAGCATTACGCAACAGCGGAGCACCATCCTTCATCCATTCCATGCATGCAAACGTGTTGCGGAGGACGGGGAACATTACGCAACAGCGGAGCATCATCCTTCATCCATTCCATGCAACAAAACCAAACGAATAAGATCAATCAATTTTTGTTGAAAAATTGTAAAAAATAGTGAAGGAAATTATGTATCTTGGTTTGCAAATTTCTTAGTAGATCGTTTGTTGAATGACAAAGATAATTGTGGAATTGTGTTCTACTCTGTGAGAACATCAAAACCATATATTTATTTGTCCAAAATAATATTTGGATAATTGAGATATTAAGGCCTAAAGTAGATGGGTTTAAGTTGGATAAGTGAGTTTGTCCCACATTGGATAGAAAGCAAAAATAAGGCTAGTTTATATACAAGCTCCTTTCTCATAGGGAGTAAGCTTGATAGGGGGTTGCAAATCCCAGTTTGATTCGAAGTCCAGACAGTGGACTCGTGTGCAAGCACAACATGCGGATACGAATGTCGGACCAAATCGAGTCCCTTAGACTAAGCCACGTGTTGATATTTATTTTCTAATTTTGTTTAGAAAAATAACTCCTCCCATTATGTTTCTCCAAATTTGTAATTGGGTGGAAACTGTTTTGGTGGGTCAATCTCCACTGTTGACACGAGAAGAAATTTCCAGCAATTTCTCTTGCACAACATATTGCGAAATCTTTCTTTGGCCTCCTCTTGCATACTGCTTTGGTGATAACTCTTCCCAGCCTTTATGTTTCTCCAAATTTGTAACTGCAAATCATTTATTTTCAGGCTCAATTATGAAAGCACTTAGGTGGAAACTGTTTTGGTGTTGACGCGAGAAGAAATTTCCAACAATCTCTCTTTCTCTCTTGCACAACATATTACGAAATCTTTCTTTGGCCTCCTCTTGCATACTGCTTTGGTGATAACTCTTCCCAACCTTTATGTTTCTCAAGATTTGTAACTGCAAATTAAATCTTTTATTTCCAGCCTCAATTATGAAAGTAATTGGGTGGAAACCGTTTTGGTGGGTCGATCTCCACTGTTGACACGAGAAGACATTTCCAGCAATCTCTTTTTTTCTCTTGCACAACATATTGCGAAATCTTTCTTTGGCCTCCTCTTGCATACTGTTTTGGTGATATAGTTCGGGCACAACTTCAATTCGTCGAAACCTTAAGTGCAAAAGCCTCTCCGGTTGTTCCGTTGTATCCTGGGAAACAATCACTCACGACAAAACCTCCAAGCACTATCGGAGTAGAGGGTGAATTTGTTTCAAGGAAACTGTGCGTCGCACAGGCCTCGATTTACTTTAGCAGCCTTTTATCAGCAATCTCCCATCAGCAGCCAGCTTAAGCATTAACAACCTTCTTACTTAAGCATCAGCAGCCAACTTGCTTAAGCACTGGCAGCCTTCCATCAGCTGAGTTCCAAGCTTCCATCAGCAAAGTTCCAGGCTACCATTAGCCAAGTTTATTCAGTAAACATTTAAATTGTGTATTTAAATCATATTTTCTATTCTGTAATTGTATTATTTTCATGCTATATTTCTAACAATTTTCAAATAAGAACCATTCAAGTAAAGAATTTTAAAAGGGAGACATAAACTATGTTAAGTAAATAAGAAGAACTCAACAACAAAATATTGTTGGTATTGACATTAGTAGAGGTGTGAAGATTTTCCAATTGCAGTAAATGTGTGATAATATTTTTTGTAAGACGGATCTCTCTGACCCGACTCACCATATATTAATGGGTTGAGTTGTGAGAGAGTAAGTCTTTGTCTTATGAATTATGATATGTAAAGACATAATATTCAAAACAACTTACTCCGTATAAAATAACTTTTTTTTATTATTATTTTATATAATTTGGAACGAAAAGGGTAGCATTGTATTTAATTGGGGCAAACTGCATGGTCTAATCTTGTATGAAAGTGTGCCCCACTGCTGCCACTGCACAAGCACTCTTCGTCTTCTTCATTGCTTACCACCTTCCAATTCAGTGTTTGACCTAATGTAGAAAAGGTTGATTTCAATTATTTGCACGCGCAAAAGCAATAAAGAAAGTGTGCGTTGCGTGCAAAACATATACTATATAGTCCAGTGATTTGGCATGTTTGAGGGGAAATTAAGTAGTCCAATTTGAAATCCTCTACTCCAGTGCAGTGACGGCAAACGGAAGAATCTCTCTGCGCCATGCTCATGCCTCATGCCCTGTTTTTAATATTGTATTTCTACTTCACTAGATTTTCTTTAAATTGTAGTATAACGTTAGTGCAATTGAACAATATCTAAGAAAAATTTCATTTTCTTGAAAAGAAAACGTAGAAAATAGAGCTTTATAGCTTAAATTTGGAGATTTGACTCTCTTCTTAATTAATTAGACAGCTAAAATGATAAGTATATGACTATTATGGGGGAGGATGGTGTATAATGTTGGTAAGACATTTGAAAACAAATACAGTATAAAAGAATAAATAATAGAAATGTGATTATTATTTTTTTTGGGACAATCGAAAATGAAAAGTATAATAATAATTATTATTATTTGGTTGGGGGAGAGGGGGAGAGGGGAGTAGTGAGTAATAGTTAAACACCAAGAATAAAATGAAACATTATCTTTTTTATAAAATTTAGGACTTATATAGAGCCCGTTTGTTAGAGCATTTTGGCTAAAACGCAGCCTTATTCCCTAACTTAGTGTTTCAATACTACGGTAGAAAAAACAGCGTTTTCAAAAAGCAACTGCATTTTAAAACGCTGAAATTCCTAGCTTTTTCCTAAAACGCAGTAGGGAATAAAAAGCTGCGTTTTGACATAATATCTCAAACGCATTTATAAAGAAAAAAAACGTCGTTTTAAATAATCTGCGTTTTAGAAACACTGCGTTTTCAAAACATTGCGTTTTGAAAACGCTACATCAATCGAGCTCTTATTTGATAACTCTTGTATTACTCTTTTACATTTTATCACCCGGACCCACTGTTGCGTGACACACTGCTTGAATTTAATTTTTTTGGGTGTGTTTGTCTTTATTATTTAAGAGTTTGAATTTAAATTTTAGATTTTATTTTTGTAATAGTTAAAAAAAACTGTTGGACCAAAGAAAACAAAAGCCTAAACTATCAAAATTAATTCTTATATTAGTACTATCAAATTTTAAAGGTCAAAATACTATTTACCCCCAAAGTATACACTAAATCTTAGTTTGCTACCTACATTCCATTTTGTCCCATTACAATATTCAATATTATCATTTGTCCCATTTTTACCCCTGAATTGGACGAATTTTAAGAAAATTAACAGAAGTTGGTCATGTGTTTTGCACATGACAAGTAAAATCTGAAAGTTAATATATTGCCTTCTAACCTAGTCAATCTACTCAATGTCTAAAGCAGTACACTGTGCGCACTTGGAGCTAGCTCACGATGACCATGATCGACGAAGCCAAGGCCAAAGGCAACGCCACCTTCTCCGCCGGGAAGTACACCAAAGCCATCAGCCATTTCACCGAAGCAATCAATCTCGCTTCGACCAACCACGAGCTCTATTCCAACTGATCCACTGCCTACGCCTCGCTAAATCAATTTGACGACGGCAAGAAGGTTAGCTGGGGTTTTGAATGATGATCAGTTTTATTCGATTAAGGGTAAGACTAAGCATCGCATATGGTTGGAGTTGTGCGATTTCCTTATGAGACGCAGTGGAGATTTTCGGGTTGAATGTGGATGCGATTATTAGGGGTGGGATAAGGAAGTTTACGGATGAGGTGGGTAATCTCTGGATTTCGTTGGCGGATTATTATATTCGACGGAATTTGATTAAGAAGGCTAGGGATATGTTTGAGGAGGGTATGTCTACTGTTGTGACTGTGAGGGATTTTGGTGTGATTTTTGATGCGTACTCATGGTTTGAATAGAGTGTGCTTGCTTTGAAGAAGGAAGGGGCTAGTGATAGTGATGATGAGGAAGAGAAGGAGGCGATGGTGATGGTAATGCGGCTGAGGATGAGGAGGAAGAAGTAGATGACCGGCTTGCACCTCAAGTGTTTGACAAAATGCATAATTGAACTTTTTTATTTTAATTTGTTTTAATTTTTCTTAAACCATTTATAATTTTAAAATGTCTTAAATATCAAATGATTACCAAATTTTATTTTAATTTGTTTTAATTTCTCTTAAAATTTTATTGAACACCTATTTTAAATACTAATAATACATTACTTGATTTGGAGTTTCATTTTAATTCTACTATTAAAATTACATTAATGAATTTTAAAAAATGGACCAAATCTCAGCACCCCTAATCAAAATAACCAAAATACCCCTCACATGACATGCACATGTCAACTTTCGTTAATTTTCTTAACGTCTATCTAACCCAAAGGTAAAAATGGGACAAATGATAATATTAAATACGTAATAGGATAAAATGAAATATAAATAGTAAACTGAAATTTGATGTATACTTTAGGGGTAAATAGTATTTTGGCCAATTTTAAATCACAAAGTAACATGGCCAAACAGCCAAGCCAAACCATAACATTGTGGAGTAATATTATAGAGAAGCGTTGACATTTTTGTCAAAAAGCTTTGGGAAGTTAACCCAGGGTTCAGGACCCAAAAAAAAAAAAAAAAATTTATTGGAGGAAGAAAAATGTTTGACGTTTTGACTTTTCATGGTAACTAAGTCATGAGCAGTGCGCACGGGGTGGACTGAAAAACATTATAAAAATATATAGCTATGTAGAAGAAAAAGACAGGATATTTTTCTCAAATTCTTTTACAGATGTATCAGTCATTTGTGTGATTATAATTAGAATATGGTCTAGTCAAAACAGTTGTAGTTATAATCAGTATATGGTCTAGTCAAATAGTCAACTCGAAATAAGGACTCAACATTGTAATTAATTCTAATCAAATCCACTCCAATTTTTCTCTCTTTTTCAAACACAAAATATAAAAATTCTACATCCATATTCTTTCTGTCACATTGTTCAAGTGGTAATAATTTGACATTATCCCATGCTGTGGCAATGTAGCGATCTAGAGTTATAATGAAGTCTCGCTAATATCTTATGGTAAATTTGGGTGTTAATCACCATCTTTGTGAATATTGAGCAAATGATCGTTTCAAATTGATTATACTACATTATTTATTGTTTTATGATTAAGAAGCACTTTTACCTAGTTTGTAAAATAATAATATGAGTCAAATATAACAAAAATGAAACTATATTTTTTAAAAATTATAAATGAAGACTTAATAAATAAATAAGTATATTACAAATTTTGGAATACTTTTTAAATACAACATTGGTAGTCGAACATCTACAATTACTACTACTATCACAAATCAAAATTCGAATTCCCTTCGATTTGTAACTCTAAGCATACAACCGATGATGACTAAAATAAGATTTTTTCAAAAGACCCTTATTAGACAAAGATTGACCCCGGCTTTTTTACACACATTGCATAAGATACCATTAATGGAAACTGTCTTCGTTGGAATTGAATTCTTGAATCAGAAGGCATAAGTGACATTCTTGGAATCAAAATCTTTGTATTTGAATTGTCCTTGGAAAGAACTCGTGCTTCTAAAACATGATTACCAAGCCTTGTGATAATTAACCTTGTGTCATTGCATAATCCAATAGAATAATCTATGTTACGAGCAACATTACAGAGTTCCAACTTTTAAATTTATCTCATGATTAGGAATTTTAGAACATTTAATTCTATTTAAAAATTCGGAGTATAAATATCATTTAAAAGATCAACATTTCGATCGAAATAGCAAGGAGAATCTAAGCTCAAATACATTCTTCCCTCTAAATTGTTTATTGAAACCATATATTCATTTATCAAATCAACCACATCAAGAGTCGTAGTCAAAATAGCTCTATCTTGAAAATACGATGACTCATCACCATTATTTCCAAAAGCTGAGTATGTACTCTGCACAATTGCAGCAATGTGATCATTGAATTCTTTAATCTAAAGTTTATCGGGAATATCAACAGAAGCACAACCATCATTCGGTTCTCCAATTTTTCCATCTCCAATATTTGCAATCCAATCAGCAAAAACCTTCAATTCATCACAACTCTCGCTTGGCCTGATATTGTAATATCATATTCTTTGTCAACCTCAATACATTACAATCCATCCACAAATAGGATGAGTTAATAGTGGCATGAACGATATCTTGCCTACTGCCCTTTAGAATTACATGCAATATCTGTCGAAAATCCCCAAAAAAAAACAACTGTCTTCCCTCCAAATGGAACATTAACTCTGGAAGAATTGTCTAATTTCATGATATCCCTCATACTTCGATCCATTGCTTCAAAACAATACTTATGCATCATTAGAGCCTCGTCGCATATAATTAGTTTTGACTTCAATATAAGTTCTGCGAGAGGACTCCTTTGTTTTATATTGCAGGTTGATTCTTTCTTTGCATTAAAAGGAATCTTAAATCTCAAATGAGCAGTTCTACCTCCAGGCAACAAAAGAGATGATATACCACTCGAAACAACGTGTAACACGATCTCTCATTTCGAACACAACCTCGCAGATAGAGTTTTCCAAATAAAGGTTTTTTTTTAGTCCCTCCGATCCATATCCATAAACGAAGAAAATTCTTCCAAAAATCGAATTAACTGATTCGATTATAGTATCATAAACATGACGCTGCTTATCATTCAAAATTGCCACAAACTTTTTGTGTTTTTCAAGCAAACATATTCGATCATGACACATTTCATCGTGTATCAACTTATTACGTAAGAACTAGAAAAACTTATTATCTGGAAATGGCATTGATGAAAAATCACCCAAACTCCTTCCGCAACCTCTTAATATCTTCTCAACTTCCACAAGTGCATAATTCTTGATTTGACCCTCGTTTAATTGCAACTCTACAATACAAATAAAAAAATAGTAATACTTTAAAAATTATTAAAAAACAAAATAAATAATAAATGATACTCCCTTTGTCCCTTAATTATTGTCTTGTTTAACCAGGCACACAGATTAAAAAAAATAATTGACTTGATTATTAATATTGGTATAATGTGTAATTTACTTTAATGTCCATGTGTATGTGCTCCATAATTAAAGTAGGGAAAAAAGTAATGGTGAAATGGTAAAAGTAATGTCCTAAAAAATAAAGTTTTCAAACAAGACAATTATTTTTGGACGGACAAAAAAGAAAAGGAAGACAATAATTTAGGGACAAAAGGAGTACATACCTTGATGTCGAAGCAAATTTTATTGGTTGTATAGAATGTCATCAGATAGATAAAATGAACATGAATGAACATGAATCCCAAACTACTTCAGGTCGACTTATGGATCCTGATGATGATAGGGTAGCAAAAAAAATTCTCAAGGATTGAGCTGAGGACCAATAGTTAGCCTCTATGATCCCATAGACATACTCCTTATCATCATTTAATAATCTCAATGCATAGCAAGCATCTTGAAAATTCGAATATTGCACACTATTAATTAAACATAAATCCTCATAGCAGGTTGCACCACGCACTGTGTTTAGAAGACATCTCAAATAGTACATATCGTCAGAACCTAGAGGAACGAAGAAAATTCTTCCAATTGAAAAACCTCGTTTCCTTGGCACCCATTCGCGTGAATCTGATTTCCAAACAAATTTCTTGAAAAATTCATCATATGTTAACTCTTGTGCTTCCTTATATTTCTTATTCGCTTCTATCCATGCAAAAAACATACTATGCATAATTGTTTCCCAATCCATGATATAGTCTATTTTATCTAAATCAGAGAAAATAACATTTTGTTGATTCGGAAGATGAAAACTTAAACGCTCTACCGGGGGGTCTTTATACTGTATTTCAAGTCCAAAAATCCTCCAAGCAGCTTCACATGAGAAAATGTATCTACAGCTGTAGTACAAAGTAGCCTCGTCAATATTTTTCTCAGAATTATCACCATTTGAATTTTGATAAAATGTAGCAGTCACGTGATCATGACCATTGTTTATGTACTTAAACAAATATTTGATCGCACGAGATTGATTACACCACTCCACATTGATATGTGCTCCCTAGGTAATCAATAAATATCTGTTATGAGGAATAACATATCTATTATCCAGCAAAACTCCGCTCTTAAGAATCGTCATCCCATTATCCCTGCGTCTGTATACCGGATAACCATCTTCATCAATTGTTGTGATTTCAACAAACTTTTTTTAGAAAATGCTTTGAGCAACGATAATTGATCATGCATGTAGACTTCTTTTGGTCGTTACCACATGGACCGTGAATCATAAAATCTAGAATTGCAGCATAATAAACTGGATCCTCATTTTCATCCGAAATCTCTACAGAAATGACACCATCGATAGAATGCGTTGTTGAAAATTTGTCTTCTTTAGAAAGAAATAGTAATATGTAAGCATGCGGCAAACCCCTCTTCTGAAACTCGATAGTATAAATTACTGTATCCAAACAAATTAGATATATATTAATTAGAAAGTGTGTAAATAAATTATATTAATTATAATAAATAAATAGATTTTATAAATAGTAAACGTGTATAATAAAGAATGATACCTGCTCGAACAGTTTCAAAAATATTGTTTTTACGTAGGTCTTGAATCAACGCATCAAGTTTAACTTCAAATACTCTGCAGACAATATCAGGATAATCTTCAGGTTTTAACCCACACTTTTCAACAAATCTGACAATTTCAGGCCATTTTGAATTACATGTAAATGTAAGGAATAAATCAGGGTAATGTAGACACTTAGGATTCGTACACTTATATTATACGAATTGTCCTATAAACAATTGTTTATTAACAAATGACTAACACTTGTTTCTATGATCATTTCAGGAAACAACCTATCAAACAGGGCTAACGACGTCCATAAACGCAAACAAGCTTCAGTTTGATCAACATCAAGAGTCAAGACTTAAGAAACAAAGCTTAGAACGACCAAAGTGCAAGACACAAAGCCTGAAAAAAGCCAAAAAATAGTTTTGGTGCGCTGAAGCCTTGCTTGGTGCGCTGAAACAACAAAAATAGGGTTTGGTGCGCGGACACCATGCCTGGTGCGCTGCGCACCAAACCATGTAAAGCCTCAGAAGTCAAGTCGCCTGGCTGTTGAAGACTTTGAAGGATGAAGTAAGCTTCGTGCTTTACTTGGGGACGAGAGTAACATACAAATCTCTCTCTCCTAGCCCCCTATAAGCACTCAGCTCTCTCCCTCAATTATAAGAAAAATACACTCTTTCTCCCTCAAAGAAAGAAGCGGATCATCAGTTCTCAACTCTCTCTCTCACTGAGAAAGAAAGAAAGAAAGAAAAGAGTTCTCAAACTCTTCCTCTTTCACTCACATACACAAATACACCACGTACATAACACAAACACAAAACGTAAGTCTTCATTTTCTCGTATCGGTAGCAGTGGAAGCGTAACGAACAGACTACGAGCTAGCTTGATCCAATATAATACAACGACCTAAAATTTGACCCGAATTCTATAAAACGACAGAAGGTAACTCCTTCCGATATAGAGTAATTTTAAATATTCTCTTAAAATAAGGTCATGTGACGAACACATGTTCAATTTTCACAAATACCAAAAAGTCGATCAAACTAATTTACGATTTTTTTGGTATCACATATGGTTCTAAAAAATAGAAATACTTACATGCTTTAATTACATAAACTAAATCATGTGGTTCCCTACAAAATTGAAATACTTTCATGCTTTTATTACATACAATTAACTAAATCATGAGATTTGAGGAAGTAGGGGAATTGTAATAGTTAAGTGAATAATTCATTACCAAACAAACAGTTTCATAAAGGAAATTGCTATTAGCACTTTATCTTTTAACTGCGCCAATTCATGAATGCTTTATTTTATTGGCATCGTATATTTTACATATGAGTAATACTATAGGTACTTAAAGAGTACCAAATTTTTTACATAAAATAATATGTCAGCTGATATAATGTATTAATTATGATTTTTAATTTTATTTTTTGTACCACATCAGCTAACACATTATTTGATGTAAAAAATTTAGTATTCTTTAGGTACACATAGCATTACTCTTTACATATTGCAATGCAGACCAAATTCTGTTTCACAGACCAAAATTCTAACTCAATTAATTGAAGGAAAAAAAGAAAGAAAAAAACCTAAGCCTTGAATCCGGTTAGGCCCATATTCTGCTGTAGATTCTTATTTGAGGAGATAATTAGGGTGATCCACGGCCTGTGCCCATAATAAGTTTAGAAAGCAGTGTACATCTTTGAGCCCAAAAACTCGATAGAGTTAGAGACCATCCAATCCAATCCAATCCAAATCCAAACAGTAAAAGTAAGCAGAGTGAGTGACTCAAAAACTCAAATGCAAGCAAAATCCCCCCACGGGCCACCCCACGCCGACGCCGTTTACTTGAAACAAGATTTCGCCAGCAAACTTGTCACTCTTTTGGAGTGGCGATCTGATCACCGAGAACTCATCAAGCCGTCAAAACACCTTCTAGGGTTTCCAAAAACGTCAGTCTGCCAATGGCGGCAACCGCCATCTCCCTCCAACTCCGGCCCAGTCGTCACAGACTCCCTCACAACCCTAATTTCATCAATTTCTTCTCATCGTCGTCCTCCTCCGACGAATCCCCTTCGTCACCGCCAGAACCTCAACCTCAAACCCAATCTACATTTGCTTCATACTTCGAAAACGTTAAATCAAGTCTTAAACAATCTCCATCTTCTCAACAACGACAACAACAACATCCCCGTTCATTTTATCCTTCCTCCTCCATTACCAATGAATCATCATCGTCGAAAGTTTCTAAATTCGACGAAGTCCGCAGAAACCTCTCTGAGTTCCGCCGCCGCACAACCGCTACGCCGCCGAATTTGTCTCAGCAACAGCCTTTCTCGTTTCAAGAGCTTTACAAGTTGAACGTCCCTGGGAAAGACGGCCTCGGCCCAACCAACGTCGCTGGCAGAACTGGAAAGCCTTTACTGGATGAAATCCGGCAGAACCTGAAACAGATGAGAGAGACGACGCCCCCACAGAGCCAGGGCGAAGAATCTAAACGGATATCGCTGGACAGACTGAAAGGGACTTTTAAGTTGCGGTCCCAGCAGGACAACAACGACAAGCTCCCAAAGCTGTTAGAGAGGGAAACATGGAACACGAAAGTGGAGTCGGATGCTGTGAGGACGGCGTTTGTGAAGAATTATAATCACCAAGATTTGGGGAACAAGTTGAGGATGTTGAGGCCCGAGGTGAAGGGGAAGAACTGGTTTTCCTTGACTGAGTTGAATGAGAGGCTAAGGAAAATGAGGGAAATAGAGGCTAAGGAGGCTAATGGCGCTAACTTTCTGGATATCAGGGAATGCCTTGTTCAGATGCAAATTTCTAGAAGCGATAAGGCCGATAAAAACACTTGTAAGTGCCTGTTTTTCTAAATTGTTTTATTTTAAAGCTCTCTTTACATAACTTAATTCGATTAGTGTGTATTGAAACTGAAGTAGATGTGGTCTTTTGTGTTAAATTTCCTCTCACAACAATGAATTGTTGAAGTTGAATTAGATGTACAAGGCGTTTTATGTTAAAATCTATGCTTAGTTCTTACAACACCTGAATGGTTATATAAACTAAGCTTATAATGTCTGTGGTTTGTGCTAATATTTTCCATGTGTGCAAAGGATGAAATTTTACACCTGACACTTTCTCCCCCTTCAGATGCTGTGCCAGCATTTTTACCACCATGCGTCGGCTGAAATAATTATTTCTCTTCAAAATTGGGACAAAGGGTGTGCATTTTATGTATGCTCTTAATGTCATATTAGAAAAATGTTAGTTCTTTTAATTGAAACATGAAGGGCATCTTGTTACTAACTAATTTTTTTCGTCCGGCTAGCGCGACTGATTAGAGAAATAATGCTTGTACTATTCTATTTCACACTGTAGATGTTATATAGGAGCGAATATTCTGGAGCATAGAATTGCCGAGAAAGATGGTGTTAATTCCTTTCTTTTTTTATCGCTTTATCCTAAAAGAAGCTACTCTTTGTGGGTGTTTTTGATTGTGATATGGGAAACAGCCATAGCTTTTGTATTTACTCCATCAAACTGCTGATCCTTTGTTCTCTGTTCGGCGATTTTTAAGTGTTGTCTCTTGGAAGTGTGCAGAATGGATGTTGAAGAATATTTTAATGCCAATCTTTCAGCTATACTTCTATGTTTTCGCCAAAGTCAATGGCTATTTTCTTACAAGTACAAGAGCTTATTGGCAGGTTTTAACTACATGAGAGTGACTTGGATTAGACTTCTTTTTCTTGTTTGCGAATATCACTGTAAACGAGCTTGAAGTACAATGTGTATTTTGTTCTCTTGTCCTTCCTGAAATCTTTATATTTACTTCAAGTTTTGTTTTGGTGACTTTGTTGAGACGTGTATAGTTTTTTTACTAATAAGGGTGTCTGGGGTTTGACCTTTGTATGGCATGCGGACGTATTCTTAATTGAGCTTGAGCAGCGACCATACCGCAAAGTCTATTGAGTTTCCCTGAGGCCTGAGGTTTTAATTGAACCATGTCTACATAAAGTTCTGTCTTGGTGTTAGACATAAGAAGGCTAATGTTGTATCTGTGTAATACTGTACCAGTAGATTTCTGATGCATTCTGTTTGGTAATTGGCTATATGTTCCTGAATATGATTACTCTCTCCGTCCCAAAAAATAAGAGTCCCATTTGAAAAGTCAACCTTTATAATATCACACTTTGACCTTTCCACATTTCCTATAAATTGCACTACAGTTATATCTCTTTTGGTATGACATGTAAGAGGAATATCATGTTTCTGTATCAAAGAAAAAGACTAAAAAATTATAGAATTTATAGCTGAAATATTAGAAATGGAACTCTTTTCCTGGGAAAAACTAAAACTGAAAGTAGTACTCTCTTTTTTTTGTTTTTTTGTTTTTTTTTTTGTGATGGAGGGAGTTTACGAGTAATCATCCTCTACATATATATACATATATTTTTTCCCTTGATATTTACTAAATATTAATCTGCAACTATAATCACAGTTCCGAGAACTGATGTCCTGGGCGCGCTTGGTAAAACTGCGGACTTCATGTTGTTGCCGCCAAAGGAACAGTTAGTTGAAAAGGCAAGTTTCCTTACTTGATTTCACTGTCCTCTTTCTTTATTTCTGTTATGGGACTTCAATGGATTGCAGTATGTTGGCATGCAGATGGGCCCCTCTATATATATATATATATATATATATATATATATTTGTTGAGAGAGATCTATTTTTCAAAAATTGTTGTATGTGGTTCTTGAATAGGGGCTGTAGTTACTTTGGTGTGTTGAAATTATAACTTATGAATATATTCATTTCAAAATTTATCCTAGACCATGTATCCATCTTAACTTACCTTTTTTGTTTTTGTTTTTTGGAATTGTGAAGAAAATAAAAATTAAGAGATCTTATTTCATCCCACCCTTGCCTCTCTCATTTAAGAGGAAATTCATGATTTTTTAATCAGATTCTTAGCAGTATAGTTGCTTAAAAACCTTGTGCGTTCAATCAATATCATGCTTACACTTGTTAAATTGCCTAGCTCTCTTCCATGGTGGGTACAACTTGTGCAAGTTATTAGCTTTTTAGTACAACATACATGCCATGAATGAGACACAAGAAAAAATGGTTTGAAAATGCTATTCTGGTTCCATTCATATGTGCCTATCTACAAAAAAGGCTTGTGTTCCCTTTAAAAGAAATGGATATAAAATCATCGGTTCTATTTTCTGCATAATGTTGGTCACAAAACCGTTTATGATATTTATATCATGAGTCAACCGTCCTTGTTACTAATTCAAGTTTGGTTCATACAGTATTTCCATCCTGATAACTTGTCGTCTTCAGAGAAGCTGAAGATTGAGCTTAAAAGAGTTAGGGATGAATTCAAAATGTCAGAGTCGGACTGTGGATCAGCTCGTGTTCAAGGTAAATCTATCGCAACTTGATCTATTAATTATCTTGCTTTTTCCCTTTTTCTTATATTGCATAAAGGTTATGTCGTGCAGTGTTTCATTATATTCTGTGATACATGTTTAACATGAAAATCCGACAACGTAAATTGTTTTTTCTGCACTGATTTGTCCAACTCTGCCTGAGAATTGTTCGGGAGATCGTCTACATTTTATATAATTATTAAATATTATTGTTACCTTAATGTGTGGGGTTAAGATGATGAGGAAGGATTGCTTACTGAATATCATAGGTGAGAGCCGCGAGACTTGGAGTTTTCTTCTTCTTCGTGAGGAAAGTTCCAAGCAGGGCAGTTGGTGCCGGAGGTTGAAGGTCAGCGTGTGACCCACTTGCTTCTTGTCAATGACAATCCACATGGATCAAACTGGAAAGGGTTTCTTCCCATTGCAAGAAGTGCCGGTTCTATCTTTGTTTTGTTTCACATGAAGTTCAAGTGGGGATAAGAAATGGAGATCTTATTATGTCAATTGAGCCTCTGGGGAAGGAGATTGACACTAGAGAACCTGAATCGTTTCCTTTCAAAAATGGGGGTTGAGTTGGTGATCAGTCAGGGGAGTCTACTGAAGTGTGTGTCATTGGCCAATAATAAGAAAGATCGAGGGGCCAGAGAGATGCTGGTTGGTGTTGTCCGTAAATTATGGAGAACGAGGCAACCTAGGTGGAGGGGTGGTGCCGGCTAGGGAGTCCTACAGTTCATTGATCGTGAAGTTCATTTGTTCTTTTCAGATGGACGTCTTGTTGGTAGTATCTGGATATATAGGTTTTAGACTTGTGAGCCCGGTTGTTATATGTCTTTGTAGCTGTAATGGTGGATATCTTATCCACTTTTTTATTCTCTTCTTATGTATGAAATCTTCTTTTTCTATTAATAAAGTTATTGTTAACGTACTGAAAAAAATGTATCTTTTACATGGATGGTGAAAGTATTGAAAAGATTGAGAGAGCTGCTGAAAGAGGGTTCATATATAATCTTTTTCTTTAATTTATCTCTATTTTTAAATAAGTAAATTCGTATATGATCTGTATATACAATATTATTGGCTAATGTGCAAATAGTCTCTTTCCTGGTTACTCTGTGGTGCTTCCTCGGAGGAAGAGATGTGTAGAGTAAATCACTGTATTCATCTCGGGCTTTACTTGGTAAATATAAAGGATCATCCATCCTGCATTTGTGGTGTCTATTTCTGTACATAAAATCCCTGCAGTTTGGCCTCAATGTCCGTAGTTTTCTCACCTAGTAAGAGGTTTGACCTTTATGTTGTCATTTAAGGAAGTCTTTCTTGTTGTTTGACTGATTAGGTTACTTTTGACTCGAGTGCCTTGTCCTTTTAGTCTTCTCTTAACAATTTTCGTGTTTATCTTCATTGAGAAAGAATTGCAGAACGAGCTTGCCCATTTAAGATAGTAAATATTTATTAGGGGCAAGTATGATTATTAATATTGTCAAGGACGAGGTTGCACAATGAGAACTCTGACACAGTTTATAAAGGGTTCCAAAGCGCAAGATCACAAATTGGGCTAAAAATAAATTAATTAATTAATAAAATGTGAATCAAAACTCATAAACTAAAAAACTGTTAAAATGCCAAAGGAAAAGCCTCACTTAATCCAAAATGAGTGGCTTATAGTTGTTTGGATGATATGGAGTAATTCCTAGGCGGAGCATTGTGCCTACCAATACCATGTGGATCATTATTTACCTTTTTGAGCTTATTATGGGGTCACAAGTTTATGAAAATTCTGTTGTTTAAACACCTCTAGAGGAACTATTCTAGTCTCCTTCCCAGTGCAGTTATTAGCAGTGTTCAGAAAATCGCTAGGCGCTAGAGCAGGGCCTAGCGCCTAGGGGCCTAGTCGGAGTCTAGGCGGGGCCTAGAAATTGTGACGTAATTACACATTAGGTCCATACCAAACCTGGTGCAACAATAGTAAATAGCTAAATACGACCAAATAAACTAAAAATAATGATTACATTACAAGATTAAAAGTTAAAATTAAATTCTCTATCATTCCAAAGTGGAGGGAAGAAGGGAATACTTTAATAACTTGAGGGGGAAGGGAAAATACTTAGAGAAATATTTTAATAACTTGAGGGGGGAGGTTGTCATTTTGAAACGTGAATTAAAACCTTAAAACTAAAAGCTGACTGCATGTCTCTCTCTTACAATTCACAAAGTTTTCACAGACGCCTCTCTCTCTCACTATGAGATAGATGACTGGATTTCGACGCCGACAACAATCTCTCGCTCTCGCTCTGTCTTTCTCTCTCGTTCTCTCTTAATTTCTCACTCTCACTCTCTCTTTCGCCTCTTCATCGGCATATCACCTCCTTTCCCACCGTAATCAATGCAGACATTTCCACTACTTTCAAACTGTGAATCTCAGTCACGTTGACTCCCCCTCCTCCGACGCTGAACTTATCTAAGCCCTAGCTATCCAGAAGATTGAGGACGTCATTCATCGCATCGTCGTGCGTCGCTCTGCCCCTGATTGACTCCCCTTCCTCCCAGGTTCCTCATACT
Source organism: Platycodon grandiflorus (assembly GCA_016624345.1). Taxonomy (NCBI): domain Eukaryota; kingdom Viridiplantae; phylum Streptophyta; class Magnoliopsida; order Asterales; family Campanulaceae; genus Platycodon; species Platycodon grandiflorus. The sequence goes on from CM028362.1 coordinate 9,004,229, forward strand.
GGGTCCTTCCTCGACAAAACGCGTACGACATCGCTCAAATCGGCTGGGTGTTAGACGGCGCATATGCTGACTAAGCGGCAATTTTTCATGGTGGCAATTTTTTGTCCGATTTGGCCCTAGTCGCAGCGTTTGGGGGGCGCCTAGAGCCTAGTTGTGGCGTTGGGGGGGGGGGCTAGTGCGTAGGCGGGCGCCTAGAGCCTAGTCGCGGCGTTTGGGGGGGGCCTAACGCCTAGAACGATTTTTCGAACACTGGTTATTAGATTGACTTCACACTTCAATTTTACAGAGCATCTAAGAAGATTTTTCTGCAAACTGGCAATCAGTTTGTTATCCAGGTACTCTCCATCTGAAGCGAATGTAGTTTCTACTTAACATGGGACATTTCTTAGCATTCCATAGGTTTGTGCAAAGTCTTTGTCCTTGAAGAACATCTATTATATTTTATTTACCTTTTCAACTCATTGGTTGTACAACTGAAACGCAAGGGAAGAGTCTGAATGAACTACTCCCTCCGTTCTTGGCAAAGAGTCCACTTTTGACTTTTTTCACTTAGTTAAAGTTTGACCGATAATTAACATAAATTTAGTGGTTTTTACAAAGTTCTGAAGATTGTAATCCTGAGTATTCTTAAGATAGTTTTTAATTAATTAAATTTTATTTCCTAAAACGCAAGTAAAGTATGTAAAATTTTGATTTGATTTAGTCACATGTTGACTTCTAAAAAAGGAAAGTGTACTCTTTCCCTTGAACGGAGGGAGTATTATACTTGTTATGCTTGTATCTATCAAAATACTCTAGTGTCCCTGAATGAGTTTCTCTTTTTAAAATTTCTCGTCCCAAATAGTGTCCTTTTTATATGAATTTACTCACGTTTGCCCACTATCACGCCTTAGTGTGCAATTGCACTTTTATAATGTGGACACAAAGGGCATTCATGTATATGTGCTATTAAAATTGCCTTAAATTCAACTTTCTCAATTTTCATGAAAAATTAAAAGAGGACAGTCATTTTGGGACTGAAAGAGTAATTTTTTTGATGAGGTTCTTCCGGTATAACACAATTTGTGTTAAGATACGAGGCTATTTCTGTAGTGTATACATATGTAAAGAGTGAAGTCAATGGATGATCCGTCAAGTGCATAGCACGAAAGAAAGAAAAGAAAAAGAATTTGCTTTTGTTCTTGTTATGTTATAATGAGGAATTAGCTGATACTATGAGCAAGTTTTGATTTGCCAATTTTTATGGGTATTGTCAAGAAGTAACTTTAGAGACAAAATTAATAGTGATAGGGTTCCAAATTTTTTGTCCCAAATTCTCATCCCAATCTAGGTTACAATCACAAGCATAGATATCACATCACTTAACAAGTGATGTCACTTTTTAGCCCATCGCATGGTTGCCACTTAGATTTGGAATGAGAAATTTGGACAAAAGAGTTTGGATCCCTATCATTTTCCTAAAAATTAAAGTTTGCGAAGCTCCTATGTTTGACTTGGATTATTTTTGTTACTTCATTTGATTCAAGCTCTTTTGCTTCCAATATTATTAATTTGGATTTCAGTAGTGATTGTTGGAACCTCCTTTCATCTAGTTGCATTCGGTACAATAGCCAACATCGTTTGGCTCTTGACGTCCAGAATGGACTCTCTAGATATTTGGATCATTATGTAGAGCACAAAGGATGGATTGTTTCATGTGTCGTCGTCAAAAATGCAAAATTTGCTATTGCTGAATTTATTTTTCGCAAATGATTTCAGGGGAAGAGAAACAAGTATTTGATTTTGCTGCTATTGGTCATACACAAATTTTCATGCTTTATCTTTTAATGTGTTCTCTCTCTTATTTTTTTCAGTGGCACAACTCACAACAAAGATCAAGCACTTATCTGCAACCCTACATAAAAAGGTGACTGTGACTACACATGCAATGCAATGCATTTTAAGAAAAAAAATCTTTTGGAACTCTAGTAGATTTTTTTGCATTCTGGATTTTGAAGTTTACTAAGTTTTATGTTAGTATAAGAGAGTGAAATCAAAGTGATGATTATAATTGGTGGATATGGTTAAACTTGGTGTGTTTCCACTGTCCACGTTATTGACGTTTGCTTTGCCGAATGCATTTAAGGACTCAACTAGAAGGAAGTACATTTAATATACTGGAAACCATCTGTATAATTAAATTTAAGTTTCTATGTGTGGGTTTTAAAGACATGTTTTCTTGCATCTCGAGTATTGGGAAGGTCCTGTTGCCCTATGAAAACACCCCCCAGCAGAGACAAAGTGTTCGTGGTGCGAGTGTATTCAACAAAACCTAATAAGCCTTTTAGGTAAATAGACAATAATTTCCCTATATCTAGCCTGTTGGTTCAACGTTTTAGCAGCTGCATCTTTCTACTGTTCTTTTAGCAAATCTCATCCAGGTTAATGACATTAGATGTGTATGATTCCTATGATTGTATTTACCAGTCGCTCCAGTTGCACATTAATACCTTAAATCTACTTGTTACGCTCCCCACACACACAGAGAGAGCCCACTGGGATAATATATTCTTATCTTGATTTCTAATTATACAAAAAATATGGTGACTTGATTGTGTCGTTCACTATGTCTGAAGCAATTCATTTTCTTCATCCAAATTGTTGAGAGCAGACCAATTATCTCATAAAATGCTTGGCTGAATACCCTGATTAAATTATTTCAATACTTAAGGAAAGGGCGGAATCTCTCTTCTTTTTTCTTGTTTAGAAGTGCTAGGAGCTTGAAATTTTTTGTGGTGAATATTGGTCATCATTATCCACGTATTTTTCTGATGAGGTGCTTTATCTATGTGTATAATTATAATGATACAGGATAAGCATTCTCGAAAGGGCCTTCAAGGTATGGTTCAGCGGAGGAAGAAACTGTTGAAGTATCTCCGCAGAACTGACTGGGATTCTTACTGCTTAGTTCTCTCCAGACTTGGTCTCCGAGATAACCCAGATTATAAGAACTAGACCCAAGATTTAGTGCGAATTCGGAACTGCTGTCCTAATTCGGTTGGGGAGGTAGTGTTAAGAGTGCCTTGGCCTTCGTTTTTAAACATCATTTGTAGTCTCCATGTATGAGTTCTGAAATTCTTGGCTCTACCAAGACAATAAAGGAATGCTGGGATTGCTGGAGGAGCTGCCTATAGCTTGTTCAATCTTCTCAATCTGTTATTAGATCTTCGTATCAGAATCTATGCCGTAGTTTTATCATTTTTGCATGCTTTATCTTTTATCATTGCCTACAATTAGGAACATTTGGAAAAGACAGCATAACTTAAGATCAGATGAACTTGTCCAGCCACCAGTTTGTGTTTTTTCATTGAGAGGGTTAGAATTTGGTACTAGTTTCATATTTCAATATTAACGCTCCCTCGGTCTTTACTTTCTTGTAATCATGTAGTTTGATATTTTGATTACCCGCTCATACGGCATTTTCAGCGTAAGAGTAAATATCCCAACTTTTTGGTTTTGGTTTACTTAGTTGATACTAAAGTCTGGGCAGTTTTTGTCAGTCTTTATGTTGAATTTAAAAAATATGCTGTGTCTCACGGCTCATATTGCACGCAGGCAGGCTCTTGCAATGACTTCATTAAATTGGAATTGACGGTTGAAATTCAAGTATGTGATGTATAGAAAATGATGTTTGTGTAGTCGGGGGAGGTATTGCCAATTTCCCAAGTGCACCTGGTGGGTGGTGCTGCTCGTGATTTGGCCATGGCCAAAACCCAAGGGAGGGGAATCTTTTGACTTACAAGCCCAAGTGTATGTGAGTTGGGTGCATGTGTATTTTTAAGACAAAGACAGAGTTGTTACGATAGTGGTAGAACTAGTTGTAAATTTAATAATGTTGATAACTTTTCCAACTCAATTGATGAATAACATTCTTTAAGAACATATGACTCGGTTGCTTGACCAAGGATATTATGTATGTATGTATGTATGTTATTTTAGGCACATAAATTACATAGTCTGCAGATGCCAAACTGATGCCCGAAAATGGTGCTCATCACTAAACTTGCAGACGAAAATAGTTTAAGAAACAAATTCCGAGTATCTAAACTGAAACTTGAAATAAGAACACAAGCTTGAAATTTATATAAAACAATCCCTAGTTGTCAACCCTGCAGCCAGCCACATGACAAGAAAAATTCCTAGAGTTCTTCAGTAGGAATGAACTAATGTGGTGGAACTATATATTTTAAAGATGGCCTCGAGGAAATCATGGAGTCCAAGATTTCGAAAGTCACATCTTTGCACATGAAATTTTAATCAACTTCAAATATGTTAAAAGAAAGTGAAATTGTAGCAGCAGCTGGAGAAGCCGAGATTCTTCCTTCAAAGGCGGTCGCCAACTAGCAATTGAAAAAAGAGGTATCTCCAAAACTTGATGTCATCCACGGAAAAAGAGTAGTCAACTTGAGACTATGACGCAACATAAAGTAGACACCGCTTTGAGTAACCTTACCACCACCACCACCACCACCGCACCATATGTTAGCAAGTTTAGGACAATTTGAGGAGAGAGCAATTAGAGATTGGTCTGTTAGAAGAGGATAGGATAATAAGAATAGCAAATATTCTGCAAATCCTTAAGCTTTGAAGACAACACCTCGATCAATGCCATAATCAATTATATCTCCCAACTTAAGGGGATCGGATTCATCGTAAGACTTGAAGAGATCAAGCTCTTCAAGCCAAGGCAACGAGTTTGCTAGTATAATCAAGTGACTGTCGTCCAAATGAGGCAACTCCGACAAGTTTAAGCTCTTCAAAGCTTTCATTCTCAGCCCTAATTCTCTGAAAAAGTATTTGATCGAAATATGAAAGATCAAGGAATTGCAGGTTCAAGGCAGATTCCGCGAGTTGATGAACAAGTTTGACGAGGTCTCCGTTGAAATCGGGACGGATGACTATTTCGTTGACGTGCCGGGATCGGCGTAGGATTCCAGAAAGGTGTGGCAAGATTGAGTCGGTGATTGTTATGCAGCGTCGAAGCTGACTGGAAATAGAAAGAAAGCGTTTGCAGACGAGAGAAACGGCCTGCAATCCCTCTTTTCTTATTAAGCCGGTCAAAGATTAACTGCCCGCAGTCATCCAGCAATTTATCGCAACTCCTCCTCCTCCTCCTCCTCCTCCTCCATTGCTGATGAACCAACGGAATTAACTTCAAAGGTGTTACAAAAGGCAGGCCTCCGGCTCCGGCCCTTGCCCTTTATGATGAGCTTTTCTATATTCAATTTTGGGAAGGTAAATCATACTCCACTAGTACTTATTAGTAGCCAGGGCTGCAAGAAATTAGTGGACTCGGTTTGTTAAGTGCCTTCGGGGCAGATAAGTCGAGATCAACGTTGTTAAGAGTTTGGGAACGAGCTTGTTTTTTGTTATGCCAAATTGGTATTGTTAATATTCTTAAATTAATAGGTTGATATTTTATTATCTAAGACATATTATTAAATACTCTCTTCTTCTGTTTCAGCTAAATAGTCTACTATATTATTTTGTGATATTTTACTTAAAGAGTCAATTTTAAAAAAATTATGCTTATAATTTTCATAATCTTTCATCTTTACCCTCTACTTGTGTTGTAAACTAATCATCTTGGTTGTGCTTAAATATTTTTGTAATTATGACCAAATTCAATGACACTAATATATTCGTTAATAATTAGATTTTTCAAATGTGGACTCTTTGGGTGGAACGGAGGGAGTAGTGATATAACATTATTTACTATTTTCACTACATTTTATTGCTTATTCACTATATTATTAATTGTGACTTTAAATTAATACTTGTTTGGACATACTTACCCATTAATTAATTACTTGTCATTTGAAGTTGAGTAATATACCTCTTATTTTCAAACTGTCTTTTAATTCCTAACATATGAAAATAAGCAAGATAATTTTACTTTTTCTATTTCTATTTATTTTTAATAAATATATTTTCTTTACTCCTCATTTCATGTTTCATTACAAAAAAATCATTAAAGCATTTATCGATCAATTCTTTTTTTAAAAATATGTGATGCTTTTTTACTAAAATAGAAAGTTTAATTTAATTTAAAATATATTTAAAAAAAAAATTTGTTCGTATTCAATTGATTATCTGTTTCAGTCAATTCAAAATTTAAAATTTAGACTTAGTTATTATAGATAGGGAAAAGGTATTAAACTTTACGATACTATATCACACAATATAATTTTACTATTTTTTACAATTATATCCTTTAAATTTAACTGTAAGGTTTTTTTTTTTTATAGCAATTAGCAAAAATCACATGTTTTCTCAAAGTTCAGATGACAAAAAATTATCCTTGTGACATTAATTTTCTATTAAGCAACATGACTCTAAGCACGAGCTTAATTAATTAAACATTTAAAATAGAAAAAAAATAATTATGCCATTCATGTAAACGTTAATCAAAGATCATTTAATATGTTTTGAATTTGAAAAAGTAACTTTGTTAGTTAACTTAATATGAACAAGTAATTAAGGGTAATTTTGTACAAACATGTAATTGTTTAATAATATAGTGGATTAGGAAAAATTATAGTAAAAATAAGCTGTCCCTATTTTAAATTGACTTTTTAAAAATGAAATGTAATACTGTAGTAACTTTTTTGGAACGGAGGGAGTATAAAACTTAGAAACAGTCTTGGCAAATAAATGCACTAACAAACAAAGGACTAGTTTTTGAAATTCAAGATTTGTAACCAACAATTCTTCTTCCTCTTTGAACTGAAGCAGTCAAATTTAGGTGTTTGCTGCACATAACTCAAATGCACACGATTTCTTCTATAGACTATCTGATGCTCTGCTGTAAGTTATTGCCGGAATACAAATTTAAAAAACAAGGTTAACAAAATTCAAAATTGCAGTTTGCACAGAACGATTCCAGTTAACCAGAAAATCATTTTGATTGATGACTCTAAACAAATGGGAAAGAAGGAGAAAATTTGATGCATTAGTAAAAGCATACCAATTACTAGTATTACTTCAAAGGTTTATGCAGAAATTAATTACTATCACTCAGCTCAGCCAAAAACTAGGACCTTCCTACTCTACAAATACACAACTAAAGTAAACTTTACGTCTTTGATCTTTCATACAATTGATATGGTTTCAGAACTAAAGGGACTAATGTGCACAAAAGAAATAACATTCCCTTCAAACTTGGGGGAAAGCCTCGAAAAGGTAGAAGGTGAACAGCACCACCGGGAGAGTATATGCTGCCAATAATAATATAGATCATTCATCTGGGTAGATAGATTGGTGAAAAGGTTTCAAATCAGTCAGAAATGCAAATGATGGTGAAACTAGTAATTTGAATGTTGAACAATTAGTTAAAAGTCTCTGAAAGAATAAGGCCCTAACCAAGTACGATGGCCCCCTGAGGGTCATAATATATACAACAATGTGATACCAAAACTACTAACAAACTGAAAATCTATTCAGGCAATATCATGATACAGCCAGATGAGGATTCACATCTGATTGTAGATCAATAATCCTCAACATTGAAATTATCTTCGAAATCACGAGCTGCTACAGAACAGTGCAAGTTTTGAATGCAAAACACTTTTTCATCCAAAACTATTTATACAGATGAAATGGACCATACATACAATTAATCCAAGTGCAATAGGATCCCCTCAGAAAGCTAGTCATCACAAATTTGGCATCCATGGCACAACAGAAGTTTCCGCTGGTTCTCAGTAGTAGCATCATAACAGGGCAAGATAATTTTCTTCAGTGATGGCCTTGTAAATACCATCCAATTTGTAATTGAAACACTCACTTTACGACATCCCTTCAAATTTATCTCCTTCAACTTTTTGCAGTGGTTCACAATGGTCTTCACCCCTGCTGTCGTCACACCCACACAAGCTTCCAGGTTCAACTTCACGAGCCCACTACAACTCTTACCAACTGTCAACAAGCCTTCATCATTGAGGCCTGATCTAGCCACAAGCAGAACCTCCAATTTTGGAAGTTCTGGACTTAATCCCATATTCATTACCCTTCCGCAATCATTCATGTACAGATGCCTAATCTCACGACAACTCCTCAAAATTTCAGCAATGCCGCCATCTGTAATACCTATACAAGATCTAACATCGAGCAGCTCTAAATTGGGACAAACTAAAGCAATCGTTCCAAGACATTCATCACTTAGATGTGGATTCCAAGCCAAATCCAGAGACTTGATGTTAAGGTTCTTCACTAACTCCAGCAACAGACCTTCTTTCGTCAAATTTGTTTTTCGCATTCCAATATCTTCCAGATAAGGACAAGTTTTGGCAAGGGTGTACAGGGTTGACTCTGATAGCTTAGGACACGAGTTGAGTTTTATAGCAACTAGAGCCTGTAGATACTGAGATAAATCAATTATGGACTGATCATTGAGGAACAAATTTCCTGTAAGATCTAAGAACTCAAGGGACTGGTACGTGTTCAGAAGAAACCAGATCCCATCCATCGTGTACCCCGTGCAACGGGAGACAGAGATGCTCTTCAATGGAATACAGGCTTTTGCAATTGTACAGAGGAATTCGTCAGAAATATCAGAATACTGGAAATCAAGAGTAGATAACGCTCTGGCAAGAATAGCATCTACGAAAATTGACCGTCCAGAAGGACTCTCGATTCCATCAACCGAGATTACACTTAATTGAGGACAATTGTTCAACATAAAGCGTACACCATTCAGAGTTATGAAAGAGCAGTCCAAGATAACAACTTCCTTCAAAAGCAAGCAATTCGTCGACAGAGCTAAAACAGACTTATCCGTAAGAAAATGATTTCCTGAGATATTAGCTTTACGTAAATTCTTAAGCTTAGAAGACAACACCTCAATTCCACAATCGGTAACAGCAAACTCACCCGTAGTCAAAGCACGAAACTCACTGAAGGAATCAAGATCATTGATAGGGTAACTGATATCAATCTCTTCCAACAAGGGCAGGGAATCCACAACGGCCATTAAGTCGCTATCGCGCAAATTATAGAGATTTGCACATTTCAAAACCTTTAAATGCTTCAGCATACTCATTCCTAGATCCCTCAAACCCCTAATTGGGATAGATTTCTGATTAGAAATGTCCAAAGCTTCCAAATTTAACAAAGAAGAACGCGCGATTTCAAGCAGAGCAACATGGAGATTAGCGTGAAGTAATTTACTAAGATCTAGGGTTTTGAGGCATGGAAACCGGTGAATAAGTTTGGAAATGGTGCCGTGAACCAGATAGGTAGGATCGACGACAGAGAAGCGGAGCCTGAGCCGATTAGTGAGAGAAAGAAATCGTTTGCTTACAAGAGAAAGAGATTCGAAGTAGGAGTGGTGATCGAGCCTGTTGATTATCAATTCCCAGCATTCGTCGGGTAAATCGTCACAGATGGCACTCATTTTTTCTCTACAGAAGGCTGAAATTTTCAGCAATCAGCCAAACAATTAAGATCGTGCAAGCAAAAGTAAACATAAATTCACACACACACACACACAGAGAAAGTATGTACCTGGGAGAGGTTGGATGAAGGAGATGGGGCGAGAATATTGTTTTTTGATAAGTAAAACTAATAAATTGAAAGCGCCAAAACAGGCGAAGCCTCCTTTGTACACGGATAGTATATTCCGAAACACCTTTACTTAATTCATAAACTCTACAAAAGGATTGTCAATAAGAGGAGACAATGACTAAAAGCCCAAAGGGGTCACCTGACCTCCCCAACCAAATGATACACTTTGGTGGGTTTGGATTGTGGAGCTCAAAAATCAAAATGTATTATTGCATTGCACCATACAATTTAAATTTTGAACCAAACCCAAAAAACAAGGATTTCATTTCTTTTTCCCGTCATTTAGACTTTTTGGCCTTGGATAGAATATGTGGACCCTCCGCTGTTTAGATTGGCGTTTGAAAGAGGCACATATGACATTGGGAAAAATTTTCGATTTGTGATTTAATAAGCTTAATTTTAGTGCTCTTGCTTCTCAAATTTTTTTTCTATCTTTCTTATTTTTTACTTTAATCATAAAAAATTTAAATTTAAAATCTAAAATTAATCTCTTAAATTGTCAAGTTATATACAACTTTTAGTGACTGTTTGGTAGCCAACATAAATGACCGGATAAGATAAATAAGAATGTTTGTTAAGCTTTGGTGCTCGAAATTTTTAATCCCACTACCCGGATTTTTGCTCAACGGTTTCATATTTTTCATATCTCTGTCTTACATTTTATCTAATCGTTACAAAATTATAAAAAAGATTTACAAATCACAAAACGAGTCATTTAACTTCATGAATGGAACCTTGAGTAGCTAACATCTTATGGTGAATATACATACGTTTTCTTGGGTAATCGGTCCAAAAAACGTAACTATAACTAAAGAGAGAAAAGAAAAAGAGAGGGGGCAAAGTTGCAGATTTAGGTAGTGGGTGGTGGTGGTGGTGATTTGGGAAGTGGGTGGTGGTGGGTTTAATTTGAATTGCGTTTATAGAAGGAGGAAGAAAGTGAAAATTTAATTCAAGTAAATAAATAATACTATAGTTTTTGACACTTTAACCCTCTTATTTTTTGTTTTGCATATGTTGGGAAAAGATTCAATTGTCCTCCCCCTCGTGCAAGACACGTGATGAAAAATGTTAATTTTTTAACACCTATCACGGCCAGAAAGTAAAATGGGACAAATAAGGGTGTCCACAATGTGGAGTTCTTAGCCCAATAAGAACTCATTGGGCTGATTCTTCAACATTGTGGTAGTCCTTATTTTGGTTTTAAAAATATGAGTTCTTCCCCGTTCCAAAATAAGAAGTGGTTCTTAGCCCATGCAAAACTCTCCTTGGCCAGCCACAAACGAAAGTGGAATGCACAGCCCTTCAAAGCAGGCCCGTGTATCTCACTTTCTTCACAATTGTGTGAGATGCCTTCACCCTTGTCTGACCCTGCACGGCTGCACCCCCTCCCTTTCCCACTGACGGCCACTTTCTCTCTTTTTTTGTTTTTTGTTTTTTAAGTTTCTAATTTTTGGAAAGTTTATTTGTTTTTCTAATATTTTGTGTTTTTACTTTTTCTAAAATATTTAAGAATTAGAAATGAAAATTATAATTTAAAAATATAAATGATTTGTACAAAATATTTGAAATATGTAATATATTAATTAAAATTATAAATGAATTAATTTATTTATACATCCATATTTGAAATATGTAAAATATAAATTAAGACTATAAATAAATAAATTTATTTATACAAAATATTTAAAATATGCAATATATTAATTAAAATTATAAAAAAATTAATTTATTTGAAAAGTTTAAAAATAAATGAGTTATATTTAAAAAGTACAATGGGGTCCACATAAGAACCAAGTGAAAGAACCAAACATTTTGAAGATTGGTTCTCGACGAACCTAGTTGGCATAGTGGAGCCCACCTAAAAACCAAGAACTAGTTCTCCACATTAGAGATGCTCTAACAATGTCATATATGAGATATTTTTAACATTGTGGTGCGTTGTTGAATTTGGTTGATACTTGCGGGTGATTTTCATATTTTGACCTATAGAGTGTAAGCTCTTCATCGTAGAAAGTTTCAATTTAGTCCAACTTTGGGCTTCTAATTTCCAGGCCAGCCCATTAATAAAACTTACTTAAACCCCTCCAATTGCTCGTTCTATGAAAATAACTGTTTTTGCCAAGTGGAATTCTCAATATTGTATTTTTACTTTTTTATATTTTTTAAATTGCTTATATATATATATATATATATATATATATATATATATAGCATGATACGTTGAATAATACTGCCTTTGCCTAGGAAAAAGAATCATTCTTCCTATTTGAGTTAGTCACAAGAAAAAAAAAAAAAAAGTCACATTCCACAATTTAAGCTATACATTTTCTTTTCAATCTTTTTCAAAAATATGATATACTCTCTCCGCCTCTAAATTATTGTTTTCCTTTTCTTTTTTTTGTCCGTCTCAAAATAATTGTCTTGTATGAAACTTTTCTTTTTAAAACATCACATTTACCATTTTATCTTTACTTTTTTCTCCCTACTTTAATTATGGGTCACATACACATGGACATTAAAGAAAACTACACACTATACCAATATTAATAATCAAATTAATTATTTTTTTAATCTGTGTGCTGGATCAAACCTATTACTGGTTGAAACCTTGCAATTGCATCTATCTCTTTTGTGAAATTGTTATTCCTCTAATAAAGTCATTTTTTCTATTAGTGGATTTTTACGATATATTCGTGGTTAGCATGAAGTCATCGTATTAATAAGATAATTTAACAAAGTAAACTACTCAACTAAAGAAAACAACAATTTTTTTAAAGATTTAATAACTTATCTATAACTAATTTCATGAATCCTTACTATTAAAATGGGAGGCGCTAAGCGCAGCCCCCGGTAAAATTACTAACTTGTCATCGTCTTTTTTTACTGTTATTATTGTGTTATAATGTACATTTTTGAAAAAGAAAAAAAAAATCAGAGGGACATGCGCCTGGTCGAGGCGCATGTACCCTTGTTCTTCATTTTTCAACTGTTACACTTTTACACTTTGAATTTGTAAAATTTTAAAAAAATTGCACTATATCTCCTAAATTTGTTAATTTCATTAAATTGTTTAAATTAATAGAAATTTGCACTATATCAAAATAAAAAAATTAACGAAATTAACAAATTCAGGTCAGACATTAAGAAAACTACAAGTAGCATGCTTCAAAGAACCATGACAAGAAATTGATACCAAGAGTGGGCTATGATTTGAGCAAGTGCGATTAAGATGTTGTACGGAAGTATTTGCAAACTGATTCTGCCACGCCGAATTGCAGAAAATCCTGTCAATGCGCGGATGAATGGTAGATCTTCTATCCCTTTTCTTCCACCATGTGTAGGGGCTAAGTATCCCAGATTATAAGTGAGCCCAGCAGCTGCAAGACAAGCATGAAAAAGGCACCATTATGATCCCACCTTTGTCCTCCTGATTTTTCGATAGGGTCAAGAATGATGTGCAAATCTCCCCCCAATAATCCAAGAGGTATCCTAATATAAATTTCCCAGATCAATTATATCATTCCAGAGCTCCTCTTCTTCCTGCGCATCACACTTCGCATACACACAAGTAATACGGACAGCAGTAAGCCACAGAAAATAGTGAGCACGAAGTCTAAGATGTTAAGAAGAATCATGGAGCATATGACAGGTGTAAGCAGCCTTAGCAAATAAGCAGATGGAGCTTTCAGTATTAGAAAAAGAAAATCGAAATTTTCACCTTCTAGTGAGCAAGTTTATTTTTTCCGGAGCCAACATGGGTTCAAAGACCGCAACAAAGAAGATTTGATGAAGTTTAACAAGCTACTGGATTCGTCAGACCGTGTGTTCATTTCCAATGCCCCGTACATTCCAAAACAAGATTTTCACATCCATACGTACCTGAATTAAGGGACCTGAAGAGGTCTTTGCATTATGCTGCGATCTTCTTTGCCTGTCCGTAGGGGGAATTAGTTTGACTTTCCCTTTTTTCTTGCAAAATTGTACACAGGACTCAAGATTAAGAGCCTCCAGTTGGGATATATTTTCAGCACTATTATCTTCTTCTTCAAAAACTTCCAAAACTGCGAACAAAGTGCAATTTTTTAAAAATTTACAAATTCAAGGGCTAATAGTGTAACAATTAAAAAAATGAAAAACAAAGGTACATGCGCAAGGCCAAGACGGATGTCCATCTGAACTTTATTTTTTATTTATTTTTTTTGTAAAAATGTATATTACTATAATACAATAATAAAGAAAAAAATATATTTAATACAAAATATGTAAAAAATATACACATTAGAAGCAAATAACTAAGAAAAAAAAATTAAATTTAACACAAAATATGTCGAAAATATACACATTCAAAGCAAATGAAAATGAGTGTTTTAAGTTGAATATTATATATATATAAAGATGAGGGCAAGTTAGTAATTTTATAAGAGACTGCATTTTTGCATATAGAGGGGGCTGCGTTTAGTGCCTACGTAAAGTGAGAGGGCTCAAAATGAAGCTATGTCACGCCTTTTTAATTTGCCAAAATTACCCCTCTCCTAAAAATAGTAATTACTATTCCATACATCATAAAGTTATCCACAATTTCTTTATAATAAATACCCACTTCTCACACTATTAAGAAAAAATAACAACTTCCCCCGTTCTAGATAAAAAATTTACTTTTTTTTTTTTTTAGAAATCAACATTTAACTAAATCAAATTAAAATTTTACATATTTTACTTATGTTTTAGAAAATAAAATTTCATTAATTAATAACTACTTTAAGAATACTATAAATTACAACTTTCATAACTTTGTAAAACTAATTAAATTTATGTAAATTATTGATCAAACTTTAACTAAGTTGACTTTAAAAAATAAAAAGTGAACTCTTTGCTTGAAACGAAGAAATAAGTACTTAAGAACCACCAAATTATGAAAATATATAAAAATAAATTAAAAAATAAAAATAGTACTCCTAATACCGTTTATAAAAGCTAAAAATTGAAATAATTTAAAGGCAAGTGTAGTGTGTACGTCGTCCATGCCTAAGCTAGTTCTTATATCGTCCGTGGAGAGAGAATTTCTATCTAGACAAGTTGATTACCTGTAAAAATGGGAAGAACCAGAAGAAGATTTAGCTGTGTGCTTAACTGAAAAGTATAGGGATGGCCCCGCCCCGCCCAACTGAAGTGAAAAGGATTGATTTGATTGATTGAGAGTTTACATTCAATTCAATTAGTTTAAATTGACACTCTACTAACCATTTTGGATTTTTTTTTACATTGAATTACTATTTATCTTCTTTCCTCCATTTCATTTGTGGCAAAATTCTTCAATGCCCACGTCCTTTGTTACCATTACAAAGGATTACATTTTCTTTTTGGCCTCCAAGAAGGCATGAATGAATGAGATCCAACTCAAAATCTCATACTATTTTAATTACAAAGTTTCATTTTCAACATTACTTGTAATTATTAATTAGAGATCGAGGAGAATTTGCGATTTTTGCTTGCTTACAGCAACTCTTTAGCCTCGACCCCCATTCCCATCCAAGTCCGACTTGTGTACCCATGACCGTATTAAAAGTTGCATTTCATATGATAAATTTGGCATTGACAATAATTAAATAAAATTAATTTGGGTGAAAAATATAACGTAACTTAACGTGAAATAAAGCAATAAGTGGTGACAACACGTCTAGGATATGGACTTAATTTCATTTATTCTCCGTGGTATACAACAACTTGTACGAGGACTCCCCTTAGTGAACGTCACCAATCAGGAGGTTCAATTACAATCCTATCAGAACTCGCAAGGCCTGCCCAAAGACGCCTAAAACTCTCCAGCACAAGCCAAAAAAAGGGTAAAACTTAATGCAAAATTCGAACCGGTCTCTTTTAGACAATTTTCATTCACTAAAGTTTATTATAATTATTTTTAATCGTTAAAGAATATATATATATATTTTTTTGCAAAATATCATCTATGTCCTTTAAAAACACGGAACAGTGGACGCTGTGCATCGCAAAATACATTAACAATGCATCGCAACACAACAAGATCCACATAAACACGGAACGGCAAAACTGTGCATTGCATCACAAAAAAACGATGCTTCGCAACATAAGACCATGCACAAACTACCTTTTTCACTTATGATGCACAACTTTCTAAAAAAATGATGCAGCAAATCGCATCATATCTTTCACGTATGCATTACATCAACTGTCAGAAAAAAAAAAAAAAAAAAAACAAACAAACCCTCGTCACTTCAACAACACAACAATTTTCACTTTAAAAAGAGCAAAAAATCTTATAACCCTTTGAAAATTTTACAAAAACTTTTAAAAATATTATGATATTCTATTGATTATATTCTAAATGGTTGCTGCATTGTCCTCAAACCTTCAACAAATCTGTAGGATGTTTTACGATATCTGAATATTAGGTTAGTATTGTTGAATACATTTTAACAATACTAACTAATCCACGGCTTTCAGACCACAAAAACAAACTAACCCTCTTCACTTTAAAAATACAACAATCTTCACTTCAAACGGAGCAAAAAAACTTAAAACCCTCCACCTCCAACAAGTTTATATATTGTGTAACATCTACTGCTACTTACGGTTGGTCAGTGGAGTCGGATCTGAATTCTAAAAAGCACTCACACATATCTTTTAGCAAAATCTTCACGAAAAAGTTTGGATCCAAAGTTAAAAAGGTTTTCAGGTACGTAATACATTTTATAAATGTACATTTTGTTTAGCACTTTCTGAATAGAGTGAAAATATGTATATATTTGTATAAAAATTTTGTTTTTGAAGCATCGCGATGTTGATGGAAGCATTGCTAATGAGTAAGTGTGCAACGTACAGGGCCAAAAATGGCTAATGCAATGATTTTGAAAAATACGTTTGTGATGCACACACTTTGTGCATCACGATGCACAAAAGTTGTACTATAAAAAAAATACCATTTTTGTGCATTTCGATGCACAACTTTTTAGACTTGACATATTTTGTGCATCGTTTAAAAGCTCTTACAGAATACACAAGAATGATAAAATGCCTTTTCAAATTTCAAAAAAGAAATGACTGTCCAATTTTGTGCATTGTTTAAAAAAAGGACAGTGATTGATATGATAAAATGTCTTTTCAAATTCTACAAAAAATGACTGTCCAAATGTCTATTAAACGATACAACCAGTATAAATATGAGACGTACCTAGATATTGTTTAAACAAAATTTACCAGCAAAATACAAAAAACAAAACAAAAAAAAATGTTGATACACTTATCTTATGAGATTCTATTGATTATATTCCAAATGGTTGTTGCATCGTCATTCAGAGACATCCTCAATCTCTAACAAGTTTGTAGGATGTTTTACGATGATGACAACGAGGAAGTAGTCCTCCTGAATATGTCTGTGGAAGGTCTCTTTCCCGTAGGTTGTTTTTTGATGAAGCATACAATCATTTCTGCACAAGATTAACTCTTGCCAGAAGCAGACAAATGCTCCACCAAATCGCAATTATCATATTCTTCTCCAATGGAACACTCAAAGACTTAGCCATCGCATCGTCACTGTGGGAGTATCTTGCAAGGGATGGATACTCTAATGCCATGCACGCGTTGGGTGTTCTTTCGGTGTTACATTACGGAGAATCATCACAACTTAGTATAGAGATGCTAAAGAACTATGTGCTTGAGAAGTATAACAAATCTTTGCAAATTTCTCATGAAATAATAAGTAGAGTTCAACAAAATTCTTGGGCCAAAGTCGATGCAATTCGACGACAGTCTTTTTGTATAACAGGGTAAGGTCACCCCATGTACATAAACAAGGTTTTCCTATTCTATACCACCAAATTCATACCATAGAATGTCAATTATGTGCTATAGATTGTATTCTTGATAACTTTTGTAATAACAATAGTAATTAATAAAAAATAAAATTATTACAGTTGATGATGCATAAAAAATACTTCACGATGCACATATAATACTGAAATAGTATTGTTATAATTGACGATGCACAAATTATGCTTGATGATGTACATTTTTTAAACAAAAAAAAAAACTAAAAATATTACTATTATAATTGAAGATGCATATAATTATACTTGACGATGCACAATACTTTAAACAAAAATTATATTGACGATGCACAATTCTTAACACAAATCACAAAAATATATTCACGACGTATAATTCGCACACATGACGAGGCACAAGTTTTGATGTTATACATTGGATTCATATTCAAAATCCTCTGTTTTAATCTCAATACTGTTTTTTCAGATACGCGAAGTACACTCGATCTGTGTCAATAGGTTTGTAAACAAAATTACTTTTCATTCTGCTTGTTTTGTGAATCTTATTTACGCAAACTTTAATTTCACTGTTAGGAATCATTTTCACAAAATTATAAAGTTTTGATATTATACAAGTTTATGTTGGACTCATATTCAAATCATCTGTTCTAATCTCAATATTGATTTTTCAGTTACGCGAGGTACACTCGATCTGTGTCATATAGGTTTGTAAACAAATTACTTTCCATTCTACTTGTTTTGTGGACCTTGATTACGCCAACTTTAATTTCACATTTGTGTTGATGGCTTTTGCAATTTTGTCTACTTACTACACGCATTTGGCTGCATTTAGGGCTCACTACTACATTGAGGGCGATGCATTTGAGACCGATTCCTCACCCGACTTTGTTGTTGGTTGTATATTGAGATAGTTATGCAAAACAGTTTAATCGTTAGCTCTGTGGCCAATGTTGAGGAAATGCACTACTTTGAGTAGTATTAGACATCTCATTCGACGACATTGAATCTTTTTGTGTAACAGGGTGCTATGGATTGTATTCTTGATAATTTTTGTAATAACAATATAAATTAATAAAAAATACAATTATTATAGTTGACGATGCATGAAAAATATTTCACGATGCACATATTATACTGAAATATTACTGTTACAATTGATTATGCACAAGATTATACTGAAGATGCACATTTCTTAACACAAAAATATACTGAAAAAATAATATTATTATAATTGACGATGCACAAAATTACATTGACGATACATATTTCATACCAATAAAATTGAAATAGTAATGTTATAATTGACGATGCACAAAATTATACTTGACGATGCACAAAATTACATTGACGATACATATTTCTTACCATAAAAATTGAAATAGTAATGTTATAATTGACGATGCACAAAATTATACTCGACGATGCACGTTTCTTACCACAAAAATCACAAAATACATTAACGATACACATTTTATATTTGACGATGCACACGATGCATATTTTTTAACACAAAAATCACAAAATACACTTAAAAATATATCATATGTTGATGGGGGACAATTTTAAAACAAATAGTCAATTTATCATTTAAAATAAACTTAAGCGGTTGAAAATAAACTAGCCATTAACCCGTGCGATGCACGGGATGGAATGAAAAAAAATTATTTTTAAAAATTTGAATATCTTCTTAGATAAATTTTGATGTTAACTAATTAAAAAAATAATTCTAATGTAAATATTATGAGTTAGATTTATTATTTTAAACAAATAATTAAAACGTAAAGATTAAGAATATATTATATTAATAAACAGTTAAAACGTAAAAATATAAATCATATAAATTGACATCTAAAAATAGAAAAAATTATTACAAATTTTGGAATACTTCTTTAAATACAACATTGTTCGTCGAACACTTAGGATTACTACTACTATCACTATCACTATCACATATCAATATTCGAAGTCCCTTCAGATTGATAACTCTAGATAAAGCAACATAGAACTAACCATGACTAAAAACAGGCTTTTTCAAAAAGATTCAGACATTAGACAACGATTGGCCCTGATTTTTATTTATAGACATTGCATAAGACTCCATCAGTGAAAATTGTCTTCGTTGGAACTTGAATGAAATTCTTGTGTCTGACGGTGTCAAAGACATTCTTGGAATAAGAATCTTGCGACCAGAATTGTCCTTTGAAAGAACTTGTCCTTCTAAAACATGATTACCAAGCCTTGTGATTATTAATCTTGTGCCATTGCATAATCCAAGGGAATGATCAATGTTACGGAGCAACATTACAGTAGTTCCAACTTTCAAATTTAACTCATAATTAGGGATTCCGGAACATTTAATTTCATTTAAAAATTCAGGAGTATGAACATCATTCAACAGATCAACATTTCGATCAGAATGACACAGAGAGTCTGAGCTCAAATACATCCTTCCATCTGAATTGTTTATTAAAACCATATATTCATTTATCGAATCAACGACATCAAGTGTCGGAGCCAAAATAGCTCTATCTTGAAAATACGATGACTCAATAACATTCCTTCCAAAAGCTGAGTATGTACTCTCCACAATTGCAGCAATAGATATATCTTGTACTCCATGCAGTACTCTTTTAATTATAAAAGAGTTCATGTTCTTTTTAAATTGTAATATTCATATTAGGGAGAAAATCTAGGAGATTTATTTGTTTTTTGTACTACTGTTTTAATTGTAAAAGAGTTCATGTTCTTTTTAAATTGTAGTATTCATATTATGGAGAAATTCTAGGAGATTTATTTGTTTCTTGTACTACTCTTTTAATTGTAAAAGAGTTATTGTACTTTTTAAATTGTAGTATTTAGACGAGGTAGAAATTCTAGGAGATTTAGTTGCTTCTTAATCCTGTAGTTTATAGATATCTACCCTAGTCGCTAAGGTTAGTTCAGATTATGTTCATACAGTTGAGATTAGTTACTCTAAACCAAATCTTGTATAGTAACTAATCTTGTGTTGTTTGTAAATCACGAGTTCAATGTTAAATGTTAACAGATTAATCAACTAATAATAATCGTTAAGGTTATGACAATATATAAAAAATAATTAAAACCTAAAGACTAAAAGAAAAGTAAATTAATGAGTTTGGATCTTTTGAGAATCAAGCTTTCGCAAAATAGATATGTGAGAAAGAGTTGTCAAACGTTGTTTTGTATGTTTCTAACACTATCTTTTTATTTGACATGAAGTTCGATCCTCTCTTAGAATAATTAAAATGTTTAGTGGTAACAATAAAATTTACTAATGTAATAAAATTATTCAAACAAATGTTTTTATCATAATCATAGAATCCATTGCAACAAAAACATCAACAACAAAATGTATTCAATCTAAAACCATCGCAAAATAAAATAAATACCAAACAATTATTAAGCAAAATCCCTCAATCTTCACAATTGCCTCCAACTTCTTTTCTTTCGTTGTAGATGAAAATTCATCAATAAGGGACCTTTTCAGAGCTGCCTCTTCACGAACATCCAATGATTTAGAATTATTCTTCAGATTATTTGGAGTTGAAACCTCATCTTCTGATGAACGCAGCTACAAAAAATAAAAATAAAACAAATTAGATAATTTTGTATTCAAAATAAATATTAATAAAAAAAACTTAAATGAAAACTTACGTCAATTTCATCTTCAACATCTACATCCTTAAGTTTGGAAAAAATATCTGAATCTTGCCCCTCTTGAGAGATATTTATCAACCACCGAATTGTCAGCAATTAACTTCATAACCGAAAAAATATCAGCATAAGCTTTTCGTTGATTGTTCTTAACTTGAATTTTGAACAGAACATTTCTATCTATCAGATTATGAATCTCCATAGAAAATTCATTTTTTGAGTTGTTCCTTAATTCAAAGGCTATTTTTCCAATTAGTTCAGTACACTCCTTGTCCCAAAGCAAAAAAGAAGCATTTCCTGTGAAATCTACAACTCGTACTTGAACTTTATACCTGTACAAAAATTAAAGTAGTCTTATGAATCAAAATATATATATATATATATAAAATAAATTATTGTGCATCTTATCATGTACCTAATACTTTACCTCATGTTGTCATTCATATTGAAACAATCACACCTTTCGCAATAGAATTTATCAGCAGCAGGTGTCATTTTCTTTGGACACTTTTTGCATGATATATACCACTAATCATTTTCGGTCTCTATAACAACAATCTTACCGATCACCCAATAACTTCCAACCTAAAAAAATTTCCAAGTCAATATTTTTTTAGAATAAAACTTGAAAAGTAGTATTTAAAAAAACTTGTAGTAAAGAAAATAGAAGTTACATCTACAATATCTAAAATATGTTCTATAGTCCTCAAAAGGTCCTTTGAATTCTAAAAATCGCCAACAACATTACTTGATGTAGTCATTGCTATTTTACCAACTGGAGTCATTGTCTTCCCATCTGAAATAAAGCTAAATCATGAAAATAAAAATAGATTCAAAATTTTTTTAAAATAGTTAATTAATTAATATATAATAATATTTATTTTTAAAAAATGCTACCTGTTACGAAAATGGTTTATTTCGCCTATATCTCCATTTATGATCACTTACTAACATAATATGCGTTGGAAACCCGCATTTCACCCCGAAAAACTTTAACTCGACACAATTGCAAAATAATAATAACAGGTTCATGATCGCAAGTAACAGTAGCCATGTAATCACACAGATCATCAACAGATTGTCCTCAAACTGTACACGATAGAGTAGTTAGAGCTGACAATGGGTTGGGTCGGGCCAGCCCAACCCCAGCCCATCGGGCCAAGCCTTGAAATTGGGCCGAGCCAGGCCGGGCCAGCCCAAATTTATATCGGGCCTTTAAAACTAAAGCCCAGCCTCTCTAAATATTGGGTTGGACCGGGCCAGCCCTCGGACCGACGCATTATTTCGGGCCAATTTGCACTAATTTTAACATTTTTGTCAGCCCATACGTAAGCCCATCGGGTCGAGCCTTAAAATCGGGCCAGGCCGGCCCAGCCCAAAGTTGCATCGGGCCTAAAAACTAGGGCCCAGCCCGTCCTAAAGTCGGGTTGGTTGGGCCAGCCCATTGGGCCGGACCGATTTTGCCGGCTCTAAGAGTAGTACCCCTGAATAAATAAAATAAAAATATCAATCATTACAAAATATAGATAAATATAAATAAAATTAATAACAATTTTAAATTAGTTGGCCATACTGCATGTTCTCCAAAACAAAATCTAGCATCTTTGTATCTCGGCCTCCAATTTCCCTGTGTTAGGGAAAAGCTTTTGCATGCAACTTTCCAATAACATCTACATAACATAAAAAATATGAAAATCAAAATTAGAAGATAAGTCAAAAAAAAATTTTAATTATTAAAAGTATAAATAAATTTGACAATATAAAATTACCTATAAGATGCGATTCATCGACTGAATCCACACTTGACAATTCTTCAAAAGGCTTGAAGTTGTAAATAAACCTTGGGAATGATTCATCAGAAATTTTGGTCACACGTGTAGTACCAACAAAAATGATTTTAAATTTTGCAGACATAGTCTTGAATTTCATCCTATTGTCAGCAATAATGAAGTTTTTTATGGCGTACAGTTTGGTCTCTTTGAAAAGGGATTTGTATTTTTTAATTTGATTTTGCTTGATCGTCGCATGTACCCTCGATCCCTAAAAGCAAAAAAATAGATAATCACATAAACAAAGAATAAATTGCTCAAACAGCTATCTTTAAAATTGTATATAACATTTATGCATTATACCTCTTTTTCGTGAAAAATACACTCCAAACTGAAAAAAGGAGATGTATTATCTGCATATGATGGAATAGTGTAAACACGAGCTAATCGTAGTTTTAGTGTCCATTGCAGCTTCGATTGATTGATATCACGAACTAAGCTGAGGAGAGGAGGTATTTTGAAGTAGTAACTCAAGTTACAATTGCTAATCTCGTGATTACAGTTGCTAATATCGTGATGTTGTAATGTAAATTGTAATCCTGATGCGACTGTTAGTACTCTTTTTATACTTAAAAAAGAGTTTATGTTGATTTCAAATAGCTCTATTCAGATTCGAAATAGATTTTAAGAGATCTATTTGTTTCTAAATCTTAGATGATAAATTTATTTCTAAATCTTTATATAATATGGTGATGATTATCAACTTCCAGACTTGTAGTACTCTTTTAATAATTCAAAGAGTTTGCGATGTTTTCAAATAGCTCTATTCAGATTCGAGATAGATTTTAAGAGATATATTTGTTTAAAAATCTGAGATAAGATGAGATATTCTGATTGTTAAGTTGGATATACTTCCAGAATTTTTAGTTTTTAGAAAATCTATTAATAATATAAACAGATTAATTATAATATAAAAAAATGTCTTTCCTGATTTGGAAAGAGCATTTTGGCAAAATATTTCTTTTTTCGGAGACTATCTTGTTTTATATATATATATATATATATATAATAAACTTATGCAGTTGAATATTCTTTGAAAGGGGACCGGTACACAATTTTTCCTAAAGCTAACCCTAACTAACACCCAGATACCGATTTCTTTTCCTCTCAAAAGTTATTCTCTAACTTGCCCCTCTCTTAACAAAGAAGTCACCAATATACTCCTTACTTATAGAAAAGAAAGAAAAAAGGAAAATGGAGAAGCAACTTTTTTGGAGCATAATACATACATTTTACAGAATTGCTGTTACCAGTTTACTTTTTAATAAAGACACTACACAATATAAAATTTTAAAAATTTGGTACAAGTAAAATAAAATATGAATGGAGTGCTACAATTACAAAGTGAAAATCTTGTTTTAAACATTATTAGTATAAAATTTTCAATTCAAATGGATTAAAGATTAATTATTGGACTGTTGGGGTGAAACTCATTGAGTTTGTTTTTCAAGCTATTTAAAAAATGTTAGTTTTCTATGACAACCAACAACAAGAATGTAAGTTTTAAATGAGTAGGGATAAAAATACACAAATTTTCTGTCTAACTTAACTTAGGTATTTAAACAATCACGTATTTAAGATAACAGTTAAATTTAAACAATCACGTATTTAAGATAACAGTTAAATTGGGATGAAAATTTTATATCAGTATCAATTTTCCTTTTCGAATATACGGACTAGGATAGGATTGGATTGGATTGGACTGGACTGATAAATAAATTAAGTTGATGTACTTGCAACTGAAAAATGGAAGGGTATATATGTCATTTGGGAGCGACCCTGGGGACCGGACCCTACGCGTTGCCACTTTCCGGTCCACTCACACACAAATGATACGTGAGCGTAATTAAAAGCAGGGGAGAGAGGGGCATTAGTTAGGCCTTTTTGATAACTACCACATGATTGATGTGCAATTCCTGGATAAAGTAGTTTGCTTTTCCTGACTCTTTGCTGCCACAGTCTTTTGTCCCTTCTTTCTCAGTCTCAGCCCCCATTTATATAGAAGAAACACACAATGTAGAGTGAGAGAGAGAGAGAGAGAGAGAGCCCATTCAAACAAACAATCTCCCACATTTCAAATTTCAAAGCTTCCTTCAAAAACAAAGAACCCCAATTTCGCTCTGTCCTTCTTGACATTTTTGAACCAATTTGGAGATGAATCTTCTTATTCTGCTCCTACCCATTTGGGTTTTGAGCACCTCACCAACCACACTGTTTTCAGTTCCAGCTATTGATGCTGCTAGGCTACTAGTTGACCCTCCTGTTTCTGACCCTGTTCTTCCCACTGAGAAACATCAACCCTTTTCTCAAATCCCTTCCGAACTCCCTGCTCATTCTCCAGGTAAAGAATGCCTTCAGCATTTATCCCCGTCCGAATTTCTCGCATAGGGTTTTCTGGGTTTGAGAAGGCGAAATTGCAAGAACTCATATTGAAATTCTTGTTTGTCATTTTAATTTTAATATGATTATTTTGTTTGATGACTTGTTACTAACTAATAGACACTACTTCTGCCGTTTTCCATTCTAATTAACAAATGTGATGTACTCCATTTAGCTTCATTTATGTTTTTAATTTTGGGTATAGAATAATTTAAAAACAAAAAAAAAAAAAATTGCTTGTCAAACAGGAGTCGCTGAAATTAAAGTAGTGCACCACCAGGATTTGAACAAGAAGATTCTTGTAGCCCTCATTGTTGCTTCAACACTTCTTGCTGCAATTTTGTTGTTTCTGTCCTGTTTCTGGATCTTTAGGCGAAAAAGCTCGAAAAAATCAAGTACCAAAAGCCCACAGAACCTAGGTATTTTCTTTTCCATGAATGACATTTTCAACATTATTCGTCCTTGTTTAATTTATTTAGAGAACTTATAGTGTAGAACTACAGATTCTTTGTTTTCTTATGTGGGAATTTTCTATTTTACTTCTTTTTGAAATTTAATTCATAGAAGCTTCAAAAGGGATGTCACTGGGTCCAATTTTGGAGAAGTTCAATTCTTTTAGAATATCCGGTAAGAAGGGCACAGTCACTATGATCGAATATGAGTGGTTAGTAGCTGCAACAAACAATTTCCAGGAAGACAATATCTTGGGTGAGGGTGCGTTTGGACGGGTTTATAAGGCCTGCTTCAATGATCATTTCCTCGCAGCTGTGAAAAGACTCCAGGGTGGAAGCCCGGATGCTGAAAGAGGATTTGAGGTCATTTTCTTGAATTGCTTTTATATACTATTGTTACTTTTTCCTATCCTTAGTTTTCTTCAAATTTGGCTTCCCTTATATACCAAGGACTAAAATTGCAGAATGAGGTGGATTGGTTGAGTAAAGTTCAGCATCAGAACATAGTTTCTCTTTTGGGTTACTGCATTCATGGTGACACGAGGTTTTTGATCTATGAAATGATGCACAACGGGTCTTTAGAATCCCAATTGCACGGTAAATTTTTCTTATACATCCGCTACGTGTAGAGAATAATAGAGTTTACTTATTTGTTATCTATTTTCAATTTGTTCAGGACCTTCACATGGGTCAGTTTTAACTTGGCATCGCCGAATGAAAATTGCACTGGATATTGCTAGGTATTCCCCATTGTACTAATTTGTCTATACATGCTCACATTTTATATTTCTGCAAATTAGACCAATAGATGGCTTTTCACTATTTGCAGAGGATTAGAGTATCTTCACGAGCGCTGTAACCCACCTGTGATTCACAGAGATTTGAAAGCATCCAACATTCTTCTGGATTCCAGCTTCAATGCTAAAGTAAGATATTTGCAATATGTGAAACTTCATCCATACCTCCTACTACTACTAGTAGTTATCTCCACGAAATGTGCTAAAATACTGTGGTTTACCTAATGCCTTGATTCAGCTTTCTGATTTCGGCCTTGCCGTGACCGCTGGGGTCCACAACAAGAATAACTTAAAGCTTTCAGGGACTCTGGGATATGTAGCTCCTGAATACCTTTTGGATGGTATGCCATTGTTCAATACGTAATTAACTGTTTTTCATAATTGAAATTTTTATTTCTGTAAATTGGTTCTATTTTTGGACTACTCTTGAGGCGATTTTGTCAAATGACACTTCTTTCTCCAGGTAAGCTTACGGATAAAAGTGATGTCTATGCATTTGGAGTTGTTCTTCTAGAGCTTTTGATGGGAAGAAAACCTGTTGAGAAAATGTCACCATCTCAATACCAGTCTATTGTCACATGGGTATACTTCCAGTCGCACCTCAAGATTTAGCAAGCATGAAATTTCAAACTGAATCTAAGTTTGCAAGAGGCTAATATATCTAACCACTTATTTGGCAAGCAGGCGATGCCTCAGCTAACAGACAGATCGAAGCTTCCAAACATTGTGGATCCCGTGATAAGAGATACAATGGACTTGAAGCACTTGTATCAAGTTAGTTTTTCAATAAATTACTACTATTGATCGCAATTGAGACGTTTTACCTTTCTGTTTTATCTGAGATTGAATTCTTATTCACCTGCTCTGTATAGGTTGCTGCAGTAGCTGTGTTATGTGTACAGCCCGAACCAAGTTATAGACCTTTGATAACGGATGTTCTGCATTCGTTCATCCCACTTGTACCTGTTGAGCTTGGAGGATCGCTAAGAGTTATTGATCAGTAACTGCCATTCTAGCTTTCTTGCCAGTAATTATGTACATATTCTATCGTTTGCACATCTTGAGGCTGCACATTACGAGTTTGTTAGAAATCTTTTTGTCCATGAGTTCTTGGTCGTTGTTTCCTTTATTATATATTCGTAGTTATGAAAGTCAGATGTAGGAAACTGTGGTAGAACAAGAATTTTGGCTGTGATTCATACAGTTGTAGATTGAAAGATATGTTACTGCTCTCTGAGAAAATCATTTTCATTTTTGGTCAAGAGGACCTTGTGTTGATTAAATGTGAATTTTTTATTTTATTTTTTTTGAATTAAAAGGTGAGAAGTCAAGAAAGTTGGGTGCTTAATACCTGACAACTTGGAATGCCCAATGGCTACATGGCATGTACTTTTAAGAAATAGAAAAGACATATTGAAAGAACTAAAAAGGTAAATCACTATACAAATGAAGGATTATTAGTATGGAAAGGTTTCAGTCTTGCCTCTAAATGTGTGTGCTGTCAATTGGGCAATTCAGAAACTTTCACTCATGTTTTTTTCTCACTAGCTCTATTTCCACGGAATTATGGTCCTATTTCACCACTATTTGCAAGGTCACCACGCATATGATCTCACATCCCCAAGCCTGCTTCTCGTGGTGGCTTCTTCCTAGAGCCTCACCGACTTTTGCTGCTTTCATTGATTCTCTGGAAATTATGGACATAGAAATCAAGTTGTTTTTGTCGAAGGATTCTAAGTTGCCTCTACCATGATCTAAGTATTTGTTTGTTCAATATGTTAACAAGGAAATGCGATATATATATATATATATATATATATATAACTATATATAACCAAAAGTTAATGGAAAAGGAAAATTACATGGGTGAGTAGTTATATATATACCTTTTCTTTTCACATCACTTTCCAACATAACAATAAAAAAAATACTCTTGAGGTCCCAAATAAATAGTCTCATTTCTTTATTAGCTAAAGGTCAAACCTAAGACAATATCAAATTAATATTTAATATTTATTTATTATTTTTTAGATAGTAAAATTTGTTACTGAGACAAGAATACAATCAATAATAATTATCAAAATTTTGTAAAGACTAGTATATTTATAAATTTGTAATCAATGTTTGATCAAGTTGACCAAAAAAGTCAAAACTATATATATATTTTGGAGGAAGTAAAACAATAAGGAAGGCGTATTAGAGCTCAATATAAATAAAGTTAAATGCATAATATTACTTCCTTCGTCTCAAAATAAGAGTATTTTAAAAAAAAAATTGTCCCAAAATAAGGGTCTATTTTTATATTTAATTTTACGAAATTCATATGTGCTAAATATCATGTCCTAGTGTTCACTTGTAATGGTATAACATGATGGTATTTATGTATATGTGCTATTAAAATAGTATAAAAGTTAAAACTTATTATGTAAATTTTAAAATGGAGAGAATAATGGAGTATATAAATTTTAAAAGTAATAATGGAGTATATAAATGGAGAGAATAAAGTTAAATGCATAATATTACTTCCTTCGTCTCAAAATAAGTGTATTTTTTAAAAAAAAATTGTCCCAAAATAAGGGTTTATTTTCAAGTTGTTTTTCACTCATCTTAAGACGGAGAGAATAATGGAGTATATAAATTTAAAAGTAAATTGAATTGTGTCACTAGTGATGGATGAATGAAATCAAATTCATTTGTTAAGCTATTAAATTGTAAATTAGAATTGTTAAAATGTAAAATTAATGGGTTCAAATCATAATTGGATAGAAACACACACTAGTAAATTCACATCCAAATTAGAATCAAAAGCAAGCAGATGCATTAATGTCATTGGCATCCTCCAAAGTAGATTAGTGGGGAATTACAGTAGGAATTACTTGAATGAATATATAGAGCACTACCCTTACTTTTTATTATATTATTGGTGTAAAAAGGTAGTCCTGAAAAATTGAATTAGAAAGAAAGAAAGAAAGAAAGAAAGAAAGATTTTCTGAAAATAAATCTGGTGCGTGCAAACAGCGGCTTTGCTTTCACAAAAGCCTAGATAGACAGACACCGTACACTTTTGTTGCTGCAGCCTGCAGCGGGCACCCCCTAACTTTAGTAGTAATTAATAAAAGGGACTATTAAGAGCATTATCAATGTAAATATAAATGTAAAAAAATTAGGTGTTATTTAGATTTACATATTTTTTAAAAAAATCTTTAATGCAAATGTGAAGAAGGGATGTAAATATGATGTGTAACTAAATTATTTCTTATTGGTTATTAGATTATTGATTTTTGAAATTCAATGCACATTGTAGAAGAGGATGTGAATTATTCATATCCTCCTCCATAATGTGGATTGAATTTAAAAATCAATAGTTTAATAACTAATAAAAATAATTTAGTTGACACATCATATTCACATCACTTTTTTACAATTGCATTGAGAAATTTTTTAAAAAAATGTGTAAATTTTAGATAAACCCAATTTTTTTTACGTTCATATTTGCATTGGTTATCTCTAAGTTTAATGTGTGTTTGATGGAAAATATGTCTGTTTCAAGAAAGCGGGTTCAACTTTACACGAATCTGCCCTCTTTTCTCAAAAGCTACATTAATTCTTTCTTACAATAATTAATTTATCCTCTTTTTCTTTTCTTTTCTTTTCTTTTTTTTAAAAAATATCAGACTTATTAATTATGAATTGAAAAATTGTTTCACAGATATTTCCAAGGTAGTGGTAAAACTGGGACTTGGATTTGGGCTCCCTAGGTTACATCTAAGTTTGTCACCCACCGAGCACATGTACATGTAGTTGCATGGTTGGGGATCCATCCTGTCCCACTCCCAGTGTAGTAAATACTACTTACTCATCAATAGCATCTTCTTGGATTAAATAGTGGTTTATACAATGGAAATGAATCACGATTATTATTCCGACAAACCAACAATAAGAATTTTGGGTCTAAAACAAGGAAAATATAGAACCAAGTCACTCCCTAGCTCGATCTCCAACCTCTTTCTGGACTACACTACACTACACTACACATGTACAGGAAGAATTAAGAGGAGTTATAATTATGTGTACAGCAGACCTCCAAATGAAAAATAAAAAAAGAAATTAAAATACTAACAACACTTTCTTTCTAAAGATCTTAATTAAATTCTGCCTCGAAATTCTTTCTAATGGACTCTTTTTCAGTGTCACTTATTGGTGAATTTCAAGACTGAATTCAACCTTCTAAATCTCAAATGCTAAAAGAGAGTGCATAACCTATATAACTTAACTATAAAGTAGGACATTTTGTCGCGGAGGATGTATGGTTAATTTTAGGTTCTCATATGTTTTCCTGAAAGAGGTTGGCATGAATTGGTTAATTTGTATTTCTCCATTTGGTTGGAATCTAAAGCTCAATCGTGTACGTGTTCAATTTAATCTCATACTTGCCAGATTTCAATCTCCCCAGCTATCATGTAAAATTTGTCTGAAAATTCACTAATAAAAACAAACAGAATTATATAATAATAATAATAATAAAATTATCATAGCCCCAGCCCCAGCCCCAGGGCAGTGACAAAGGCGTTACTATTTAATTAGCATCTTCTTCAAGAAATGAAATCTGCACAGATTTTGTCAAAACTCTAAAGGAAATTAAAATAAGCTGACAAAGACATGGTAGATTGGTAGTTTCTCCCATTTTGCTTCTCAGCTAGTGAATGGAATTTTCCCTATAGACAGCAAAACGTTCTAATCGGGAAAATTGTCAATCAATATAACAACCATTTCCACGGATGCTTCAGTTGTCCTCTGAGTACGATTTCATTAAGGTTCTTGATATTGTCATGTATATACCCGCCCCAACTTTCATCGACACCTTCAGCCAAAAACAATAAAAAAAATACAAACACAATTCAGTAAATTCGGCATCTTAATTTGAGCTAGCTAGCCGCCTCTCATGTGCGCGAAATGTCTTTCTCTTTGGCACCTGCAACAGTTCCAAAACTTTTACAGTAGTCTCATGTACTGCCCAAAAGAACATTGTTTCCACGGTATTATCAAGACTAAAAACAGGCCATGAAGTAGATTATAAGTTTGCTCTTTCTCAGAACAAGTGCACTGCCTGCCCATATACGTTCCCATGTAACCCTTACTCCAGTCTGAATAAGTTACAAACTCTCTCTCTCTCTCTCTCTCTCTCTCTCTCTCCATGATAAAGAAATTAAACTATGGGATTTTCAAGC
This sequence comes from Platycodon grandiflorus, assembly GCA_016624345.1. Taxonomy (NCBI): domain Eukaryota; kingdom Viridiplantae; phylum Streptophyta; class Magnoliopsida; order Asterales; family Campanulaceae; genus Platycodon; species Platycodon grandiflorus. The sequence continues at coordinate 9,036,012 of CM028362.1, forward strand.
TGGCTCTACACTGATAGCACAAAAAATCTACGAGTTAAAATTGTTCATCCTGGCGGCCACGCTGAGCTCCACGAGAGGCCAGTTCTTGCTGCAGAGATAATACGCCGTAACCCACGATGTTGTGTTGCCCATCCAAATGTTTTCAAGCAGCCTTGGGCTATTGTACAGCCAGACACCATGTTAATGCCAGGCCAAAAGTTCTATATTGTGCCCATCACCACCATTAGAAAGCTCCAAATTATCTCGTTAAAGCACCCTTCTTCTTCGCAGATAGAAGAAGTTCAGACAAGCCAAAGTTCAAAACACGAAGATGGTTTGGAGTCTCCTTGCTGGTTCATTGCGAATACTCCAAAGCTACATCCCGCTTGCCTGAAATCATCAGGCAAAAACGAGTCTTCAAGTTGTTTTACACGCATGGTTAAAAGGGCAACAGTTAAAGATAGCAATAAAGAGTCGAGCAAGGATACGAAATCGTCAGGCAGTTGGGGATCTTCTGAGACAATTGCACTTGCCAAAAAGAGGGCTAAGGATGAGAACAAGGGAGGGTCTCCCAAGAGACTTGCATCTCTTGATTATTGGCAACCTGGCTTACAGAGTGTCAATGAGGAATGATGTAATTACAAATAAGATAATTACTGACTTGAATTTTCAAGATCTGGTGCCTTCCTAGATCAGAAACTACATGGAGATCATCACAAACAGTTGTATGAAAATTCCAGGATAGATTAAAGTGGGAAAAGGCAAGCATGTTACTGTTTTACTAAAAGACTCACGATTAGGAACTAACAATATTATGTTTCACTGCCCAATGATTTTGGTGCAGAAATTGCACCATTTTAGTGGAATAATGCAATTTCTGCACCAAACTGTTGGAGATGGTCTGAGTTGAGGTGTCAGGTGTGTTGTATCGAGCTCTTACAACCACGCGAGCAGTCACCAGGCAACAAACCTTCTTTGACAATACTGGAAAAAAAGAAAAGAACTTTTTCTTAAATAAGAGTAATTTCTTCTATACTCAATCTTGTTATCTCTCTCAGGATCTCACCTGAAATTGATTTTGTAACCAAAGCTAAAGCACTAACTCACCAGATTGGTTACATCTATATCTATCTATATATATATATATATATATATATATATATATATATATATATATATATATATATATATATATATATATATAATAACAACCGTGATCCTAACACAGCTAAATAAAGAATTTTTTTGTCTAAAATAGCTTTTTAAAATGAAAACTCGAATTTAACTATGCAATTAAGACTGATTCATAAGTCTAGATGAATCTATCGATAAAAATGAATACAGCCTTGGAATAGAAACAATTGTATTAATGACTGCAAATCTAACAATGACCATTGGAATTCGAGGATTACAAACAATATAAATAGATACATCCCTCCTCCAAAATTCACTCATTGTTAGCAATTGAATAAATTACATAGAGATCAAGAGGACATTGTTGCAGAATGCCTACACAGCTACACTAGGAAGAGTTATAATCAATACTGCAAAATGTATTTGATCGTATGGAGCCTAAACAGTTCGGTTTTGTACTGCATACCAGTTTTTGACTACATTTAAATTATAATTTGAATTGTACATTTAAAAATTGCCTTTGAAAGAGTATTGCAAACAATATATATAGGTAAAGTCTTCCAAATCCACCAACATCTTCCAAGTCCTTCCCTCCTCTTTAGAATGCTAAAGAATGTATTGTTAAGTTGTATATTTGTTAGTTGTAGCTCCACATGAATGCTACAGAATGTCTCATCTTTTTTGCATAATCCCATGAGTAAAACAAATCTCAATCGTTAATTCAAATTAGAAACAAATAAAGCTCAAGTCAACAACAACAAATTAAGAAAAACAGAACAAAACAAAAATAAACCCCCAAACAATACTTTGAAAATTTCACCCAAAATCTAGGTTCTCACACAGTATTATTCCCATGGTAAACATTGTAAAATTATACGTATTTATGTAAACACACACATCAATTCGGAAAAACAGAACTTACCTCGGCAAATAGGTTTGTTTCATAGTATCTGAAACATTTTCAAGAACATTAGTTGTTTATTTCATCAGAACCGTAAATTATTAAGTATATATTTGAAAATTATAGGTAAAAATCATTTTATCAAAAAAATCAGAGGTTATTTCATCAGATTTGAAGCAAGTATAAGAAAAATCTTTAATAAATGTGTAAGTATAAAACTTTGGAGTTTAATTCGTTATATTTGTAAAATATTTGGGAAAAAAATTGGAAATATAAATTTCTTATAAAAACATTTAACATATGATTCTGTAATAAAAAAATTAAAATAGGCGAAAAACAATTAGATCTTAAACAGTCAATGAAAAACTAAAATAGAAGTTTTATAATTTTAAATCGTAAATAAATTGGAAATTTTTAAGAAATAAATTTAAGAAATATTTATAATTATTTTCTCTAATATAACATACAAATCTATACATCCAGTATATTGTACATTTATTAAAAAAAAAATTAAAAAACAAACTATTGGTGGTACTCGAAAAAAATATTAAAATACTCGAAGAAACAGATAATTATAATATTTCTTAAATTGCTAACAATTTCTTAAACGGAGACAAAGGAAAAAAAAAAGAAAAAGAATAGGCCAGACCCAAAATAATGAGAGAGAAAGAGTGGAACAATTTTGGCAGTAGTACCCATGTCTCCGTGTCTAGATGCATTTAGGGAAAATGAAGAGATTTTTATGGGAAGAGAATGGTTAGGGTTTTGTGTGTCTTGAGTTAGAGATGGCTCATGAATTAGGTTTCCCAGTGAGCTGGTGCAATTATATGGGAAAGTTACATATTTTTTCTTCGTTTTGGCCCCAAGTTACTTGGGTTTATATTTTGGGTCAAATTTATTGTTTTAACAATTGTGGCCATTTAATATCGGTATTAATTCTTCAGGGGACATTTTTCATAGACTCAAAATTAATTAAATGTGACTAGATTTGGATCCTTTTTTATTGGCCTAAACTTAATTGAATGTGACTGTAATTAATTGAAAATAACCAAATGTTTTCATAATAGTGTTATCAGGTGTTTTTAAAAAAAAAAATTTTTGAATAATAAACAATGTTGTAAAAAATGTTGCTTTCCAAAAGTATAGTTTTAGATGTTTTGAGTTTCCTCTTCATTTTGTTTAAATATAATTTAATTAAAAAAAGATATATGTTCGTGCGTTTAACGCACGGGTGTAAATCTAGTTCAATAATAGTAAAAAAATGTTATAGTCATAATATAAATGGGGTAATATGAATATCTCTAAAAGCCTAGGGGGCCATGGGCTCCCTTGGCCATGTTGTGGCTCGCCAGTGTCCATATTACAAAGGCATATTCAGATATACTAAGTGACAAAGGTAAATTTAGTAATTTGATTACAAAAGAGCATTCATTTTGGGACAAAACTTTTTAAAAATGAAAGTTGTAATTGTTATCAATACAATACCAACACTAGTTGACAGAGGTAGTAAGTATCGTCAAGACATGTATGTGAATATGTCTTTATAATTTATGGAACATTGCAATATATCAAGGTTTAATATATAATTTGGTCCCTAAACTTTACACCTTTTCCTGGTTCGGTTATAGAACTTTGACATTTCTTATTGTGGTCCCTGAACCGCACTTTAAGCCTTACAGTTCGTCCCTCAAGTGATGGCCGTCACTTTTGACGTTAATAAATGTCTAAAATGCCTAAAATACCCTTATTACATGCTGAATGTGATTCCACGGTGGACAATATTTGCTTATTTGGATTTTTTTTTTTGCTAAGTTAAAGCCCACTTTCTCTCTCTCTCTCTTTCTTTCTCTCTCTCTCTCTCTTCTGGTTTCTCCCTCTCCCTCTCTCTCTCTCTCCCTCTTCTTCTGGGTTCTTTGTAATCACACCTAGAGAACCGGAGAATTTCATCGATGAATTGATTAGGGTTTGAAGAATTGGGGGAATTTCATCGACGAATTAGATTAGGGTTTGAAGAAGGGAGATGATTATGGTGAGGGTTGAAGATTGGTGACAAGGATCGGAGAGTTTGTGGATCAAAAATCAGAAATCGATGAATGATTTTGGTTGGGGTATGGATGAATCGATGAATGATTCGAAAATCATCTTCGTCATCCTCATCATCGGCACCAGCAGCAGAGTTGAGAGCATTTAACCTCTTCGTCTTACCTCTTGTGTTCTTTAGGAGGCTGCTTCTCCGATTTCTTAATAGTAGGGTCAGCACGAATGGCTGCATGAACTTTCTTGTAAAGCTCCTCAATACCATCAGCATCGATCCCGGCCTTAATGTAATAAGAAAAGTCGGTCTGGTACTTCTCTGGCTCATCCTCCGTCAAGGTCTATTGCAGTGGAAAGAAAATTAGGGGATTGAGAGATTTTTGTTTTAGACAAAAATCGACCGATTTCCTTCCGGAATTGGTGTCATCTTGTTGTTTTGGTTGGGGTTTGAACCGGTAAGGTGGGAAGACGGTGGGGACTTTTTGGGATTGAGGGACTGGGGTTAGAATGATGGCTTGTTGGTGGTTGGTGTGAGGAGGGATGTTAATCGCCGGAGCACGGATGGGCGGTAGACTGGTGGAGGTGATGTGTTGGACCATGTTGGGGGTGGTGGATGTATAGTCGGACCGCCACAATTTATGCAGATTGTTGTGTTGTTTCCGTGGAAGTGGTGGTGGTGATAATCACTGGATGTCGTGTTTGGTGGTAGGAGGAGGTGGTGGTGGTAGTGGATGATTTGAGTTTTGTCCTAATTAAATTTTTTTTTAGCATAATCAATATACAGTCATAAAATATAAATTTTTAGCATAATCAACAATTTTTTTAAAAAAATTAATACAGCCATAAAATATATATGTATATATATTCTAATTTAAGGAGAGTGAGAGATTGATAGCTTGCATTTGATTTTTAAATTATTTATTGTGGTTTAATTTATTAAAACAATTTTTAAAAAAATTAATACAGCCATAAAATATATATGTATATATATTCTAATTTAAGGAGAGTGAGAGATTGATAGCTTGCATTTGATTTTTAAATTATTTATTGTGGTTTAATTTATTAAAAAAAAATTTTTAAGAAAATTAATACAGCCATAAAAAATATATGTATATATATTCTAATTTAGGTAACAATTGTATAATAATTACATGATTACTATTTAAATTAATATAAAATTTTATAATTAAAAATTATATCTCTATTACTATTTATTCTCAAATTTATTAATTAAATTCCAACTCAGCTCTCCTTGACCACCTAGGAATCACACTTGGCATTTAGTATAGGCATTTTAGGCATTTTAGACATTTATTAACGTCAAAAGTGACCGTCACTGAGGACGAATGTAAGGCTTAAAGTGCGGTTCAGGGACCACAATAGGAAATGTCAAAGTTCTATAACCGAACCAGGAAAAGGTGTAAAGTTTAGGGACCAAATTATATATTAAACCATATATCAACAATCTAGTAAAATACCTTTCCGTTTGTACCCCCAAAAAAAAAAAAAAAAAAGAAAAAGAAAAAGTTCCTAGTATAATAATACGCATATTCACGGGATAATTGGCACTCTTGAATATGCCTTAAAACATAATCAATCACGTGCGTCTGTTTGGTCAGTTACGTTCGGGATATACCTGTGTCCATTTATTGGCTCATAAATACGGCAAGTCGTTTTCCGACAGTTAGTTAGTAGGGAGATTTAACCTTTGTGGTCAGCATAGATATGGATAACCAGAAAATACAGACACTCTCTCTTCTCGAGGTGTTCTTGTGGCCGGGTTTCTAGTTAATTAAGGTTTAGAGAACCAATCTCAAAGAGGGAATGGGATTGAGTGAGTAGTCGTGTATTAATTAATAACAAAAGCATTTAGTGATAGACGACGGAACAGAAAGGGATTTCTGCATAAACCTTTGTATGCTTTCAGTAATACATCAAATTACTGTCTTCCTTTTCGATTTGTTTAGAGTCAATGAAATGATTAATGGGTATGATTTTAGTAATATATCAAATTACTCTATTTCTTTTCGATTTGTTTAAAGTCAATCAAATGATTTTCAATTCGTGCATGCTAACCAAAATCGATTATCTTTTAGCCTGTACAATTGAATCTTCTGTAACCCCGCGCGCATTATCTTACTTACAGCAGCATCAGATAGTCTACAGAAAAGCGCAAAGCCACGTAGATTTGAGATTTGTGCAGCGAATGTTTGACTGTATCAAAGAGGAATTGAAGGACCAGGCCAGGCCAGGCCACCACAAACTGTAGGTTCCAGATCTTGAATTTGAAAAACTAGTCCTTTAGTGTGTTCACTGAGATTGTGCCTATGTTTTATATAAAGAAATATAAGATTGATCTACACAGGGTTAACTTTCAAGGTAACAATTGAGGCAAAATTAGGACCCTCGTGTATGGTAGGTATTGGAGTGGAGTGCATTGGCAACCCTCAGTCAAGCAGGAAAAAGACAGCAGATCGAGGACGCAGCTGAAGGAGCACTATGGTATTTGATGCAATAAGATCATCCAAAACTAGTTTATTTGATTGCTTCAACTCATCCCCCAATTCCATCATTTGAAGAATTCCTGAATGCTTGCTTTGCTTTTAGGAGTAGTTTCATTAATCTTTATGCAACTATATATATATATTGATCTTTCAAAAAACAAAAAGACGGTGGGCACGATATTGACTTGTTGCAGAATTCTTAACTTGCATGGTCTATTATTTGATCCTTGCCTGATGGTCCATGCTAAGATAACTCAAGTATTTTTATTGAAGGTGTAGGGTTTAAAATGTCTATTCGCAGATGTAATGATTAAATAAAAAGGTCTTCTACTAATGTACTAATTTTTTTCATACAAAATATTACTCCCTCTATACCCAAAAAAATAATCACATTTGACAAGTCAATCTTATTAAGAATGTAGCTTTATTTGCTAGTACTTTCTTCAAATTGCACTAAAATTGATACTATGTTTAGAAATATGACTATTTTCTTAGGACAAACGAAAGAGGAAAGAGGACTCTTAGCGGAAGGAGTATTAATTTTAGGTTGTTGGACACTCAAGTAGCAAAGGCCCTACAAAAACAGATCCATCCATCAGCATGTTTTGGGGGCTCACAATCACAGTATAAAGTGCTCGTTTCCTATGCAACAATGGTCATTCCATGTTGGTTCAAATGGCATAGAAAGGAGTCACTATTGCTCGTACCAAACGGGCACCAAGTGTGGAACAGTAATTCTAAATCAACCACTCGCGGTTTAAACATCTTAACATGCTGCACAGAATCTAAGTATAATTTGAAACTCATCCATAATCATGAAATTTGGCACATGAAAATTCCAACGAAAACAAAGTAATTAAATGGAAGATAAAATGCCTACAGAAAATAATGCAAGCAGTCCTGTTTTTAATTTGTTGATGTAGTAACATGACAAAAGAGGAGAAACACGAATTAATATTTGGTGTATGTGTATGCAGAGAGAGAGAGAGAGAGAGAGAGAGAGAGAGAGAGAGTTTAGCCACTGAAGAGAGAGATCTTATAGGATGAGTAGTTAAGCATTGTACAACTGTAGCGTTTTCAACCTATAGAAAAAAACCATCTATACCTAGTCCTATAACATCTTCTTGCCAACTGTGGATCATCGTGACAGATCTCAACTGTTGGATTATTACCAGCCTTTCATCGTTATCTTCGATGAAGTCAAAATTGAAAAAGAAATAACAAAAAGCAACTTAGATTATTATAGTAGCTTCCTATTTCTTATTTCTCGCTTTCCAGTCTTTATCAAATTCCAGCTAATCCATTTCATCATCTTAATGCGTTAAACTGTGTAATGTTGTTGTATGGTCTCAATGTCAAGACCCTTGAGCTTCACCACTGACTCAACATGCCCCTTAAGAGTATGAAGCTCCCTTAGCCTGTAAAATACCAAAAAAAAAAAAAAAAAAACAAATGTTAGCATGTGCCCTGGAACTGAATTTGAGCTGCCAAACAAACCTTCCATAATAATTACCTAGCAACTTCAGCGCGTCTCTTGGCCTGTTCAGCGATTTCAGACAATTCTCTGTAGTTATTCTTATCATTGAAGAGCTCTGCGGTAGCTGCAGGCTGAAGGCCATGCAGGGTGCGTTGAGCCAGAGCCCATTGGGCCTCTCTCTCTCCACGGCCATAATCTTTTTTGGTTGTGAAAGCAGTCTAGATAATTGAAATGAGAAAAGAGATTGATCAATCCAACATGCTGAAAATTAATTTTCAAAACTAATGACAAATCTTTGTATTAAACAGATTACCTTATTTTGGAGCAGATTGTCCCAGGCTTTGCCGGTCAATGCATATCGGATGCAGAACTTGAATATGTCGAGGGGGATGTAGAAGACTATACTGTAGATCCAAATAACGCCAGCCCAACCCCAGCCTATCCCCTGGATCCTTGCAAAACCCCAGTTTGCATAGACAGCGATCAAAGTAGCCACCTTCAATGGACAATCATGAAAACACAGAGACATAAGCTATCCTGCAGTTGAAGTACCATCAGCAACTTGAACAGTCATTTCATAAAACTTTACCAGTTGTGCTAAAATAAAAGCAATCATGAGTAGTGCACCAGGACGTTCTACAAAGGACCAGCTTCTAGAGCGAGTAACAAAGATGAGTGCCTGGCTGATAATACTGACTTGAAGGTAAAGAGCTGCCGTAAGCTCATAGGTATTGTCTCTGATGGATCTAACACCAAATTTATCCTGTGGAAGGCCATACATTTTGAGAAAGAGTAAAAGAGTGTTTCTTTTCTTTTTTTGTATATATTATTCTACAATAGCAGCATTTTCTTACCTGGAAAAAGTTAGACTCATGAGCTGCCCAAAAGAAAATCACGGTCATGACTGCAAGGTAAGTGCCAAGAACAATGCCAGTGGCAAATATTTCCTTCAGCTTCCATGAGTCAGGCATAGGGGAAGGCTTCACCTTGTCCTTAGAAATGGTCATGATGGTTCCATCATTGAGAATGGCAATGATCAAAACCATGAAAGGTGAGAAATCAAACTTCCAGATAAGTGCAATTAGCATGAAACCTAACACTATACGGATTGTGATAGAAACGGCATAGATCGTGTAATTTTTCATCCTCTGAAAAATGGCTCTGCTTGTCAGAACTGCACTAATGATGACACTTAGTCCTGGCTCTGTCAGGACTATGTCAGATGCTCCTCGAGCTGCATCAGTTGCATCAGCAACTGCAATACCAATGTCTGCCTTCTTTAGAGCTGGGGCATCATTCACTCCATCTCCAGTCATTCCGCATATGTGCTTTCTCTCTTGTAGCTTCTTCACGATCTCATATTTGTGCTCTGCATTCCACCAGAGTTGTGTAAGTACACGTTTTTGAAAATTTGCAAGAAGTTTCAACACAAAATAGTTGAGATATTCCTCCCACTGAAAAATGGAGTAGAATATATATATATATATAGGTGGATCTTCGTCTTTTCTTACCAGGGAAGACCCCAGCAAAGCCATCAGCCTTTTCGATGAGCTCCTCAATGGGGATATTAGCAATAGACTCATCCTTGTGCTGACCAAGGAGTGAGGAAGATGGATACATGTTCGTCCCCATGCCAAGCCGGCGACCAGTCTCCTTCCCTATGGCTAGCTGGTCACCAGTGATCATCTTAACATTGACACCAAGGTTGAGGGCTCGACGAATGGTTTCTGCACTATCATGCCTTGGAGGGTCAAAAAGTGGCAGTAGACCAATAAACATCCAGGGCCCTCCTGGACTCTCCTTGGTTTTCTCAGGTACAGCCTGTAACCAAAAAAATTCAGTTACCTATTTAGTTCTATGTGCGAACCTTTGTTAGAGCGCCAATATAAAAGGGCAGATAACAAACTAACCTGGTGAGCAACTGCAAGAGACCGAAGACCACGTTCCGCAAACTTATCGATGATGGAGTGAACTTTGTTCTTCATATCATCCTTAAGATTGCAGAGCTCAACGATCTGGCAGAGATTTCAGATAGTTAAGTACATAGACAGAAAACTAGATAAGACAGGTTCCTAGCAGTAATCTATAGATTAACTCATGTACCTGCTCAGGTGCTCCTTTGCTAACACGGTGCCAATTGCCATTACCATCAATGTAGGTTATTGCGGTACGCTTGTCCACTGGGTTAAATGGCAGAAAATGTACCTCTGTAATACCTGCTCTAGCCTGCAAAATACAAAAAGGTAATGCAGTATGATAAGTTTATTAACCATTTAACTTAGTAATTGTAGATTTTTATATTTCAAAAATGTAGATTTTCTAAGCAAGTATATTCATCAAATATAATTTACAATTTTCAAAGTAACTCATCAAGTATAAATTTGACATTCTTATTATTCGTTGTAATTACCTCTCTAGGATCGCCAAGCATTCCAACAATACAAGCATCTATAGCATCCTGATTTTCTACCCTTGAAGCTCTAGCCCCGTAAAGAACCACTGTGTCCTTGTCCATATCCTTTGCAAAGATCTACAATATAAATATAACTTGTACAATTAGTTAATCAACATAATAATCATAAACATATTGACCACATCTAATCTCTCTTTCAGGTTTTTTCTACATATCTTTATATTAAATTCTAGCCCAACCTATTAACTTCCATTTTCCTTTAGTTAATCACTAACCTCAATTAGGGATTTGTCCACAGTAAGCTTGTTGAGGGTAAGAGTCCCAGTCTTGTCGCTACAAAGGACATCCATCCCAGCCATCTCTTCAATAGCTGTCATCCTCTTGGTGATAGCACCTTGCTCTGACAGCCGATGGGATCCAATAGCCATTGTCACTGACAACACCGTCGGCATGGCAATTGGAATGCCTCCAATGAGTAGAACCAGAAGGTTATCAATTCCATCCCTGTATCTACGTTTCTGAATTGGGTACATTACCACTATCTCTATGATGATCCCGACTGCAATGGAGCATATACAGAAGTTTCCAATGGCTGTCAACACCTGACCAAACCATCATCATCCAGTTCAAGTTAGAATAACTTGAAACCATTTGAATTAATATATGAATTTTACTTCTGATATGAGGTACATGGTTGCAATTCAGTGTACCTTTGTATTAATGCTCGAAGACAAAAAATTTATCTTGGTAATTATACCAATATAGTAATTTTTGAAAGGAATGTAGTTAAGGTACAAAACTCTCCACTGCCTATACATATAATATTAAAGACATCATCACCAAACATGTGATAGACAGTATCTCACCATGAAACTGTCTAGGGTAATTAGAGAACTTTGGAATAATCAGAATACTCTCAAGATGAAACATCGTCTTTGTGGCTGATGCATAGTGTTTTTAAGCAACATTATAATGATTTTTTGACCTTTCTCAGAATATTTTCACTGCTTTGTTACGGAACTTCGTAATATACCTTTCTCAAATTTGCATTAGATCGATTAAAATATTGAGTTAACCACAAAAAACGAAGATTAAAATATTATACCTTTTGGAAGTGCCCCACTTGATTGGTGCTGTCGACCAGGTGAGCAGCCTTCCCGAAGAAGGTGTGTACTCCAGTGGCAATCACAACTGCCTCAATCTCACCTTGTTTGCAGGTTGAACCTGAAAACACTTCATTACCTGGGTACTTTGTGACAGGCAACGACTCACCGGTTAGAGCAGATTGGTCAATCTTGAGAGGGTCTCCCTCAAGGAGACGAGCATCGGCGGGGACAATGTCTCCGAGCTTGATGCTTATAACATCCCCTGGTACAAGAATAGCTGCTTCCTGCTCACTCCATCTTCCATCCCTTAGGACCTAAATTAGTAAAAAGGAAAACAGCAGGGCATCAGTATGCATTCCAGTTTTCACTCTACATATGTCTGTAATATCAGTTTCCTGCCATGACATTAATTGATTATGTATTTGTACCTTTGTTTTGGGAGCAAGACCTGCCATCAGCGCTGCTGCTGCATTACCTGCATTGTTTTCCTCGATAAAACTGATGGTGGAGTTGATGATAAGCAATGCTGTGATACCAACAAAATCTTGCCAATCTGGAGGCTTTCCCTGCATTAGTTAGATAAGAATTAGATAGATAACTCCTATGATTGTGTGTATGAGAGAGAGAGAGAGAGAGAGAGAGACCCCTCCATTTGCCAAAGCAATGGCCATGATAGCAGCAGCCTCCATAACCCATGACAAAGGATTCCACATAAATCCCAAGAACTTAAGAAGTTTACTTTCCTGTTTCAGTGTTAGTCATTGAAGATTAGTTCAGTTTATATACGTAAATATTAATAATTCAATAGAAGAAGGTGAATGGAAGAAAACCTTTTTCTCCTCTAGCTTGTTTGGGCCAAAAATTTCTAGCCTCTGCTTCCCTTCCTCACTATTCAATCCCTCTCTTGAACATTTCAACTGTTCGAATACCTCATCAACCGGTATATTCTCCTGTAAACAAACCAACAATAATATTTTTTAATGAGGGTAGTCTTCAAAGATAATCAAACGGAATGCCAAAATTTATTCAGTGACCACATGCTTAAAAAAATCTGCTCTCAGCTCAGCTTTTGCCCTTCAGTAATGTAACAGTACAAATTGAGTCAACTAAATTCCTCAAGGCATGCAATACGACATGTCAGTGGGGATGAGGGCATAGCCTAACCTTTTGATGGTAATTCAGAAAAATAAAATAAAATAAAGTATATTTCATTTTAAAAAGATGATCTGAATTAAAACTGGAAAAATGAGATGAAAACTTAGAACAATTCAAATCAAATGGACGCATTAACACATTCATGTTATGCGTAGGAGACAAAAATTTAAATTTTATGTAAACTAACGAACGTAATTCAAATTCAAATTCAAATCAACAGATAACGAAAATTCTAACAATGGATCAAGAAGAAGATTAAGAAAATGATCATACGAGATCAACAGCCTCCTTCTTGATGTCCTCCAATGAGCTCGCCATCTTCACTCCAAACACAAGAGATATAGAAATGAATTAATATGAATGTCTCTCTAATATATATATTTTGGAACAACACCCTCTCACGCAGTAACTATGTTGTTTCTCTCTCTAGAAAAAAAAATTTACAGCTTCAGGTGGAAACGATATAATGGCAAAGAGGAGAGAGCTTATTATGTGTTATTCCTCATCATCATTAACATTACAAAAAAAAATCGCCTTTATTCTCAATCCTCAATTCTCTTTTCTCTTTTCTCTTTTCTTTTGCTTTTCTTACTCCTCAATTCTCAATTCTTTTTCTCCTTTAGTTTTTTCTCTGTTTTTGATTTTTCTTTCTCTCTCTCTCTCTCTCTCCTCGAGTTTCTTACTTACTCTGTGTGTGTCCTGGCTCTGGAGTTGAGGGGGGTATATATATATGTATGAATGTCTATAATTAAGGAAGTGTGTGGATTGGCAAGAAATTCGTTCAGAATTGGATTCATTCCTATTAAGCGTATGCTTCCTCCTCCTTTTCGAGTTGGGTTGGTTATCGTGGCCAAGTCAGTCACTCACTCTGACTCTGACTCTGACTCACTCAAAAAACAGAGCGGGAATCTTGTGGCTCCTCTCCTCCCTCGCTAATTCCGTTGGTTCACCTCTGCTACCGTTACCATTACTCCTCCTAATACCTACCATCACCCACCAATCCTTGTTTGCCAGTTGCCACACTGCCATTGGATCGTTTCTGCTGCTTGTTTGTGTTGAGTAATGCTATGTGTATCTAAAATGTGCACCAAAATACACTTATTATCTTCTGATTGGTTCAATAATTTGTGGGTCCTACCACTTAAAAGTCTCTGATCAACTAAAAGATGTCAAGTATAATTTTAATACACATTTAGTGCACATTTTAAGTGCACATAACATTACTCGTTTGTGTTATGCCCTTTTCGCTAGTTCGTTATTCTACTTGTGTTTGGGTTTTTTATTTCAACAAGGGACATGTGATTGTGAGCTTTTTTGTTAGCTCTTTCTGGGTTCCACTCGGCCTATAATCATGTGTTTAATTTTAGCCAAAATTAGAACTATTGTATGCCAAATTTGGAAATTAATTTGGAGACAAGTGAAAGTGAAGGCGTGTACGTTAATGCAGTTATTTTTCCAATGTCAACTCTTTTTTTTTTTTATTTAGTTATTAAAACTATATTAACTTTCCCATTAAAGTAAAGAGCTAAGTGGTTTAAAATTCCAACTTTTTTTCGTAAAATGTTTATTTTAATTGCTTTTGCTTTTTATTGAGATAAGGTTGAACTAAATTATACTTCTTCCGTTCTTAAATAATTGTCTTGTTTTTTTTGTCTGTTCCAAAAAAAAATGTCTTGTTTCTACTTTAGTTATGATCAAATGTACAAAAACTTAAAAAAAAATTACATACAATACTAATATTTATAATAAAGTTAATATTTATAAATTTACGAAAATTACGAACGTTTGTTTATCTGGGTTCATGGGGTCTGAAGGCCTGATAACCCACATTGAGTTGGGCAGCCTTGCCCAATAAGGTCAGCTGTTGCCTCTTTACGCATGTCCATCTTAAAAGTAAGCTTTTGTGGGCGAGATGGTCAGCACTGCTAAAGCCTCATCACAGGAAGCTAGCCTCTAAGTAAACTATAAAGGCCCAACTCATAGCCATAATATAACTTTTGAGTATTGAAGTTCTCATTCAATCTCCAAAGAAAAGGACTTCACTTTTTTGATACCAATAATGTGGATTTCGTTGAATAGGATTTGGAGTATGAAATTGAGGCAGATAGTTGTTCGGACTTAAGTTTTTTTTTTTGAGTAGTACTACATCAATAGCATAATTTGAGATGTTGTATAGTTGTCAACATACAAGTTACAACACCTTAAAACATGATATTGATGTATTTAGTTTTTTTTTTTTTTTTTAAATGAAGGGAACTTTCATTAATCAAGTGGAATGATTACAATCTTGCATCAGATGTCTAGTTAAAAAACTAGGAGCCTCATGGAATATAGAGGGGCTCGGAAGATTGAGGGCATTAAAAGCAAGACAATCAGCAACAACATTCTATTTTCTACTAGAATATTGATGTATTTTGTTAATATTTGTGGTTCATGTACTATTTCTCTCTCTCTCTCTCTCTCTCTCTCTCTCTCTCTCTCTCTCTCTCTCTCTCTCTCTCTCTCTCTCTCTCAATTCTCCCAGATATAAATATGTTATTGTATCCTTCAATAACGTTATGAAACGATAGTATTGCTGCAGCATATATATGTTTAAAATGCAGCCTGTCATGAAGGCAACGAAAACAATAAGGTTCAAGTTGAATATTTGTTAGTATCCTAATTTTTCTATTGAGTGAGTGGGTGTCAAATTTTGAGTATCTGAAATCAACTCAACTCAACATAACATTTGTTCCAATTACTTAGGGTCGATGCATATTATGAAGTGTAATTTTGAAAAATTAACTTATGATAATACATGCTAACAAAGAAAAGGACCCAAGAAAAATAATTATATTATTTTATCAGAAAAAGGGGAGAAAAAAAAAAAAAAAAGAAGAAGAAGGGAGTTTTAGTACTTTTGTGATGTCTTATTGAATGTTCAATATAGAGAGTCATTGTCCCCATTGGATGAGTCGTCGTGTGTGCGCGTGCGCAGAGAAGTTTTTAAGTGCTTGTTTTTTTTTAAAGTTTGCTCAATCTATTTAGCGTTAATTTCACCATTGGTCCCTGAAGTTTGGGCCTTTTCACCAATAGTCCCTGATATTAGACTTGTATCACTACTATAAAAAATATTCATTTTTTGCACACCGTTGGTCCCTGTGTTGGACAGCGTTAAATTGTCAACCGTTAAGTAGTCATATGCAATCCCACGTGCCTTGGACTCAGGTCAAAAGGGTCATTTTCGTGGTTGTGGTTGTTTCCCACTTCCAGATAACTCCCTTATATCTCTCTTCTCGCCATCTCTCTCCTCTAACCTCATATATAAGCCATTGTTGTCCATTAAAGCTATTAAAGCCAATCAAGAGCAAACCATTTCGCAAGCTCATCGCGTGCGTGTGGATCTTGCGATCAAAAGGACTAATTCTAATAGACGTTTCTTTGTGTGTGAATGGAGGTGGGTTCTTCATTTTATTTTTAAATTATGTCTTAATTTAGATGAGTATTTCAAATTCATGAGTTAATTTTTTCATATATTTGTGTTGAGCAAATTCATGAGTTACTTAATCTAAAATGCAATTTTAAATTTTGTTTGATTTTTTTTTTTTTTGCAGAACAGGGGTTGTAGGTTTTTTAGATGGTTTGACCCACCTATCTGTGAAAGATCAACACAGATTATCCCTGGTCTCCTTAGAAGGCTGAGGAACTATGAAGCAACTATTGTAAGGCAAAATATGAAACAGAGGTGGATGTGGGGTGGTTTAATTTTGTCTTGGTTCATCATCGCAATCTTGATGATTAGTGGTTAAGGATTTTGATTACTAAATTATATTTTGTGGTGATTAACTTGTTATTAGGGAGAAATATTAATGGTATGACAATGGTGTTGTTGCAAAGGAATTTTGTTGTATTTCGAAAATTAATGGTATGACAATGGTGTTGTTGCAAAGGAATTTTGTTATATTTCGAAAATTAATGGTATGATGTTGCAAAAGAATTTTGTTGTATTTTGAATATTAATGACATGTCAATGAAAGGTTAAGTAGTCAGTCAACTCCCCTTAATACATTCATTGTATACGGGTATACAATTCATTGTATCAATCGATATGCCTCCTCACTTGCATGTTATCTCTTCCATGTACTGTCTCTATATATATGTATTTGTAATCTGTACATTGCAAGTGAATGAATAAGATTTGGAGAATCACAAAACACTGACTCAATTTGGTATCAGAGCCATATAACCAAATCCTATGACAAACCCAGTTATCTCATCCGCAGCCTCCTCATCCACCATACCAGCTGCCTCTCACCCATCACTAAATAATCTTAACAGTTTTCACCACTACCTCTCACTTAAACTCACTTCAACCAATTTTTTATTTTGGAAAACACAGATCCTACCTCTTCTTCGAAGCCAAAATCTTATAGGATTCTTAGATGGCACCACACTTGCCCCACCACCTGAAATTCAAGTCGACGGAAAGATCGAACCCCAACCAAACCCAGAATTTCTGCACTGGACTCTTCAAGATCAGTCCATCCTTACCCTCCTAGTCTCCTCCCTTAGTGAAGAAGTCATCCCTCTTGTCGTTGGACTTAACACATCTCATGCCGTATGGACAACGCTTGAATCAGCTTTGTCCTCTCCTTCCAATACGCGCATTATGGCCATTCATAATAGCCTCCATAGTTTAGAACAAAAGGATGAATCAGTCACAAGTTATCTTCAGAAAGCAAAAAGTTATGCCGACGCACTGGCCGCTGTCGGTCGTCCCCTTGATCCAGCCGACTTCAATATCTATGTTTTTCGTGGTCTTCGTAGTGAGTTCTCCGACATCATTACGACCCTCTCCGCCCAAACTACACCAGTCACCTTTCCAGAACTTCATGCACTGTTACTTAGCCATGAATTTCTCCATTCGAACAAGTCATCTTCCCCTCCAATCTTAGCAACTACACAATCTCCTCAACTCCCCCCAACTGCCAATATTGCTCATCCCTCTCGACCCCCTTCTCACTATGGTGGATCCTCTGTCAATAACTTCCGCGGTCGCGGTCGTGGTCGTAATAATTTTGGAAACCGAGACTATCGATTCAACCCACCTGTCTTCAATAATGACTCCCCTCGTCCTATATGCCAAATCTGTCAACGTCCAAACCATACTGCTAATGTTTGCTATCGCCGATACTCTTCCACCTCCAACCCCTCTGCTCATTTTTCTCACAGGTCTTCACGTACTCCTCAAATGAACTGGTTTCCGGACACCGGTGCCTCTCACCACATTACACCCGACATGGCAAGCCTCTCAAATTCTGAAGAATACTCAGGAAATGATCAGGTCACGGTTGGTGATGGTACTGGCCTTTCCATTAAGAATATTGGTTCCACTTCTATTTCTTCACCGTCCAGATCACTTCTTATGAAAAACGTTTTGCATGTTCCCTCTATCTCAAAACCATTGTTGTCTGTTCAAAAATTTTGTCAAGATAATAATGTATTTTTTGAATTTCACCCTTCTTGTTTTCTTGTCAAGGATCGAACTACTCGGGATACTCTCCTCTCCGGCCCGAGTAACAACGGACTCTATTCTCTCTCAGCTTCTTCAGGTCGAGTTCCCGTAGCTTTCTCAACAAATAAAGTTTCCGCTGACTGTTGGCATCGTCGGTTGGGTCATCCTCATCTTCGCATTCTTCGTCAAATAATAAACACAAATAAATTGCCGTGCTCGTCGTCCACATTACAGTCTCTTTGTTCAGCTTGCCAATTGGGAAAGTCATCACGACTATCTCTACCGCTTACACAGCATCGTAGCCCTTCTCTCCTGCACTTAATTTTCAGTGATGTATGGGGACCATCCCCCGTAATGTCGTCTGATGGTCATAAATACTTCGTAATTTTTGTTGATGTGTTCTCAAAATATATTTGGTTCTTCCCAATGTCACAAAAATCTGAAGTGTTCTCTATTTTTCTCTAATTCCAATCTCTTGTCGAGCGTCAATTTGACACAAAAATTAAACGTGTCCAAACTGATTGGGGAGGCGAATATCGTCCTTTGAACAAGTTCTTTGCAAAATTGGGAATTGACCATCGTCTCTCATGTCCACACACTCATGAACAAAATGGGACTGTTGAAAGACGTAACCGTCATATCGTCGAAACCGGACTATCTTTACTAGCCCACAGTTCCGTTCCGTATAAATACTGGCACTTCGCCTTTGAGACTGCTGTTTATCTTATAAACAAAATGCCATCTCCTGTCTCTAACAATGTCTCTCCGTTTCAAAATGTTTTTCACATCTCACCCGACTATTCCTTCCTAAGAGTATTCGGGTGTCTTTGTTTTCCCTATCTCCGTCCCTACAACAAACACAAGATTGAATTTCGTTCAGCTCCGTGCGTCTTTCTTGGATACAGTCCAGCTCACCTCGGCTACCGTTGTATGGACATTAATACTCACCGTATTTACATTGCCCGTCACATACGGTTCGATGAATATTCATTCCCTTTCTCAGGACCATCTGTTCTTGGTAAGGCGCCAGCAAAGACGCCTTCTCCAAATCACCCATGGGCCACAGTTTCCCTTCCCCATTTACCAACTTCATTCCAGCCCCTTACCACACCTCTCCCGTCACAACCACAAGCAGTACCCACTCCCACCACTGTGCAACATTTGGCGTCCCACCCTTCCTCATCTCAAGTCACTTCCACCCAAACCACATCATCTCATGAACCTACCCATCCAGCTCCATCGATACCCAACCACTTTCGTGTCTCTAACCCGGCTGGTATAAATCTCATAGTTGACATCTCTCCTCGCCCTTCTCACTCTCAGCCCAAACCAACCTTGCCCGCTCCTCCACCTCCCTCACGTACACACACCATGCACCTTCGTCATATGTCGCGAAATCCTCCTCCCTCTTCGTCATCACCCTCAGCATTAATCACTGAAAATTCTCCCAGTGCAGAACCTACATGCTTCACTACTGCTAATAAATTTCCTCACTGGCGTCAAGCTATGGTGGACGAGTTTAATGCTCTACTTCGGAATCACACTTGGACGTTAGTTCCCCCTTCTCAATCCCAAAATGTTGTTGGCTCCAAATGGGTTTATCGAGTCAAATATAAATCTGATGGTAGCCTTGAGCGCTACAAGGCGCGTTTAGTCGCCAAGGGTTTTCACCAGCAACACGGCGTGGACTACGACGAAACTTTCAGTCCAGTGGTTAAGGCCACCACTATACGTACTATGTTATCCATAGCAGTGGTTAAAGGGTGGTCCATTCGTCAATTGGATGTACACAATGCATTCCTTCATGGAGTTCTCAATGAGGATGTTTACATGCAGCAACCAATGGGCTTTGCAGATCCTCTCCGACCGAATTACGTTTGTAAACTTCATAAGTCGATTTATGGTCTCAAACAAGCCCCACGTGCTTGGTTTCATCGACTAACTCAGTTTCTAACGACTCAGGGTTTCACATCCTCCAAAACAGATACATCATTGCTCATTTTCTCAAAAGACTCCATCATCACTTATGTCCTTATCTACGTTGATGACATACTTATTACCGGCAACCGTCCCTCCTTCATTTCTTCTCTCATTCATTCCTTGGGCACTGAATTCTCTATAAAAGATTTGGGCAACCTTCATTATTTTCTAGGTGTTGAAGCTATCTCACATTCCACAGGCATGTTACTTACTCAACGCCAATACATCCAAAATCTGCTTGCCAAATCTGGTATGGGAACAAGCAAACCAGCCCACACCCCTATTTCGACGACAATGAAGTTATCCAAGACAGGGGGTGCACCATTTTCTGATCCCACCAAATTTCGTCAGGTTGTTGGCTCCTTACAGTATCTTACCTTAACTCGCCCCGACATAGCATTTGCTGTAAACAAAGTGTGCCAGTATATGCATCTTCCCACAGAGGACCATTGGATTGCTGTCAAACGCATTCTGCGTTATCTCCGTTCAACAGCAACACATGGATTATTCATCTCCAAGTCCTCCTCCAACACTGTCCAAGCGTTTTCTGATGCTGACTGGGCAGGCTGTTTGGATGACCGCAAGTCAACTGGTGGTTATGCTATATTTTTAGGTGCAAATCTCGTCTCATGGTCCTCTCGAAAGCAACGTACTGTTGCTCGATCCTCCACAGAATCAGAATACAAAGCCATCGCTGATGCTGCCGCTGAAGTCACCTGGCTTCAATCCCTTCTTCGCGAACTCAGAATTCCAGCAACTCAATCTCCAATTCTTTGGTGTGATAACATTGGAGCAGCCTATCTCTCCGCTAATCCCGTGTTTCACGCGCACACAAAGCATATTGAAATTGACTACCATTTTGTTCGTGACAAAGTGGCACGCCGTGACCTACAAGTTCAGTTCATCTCCACCCATGATCAGATAGCGGACATCATGACCAAGGGACTATCAACACCTCGTTATGAATTTTTACGTGACAAGCTCAAGGTTCGCAGCAGCTCCCCTTTCACTTGAGGGGGTGAATCAAGTAGTCAGTCAACTCCCCTTAATACATTCACTGTATACGGGTATACAATTCATTGTATCAATCGATATGCCTCCTCACCTGCATGTTATCTCTTCCATGTACTGTCTCTATATATGTATTTGTAATCTGTACATTGCAAGTGAATGAATAAGATTTGGAGAATCACAAAACACTGACTCAATTGTTGTTGTCTCTAATTGTTTGGCAATGGTGTTGTAATGGTTTGTGTTTGAACAAGAGAAAGTAATTGAACTCTGTTTCTTGAGTCCCATTTGAGTCTGACTTACACCATCCCATTTGAGTCCCATTAATATATCATTTTGAGTCCCATTTGAGTCTGACTTACACCATTGGGGACTTGAGTCCCTTTTCTCAGACTTGTAATTGAGCTCTGTTTCTTGACTTGTACACATTGGAACTCAAATACAACAAAAGGAGTCCCTTTTCTCACACTTGTAATTTGAACATTGATCCATTCAAATGTCATCAATTTGATACTCACAAATATACAAATCACATTTGATACTCACAAATGTCATCAACTTTGTTTCATGATAATCACATTGTTTATCAAGCTTACAAAATAACTAAGTATCACATTGTTTCTCTAATAGGCCTTCAAGCCTCAAAAGGAGGTGATTACAAAAGAGGTAATTACAGTCATGTCAAATATGTGCTTGTTTCTTAGGCTTAAGAGCCCCAAAAAAGATGTCATTACAAAACACCCAATCATGTGAACACTGATTTGAACTTTAAATGTCCAAATAGGTGATTCATGCCTTGCCTTTGCCCTTCTTTCTTAATTTCCTCTCCTTGGCAGCCCAGTCTAATAAACTATTAGTTGTTAAAATTGTTACTCCATCAGTCATGAAGCTTGGAGGCTGAGGTTGTGATCCACTTTTAGCAGGTTGCATTGTATCCATCGTAACACTTGGGATTGGTTGAGAATTGTTTGTGTATCTTCTGCCAGATCCTCTCCCCCTTCCATTGCCCCTGCCTTGACTTGTAATTGCCTATGGATATAAACAATTTATAATTAAACACAACCAAATGATAGTTAAACAATGTCAAACTTAATTGACCAAATTCATCATACATCAATTTAATAAAAATTAAATAGTTATACAGTTTCAAACCTACTTCATTTCTAGGAACAACACCAACATTTGCTTCAGCACCCACCATTGCTTCACTGCCTTGAATTGCAACCTGAAAAAAAATTACCCAACCAATGTTAATCAAATCAAAATACTTACCAAAGGTGTATATATATATATATATATATATATATATATATATATATAATAGATAACTTACTTGTTCACTTTGGGCTTGATCAGAATTGTTTCTCTTTCTTTTCTTGATTGGTTTCTTCATGCAACCATGAAAGCCTTGGCTTTTACAACTCCTCAAGTTATGACCAAAATTTCCACATCTTTGGCAACTCATTGTTCTTCCCCTTTTTCCTATGGCCCTAGTAGGTGGTCTTGGTGGTTCATTTGGATCTCTTTTTCTAAGCTTCCTAGGCCTACCATGTTGTGGACAACTTTTTGGAGCAACAATAGGTATATAATCTTGGTGTTCCCACATATCTACACCATTTATAGGATTGATGGTGTATGTATAGATTTTTTCTTGCATTTTCAAACTATAGCACTCATGAACCCATTCTTCAGCCACACCATTACCTCCATTAGCTTGGTGAAGTAGATATTAGACACTGCATGTTTGCAAGGAATTCCAGCTAATTCCCATTTCCCATAACTGCAAGTCTTCTCAGTGAGTGAAACTATGCATTGTTCTCCCCAAGGCCCCCTTAATTGGTACCAGTTTTCTCCATTCCATGTAGTGATATAACCCATTCCCTCTTTCTTTGTTTTCTCAAAATCTTGTTGCACCTTCATACAAAGTGGACCAGGTTGTTTCTTGATTTCAGCCCTCTTTCTTTGAATCCTCTTCATTAACAAATTTCTAATTGTTTCTAGCATGCTAATACTAGCCCTACTCCTAGCAGAAATTATAAATCCATTGAATGATTCACAGAGATTGTTCATAGAAATTTCTAACTTAACTGTAGTTGTTCAAAAAGCCTTACACCAATAAATAGGATCCTTACCAAATGCCCATTGATATGCATCTAGATTTGTATTCTCAAAGTTCTTCTTAGCACTCTCAAAATGTCTTTGATTAGTTGCCCTAGGAGTTCTGAACAAACAATCTTTCAAAACTTTTCCCTTGTGTAATTTCCTAAAGTTACTAACTATATGTTGAAGGCACCACCTATGCTCTACCCCAGGTAAGCCCTCTTGAACAGCTGAAACTAAACCCTATGAGAAGAAATAGTAACATAATAAGATATGTAACATTTAAAGCAATAAAATAAATGAAAATTTTATAAATAAAAGCTGGAACAAATTTTTTAAAATCATTTATATACCTTTTGTTTATCAGAAATGAATACCCAATGCTGCTGATTGGTGATTTGGAACTCATCAACTACCAACTCAAGAAACCATTTCCATGTATCTTTATTTTCTGCCTCAACCCACTACATAGGCAACTGATACATCCCATTATCAGCATCAATGCCAACTGCTGATAATAATTGCCTTGGAAATAGACATTTAAGAAAGGCCCCATCAAATCCTAAAACTTTTCTGCAACCAGCCATGAGACCTTCTTTCAAAGCCCCTAGACAACAGTACAACCTCTTGAATTGCCTCACAAGATCTTCTTCATTGTACTCCTCAAACTGAATTTTGACTGTTGACCCACGATTTGTTCTCAAAACTTCACCTACATAATCCCTAACAAGACTATACTGCTCTGAGTGATTTCCATAAATTAAATCATGTGCAACCTTTTTTTCTCTATATGCTTGACCCCTAGATATTTCAATTGATTTGTCAGACCTCGCATGTGATCTAAAAGCCTCTGTACTTGACCTGATAGCTTCCATGTATTCCTTAGCAAACCAAGCAGCTGTTGCATACTTTATTTGATGAGTCATGTTGCACATGTGTTCACTTGTATGACCTAATTTCCCAATCATTGGTCATTTGATTAAAAGTCACTTGTATAGCCTAAGGGCATGCACTATTACCTCTACATATTGCCCTAATCCTGACCTTGTCATTCTTTTTTAAGATCACATCCCTCCTATTAACAATTGTGTGACGCCCCGAGTTCGGGATTCGGTATTAAACCCCAATTCGGTGCGCCAAACTAAATGAAATAACTAAATTCCACCGAAGTGAACGAGCTACACGAGCTCAAAACCAAAACTATGCAGCGGAAAACCACAACTAGTAAAAACCTGAGTTTTAAAATCTCAAATAACAAAACAATAACTATAAAGTCTCCACGGCCAAACACAAGCCGAAGAACAATACTAATAGAATTCCCAACAATAGACCTCGACGGCTCACTACTGAGCCGGAGTAACAACAACACCAAATAATTGCGAGCTAACATGCTCGAGAAAACTACAATAATAAACGGCTCGACATCAAGTGTCGGCTCCAAAAGAATACAATATTAAAGGAGTTACAGAACAATGCTACCCATAAGTAAAGTTTACATAACTTTACATCAACCATCGTTCTCACTGAACTAAGAAACTAAGAAACATAATTATACACAAGCTCCGGAGAGCAACTACCCAAAGATCAATCTGTAGCACCCGCAAGTCTCACCGATCTCACTATGCCGTCCTTCGATTGCGATCTAAAAGAGTTAACACAACAAGGGTGAGTCTAAAAGACCCCATAAGCCACTATAATGTATTGTATGCTACGAGTATGAATGCAACAGTAAACCAAAACTCTACATGTAGCTAGTCTAAGTAGCACTTCCGACTTACCTAACATCTCAGCCACAAACCGGCAAGTCAAGGTACTATTCTAACTTGACCAATAATCAACAAGCTATCACATGCAACTATATGACATGGCATGATGCTCAACAGTAGGAATAACATGCCAATAACATTTATATACCATAACGATCATGTATCATATTGAAAGTATACAAGTCACATAAATCACTTAGCACTTTGGTGTTCACATAAGTGCAACTTAATTAAACCACATCATGAAGGATATTATTTCTCTTTCTTCCAACTTCGCGTTGCTCCTGCAATACACGAGAAAACATATGTGCCTCGATACCCGTGTACGTATTATCGACGTCCCCGATTAATACCATCGAGTTCTAACTAGCAAACCAAAGTTGCGCATATTGCTACAACAGTGGGGC
Source organism: Platycodon grandiflorus (assembly GCA_016624345.1). Lineage (NCBI taxonomy): Eukaryota > Viridiplantae > Streptophyta > Magnoliopsida > Asterales > Campanulaceae > Platycodon > Platycodon grandiflorus. The sequence goes on from CM028362.1 coordinate 9,061,473, forward strand.
TACATCCCACCTGCGGCCAACAGGTGAGGGGTGTGTGCAAACCGGTACGGCGACTTATAGCGATTACAAAACAAATTCGTAAAGACTATAGGTCGTCCCACCTTGATTAATCAACCAATGTCAGCTGGACTCAATGCAATGCATAAGTAGATATTCACTTGTCATACTCAACAAATTATCATGTGTTCTTTTGAATCACATATCACTCAACTCAATGTGTTGGCAAATACTATACACACAATCAATCATCAAAGTAGGATGATTGTCCTACGATCAATCATCAAAGTAGGATGATTGTCCTATCTCATACTAGAACAATCACAACATGTCCGTAATCATTGAACATATAGACAAAACAAGACAATAGGCAAAGCAGGCCAATCGTACAACTCAACCACCAAACAGTGTCCGTGATAGCTAGACACATACATGAATCCCAATGTAAGGTATTTATACCTTATAATCAACTGTCAAACAAGGTCCATAATGTGGAACCTATATAACACAAGGATAGGTTATTAATCCTAATCCCAAAATAAGGTAACATGTTTCTCACATGTACGCAAACTCATAACCCCACGTAGGTAAGTCTACTCGTACTTACAACCATTAATTAAGGTGCAATAGCTACGCTAAACTAAGGATCTCTAAGTATCCTATCGTCACACAATATCTTTCATCTCATGCGCATCATAATATATTACATATTCTTATCGTCGCATACTTCAACTTTATTCGACTTAACTCGTAGTCAGCTAATGTTTGACTAAGTCAACCAAGGTCAACGTTTCACTAAGTCATGAACCCGTCAATTTGTCATCCCCCATGGTAGGGAATTAGTATATTTCATGTAGGCATTACCACTACCTATTTCTCAACTCCGTAGAGTCAACTATACACATTAATGAAATTACCATGATAATCGACGTTCATTTATTACGTCATATTCGACTCCGCCAGAGTCAGTCACGACTAGTATATATCTCATAACAACTGCGCTAGAGTCGTTACCAATATTTAAAATGTCGGGACAAACCGTAGTATCGCCCCTACAAACTCATATCAATTGCAATGCCCAATGCACGAAGAGTCTACTACTCGTAACAATTTCACAAGGTTTTCGCTAGTACGTAAACGGTAAGACTTCAATGATTCGATATACTCGAACTTAAGAATAACATAGTGAAGTACAATTAAATTAAACAAGTCTTCGGCGACTTTACGGCCGGAACCCAACTAATAATATACAAGCATACTTCAACCTCAATGAGTTTCTATTACTCGGCATAATGATTACCAGGACAACCGCAACAACACAACAACTACAACAATAATAACAACAACATCAAGCTCTACGAGTCTCTACTATTCGAAGCCTACGAACTCAACAATGATTCATCAATTCTTTCTTTATTCCGAAATCCTTAAATCAAGCAAGCAACGGAATATAACCTAACATCATTCGTAGGGACAATTATATATATTTCTCCCAATAAAAGTCAAGAATATCATCGCTAACGCATCCTACATGCTTTACTCTTCCAATTCAACTCGTAAAACACACAAAGCATTATAGTTACTTACCTTCACCGCAAATCCACCACGAAATCAATGGCTTATGGTGGAAATGTACTCGTCCGTGAACTCTACGTCGCTACGGAGTCCAAACGTCGATCCCAAGCTCAATCCAAGTCCGAATCAAGCTTCCTCTCTCTCAAAACTTCACTTTCTCTCTCTAAAATGTGGGAGAAGAAGTGGGGTGGTGATTCTTCAACCGATCGGATGATCTAATCAGCTAGAAACGTGCTCCTCATCGTCCTCTACGCTACGGCGAAGACGGATCGTCGATCCGACTTCAAACGCTCAAGATATTGCGATTTATCTCTCTCCTCTCTCTCTTCTTTCTCTCTCTCTCTAAAGGTCAGGTTTGGAGGAAGAAAGAATGAGGGGAAATGGGTTGGGTTATGTTATTAATACCATGGGTAAGTGTTTGGTCCAATTCCGGGTTCGTTTGAGCATTTTAAACCACTTAAAGATGTTAAAAACCGAGAAATAATGAAAACCGGACCAACAGAGTGTCCGACTTCGCACGGCCGTGTCAAGGAAATGTGCACGGCCGTGTCACGCTCGCACGGTCGTGCCAAGGAAAGGCACATGGCCATGCAAAACATTCTGGAATTTCTGTCTTCTATACGCACGGCCGTGCCAAGGAAAGGCACACGGCCGTGCAACATCAACACGGTTCATTTCCACATCTTTTTACTCTATTTCCAAGGTTTGATCACTTGGTCACTCTTAGGTGTGATTATACAACACTTATAACACATCTTAACGATATCATGGATCACATATTAAGGCATAATCAGTCTAACGATTCTTATAAGTATGAAACAGAACCATGAACTAAAACATAATTCAACTAACGTGTTACTACAACAAGTCTAACATGTAAATCACGCATAGCATAAACAAATCACACGTATGAGGATTCAGGGTGTTACAAATTGCATAAGAGTGTATAACATTCCTAACATCCTGAGCTCATGTATATGTCATGCCTACTTCAAATTTTGGATCATTCAAATTAGTTAGCATGTTAAACTCTGGACGTTTATTTTTTGCATTTTCCCATCTACTGAACTCACCTTCCTCATCAATTATACATAAACTTCTTAACTCATCTGAATTTGCATACTTTGAACAAACATAACTACTATCACTTTCAGCATTATTCTCAGCCTCATCACCTACTTTTTTCTTACCCTTGCTTAATATCTGACTTACATCATTAAGGCCATGCCCATTAGTCTCAGCTAGAGCTAACAATGGGCTGGGTTGCGCCGACCCAGTGCAAGCTCACCGGGCCAACACTTAAAATCCTACCCGGCCCCAATTTTTTTAGGGCCTAAGAAAAGTCAAGCCCAGCCCAACCCACCACATGCCATAAGGCCAAAAATTCCTAATTGGAATAATAAATAAACTATTTTAAAAATAAAAAGTCCTACCAAAAGATGGAAGCTAAACACCTTCATATAGTGTAAACTCCTACATTTTTGGCGAGTGAGACCCCCACACCCACACCCACACCCACACCTATACTGGACACTCTCACCCGAGTCCTTGTAACATATCATAAGATCAACAAAACCGGTAAAGTATAGCAAGAGTCAACAGCTCTAAGCACCCATGAGTTTTGGGGCAAAAACATTATAATTGAAAAATAATCACCAGGAGGCATGAACAAGAATAGAACTACATCAAAGAGCGTTTACATTAGTTAACCTACTAATTAACATTAGCACCTAGCACACAGACAGTTTATTATATTTACAACTCATACACCAATATTTGCAAAAAAGGACAGATGTTAAAACTTTAGAAAATAATCCTCATGTTAAAGAGCAGCATTACAGTATATATAGTTCAATGAGAGAGGTTACTAACATAATAATATACAGGTGCTCTATGAAGCTGATATTTTCTTGATAAAGAATAGCACCCTCCCATTCTTGGCTCCTATGCTGTTAGAACTCAAACTAGGAGTTTGAAGTTAGAATTGGAAATCACCTAGACAAATCTAATAAAATTGAGTGTACAAATCAAGTTCAATATGCAAAAAGGAACAATTCACAAGGAGTAAACACAGCATTACAGTGTTGACTGTTGAGCCGTGTGTTGTTGTTGTTGTTGTTTTGTTTACTAAATGAAGTAAATGAGTTAGATTTAAAAAAAAAGAAATACAATAATAAAATAGTACTGGGATGGGCTAACCCAAAAGCCCTGGGCTTTTTTTACCCAAGCCCAATTTATCCATCGGGCATACTGGACCGGCCAAAAAGACCCTCATTATTTTGGGCCTCCAAAAAATGAACTTTAGCCCATGCAAACATCGGATTGATTGGGCCGGCCCATTGGGTTGGGCTGATTTTGCTGACTCTAGTCTCAGCAACACTCCCACTCCCACTCTTAGAATGATCATGTGTTTCATTTGTAAGATCTTTCTCAAACTCATCAATGATATTAACATCCTCACTAACAAGATATGAAGAGAAGTTTCTCCTAGGACCATGACCACCTTATTCTGAGTTACCTCCAGAAATAACTCAATTTCTCTTTCACTTTTCAGCCAATCAGTTATAATGTTTAGATCATCATCATTTGCACAGTACTTTAACCCTCTCTGTAAATTAGTACCTAGCTCTAGAAAGTAGTAAAACCTAATCCTATCTCCCACAACACCTAATTTCTGCAACATCTGTTCAAGCATAATCATGCTTAAGTCTCCATCCATCAAATAATCAATATAATTAATCTTGCCACCACTATATACCCTCATAAGATTGGATATAAACTGACCTCCATGATGGACTTTTAAGGAAAAAAAGTTACTCTGTGAGACTGCATTTTAAAAGAGAACTAATTAATGGAATGAAAAACGACATAGGATTAAACAAATGCAAACAAACAAACAGCATAGGGACCACAAACTTATAAATAAAGTCCTTTACAATTTACTATACATATGGATGTACAAAAATCTAATCTCATCCACTTACAATATATAAATGCAGTGCACTTTAAAATAAACAAACAAACAAACAACATAGGGACTACAATTGCACTGCACTTCAATTTATCTTTACTTTAAAAAAAATTGCACATGTGTAAAATTTGTAGCAAACGTATAGCAAGCAGCTTTCGGTACTAAACCACAAGATTTTTAAACAAACAAATATTATAGGGACCACAATTACGAACACTTTACAAAAGAGGGAACATCACAGCAAAGTAAACAGAGTAGTACAATTTCATATTCTTTACTTTAAAAAATTGCAGTACATATGCAGAGTATAATGTATAGGTATAACAAATACAAATGCTCCAAAATTATTGAGCACCACTTAGGAGTGGAATAAAATGGACTATGCTCAAATATGAACAAAATAGAGCTCGAAATACAAGTCCATCTAACATATTTACAAAAAAGAACTCAAAAACATCACATATCAACAAAATACGAGTTGAAATTCTCACTATACTTGAAAGATTTGAACAAATTTCAAAAAGGAGATAAAAGGACTTACAATATACGATGTTACGATCATGAGTCCATTCTCCTTTACGAATCTCCCATAGTGTAGCCATATTCCTTGCAATAATCTTCAACAATCTTTATATCGTTTCTTCAATTTTAATCTCCGTAGTAATTGCGACCCTAGATTACGAACCCTAACTCTTCTCTCAGTAAAGTAAAGTAGTTTGACTAATGATTTTTTGGTTTCACGATTAAGAAAGGGTAATCAACCATAGTCACGGAAATGACCATTTTGCCCCGTGTTCAAGGCACAATTGCACATGACTACTTAACGGTTGACAATCTAACGACGTCCAACACAGGGACTATCGGTGTGCAAAAAATGGATACTTTGGGTAGTGGTGATACAAATCTAAGATCGAGAACTATTGGTGAAAAAGCCCAAACTTCAGGGACCAATGGTGGAACTAACCCATATATACATATATATATATATATATATATATATATATATATAAATGAAGACAACAGTGATCATCCTAGCCAAATATAAAAATCTTCCGTCTAAAACCTCTTACTAAAAATGGATGGTAATCTGTATCGATCAAAAAACCTGTAATGCCTTAAAAATACAACTCGCTCATAAATTATGAAGACAGACGGACTCTCTTTCTCAGTTTCAGAATTGATTCTCTCTCTCTCTCTCTCTCTTTCAAAACCCACGTCCCAGGCAAATATAGAAGTTTCTCGCCTAAAATCTCTTGTTAAAAATGGATGGTAATCTGTATCAATCAAAAGACCTGTAATGCCTTAAAAATACATGTCACTCATAAATTATGAAGACAGACGGACTTTCTTAGTTTCAGAATTGTTCTCTCTCTCTCTCTCTTTCAAAACCAACGTCCACACCTAAAAATTGAATCCATCGTCTCCGGAGGTTAATTTGTAAGTTTCTCTCTCTCTCTCTCTCTCTCTCTCTCAATTTTAATTATTGAATTTGAATTTTTGCATTTTAAAACCTTACTGATCAGTCGTTGCTTTTTGATTATTGAAGTATGAACATAGTTTTTTTTATAAAAAAATTTTTTTACCTCTCTTTCTCATTTCAAAACCGAGCCCTAACAGCAACTGTAATTCGCCGATTCTTTCATCCTCCTCTGCGATTTCACGCCGGTGCCAATCTGTAAGATTTTTGTTTCAATTTTATTTTGTGCATACATTACTCAATTTTGATTATTGTTTCGTGAATACATTACTCAATTTTGATTATTGTTTCGTGAATACATTACTCAATCTGTAAGATTTTTGTTTCAATTTTCTGAAAAAGTAGAGCTTAAAATATTAAGACATCATCTTTTGACTTAAAATTTTGGCTATTTTTAAGAGATACTTAATTTATTAAGTGATATAATATTGCATTATCAAACAATCTTATTTTTAATATCACTTAAAACTTTCCTAATTAAGCTCTTAATTGGGTTACCAAACATGCCTTTTGTCTGTGTCTAATTTTTTTTTTTTTTGGGTTTTAGTTGTCAATTGCGGCACCAAGGAAGCTCAGGCCCTCTCTCTCTCTCCACGTCCCACAAAGTAAGTTTCAGTTTAGGCTTTTCAATTTCGTTTTCTAATTCATTTAGTGTTTATCAATTTTGTTTTGTACAAAGTAAGTTTTGTGTGTTTTCTTAGGCTTTTCAATTTCGTTTTCTTATTCTGTGTTTTTTTTTTTTGCCTTTTAGTTGTCAATTCTCTCTCCACGTCTCTCTCTTGCACCAGCTTCAGGTTCGTTTTCTTTTCAATTTGTTGTGCACAGCGGAAGACTAGTAAACAAATTAACAGAGTATAATAGGATCAATCACAAATAAGAGAGAGAGATTGGGGCCAACGGACTGCCGAAATTTCATTAGAGACACACAACTTCAAACGTTCTAGGTATACAACTATTTATATGAATACAATAGAAAACCCTAAAACTCGCCGCTATGCGGTCGCACAATGCGGCCGCATACGATTTACAAGGCTTCCATGCGGACGCACTATGCGGCCGCATGGTTTCCAGAACCTTACGCGGCTGCATGGTTTCCAGTGTTCCATGTAGATGCACTATGCGACCGCATGCTTTCCAAAATCCCGAAGAGGGAACTGGCCTCTTGCCTGGGTAATCGAGCCATCTCATTCTCAACACAATTTATGTGTTCTTAAGTTGGAGGGGGTTTGGGATGTACAAGCTTGGTTGCCTGAAATAAGAATAGGATAACTACGCGCATTTGGGAAGTTAGCACTAAAAAAAAATCCCTCTATTTATTTTGGCTTTAATTTGCTTTTCAATCATAAAGAAATTGGAAAATTTAGCTTATGTATACAGCAAAAATCTGGACATTTACAAATTTACTTATGTATTGCAATTGGCAAACAAATGCACAGCTGCATGTATGATTTTCAATCACTTAAAGTGATTATGTCTAGGGGAGTACTTAGTGACACTAGACTCAGTTCTATACTTCCCAAGTGATTAATGAAGAAGATTAAAAGTGAGTGCCTTTCCATGAGTGATCCTTATTAAAAACTACTGCAGCTGTGGTGCCTCGAGAAATGTGTGTTCTTAAGCTGGAGGGGATTTGGGATGTACAAGCTTGGTTGCCTGAAATAAGAATAGGATGACTAAGCACATTTGGGAAGTTAGCAGTAGAAAAAAATCCCAAATGTGTCTTGGTGTGCTCCTAATACCAAAATATACTTTGGTAGGATATTTTATTGGACATGAAAGAGTTCTGATGTAGTCAGCAGCAATCCTATACGCCATGTCAAATCTATCCACATCATCTGCCTTTGCTTTTTGTAGCTTTATCATATTTACCTATGCCATCATGCCTCTTTCTTCTTTCTCGAGGTACAAATGTACCATCTGCCTTTGCTTTTGTCTTTGGTTATTGAATTTCTAAAAACCATATTTTCTAGCAAATCGATGCAAAATGGAAGAATGCCACGCATTCATTAGTAGTAAGTTAACATGTACGAGTTTTAAGAAATTGAGAAGAAAAGTAGAGAACACGTATTTCTTTCTTTTGGAAGATTAGTATAATGAGCTCACAAAAGTATACACTATCCACTATATTTTATTCAAAACTTCAAAGTTATCTACTCAATATATCACATGTTGTGCTGAATTCTAATTCCGCATTTTGGCATTTCATGGAAGAATTTGGATGACAAGAGCTTCAAGAGTTTGATGTTTAGTTTGGAAAGCTAGCAATAAATGCCTAGGTAATCTCTCTCTCTCTCTTTCTCTCTCTCCCCCCTTCTCACTCTCTCTCTCTGTTTCTATTGGAATTCCTACATAGAAAGAGAACACAAAATTTGGTTTTCTTTAGTTCTTTGTCTTTCTCATTAATACTTTTGTCAAAATTTGGTTTTCTTTACTTCTGCAAAGTTGGAGCTCGAATCTTTAAATGTTTGTTGTGAGTGTCACTGTCATGTACTTGGAGTGACCAATATTGTGGTCACAATTTGGTATTCTTTAGTTCTTTGTCTTTCTCATTAATAGTTTTGTTGTCCTCAATGATTCACAGAGGTAGTTGGAGGATGATGCTATGGTGTTCAAAGTGGTGTAATGTATATGGTTGGTGAAAACAATTGGCCCATTGAATGTTGGAGTGGAATCTGAGATTTTCTTTTTTCATACTATTTTCTCATGACTTTACTTATCTGCATTGGAAGTATAGTATATATTCTAAGCCTAATCTTTTGGATGCATTCGGTGGTTCAATTCATGTTTTTGCGTTATGGGGATATTGTGTTTGGCTTAGTATATTGGTCTAACAGGTTAGTGCCTGGGCAGGGTTTGCTTATAAACCCTGTTTCACTTTGATGGTTGTATGCATTGTCTATGCAGTGTCGCTTTGGCCTCCTCTGTTAGTCTTTGATTAGTAATTTACAATATTATCATGTTATGTCCGACTGCAAGGACAAAAAAAATTCAAAAAGGGACACTCAATCTGGGAGGAAGGGAGTATTTTTTTTAGTGAAGCAAAGTTGTGGTGGAGAACTCATGTTTATTTTAATTTGCGATTATCTTCACATAACTGGTCCATCAAACATCTGCTTGGTAGGCCAATCAATTTGGTTGCTTTATTTCTTTTTAAGGGAACATGGGGTTTGGCTCTTTTGGGAAATGGATTGATTTGGCAGAACTAAATCCTGCACCATGTTCCCACAATGGCTACAAACCACATGAAACAAGTAAGTTGCATTTCTTACACATACTATTAGATGAGCCAATTGATACATATGGCAAATGTTTTGGTGCTACTTTTTCATCCATTATCACATTTGCAGAAGGGATGAGAAGTTCAACTAATTTATTCACTTATTGTAAAACCTTTGGAACCTTTATCAAAAAATTATTGTTATACCACAACCCACATTGAAGTGCTGGTACATTATGTGCTTAGATTGTTATAAGACCTCCTCACTAAGCAGTCTATTATTTTTTTGTGCAAGTTCTTCATGAATAATAATAATAATAATACTCCCTCCGTTCCTAAGTAAGTGCTTCAGTATTAAACAATACTATCTATCAGGTTGGCATCAAGGGCTGTTATCACCCAATTTTCAAACTCATCTTTAAAACTGAATCCCTCTCCTCTTTAGTTCAAATTTTTTTTTCGTTTTCTGATTTTACTGTCATTAAGTTCTAATTATTCGTGGGTATTTCTTCTAGTGTCCATAGTGGTTGGTTTTGGCCGCCTGTTGGAGCTCCAGTCGCCAACTCTCCGTCGCCATTAAAAAAAATATTATTCATGTTTGTATATATATATATATATATATATATAATATAATGATCCAACAAAACAATTATCCTCCTTTAATTATTCGGGTTTGGAATTAGCTGTGTATGGCTACAACAATGAGCAATTCTTTTGGAACAGAGCATCTAAGAATGAATTCAGTTGAAGAAAGGGTAGGGACAAAAGAAGTTGATATTTGGCTCCGGGACTTGGCCACAATTTCATATATTAAGGAAAAACTTAGATTATGGGAGATTTTTGCAACACTTTCATATATATCCCATTCTTTCTATATATAGTATAAAGACAATTGAAATATACTGTGAAAAACATTTTCCAAGCATAATAATACAAATATGAGGAAAAATGTTGCCGATAATTATTGCCCCATGCAAAACCATTGGACATGAGATTCCATTTCCAGGAGCAATTATTGATTTGACTGCTTTTCCTTAGCTTTATTTAGGCATTAGGGAAGGCCTTAACATGGGATTTTCAAGGGTAAGTGTCTAATCATTTTTTCATTCCTAGGCAGGCACACAACTGATCCAAGGCTTTTTCATCTCTAATTATTATATATCTATCTAGAGGGATGGAATTACAAGGATAGAAAATGAACTTGGAGATTATATCCTTGCATCAATTTTATGGTTGAGACGAGGGGAAACGAACGTATAGAGGAAAAGATCCATTTTCATCGTTTGATTATAAGCAAAGATTGAAGGAGATCTAGAAGATATATACTAATAGGAAAGATTCATTCAAATTTAAGAAGCTCGTTTAAGTTTCCAACTAATTAATATTGACAAAAAAAAAACAAATGTTGAGAACCAAGAAGAGATTTTTCATTCTGAAGGAAGGCAGGCAGGCCGTGGAGGATTAAAACAAAATAATATTCAAAAAGATAATCCATCAATCATCATTGGTAGGCACACAGTCACTGGCATGACATTTGATTATTAATCAACTTTCCCAACATAAAAGCATGCAAAATCATGAAACTTCTAATCAAAACATAATGAAGAAAGAGTTGAAAAAACTTTTGTTTTTGATGGTTGTGGGGGACATACATAATTTCCCTTAGCCTATTTAATGATGGGAAAAGTATTTTTTTTTTTTTATAGAAAATTGGGTTAGCTAATTATTAAATTTACAAACCAAACAAAAAAGCTCCTGGATTAGAGAAAATAATTTCAAAGCAAATGTTCAAATCACACCACGATCCTTCTTCTCTTTTTCTTTTTCCCTTAATTACGTAATGTAGACCATATAAAATTGTCTAATTAATAAAGAGTTCTGATACCTATACTAATGTGTAGAAATAGATAATCAATAACACATAATACGTACCGCATCAGAACAACAATAACCAAATCAATTACCAACATATGATAAACCAACAATCACAAACTAATAATTAATTCTTATCTTGGAGGAGGAATACAATATTAATAAACTAAACTAAATCACAAAACTCTCACCACCGTCCATACACCTTGTATGCAAGAACATGCTCGGCACACTCAAGGCCGGCTCACAAATAATACTCACTCAATATTTTAATCTTCTTCTTACAATAAGACTTCACAATCCATCTATTTATAATAGCTCTAAATAAATCATATTTCTAATAGGACAGTCTTATTTGACAAATATATTCCTAAATTAACTAGGAAACACAATATATATAAGTTGACCACTATTTAATAAATAATAATTACTCCTAAATAAATAATAATCCTAATTGAATTAGGCTTGGTTTAATATCCAACATTGCCTCTCTTAAACCAAGCTCGTAAAAGTATTTGGTTCATCGCCATCATCTTCACTCGTGGTTCAGGACGAACTTTATACTTGGCCTACAACTTTTTGGCTTGTTCTTCATTATCAAAATAATCTTCCATATATTGATTCATTCATCTTCAAACTCAATAAAACAACTGTCCATTAATCGATTATATCAACTTTTGCATTGAATTTCGTGTAATCTTCACTATCCACTTGAATAAAATACACATCTTCTTTGCTAATCAAATCTTGAAACTCATTAATTGAAGAACCAAAAAAATATTTCAACAACTCATTTTTGGTAGCACTTGAACTTGGAGTAAGAAAATTTTCAATACCGAGAAAATCAATGGGAGTAGAATTTTCAAAATATTGATCGACAACCTTCAAATCAACAAACTCAAAATCTTCAGGAACATCAAACGTATTCTCAAATTTTATATTCTCCTCATTCACATTATCATCTAACATATTCATGTAAATTTTCTCACCCAATTTATCATCTTCAACATACAAATTTTCAACATCAATTACTTGAGGAAATAATTTGTCAGCATCTCCCATATCACCAAAGACATCCAATAAATTTAAATTTTCTTCACCAATTTCTGGTACAAATCCCGTCTCAACCAACTTAACTTCTTCTTTGCCTTCTTCACAGTTACTTTCTTTTTCATAAGTTTCTTTCCCACAACAATTTTCTTTTTCAAATCCTTCTCCTAAACATGAACTATGAATTTTAACCAAATTAGAAATCATACCAGGATCTTCAATCGATTCTTCCTCCTTTGTGTCACCATCAAATCTTTTTATTCCAATTTCTTTTCCTTTTCATGTAACACTTCTTTTTCTCCTTCTTTGCTTTGCTTCTCCTCATCCATCTTCCCCAATATTTCTATCATTTTATTTATTTTCTTCACATGTTCTCTTTGTTGCTCAAACGTAAATCTATCCTCAGAATAATTCGTTGCCCAATATTCAGTAGGTACAACCAAATATCCACGATATTTAAAAGCACGTTCAAATTTCTTCCACTCATAATTTTTGAAAGTATGTTCAAATTTTTCCCAAACCACCCTTAGAGATTCCGCAGTTCCCAAACGCAACAACTCCCAAATTTCTTCATGTATTGAATCTTGTAAAATTCGCCAAATACAAAGGTCTTTTGCTATTGAAAGTGTCTTTGACTCCGGATTATCAAATTGCTCAAATACATGATACCACAAGTAGCAATTCTTAAGATAATTATTAATATTGATGATCCAAGAATCATAATTAGAAAGAACTAACTTAGGAAAACGCATCCTTTTAATCAAACAAACAATTACCAACGAGCTCTAGCTCAACTGGTACTGCTCACTTCTCTTAACGGAGAGGTCGAGTATGTAAGACCCCGTACCAAAGCATTGTAATTAGAATCTATTCGGGAATCGAATTGAGAAACTTGCAAGTTTAAAAACCCTAAAAGAGTTGGTACTTAGCATGGGTCATATTTTAAGACTTTGGTTTAAGGTTATAAAACACCCCACGGATGTTTTGAAAAACCCTAGGATCAATTAGATGGAAGTTTTAAAAATCAGCACGAACCAAGCAGGTGGCTCGCGCTGAGGAGGAAAAGCAGCCGCTCTGTTTGTGAGTGGCTAGGCAGAAATTTGATGTCAGGCGCGGCCGCACAAGGCTTACGACGCGACCCAACTGAACTGCTCCAAGCTTTCGACATTTCGTGCTTCCGATTTGAATCGTCGTTGTTCCTAGCTTTGACATTTAGTAGCAGCAATGATGTAGACACGGTTTGCACATGATTTGGAGGCCTATATAAGGCTGGTTTTCAGCCTTGAAACATATTCAAATCATACACACAATATACACGCACACACTCCATAGTAGAAACGTTATTTGCGATACGAAGTTTGTTCGGCGCATGGTTGATCAAAGTTTGGATGAACCAACTCGGTGAGAGCAATATATTCAATAAGAAAACTCTTTTGAAAAGCTTACTTGGGAGGTAAGTTACTAACCCCTATTTAAGGTATATGCATGATTAACTAAAAATAGTTTCATGCCATGATAAAATGTGTATTAGTTGTTAGTATGTGATATGAGATATTTGAAATGGTTAAATAAATGCTTTGAGTTAGTAGTACTAAAATTAGTACCACGAATTATAGAGTGATGTTATGATTAGTTGGGCATATTCAAAGTTTAGTAATGACTCTAATGGAGTCAAATAAGATGTAATAATATTACATCAAATAATAAAGTGATATCGGGTAATGACTCTAATAGAGTCAAATATAATTAGCGGGTGATATATGAAGTGTCCCTAAATATTAGGAAGACGCATTAGTAAGGTTATAATGTCATAATAAATACTGACATAAATAATAAAATGGATATGAAATGAGTACAGAATGCAAAAGTATCATGTCACAAATAGAAATAGGATATACTTTTATGTGATAAAAGTATGATGCGATAGTCATGAGATCCATTACAAACCAGAAACGAAGATAGTTCTATATATAGAGTAGAAAAGTAATGATAGTTGCTTAAAATGATGGCACTATGACATGTGATGTGTTATAAAGAGTAATAACATGTGATTAGTAATGTGCTTAGTATTTACAAGCACTTCAACAGAATAATTAATGTCAGGTAAATATCTACTTGACCATATTGATATGTATTACGTGTAAGATACGCTAAAAGTAAAGATTTTGCGTATGTGACTATGAAATACAGTACAAGAATAATACAAGTAAACATCTACTTGTTTATGAAGTTAAAGCAAGATAAGAAATAGCAAGTAAATATCTACTTATTTGTAATAATGAGAACCAACCAGTAATTACTGGGGAAGGTGTTGATACATGATATACATAATGAAAATCATGATGCGCGGTGATAACCGTGGGTAATGTATACATGATGAAAATCATGATACGCGGTAATACCCGTGGACTCACAATAATGATCCTGTCACTAGCCATAGTGGAGGGTAGCTCACTATCATAACCAATAGGGTGACATTGGTATGCTGCGACCCTAGTTGCCGTCAGGTAACTAGAGGCATGGTAAAGGGCTACCCATAGAGGTGAAGTCACCCATGGTACTAGTCATGAGGAAAGGGCTACCCGTAGAGGTGAAGTCGTCCATATAACAAAGGGTAGCTCACTGTCATAACCAATACAGTGACATTGATATGCTGCGACCCTGATTGCGTCAGGTATCTAGAGGCATGGGAAAGGGCTGCCCATAGAGGTGAAGCCACCCATGGTACCAGTCATGAGGAAAGGGTTGCCCGTAGAGGTGGAGCCATCCATGAAATAAGTAAAGGTTTTCATTCAGGAACTTGCACTGCAATAGCAGCACATGTACAGACAAGAAGAGTAAGATGAAAAGTAAAAGGGATGTTGAGGCATATCTCGACACTAATAAGAGTACTGTAAGTTACCTGTTATATGTTAGTCATGTATGTCAGTTGGTCGCAGTCTCCAACTGGTATGGGACGGTTGGCGGCTGCTGAGCCTTTGGTATTGCATGGTATTATAATGTGTTTTTCCTATCTATGAGGTGGTTGCGGTCTCCAACTTGTATGGGATGGTTGGCGGCAACTAAGCCTATCGTGCGTATGAAATTATTTGTTCTTGTGATATACTGTTTTTAACATGCTGCATGATAACATGCCATACTAGTAACTTACTGAATTTTGACTCACCCCCGTATTTGTTTTAAACTGTTAGATCTCAACAAGACTATAGTATCCAGCATTGTGGGGTCAGTTAGCAGGAATAGTACAGGTAATGGTTCGAGTAATATGGAATTATGTATCGATTAGACACATAGATAGAGTGAGGATTGGGCCGACAGAAGTTATCAAAAGTTGTGTAACTCTGATCAAAAATGCTTCCTAGTTAAACAGAGATTATCAAATGTTTCTTGAGATCATTGACTCAAGATTAAATATGATGTTATAAAAGTTAAATTTTAACAGAACTTTTACTGCTAATTATTGTTATATGTTTCGGTTCATGCACCGATGTAGGGGTCTATATAAGATCTCAGGTCATGGCATGACAGAGTGTTCAAGTCTCGCTAGAGACGACACCCTAGTACTTAAAAAAAGGTCGGGTGTTCAAGTCTCACCAGAGGCACCGTTATTGTTCAAGCCTCACCAAAGGCCCATTTAGTACTCCTCAAGGTTGAGTGTTCAAACCTTACACTATATCCACCCTAGTACTTCATTACTCTCAGCGGAGATGCCGGGTGTTCAAATAATTTATTCTAGCCACACCAAAAGGCATCATATAGTCTTAATTGTAACCTTTCAAGGTATTAAATAATAATAATAAGGGTTGGGCTCCAACCTTTAAAAAATATATATATATATATATATATATATATCAAACAAACAATTAATTAACTTGCCTTTGATAGTAGCTTATTCTCCTTGCGAAAATCACGCTCCAACTATCCTTGACAACTTCTTCTCAGACTCCTTGTCAAAACATATATGTACCAACACTTCGTTGACTCTTTGTTCAACGGGTCTTCACCAAAGACTTTAAAATCACAACCTTTTCTCAACACAACTAACCAGGATTGAGCCTCAAGCTCTGATGTCAAATGTAGAAAATATAAAATTGCCTTCTTAATAAAGAGCTCTGATACCTATACTAACGTGTAGAAATAAATAATCTCTAACACATAATACGCAGCGGAATAATAATAATCAAATCAATTACCAATATATGATAAACCAACAATCACAAACTAATAATTAATTCTTATCTTGGAGGATGAATATAATATTAATAAATTAAACTAAACTCACAAAAATCTCACCACCGTCCGTACACCTTGTATGCAAGAACATGCACGGCACACTCACGGCCGGCTCACAAATAATACTCTCTCAATATTTTAATCTTCTTCTTACAATAAGACTTTACAACCCATCTATTTATAATAGCTCTAAATAAATTATATTTCTAATAGAAAAGTCTTATTTGACAAACATATTTCTAAATTAACTAGGAAATACAATATAAGTTGACCACTATTTAATAAATAATAATTACTCCTAAATAAATAATAATCCTAATTAAATTAGACTTGATTTAATATCCAACACGTAATTTAAAAATAAAATAAAATCCAGAGATATTGAATTGATTTAGTGTATAAAGCCCAGCCTGTTGGGAGTGAGGATAAGAGCGACCACAGTGGCAGCCCTCCATCCACCCTCTATAATCAATTTTAGAGATTTTTACCCTCCCTTGATCCTACAGTGGTCCCTCTAGTCCACCCTCAATCTCTAAAATCAATTAAATCACCTTCTAAATATAGGGTGAGTTTTAACATGAATAGTGACTCAAATCCTCTACATTTTCTTTACTTTATTTGAGCACAATGTACTTTTGTTTAATATTTTGGAATAAAAATTATTAAAATATACTCTCTCCGTCCCTAAATTATTGTTTTTTTGTCCGTTCCTAAATAATTGTCTTGTTTAAAACTTTCTTTTTTAGGAGATTATTTTTACCATTTTACCCTTATTTTTCTCTCTACTTTAATTATGCACCATATACACATGAGCATTAAAAGAAACTACACATTATACCAATATTAATAATCAAGTCAATTATTTTTTGTTAATCCGTGTGCCGAATCAAACAAGACAATAATTTAGGGACGGAGAGAGTACAATATATTTTTCATAGTATATAAAATTTAAAGTTTAAAATATTTTATTTTAATTGTGGTGGAAAAATATAAATAAAAGAGAAAAAATATAATGGTTTGTTAGTTGAGATGAGAAATATTTAATTTTTAGAGGGTTATATAAAGAGTGTTTGTTGGATTGAATTTATTTTTAGAGTGTTGAAAAAGTAAAACTTGAACAAAAAATGAAATGTTTAAAGTGTGATTTAGGGAGGTATTGTTGTGGTTGCTCTAAGGGGAGGGGTGGGTCAACTTCATGTAAGTTGTCACCTATCATCCTTGCAAAAAAAAAAAAAACTTATTTCTTAATTACCATTTCGAGTACGTAGTTAAAAACAATATAAATAGAGTTTCACTCTAATTAAAAAGGACCTTGATTATTCGGAGCCGTTTGGTAGTCAAGATTAAGGTCGGATAATATTAATAAGTCAGATATTTGGTACACAATAGGCGGTCGGGACTAATAGCACGAGCTATCCGAATCCCCTCGCTAATAATACCAAGGTTGAGGGTGGTATGCCCTCACGGGCGTAGCTCAGTTGGTTAAGAGCTAGTAGATTTGGAACAGGACCAAGGATCGAGTCCTAGCAATCGCAGTGTGTGAGTTTCATCCTCTTGTGGGGGTGGCTCCTTGTAGGTACTAGGCACGGGTCCTCCTAGCTACTTAATCGCTGAGTCACCGTGATTTTCCCTCTCACATTCTCATGGGGCTGGGGTGTGTGGACTCTCGGGAGGAGAGTTTCCCCTTTTTGGAACAAGGTTGAGGGTAGTATTATTAGCGCCCTCACTAAAAAAATATATATAACTAACATTTTTAATTCTAAAATTACCCCCAATTTATAAGTAAGGATTAATAGCGAAGGCGCTAAAAACACTGAAATTAATAATACTCATTTTACTTGTCCAACTACCAAACAAGCTCGGCGCTAATAATAGTCCTTATCCTTGCTACTTTAAAGATACCAAATCTAGCTGGAGAGCATGCACCCACCCACGCCCCCCCATAGTTTCTATCTTGTTTACAAGGGCAGAAAAGGGTATCCCATAAAAGAACAAGAATACAAGACATAACATGAACATTTGTGAGTCAAAAGTAAAGCTTTATGAAGAAAATAGAATAACCAAAAGGCAGGAAGATGTGGAAATGTCTGAAATCAGATATAAAGGTAGTGAGGAAACCATGTTATTGTCTCTGTTGAGATAAAAAGCCAGCACTTCTTAATCTTTGTTCATATTGATTTCTTTCAAAAGAATTCCATCATTCCTAATCCTCTTCTCTAAGGCCTCGATTGGTACACGAAAATAAAATTAATTTTACAGAATCGATTACTAGCAATGGAATTCTATAGAAATAAATTAGAAAATGATTCTTAAAAAGTGTATGTTAATATAAGGAATGTGATTACTAATGTAGTATAAATTTCTATTATACTGTTTCGTATGAAACAAAACAACTTTGAATGCAAAGATAAAGTTGAGGCAACTGACAACATTACCACAATGTAGACACGTACTTGTTAATGACTTTCATGATAAAAATTAGACATTAACGTTACTACTGCTCCACAAATAACAAGTTCTTCATTCTCTTTCAATTTTGGTGAAAATTTTAAATTATCCAACATTAATAAAGTAAGAAAAATTTATTAAATTAAAAAAAAAACTAATGCTATAATGAAACTAGTTTAAATAAAAATAGTTTAAACATTTGAAACAATTCGAGAAAAAAGTACGTGTAATTACTTATTTAGAATAATTACTATTTTATTTTCCTATATAGTTTCAAGCAGATCAATCACCCACTTTTCTTTTTCATCATATTCGATTGTGAAAATTAACACAACAATTATAAATTATAAACAATTATTAATAAATTAAATCAAATGAGAAGAGTTAGAAAAACCTTATGAAGTGCCGAAGAACAACGACGAGGAGAAGATGTAAAAAGGAACGGTCGTAAAATTGTTGAAACCAAATAAATTATAAATATAAAGCAAATATTTGACCTAATAAAAGGATAATATTGTCCTTTTACATGGATTTCAACGATTACGAATTCAAATACCACTTACTCCATCAGGATTGCGATTCCTTAAATTTTAGTAATGCATTCATATTTCAAACATAATTCTTGCACCACCAAACATTATTAATCAATTCCACGAAATCGATTCCATAAAATTAATTTTAATTCTGTGTACCAATCGAGACATAAAGTTAAAAGGGTTGCATATCTTTCAGTTGTTTCCATGGATCATAGATTCCATTCTCATTGTACTGTTGTCTAAACCTTAAAACAACATACCCACTTTAGCAGAGTGCATCACCTACCCACATGATTCATGCCAAAAAGGCCAAATATTTAGTCGAGAATGCCGCCATTTGTCACGAAGGTCTAGCAAGCATTAATTCCAATCCTCTCACCTCTCCTTAGGTATAAAACTCGGTCAATAAAATGTCTGTGACTGTGATGATACGAATGAATTTGGTGCTTTTCAATTTAATAAACTTGCAATTGCACCACCTAGACCTCCAATCTAAGTGGGACAAGTTCAATGTGAATCTCAAAATACGGACTTGGTACGTTTATTAAGTATAAACAGCCTATATAATTGGCGTGGCCTACATTGAAATCGCCACTTAATTTGACCTACCTCAGATAATTTAATTAGAACAACAAGTGAAACTTGAAATATTGCATTACCCAATTTAACATATCAAGATGTTACAACCTATTACATTTGGCTAGTCTTGAACTACAGAACAAAGCTCAAAAGTAGACCCATAATCAATCAACTCCTCTATCATTTGCTCTATATGATCATCTTCAAGTGGCTTACACTGTGGAACATTCTCCATTGCACATGAGGAACCAACCCAGTTCACCAGATTGCCAGCACCCATTTCACCATTCCATTTCCCAATGCAGTCTCCCCTGGCAAAACAGGAAGACTGCTCCCCTTGAGCTTCTTTGTTACTCATTACAGGTCTCTTTGCCATTTGGAGAGATGTCATGTGACATTTCTGTAATTTAGCTATCATAGTAGCCGAAAGAAGTCTGCTCGAAGACGACTGTGACTCATCGGCATTGTAAATAAAGTTTGTACGCGCTCTTGGTCCGCACATTAGCCTTGCAGCTTCATCGTATGCCCGTGCAGCATCCTCCGCTGTCTCGAACGTGCCTAGCCAAATCCTAGTTTTCCTGTTCACAAACAAGTTTAATAAACGTTAATTCATTGAGGCATAACTACAAACAGTTTGTAATATGAACGTTGGAACTGGCAACTTACAACAGAGGGTGGCGAATTTCGGAGACCCAAGAACCCCAGTGCCGCTGCCGGACTCCCCTGTACCGCTGTTGAGGTCTAGTCATGGCGGTTGTCAGGTTGAGCAATAGAAAACTTCTTGTACAGAGAATGTTGTGGAAGTGCTTGTAATATTGCCTGAAAGAGAAATATGGTAGCAGTTGAGTGAGAAAGGGTTTGTGTGGGTTTTTGTAGGCGCTCTTTTTCGTCCTTCAGCTGGCAATCAATGTAGTATGGCCCCACTTGCATTTTCATGTTTCTTTTTTCCAAAAGAGATGTGTACTAATAATAGGTTGATTGTGCTAGTAAGTAAATGAGGAATTCGATTGTTTATTTTTGTTTGATCTCACTTCCATAACCATTTGGTCGTCTTTTTCATGTAATTTTGGCTAATTGGTCATTTCGCTTTGCTGATTGCTAGATTATATGATATATAGGATATTTGGTGGGTTTTAATTTGAGTGGTTATTGGTGTCCATGTATGAATTAATTTCGCTCTTCTTTAATTGGTATTGTTAATTTAATCTGCAAGTTGTTTTTCAGCCGATTCACCTCATAAATATATGCATGAGTTCCATCACACAACCGGTTTGCTAGATTTTGGATCAAATTAAGACTTCAACTTGCCTTTTCTTTTTTGTTTTCAGACCATATATAATAATGAAGAAATGAAAGTAATGTTATTTACAAATATTGTACATGTTTTATTGTTTTTGTTTGAAATAACATGCATGGATTCACCATATCGATTTTCCAAGCTTAAAAAATTCTGGTTTTGATAAAAATTTATTTGGAGGGAGAAGAGTAGTTTGTATTAATGTAGTAGTTTGTAGACACCAGTACATGGCTCACATCACACTTTCTATAGATAGGAAAGCTGCCCATATGCCTCAGTTTAAGGTGAAGACACAGACCATGTCTTTCTACATCACTGTATGCAAATGTGCAACTCTCTCTCTCTCTCTCTCTCTCTCTCTCTCTCTCTCTCTCTCTCACACACACACACAACACAGAAAGTTGGGGTTGTACGTAATAGGTAAGCATATATAGCAGCTATGTTTGACCCTGTAGAATTACGTAATCCAAGTATATATGATAGTATATATCATGGATAACAAATTAATTAAGATGTTGACATGTTCAACTGCATGCATTAATTTGTGTCCTTCATTCACTGAAAGGTTACATGGGATATCATAACTTTACTAACTTTGAATACATACATGATCACTACTATTGCAAACAGCATAAGTGACTATCTTTAGACTATTTTGCATGTTACACTGCTCCCCCTCCCTCCCTCCCTCCCCTCTTTGAGTTTCATGTATGTGTCATTGGAATCTGAGCACCCATAATATAAGGAGCGGATGAGCCAACCCTCAAAATATTCCAACGGCCAACTTGTGGACTAGTTATGCGGACCAATTAAGTCCCCGCCCGTCAATTACAGTATATATATATGTATGTCAAGATGACTGCTCTATGAGGGCAAGGGGTAATTATCAGTTACCTCAAAGCTTAATCTTGTCTCCAATTTCACATTGCTTCTTTGATGACTCATGAACCCCCTATGTTGACACTTACAAGTCTCAAAAATACGTTTTGTTCGTGATTATAATACTGATTATGTCAAATTGATGATCTTGCCAGCCGGAATGTGCATGGTTGTCTTGTCGTGAATTGCCATGGTATGTGTTTAGGATATTTGGCTAGATATATACCTGAAAACAAGATAGAAATATTGTAAACGGAGTCAAGGCTTAGCCAACTAAAATCCGCCAGCGACCGGCGTGAGAGTAAGTTTAGCGGTCAAAATGGTCCTCAAAACAGTTTAGGACTCGTCTAAGCATAGTTAATGACAGAGATGATGAAGATGGATTAAGGAGTAGATGCTTAGTTCTTTGAATGCAAGAAGAGGGTTTGCGAGTAATAGTTGCTAAAGAAATAAATGATGATCTTCTTTACCTAGTATTTATAGACGGGAGGAAACGAGAGGGAGAGCGTACGCATTTTGGCCGTTCGTCAATGCAACTTGTGGACAAATTGCTACTTTTACCGGTCAAATCTATTGTTGAACAGTGCAATGACGTCACGGTAAGGTCTCCCACGTCTTTAGTGAGGAAATTGGCAGAGTTGGTGCATGTGGAGTGATGTCTGGTCAAATCTCATTTAATACGTACATTAGGTGAACTCGGTCAGTCACCTCGGGATCGAGGTGCGCTAGCTCCTGTTCGGATGATCTTGGCCTCTGGTTGGTAGTTCAAATAAGTCGACCTTTTGAGGGTCGACCACCGGGATGTCTATCTTCAGGTCGCTTGGCGAAGTGGAATCCACAGTGGATGATTAGTGGGCCCATGATGACTAGGTTGCTTTAAGTAGGGTCCCATCAAATACAATTTATTCTTAATTGTCTTGACACTCGCGATCGACAATGCACTTAATTTGTTGAAGTTAGTTCTAGCTAGCACTCTGATCACTAAGTACTACGACTATATTCATATTGTTGTACGATTAACAAGTGTGTTTAATACTTTTGTAATATTATAATCATAACGATTATAATGTCATGTATGCATGTATAATTGCCAATATTGTATATTGTTAATCTAAGATCATTGTTATTTTCAGAGTGGTACCGTGCTAGCTAGCTATTAAACCTTTTTCATGTACAAGTAGAAGAAGAAATTACACTCGCATATTGAGAGAAAATAAATGGACACTACTACATCAACAGGAAATAAATACTCACATTCCAAGTAGAAAGAAATAATTTCATAGAACTTGGTATGGATCAAATTAAAATTAGCCTAATTTTTGTGTCTTGGATAATGCATTTAGAAGATTAATTGAATTTCACAACTTGGAAGTGTATCTTTCCTCAACAATCCTTTTTTTGTATACTCATGGAGTAGTACCATATATGTTTGTTTTGTTGGATAAAAAACTTATTAAAATCATAAAAAAAAATAAAAAAAAAGAAGCTAAATCATCATAGTACTACGAAATTATTAATTATTAATAGCTTAAAATAGAAATTGAAAACCCTTCAATTCAATGGCACTACCCATTAAATCTTGTGTGTATGTAAATGTACTAGCTAGGAGGAGACTTGACTATATATGACTGACTATAAAAACCAAAAAAAAATAATAATAATAAAGTGTACAATGTGATTATTTGATATATTAGAATTGAGAAAAGGCAAGATTACGCGTGCTATAACAGAATCTCACATATATTTTATCTCCCAAAAAATGAAATAGAAAGAAAGAGTAGTTACCGGGAGGGAGGGATAAGTTTAAAATAAATAAGGTATTGTTCCTTGCTTCATATTCACTCAATATATTATCCTCCACTCCTCTCCACTAGATCTCCATCAACACATTCAACAAAAGTTGCATAATCAATCATGCCCTGCCCTGCCCTGCCCTATATATCATTGATTGGATTAGTAAAACCGAGCCATCATTGTGGGCCACACCTTGCTATGAATTTATTAATTATATAAAAAAAAGGAAATACTCCTCTTGGGTAGAACGGATGGATGTAGTATATATTAATGCCCTTTATGTAACTGACAACATTAAAATATGATATGTGTCAAAGGTAAAATTATTAAATTTGTACAAAATAAAAACTTATTTTGAATCTTTTAACATGAGACTTTTTTCTTTAAAAAAAAATAAATACTCATTTAAAGATTAGAAAATTCTTTTAAAAAAATAAACATTTATTTAGGAACAAGACTGACTTTTGTCTTCTAGTAGTAATTGTTTTAAGGCTCGTTGCTTGTCTGTACTGCGCATTGATGGGTAATGTGGTAATCTTGAGTTATAATCTAAGTTCAAGTGGCACTTGAATATTGCAACACTTTTAAGATATATTTATAGACTTTATGTTCAAAAAAATTGTTTAAAATATCATAGACACATAGTATAAGATACTGATGTACATGTACAGTAATTAAAGTATTTATTTCGTTTTAACTAAAGAGTCTACTTTCTATTTAAAAAAAATTAATGTGATTAAATCAAATCAAAATTTAACATATGTTGCTTATATCTTCGAATATAAAATATTATTCATTAAAAACTATATTATAAATTATAATTTTTATAACTTTGTAAAAATAAATTAAAAAAAGAGAAATGGTTTTAAAATTCTTTAGCCCAGTTGCTACTTTGGTACTCCCTCGTGGGACCATCTTAGCATGAGAGTAGCGTGTTAGCGAAAGAATTTATTTAAATTTTTGGTTAAACTTTAATTAAATTTAAAAAAAAGTCTAAAGTGGACTCACCGTTGAAGTATTATACTTATTCTTTCTTAGAAAAATAATTTTCTTGACAAGTCAAATTTTTAACACAATAGCTTTATTTATTTGTACGGAGGAAATATTATACAAAAAGTTTTAAGAAAAACCAAAGAAAAATGAGAAAATAAAATTTTTTGTACGGAGGGAATATTATACAAAATTTTACAATAATTGTGTACGTACAGCATTACTTTTTTAAGATTTTATTTAGACTGAGTTTCAAAATTCAAACTAATAAGCCTACTCTTTCCAACTGATCATGATTCTCTGGGCTACTTTAAATTGGGCTCTTTTAAATCTCTTGCTAATGTTTGGAATACGAGCCCAAGTCCAAGTTAAAGAGAGAGAAAGAAAAGAGTCCAATTCTTTCAGTTATTTTGTTGGGCTTCACCTTGACGCCGAATTACATGACGTAAACTAAAGTTTATTTCACCGACAACATAAAAATATATAAATATGGATAAAATGCACCAAATGTTCCTATATTTTTCCAAAATAACAAAAAAGTCCATGTACTATGCCATCGCATTTTTTTTGTCCCAGTACAATTTTTATCGCACTTGTTACAACAAGAAGTTTATAAAAGCGGTCTAAAATATTTGTTTAGTTTGATATCAAATATTACGTATATTTTAAAATTTGATATCAAAACAGTAAAGGATAATATAGTTCTTATCACATATTATGTATATTCTGAAATTTGTAAGCAAAAAATTGAACTTTTACTGCTAAATTGATTGAGATTTTATTTGGAGTCATTTGATTGGGCAATAACTAGTAGATTTAAATACATCAATACACTTTTTAATATATGAAAAACACATAGAATGTCACTTACTATGATGACTAACATATAGTATATTAAGTGGGTTTTTAAACCATTCCATTCAACATTGAAGTTTTTTTGGGTGCTTGTTTAATTTTTTTTACACTAATAATGTATCAAAAATAAACTCAAAAACATTACTATCTCCGCCTATGCGTACATTTTTGTTTAGAGTGATTTTTGATAGATAAAAGTTTGTCTTGTTTGATAAGAGGTAGGATTATGTCCCCATATTAATTGTAACGTAAGTTTTTGTACAAATAAATTTTAAGTTTTGGCATTAAGTAGAATAAAATTTTATTTCAAAGACATCTAATTGATTAATATTAAGATTAAATGTAAGAAATTTATTTGGTCAAGTTTCAGTATGTCTGGGTGAATGCCACTAAACGCATAAATCAGTTGGTAATAGTTGTTTTAGCTTAAAATTGGTCTTGCATAGAAACATGAAAATGCAGCCTTACAAAGGGAGAGCTTTTTTTTTCTTTTTTTTTTTTTTTTTGGGCATAGCGTTCTTACCCAACTGTTGGATTAGTCTTTAGCCTTTGAGGTAGAACATACATTGAGAAACAAAAAAAAAAAAAAAAAGAGTTTTCAAAAAGAGTGTTGCTATTTACAACAAAAAAAGTTACTGAGTACACCCCATTACTAAGTACACCCCCATCCAATATTTTCAATCTCTCAAAAAGCTAAGTACACCCCCTTAATTTCTTATTCTACCCTTATCAATATTTTTCCTAAAATTAACATATTCTACTAAGTGCACCCTCAACCCCAAACAAAATCCACCCCTTCCTCCTCCTTCCCGCCCCACCCCCAACCCCGCCCACCCACCTTCCTCCTCATTTCCCCTGCCCCCACCCCACTTCCCCGTTCCTCCTCCTTTCTTCCTTCCCCGTCTCCCCCAAATCGAGTCAATTACAGCCACACACTGTTCTGTGTTCCCAACACTTATTATTTTCTTGCTTTCCTTGTACAAATTAGCATATTTATAATCAAACACTCCCAATGCAACTGGAAACTAAGAGCATAACAAGAAAATAAATAAACTCTGATAAATTAAACTGAGAGCATGGTAAAAAAAATTTGCTGAACTTTTTTTAAAGAACGATAGTTAAACATGACGTACAACATTGTAATTTTTTTTTTTTTTGAAACTATTCGTTCGGCACTGGTTGACTAAAACTCATAGTGGTGTTCGGAACCCACTAACCAAACATCACTATAGTTGTTCGGCACCCTTACCAAACAACTTTAGTTGTGTTCCGTAGGGGACTACCGAACAGCAATTAAATTTTTTTTTAACCTAAAAAAATAAAAGGCATTTAATTTAAAATTTATAATGATATTTTTGTAATATATGAGTGGTGTACTCAGTAAAATTTTGGGTGTAAATATGTACTCTCTTTCAAAAATTGGATAGGGGTATAATTCAGAATATGAAAAGTAAACATAAAACCCCAACGAGAACAAAAAAAAAAAAAGTGCCGAGAGAGAGCCACAGTCAGAGTCGCTGCTTGTTTCGGTTAGGGCTAGAGATATTAAAAGGGTCACAAATCGTAAGGTCGACCCGTTTAAATCAAAAAAATTAGGGTTATGGTTGATTTTTTAGGCCCGTTCAAGAATTCGGACTAAACGGCTGATCCTATAGGACCACGGGTTTCACGGGCTGGCTCGCCGGGCTTTCGGGTTGGCCGCGGGTTGAAGAGCAAAAGAGTAATTTTAAAATTATTTTAAAACCCTAGCTGTTTTTACCCCCGAGGCCCTGAATCTCGATCCCCTTTGACTCCTTGAGTGACCTTCAGTCTTACTCTTAACGCACGTCGCTCAGTTCACGCCTCAGTTCCTCACAGCTCACACACAGTCACAGCCTCAGCAGTCAGCAGCCCGGCCCTGGCACGCAGCAGTCGCAGCACCGGAAGCAGTCGCAGGCTCGCAGCACCGGCAGCAGTCGCACGCTAACCTGCAAGGCTGCAACACAAGACTACACATTCTTTCAATTCACAAGATTTTCTCTCTGTCCCTCAAAAATTCCCTGTTTATGATCCCTGATTTAAAAGCCTAGTTTGTCCGTTGACGGTTTGACCAACTGGGACTGATGAAGATTATGCCCTTTCGTGATTGCAGTAAAAAAGGTATGTTCTTTGAGTAAAGATTTTTGTGGGTTTTTGATTTTGAACGAACTTGTTTTATTGACTTGTTTGAATTGGGTATTGGGTTTAGTTCCTCCTGTTTTAGGTTCCTGGTTGGACCAAGTTGACTCGGATTTGAAGTTCTTTATAGGTGCTTTTACTTGCAAGTTTTCATTTCTACCAATGAATGGCGTTTTCAAATGATTGAGCCTACTGTTTATATGTTTGTGTATATCATAGATATAGGGTAATGGATACTTGTCTGATTATGAGTTAGCTAATATGAACTAGTTTCGCCCCCTTTTGAAAAATTGGAAATGTTAGATTGGATAGTTTTGATTAGTTTCCGTGTTATCGTGTGTTTGCAGTTGGGCCTAAGAACATGTTTTGGGTTTAATCATCAGGTTGGAACCGTTGATTGGAATGCTATAGGTGCGGAGTGGTGTAATGAATTTTATCTGATGTTTTAATTTATAATTGTGTGTATTTGGTGAGAAGTGGAACTGGGTTTATGCAATATGTGTTCTATGGTGGATGAATGGTAAGCCTCACAAAGTAGAATTCATTCTAATTTGAGGCAGTAAGACTGTTAGCATACTCAAATTCACTGTAACTTAAGGCAGTAAGACTGTGAATTCTCAAGATTTTCTTCTTTTGTTTCTATTTCTAGTTCTGGATGTGATGATTTCTTTAGAAGTAGTTGAAGAGAACTTGGAAGAAAATGTTTTCTCTACGGAAGGCTCGAATGTGACGAATGAAGATGATGAATAAAGATGTTTATTGTTATGTTTTTGAACATATGATAATTTTAGTATTTTTAGACTTTTAGATTAAGTCAAGTTATACTTTAGTACTAGTATTTATTATGTTTATTGTTTGCTAAGAATTTTTTTAGTTTTTTTTTTTTTTTGAGATTGTGATGTATTTATTTTTTTAGTCGTGGCCCGTTAGTGGCCCGTTTAGCCCGAAACCCGCCAAGGTTAGGATTAGGTTTGCAGTGGCAGTGGCCCGAAAAAATTGGACCGTCTAACCTGAAGCCTGCTAGGGCTAGCCCGATTAACATCTCTAGTTAGGGCTTCATTCTGTCTTTGCCGCTGAACATCGGTCGGTTGAAGGAAGAGCGCGATTCTTCGACCACTTGAAGCAGGTAAACATTTCAAGCTAGTATTACGTCTTCTTAGCTCTCCTTTCGGCCCTTTTGTCGTTCAATGTGCTTCTCTTTCTGTTAATGCAATTGTCTTTACTTCTCCATATTGGCATTTGACACATTGTTAGATTTGTGAAGGGAGGGTTAATTTGATGTTTTGATTTGATTCACGTGTTCGTCTGATGCTGTATGCGTTTGAAAAATGATTTAATTGAAGTAGATGAAATTGAAATATGTCAATCCAGAGATGTTTGCCTTGTAATTCTTTTTGTGAACTTAAAAGACATAATGAAATGTCTTCTAATCACTTCATAGGTGGTACCAGATAGCCAATACTATCATTCTTTGTCGCTCTATCCTCAGTGTTCGTTATTTAGTAAATATTGTAGTATAAGAAATGGAATCGTCTCCCCTGTGCAGCGTGGTTGTGCTTGGAATTTAAACCAGAAAAGTCTAGGAATTGTGTCTTGTCGTGCGACTGAGGGTTGGATGACTTTGATCTTCTTATAACTCGCTCATCCTCTCCAAGGATAGGACCGTTCAAAGCATAAAAGAACATTAATGCTACAAAAAACATGCTGTGCTACACTACTACCCAGTATCTCACCATGAGATGTTTTTGTGTACTTATTTCTTCAAATCAATGAAAAATTCTAGAAAAAACTTTGAAGTATTTAAAAGTGATTTGAGCAACATGTTTCAATATCACTTATCATAACAAAATTAGAGCCGAAAGAGTTTCTATTTATCATTTTTTCAATGTGCTCTTGCATTACTATAGTGTGGACTCTAAGGGTATCCATGTATATGTACTAATGGCCTAAATGTCAGCTTCCTTTATTTTTATGAAAAACTAAAAAGTGACTCTCATTTTGGGATGAAGGAAGTACCGGTTAAAGTTAATGAGTCAGATATGCGGAATACCTTCTAATTGTCATGAGAAAGAATGAGATAGTTTTATCCTTTTACAGCTGAGACTTACTGCTTGCAGGTGGTGAAATCATTATTAGCTTTGGGTTTGAATCCTTGTAAAGTTGTTTGATTTCTTGTGTAGCATGCAAGGTTTCGTTCAAATGAAAATGTAATATTATGCTCATACTTCATCCATCCCAAATAAATAGTCCCATTGAAAATTCAAACTCTTTATATTGTACTTTTGCTTCTAATTGTGTCCAATAATTTGCACAAAAATGTCATGCTTTATGTAGGGTACGTAAGTGAAATTCCATGTTTTTGAAAGGAAAGAAAAGGTTAGGGAAAATGTGGAATTTTAGGTTAAAGTATAGAAATGGTACCATTCTTTTGGGACAAACCGAAGTAGAAAGTAGGACTATTTTTGGGGATGCAGGGAGTATAACATATAAATAGCAAGAACAAAAATGTGGGATGATAAATGGATCTATGCCATGGTGATATAAAAGGCTTTTTGTGGAGGGGTTTTTTGGCTTCTCAATTTTACATGTAAAGCTAGTTCAAAGCTTCAATTTACAACGACAGCAGACTTTATGAGGCACGGTATACGCTCATTGATACGTAATTCAAGTATGATCTAGATTGAGTGGATGTAATATTAGAGTTTGAAGCTTTATACTCGGTTTAATCATTCAATTGAAGTTTGTGAAGTGAGGTCAACAATGGTACTGGTTAATAGTGCTGAGCTTTTGTGCCTTTTGGCATTACACATCATTTCAAGAAATTTGAATGATCGATGTAAACGCGACTTGCTAGATTCTCATTGAGTTTTGAGGTGGAGAAGGGAAATGGTAAGAAGTCAACCTAGCGTGACAGTGTCAGCTTAATTGTCTTTGAAAGAATTTGTCTTATAATATGGCCTTGACATTGGAAGAAGCCATTATAGGAGTGATGGAAAGGTCTTGGTACGCTTGGTGTAGAGTTTGTGGAAATGCCTTTCACAAACTGTAATTGTTTGACCTCTAGTGGGCAATGATCATTGTTCATCTATACCCCTTCACCCGAATGAAAAATTGTCACAAGTAGGGACTCAATGTGAATTTTCGGTGATGAAATATGAGTGTCATTTTGATAGTCATTTGTATATTTGATTTTCCTAATGAAAATTCTTTCGTTACCAGGAGCTTTTGATGAGTTTCATAGTGGCACAAGTTGAAACACCACAGTTGAACTTACCTAGGAATGGGCATCAATGTGGGTCCTGTTGACACTTTTCATCAACTTCTTCCTTCTCAATCTCAGTACAAAAAACGCAAAGTAATTCTGGACGGCCCCGACTGTTCTTCGGCATTTCCAGTCATGCGTGAGATTATAACTTTGTTACCTACTCTGAGAACCTCCGATTATTTCATGGAACCTTGTTTGAGTGAATTGGCCACTCGCGAACTTATGTATCCAGGTTATTGCGGCAGGGTTCAAGATTTTACAGTTGGAAGACTTGGTTATGGTTGTGTCAAATTTATTGGGGAAACTGATGTTAGATGGTTGGAATTGGATCAGATAATCAAATTCAGTAGGCATAATATAGTTGTATACGAAGATGAAAGTGCCAAGCCAGAAGTTGGCCAGGGCCTTAACAAGGCTGCTGAAGTAACTTTGCTGTTGCAACTAAGACCTTCGAAAGTTTATGGAGAGGATCTACTGAAAGAGAAGTTGAGGCTCAGTACAGAGAGGCAGGGAGCGGATTTTATTTCTTTTGATCCACAAAATGGTGAATGGAAATTTTCAGTTCTCCATTTTAGCAGATTTGGTCTAAGCGACAACGAAGAAGAAGATATTGCAATGGAAGATGTGACTCCAGAAGTTCAAGACCCAGTTGAGATGAATGGCACTGATGGTTCTGAGATTGATGAAGAAACTGACCTGATGCATCCTACTCTGCTCTCACATTCCCTTCCTTCTCACCTTGGTCTTGATCCAGTCAAAATGAATGAGATGAGAATGTTGATGTTTGCTACTGAGGAAGAGGAGGATGAGAGATCCAGTGGCATGCCTTCACATTACAAGCGACCCTTTGGTAAAGAATCCACACGACAGAATTCCCCTCGCAGGACAGTCCGAAGATATAGTCCCCCAGTAATTCGAAAGACCCCTTTAGCTTTGGTCGAGTACAACCCTAGCAATTTTGGCGCAGGCTCTCCTGGATCCATTTTAATGACCCAACAAAATAAGGGCCTGCCTTTAAAGACAGCAAAAGTTGAAGGTTTTAAGCTGGAGCTCAAGCGTGATACACCAGTAACAGGAAGCCATTCTAAGAACATAGTCGATGCAGCATTGTTTATGGGTCGGTCATTTCGTGTAGGCTGGGGTCCTAATGGTGTCCTTGTTCACACTGGTGCACCTGTTGGTAGCAATGACTCTAAGAGGGTGCTATCTTCTGTAATACATCTAGAAAAGGTTGCAATTGACAAAGTAGCTAGAGATGAAAGTGGCAAAATTAGAGACGAACTTACTGATTTTTGTTTTGATTCTCCATTAAATTTTCACAAGGAAATAGATCATGAAACAAAGGAAGTTGGAGTTGGCTCTTTCAAGCTTAAGCTTCAGAAACTTGTTTGTAATCGCGTGACACTTTCAGTTGTTTGCCGGAGCTATATAGGAATTATTGAGAGGCAATTGGAGGTTCCTGGTTTATCTTCATCTGCTCGTGTGGTTTTGATGCACCAAGTGCTGGTCTGGGAGCTAATAAAAGTCCTGTTTTCTTCGAGGGAAACGAGTGAACCACCAAAGTTGGTCGGAGCGAACCATGAAGAGTACATGACATGTGATAGAAAGGAATGTTTATCAGATGTTGATAAAGAAGCACTTCCCTTAATTCGAAGGGCAGAATTCAGTTATTGGTTGCAGGAAAGTGTTTGCCACCGGGTACAAGATGAAGTAAGCTCCTTGAGTGAGGCCAGTGACTTGGAACATTTATTTTTACTTCTTACGGGACGACAGTTGGATGCGGCTGTAGAACTGGCCGCTTCTCGAGGAGATGTCAGACTTGCTTGCCTGCTTAGCCAAGCAGGTGGGTCAACAGTCAATCGTGCTGATATTGCTCGGCAACTTAACCTTTGGAAAATCAATGGTCTGGACTTCAATTTTATTGAGAAGGACAGAATAAGGCTTTTTGAGTTGCTTGCTGGTAATATCGAAGGTGCTTTGGATGACATAAAAGTTGACTGGAAAAGGTTTCTGGGAATGCTGATGTGGTACCAGCTTCCACCTGACACCTCATTGCCCTTTGTTTTTCAAACTTATCAGAATCTACTTGATGATGCAAGGGCTCCATATCCAGTTCCTGTTTACATTGATGAAGGACCGGTGGAAAAAACCTTGAGTTGGAGCTCAGGTGAACGTTTTGACCTTGCCTATTATCTTATGCTTCTTCATGCTAGTGAAGGGAGCAAATTTGGTACCCTGAAAACCATGTTCAGTGCTTTTGCTTCTACTCATGATCCACTTGACCACCATATGATCTGGCATCAGCGTGCGGTGCTAGAAGCGGTCGGGACTTTCAGCTCGGATGATCTTCATGTTCTTGACATGGGATATATTTCACAGTTACTGTGCCTAGGACACTGCCATTGGGCCATCTATGTGGCGCTTCACATGGTCCATCGTGATGATTATCCTTTTCTGCAAGCTAATCTTATTAGGGAAATCTTGTTCCAGTATTGTGAAACTTGGAGTAATCAGGAAATCCAACGCCAATTTATCGAGGACTTGGGGATTCCTTCAGAATGGTTGCATGAAGCGTTGGTAAGTGTCTGCTTCTTTCATCTGTCATTATTTCTCAGTAGTTAAGCTCATTCAGGTTGGCTATTGCTGTAGCTTGACTTGTTCAAGTTACTGGGATAAGACTAATGTTTGTGGTCTTTGATGCTGGCTTCAGAGGACTTTAGTTAGTAAAATCTAGGCCCATGTGGAACTGTGTTAAACCATAGAAAACGTAAGTGGGCAACCAAATAGTTTTAACTTACTGATAATATCAAGATACTGGATCTCTTAAGCTGTATCCAACTTCCACTGTTGATTGTCAATTATAAGAATTAAATGTTTGATCTTTCTGTTGGAGATTTCTTCTTTGCTTGCTGAAGTTGGTTTGGTTTCATTATGCAGGCAATATATTATAATTACTATGGAGATTTTTCAAAGGCTCTTGAGCACTATCTTGGATGTGGAAATTGGCAAAAAGCACATTCAGTCTTCATGATTTCAGTGGCTCATTCGTTGTTCTTGTCAGGCAAGGGCTAATTGCTTTTTTACTACTTTTGAGTTCTGATACAGAATCCCATTCGTATGCCTGGCTTGTGAGCCTTTGGAAACTTGACAGTCAAGCAGCATTATACTATCGTATCATGGCATTGTCAATTATTTTGTTGAAAAATTGTCTATGTTTGTTTCGTCATTATTGGCATGATGCAGCCAAACACTCAGAGGTATGGACGCTTGCAACTTCCATGGAAGACCACAAGTCAGAAATTGAAGATTGGGACTTAGGAGCTGGAGTTTATATCTCATTCTATCTCCTAAGAAGTTCTTTGCAGGAAGATAATCAAACAATGACTGAACTGGTATGAAACTCTCTCTCTCTCTCTCTCTCTCTCTCTCTATATATATATATATATATATATATATATATATATATATATGTTGCTAATATAGATTGAGTTTGCACCTAACTCAAATTTAATTCTCTCTCTCTCTCTCTCTCTCTCTCTCTCTCTCTCTGTGTGACACACATACGGAAGTAGAAGTTCAATGAAGGAATAATATGTGGAATTTAATCAAGTACATACTGATATCTAGCGATTATTCTGTTATGAATTTCTAGTCAGAGTGTTGATGAACATATCTTATTTGTGGCAGGATTCTCTTGAGCACAAAAATGATGCTTGTAGAGATTTCTTTGGTCGCTTAAATAAATCTTTGGCTGTTTGGGGTAGCCGATTACCTATTGATGCCAGGTATAGATGAATCTCTGTACTCAACTTTTTGTGACAAATTAATCTTCTGTGTATACTTGATTAGTCTATAGCATCTAACATACTCTTTGTACTGCGTGCATCTGGTGTTGGACTGTGGCATCGTAAGCCAGTAGCCTAAACACTTGGATGCACTTGGTTCTGTAGTGTTCTTTCATTAAACATCACATCTATCAATGCATTATTTGAAAGTAATGTACTTCAAATATGCCACCTATCAACACCTCCATTCAAAGTAATGTGCTTTAAACCTTTAACCTTTTCTGATGCAGCACTGTGCAACGAGACTGCCGATATCCTATTTACTTTCAGCTTTCCACTCATTCATATTTTTTATCAGATATATTTCAGAAATGACGTCTCATATCCATGCTTAACGTTTTGAACATGAAATTTGAATTTTTTGTGCAATGACATCAGAAACATTGTGTATAGCTGTTGCTAACACAAACGATTTAGAAGCACAAACTTTTTATGGTGCTTTTTTCTTTTTTGCTTACTGGGTACTGGAATCTATACATTTTTGTTTGGAGCTTAGGCTTTTAGCTATAACAATTTACTTTTATGGCAATTTTAAAAATTTGGCTCAGAGTGGTGTACACAAAGATGGCAGAGGAGGTCTGCAATCTGCTTCTGGTTGATGGTGGTGAGGGGTCAACGCGTGAGGTTCAGTTAAGCTGCTACGACACCATGTTCTGCTCACCCATCCCTGAAGACCTCCGCTCATCTTACTTGCAGGAGGCAGTTTCAACTTTTACACATTATCTTACAGAAGCAGCCTTATAGTCTCTCTCCCCAAGTACCAAAGTTTTCAAGTCGCCCCCTAGCTCCTGTTTGAGAGATTGTAACATCTTCATGTAGCAGTGTCTCGGGCTGTAGTTAGTCTGACATCCTGTATTGATTTTTTCCTTCCTAATTTTCAGGTTGAATTTGTAATTTATGTTTATGATAGCAAAAATTGAGTGACTTCTATGTCCGACCAACACAGTTGCGGTGCTCAGGGAGGGACTGTCGGTTAAAGCGTTCTTAGTTTGTGGTTTTCACGAGAGATAAAATGAAAAATAATCTAAGAGTGAAAAGTTTGTTTATGGCATTCTGATCCTTTATCTCAACGGTCCCTCAAAATGTCGTGGTTGGATAATGGATACTAGCCAACAGTCCTTCAAATTTGGTTGGGTGCCAACCCTGAGAAGGATCATAAGTTATACACCCTTTTTTGTCTTAATAAAAGTATCTTAATAGAAGAATCACGATTTCATTAAAGAAAAAAATGAAACAAATAGGCACCCAAAAAAGTGAAAATTGTAATCATTTTTCTTTTGGGTGTTGTTATTCACACTTAAACATTTATTGAGTATACTTTTTTTATATATTACAAAAATGTTATTATAAATTTTGACTTAAATGTTTTTTATTTTTTTAGGTAAAAAAAAAATTATTACTGTTCGGCCATCCTACCGAACACACCTAAAGCTGTTCGATTGGGGTGCCGAACACTCATAGTGATGTTCGGTAGAGGTGTTGAACACTCCTATAGGTATTTAGTAACACAGTGCCGAATGAATCATTAAAAAAAAAAAAAAAAGAGAGGAAAGGGATGCTTGACTGGGTGTGGTTTGGTTGGGGGAAGGATGAGGAAGGGGGTAGGTTTTGTGGGGAAGGTGGGAAAAAAAAAGTGAAAAGGGCGCGGTGTGGTGTTTTGTGTGTGTGTGTGTGGGGGGGGGGAGGAGGAGGTGGTGGACTGGGTTAGGTGGGGTGGTGTGGGGGGTGGTAGGGGAGGAGGAAGAGGGGGTGTTTTGTTTGGGGTGGGGTGTATTTAGTAGATTTTAGTTAATTTTAAAAAAAATATTAGTAAGGGTAAAATAGAAAATTGGGGGGATATACTCAGTATTTTGAGAGGTTAAAAATATTAGGGGTGGTGTATACTTAATAATAGAGTGTACTAAATAATTGTTAGAGTATAAATAGCAATTCTCTTTTCTTGTTCATACCTACCACAAACAACCTATTATTGCATAGGATAGTATAGTACTTCATAAACTTGCATAGGATTAACTTTTTTTTTTTAATTATTTTGGGATTATCAAATTTGATATTCGTATTACTGAGATTGTAAATGTTACATTCATATTATTAATTTCATTGTAAATGTAACCTAAATTGACAATAAAATTTTGATATTTGATGGACTTTGATGACGTGATATATTTGTAGAGGCCATTTGAAATTTTAGTTGGAAAATAGATGATAAAGTAATAGTTTGTAATAAAATAAGCAATTTCCTCCTCTCCTTTTCTTTTCTCTAATTGTTTTTGTCTATTTGGTTTTTTTTTTTTTTTTTGTTTTCACATTTTTTAAAATAATAACTAAACAAAAAAATGATATTAAAAATAATAACTTTCTCCTTGAAACATTCTTGATCTCAACGATTGTTGAGTTGGTAGATCTAGGATTTTATGTACATGTATTTAAATGTTTAGATTTCTTTTTCAGGTAGAGGGTTATTGTCTTTAATTTTATTTTTTTATTAATTATTATTTCATGAAAAGGTGAAAGTTAAACCCCCCCTGCCCAAAAAAAAAAAAAAAGAGAGAAAAAAAAGGAAATTGTTTACTTTATTAAAAATTATTATCTTTATCGTTTATTTTCCATTGAGTCTGTTAAATATCAAATGATCAATGTCTATTTAGGTCATCTCTAAAATTAAGTCAATAGAACAAAATTGACATTTTACAACCTCAGTAGTATTGAGGTCAAATTAATGATTCCTATTATGCACGAAGATCAATAACTCAATAAGTAGTTAAAATCGATTATACATGGTATGGTATGGTATGGTATGGTACATCATCAAAATTGTACAGGATGGTATATATAGTACATCAAATATTTTAAGGGAGAGGAGGAGCCTTGTGGGTTTTCCAATCGCTTTATACTATTTTCCACTTGTCATTTTATTCCTACTTTTTTTTAAATTTTTTTTCACTTCAACCACACCTAACTTTTATCGATAAAACATAATAATAATAATAATTATAGTTAATTATTCCTAAAATAATTAATTTGATAAATAGTTAAAAACTTAAAAATTTATAAACATAAAGGATGCAAGTAGTGGTCTTTTGGAAATTCCTCTTATTAATTTGATTTCATAAATAGTTAAAAAAATAATAAAATTTTAAATATAAAGTTGTGTCTATTTTTACTTGTTAAGTACTATAAGAATGATAGAGCTTAAGATAAAACTCTTTTTTCTAGCATGTGTAAAATTCTCTCACAACTAGCTCAAAAAATTACCACCAAGAGATAGTTCTCTACCATAATAATAACCACTAATAATTAGTAATAATTATAAGGAAAGGTCTATTTACACTACAAGATTACTTATCCACCACACATTCATCTAATGTCAAGCTTCTATAGACAAAAATACATTCTTCTTTAATTCATGACATGAATCACATAATCTTAAATTAACATGTATTTTATTATTTATATAACAAAAATAAAAATTATAATTATGATATTGACATTCAAATTTCATCTTACTTTTCTAGTAATAATATTTTATATTTATAAAATATTTTTTCACTTCTTGTAGACAATGCAATTTTGGTTCTTTTACGAGCATAAATAATTAAATATAATTCTTCAAGCAAGTAGGAAAGGAAAATAAAAATACATTGTTCATTGGGTATATTAGAAAAGTAAAATAAAAAATAGTGTTGAAAGGTCACTTGTTAAAAATCGATAAAATTTAAGTGCAACAAAAAAAATATATCAAAAAATAATTTTAGCTACATATATACAAGTATATCTTATTATATATATAAAAAAAAACGTTTTTCCTCAAAAAGACTAATTGGGATTTGACATAGAAATATGAAAGAAAACATTAGCTCCCTTTTAGTTGAAAGAAAAGTAATTTGAAAAAACATATAATATTA
Organism: Platycodon grandiflorus; assembly: GCA_016624345.1. NCBI lineage: Eukaryota > Viridiplantae > Streptophyta > Magnoliopsida > Asterales > Campanulaceae > Platycodon > Platycodon grandiflorus. The sequence goes on from CM028362.1 coordinate 9,100,415, forward strand.
TTATAGTAACTAGAAAGTGACTATTTAAAGGTATTTTTGTCCAATCATAACATAAGGTAAATCAAAGTAATTATTAATGAGTGTAGTAGATAAATAATATATGTAGTAAAAATATTCTCTTCCTAATTATAAATATATTAATTTACATGTGCATGTATGGCATAGGTCGAGAAAATATTCAATGGTCTCGGATGCGACATGCCTACGTTGTGCATGTAACACCAGAGAGTTTTAAACTCTTATCATATGCATGATATAGCATTTTTCATGTTATATGTGCTTACTTTAAGCTTGTGAGATCCTAAAAATTACCTATTTTAATTTTTAAAAATATTAACGAATTGTGATACTAATTTTGATATATTTGACTTGAAAATATTTTGTTGACTTTTTATTTATTTATATTATTTTAGATAATAAAATAATAGTGATTTTGATTTAAAAACTATGTTTGACCGTATGATACTTGGAGTACTATTTAATTATTAAATGGGTGTCATAAAGAATAGTATTATATTGTTTAATTTCTTTATATGTTAACTAGTCTAGGCATAGGCCGGTAATTGGAAAACAATTTTTGGGTGAATCAGCTCATCTCGTGGCAGCAAAGTGTAAAACCGTCTTTATTGTCATATCACACTTATCCAACCCATTCTATTGACTTTTGACCATGGAATTTTTGAATATATGAGCTGAGGATTGTATATTCTTCCTCAAGATATACATACATCACCGTCCCTGTCCCTCTTGTACATCCAAAAGTCGTGACTTCTCACTCCGTCACTGTAAGCTGTGTGATTATATTTTGGGTACAATATTGATTTGGTTTGCGATGCTTGGGTGTTTTGACAAACCAACTTCGTAAGGTCGATGTGCTTAACGAGTAGAACGTTATTATTAAAAAATCTCAAATTTTTATCGGTATTAATTTTATAGCACTGTAAGTTATTAAACCACTTTGTATGCTTTAAGATTTAAATCATGCTAACTACATTGACATGCTAGACTTGTTAGAAATGTTATTTCCATGTTCAAATGTTATATGAATATGTGAAAGTCATGGTTGTCTTAATTGCTTTGGTAGCAAGTAGTTTGGTTGGAGTAAATACTTCATTACTGAACTTAGAGTTGAACTAAAAAGAAGACAAACACCTTAAATGGAAATAGTTGTATGTAGCAATTATACCCAAATTAAATAAATTGTAGTATTTAACTCTTGGAGTTGAGTTTAGGAAAGTTCCATATAAACCAAACAATACGTTGAATTCCTACGAAAAATATAGTTCGTTTGAATATGATTCTTAACTTGCGAACATTTGGTTAAGTGTATGTATTCATATTTGTGTATTAGAGACTTGTAAAATAGTTCTATTGTGAATATGTAAATCTTGACGTTTGATGTTAACATGTTATAGAGTAATATTAATTACTTGACATTTATCAAGTTCACTACTTTTAAACTTGGGGTTAAATTGCATTAAGATGAGTTAGATACCATTTTGTGCATCACATTGAGTCCAGTTGGCATTGTTGATAAGTCAGGGTGGGACGACATATAGCCTTGACAAATCAATGTTTGGAATCGCTATAAGTCGCCGTACCGGAGTTTACACACCTCACTTGTGGCCATAGGTGGGAGGTAGCCCCACTGTTGTTGCAATACGCGTAACTTTGATGGCTAAAATCTGGTAGGTTTTCTGGAAGACCCGACAGGTTTAGGGATGTTGATACATCACACACGAGTATTGATACAGGTTGGTTATTTTGTGTATTGCAGGAGCAACGCAAAGACGGATAAAGAGAAATGATATCCTTTATTATGTGCTTTAATTATAAGCACTTATGTGAACATCAAAGTGCTATGTGTTTAATGTGAGTTGTATATCAAAGATGATATTACATGTTTAGTTGTGATGTATAGAATTGCTATCACCTTGTTACGATTATAGTTAAGCATTATGTCATGTCATTTAGTTGCATTTAGTAACTTATTAAGTTTCGACTCACTCCGTTTGTTGTTTAATTGTTTTTCCTTAGATCCGAACCAGTCATGAAGCTCTCAGTGAGGTCGGTGAGGACGTGACTAGTTAGTAGGTTGTCCTCGTGGTTGTGTTTTTGAATGTGTACAGTTATTGTAGTATTTTCTTTTGGTAAAGTCTGATGGTTATATAAAGTTATATAGACTTTACTTTGGGGGTAGAATTACACTTGGTTATTTGTATTATTCTTTTGGTAGTCGATATATATGTCGTGCTTGTATATACAGTTGGTTATTATTTCCAATTATTGTTCCGGCATGTTGTGGCCGATGATGTTAATGTTGTTGTTGTTTCTTTTTTCGAGTTATAGACTTGTGGTTGTTGTTAGTTGGGTTCCGGCAGTTGTGTCGTCGAAGACTTATTTATTATTATTAAATCAGGTGTTTACGTATTATGTTAGTCATATTGTTTTGTTTTGACAATCCGACCTTGAGATTTTGTATTGAGATCAGGGTCGAAGTGTCACAGTGCATCATGAAAAATAGTATTGTGTCAAAGTAATTTAAAAAATGAGGTCCATTTCATACTACTTTGACAAAATAATGTATATTGGGCATAATAATACACGTAGTAATCCGACATCATAAAATATTTCTCACGCAAGCCTTAGAAGACCTAAAATACAGTAACTTTTTATTTATTTATTAAAGTCGTATACCGTATGAATGAATGTAGTGTATGCTGTACATAGTAGGATTCCAGGTCCAAACCGCCTTAGGAGAGGGCAAGAGTGGACAGTAATTATTAACAAGTTTTATTTACAGGGGGAGGATAGGATATCTCTATTAAATTGGGAGAAAAAAAAAAAGAAAACTCTTTTTAGAGATCTGTTGGGTTGTTTGTTGCTCGTTGCTACCGTACGCAGCCCTCTGAAGCTTACGTGTGCGAAGAAGACGCATCATCATCCTTCTTTCTTCTTAGAGAACAATCAGACAGACTCTCATCAGACCCCCCTTTCTCTCTCTCTCTCTCTCTCTGAACAAAAGTGTTTCCGGTGGCTCGCGAAAGCTTTCGAGCGACGACGAAGCTTCGTTCGCTCGGGAGTTGTTTTCCATCACCACCATCACTCTTAAAATCCCTCTCTCCCAAAATTTTCTCCTTAGAGTTCCTCAAGATGCCTCGCACTTCTTCCAAAAAAGGACAATCCAATTCTACCACCTCCACTACTTCCTCTGCCGTCGATCTATTCCGCTCCGGTACTCGATCCTTTGTCTTTCCAATTCCAATTTACTGTTTTCCATCGCAATTTTAGTTTTATTTTTTATTTTTAACTTTATGATTTCATGGTTCTGCTAATTTCGCTCTGCTTGAAGCGCACATAATTGATTTTTTAGTGGATGAATTACTTTATATTTATTTGTTTTCAGATTGTATTGACTTTAGAGATAAGGTATGATAATTGTATGTAGCTCTCTGAAAGAAAGGAAGTATATTTGAACGAACTAGTGTAATTTTATTATTATTTTTTTCAGAAAGAATTAATTGCCATGTCGTCAGCTCAGTTGTTTCTTTCATGACCTCAGAGGCCCTGCGATGAGCGGTCCATTGAAGATTCTTTATTCTCTGTAGAAAATTACTACTTTTTATTTTGTTTAGTGTGTATTAAGCATCATGTTTGATTTTGTGTCTTTTTTGACCGACTTGTAGCCTTGTGTTCTCTAAGTAGAGAGAACTATAAATATTTATATTACGCGTGTTTGAACCAGTTGAAATGCCAACATAGAGATTTTGGCTTGTCTACTTGTTTATTAATTGTAGTTGCAACGCAGAAGAGATGCATTGTGAAAAAAAAAAAAAAAAATAGGAGGGAAAATTAAGAATCAGTTGAAGTCGTTGTGCACTGGTCAGGTATTTAGTGATACTGTAAATTATCTTAGGCGATTTAGTTGCTCCCAATGCAGATCAAGTATTAAATTGGTTGGGTGGTTTGGAGGAGTGATTTTGAAGCTTTCAAAGGACAAGATAAAGATAGACATTGCAGGCTGAGGCTTTGAAGAGAGGAGCACCATGTGGCACTGGATTTCATTGAAGACATGAATTCCCAAAGACTCTTTTATGGAATTAAGGATCCATGGCCAACCCTTGTACATGAGATTCATCCATGGTGAGCTGCACTGTGTACAGCTCTATTTTCATAGTTGGGGCTTCTTTCCTATGCAGAGTGATATCAGATAATACTTTTGTCACGAGTAAAATTAGTATAAATCCATGAATAAATTCTTAAATGATTAGAAGAAATATAAGAGTATTCTAACTCCGACAACTTAACCTAGCGGGATCTGAACTGATAATAATTCAGTTACATGTTGGATAGGATTGCGTTGCACCTGGAATAACACAGCCAGGATTTGCGCTCACCTTCAGTCGACTCCCAATCAGTGGTTTACCCTGTTCTAGTTGCTTCCTTACCTGGGGCTGGTTAATGAAAAAGATTCTATTGAAGGGTTACAAATTAACACTTGTTAGGAAATGCTACTTTTCTACTGCAGTGAATCAAATAAAAGAGCATTCAAATGAGATATTGGAGCACCTCTGACCAACATGAGAAACTTCTCGGCCTGCCTTTAGTTGAAGTAAGACTTGGCATAAAAATGGAATTGAACTCAGTTCTGTCTTAGAAGAAGAAGTATTCTTGGTATTCAATGATCGATTTGAGATCCCAAGGCTAGGAGTGCCTTGGCTGTCCCCCCACCCCACCCAAAATGATTCTCCCTCCTTCCCAAAAAAATAGTCCCTCTTTCCTCTTTGGTTGTCCCAAAAAAATAGTTTCATTTCTGAAAGAGGGTATAATTTTAGTGCAATTTAAAGGAGGGACAAGCAAATAAAACTACAATTTTAAAAAGTTTTGGGACGGAGGGAGTAATAATAATAAGAAAATTAATAAATAAAAGAAGTCGCCTCTAATATTTCTGTTTCATACTTGATTTTAAGTAAATGTTCTTCCACTTAGGTAACTAGTAGAGAGATTGTTTATTTCAGGTTACTGGGTATGTTCTCCCTTCTTTTGGCACTTCTAGCGAGTTTTATAGGTGTATTGGATGCTTTAAGAGATGGAAGAAAAGTTTCAGCACTGCATGGACATGTCTGGACATGTCATGTGCCATGTCAGACAGCTATATATAACTCGAGGCCTTCTGGAGAGTGTTGCTGCTCCCTAACATTTGGCTCCCTGTAAGTGCCTGTTCCTCTCATGACAGAGGGGTCTGAAGTTGATGACATCCAAGTCCGGTAATCTGGCTTCATATTTATTCAAACTTGATAGGAATACGTTCCTTCATGAAAGAGGATTATCAAACAGTGAAATAAGATGATTGAAGTTATTCAAGAGTTGAAAATTTCTTGCTCTAAAAGAAGTTATCCACGGGAAGGGAGACTGATAGGTACGAGTTTAGAGGAAATGAAAAGGAACGCTGTTTTTTAAGTATCATATGATTTTGGTCTGATAGATATAGAACCTTTTGGTAAGTAACGACTTGTTCAAATATACGTTTAGCTGAGTTGAAGATATTAGGGGTCAACACGTTGGCAGTGGGTAAAGACTTGGGCTGATGGCCTCGTGTTTATTTAAAGGAAGCGACTTTGTGCTAATAATGACAAAGCTTAGGTTTTGTACTCAGTGAGTAATACCGTCGCTAATGTAACAAAAATCTAGAATAGAAAAAAGGCAAAAGCTAACATGTACCTTTAGGACACATGTTAATTAGGAATCTATATACAATATGTTGTCTTGAGATCTACTCTAGTGGCATTGGAACTTGTGCACGGGTGGTCATCGAGACAAAACTTACTATATCTAGATTTTTAAAATGTGCCGTTAGGGCACATGTTAACCTAAGCCTAGAAAAAAAAATCTATATATATAGGTGTGTGTGGGTGTGTGTGTGTGTGTGTGTATATGTCGTATTTATATGTATGTATATGTTTATGTGGAGTACAGAAAGCAAATTACCTTGAGTTAACTTATTCATGCGACGTGCCGGAAGCCTTTACATGTGAGCAAAGTAGATTTATAAACCCAATAGGTTTGTTAGCTGTAGAGTCTTTCCATGTAAACGATCAAGAGGTTCCATGGATAGTAATCGGAATATTCTCTTTTTCATAGGGGCGCCAATACACCTCCGAGAACTCCTACTCATCTTTGTATTCTTCTCTCGCCGATTTCTTTTCGTTTCTTGCTAGAGTTCACATCAAAAGCTGGAGCTAAGCGGGCAGTTTGAGCAAGTCATGTACTGTCTTGGAGCTCCTAATCAATAGCCTGTAGGCAAGATCCTCCAGTTTTTTCTAGTAGGCTAATGTGTATGATGAAGGAATTGTCAATCAGGATATTTCATATGCAGTTTTAAAGAGGATATCAATAATGTTTGGGTACCAAGTGGTGCATGCTTAATTGTGCCATGTTGAGGCATCAACTGAAATTGTGCTTTAGTTGAGTGGTGGAAACAAGTGCTCCCCCTGTCCCATAAGAAGAGTCAGGTTATGACTTTCCAATTTTAGTTTGTTCATTTTTCAGATTGATATTCGCATACATGTACTTAGTTATTGCTAATAAAACTATAGCCTTTATGAACCATTTAGAAGGTATTATGAGCCAGAAGTTCCATATTTTTGGGAAAGCAAGTGAATTCATATCCAATCTTCATCTGCAATGTGGTCACACTAATTTTGAAAAGAGAAATCAGGCTCTTTTATGGGATGTAGGGAGTACCTCTTTTGACATTTAATTATAGAAGTTGAAGTCAATGTCACAAAGAAAGCAACTGCTAAATTCAGGGCAAAAGAGAATATGAGGATCTCTAGCTTTGAAGTAAGGTTCTAACTGCAGTATCAGTTGATCCCTGGTGCATTGTCAAATTGCTGGACTGATATCTTCTCTTTCTACTACTAGTTGTCACTCGTCATATCAATCCGTACTTTCTTCTGTTGTTGTTTCCTTTTGCATGTCTTTTGAGTTGATGACAAGGGACTACTGCATTGTAGGATAGTGTCAAGCTTGGTTTGAGATTGGTTTCTTCTATCTTGAGTATCGTATACACAACATAATATTAATTTACTCGGTGTGTCCAGTGATTTGTATCGATGTGGTTTGTAACTGTTGTAGCCATTTATGTTCTCTTTCTTCCTCATATTTAGATGAACTTTCTCTTGTGTTTATTGACTAATTATTATTCACAATTCTCATATCTCAGCTTCAGGAAAAGCTGCAAATAAAGAGCTGGAGCGTATTGATCAACTATTTAATTCATATGCAAATAATTCATCTGGCATGATTGAGTAAGTACTCACGATTCAAATCATTGTTCCAGTTTATGAAGTCTATATTACAAGTTGTTAAGATATCAATTGCCATTTCATTGCTAAGAACTCAATGAAGGGGTATAGGAATGACAAAGTTAAATTTTCTTGTATAACAAGTTCAGTTATTCTTTTTCTGATGAGGACGATATTTTAATTTCCTGGTTGCCTTCTGCATAATTTATAACAGATACGGGTTCAGTGAGGTCGTGCTTATCTGGAGTTGAGTTGTTGGAACGTTTAATTATGTTGACCGGATCTGCCATGTGTCTGAAGTAGGGCTGAATATTGGGTTGAGAATTTGGACCTCATTGTTCTATAGGCTGGGACCTTGTGGAATTTATTATTATTATTATTATTATTATTATTATTATTATTATTATTATTATTATAATTTTGACTGGGTTGGGGGTGGGGTGGGGGAGGTTGAGTTTTGTTTTTTTCCTTAGAAGGGGAATTAAGCAATCCATACCAATATGCCGGAGTTTTCCTACTCATACTACCAAACAGCAGACAATGGTTACAAAACAAATACTCCCTCGGTCCCAAAAGGTTAGTCCCACTTTGGTTTTTGGTTTGTCCCATTTCTAAAGAAGGATATAGTTTTGGTGCAATTTAAAGGAGGTACAAACAAGTAAAGCCACAATCTTAAAAACTGACTTGTCAAATGAGATTGTTTTTTGGGAAGGAGGGAGTATAAATGATGGTTCTAATCTATGGGCAGTCCCTTTGATTTTGACGACAAGTGTATTTCTTGATCTTTTTTTTTTTTCTGGGAAAGGAGTTCTTGGTATCTTTTTTACCATTGGCATGGTTGTGAAGCAAAAAAATATTTGTGTAGTATAATAAGAGGGCTGTAAAAATTTATCTCCTTCTATGTTGTGGAGAAGAATAGGAAGTGATGGAGCTGTAATTGTGTTGCAATTGGCTCCAATTGGGGTGAATTGCTTTGGGACTATATTTCTGGTTTGGGGTAGGTACTTATGTACAAAGGCCGGTGCCATCCAATCAAGCCAGCATGACCTGCAGGGAAGGAGGCCTTTTATTGGTTGGAAGCATGGAGTGTGGCCTCTAATTGGTTGGAAACTTGGAGGGAGACCTCTAATTGGTCGAGGCTGGTTCTGGGGAAGAATTCTCAACACATCTTTTACCAAATAAAGCTGAAACATCTAGCCCCTTTCATGGAACATTTTCCTCAGAGGGGATAAGTCTATAATACGGCCTTTTGCCTCCCAAGTTCTTCTCTGATACAATAATTCTCTCTCTACCCCTAATTGAGTGTCCCTTTTTAGTATTTTGTAAAAATTCAAGGAAGTTAACTTTTTAGCCCATTTTGGTAGTACATGTGCATTAATACCCTGTTCACACTAGTATTGTAAGTGTACATTGAGACATAATTGATAACAAAGGTGATTTAGTAACTTCATACAAAAATGGACACTCATTTTGAGACAAATAAAATTCAAAAAAGGGACACTCAATTGGGGATGGAGGGAGTAGTATCTAAAGTCAAGCAATTGAATCGCAATCCACAATCATTTAGATGCTGTTTTTCTAAATCTTCTACTAGGTTGTAAGGTTATGTAAGTGATGCAAAAGCAAATAGGACGTCATTTATTTATGTTCAATTTTATTAATTTTTAGTTACTTTGGCATTTTTTACTAGTTAGGGATATTTGAGTAAAGTTCTATAATTAGGGTTAGCTTGTTAGGCCTTTAAATCATTGGAATCTTCGGTGAGTAATTTTGGTTACAATAAGAAGTGTTTTAGGTTTCCTCTGGTTGGAAATCCCTTTGTCGTTCTAACTTTAACTGTGGGATCTTTTAAGTGGTTCGACATCAGTAAGTCTGGTACCTTCTAATGCAATTCATATCTTGATACAAACTTGTAGTTTCTTTCTGTAAGTTAGTTATCTTCGCTTGATGTTTCTGATTTTTAAAGTATTCTTGAACAGCCCTGAAGGGATTGAGTCTCTTTGTTCTGATCTGGAAGTGGATCACACGGATGTCCGGATATTGATGCTTGCTTGGTAAGCTCCATTGCTTTCAATGAATTTCTGATTTCTCGTCTTGTATTAAGTCTGATGTGTTATGGATTTCAGGAAAATGCAAGCTGAAAAACAAGGATATTTCACCCTGGTAAGCTGAATTTACTTTTTTATTATTAAAACTGGCTTATTTTTACTAAATTGTGACTTCCAGTCCAGCTTGCATTCTTGGCATATTGTCTGCCGAAGGCGTCCTTGGGGTGATCTCATAGTTCCTACGGGTTGGAGATGATGATGGGGTCTCGTCAGTGCTCAATTTCGAAACTTTTGTTAGATTGCTATTTTATTTGCAAAAGAGCTACGTTCTTTTTGATTTAGTGTTATTTACTTATTTAGGTAGTTCCTCAATAGGCTCCCAATAAATTACTTTCACTCAGACAGATATAACATGAGTATATTGTTGAACTTATGGGGGTTTTTGGCTTAACCCATATTATAAAAATTGCCAAATAGACAAAAGAAATGGAAATGCAAAAAACTATGATGAGAACTTGCGGATAAGAAAGCTGCAGAGGCTCTAGCTGAAAGACAAAAATACAGCTGACAGTTCAGGCCTGCCACCCAAAACATCCATTAAAGGAGCAATTATACTGATAATCTGTACTAGATTTGTTCTGCCTCAATAGTTTCTTTCTTCAAAAGGTTATTTTGCTTTATGAAACATGTTTCGCGTAAATCTGAACCATTCATTGGTTATCCCTTTTTATCTTATTTAGTGTAAATTTTAGTCTCAATGTAAAAAATTAGAGATATAGGCGGATCAGTCTGTCGGTTAGCTTGTTTCCGAGATACAAGTATATTGCTATAGCATACAGTATACGCTGATACATTTGACCTTCCTGTTTCAATTGCTTTTCTCAAACTTTTATCTGGTTGAGGTGACTATATCTATCTTATTGTTAACAGGAGGAGTGGCGGAGAGCTCTCAAGGCACTGCGGGCTGATACCGTTATCAAATTAAAGAAGGCACTTCCTGAGCTGGAAAAGGAGGTACGTATTCTCACTGGTTGAATTTGTGTATGCATAGTGGGTTCATCATTAGCTTTGTTTCCTCTCTGGGTGCTACATGGTAATGGAAAATCATACTCTCCGATCGCTGATTTATTCATCTAATTGCTATTAAAAGGTTAAGAGGCCATCGAATTATGTGGAGTTCTATTCCTACGCATTCCGTTATTGTCTCACAGGTATGATGGTTCAGTGGCAGCTTGTTTTCTGATGCTAGAAAACTTTGAACTTGCTCGCGTTTTGGATGCTTATAATCTTCCTTTTTAATGTCCTTGTAGAGGAGAAGCAGAAGAGCATTGATATCGAGAGCATCTGTGAATTACTGGAACTTGTTCTGGGATCCCAGTTTCGAGCCCATGTTGATTCATTTGTTCAGTATCTACGGGTGAGCGTGAGCCTTTCTTATGATTCTCTTCCATGTAGATGTTTATCCTTTTGGCCCTCAACTGGCCAGATAATTCATTATTTTATATGAGACCTTTCTATTTAAAAGTGGTGTTTTTTCTTTGCTTTTTAAGTTTTATACATTAAAAATTTTGTCTTTTGTGTTTTTTCACTTATTAGTTATTAACATAGGGAGGTTATCGTTTAATTAAGATTAAGCTGTTGAATTTGCAACTTTCTTGCCTGACCGGCTGTTTTCAGCTCTTAGCTATCATAATCAAACTGGACATAAAACCACAAGGGGGATCGTTCAGCAGTTTTACCGCGGGTTAGCCAGTCAACCAGTGTACATATATGAGCAAATATTACTTCTGAATAAAGAAAATAAATTTAAATTCCTGCAGATAATTTGATGGAATGTAGCTTAAAGGATAAAGGTGAACTGTCCTACCAGGACACCAAGTTCTGAAATTTCCAATAGTTATTTGAACTTTAGTTGGATAAGTTTTACCTGAACAGTATCAGCTGTTACGTTCAGTATAGCTGTTCGGGTTTAGGGGATTAAGTTGCATGTGATCAAAAGATAAGAATTGAACCACAGTGGTTTTGTTTGTTGGTTCTGATTGGTCAGGTTCACAACTCTTAATATGTTTACACTTGTCTCTTTGCGACGCCTCTACTGACACTGCTATAATCTTATTATTTTTTTAGTTTTGAAGTGGCTGTTTAAGTGTCATTATTGCCGAAGATAATACTCTTTGAATTAAAAGAGAAGCATCATAAATCTCATGGAATGTATTTGTTCTGTTGTGCAGACACAGATTGATTACAAGGTCATAAACATGGATCAATGGATGGGTTTCTACCGATTTTGCAATGAGGTAATCCGATTTTCAGCTGCTTTCTAGCAACCTAAAATATTTTTTGCTCATCTGTTTTGGTACTGTAGTTTAACCAAGTTGAAATGTGTGCTTTGGAGGATCTGTACAAGCCGAACACTTGCACGCACACACACACACACGTGCATACATACATACATATGTGATGGTTTTGTAGTCTATGCAACTCGGCAACTATTTTATTCTCCTTGTGCTGTTCTCTTTTCAACCATGTTCAACACTCAAACGTAGACATGGCTTAAACAGCGGCTTGTATCTGTCGTCCAAAACAATTTCCCTTTTCCATTATTAAGCTCTTTGCTCTTCAAATTTTCAGTTGATGCATACTTGTTTATTTCAAAGGACGACCCAAGAGATTTGGTTAATAAAAACAGTTGGAACTTGACAGATAGATTGTGATTGTACAAATGTCTTGTATTTTAATTTGCAGATGTATCCATTTAGTCTGGTTAGTGTTATTTGATGGATGTCATGTTTTGTTCTTGACAGATAAGTTATCCGGACTTCAGTAATTATGACGCAGAACTTGCTTGGCCCCTGATCCTAGACAATTTTGTGGAGTGGGTGAGATCAAAGCAGAAGTAATCTGGTTTAGCAGTGAAATTGGCCTTCTTTGCCTCCCATGAAGACCCGCTTTTAGTGTAGGTACTTTTGGTTTGTGTTCAAAGAGAAATAGCTATGTATTTTACTCTTTTTTATAATCTTTCACTAATTTGGTTGGGTTTGATCAATTTGCAGATTCTGATTGAACCCTACCCTACACACATAAGTTGCTTGGCATTTGTTTTTTTTTTTTAATTATTATTTTAAATTTATATATATAAAAATTAAAAAAAAGAAGGTTCTCAATATCAGATATGTCTTTGCTAGAAGTAGAACCCAACTCACTCTCCCACCTCACCCTGCCCAGGGGGGATTTGTATTTTCTATTTTCATCGTAGTGTGATGTGGGTAAAATGAAATATGAAGGAGAATATAATTACTGGGAATGGAATCCGGCAAGGAATCTTAGCTTTGATTGATTGATTGATTGATTGGAATGTGGGTATAATTGCTGGTAATAGTTGGGAGGGAGTTTTAAAAGCCAAACAAACATCCAAGACAACCAAAAATATATATTGGGTGATTGGTAAACTTGAAAAAGTACAGTACTAGTTATCCCAGCCAGCAGTAGGGATATGGATTTTATTATATGTTTAGTTTAGGGGCCAAACCAAATGCCTTTGGAATAATTAATTGTGTGCTTACCACTGCTTTAGCAATAGTTGAATAAAGCAAAAGTATTTCCTTTGCAGTGCACCATACATGCATACTTACTATTAATAGTAAATAGGGAGTAGTAAGATATAAGATATTCCTAAAGGATCTACCTATTCTATATCATTCTTCCTAATATACCCTTAAAGCTTCATTTAATATACTACATTTCAAACAAACTCAATTATTTAAAGTAGTTGATTAATGGGAAATGGTTGAGAATCAATCTGTTCTATTGGAAAACCTTGGGTGTAAATATTTATTGGGAAATGGTTGAGAATCAATCTGTTCTATTGGAAAACCTTGGGTGTAATTTATGGATTAATCTATCTTTCTATCTGAAATAACCCAACTCATATTATGATTGCGTTGTTGTTGTTTGATCCTTCCTTAGAGATGAAAGAATATACGGCTATTATCATTATCTTTAGCAAAGATGTTTTCAAGTTTCGTAATCTATTATTGTTAGAGTCGAATAACATTATATTTCACCCAAATTCTAAGCCCCGGCCCTGGGTCTGCTTAAAGGCAGTTGGATTGTCCTCTGTAACAACGTTATAGTCTTCACGTATGAAGTTATTTCGATTTCATGTTTTAATAGTTCCATTTCTCTTATAAATTTAATGTATTTAAAAACTTTGTTTAAAAAAAAAAAAAAAGAAACATAAATCACGCGGCGCGATCGAGGACCCCAAAGGAACAGTTAGCATCATAAGTGAATGATTGATTGATAAAGAGAAAATGAAAGTTTAATAAATAATTAAAGGGCTTCTAGGATGGAGAACCAAGAATTAAAGGCGTGGAGGGAGCAAGAGGGCTTTTGCTTCTGCTTCTACTTGTACTACTAGTCTTGGTTGTGGTTGGAGGCTCCTGCTCCGGAGGCAAAGACAAGGAAGAAGATGAACAACTAGACGAGGAGGAGGAGGAGGAGGACGATGAGTTCTTGAACCTGCTTGAGTGGCTGCCAGTCAATTTCTTCTTCTCTCCTTCACAAACCTTGTCTTCAATCCCTACCTTTGTTGTGCTTAGGCTCACTGGTATTAGACAGTTGCAGAGCAAGCCTGTCACAACCACCAAAAAACAAAAAACAAGCACATCAATTATTCTTCCATGAAAAGAGACATCCAGATATCAGAAATATTACCATCACTGTATAGATGAAGAAGATTCCACTTTGCAACTAGTATTGGGTTTTTGTGATTTATAAAAGAAAAAGATATCTGATTACTAGTGTATCTGGGTAATCTTAATTTGAACATCTCTTTTTGGAAAAGGTTAGCACCCAAATACCTGTTCTTCATGCATTGAAATATTTAGTCCTAGATTCTATTTTATTTTATTTTTTTAAAAAAGGGAAAGATAAAGAAGCTTAAATCGCTTTCAGATGGATTCTTAACAAGTAAATGATGGGGAGTACAGTATTTGTGTTAGAGAAGGAAGTAATATTACATATCTTTAAACCATACATACCAATTCTAGCCAGTCGATTAACCCAACTAGGGATTGAATTCCCAGACAGCCTGATGCAGGCATCGTTGCAAAAGTGGTTGCAGTTTTTGGTAATGAGATTATACGCGATCCCTTTATATTCTTCAGAAAGCTCCTCCATCACTCCTCTCACCTCCGGTGGACTCATTTCCGTCCATCCAATAAATATCTGCTTTCGAAATGTAAATCCGTCGCATTGTTTTGGCTCTCCTTCAAAGATTCCAGTCGTAGGTTGTTCATGAGATCCAAATGCATACTCAACCCCATGAACTGCCTCAACACATGAACAAATCGTATGAACAACAAATAATTATGTCATTAATTCAATTCTAGCTATTTAAAGAGTAAATTCGCTAAATCTTAGGTGACCAAGGATTCATGGCGCACACATACTTGGCCATTTTGAGATCAACAACAAGAACAAGAAAGAAATCCTTGTGTATTCACACCAACAAAATAACAAGATAGATAATTTGGCTTAGAATTCAAAGAAAGATGTCATTTTGCATGGAACAAGTAAATTAACAAAGAAAATGAAAAAAAAAAAAAAGAGTATTGAAATAAATCCAACCTTGAACACCAGAATGATAGACTCCGAGGCCGAGCCAATAAGCATAACCATTGATAGGAGTAAGATCGTAGACATTTAGGTACACTGGGACTGATCCAGTACTCCTACTCCTACTACTCCTACTCCTCCTCATCGAATTCCCTCTGCATAACATTCTGAATTTCAAGCCGTCCGTAAAAACAGAATTTTCAATTGTGGGAAGGGAAGAATTAGAGAGGGCGAATGAGAATATATATATATATATATGAATTTGTGAAGTGATGAAGGTAGAGATTAACGGCGGATCATAAAAGTGCAGCACCATCCATCCATCATCTACTTTTGGGTTTTGGCGGACCATGGTGTATGTTTATAATAATAATAAAATTTGTTACTAATGACCCCTGAAGATTAGTGTAATTACAGGGAAGGGCTTATGATTGGTTGGACTTTGGAGTGTGAGCTGTTGGGGTGAAATATTTTTAAAATGTTGAAAATTCTTTTAGGGGATAAAGTAACGTATACTAATTATGATGAGTAGTGGGGAGTGATAGATAGTACTATATTTATGCCAAGGCATCAATCATCATGACTCTCTGTTGTGTGTATTATTACTTATTAGCCTTAGGATCTGTGTGTGATCTGCCTGTTATTACTGTGTTTTGCTTCCTAGAACAAAAAAAAAAAAAAAAAAAAAAGAGAAGGAATACTACGTTATTATGAGGTTCATAGTACAAGTACAGGGACCAGCCGACTTCAATTCCCATATACTCCCTCACTTTTCAAATATTCCCCTGTACTATTATTTTGGCATGTTTTACTGAAAACAGTTCACTTTAAAAAAAATTTATGCCTACAATTTTTATAAAATTTTCAACTTTTATCCTCTACATATGGTACAAACATATTAACTATGTTAAAATATTTTTGTAATTATAATCAATTTCAACACTACTTATATATTTCTTAATTATTAGACTTATCAAACGTACCCTATTTGGGCAAAACGGACGGAGTAAATCATTATTATCTGTTGAATCAAAGTTTATGCACGCTCACTCCCGTTCCAAAACAAATAATATTTTCTATTTTATTTTAGAACATGCTAAAATAAATATCTCATTTTTATTTTTAGAAAGATTCCTTGAGCAAATAGACTTTAATACGCTTATTAATTGTGAGATTAAAAAAATAAATAAGACCAATTAATTTAACATCACTAAGATATACTGCTTTAAAAAATTACATGGAGTTTTAAAAATCTGTATAAAATCAATTAGGAACACCACCTATTTTAAAATGAAGGGTGTATAATATTTCTTAAATGAAAATACTACAAATGATTATCATAATATTATATGGAGATTAAATATTTATTGGAAGATCTTTTGAGCATGTTTTGTTTCTTTCACAATTTAGTAGAGTCCATCTTATTTTAAAATTTTAGATATTTTGTGTAACAATTGGAGAAGAAGAGAGAGGCAAAGAGAAAATTAGCACAACTGTAGAAAAAGAAAAGTCAAAACTACAAACAGAGACACCAAATCACAAATTAATAAATGTTGAATTTGACATATTACTTCCTCGCATCGCATGCAAAGAAAAAAATAAATGTTAAAATCTAATTCTCCCTCCCTCCCTCTTTCTTATTTACATTACAAAAATGCTAGGTTTAAGTTTTGAATTTTTAATTAATAAATGACTTAACAACTACTCCGATCCATTGTTTTTTTGAGTTTTGAATTTTTTTTTATTAATATCCTTCATTTTGTTAATTAATGTGTTTGTTTACCTAGTAAACACTCAAACTTGGTTAAAAAAAAAAAAAGAAGAAGAAAATTAGAGAAACATACATAAATGAGACGCAAGGATTAATTCCAAAATAAAGTAGAAAGACTAAGAAGCCAAACAGAAATAATAATCTTTTAGAATCTACTAGTCCTCTCTGCTCCTTGTTAAAAGTTTTTATTAACCATAAAATTCTAACAGATCTCGCCATTCCCAGTTTTGTTATCCTATACTATTTCAACAGTTACCAAAGAAGATATCTTCTGTTTTAGAATTAACATTTTAGTTTATTTTTTTACTTAGGATAAATATACTTAAAAAGAGTTGTTCTACCACTAAACTAAACTAGGATCTGCTGCAACTACTGAACTCAGCCCAAAGATCTGCATTCGAATTTACAAGAGACATGTTTAAACCAGAAAAGCTGATTATATGTACAAGTACAAGCAGCATGGAAAGAAACCTAAGGAGGTCTGGGTGCTGAATATGTAACAGGAAGCATTGACAGTCTCTACTTCCTATTTTTCACCAGCAAAATACCACTATCAGTCAGGGGATAACAAACACACAGTGACACAGAATGGTTAATCCAGAAACTGGAATGGATGTCATTCCTCACCTTTTGTGCAGAAATCATACGAGAGCTGCCCTTGGCGAGAAGAGACTTTCCACATGATCCGTAACCTCCAATGCACCTTGAAAATGGTGAGCCAGTAACTTGGATTCAGGAAGTCCCGTGATCTTAAACTGGTTGAATTCTTTCCCTTCTTTATCACTGTAGTATACCCATAAAAGGTCCTTGCTACCTGATAAAAGTAAAAACTTTCCAGACTGAGTAGCGCCAACTGGAAATGGATTCACCTTTGTTTTAATCCAGAAGCGAGGAATCTCTAGCATCACATTCACCCATTCACCGTTGTAGTAATCCTCCAGCACCCACATCTCTTCCTTGTTACCGATTCTTCGACCATTAAGAGCCAAACGCCCTCCCGCTTCCATTAACCTAAACAAGGATGCAGGCCTACCAGAAAGCGGCATCACCCGGAATTTCTCAATCCCAATGTCAAATGCCACGATAACATTACTAGTTGAGTTCGATACAGTTCGATGTAGGAGTGATGGGAAAGCTCTCCAATGTATAGCTCCATTGACACAAGGAGATGCTGCACCGAGTCTAAAAGGTGGTGGCACAACATTATCTAGCTTTCTCCACTCGTTGGACCCAACAGTCAAAATCTCCAAATACACACCGATCTTCTCCTTAATTTGCCCGTCATGGCTAAACTGAAATGCACAGCAAATGTTCAATACCTTGTGTTGCTGAATAGCTGGATCGTAACCGAACGAGTACCTAGAAAATAGCTGAATAGATGGATCTTCGCTTCTAAAGTTCGTAGGAGGAAGGCGTACAAGCTCTCGAGTGCTGGGATTAGAAATATAGACTGGCTGGTCAACAACCCTTGGGATCAAAGCTATTAAGCCATTAACGGATTTCGAAGCCCTATAAGCTTTCAGTTCTGGCTGATTGATCACCCGATTAGCAGGCCCACCTTCATGAGGTGCAGCAAACACCCACAGTTCCCAAGATATCTGTCTGCGCATGCACATGGAGATGATAAGGCTTCCCCCATCGGGTCTAGTTCGGGCTCGTTCACGGTGCACATGAATGAAGGCCGGCTCTCGCATAAGAGAGCTCCATTTCTTGCATACGCTCTTGAATCGCAGCAGAGACTTCACTGGAAGTCTTGTCAATATGTCGACCACAATTTCATCCGGCAAGTAAATTGCACAAGTCTCTCCCTCATCAATCTTTTCTGTTCTTAGCTTTTTCCCCTTCTCAAGTTTTAGTGTTCCCATAGTGTAAGTGGCACAACAAGTTGCATTCAAGTGCCTACATAGATGAATAAAACAGAGGAAACTTGTAGGTAATGAGTACCAAATGATATGAGATTGCAATGCAAAAAAGGGAAAATTTAAGTTAGAAACGAACCCTTTAGGGGTAGAAAAGTATAAGCAGGGAAATGAGTTTCCAACTACATGTTTCTTCCTAACAAAATCTTTAAGTAAAGCATCGGGTCTAAAACGCTACTAAAATAGAGTTCTGTCAGGGGGGTTAGTGAAGAAATTTTGTCTTTTTTCATCCAAGCAAGGAACCAGAAGCAGCAGAAACTTACCGACACCTCCCCCTACCCAATCAACTACCAAGCATGGATCTCCAAAGTGAGTGCTCAATAGTTTGATATACGGCCGGGCACGTATCTCAAATGTGTCATACTTATCCATATACTGTAACTTTTTTTTTTTTTTGGATACAGCATGGACTTTTCTTTTGGATGGCCACCGCCCATGACTTGGAGCAAAACAGAACTTAGAACGAGCTAAGTAAAGATCTGGAGGCCCGATGGTGACGATAGGGCGCTGTTAAGAAGCAAGATTGAGAGCACCCCGAAAGAAGAAAGGGGAGGCTGAGGAAATGATTCTTTGGGCTCAGGAGGAGGTGAGTGAAGCAGACACTTTCCTGCTGACGGCTGATGACAGGCCTAGGCCATAGGTTTGGACACTTTGGAACATCAAGTTTTGTTTTTCTACAATCATTACATCCACCCTTAATTTTGGAATTAGTAGGTTAATACTTAATAAGATGTCACTGCTTGATTTTTAATATACTTCTGCTATTAACGGAAATTCATATGTTGTGATGGGCTACCAGGAATTACTTTGGGTATATATTATTTTTTAATTCTCGATTGCAAGGTTTATAAATGATAATTTCCCTGTATAGAGAAATTTCTTGACATCAAAATCCCACCAAAGGGCACAAGTTGATTAGCATAAAAGCAGAACATGAAAATTTCAGAGAATATTTCAAAAGTCTTCCCCAGGACCAGGATCAAATGTGACACCTACTAACCAGCCTAAGCCCCTCATAGGGGGGAAGAACTTCAATTGGGTTGACATATAGATATTGGCGATGGAAACAGAAAACGGTGTCATACTAGTAGCGACAAACACAGACCTGGGTTGTAGTATGGGAAAGGCAGTGGCAGCCAGTGGCGGATCCACTCTTTGAGGTGGGGGGGCAAGTGACCCCACTCAAAAAAAAATTTGGCTTACGAAACTGTGATTTTTTGGATAGTGACTCCACTCAAATTTTTTTTTTTCCTTTTTAAGTCACACACAGTAGCAACAATGAGGTAGATATTAGTGGTGAATTGTGATTTTTAAGTTTTTTATGTGATAGTTAAATATTGTAACCCCACTGAAATATTTTTCTGGATCCGCCACTGGTGGCAGCGGAGTGCTACTTTAATGACGGCTTCTCATCAATCAACTAACCCTACCAATAGTCAGAAAAACCAAACAATGACAATATCCCATACGACATACTTAAATTGTTGTACCCACCCCGATAATCTACAACAGGAGGCAACACTCTCTGTTCCGGCGGCAAAAACAAGCCTAAACCAAAGTGCGAGGAAGAGATTCAGTTCTGGACCTAAAATTGTGGGGTCCAATGTGGCAGCTTGAGGACAAAAATTGATACAGGATTACTGAACAAGATAGCAATACCATCAAGAAACATATAAAATATCTGGTACGCCAGCAAGGAAGAGACTCACAGACGGGAGGGGTGTCTAGTGATGTTAGGCTTACGTAAAAGGTTAAAACAGAGAGAAGACGATCTTGCAAGCCTTTAATAAATCAAAATGCTCAGGATTCTTTTATGACCAGCTCTCTACTTTTCCTTTATGCAAGCATTTAATAACTCAAAGTGGTAAGGATTCGTGCATGACGTGGCTCCTGCCACGTCAATTCTGGTAAACTCTGTTCAAAATTACATGGGTTGTTTAATTTTAGGGGCATTTGCCTCTTAAGAAAGAGGGCATTAACTTTGAGCAAATACAATAAAAAGGTCAATAAAGCCCCAACTCCAGTCTAGATATCGATGTCTTCGTTCTCAACTGCTATTGAACTCTCCCTTTCACTGTCTCTCCAGTCTAAGATATTGAATTCTTAGCCGTCAACTCCTATCAAACTCTCCGTTTCACTGTCTCTCCATACCCCTCCCACTCCCTGTTCTTTCCATCTTTTCCCCACTCATTTTTAACTCATTTCTCCTTCCTTCTCTCTCCTACCCATAATGTCGGATCCAAATCCCTGCTATACAGACCAAAGAAATGAAACATTCATTCTATTGCCAAACAACTTAGTGCTTGTTTGACACGCAACTATGGTCTTTCCATGGTGTGTCACTTTTGTACAAATTTCATTCCATTATAGTTCAAGTAAAATGGGAAGCAATCGCGATGGCCGCGTATCAAAATGCACTTATGGTGATGATTATACAATAGATAGCAGCCTCATGGTAGCAAATGTCGGAGACTTGTTGCTTTTATTACATCCAGATGCAGGTCTTTTCAGTTTTGAGCAATTAAATCATCCCAACAAGTATCCAAATAATGAAAGTATACCGGACACCGGTCACCATAACAATGAAGTTCACGGAAAGTTGTATCATATTTGAAAGTTAATTTGACTCTATGACTATAGTATGTTGAGTATTTTACAACTGTTCATATAAGAATGGGCCCCAGCAATTAAACTAACAAATTAATTAACAGTAAAATGAAAAATAATACTCCCTCCGTACTTAAATTATTATTGTCTTATATGACCCGACACACAAATTAAAAAAAATAATTGACTTGATTAATATTGATACGTGCATAAGGCCCGTAATTAAAAAAAAATTTCAAACAAGATAATTATAATTATTTTTGGACGGACTAAAAAGAAAAACCTGACAAAGACATAACAACCGTCAACCGTCCCAATCTACAAAATACAGAATACATCAACCGCATGTATTAGTGGGTTGTACCTTTTGTGTTCATGCATGCAGTTGATGCATATAGCATTACTTTTAAAGAAAATAAATACCTTTTTATTTATTTATTTTTAAGGAAGGCGAGAGTAACTGAAACGAAATAAATAAATGTACGTTAAAAGTTAATTTGATATATTGCCATGTATATTGACTTTTTCTTTTTCAATTTTCATGGAAAAAATGGAGTAAATTTTAAGGAGGGAGGAAGTAGCATGTCAGTTAAACAAAAGCGTAAACAAAAATCACAGCGCATATCAGAATCACAGCAATTGAGAAATTAAGAAAAAAATTAAAATATATGTTAATAATAAGAAAGAAGAGGGTGATCCATTTTAGAAATTAGAGTTAGATATAAATGGACGGTACAAAAACTAACCTCTGTAGGAAAAAACCCTTTTTAGCGAAGCTGTTGTTATAGAAGAAGAAGAAGAAGAGATGGGTGATGAGAAGTAAGCATACAGATGGAGATGGGTTGTCTCTCTCTCTCTCTCTCTCTCTGAATTCGTCTCTTTAAATTAGTGGGGAAGGAAATTGTTGTCGGTGACGGTGGGGGGAAAAGGATAGGTGGCGCGCAGCGGTGTATTACACGGAGTGACTGACTTGGTGTGGCCGTGTGGAAGCTTCCCTTCTATCTGATTAGTGTTGTAAATTGTAATAAATTTGCCTTTGTTATCTCCCCTAAGTTTTGTCAAGAGAATTGCTATTATACCTTTAAAATTACCGAGTACACTCTCTAACAAAAATTATAAAAATATAATTATAAATTTAGACCTAAATATCTTTATTTATTTTTTATTTTTTTAGGTTATTCGGCACCCCTACCAAACATCACCATAGCTGTTCGGCACCTCTACCGAACACTCATAATAATATTTGGTAGGGGTGCCAAACACCAATAGTAATGTTCGGTAGGAGTGTCGAACACCACTATAGGTGTTCGGTAACCTAATGTCAAACAAACTGTTTAAAAAAAAAGAGGAAGGGGGCGGCGTGTGTGGGATGGGGAAGTAGGTGGGGGGAAGGGAAGGAGGAGGAAAGGGGTGTTCAAAAAAATCAAAGCAAAGGTGAGGGTGGGTGGGTGGGTGGGGGGAGGGAAGGAGGAAACGGGGAAAGGGAGGAGGAAGGAGACTACTGTGTTGTGGGGGGGATGGTAAGGAAGGAGGGCGGTTGTGTTGGGGGGGAAAGGGAGGAGAAAAGGGGTGGGGTGTACAGAAAAGAGAAGGATGGGGTGAGATATATTTGGGGTGGGATGTACTTAATATTTTAGGGAAAATATTAGTAAAAATAGAATAGGAAATTAGTAAGGAATGTACCTAGTATTTTAGGAAAAATATTGGTAAGAGTAGAATAGGAAATTAGTGAAGGGCGTACCTAGTATTTTGAGGAATTAAAAATATTAGAGTGTAGTATACTTAATAATAAAGTGTACTAAATAATTTTTGGGATATAAATAGCAATCCTCTTTTGTCAATTCTTATTTTAACATGTTCCAGTACAACCATTCTTCTTTTTCTTTTTCCTTATCCTTTTATGTTTGATAGAAAAGTCAGGATAACATTAATTAATACTATAATATATATTATTTTAATTGAGATTATTTTATCTCGGTTATAGAGTTATTTTATGTTTGGTAGATTACGGATAAGATTGATTTATTCCGCTAATTATCTAATTTGAAGTTTGGTAGCCCAAATTAATTTTAGTATTACGCTATTTTTTCAAAAACACCCTTATAAATTAGGTTGATTAAATGATGACTCGACCTTATCTCACTTAGGTTTTTTTCTCCGAACTACTATTGTCTGCATTTTTATGTATAATATAGTTAATTCCATTGTTTAATGCAACATCAATATTTTTATAAATTAGATAAATCTAGCTATTTATAATTATTATAATGTATATAAGGATAATAAAATTGCAAATTTATAAAATTTAAAGTTCTTTTTAATCTCAACCTAGAAAAAGATATTAATATATTTAGTTTATTTTAAAAAATGAATATGTATATGTATTGTACGTACAAATAAATTTATACATAATATAGTAATATAAAAATTAAGAAATGAAAAAAAAAATTTGTTGGTTGGTTGGGTGGGAGGAGCTGTGGAGGAGGGAGGAGGGAGGGTGAGTGAGTGAGAGATGGAGGACGGTACTAAAAAAAAAAAGGTGGGTTGAGGAGAGGAGGGGGTGGCGGGGAAGAGGGAGGAGGAAGGGTAATTTAGGAATAAATAATAGTTTCAGTTTTTGTTTATTCGGGATTAAATTATAATAGGGGGAGGGGGGTATTATTTAATCTCTGATAAGGGGTTATCCGGATAATTCGGATATTTTTATCCTTGATAAAAAAAAGTTACCAAACAAAGAATATGGATAATTTAGTGTTATCCCCCTATTTATCCTTCTACCAAACGACCCTAAATTCATTTTTTACCTGGTTAATGTCAAAATCAACTACTCCGTTCAATTCTCAAAACTACCAAAAAATTGATCAAATTAATTATAAGGTGGCAAAGAAATCGTCAATTTTCCGTTAAAATTTAACGAAAGTGCTTACGTGTATGCACAAATAGGTAAAAATTAAGCAATATGGCTGAGCTGTTTGTCCTGTTTATCAAACTCACTGCCTTTGTGTAATTTTAGTATCATTCCATGTATATCCACTTTGCTAATATTTGCCTACACGCATATTCATGTAAGTATTTTTGTTAACTTCTTAACTGAGGATTGATGGTGGTGTTTTTTTTTTTTGGCCACTTTATGAATAATTTGATTATTTTTTTTGGCCATTTTGAAAATTGAATAGTATAGTGAGATCCTTAAGCAAAGTTCGATTGTTAGTTTTGCCATTAACCATTTCTCACCCATTAAATTCAAATTCTTCACAATATACAATATGATTTCAATGTGTACTGAGAATGGGATAGGATTGAATAAATTTCTTAAACATTATAATCCAATTTATATTACAATAGAGATCAGTTTATACGTGTGTAATTGACTAAGGATAATTACTAGCTCAGATTTACTGAGTTACCAAATTTCTATGTTTAAGATCAAATTCCAAAGTCCACATGTGTGAATGTAGTCATATTGTTGTATAATGACCCCTCAAGTCTTCCAGTTCAACCTGAACTGCCTCCTTTTTGCAAAATTGACTCCTTAATCTCTGGAGTCTCAACAACAACACTAAAGAATCATATTAGCTAACCCTTCTTAATACATCGAACATATGTTGATCAGGTCCCATACTGACATCGTGTCATAGACACGGGCCTAAATAGCTTGATTCAGTCCATACTGACTATGTGTCATAGGCATGAGCCTAAATCACTAGTATATACTCCCTCCGTCCCTTAATTATTGTCTTATTTGACCCGACACACAGATTAAGAAAAAATAATTGACTTAATTATTAATATTAGTATAATGTATAATTTCCTTTAATGCCCATGTGTATGTAGTTCATAATTAAAATAGAAAAAAAATAAAGGTAAAATGATAAAAATAATGTCTTAAATTTTTTTTTCAAATAATACAATTATTTTAAAACAGATAAAAAAAAAATAATTTATGGACGAAGGGAGTAATACAACACACACATGTACGTGTATAGGGCCCCCCCGTCTCAAGCCAAGTGGAGCCCTAAACGAAAACCAAAGATGGGGACCTTTTTTTAATTTTAAATTATACATTATTAAATATCTGATTATTATTATTATTATTTGTTTATTTTCTGGAGTATTGAAAGTAGGGACAACTTGTACATTTTAACGAGATTCATTTTGTTCAATTGAGTATTTAAAATAGGAACAGTTTTTAGCTTAAGAATCCCGCTCATTTAAGAGCAAAATGTAGTGACCAAATTGATGCTAGCTAGGAAGTACATACGAATTTCCCAACAAAAATCCTTATAATGCTGCCTTAAAAGATCCAAATTCTTAGTAACTTAACAAAAAATAAGTAAATATTAATTGGGTCTATTACTTTTTTTTTCTTTCTAGTTCTCACACTTTTCTTTTTTCAAAAACTGCTGCCTTTAAAGTTAACTAGTTTTTACCCCCGTGCGTTAAACGCACGACATATATATTTTTCAATTAAACTATACATAAACAAAATGAAGAGAAAAATAAAATTAAGAAGAACAACTTAAATAGAAATATATTATTGTAAAACTAATCATTATAGATTTTGAAAATTTTCTTTATACACTACATTTGTTGTTGTATTTGTTAGATTTTCAACTTTATCGCATATCAAATGACTTTTCATCTTTATCGCTTATTAAATAAATTACCTGTATTTTTTCATATTAGTTAATAATATTTATTTAATAAAAAAATGGTCTCAATATTGTTATATTTATGTAAGATTAAGAAAAATTGACTCAAACTTTTTCATTTAATTAGTTGTATACTTCTTAGTCATGGATATCTTTGAAATATAAACAATATACAAATAAATATGACATTATTGTTAGATATAATAGATGAAAACAAAAAATCAGTATTAAGACTATTTACAAAATAAATAATATCATAAATCAAGAAAAAATATATTAAAAACAATATACACCTTAAAAATATTTTTTATAAAATATATAATTAAAATCAATACATTACATTGAGAAAGGGACGGAGATTTATCTAAACAAATTTTTTTGTTTGCCGTGGGAGGAACTGTATTGTTGAATTCATCTTCAATGTTTGTTAAATCAATAATGATGTACTACTTGATCCAATGAATGACGAAATTCGATGCAAACGATAGTTTTCCTTATCCCGTATTGGCATATTAGCTGGAATTTTTTTTTTATTATTGATAACATTTACAAATAAAAAATAAATAAAAATTGCAATTATAAATAATCAACAATCATCCCATTTGTAATATTCAAAAGAGGAATGGAAAATGGGACTTTCCCTAAGTAAGACGAAAAAATGGTTCTGAAAAATCAAAATGAGGAAGAAATAACATGAAAAATCAGAATGTATAAGATATGTTTTATACTTACCTCGGCACCAACAATGATCAATTCCAAACTAGTTGGGACTTTCAAATAGTTGTCAGATGGTACCAACAATTTTCTTGAGAATCTCACTTACAAAATCTTCGTTTGTAGATATCTTTAAATAGTGTTGGAATGAAGACCATAATTTTTCATAATTTTTCGGAAATAAAATTGCAGATGTTTCTCTTATAATACGCAGAAATAGATCTGAATGTTCACGAAGACTAAATATATAAGAGGTGGTAAACTAAAGAGACACTGGCTTTGGAAATTCCACAAATTTAAGTTTCCAGCTATAATGAGATGTATTATGTTTTTTTATTATTAAAATAATAGATTAAATGTAATTAGATATTTGTATCATAGAATTCTGTGTAACATTTAGTATTCCAAAATGGTAGATGAGACAATGCATCTTGAAGTTCCGTTTTTAGCAATTTATTTTAGGCGAAAAACTGCTATATTTAGTAGGTTAATATGCTCTCTCTCTCTCTCTCTCTCTCTATATATATATATATATATATATATATATATAGATTTACTTATCAAAAAAAATTATTGTTATCCTCTAATTTATATCTCAATATAAAATTTTAAAAAATATGAGTAAATGAAAAAATTGAAATGAAGATATTTTTGACAAGCAAAGTTGCAATGAGTTCAGATCAGTTTCATCCACTCTCGAAATTTTGAATAAGCTACAATCTAGCAGTTGTTCGTCAAATTTGTTAGAGATTGCTGCATAGTGAACCAAGCATTTTCATGCATCAATTACTAGGCCGAAAGTTTTATCAAAAAAAATTAATAAAAGTAAATTATTAGGCCAAAAACAAGACAACAGACCTTTATTGCACTGCCTCAATTAGAGCACATAACTATTGCCTAGCTTGTAGACACAGGCAAAAATGTGTATTTAACAGTAAATTAGAAAGCATGACAATGATAAACTATGATAATCTTTTATAGTAAACAGAAGTATGTTTAGTTGCTTAGTTCCTCCAAAGTCCCGCCCTAGTCCGAGGATTAGAGACCAGTCTTTAGATAAGGAAGAGAGAAGAAGGGTAGTCAGATTGGTGGCTTGTGCAGCTTTCCTCAGTGTCAAAGAAGAAGATCAAGAAAGATAGGAGAGTGGATGCGTTCTCTGGACGTGATATTTAATAAATGCGAGAAGGAATACGAGAGCAGAATGAGGCTACAAGTTTATGCTTAAGGTAAGGATATTTGAAAATTACAGAAAACAAAGACAATTGGTCAACAACCGATGTTGCATAATCTTCCCAAGAAAATGAGGTCATTAACTCCAGTCGGCAATTAACTTTTGTAAATTACAAAGGAATAACCAAGCTCCATTGTACCATCGGCAAGCTTTGGAGTCCTTTGAAGAGAGGGGGAGGGTGGGATAGAAACTATGGATTTATCTGACTGAAGATATGTGACTGATTAAACTGTTGTAAACTACAACTCCGCTTACTCAATAAACACTGAATAGCAGATCAATGTCTCTGCGACAAATCATGCTATAGTTCTATAACTACAGTATGCTGAAATTAAATGAATAATGGGCACAGGGATCAAGATAAGTCACACCTTTGGCCAATGCATTTGTCCTCCTCAATATAAACTGGAAACAGAAATTTAAAAAGTTAATCATGAGGAACAACAGTAATGTCAAATTGTGTGCTTACCATAGCACCTATCAGCTTTAAAAGTTATAGCTTGTTTTGAAGTTAAAATTTCTTGATTAGTCTAAGATGATAAAATTTCAGATATTTTTTTGAAGTACAATTTAAAGAAATCCAGCTTCTAAGACCATGTTATGTAAGAAGACATCATTACCTGATTCACCTTTGCACTTAGTTTTGCAAAACGTTCAGTACCTAGCTTTTTTTCTTCATCCAAAGCTGTGGGTTCTCTTCCACAAATGATAGGGGTCTTCATAGCAGTTGGTCATGAATTCAAATGTTGAAGAAAAATTCAAGTTCATATGCAAAAAAAAAAAAAAAAATTGTCTAGTTAAAAAAACCATGAATACGAATTTTAGGATCAATACACATAACCTTGACCCATAAGGGGTTGGTTCACCTCATAACAACGTCGAAAATATGCAGCATCACCCAAGATTCCAGGATTAGTAAAATTAACCATGGCGAAAAACTCTTCAAGGTCATTCTGAAGGTTAAAGAAATTAGAGGGAGAAAAAAAGTGAAGAAGATTGCATTAAACAGGAATAAAGTGTGAGTAAGAGGCATTTGACATTCGTGAGTAATTCATTCTTACTTGCATCGGCGTCTTGACAAGAGAATGCGACATTTACAAGATAGACCAACCAATGCCAAATTCACAAATTTTAAATAATTCCAAAATAAGGAATAAGAATACATATCGCATTGTTAAGAAACAACTAAAATAATATCATTGCATTAGTTTTAACATTTCTTACTCGATTAGTCAGTGTCCGGTAATTTTTTAGCTGGTTAGCCTTATCACATATAAGAAGGTCGCAGGACCCACTTTCACTAAATTTAGAATATCTCATACGAAACAATCAGTACTGGAAAAGCATCAGATGACTGGTGGGAGTCAATTATTGCCTTCTTAACCATCGACTTCCCATCAAATCCCTGACAAAGAAGAGTATGTAGTAGCGTGATTGATTGCAAAGTCTTCCCCAACCTGCAAAGAATCCAATAGAAACTCAAAATGACAGCAAACATCGAGCAATCAGCATATTTTAGACACATTGTCATAGGAAATACTAAGTAATGTTTCGGCTGCCCAAGGAGTGTAGATTAATTTTTCGTTAATACCAATGCAGCAAATACATTCATCCAAGAAGTGCAAATTAAATCTGAAAGGGTAGACCAAGACATTGAATCTGAAAGGGTAGACCAGGACATTGAATCTAAAATGAGTATAATAGTAGACCAGGACATTGATCTCATGTTCCGTTTTTAGCAACCTGTTTTAGGCGGGAAACTGCTATATTTAGCAGGCTAAAGTGCTTCTATCATTATATATATATATATATATATATATATATATATAGAGAGAGAGAGAGAGAGATATATATAGATTTTGTTGATAACATTAATTGTATGTGAGTATAAGCATAATATTTGCTCGAGAGTGCATCAAAACAAAAACAAAAACAAATTTTCATATACTTAACATGCTAACAATAGTTGTCTATTATCAAAATTGCACATCACCGCTCGTGAAACACCCTCCATTACCTAGAAGAATATTTATTCTGGAAATTAAATTGTTAGATGTGCTGAGAAAGATTAGCATTTATCGTAAACTCAATCATTGTGGTTAGCATACATAATTACAATAAAGACTAAATAGAGATAGATCTGAAATTTTTTAAAGAGGTCTAGACAGTAAAGAGAGTAGAGAGCAATACTGATTTGTAAAAGAGAAAATGGAAAGATTTTACTTTAGTATGTTAAAAAATGGGAATTGCTATTCCAACCCCCAAAAATGCTAAGTATACCCATTTACTTAGTTCACCCCCCCTTCAAACATTATACCACCTATATTACTAAGTATAGCCCCATTTTTTTTTCTTCCTATTTTACCCTTTAACAACCCATTTTTTTCCAATTCAACTTCAACCCATCTCTTTTCTCCTTTTTTTTTGGATTGGGATTGGGATCAAAGAAAAGAAAAAAAAAAAAAAAAAAAAACGCATCTATTGTGAAGAAGAAACAGGAGGTGGAGTAGATCAATGAAATTCAAGACATTAGATTCGAATTATAGAAATACAAGACAATGAAATTCAAAATCCTTGAGAAGATCAATTTATACATAAATGTGTGTGGGGGGTTTACCTGCTTTTGGAAACATTGGAGAATCACCGATACCAAAATGGCCGCCATTTCTGTCTCCCTCTCTCTCCGTCTCTCCGTCCTCGTTAAATCTGAATCGGAAGGAATCTCTCTCTCTCTCTCTTCTCAGTTCAGTTTTTCAGATCGCGGGAAGGTCTGTTGTGCGGCACCCCTTGGCCGCACACCCTAAGGAATGTGCGGCACTGGTCCGCCACACATACCTTAGGGCGTGCGGCTGTCCGCCGCACATACGTTAGGTCGTGCGGCCGGGGGTGCCGCACCGTATGTTAGGGGTTTTAAAATTTTTAAGGGTAATATAATCTTTTAAAATTGTGGCAAATTTGTAATAATGGTAAGGAGGTATACTCAGCAAAATGAGGGGTGGGAATAGCACTGCTCTAAAAAATAGATGCAATAATTTATTTTTTTAAAAAAGACAACAGAGGTCAGTATTTACTTAGCAACATTTTTTTTTTCCTTCTCGTTTCTCTGCTTGATTCGATTCTCATAAATTCTGTTTTATTAATGGAGGATGCTAAACAACGCACCCAAAAGTGCTAAACAACGCACCCTCATTTATAAAATTACCAAGCTACCCTTAAACTAAAAAAATTTTAAAAAACAAAAACTAACCTAACCCCCCTCCCCCACCCCTCATTTTAACTTTCTCTCATTCTCTCTTCACTTTTTCTCTTCACTTTCTCTCACTTTCTCTCATTCTCTCCACTTTTCTAACAAAAATCCTACATTTCTTTAACATTTACTCAAAGAAAAAAGGTACGTTTCTTTATAATTTTTGTAATCTTTTATTAAATGTATTAGTTTTAACTAAATGAACTGAAAAAAAAAAAATTTTGAATTTTGGAGAGCCGGACCGGCTATGCTGAATAAGGGTCGGGCCAGCTATGTAATGGGAGAACCGGGCCGGCTATATACCATGTGGGCCGGGCCGGCTATATTTAAATTAGGCCGGACCGGCTATATTTAAATATAACCGGGCCGGCTTCTTTTTTTTTTATTTTTGAAATAATAATGATGTTCCTATTACATTATTTTTTGCTATATTTTTGTTAGATTAAATTGCTATATTATTAACTTTTTAAATTGCTATATGTTTGTTAGATTAAACTTTATAAAACATAAATTTAAACATAAATAAAAACATAAATTGCTATATTACATTATTGATTATTTAAACATAAATTTACACTTTTAAATTGCTATATTTTTGTTAGCTATATTTAAACATAAATAAGAACATAAATTGCTATATTTAAACATAAATAAAAACATAACTTTTTTTTGATCGATTAAACTTTATAAAACATAAATTGATATATGTTTGTTGTTAGATTAAATTTTTGTTTTACGTAAATTTTATAATTCTGCTAATTGTTATTGTCATTTATTTATTTTATAATTTTGTTTTACGTAAATTTTGTTAGCTTATTAACTTGTTATTGTTAATTTTATTTTATTTATTAACTTGTTATTGTTTTTATAAACAATACATTAAGAAATAGTACATTAAATAAATAGTTTATTAAATTTGTCCGAACAAATAAACAGTACATTAAATCTAACTGTACTAATATATATTAATTAAGAACTCTAATCATTTTTATCTTTCATACTAATACTAATCAAGAATATTTTTATCATATTTTAAAAAATTCATTAAAAAAAATACATTGCTTAGCACCGTCGGGTACGTCGTTTATCGCCCATGTTATTAATTAGCAAGACTTCAAAACAACTCATGATCATAAACCCTACTAATTTCACCGCACTTCCACCACACGCTCAGCTCACTAATCGGAAAGACACTCTGTGAGAGAAACAAACAAACAGGATGGCCCATCGTCTAATCCGACCGGCGGCCAGAATCAAATCAGCCCTCTTCTCCCGTCTTTCTTCTTCCCATTCCAAAACTCCAATTCAATCTATACTATGCAACTTCAATTCCTCCTTGTCCCAACAAACGAGAGCCTTCATGTCTGAGATGCGAAAATCGGCATTCGAGGGAAACATCCTTAGACTCCTCCGTAATGAAATCCAGTACGAACTCGATCGCTCTCCTTCTCCTCAGGTACGCTTCCTCGATTGTTTGACTTTTCAGACGCACCCTCTTTGATCGGAAACTGGAGTATAACGTTAGGCCCATTAAAGTCAATTTAACCATTTTTCAGATCATCCATATCTGACGTACTTTTACTTAAGTTGTAAAAATGAAATTATAACCTTTATAAGGTACACTAAAATTACTATGAACCTCGTGTTCTATAAATGTTGAAGAAAAAGAGTGAATTTGACTTTGAATAGTCAAAATGCAACTCTTTCTTTTTTCTTTTTTTTTTTTTAGTTGTGGGAGGGAGGGAGTATTATCTTTGCGAATTAAATTCATTGCTTCCGTAAAACATTTAGTAGTGAAGTCCATTGAGAAGCAATTCTAGTTGTGATAAGTTTATGTACTTGTCTGCAGCCTGTGCGGGTGTTTAATTCATTTACGGTGGACGAGAGACCTGGACAGCAGTGGATCACAATGAATAAGAAATTTGGAGATGATGAAGAAATAAAAGTTGAAGTAACTCTGTTTGATGGTAATG
This sequence comes from Platycodon grandiflorus, assembly GCA_016624345.1. Classification (NCBI taxonomy): domain Eukaryota; kingdom Viridiplantae; phylum Streptophyta; class Magnoliopsida; order Asterales; family Campanulaceae; genus Platycodon; species Platycodon grandiflorus. The sequence continues at coordinate 9,133,503 of CM028362.1, forward strand.
CTCCGCTTCGGCAACATAGTGGTATTGCCACTGGTGATGATGCAGATATCTACATTTCAATGGTTGTTCAAATCTCTAAGGGGAAAGGCAGTGATGTGTTGGAGTTTGAGTGCTCTACTTGGCCAGATAGCATTGAGATTGAGAAAGTTCTTATGCGTGGGAAGGACAGTATGACTGGTCAGTCTTACATGGGTCCTCGGTTTGCGTAAGTTGTATTCATTGCTCCCTCACTTAGTTTTCTGTATGAAGTTCTCTATTGAGAATTTAAGCTTAATGCAACTACTACATGTTATATTCAAGCAATATTAAGAGAAGGATGTTCAAATATTATTTCCTCCATTCCATGCAAAGAGTCCATTATTCTATTTTTGGATGTTTCACTTAAATCATACCTACATTACCTTTCAACTTTACCCTCCACTTGTGATATAAACTTCTTAGCTAAGCTCAAGCATTTTTGCAACTATGACCAACTCTAATGATATTTATAAATCTCCTAATTATTAGATTTTTGAAACATGGACTCTTTAGGTGGAAAAAATGGAGTATTAAAGAGTTTCACAACCTGATTTTTGTATACTTGCTTGAGAATAATGAAGTGCAAATTCCTCTATCATCCTTTTTAGCTGCATTTCACACATAGTGTAAGCGTGCAAACCACAAAGGACGAATAAACTGCAAAAGAAGGAGCTTTCGCAATCTAAGAAGAAGGAGCTGCTCTTGAACCCACTACTCAAATGGAGGAATCCTCTGCACATGAAAAATGATGTGACACTTAGTTTAGGCTTTCCCTGCTTTGGGCGAAGGAAGAGGAGTTGGAGAGGTGTCAAATAGAAAGAATTTCTTAGAAAGAAGGATCTTTTTGAAGTTAATCAAGCTAGGTCCTTGTTTTCTCCAAATTTGAGGGGTAAGGAGGTATAATAGTATTAGAGCTTGAGAATCCCATACTGCATCATCAAAGAGAAGAGAGGGCATATCCTTACTATGCCCATCTCTTGCAAGAAAGACCAATGAGGTACTTGAGAACTGTCCCCTGCATTTAGAAGAGAGGCTCTTGGAATGGCTTGTCCAATTGAATCAATAGCATTAGTAAAAGACACAAAAACGCTAGGAATGAAGCCAGCCAACGTCCCTTAGAAAGAAGAAGATCCCTAGTAGAAGAAGCACACCTGCATTCATAGAATAGGCAAATAGGGCTACACATGAATAGGGCTTTGACGAAGAATCGAAGATGGTTTGCACTATTCAATTTCTGATGGAATGCCATCTTTAGCATAACAAACCGGGAATGATGTGCGAATTCTAGGCATGATGTATTAGCCGAGCTGAGTGCGCTCTTTTCAGAACAAATGCTCCATGAATCTAAAAAGTCTTCGTCTTAGTCTTAATGTCCTAGAGCAGGAGAGAAGTAATCAACAAGTAGTCCTTTGTCAATCTCAGGTGGCATCAAACCCGCTAAGTTCTTTCATCTCCTCTTGCTGCTCTGGCTGGGCCCTAGCGCACTAGACATGTCCCTTGGGAATTGTGGTGGGGCTCGGCATTTTGTTGAAATATGCTTTTGAAAGTATATATATTTCTGCTCAATCTCATAAGTGAATTGCTATGTTACCTAGCTCAGCTACGAGGATTGGGTACTGGTGCTGATCCGAGAATCCGATCTGCCAAAAATATTAAGAATTATGCTAAATGTAGTGTAAAACTGCCAATATCCATACCCATATCATATCCTGTAGACACGGGTACTTTGGCAAAAATAAAGGATAAGGTAACATAGAGTGAAAGGCTGGAAGCCAAGGAAACAATATCTGAAGTAGCCGAGCGTGACATGGTTTGTCCCACCGGCGTAATTAATCTATCATCTTTAACAAAGACCAAGCAGCATAGCGAGAAACTGTTTATGTTATCGTTTTTCCTTTCTTTGTGGAAAGTTTTCAAAGGGCTTTGATGCCTTATTAATTTGCTTAAATATGGTTGCTTTTACCTATTCTCAAACTTTATATATGGTTATTTCAATGTTATCGCATGGTGCTAAAGTTATATATTCTTGTCTTTTCAATTTTAGGGAGTTGGACGATGAGCTACAGGAATCCCTCTACAATTTCTTGGAATCAAGGGGTATAAACGATGAACTGGCTGCATTCTTGCATAAATATATGCAGAATAAACGTCAATCCGAGTATATTCGGTGGATGGGAACTGTCAAGTCTATCATAGAAAAGAAAGTGTAAGATTTTTAAGATTTTTCTATAACACTTTTAAGTAGGAAAATAGCATTGGTGTTAGTGCAAACTTGCATTGCATAGGGAATATAAGCAGGTATGTCATCATTACCATTGAATGTGAGCTTTGAGTTGGATTGGACGAGATAAAGCAAGTTCAAGTTAATTGGTGAATAGAGCTGAACATGTTATTTAACACCTGTCTGGGTACTCCTTAATGCAGTATAACTTGTTCTCACCATTACTCTGCTTCTTCATTTTGAACTTCCTAGAACGTACAACTCAAGTCATTTATGAATTTGGTATAGTGTTCTTGACAAGACTGTATAGAAGTGTGCTAAAAAACACTATTTAGACTATGACAAGCTATAAAGAGGGAATGAAATGGGAATGAGATAGTGAAAGCCCTATCATAGAAAGGAGGAGAGGTAACGAGCCAGCCCTTTGTAATTAGATTATAATTTAGGAAAGTACGCCCTCTCCCTAGTCAACTCCGAACGAATGCTTAGTTAGCCGTGAATGAGAACTCTTCTTTGACGAATGATGCGCCGCATTCTCGAATCCTGCCTCTCTACTGAATCTTGGCCATTCTTTCTTCTTGGCAAAGTTCAAAAGAAAAACAGAGTAAGATTTTGTACTACAGGCAGGAAGGACCCTATACAGTATCAGGCCACTATCTAGTCATTAAATGGTTTTATGTTCTTGGATATGGTTGTACAAATGTGTTTCCGCCGTTTGTCAGAACTTGTTCATTCCAGAGAGTAGAATTTGCTTGTTTGATTAGAACTGTCTGTCTCTCCATTCATAAATGGAGGCCTACAAGAAAATATCTTGTTTGAAAATACGTTACTTTTTGTTTATACCTCATTTAGTTCTCGTATGGAAAATATACATTTTGAGCAAGTCCTTGTATATCTGCTACGCTCAATGAACTAAATATTTTTGCTACTATCTTGAAAATTGAGTTCGATCTTCACATCTAGATTTTGCTTAAAAATACTGTACGTAACGATTGTCTTTGGATAGTTTGGAAGATGGGTGCAGAAATATTAATAATTAAGTTATTAGAAAAGTCAGGTTTATACAAGGGATGAAGTTAAAGAATGGGAGTGACACTTTGAGATGTGCCCTATGCCACCTGAATGTTTGAAGATTAAGACGCAACGAAGGTGCCCTGGAAGTTAGAAAAGAAATAGTAGGTATAAATTGTAAGCCTGCAACAACCAACATATATGTATTCAACCAATAATGACAAAATCTAGCAAGGGAATGGCCTTCCTTGACTTTCAAACCAACTAGAAAAGCATAAGAAGCTTTGTGCCCATTGGGCTGTGAGGAGTTGAGCTGGTGTTGAATTCGGTAGACCTAAATAGTATTTCAGGGAATTACCCTAATAACAAAAAGCCTCTTAAATTTGTATGTGTCTTTTTGGTGTTTTTTTTCTTTCTTTTAAATCATCATTCTTTAGGTGCGAGGGTGGTAGGCCTCATGCTTCCTGTTGCTTTAGTGTTATGGACTAGATTAAAATATAATGGGAGATTGATGCTCGAGTCAAGTTTCTGGTGGGTTCATCCTGATACCCACTTGGCTGGTAACTGCCATAGAAATTTTTTGATGGATTTCTTTTATCAAAAAGTATATATTTTTTTATGGATCTATAAAAAACCTTGACCAAAGCTGACTTTGGAGAAAGTGGGTCCAAGGTTTTAACTGATTGGCGTATACATATTAAGTTGAAAGGAATTAATTGGACCTGCTTTATGTTATAGAATAAAATGCTGGGCAACCAAGAAACAATGTCCTAAAAAAATGAATGTAGCCAAAAATGTGAATGTTAAGATGGATGCTTGGTAAAATTAGAAAACATAAAATTTGAAATGAACCACATTCATGAGATACAGATGTATAAGTCGCCCTAATAGGAGGTAAAATGAGAGAAAAGTGCTGACGGGTTTGACAGGTACGAGGTAGACCAATGAGTGCTCCAGTTAGGAAGTGTGATAAGATCAACATCATCAGAAGTGCTAGAGGTAGTTGTGACCAAAACTAACGTGAATGACAATGATTAAGAAGGATATGAGTGAGTGGTTGATTAATGAGCTTGCTCTGAATTGGAGAGAAGAACTGAAAAGAATTCAGTGACCAGACCCCACATAATTTCGACAAAAGCTGAACTGAATTGGTTATCTTCTTTGCTGAATATGATGGTTCAGTATCCACTGGAGATTATCATTAAGAAGTATCCAGCCCCCATTTTAGCTCGTCTTAGTGTTGGACTATTTGGATCCGAGATGATGTGGATTAGAGGACAAGCGAATGCTATTCAATATAGTGAAACTGTAGGCCTCTAGACTCATCCTGGTGACACTAGCAGAAAGTAACCCTTCAGTTCTGCTATTTTTCTTGTTGCTTTTCCTTTCCGTAATTCTTTCTGGCGGTTATCCCTTGTAAGTCATATTTTTTTGAAAATCATCTTTTAATTGAGTGTGTTGATTATCGTCTTTGTACCTCTACTTTCGGTTAGTTGATAATTCTGTCCTGTCATATATTGTTCTTATGATCTACGTAATCTATACTGACGCACATGCTGCCCCTCATATCATGCGCACAATAAATTCTCATTTGATACTTTGGACATATGTGTGTGTGTGTGTGTGTGTGTGTGTGTGTTAATACATTTATGGGGTTTTGTTAGGATACCCACTTCAAGGGTATCTTAACAAAGGGCCCATTTTTCTTTTCTAAAGTTACCCCCTTTTTTTATAAAATGATTGAACTAGACAAAGGACTTCTTTGTAATTTGGTTATCCAAGGAGACACGACAACCCACCTTTTACTCCCTCCATTCCCCGGCCTTTTCATCTTCTTCGGCCTAGGCAACAATAGTCCGATGGCAGGAAATTCAGTGATACCAGCAGCTCAATCCAGGATGGGCTTCAATTGCCATCTTAGTTAGCTCTATCTAAAATCAAGTCATGGTCGTGTTTCTAAGGAGAGAATTGAAGTCATGAATACTATCGGCACACGCCAGTGCAACCATTCTCCACCTACATCGCTAAAATCTATCAGAGATTTGAAGATTCCTGCAAAATGAATTAAGTTTGAAGTGCCTCCTTTGATCTAATATTTGTATTTGTCGAAAAACCGAAACCAAGAACAACTCAATAATATAGAACATGATTTGAGCGAGTAATAACTATGGATTTTCGGTGGATCCCGGTCATCCCCATAGCTGTCCAATGGTGGTGATGAATTTTGACAGTTATGACTCTTCTCTGCTGCTGCTCTTTCTGGGAGTGGGGAACGGTCTGTTGCTGGGATGGAGAGAGCAAGAGTTAAAAGGGTGGGTTGTCTACTTGGATAACCAAATTATAAAAAAGTCCTTTGTCTAGTTCATTCATTTTAATATTTTATAGAGAAATGTAAACATACCCTTGAAGTGGGTATCCTAACAAAACCCATATTATATTATATTATATTATATTATATTATATTATATTATATTATATATGGGGGAGTATTCAATGGTTACTATATTTCACTAACCATCAATGGTTACTATTGTTATTATCCATTAGATCGAAAATCAATGGCTAAGATTTAATGATTAGTTGGAAAATGCAATTAATGCAAGTGGGTGAGTCATTTAATGCAATTAATCTTATCCATTTATTTTTTTATCTAATGGTTGATATAATAGTAACCATTGATAGTTAGTGAGATGTAGTAACCATTGATATATATATATATATATATATATATATATATATAATTTAGGTACTTAATATGAGGCACTGTTCCCGTAAAGCTAATGTTGGTATCTGGCATGTTTTTTAAGGATCACTATTAGCACTCCAAAATTCAGTACAGTATCTGAAGCATTTGGCACAAGCAAATTAAGCATCAATGGATTGTCAAAGTATCCCAGTTGAATTTTAGAGTGTTAATAGTGATTCCCTACTCTTTATTACATTTATTAGCTTCCGTTGTAATTCCGTTTTCAGAGGTAGGTTTATGGGGTACTAGTCTAGGCGGACGCCACACATAAATTAGTAAAGGTGGGGTACAAAGTAGCCAACAACTGTGTGTTATCAAATAGTCCCATAACATAATTACAGATTGTTTGCACATGTTTTGAGAGTATTGATATGGCGTTTCTCGTGATGAAATCAGATTTGGACTCAGCTAGATCCAAAAATCCAAATTAAGGGAAGGCAGGTGAGGAATGAAGATGTTGGTTCCGTTGAGACTCTTACCCTTATTACCTTTGTGAAGAAGAGGAAAAGAGTTTTTTTTAGAAGTTGTGGGTAAGAAAGTAAAATTACTGGTTGCCTGTTTCCTTCACCATTGTCCTGTGTTTGGAATAAAAAGAATAGGGAGGGAAGGACTTTTAAGAGAAGAGTCTCTTTTATCACTTCTCTTTCTTTTTTCTCATATACACACGGAATAAAGCCGTGTTCATAGAACCTTTCCCCTCGTTTCCTTTGCCTTTCCCTAATTTTCCTTCTTACCAAACGTGTCACAATTAATTATTTATTTGAAAGATGTTTACTATTACTAGAAAGCAAGATCCTTCCTGATTGATGTGGTATTTGCCGTAAATGGGGCTGTATGTTAATATCATTTCAGCTGCATTAAGAATGATTGATATTGATAAATGACACATGGACCCACAGTTTCCTGTTCAGGAGATCTATTTGGTAAAAAAAATCAGTGTAATCAAGATTTAAACCAACTTGATTACAAAAAGATGATGTGGATAGCATAGCGGAGGGGTCATATTATTATACTTGACTTATTCTCCCCATATAACTCCAAACATTGATCACGATAGCACAATAGGTTGGTCTATTATCAACTGCAAAACGGGAGGGGGGGAATGTCAAAGAATCACTCCACTGGTGACAAATCACGACCATCCAGATCGTGAAACCCCTGATAGGTTACTCAATAACTCACACTGTACGAACATTGATAGCTCTGTGCACATGTGGTACCTGAACTGAATTTTTAAAACAAACAAATATGAAAGAAAAATCCCTCTGGCTCCATATGTTGAGCTGGGACTCTGGTTGTAAGTACGGTAACTTTAAGGGATTGTTAGGTATCTTGAATAAGTAATATCTGGGTCTTCTTTTTTCCCTTGTATGCTTTGTTGGAAAATAAGTTGGTGGAAAGAGATATTAGATGTTTTTGTTGCTTTCTGCATAGGACATTAACCAAGTTAGAGAAGGTGAACTGAAGAACCACCCTGCCGGCTTAGAAGTAGCCTGCTTTAACATGGAGTTCGCCTCCTTTCGGATTTTACCCAACGTTGCACTGAAGCTACTCGGACATTATTTTTTTAATATAAGTTTCTGGAACTTCTTGCCACTCTTACTGCAAAAAGATACCTCTAAACTAACATATACATAATCAAATATAGAGAACCATGACCAAAGCAAAAACCATTTCAATATACCAACCAAATTTTTGAGTGTGTTTGCTTTCAAAGAGAAGATTATGCAAACATAATTGTTTGGTTGCCCATAAACAGGTGCAAAACTGTGCAACAGTTTTCAGAAATGGAGAAAAATCCTAATTGAAGAAGGAAATACTATTACCAAAGCAACATTAGATTTTGCAAAAGCAAGTACAACAACTTTAGAAGGATTGTATCTTATGCATGAATAACTGTACCTTGCTTTGACAAAAGCTTTATTGCTTGCCGATAGATGGGCGTAAACAGAAATCAAAAAAGAAAGAAAGAAGATCACTTTTATGGCTCAAGAAGAAGAAGATAGAACTACTTAGAGTCGGAGAGACAAGTCTAGCTTTTGGGCTTGGTCGTCTTGAGTGATCTTCAAACCATCACTACTAACACTAGCCCACCTAAATTCCCCAGCAACATCACCTGCTGGAGAAAACTTTCGAACACTATTAAATCTAGCAGCACCTGCAATTGACGGCGAGGATGATGACCCCGTGTGGTAATTCTCCATTGGTGCAAGCCGTCCTATCGCTGGTTGTTGGTTAAGAGGCTTTCTTGACCAGCCATGTTGTCCATATAATATAGGCGATGATGATGAAGCATAAACACTACTATTAGTACTAGAATATGGGAAGAAACTATTACTTGGTTTTTGGATCATCATAGAGTGAACCTGGATCCCAAGAGACCTATTGGATGAGCCATGCAGAGGAAGAGAAGCCATGCTGCTAGGGTACTGATGCTCATGGCTAACCCGTTGTATTCGTTTTGCGATTGTTCTCTCTTTTTTGTGTGCATTTTGGTGGCCTCCAAGTGCCTGTGAACTGAAGAACTTTCTTTGGCAATAGTTGCACGAAAAAACTCTTTGCTCACGACTGTCATTACCTTGATGTTGATCATGATCAGGAGTGATCTCTTCCAGTGAATCTCTGGATGAAGTACTAGCCATATCAAAACAATTGATGAGGTTGAGTTCTTGCTTTGACCACCCTTGATCTGAGTCCTTCCAAGAGAGACTTAGATTCAGCAGAGGGTCATCTTTGTCTTGATGGTACTGCTGCTTATAATGATCTTGTTCTTGGCCCTCCATTGATATAATGCTTGTACCTTCATGAGAGAGATCACATGGTTTTGATGTTGCTGGGGCTTTCATGATGTGAAAGACTTCCTTTCACTCTGTTGGATAGAATTGAATACCAAGATTGTTATTATGATTGCTTCAAAATTAATGCTATATGGTTCTATGTATGGAAGGAGAATTTACTGTTGTAAGGTCCCATTGGGGTAAAAATCGGGAGAGAGGGAGATTTGTGTAATCAAGTTTCTTCATTATAGCTCATTAAGAAGACCATCTACCTCTTTTGCTAGCATATGTAACCCCCCCAATTAAATATGTTATCTACCTTTTTTTTTCATTTTTATGTCTTCCTACTCGTGTCTTTATACATTAATTGCCCTTTTGGGATTTGGCTATTTTTGGGCATGATCAGGGATAAGGTTTATTTGCTTTTTATTGAATTATTAAGTTATATAATGGACTCATCATCTTAGGACAGGTGTGGTTTGAGAGACTTTTGAACCCCTCTAAATTGTGATTAAACTAGTTCCTCTCCAGGAAACTTCCGTCCCAATCTTACTCTTGTATAGTAGAAAGCTAGTAGCCCATATCCATCAAAGCCACATGTAAAAAAGAAAAAAGATAAAAATAATAATAATAATGAAGGAAGGAAGCCTTTATTTATCATATTGACAATGACTTATCCACTTTGTCCTTTCTTTTGAAGGTTTATGAATAGTGATACCTTACTTAGGTATAAAACACTTGCATTAAATTAAATCTAAATCTGAGATCTTATTCTAAAGTAGTAATACTTTCGGCATGGCATGAAATTATTACTTGTTCTTCACCATGATTTATTTAATTAAGGTTGTTGTGTAAGATTGATTATCTGCAGGTTACTTCAAAATTTATTAGGCTTTGAATCTTACATATCTTACTTGTAAGTATGATCAGGAAATTAATCCCCAAAAGGGATAAAAAAATAGTTATGGTCACGTACGTCTGTCTGTCTGTCTCTTGCATTGTTGCATGGATAACAAGTTTGGAGGTTAATATATGTTGGATTTGGTAAGTTTATAATATACTGTTACTTGTGACGTATAGTTGAACATATGATTTGAACATGTTCGGTAAGACTCCACAAGGGGTGGGTGATGAGTGAAGGATGTTTCTTCTCCAGTCAAATCTTTCTTTCTAGTATTGCCTAGGAATCTTTCTCACCTTAAAATGTGAAACATTTGGTCAGGTCACCTTAACACTAGCATAAATGATAGATACTCCAGTTTGCTTTAGGGATGGATGAGATGCCTTTTCTTCTTTGCTTTCTTTTTCCACATCATCTTATCTTTGAAAATAATAATAATAATAATGCAACTTGCATTTTCAATGTCTATATGCTAATGCAAGTCATATCTGATTAATTAGTCTCTTTAAAAACATAGACTAAACTAACTGATAGCATTATCTTCTTTTCTTTTCTTTTTTTACTTCTTGTGTTTTAAGGGTTTCTTTTTACTACGAAAGTGATACAGAAAATTATTCTTATTCCTGGCAGCTACTTTGGATATTAGCTTCATTTTGTTGCCTTAATTTTATGTCGAAGAGATTCTCAAGTGTACTTTAGAAACTCAGTTTATTGCGTATATGTCACACAACACAAACGTCCGGATTGGGTTTGCTTTTAAACGAGGCTGATAGTTAGTGTAAAACTTTATACATTCTATCTTGACAAATAGAATTGATTTTCTACCGTCATAACTTTGATTTATAGTTGACTTGAAGATGGTTTGACTTTCGCAATGACATTCTTTATCAGAATAATTATTAGTTAATAGGAGTATTAAATAAAGACTTGGTTTAAAGCAAAGCTTAGTAGCAAAGAGAGGGAGTGTTGAACCAGCCTCGAACTCATATGAAAGGGATTATTTTGCTGACAGAAATGAACTTACTAAGCAGCCAATGAGACCCTTACATGTGTCAATGAAAACATGTATTCCTCTTTCGAAAATGAGTGTTCTTAATTCAATTTTATAATTTTTAACCTTTAAGAAAGTATTTGATTTTTTTTTTTATTTTATATTTTCAAAGTTATTTTTGAGTAATGTTAAATCAATACATTTTTTTCTCTCACGTAAAAAGAATATTATAAACATATAATTTTGGAAAACCTTTTGAAAGTGAAAAAAAATATTACTCCTAGTTTGATACGGCTCAAAAGTAAGTCTGATAATACAAGTGATGGAGTGCAAGTTTGTCGTTTGTAGCAACGAGTGGGGACATGACAAGTGGCCGACAAGTAAAGGGTGAAGTTGATGCTAAAATGGCAATCATGAGCGAGCTCCCATTGTGCTTGCTATGTGAGCGGGTCAGCAAGGTTGCGGGATGATTGAGGTTAGATTATTGGCCCGATGGGTTGGCCTACTTAGCAAATCATATGCTCCCCTCCGTTCCTAAAAAAAATTTGTAGTACGTTTATGAATGTACTCTTTCCGTTCTTAAATTATTATTTTATTTAATTTAATATATAAATTAAGAAAAAATTATTAATTTAATTATTAATATTATTATAGTATGTAATTTCTTTTAATGTTTAATGTGTATGTGACCTATAATTAAAGTAGGAAGAAAAAGTAAGGGTAAAATAGTAAAAGTAATGTTTTAAAAAGAAAAATTTCAAACAAGATAATTATTTAGGAACGGATAAAAAAAAAAAACAAGACAATAATTTAGTGGCGGAAGGGGTATATTTTTTAAGTTTATTTGTGGGTGAGATTCATTGTTAAAAGTAACAAAGAAATTAAGGGTAAAATGATTTAAAAAAAATAAAAAAATTAATTTTTTTTTAGAACAAAAAGAGAAAGGTGAATTTTATTTTATTTTATTTTTTAAAAATGGAGGAATAGTTAAAATAAAGAGTAAATTACAACAAATGCCCTTAAACTATTTTGGGTTACCGTGTTGACTCCCTGAACTAATTTATCCGAAATGGAATCAGTAACATATAAACCCTTGTTAAATCTCCACCGGTCCACATATGTTCGTCTAATCATCAAATCCTTACAACAAAAATCCATGTCCAACCAATGTGACCGAAATCGACAAATACGGAGAGAAAGATGTAATTGAGACCGATCAAAAAGAATTTCAAATCGCATTGAATCCAATCGGTACAGAACAGAGTGACATAAGCTTGTAATATGAAATAAAGAAGGGCACACAGTGTCAGTGGAAAGATCTCGGATCTGAAGCGCCCCTTTTTCCATTCAAGAGAGTTCCAATTGTCAAAATCAACAAGTCTTTTTCTCCCTGCTCCTAAAATTTTGACCCGTTAAAGGGCATGCATGGCCCGCAAGAAGATTGAGACCTCTCTCTTACTTTTAATTTAGAGAACTTCCTATCTACATTGTGATGCTCTAATTCAAGGTATTCTCATCTATTCACAAATAATAAATAGGCATTTATGTATTTTGAGGACTTTCATTAATGGATGCATTAGATTTTCGGGTCAAGTAGTTTAAGGGTTTAATGTCGGGTAACATGGTTCAATGGGTTGATCCAATAACCCGGATTGAAATAGCTGATGTCATGATCAACAACCCTGCTCATCGCAACCTTGCTACCATGTTTATAATCAGCAAAGTTGCTGATTTGATAAAGTTTGATTGGTTTGTCTAATATAGGATGACGTGATATCACTGTTGCGCTCAATATTTTTCCTCTCACCGCGTCTTACAAAGTCTATTAATCTCTTCTGCTATTAATTCTCTCAATAGTTTTTTATTTATATAATCTACTAACAAAATTAATTTAATTAGGAAAATCCTATGTGACCTTAATTAATAAATTTACTTTTCTAGTATTCCCTTCATTCCACACAAATAGTCCACGTTTGAAAAGTCTAATTATTAAATGATATATTAGTGTCATTCAATTTAGTCATAATTATAAAAATACTTAAGTACAACCAAGATGATTACAACACAAGTGGATGGTAAAGATAAAAGATTAAGAAAATTGTAAGCATAATTTTTGAAAAGTAAGACTCTTTAAGTGAAACATCTCAAAATAGTATAGTGTACTCTTTGTCTGGAACGGAGGGAGTAATTAGTAAATTATAATACTTAATGATTATTAAATTTTTAGAAAATTACTAATTCTAATTAAAACTAGTTTGGTTTAATGTCAAACATTCTAATGCTATGAGAAAGGGTCGATACCTCCGGCTCCGGTTCGGTTTGAGCTACCTAAACGCTAATACCTCCACTTCGTGTCACCCAAAGTATTACCATCAATTATGTACTCCTTTCTTATCAAAATGGATGTTATTTTTATTTTCATGAACAAAATCTTAGTCCTAAATGTATTTTCATGAACAAAAGTAGACTCTAATTTTGGGACGGTGATATTATAATTAAATTTTACAATTCAAAGAAAATATAAACTTAAAAATTTTAATAATATTAAAGAGTTTGGAATTTCAATTGAGACTTTTATTTTGAGACAATATGTAGTATTAGATTATGAGGGTTGACTTTTTTTAAAAAAAATTATTCAAAAGCTACGAATGCAGAAACCGAGCTCGTCGCCTACAAGAATTGAGGGACGACCCTCAGTACCACTCGTCTAGAAAGCAATTTGTAGGATTGACTTTATTAGAGTGTATATGATCCCCAACAATGAAAAAGGGCAAAATTAGCATTTATACAAGAGGCCTAATGAGTTGTAATTGCCAGCAACAAGAAAGGTAGAATTGGCATTTGGATAAATTAGAATGATCAAAAGACTATGAGTTACAAGGGCAAACGAGGAAGTTGAGTTAAGGGAAAAGGGAGTGGAGCGCCAATATCCGCTACCCTTAACAAATCATATTATTGTTGAACTCAACTAGGAACTACTTTAGCTTTTAAGATACCATATATATATATATATATATATATATATATATATATATATATATATGGGGAAGTATTTAATAATTATTTTTTTATTTAACCATTAATGGTTACTCTCATTATCAACCATTGGATCAAAAATTAAAGGTTGAAATTTAATGCATTAAATGACTCACCTACTTGCATTAATTGCATTTTCCAACTAACCATTAAATCTCAACCTTTAATTTTTGATCCAATGGTTGATAATGAGAGTAATCATTGATGGTTAAATAAAAAAGTAACCATTAAATATTCCCTCATATATATATATATATATATATATAAACCTTTAATGCATTAAATCTCAACCTTTAATTTTTGATCCAATGATTGACAATGAAAGTAACCATTGATGGTTAAATAAAAAAATAACCATTAAATACTCCCCCTATATATATATATATATATATATATATATGTCCTTAAAGTTTATTTTTTTGGGATTGATCCTTTTATACTACAAATAGTCCCTAAACTAAGACATTAAAGAGTATTGGTCCTTCTGTCAACTGCCGTCAAATTTTTTCTGTTAAATTGCGTCAAATACCTCTTTACGTGATTTTGCCTAGGTTAAAATTGTTAATTCCATTTAAAAACTATACTTTGCAAACTAGAAGGGTCTCTATGTACGCTTTATAAACTGGTTGTCTTCAACTTCCAAACAAAGCAACAGCTCTACAACCTTATTCCAAGAACAGGGGAGTTGCTTTGCAATCTAATTACAAGAACAAAGCAAACATGAATTCAAAATTGTTGATTATAATGCACATTCAATTTCAAAATAAACTTCTGCAATAAAAAATCAAACAAATTAAAAGGCACTAAATTTAATTAGATCTGTCCAAAAACTTCACCACAAACAAAATTAAGCAGATCAAACAGCTCCAAATCAAAACCCCCAATTCTTCTTCTTCTCCTTCATTCTCAGGCCAAAAGGCAAATTTCGAGAGAGACAGAGAGAAAGATAGACCACAGAGGAGAGGAATTTAAAGAATAAAAACTCGATTGATCCCATTGCAGTGTCGGAAGATGAACCGATAATTATATGAAAGATTTAAATGTTTTAATTTGATGATGGCATGTTCGACAACGATGACGGCCTCGGGTTTATTTCCTAGTGAAGACGACCTTGGATTCAACGAGCAGCAGAAGAAGGAGATCAAGGAGAGGTGGTGGTGGCGGGAACAACCTTGAGGAGGGAACTCTGGTCTAAACATTGGTGGTTCTGAATCAAACATTGTTGGTCTAAACATTGGTGGCGATTGGGGAGGTGATGGTGGTATTGGCAGCGGCGGAGGTGGGGTCGTTGCCCGGCGGCGGAGGTGGGATGTCATCCACTGCTGCTCAATTGTGTATTGTGTGTGTGTGAGAGAGAGAGAGAGTAGTGTGTGTGTGAGAGAGAGAGAGAGTGTGTGTGTGTGAGAGAGAGAGAGAGAGGAGGCATGTGTACTTTCTTAGGGTTAAAAAATAAAGGTAAATTACATTATTGGTCCCATTACTTTCAGCTACGGAATGACATTTTTACCCTTACATGTGATATGAAATTAGACAGAGGATCAATTGCGTTGAGTGTTTTAGTACAAAAACGACTAAGATATAATTTTTTTTGAAAAAGACCAATCCAAAAAAGTAAATTTCTAAGGGGACCATTTGGGTAGTCTGTCATATACTCTCTCTGTCCCGGATAAATGTTACTCCCTCTGTTTCAAAATATTTGTCGTTTTAACTCTAAAAATTTATTTCAAAAAGATTGTCGTTTTAGGTTTTCAATGCATGTTTTACCTAATTTACCCTTGTCTTCTCACAAGTTCCAATAATTGATCATCTCTTCATTAAATACTTTATCTTCTCCCAATAACTATCTCCTTCTAATTTATCTTTTCAACTACTCCTAGCACAAAAATTAAAGATATTTAATAAGGGTATATTTGTCAACTTATAAAATTTCTTAATATGTGTGCACAACTCTAAAACGTCAATCTTTTTGAAACGGAGGGAGTACTAGTGGATAAAACACATGAATTAAGAAACATAATTAATGATGTGATGTAAAATGTGTTATGACCATAATACCCATGAATATTAATTGAGTTCAACAACTTTAAATAATTGAGTTTGTTTGGGATATGTTATATTAAATGAAGCTTTAAGGATATATTAGAAAGAATGGTTAAGAATAGGTAGATCAAAAATCTTTAGAAAAATTAGTTGGGACATCTCAAAATAAAAAATAGAAATATTTATCCTGGAGGGAGTATATATATATAGTACGTAGACGGTAGTTATCGTTTTTAGTATATCAATTAAGCTGAGATAAGGATCATTTTTAGCATACCCACCGATGGCAAGAGGGTTGAAAATTAAGAATAATTAGTTTTACACCCGTGCGTTTAACGCACGAACATATATTTTTTTTAACTAAATAACACTCAAGCAAAATAAAGAGGAAAATTAAAATAAAAAGAATAAATGGAGGTAAAGTAATGTTGGAGACAACTAATTAAATAGAAATACAATGATATATCGGTAATATTATAGTTTCTGGAAAAAAATTTCTTTTACACAAAATTTGATGTTTTATTTATTGGGTTTCCCTCTTTAGCACATATTTTTTAATTAAATTATTTATGAATAGTATAAATTACTTTTTCTTAAATTATATTACATAAATAAAAAAAGAAAAATCATTATAGTGAAATTTATAAAATAATTATAAGACTTGGTTGTCATTGTATAATTTCAGGTAATTACATAAATTGAAAAAAAAGAAAAAATGTTCTATTTTAAATACAATTTTTTTTTAAATTATAGAATATTGTTTTTATTAATGTATTACTTTATAACATCTTTATAGAGTATAATTTAATTTTTTTTAGTTTATTCTTTGTATTTTGTTTTTCCTCTTTGTTTTAGAAATTAATGATTAATATTTCGTATATTCGAAATTTACATAATTAATAATTAATATTTTAATTAAAAATTACATAAATTGGAATAAAATAATAATTTAAAAATATTATTTTCATTGACAACGGTTCAATTGAAAATATTGTCAAATGAAAAACAAGAGAGAGAGAGAGTCGGTAGACTTTATTTGTCACTTTTTTCAATGTCACTTTGTCCAACTCATGGTTTGGATATATAGTAATATTAAATGCTCTATGAAAATGTTCTATTTTTGGCAAGTTATTTTTTGCATATTGTACTATTTTAAGACTTGCTTGTCATTAATTATATATATATATATATGTATATAGATTAATATTTCAATTAAAAATAACATAAATTGAAAAAAATTAATTAAAAATATTATTTTCATTGACAACGGTTCAATTGAAGTACGGAAAGGAAGGGAAGGAGGCTGGAGAGAGAGAGAGAGAAAAGGAAGAGATAATGCACTTTTTTCAATGACACTTTTTTTAATGCACTTTTTCCAATGCCACTTTTTTCAATTCATGGTTTTGATGTAATTAAAGATTGTATTATTATTTTATATTTATTGTTTTGTATTTTCGAGAAAATTTTTTACTCCCTCTGTTTCAAAATATTTGTCGTTTTAGATCTAAAAATTTGTTTAAAAAAGATTGTCATTTTATGTTTCCAATGCATGTTTTGCCTAATTTACCCTTGTCTTCTCACAAGTTCCAATAATTGATCATCTCTTCATTAAATACTTTATCTTCTCCCAATGGCTATCTCCTTCTAATTTATCTTTTCAACTACTCCTAGCACAAAAGTTAAAGATATTTAATAAGGGTATATTTGTCAACTTATAAAATTTCTTAATATGTGTGCACAACTGTAAAACGTCAATTTTTTTGAAACGGAGGGAGTAATGTATAATCAATTTTATCTGTATGAAGTTAACTTTCTACTTTTGGTAAGTAATATTTTGGCGGGATTTTTTCTTATTTAGACTTATTAGGTTATAAATATATATAAATATATATATATATATATATATATATAGATGCTTTAGGTGCTTTAGGTAATGGGACACACTCTCTCAAATCAAATGAGAGAGAGAGAGAGAGAGAGAGAGAGATTGGCCTAATAGTCGGGTGGGAGAAAAGAAACAATACAATGATTCTTTTGTTAGGTTTGGCCTGCTTTGTCCGATCAAAACATGGAGGACCCAAATATATATATATATATCCTATTTCTCTCATGTTAGATTTCACTGTCTGCAGGATAAAATCAATGTTGTAAAGGAGCTCAGATTGTCATTGTAAAGGTCCAGCCAACTCCCACACCTTCAATTCTCTCCCCACTTTTAAAGTTGCAATATTCCTATTCCTAACACTTAATATTTTTTTCACATCAGACAACTTTCAACTGTTAGACATGGAGCTAGCTGGAGTATAGCTTCAGATTTCTTCCCAAGTTTTTTCTTGTGTTTTTGGTGTCGGAAAGCTTTTCTAATTTGAATAATACAACTTGTTACTAAAATCTTGAGATTAAGAGTTGACCAGCTAGTAATTCTAAGGTTCAACCACCACCTGCCTGCATATGATCCCAAGTTCGAGTCATATTAAAACAAAAGGTTTACTCCCCATTTTGTACAGTAGCATATCACATAATTAAGCTTATATATAGAATCTATCATGCATGCTCCGTTCTCAATGATTGCTTTCAAATTCTATTAAGTATACAACTTTAATTTGTGGAAGTCTACTGATCGATAATCTTGTTATATACGTATAATTCAAGCCATGTCAAATAACCTTGTATTACCAAAAAGAAAAAAAACAACAACAACAACAAAAAAAAAGATATGATACCACATACTCATCTCGAAACAAAAATTCAAATTAACATTCATTTAGAAACAAATTAATTAAAAAAATGGTATTTAGTACAAGGATATCGAAAATTATGGTAAAAAGAAGTCAAGTTTTACATTTATAGCTAGAAGGACAATATGTTAGGAATCTCAATATTTTCTTGTAATTTTATATCAACTTACGTGACAATCTATGTAATTGATAAATAATTATGGCCTCACTATTAAATGGTGTGATGCTTAAATTGATTTAAAATATTTAAATTAATTTGTGGTACCATGTCATATTTATAAGCGTTGGATTTTTCCAAAAAATATTTAAATCAATCCAATCCTCTCAATAAACTAATTACCAGAAATACCCTAAAACGTTAAATACCCTTAAAATTGACATCGTAGGCATCAATCATCATTCAGGGTTTAGCTAGGGCGGCTTTGACGCACCATACTGTTTGGCCGCTCTAATCGTCTCTTCTTAACCGTTAGTAGTTTATTGTTTCAGCTGATCTTCACCTCTCTTCAAAGATTAGAATGTTAGTTAGTAAAAAAAATATATATTGGCCAGGGTTGGAACCCTAGCTAGCTTCGACATATATGTTTTCTCCTTCGTATAACTTATTATCTATTGCCAGCTGAGCATGAAACTTCAATTAGCTAGCTAGCTATTTTGCGTAACTATTGTAGCTTAACTTTTTGTTTCGTTTTTCTGTATATATAATTTAATTGATTTGATCAGTATACTTTTGTTATGCTGATCAATGAATTTCGCAACTGATTTGGCAAAAGAATAAAACACTTTGCAGTTTGTTTCGTCCAAAAACAAGAGTCGCATTTCTAAAATCTAATCTTCAAATCTCCATATCCTTTCAATTTTTATCTTTCTTTTTCGAAGATATGATATTTATCTAATGTGCCATATTTACAAAAAAATTATATAACTCGAGTTATACAATTTTAAGGAAATATAGAGAATCAAAAGTACGTTATTAAAAAGTTTAACTTATCGAATTAATACACCTTTTTTTTTTTTGGTTTAATTGGTGCTATTGATCTTTCGTTTAGCAAGTATAGGCGGTCATGGCTGATGAGGAACCAAAGCCTAGCTCTTACTTTTGTAACAGAGGTAATAATATTGAAGAAATGGAAAAACTATGAGGAGTGGGCAATTAGAAGGAAACATCAGTTGGAGCAGATCGAGGGTGAAGAAATCCAAGGGTGATAATTTCGTTATCTCTTAAGAAGCCTGAGCATTTTATCAGATCTCTACAGTTTTTTATTTACTCGTCAATTCATAGGTGCTGCTTGCTTTTTGTTGTTCAAGTATTATTATATATTGAAGTATGCATTTCTATCTACGTTTCTCTTATTAGTTAATGGGCTGATCACCGATTCCCTGAAATTCTTAATTATTCTTTTTAACTATTTTTGTCAAGGTAAAGGCTAGACGTTCTTTTTTTTTTCTTTTTTTTCTTTTTTTTTTGTGATGATAGGCATGCAAGCCCCGCTACCAATAATCACATGCAGACACCATTGTCATTTCACGTACTTACCTGTTAAAGATTCTTCACTATATAGCTGTTGTTAAAACAGACTCTATTGAAGGAATAACAGAGAGACTGTATGTTAGATGAAAGGCAATGACAGATTCAAGATTTTAGTCCAGGTGGTGCGAGATTTAGGGTAATAAAATAATAATCAGCAATAGACATTAATGAATTATAATAACATATTAAAAAAATTAAAAATCTTTTTGAATAATATTTTCAAATTATAATCAGCAATAGACATTAGTGAAATTGACTAGCTAGTTACAATATTTTCAAATCTTTTTGAACAATATTTTTAATTAGGAAATGTAATAATTAAGAACCAATTAATTAATTAGTATGAACATATATTGCCTGTGCATGTCTCTTTTATATAGGATCTATCGAGTATTCTATGATTCATATTGCATGTAATGTATATGAGGTAGAATATCTGATGATTTGAGGAGTCACTTAGCCGTCTTTTTAAAATTAATGAAAAGGAAAAATCTTTCTTAGGCGTGTTATAATTAAGGTGTGGTTATGTATTTGTATGTCGATCGATCAAGTAGCTAGCCATTCCATTCAATAGTACGTTAACGTACCAAGAGGGATGTGGACACTTGTTCGATCGATCTTGAGTGAGTCATCTTAACAAGAGATTGGGGCAATTTGTCCTCGATCCCTCCTTTTGTAATTAAATCCCTTTGAAGAAGCTGCAGGAAATTGCTCTAGCTAGCTAGCTAGATCTCCCTGCTGTAACTAAAACCAATTTGGATGCATGGTTTACCTTATTTAAATAAGCATGCATGTAGATGTGTACGTAATGCATATATAGGTATTGTCATGATGTAGTTTCTTTAACGTGTCATGCCGATCGAAAATGATGCCACTCCAGTGCAATTTGAAGGAATTATATATATTCAAGTAAAAGTACAATATTCTAAATTAGTTTTTCAAATGTGAGACGGAAAACGGAGGGAGAGAGTATTATCTTTTTTAATTGCTGTTGTAAACGTTGTTTTTTTTTTTTGTTATAAATGGAGTCAAACTACGTACTCTTCGATATATATCGATATTCATCCAGTGTCGGCTGGAATTTGCCTAGACTCTTAACTGATCAGGTTTGTACTCAGGAGCTGGACCTTGTCCAACTGAAACACAAGGGAAAGAGGAAAAGACAAGAATTCATGTCTACTACAGAATCAAATTAAGCTCCTTTTCATCATACGCGTACATGAGTAATATATATATTGTAGTGGTTTTAAACCACCAATATTACAGGAACCGGTGCTCAAATAAAATACAGAGAGTTATTAAACAGAGAACCTATTACAATAGTTCTAATGGGGATCCTCACCGGGACGCTCAATAAACAATACAATAATAACGGGGAAGGGGGTTACAGTGTTATCTACTAAAGGGAACGGTACACGGCCGGAGTAACAGAGCTGCAACCGAGGAAGAGTTAGTAAGGAACACAACAGTGAAATAAGATATAGGAGATAAGTAAAGAAAAGGGAAACACAAGCGAGCACCAAGTGCAATAACGCCGGTGATACTTCACCGACTTGCCGTCAACGGTGATAACACCTCGGCTAAGCACGTTTTAGGCTCAGTAGCCCTTTCTCAACCAAGTCCATTTATGAGTCCCACGATTCCTACCACCACGCACTCACTCCGGCGGAAAACCACCACCCAAGACCACCCTCAAACCTCACTCCCGGTGGCCCACCACGGCGGTGACAACCAGGGCAGCACTCCTCCTCCACTCTCAAACACAAGACCTAGCTAAAACCCGTAACCCGAAAACCACAAGGCTACCAGTTAACTCTTACCCACACTCACACTAAGGCTCACACAGAGAAGAGATGAGGGGTAGAGAAACACACACAGCTAGGGTGTAAACGGTAGAGAGGGAGAGAGAGGATCAGATGACCTAACCAAGATCTAACCTAGATATTTGGTTTTTGTCACAGCCTTAAGTCACACACACGGCTCGAGGGGACAGGCACACATATATATGGCGGCTGAAAGGAGATATCAAGGGGCAGGGAGGAGAGCGTATGGAGGAAGACTCCAGATGGTCGCTCCGTGTAAGCGGCAGCCTCTGGGCGGGCCTCCTAGGGAATGGGCCGAGGGGTTGGGCCTATACAGGGGGAAGCCACAAGCAAAGCTTGGGCTGAGCTTGGGCCAACTAAATGTAACATATATATATATATGATCGTCCTATGTCCAATGTGACAATTCTTCTACTCTTCTTCTATTCCATTATTTATTTATATTTGCCATTATTATCAGGAAAAGTGAGATATGCATCCAAAGACGAGGAAGCTGTTAATACTCTCTAAGACTTAGAAGAATGTTCAGTGGTATTTTTGTAAAAACCAATGAAATGATACTGGGAATTTTGCAAAAAATCGAGCCATATGTAAACGTACGGGGTAAGTCAAACAAAACCAAGGCCATATGTTACCTACTGGGTAAGTCAATCATTTTGGGACAAGAGAATTTTAGAAATGGTTACTCACTTTGGGACGAAGGGAGCAGTTATCAAAGGCCAAGGCCCAACACATTTTGAGCAGCCTTGTGTTTGCATCATAACCAAGTTTTAGCAGATGTTGCTCATAGTAGCAGCGTCATCTTAAATTTTTTTTGCAGATGGCCCGGGGGCGGATCCAGATTGGTACCACGTGGGCTTGGTACTGCAGTGTTTCTTGGAGATTTGGTGGGGAGATCAGAGATGACACTGAGTGAATAAGGGAGAGAGGAATTTCAGACGAGTAGTACAGGTTTTCTTGGAAACTTGGTTGTTCGTGTTGGTCCACATTTTAAGGAGGTTACCAGTTTTTTGTGCCCCTTCACCCTGAACAACCCAGAAAAAGCATTGCAGGGTAAGAAAAAATTGTACAAGTTTGGGGGAGATTCTGGAAACCGCGAGGATCACATCAATGAGTTAATTAGTAAGATTAGATGAATTAGAGTTACAACACATGCTCAGGATAAGGTGTATTAATTAATGTTGTTATATGCTGTTTATGTACTTGGAGGTGAATTAGAGTTACAAAACATGATTCTGTGATTGTTATGTAGTAAGTAGCTTTATTACCATTAAAGTTTGACTTTCACAGTTTTGGGAGTATTGTGACAGCGAACTGTCATTGTAGAGTTAGTTATCCAATTGAGATGGTTTAGCAAACTACACGAGCCACTTTACAAAACTTGTACCCCTTATTTATGATCTTGGATGGTACAGATGTTGCTACGGTGGTATCTTGTTATTTACTCGCTCTATACCATATAAATGTACTTCTTCTATTCCAATTTGAGTGTTCTTTTCTTGAAATTTGCCCCAAGGCTAGTGTTGTTTTTCAATTCTTATGAAGTTACTAATTTAACTTTGTTATCAATCATTTCATAATGTTCATTCGCAATACTATATATATGATGGAGATTTATGACCTAAAAATCAATTTTCTTAAATTCTTGCAAAATATTTCTGGACGGACTAATAATTTGTGGTCACAGTCCACCCACCACAATCAGTTTGGAAGGAGTAGTTTACTTTCTATACTGTCAAATTAACATACTACTACATATTATGTATTCCTTCCGCTTCTAAAAAGGACTATTTTTTCTTTTTTAGGTTATTCTGAAAAAGGGTGCGCACTTTCTAATTTATTTATTTTTTTATAATGTTAGTTTTACCATTTTAACTTCAGGTCTTAATATTAATAATAGAGTTAGTTTACTTTTTTTAATCTGTTTCGAGTTAAATAGGATTCTTTTTCTTAGAAAAGATGGAGAATAATTGGTGATAAGATTTTAAATAAGAGTACAATTTTAATTTTGATTTTTGACGTTCAATTGAAAATTTTTTTTTTTTTAAGTCATTTGATTGACCATTAATAAAACATGATTTAACAGACAACAGTATAATTCTTAAAATTTTGAAAACTAAGTAAAATTTCAATTTGTGATATTGTCTGATACAATTAACTAAAATTTTAAATTATTTCATTCAACACTCATGTTTTTTAGGGTGATTGTGTAAAAAAAAAATTTACACTGCAGTGTATTAAAAATAAACTATATTCTCGGCGCAAGGTTTTAAAACTTTAATTTGACAAAAATTTATAAAAGACGGTCTTATGAGTATTTTCTGTAAGATGGATCATAATAAAGTGATGTTATATCTTACAAATTAAGATTTATAAGACGGTCTCACTGGAAACCTACCCCCTTAATTTTTCATTTTTCATTTTTAAACTTTAAATTTTAATTTTCTCTATCTTAAACCTTCTTAGAGCTTATCCAAGTAAAAAAATGCTAGACACATAGGAAAGATAAATTTTTCAAAAAAAAAAAAATCTTTCTCAAATGCAAACTTTTAATGCTGAGGTAGGGATGATGTGCATCAGTTTTTATTTTTATTTTTTACCGTCTATCATTTACAGTAGGAGTAATTTTTATTATTTATCGTCAATTTTTATTTTTATATTTTACTATCAATTAATTACAATATAAATAATTTTTATTTTTATTTTTTATAAATAATTATAAAATAATATTACTTGTAAAAGAATGTTCTTAAGAGGATTCTATGTCTTTTAAATTTTTTTTTTTTTTTTGATGTCTTCTTATATAAACACGTGGAATAGAAAAAACAACTCGCACGGTCGTTTACCAAATGTAGTTCTAAATCATTGGAAAAATGGAGAATGGAGACGACTGGTTAGCCCCAGACAAGTTCCAGCACCTCCTCTTCAGCTTCTCCATTACTATCATTTTCTCTCTCCTTGCTACCCGAGCCCCCCACCCTTTCCTCCGCCGCCGCAGTCTTTTGATTGGTTCCATCGTCTCACTTGCTGCCGGCGCCGCCAAAGAGATCGCCGACGAGTTCGGATTCTTCAAATCAGCCGGTGCATCTACCAAAGACGCCGTCGCCGACCTCCTCGGCATTCTTATCGCCGTTCTCGCTCTATATCTCTTCAAGTCACTATTTAGCCGGGTTAAACCCGATCAAACGGGTCAACCTCGCGGTCTCCAGATTGTCTGATTGGTCAGTTCTGCACTTTTCGAGAATTGCTCCCTGCTCAGATAAGCTTCATTCATGACTCTTAATTTCTTACATAATTATGGTGAAGGAGACTTGTCAAAATCTACATATTGCGATTTGCGCGTCTCCATGAAGGCAATTACTTTGAGGCTTAGCTCAGCTGAAGTCAGTCTTTTTTCCAATCACTTGGGTCGGCTACATAAAGCATTTTCCGCCAATCGATTCGGTGCAAAGCAAGTCTCATTCATAACTTTCTTTATTTACAAATGCCATCTCAATTTTTGTCTTCCCTTCCCCTATTTCTAGTCCAGTTAATATTGATACACTCTCACTTTTCTAACGGGTGCCCTAATTGCTCTATGTTGTATCTGTCTAAACCATCTTAGGTGGTTTTCTTTCATTTTATCTGATATTAGGGCGACTCTGCCTGTCTTACTAAAACCATCTTAGGCGGTTTTCTCTCATTTTAGGGCGACTCTTACTGTCTCACAAATTTCTTCATTACGAATTATATCTTTCCTAGTTTTACCACATGTCTATCTTAACATTCGCATTTCAGCTACACTCATTTTGTTAACATGTTCTTCTTAGTTGCCCAACATTCCTGTTCTATAAAGTAGTTCGCATCTAATGGCTGATCAATAAACTTCCTTTCAAATTAGTCATTGCCAATTTTCTCATTAGAATCTCCAATATTTGTAAATTTCTTACATTCTTGAAAAGTAATTTCAGCAGCAAGGACCTTAGGTATTTTCCTGATTCACTTTGTAGTAAATGGCAATTTTTGCTAATACTATTTGTGTTTGAAATGCTCAAACTCTCAATGCTTTCTTTTTTGCCATTTTTTCATCTGTGAGTTCATCATAACCTCATTGTCTTCAGAAAAAAGAGACATTAATATGTCAAAAGTCTTAAGCTTGGTTTACGGATATTACTGATTTTGCTTTTCAATTACAAATAGAATAAGACGCTGGAAAACCATGGTTACAAAATTGTGATTGTAGTTGAAGACCTTTACTGTTAGCAGCCTCAGTAAGAGATAAAATGAGGAAAAATCATTTGAAATACTTGGTCTTTGCAGACATACAACGTAGACCACTAAGAGCTCCACGTAACTCAGACCAAAACTAACATGAACGACAATACTCCCTCCATCCCCAAATGAGTCTCCATTTTAATGATTAAGTGTGGTTTGAGCAATGATAGTGCATCGGGCGAAACAAAGGGGTGAAAATGATGTAGCTGACCTTAAGTTATTGGGACGAAGGTCGAGTTGAGTTGACTTATTAAAGACCATCGTCGTTAAACTTGACAGGGGAGTAGTTCATCTCTCTTGTACTACATGAAAGTCAAAGGATACAAGGTAAGATAAGGGACAAAATTCTTTAGAGAATTTATGTTTTTTCCCCAAAACCATTGAAGCCCTTTTAGCGACCAACCCCAATCTCACGAAGTACGACTGCAACCTATGGCAATGAAGGAGTGCTTTGACCAGTTGAGCTAGTTCTCAATATCTTTTAAATATTAGTTTTCACTTTGATTTGCCAGGAGAAAAACTGAGAAGGAAGAGAAGAACCAACAAAGCTGTTTATCAATTTTGAAGTTGCCTGGAATGAGAGGGAAAGTCGAGCTTTTCAGGGTTCTAGGGTCATGGTCAGATCAGTGTGATCCTTATGAAATGCTGAATTCCAGAAGGAGAAGGTGAAAAGAAAAAGGAAAAAAATATATATATATATCAATTGCGACGCTTAAAATTTTGAAAAAGAGGTTGGCATCAAAATGCAATAAACTTTCCTGAGAAGTATTGCAAAGAAATATGTTTTCTAAAGTATAAAGATTCAGATATCACATTAGGGAGAGAAAAAGTAGACAGATAAGAAGTGTTTTCCAGACAAAGGTGGCATAGTCTTAAGTAATTCTACAAGGACAGAATATCTGCATTTTAGTACTACTACAAAAGAACTTTTCCAAATAAAGGGGCAGCTATTGCCCCAACTTCCCACCAATGTGGCCTTGTCGCAGGGTGAATTTTGTAGGAAGACACAGGAGGGGCTATAGAAAAGATCCTAATATATAAAAGTATAAGGTTGTACCGGTTTTACCATCTGCTGGGATGGATGGGTGGATACATGATGCAGGATAGATTCGTACTCAGTCAAAGAAGGCCTTTTGTGCAATTGGAAGGTGTCCTTGGTAGATTAGGATTAGTATTATTATTTATTTGGTAGCTCTATTAATTAGGAAGCTTTTATTATTTCTTAATTAGCTGTTTTCATAGTCCTAGTTGTATTATTTTATCCTAGCCCTGGTATAATTAGGAGAATCACTTAGCCTATAAATACTAATGTAATGCCTTAAAATTATGCAGAGTTGATTATTAATTTGAGTTGAGCTTTTAAGCTATTTGTGTGTTTCGTCTTCTCTCCTCCTTGTTCTTCTTATTCTTAATTCTTTATCTTTTCTATTCACTTCCGCCTTCAATACACTTGGGAATATATATCATTACTTCATTTTGATTGTTAGTAGACTTAGTTTGGGAGTATAGTTTTCTGGATACATTTCAGAGCTCCTTTCTTTTATTTGTATACTTGGGATATAAATGGGTTAGCACTTAGCACCCCCTTATGGATTTAAAGTGATGATGTAAAGAAGCTTATTTCCTGGATAAGTTTTATTCACAAGTAAAGAATCTTGAGACTCATGCCGTTGCACTTTAAGCAAGATTTCATTGAATGTATACCATTCAATATATTTTACCTTAGTTATCAATTTTACCTAAGTAGGAAGAGAAGAACCAACAAAGTTGGTTATCAATTTTTGAAGTCGCCTGGAATGAGAGGGTAAGTTGAGCTTTTAAGGGTTCTAGGGTCATGGTCAGATCAGTGTGATCCTTATGAAATGCTGAATTCCAGAAGGAGAAGGTGAAAAAAAAAAAGATCAATTGTGAGGCTTAAAATTTTGAAAAAGAGGTTGGCATCAAAATGCTATAAACTTTCCTGAGAAGTATTGCAAAGAAATAGTTTTTCTAAAGTACAAAGATTCAGATATCACATTAGGGAGAGAAAAAGTAGACAGATAAAAAGTGTTTTCCAGACAAAGGTGGCATAGTCTTAAGTAATTCTACAAGGACAGAATATCTGCATTTTAGTACTACTACAAAAGAACTTTTCCAAATAAAGGGGCAGCTATTGCCCCAACTTCCCACCAATGTGGCCTTGTCGCAGGGTGAATTTTGTAGGAAGACACAGGAGGGACTATAAAAGTGGGAAGGTTTCAGAAAGAAAAAGATCCTAATATATAAAAGTATAAGGTTGTACCAGTTATACCATCTGCTGGGATGGATGGGTGGATGCATGATGCAGGATAGATTCGTATTATTATTTATTTAGTTGCTCTATTAATTAGGAAGCTTTTATTATTTCTTAATTAGCTGTTTTCATAGTCCTAGTTGTATTCCCTTCTTGTTCCCAGGATCCGGACCCCTTTACTTTGCATCACTTATTTGGGAAGCTAAAAATCCCACCCAAAAATAAAGCTTTTGTTGGTTGCTTGCCCATGGAAAACTCCATACCAGTGATTTTTGGCAAAGAAGGAGACCCTATAAAGCTCTGGATGTGTGTGGTCTGTGTATCCAGGCTAGTGAATCCCAATCTCATCGTTTCCTCCATTACAAGGCTGTGTGGTATTTATTGACTTGTCTTTTTTCTGTTTGTGACGAGGCCTGATTTTCTCAATTTTTAGAAGGCCTCCTTCTGCAAAGGTGGAGAGGCTTTGGGCTATGGTCAAGATGCCAAAATAGGAGGTGTGGATTTTCTGCTGTTCTGGACTGAGTTTATATTTTACTTTACAGTAGGAGCAGGTGGTTTTCTTAGCTTCTCTCTAGAGCAAGACTTTTGGGACTTTTCGGGCGACTGTTTTGACCATGAATGGGAAAAAAGAAAAGGGCTTCTGAGCTTTAGACAGTCCAAATAAAATATACAATATTCTCCCATATTCCAAAATCAACAGTCCTTTTGTTTCTTTTCACCATTCACACCTCTAGCATACTCTATACCTTTGACAAGATACAATGATATTGGATTATGGCGATGATAAGTATACACCAACCCAATCTCCATTTCCTCGGCCATTGCTGACCTGTTCTAATGGAGTCTCTGGATTTATTAGTGTAGATTCAATGACCATCAATGAATCACCTTCTGAAGCTATGTGCAACTGGTGTCTTGGCATGATTGTTCTCATCTTCCTTGGGCAGCTTAACTGCTGAATAGACACCTGCCCCAGCCAGGGCACCAAGGATAGGTGCAGTAAAGTAAACCCATATGGCTTTGAAGTTGTTTGCAGCTATTGCTGGACCCAGAGTTCTCACTGGATTCATTGAAGCTCCAGTAGTTGGCCTATACGACGAAAGGAGAAAAAAAGACCCCAAGAGTAAGAAATTATGTTCCAGATTAATATGCTTAAATTATTTATGATTTTTTTGGAGTTAAAATGGTCAACTGTTCTTTTAATCAGTTGCAGAAGTTATAGTTGCCAATTTTTACTGTGTTAATTTCAAGTTCTCTTTCTGGCCAACTTCATAGAGTTGTCAGTTTTATCCCATTTTATTGCAAGATCAGCTTGTGACTCCAGTCTGCGACTCAATATTGCTACCTAACAATATTTGCTAAAGATTTAATTGCTTTGTCGAAAGTATGTACTGATATTGGCTTAAGACAAGACAAGTCAAACCTATGGCATATTAAGTCCTCAAACTTACGGCGATACCTTGACGTGGTAGCGGCCCTTGCCATGGCTCAATGACAAGCAGTCATACAGGAGACTCATTCAGATCCATCAGTGCAATAGCATCGAACCATCCTTTTTGCCACGTTATTGCGTAACCAACTTTTATGTACCTTTGAAGTTATTAATTTCAAAACCAAGGGGAACACAGAAGCTCTATGGGAAAACTTTGTTCTATTCTCATGCTTAAAACCCAAAAGGAAGTTCTCTAGTTCATTTACCTAAAGCGATAGAGTTTGGAATGTTACCCTGCAATGAGTATGTTGAGCATGACGGTTGCCCCTACTGCAATACCTGCCAGCTCTCCCACCTGTATTGCCACAGGAAATCAGTTAAACCATGTTATACATATACATATACATATATATATATATATACATATATATAGGAACCCATGTTTGCTTTATTTTGGAGACCTAAATTGTTTCTCAGATCATCGTAGTATGTAATATTACTAGAGTGCTAAAGACGGAATGAATATTTATCTCGCTCTGTCATTACTTCCTTTCAACGTGAGTTTGCCTGTATTGTTAGATTTCTTTCTAGTTCAATTCTTTTGCATCTCTGCTACGTAAGTTAAAAAAATTCTATATAAGGCCATTGAACAATTTATTTGCCATCCTATTAATACTTTGTTCTATGTATGCACTTGCCCCAATTTATTCTCGCTCGATTTGTTTCAAGATGATTAAATCAGCCAAAATTGCAATTTAAGATCTATTTCAGATGTATAACAAACATGGAAGATGGACGTATCATTGTTGCACTTGCTTTTATAGAACTGCGTCAAAGTGGTAAGTTTTTGACAGTTCCTTCGTACCAGTAGTACTCTTATTAGATACCACTTAGTTACTTGAATCAATTTTATTTTTTTCCTTTTTCTTTTCTTTTCAAATTCTAGGAACAGGTAACATTGGCTATTTGGCTCCAAGGATTTACTACATAAGCAAAATAGATTTACTCATGTTTCTAAACATTGGATTTGAAATTGGAAGAAAGTCTGAAAATTTTGAGTAAAGTTATCTGGAATCGTAAGCGTTCTTCCATTCCAAAATCAACTGATTGGAATTGAATGGTCAGATATTGCCAAATACTCTTTTCCTACTACAATTATTGGTTATATAATTAACTAGTAGTCATTGAACTTTGGAGTTGCAGCTGCCAAGTTTTACCATTGACTCCCTTGGGTTCTAGGCTTCTAGCAATAAATGAACACAATAATAATGGATATAAATAAATCAACTAGGACTGCCGTCTAGTGGAAAATATCCTGGAATTTGTCTGTTATGGAAGTTTATATTTTAAAAGAAAGAAAGGAAAACACGTAGTAGTTGCACATGCTTACAGCTCTAGTGTCGGTGGCAACTGCTGTGACGACGAACATGAGGTTGAAGGTGATGATGAACTCTAATGCAAAAGCTTGTCCATAGCCCCCTGAAGGAATAGTCACTCCCCCATCCATTATGGGATGAAAGATTGCCTTTAGAGCAAAAGCAGCACACAATGATGCCAGTACTTGTGCTATTATGTACATCGGCACCTGACAAGAAGTGATGGTACTTTATAGTTACCATGTGATACATAGGCATGTGATACATAGGTTTATGAAGATCTAGGACATAATTGAGTGTTTTTTTTTTTGGGGGGGGGGGGGGGGGAGAAGGCTAAAAGCTTACATGCTTCCATGGGAAGTGCTTCAGGGCAGCAAATGCAATGGTGATAGACGGGTTGAGATGGGCTCCAGAGATGTGGCCAGTCGACAATATGACTATCATAACGGCAAGTCCCGTGGACGCGGCTAGGCCTATTAGAGTTTCGGAGCCTTCTGTTTTTTGGTTCACTATTGCTGTAGCTGTCCCTGCAAAGATTAGGATGAGGGTGCCAATGAACTCTGCTCCCACCTAGTAGTTTCACACAAACCAATGAACGATGAATGTCAGTTGGATTCATTCCACACAAACTCAGGGGAGGGAGGGAGAGAGGATGGTCTGCATTGGATCTCTCTCTCTCACACACACACACACAAACACACAGACAGACACATACCTTTCTTGCCAGAGAGACAGGAGGAGGGGGCAATGAGCATGAGACAGGAGGCAATGTGCCCTCTTCCAAGGCCCAAGGTTCAACACTGAAGCACTTGCAGCTCCTAAGAAGAGACCTTTTGAAATGGCCTCCACTTCTGTCTGGGTTGAACCCACCAAAGAGAGGAGCTCCCGGAGTCCCTGGTGTTACAGGTGTTGAAGGGGCCGAGGCAACATCTTCAGAGTCCATCACTAGATCCGAGACCAACTCTAAGAGAAAAATGTTAGGGATGAAGACAAAATTACATGTTGTGAGAGAAGGAAGCTTGCTTATTTGACTCACTCTTGTACAGACTTGTGTTTTTTACGGGTATTGAGCCATCATATATTTATACTGGCTCAAAGAGTTGACTTGGAGAATCCCGAGAAATCATAGAAGCAAGAAAAGAAGTTAGTGGATTGAAATGAAATTTGGACAAAGAAAGTGGCTTTGGAAGTGGGCGGTGGCCTGGGACATTTAACCGAAACTATACATGCATTTGCATTTTGAAAGAAGCTTTAAGCTTTGAGAAATTCAAGTCATGGTTTTGCTGTCTCTTCCACTCGATTTTCTATTATGTTACTAGTGCACTCAATCATGGAGTAGACCACTTTTCAATGGATACCTTAGTTGTCAAAAGGAACATTTTTGGGCGTTGAGTGAGTGTGGGTGTGTGGGTGTTGGAGAGAGAAAGTGAATCGTGGTTGGGTTTGGTAAAAATTGCTAGTGTGGGTTCTTTATATTTGTAATCCTCTCCTTTTATGGAATAGTAGGGCAGTGCTTTCCTGCTTACTTGATGGGCTCAAAGAAAGTAAACAAATTTTGTTGTTTTGTTATCATTATTCATAATCAGGCTGAAAATAGGGTAACTAATAAGATGATGCTAGATAAATTGTGCGTTTGTCTTTTTTGACTTTCTCCCTCTAGCTAGAGATATTTCTAGGTACTTAATGCATTTTATTTATGTGTATTTTCAAGTATATATGTTTGTACATTTTCAAAGTTTATGTATATGTTTGTAGGCTGTAGCATTTGATTGTAATATTTCGTGGGATGTTTGTTACATCCCCATAAATAATCTAACAAAGTTTTTCATGGAAATAATTTGATGAGAATATAGCAAACGAGGACTACTGCTGCTTCCATTCGTCTCACTAATCACTATTTTCCTAGCACACACACACATGAAGAATTGTTTCTGTTTATATTCCAGTATGTTTTTAACTTGAAACAAATTCACATTTTTGTAAATTGTTTGTCTTATTGGAAACATACAATCATCTAAATTTGATTTTCTTTGTAATTTAAAATTATATGCAGCACCATCTTCGTCTCTATAAGGTGGCATTACTGTTAACATTCACGTTCACGGTGACTCTGGATGACGGATGGCATATATAGGTAGCTGTGAATGTGTAATGGTGGGCAGCAAAGTGGCGGTAATTCGGAATGTTGGTTTTGGTGGAACAACCTGGTAGGCATCCGATCTTTACGGGCAAAGAAGCGGTACACCCTAAATCGAAACCTAAAGACAATAACCTTTTACAGCTTCGGCCAAATATTGATAGGAAAATAGTGTGACATAGTGCCGACACATGCCGAACTTTTCATAACAAAACTTTGATGCCATAGTTTTCATTTCATTCTGCAGGCCAAACAATTGATAGCTTTTGATTGCTTTAGAAGGTGGAGTTTCTCTTTAGTTTTGAGCCATCAATGGCTGGCCCCTCTTTGATGTTCAAATTAATTGCCATTTGCCAACAAATTA
Organism: Platycodon grandiflorus; assembly: GCA_016624345.1. NCBI lineage: Eukaryota > Viridiplantae > Streptophyta > Magnoliopsida > Asterales > Campanulaceae > Platycodon > Platycodon grandiflorus. Next base: position 9,167,171 of record CM028362.1, read on the forward strand.
AGAGTTGTTTAAGATATTAGTAGACAGATGCAGTGACGGTCAGTTTCTTGGTTAGAGATTAGAATCTTAGTTTAAATTACATGGGGGCGATTGAATAATGACAAATTTCTAATCAATCATGTAGCAACTTTATTAGGGTGGGAGGGAGGAATCTAGAAAGAGTAATGTTATGGGTAACTAAAGAGTATTAAATTTTTTTGTACGAAATGATGTATCAACTGATGTGATGTATTAATTATGATTTTTAATTTTGTTTTTTTTTGTATTTGACACATTATTTGGTGCAAAAAATTTAGTACTCTTTAGGTACACATAGCATTACTCATCTAGAAAAAGGGAGGCTACCCCTTATTTGGATTATTTAACAAACTTAGTCGGCTCGGGCTTGTGCTCGTTTAAACCTCAACTTGGCTTGACCTAAGGTGAGCTTAAATATAATTCTAGGCTCAGGGTATAAACGAGCTTGAATAATTTTGATGGACACAAAATATATACTACAATTTTTGTATATTTAGAGTATATTTTTTGCTTAAGCTCAATTAATGCTTGATTATAGCTCGTTCATTAAGTAAAAAGGTCAAGCTTCAAAAAGAGGTTCCAAGGTTTGAGCAATCCTCGAGCTTGATTAAGCTCATTTACAACCGTGCCCGTCCTAACCTTTATTGCATAATTTATCATCCTTTCGAGAAGTAGAAAAGAAAATTATTCATTATTCATAGTCCGTCTGTCCGTCCGTCCGTTGGTACACTAGGAGAATATGGACATCGATGGCAAGGAAATAAACAGATAGAAGAGGGTGGTTTCAACTTTCAAGCAGATTAGACATTACTGGTTGAGGGAGGAATCAAATTTAAAAATTAAAAGTAAAAAAGTTTGGAGAAAATGATCATTCGGTTGTGTTAAGTTTGGGAACTTTTGTTGTACGCTTTCCATATTTCTTGATATTGGATGGCAAGGACACAGAGATTCCTGCATGGTCATTTCAAGGGGTAGAATACAAAACCTTATCTCTAATTTCTTGTCCAGAACTACAACTAGGTTTTAGGGAATAGGGAGGAATTGTATAGGCATAGGACTCAACTTATTTGATTCGATAGTATTTCACATGAAGTCCAGAGATCAAAAGTGTTCTTGAGGATGGTTCCAAAACACCATTGATTATCGATGGAGAATTGATGATGATGATGGAGAATTAATTATTGATGGATAATTGATGCCGTGATTTCTTTTATTTGGATAGTTCCAAAACCAAATCAATTACTCCATCCGTCCCTAAATTATTGTCTTTCTTTCATTTTTTGTTCGTCTCTAAATAATTGTCTTGTTTGAAAATTTTCCTTTTTAGAACATCACTTTTACCATTTTACCCTTACTTTTTCTCCATACTTTAATTATGGACCACATACACATGGGCATTAAAAAAAAACTACACACTATACCAATATTAATAATTAAGTCAATTGAGATTTCTTAATCCGTGTACCGGGTCAACTCAGACAATAATTTAAGGACGGAGGGAGTAGTTAGTTTGGTGGCTTGACTATCGCTAAGTTTGTATGGAGCGATTTATTTAACGGGATATTATGTATTTGATTCTCACTAGGTTCAAATTCTTTTGAATCAACGGCAGGCTCGCATGCGTAACAATCCCCTTAATTTCTTCAACCATTCAATTCAATCTACTTTACAATGGGTCTATGTGTGAGAGAGAGAGAGAGAAGAAGAAGCACCTCTTTTACGACTAAGAACCGAGCTCAAGAAAGTAAATCTTACAATTTCAATTCGAGTTGTTATGTTTTCAAACCGAAAGAAAAATATTGAAAAATATAAAGATTTGATACTAAAATTCTAAAATAAAGTTCTTTTTCTAGGTTGGAGGGAGTATGTTTGTATAGAACCGTAGCAAGATTTAGGGTATGGGTTTGTTTTTCTAGCAAGATTTAGAGATTTTGATTTTTTGTTTTTAATTTTTTTGTCTTTGGTCCCACCAACTCTCTATGTCTCACTCTAATTTTTTTTAACTTTTTCTTCAATAATTATAAAATAAAAATTTAAAAGATTTAACCCTTGACTTTGACGTAATTTTTTGTTTGGTCCTATTATTTTAAAATATATTCATATGAACCTACATCTTGTATTTTTTTGTTAGATTTTCCCACCCCCGTTAACATTAGAATCTTCGTCTATTATTTTTTAAAATGTCCAAATTACCTTTACTGTAAGGGTGACTGTTAAAGCAGAGAAAGATTGGCAAACATACCCTTAGCTACTCCCTCTATCCATTGGAACTGTTAAAGCATTCTAGTAATTGTCCATCACATCAAAAAAAGAAAAAATAATCAAATATCCAAAAATCAAAAACCCAGATTTACTCCCTTCTCTTTAACAAACCCAGGTTGACTCCACCACCAATAACCCAACTCGCCACCTCCCCCCACTTTAAGTGTGACAACCCGAAAATTTTTTTTGAATAATAATAATAATAATATTAATAATTTTAATAGTTATAATAATAACCGTAATGCTAACCGTTGGGTAAGGAAGGGGCAACAGTTACACTGCGTGGGAAGAAAGAGAGAAGTGAATGCCTATGGAGGGAGAGCCGTTTTACAATTCCTTAGTAATTGGGAGTCTACCGGTAGAAAGAGGAAGGGTCGGCGCACATACTATTAGAGCTCGGGTGAACTTCTAAGCTGGGATCTTTGCAAGAAAATAAAAAACAGAACGAACAGTAGAGAGAAACAGAGGGTTCGGGTCGAGAGTTTGCTTGGGGCGTTTGCGAATCGGCTTGGCTAGTTGCTGGGCGTGTGCGGAATCGAGGAAAATTGCGAGCAAGAATCGTTGGCTGGGTAAGTGATTTGTCATTTCTTAGATAATAACATTCATTTGTTTGACAGATTTTAGGAAATTTGGATAATTGGGTATTTTAGATTCATGTCTTTATGTAATGTTTAGTGTACAGTATATATTTGGTATATGTACTCTATCATAATGTTAAGAAGGGAATTTACTTGATTTAGAGTTGAAGAGATTGAGACGAGTTTCGGCCAGAAAAAGAAAAAAAAGAAAGAAAAAAAAAAGACAAGCTTGGAAACAAACCAGCGTGTTGCTGGGTTTGTTTTGATGAGGAAGATGATCAAATTTGAGTTAGGCCCCTTGTTGTTTAGTTGACTGCGAATTTGACCCTCTTTGTTGTCATAAGTCTGAAATCAGCCCTTTTGTTTACATGTTGTACAAGGGTAGCTAAGTATATAACTATTGCTAGTATTTTGACGACCCCTAAGGTTCTAGAATTCGACGAACAGGCCCTTCTAGGTTTCAAAATGTTTAGCAAACCCTTATTGTATTATGTTTTAATTTTTAAAAGAGGATATTGTTGTTTTTGGGATTAGGTGCCGTCGATAGCGGTTGGGAGGAAGTACCAATTTGACTTTTGAACTAGCTTGTGTCGAATTCGAGGTAAGGGACTTTCTACTCTATCTAGTTTGTTTTCATCCCTTCGTTTTTATCGAAAAATAAAATGTTTTGCTACATCGTTTTGTTTCAAATGAGCCTATGAAATTGATTTTATATTTTTATTAAAAATGTGATGTATTGAAATATCCCCAAAATAAGGATCAAGCATATGAGCCTCTGAAATGAATTTGATTTCTGAATTTTTGTTATTGTTTATTGACATTGGAATTTTGTTACAGAATTGTGAACTATGAAACTTTTAGAAATCGATGGTCTGACTATGTATTGAAACTTCTGAACCGTCTACTCTACTAGCTAGGTAGACACATCGAACTTTGAAATTATTGAATCGCGTCACAGGGTTGTACTGCGACATTATCGAACCGCGTCACAGGGTTGTACTGCGACATTATCAAATCGCGTCACAGGGTTGTACTGCGACAATTATCGACACCGTGTTATAGGGTTGTACTGTAGCCTTAGTCAACAAAGATCATGAAACTTTATTGAAATTGTTTAGCGGAGTAGTGGGTCATGCCACTGGTATGAGATGGTGGTGTAATCGACTAGCTTCGACTAACTTTTGATTTCGAAAATCTTTTAAAAATTATTGTTTGAACTTAGTGAATTTCTTTTGACAAAACAGTTGGTTATACTTTCGGTATGGGACGGTAGTGTCATTGACTTGTTCCAAAGTAAATGTTTTTGCTCAACAATATTTTAAATGTCGTTTATGAAAAATGTGATTTGAAATGCTTCTTATGACTTTTTATAGAATTATTGTTTTCGAAATACGTGTTTAATCCTCTAGATAGCGTTGTTAATACCTTGCTGAGCTGTGAGCTCACCTCTTATCATTTTACAGATCGTTAATGTTGGTGATGGCTTGGGACCACTCAGTGGATGGCTCGAGAGTTTTCTGTTTTAGTTTGATTTCTGTTTCGCGCAATTGGACTTGATTTTTGTAAGGAGCTGTTGACTCCCTAAATAATTGTGGTTTTGGAAACTTCATTTGGACTTGAATAGTTAAATAGGATTATGGGCCTCATTGTTTGTGGTTTAGTTTTTATTAAAGAGTAGTTAGATTTGAGCTGGGCAATTGTGTTGGAAGGCCTTGCAAAACCCAAAACCATTTTAGTGGGCTGCGGCCGGTCACCCCTGGCCCATTGGTTTGACTGTGGGTTTGGGGCGTGACATCAAGTCTCTCCCAAATCCAAAACCCAAAATTACTAGATCTGGAGCACTACCTAAACAAATCCCAAACGTGATTTGACTTATTATAGTTGCAAGTCCCAAACCAAGTCGCGGAGACAATTACATTAAAGTTGAGAGACCAAAAAATTATTTAAATTAATTTAAAATATCACCTCAAAATTACAATGTCAAACACACTCTACATATTTACTTTAGGATTTTTGGTTGTGCACTCAATAAAATAGTACACAGCTATAGTAGTTAAGTTTAATAGGGGTCTATTCCAAAATTATGATGAAAAATTTGGCATAAAAATAGTGAAGGGTGAATATAATTATACACCTATATTTGAATACAATGTTAATATTATTAATATTTTGGGACAAAAATATGCAAATTTTGTATAGATGTATTCTTATTTTCGCATCTTAGATTGAATCTCTTATATTTCCGTATGTACACTTTCCTCTTCATGCATTTTATTATTCTATTTTTGTATATTTCATTTAAAGAGTCTTTTTTTTTAAAAAATAAGCATTCAATCTCCATAACCGTTTTCTTAATTAGAGCCCATTTAGTCATGCGTTTTTGCCAAAACACAAGCCAAAAACGCGACTTTTTCATTGCTATCCGTTTTAATGCAGCGCTTGAATAAGTTATGTTTTTAAAACATGGCTATGTTTTTAAATGTTGAAATTTTCATCTTTTTCTCAAACGCATGTTTTGAAACGCTCTTAAGAAGAAAATCTGTGTTTTGAAATGATATTTTAAACGCATTTATAGGAAGAAAGTTGTGTTTTGGAAAACTATTTTTTTTTAAAATGTTGAAAACGTTAAATCAAACGGGCTTTTATTAGATTTTTCAATGGTGGAAACAAATGAATATACATTGTCATGGCTATTAGTTTCATTTTATTTATTTTTTCCCCAAAATAAATATCAGGCAGTAGCCAATTAAAGCTTGATATTAAAAAATGCAATATGCGGTTAATAATTATATACTGTACTCCCTAGTCCCTAATACCAAAATGGCATTGAAGCCCTTTTCTCTCATTGTAATAACTATAAATATATATTTATCAATCAATAATCAATAAATGTAAAGGATATGGGGGTGTTGCGAGAATCGAACTCACGACCTCTCGCACCCGAAGCGAGAATCATACCACTAGACCAAACACCCGCGATGTGAGGCATTACGTCTCTTTTTTTTTAAACTTTGATCAGTGAATCTTGGGAAAATCTGATTTTCTTCCTAGCTCCTATTGAATAAATTTCTTCCAAAATCAATTAAAAGATGTCGAGGAGATTCCATAGGAGAGCCGATAACCACCAGAAAATTAGAATTGTTACATGAGTACAGAATTAAAGTTTCATTCAATTTATCTACTCAAACAAATGATGGAAGAAAATATAATGGAAAAATAGCTCGAGGAAGACCCAGACAAGCTTTTGCTCAACATAACTACATTTTGATTCAATAGTTAAGCTCTCACGATTAAAGAGTCTGCACAAATGTTATTAATACTGACTCTTTTTTCTTTCTTTTTCTTTCTTCATGCAAAGTTTTAGTACTGACTCGTATTAAAGAGTCTCAAATGGTACTAAAAATGTGTTACGGATGAACTAAAAACAGAGTCATTCGACTCAAAGTTGTAGATGTATTTAATTTTACAAAAAAGTAAGATCCTTGACCCGCACAAATACTTTAAGGATTTTAGTTCATGCATTTGAAAAGAAAGAGAAAGCAGCCCATGTTACATTATGCATGTAAGAGTTCTACCAAGCTATGGAATAAAATGTTTCAAACACTTCCTACATCTCTTTCTTTTCATTAATCTAAACCCCAGTGGCCCAAATATTATATAACCGATCATCCTTTTGAATCAATAAAGTAAAAAGAAGGTAATGGGATGATTAAAATTGGAGTGAAGAAAGAAAGGAAGGAATAAAAGGCTCCTCGTCAATTAAAACGTCTAAAAATAGAATTTGACTCTTATGATTTATTACTTTAATTTTATTTGATTTTATAATTAATAGTACAAGTCAACAAAATTAATTTTAAAAAAAAAAAACATAAATAGCAAATAGCACAATCAACGCAATTATTTCCATGACAAGTTTTTCCCACCCTTGATAAGTTTCATGTGTGTTCTGATATTTCTAGACTTTTTCGTTAATAAGAAGAACACACAGTATTTGATAATGTAGGAAATATTTAACAAAGATGATGAGAAGCTTAAGCAAGAGTTCTCGGTTTCGAGCCCTTGTGTGTGTGTGTGTGTCTATATATATATATATATATATACGATGAGAAGGTACTAAATAGAGTACATGATTATTACTAAAGCGCATCAATTATGAGTAGATATGTCTTAATTAAGAAGTCTCGGGATGTTTTTGAAGTGCAATTTAGTCCTTTAAAAATGTGTTCAACTTTGAACCCTCATTTATAGAATAGACAAGTTACATAGAGTTTGCAAATTTTGCTGTAAAGACTATGGACATCATCTCTACTTTTCAATTGAAATACTCCATTGATGCACCATTTTAATTACTTGTATTAAATGCTTCAGATATTGTGTAGCTCAAAAGTGGAATACCAATGATGTTTGCCACAAGAACAATGGAGAGAAAAAAGTAAAGCAGGAAAGTGCAGGAGAAAAGAAAAATTAACTATAAACAAAGAGTTTATTAACTATATATCATCCATACAATTTACAACTACATACCTATACCAGACCGGTTTTGGCATGTTCTAAGTGGTCTACTGAATAGGGTTCCAAAATTTGAAGGGTCATATTCTTATATATATGTATTATATATAAGCTATTTATTTACTTTTTTTGAATTAAATAAACATTAATTCACTTGGTAGAGTGGTGGCTTATTGTAGGTAAGTATTTTTAGCCATCCTTAAATTGTTACTTCAAATCTTGCAAGCTAGCCTTTGTTTATTAAATAATATAATTTTTTTTAAAGATTTGTACTATAATTATTAAAAATCTCTTTTGTTTGGCATGAATGTATTAAGAGTCGTAAATTTGTGTCTCAAATTTAAGGGGGCCCAATTTTATGAAAATTTGTAGCTTAGATTTCATTTTTATTTTTTTGAAAAAAATCAATTATGAAGACCTAATTGAAGATTTTGTTTCAAAAAATTTAGAACGATGATACTTTTCAAAGAAAAGTTTAATACTAGTTTAGAGTTTTAGAGATTTTGGTACTTCATTTCTAAAAAAATAATTTAAATATGATAATATTATAAAATACGTAACATATCTTTAATTTTAGGTACTTATTTTTTATCAATTTTAAAATTTAATTTTAAATCTAAGCACAACAGACCTCTCAAAATGTCAGAACCGAACGATACCTACAAGTAAAGTGTCAATTAACCTTGACTTTTCCAATCAATAAATTCGTTAATTGAGTGACTTTATTGATTCTACTGACCAAACAAAATGACCAAATCGAAAGTAGAGTTTCTCTATATATATATATTTCCCCACCTTTCTTTTTCGTCCATATTAAGCGGCAGTTGTAAGTAGAAGGGTGCAGGTTAATTGACACTTTACTGTTAGCCTACAACCGAGGCGCCTTGTAGGCTACAGGTAAAGTGTCAATTAACCTGGCTCGTAGACGGCCCTTCTACTTACAACTCTTGCTTAAATATGGACGAAATAGAGTGAAGGGGAAATATATATATATAGAGAAACTCTACTTTCGATTTGGTCATTTTGTTTGGTCAGTAGAATCAATAAAGTCACTCAATTAACGAATTTATTGATTGAAAAAGTCCAAGTAGAGTAATTAATGTGTAAAAAAAATAAGTAAAACAAGCTTATTGAATTTTTTAGAAAAATAGAGTGACGAAATTGGTATTTAAATCTAGATACTAAAAAGTCAACTTGTCATATTTTAAATGCTTAATTTTATATTTCATCACCGTACTATCGCAAAAGACCCGTTGAACTTACGTCACGTTAATCACTCTGTCTAATTTGCTGATGAAAAACTTTTTTTTAAACCTAAAATTACCCTTACTATTACTCTAATATTTTGAGTTTTCCAAATTAAAAAAATTAACAAATAAACCTGGAGAAATATATGAAGATGTTTCCATTTGTCACTTCATTAAATCTTTGGATAAGTAGAAGCAAGCTCAAAATTAACGGATCTTCGTCGGAAATCGATGAAAACAGGGGAAAGGGAATAGGGGATCAGCAGCAACCCTGGATCTCCAACCAGTGAGAAAAGCTCCAACAGATCCGAAATTGTCGAGAGACGATGATGAGGAACCGTCAAAACCACCGTTTTCGCTCCAACCTCCGCCGCCAATGCCGGCAGCGCCATCTCCTCCTCCGACGCCATTAGTGCCATTACCACCAGCACTGAGAAGAAGGAATTTGGGGAACAAGTTAGAGTTGGGTAGCTTTGATGGAACTGGAAAGCTGTGGATGGAGTAGGAAGGGAATTTGTTATCGGGGATTTGAAGAGTAGCAGGAATTGGACTATTGGAATCAAAACTCCGGATTCTCAGCCCGCGCCGTCGTGTAGCTTCCATGTCCGAATTGAAATCATTACAGAGAACTCCCCTCTTTCTTCTTTCATTGACCCTCCCCTTTCAATGGTAAGCCCCAACCGAAGCCTTTTCGTCTACACCTGTATTTGTGAAACAGTAAAGAGATTTTTCCTTGACCGAAGGAAAGAAAGGGCAATGACTCCAGAAATGGCCCCCAGCAAGAGGAGAGTATCAGAGCTGAGCCCTTGTCATCATACGTTAGAGCATCTCCGATGGTTACTAATTCTTACCAACCACTGCCAAATAATTTATTTTATTTACATAATTTTTTTATTTTTATATTTATTTAATAAAATAATTTATTTAATTTAAATTAATATATTATATTTTCAAATGTTTTGTATAAATAAATTAATTTATTTATAATTTTAATTAATATTTTAAATTTTTTTTTAAAGTAGGAATCTTAAAAGAAAAAAAAAAGGGACCAAACGATCCGTTTAAAAAAAAACTCAAACAAACATCCAAACGGTAACAATTTAAAAAAGAAAAAATAATAAACAATTAACAAAAGTGAGACAAGGTGGGGGCGGTGGGAAAGACATGAGGCCTTCACGCCATTTTTCGGGAGAGTGAGGCGCACTTCCATTCAGCTGCTAGCTTGCGTCTCACTTCCTCTCTCAGCGGTTGGGCTTCAATTTTTGGCAAAAATTTTAAAATGCCTCCTGCAAGAATTTTGGGATAAAAATTGCTCTCAATGGTTGAAAATTCTTATTCCAGATAAGAATTAGGTAAGAATAGAGCATTGTGAATGCTATTAGTAAAATAGTAAGCAGATCTTTGCAAGCCTTTCATCATTAGATTTTGGGGGAGAGAAAAATTATTGATGATATTGATTAATATGATTTTTTATTTTATTTTTATAATTAATAAATTTTTAAATAGTTGAAGTTTGAAGTGAATAATTTGGTTTGTCTCATATTTTTGTAAAGGACATTTAAGTCTTTTTCTTATTTAACTTTCAAATGTAAGGGGCATTTCAGTCTTTTTAAAGATTTTCGTCCAACAAAACTAATGACATTTACTTTGGGTGACCAAATTGATACTTTTGCTAAAGTACAGTTATTAAAATGTAAAAAATATTTATAGAGTGTGCTTATCAGACCTTTTACAATAGTAGGGTGATCATATTGAGAATTAAATTTATTTTTAAACGAAAACTTGACATGAATTTATATGTTTTTTTTTTGAGGAATTTATATGCCTTTTCAAAAATTGTATAACACTATGGCATTCATAGCACTTTTAGTATGGTTTACATAGTTTGTAATTTTATTTTCTATTAAAAATAGATTCAAGAAATAATCAAATTAATTTTGAAAAGTCAAAAGAAATGTCTAATTTCACTATAATATTTGTTTATCCACTTCATTTATTAAAACTAATTCAAGTTAATCAACGTCTTGACATAATTACAATTCAACACACCTTATTTAAAAATCAAAACAACTTTCCAATGTTCACTAAGCTGATTATTTTGTTTATTTTTGTAATTGTATTCCTTTTTTTTTTGTCTTCCCAAATAAATTATATTTAATCATACACGAAAAATAAATAATTTTATATGCACAGATTATAAAATAATTAAAATGAAAATAATTCATAAGCGTAGGTTCTTTCGCTTAAAAATAAGAAAAAAATATATAAATGACAAGATATATAGACATAAGAGTGGAATAAATTATATGATAGTATAAATTACGAATTATGAATCTCTAAAAAGAAAAATTGAATGGTAAATCATTAACGAATGAGTATTTTATGATTTTTGTACAATACGTTGCTGATTGTACAATATCTTTAAGCATTTTTTACATTAAAATTTAATTTGCTTCAAAAAAATAATCTATTGAGGAAATTGAATGAAAAAAAAAATGGATGGATTTAACTTTTACAGTTCTTGTTGATATACAAATGTCAATCTGATATTCCCTATGTTCTTAAATTATTGTCCTGTTTGATTGGACACATAGATTAAGAAAAATTAATTGACTCAATTATAAATATTGATATAATATATAATTTCTTTTAAAAGTCATGTGCATATGAGACTATCATTAAAGTATGAAAAAAATAAGGGTAATTTGGTAAAAGTTTTTTGTTCTAAAAAAGAAAATTTAGAAATAAGACAATTTTTTTTGAACTAAGCAAAATAATTATTTATGAACAGAGGGTATTATTTTTTCCTATTGAGCATGACTAGTTACAAGGACAATTGATTAAGTGTAAATTTTCAACTTAATCAATGTACCGAATATTTCAGTTGTATTAATAGCAATTTACATTTATAAGAAGTTAAATAATTTTTCATCTATACTTGTTCAATAAGTTAAATAGTTTTTTAATTTTATTTTTATGTTTTAAGGGGGGTAAATTTGAGATCGTACACATTGTGAAGTCCCCACCTTAAGAGAGCACAAAAATTGCAATTAAGGCATGGTAAAAGGACTCTAATGCATTTTATACTCTCTCACTCTCTTTTGTATTTTATTAGAAAGAGTTTAACTAACAAAAAGGGAGCACATACACTAATCAAAAGAAAAAAACACTTTGATCAATAATTTACCAAGTTCTATCTATGTAAGGTTTTGAAATGAAAAGAAGTTTAAATGAAGTAAGTAAACCTTGTATTTGGTGCAACACACTTAACCATAATCCAATTACCTATACTGTATGACTAGTTATAAAGCTCGTGCAATGCACGGGTGCAATTTAACTTTTGTGTTCAATTGATACATTTTAAAAATATTTTTGAAAAAAATTATCATTATTGAATATAGATGTTTGTTGACTTCATGTCTGACAAAAGTTAAGTCTTGTCAATATATGCAAATTGGTAGTTGTTTATTATAATATTTTCGTTTCAAAATAAATATTTTTTATTGGTGGTCAATACATATATTTTTGTTTCTATACATTTTTTAAATTTTTGTAGTACCCTTTAATGATATCATATTATTGGGTTTTTTTATCTCTTTTTTTCATCTTGCACTTAGTAAAGATATTTTAGACAAATATTTGAAAAAATTTACAAAATTAAAAATAAAATATTTACTTTGGGACATATTGAAGAAATATAACATTTTTCTGAACAAATGAGAATTGTTTAAGAATTGTAATTATATTTTTTGAAATAATTTTTGGAGATCATTCAATAATTAAAAAATGTTTAACTGGATACTATATATATTTACAAATTTTTTATACACTATCAGTTTGAAAAAGAAATTTACACAAATATCAATAAAACATAAGCATCAATTTTGAATAAATAATTTAAATTTTTTGTTAATATGGATCACATATTATATATATTATTTTATGACGTTTTAAATAAGAATATGAGACTCAATTTAACATGGAGAGAGTATCATATATAAAAATAAAATCTAGTTGGTTTATATTATAAAATAATTTATAGAATAACATAATATGTTTTTAAAATCTTTACATATAATATAATTGGTTGAGTTGGTTTAAGGTGTATAATCATATTTAAAAGGATGTGAGTTCAAATCTCATTGACAACATTATTTTATTTCCTAAAGTTCTTCTCCTATTAGTATTACCTAATAGTAATACATATTGTAAAACCTATTATTATTAGGTACTCCTATTAGTATTACCTAATAGTAATACATATTGTAAAACCTATTATTATTAGGTAATACATATTGTAAAACCTATTATTATTAGGTACTCCTATTAGTATTACCTAAAAGTAATACATATTGTAAAACCTATAGTAATACATATTGTAAAACCTATTATTATTAGGTATTGTTATTAGCTAATGACTTAGAAATGAAAAGTCATTTCACTCCTACCTAATAGTAATACATATTGTAAAACCTATTATTATTAGGTATTGTTATTAGCTAATGACTTAGAAATGAAAAGTCATTTCACTCCAAAGGTCATGCTTACTTGGAGGCTTGAGAATCAAAACAACCAAAGACTTAGAAATGAAAAGTCATAAGACTTAGAAATGAAAAGTGACTTAGAAATGAAAAGTCATAAGACTTAGAAATGAAAAATTATTTCACTCCAAAGGTCATGCTTACTTGGAGGCTTGAGAATCAAAACAACCAAAAGTTGGATGCTTACTTGGAGGCTTGAGAATCGAAACAACCAAAAGTTGGATGCTTACTTGGAGGCTTGAGAATCAAAACAACCAAAAGTTGGATGAGGTGGCACACTTAGAGGCATCCTCACCAACTTTAAATATATATATATATATATATATATATAGATTTGATTGTAAATTTAACAAGAGAGTTGCACTATGCTACTTAATCTGCAAATACTTACGACCTAGATCTTTACCTCCCACCGTCCGATTTCTGGGACCCACTAGCCAAAAACATAATAAGCATGTGCACCTCTTTCACCCAACCCAGTCAGTGTAGTAGCTGATAGCTCCTCCAAAGTAGCCCGTTTTTCATCCCGTCGTCAAAGTCTCAACCGCTGTGAGCAAAACAAAACATTTCGGACACCATATTTCTTCTCTAGGGTTAAAAAATCAGCCCTTTTTTGCTCTCTTTTGCGCTAATCGCTTGCCGGAATTTTGTCCTTTGACCGGAGCTGTCCTCTTTGCTCTCGCTAAATTCACCAGCATTACGACGGCGTAGTCTCCTACGTGCACCGGATTCACAGCAATCTTTCAGGTGGGGGGACTACTCTTACTGCTCCTCGTTCATTTCTCGCTTTTCGCTGTGTCAACTCGATGAGTCGACCGAGTTTGCGGAACTCGGGCTATTTGGCTGAGTTATCACCGACTCTCCGCGAGTCAGTTACTGTAGATCGGTGTGCTCAAATTCGAACCCGAGTTGCTGAAAACTAGGGGACTCGGGCTGAAATTATGATCCATGCGTACACTTGAAAATGTGTCATTTTGATTAAATTATTACCTTGTACGATTACTGAGAAGTCCATAGTTAGTTTAGTAAATGAATCATATGCTTCTTTTATGATATTTTTTTGCTAATTAAACACCATAATTGGGATTATTTTGATTATCTTCATTATCCCAGCTGCGATAGTAGTACTGAATGTTTCCTCTACTAAACCATTTCCAATCCCAATGGCTGACTATCATATTGGAACTTGAAGTATGTTTTACTTTCTTTTATTTATCCAATTACTCTATCTCTTCTTTGGAAGTTTTCTGTCATTTGGTAGTTCGTCTGTGTTGGGAGAGGAAAGCCATGGTTTAAGAAGCATGCGACCAAGTGAACTATAAAGCCGCCCCCTCGAATGCACAAATGTTTTGTACATTTAGCTTGGCTGATTGAATGATTCCAATATTTAATATGGTTAGATGGTTACAGTTGCTGCCAATGCAACTTTTTGTTGCAAGTTTGTTAGCAACATTTGTGTTTCACGTGATGTAGAAACTGGATGGCTGAAGGAAATTTGAATAGAACTTTTCTCGTCGAGTCCATTCTCCTTGCGCGATTTTGTAATTTGGTTTGTGGTTTTGGACTTTCTCTCTCTATGGTCCCACTAGCTTTCTCTCTATCTCTCTTCTTCAATCATTACCAAAAACAAAACAAAAACAAAAAACAAACCTCAATATCAAGTCACTAAATTGTGACGCCAAACACTTCCTTTGTATTTTGCTGTGGTGGAAAGCCTTGAGGAAGTAATAAGCAGAAGAGAAGGGGTAACTTTCTTAAGGTTTGAGGGAAACTAATGATTCTGTATTGAACAATGAGTAAATGTAGGAAATTTTGAGGGAAGAAAATGAGTTCTTTTCATGAGTAACTAATCTGTTTCTATGTTTTTTCCGTATCCTTCAGCTATTTAGATACTCTTCCCTCCTCTCACTGTCTCATGTAGCATTTACCATTCCTAACAAATCTTTTTTTGGGTTTTCATTCATTCTTAGATGGACTACAGCTCAGATGAAGAGTCAGACATCAGTGAGTCCGAGATTGTCGAATACAAAGAGAAGCCTTATGAACAACTAGTAGCTGGCAAATACAAGGTAAAAGGTGTCAATGGAACCCTCAGATGCCCTTTCTGTGCCGGCAAGAAAAAGCAAGACTACAAGTACAAGGACCTTCTTCAACATGCTTCGGGGGTAGGTAAAGGTTCCTCAAACAGAAGTGCAAAGCAGAAGGCGAATCATCTTGCACTGGCAAAGTATTTAGAGGTCAACCTAGCTACTGAGGCAGAGCCAGTGCAGCATGTGGCAGTGCCAGCTCCTGTAGTTCAGAGTTCTGAGCAAAATGATCTGTATTGCTTTCCCTGGACCGGGATTATAGTGAACATTGTGAGTGAGCCAAAAAGTGGAAAAGATGTCGGAAGCAAAGATTACTGGCTGAAGAAATTTTCCAAATATAAGCCTTCAGAAGTTGAGATCATTTGGGATGAGCAGAAGCAAACCGCACAAGCAATGCTGCTGTTCGATTATGATTGGTCTGGTTTCAAGAACGCCATGGAGTTTGAGAAGTCCTTTGAAACTGATCACCAAAGTAAGAAGGAGTGGAGTTCTAGGAAAGATGGCCTGGGTTCTAGTATCTATGCGTGGTTAGCTCGTGCAGATGACTATAGTTCAGAAGGGCCAGTAGGAGATGCTCTTCGCAAGAAAGGAGAATTAAAAACTATAGCCGACCTTGTTCAGGAAGCACAGCAGGGCAGGAATAATGTGGTGGCTAACTTGGCCAATGAGATTGACAAGAAAAATGAAAATCTGGATGATCTGCAGATAAAATACAACCAGAAGACCTTGTCCTTGAGTAGGATGCTCGAGGAGAAGGATGTTCTGCACCACGCTTTCTATGAAGGTTTCATTTCCTCTTCTCTGTGTCCCTGTGCTTGCATCTACATCCCATTTTGTGCATTCATATGTTCCTTTAGACTTATGCCCATCTGGTGCGCTTTCTATTTATCCTTGTTTTGATTAGTAAAATTTCTCTGGGGTCTAGACGTACATAAAACTTTACTCTTTCTTGCAAAACCATTATTATAGCAATTAAAAGTGTTCCACAATTTGTCTATTAAACTGGTTATATCTTCTGAGCTTTTTATGGGCGCGAAAAATGAACAAATAATTTAGGTTTCTCTTATAGGAGATCATATAAAGCTGATTGAGCGTCATAACTCATACTGCACTCTCATATATACTATCGTATACAGATTTTGATTTTGAAATGATTTATGGGAATATGAGAGATGGTAAGTTGATGCTTATGCTGTATCCATGTTCAGAAACAAGGAAGATGCAGCGTCTTGCACGAGAGCATGTCAAAAGGGTGTTAGACGAGCAGGAGATGCTGAACGCAAATTTGGAGAAGCGGCGCAAAGAGCTTGACTCCTGGAGCAAAGAGCTTAATAAACGTGAAGCCTTGACTGAACGTGAGAAACAAAAGCTTGACGAGGAGAAGAAAAAGGTGATTTAACATGAGTAAACTCACTAATGCAGAAATTACAAACTATTTAAGGAAACTGCCTACTTTTGGCTCTTGGTATTTTATCTATTCGCTGTTGAAAGATGTGCAAATGTAAATACATCAGTAACGATAGATTTAAAAATGCTTCCTGACTATTGTTTTGATATTCCAGAATGATGATCGAAACAACTCTCTGCAAATGGCATCCATGGAACAAAAGAAAGCTGATGAAAGCGTCTTAAGGCTGGTTGAAGAGCAGAAGGTATACTTCCTAAATCTAAAGCTTCAAGCTTGTGCTTTTGTTCAGGCTCATATATTTTTCCATTTTCTCCTTGGTATATAGCATGTGTAACAATCCTTCACTGATTTCAAATGTGTAGAGAGAGAAGGAAGAGGCTTTGAAGAAGATACTTGAGCTAGAAAGGCAGCTCGATGCTAAGCAGAAACTGGAGATGGAAATCGAAGAACTAAAAGGGAAAATTCAAGTGATGAAGCATCTGGGAGATGAAGATGATGCAGCAGTCCAGGAGAAGATAAAAGAGATGAATGAAGAATTGAAAGAGAAAATGGAGGAAATGGACAGTGTGGAGAGTTTGAATCAAACTCTTGTAGTTAAAGAACGCCAAAGCAATGATGAACTACAACAAGCTCGTAAAGAATTGATTAACGTATGTTTTTCTATCTGGCAACATTATTTCATCCAGACAATGTGGTATAATTGGTATGTGAAAGCAGTAGTTAGAGTATAGAGTATTATGAATTGAACGACTAAATGCCTGGTTAAATTTTGGTTGTGTTGTGCACATGAAAAATCAGTTAGACCACAATTGGTGCCCCTAATAGATACATCATCGCCAGCTAGATTCTCTAAATTAGTGGGTCCAGGAAGCTCCAAATTAGTGATATTACCTTCTATGTTGATGAAACACCATGAAGAGAATATGCAGGCACTAATTTGCTTTTGAGGAAGGATTATCAATTAGGGGATATATTACATGATTAGTCCAACCAAAATGTTTAATGTCCCTGTATCCTTGGCTGATATTACAAAATCACCCTTCTCAACCAATTCCTGTGTTTAGCTAGTCCTGAAATCATGCCTTACTTTCTCTAGTTTTATGGAACAATAGTTCCTCAGGATGATGTTAATATTTTTAGTTTGCTTCCTTTTCTCAGGGCTTAAGTGATATGTTGAGTGGTCGGACTAATATTGGGATTAAGCGGATGGGAGAGATTGATATGAAAGCCTTCCGTGATTCATCCAAGGAGAGGTTCCCATCTGAAGAATCGCAGATCAAGGCTATGGAATTGTGCTCCCTGTGGCAAGAGAAACTGAAAAACCCAGAATGGCATCCAGTAAAAGTTGTCATGAAAGACGACGGAAATCCTCAGGTATGTTTTCTGAATATCCCTCCACCAGTCAATTCCTGAACTGATTCATGAAATATGGTGACTATAACTGTTAGTGATTCACACCTATTCATGTGTTGCGAGTTTGAGTTTCTCGCAGGCAAGAAAGATGCTAGATTGAAATGGAAATTCTTATCTTTGTATTATAGCTGTACAATACAACTCAACTCAGCCTTTGTCCCAATTTGGGTCGGCTATATGAATTCTTTTCCGCCATTCAATTCAGTCCAAAGCAAGGTCATCACACACACCACACTCGTTCATATTTTTTTTTTATTACGGATGTCCATGTAAGTTTTGGTCTTCACCTTCCCCTACCTCTAGTCTGGTTGGTGTTGATACACTTGCACTTCCTAACCGGTGCACTAATTGGTCTATGTTGTATGTGTCCAAACCATCTTAAGCCATTTTATCTCATTTTATCTGCAATTGGGGCGGCCTTTACTGGCTCATGAATTTGTGGATTACGAATTCTATATTTACTTGTTTTACCACATATCCATCTTAATATTCACATTTCAGCTACACTCACCTTGTTAATATGTTCTTTCTTGGTTGCCCAACATTAGGTTCCATAAAGTAAGTGCGGGTCTAATGGTTGTTCAATAAAACTTTCCTTTCAACTTAACCGATAGAAGCCAAGTATTATAGCTGTACAATGTTCTATAATTTTTTTGATGATGTTTGAGTTAATAGGGTTAAACAAAAGATGTGTTCTTCTGTCTCCTTGAGGAACGATGGGGGATTAGGTGTCGTTGTTTAAGGAACAATTGGGGGGTTAATATTGTTAATCATGCTGCCTGATGCAGGAAGTTATAGATGAGGACGATGAAATGCTAAGGAAGCTCAAGGAGGAATGGGGTAGTGAGATATGTGACGCTGTTATTACTGCCTTTAAGGAGATGAACGAGTATAACCCCAGTGGAAGGTATGTGGTTCCAGAATTGTGGAACTTCAAAGAAAACAGAAAAGCTACATTAAAAGAAGTCATTGCCTATATCTTGAAGAATTTGAAGAGTCTTAAGCGCAAGAGAGCATAGTACAAGGTTCGTAAGCATATGTTTTCTCCTATTCTCTTCACAATTTTAGCTTTCTTTCGAATAAACTCTTACAGCTTCTGAGTTTATGAAGTTTTCTTACTGTGAGCACCATCTTTCATTTCATCCAAAATGTTATAAAGTCGAGAATATGCATGGAGATCCCATTAGGTTTGGGATGTTGAGACTTGACATGAGTTGAAGCTCCATCTAGAGCTTAAACACAGCTGGATGGTATGGGATTCTAGACCAGTGGTTTGTGGTTGTAGATTTCAGGTAACAAAGGTTCTAATGGACATAATGGGCACACTAAAGTTCATATAGTGTGATTGCTATTTTTACTGGCTGGCTTTGACCTATAGTGATACTTTTGGCCGTAGTTCACTTTAGTAGATATATGAGATGAGTACGTCATAGCTAAGAGGGGCCAGCTTGTGCATCCTAGCCTTGGATCATTAACTCTGCTTGGTTGGGGGATCCTACTATTTGTTATCAGGCCAGCAAATAGCAATCACCTGTTGCTGCAAAAATTGCTGAGTTGGTCAGCTAAGAAATGAAACATTTCTGGTTGTTATATTACATATCAAAATAGGTGAATATGCTCTAATTATAGTAAGCACGATAGATCAGAAAGTACTCCCTCCATTCTGAAAAAAGAGTCTTGTTTGCCGAGTCAAACAGATTAAGAAAAGTTAATTGGCTACAAAAAGAAAAAAAGAAAAAAAAAACTATTTAACTATATTATAAATATTAGGATGATATGTATTGTCCCATGTGAGGTGGGACCCATTAATTTAAATAGCAAGTAAATTAAGGATAAAAAGGTAAAAGTAACGTCCTAAAAAGAAAAGATTGGAAAGTGGACACCTTTTTCTGGAAATGCCTAAAAAGGAATAATAGGAACAGATAGAGTCACACATAAAGGTAAACGAGTGTTAAAGGTGTTCTGTACTTTGGTTGTTGAAATACTGTTTAGAATGGAACAAAACACCCCCTCTCAAAGACTAATGTTAAGTGCATGTATATTCTCTTGCATTTTGTTGATTTCGACCTTGTTAACTATGAGATCCTCCATGTGTTGATACAGAGGCTGGAGATGAAAGCTCGGTGAGATAGCAACAGTGGAACCCAGAACTTCTCAGTGCTTGAAACCATGTTCCTTGTATTTCATCTTCCTTTTAATGTAATCTTTCGTAACTAATCATGTGGTTCAGATTTCTATTTTCCACCTCTGTGAGGGTGGAAAAGGGATTGAACCATATAATCTTTAGTTGATTGTGCCCTTGGACAATGGGCAGTATGTAGTTATCCAGCCTGGTTATGAAATTTGAAGAGCAATCTTTAAAGTTACATAGTTTGGTCCATGTGTTATTGTTCTCTGATCTACATATCTTTCTTTGTTGGAGCTGATATTAAATTTACTTGTTCTTGTGTTCAACTGAATTTTCATTCACATTTCTACTTGGCCCCCAAGCCTTTGACTGAATTTTAGGCAAACCACTGATGCTTGAAATCTTGGTACTTTATTCTAGCAAAATGAAGATATATCACTTGGAGATGGAAATCTTGCGCATTGGTCCAGCTAAATAAGGGGTTTCATTAACTCATACTGACAACAAAAAGAAGGGCAAACCCCAATGAGTTGTAGTATTTTTCAATAAATCAGGATGGATCGTCACCCATAAAAGCTTGATGCGCGCCTATGTGGCTCTAGATGCCGGAGGATTTGGGTAGTTTCCAAGCACCCAGCCGGGGCTTAACTCAGAAAGATCATCTTCACAAATCTCAAGCCTCTTATTTCGCAATGTCTATAAGCAAGACAATTATAAAAATAAATACCTGGATGTGCCCTTCATCTTGTTAACGGCAGGTAGAGTCCTTTCCTCCTGCAAAACTGTTGTTTAATTCTCCGACCATCGCTCGACAACCATCGTTGATAAAATTTAAAATTGAGAATTGATTGACTAACACAGTCAATTTTAGCCGATAAGATTTTTGGTAGAACTCTGCCAATTGCTGAAAACGGCCCCTTAAGAAAAATTCCCTCAATAAGTCATAAAACACTTAGTCTGCCTTGACCAAGGAGCTTGGCGTCAAGAAGAATCTAAATTGGACGAATTGAGAGTTATGTGTGACAAGCTCGCTTTGACCAAAGGAATAGACGCTAAATTTGTTGGTCCAGGTCCATTAAAGTTTGCTTGTTCAAGCTCTGCGGCTCATAAAAATGGAGAAACTTACTATGATCAATTGCAAGAACAGTCCAATTAATGACTCGTGTATACAACTGCAGCACACAAGTCATGGAGAGCGAGAAAATCGAAACCTTTAGAACTAGGACCTTAGACCTTAGTCAACTCCCCAAGTACCAAAAGCTACTCACTTCAGTTAAATGGATACGATACGCACGCAAGAAAGAAATCTGGATTAATAAAGAAAGCATTTTCTTTTTCAACTTGATGCTACTAAACCATGAAAACATCACAAAAGAGTTAATTCCCAACAAAATGGAACCTCTTAAACATCTTCCCAGTCCCCACTCGACCCAAAGTACAGCAAATCGTGAGGATATCCAACTGTAGATTCAAGCCAAATAGATCGCTGTGAGATGACACGCAGACCGAGACCACTTTCATTGCACATAAAGGAGCCCTAATTAGTATGTTTAGGAAAATGAAACATTGTTCATATATATATATATATATGAGAAAGTATTCAATAGTTACTTAAAAAATATAACTATCAATGGATCAAATGTTGTGATTAATTGCATTAAATGGCTCACCTACTTGCATTAATTGCATTTTCCAACTAACCATTAAATCTTAGCCTTTGATTTTTGATCTAATGAATAATAACAAGAGTAATCATTGATGGTTAGAGAGATGGAGTAACTATTGAAAACTCTCCTATATATATATATATATATATATATATATATATATATATGGGGGAGTATTCAATGGTTACTCCCCCTTTGTAACCATTGATGGCTACCTTTGTACCAACCATTGGATCAATTTTAAATGGTCTGGATTTAATGATTAGTTGGCAAGCAATTAATGAACTTGGTGACTCACTTAATGATGTGTCACTTGCCATTATCTAATGTAATCAATATTTTAATTTTTAAATTTAAGTTTAAATAGAAATTCAAAGGGCCTACTTGTCATTTTACATATTAAGATTCATTTCCCAAAGAATCCATACAGCAAGCTTCATAGAGCCAGAAATGGTTTAGTTAATCATTCGAGCACTTATCAATAAAATAAATAAAGAAAACGTATAGTATTGAAAGTAAACCATTAAATAAGTGTTTTTTATTAATTTATACGGATTTTAAGAAAATATTTGATTAAGTAATTTTCTTTCAAGGGTTATTAGTTTTCATTTAATGATCCTGAAATAAGTATCATTTTAATAAAAATAATTGATCCAAAATAAGTGTTATTTTAGATTTTCAATGAATTGTTTTTCTAATTTACTTTCTCTTCTCTCAAGTCTCAATAGTTAATCATTTCTTCACTAAACATTTTTTATTTTTCGAAGTATCCACATGCTAGCTAAAAATAGACACGTTATAAAAAAGAGAAAATTAATCGATTTTGGGTTGTTAGCTTTTTATTTTAGGAGAGAAAATTAAACCGAGCAACATATTTTCGGTTTTGGGAACTAAAACAAAAATATTTTGTTATCATTGTTGGGTTGTTAGTTTGATTGCAATTAATAGAAATGGATTATGCTTAAGAAGGGGAAAAAAACCAGTTGGACTGGTTGTTATAAAAAATTAAGACTGCTTGTTATAAAAAAGAATTTGCCAAAATAAATTATATTGAAATAATTGATACTCCGTAATTTTTATTTTTCTAATTTTTATAGTAAGAAGGGAAACCGAGCAACATATTTTCGGTTTTGGGAACTAAAACAAAAATATTTTGTTACCATTGTTGGGTTGTTAGTTTGATTGCAATTAATCGAAATGGATTTTGCTTAAGAAGGAAAAAAAAACATTTTGATTGGTTGTTATAAAAAAGACTGCTTGTTATAAAAAAGAATTTGCCAATATAAATTATATTGAAATAATTGATATTCCATAATTTTTATAGTAAGAAGGGATGCCTTGGGATTTAAAGGGGTTCTTTAGAACTCTAATATTACTGTATATATATGATCCCTTGGAATAGGTAAGAATGCATTGGAACGATAAAGAATGCCTTGGAGATCTAATTAATATTGTAATAAATAAGCCTATAATTTATTACACAATGTCTTGGGCGAACGGAAGGGGACTAGTGATAAGCCAAGATATTGCAAATTGTGCAAAGGAACAGGCCATGATTCTAGGAATTGTCCGACCAAGAAAGATTAATGAATTCCCGTGCTTTTTTGTGTTATTCGAATCTTGTAGACTTGTTTTTATCATTTCCTTTGTATTCCAAACATTCAGTTGTTACAAGATCAGGTAAAAAAGCCTTGTTGGAATCTTAAGCTTCTTTGTTCCTTAAGGACTGTTCAGTTTGGTTGCATATATTGTGACGCCCCGACCCGGATTCCAATGCGAAATCCCAAGTCGACGCGCCAAAACAACAAGCAATTAACGACAAGTATTATTAAACGCACGTGGCGCAACAATTCGTACGCACCACAAAACCCGTTTAACAAAAAAAAACTTTGACAATATAAAGTCAATCATCGGCGACGTTACAGCCGGAACCCAACTAATAAAACACAGTATGAGTTTTAAGAAACATCCTTAATAATATTAACTACCTCGGCCACAACATGCCGGAACCAACTGTACAAAAACCGCAAGCTACGACATGCTTGGGAAAATAACTGAATTAAACATTTATAAAGTATACGAGCTCGACATACACGTGTCGGCTACCAAAAGAATAAGAGGTACAAACAGAGTATACATACTACCCAAGCAAAGTCTACATGACTTTGCTTTACCAGTCGTCCTCACCCAAAAGAATTGTCTAACTATCAACAAAAGAGTTCCATGACCAATAAAGCAAAAGACCACCTGCGAGCTAAGTAGCGGAACTAATCGACCTCACCGCGAACTTCCCGCCTGGCTCGGATCTAAGGAAAACAATTAAACAACAAACGGGGTGAGTCGAAACTCAATAAGTTACTAAATGCAACTATATGACATGGCATAATGCTCAACGATAACTTTAGCAATTCAGCTTATTTATATATCACAACCAACAGATAACATCACATTGATATACACATGTAACATGTCTCAATGGCACCTTGATATTCACATAAGTGCTTGTAACAAACCACATTATAAAGGATATGATATTTCTTTGTCCATTCTTTGCGTTGCTCTGCAATACACAAAATAACCAAACGTGTCCTCGATACCGTGTGTGTGGTATCGACGTCCCCGATAAACCTATCGAGTTCAAACTTAGCAAACCAAAGCCATGCGTATTGCTACAACAATGGGGCTACTTCTGTGGCCACGAAGAGGGTGTGTGAAACTTCGGTACGGCGACTTATGGCGATCACAAACGTTAATTTGTGAAGACCATAGGTCGTCCTACCTTACTCAACCAACGACGCCAGCTGGACTTACACAATGCACACAAATAGATGTTCTTATTCATCTAATGCAAATAACCGTCAAGTTCAAAAGTAGTGAACTTGACAAATGACAAGTAGATTATTCTATTTCATCACTCATCATCATTTAACAAATATGTAAACATTCGATTCAACACATTAGAGCTATACACAAGTCTCTAATTTAACAAGATCAAAGTACGGAGGACTAGAATCTCGATCAATCGGACTCTAAACCTCGTAGTAATCTAATATGTTGTTCGGGGAGTCATAATCTTCCCTAAAATCTACTTCTCGGAATCATTACTAAAGTTCACCAAATTAGGGTTTCAATGCTAAGTGCAAGGCCACCCATTTCCAAGTCTCAAGTTCTCTATTTGTTCAAATCCTAACATTTACATGTCAACCTTTGCCCATTAACATCATTCAACACATACTCATAGTACAAGTATAATGTACCCATCTCAACCTAGGGATTTGTACACGAAAATAACATATAAAACAAGTCATACAATAATATTGATGATTTAACACACTTTGAAGCTTAAGCATACAAAGGGGGTTTAGTAACTTACCTTGGGACGAAAATCAACACAACAAAAATAAGATCGAAGCCACCCAAGTTGTTCCCTAGCTCAACCCCAACACAATGACGGTCTCGGATCGTCGATCGGACGGTTGGATCTCCGGAACACACTCACACACACTAATCTCACCAAGCTCTCACACACACACACTATGGAGCTCTAATGGAGGGAAAGAGAGAGATATGTGGAGAGAAATGAGGTCTCCCTCTCTATATTTAAGTTCTAAAATCAGACCAAGGAGGGGTAGGGATGTGGCTCATGGAGAGCCACACAAGTGGTAGAGTTTAGGGGTAAGAATGGAACTTCCCAAAAATCTGAATTTTGCTCGACACGCACGGCCGTGTCAAGGAGTCGCACGGCCGTGCAACTCTCGCACGGTCGTGCCAAAAGTGCCGCGGTCGTGCCAAACATTCTGGAGTAATTTACCCTCTTGCACGGCCGTGCCAAAGAAAGGCACACGGCCGTGCCAAACAATCTGTCCAACCCACCTCTATTTTTACTCTATTTCCTTGGTTTGGACACTTGGGTACACCTAGGAGTGATCCTACAACATTTCTAACACTTCAAATCAACATCATAAACCATAACAAGTAATCTATCGACACATAATAATCATTACAATCCTCATAAACATGAAATTAACATATAAAGCAAAGTATAATTCAATTAGCATGTTAACGAAGCAATTTAACGCATAAACTACGTAAATCATGCACACGAGGATTCGGGGTGTTACATCCTCTCCTCCTTAAAAGAATTTAGTCCCTAAATTCCTTACCAAGTTCATCAAAAAGATGAGGGTGTCTCTCACGCATATCGGCCTCGGTCTCCCAAGTAGCTTCCTCAATGTCGTGATTCCTCCAAAGTACCTTAACTAATGGGATCCGTTTGGTTCGCAAGGTCTGTTCCTTAGTGTCGAGAATCTTTACCGGTTGCTCGACATATGATAGATCGGGTTCAAAAGTAATCTCCTCATATTCTAACACATGTGAGTCGTCCTTCATGTACTTCCGAAGCATAGACACGTGAAACACGTTATGGATTTCCGACAACGAAGGCGGTAACGCAATTCTATATGCTAATGTCCCCACTTTCTCGAGAATCTCAAACGGGCCGATATATCTCGGTGATAACTTACCCTTCTTGCCGAACCTCTTAGTACCCCTACGCGGCGATACTTTAAGGAACACATAATCTCCTACCTGAAACTCGAGATCTCGTCTCCGATTATCGGCATAGCTTTTCTGTCGACTCTGTGCAGTAAGCAGTCTATCCCGAATAACCTTCACACTCTCAACCGATTGTTGTACCAACTCCGAACCCCAAATTTTTGCTTCGCCGACTTCATCCCAACAAATCGGCGATCTACACTTCCGCCCATACAAGGCCTCGTACGGTGCCATCCCAATACTCGCTTGAAAACTATTGTTATAGGCGAACTCCGCTAAGGGCAAATGACTATCCCAACTTCCCTTAAAGTCCACCGTGCACGCACGCAACATATCTTCAAGTACTTGAATTAGCCTCTCCGATTGTCCATCCGACTGAGGGTGAAAGGCCGTACTAAAGTTCAATTTCGTCCCCAAAGCTTCCTGCAATGCCTGCCAAAACCTCGAAGTAAACCTCGGATCCCGGTCCGACACAATACTCACTGGAACCCCATGCAACCTCACTATCTCTTGAATATACAACGCCGCCAACTGACTCAAAGAATATGTTATCGCAATAGGAATAAAATGTGCCGATTTGGTCAACCTATCCACGATAACCCAAACGGCATCAAATCCTCGACGAGTACGGGGTAACCCTGTTACAAAATCCATCGTGATATGCTCCCATTTCCACTCGGGGATTTCAAGTGGTTGCAACAAACCCGCTGGCCTCTGATGCTCGGCTTTTACCTGTTGACAAGTCAAACATCTCGAAACATACTCCGCAATCTCTCGTTTCATCCCACTCCACCAAAATTGTTTCTTCAAATCCCTATACATTTTGGTACTCCCCGGATGTATAGTATACTTCGCCTTGTGGGCCTCATCAAGGACTTGTCGTTTAACCACCTCATTTGAAGGAACACAAACTCTTCCCCGAAATGTAAGAATTCCATCACTGTTCATCACAAAGTCGGGCGTTTTTCCCTCACCCATTTCACTAATTATCTTAACAATTTCTGGGTCATCGACTTGAGCATCTTTAATCTGTTGAAACAAAGTGGGTGTGGCTCGAATATTCGCAAGGATTACTCCCCGTTCTGTCTCGGAAGGATTCCAATCTCGCAAATCCTCTAACCTCTTCCATTCTCGAACCATTAAGCAAGAGACATACGTCTTTCTACTCAATGCATCCGCTACGACATTCGCTTTCCCGGGATGATAAAGGATCGTACAGTCATGGTCTTTCAATTTCTCCATCCATCTTCGTTGTCTCATGTTCAACTCCTTTTGCGAGAAAAGGTATCTCAAACTCTTGTGATCCGTGAAAACCTCAAACTTTGCTCCGTATAGATAATGTTTCCACTTATGCAACGCAAACATAATCGCAGCCAACTCTAAATCATGAGTAGGGTATTATTCGGAAGTGTCAATTTCTTCAAGCATAAGCAATAACTTTTCCATTCTGCATAAGTACACAACCCAAGCCTTCCTTCGAGGCATCACTATACACCACGAAGTTATCACCTCCACTAGGCAACGTCAAAATAGGAGATGTCGTCAAGCGTCTTTTCAACTCTTGAAAACTAGACTCACATTTCTCATTCCACGCAAACGGTGTTGTTTTCTTCGTCAAATTCGTCAGAGGTGTAGCAATCTTGGAAAATCCCTCAATGAATCTCCGATAGTACCCCCAAACCCAAGAAACTACGAACCTCGTAATCGTACTTGGTGTCTTCCACTTTGTCACCGCTTCCACTTTAGATGGATCAACCGCTATCCCATCTTTCGAAACCACATGACCCAAAAATGATACCTTCTCTAACCAGAAGGCACACTTGCTAAACTTAGCGTACAACTGTTTCTCCCGAAGAACTGATAATACTACCCTCAAGTGCTGCTCATGTTCTTCCCGTGACTTAGAGTAAACAAGTATGTCATCAATAAAGACCACTACGAAACAATCTAGATATTGATGAAACACACGATTCATTAAATCCATAAATACTGCCGGTGCGTTTGTCAACCCAAACGGCATAACCACAAACTCATAATGACCGTATCTTGTGCGAAAAGCAGTTTTGGGAATGTCTTCCGCTCGAACCTTCAACTGATGATACCCACTCCTCAAGTCCAACTTGGAATATACAACCGACCCTTGCATTGGTCGAATAGATCATCGATGTGTGGTAAAGGGTACTTGTTCTTGATTGTCACCGATTCAATTGTGTAATCGATGCACAACCTCAAAGTACCATCCTTCTTCCTCACAAATAAAGCTGGAGCACCCCAAGGTGATACGCTTGGTCTAATGAATTCCCTATCAAGAAGTTCTGAATCGCTCTTTCAATTCTTTCAACTCCGCGGTGCCATTCTATAAGGGGCCTTAGAAATAGGAGTAGTCCCTGTAATAGCTCAATACAAAACTCTACTTCCCTATCGGGAGGCATATCATAATCGGTCGAAAACACATCGGGAATTCACAAACCACCGGAACTTCTTCTAACTTTGGTGTGGAAATGCTCTTGTCAACTACACACGCCAAATAACCCGCACACCCACGTGACAATAACTTTCTAGCCCTCAAAGCGAAATAACATGTATACTACTCTTAACAAAGATCACCCACAAATACAAACTCGGGGACACGGCATAGCAAAAGTAACCTTCTTACTATGGCAATCTACTAAAGCATGATAAACACACAACCAATCCATGCCAAGTATCACATCAAAATCACGTATGGGCAGACAACCAAGTCGGCATGCAAAGTGTGATCACCTATCGTATGTCACAAGCTCGGTATACTTAAGCCAACATATGCTCCCAACGGGTAGACACCTCAAGCACGAAAGGTAAAGATTGGGGCAACACACACAAATTTTTCACAAAATGAGATGCAACATACGAATGTGATGAACCGGGATCTATAAGAACTCGTGCTCTACTACCGAAAACGAAAGACTACCTCCTATCACGGACGTAGACTCCGGCACTCCTGTTGGTCGAGCGCAAAACACGACCCGAACCTTGGGCCTACCGTCGCTGTCCCTCTTCGTACCGCTAGACGACTCACACTCCCGACCGACTACCCTTCGGTTTGGGGCAATCCTCTTCAAGTGGCCGGCTTCCCACAATTAAAGCATTGCCCTGGTTTATACCCCAACTTACTCAAGCAAATGTTCTCCGTATGTCCGGCCTCGAACAATAAGTACATATCACCGGGCACCCTGTTGCCCGAGAAGAAGAAGAAGCGTTCCTCGTCCACCCGATGATTGTCTTGATTGCACATCGGAAGGTGCCCTGTTCGATTTCCGTTGTTGTTGTTGTTGTTGTAGTTACCCGATTGCCCGAACCTTGTCCTCGCCGTGGGATGCGAAGACCGTTGAGAACTCGCATTCATTCTTCCCTTATGCTCCTCGATGTCACTTTCAATCCCATATGCTCGGTCCACCGCACTACGGTAATCTGCTAGCTGCGGCGAATGCTTTTCTGTACTCGGTCTTGACCCCTTAATAAACTTCGTGTCTTCCTAGCCTCGTTCGGGACCAAGTGGGTACAATAGCGTGCCAACTCGGTGAACTTGGCCGAATCGAGCCACGTACATGCTACCTGCTCAAGATCATAAAATTCCCTCTCTCTTCTCCCGAACTACCTGAACGTCTTGGGCCTTGAACTCCCTCAGAAATTAGGCCAAGTATGAGGTATTCTCTGCAAATCCCAGCTCTCCTGTAACACTTGCCACGGTGCTCTGCTGCTCCTCTAGCTTGAACACCGCTAGAGTGACCTTCTCATCATCGGTGCAGTAGCCGCAAATATTTTCACTATGTGCTCGATCCACAACTCGGCTTTTGTGGCATCGGGCTCTCCCAAAGGTTCGGGGTTTCATCTTCAAGAATCTCTCAAGTGTAGTTGTGTTGTTCCTCGGTCTTGCTTGGTTCCAATACTATTACTTCGGTTGTGGTGCCCCACCTCCGGTTGTGGTGCCTCTACCTCAGTGCGGCCTTGCCCCGCATTCATCCGCCGAGTCATCTCATTCATCAACTCGAGCATCCTACGGTACATGTTTGCCATCTCCTCATTTTGGTTGTCCTGGTTCGTTCGGGGATCGTCACGAGGACGGTTGACATTCCGCTCTCTCATCACCCTCCGGCATTCGCACTAGTCCCACGGTACTCGCTCCGTTCCTAGTTTCCACCATTATGACCTACACACATCACTCGACGTTAGGATTCTCAACAAAACCATACCCACCTAGGCCAAGGAACCTATCCGGCGACAAGAAACCATTGCTCTGATACCAACTGTGACGCCCCGACCCGGATTCCAATGCGAAATCCCAAGTCGACGCGCCAAAACAACAAGCAATTAACGACAAGTATTATTAAACGCACGTGGCGCAACAATTCGTACGCACCACAAAACCCGTTTAACAAAAAAAAACTTTGACAATATAAAGTCAATCATCGGCGACGTTACAAGGAACCCAACTAATAAAACACAGTATGAGTTTTAAGAAACATCCTTAATAATATTAACTACCTCGCCACAACATGCCGGAACCAATCAGTACAAAACCGCAAGCTACGACATGCTTGGGAAAATAACCGAATTAAACATTTATAAAGTATACGAGCTCGACATACACGTGTCGGCTACCAAAAGAATAAGAGGTACAAACAGAGTATACATACTACCCAAGCAAAGTCTACATGACTTTGCTTTACCAGTCGTCCTCACCCAAAAGAATTGTCTAACTATCAACAAAAGAGTTCCATGACCAATAAAGCAAAAGACCACTGCGAGCTAAGTAGCGGAACTAATCGACCTCACCGCGAACTTCCCGCCGGCTCGGATCTAAGGAAAACAATTAAACAACAAACGGGGTGAGTCGAAACTCAATAAGTTACTAAATGCAACTATATGACATGGCATAATGCTCAACGATAACTTTAGCAATTCAGCTTATTTATATATCACAACCAACGATAACATCACATTGATATACACATGTAACATGTCTCAATGGCACCTTGATATTCACATAAGTGCTTGTAACAAACCACATTATAAAGGATATGATATTTCTTTGTCCATTCTTTGCGTTGCTCCTGCAATACACAAAATAACCAAACGTGTCCTCGATACCCGTGTGTGTGGTATCGACGTCCCCGATAAACCTATCGAGTTCAAACTTAGCAAACCAAAGCCATGCGTATTGCTACAACAATGGGGCTACTTCTCAACCGTGGCCAAAGAAGGGGTGTGTGAAACTTCGGACGGCGACTTATGGCGATCACAAACGTTAATTTGTGAAGACCATAGGTCGTCCTACCTTACTCAACTAACGACGCCAGCTGGACTTACACAATGCACACAAATAGATGTTCTTATTCATCTAATGCAAATAACCGTCAAGTTCAAAAGTAGTGAACTTGACAAATGACAAGTAGATTATTCTATTTCATCACTCATCATCATTTAACAAATATGTAAACATTCGATTCAACACATTAGAGCTATACACAAGTCTCTAATTTAACAGTATCAAAGTACGGAGGACTAGAATCTCGATCAATCGGACTCTAAACCTCGTAGTAATCTAATATGTTGTTCGGGGAGTCATAATCTTCCCTAAAATCTACTTCTCGGAATCATTACTAAAGTTCACCAAATTAGGGTTTCAATGCTAAGTGCAAGGCCACCCATTTCCAAGTCTCAAGTTCTCTATTTGTTCAAATCCTAACATTTACATGTCAACCTTTGCCCATTAACATCATTCAACACATACTCATAGTACAAGTATAATGTACCCATCTCAACCTAGGGATTTGTACACGAAAATAACATATAAAACAAGTCATACAATAATATTGATGATTTAACACACTTTGAAGCTTAAGCATACAAAGGGGGTTTAGTAACTTACCTTGGGACGAAAATCAACACAACAAAAATAAGATCGAAGCCACCCAAGTTGTTCCCTAGCTCAACCCCAACACAATGACGGTCTCGGATCGTCGATCGGACGGTTGGATCTCCGGAAACACACTCACACACACTAATCTCACCAAGCTCTCACACACACACACTATGGAGCTCTAATGGAGGGAAAGAGAGAGATATGTGGAGAGAAATGAGGTCTCCCTCTCTATATTTAAGTTCTAAAATCAGACCAAGGAGGGGTAGGGATGTGGCTCATGGAGAGCCACACAAGTGGTAGAGTTTAGGGGTAAGAATGGAACTTCCCAAAAATCTGAATTTTAGAGCTGCTCGACACGCACGGCCGTGTCAAGGGAGTCGCACGGCCGTGCAACTCTCGCACGGTCGTGCCAAAGAGTGCTGCACGGTCGTGCCAAACATTCTGGAGTAATTTACCCTCTTGCACGGCCGTGCCAAAGAAAGGCACACGGCCGTGCCAAACAATCTGTCCAACCCACCTCTATTTTTACTCTATTTCCTTGGTTTGGACACTTGGGTACACCTAGGAGTGATCCTACAACATTTCTAACACTTCAAATCAACATCATAAACCATAACAAGTAATCTATCGACACATAATAATCATTACAATCCTCATAAACATGAAATTAACATATAAAGCAAAGTATAATTCAATTAGCATGTTAACGAAGCAATTTAACGCATAAACTACGTAAATCATGCACACGAGGATTCGGGGTGTTACATATATACCTCCTTAAGTGCTTCCTACATTTGGACCATAGTATTGCAAGTGTTCTACCATAAATTGCATTATTGCAGTCTATGACAGCCTTCCCTATAATCACTTGCTTCCTAGACGAGCTAAAGATCCTTAACTCTGAGATTGGACGCTTAGCCATCTCTGATGTGTGCCACTAGTCCGTTATGTCGATAAAAGTTGTAGGGGAGCTAGCTGAGGTACTGAAATCAACGAGGATGACGATGGGTTCCTTCCTTTCTTGTGCACTGTTTATAATTTTGATCATGTTTTGACGATGGGGAGCTAACTAAACCATTTCTGGCTCTATGAAGCTTGCTGTATGGATTCTTTGGGAAATGAATCTTAATATGTAAAATGACAAGTAGGCCCTTTGAATTTCTATTTAAACTTAAATTTAAAAATTAAAATATTGATTACATTAGATAATGGCAAGTGACACATCATTAAGTGAGTCACCAAATTCATTAATTGCTTGCCAACTAATCATTAAATCCAGACCATTTAAAATTGATCCAATGGTTGAAAGGTAGCCATCAATGGTGAATAATATATATATATATATATATATATATATATATATATATATATATATATATATATATATATATATATATATATATCGATCGATTATACAACTCATAACGGTCCTGTCAAAGCTATAAGAAGCCGTATTCTAAAATATACAAAACTCAAGATTACCGTGGATAACTGTCCTATATCAAGAAACAGCCCTTATCTGTCACATATCAAGAAACAGCCCTTATCGAGGGATGAACATCATTCGTGAACTGCTTCAGTTTGAACCCAACACAGCCTCCGGAACTGCTTCAATTTGAACCCAACCCTATGCCACCTCCAGAGAGTTAACAAGATGATAAAACCAGATTAAAAACAATTAACCAAGTAACAAAATGATAAAAGCACATTAGAAACAATGAACCAAGCACGTGCTCGGAGGAATAAAAGTTTTGAGACACCGACTCTCATGTATTAAAAGAAGGAACGAGGACCAAAAACATAAGAGTTGACCTGCTAAAAGAGAATAGAACTCGAGTTCTTGAATGCTGAACTAAAACAGTCTACTATTGTAATCCACTTCTTTACCAGAATGACAACAAAATAACATATTGACCCTCCCATCCCCATCCAGCAGCCATCCACCCTGCTAAAAACAGTAAAAATTAGGAGGGAGGGGAGGGCAGGGTATCAAGGGTAAAAGCACCATGCTGAGGCGGACCATGACATACTTAGAATGTGCTATAAAGGAGTTACTTGAGCTACCATTCATAAATACCTTACAATCCAAATTGTAAACTCTTCATTTTCTTAACTTGATCAGCAACTCCACTTAAAGGAATTAACACTACACACGCTGACATGCACATAAATGAGAGATGCACATGAATACAACTTCACAATATAAAAGCCACAAAATTATAATATATCCCATCTTCCTCATGGCCACAAATTACCTGCAAGAAAAATGCTAAGATGTGCATCTCTCTTCCAGCATTGGACTGCGCAACAAAAGTGCTCGCATTCCAATTACAGGTGGGAGGTACGGGCACTTTGAACAAATTTAACCTTAGCAAAGATCATATTATAGACCATCAAAACAGTAAAGACATAAAACCTTACTTCTTGTACTAAAGATAAAAAGGGGTATAGGGAAAGTGATATTCACTAAATAAATCACTTCGCAGATACCCCGCACAAAAAATAGCCCAAGACCATCAAAACAAAAAAAGAAAAGGAAAAAAGGAAAAGAGAGTTGCAAAAACTTGTATAACTGACAGAGAATAGAAAACTATCCAATAAGCAAGATTAAGAAATCAAAGGGCACTGTGCATATTCATGTGATTGGTACTCCCCCCAAGCTCTTTGATGACCTGCCATATCAAAGTGATTGTAAAACAGGTTATACATGCTCATGTTATGCACTAAAAAGTCCATGCAGTCCTGATGGTCGTCCTATGTAACTAAGTGATTTATCATTGCCAAAGAGTAGAAATCCAAGGGTGGGAAAGAAGCAGAAAACAATACCGAAAAATGATAGAAAGATGCCATTGCAGAAGTCATTATTGCAGCTTAAAAGCTCAATAGTGTGAAATGCGTGGAATCAATAGTTTTTGATGAGTTCAAACCCCTTGCACAGGGTTTATCAATTTCTCTTCACAATTAGTATATTATAAATATCAGACTACCACAGACAGATACGTTTTATGCAGTAACCATGAAACAATCATATTCAACCAATAGTAGATATGATGCTGCAATTGACAAGATACACAGAGCTTATGCCAAGTAAGGCAATTTGTTGCATATTTATTGGCAGCAGTGACATGTACGTTAACGAGGTTGAGGGAGAAGGAGCACCAAATATCTTTATGGTAGTGAATAGTGCTGGGTCCACAGCTTGTTGATGACAAATAATGGTTTGGAGTGTGACACTAGCAATTTCCTTCGTTAAACGTATTTAAACAAAATGACAAATTGAAACACAGATTCTTTTTGGATAGAAAAGAAGTATTCTGTTAGCAAGAAAGGAAAAATATAAAATCAAAAGGGTAAGATTTCTACTGAAGATCTAAAAGAAAGACAGGAGCAAGAATAGAAGGGGAAAATAGTGCTGAAAAGTCACTGGAGCACTGCCCTCCCACCGCTGCTCAGATCTGTAACTGGTAAACCTCTAAAATCTCCCATAGCTGAGACCCAAAGGGAGGACAGGAAGAAGACTACATCCCTCAAAAGAGCAAAAACATGTACTCTTGTCGCTAAAAATTCTGGAGTTCCTTTCTGTCCACAAGCACCAGAGAATCCTTTCAAAGAGATAAGGAGTCTGTCAGCAGAAGAAGGGGCACAACCACTTCTTGCCTTTGACCTCAAACCACCCACACCAAAGTCTCCAAGCCACCAGTGAAGAAAAAGATGCTCACGGGTCTGGCTCTCCTTCAAGCACATCACACACATATCTGGGGACAAAGCCTTGTGAGGCCTACATTTCTGTCTCAAATGGTTCATTCGAAACCTATAAAGAATAAGTTACCAGGCAAAGGCCTCCAAATCAAATGGTTCTTCAACTTTCCAAATGAAGGAGGCCAAAGGGAAAAAAGGACGAGAGGCTGCTAGAACCTTGAAAAAGGACCTGCACATGAACTTTAACAGTTTCTTGTAAGCCACTTTCTAGACAAATGACAACAAATTCTTGACTCTACTGTTCCATCCAAACCCTCACCACCTCCAACCACCACCACCACCACCACCACCACCACCGAAAACATATGCATATTTTTCTGGAAAGACGAAGGAAAACCATTGAGGACAGGCATTTACTGCATATAGCATCAAAGCACCATGCTGGGCAAAATGTGAAATAAACCAAACCCAAGCATCATAACTTGCACCTCAACCAGCAGATTTAGATGCGTTACAAGGGGCATACAGCATACTTGAGCTAACTCATTAATGCCTGCAATTTCAAACCTAACTGAAAAAATTCTTTGTTGAATAGTAAGCCCAGACAACAGACTTCAAAACTAGTTAAAAGTTTTATATGATATAACATTGATAAACGCATTAAAAAACCATGGTTAAATACAATGGCGGCAAAAATTTAAAAAAACTATTTACATCTTCCTCATGGAGGATCTCTAGTCGCAATAAACAATGGCATAAATGTCAGTGAAGTGTGATGAGACTTTGAACAAACTACCTGCTATGATGAGCAAATCTCAAGCCGCCGTGGCTCCGTCAAACTAAGGATCGCGAGTGCACATGCCCAACATAACTTTGACCAAAAACTGCAGCTGCCTAAGCACGCACACATCAACCATAAAACGTGCATGGGTGCATGGGTGTATTATCATGTAGAGAAAAGTGAAGATACAAAATACCACCAGAAAGATTGTATTATAGTTTAATGAATAGGCAAGTTTAACACGAAATTCAAGCACCAAATCTCTGTAACCAAGCAAAAGGGGTAGAAATTAGAGTACTATATTGACATCAACTTACCTACCAATTAAGTAAGCATGAAATAGCACAATGTAATCATTAATGACATAAAACCTAAAACTTGATGGGTTTACCAATCATAGATCAAAAGAAGCAAGGGGTCTAAGGAACGACAACACTGTCAAATAAAGTACTTTCTAGAAATATCATAGAAACAATACCCCAAGATTCCCACCACCACCCCCCCACCACAACCAAAAAAAAAACCTCCACCACCACAACACACAACCAGAACAGAAAAAACTTGGTGCATATATATATTATAGTTTTTTCCTCTTCGACAATTTGCCAAATCAATTTGGTTGTGAAACAGGTAATATAAGCTCATGTTACGAGCAAAAGAAAACATACAGACCTCACGGTCCCATACTTCATGATATAACAACCAGGAACTGGCGTAGAACAGAAATTCAACAAAATTTTCAGTTTGATCAACCAAGAAAAACCTTGAAAGTTGAAACATGCCCTTGTAAAGATCAATAGTACAACTTAGAAGCTTAAATAACATGCAGAAGAGTTCCATAAATTCTGAAATACAGGTTCTTCAGACGAAGATTTGTTCCATAAGTAGTATCAATCACTGGTAACTGATGCTACAATTCAAACGAGCTCATGACAGAAGGCAATCTCTAGTGAGTTGACATGTTTGTTCAGGAGGGGGAGGCAGAGAGGGAGGAGCACCAAAGATGTACATGGTGGTGACTGATGCTGGATGGGGAGCTTGCTGGTGACGAATAATGATATAGAAATCATAAAGAAGCCAAAAGACACGAGGCTGTAAATGTGGCTACAGATATACAACACCTTCCATATCAAACCAAACTGACAACATAATTAATTTAGATTTAAGCATGACATATCCAGAAGCGACCCAAGTAGACTGGCATCTCTGGCACCAAAAGCTGTTACAGATTCAACCATGACAACATATGTTGTTGATATTATGCCCAAACATCCATGGGACCCAAACAACTAAAACTGCCAGCAAAAGAGGAAAGGAAACAGGAACCAATCAAAGGACATTAATTCCTGTTAATGAACATATAGTGGACTCTAGATTCACAACCAACAGTTCATCCAACTCAAGATGCTTCACCACAAACTAAAACCTCGAGATGGATGACCACTTGTTTACAGATTAACTTCTATGCATAAGCTTGTTGTCCATCAACAAGTAAGCTATTAATTCACAAACCATAAAATCTAATAAATGTATAACTTCATTGCAAGAGAGATATATAGGAAAAAATGCACAAGAGTATAAAACAGAAGGAACAGGAATCATAATAAAAATTTCATAAATTAAAAATAACTATTTCAAAGTGTACATAAAACGATACACATGTAACCTCAATAAACATCTATCATTTTATCTTCCTATAATTTTTTTATTTTTTTCCTCAGGACAAGTAGTCTGTCAATTCTCAACTCCTAGACCATACAAAACACCGGCATATTTCTCCAGTGAACCGCTAAAGAAGTTCTCTTTCAACTTCCTGAACGTACAAGATGTGAGCAAACTGTCAGAACCAGCCTGGTGACAAACACCAACTCTCTCAACCTCCAACAATTCCGCGAGCTTGTTCAACCCACCATGAAGACTGTTGCAAAACTTCATCAGATGCTTAATGTCATAAAGGGTAGGAAAGTACATATTGATTAAACTAAAGAACCCAGCTTGGGTATCGGGCAAATTCTGGCAAGTCAATACCTTAAGCAAGTACCCAAAATCATACCCACTATGAAAAGTTACCCAGTGGACATTATCATTCAAAACAATCCCTGATGACATCAAAAGCTCTCCAAACCGCTGTGTGTCAATACCCTTCTCATTATTCTTCTGAAAATCGATACCGCTCTGTCGCAATAGCTCAACTGAATCATTTGCAAAAACATCTTCATTAACATTAAACTCGCGAAAATTGAATTGCCAAATGCAATACTTTTCTGTCCCACATTTCGGTAAATTCCCTTGCTCGTCGGAAAAAGTAAGCCCTAATTGAATCAATTTCAACATGTCTACGTTGTCTTTTAGCGTTTGGTAATGATATTCATTACTGGTCTTGAAATTCCCAACCGGCCGGAGAACAATCCCAGGGAATTCCGTGTCCATTGCAATATAAGGAAAAGCATCTACAATTTCTTGAATCAAAGCAAATTCTTCTTCCAGATTATCATTCCAAACCTCTCGTATGTAAATCGAATCGCTTTTAGGCAAAAGCGACATTTCATTGAAAATTATATCAAAAATCAAAACTTGTACCGAATTTCGTACCGCAAACAAACCATTACCAAATGTTTCACAGCCTAAAAAGCAACCACATCTGCAAGAAATCCAAAACCCATCAATAAAAATCGAAACTTTGCAGAAAATGAAATAAAAGAAAAAATCTAACAAGTAGTAAAATCTTACCAATAATTGCGAAAGATTCAAACTTAAAACCATAGATCTACAATCGAGATAGATACAACCAAAAATGATTGAGATTAGGGTTTGGGGATGGGGATGGGGTATTGGTTGATTTTAGGGCGGCCAAGGAAGATAGGGAAAAGCTTTAGGTGGAAAATTGGGCAGAATTATTTTGGGGGAAATGTAGAGAGAGAAAGAAACAGAGAGAGGAGTGTTCTGGGGTGAACGTGGTGGTTAGGGGGCCTCTTTGTTCACCTCCTAAGTCACATCAAGAGAGAAAGGAGAGGGGATTTCAAATTTCTACAGTTTTAAATAGTAGGGCAAACTACACAAATGGTCCTTGTAGTTTTAGTTTTTTTTGCAATTCGTCTCTATACAAAAAATTTTTTGCCAGTCGTCCTTGTACGTTTAATTCCGTTATATTTTTTCCGTTAAGTCTTGACATGTGCATTGCACGTGCATTTTAGACGGGGTAAAATAGTGATTTTGCTTTTGAAAGCACAGGGACCAATTGTGAAACTGTAAAATTGGCTCTCTTTCTTCAAACCATTTTTACTATCTCTCTCCTTATCTCTCTACTTGCAGTGTATACGTTGCATTACTTTCACAATTCGACCGACCATTGTCATCTTTTCGGCAACGGTGACCTCGGGTCCAACTGAAAAGGAAATTGCACTTCGTCTTCTCCGGCAACCGGAGCTCTCAACCATGGTAATTAATTCAATCTAGTTTTTCACCCCTTTCTTCCTCATTCAAATTCCCTTCCCTTGCAATCAACCATGCTGCCACCACCCATCAACCATGGCTGCCACACCAATTAAACAAATTTATAATTATAATTTTTTTTTCTTCATAATTTTTCATCCATTATAACAGAGTATCCTTCGATCTACTAACTCTATATCTCTCTAAGTTTTTTGAGAAACCTAGATCCGAAAAAAAAAAAAAAGTAAACACAGATATGGAAGAAGGGTTGCTACTATATCATCTCATCTTTTTGCACCGTCTCGTCTGCGAGCTCCTTCTTCTTTCGCTTCGGAGTTGACAGAAAGAAAAGTTGTGGCGGTTCTTGTTTATTGTGGGTTGATTTCTTCGAAGAAGGTTTAAGAAGAAGGGCGTGCTTGAGATTTGAGCTTAGTTGGTTCCCCATTCTCAGTAACCAAGGCTCAACCACCATTATTACTACCGCTTATAGTGTGAGGTCTGTAGTTGAATTGAGAACCCAAATCTATAGATCTGATGGAAACTCTTTCAGTCGCATTGCATTGAAAAAAAATGACAGCTGGGGTTGAAAATTGAGGTATGTTCTTTATCTTTAGTAAAGATGAATTGAAAATGACTGAGAAAATTCAATGGTCAATTAAAAGGAGGGAATTGCGGTTTGGACAAATTTTCTGAGTGTTGGTCTGTAATGGGTTTTTATTTGTAGTGGGGAAGAAAAAGGTCAACTTGCTGATCCTATTATAGAAGTGAGAAAAATGACAACTTTCCAATTGTATTCATTGATTTTATTTTCTTGATTTGGTTCTATATTAAAAAAATAAAATTAATTTGTGACAGAAGGAGAGAGAGTGTATTTAATATTTATATTTTAAGATTGGTTCCTGTATTTTTTAAGATAAAATGACTATTTTGTCCTTCCACAAATGCACGTGAGTGGCACGTGTGCGCACTTAACGACAAAAAATTAACAGAGTTTGACGAAAGGACCATTTGGGTAAAATGTCTTGGTACGGGGACCATTTGCGAGATGTAAGGACCAA
Organism: Platycodon grandiflorus; assembly: GCA_016624345.1. Taxonomy (NCBI): domain Eukaryota; kingdom Viridiplantae; phylum Streptophyta; class Magnoliopsida; order Asterales; family Campanulaceae; genus Platycodon; species Platycodon grandiflorus. The sequence continues at coordinate 9,208,458 of CM028362.1, forward strand.
TTGCAAAAAACACTAAAATTACAGGACCATTTGTGTAGTTTGCCCTAAATAGTATAAATGTGGAAATTATTTTTGCAAGAAACTTTTAGATTTTTTTTGTGAGAGAGAAAATAGAAAGAAAGAGAAGCAGATGATGAGATGAGATGAGGAGAGAAATATTTTAATATTATCAGTTTTTGAATTAGAATTACTTACTAAATTCTTTTTGGCGATGATTAGCTAGCTGGGTTTGGTATGTATCTAGGGACCATTAGGTCGGCAGAGATCTATCCGCAAGGAGAAAATAGTAAATGTGTCATAGGAAATGTTTAACTGGATTATTATTATTACTACTATTATATATTAGGAACTAAGTGTATTTTCTTTTATCTTTTTTCACTTTATCTATTTTATTTGTAAATAAATCAATTCCCCTCTTCCCAACTTCTTTACTTAATATTTAATTAATTGGTAAGTAAGTAATTTTCTTCAATAAATAAATAACTGGTTCCTTTTTGTACTTCTATTGAATAATTGTATTAGTATATTTCTTATTTATATTTAATATAGCTGTATAAGTAATTATATTATTATATACTTTAAGTTTCATATGTATTTTTATTTTAATTTTTTGAAAACCAAAAGTTTCATATGTATTAGACTGATATAAATTAAAATAAAGGTAAAAATATCATTTGTCCCTTCTTCACCTAACACTAACATGATAAATTGTCATTTGTACTTTTAAAACACGCATTTAGAAGAAAAAAATGTGCTCCCAAAAAAAAAAGGGCATTTCAAAAAAATTACTGTTTTTTACTAGTATCTTTCTTATACACATCCATTGCCATAATGGGCACTATAAACATTAGAGAATTAAATATCATGATCAAGGTCCACGTAATCATACCCCTTTACAAAGAAGAATCATTAGCATCAATCAAAGGGAAAATATTCGTTCTGTTCGGACCAAAGAGTTAATTTTTATTTTTAAAAATCAAAATATAACTAAATCAAATTTAAATTTAAAATACTTTAATTATGCTTTCAGAAATAAAATCTCATTTACTAAAAACTACATTGATAGTACTATGAATTACAACTTTTATGACATTGTAAAAATAAATAAATTTACGTAAATCGCGGTTAAACTTTAATTAAGTCGACAAAAAAAAAATCAAAAGTGAACTCTTTGGTTTTAACGGAGGGAGTATTATGACAAGTCAAATAGTCAATCTATATTACAATATTTCAAGGAAATTAATGGAGGAACCTCAAGAGATATTGTGAAGCTAGGAGAAAAGAAATGAATATAGTTCTCATGTAATAGGGTGGTTTTTGTTGCCTCTTTGTCAGCTTCAGCTTGCAGTGCTTCTCACGGATGGTAGTAAAAGACTTTTAGCCAATGAATTGGAAGGCTCTTTTGAACTGGTTTCGGCTTCTAGTTTTCTATTTCTTTAGGTGGACTTCAGAGGTCATTTTGAAATTCTTTCTTTTTAATCTAATATTTCCTTTCTCCTCGTATGAAGTTTCATACATCTTTATTGCTTGGTGGTGCAGAGAAGCTCAAGTATTTTTTGAGGTAGCTACCAAATCATCTCGAAGGTAGGAGCTCGAGTATTAGTTTGTCAAGGAAATTAGATTAAATTTGCATTGAGAGGTGATAATTAGTGAAGAAAATCATGGTCAAGAAATGTGGATCCCCACCCCACCCCATAAGTAGTGAACAAATTAGCACTTTTTTTTTGGCTTTAGATGCACCAAGTGATTCATGTTGGTTTAGTTCTCCACCTACAAGCAAGGTTCGCAAGTCAGGCCTGGCCCAAGGGCAAGGGCAGCCAGAGCACCCTCCCAGGGTCCAAATTAATAAGGGGCCCAAATAAAGCGAAAGAAGTTGAGTGTGGTACAAAACCCATGGCAAACCCACGGCACCCAATCTCTTTTGCGAAGAAGGTCAATTTCTCTCTCTCTCTCTCTCTCTCTCTCTCTCTCTCTCTCTCTGCGCTTTTGATTTCTTAAATTACCCACCGGTTGCCATAAGGATGGCAGAAATAGGAGTAATTGTTAACAAACATCAAAGCATTGATTCGAACAGTAAGGCTACAATAACTAAACAAGTAGGAGTACCTGCTGTAGTAACGTCATGAGATCACCTCCGAAAAATGAGCAGAAGTTTCATACCTAAGAATTTAAATATGAATCCATTCGGATGATCTAGTGAGAAGAATTTTAACCTGCTGCAAAACAATAAATGCACATGCATATAAGATGAAAAGAACAAACTTGATTAAAGCCCAAAAAAGTGAGATTATAGGCTGCTAAACATCACTGCTTGTTGCCAAGGTTTGCATGTATGATTTAACCTCGTGAATTTTGCTGCTTTAATAGTAGATATACTCATCAATTTAATTAGCATGAAGCTTGCAGTTTATCATGTACAAGGGAACTGAATTAATATTATTTTGAGTGCGACTTTCACGTGCTATATAGCAATTCTGATACTTTCGTGTCACGCAATTGTTTTCTTCATGATCTTTTGCTGTCTTTTCATCATTATTCCCTCTGTCTACTTCACATTATTCAACAAGATGCTAATCTCTAAAGTGAAAATATTAATTTTTTTTCCCCTGTTGGAATATGAGAAACAAGTAACGGCTCAAGAGCAAGTTCAATCTGTGAAAGTGGTGTAACTAAAATTACTGGGCCAAATTTTTCAATGTGATGTCTAATTTTGGGCTGTCAAAAACCCATTCATCGTCCTTAGTTAACGTTTGTCAAGAAAGGGCGAAGCAACTCGGCTAACACTATTAGATCTGAGGGTAATGGACCCCAACAAAAGAAGTCCTTGGAAGTATCCAGTCAAATACCTGGGATACACACACTGTTTCTACACGGGGGAGGGGGAAGGTGTTGTTTTGATTTGTGTATTGATCGAAAAAGGGTGTCATGGCAAAGGGGCAGGGGTGGTACATCTCAAAATAGGAGTTGGACTGATTGATTGAGTCAGAAGTTCTATATTGGTTATTTTTCAAAAATCTGTAGTTGGCTATTTAAGATATAATGGTGGAGATAGTAGAAGTATTCTTGAACAGTAAAATAATTATTGAAAGGTAAATTGTACCACAAATAACAACCTTAGTTCAATTATTGAATGTGAAGGCTATGAAGTAGAACTCTAGCCTATTATGCAAAAGATTGGATTCCAATTTTTGCTTATTTTAATTCATATCTTGATTTTTGTTGTTGCTTTCTTTTAAAATTAGCACGGAATTGTTGTTGTTTTCTTTTAAAGGTTGATACTCACTTTATTGGAATCTAATCCTATCTTGATTTTCTTTAAGTTGGGTTTTTTTATAATTGAAGTTGTGTATACAAAAATCTTATGATTAGGTGGTCTTTTGGCTATATCTAGCTCAATTATGCTTTAATTACATGAAGAATTAGGTTTGCGTTTTTGAAGTAGGTTTGGATTTTCGGAGAATTTGTTTTCCTCAACGTTTCTGATGTTTGGGATTCAAGTGCTCATATTTGACATGCCTGAGTTTTTTTTTTTCCTCCTTTAAGCAATTTAGTTGAAAACAAAATGATATATAAGATGTCTTTAACTAATTAAGAATACATTTTTATAGACATGGAAACAAAATAATTTTCTTAGTTTTTATTTTTTGGATAAGTATAGGATGTTTAAGATGTTAGTTATTGAAAAATGCACAAGAAGCAAAGTTGTTAGTTATTAGCCTCTGGGTTGGACATTCTCCTTTGATCCAAGAAAAGGCAACCTAATAAAACTGATTTTAAAAGGCACAAGAAGCAAAGAATAAAAATTATGAAGTAATCTCTAAGGTTCCTTGATATCCAAAAGAGGTAACTGAATTAGCATAGCATCGAATTATTAAAATTGAATCAGACTTCAATAAAGAGTTCCATAACCAGAGCATGCCCAAACATGGCAACATCACCTTTTATCGAAACAAGTATAAGAACCTCGAGAAAATCTTATATACGTACAAACTTTGGGCTAATATACTCATCTAGAACATAGTAAAAAACAATTTAAAAACTATATGATGATCAGAGTGGGCGTGAACAAAAATGAAGAAAATAAGCATTCATGTAAGATCTACTATGCATTTTCAGTTCTCAATGTAAAGATTGTAAGTCCCCTATTAAAACTGACATCCCCAGGCTAAACTATAACATACATTGACCGGTCTCATACTGCTGACATCGTGTCATGGGTACGGACACAAAACCTAATTTTATTACATTGAAGCTTGATACTCTTATGTTCTTTTAAATGAAGTTAGGACAGATGCTATAAGAATTGAGCCCTAAATCTAAGGCCTTGCTCAATAGCATATAACTAGTGGTTTTGTGCGACGGGGCAAAGGATCTATGTTTCCTGAAGTTAAATAAATTTTGGGCGACCTATTTTTCAAAATAGTTGAGGGTATTCATATTTAAGAAATGAATGATAATTGAATCGATTCGGTGTTACAAGTCAAAAATAAAATAATACTAATACTTTTTAGTTTTTAATGATCAAATTTAATAATTTGCAAAATTGTAGAGGAGAAAATCCATTCCATTTCCGCTTGCTCCGTGGGACCATCATCACTTTTCCATTTTTCGGTAGATAAAAAGATGGATGTTTTCTTCACGTTCACATACTCGTCTCAACTCAATAGTTCCACTGTATCAATTTGAATATTAAAAACGTATTGAGCATCCATATGCATCAGCTTTCATAGCTCAGTTGGTTAGAGCACCCGTTTAGTAAGCGGGAGGTCTTGAGTTCAACTCTCAATGAAAGCAAATTATATTTTTTGCAATTTCCTAAGATATAAAACAAATATTTTTGGAAAAAATGGAGACTTATAATTTCAACAAATCAATGGTTACCAATTGGTTTTATTTTATTTTTTTATCAAAATTTGTGTATTCTGAAACTTTTAGTTCTCAAGAGTTTGTTTTTTATGTTCGAAAACTATGGCAATAAGTTGCGGGCGGCCATGCATCACAGGATTCTTTCGCAACTTGATAGTTGGGTTGTTGTCACATAGCAGTACTGTAGTACATCCCTTTTGAGTAGACTTGGCTTCTCCAAAATTCTTCTCATCCAAACAGCTGAGAGGCACAAGAAGCTACACCTACGAACGAACTATATATGCTTGATCAGTTGTTGAAAGTGTAACAATTGGCTGCTTTTTTTTCTTTTTTTAGGATCATTGACAAGTCATTTATCTGCTGATCCAATTTGTGATGGTTTGATTGTTATGCATTGATATCAATTGTTGGGGTCCCTTTCTTTACTAATCAATGTTGGATCCCAACAACAGTACTTTAGTTTTTTTATTAATAAAACAGATTTAGCATGTAAAACTAACTGTGAAAAACTTTTTAAATGTAAGCATGTATACAATATTATCCACAATATAATAATTACTGAATTGAATCAACTTTGTAAAAATATAATTGTTAGAAAGAACAATTATGTTTATTTAAACACCTTAGTCTAAGAGTTGTGCATAGCGGAAATGCTTTAATCAGTGATTCAAAGACAAGTCATGATCTTATATTTTTCTAGTTATGGCTCAGTGGAGTTTAACTTGTGCAACTAATTAAAAAAACTATTTGTTCGAATAGCGAGTGAGTAAACAGTTAAAACATTCAATCCAGTAAATAGTTAAGATATGAACATAATAATATAAAAAAAGTTTAAGGATAGATAGATTGACATAATATTTACAGTTGTTCTGATCTCTTATTCTATATTCACTTTCCTCTTAGCCCTCTGGCTCAGCGAGGTCATTAACCTACTATATTCACTAATATACAGATTAACTAGGTACTTTAGTACCTTAAGGGTCGTTTGGTACTCAGATAAGGATAATCATTATTATTAATAATATGAGAATTAATAATACCACCTTCCCCTTAGTATTAATAGGGTGGGGGAGGGGTTAACCCCTTTATCTGGGTAGTGAGGATTAATAATCCCGAGCACAAAAGCTTAACAAACATCCTTCTTGGTATTATTAATCATATTCAGTCGTTTATCCTGACTACCAAAACACCTCTTAATAGACATGGGTTGTTGTAGTTGTTCTTCTAAGTGACTCTTTGTAATCTGGTAAGAACTCTGTTGTAGATCAAACTCTTTTGTTGTACTTGCAAATATATTAATTGTTCTTCAATTTTTACGTTTCCTCGGATGGTTATTTGCAAGACTTTCATCTGGCTTGATTTCTGATGTATTCTTGACTTGCTAGTGGTGTTTTGTAAGAGTTGTGATTTAGCTCTTTGTATTAAGTATTTTGTATTGGAAAATGATTGATTCTCTTTTGTGATGATGCAGCCTATTAAGTTGTTTATAGTTGTTTTGTATATCTATCTATTTCCTTTTCACACCCTGATTGTTTGTATGTGTGGTTGTGTGTTTTATTATGTTGTTTCTACTTGTATGTGTCTTTTCTTGTACACAGCTTTCTTCTCATATATATCTCCTTTTTTGTATATGTTTTTCAAGTAATTTCTTATATCGGTACTGGCAGAGATTGTGAAGTTTTTCATTAGAAAACTAATGTTATAGGAATGACAACTTGTCTGAAATATTTTGTTGAAATATCAGTCCACTTGCATTTGTAACTTGTAGTCCACATGCTCTGTTAGTCTTTGAGTCGTCATTGTTCCATAGGGTTTTGCAATTGTGATATTCCTTCAATGATAGCATCTCTGATATGGCTTTGCTAAGTTATTTGATCATGTTTGTTAGTTGTTTGCTTCTTGTTTTATGTAACAACTTCAATCATAACAGTTTGCTATCAGAATGCTTCAATCTTAATTATTTGCTTGAAACACTTGTTTTCTATGATCCTTTTGATCATAGATGTTCTTGACAAAATCTTTTTTACAATTCATCATATAGTTTAGGAAAATTATGTTATTATAGTTTTGCAACATCAAAACCTAATAATACAAGGTCTTAACAACCATGATACAACCCCTGAACTTAGTAACTTTCATACCGTGTGTTTGGCATAGAAGTTTTTAAGTTAGTTTTCAAATTTAAAAATTTTATTTTATAATACTGTCATTTGGTTATAATTAATCGTGGGTATTTGGAATTTAGTGAAAGTTTGGTTGATATTTGTTGTTTAATTTCATCATTATTTTTTTTCGTTTTTACAAAAATGTTGTTTGAGTTCATCATTTTTCTGATTTTTTTTGTTTTGTTTTGTGATTTTACTGTCATTTAGTTCTAATTAATTGTGGGTATTTGTGATTTAGTTGAATTAAAATACACTTTTGCTGCAATTTATTGTTTGAGTTCATCATTTTTTTTTTCTATAAGATCATGATCTTTTAACCTTTAGAATGGACAAAAAATAATTAGATCACAATTTTTCAACCTATAGAATTGACAAAAAAATTATCTCAATTTAGTTATATTTGTTGGTGATAATAACTTTGAATTTGATGTAATGGATAAAAAATTTAGATCAATATCTTATCTATATTTGTTTTCCAGATCCATCATTTATTTATAATTAATCGTCGGTGCTTGTTGTTCATAGTTGAATTAACATATACTTTGGCTGAAACTTTTTGTTTGAGCTCATCATTATTTTTTCTGAAATGTTGTTTGAGTTTTTTTTTTTTTTTTTTTTTTTTTTTTGCCGTAATAGAGGGAATACTTTGTTATTGCTAAAAACGGAACATCAAGATGCATTGTCTCATCTGCCATTTTGAAATACTAAATGTTACACTGAATTCTATAAAACCAATATCTAGTTACATTTCATCTATTATTTTAATAAAAAAACACATAATACATCTCATTATAGCTCGAAACTTGAATCTGTGGAATTCCCAAAACCAGTGTCTCTTTGGTTTACCACCTCCTATATATTTAGTCTTCGTGAACCCCTTCACTTCTATTTCTTCGTATCAGAAGAGAAACATCCACAATTTTATTTCCGAAAAATTATGGAAAATTATGGTCTTCGTTCCAACACTGTTTAAAGAAATCCACAAACGAAGATCACATTGGATTTTGTAAGTGAGACTCGCAAGAAAATGGTTGGTACCATGTCACAACCATTTGAAAGTCCCACCTAGTTTGTTTCGAGATTTCAATTTAAACCATATGTTTTTTTCCGACCAATTGAACCTTCATCTATTCTTTTTTTAATAAACCTTTCGTCAAATTGATGTTAGATCAACTAAAGGAGCGATGGCTTGGCCACCTACGTGGCTCTTACGTGGAAAAATGGTGGGGAAATGACGATCAAGTGACTGTCATGTGGTCTTCTAGAACAGGTAAGTACGCAAATTAGCCTAAGAGGATTAGGGTAATTTCGAACTACAATCTCTCTCATCTCTCCTCCCTCCTCCCTCAGTACGAATTAAGGGTTTTTCAAAATCAAGCACAAAATTGCAAGTTTGCTTTTGGAGATTGTTGATTAAGAGCAAGAGTAATTGATTGAATGCGTTCCTTGAAGCTGTTCAATGAGTATGGAGCACCCGATATATTACGGTAAGTACACTAACCCTAGTTTAATATAATTTATTGTTTGCGTTATTTTTGGTGTTAAATTGGAGTTGATGGCTGACTCTTGTGTATATTTGGTGTTTCACTAAAGTTATGTTTGTCTTGTGTTTCTTTTTTTATACTCATATTCTTTTGTAAACTTTTGTTTCCTCTTGTAAAGTAAGCAAAGTTATGTTCTTTGTGTTTCAAGATTCTGGTGTTAGATTTGTATGATTATGGTGTATATATATTTAATTCATTTTTTATTTGTATATTTAATTAAGCCACATGGTGTATGATTTGTATAATTTGAATTATTCTGGTGTATATTTAATTCCTTTTATGTTTGCATATTTGTCTGTGTTAAAGCATCTGATTCCGTTTTATTAGTTTTCTCAATGATTCCTTTCATATTTTATTCTATGTATATAACAATTAGTATAACATAAGTATATTTAATGATGATGTGGTCCTTCCTGTGTTTAAAAATAATGTATGTGGTCCTCTCTATCTCTGCACCCCACTGGTATGTGTATTGTGTATTTGTTGTCATATGGTTTGTGGTCCACATTGTATAATTAATTTAAAAAGGTTATTTTAAATTTTTGCAGATGGTAATAGGTCCTTTTTACTATAAAAGTGCATCATGGGGGTCAATTCAAGTGGGGCAAATATATTTGGGGAAAGGTGAATTATTTTGATAATTGTGAAAGTAATGAATGGTCAATAGTTGAAGTGAAAGATATGGCTGAGGTTTTAGGTTATGATCCAGAGTCCTTAGAATTTTACTACAACACAACTAGTAGTAATAATGGGAATAGATTTACTCAGTTAAAAGATGACAAGGAGTTACTCAGTCTAGTATCTGAGAATAATGAATTGTGTTTATACTTTATACAGCCTAATGTCAGTAAAGGCATAGATATATCAGGGATTGATCTTGATCATGATTTAGGTTTTGATATAGATCTTGATTTAGGCTTAGAAAAAGAAATAGATGGGGCCATAGTACATGCAAGGGAATTATATAGAGGGGAAGTAAATTCAGGGGATGAATATGATGATGATAATGGGAGTGATAAGTCAACTGAACTTGATGTTGATTTCTATGACAGTGACTATGATATTGCTGATGATAATTTATTTGATGCCAATGTTGATAAGGAGGCTGAATGGGGTGGTCTGAACAAGAATAGAAATGACAAAGGAAAAGGGATTGCTGATTTTTCCATGAATGTTGAAGGAGATGACTTTAATGATTAGTATCCTGCTAGTGATGATGAGCTAGATAGTTTAGATGGTGCAAGTGATGAAGAAACTAGGGAAAAACTTGTAACATTTGTTGCATTCAACAAGGATACTGATATGCCTGACCCTAGGTCCAAAATTGGGATGACATTTAGTGATATTGCAGAGTTTAAGGCTACTGTTACACAACACTCTGTTAAGTGGGGGAAACAAATCAGATATGCCAAAAGTGAGAATGATAGGGTGAGGGCAGTATGTAAAGAATGGTGTGATTGGATGTTCTATATATCCCAGGTTCAAGGTAAACAAAAGTTTCAAGTGAAGACTTACAATCCAATCCACAATTGTTATAGGAGTTTCTTTAATAAGAATATTAGAGCAAATTGGATTGCTAAGACTTATTTGGAGAGATTTAGGTCCAATCCTAATATGCCATTATAGTCATTGCAAGCTGATATATTGAGTGATCACTGGACAAAAGTGTCAATTTCTAAGTGTTTCAGGGATAAGCAATTAGCACTTAAGCTGATCCATGTTACAGAGGAGGATCAATATAGCAGGTTGAATGATTATTGTGAGGAACTAAAAAGAAGAAGCCTTGGTTCAACTGTGAGTTTGCTAACAGATGATTGCAATAAATTTCAAAGACTCTATATTTGCCTTGGACAATTAAAGAGAGGTTTTTTAGAGGGGTGTAGACCTATCATTGGACTGGATGGTTGCCATTTGAAGGGTCCTAAGGGGGTATATTGTTAACTGATGTGGGCATAGATGGAAATAATTATACATATCCATTTGTGTATGCTATTGTGGAAAGTGAAAACAAGAGGTCATGGATGTGGTTCCTTGATTTGTTAAAGTAGGATATCAAAATGGTCAACTCTTACCATTGGACTTTTATGTCAGATAAACAAAAGGTACATTACTTTATTTTATTAGTTTTAGAATTTTAAAGTCTTTATAATATCTTTGTTTGATAGTAATTGTTTAATTGTTACATTCTAGGGATTGGTTCCTGCACTTGAAATCTTGTGTCCAAATTCAAAGCATAGGTTTTGTGTCAGACATTTGTATAACAACTTCAAGCTTCTACATAAAAGGCTTCTTTTAAAAGACAAATTATGAGATTGTGCAAGGGCTTCAAATCTTGCTTTCTTTGAAAAAAGCATGCAGATTTTAAAAGATACAGATAAAGAGGCTTTTAAGTGGCTTAATGCTAAACCACCTCAACAGTGGTCTAGGTCACATTTTAGCATATGGCCACAGTGTGATATTCTCCTAAGTCCTAAACAACTTGTGTGAGAGTTTTAATGCAGCAATCCTAAAAGCTAGGGATAAGCCTATCATACCTATGTTGGAGAAGATTAGAGGAATATTGATAAGAAGAACACATGTTTTGAGAGATAAGATGATGAGAGATAATGTGAATGGGCCACAATTGCAGACCAAGAACCTGAGCCACAAGTAAAATAACAAGTGAGTGTGCCACATGTACTAGAAGATCAAGTGAATGAGCCACATGTGCAACAAGACCAAATGAACGAGCCACATGTACAAGAAGACCAAGAATGTGATCAAATTTCAACACTACCACCACCTCCAACACAACCAGAAACAGAACTTACTCCAACATAACCAAGAAGAGTTGCTCAAACACAAAGACCTAGGAGGTCTTACAGATTGCTAAATGTAAGGATGTCAACCACTTATGGATTCAAGCCTGGAGAACAAATTGACCTTGATGACTAAACTATGTTTAGGTTAGTAACTTGTTCTTAATTAATGCTTGTTGTTAGTGTGTATAATAGGGAATTATGATTTTTTTTACATTGAAATTGTTTTTTTATTTTATGATAGGGTATGATTTTTTGGTCTGGATGAATCATGGAATACAGGGCTGTAAGTGGCATAATGAATGACAAAGTGTTTTTGTGTGTGGAGAAAAGTGTAAGATTATTTTACAAAACAGTTTGTTACATTGATTAATTAACTATTGCCTCCATTTTAAAGTGTTTGTTGATGACAGGGTATGTTTGTTTGGTCTGTCAAGCATGGAAAACAGGGCTACTGCTATTGGCAAAAGAATGGATGATAGAGTGATTTTTTTGAAGAAAAGTATTTGATATTTTTTTTTATCTCAAATTCAATATATTATGTATTGTGTTTGATCATGACAAGGTATTTCATTTTCTATGTTTTGCAGTCATCCATGGACAACAATTCACAACTGTTGGATTTTTGCATGTAAATTTGATATATCAGTGGTCTATGATGATTTTTTGAACCCAAACTCATTATACATTACATTATGGAATACATCCCTGTAAATTTGACAGTGGTCTATTACATTGTGTTTGTGTAATTGTTTGTGTTTGTTGATGATAATTATATGAGGATTGTATATATCAAACAGAGACATACTTTGTGTATGTTGATAAATTAAACATGATTACATAATTAAAATAAGAAACATTCCATTTATTTCCACCAGGCATAATAACATACATAAGGGGTTTGTTACATAATCAAAATAAGAAGCATCCCATTCAAGCATGGAGATGTTAACAACACCACAAAATTAACCCATTTCATTAAAATTTCAAAACTCCAATAGCTTAGTCATGACCAAGTATGATTAAGATGAAGAGCAGGTTGAACATGCATGATATCACCAAACAAAACCAAAGGTATTTGTTACTATTACTTTCCACTGCTTCCACTGTTCTCTGAGGAAGATCATATCAGAGGAAAAATCCACAACCATATTTTGACTGCGCAAGAACAAACAAAAACTTAAAAATAAAATTAGTTTTCTAGAAAATTAATAATCACAAATATATATATATATATATATATAAACATAATATAACTTACCCCATATCTTTCACAACCTAAGAACCTCCTTCTTGAATTTTGATCGATTCAGGATGTTCGCATCACAATCATCCTTCCACAATGACAACGAACTGCTCTATTCATGATGATTAAAATGAAAAAAAAAAAGAATTTAATGGATTGTTAGAAGTTGAATTTTTTTGGTGTGAATGAAATTGGTAAATAAATACCCATAATCTACATCATGCCAGGGTTTATTTTGAAAAGATATTAATTGTATAAGGTTCTCTTTTAAACGCTTTTTATAAGAATTCGTTACCAACCAGGGTTTTTTTTTTAAATTGGAAAATAGTATAAGGTTTTTTGTGGAATAATTTTGGCAGGAATAAGTTGTTGGTTTTTATTTCCCCGCCATTTTACACGTAAGAGCCACGTAGGTGGGCAAGTCATCGCTCTGTTAGTTGATGTAACATCAACTTGACGGAAGATTTTGATTAAGAAAAAAAATAGGTGAAGGTTCAAGTGGTCGTAAAAAAACACATGGCTTAAATTGAAATTTCGAAACTAGGACAGTGTTTATTTTACAATTATCTCAAAATATATCTTATAAGTACATTCTGATTTTTCATGCTATTTCTTCTTCATTCTGATTCTTCATAACCATTTTCGTCTTACTGAGGGAAAGAATTCAAGCTACAATTAATAAAACATTGATTAAAAATTTTGAAACAAAATTTCGGGAATGCATCTTATACTTCATATTAAATGTTTGCGTTGTTGATGTGTTCACCTTCATAAAAAGGGTAAATAGTCGCCTGTAATGTCATATAAATCTTAGCATTTTATTTTAGGGTAATGATACACATAGTAAAAAAATTGATTATGAATTTTAAAGCCCATACATGTGACACAAGGAGATCCAAGTATTTTGGTTAGAGAGAGAACGAGAGAGGGAAAGGAGAGTGAATTTCCTTGTACCATATGTGTGAACTTTAAAATTCATGATCAATTTTCCATTATGTGGATCATTACCCTTTATTTTATGTACTGTATTTACTAAACATTCAATTATTTACAAAAGTTTGAATGTACTTATCTTGATCAATACTTGCATATATCCCAAATTCTGTATTTGGCTAGGAAGAATCTGCAATAGAAAATACAAATTAGGAAATTTTAATGCACAAGAGGAGAGAGAGAGAACATGATCATACCCTATATGAGAGACAAAATAGATTGAAAACAGATTGAAAATCGAGAAGATCACTATAAAAAACATAACAAATTTGCCCAAAAACCTCTTAATTTAAAACGAATCTAAACAAAGGGTAAATTTACCCGAAAACCCCAAAATTACTCTCCATTTTTTATTCTGAAAATGAATTGTTTTTGTTTAAATAAAAAACTAAAATAATTAAATATATCAATTATTAATATTGTTATGCTTATATGACAAAATTGATATTGTTATGCTTATATGACAAAACTGACTTATATATTTTTTTTTCTAGGAGACTATATTATTATATGACACTATGTGACAACATATCAAAGGTCTTGCTCTTGAGATGAGTCCATTAAAAAGAAAAGTTTGACATTAAAACAGCTGAGATGCTTACCAATTATGTAATTTAATTTTGAGAAACAAAAATTTAGTTGTTGATAATGAAAGTACTAGCTAGAACTACTCATCTATTAACATCTTAACTAACAACTCTTCTCAGTACAAGTAGAACAAGCATAAAAACCACAAATTATTAACAACTCCTAACAAATAACACAAAAGTGCTTTTAAATATTACAATTATTATCAACAACTAAACTTTAGTTAGCCTCTAGTGAGGTGTGAAACTCGACCTCGCTCACAAAGTAGGTACTTGGCACCAACTAAACCAGAGTTGCATGGTAACAAAAATTGTCACGCCCCAAACCCACAGTAAGACCATGGGCCAAGGGTGACCGGCCGCGGCCCTCTAGATTGGTGTTGGGCTCAGCAAGGCCTTCCAATACAATTACGCAGCTCAAATCTAACTACTCATTGATAAAAACTAAATTGGAAACAATGAGGCCCGTCGTCCTATTTAACCAATCAAGTCCAAATGAAGTTCCCAAAACAACAATTATTTATGCAGTCAACAACTCCTTCTAGAATCCAAGTCTAATTGCATGAAACAAAAATTAAACTATAACAGAAAACTCTCGAGCCATCCACTGAGTGGTCCCATGTCGTCACCAACATTAACGATCTGTAAAATGATAAAGGGTGAGCTCACAGCTCAGCAAGGTACTAACAATGCTATCTAGAGGATCAAGCACGTATTTCAAAAATAATAATTCTATGGATAGTAATAAGAAGCATTTTAAATCACATTTTTCATAAATGACATTTAAAATGTTGTTGAGCAAAAATATTTACTTTGAAACAAGTCAATGACACTACCATCTCATACCGATAGTATAACCAACTGTTTTGTCAAAAGAAATTCACTAAATTCAAACAATAACTTCCAAAGTCTTTCGAAATCAAAAGTTGGTCGAAGCTAGTCGATTACACCACCGTCCCATACCAGTGGCATGACCAACTACTCCCCTAAACAATTTCAATAAAGTTCCATGGTCTTTGTTGACTACGGTTACAGTACAACCCTGTAACACGGTGTCGATAATTGTCGCAGTACAACCTTGTGACACGGTTCGATAATGTTGCAGTACAACACTGTGACGCGGTTCGATAATTGTTGCAGTACAACCCTGTGACACGGTTCGATAATTTCAGAGTTCAATGTGTCTACCTAGCTAGTAGAGTCTCGGTTCAGAAGTTTCAATACATAGTCAGACCATCGGTTTCTAAAAGTTTAATAGTTCACAATTCTGTAACAAAATTTCAATGTCAATAAACAATAACAAAAATTCAGAAATCAAATTCATTTAAGAGGCTCATATGCTTGATCCTTATTTTGGGGATATTTCAATACATCACATTTTCGATGAAAATATAAAATTAATTTCATAGGCTCATTTGAAACATAACGATGTAACAAAATATTTTATTTTTCGATAAAAATTAAGGGATTAAAAACAAACTAGATAGAGTGGAAAGTCTCTTACCTTGAATTCGACACAAGCTAGTCAAGGGTTAAAATGGTACATTCCCAATCGCTATCGACGGCACCTAATTACAAAGGCAACAATATCCTCTTTTATAAAAATAAAACATAATATAAGGGTTTACTAGACATTTTGAAACCTGGGAGGGCCTGTTCGTCAAATTCCAGAACCTTAGGGGTAGTCAAAACCTATCAATAGATATATACTTAGCTACCCTTGTACAACATGTAAACAAAAGAGCTGATTTTAAACTTATGAAAACAAAGAGGGTCAAATTGCAGTCAACTGTTAAGTAAAGGGGCTGAGAGTAACTTATCTTCTTCTTCTTGGGTTGCCATTGGAGACTTCACGAAACAGAGCTCTACAAAGTTCTGTTACATTCCTATGGTGGAGACTTTGTCCCTTTTTTTTTTTAAATTCCTTTTTTTTTTGTTCCTTCCAATAGAACTTGCTACACAATTAATTGATCAACTCACTACTTAATTTAATCTATAGATATTCACACATTATCACCCTATTCAAGCTACATTCATATCTCCCGAAAGAAACACTCGAACGAAATTATAATACTTACTTGATTGGGAATTCTTGACGGCAATTTCTCCAATGACGATTCGGCGAACGATCTCTCTTCCCCTCTCGGCGTGGAGTCCTACTGAGTCTCTGCCTCCTTCGTCCAAGGTTCAACTTCCGACCTACACGAAAGGCGTAACGATCTGGGCACTGTCTCGGATAGGCTTCTTTACGTAGAAGAGAGATATCCCTCATCGTCTAGTGGTTCAGGACATCTCTCTATACACCCACCCAGAAAGTCACTTCCTCTTTAGCCGTTACACCACAAAAATTTTCAGAGTTATTAGCCATAACTCCAGCCCTCACCTCCGCTTCTTCCACTGTCGTTACAAAGTCGTTCCCGTTTCCTCTATTTTTTTTTATCTTATTATTATTATTATTAACTATAATCTAGCAATTCTAAAAGGGCCAATAATTCTAATAATTAGTGGGCAAGCCCAATTCCATTACACAGATTTTATACCCAAAGAAAAATTAGGCTCAAATCAATCAAGGCCAACCCTACAAATTAAAATATTTCTATTAAACATTATATAATTAATTTTTATTAAAAAACTATTATTACCAGAATTTTATTAATTTTTTATTATTATTTTTTGGGCTATTACAAAAATAATTCTATAGGTATTTCATTATCATGATTTTGGGTGGTGGGAATGTTTTCTTAACGGGGAATAGAACAGTATTCCAAACAACATCGTACAAGGACCTAAAGACGAAAACCCTGGCAGGGAAGATTAAGAGGAAAAAAGAAATAAGCACAAGTAGAATGATAGATCTCAATAACAAACTATGGATCAGAGTCTCCCAGATCAATCTCATAGCTATAGCCCCAACATTTTAATAAACTTTCTGAATAACAGACACCATACATCACTCACAACTTGATGGCGAAGTTTTATTTTTTACTATGACAACAAAAATGTTGAAGATGCAACAGGAATACCAACGTTTTAGGCCTTTCAAGTTTCAATCTTATAATTGAAATAGCCATATCAAGGTGATTACTTTTGTAAGTAATCACGATCAAAAACTATTTTTTTTTTTGTATCTCTCATTCTAATTATCAAATTAAAAGTGCTCACTTGCCGTTGTGGGAATAATTTACATATTTGTATCATAAACACTGATTGTTTATGAAAACGTTCAAAGATAATTACCATCTGCAGTTCAGAAATATCTCCAAATTAAGTTTGATATGTACCAATTTATTTTATGAAAAGTCTTGGAAGCACGACAGTTTAGATCAAATGACTTGTAAAGAGAATTACTTAAAGCTAGAATATTTATGTGCTAATATCAATAATTACTTAAATCTAAACAATATCTAGGAGAATAAATTTTTTTCTATATAAAATTACTTTTTTTCAAAAAATAAATTACTAAAAATCATCCAATGACACAGATTTGACTAATGAAAGTTAGAGAATCGCAGATCCAAAAATATCGAGGCTTGATATCTCATTTTTTTCCAATTATTTTTAGTCCTCAAATTTTTCAGTAATAAACAATCATTAGTAAACAAACAAATTTTTTTTCTGATCAATAGAAGATAGATATCCCCAGATCTCACCAATAGAAGATATATACCACCTGAGCAATAGAAGATAGATATCCCCATATCTAAATAATTCGACTCATAAAAACAGATAAATAATTCAATTTCAAAACATTGTAAAGTGTTATCTTCAAATCGAATAGAAAAATTAGTAAAATTGTAAACCATCTCTGATTAGATGTTTTGACTTTGTGAGTTTTAGTTCGCCGCTTCGTTGACAGCAAATTTGATCATTTCTCATCGCAAATATTTAGAACATGAAGTCGAAATTTGGGTTTGGGGGATGGCTAGAATCCAACCATCTCAACTGTTTAGGAGATGAGTTGTGATCCTAGCATATCCCTTTCAACCCTAAAAGGTGATATTAGTAGATTTTTGCTAACCCTATTGACTGGTTTTGGGGAAAGCTAGGAGCGAATCATCTCATTTTTAGAAGATGATAATCGCTTCTAGCTTAACCCCTTCAACCATATTGATGTAGGGTTAGAGGTTGCATACTATTTCGGAGCGAAACATCTTAGATGTTGACGGTGCGGTTGATTTAAGGTTTTCTTATGGATTTGAAGTTAGGTAGGGGATATAAATCTCCATCTCTTACTCAATGTAAAGTATTCATTTTAATTATATATTTTATAATTAATATTTTTAAGGTGTATATTGTTTATTAATGTTTTTTTTTCTTCATTTATGATATTATCTATTTTGTAAATAGTCTTAATAATGATTTTTTGTTTTCATCTATTATATTTAACAATAATGTTAAATTTATTTGTTTAATGATTATATTTCAAAGATATCCATAGCTAAAAAGTATACAACTAATTAAATGAAAAAGTTTGAGTCATTTTTTCTTAATCTTACATAAATATAACAATATTGAGACCATTTTTTATAAAAAAAATATATATTATTAACTAATGTGAAAAAAATATAGGTGATTAATTTAATATGCGATGAAGATGAAAAACTATTTGATATGCGATAAAGTTGAAAAGCCAACAAATGTAGTGTATAAGGTAAATTTTCAGAATCTATAATGATTAGTCTTACAATGATATATTTCTATTTAAGTTGTTCTCCTTAATTTATTCTTTTAATTTTATTTTTTCTCTTCATTTTGCTCATATATAATTTAACTAAAAATATATACCGTGCGTTTTACGCACACGGGTAAAAACTAATTTTGTATTAACGTGTAAACAATTTGCGGTCCAAAATAAAACAAAAACTGTATGAACAGTTCGTATGGGGCCCAAGCCCGAGTTAGATAGTAAGTCTTCACCAAAAAGAGGTCCATCCTTGTATCTTTCTTTATAACTAAATTGACCCAAGCCCATTAAGAAACCCTCGAAACCTAACTATAAAAAAGTCTCATTTTTTTTAGGGTTCCTCCTTCAGTCCTTCGTTAACACTCAGCTGCGAGAGCTGAACCCCCCGTCTCTCTCCTTCTTATTTAACTCCTCCCATTTCAGCCGGCGGCGGTAGCAGCAACCACTGTAAGTTCCTCAATCCTCCTCCACCTTCTAAATTTTGTGAAATTTTGAAATTTCTGTAAATTAACTTAATCTTTCAATTTCGTCAGTAGATTATCCCAGAACCCCCATCACCACCACCTTCCCACCTCCGCCAGCCTCCACCGCATATCTTCCCACCACTACCTTCACCTCATAATCTTCGAACAATCAAACAGTAACGACCACCCACTTTCTCTCTCCTCCTCCTCCTCCACCTTCTCCTCCACCGTCAACTCTGACAGCAGTCAATTCGTCTGCCGTCTTTTAGAGAGAGAAAGATTTTTCAGATCGTTTTCCGACGATGCTCTTCTTATCTTTTTGATTGAGTTGAATGCTGGGTTTGTTAATGAAATTGATTGGGTTTTAGTGGCGTGGACAACTGGTTCGGGTTCTGGGGAGAGTTCTTTGGAATGTGGGTGCAGCAATCTCTTGTTACTGAATATCTATGTTATTCAACCGCTACAATGGGTGGATTTTGAAAGGCCTGCACCTATTTATATTGTTTGCTATCTTCGGGTTTCAATGACAATTTTTAGATGTTCAATGCAATTTATTATTTAGATGCAGTCAAAAACAAAATTGTTTATATAACATAGGTCAAATACATTTGCAGCTGTTTATATTCTAATGCACTTGAACATGTTAAAAATTTAAAATGAAAAGAGAATTGTATTCACAGTTTTGCGGTCTCAAGGCATGGCCTGCTATTTAATAATTTTAATCAATAAAGAATAGTTTCCATATTTGTCAACATTTTTTTGGCATCTTACTATATTTGGAGTCTATTCTTTTAAGTGACCGAAGTTCTCTATTTTTTGGAACACTCAGGACAGCACGCTCAGGACATTTGAAGTTGAAGAATCATGTCAGGGTATGTATTAGCATTTGCTTTAGATCAACTAGTCTTACGGTTTAGGGATGATAAAGCATGTTCAAGTTTGTGCTACAAAGCTCTGGTTTTAGTTCCACTTGAATATTAGACATTAGGAGTGAAGAAACTAGCATGCTTTTCACATTCTTGCAGAAGTGGTCCTCATTTTTCACATTTTATACAATTTGCTCTTTGCAGTGAAGAGGGTGTTGTTGCAGCTGAGGCCCCAGCTCCAGCTCCAGCTCCAGCTCTTGGAGAGCCAATGGATATCATGACAGCCTTGCAGCTTGTGCTTAGGAAATCGCTTGCTCATGGTGGCCTTTCTCGTGGCCTTCATGAGGGTGCAAAGGTGATTGAGAAGCATGCTGCTCAGCTCTGTGTGTTGGCCGAGGACTGTAACCAGCCAGACTATGTTAAATTGGTGAAAGCACTTTGTGCCGACCACAATGTGAGCCTGATATCAGTTCCCAGTGCTAAGACCCTTGGTGAATGGGCTGGTGTAAGTTTCTTGCCAAATCTTTACCTCTTGAAATAGTGTTGCTACTTAGTTTTAGTTACGATCCTCCAATACATTCCAGTACCATCTCATTCCATTCATGTATGTTTCCCTAACTTGTTCTTCAGCACATTGCATTCTCTGGTCACTGCCTAGCATTCTAAAATGTGTAGTAATTGCTTGAATATATTGGAAGGTGCAATCATATCTTTGGATGTTGAAATTGGCGCGTGTCAACTATATTGAGACTAATGCCATCTCCGACCATTTGGTGCAAAAATTGCACTATCCCACTAAAATAGTGCAATTTCTGCACCAAATATCTTCCACCATCTCCAACCTTCCTGTTTCAAATTTTACACCAAAAAGAATATTCTTTATTAATCTATTTAAAACATGTTTTATTTCATTAAATTTGTGTTAATATATTAGCAAAACAAGTATATTTTTTATTGAATAGTATATTTTATTTTCGATTACTCAAGTTATATTAAATCAAATAATATGAACTAAAATTAAATAGTGAAATATACGTTGAAAAAAAGTTTTATTGAAAAAGAAGCAGAGATAGCTCAGGTGTTGGAGCCTTATTTTGTGCATAAATGGTGAGATTGCGCTGCCATTGGAGTTGGTCTAAATCAGCCTTCTCCACCTCCCACTCACACATGGAAAAAAATGATAAGAACTTCATTTTTTCTGGAAAAAACAAAGTTCTTATCTTGTCATTCCCATGTAGTTTACCAGTTCATATCGAATGTATCATCAAATGTTTTGTTTTTATCTGTTGTGGATTTGTGTGATCATCTTTTGGTGCCCTAATGAAGTTATATGCTTGCAGTTGTGCAAGATTGATTCAGAGGGGAATGCAAGGAAGGTTGTGGGTTGTTCCTGTGTCGTTGTTAAGGTAGAAGTTTCATCTAATAGTCTGTTTTACTGAAGTTACTTGCTTTATCTCTTGGCCTTTAACCTCTATATATTCTTTTGCAGGATTATGGAGAGGAATCCGAAGGGCTCCATATTGTTCAGGATTATGTCAAGTCTCACTAGTTTATTTGAGAATTCTCATTTAGGAAATTTTTGATTGTTCAAGGAGTATTTCTAGAGTTCACTAGATCTTGATTATTGAGACCAACTTATAGTTCTGTGTATGTGCTTTTAATGTTGTTTTGAACCTGGATTGAGTTTGGGAAAAGAAAGTTATTTGTTTCAACATCAGGAATTGGTAAAGTGATCATGTTTTGTTGCGAGAATATTGAGATTGTGCAGAGAGTGATTGCAGTAAGAAAGCATAGGTAACAATGACATTACACTTTCAGAGGAACAGACTGTTTACAGTATAAGAGGCTGATGTCTGTTCCTCTGAAAGAGCCTTTGTGATTATTAACTTAATTTTTGTTATTGTTCCTATCATAATGGGCAATGTGAGGATATTGATTAGAAGAGTGAAATTCTTGGGTATTGATTACAAGGAATTGTACTAAATGTTGCATTCCCAATGACATTTCACATCTTCTAGGTTGACATATGGTACAATTTACAATCTGTAGGTGTTGCGTTTGTTTTGTATGAATGTGTGCTGATAAGCAATGGGCATATCACAAAATCTAGTCACACAGACACAAAAATTTAGATGAGCGGCGTTTATAATTTAATGAGTGTACAAAATGACGTGGTGTTCTATGTGTATTTTATTGATATATAAAATTTTATATTATTTTGTACACAAAATTAAGCATATGTTAGGTGTCTATAACCTTACCAGTATATTTTTATGTATGTATGTCTTACCTAGGCGAACTCCATTTTATATAAGCTGCACATAAGTTTTGGGTTTGGCTCAAAAATAAAAGTTTCAACTATTTTTGTTAGCATCGAGATATTTCATAAACTAACCTATAAACTACCATCCAAAAAATTAGGTTTTTGAATATGGAATGGTTTTATCTCAAAGCCGGAAGTTGCGGTCGGAGCTGCAGAGCACTACCCACCTCCACGAATTCTGATAATATCAAATTGATATTATGAATCTTTGATATAAAAACGAGCTGCAGAGCACTACCCACCTCCACGAATTCTGATAATATCAAATTGATATTATGAATCTTTGATATAAAAACGGATTCATCCAACTCAAAAGATTAAATGTAAGAAGTTGATGACCTAAAACTTTACGGCAAGTTATACAAACCATGGGAAGATGGACAAGACCTAAAACTCTTTTTTTTTTTCTCTTTCTTTTTTTGGTACGGTATATCAACTTGTTTGAAATCAAAGCACCATCCTCCCAAGGAAAAGGGCTTTCTTTATTGAGAGCATTTCAATTTTGGTACGTATACCAACTCATGTGTTCCGCACGCGCATAGAATCATAATTGACATTCCAACTGGAAGGAGGTCTTAATTTCAATTCTATATATGCTTACGAATTGCAATTTCTTTACCTATACTAATAATATGGGAATGATGTTAGTTGAGATTGGCGTGGAACAAGCCAAAATAACAGAGAATCTCTTAAGTGTTAAAAAAGTATCCAGGCACATTCTGGGTCTTTTATTGTCAAATGTCTTCCTGGGGACTTAGTTAATAAGTAAAATGAGACGAATTCTCACAATCAAATAGTTGAAATAACATTTCCAATATAAGCAAAATCTGGGATAACACATGAATCATAAGAGCTAGAAAGATGAAAAACTACATGAAAAAAATTAAAAGGTTGAGTTGCGTATAGATATAGAAAATTTGCTTGAGGTCATAGAAGAAAGGACCAACATAAACAGAAGGCCAGTTCCTATATATAATTCAATCAGATATGACCTCCAAGTATATGCTTAGCATCTTCCATCACATTAAAGAAGCTAACACTTTAAAGAAGCTAACGGATACAGCTGAGTTCACCAACTTCAAACAAAAATGGAAAGTAAGAAAACCTAATTGCTAGTTTTGGTAGGTCATAACATCTAGAGTAAATGTGTTTCACTTGCTTTCAGCAGTTGGGAGGTAGATACCCTCTGCCGCCAACCAAACATTATCAGCACGTTTCTCTCTTACCCCACAAACCTGCAAGGTGTGCAAAAGACAAAAAATTTTACGACAAAAATGTGCAACAAAAAGCAATATTGGATTTCTCAATCCAATGAAAATTTTAAACTGAAAAAGTACTATAAGAACAACATATTATTCATCAACATAATCCTGATTTTCTCCATACTTCCATCAAAATTGGAATTGCAAAAAGTGGGAATCTCATGTTTGTTACCCATCATCCCCATTTGATTTGAATTCAAGATAATTATGACTCGAGGACAATAAAAGTTCAAGATCTGTCAAAATGTAGTATCTATGAGACTTGCCAAATGAAATCAACGTCCCCATCCCCAGCCCCATTTTGATGACTACCCCATTAATACACTGGCTACCTTTCTCCCTATCCCCAGCCCCTCTCTCAGGGAAAAAGCCTCCTTAGAGCAATTGAGCTCAGAATACTATCCATCAAACAAAATATTTAGTTCTAACCTCTTGCTGTCCACCAGCAATGCGACTGTATTTCTTGTCATGACTGTGAAGATATCCATTGGTGTCCTCATGACGAAGCCTTATCCTCTGATCTTGTCTCCAAGTTTTCCCACTTCCCTCAATTTCAAGCCTGGGGAGATAATGAAAAAGAACCAATAATATCAATAAAGCTAGTGACAAAGATGTACATACATTACTAACAAAAGAAAAAAAAATTGTAATTAAAAACCACTTCACAGGAGGTCTCACCTCCAATAATCCCCTGTATCTGACTCGGTTTCACCTCCAAAGCAACTCACCTACAAGTAATACCAGTCTAATTTCAGCCATCAATGCTTTCAGTATACATAAAATTTATCAATGAAACAGATCAGGAAGCAGCCAAGTGGATACAATCCTGTTCATTTCACATTACTACCCGATGGACATGTACTAATAACTTTAACAGAAAATACTTCAGCAGCATCCCGTCTCTAAATATTCCAGCTACAGAGAAAGAGGCGAACCATAGCAGGAATCTATTACTCATGATCGCTGTATGAGATAGGAGATAACGATGTAGTTACAAAAAAAAAAAAAAGACAATGCTTTATATAATTTAGCATATATTTTACATGTGGACCAATAACCGTCCCAAAATGAGTGTCCCTTTTTGAAATTGTTTTGTCCCAAAATGGAAGTCCCCTTTTCTATGAAGTTACTAGATTTACCATTGCTATCTATCATGTCCCGATGTGTACTTGCAATACTATAGTGTGGACACTTACGGCATTCATGTGTACGTACTACTAAAATGAACTAAGAGTCAACTTCCTTAATTTTTGCAAAAAACTAAAATGTGACGCTCATTTTGGAAAGGAGGGAGTAGAATTCAATAATTTATCATGTTTGTACGCAGCAGACATGCAACTCATTCTGAGTTCGTACATGAATGATGATAATAAGCCCTATCATCAGGCCGGCTGGCTTTCTGTCCTTTTAGTAGAAACGGCTTTCCTTTCATTCCTTCATGCGAATAGTACTTCTATATATACACCAACAAAATATTTTACACCGTGTAAAGGAAATTTCCATTTTATCTTATGGCGTGGCAACTGGAAAGAGAGGAAAGGTGGGCTATCAGATTATTGTCATATGATATGGCACCAAACAATAAATTTAAAGCAATATAAGATATTAATAATATATAGACCAACACACATGCATAAGACTGATGTATTTCTCCCTTTGACCATACTTAATTTCATTATCCATGAAAAGGGTGAAGAAACGATTGACAGAATTGCCATTATCTGCAAGTTAACTAGGTGAGATAAAAATGAAATAGGCGACATAAGTAAATTGTATGCTGCTCATGGAAAGAAGAAGTATGTGAAGGCGTCATAGTTACATGAATTTACAAGAAAATACTCATACCAAAGAAACCGGCACAGGTCTCATCTACTAAAATTAAACAGATATCCTACAATATTCATCAAATACTATCACTATAGCTTTTTACAGCTAAAGTCGCTCAAAGAGAGGGCCGACAGAGTGGAGTTGTTCAATTTGATATGAGAAAAAAAAAACAATAAATATAACTAAATGGAATTTGAGGAAAAACAAACAGAAGACCAGCTCTCTGACCTCTAGGTTGCTTGAGATCGGCGATGCATGCAAGTGGCTATGGAGCCACTTCCTAGTTCTCATATGTTGCAAACGAATGAGTGTTCCACTTCTTATTGGGTCTCCTTGCTTTGCATCTGAATCCAGCACAGGCCTAACAATCTGGTCATAAGATTCAAATTTACAATTGAAAATCAGAAACAACTCTTTATGTTACCCAGAATTCAAGCAAGATTGGCCGAAAGCATTGAAGAGAAATGGATGGACATACCCAATAGCTATTTGCATCATCAACATTTGGAAAACCAGTAACTGACTGTTGCCCACTTCCTGATCCATAAGGCACATCGTGTGAATGCAGCCTAAATCTCGTCTTTTCATGCATCAGCTTGATCACTGACCCATAAGTAATCTACCAAAAATAGGACCAATGAAATAAGAAGAAACTTCCTATACCCCCAACATATAATGAAGTAATCTTTTATCTAATAACTCCACATGCTGCTTGCCTACAGTTTGTTTGGGAAGAATAAGCATGAAGATTCTTGAGTTATGGTATTAAATTTTAGATTACTGTAAGCTTGAATCTCTATCATATAGCACTTAAACAGAAATCTGCAAGTTTGGCTATTGCAACTGCTGGCTGCCTCCCGTTCATTCCTTAAGGCCTTATTTAATTCTCCTTCCATCCCCAAAAATGTCTACTTTCAAAATCAAGCTTTGTGATATTATAAATTGTAGGCTTTGAATTGCTCTGAAGTTACATAAATTTATAGACAAAAGAGCAACACCACAGAAGGATAAATCTAGAATATCGATGAAAATTTATACCTTGAATTAAAAATGTGAATCTTTTTTGGAACAAACAAAATGGAAGGTATGATCTTTTATGGGACGGAGGTAGTACCGTCGTAGTTAAATAAGTGTTTTCAAACATCATGCGTTCATCCTCTACGGAATGCATAGAAGTATTTCAACAATTGTTTCTGTTTTTGTTTTCAAGAAAGACTTACAAACATGCCGCCATCTTCGAGATATATTAAGCACAGCGTATGTTGCAGGGATATTTTCGAAACAAAACAAGACATACATGTCAGGGGTCCTAAAATGGCCAGATATATTCTACAGTGCACTGTGATGAGAAAAGTTAGTTTTACGATATAATCGATACAAGTGGCAGTTCCAATCATGTGAACATAATATTCAGCATTCATCCATCCTCCATAAGCAAACCAAAAACACACAAAAGAGAACACTATCAGATCATTTATCATAATATTGTCAAACAGACACAAGTACAAATTTGATCCAAAAAAACTAACCTACACAAAAATATAGCCTACCAAATTTTCATCTTTTACCTCAAATCAATAAAATCCAACCGTAGCGCATCAGCACTCATAAACATAAATAAGTAATCACACTAAATTAAACCCGACATAGACAACAATTGAATCTCAATTACTCCAAAAATCAAGGGAATCGACTGATAATTGACACAAATAGGGTTAGAACTGACCTCGACGCCTTCAGATTTGGCAGCGTAAGCAGGGGTGGAGGACGTGAAATCGTAATCTAGGGTTAGGAATAGAAAGATAGCGAGAGCGAAAAATGAGAATGCCATTAATAAAAGCAGCCCTATGAACCAATTTCGTTGCCAAAACGGTAGGTTTAGATCCGATTCAGGTGAATACGGACTTAGGGTTTCTCTGTAAACAATCCGGGTGGGACCGGTTCCCGAATTCGGTTTTTGATTTGTTGATGCTGACGGTGTTGATGAATTTGAACCGGTAGTGGTTCTCCTTCGAGAGAGGTTGCTGTTGTGTTGCTGTTGCTGTTGCCCTGATGGAGCCACGGCTGTAAACTTAGCTCAGGTCGGAGCCTCCGGCTGGAGATCCGAACTGTCGACGAAGAATTTTCCGACGCAAGTGCGATAACGGGAGAACGGAGGAGCTGGAGTACGGTGGACGTTCGATTCTGTTCGTTTTGAGGTTTTCGGTCTACTTGTGGAGTTCGATCTTATGGTTCCCGAGTGGTGATGACACGTAAGTTGTAGATGTTCGACAAATGGGGTTACTCCACGTAGACATGTGATGACTTGAAAGAGTGCTGATTTGGATATTACTTCTTTTTCGTTTTCTGTTACGCTTGAAAGCATCTCACTAACTCTCTCCTAAAAATAAATAAATAAATAATATTCTCTCAGTCGCTTAATTATTATTTTATTTAACTAATACATCAATTAAAAAAAATTAATTTAATTATTAATATTAATATAAAATATAATTTTTTTAATATCTATATATATAATTTATAATTAAAATTAAAAAAAATAGTAAAAATAATATTTTTAAAAAATAATTTTAAATAAAATAATTATTTTAAGATAAATAAAAAAAATCAATAATTTAAAAACGGAGAAAATACATAAATAAAAACAACTTTACTGAAGCAATGACTTAGAAACTGTTGGTCATCGTTGCTAAAAGGCCAAAATACAAAAAATCTCCTAAAATATCAATCAAATTTCACTTTTCTTCTTAATATTAAAAATTTCTCAAGTTGGTATCTATGGTTGCTATTTGTCCCATTTTACCCCTTCCTGTCATTTGTCGTTTGTAAAACCACGTTGGTTATAGATGTGCGGGGCAAAATAGACTTTTCAATTCGTATATCCTCCAATTCTTCTTCCCATATTGTATCCAAATCATTTCACATAAACCTTAATCCTAACATTTTACCCTTTCTTCCAAAATCCAAGCCCTAACCCTAACATTTTACCCAAATTATTTCACATAAACCCCAACTTCAACCTTAATTGTTCGATTTTTTTCCCTCTATGGATTCTCAGGCGAATAACCTTTACGAAACGGCGTCAAAGCCGGACACCGACAACAACGCCTACACTTTTCTAGAATTCAACACACAAGGCGAAGACTTCGATTACCCCGAGTTCCAGGAGCTCTCCCAGCTTGTTCGATCTTCAGTATGCCCCACGCCATCCGACGCCCCTGACAGAGCCTCGTCCGGCCACCAATCAGACGCGTCTCCTGTCTCCGCTACCTCTGGGAAGGGTAGAGGAAGAGGCGCTGGCGGCGGTGGAGGAGGTGGTGGGGGGAGTAGTAGCGGTGGGAATCAGGCGGCGGTGGATGCATTGGCGGCGGGAATGAGTGGGTTGAACTTTGAGGAGACAGGGGATGATGAGAGTTATGAGAATGGGAAGGGGGATTTTATGGAACATGCTTATAGGTACTGTGGGCTGCAGAATCCAGCTTGTGTTGTGAGGTGTGAAGTTTCGTCCTATCGTCGAAAGTGGTTCTGTAATTCGAGATTAGGGTATTTGGGATTCCAGAATTTTCCAAGAGCATTGAAGAAGAAGACTCCCACAAATTGAAATGTCTATTTTGCCCTGCACGTGTATGACCACATGCAGCTTAACGTGATTTTACAAACGGCAGATGACGGGAGGGGGCAAAATGAGACAAATAGTAACAATAGGTACAAACTTGGGAAATTTTTAACATTGAGAGGGAAAGTGGATTTGTTGAATATTTGAGGAGTTTTTCGTATTTTAGCCTAGCTAAAAGTACGATCAATGTTTGGACAGGCATGCGATTGACTTTTCATCTAAAGTCTAAAAAAAAGTTTAAATTTGAGATTCAATTATTGCTCTATGTTAGAACCTCACTTTTTCTGTTATTGGCCAGGGTTAAATTTTGTTGGGGGGTCTTTAAGGATTTTATGATAGATTTAGGATATAAAAAAAAGTTTAAATTTTAAATAATCAATTCATTTTAAAAAATATTCTCGTTGAACAAGTCAAATTTTCTAAAATTATAGTTTTACGTGCTTGTGCTTGTGCTCTCTTTAAAATTATAGTATTTCTTTTGTTCTTAAATTATTATCTTGTTTGATCCTGCACACGGATTAAGAAAAAATAATTAATTTAATTGTTAATATTAGTTTAGTATGTAGTTTTTTTAATGTCTATGTGTATGTGGCAAATAATTAAAGTATGGAGAAAAGGTAAGAATAAATTAGTAAAAATGATGTCCTAAAAAGAAAAAATTTAAACAAAACAATTATTTGAGGACGGACAAAAAAAGTAAAACAATAATTTAGGGACGGAGGGAGTACTATTTTTAGAAAAGATAATTTTTTTTTTCTTTTGACAAACCAAAAAGAAGAGATGAATTATTTTTGTTAGAACTTGGAGTCGGGGAGTAATAGATTGAAATAAATTTGAATCGAAAAATTGGCGTGCATTGATACAAATTATTGTTTGTTTTTTGTGCAACAATGGAAGCAAGCGAAAAGTGAATTGAGCAAATAACAATTATCAAGCAAATGAGAATTGAAAGTGAATAAAGTATTTTGAGTTTTAAGACTATTATATATTGATATTTCAACCGTATACATATTTTAGGTTACAATCTGTATATAGATATAGGATCTAGTCCTAAATACAATAAAATTAAGGAAATATCGTATTGCACAAGTCGGTGTAGTGCGACCGCATCCTCATTACCTAGAATCAAACCATCCATTGTAACAGTTTTTCTCCTCGATTTCCCTTTTTTTGTTGATCCATTGTCATGAGTAACCTCCTATAAAAAGTATCTCGTCCATCTAAATAAAAAATACAATGACATCAATCGCCTCTCGTCAACAACGTTAGTATTCTGACACTCCCTCCATCACTAAATTTTTTGACTTGACAAACCATGGAATGAGAGCACAAGTTATACATGTATACTAGTTATAGAACGTGCTTTGCAGTGTAATTAACTTTGTGTTTAATTGATACATTTTATGAATAATTTTATATAAAATTATCATTATTCGATATAGGCGTGAACATTTAGTATAGTATTTTTGTTTCAAAATAAGTTTTTTATTAGTGGTCAATATATGTATTTTCATTTTTATGCATTTTTGTTGGGTTGCTTTTCCTTTGCTTTGTTTTTTTTTTTGTTTTCATCTTGCACTTAATAAAGATATTTTGGACATATATTTGAAGAATTTTTAAAAATTAAAAATAAAATATTTACTTTAGAATTTATTAAAGAAAGATATTTTTTTCGAACGAATGTGAATTGTTTAAGGATTGAATATAATTATATTTTATAAAATTATTTTTGAAGATCATTCAATGATTAGAAAAAGTTTAGTTGGATACTATATTTACAAAATAGTTTATTTTTATATAATCAAAATAATTATTATCAGTATTCTAAAATATATATATGCGGTGAGTATTATATAAAAGGTTGTGTTCAAATTTCATTACAAATATTGTTTTGCTTTTCAGATGACCTAGATTTAAGGTAATATTATTAGGTAATAAGGAGAAGAGTCAAAAAAACTAGTTATATATTGGAGGTCGCACAAGTTATACGTGTATACTTGATGGAGGTCGTATATTCTCATTGTAGAAGAATATGACAATAAGCAGCTCTTATGTGATTTATCAAAATTCACCTGAATTTATTGTGATTTATCAAAATTAGAGTCTGTTTTTTCGTACGTTTTGGTTAAAACGCAACTTATTCCTTAACTTAACGTTTTAATGATGTGATAGAAAAAGTTATACAGCTACGTTTTAAAATTCCTAGTTTTTATAGGGAATAAAAAGCCGCGTTTTGACATAATATCTCAAACACATTTATAAAAAAAAGTCGTTTTAAACACGCGTTTTCAAAACATAGTCCACTTTAAAAAATTATGCCTACAATTACAATAAAACTTTTAACTTACCCTCCACATATACTATAAACAACTTAAGCATGCTAAAATATGTTTGTAAATATGACCAACTTGAATACTACTTATATCCCTTAATCATTAAACTTTTCAAACGTAGACTCTTTGAGTTGAACGGAAGGAGTAATTCATAGCCATCTTTTACCCGAAAAATAATAATAATAAAAGAAAAATCAACAATAATCCACAAATACAATAGCACGGCAATCTCATTTAAGTTTTACTTTTATGCCTAATGTAAGTATTACTTTTATGCCCAAAGCAACCTCAAAATGACATATAATAATATTTTACATATCATACAATTCACAAATTAAAATTATATCAGACTATCTTTAACAAAGTGTCAATATTTCTACAATTTAAATATAGTTAAGCGAAAAATACACCTGATTATCACTACGTACTTCTAGCACACGTGTCAATCACATTTATTAACATGCCCCTACATGCTTTAGAGTTGGGAATGATGAATAGTTGTAGGAATTCAATATACAATTGAAAATCATGTTCGCGCCACATTAATTCCACACTTTGTTCATATAGATCATTTTATAGCGAATCTTGTATACACCTTAATACAAATGACGTTACACTCAAGTTGCATCCTTTAATATGACTTAATTATAGGGATGACAATGGGCTAGGCTTGAGTCTACCTACTACACATAAACTTCTACTCCTACCCGCCTTCCACCCCCACAAAATCTATTTTAACTATTGCCATGTTTCCGTTGCCCAAGTCCTGTTAGTCCAAACCTTTTCTAGTCAAGTCCAAACCAAATAAAGCTAAATTAATTTTGCATCCAGCCTTTTTTTTTCCTTACAAATTAAAAGAAAAAAAAGAAAACAAAACAAACAATATTATAAAAGATATAGTAAAAACCCCTTACAATAAAATTTCATCACAATTCACTAAATTTAGTTAATAATAGAAGTTTTAAACAAGTGTAATGAAGAGCCAAATTTTAGTCTAAAAAAAACAAAAAATAAAAATCGAGTAACCATACGCTTAAGATGATATTACAAGTTGGGGTAATATAGTGAAATTAATGTGTCATCTCCACCTTGTACAATATCCACCCATCAATCGTCATACTAATGACTAAGGCATAAAATCGCATTAGTATTTATTTTGTCAACTTTGTGAAAAAAATAGAAGGACAAGTTTGATAAGAATTAAAGGTCAAAGGACAATTTTGTCAAGTTCACGAGTTAAATGATTCAAATTTGTAAATATCCCGAAAATTAGGGACAATATACAATAATATATATATATATATATATATTTTAATTAAGGGAGCGCTATTAACACTCCCTTTACTCTAAATACATCACTTCTCCTAATACACCCTACACACTAATTTCACACCAACCTAATTTCTAAATACACCACCTCCACATTTTCTATCTTACCCCTCTTAATAATTCACTCATTATTTCTCAATACACCACCCAACCCCACCTCCCACTCTCCTCACTCATGGCCTAGAAAACCCCCACCCTCGCTCCCTACCCAAAAACCGGAAAAGAAACCCCCTTCCCTCCCTCCCCTCTCACGGCAAAACCCCCTTCTCCCTCCTTCCCTCATTCACGACAAAACCCCATTCTCCCTCTTTCCTTCCCTCACGGCCCCAAACTTACGGTCTTTCATCTCCCTCAACTCCAACAAGGTAAGCCTCCTCATTCTCCCTTCTTCCCTTATTTTTTTTCTTCTCCTCCCTCCTCTTTGAAATCCTTGAAAAAAATTCGGCAATTTTTTGTTGGGACTTGGGCGACCGAACAACGGGGGGTTGATGTTCGGTTAGGGCAAACCGAACAACCCTCGGTTGTTTGGTTGCCCAAGATCGAACAAAAAATTGCTTGATTTTTTTCAAGGTGGTGGGTTAGAGGGGAAGAAGGAGAAAAGGGAGAGGGGAAAGGGGAGGGGAAGAAGGAAAGAAAGGGAAAAAAGGGGGAGACCAATCACACAGCAGTGGGAAAGGAGAGAAGGGAGAGGGGGCGGGTCGCTGCCGGTGGAGGGGAAAGGCTGCTGTGGTGGTGAAATGAGGGAAGAAGATGGATTGGAAAAAAAGAATGGAAAAGAAAATTAATGTATTTTTAAACAATGGTATTTCTGTAATGAAATTTTTTTGGGGGGTGTATTAATAGGAAGGAGGGAAGGGGTGATCACGATCCTGTTTGGTCCATTTTATGCCAAAAAATAGAGAATCACAATCAGACCAATACTCCGATTCTTAAAAAGTTCAGAACCAGAACCAAACCAAGATGTATAAGAACCAATATTTTGGTTCGGTCCTGCACATTTTTTTGGTTTTGAGGGAATAAACGTTTTCAATTTTTTGAGTTGGCAAACAAATAATAAAATCTAATATTTCATACAACAATTAAAAAACATTCAATAATTATAAAACATTGAATATACAAACAAGGTCACAAAAGAAAAAAAAAGTTAGTACATTGACTATTCAACAATTAAAAATATTTTAATCATATATTACAATCTAATTCATGAAATATAAAATAAAATAAAATAAAAAGTTGGTTCAACAACATAAAATATGTGTTTATGTGTAAACATCAGAGAAAAATATCACTAAGTATTTATATCTAGGGTTTTGGTTAGGGTTAGAAAATAGTAATTATATTTTTTAAACATAAATTTATTAATATATACATATATATCATAATTGTATTATATATATATATATGTAATATTCATTGGTCCGATCCAATTTAGAACTAATCTATAATTTTTAAAATTAGAATCAAATCAAATGATCAATTCTACTAAAAATTAAAACCAGAACCAACCAAAAGTTTTGGCTCGGTCTACTGTTTTTGGTTCTATTTAATTCTATTGATTCGATCCGATTTTAGAAAAAGTTATCTCAATCCTAGAGGAGGTGGTGTTAACTAGGGGTGTAAGTCCGAACCGCTGAACTACCAAATCGAATCGAATCGAACTAAATCGGCCAGTTCGGTTTGGTTTTGGGTTAGGACGGTTCGGTTTAGGTTTGAAAATTTTATAAACCAAACGGTTCGGTTCGGTTTGTGGTTTTTGATGCCAAACCGAACCAAACCGAATCGAATCGAACCACCATCATTTCATTTCATTTCATTTTAATTAATTAATTTATATATATATATATTATTTATTAATTAGTAATTGAATTTAATAAGAAAATTATTATTGTTTGCTTACATTTTGATTGAATTATTATAATTTTAAAGTTAATTTTTTGATTTTTTATTATTTAGTTTATGTTAAAAATATTTTTTTTATATTTAAAAGTTTTTTCTTTTTTGAAATACTTAAATAATTAAACCGCAAAACCGAACCAAACCAATCAGTTCAGTTTGGTTCAGTTTAAAATTTGTGTCGGCTCGGTTCAATTTGAAATATGTAAAACCATTAGGGGTGATTCAATTTACAATTTTAGCTCAAACCGAACCATCATTACCCCCTAGTGTTAACAGCACCCTCTTACAATTATTTGTCCTGAACGCCAAAATTCAAAATCGTGCAACGCGTCGCCGAAGGAACACACACACACTTTCGTGTCTTTCTTTTCTTCACAATCACGGAGGCATTCAAGAGCGTCTTTTTGGGCTCATATCTGAGCATTGAGAGGGTTTTCTAGGTTTCCTTGCCCCCAATTTTCGATCTAAACTCCAGAATCTTCTTGATCGTAAGGCCTACAAATGCTTTTTTAACGGCGCTGTCAAAGCAGGGTTTAAATCATTTTGTCTTCATTGTTTGGCTTCTGTTTATTGATTAGGGATTAAATTGGTACTTTTTATAGCAAAATGCATGTTCCTAGAATCAATTCTAAGTCCTTTATCGTCACACCTACACACACATTCCATATAGTGAATTCTACCATTGGAAAGTCACGATGACAAGGGATTTCTCCTGTTATGACCTAAAAATTGCGGCAGTTTATGCTTTTAGCTGACTTCTTGCAACTTTTTGACATTTTTCCTTTTTGATATGATATTCTTTTTGTTGATAGTTTTAGCTTACTAATATTTCTTTTTCCCCTTCATCTTCTTTGGATAAATTTCTATGTCTGATGCAAATTGCAAATCCCTTAATTCCATTAGCTGCTATAATTCTCTATCTTAGAATGTGGATCATCTTTTAGGCTAGGTAGAGCCATCGCTGGTGGCAAAACTAGAAATTTTTCGTAAGGGGTAAAATTTATACTGCATTCCTCTAAAAAATTAATGTTATGATAAAGCTATGCATTTAAGAAAGTTACGTTTTGTTATGATAACTACAACTTGTATAGAAATAGGGTTGAATTAAAAGTGATACTCATTTAGAGACAAAATAGACTAACACATTAACATTTATTTAAGGTTGACTTTCTCGAATAGTGCAAATATTTTTCCAAAGAAAGGTGGGCTGAGAATCCATAAATTGCAAAAAAAATTCTATTATTTTTAAAAATAAACAAATTGGTTGAACTAAACTGCAAACTTTTGTAAACTTGCTTCCCTCACTATACATGTGGCTTCGCCACTGACGATCACCATCAACGCAATGCACGATACTTGGGTCCTTAAAGAAGTTATTAGTCTCGAGAAACTTAATGGGGAAACACTGATAGGATGTGAAAGTTCCGATATCACATTGTGTAAGTGAGACTTTAATAGCATAGGCGAAGGCACTTTATATAGTATGATGGTATTAGAAACATCTCAAAATATTTTTTCATTAAACTATCTTCATAATGTATATACTCAGAGTGACAGTTATTAATGATTTCCCCGATAACTTCGTATGATAACAATCTAAAAATGGTGAATTTGGCAAAAAAGGTCATATTGGGACTTTTCAGATGGGACGCGTCCAAGACGTTTTCAGTGTCATTATCTTGTTCCAACTTTCTTAATAGTGTACTGGCTTGTACCCTACTCTTGTGAAAGAGTTTGGCGTCAGCTTGTGGAGTCAGTGTTGTGTTGACTCTTGAGTAAAATAGTGTCTGTTTCCTGCTTTTAAGTGGAACATGTGTGATCATTGTTCTTAAATTTGCGCCTGCTACGTGAAGTAGGTCACGGTCTAGAACCTAATGCTAGCTCCTACCTAGGGTTATAACCCTACTCTTGTGAAAGAGTTTGCATCAGCTTGTTGAGTTAGTGTCGTGTTGACTCTCGAGTAAAATAGTGTCTGTTTCCTGCTTCTTAGGTGGAACATGTGTGATCATTGTTCTTAAATTTGCATCTGCTACATGCAGTAGGTCACTGTCTAGAACCTAATGCCAGCTCCCACCTAGGGTCGCAATCCTTGATTTTCATTTTAAAGGTGAATGAAATGATACAAATGTTTACTTGAAACCCCAGCACTAGTTGGATCTCAAGTTCTGGTAGCATGTCAATAAAGCTAGCAGAAATATTCTGCTCTGAACTTTTTGAAATACTTGCTATGCTTTTCTCAGTATGTCTATAAGTTCCATGAGAGTTATACTTCCAAATAGTAATAATCATCTCTGTGTCCCTCTCTCATATTCAGTATCCATGTAAAGAGATCTCTGCATGTCTTGTTTATATGAGTAAAATTTTTCCACTTCAGGCATACAAGATGCTTCCTGGTGTCAAAGATCCTTTGGAGGAATTGGTTGATCGTAAGATAAAGATCTGGTGGCCAAAAGACAGGGCGTGAGTACTTCATAACATTAATATTACGCTTCTGGTTTCTATAATGTTCTAGTGCATGGCTGTGCTTACTGAGTTACTGCCATCTTAACGCTTTATTACATATCTACTTGAGGCCTGATATTGTTCTTTATAGTTCGTCAGAGTGCCTATTCCTAAGTGTTGGAAGTGAACTTTTAGGTTTGCTCAATTGATTAAGAGATTGTGTTTCATTATGGTCGGGTCTTATTATAAATTTGATAGGTAGCTCAAAGGGAATCTACGTGTAAGGTAAAGTTTTGATTGTGCGCAAAACTGTATCTATCGCTAGCAGAGGTTTATTAATAGAAGAAACTGTCTTACAAGCATTTTGATTGTGAAGCATGAATCAGAAAGAATAAAAAACATGGTAGTTCGCCTGGTATGGAGGTAGTTTTCTTTCTAGTAAATCAAAAACTAGCATGGAAGTGTAATTTCATCCTATCATGCACATACACTAGGTGGAGACGAGAATCTGGGCCAGTCTTGACATTTTGGAGGCCTATGCTAGATTTAAAATTAGACCCTAAAATTGATAAAAGACAAGTACCAAAAATTAAAGATAGGTTACATATTTTATAATATTATCATATTTAAATTATTTTCCTAGAAATGAAGTATCAAAATCCCTAAAACTCCAAACTAGTATCGAACTTTTCTTTGAAAAGAATCATCGTTCTAAATTTCTTGAAGCAAAATCTTCAATTAGGTCTTCATAATCGATTATTTTTCAGAAAAAAATAAATAAAGCTAGGCTACAAATTTCCATGAAATTGGCCACCTTAAATTTGGGACACACAAATTTAAGAGAAAGATATATATATATATATATATATATATATATATATATATATATATATAGTCTTCATTTGATCTGGTAATGGTTGATGTTTTGAGCGAAAATGACAAATAAATGTTTTTATAGAAATGCTAGGAATTGATCTTCATACATTCACACCAAACAAAAGAGGTTTTTAATAATTATAGTACAAATCTTAAAAAAAAAAATTGTATTATTTAATAACAAAGATCAGATTCGAAGCAACAACCTAAGGATGGCTAAAAGTACTTACCCACAATAAGCCACTACTCTACCAAGTGAATTAATGTTTGTCTAATCCAGAAAAAAGTAAATAAATAGCCTATATGTAATACATATATATAAGAATTGGGCCCTTAAAATTTTGGGGCCCTATTCAGTGGACCACTTAGAACATGCCCAAAACCGGGCCTGACGAGAATGCTGGTATTGGATGCTTTTTGGACACCACACACTTCAGACACTTTAAACATTTTGAACAAAGCATCACCGTTTTTTTAAATCTTGGGTTTGTTGGGAAACAGATATTGATGCACTAGCAAAGATATTGGGAAGCTTAGGGTTTCAAATGAGATGCATTTGGATTTATTTATTCAATTCGAGGATAGACGGAATTAGTGGAATGCTGTTAAGTATTGTTCAGGTTATATTAGGTATACAGGTGTTTTATCTTGGACAAATTAATTTTCCACTAGAGTTAGCATAGTGCCACGTCTTATAATTTTGTAATCCCCCTTCATCTTGATCGTTCTTACATTCTGTTGAAACTTATGCTCCCTCCACTCTGCCTAAAGGGTCCACGTCTGAAAGCTAGATTTTTTAAAAATAAAATAATTTTACATATATATTCTTAGAGTTGGTGGTCAAATAATTTTGCTAATTTAAAGTTTAATGTAGTAGGGATAAATTTGGAAACTCAAAGTGCATAACCTTAAGTTTTGAACAAGACTCTTTGTGGCATGAGGGATTGACTCCCCTTGGCAGGAGAAGCGTTCGTTGTCTGGAGACCTGAGCTATCTTGAGGAACTCAGACCATCTCTTATCCTTTTGCAGTTGCTCGTCATTCCTCTCTCTTGTGGGAGAAGTTCCGTGCTATCTTGAGGAACTCAGGCCATCTCTTATCCTTTTGCAGTTGCTCGTCATTCCCCTCTCTCGTGGGAGAAGTTCAGTACCCTGTTTAATTCTGTTTGTATCATTGAAGCCTGTTTGTAAGGATATATATATATATATATATATATATATATATATATAAATTAAGGATCTCAATATCCCTTTCCCTTCACCTTCTTAGCCGAGCCAGTAGATCTTCTACCAGCTTTCTCAATAGAATTGACAACACTGTGTCGTTGTCACCATCGTACCTTCTTTCAAACCTCTGTCATCTATTTTCTAATAGTCCATGTACTGCCCTCTACTAGTTCATGTACTGCCCACTACGACTTTGTATTTGTTTGCCTCCCTTCCATGTGTTGCCACATCAAAATCAAGGCAACAAAAGGCTCTTTCTACAATGGTACAACCACTGTTATATATCATTTTCACTATACAAGTGGTGTCCCCCAGCAGTCCATTAGATATCGACTTCACCTTTGTCATACATATGTATCCTCAAGTATTTGGACATGCTCTGAACCAGTGATATGGTTATACATGGTATCAGTACCTAAGGCACCGTAATTTTGAAGGAGGAGAAATGGAGAATACAGATATAGAGGGTTATGTCCATTAGATAAACATTGATTTATTTTTATTAATATTTTTTTAAATTTTTTTATAGTAACAGAGTATGCAGATATTACCGGCTAACTAAAGTATATATTTGAATGTTGCAATACTAAAACCAGCTTCTGTTTCCAAAACAATTAGGTAAGGGTTTGTGATAGCTACAATCCATTAACTGGAATTGCCAAAGATACTCATCCAAAAGTATCCTAGGCTGATCTGTATTTTGTAGCATGCATGTCCCACTATGAGATACTGTAGGACTACGCATCAACAGAAACAAACTAAAGCTGTTAAAAAATAAACTGCTGATCAAAAGGCACTATTTGCAACAAAAAAAGGCAAGGAGAAGGAATAAAGGAACTTGATGTGCCTTAATTTCATGTGTTAATATTCTACTGGCTGAG
Organism: Platycodon grandiflorus; assembly: GCA_016624345.1. Classification (NCBI taxonomy): domain Eukaryota; kingdom Viridiplantae; phylum Streptophyta; class Magnoliopsida; order Asterales; family Campanulaceae; genus Platycodon; species Platycodon grandiflorus. The sequence goes on from CM028362.1 coordinate 9,248,681, forward strand.
TGGATAACCAGTTTAAGTTTCGATTCTAACGGCCCTTTGACTTGTTTGATTGATGTTTTCCTTTTATCCTCCACATGACTTCTTTGTTATTGGATTTTAAGTATGGTTTACCCAATAGCAGGGCTCAACCTTATACTTCTCGCAAGTATTTTCTGATACCCAAACTCTTTTTCTGCAGGTTTTATGAAGGAACTGTTACTTCCTTTGACCATTTAAAAAAGAAGCACAAGGTGAGAGGAGCCTTACTCTTGTTTTGCATGGATAGCTTTATATATTTCTTCTGTCAATAATTACTTTGGCTCTCATGTTGAGGTGTGACATGGACCATGGACCACCTATTTATATTATTTTCTAGAAGAAACTTCGTCACAGGTTTGAAACTTAAAGCTTAAATTACCTTTTTCATAGCTTTTTTCAATGATACATACCATGGGACTTCCAAACATGCAGGCGAAATGATAATGGTGCAATAATTCTATGATGGTGTAGCAGTAAGCATGTGGACTATTCAGATAATTGGTTTACTTATTGAAATTAATTTTCCTTTTGGGTTAGGTGTTATGTGATTTCCAGCAAACCCTCTGAGTTGATCGACACGTGATTAGAGATGGCTTGCAAAAGAGTCTCTAATTTATGCTCGAGTTCCATTCATCAATTCTTTTCATGCTGTTTAGGATAGGTGACAACCTTATGACTAGTATTTAATGTCAAGACATACCTATTTACAGATTTATTAACCTCAAGACATAAAGGTGAAACACAAGAAATGAGAAACAGAAAAAGGATTTTTTTTAACGTAATTTTCAATTGAAAATGCCTTAACTAACAATACACCGTACACATCTACAAATCATACATATATCTGTTGTTCATTTAGTGACTCTAGATCCGGCGTCACCGCAAGGGACTTTCAATAGTTAGTTCCATTGTTGTAGACTAAAGAGTTAGTTTTCAATACAATTCAATTTTGGAATCAAATTAGAGATGGAAAAGACTCTGATTTTGCAGAAATATTTACCCCTTATCTCTCTCATTTCCTCTCTCTTGTCCTGTTACGTCTCTCTCAACTAGTGTTGACACCATGGTCTTGTATTTAAGGTGTGATTCGTGTGAATCATCGGGAAGGATTCATTCCTCATTACAGTCTTTGTCCGTGTTGCATAAGCAAATTAACTTGGCTGATGATCACTTAGTGCTGTGTTGTTCTGTTTTAGGTAGTTTATACTGACGGGGACATTGAAATATTAAATCTCAGGAAGGAACGCTGGGAATTTGCAGATGTGAGTGATTTGCATAATTCTGTTGATCTCTGTCTGTTTTTTATTGTCTTTGTTCATCCTTTTCTTTCTAAACATTCTGTTGTGGATTATTATGCACATCTCTGTGACAGGAAGAAGAGACTGATGCAGATGTCAATGCTCCAGCTGATAGGTAAGCAATCTCTAAACTGGACTGGACTTTTTACAGTTTCCTTAGGATAGTTTAGATATTTTGGAATTGAATATATACGTTGATGATAATTGATCCTTTCAGTGTTTCATTTCTTTCACGTGTCTCTTACACACTTCACATTTATTTAAGTAGGACTAGTAGTTCATGTAGTATGTTCCTGCCTACCAAAGAAAAAGAAAAAAACAAAGGAAATGTGGGGACCCGTCTGCACTATCCATGCCAAAACATGGGCAAACATTAAAAAATTTACCCTAAAAGAAACACCTTCAGAAAAATGAAAGAAAAAGTAAAGTAACAGACGACCATGAAACTTATTGAATCTAAATCCACACATTTCTAGGAACTTCTAGGTATTGATTTTGTGGGCATGAGAAAGATGTTAGCTACTCTTGGTGCTGATTGGTCGCCTACTTTGGTAATCATTTGTCCACCAGAAGTCCTTGCTTTGTCATGTGCATGTTGCTCCCTCCTCCACACCTCTTTGGGGCACTAGCAAGCAGATCATATCCATAGACGCAAGGAGATAAGGACTTTTGAGACTTGTCGTTGACTCATGTCCACATGTTTTGGCTGTGACATAGCTCTATCTTATGCACAAGCGGCTTCCCTCCAATCCAAACCACTAGTTGTTCGTTGCGGAAAACATTATCAACAAAGTAACCTTGGGTCTGTTCTCCTTCGCAATTTAGTGGTTAGCTTTGTGGTTTTGGACTTTCTCTCTATTTGGTCCCACCAGCATTCTCTCTATCTCTCTCTTACTTTTTCTTCAATTTTTACAAAAAAACTCAAAACCCCAAAACTAAGCAACTAAATCGTGAAGCCAAACACACCTCTTGATAAACATGAACGTAGAAAAAAGCAGCAGCACAACTATATTACTTGTTGAATTACATCTCAAAAATCCTGGGTTACATTCAATTCGGTGATCAACGTTATTACTAGAATGGAGTTATACATAGGAGTTTTGATAAAGCCACCTATAGAACATCCATTTGCTCAACCCACTGAAACTGCAACTAAAACAAGTATAGGGTACAAGGATAACTCTCGTTATAAACCCACATTCTCATGAACTATGGTTAGAAATGCCATCCATATACTAGAGCCATGGGATGATCACCCCCTCGATTGTCTAGCTTTAGGAAGAATCACATCCTCATCAATGGTAAATGGCCATACTGGTTTAAAACTTTAAATCTCAAAATTTTGCTAAAGAACCGATGTGGGACAAATCCAACTCTCATCTCATGGCACCTAGTCTAGCTTCTTGCCGTAAGCTGATTTTCGCTTAAGAGAAATCTCACCATCCAAGTTATTTGAGATAGAAGCCCTAGAAATTCTCCACATTGGACGAAAAAATGGTCCATTTTGCCACTGTACCTTGACCAATCTTTAAAGTTTGCCACTGTACTATTTTTTGAGCAAAATCGCCATTGTAGTTTCATAAATGGTTGCAATTTTGCCATTATCGCTTACTTTCACCTCTCCTAAAGTTATGTAAATAGGTTGGAAGATCCTTAATGGTAGCTAGTGTTCGAAATTAGGGGGTTTAAGCTAAAGTTATTGACGGACATCAATGTAATACTGACATGAATTATTAAAAAATAAAATATTGTTAAAAAAGTAATTCTAATATAAAAAGATAAGTATTCATGGAAAAAAAAAATTTAACATGTGATAATTTTCATGTTGTCTATTATATGTTGAAATTAAACTTTTCTTTTTCTTGTAATCTTAAATTTATAGTTCCAATTAAAGCAAAATTCTAATGAACATTAATACAAAAATAAGTTTATAGTTGTCTAGTCAATTCTCCTCACAAGAATTAAATTATGTTCCACAGCATAATTTATTTTCGATAATTGAGTGAATTTCTTTTAAACTTTAACATATTTTTTAACATATATTCTTTTTTCAACTATCAAAGAAAACAAAGGCTTCCTAATAATTTAAGAACCAAACAACCATCTAATGTCTAATATCAACTACTATTAAAGATCTCCCAACATTTTGCAAAATCTTAAGGGAGGCGACTGAAATTAATTCTATTAGAAATTGGATGATAGTTAAGGATAATGGCGAAATTGCAACCACTTTGAAAAATAGAAGAGTGACAAAATGTAAAGATTAGTCATAGACTCATATTACAGTGGCAAAATAGACTATTTTTCCCATTGGACCAAATTTTGTCAAGTCCCTGAAATGTGTCCAAACTTGATACTCCAACGAACTCCTTACCGTGCTTCCTCCTCATCAAAGCATTTTTTTAACAATAGAATGACCAATGCTTGGATGTCAAGATGAAGTTCTGATTTCATTCTTATGCAAAGAGAGGTTTTGTAGCACAATAAGTTGCCAAACCCAGTAGGAAGTCCTGAAAGAAGATTAGATCGAATATAACAGTAAAACAAAACCAGTAAGAAACAAGGCAGAAAAGCAGCCACAGTAGACAAGATCTAATAGGTTTACCCCACCGAGGGGCCACATGACACCGATTAACAATTCACTAGAATATTAGGTATTGCATTTACATTAGATTTGATCTGAAATTTGCAAATACTTATCACTCTCCCTTGAAGAGATCCTCCAATCCTAAAGTAGTTTGCGAACACCAAGTCTTTTAACTGCACCGACAAGATCTTCCATAGATACAACTTTTATGAAGCACTAGAACTCTAACCTTGTATCATTCTAGGCACACTTAATACTAGAGATTACACGCTTTTTTCTAGGAGCTTGGCCACCAAAACTGTGCTGAAAATCTGATGCATGATAAAATCCACACGCATTATGGACTGCATTGTTTCCGTGGCCAAGACTAGCTCGTTCTTTTTTGATTTCTAACTCCACACGGCAATATGATTCTTTGGATATTTTCTTTCCTTTCTTTTTTGGGGTAAAGAACAACCTAATGGCATGAAAATGCTCATGCAATTCGGTGTCTATCTTCTCCTTCCAATCTTACCTCTTAAAGTCTTGCTGGTTAGACATGTTATTTACAAACCTCACACTATCATTATAGTTCCCTTGAGGGAACCCCATACTACTATCGTACAATAGTATTACATCGTTTAGGAGCAAAATGCGTGTGATACAGATTGTGTTAGATAGATATTAGGGCAGCAATTGGGCACTGTAATTCACTAATCCTCCCTTTAGTATGTGAGGGCATTTGGGGTAGAGGCAGGCATGAGTTCTGTAAGAAACATTAATTTTTTAATTGTTAAGCTTCTGATATCGAGTTCTTAAGGCTAACTAAAGTATCTTGTAATACGTAATATGCTTGAGGATCTTCTTTGTGCATTCTGCGAGTTTCATGTGTTAAATAGTTTTGTAGTATCTTAAGTAGATAGTTCCAAGTGTTGGGATTCCGGAGGCGAAGGCAGTAATGAGACTGGGCACCATGGCCTTAACTTTCCACATTGCTATTTCTAGCTAGAGAGGCAGTATGTTAAAAGTTTCATTGGTAATATACTAAAATCCAGTGTACACAGTACGCGGCACCTGTTTTGCTGCCTTTTGTTTATATTATATCTTACTTATCAAAAATATATATACTAAAATGGTAAATTGAGATTTTCCAGAAAGTAGTGTTCTATATGCCCACTGTGTCCCAAATAATTAGTCCTATCTTCTATTTTGGTTTGCCCGAAAAAGGGTTACTGCTCTTTCGATATTTTCACCCATAAATCTCTCTTTCTTTTCCTTACCTGTTTCTTTCTTTAAAACATGATACTCTCCTCAAGTATCATACAAACAAAGATGTCAATTTTAGTGGAAATTGTAGGAAATATATAGAAGCAAAAGTAACCAATGAGCTCTAGCTCAACTGGTACCGCTCACTCTTAACGAGGTTGAGTGTTCAAGTCTAGACGACAGTACTAAAATTGTCAGTGTTCAAGCCTCTGTTGTTCAAGCCTTACCAAAGGCCCATTTAGTACTGCTCACTCCTCTTAACAGAGAGGTTGAGTGTTCAAGTCCTACACCATAGCCACCCTAGTACGCGAAGAAGTTGGGTGTTTGATCAATTTGTTCTAGCCACACCAAAAGGCATCATAGAGTCATTGTAGCCTTTCAAGGCATTAATAATAATAATAAAGGTTGGGGTAAGGTCTATGTCCCCTCCAACCTTTGGGGATATATATATATATATATATATATATATATATATATATAAGCAAAAGTACAAACTTTAAAATGTTTGGCTTTTCAAATGAGACTATTTTTTTTTTAATGGAGGGAGTATAATTTAAAGCACAGGGAATGGGGATGATGAGGAGGATGTCTGTTTTTCTTTCTTCCTTGGTCTTTCTCCCTGTCTCACTTCAAAACTTTACTTATTTTCATTTTTCTTTTTTAGTTGGGTTAGTGTGAATATTGGTTCTAGGAGTATTTCTATAATTATATCTGAAACTTAATTCTGAATTGCAAGTCACAGTGAATGATTAGGTATTGATGCATATTACAGAAGTAAAACCAGGTTGTTTATTATTTAATCTGTTAGACAAAGTATTATAAGCTACATGTCTCTCTTACCATTTTACCGTTCATCCACTACTTCATTATCCAATTTCAACCGTTTACAGATTTAGATAGAATATGAACTTAATATCGAAATATCTTATACTAGATTCATACAGAGTCTTCTGCTGTATTGAAGCTAAATGAATTACTGTGTCTGTAGGCATGCAGAGCATCATCCTACTCGTGCTCAGACTGATTCATGCAACCAGAACAGCCCGAAATTTCATCCACAAGCAGAGTAACCAATGCTTGTAGTGAGCTCGTTGATGTCAATGGCTACAAGGTGAAGGCTAGTGCTGCCCATACACTGAAAAGCATTTTTGAAAAGCATAGTGATATTGCAGAAAATTGTCTGTACAAATCTGCTTCTGTGAGAGCTTCCTTGCTGGAAGTTGTTTGTGATATTTTTCAGAGGCTCCAGAACCATGACATTGCAGCTAATAGTTCTGATATGGATGTTATAGTAACTGAATTCTCAGATGTTGAGGCTGCGAAAATTGAGGTTTCGTGGTTGCGGTCCCACTTTCCCAGTGAGTTTGGGGAAGAGTTATTCCTACTGAAGGATGCGAAGGCGAAGGCCCTCCGTTCAAAAGCAGCTGCCATAAAGGACTTTGAGCAGAGCCTAGCGGACTTGATGGAAGCTCAAGAAAACCTTAAAGAAGCAGACACACTTGTTAAGTTTTCAGAATCTGAAGCTCAAAAATTTGATGGTCACATTGCGGAGTACATGTCTGAGTGGAAGAAGCAACTAGGTGAGCTTCTTTCTTTCTTTTTTTTCTTTTTTTTGTTATTTCAAAAACTCATTCTAAGAAGCCCTAGATCTACCGCCACTTCACTGAATCTCAACCAGTACCATTATAATCTCACAGGATCCAACATGGAAGAAGATGTGCCAGATGCCAAAGAAAGAGAAAGCAATATCAGGCTCGTAGCGAAGAAGAGAGGTGCTGCAGATAAGAAGACTACAAAAACAAAGCCGAAGAAGACAAAGGTGAGAAAAATCTGAATGGCTGCTGCATCATGCAGTATGCGTGTACATTGTTGCTAAAGCTGGTTGGAAGAAAGCTCTCCCTTTATAGCAAAGACGGAGAGAATGAAGGCAGATTCTGACTTTTGACAAATACTGTCTGGAAGGATTGGGGGAAAAGTTGTTTTGATTCCTAGAGTATGTTTATAGCAAGTAGGATTCGAGCCTACCTTTTGATAAATAGTTGTCTTCTTTAGATCACTAAACGAAACCTTATTATGGGAGCTCGTATGGTGAGTTGACATATAACTAAAAGAAAGCAAGGATAAAACCGAGTATATTCTCAAAAATTGCATTTTAATTCTGCGACAAAAGAAAAAAAAAACTTCATTTTCAAAGCACATCTCTCTCCCTCCCAAATAAAATAAAATGAAATAAATAGTTTCGTTTAACAAGTTAAACTTTTTTAAAATTGTAACTTTACTTCATTTAAATTGCACTATATATGTATAAATATACATATGAGAGAGTATTTACTGGTTATTATTATTATTATTAATCATTTGATCAAAAATCAATGACTAACATTTAATGGTTAGTTGAAAAATGCAAGTAAGTGAGTCATTTAATGCAATTAATCTCAACCTTTGATTTTTGATCTAATGGTTAATAATAATAGTAATTATTGAATACTCTCCTATATATATATATATATATATTTAAACATAAAACTAAATTTGGGATATGTTAATGAGGAAAGTGAGACTATTTATTTTTTTAAAGACAAATGAGGTATAAGTTTATGTCTTATCTAGTCCTTTTATTTTTAACGACTATTTATTTTTTAAAACATCGAGTTGTTGCTAGATTTAAAACATCGAGTCGTTGCTAGACATGCACAAACGGTTCGGAACAGGTGGTTTAAATCGCCAAAAATTGGAACCACGAGGAACTGGAACTGGCAATTACACGATTCGGTTTTCAATTTTTTAAAACCGTGAACTGCTGGTTCCAAATCGTAAAAAATTGTCAAAATTTAAATTTTAAAATTTGAAATTGCCTTGTTTACTCTATAATTTTAAAGATGAAAAGTTTACAAAGTTTTAAAAAATACTTTGTACAAAGTTTTTTTATGAAATATTTAAAAAAAAATTCAAATAAAAAAAAATTCAATTTTTTTTTAAAAAATCAAATTTTTTTTTAAAAGTTGTGGTTCGGAACCGGAACTATAACCGTGATTTGCCCGTTCGATTACGATTTGTTGTCCTACGATTTTTGGAACCACTAGTTCAAACCGTTTGAGCATGTCTAGCTGTTGCTGTGTTGGTTGTTTTAACTTCAACAATACTATGTAAACACTAGCTTGATACATTCATATTTCTAGTAGTTTGTTTCTCTCTGAGTGTTTTGACCGTCTATTTTTTAAAAAGTTTTGTTTCAAAATGAGTGTTTATTATTAAAAAAAAATTTATTTCAAAATGAGTGTATTATTAAAAAAATTTGTTTTAAAATGATTGTTTATTTTCTAAAAGGTTTTGTTCCAACATGAGTGCCCATGTTTTAAAAAGTTTTGTTCCTAATATGAGTGTTCATTTTGTAATGAAATTACTAAAGTCATCTTTGCTGACTATTATAAGGTGAACAATAGAGGTATTGTATATATGCTACTAAAATAGCTTAAAAAATAATTTTTTTTCTTAAAAAATAAAAAACAAACACTTTTTTTTGGGACAGATGGAGTAAAAAATTTGAAAGTCATTGCAGCCTTCATCACAAGCAAGCTCAAGAGACCTTTATACGATAGTTAGTAGATTTTGCCTAAAAGGAAGTAAAAGCAAAAGTATTTCTATAGTATATATATTTGGGATGAAAATAAGGCATATTTCCTATATATATATATATATATATCATTATATTTTCGTATTTTTGAGATTTGAATATCTTCATAAATAATTTTCCCATTACTTTTATGTCAGAATATAATCTTATCATGTTTGCTGAATGTCATAATTTAATAATGTAAATCAAATACTTCATAAATTTATGCTTACAATCTCCATAAAATTTTTAACTTTACTCTTCACATATGCTATAAACATCTTGACTATGCTAAAACATTTTACATTTTTGTAATTATGATTAATTTAGTACTACTTATATATTATTTAATTATTAGGTTTTTCAAACGTGGACTCTTTAGTGAAATGGAGGGAGTATTTTTCATTTGATGAATGTGATAATAATTTTGCACATGTACTATAATACATGGAGTAAAATATCTTCAATTTATTTACGTATTTAAAGATCCTGTAATGTACATTAATTTTTACTATACATTATCTATGCATTAACTCCAGAATAATTTATAGATAGTTCTCTATAATTTGTACATAACCGATATTTTCCCAAACTAAACAATGGGCTCATCCTCTTTGTCAATCGGCGAAGTCCTGAGAAATTTTGACCCATTTCAATCTCCCGATCTCATTCATGATTATGCGGACCGTCAGCTCTGATGTGCGGATCGCTGGAGTGCCGGCCTGCCCGGGGCCTTTCTTTTTCCAACTGGTGGAAGAGCTTCCCAAAAGAGCGAGAGAAGGCGGACTACAAGAAAGATAGACTCCATTTTTAAATAGCCTCGGGAGAAAAGAAAGAGGAAGGGTTCACGCGAGTGGATTCGCAGAAGGAGTTGACTGGACATGTAGTAAAGAGTTACCATACTCACCTTACTGCCTTTTTCAACACTTTCTATATAAATGCTTTTCAACTCCCATTAACTCAACTCCAGTAATTCGCGAAGCTGGCTTTCAAAGGTGAATACGGAAAGACTGAGGCTCAATCGAGAAGAGGCAGAAGGCCCGCAGTTTTTTTTTTTTAACCGGTTTAATCCTCAGTAGTAGTCCTTCCTCATTGCTACTACCAGGAAAATCGTTGAAGCCATTTCACCTCGAGCTAGTCAAGTCCATCTTGCCCTTCACTCGAGGAATTCTTTCATGCAGGGCCGGTCCAAGGGCGGCAGGTGAGCCTCGCCCGCCCAAATTAATAAGGCCCAATTTTTTTTAACTGTAGTATATATATGTAAACTAAAAATAGTATCCAAATTGAAGGAGCCCAAACTCAAAGCTTTTGTTATTATTTTGAATTATGTTTGTTCAATTGTTTGTTGAGACTTTGTTTATTTGTTAAATTTTGTTACATTGTTATTATTTTTCTTTTACAATGTTTTTGTGTGTTTAAAAATTGAAAATGACATTGACTTTGTTTATTTGTTAAATTTTGAATTATGTTTGTTCAATTATTGTGACTTTTGAGTTTGATAGTTTATTCACATCTTACATAGTTACATTGAATTTTCAATTTAGTTAATTACTAATTTGAGGTCATAGTTCTGAGTGATTGATAAGAGAACCATTAAATAGAAGTGCGAAGCAACAAAAATCCCAAATTATTCTTACAAAGATTGTTGATTCGAGTAATTGAGTATTTTTTTTTTACTTTACGAGATGAAATTTGGCAAAAATTTGTTCGCTTTCTAGATAATAATGTTTCCCCAAACTTAATTTCATAAGTAGAAACCCGTTATTGAAATTGTCGATAAAAAAATTATTTTTGTCTCTCATAAATTAAATTTAAAAAAATACATGAGATTAATATTTGATAATTAAATTAGGGCCCTTCTTTTAACTTTGCCCCGTACCTATAAAATGCTAGAAACGGCCCTGCTTTCATGCCGGCTTTCTCTATTTATAAATAAGTGAGATTCTGGCTCTCTGTATAGTAGTAGTCAATTTACTTCCTTCAATCTCTCTATTCTTACTAATCATCGCCTAAGACTTTCAAGCTAGAGTATATATAAAGTGCGACGAAAGTTTTGATTCAACGACCCGCTCAAACTGAATAAAAGTAGAGGCCCGACCCCCACTTGTCTGAAAATAAAGAAACTCGCCGGGTGAAGAGAGCACTGAATCATTCGAAAGGCCTTTGGCCCTTTATCTTTCATTAATGATCGGTAGAGTCGTCGATGTATCGGATAGTTAGACTAGGAAATCGCTAACCTAAGTTGATAAAGGAGGTAATGTGATGCAAGTCTGATACTCTGGTATTTGACTAAAAGATTTTTTCAAAAAGAAAAGATGAAAATCTTTGCCGAGTTTATGTAACCCCGCCCAAAAATTAGTCAAATAAGTACGAAATTCATCTTCTAAGATATTCAAATGAGTTGAAGACGAAGTTCTAGGTTCCCTTATTGAACTAGGAGAAAGGAGGACAAAGGTATTCAAATCATCCCGTTACTGAGATGGATTCTGAAAACATTTGCTTAGGTCTTTCTAGCAGATAAATGAAAGAATTACTTCTTGATGTGGAGATTCTTCTTGGATTCTGCTTTCACTAATAGACCTTTAAGAGGTTCCCCAAGGTTCTATTAACTGAAACTCTTTGTGGGTCAACCTTGTATTTCTAAGGATTGACCAATTTAAAATAGGGATCCCTTTCTTGCTGGTTTACGCTTTGTGAACGGTGGGTAGTTCAGGAAATCAAGATGCATCCAATTGGACGGAGGCAAGATCCGCAAGCATGGAAGCAAGCCTATTAGCTATTATAGCCAAGAAAAGCTATTCAATCGGTCTAAGCTAATCAGTCTCCATCATTCGTTCCGACCGATAGCAATTTGGTAAACTGTCATAGAGCGAAGGACATGGTTGATAAGAGTAATCTTACCGCCCCTCAAAGTTCAGAATCTATGGCTATTGAAAATCCTGTCTAAGAAATCATTCCTACCTTCAGTGACGATTCTCATAATTTTCTCTTCTTAGATTGCCTACTAATTGGTAACAGAAAGCCATAAGTTTGTTGAAAACATCAAAAAATGAAAACATCTGCTTGAAGGAAAAGTGCCACACTCTTTTTTGCCACTCGAAAATAGCCTTTTCGTTCTTATTTGAAGGTTGCAAGGCCTTTTATTTTGACCTTTGAAAGTTGTGATGCCCGGGGAAAGACTTCTGCCTAACTTCCACCGTTCTGCCCCGAAAAAATAGGAGAAGAAAGTCAGCTCCAAGAAGAGAAAGCATCGTGCTCCAGTGACAGTTTTGACAAAACACGGTTTATTAAACTTCTCACCGTGATTTACATTTACCCGACTTTCTTTCAATCGGGCTTTGTGAGAAAATCCTATGCTCTTTTCTCTTTTAAGAGGGGTCTTCATATATAGATTCTTCGTCTTAGACTTTTATAGCCCTTCCTCCAAGACCGCCTGAAGTGCTGTGGACAAAGAAGCTTACGCGGCAGATACATACTCTTTATTTGGTACCTGCGCGCAGAGCTCAGGAAACTCCACTATGAACAGCAGATTGAGGTCTTTCGTAGGAACCCATTTCCTCCAGAATCATTGGGTCTCATCCACCTAGAAGTATGTGTAATATTTTAATCCTTAAACCCTAGATCTTGAACTTCATAATTATCACAATAGCATACAAATAATCATAAGTAAAATACCTGAAGACATGATGTTTGATTCTATTAACTTGATGTAGATCCGAAATCTACAGTATAATAGCCAAAGAAGACGGAATACGATTTCTCCCTCTTGGCCCAAAACCCTAATGAGTTGTTTGTCGTAAATAGATGAATATGATGGGTATTGCATCTCTTTATATAGGCAAAGGGAGGACCGATTCCTATTAGGATTAGGATTTAATCTCAACCGTCCATCAAGGTAGAGTTTAAATAGGAAACTAACTCCTTTTACAAACCAGTATTTAATATGATTTAGTAATCCCAAATCAACCGTGATTCTCACTATTGACCACATAAGGAATTTCTTAACCTGCAAGAAATAAATCTTACAGTATGTTCTCACGCCGGCGGTGTGCCCCCATGGAGAAGCCTCTCGGAAGCGAGAAAGCGAGCGGGTTGAAGTTCCCATGCTAAGAAGATCACCCTTTCGTCTTTTCCAGGAGATAAGTGTTGGGTTTTTTTCCCTATTGGTGGTCCACATTGTGGATGGAGCAACCGCCGGCAACCGCTCCGTAACCACCCACTTAGCCACTTACATGAAAGTGGAAACCGTCAAAAACTACCCATGTTCAGCAACTTCTCTTTGATGGAAAGAGACTATAAATTAAAGCTTTTGGAGGTCCCTAAACTCACTGATTCTCATTAAGAAATACACACCATCGGTAAAGAGGGAGTAAGAGTTTAGAAGTCTTCCAAGTTCCCCTTCGGTGCAATTTCGGAGCAACTCCGACTTCATCTCGATTCCGATAACGGCGCAATGGCTGGAGGTATGTCGATCTATTCTTCCGCTGCAGATCATGCTATGTGTTCTTTAGGATTTCGAACATGCTAGTGTGATTAATTTCTTACATTTGGTATCAGAGCAATCTATACCTCTGCCTTGCTATGTTTTGTAACATACTGTGATTTCGAAATTTTGCTATGATAATAATTTCTGAAACTTATGCTTATGAATCATTAGGAAATCGAATTCTAAGCATTTTGATATATAGTATGTTGATTTTTGGTTAATGGAATCATGAGATTTTATCGGGTCGAAATTCGGGTCTTAACCGTGTCGTAAATGACCCGCCGAAAGGTTGAAGACGACACTTTAGGTGACCTTCACTTGCCATATTTTAATCCGTACATGCTGGATGAAATTATTTAATTGGTACTTGTATGTATAAATATATGGATTTTGTGTACATACAATTTTTATAATTTACGCATGTTATGGTTAATTACTGGATTTTATGAATGCTGATGTACTTATATACTTTGTTTGGCTTGTATAAATTAATAGTTGTTTGTTTATTCATGCCATTTTAAGTGAAATAAACTGAGTACATTTAAATACATTTAAATCAAATTCATAAGAATATTGCCTATAGTTTATGCAATAATGAATTTTTTAAAGTTGACTAATGTTTATGTGATCTATATAATTTTAATTGATTATAGAGTAGCCACAGCATCTTTAATTGATTAAAATTGTATATTTGGATTTATGATCACAATTTGGAATAAACATTTAATTGTAATTAATCATACTTTATGTAATAGATTTTATCCCACAGGAATTTTTATTATATTATGTATGATTAATTAGGATAAAATATTAAACTATATTTTCTAATTTACCCACAGGGATTAGAAAAAGGAACATAGTTTGATGGTTTTATCATAAAGTTAAATAAATCTAATTGAATTAGAACTTTAGCCCACAGGCAAGTTTTATGTCACTAGGTTCATGTTTCGCATGTTTTTACATTGGTAGATCATGCTATATTTTACTAGCCTCAATATTAATAATATGAGCATTAATAATTAATTTGCAGCTATTCAATCTGTTGATTACCCTGATATGAGGTGTGATGTTCCCGAGCTCAAAGGGGATAACTACAAAGTGTGGAAGGAAAGAGTTCTCCTTCATTTAGGATGGTTGGACCTTGACTATGCCATAAGGAAGAATGAACCCCCTCCAATTACTGAAACTAGCCATCCGGATGCTGTTGATCTTTATGAGAAATGGGACCGATCTAATCGTCTCTGTGTGAGTTTCATAAAAACTAAGATCTCAGTTGGCATAAGGGGTTCAGTCGAGCATATTAAGAAGGTTCAGGAATTACTAAAGGCTGTTGATGATCAGTTTGCCACTTCAGATAAGGCAATGACAAGTACCCTGATCATGGAGTTTACGTCCCTAAGGCTCAATAGCATTAAGGGTGTGCGTGATCATATCATGCGCATGAGGGATATAGCGGCTCAGCTGAAAGCATTAGAGGTTGAGATGTCGGAAGTCTTCTTGGTTCATTATATCCTTTCCACCTTACCTCACCAGTATGGTCCATTCAAGATATCCTATAACACACATAAAGATAAATGGACAATCAATGAATTGATGACCATGTGTGTTTAGGAAGAGGGCAGGCTGCTTATGGAGGTTAAGGAAAAGGAGAGTGTGAATTTCACTACAGTTGGAAAGAACAAGAAGAATGATCAAGCCAAAGACAAGGGGAAGGGAAAAATCCCTCCCAACAAGGACATTAAGAAGGATCCTGTGTGCTTCTTTTGCAAAAAGAAGGGGCACATTAAGAAGGAGTGTCCTAAGTTCAAGAATTGGCTTGATAAGAAAGGTACTCAACTTTCTTTTGTTTGTTATGAATCCAATATGACTATTGTAAATCATAATACATAGTGGATTGATTCGGCTCTACAATTCACATTACCACCGTTGCAGGATTGCGAAACCTGCGGAAACCGGTGGGAAGTGAATGCGCGTCTATTCAGAAATCGATGCCTTCATGTGTAGAGGCCGTTGGAACGTGCAATTTAGTTTTAAGTAGTGGTTTTCATTTAAGTTTGGAAAAGACTTTTTACATTCCCAGTTTTCTAGGAATTTAATTTCCGTTTCTAGACTTGTATCGATGGTTATTCCTTTAACTTTTCGAAAATGGTTTTGATTTAGTTTTCAAATCAAATGTTATTGGAAATGGTGTTTTATCAAATGGTCTTTTCAACCTCAATTTGCAAAATGATGATGACTACTCGCTATGCACGTTCATACCGGTACCAAAAGATGTGTTATAAATGAAGAGTCTTCTATGTTGTGGCACCGGAGATTGGGACACATCTCCATTGATAGAATTAAGAAGTTAGTAAATGATGGAGTACTTAGTACTCTTGATTTTACAGACTTTGAGACTTGTATAGCTGCATTAAGGGTAAACGACGATAAGTCGAAAAAGGTGCCGAAGAAGCTCGGGTTTATTGGAAATCAAACATACGGATATTTGTAGTCCAGATATGGATGCATCTTGTGACAAGTACTTTGTCTCCTTCATAGATGATTACTCGCGATACATGTATCTCTACCGCTTAACAATAAGAATGAAGCACTTGATGCTTTTAAGGTGTTTAAAGCGAAGTAGAGAAACAATGCGGCAAGCAAATTAAGATCGTGAGATCGATAGAGGCGGAGAGTACTATGGTAGATATACGAAAATGGACAAGCACGGTCCATTTGCGAGGTTTCTTCGAGAGAATGGTATTGTTCGGAGTATACTATGCCGGTACTCCACAAGAATGGAGTAGCCGAAAGGAGAAACCGAACATTATTGGATATGGTGCGTAGCATGATTGCTAGCTCCAAACTTCCCTCCCTTGGAGTGAAGCACTTAAGACGGCTACGTACATATTGAACCGAGTTCCAACCAAGGTTTCAAAACACCATTTGAGATATTCAAAGGTTGGAAACCCGGGCGACATGTACGTGTTTGGGGATGTCCGTCAGTGAGAATCTATAATCCACAAGAAAGAAGTTGGACCCAAGGACCATAAGTGGGTATTTTGTTGGATATGCCGAAAGGTCTAAGGGATATAGATTTTATTGTCCATCACACAAAGACTAGGTTTGTGGAATCAAGAAATGCAAAATTTCTTGAGAATGACTTGATCAGTGGAAGCGATCGATCCTTGGACATTGATCAAAGGAAAGATCATTATGATGCTCAGTGTGCCACTTCAAGTTATGAACCGGTTATTATTGTTAACAACACTCCTCAAGTACAAACACGTGTTGAAGAACCAGTTTTAGAACCACCACGAGCTGATCCTAATCCAATAATAGATGAAGTTCAGCAAATACATGAAAATGTTGAACCTGCTGAACAACATGATCCTGCTCCTCAGGATAATGTTGATCCAGTTTAAGAAGATCTATGAGGGTAAGGAGGTCAGCAATTCCTAGTGACTATGTCGTGTATCTACAAGAGTGTGACTACAATATTGGAGCCGAAAATGATCCTGAAACGTTTTCACAAGCCATAAGTTCTAACGATTCAAGCTTGTGGTACAATGCCATGAAAGATGAGATGGATTCTATGGCAACTAACAAAGTTTGGGATCTCGTCGAGTTGCCAAATGGTGTAAAAGCCATTGGATGTAAATGGGTCTTCAAAACAAAGAAAGACTCACAAGGCAACATCGAGAGACATAAGGCAAGACTTGTTGCCAAAGGATTCTCACAAAGAGAAGGAATCGATTACACGGAAACCTTTTCCCCTGTATCTAAGAAAGATTCCCTTCGAGTAATTATGGCATTGGTAGCCCATTTTGATTTAGAGTTACATCAAATGGACGTGAAAACGGCTTTCCTTAATGGTGATCTAGAAGAAGAGGTTTATATGAAACAACTGAAGGATTCTCCTCTAGTAGTGGTGAACATTTGGTATGTAAGCTTAATAAATCTATATATGGATGAAACAAGCTTCCCGCCAATGGTATAGAAAATTCCATAATGTCATCACTTCATTTGGGTTTGAAGAGAACGTTATGGATCAATGCATATACCTCAAGGTTAGTGGGAGCAAGATTTGTTTCCTTGTGTTATATGTGGATGACATTTTGCTTGCAACCAATGATAAAGGATTGCTATACGATGTGAAACAATTTCTCTCGAAAAACTTTGATATGAAGGATATGGGAGAGGCATCTTATGTCATTGGCATTAAGATCCATAGAGACAGATCTCGAGGCATATTGGGTTTGTCTCAAGAGACCTATATCAACAAAGTTTTAGAGATTTCGGATGAAGGATTGTTCACCTAGTGTAGCACCCATTGTGAAGGGTGACAAGTTTAGCCTGGACCGGTGCCCCAAGAATGAGCTCGAAAGGGAACAAATGAAAGACATTCCATATGCTTCAGTGTTGGAAGCCTTATGTATGCTCAGTGCGCACGGACGACATTGCATTTGTTGTTGGGATGCTTGGGAGATATCAGAGTAACCCAGGAATTGACCACTGGAGAGCTGCAAAGAAGGTCATGAGATACCTTCAAGGAACGAAGGATTACATGCTCATGTATAGACGGACCGATAATTTGGAGGTGATTGGCTACTCCGATTCAGATTTTGCTGGCTGTGTTGACTCTCGCAAATCAACATCCGCATATATTTTCATGTTAGCCAGTGGAGCTATATCTTGGAGGAGCGTGAAGCGGCCCTTGGCTACCACTATGGAGCCGAGTTCGTGTCGTGTTTTGAGGCTACCTCACACGGTGTGTGGTTGAAGAGTTTCATGTACGGGCTTAGAATCATTGATTCAATTTCTAGGCCATTGAAATTGTATTGTGACAACTCACTGTTTTTATGGCTAAGAACAACAAAAGCGGTAGTCGAAGTAAGCATATCGACATTAAGTACTTAGCCATTAGAAAACGTGTTAAGGAAAATAAAGTGGTCATTGAGCACGTTAGCACTGAGTTGATGGTTGCCGATCCTTTGACTAAAGGCATGCCACCAAAGAGTTTTAAGGATCATGTAGTTAGAATGGGACTTGGTTCCATTATGTAAATCTTCATTGTACGTACGGTTGTTATTTTGATGAAATTCTCACTTCAGTTGATGTTTCTCATTCAGTTGTGCACATTCGTTTCGAGAAAATATCATTAAGTTTGGACCTTGAGTAAACATAGGGTTTATTCATTAAGTTATTTGGGTTAGTGTTTGAGGTACTAAATGTATTGTGATACATGGAAGATAATACTCATAGTTAGAGAACCTATCGCCATGATTCATGCATTTTGTCCCTCGTGGAGATATATGATGGAGTTTGTGGACCAAGTGGGAGAATGTTGGGTTTTTTTCCCTATTGGTGGTCCACATTGTGGATGGAGCAACCGCCGGCAACCGCTCTGTAACCACCCACTTAGCCACTTACATGAAAGTGGAAACCGTTAAAAACTACCCATGTTCAGCAACTTCTCTTTGATGGAAAGAGACTATAAATTAAAGCTTTTGGAGGTCCCTAAACTCACTGATTCTCATTAAGAAATACACACCATCGGTAAAGAGGGAGTAAGAGTTTAGAAGTCTTCCAAGTTCCCCTTCGGTGCAATTTCGGAGCAACTCCGACTTCATCTCGATTCCGATAACGACGCAATGGCTGGAGGTATGTCGATCTATTCTTCCGCTGCAGATCATGCTATGTGTTCTTTAGGATTTCGAACATGCTAGTGTGATTAATTTCTTACAATAAGCAGTTGTTTTCAATGCTGTGAGGACCTCTCATTTTTGGGTGAAGGATTTTCGGTTTGCTTTGGGAAGCCTGAGATTAATGAAGTCGAAGCTATCTCCCTCTTTAGGACCTTTCCAAAGTCTTCTATTTCGGTGTCAAAGAGAGTTCTAACTTCGTCAACGTCTATTCTTTCTGATTATCTCTTACTGAGGAGCGTCACTCGGGTGGCAATGCAAGCAGTTGGTCATCCGCTCTTCCAAAGCCTATTCGCAAGGCCGGCCAAAGGTAAAGCTACCAAAGCCCTTGCTTTAGGCCTCAAAAAATAGTAGGCCTCATATATATATATATATATATATATATATTTTTTTTTTTTTAAAAACTAATTTTAATTTAAAAAAATTTAATGTTAAGAGTAACTCTTAGTTTTTGTCACCTACTTATTAATAGTTTAACAACTTATAAGATTAAAAAAGTTTAAGTTTTTATTAGGCATGACTATTTGGTATGAAATATTATTTTCGAAAAACTCGGTTAGTAAAAATATGCAATCAAAAGATATGTGTATCAATGTTGCTATACAACAATTGAACTGTCTTATTTCATTTATTAAAAAAGATAGGAAAGAAGGATTTGAAAATGCTATAATTTTTACAAAAAAATTGCTATAGAAGTGAATATAGAACTTAAGTTCCATAAAAAAAAAAGTACTTTTCGTAGAAAGAAACAATTTGATAAAATTATTGAGAATGAAGTTGTAAGATCTTCTTAAAAATCATTTAAAGTTGAATACTTTTTGTTCATAATTATAGATAAAAACAATTATTTCATTTCAAAGTAAATTTGAACAATTTAAAATGCATCAAGATATTTTTGGTTTTCTATTTATCATTGAGAAATTAAGGTCATTGGATAATGAAAATTTAAAAGAAAATTCTCTTAACCTTGAACTTTCATTAAAATATAATGACAACTTTGATATTGATGGATTAGATTTATTTGCAGAACTAAAATTTTAAGAGAAATTATACAAGTGAAAAAATGATACACCAATTTACATTCTTAATTATATAATAAGACTTGATTTGTTTTCAAATACGTATATCGCTTATAGAATAATGTTAACGATTCACATAGTTGTTTCGGGGCAAAATGAATTTTTCAAAACTAAAATTAATAGAATCATATCTAAGATCGATCAACAATGTCTAAGAAAAAATTAAGTGGACTAGCTTTATTATCGATTGAAAAAAAATTATTAAATGAAATTAATTACAATAATTTAATAAATAATTTTGCATCAGCAAAAGATAAACTTTTAATAAAAATATAATAATTTAATAAAAAAATTATTTGTTTTAGGCCTCACTTTAGAGCTTTAGGTCTTCATAAGTATTGGGTCGCCCTGCCTATTCGTTGAATAAGTCTTTCTTTTCTTTCCTTCTTCCTCGGCTAGGAATTGACGAGGCTTTGGCAGCGCCTATTTAAGATATGTTTTATCAGGGATTGAATTAGTTGAAAATGCGACTTTTTTGGCCACATTGAATCTATTCTTTCTTATTTAAGAAAATATGCAGATTGAATGGAATCGTGACTATCAGGAAAGCCTTTTTCGATCATATTCAAGCAGTATATTTCTAAATCTTCAGCAATTAAGAATCAAGTGAGACCCAAATTCTTTAGTTTGGAGGACATAGATCTTCATTATTTAGCAGATAGGAATAGGAAAAAGAATGGAAATCCTCTTTTTCAAGGTCAGAACATCCATTCAGACTTTTACCATTTAGTTCGCCCTTCCCTATCCTCTAGACCAAAGAGAAGAAATCAAAAAGTAGGAATTTAAGTGGCATAAAATGCCCTATTTTTAATTCCCGTTGCTTCAGTTACCCGTGACGGTACCTTCTCTCTTCTCCGAGAGAGGCCCCTCTGCCTCTCGACGGAGCTAGGCGCCTAATCGAAGATCGGGGTCTTGGCTTTAGTCTACCACGAAAGTAGATGGAAATGACCCCTCGGTTTCGGTTTAAGGCTCCGCCGGTATGCTACGGCCGCCCATGAGGAGTTTCAAAATTCTTTTATTTTTCACAATCTCAGACTCTTAACATATCTCCCGAAAGGGCGGCTCAATCCACTACTGGAAAACACGTATTTACTGTCGGAGAATTCGACGTAATTCAAAATCTGGAATTACGTATTTTACGTCGGATGAGCTCCGACAGATTCCGACGAAATTTTCGACGGTAATTATATTACCGATGACAGATCCGACGTAATTGCGTCGGACATTCCGTAATTCGTCGGACTATATCCGGCGTATCACGTCGGATCCTCCGGAATTGCGTCGAAATTGTTGGATAGTCCACGTAATTCTCGTCGGATCCTCACGAATTGCCGTCGATATTACTATTGGAGGATCCGACAGTAATTACTGTCGGATCATCCGACAGTAATCTGACACTTGAACAGTGGCAGATGTACTGTCGGAAATTCCGACAGTAATTACTGTCGGATATTCCGTCAGTAAATAATTATTAAAATAATATATTAATTCTTGTCGGAACTTCCGACGAAATTTTTAATTAAAATAAAAAAATAAAATTTGAAATTTAAAAATTTGTTATTTTTGCACACGATATAACAATTATATATATACACAAATCACACACACACCACACGCAACAAAACTAATTCAACAACTAAAACATAAACTAAATTAAAATTAATATATATACAAATTAAAATATTAATACAGTACTAAAATAAATGTGTCTACTGTGGAGGGGGGTCAAATATATTACGCCTAGTAGGCTGCTGCCCCATAACCAGTCGTCGCAGCTGCTCTACTGCTGCCTGTGCCGCACTCGCCTCGCTGCGCCTCGTGTTCTCGCTGCCATCCATTGTCGTTGGCTCCGCCTTCCTCCTTCTGCGTCGCATCCGCCGCGTCTGCCGCACTCGGCTCCTTCACGCATCTGCCGCTGCGCTGCAATGCTGCTCGAGTTCTGCGTCTTCTCGAGCAGGGCACGCGGTGGACGGTTTCGAGCACCGAAGGCGTGGTCGCCGAGGAAGAAGTCGATCCGCCTGGTCTAAAGGCGGCGCCGTGGTCACCAAAGCCGTAGAGGCGATCTCCCTCTTCTTCCTTGACTCCAGTGACCGAATGCCAAATGTTGGAGACAAATGGCGTCTGCACCTCGGGGTCGCTGGACAAGCCCTCGGCGACTGCGTGGACATAGAGTCCTTATAGGCTCTCGTGTCACAAAAACATAAAAACATTAATATTAACATTTACCATTAACTAATAAACAAAATAGAATTAAAATATTTTAAGTAATACTTACAAATGCTCTCTCCGTCTCATCGACAAAGACAAGGCGAATCGGAGGAGGAGCGGGAGTGGTGTGGGTCGCAAATAAATCGGTCATCGGTACCTCGGTACCGTAGTATTGATTCTACAAATATAATGAATTAAAATTAGCAAAGAACACATATTAAGCTATAACACGATCAACTTATAAGAAAACAATAAAACGACCTATATATACACTCAAACCCTACTAAGACGCCTATTTGAACTCAATTCATTCTCATAACAACCTATTAAGACTCAAATCGTTATAAAATAGTCTATTGACCCTCAAACCCCTTCTAAAACAACTTATTTACACTCGGAACCTTCAAAAACAATCTATTTGCACTCAAACCCTTCTAAAGCAACCTATTTAAACGAAAAACCCTTTCATAAAGGCTTTTGTACACTCAAACCCTTCTAAAACAACCTATTTACACTTAAACCCTTCTAAAACAACCTAATTGTTACCGGTGCCTGCTTTCACCATGGATTTCATAGCATCCACATGGCTACCCAACAAATCAATTTAAATCATAAGTAAAACAATAACATATAATATGTATGTTTTGAGGAATTCATAAAGGCCTATTGACATTCAAACCCTTCTCAAAGCCTATTGACACTCAAACCCTTCTAAAACTACTCATTTACACCCAATCCCCTTCTAAAACAACCTAATTGTTACCGGTGCCTGCTTTCGGCCATGGATTTCATAGCATCCACATGGCTACCCAACAAATCAATTTAAATCATAAGTAAAACAATAACATATAATATGTATGTTTTGAGGAATTCATAAAGGCCTATTTACACTCAAACCCTTATAAAAGCTATTGACACTCAAACCCTTCTAAAACAACCTAATTGTTACCGGCCCTGCTTTCACCATGGATTTCATAGCATCCACATGGCTACCCAACAAATCAATTTAAATCATAAGTAAAACAATAACATATAATATGTATGTTTGAGGAATTCATAAATGCCTATTTACACTCAAACCCTTCTAAAAAGCCTATTAACATTCAAACCCTTCTAAAACGGCCTATTGACATTCAAACCCTTCTAAAATAGTACATTTACACCCAATCCCTTCTAAAACAACCTAATTGTTACTGGTGTCGTCACCATGGATTTCATAGCATCCACATGGCTACCCAACAAATTAATTTAAAGCATAAGTAAAACAATAACATATAATATGTATGTTTTGATGAATTCATAAAGGCCTAATTTCACTCAAACCCTTCTAAAACTCTACATTTACACTCAAACCCTTATAAAACAACATATTTGCAGCGATCGGTGCCTGCTTTCACCATGGATTTCATAGCATCCACATGGCTACCCAACAAAACAATTTAAAGCACCGCTAAAACAATTAAAGCATGTATTAATTAATTACAATACAACACATTAAAGTCCTTACCATGCGCAAGTGGTGCTCGGAGGTGTTGATCGACCCAGGTGTGCTTCACCCTCCCCGTGCCGCTCGGCCTATTACTTTGCGATCGGCGGCTCTAGCGTCATCGGAATCCCAACCTCGGTATACTGTGAAAATGTTAAAATTGTTATAGAGATACAATATATAAAAATCTCTCATCTATTTAAGGAATGAAATTAAATCAAGTATATTATTATAATGTACTCGGCGCCACATCATCGATGAAATTTGGAGCCCTCACCCTCCTCTCGATCCACGCCTTCTTCATGCCGTAAATCCGGTCGCGGAACTTCTTCGCGCACAACCTAAACGCCTCGTGCGCCGGCGTCGAGTGCGCAGCCAACAATAATGAAGCTGCAAGTTTAACCAATTTAAACATATTAATTATAAACTTTGATAAAAATTATTAAATTATTAAACATTAACATATTTTATATATCCTTAGAATCCTTACCCTAAAATCATCCCACCACGGTCTCGGGTCGCCGTAGGCACGCTAGAGTAATGTGGCCGTACTCCTCGTGCCTCATCTCGCAGAATACGTCCAAGGAAGCGGGTCGGATCGGGATACCCGCCCGCAACCCGACAAATATTAAACAAATATATTATACAAATATGCAATTAACATGTAACCAATGTCGTACAAGCATTAAAATTTTAAAAGCGAAATATTATTACTTGCTTAAGGTGGAGATGGTAACGATAATCCTACCATCTTCGCGTGTCCATGATCTGGAGTCGATGAGGACCCGGCCCGCTCATCGGCTCGTGGGGAGAGTCGGGTGCATCCTCGGGCCGATCCAAGTCGGGATCGCTCCTCCTGCAGTACAGTTGTGTACCCGTAATGCATGTAGGTCGGACCTTAGGTGTCCGACTCCTACCTCTACCGGCTCGTCCCGACATGTCTATATATAAATTAGTATATTAATGTTGACAATTAACGCTAAGTTTAGATGACAATTAAGTTAAAATACATAACATAAATTAAAATCTCTCATCTTCATGATAACAAGTAACATACAAATAGCGTTCTACACATGACATTTACTTTCTAACAAAAATAAAAGAGCCTAAACGGTACATATTGCAAGACTACTCGAGTCTTCATTCTCGGTGTTTGCATTTTCTTCATTCTCGATTCTCCGTCTCGGCGTTTGAGTCGCTACTACAAAACTCAAGTTCTTCTTCGCCTCATCCTCGGACATCCAATCCTCTTCACCTTACCTCGTCTTCTTCTCGCATCACCTTCAATAATCGGGATTTCGTCTTGGACGGGGAAGGAGGTGGCAAATCAACGGGCAATACTATCTCCAGCCCAAGGGAGGCACGAGCATTTCATCCATTGGATGACTATCGAAGATACAACGGGAGGTATGGGCATTTCATCCTCTTGATAACATCCTTCTAGTGACGATTACGTAGTTATGTCGTCGACCGATATGCTATATCAATAGTGCTTCGGCCTTGGTCTTCCAAACGCCCACCATCCCCTCTCATCGGCTCGCCGATAAGGGTATGGTGTCATGTAGACTTGTTGTGCTTGTGATGCTAAGATAAACACATCATCACCCGCATGTCTAGACGTGTGCTTCACATCGATTAGGTCAAACAAGTCGTGCTTTTTATACCTCGCACGGCGTCTCGCCGATCACAATTGAATAGGACTATATTTTTCCTCCCGAGATATCGTAACTCGATGACTTCTTTAAGGACACCATAATAGTCAAGGTTGCCTTTAAGATTGACACCGCTGTTATCTGTTTGTTTTCCCTCCCGTATTCCTTTGTATGGAAGACATAGCCATTCACATAATATCCGTTGTATAGTAACTCTCATCAACGGATTTGCGGATATGTGAGATAATCTCGCGACGCGGGTCATTAGGATGCTCCAAAACCTGAAAAGTATTGCATAATAGACATTTTTAATGATCGAGCCATTAATAAGAGGTCTACATATAAATCGAGCCAGAAATGATATTTACATATTTGCGTAACCACGACGGAAACTCTTTCTCTGTCCCGATATCTCGCAATTGTCGATATATCATCTCCTTGATCTTCGAACATCTTGCATTAGGTTTAGAGTTTATACGAGTTATTTGTGCATCTTGCAACTTTAATTTGAATCGACGACTATCTAAAATTAAATGAAATTGATAATTAACTTACTTGAGATATTCCTCAACCTCGGGACAATTAAGGAGTATATAGAGTCTCGCAGCTTCATACTCCTTATTGCTTAGCATTCGAGTCTTAACCGGTTTACCGTGGCCGACCGGAGCATTAAATGCGAGATGTCCTCATTGACATCGGGCTCTCCACCATCGTAATTGCGCCCAACCCGAGTCAATCTCGTTTCAATATCGGGATGAAAATATTGCGCGGCAAAGGCAACAATTTCCTCTATAATAATAGCCTCGCATATTGAGGCCTCAACCTTTGCCCTGTTTCTCATCTTCCTTTTCAAATGACCGAGATACCTAATTCATTAATGAATGACAGATTAAAAATGTTACTCAATCTATAACCGACTTTTAAATATGTTATAGATCATGAAAACGATTATTATGAGACGAGTTATTACCTCTCAAATGGATACATCCATCGTATTGAACTGGACCCCCAACCCTAGCTTCATATGCCAAGTGGACCGGTAAATGCTCCATAGAATCAAAAAAGACGGAGGAAAGATCTTCTCAAGTTTGCAAATCGTCACGACAATGCTCGCTTCGAGTCTTCTCATGTCATCAACCCGCAGAGTCTTTGGATGATAACGCCTCGAATGATTCACTCGGTTAACGCAATCCATATATTGTCGGGCAACAAGTCTCTAAGCGCAATAGGAAGTAACCTGTTCAAGAACACGTGACAATCATGACTCTTCAAACCATGAACCTTTCCTTCGTCTACATTTACACAATTTCCGATGTTAGAAGCGTAACCGTCGGAAGCCTCAATCCCTTCAACCACTTCAACACTAGAAGTCTTTGTTCCTTGGTTAGCACGTATGGAGCGACGGTTTCACTGTTTTACCATTGACCTCTTTTAGCTCCAAGGCAGGCCGCTTACATATGTCTTTCATGTCCATTCGGGCTTTGGGTGTGTCCTTGGTAGTTGCCCTCCAATCCATAATGGTGTTAAAAATATTGTCAAACACATTCTTCTCAATGTGCATGACGTCAAGATTATGGCGTATCAAATTATCTTTCCAATTATGCTTTACACCAAAATCTCGCAGTCTATCCTTTGCATACATCTTCCCCCACCTGGTCTTCTGTAGTTTAGACACCTTTTCATAAACAGCTTCACCGCTCAAACGTCTAGGCGCCTCATCACGCTCAACCCTATTCTTGGTGAATTGCCGCTTCGTGATCTAAAAGGGTGGTCATCCGGTAGAAATTGACGATGACAATCAAACCAACAAGGTTTACGAGAGTGCTCGAGTGTGAACGACTTAGTGTCATCCATACAGATAGGACATGCAAGCTTCCCATGTGTGCTCCAACCCGATAACATCCCGTAGGCAGGGAAGTCATTCACCGTCCACATCAACGCGGCTTTCATTTTAAAATTTTCTTTTTTGAATGCATCCCATGTTTCCACTCCGTCTTCCCGAGCATTTTCAACTCGTCAATCAAAGGGCGGAGATAAACATCAATGTTCTTGCCGGGGCTAGTCGGTCAGGTATGAACAGTGACAAGAACATATAAGGATCACTCATACACAACCACGGTGGAAGATTGTACACGGTAGCTATAACCGGCCAACAAGAGTAGGACTTCGCCCAGGCCCGAAAGGAGTAAAACCATCCGCGCATATGCACAACCCGATATTTCTAGCTTCGGCAAAGTCGGGATGGGTTGCATCAAATTGTTTCCAAGCCAAGCCGTCCGACGGATGAGTCAACACGCCATCCTCGCGGGCTTTCTTTGTGCCAACGCATAGCTTCGAATTAGCTTTAGACGCGTAGGCGTTGCAATCTCTGAGTCAACGGCAAGTAACGCAACCGCTTATAAGGTTCATTCTTCTTGCGTTCGAACCGCCCTCCGTTTCGGCTTATATCGATCATGGCCACACACGGAACATTCTTTCAGTTTGAATCTTCCTTGTAGAAAAGCATGCAATCATTCTTGCACGCATCAATCTTCTCATATTTCAACCCAATATGCCCAACCATCTTCTTTGTCCGATAGAAGTTCTCGGCATCTTATTCCCTTTCGCAAAGCTTTTTCGTGCTTTCATAAGACGATTGAAACCAGATTGACTAATATTGCAATCGACTTGATGTTTAGGAACTCACCACGCCTCCAAAACGGTCCGCCGAGCCGGATACAACTTCTCCGCTGCACTCCATAGCTTCAATGAACTTACTAGTCGGATTTGGCTCCTCTTGACGTGCGTTCTCCATCAAAATGAGGACCAGAACATCCCTAACCATATCTTCCATACCACGAAATGGTTCATCGTTCACACTCGTATTTACCGGTTCAGTTCACGTACAGAATCCTCTGCTGGTTACTTTCCGGCCTAGACACTACTCGATTTGCTCACCGTGAGCTACCCACCGCTTGTACCCAACTTGAAACCCCGAGAAGGTGCTTCTCCACAATCATCGAAGGGAAGTACTTTCGATTTTTGCACCATCACATGGACACCTTATGTTGTTACCACTCATGTATTTGGGGTTCGCTAGAGCAAATTCGATAAAACTCTTCAAACCTCTAATGAACTCATCTCGTAATACCACTACGATTCGGCAACCTCCGATTATACATCCAATCGCGATCGTCGCCGACATAACTCCTATTAAGCAACAAATGATTAGTATGAGAAAAATACACTTATTACGGTAATCACAATTCATCGGTCGACATCACGCTGTTACATCAGTACTAAACCCTAAATATTATCTAAATCGGTATCTATCATCATACTCGTCAAACCCGATCTAAAGTTGATCGTCCCAATTTCCACATCAATGTAGGTTTATTGATTCAAGATGGGAGATCATTCAATTGAAGTACTTTCATTCGCCGTGGAGCAATTACTAGATAAAATTTGTGTACGTCATCGTTAATTATCTCGCCGAATTAACAATATTTAAGAAGAGAATTCTTGAAAGCATCCAAGGACAAAGGAGTTTTGTAATTCCCTATGTTGACACTCTCCATCGTTCATTGAAGCCTAAAAATATTGTGAAAAAGAGTTTTCAAGACTTTGGGAGTGAGCTCACAAGGATTGCAAAGTATCCTTACACGGAGTTAAGACTAAGCTTTAACAAAACTTAGTAGCATCTCCGCATAAGAATAGTTTTCAACCCTTTTGAGGTCAGTCCCAAGTGCCGAGAACTCTTCTTCACGAGCAATATTTGTAGGGATCTATGAAAGGACGGACAGCTATCAACGACATAAAGAATAGCATCTCCGTTGTCCTTGGATGCTTTCAAGAATTCCTCTTCTTAAATAAGCTTAATTCGGCAGAGATAATTAACGACGACGCACACAAATTTTATCTAGTAATTGCTCCACGGCGAATGAAAGAGATACTTCAATTGAAGGATCTCCCATCTTGAATCCAATAAACCTACATTGATGTGGGAAATTTGGGACGATCGCCTTTAGATCCGGGAATGACGAGAATATAATGATAGATACCGATTTAGATAATATTTAGGGTTTAGGCATGGTTTAGGGTTTATATAGAGTTTCGGGGTTTAGATAGAGTGAGTGTTTAGGGTTTAGATATGATTTAGAATTTAGGGTTTAGATCGGGTTTAGGGGTTTAGATAGGGTTTAGTGTTTATAGGGTAAAGAAAAAGCGAAATTCATTAATGAAAAATAATATCCTTTTGTTCTACCCGTCCATTCTTAAAGTTTGATAACTCTAAGAACCACCGAAGTGCGACGGTGTCCAGATATTATAATTTATTAATGAATGATCATCGATGAAATATATGTTTAATTGATTTAAGTCAAAGTTGATTTCTTATATAGCTTACATCCTAATTTTCTAAAAACTTGATTTTTTTTTAAAGATAAATATATTTGATTAATTTTAACTGGATACGGTTTAGATATGGTTTAGGGTTGTTTAAGGGTCCAATTTAGGGTTTAGGTTGGGGTTTAGAATTTAAGGTTGTGATTAAGGGAAATTTCAAACTTTATAGGGTAAAGAAACAAGCGAAATTCATTAATGAAAAATAATATCCTTTTGTTCTACTCCGTCCATTCTTAAAGTTTGATAACTTTAAGAACCACCGGCGACGGTGTCCAGATATTATAATTTATTAATGAATGATCATCGATGAAATATATGTTTAATTGATTTAAGTCAAAGTTGATTTCTTATATAGCTTACATCCCATCATCAAAGGAATAGACTTGAGTCAAAGGGTGCAATAAATGCAACACCTCGAAGTCACGCGAGTCATAGGACTCTGTTATGAATAATTGCACTACCAGCTTTATCACAAGCCGACAATATAAAAAGCTAACGGAATCGCAAGTTAACATGCTCGTGATGCACTATTCACGTCAATAAGTCACAAGGTCAACATAAATAATAATAAGAGTTTCGAACTCTAAATACATTCATCGGAACGGATTGGTATCATTGGATACCAATACCACATACTACACATGTATGCTAGTCGAAACATAGAGTGTAACACACTCTCAATGATTACATTCCCTATTGGAGTCTTGGGTAGGTGCAGGAGGGTTCGGTGGGGTCACTTGCTCCACTCGGGGTGTCTCACCTAGGACCACATTCAGTTGGTCTTCAAGTTCTCTCAGTTCTCGTAATGCGTGTCTAAGTTGAAATAAGATCGGATGCATAACTGACATCCTGGCAGTCTTCCTAGTTCGTGCCATCCTGCTACAGGCATACAATAGAGACATTAAATCTCTAAAGGGAAATGAAACACATTAAGTGGTTCAACTAATGCATGAATATCAACATAATACTCTCAATGGAGAATATGTAATATCAACACATTAAACTTGAACAACCTAAGAAGTCTAAGAAGGAATTAGTTAAAAGTCTACTAGCATTTTAAATGAGTTTAAATTAGTTAAAAGTCTACTAGCATTATAAAAAAAAAACATACTACTACTACGTCTACTACAAGTATGAAACACAAACACAAACACAATGATTAGGTTACCTACTCCCAAATAGGTAACTTAATGGTTCAGAGAACGAGCTTCTGTCACACCGAATCTGGTGATTACACCAAAAGGACTTTTGTCTTATCCTGAGTTTAAATTAGTTAAAAGTCTACTAGCATTATAAAAAAAACATTCAAAGTTATGATTTTAAATGAGTTTAAATTAGTTAAAAGTCTACTAGCATTATAAAAAAAACATACTACTACTACAAGTATGAAACACAAACACAATGATTAGTTAAGAAATGTATAACAAATATTCATTCAAAGTTACGATTTTAAAAATAGTTAATTCTGAAAAATAGTAAAGTTGATTAACAAAAGTCGAAAAAGTATTCCTTTCAAAGAAGGTGAATATAATATAAATCACTTCATTAAAATGTTTGATAATTATAATGGTCACTGAATAGTGTCACATTCATTCCATAATTTTTTTAATTGAAGCTTATCAATTTCATTTAATTGGTGAGATAGTATGTCACTTACAAAGTGTGTTGTGAAATTTAACTTAACAACGCTCTTGCAAAATCCATTTAATCTACCCATAGTAAAAAGAAAACAAAAACAACGGTCTTAATACTTTTACTTTTACATATGAAACAGGAAATTGTTACATGGTTTCTTTGTACGACCAAGTAACCGATTGTACTCGTAAATAATACTCCATTTTTGTGTGACAATTTCTGAGATATAACATAAAGAAAATGTATTAAAAATAGAAAGTTGACATGTATTCGAAAACTAAGTTATATTGACAAATGAAAATGTGTCAACATATTTCAAAATTAAGAGTATGTATTATTGACCAATTAATTAAATAGCACAAATAATTATACTGTATCAACTAATTTTGATTACCAAGTCAAAGTCACTCCAATCAAATTGTGTTGTGTACTATTATGTGTTGGCTAGTTTCAATTACATACAGTACATATTACTAATGAAATTCAATTACTTCATTAAAACACTTGACAATAAATAAATTTAGAAAGAGAAATTTGGCAAGAAATGTCATCCAAATTCAATAAACATACTATGGGAATTACATCCAAATTCAATAAACTAGACGAGTATTTAAAAATGGAGGGAGTATTAAGTCAAAAGTACACAAAATCCAGTGGCAACACTGGTCCTCAAAGTTAATGGATTTTCTCTCTCTTGACATGCACCACAAAAATGTAAAACAATCCACGAAACCATGAAGTCTTATCATATCTATATGGACTAAAGCCGCCTCACAAACAATGTCAATGATCACATCGACAACCATGACGAAAATTAAGGCAATGATCACTTATGATAGCCATGATCGACAATTAAGACGTGGGACACTATTAAAGTTATGCGCTTGTCTCAAAAGATATCGAACACGAAACACCGTTAGTTTTTAATAAAGTATATATAGAGACATCCACTTGAATCATGCTAATTTAGAACACGTAAGGCAAATATGACAACCATGACCGAAGTTAAGACCGGACCACCATGAAAATTTATGTTCCCTCTCAAACAAATATCGAACAATGAAACAAGCTCAGTTTTTTACAACATGATATTTTTAAAACAAGATAAAAATGTACAGAGGAAAAAGCACTTGTAGTTAATTCAAAACACAAAAGACACATATCACAACCATGAGTGGAAAGTAAGACACATGACCACCATTATAATTTATGCAGCCATCTCAAACAAATATCACAAAATGAAACACCCCAGTTCAAATCTCGATAAATATATAGTGAGAAATCCACTTGAATCATGCAAATTTAAAACACAAAAGATAAAATGACAAATCCACTTCATAATGATAAAACATTATATACAAACAAATATAATGATAAAACATTATATACAACAAATATAATGATAAAACATTATATACAAACATTATATACAAACAAACATTATATACAACAAATATAATGATAAAACATTATATACAAACATTATATACAACAAACATTATATACAAAGTCTCATTCTAAACTTTGTCCTATAAACTTCTACGGAGTATTAATAATATTCGACCTCAACAACAGTAGATCTATGAAAAAGGCGATGAATCGAGAGAGAGCAAGAGAGAGAGAGAGAGGGAGAAATGATTACCGACGTTGGAGGTAGTGCAGGGAGAGAGAGAGAGAGAGAGAGACCACGGCTGACGGAGGCGACGACGGCAAGCAAGCGACGACGGTGGGGGACGACGGTGGGGTGGGGCGACGGCTGACGGAGGCGGAACCACGGCTGAAGAGAGAGAGAGAGAGTGAACTGAGAGAGAGAGTAAACTGAGAAATCTGTCGATTTGGGGAAGGGGCCGTTCGATTTAGGTCTTTTAATTTCAATTTACTGTCGGAGATATCCGACAGAAATCCTCCGTCAAAATTACTGTCGGAATTTTACTGTCGGACTCCGACAGTAATATTAATCTCCAAATTCTGACGATGCAAAAAGGAATATTCGAAGAATATTCCCTTAGTTACTGTCGGAATATTACTGTCGGAATAGTCCGACAGTAATTACTGTCGGATGAAAAGGTATATTCTGAGAATATACCTATATTACTGTCGGATAATTACTGTCGGAAATATTCCGACAGTAATATTTATCCCGCCAAAATATTAATATTTCTGTCGGATATACCGACAGTAATTTCCAATTAACCGACAGTAATTACTGTCGGAACATTCCGACAGTAAATCCTCCGACAGTAATTAGCGTGTTTCTAGTAGTGATCATACTAAAGAAAGAAGAGAAAGAACTGGACTGTCAAGAGGATATCCCGCATAGTCATGAGCGTGTAGGTAGGCGGCCAGTTCTATTAATAAGGATTCTGACTATTGGTAGGTGGAATCCAGTCTTCATTGAGGTCCCTAGCTAATCGACTGAAAGAATGAATATTAAGAAGTTTGTGAACATCAGGCTTGAAAAAGAGACCTTGATTGAATGTTTTTTGACGGGTCATTCAGAAGCATAGTTTGATTCCCTTACTGGGCTTCTAGAGGTTCTCGAGTCTTACTGCTCCCGGGACTGACTGGACTTGAATTCGCAACTAATGCCTTCCTAGAGGAGAAGAAGGAGTAGGAGGAGTCGGTTTTCTTTGAAGACGAGTTATTACCGATAAATCCAGAATAGTTATTGAATTATGAATAGGGTTAATTCCACCATTGGTCCCTGAAGTTTGGGCTTGTACACCAATAGTCCCCAATCTTAGAATTGTCTCACCACTAACCAAAGTATCCAGCTTTTGCACATCGTTGGTCCCTGTGTTGGACAGCGTTAGATTTTGAACCGTTAAGTGTAGTCACGTG
Organism: Platycodon grandiflorus; assembly: GCA_016624345.1. Lineage (NCBI taxonomy): Eukaryota > Viridiplantae > Streptophyta > Magnoliopsida > Asterales > Campanulaceae > Platycodon > Platycodon grandiflorus. The sequence goes on from CM028362.1 coordinate 9,282,896, forward strand.
ATATCTCACGTGCCTTGGACCCAGGGCAAAAGGGTTATTTTCGTTCCTAGGTTGTTTCCCAATTCCTTCCTCCATCGCCTTCCTCCATATCCTCCTCCTCGGTTCCTTCCTCCACCGCTGCCGCCACCATCACCGTCTCTCTAACCCCACTTCACCCACTTCCTACTCCGACGCCTTTTCTCTTGACGAATTAAAAAAATACCATCCTTCTTTCAAATATACACCTAGGTCATCGGTGACGTACGTCAAAGGACTGTTCAATCTGATTAGATTATTTCAAGGAAGGTAAATTCTGTCGAATCCTTCCGGCGTGCAGTCACGTGTCATGCCAGCTATGTGGATCAATGGTTAACCAAAGTGCCTCGTTTGTCGAACCCAAGTTAAATTACATGCTGGTATGTCCGATTCATTTATTAGCGACGAAGGTTTTAAGCTTTTGTGGACTATTGGTATTTGAGTTTTTAGTGTCTCTCATCAACCTTTTGAAACACTCCAATTGGAGGCATTTTGTAAGTTTTGATAATTATGGACTTTTTCTTTTATAGTTTTCTTGATTGTACAAATGCTTCATTGCTTTTATGGAAAGGAATTTGAAGTATGGAAATTTTCTTTGCAATTTTTTGAATTTAATTTGCTTAACATTGAATGCGTTGTTTGGGGAATCTTTATTAAATTAACTAGGTTAAAGATTGCATTTTGAATTGTAGGGTGTAATTGATACTAGCAAATAGGACTTCGCTCTAGAATTGGAATGAGCTTTGCTTAATTTTGAACCATGATTGTGTTGGATTGAGAATGGATGCCTGTTTTAACGGGTTTGTTCTGTTCTGTTCTTGTGAATTGAAAATTCAATAGTGAAGACAGCCTAGGAACGAAAATGACCCTTTTACCCTGGGTACAAGGCACGTGAGATATCACATGACTACTTAATGATTTAAAATCTAATGTCGTCCAACACAAGGACCAACGGTGTGCAAAAACCAAAAGCCTAAATTGGAAAATTCAATGAATTGCTAGTATATTTTATTTTATTTTGTATGAATGATTTTTATTTTTTCGCAATCGTCAGCTGCAACCGCTATTGATACCGCCACCGCCTATACATCTAATTACCAACCTAATGCAACTCTATGAGATGTATTTATATAGAAGAAATGATGGTGCGTGCATACCCAATTCGTATTGGCGATGGAGCGATCTCAACCTTAAATAGTATTTCTCTAATAATAAATTTCACTTATAAGTCAGTCTTTACTTTTATTTCTTCTTGCATGCATGCATAATCCATCTCTTTAATTAGATAGATATGTGATCTAGCTGTTGTTAACGTAGTCAGAATGAAGAAGCCTACGTACCTAAACTAAATTAGCTAGTCGATGTCTGAAATTAAATTAAATTAAATTAATTATTCTCTTTAATTTTGTATTCAATTTTCTGTAGCTAGCTAGCCATAGTTGTTAGGGAGAAGTGTAGATTTGTATGAACCATCCATCTCATCCAGACAGTTTTCTACCAAATTTAACCCAACCAACCAGCTGATGGCTCATTTGTTTAAATCTATTTATTATATTCCAGTAATACTATTCGATTAGAATTAATCTGAGAGTTTCACTACTAGCTACGACCCGACCCCCCCAAATGAGTTTTTAAAATCTTTCTATGTATGTATGTATGTATGAGTAACACATCTTTAGTTGATTAGCACCGATATGATGATTATTTTGGATCGGAGTTGTCATTTTTCTTTCTAGTATTATTAAATTGCCATGTTATTTGGTCCTTTTATGTTTTCCATCATATTTTCCTTTTAACAATCCTTGACTAGCCGGCCGTCATAGCCCCTACCTAAAAGTACATCTTAATTTTTCTTCCCATTTTGGCCTCTCATGTTTAGACACTATTTTTATTGTTCATGTATATATATATATATAATAATAATAATAATACCCATAAGAATCATCCTTACAGGCACTAGGCTGGCTGGCTGGCTGGGCATCACCAACATAAAAAAAGATGGCTCAAATTACGCTACATCACACCAGGAGAATGATGCTTTCTTTCTTTCTTTCTTTGCGTCCTTATACTTACACCCACCCAGAGCCAGCCAGGTATGTATGTCCAGTCCCCTCTTATCCTTAATTTAAATGTGTACCGCTTATAATTAATACACAATCAAATGTTCTTCTTATTCATCTTAACTGCCCTTATTTTATAATTAAGCTGTTTGTTTACATTATCTTCGTTTTGTTCTCCCTAAAGAGTCCACTTTTCATTTTTAAAAGTCAATTCGTGACTAAATTAAAATTTAACATATTTTAATTATGTTTTCAGAAATAAAAATCTCATTCACAAAAAACAAGAGCCGGCGAGATCGGTCCAACCAACTCCATTTTAGGATGGGCTGGGTTGGGCTCTAGTTTTGGAGGCCCGATGCAAATCTGGTATGGTCTGGCCCGACCTGACCCAATTTCAAGACTCGGCCCAAAAGGCTTGATTGCAGCCTAACAAAAAAGTTGAAATTAGTAAAAATTAACCCGAAACGATGCATCGACCCGCATACTAGCCCGACCCAGCCCAATAGTGAGAGGGGCTGGGCTTTAGCTCTCAGTTATCATGAAAACCGATCGAATTCCTATATTTTATAAGAAAGACGGTAACAAAAGGAAAGAAAAGAGCATCATATATTATTCATTGAGTAATTAATATAAACAAAGACTAAGCTTTGGAAGGAAAGGAAGAACACATGAAAAACTACCACTATAGTTGATTTCTCTCCTTTGCCCTATCTTTATCATCTTCATACCCTCCTCATTAATTCTTGACAGTGCCTCCATTGATATTCATGCATTAGGTCTTTGTCATGGTTTTAAGAAGAATTATATAATTATTTGGTCCCTCGGCTTTACCAAATTTATACGTTTGGTCCTTCCGCTCCAAAAAAAATGCAATCTGGTCACTCAATTTACATTTCGTTAAGAGATTCCCCCTTTAAGCCGTTAGCGTCAATTTATCTGTCTATTTTTAAAAAAAATTCCCAAACTACCCTTTCTTCCTCTTCTCCCTATTTCCCCTCATTTTTTTTCAACCTTCCCTGTTTTTGAAGCTTCTATGCAATCTTTTGTGTAAAGCTTCAGAACACTTCTCTCTCTCCCTCTCTCTCTCTATCTCTCAAAGTCGCGAAGGTCTTGATCTCTCCGACTATGAAGACGATTCTGATCACGACTCCGATCAGTACAAAGAAGAAGAAGAAGACGAACACTACGAGGACGTAGAAGAACCCAAACCGACTCCGGCCAAAACTCTAGACGACCTCGACTCCAAATTGAAATCCCTAAAGCTCAAATACTCTTCCTCAACCGCTAACTTAACCAACGCCGTCAAGCTTTACCTCCACATCGGCGGAAACACTCCCAAAGCCAAATGGATCGTCTCCGACAAACTCACTTCCTACAAATTTGTCAAATCCACCAAACTCGATGTGGATGACGACGACGATGATGACCTGAGAGGCGATGAATTTTGGATTTTGAAAGTGGGTTCCAAAATTCGAGCTAGGGTTTCAACTGATTTGCAATTGAAGATGTTTGGGGATCAGCGCCGCGTTGACCGTGGAGTTTGGGCCTTAAAGTTCTTTAAAGACGAAGAGTATCGTGATTTTGTCACGGAGTTTCAGAATTGTTTGTTTGAGAATGTGTATAATTTGAAGGCTACGGAGGAGAATAAAGTGAAGGTTTATGGGAAGGAGTTTATTGGGTGGCCGGAGGTGCACGATTCAATGTGAGAAAGGGAAGATGACTCGTGTGGAAAAGTCCAGGAAGTCTCCGGTGAGGGGTAGTCGACCTTTTGGAAGAGTTTGAGGAGGTCTGACGGTGGAGGAATACGAGTTTGGCATTAGGGGCATTGGACGACGCTTGGTTAACGATTCCTGTTCGGTTATTAAGAATTTTAGCCATGGGATTCATGGGAAGGGTGTTTATGTGAAGTTTAATGATGGAGGTAAAAGGGGTAATACCAGTGCTTAAAATTTGACTCCCAAGAAAGCCCTTTTGATGAGGGGGGAGACAAATATGTTGCTCATGAGTCCGTTAAAGGATGGGAAGCCACGTTCTACGGGGGTGAATCAATTGGACATAGAAACAGGGAGAATTGTTACAGAATGGAAGTTTGATAAGAATTGTTACAGAATGGAAGTTTGATAAGGATGGGACTGATATTAAGACCTCCGACGTCTACAAAAAAACAAAAGATTTTGGATTTAGTACTTTGGCTGATGTTGTATTTGTATTTCAAAAACAGGTGAGGTTGAAGATGAAGATGAGAGGAAATAGGGAGAAGAAGAAGATGAGGGTAGTTTGGGCATTTTTTAAAAAAATTGACGGTAACGGCTCAAAGGGGGAATCTCACAAAGAAATGTAAATCGAGTGACCAGATTGTATTTTTTTGAAGCGGAGGGACCAAACGCATAAATTTGATAAAGCCGAGGGACCAAATAATTATATAATTCTTTTAAGAATGATGAATTAGGTTGATACAAGGATCCCTTACATATATAGGATAATTTGGGAGGGTTTCTTTTTTCTTTTTTTGAAATGATAATGAGCAAGTATAGCAGGTTGTTTGGTGAAAATTAATGCATAGAGATAGAGATGATACATCAAAGCATGCATGATGAGTCTAGAGTATGCTGATGCAGAATCTCTATCTTTATGCATTAATTTTCACCAAACAACCTACCTACTATACTTACTCATATCATTTTAAAAATTAAGGAAAGAGAAACTAGCTAGCTATGGATCAAATTACCTTTATAAGGATCCATGTATCAACCTAATTTTTCATTCTTAAAATTATAAAGAGATCTTATGAATATCAATTGGGGTCTGCCAAGAAGGAGAATGGTGAGAGAGACATTGATAGAAAAACATTAACTCCAGTTATTATTTCTTTAATTCTGTGTTCTTTTCTTTCCTTTCAAATCTTAATCTTTGTCGCTATGTAATATTCAATGAGAGATGGTGACTTATTACTTATGAGCATAATTTTCACTTCTCTTTTTGTTAGGACCTTGTATAGTTGTATATATGTTATGTTTAATATTGATGATTATTCAGACTAATTGTATCCTAGCTAGCTAGATATAACCCCAAAGAGATACTCCCTTCTTTACAACCAAAGAGTTAACTTTTATCTTTTTTGGGTCAATTTAATTAAAGGCACAATTTATATAAATTTATTTAGTTTTACAAAGTTATAAAAATTGTAATTCATAGTACTCTTAACATACAACGCATTAAGGGGGGCTACGTTTAGCGTCACTCATACTCTTAATGTAGTTTATAGTAAATAATATTTTATTTGTTAAATTTTGATTTGATTTAGTTACATGTTGACTTTTAAAAATGAAAAATACTTTTTAATTGGAACGAATGAAATATATTTTACTTTCAATAATTTATTTTAGAGAGTTAAACTGAACCAACTATCACAAGTCTTAACTCTTAAGTACTAGAGTATCTAGTTAAGTCATTTGTCCAATAAAGTTGATGAACTAGATATATAATGGCCAAGTATAATTGTTAGAGCTTCTCCATTGTTTTGGAAAAAAAGTGTTCTATATATGCATGGCTGCCTTGTAGCTGGCGCGTGCATCACACACGCTCACTTAGACTAGGTGGATCTCCTTAGGAAATTCGCCTAGTCTAGCTGGATTTGATAGGATCCGTTAGGGTTTCGTTAAATATTTAACAAAATTTACAATTTATAGGGGGCAAATTGTAAAATAAAAAATAAAAAAACATAACGAATTTAACAGTAAAAATTGGGAATCCGCTCAATCTAGGTGGATCTCCAAATATTTCCCCTTTTTTTTGTTCCAAAAATTTAATTATAAATGGAAGGGTAATAATTTTAAATTTGAATTTAAACCAAATGAGGGCAAAATAGTATTTTTGCAAGGGAAGGGCTGCATTTAGCGTTACCCCTGTTTCTTACAAAAAGAACTGATTGTTTGTTAAGACCATTATTTTAGTTCTGATGATGATTAAAAATTATGTAACCTAGATTAGATCCCAAAATAATGTATTTTTGATTTTCTAGGAAAATTGTAAAAGATTTGTACTAAAAAGCTAAGAAATCAAAGAACATAGCTTTTTGAGAAAAAGCTAAGGTTAGCTATGTTTGATAAAAAGCTAACCAAATTATATTGTCAAGCCTCAAGTTTTAAGATTCTACAAATGGCCCCCCCTGTAAATTATTGAATACTCAAACGAAGATTCAGACATCATACGTACTTCAAAAAATATGCAAAATTGAACTTCAAGTCGAAGAGAATTTCGTTTCGAATAAGTATACGTCATCAAAATTTATTTTCGAGTTCGTGACATCAAGATATTTGGATTATAAAAGAAATGAAGAGTTTTTATATATGCAACGAGTGAAAGTGAAATATAACAAGGAATATTGTTTCTCTGCAAGCTTTAAAGACAGGTTGCACAAGACAAACTGAATCTTCCAACAGACGTATTAGCAAGTGGAATGCAAGCTAGCAACAAGTTGGCTAAAACGCAAAAGAATATTTCAAACAAGTTGCAATGAATAGCCGTTACAAAATAGTTAGCTCTCTCATTCATTGCCTACATAAAGAACCAATCTCTCAAGCAGCAAAGCAGATGGCAAGCAGCTCATAAACACGAATTCACACGACAGATTACTCTTCCATAGGCTAGTTCTTATAGAGATATAAAACTGAGTATCACTCCTATATCCAATATACTCAGCATACATAAAGAAGAAAATAATTCTAAGCCAAGCTCCTCATATCAAGCATCTAAAGCTCACCGAAGAAATCAAGTTGTCAAAGTATTTACATTGTTCCTTCTATCAATCTACTTAGAGTCAACTTATAAAAGCTTTTAATTCTTTGTATTTTCTGTGTAAAGTGTCCTAGTTGGAGAGCCTACTATAACACTTAATTATTAAGAATTATGCACATCAAACTTGATAGTTAATTAGTAATGCAAAGATTCAAAAACAAATTAAGATATGCAAGGCAATAATAAAAGGGTTTTAGGGATAAAGAGATTGACACAGCATTTAAAGTGGTTCGAATCTCTTATCCTACACTTTTCTCACAGCCCTCTTGGCTCAATAATTCATTATATTTCTATTTAAAAGAAAAGAAAAAAAAAACTATTTTCATTCTTTTAGTTGGCACTCCAACTAGGACACTTTACACATTTTACCCACAATTAATTGTGCTTCCTTTGAGTGATTCTAAGTAGTTTAATGAAAGCTATGTTGTAGTTCTTGATTATTCAATTGATAAGGTTGCACTTGTAGACGTAAATTGTTGAGCTTGAGTGCTTGAAATTTTCCTTGTGTTTACTAAATCTATTTGATGGGAGCGAATATCAATATTCAGAATATCTCTATGCTTTTTCTGTTCTAGCTTTGCACATATATCTCTCATGTATAGCACTTTGTTTTGCTGATTGAGATATTTTCTTTATATAGGTAATGAATGAGAGAGCTAGTCGTTATGTTACGGCTATTAATTGCAACTTGTTTGAAATATTTTTTGTTATCAACCCACTTCACTTGTTGCCAACTTGCATTCTATTTGTCAATATAGAAGATTCTTTTATTCATTTTGTCTTGTGCAACATGTCTTCAAAGCTTGCAATGAAACAATATTTCTTTTTATGTTTTACTTTCACCTCTTGCACAAAAACTCTTCATTTCTTTCATAATGCAAATATCTTTCTGCCACAAACTCGGAAATAAATTCTGATGACGTAATCTTGTCCAGAACGAAATTCTCTCACTCAAGCTCAATTTTGCATAAATTTTGGAGTACGTATGATGTTTGAACCTTCAATAATTTGCAAGGACTTTTTGAAGAATCTTGAAACTTAAGACTTGACAATATAATTTGGTTAGCTTTTTATTAAACATCTAACCCCTTAGCTCTTTCTCAAAAAGTTATGTTTTTTAGTTTTTCGCTTTTTAGCTTTTTAGAATAATTCTTTTAAATTTTTTCTAAAAAATAAAAAATACATGGTCCTAACATTAAATTATCAATTATTTAGACACAATTGCCCCTATCTATCATATGCATTTTCTAAAAATATATTTAATTTATTCATAGTTTACCTGTTGTGATTTCCCGTCGTTCGCGCACGCGGTGAAGGAGGTACAAATACAGCTTTAATTAACAAAAGCCTATACAACCCACTAGAGGATCTCACCGAGACGCTCAAGGATTACAAAAGGGGTGGGGATAACAATTTATCTACCCTATGGGAATAATTCTAATATTATTATTATATAATCTCCAACAAACCTGCAAATACCAAACTAGTTAGTATAGTGCAATTATAAGAGAAAATATATAAACCAATAATAATAATAGAATAATAAGAACAATGAAACGGAGAAGATAACACAGTTGAAGAAGCGAAGCTTCTTCAATGGCTCGGCTTTAATCGAAGACAACACGGCTCAGAATTCCACTTTGAGCAATGTCCACCGAAGTGATCCACGAGGTGCACTCTACACACTTCCAAGGTAAAGCTCCAATTTCTCCGGCAACTACTCCGGTAACCCCGACAATATCCGGCGACACAAAGTCACCAACACAAGTCCCAGCCGCTCACAACCACCGGAGACAACCACTCCGATATTCCACCAAACTAAATCCCGTCTCTTATACACACACACTCACACACAACGCACGGTGAGATGAGAGAGAGAGGTTCGATTTACGTTTGTAAGAGAGAGAGAGAGAGAGCAAACTTGTGTTAACAATCGGGTTCAATGGTTCATCAATGTTGCGATCGTTCTTTTTCACAGACGCCTTTGGAGTGAAGAGGAGCTCGCCTATTTATAGAGGAGAAGGGCGCGGAGAGAGCACCGGCCAAGGAGGGGAATCGCACCACCTGTTGAACAATGGGGAAACCAAGGCTTTGGTCAAACTAGCACATGGGATAAAGAACAAAGCCGAAGTGAGAAACATGGAGAGGAGTCTCCGGTTTACTAAGGGAGAAATGGGGCCGCCAAGGAGTGGGCCAGGAAATTGGGCTTGGGAATGGGTTGCCCCATTTGGGCCTCCAAACAATTTCCAACAATCTCCACCTTGGAACAAGTGCTAGTTCACACCACGTGGATACACGGGACTTTTTAATAGATGGGAATCATCATCGCCTTAAACCGAAATAGACTTGTTCCAACACTAAGTAAAGAACAAATCACGGGACAACATACACAAAGTATGCAAGGAAAATAACAAATCTATCTTGCTCCACCGCACAAAGCAGGAACGAGATAGATACCACAGCAAACACTAAGTAAGCTGAGGATTTCAAGGGTAACAATAGCACACATGTATCAACTACCAGTATCAAATTTCAAAATATTTAAACAAGATTGAAATTTAGCAATAGGTAAACATTTAGTGCCCATGTCCGCAGGATTAAACTGAGTGGGGATTTTTTCAAGTAAAATAAGACCCTTATCAACCACATCTCTTAGGTAGTGAAACCTAACGTCTATGTGTTTAGTCCTATCATGAAAAACAGGATTTTTGCAAAGCTGAATTCCAGATTGGCTATCTGAAAAAACTACAGTTTTATCTTTCAAAAAACCTATTTCAGTTATCAATCCTTTTAACCAAGTTGCTTCTTTGAAAGCTTCAGTTATAGCAACATATTCGGACTCAGTAGTAGATAATGCTACGATAGGTTGTAAGCGGGATTTCCAACTAACACATGCTCCACACAAAGTAAACACATAAGAAGTAGTGGATTTCCTACTATCTCTATCATTAGCATAATTCGAATCTACATACCCTTTTAATTTCACACCTTCAGAACATTTAGAAAATTTCAAGCCATACGTTAGAGAATATTTTAAATATCTCAACAGCCATTTAACACCTTGCCAATGTGGCATTCCAGGATTGGACATATATCTACTTAAACAGCTTAGGGCATAAGCTAAGTCAGGTCTAGTACTAACCATTAAATACATGATAGATCCTATGGCATTTGAATATGGCACATTTTCCATTTCTTTCAATTCTGAATCGGATTGGGGAGACTGACTTTTACTCAGGATGAAATGACTAGCAAGAGGCACATTGACAGTTTTCGCATTTTCCATCTTAAATTTACTCAAAATCTTTTCCACGTAGGAAATCTGGTTGAGAGAAATTGTGGAATTTTTTCTATCCCTAACAATGTTCATTCCCAAAATCTTTTTGGCATCTCCTAGATCTTTCATGTCAAAGTTATCACAAAGACATTTTTGCACATGCTCAATTGTCTTAATGCAAGGACCAATTAATAGCATATCATCAACATAAATCAACAAGAACACATATGCGGCGAGTTAACTTTATAATACAAGCAATGATCATAAGAGCTACGTTTAAAGTTCAAACTTTGCATGCACATATCAAATTTCTTGTTCCACATTCTAGGAGATTGTTTCAACCCATATAAAGATTTCTTTAATAAACACACATGTTCGGGATTTTTCTTGTCAATAAAGCCTTCGGGTTGTCGCATGTAAATTCTTTCATCCAAATCACCATGTAAAAATGCAGTTTTAACATCCATTTGTTTTAACTCCCAATCAAATTGAGCAACCAAAGCAAGCATGACTCTGACAGTAGTGAATTTGACAACCGGGGCAAAGATTTCCGTATAATCTATCCCCTCTTTTTGAGTAAAACCCTTAGCAACTAACCTAGCCTTATATCTCACTGATTGATTCATTTTGACTTTAAACAACCATTTGGTCAAACAACGAGCTTTTAGGTTTGGGCACAAGTGTCCAAGTTTGATTAACATGCAAGGAATTCATTTCATCCATCATAGCATTTAACCACTCAACTGAATTAGCAGATTTCAAGGCTTCTTTGTAAGTTTTGGGCTCACTACAATTGTCAATAGATTCAAACACGCTGAACACATATGAGGCCATATCATCAAATCTAGATGGTTTTCGAATAGTACGCCTAGGTCTATCCCTAGCAAGTTGATAATCATCTAGATTATGATCTTCAGAATTTCAATCCTTTCATCTTCCTCATTTCCGTTTGGCATTAACGGTTTCATCATTCACAATTTCGGTTTCAACATGCACTTTATCTTGGTGATTATCATTCTCAATTCCATTTTCGGTTGTGTACTAGTACTAGCATCAAAAGAACCTACCACATAGGGATGCTCCACCTCATTAGGAGCATGGGGGGGGACATTATCGCATAGGTTCGGCGGAAGCAAACAAGGAAATTCAGTTTCATTAAAAACTACATCCCTGCTTATGGTAACTTTAAAACCATGTTCTTCTTTCAACCACAGTCTATACCCTTTCACCCCCTCGGGATACCCTAAGAAAACACACCTAGTAGCCCTAGGTCCAAGTTTATCATTCTTTTGATGAATATAGGCAGCACAACCAAAAACTCTTAGGTTTGAGAAATCAATTTCTTTTCCGAAGAAAACAGCTTCAGGACACTTTCCATGTAAAGGAATAGAAGGGGACCTATTAATGATATAGGCAGCAGTTATGACTGCTTCTCCCCAAAACTTTTTCGAGAGTCCAGAGGTCAAGAGCATAGCTCTCACTCTATCTAACAGGGTTCTATTCATGCGCTCCGCGACACCATTTTGTTGCGGATTGTAAGGCACAGTTTTGTGCCTTTGAATACCATGTTCAGCGCAGAACTCATCGAATTCTTGATTACAGAATTCTAACCCGTTATCAGTCCGAAGCACTTTCAATTTCTTCCCAGTTTGATTTTCAATCAAAACTTTCCAATTTTTGAATTTTTCAAAAACATCAGATTTTTGTTTCATTAAGAAAACCCAGACTTTTCTCGAAAAATCATCAATGATAGACAGAAAATATCTGTTTCCACCTTGAGTGGGGACACTCGAGGGACCCCATACATCCGCATGGACATATTCAAGGATTTTCTTACTAGAAGATTTGTTTAGGGGAGGGGGAGGAAAACTAACTTTATGATGTTTGCTTTTAACACATGTATCACAAAAAGGTAGACTAGAAAAATTTTCATTACCAAAACATCCGTTTTTGTGTAATATTTCTAGACCCTTATTACTCATGTGTCCTAGTCTTTTATGCCATAACATTGTTCTATCTTCTTTAACAAGATTAGCACAATTTTCCTCAAAAGACATAGGAATAGCAACACATACATACAAGTTATTGCGTTTTTCAGCCTTAGCAACAACTAAAGAACCCTTTAGTATTTTCATTATGCCTTTTCCCCATTTACCCTCAAAACCCTCATCTTCTAACGAGGCACACGAGATCAAATTATTGCACAAATCAGGAACGTGTCTCACATTTTTCAAATTCAACACATATCCAGAATCAAGTTTCAAAGATATATCACCAATTCCAGCAATGACACATTTTTTCTCATTAGCCATCGACACAGATCCAGTTTGCACTTCTTTATAAGAAGTAAAATAGTTTTTAAAAGGAGTCATGTGAAAAGTACAAGCAGAATCAACAAGCCATTCATTTTTGCAATTTAGCACAGAATGCACAGAATTCACAATACTTTCACATGCATCAACAACCATAAAAACATCTCCTGAATCACTACTCGAGGCTAAGTTACAGTCACCTTGCTGTTTTTCCTTGTGATTTTTCTTTCTTGGGTTTGTGCAATCTTTCCTAAAATGACCCGTCTCGCCACAGTTATAGCAGGTTTTACTTCTAGTTCTAGATTTTGACCTACTACGACTTCGATGCTTGTGATTTCCAAAATTCTGATTTTGATTATGATTTTTATTACTATCACCATTGTTCCTCTCAAGTTGTCTACCTCTTACAAAATTCACTTCCTCGGCAATCGATTTTCCCTTAGTGTTTCTTAACTCTAATTCTTTTGCTTTTAACCCATTAATCACCGTATCAAGTGTGATATCATCCCTACCATACTTAATAGCAGATTTAACGTCAGCATAAGAATCGAAATTCCGTTTAAAAACACTATAGGAGTATAATCATCGATATGTTTATCGCCGGTTTGTTTTATATCTTGAACCAATTTAGTGAATATGTCAATATTCTCATCCATGTCTCTATTAAGGTCTATCTTAAATCTAAAGAATTTTTCCAGGAGATATAACTTATTAGGAAGAGATTTTTCGTAAAAAGTTCTTCTAACTTATCCCATAATTCTTTCGCGATTCAAGTTTTCCAACCTTTCTAAGCACGGAATCACTAAGGTTCAAAATAATTGAAGAGTACGCACACTCATCCATTTCGGCCATAATCTTGATTCATTCGGCGAAATTTAGCGTCACAACTTTGAAAACTTTTCTTTAATTAAAATCCCTTTCATTTTTGTTGCCAAATAGAAAAATCAGATTTTCCATTAAAAGGTTCCAAATTATAACGCCGAGTGTGCCATTTTTTTTTTTTTTATTAACGACAACACGGAACAAAAATAGTAATAAAAATAATATCACAAGTAAATCACCAACAAATCCAAAAAATCAAAAATAGAGCAATCACAGCGGAATAATAATTTTACGCAAGCAATTAAAAATAAAACCTCAACACCAAATTTAAACGAAATTAAGGAGGTTTTAGAAATTGCTCACCCAGAAATCCTTGACTAGGATTTCTAATTTTTGGATTTGAAGACTACCGTACCGTACGCGAAGTCAACCCGGATGCTCTGATACCACTGTTGTGATTTCCCGTCGTTCGCGCACGCGGTGAAGGAGGTACAAATACAGCTTTAATTAACAAAAGCCTATACAACCCACTAGAGGATCTCACCGAGACGCTCAAGGATTACAAAAGGGGTGGGGATAACAATTTATCTACCCTATGGGAATAATTCTAATATTATTATTATATAATCTCCAACAAACCTGCAAATACCAAACTAGTTAGTATAGTGCAATTATAAGAGAAAATATATAAACCAATAATAATAATAGAATAATAAGAACAATGAAACGGAGAAGATAACACAGTTGAAGAAGCGAAGCTTCTTCAATGGCTCGGCTTTAATCGAAGACAACACGGCTCAGAATTCCACTTTGAGCAATGTCCACCGAAGTGATCCACGAGGTGCACTCTACACACTTCCAAGGTAAAGCTCCAATTTCTCCGGCAACTACTCCGGTAACCCCGACAATATCCGGCGACACAAAGTCACCAACACAAGTCCCTCCGCTCACAACCACCGGAGACAACCACTCCGATATTCCACCAAACTAAATCCCGTCTCTATATACACACACTCACACAAAGAACGCACGGGAGATGAGAGAGAGGTTCGATTTACGTTTGTAAAGAGGAGAGAGAGAGAGAGCAAACTTGTGTTAACAATCGGGTTCAATGGTTCATCAATGTTGCGATCGTTCTTTTTCACAGCACTGCCCTTTGGAGTGAAGAGGGAGCTCGCCTATTTATAGAGGAGAAGGGCGCTGGAGAGAGCACTGGCCAAGGAGGGGGAATCGCACCAGTCTGTTGAACAATGGGGGGAAACCAAGGCTTTGGTCAAACTAGCACATGGGATAAAGAACAAAGCTGGAAGTGAGAAACATGGAGAGGAGTCTCCGTTTTACTAAGGGAGAAATGGGGGCTGCCAAGGAGTGGGCCAGGGAAATTGGGCTTGGGAATGGGTTGCCCCATTTGGGCCTCCAAACAATTTCCAACATTACCCTTTAGCATTTGTAATTTTATTTAATATTAGTCTAACTATTTCTTGTCATAGCTAATAAAACTCTTTGGATAATTATTGTATCTATTACAATCAAGAGTTATAAAAGCGAGAGCATTTTCCTTTACTAATTCTTCTTTGATAATGAAATTAATTTATAATATAATTATGGTTGACACAAACGATTTAAAGCTTGATTAAAGAATTTTTATTTTCTTAAATCAATGAATAAGTACACCATACAAAGTCCATGTGTAGGGTATGGTAACTCTCCAAATAGGCTCTTATCTCAATAGTAAACTTCCAGCAAACAAGATTGGGCCGGCCTGATACTGTCTATTGCTTTTGGGCTTTGAAAATAATTAAAGCCAGTTTCTATCTTTCTCAAAGCTTTTACACAATAGCGATAGCGAGCCCTCGACATCAAGACCAGTCCAAATTTACCACATAAAAAGCAACAGTAGATAAAAGCTCTGAACGGATCGGACCCGACCTTTAACGTAGGCTTTGAACCTCCTATTATGAATATAAGAAAAAAACAAAAGCTTTTGCATCCTTGATGTGGTGGAAGCCCAACCAGATGGTAGTTTATGGGCTTGAAAGGAATGAAATGCTCATAATCATGTCTATTAAGATGCGGTTCTATAGAAACTTGCAGGATCCCCGATGTGTCATAGACGTAACAATGGTGAGGCAAATGTAGATCACATCTTTCGAAAATGTCCCAAGGCCATGAATGTTTGGAACTTTGCTCCTGAAAATGGTGAATATGTTGCTAAGTGGGACTTGCCTCTTAAAGATTGGTTGAGATGGAACCTCCATAATATTGGAGACTCTGCGGGGGAGGAAATCCCCTGGACAGTTACTTTCATTGCCTTTTTATGGAATATTTGGAAGGACAGAAACACGAAAGTTATTGAAGGAAAGGAATCTCTGTTCCTCCTTCAAAAACTGCTTGGAAGGCTAAAAGCTTAGCCAGGGAAGTTATTTACTCTTTTTTTCAAAATGTTAATTCCAAGAATTTCAAAGCTCCTTGATTTATTTCTTGGTTTCCTCCTGCTGCAGGTAAAATCAAACTTAACACTGATGGAAGTGTCCAGCCATCCAACAAAAAGCATGGATTTGGTGGAGTGTTTAGGGATGAATGGGGCAACTGGATATATGGCTATTATGGAAGACTGACACCTTGTTCTCGTTTGGAAGCGGAGCTCCACGCCATACTTGTCGGGCTCGAAATTGTTCAAGCAAAGGGATGGGAGGAATTCATAGTTGAAACTGATTCGAAGGCTGCTAAGGATCACTCTGCCAACCCAAGAAATGAAAACCATCCCCTTATGACTCTGTTGGAAGATATCAAAGCCCTCTTGGACTCAATTGGGTGCACCTTTCAACACACTTTGAGGGAGGGAAATGCATGTGCCAATTACTTAGCAAACATGGGAGCTGACCAGGAAGAGAACATTATGCATTTGTTAGAGCCCAATATGGATCTTAGATTTCTTTTAGGTGTAGATAGTAGAGGGGTTGCATTCCCAGATTTTAGCTTTCTGGTTTTTGCCTGGTTCTGTTTGTTTCCTTTCCCCTTTAATAAAAAAATAATAATCATGTCCATCTACCAAACCAAATAAATTCAATGATAAACAATAAAAAAATCTTGAAAGCACTTTTTGGTAAGTATATCCTCCCTCTTAATGAATACTCTATAATTATCTACTTTTCTAGAAAGAAAAAAATATACCATCCCTATGAAAATAGAAAGAAAAACAATTTTGACAACCATATAATTAGTAAGATATCATGCATTGTCGTAAGTACATCATTATCACGCAAACCCTATTATCCCGTAGGGTCCTTGACTTATTGCATTTCTCAAGTACTATTTCTCTATGTTCGGCGGCGGCCGCAACCTATCGATTCGAAATCAAAACCCTAGCTCACTACTTCATCGAATGCTTATAAATTATCATGCCTTAAGCAATTGGCATCAACTTGAGAGTACTCCCACAAACTTGTCTTTCTCGCGATTCCTGTTGGTCATTCATCACTAGTTTCTTTGCCTTTCGTAGCTTCATACTAGCCTCTCGCCACCATTCTCAGTCCAACAAAACTAAGCTCCTCTTAATTCAATAAATTCCTTGCAAATTTCATTTTATTTTTGCATAAGTAGTTTTCTTGCATTTGTACTCTGCGACCACCATGCTAGCTCTTTCAAATCTAACAAAACCCAAACCTTATCCTCCTCGATTTTTAGTGTCTTTCTAAGATCTATCCATATAGAAATTACAAATGCCTACCCAATTCGTATCGAGCTTACGGTACTCTTCTAATCTCATTTCTCTCTAAACCACGCTTGTAATTCATTTTACTTTTATTTCTTCTCATCGCTAGATTACTAGATCTTCAAACGTCTATAGATCTATATCCAATCAATGTATCACTTTCTAATTAGAGTCAACTAAAGCGTTGAACACCTATATCAGTTCTAATTAAACCAAACCCTAGCTAATTAGATAGTCGAATGTCTTTAAAACCTTCTTATGAGTAACACATCAGTATTCGATCTAATTAGCATTGATTTCGTAGCTGTCATATTTCTATTAATTTTTATTTTTTTAAAATTTTCTTGTATGTTTTTATTTTCCTTGAGCCGTTACAACCTCTAGTATAACTTTTTCTCCCCATTTCGCCTTCTCATTTTAAGACACATATTTCTTCATGTATACCCAATTTGTGGAATCCTATTACCAATATCGACATCGCCACCGTAAAAGAGACGGTCCAAATCATAAAAAATTTTGCTATAACAGAAGGATCTAATGTATGCAGCCTTAAACTTACATTTGGTATGTCCCCTCCAAACCTTTATCCCAGTGTCTTATGCTTATATTTTATACTGCTTAGAATCTTTCTTGATCATTTACAATTAATTATATCCTAGTATGTGGATATGCATCCTTTATTCTTCTTTTCCTTATAAATGTTGTTTGTTCATAATTGTTGTTTCCTTACACACAAAGATTTGAGGTTTTTTTTTTACTAAATACAAAAGGAAAAGTTAGTACTTCAAAAATAAGAGTCTTCATTGATTATACATAAATTTTAAGAAAATAGTGAACCTTATGTAATTTTTTAAATACTCTCAAAGTATCAATTTGCAGCGTCAAATGAATGAGACCACTTATTATTGATAATATTCTTAATATTGTTGAAGTCCATTGAATTAAACATTACCTAATACATAGTAAATGAATGTTAAATAGTAATTTAATATTGTATCTGTCCTTGAAATTTCAATAGAAAGTACACAACATCCTAATATAAACACTAGATCAATTAACTTTTCTTAATTTATGTGTGAAGTCAAGCAAGACTTTTTTTTTTTTTTTTAGAACATAATGAGTACTTTTTGGGACAGAAAGATTATTACTTACAATTGGCTAACGAATATATACTTTCTATTAAAATTTCTTCCTTATATATCAAATCACTATTTAACATTCATTTACTATGTATTAGGTAATGTTTAATTCAAGGACTTCAACAATATTAAGAATATTATCGTGAGATAAATAATAATTTTTAAAATTTTGTAAGAATTAGTAAATTGTTACTTATTTAATATAGAAAAATGTTAAGTTGTCAATTCTTTTTACAACTTTTGATATAACCAAGCCTTTACAATTCCTTTCTCACCTGGAATACCATTGAAAATTTAAAATAATTGTAATTTTGGTAGAATAATTTATTAGCACCAACAGTACTAACATAATCATTTTTGTTTTATTTGTGAGACACAACCTTTTCCAATCAATTTATGTATAATTAAATGGTTAATTTTGTTTTTGTTTTATTTGTAAGAAACAGCTTTTTCGATCAATTTATTTATAATATATACTCGTAAATGGTTAATTGAAAAAGGACAAGTGTTGTGTATACTTTATTTTGTTAAGCTAACGTTACTCATTTATTGACTAGCGACAGTAATACAAAATATTTGTACAACTTTTTCTTACCCAAACTTAGATAAATGGCAGACTTGATAACTACTACTGTAGTAGATTGGAATCAATAAATTTGCACAAGAAAATTTTTGTGTCTTTATCATTTTCCTTATTTACTACACCAAAATCTGATTGAACAAAATAATGTGTGTGTGTGGTAATTAATCATTTGTATACTGTGTAAATAACATTTTACTGTATATAAAATTTTGATTTGTTTCCTTATTTTTTTTTTTTAGGACGTGTTTCCTTATTTCAATTATGGGTAAAAAAAAAAAAATACTAAAGCACACTATTTTAAGAAGAATCTTTGTTGGTCGCTGGTTAGCGCGCCTGTTCATCCTGTAAATTTCCTTCCATAATTGGACAATCATCGCAATGAATTTACTTCACAAATTTCAAAGAATTGAGGGGCAAACATGTAAAATACCCTTCACTACCTGACATCAAATTCCCCCACCCAACACACACAATCACAGTCCTTCCCTCTCACACTCAACACACTGCAAAATCTTGAAATCTCAGTGGGGGGTGGGGGTGGGGGTGGGGGGTTGCATTTTACCCGGCCGCATACGGATTCCAAACCCATTATTTTCCCAAAATAAATAGAAGGGTATAGAATCCGGTTGAGCCTTTGCATGCCTTCCAAATTTCACCAGCTTTCTTTCCCCTCTCTAAATAAATCATTAGCATTTTGCTTGTGTCTGTCATTTCCAACTTTTTCTAGGGTTTTGAGTTCTTGAGAGTTGTGGTTTGAGTGATATTGAAAAAAGTTTTATTTATTTTTTTTCAAATTTATATTTTTGTGTTAATTTCAGGGTGATCAAAGAATGGGGTCTTCTTCAGCTGCAGCAAATGAGCTTGAACAAGAACTAATTCATGCTGCTAACCAGCTGTTAACGCCCCCTTCCTCCACCAACGAGCTTCTAGACCTTCTTTCTGTAAGGCCCCTTACATTTTTTCTTATGCTTTCATATTCATCATTTACATGAGTAACCACATTTGCAAATCTTATTTAGTTGCAGAATTCGTGGGTTTATAACTTTATATGGGTTTATGTTTAGAGTTGCTCATAGATGGATAATTGCTCCTTTGCTGTATCAATGTTTAGGGAGGCCATTCGTTCTCGATTTCGTTTGTGTGTGTGTGTGTGTGTGTGTGTGTTTAGGGCTTCTTTAAATGGCATCACTATTGGTTTTCGTATCAATCTTAGGATTAATTTGGGGCATTTGTATGAATGGTGTCAGAATTTGATGATCCTTATGAATCTCAGTTCTGTATCTTCGTAGCGATGATTTTTGATGTTCCTCTCATTGGTTAAACAAATAATCTGTGATCTAGAACATTAAGGTCTTATGTAGCTTGATGCATCACTTTTGTCTATTTTGGGTTAATTGATCCTAAAATTGTAATTATGATGGTAATATCTCATCCCTGATTATTGCTCTCGTATAACATGAAGCAGCAATCTAGATTTTTGCAATTGGTGTTTGTATAACTCTCATTTCTCTCTCTCTCTCTCTCTCTCTCTCTGGTTTCTGTACTTTGAATCTGATACCCATTTTTACATATCATGGCCCAGCGACATGTAATCATTGTGATACATATGTTTCTTGGGTACATTTAATCTGCAACAAATTGTTGCTACCTAAAATTTGTCGTTTTTCTTCACTCACTCACACACACACACACACACACACACACTCACACCTTTTTCTTTCTCTTGTATGGTTGTACAATTTCTGCTGCAAGCCTGCAATTAAACTAAATCTACTCTCTGGTTTGATTTCTTGATTTCAGAAATTAGAGCATCTTTTATCGAAGGTGGAGCAAACTCCATCTGAATCAATGCTTGAAGCACTAAAACCTTCCTTCAAGGCGGTACTTATTGATGAAGTGCTGAGGCATTCTGATTCAGATGTGAAAATTTCAGTTGCATATTGCTTCAGTGAGATTATGAGAATAACGGCACCAAAAGAGCCTTTTAATGATGATCAAATGAAGGTATTTACAACATCTTTAGCAACCAGTCAATTTAATTTGAAAAAGTTCATGGAATCTGACGTAATATCGAACTCTTAAACAGTTTCCTTTTCTTTCTTTGATTCGTTCACAGGAATTTTTCCATTTGACAGTGATGTCATTCAAGCAATTGTCTTCTGCATCTGGTAGCAGTTATTCTAAGATCAGCACAATTCTTAGAATTTTCTCTCATTTCAGATTGTGTGTGCTGATACTGGACCTGGAGTTGAATGAATTAGTCGTTGAAATGTTTCAACACTTTCTCGATGTTGTTGGGTAAGAGCTCTTGCAATGTCTTAAACATCCATTTAGATTTGTCTCCTCGTTTCGTATTTAAATGCTCTTTTCTTGTTAGGTCCAACCTCTCTGATGCTTCATTGTCGCACATAGAAAAATCATGACCATGGTATTAGAGGAAAGTGAGCTCTTCCCATACGAGCTTCTGAGTCTCCTTATAACTAGTGTGAAGAAAGAAAATCTGGTAGTATCTATTTGCTGACCTTTATTCATTTGTTTCTTCATTCTGTTTCTAGTATAATATATGCTTACGTCTATTTCTTCCCCCTCCCCACCTCTCTTGGTAGAGTGGTTCACCGCATTCTTGGAAACTAGGGGAGAAATTGTTGAAGAGCTGCGCTGATGTTCTCAAACCATGCCTCCCTGAAGTTGTGAACCGTATGGGCATTGATCTCGATGATTATGCCGAAACAGTTGCTTCAATATGCCAAGATGAATCTACTAAGGAAAATTTGGTGTGCTTCTCATACATTCTTATTTCTATTACAACAGCAGACTGGTTTATGCGTACCAGTTGTTTTACTTGAGAACTATGCGTACATTGTGTAAACTAATTGTTGTTCATAGAAAAGGTAAACTAATGTAAAGGAAAATAAAAATGCTTGATAATCAGGTTGTGGCTATCAATTTATTCTTAAACCTTAAGTCATAAGATGGCAGATGAATGTGAATTTCACATTTTATTTATATGAAATTGATGCAAGACCAAATTTCCTTCAGGAGGCTAAAGAACATGCACTAGTTGTCATCTCTTCTGGAGAAGTTACTCCATCTGTGAATGGACAGCTCATGCCACTGATCGATAGTGCTCAGATGAGGAAAGATGAAGCAGTAGAGGTTAAAAACACTCAGACGACATTAAACCGTTGTCGTCAGGCTACTGAGCCAAGCAGTGCTGATGCAGATGAATGCATTGATGCCTCAGTAGGGAAGCCACCAGAATTAGGTTATAATGACCCTACTCCAAGAAAAAGGGCGATAAAACCTAACCCAAAATATGAAGAGGGATATGATTCTGGGTTGGTAATTATTACGCCTGATTGGACGAAGCATGGAAAAAGAACCCGTAGTTCATCTAATAGTCCAGCTTCCATGGTTTTAGCACTGCCATCAGGGCAGAAAAGCGAGACTCAGCCTCGTCAGAGAAAAAGTGCTTCGGCATCTCAACTTCGAAGGTTTCCTGATAAAAGGCACTCGGCAAAGGAAAAAGAGACCACAACTAATCGGAATGGTGGTCTGAATTTGCTGTCAGATACATTAGGGGATTTTCTGAGGACTCAGACCGAGGAAAGAGCGTCACAACGTGCAGCTGTCACCTCGAAAAAGGAATCAGAAGGACCTAGAGATTCCAAGGCAAAGCACAGGAGGCGAGCACATAGTACAAAGACAGATGGATTGTGCAGTGAATCTAAAGGACAGCAGGAGCCCCGTGCCCTAAAAGTTGATGCTAAGAAACAGTGTAGGGGTGATAGCCACAGAACTATTTCTACCGAGCACACAGATAGTCTCTCAGATGCAGCTTCAAAGGTTAAACGCAAGAAGAACTGTACTCCGTTGAAAGAAGAGGTATTACTCACATTCTTCCTATTAACAGAATGATAATGTTTAGTAGGACTTTATGCACTCAATTATTCTAACAATGTAGTGTTTTTCATTGGCCCTAAGTTTGATAGGGGAGAGTACAAGTCCATAAAAACATGCTTATAGAGAATGGGATATCTCTCTCTCTCTCTCTCTCTCTCTCTCTCTCTCCCCCTACGCATTCCCCCTCATTTTGTGCACTCATGTCCTAATTTCAGTTAAAACATTTCCAATTCAGGGGCCGACCAGTTCTGTCGAAAAGCATGGTGAGAAACTGGTTGGTTGCAAAATAAAGGTTTGGTGGCCAATGGATGATATGTAAGTACTGTTGAAACAGCTAATGATGGTGTTAATTACTATAATGCTTCATATTTCAACTCTGTGTTGAGTCTGTTGGCCTATCATCTTAAGACTCTAGAAATTCGTATTCTAAATTTGAACCGGCTGCGTGATTAATATTGCCGACTTCGTTCTATACAGTACCTTTGAATTTCTTCCCCCCCCCCCTTCTTTTTTGTTTGCTTTTCTTTTTTTTGCCTTATTTTTCTCATTATGTATTTCTAGAAGTTTTGTTTTTGACATATTTCTTTAACTGGGGATATGCTTTACGAAAATGGCTGACCCTAAATTCCTTGCAATCATTCTCTCATCTTACTTTTTTATGCCTCAGGTTTTATGAAGGAGTTATTACTTCCTTTGACCAGTCAACAAAGATGCACAAGGTGACATTATACTTAGTTCAGTACTGCTATTAACATATATTTAAAGATAGATTTTTGTCACAATTCAAGAGTCAAGACGTGTCTCATTTAGTTTATATCTGCTTAGGTCACTTATGTTGATGATGAGGTAGAAGTATTACATCTGAAGTCGGAACGCTGGCAGTTGGTTCATGATGTAAGTGCTTTGCTCGGTTCTCTCTCTCTCTCTCTCTCCCTCTCCTCTCTCTCTCTCTCTCTCTCTCTCTCTCTCTCTCTTGTATATTTGAATTTTATTCCTCTTCATCTTTCTTGTTCTCTACCTTATGTTTTGTACTGGGGATGGTTACGTTAATATTTTTGCAGGAAGTACAGGGCATTCCTGTTGCCAATTCTTTGGCTGATACGTAAGCACTCTATAAGATGATATTCCACTTTGTGTTTGACTTCATTTTCATTCCATTTGGAATATCTTACAACCAAGCACCTTTTTTGTAATAGAAAGTGTCAATTTCTAGGCTTGACAGTCTACAATACCAGTATTAAGTCTCTTTAATATGTTGACGTGCAGGCTTTATGACGATCTAACCTATTCTTGTTCTCCTACAAGAAAAAGGCATAAGGTGAGATGCTTTAGGGTCATCCTTCAAAGGCTACCTGTAATGGAATTTTCATCTTTTCCTGCTGTTCAATAGGCTTAATGATATGAAATTTTGCTGACAGGGGCAATCCACCGATCCTCTAATTACAGATGCTTCTGCTAAAAAGTACGTGTTGTATTTTTTATTGCTCCAATTGTTGATGAAGTTGCGAGTCATTTTAGTTGAATCTAAATTAATTTACTTTTTCTGAAGGCATTCGATGCATCCCCTACTCTTACCCAGGCTGATTCAGGTAGTCAGACCAACTCCTCAATTTCACGGGACAAGGAAGGGGAGAAACAGTTGACACTACTGGCACTGCCCATGGAAGCTGCGCCTCCATCCTCAAGCCAACTTGCGTTAACTAGCTTGGGAATGGTTGATGTGCAAGGCTACAAGGTGAAGCCTTCCAATGCACTGATACTTGAAGCCATCTTTGAAAAGCATGGTGATATCGCAGCTGACTGTACATTCAAAACAGCTTCAGTGAGAGCATCATTGCTCGAAGTAGTTTGTGAAGTTGTTAAGAGGATTCAAAGCAATGATGCTGCAGTCATTGTTTCTGAGATTGAAATCTTAGAGAATGAAGTTGTGGATATGCATGCAGCGAAAATCGATGTGTCATGGCTGCGAGCTCACTTGGAAAGATTCAAGAGATTGAAAGAGGCAGTGCAAAGGTCTTGTTCACTGAAGGATCTCAAGGCAAATACTGCCCTTGTCAGTAGAGCAGCCAAAAGAGACGTGGAGGAGAGACGTGCTGGGCTCGTGGCTGCCGAAAAGTGTGTGAAAGGATTAGAATTTGTGGAGAAAAAGATAAACTCTGACATCTTGGAGGCTGAGGCTGAAGAAAATCATTGGTGGAAGCAGCTAGAGGATGAGCTTTTGTAGCCACGAAATGTTTGCTGTATGTACTATTTTGTAGCAGTGACAATCCCATTTCTCTCCACGATTTTGCTTGATGCTCGGTTCAAAGAAGGATTATGGCTGGTGAGAAGGAGAGATTTTGAACCTGTTTTTGAGGGAAGGTGGCTGGCTGGGCGGCCATGAGCTTGCTACTGCATGATGGTGAACTATAACCAACTATATGCTATGCATGTGAATATGTGATGTATATATTTTAGGTGTAAAGGTAAACTCCTAGCTAAGTATTTTTATTAATAGAACTTAGAATTTTTACTATTAAATCGTCTGCTTGTTTCCTTTTCGCTGTTTTCCTTTCTGGGTAGAAATGGGGTTGTAAAATGTGCTTTTCTCTATTTTACCTTTTATTCCCAAAAATAGTGACCTTTTTTTTTTATTATTATTATAAATAAATCTATTAAAACTCAGCCTTTAATAAAATATCATCTCAATATGCACTAGATATATTCTGGATATTAAGGGTATTTATGTACATGTTTTATAAAAAATTTGGAGAGAATTGCAAAATAAACTATGTTCTAGTTTCGAGATTTCAATTTAAACTATGTGTTTTTATTTTTTGCAAATTAAATCTTTACCTTTTTTTTAAATCTAAACCTTTCGTATTAAAATAAATGACGGAAGATTGATTTGGCAAACCATGTGGAGCTTACGTGGAAAACACGGGAAAATAAGCTCTAAACATTTATCTCCCGCCAAAAGTATTTCAAAATAAACTTTGTCCTAGTTTTCAATTTCAAAAAAAACCTTGCATTTTAACGAATTTTCAAACCAAATTATTTTAAAAGTAACCTTGTACAATTAAATTATTTTTAAAATAAACCCTAGCAGATTATTGGTATTTATATACCTTTTATCCACACCAAAAAAATTAAACTTCTCACAATCCATTCAATTCTAATTTTGTTGTCATTGAAATAATCATGAATAGAGCAGTTCGTTGCCATTGTAGAAGGATGACTGTGATGCGGACATCCTGGACCGATCAAAATTCAGGAAGGAGATTTTTAGGTTGTGATAGATATGGGGTAAGTTGTATTATATATAAAGTTTTTGTTTGTGATTATTTGTGATTATTAATTTTCTAAAAAACTAACTTTATTTTAAGTTTTTGTTTGTTCTTACGCAGTCAGAACATGGTTGTGAATTTTTCTTCTGGTGTGATCCTCTTCAGAGAACCATGGAAGCATTGGAAAGTAACATAACAAATGTCTTTGGATCAATTTGGTGATATCATGCATGTTCAACCTACTCTTCATCTTAATCATATTTGGTCAGAACTAAGCTATTGTAGTTTTGAAATATTAATGAAATGAGGTTAATTTTGTGGTGTAGTTAACATCTCCATGTTTGAATGGGATGCTTCTTATTTTGATGTGTGTAACAAACCCCTTATGTATGTTATTTTGCCTAGTGGAAATGAATGAAATGTTTCTTATATTGATTATGTAATCATGTTTAACTTATCAACAAACACAAAGAGTATGTCTCTCTTTGATATATGCAATCCTCATATAATTATTATCAACAAACACAAACAATTACACAAAGACAAACATAATGTAGTAGACCACTAATATGTCAAATTTACAGGGCTGTATTTCATAATGTAATGTACAATGAGTTTGGGTTCAAAAGGAATAACATAGACCACTAAACCTATCAAATTTATTGGGCTGCCATAACATCTCTAACAACAGAGCTACCAAATATACATCTCCATGCTTGACAGACCAAAAAGATAAACTTTGACCAAAAAGGCAAACAACATCGCACCACTTTAAAATAATGCACCAAAAAGCCCTGTTTTCCATGCTTGAGTGACCAAAAAAACATACACTGTCATCAACAAACACAAACACTTTAAAATGGAGACAATGGTTAATTAAACAATGTAAGAGTTTGATTTGTAAAAAAATATACCATGTCATTCATTATGCCACTTACAGGCCTGTATTCCATGATTCATCCAGACCAAAAAATCATACCCTGTCGTTCATTGTAATACCCTGAATTTTTGCATGCATTATATATGTCTACTTGCTTGAATAACATGTTAGTTTAGTTATGCCATAATTCTTGATACAAATCTTAATCTTGTTACACCTATTTGCAATGTATTAGTTGTTGAAATTCTTGTGTTCATTCATGAATGTGAGTTGATTACTTATGGTCATGTTACATGTTGTTTAGAATGAGTTTCGGATGTGTTTCAAACTTGGTTGGAGGTTAGAATCATGTTAGAATTGATTGGGAACCCTTTGGATACATTTTTGAACATTTTTGAACTCCCATGACGCGCCCTAGCGCACCCCAGGCGCGCCCTAGCGCGCATACAACCAGAAGTTTGTTAAAAATCAGAAAATAGACAATGTTCAGCCAGCTCGCGCGCCCTAGCGCGCATTATTCGCGCCCTAGCGCGCGTACGGACAGATTTGACCAACCTGTAGTAATTTGGCCACAACTTTGTGTAGAAAACTCGGAATTGAAAACCGTTTGATTCTGTATAAACTAGACTCAAAGAGCTTTCCAACCATATATTATTTGTAATTTTTAGACTTGTATATCATCCTAGGGACATCTTTGAAGTTGACTAAAAATCAGACCCAATCTATTAATTTAGACAGCATTCTCCAAAGTTTGTAATTTTGTCATTTTAACCCCTTGACTCACTTAAGGACGACCCAAGACCTTATGACCAGCCTTGTTGACCCTCTAAAGACCCTTGAGAGACTCTCAAACTCTCTCAATTCATTTCTCATCATCCATGGAGCTTGAGAGTTAGTGTGGGAGATGAAGGTGAGATTAGTGTGTGTAATTCTTGTTCTCTCAATCCAACCAACCAAACTTTGATCCAAGGCCATGCATGTGATGGGGATGACTAGGGGAGCAACTTAGAAGGCTTTGATTGTGATTTCATTGGGTTGATTTCTCTTTTAAGGTAAGTTACTAAACCCCTCTTGTATGTTAGAAATTCTTACATGTATGAATGTTTGTAAACATGCATGACTTGAATTGTTGTTGGATTCATGTGGGAATGTTATGTTGATGAAAATTTCATGTTATAATATGAAAGACATGGTTTAGTTAGTGTAAATTGTGTAGAGATTGATAATCACCAAAATAGGAAACTCAAGAACATGTTAGAGACTTTAAATGGTGAAAATTTGCATATAGCAATTATACCCAATTTTATGAACTTGATGAATTGACACCAAAAGTGGATTTTTGGAAAGATTATAATTCTCCGAATCACTAGTTAAATTACTACGAAAATTTGAGTCCATTTGATATGGTTTTCACCCTCCGATTAATTGGTACCGGTAAAATAAAGACTCCGATTATATTCGTAAGATGACGTCTAATTAATTTAGCAAGCCGTATATCCGGACTTGTGTAGTTTGGGATGTTCGTTTATTATAATTATCAACTCCCGAGAGTTGTTTACACGTATGAATATTAAAATACAAAATGTTAGAGACTAGTACATTAGTCTCGATGTGATAAACGATTGTTCGTTAATCTTGGGATTTGACTTTTCAAATTTGTGGTTGACTTTTTGGTTGTGTTTAGAGACTCATGTTTACATGTTAGAAATGTGGAGTATGTTTATTAATTGTTAAGTTTACGGTATAATTAATTCGCGTAAACTCGAACTCATTAGAAACCGAAAATGACTCTAACGGAGTTCGTTAGGATTTCATAATCAATGAGACCACGTGTGTGATTTGGGAATACTTGAATGATTCGAGTGATTCGTTAGAAAATTTGGTTACACCGATTGTGTGTTTGATATTACGTAAATTGTCGTAATTATTGTAAGTTGGTTATTTGTAGTGTGAGATTATTATAACTCACTTGTGACATTCATATCATTGTCAATTGTTGTTGTTGTGGTATACTCCCTACTTTGGAGTATGACCTTTATGTTTAAATGTCGAGTAAACATCTACTTGTGCATTTAGTTAAGTCCATGGCATATTTGTTGGCGGTGTATTGACGCCGATTATTGCGTGAGCCGGCTACGTAATAGTTGAAGGCCAATACATCGGGCCTCGCCCTACCGTTGGCCGCGGTAGGGGTATAGCGCCATTTGTTGTACGGAATAAACGCAACCATGGTAAACTATATCCGTGGTAGATTCTTGGGTTGTAGGGACCGAGATCACCCGTCGACGTGAATACGAAAATGGTTCACATGTGTTTGTTTTGGTTATTGGTTTCTTGTTCGAGCACGTCAACAACGGCTCTTCATTGGTACATTATTGGTTTCTTGTTCGAGCACGTCAACAACGGCTCTTCATTGGTATATTATTGGTTGGTTGGTTGGAAGTGTTGGTTTGGTCTGAGGTGTACCTCGACACCGTATCCCTTTAATGTGTTTACTTATAGTTCTTATGTGCTTCCTATATGAACGAATGTTGGTCATGGTTTCCAACCCAGACGGTTGGCGATCGTCGAGCCTCTCTCGTGTAGTATGGGGTTGTTTGGTTATGTGCGATACATGTTATTCTGTTTAATATTGAAATGATATTATTATAACATGAATACTTGTTATATTTATTGTCTTGCATCTAGCATGCCATATTGTTGCATTAGTAGCTTATTGAGTTTTCAACTCACCCCGTTTGTTTTCATTTGTTTTCCTTAGATCAAGCGCCGGCGAGGAATCCTTAGTGTTCGAGTTCGGGTCCGTTGGGCGACTTCTTTTGGTAGTGCACCTTGTGCCTAAGTGTTTTATTTTGGTGAGGCCGAGGGTGTACTTGTTATCTAAACAATGTATTAGTTGGGTAGTAGTCTTGACTGTTACTTGTTATATTCTTTTGTTGTGCCGGCATGGTTGCCGTGCAGTTGTATATATAGTTGTTAACTTTAATTCCGCGTACTCTGATGTGATTATATATGTACCGAGCATGTTAGCTCGAGTTTGTTGTTGCTAGCTAACGTGTTGTTTTCTCCGGCTTGTTTCGCCGTCGAGGTTTAGTACTGTTTAAACGATTTTGTTGTTTAAAGAAAAAACTTGCACGTGCATTACAGGATTTTCTCATGACTTTGCATTCCTTTAAATAGAATTTTTGAGATGCTATTTTCGTGTTTTCCGCATTGTCTCGCGCTCCGGACGGGATTCACATCGGATCTCGGGTCGGGTCGCGACATTCATGGAAAACACAATTTCAATTTAGTCCATAAAAAAAATCATGATTCCTTAATATACACTAAAAGCAAGCATTAATTAAGAACAAGTTACTAACCTAAACAGAGTTTAGTCATTAAGGTCAATTTGTTCTCCAGGCTTAAATTCAGAAGTGGTTGACATCCTTACATTTAGCAATCTGTAAGACCTCCTAGGTGTTCGTGTTGGAGTAAGTTCTGGTTGTATTGGAGGTGGTGGTTGTGTTGAAATTTGATCCCATTCTTGGTCTTCTTGTACATGTTACTCATTCATTTGGATTGGATGTACATATGGAACATTCACTTGGTCTTCTTGTACATGTGGCTCATTCACTTGGTGTTTTTCTACTTGTGGCTCAGGTTCTTGGTCTTGCAGTTGTGACTCATTTACATTTACTTCCTTGTTTTTGCACTTTATTTTGTTATGCCCAATTTGTTTACAAATGGAGCATGTGACTATGTCTTTCACCTTACTCTGAAGCTAACTAGGTGTACTTGGACATTTTTTTTTACTATGACCAAGTAATTTACAGTAAGAACAAGTTACTGTGCCCCCCCTCTAGCTACCTTTTGAATCCCAGCAGGCATGCTATCTTGATTCTCATTAGGTTCTCTCTTCCTCAGTTTCTTAGGTCTCCCAGCCTTTTTCCTTTTATTAACTGGAACAAGTATTGGTAGTAGCCCATATTTTGTCCACATATCAGGTCCATTAATGGCATCAATTGTGTTGTTGTAGGTCTTGATGTACAATTCTCTATTGTAGCAATGTGTCACAAAGTTTTCCACCTCCAAACTAGCATAACACATGGCTAAGATACCATGAGCATATAGGATTCCAGTGAGGTCCCACCTTCTACAAGAACATGTCTTCTTTTCCATGTCAACTACAAATTGTATTCCCCTACTTAAAACCTCAAATTTTGAGTTGCCTGACCATATGGGTAAATAATGTGTTGGCTCTCTCTTGGTTTTTTCAATTATGGCATGAATATTAGGGATAAAAGCCATATATTTCTCTTTATCTTATATCTCAACACATGTGTTCTTCTCATCAATATTCCTCTAATCTTCTCCAACATAGTGATGATAGGCTTATCCCTAGCTTCTAGGATTGCTGCATTAAAACTCTCACACAAGTTGTTTAGGAGAATATCACACTGTGGCCATATACTAAAATGTGACCTAAACCACTGTTGAGGTGGCTTAGCATTAAGCCACTTAAAAGCCTCTTTATCTGTATCTTTTAAAATATGCTTACTTTTTTCAAAGAAAGCAGGATTTGAAGCCCTTGCACAATCTCATAGTTTGTTTTTCAAAAGAAGCCCTTTGTGTAGAAGCTTGAAGTTGTTATACAAATGTCTCACACAAAACCTATGCTCTGAATTTGGACACAAGATTTCAAGTGCAGGAACCAATCCTTAGAATGTCACAATTAAACAATTACTATCAAACAAAGATATTATAAGCATTTTATATAAATTAAAACTAATAAAATAAAGTAATGTACCTTTTGTTTATCTGACATAAAAATCCAATGGTAGAGTTGACCATTTTGATATCTTGTTTCAACAAATCAAGGAACCACATCCATGATTGCTTGTTTTCACTTTCCACAACAGCATACACAAATGAATATGTACAATTATTTTCATCTATGCCCACAGTAGTTAGCAATATACCCCCCAAGGACCCTTCAAGTGGCAACCATCTAGTCTAATGATAGGTCTACACCCTTGTAAAAAACTCCTCTTTAATGGTCCAAGGCAAATATAAAGTCTTTGAAATCTATTGGAATCATCTGTCAGCAAACTCACAGTTGAACCAGGGTTCCTTCTTTTTAGTTCCTCACAGTAATCATTCAACCTGTTATATTGCTCCTCCTCTGTACCATGGATCAGCTTAAATGCTAATTGCTTAGCCCTAAAACACTTAGAAATTGACACTTTTGTCTGGTGATCACTCAATATATAAGCTTGTAATGACTGTAATGGCATATTAAGATAGGACCTAAATCTCTCCAAATAAGTCTTAGCAATCCAGTTTGCTCTAACATTCTTATTAAAGAAACTCCTATAACAATTGTGGATTGGATTGTAAGTCCTCACTTGAAATTATTTTTTACCTTGAACCTTGGATATATAGACCATCCAATCACACCCTTCCTTACATACTGCCCTCACCCTATCCTTCTCACTTTTGGAATATCTGATTTGTTTCCCCCACTTAACATAGTGTTGTGTAACAGCAGCCTTAAACTCTGCAATATGACTAAATGTCATCCCAATTTTGAACCTAGGGTCGAAATATCGTATCCTTGTTTAATGCAAGAAATGTTACAAGTTTTTCCCTAGTTTCTTCATCACTTGCCCCATCTATGCTATCCAACTCATCATCACTAGCAGGATACTTATCATTAAAGTCTTCTCCTTTAACATTCATGGAAAAATTAACAATCCCTTTTCCTTTGTCATTTTTATTCTTGTTCAGACCACCCCATTCAGCCTCCTTATCAACATTGGCATCAAATAAATTATCATTGGCAGCATTATAGTCACTGTCATAGAAATCATCATCAAGTTCAGTTAACTTATCACTCCCATCATCATCATATTCATCCCCTGTATTTAATTTCCCTGCATTTACTTGGCCCCCATCTACTTCTTTTTCTAAGCCTAAATCAAGATCTAGATCAAAACCTAAATCAAGATCAAGATCAATTCCTGATATATCTATGCCTTTACTAACATTAGGCTGTATAAAGTATAAACACAATTCATTATTCCCAGATACTAGACTGAGTAACTCTTTGTCATCTTTTACCTGAGCAAATCCATAGCTATTACTACCACTTGTTGTTTTGTAGTAATATTCTAAGGACTTTTGGATCATAACCTAAAACCTCAGCCATATCTTTTACTTCAAGTATTGACCATTCATCACTTTCACAATTATCATAATAATTCACCTATCCCCCAATATATTTGCCCCATTTGAATTGACCCCCATGATGCACTTTTACAGTAAAAAAGGACCTATTACCACCTGCAAAAGTTCAAAATAATATTTTTAAATTAACTATACAATGTGGACCACAAGCCACATGACAACAAATACACAACACACGTACCAGTGGAGTGCAGAGATAGAGATGACAACAGACATTATTTTTAAACACAAGAAGAACCACATCATCATTAAATATACTAATGTTATACTAATTGTTATATACATAGAATAAAATAGGAAATGAATCATTGAGAAAACCAATAAAAAGGAATCAAATACTACTCCCTTCGTCCCTAAATTATTGTCTTTCTTTCCTTTTTCGTCCGTCCCAAAATAATTGTCTTGTTTGAAACTTTCCTTTTTAGAACATCACTTTTACTATTTTACCCTTACTTTTTCTTCCTACTTTAATTATGGACCACAT
The DNA here is from genome assembly GCA_016624345.1 of Platycodon grandiflorus. Taxonomy (NCBI): domain Eukaryota; kingdom Viridiplantae; phylum Streptophyta; class Magnoliopsida; order Asterales; family Campanulaceae; genus Platycodon; species Platycodon grandiflorus. Next base: position 9,316,377 of record CM028362.1, read on the forward strand.
ACACATGGGCATTAAAGGAAACAACACACTTTTTCAATACTATTCCAATATTAATAATCAAGTCAATTGAGTTTTCTTAATCTGTGTGCCGGGTCAACCCAGACAATAATTTAGGGACGGAGGGAGTATAACACATGCAAATATACAAACATGACTAATTTGCGCAAACAGAAAATTATACAAATATATATACACCAGAATCTTGAAACATTAAGAACATAAATTTGTTTACTTTACATAAAGGAAACAAAAGTTTACAAAAGAATATGAGTATTAAAAAAAGAAACACAAATCAAACATAACTTTAGTCCAACACAAAATATACACAAGAGTCAACAATCGACTCCAATTTAACACCAAAAATAACGCAAACAATAAATTATATTAAACTAGGGTTAGTGTACTTATCGTAATCAGGAGCTCCATACTCATTGAACAGTCTTAATGAACGCATTGAATCGATTACTCTTGATCTTGATCAACAATCTCCAAACGCAAACTTGCAAGTTTGTGCTTGATTTTAAAAAGCCCTTATTTCGTACTGAGGGGGAGAGATTGTAGTTCACAATTAACCCTAATCCCCTTCGGCTAATTTAAGTAGAGCCCTGTTCTAGAAGACCACGTGACGGTTACGTGATAGCTTATTTCCCTGCCATTTCTAGTTTTCCACGTAAGATCCACGTGGTCTGCCAAGTCAGCCTTCCGTAATTTGTTTTAACAGCAACTTGACGGAAGGTTTAGATTAAAAAAAATAGGTGAATGTTTAATTTGCAAAAAATAAAAACACATAATTTAAATTAAAATTTTAAAACTAGTACAGGGTTTATTTTGCAATTCTCTCAAAAAATTTGCTAAAAAGATCGGCCTTTTTTAATTTGAAAATTTGAAAAAGAAAACTCAATTTTAGACTCAAGGGAAGTAGTGACCGGTGACTAGAATGTACACCATGCGAAAGCTACAAGGGTTCCCTTGTACTAAATAAGCTAATACTATCTCCGTTCTACGTAAAGAGTCCACTATTTTATTTTAGATGTTCTACTTGAAAAGTCTACTTTAAAAAAAATATGTCTATAATTTTCATAAACTTTTCCACTTTACCTTCCACATATGTAATAAACATCTTAGCTACTTTCAAATATTTTTGTAATTATGACAACTCCAATGCTACTTATATATTCATTAATTATTAGATTATTCAAACGTAGACTCTTTGAGTGAAACGGAGGGAGTATCCATTTCAAGCATCACTTTGCTCATCAAATATACAGCCTAGCAAGTGGTTGATTAAAATGTGACATTACATGTTAAGTATGTCATTTTTAAACAATTACATGCTTATCATCTAGATTGAGATGAAAAATTTAGACAAAATATTTATATTTCTATCACCACTTATGTAAAACTCAACTCATTAATAATTAATAGACCAAAAATTACTAGAATTTTCTATTAATAAATGAATCTTAGTATATATTCGAAATTATAAAACACGTAATTTGTAATACTTTTCTTACAATACGAATTACATGTTTTATAATTTAAAAAAAAATAAAAAAAATATATACATCAATTTTGTAATTAAAAAACTATTAATTTGACTTAGTATAAATAAAATAAGACAATAATTTAAGAACGGAGGGAATATCACAATAAATCCTTGAGACATTCCTTTGATTACAACGTTTATACTAACATAAGAGACCATTGACAAGTTAATCGTTCAACAGCTCGCTAAAGTATGAGATGTTGAACAATCAATTACCCATCCATTGACTAGAATTTACTCTTTTTGTTCCCTTCAAATAGTTCACTTTTGAATAGTATAATAATTATGAGATATACAAGTATATTTAAAATTGATCATAATTACAAGTATTATAATTGAGTGTAGTTAATATATTTATACCACTTGTGAAAGGTAAAGTTAGGGAAGTAAGGCTAAACCGCCGAACCGAACCGAACCGCCTAGTAGTGTAGTTTGGTTTTAGACTAAGGTGGTTCGGTCTCGGTTCTAAAAATTTAAAAATTGGTCGGTTTAATTTGATTTACAGTTTTTTGGATTGAATCGAACCAAACTAAATATGTATATATATTATTATATTATATATTTATTGTATTATATATATTATATATAAATTATATTAACTATGAAATTTAGAATAGTATGCCAAATATATACCCTTAAAATTATTTTATTTTAAAGTTAATATTTTGACATTTAGTTATTTTATTTTGTGTAAAAAGTATTTCTTCTATTGAAGAGTATTTTTTAAATATTTAAATAATTAACCGTGGAACCAAACAAACCGATCGGCTCTGTTTGGTTCGATTTTGAAGTCTATGTTGGTTCGATTTGATTTGGAAAAGATAAAACCGATAGAGGGTGGTATAGTTTATTATTTTGGCATAAACCGAACAAATCTGATCCACTTACATCACTAGATAAAGTTATAAAATTTGAAAGTCGACTCTTTATGTAAAACATCCTAATAATAGTGAATACTTTCCATAGAACAAATGCAGTATTATATAATCGAACCATCTTACTATTATTACGACTGATTAATTATAGTAAATTCTTTGAACTTTAATACACATAATCTCAAACACTAGGCTCCAGACTTCATAATGTACGAAATCTATAACATAAATATATCCGTATAGTAGTACTTTACTGGAAAGTCATTGAAACTTTAATTACTTAATTAGTTCTTAAATTATTTTTCTATTTGACCTTTTTAAGTTAAGCAAACAATTTTTTAAATGCGAATTTAACATATATTTTTAAAAATTATAAAATACATAATTTTTAGGTTAAAATACGAAAATCACCCTAAAGTTTTACCAAATTCCAAAGTGCACCCCAACCTATAATTTGCCCCATAATCATATTTGACGTTGCCAGTTAGCCCTCTGACCGTGACGGGCGTTAGAAAATTAACATTTTTCATCACGTGTCTTGCACGAGGAGGGGGCAGTTGGATCTTTTCCCAATATATGCAGAAAACAAAAAAGGGGTCAAAGTGTCAAAATGTAAAATATATATGGTCTTTTATCACTACCTTCAAACGCCAAAACCAGGGACTTCCTACCAATTCCTGAACCCAACTCCACGACCTCCGTCACAACACCGTTAACACCGGCACCGGCACCACCGAAACTCCACTCCTCCTCCATCCCGAAATCCCAACTTCCAGTGTCCGTTGATCAACACCAGTAAATTCTCTTTCTCCCTTTTTCTCTCTATTTCATCTAATTTTCCAGATCTCAATTGATCTTGTCGATGGTGGTGCGCGGTCCAGATTCAATCAACAATGAGCATTTCTGTCATCACCGGAAACAATGGTGTATTCATGAGTTTGATTTATATGTGTCATCATCCGAACTATCACAAAATGTTAGATCCGTATGCTCCATCTTCAATTTTAGATTTAATCCGGTTCTGTTGATGAAAATCGCATTACCGCGCTTATACAGTTTTGAAATTAGGATTAAGTTTTTGATTTTTATATAGTTTGAAAGGATTCCCATCCGTTTTTGATCTAATTCACGTGAAATCGGCTCCCCAACTTGAATGCAACAAGAGGCCACCAAGATACTGTCGATTCGTTATGGATCTGATGCAATTTCACACTTATCTTCATTTCAGATTAGGCGAGTTCAGCAGCCTGAGATTTTACAATTTCTTTGCTTCCGCAATCCAGTTCTTTGTCACACCCACCATCGCCTTATAATTTGGTCATCTCTTCTCTCTCACCCTCTCCCCTCCACAGTCCCCCCATACGTCAACAACCCATTCACTACTTAATTTATTTTGCCCTATAATTATAGATTATGAAGGGCGTGATTAATTGTGGAGATTGTTCGCGTTTTTCGATTTTTCAGCTGATAAATACAGAGAGAGAAAAAAATCACACACACAAACACACAATTGCTATATGGGCTAATTATGGAAGAGATTCTTATTTTGAGAAGGTCAGTGGCAACGGGAACGTCGAAATTGGGAAGGGGGTTGATGAGATTTTTGGAGTAGACAGCAGATTTGAGCAATGGGTGGTGGTGGTGATTTTTGATTTGGAATTTGGATTGGGCGGTGAGTGGTGGTGATTTGGGCAGTGGGTGGTGGTGGTGGTGGTGGTGATGATGATTTTGGCAGGGGTGGTGGTGGTAGGTTTGATTTGGCTAGGAATCTATATCTATATCTATATATATATATATATATATATATATATATATATATAATGATAACTGTGATTTTATATAGCCAAATATAGTAATTTTCCGCCTAAAACCACTTGTTAAAAATGGAACCTCTTATCTATGGTCATGCATTGGAAGAAGAAACACTTCACAGGTCTCATTATATCTATCTGATTAGTTTTGCTTTTAATATACAATCTCGAATTTTTCATTATATTAATTGGATAAATAAATTGATAAAACTGTCTGCATTCTTCTTTGTATTGGGTCATTGACTATATAGAAAATGGTTCATGATGAATATTGATGCCTTGGGGAGCTCTAAAAAATCATTGGGCAGCTAAAAAGTGTCTTTGAATCTAATATTTACAAGCAATATAAATAGGGTAATTTCATTTATATGCCAAACACACTATATGATATTTTCTATTCATCAAAGTAATTTCATTTATTTATTTTTATATAATTTCAATAAACAAACAATTTTTTTTACAAGAAATACATCACTATGAATTATAGAAAACTATCATTTGCCTCGATATTCGTCATTTACAACCCCAAGTTTCTCAACGTTTGTTGATTTATCAAATGATGAAGATTGTCTTAATCCTTTTATTAGTGCCATACAAAACAAGAAAATGCATTTAGATAATACTCAATGTGAAATAATTTTTTTTTATAGTTTCAAATCTGTATAACTATGTTGTATACTCCTTCCATTCCAAGAAAAGAGTTCACTTTTTTTTACTTTTTGGGGTCAACTTAATTAAAGTTTGATTGATAATTTACATAAATTTATTTGCTTTTATAAAGTTATGAAAGTTGTGCTCTATAATATTTTTAATATAGTTTTTTATTAATAAAATTTTATTTTCTAAAATATAAGTAAAGTATGTAATTATTGATTTGATTCGTAGTCAATCAATGTAGTGTCAGTCATGGGCAGCTGTATGTTACAATTTTCAGGGTAACAAACCGTTCTGATCTGAAATATTGATACGTGATGCAGAGGAAAGCCTACAAATAAAACAACAAATGTTGTGTATACGAAATTTTTTAGAATCTATAATATTACCTGTCACGCCCCGACCCAAAATCCTATACGGATTCCCGAGTCGGTGCGTGGTCTAAATTCTGTAACAATAATTAGCAGTGAAAGTTCTGCTAAAAATTGGAGCTCATCTATATTCTCAAGCTAACATCTTATATATTACTGTTTCGAGTCGGTGCGTGGTCTAAATTCTGTAACAATAATTAGCAGTGAAAGTTCTGCTAAAAATTGGAGCTCATCTATATTCTCAAGCTAACATCTTATATATTACTGTCTCGAGTCATTGATCTCGAAACATCTTATAACAACTTGATCAGAGTTACACAGCTGGGTGTAATGGCATGACAACTTGTGCCAACTACTAATCATACATACGTAGCTATGCCACGTAACCTTAGCAAACGTATTTATCCCATCGCTACATAGCTCTATAGAGCTATTGTTCTGAACAGCATCTCAACAAATCCCTTCTCGTATATCCCACAGCGTCTGCTCTATCTGCTTACCAACCTTAGGAAAACAAACAAACACAGAGTGAGTCGAAGACTCAGCAAGTTACTAAATGCAATTACATGGCATGTGAGCATGTCAACACAAGATATAAAAATGCTTTACATCTAATCTCAGTTAAAAGCAATAAATCACAATAGCAGATAATTCCATATGCATGATAGGCTCAGCTGTCGCCAACCGTCCCATACCAGTTGGAGACCGCGACCACCTCATACATATGAAAACACATTATAATACCATGCAATATCAGAGGCTCAACAGCCGCCAACCGTCCCATACCAGTTGGAGACTATGACCAACCGACATACATGGTTAACATATAACGTATAACTTACGATTCTTATAAATGTCGAGATATGTCTCACATCCTTCTTTACTTTCCATCATTACTTTTCTTGTCTACATGTGCCGCCATTGCGGTGCAAGTTCTGAATGAAAACCTTTACTTGTTTCATGGGCGGCTCCACCTCTACGGGTAGCCCTTTCCTCATGACGGTACCATGGGTGGCTCCACCTCAACGGGCGCCCTTTCCCCGTCTAATTGTCGTTATTTGCGACGACAATCAGATCGTAGTATGCCGGTGTCGCCCTATTGGTTACGACGGTGGGACTACCTTCTACCATGGCCGGTGGTAGGACCATTACTTGTCCACTTTTCACCGCGCATCATGATTTTCATCATGTATAACTTGTCCACGGTTTTCACCATGCATCATGATTTTCTTCATGTATAACTTGTCCACGGTTTTCACCGTGCATCATGATTTTCATCATGTATTTCATGCATCAATACATTCCTCGAATTACTGGTTCTCATTATCATAAACAAGTAGATGTTTACTTGCTATCATGCTTTAATTTTATGAACAAGTAGGTGTTTACTTGTATTAATCTCATGCTCACATATACAAAATATTTACTTCTAGTGCATGTTAACATATCACATATCATTATGATCAAGCGGATGTTTACCATTAATTAGTCCGTCGTAGTGCTTGTTAATACTAAGCACATTACTAGTCACATACACATGCTATTATTCTCTGCATATACCATATCACATGTCATAGCCCTTAACATTTATCTGTAAGCAGCTATCATTACTTTACTAAACTATCTTTGTTCCTGTTTTACAATAGATCTCATTACTATCATCATATTAACCATTATTTGTGACGTGATACTTTGTATCCCGTACTCATTTCATGTCCACTTCACTGTATATCATAGTATTTATAACATTATAACGTTATTAATGTGTCTCTTTAATATTTTAGGGACACTTCATATAATACCCACTAATCATATCACTTGCTAATAACCAGTACACATATGATCATGGCATGAGACTATCTTTAGTTTATCATGCATATACTTTAAAATAGGAGGGGGTTAGTAACTTACCTCCTTTTTGAAAGGATTCTCTTATTAAATATATCGCTCCCACAGAGTTGGTTCGTTCAGACTTTTGAGCAACCATTTATCCCAAGCACGTGTTACTTTTACAAATAGTATATGAACTACTTGTCTTTTATAGCATGAGAACTATTTTTAGTCTATCATGCAATATTTAAAAACGAGGGTTTAGTAACTTACCTCTAGCGCTTTTCCTTAATTAAACTTTACCAGAATGATCTACTCGTCGAACACGTCGCTTCTACGGAAATCAGTTTATCCAAATTCTGAACAGTTGAGCATCAAACGAGCCTCATCTGAAATGATCTACTCGTCAAACACGTCGTTTCTACGGAAATCAGTTTGTCCAAATTCTGAATACCCGAGCACCAAATGAGCCTCACACCCGAAAGAAGTGTGTGTTTTAGTGTGTTTGTGTGTGAAAAGTATATGAAAACATTAAGCTTTCACCCTTTATATAGGCCTTTATTACTTAGCCTCCAAGATACCTCCCAAGGTGAGTCAGCACTCAAAGGCTTAGGTTGCGACAAGTGGCGACGTAAGGGAAAGCTTAAATGATGACTCATCGTTCATGTTGAGGAGTCATACATAAATATGAGGTGTCATCACAAGGAAGAACTTCAAAATGACGACTTATCTAGCCAAGCACGAGGTGTTAAATTTATCCGATTTCATCTTTATCCACTTGTTTGATCTTATCTTGTTTTGATCTTATCCTCTGACTCATCATTCTTATCCATTCCTTTGATCTTATCCTTTTATTCTTTCTTATCCTTTCGTGATACCTATCCAACTTTCAATCTTATCCAAATTTTCTATCTTCTAGCGCCCAAGACATATCCAAATAATTTCAAAAAAATCCCAAAGGACTCTAGAATGATTCTAATAAAATAAAGTCAGGGTCTTACATTACCAATACAATGATGCATTTTTATTTAAGTAATTGCCTCCAACATTACTTTTCCTTATTTATTCTTTTAATTTTGTTTTTCCTCTTCGTTTTGCTTAAATTTAATTTAATTAAAAAAGATATATATCCGTGCGTTTAACGCACGGGTGTAAAACTAGTTTTAATTTAAAAGAAAATAAGCATTTCATTTTTGACACTTTGACCCCTTTATTTAGTGTTTGTTCTGTATATATGGCGAAAAGACTCAATTTCCCTCCCCTCGTGCAAAGCCCGTGATGAAAAACGTTAACGCCCATCATAGCCAGGAGGCTAATTGGGAAACCTGGCAACGTCAGGTATGATTATGGGGCAAATCGTAGGTTGGGGTGCACTTTGGGATTTAGTGAAAACTTTAGGATGATTTTTGTATTTTGGCCAAATTTTTAGTACTTTTCTTACATTATGAATTACCTATTTTATGATTTTAAAAAAAATAAAAAATATTTAAAAGCAGTTCGCATGAAAAAAAAAAGTCAAACAAAATATCCGAATTATCCATGTTCTTTGTTTGGTAACTTTTTTTTTATCAAGGATAAAAATATCCGAATTATCCGGATAACCCCTTATCACCCCTTATCAGTGATTAAATAATACCTCCCTCCTCCTGTTATAATTTAATCCCAAATAAACAAAAACTGAGACTATTATTTATTCCTAAATTATCCTCCCAGTCTCCCTCCTCCCTCCCAACCTTCCCCCTTCCTCCTCCCTTTTCCCCGCCACCCCCCTCCTCTCCTCAACCCACCCTTTTTTTTTAGTACCGTCCTCCCTCTCTCACTCACCCTCCCTCCTCCCTCCTCCAAAGCTCCTCCCACCCAACCAACCAACATTTTTCTTTTTTCATTTCTTAATTTTTATATTACTATATTATGTATAAATTTATTTATACGTACAAAACATATACATATTCATTTTTTAAAATAAACTAAATATATTAATATCTTTTTCTAGGTTGAGATTAAAAAGAACTTTAAAATTTATAAATTTGCAATTTTATTATCCTTATATACTTTATAATAATTATAAATAGCTAGGTTTATCTAATTTATAAAAATATTGATGTTGCATTAAACAATGTAATTAACTATATTATACATAAAAATGCAGACAATAGTAGTTCGGAGAAAAAACTCAAGTGAGATAAGGTCGAGTCATCATTTAATCAACCTAATTTATAAGGGTGTTTTTGAAAAAATAGCGTAATACTAAAATTAATTTGGGCTACCAAACTTCAAATTAGATAACTAGCAGAAAAATTAATCTTATCCGTAATCTACCAAACATAAGATAACTCTATAACCGAGATAAAATAATCTCAGTTAAAATAACATATGTTATAGTATTAATTAATGTTATCCTGACTTTTCTACCAAACGACCCCCTGGGAGTATTACTAAAAGGGGAACACTTTTAGTCGGCAGTTGCTTTAATTTACAAAATCTTGACTAAATAAGAGATTTAGACATGTAATCTATGAAATACTAGTGTATTCCATAAATCAATTAAGAAAAGATGATGAATTACAATCAAACTACAAAGAAATTCTTTCACTTCATATATATTGTCCACCGGACAAAAGTAGTTCATATTTTAAAATTTTTATTAAATGTTTAAACAATTATGGTCTGATATTTTAAATTTTATTCATTTATTTTATTTAGTTGATTAATGTACGTGTTTTACCTTGTAAATACTTAACTTGGTTATGAATATTATAAAAAAACTAAATTATTAATGCCTTTTGGATTTCTAAGTAAGCCAAAACCTTGAGAGTACTAGAAAAAGCATGTTAGCCAATGGAGTATAAAATAGAGTGAGGGTGTAACTTTGATTATCTATTTATGAAAAGTTGTCATTTCAAAAATAATTACACTAGTCTTTAATTTAATAGAACTATTTCTTAATTAAAAAAATTAACAAATATTCCTCTTTAAGAAGAACTCAAATTACAAATCAGAACCTAAAAAGGAAAAGAAATACTCCCTCATTCCCTAAATTATTGTCTTGTTTAACTCGGCACACGAATTAAGAAAAAATAATTAACTTAATTATTAATATTGATATAGTGTGTAATTTTTTTAATGTTTATGTGCATGTGGTCTATATTAAAATAAAAATATAAAATAAAATGGTAAAACTATTATATTAAAAATGAAATTTTTTGAGAACGAGAAAAAAAAAATTTTTTTTTAAGGAGTGAGGGAGTGCTTAGGACAAAAAAACAGAGAGTTCAAAAAGGATAGTTATGGTAACTGGTTAGCGCGGCAGACCAACTGCACTTTATTTTCCTTCCTTGATTGGGCAAAATCTCCAAAAACATTTCCCTTCCTAAATTCCAAACTCTGAGGGGGCAAACGTGTCTATTCTACGCTGTTTTCACACACACACGCACACACAGAGTCATCACTCGCACAAAGACAGCAAATTCTTTGAAACATCAATGGCTGAGCACTGCCACGTCCAGGTCCTGCCAGTGCAGCCTGCGGCGGATTCGAAATCAAACGGTTTGCAAAATTAATGAAAATTTGAGGAATCCGAGCTCTGCATGCCTTCCATTTTTCACCAAACCCTTAATTCACTCTATATATACCATCAGCATTTGGCTGTGTCTATCACTTTCAATTTGTGCATTTCTTGTGAGAGCTGTCTTCTAGGGTTTGATCAGTTGCGAGTGTGCATTCCAGTGAAATTTCAAAAGGGTCTTTTTGTCTGATCAAGAAAATGGCTGCTCTTTCTTTCACAAATGAGCTTCAATTACAGCTCAAGGAGGCTGGAAAGAAGCTGTCAATACCCCCTTCTTCTATCGAGGAACTTCTTGACCTCCTTGATGTAAGACCCCTTTTGCTTTCAGTTCTATGTGTGTATGTGTGTGTGCATTGGGGCTTTGGATGGATGATTTTATATGGTTTGATTCTCCAGGTTCTTATATATGAATTTTGATAGTTTAAAAGGGCTTATGATTATTCATTGATTTTGTATTTAGTTTGAATGGGGATTGTTAGTGTGGTAGAGGGATTTATCTCAATTTGCTTTAAAATAAAATTTGTTGATGATTCATTGTTGTTTCAATGCCGGGGTTAAAGTTTGGGAATTTTGTTACATTGGATTTTTGAACTACGGATTCTACATACGGGTATTGTTCATTTTTGTTTATTTGATTTTAAAGAACTTTGAGTGTTTTTCTGATAAAGAAATTTGGGTATCACCAATTACGTTTATTCCACATGCATACCCAAACACCCAAACGGATAATTGGTACTAGGTGGCCACTTATAAGCCTACACTCCTTCCAACATCTATCCTGTTGGGGTGTTATAATATTTGTTGTTCCTTGCTGTTAATCCAATGGTCTAATTTTCGGGGGATTCAAATCTGTCAAGTTTGAACCCTTCCCTCTCCCTTCAGGAAAAGAACATAAAATTGGAAAAAATATTACTTGTTTTATGTTTTGTTTCAGAAACATTCGCTTTCAATCAAGGATGGCATGGATTCTTTTCTCTACCATGCTCCATGTGTCCTGTCATTTATATTTTTCTGACATTTGAGACACACAATGCAGGGTTAACTCTCCTTCCATCCTTGGCCCTCGTATTCTCGTGTAATGAAAACAATTACAAGGTAGTGGAGAGCGGTAAACCTTGTATAATATTAATGACGATGTTCCGATAAGAGCAAGCAATAGTGTCATTTTTTGTTCTTGTATTTTAGTTTTGTTGGTTTCCTTTTTGTGTTTTAGTGTTCAATCCAGACACTGTTCTGGTTGGTTCATGATCACAAGATCCGTATAAACTGTTTCCTATCTCTGCACATATATCTGCTTTTGTTGCAATAGCAAAGGGTCACTGTGAGCGTGATTTTAGAGGACTCATTAAACCTTGATACATGTTTTGATTGTTATGTCAACTACTTGAACCTTGACATATCTATGATCTATATTTACATGTTACATATCTTTTACCGTGTTATCTTACCATGTCTTCACGTCTTTGCTTTTAATTCTCTCCATTCTTTCTGTTTTTCAGACGGTTGAGGACCTCTTGTCCTATGTAGGGCAAGCACCATCGAGCTCGATGCAGGAGGCACTTTACCATCCATGGGTGCCTTGATATCTGATGAACTGTTGAGGCACTCCGATGTGGATGTAAATATTTCAGTTGCATCTTGCATCAGTGAGATCACAAGAATAACTGCACCTGACACACCTTACAATGATGAAATAATGAAGGTACTCACAGATTGTTAGTTTAGATTATACATATTTCCTTTAACTAATATTGATCTTGTACTTCAAAAAATTCATGGTTAAGACTTTTTTTTATGAACATGCTGTTTTGTAATTTTCTGCTTTTCGATTTCACTTGTACATAGGAAATATTTCAGCTGAATGTGGTGGCATTTGGGAAGCTGTCGCATGTTTCAGGTCGCTGTTATTCCAAGGCCCTTCACATTCTGAATTCTACTGCCTCGGTCCAATCTTTCTTGTTGATGATGGACATGGAGTTTGATGACTTAATTGCTGATATGTTTCATCAATTTCTAAGTACAATTAGGTGAGAGCTTGCCTCTTCTAATAATTCCCTGATGTTTTTATGGGAATCTTATTTATGTTTGCTTCCCACTCAATTTAGGTCCGACCACCCTCATGATGTATTCCTGAACATGGAAAAAATCATGACAAAGGTGATTGAAGAAAGTGAAGAAGTTTATGTCGAGCTTCTGAGTCTTCTTCTGTCTAGTGTCAAGAAAGAGAATCTGGTAACTGTCCTTTGCATAATCATTTCCCTTTTTTTAGTCGTCTGTTCCTATGATTTACTTGGCGAAGTTTATTCTATGTTCAGAATGTTTCCCCTATCTCTTGGAAGTTGGGAGAGAAAATATTTAATAACTGCGCTGGTATACTCAAAGCGTTTCTTCCAGGAATGATGCAATCCATGAGCCTGGATCCTGAAAACTATGCTGAAGTGGTTGCTTCAATATGCCAGGATGCACAACATACGGTATTTCTTGTATATTCTAACTCTTTTTTTAGAAGTGGACGGCTATTGCTATTGATTATCAATGTTTTTGCTAAAGATTAATACTCTCTCCGCCCCAAAAAAAATAGTCCCTCTTTCCTCTTTGGTTTGTCCCAAAAAAGCAGTCCCATTTTTAAAAAAGGATAAAATTATAGTGTATTTTTTTGAAAGTACAAGCATGTAAAGCTACAATCCTAAAAAGTTTGACTTGTCAAATGAGACTATTTTCTTGGGATGGAGGGAGTTGAAAGGATTTCTTTTGACACGGATAGTCTAAACGGTTTACCTTTTCTTATTGGCCACTATGTCGCATCTTTTTAGTGTGGTCTAAACGGTTTAATCATTTTAGTTAAAAGGGCTTCTGTTGACACGGATAGTCTAAACGGTTTAATCAATATATGTTGTTCCAAACGCTCAAAGAGGAGTTAGGTGCCAAGATATGTAATAATCATTTTCACTAACTGGATGCATGATAAATGGTCTGGTTCTTGATCCCAGAGTATGTTCATTTACTCGTCGATAGCATTACTTTGCTTTTCAAAGAGTTCACTAATTTGACCAATGAAGCTTCTGGAAAGTATGAACAAGTAGGAATCTGGAGTTAATATCTCTGATTAGCACTTTAATTCTAAATTAGAGAAAGAAACATGTTATCTACTATTCAGTTTCTTCTTCTAGTAGTTCCAGATTTTCACACTCATGCTAAACTCTTTCTTATGAATCAGGCTGAAGGTCTTTTGACTGTTTGCTCTCCTGGAGAGATTGGTCACTCTGTGGATGGACTGTCCAAGTCAGCAATGGACAATGGCATGGAGCATGAAAGTTTTGGAGATACGATAAGCAGTTGCCATCAAAGTAAGCAGCGAATCAGCAGTAGTCAAAGAAGCCCTTCCCCAACAGAAACAGAGGAACAGGATAGGAGTGCGGAAATCCCAAAGAAAAGAGAGAGAAAGCCCAACTCAAGGTTAGGGGTTATTTGATAAGGGAAGAAACTGAGCTTGAAGTGCACCATCGAAAGAAGAAGGGCGATGGTCTCGATTTCTTGCCAGGAGATATGCATGGAGCTCATTCTCAAGAGAAGGCTTCACAGTCTGCAGATGGTGCCTTGAAAGCGAAACTTGGAGGCACCAGAGATTCCAAATTTAAAGTAAGAAATGATTCAAGGGACAATGAAGTTGCTGCTAAGACTAGGGTGGAGACCACTCCAGCCCCTAGCAATTTAGCTGTAAAGGAGGGAATCTTAGTGATGCTGAAGGAACAGTGGTCCCATCAGCTGAAACGGTGAAAGATAAGAAACGTAAAAGGAGCAAAGCTACCTCAGGCCAGGTATTAATCATATAACCTTCCTACGGTATTTGACAGTTTATATAAACGAAGTCTTTGTTATTCCACTAAGTTATCAACTTTCATATGGTAAACTAAACAGAAATTGGTTTCACCATCTGCAACCACATCAATGAAAAAGGTGGGAACCACTTGAGTGAAGCCCTGAAGAAAAGTCAGCTCCACCTAAAGAGAAGGTACCATTCTATCAGTCCATTCATATAATCATTATATGGTTGTGGAACTTCAAAGCACTCAATTCTCACTCTCAGTTCTCACTCTATAATTTTAATGAATATACAAAGGCACTGTGATCGAATAGTTGCGTTTAGGCACACGTCAACATTTGAAAAGAACTACTGTATAGGGTATATGTTTTATTTTGAATATTTATAATACTCCCTCTGTTCCACCCAAAGAGTCCATGTTTGAAAAGTCTAATAAGTGTCATTGGGGTTTGTCATAATTACAAAAATGTTTGAGCAATGTCAAGATGCTCATATTACATATGGAGGGTAAAGTTAAAAAGTTCTTAGAGATTGTATGCATAATTTTGAAAGTGGACTCTTTAAATGAAACATCCCAAAATAGAATCGTGGACTCTTTGTCTAGAACGGAGAGAGTACAACTTTCTTTTCCACCAGTTTTTGAGCGAAGTATGCAAAACTTTTTCTTTTTGAATATTTTGGCTCTATAGCTCTTAAGTTATTTTAACATGACTATGAAGCTGAACTGTATAATGTTTCACCATTGTATTGTCAACTTGCTACATGAAACTTGTCAGAAAGTTCTATAACAACACAGCTTGGTATGTTTTAATTGCTGCTCCCCCAACTGTAAAGTTGTGGATAATTTTTGCTAATCTCAATATTTTATTCTTGATTCTGAAAAGGCTCATGAGATCAACGAGTATGCTGAAGAACTAGTGGGACGTAGGATAAAGGTTTGGTGGCCATTGGACCAAATGTAAGTACTCTACAAATGCTATCGTTCTTTATAGTTTATTTATTGAGCATAATAGTCTGTTCTCTTTGGCTTTTCCGTCTTCATATTTATTTGGAGGTAGGTGAGGAACAAACTCAAGATATTCATCAATTAAAAGTTCTATATTCAATTTCTCCTGCTGAAATTCTTTCCCCACAGGTTTTATGATGGTGCTGTTGCTGCTTTTGATCCTTCAGAAAGGAAGCACACTGTAAGAAGTCTTTTGAGTTCCTAATGCAGTTCTTACATAAAGTTTACATTTCTTCCTAGTTTGTTCACATATCGGCTACAAATGCAATTGTTTCTTCGCTTAAGCCATTACTAAATATTAAGCGATGATGGTCTTTTTCTGTATGCACAAAGCACTCTTCTGAGTCTTCTTTTTATTGATGAGGTGTTGCCATCTTTATCGAAGTTAGCCCCTCCTAGTCAGAGGGATCTTTACTATTGGCACATTTCCTCCTTTTCCTTAAATATCGATTTGCTCTGTGGTTCCTGATGCAGATATTATATGCTGACGGTGATGAAGAAATATTAAATTTACATGATGAACATTGGGAGCTGCTTAACGACATGTCACCTGATCGAGTTAGTGTCTTACCTGATTCTATTTTTTCCTTAGTTTCTTCTACAGTGGTTCTTTTATTCTTTTCTTTTTCTGCTTTTCTCATACACCTTGTGCTATGTTGTTGGTGAAATACAAAACTGGCAGGAGCGAAATGCTGATCACCCATGCCCTGCCACTTCTGCTGATAAGTAGGTGTTAAACTAATAACTTTGGGTTTCTTTTTCCCCAATCATTAAAAATTATGCTGTTATTTAACTTCTAATTTGGAGCAAAGAAAAGAAAGTTCCATTCCTTATATTTTTCCGTAAACTTAGCTTTAGTTTTATATCATTTAATGGTTTTGAATTATACCATGCCCTGTTCTTTTCTATCTAACCTCTTGTGTTTCTTGATTTGTAAAATCGAGCAGGCGTCTCAAGAAGAAAGCGAAACATAAACCAGTGTCCTTGGCAAAACAAGAACCTGCAAAACAGAAAGCAGCATTCTCAGTAAAACAAGAACCCATCAATTTTGACAAGTCAAAGGATGAAGGAACTGTAATAGGGTGGCCTGATGGTGAACAGAAATGTACTGACCAGCCAGGGACTGAAATTTATAGGCTCATCAAGAAGCTGAAGCATGACAAGGAGTCCAATACATGCAGCTTAGCTAAAGAGGACCATATTCCAACTCAGGAAGAAGCTGGGGATTCGACTGAGGCAGAAGAAAGTGAGACTAAAAGTGGGAAAAAGAAACGAAGATTCGTTAAAGGAGGAGAGTTGGTATCTCATTCTTGATTGGGTGTTCTTGTACAGGGGAAGTGCTTTTACATCTTATATAAATTGAAAATCAGTTGCACGAAGAGGTGTAGGATTGGTTGATGGATTGAAGGAAGCATTAGAGGGTCTGGTGCATTCTCTTGGTCTAGGATGGAATCCTTTATGCAGCTATTGAGCTGCTGTAATTCTTTGGTGCCTGACCCTTTATGTTGTTGTCTCTTGTAGAGATGTCTATAACTACAGAAATTTCAATGAAAGATATCGAGCATCTTGTTCATATTTTCATCTCCTATTTGCGATCATTCCTTGCGTGTGTGCTTTGTGTTGGTTGGGTTGTAATGGCTGACCCGAAAGAACCTTCTAAGCTAGTCGTATGGAAGCTTCGTCTATTCTTTTTATTTTATTTTACATGATATGGTTAAAAGCTTCGTCTATTCTTTCTATTCTTTTCATATTTTCATCTCCTATTTGCGATCATTACATGATATGTTTTTGCTTCCCTTCCTCCCCTTATTTGTTTGTTTGTTGAATAAGCGCAGTCTTTAATGGCTTGGAAGGGCGTCAACAAATTGCACCCAACTACCAATGTCAGTTCCTTTCCCAGATGAACTTCAACAATATTAATGGAAAATCATTTTGTCCAAGCAAGATTTCATTTTGTTTAAGCAAGTATGGCATTACAACGTTATAACTTCCAGTTAAAGAGTTTATACTTTGATATGACAAGTTTTCATAAAACTCTTAACACATCACATTGACATTTCTTCTTCCTTTGTTAAAACACCAGCCGTACATTGTTTACCTCGGAGTGAACCACATATTTTATGTCAAAAATATATAATTAATTCAAGATTGTTTAACATGACTGCATGTCAATAGTTCATGGGACAAAAAAAAACAAAGGGCCTTGCTAATTACCGCAAGTCTTGAAATCAAATTACTATTCTACTCTTCACCCTATGCAAAATATTGATGTTCATGGTATGGGCCCTCAAAATAATACGGCCTCACTCAAGCAAGTGGGCTTTCAATGAGTAAGGATTCATTCTACGTAAATACTACCTTCTTGGTTAATCCTAGGTAGGTTGTTTTACGAGAATATACACTTTCTCTTTTCAAAAAATTGCTGGCCGGTCCACTTTCAAAACTTTTTAACCCCTCCAGTCCACTTTTACTTTTTATAACCGGAAAAATGCACTTTGAGAATTTTCTTCCTAAAATGCCCCCATCTCTTTGATGATGGCGATTGACTTTCACGGTCCGCCTTCCCGCTTGAAAGTTTCATCTTTTACCGGGTGAATATAAATGAATCCCGAAAGCAATTGTAGATGTTTGACCCACTCTATCATTTTCTTGGATTCAAATTCCCTTCGCTTGACGCCGCTTCTTCGTTATTCGTGTCTCAAGATCTCTCTCTCTCTCTCTCTCTCTCTCTCTCTCTCGTTCTTTGTTATCTCCTGGACAAGGATTGATCTCCGAGTTTAAGAGAGGGCCATTTTAGTTTTGTACCAGATTTTTCACTTTGTACCCACACTCGCAAGGGCGCGAAGCAGATGGCTCGCTGGTGCGGCAGCCTCAAATTTTCATTTTGCCCCCTCTACTCGCTAAGGGGCGCATTAACTGGTTTGCTAAGGTGCGCTGCGATGGCGCTTAGTTTGGATTCGAGATGCATAAATTAATAATCCCGATGTTCGAATTGGGCATCAGGATGCAACAATTAATAATCCCTATGCAGGAATTGGGCATCGAATGCAGAAATTAATAAGGGCGATGCAGGAATGATTTATGGCTATGCATCAGTTTGTAATAGCAGTTCAAGTTATTCCAATCGTGATGCATTAATTTGGAGTCGGGATGCATCATCATCGTATCATTAAATGCCTCATGTGATATGTCTTTTACTTGGGCATTGCGATGCAGAGATTTGTGCATCCCGATGCACAGTTCTTGCATCCTGATGCACAAATTAATCTAAAAAAGTGGCACTGCATCCCGATGCACAATTGATTGTTACATCTCAAATTGCATCCCGATGTCAAATTAATCTGTAAAAGTGGTCTGAATAATAAATAATTTTCTCTCACACTTCTCTTGACTTTAATTGCGGCTATCTTTGAATTATTGCAAAGTTGGTTCCTTTTTCTTTCCCTATTTATCTACAACAGACTCATGTTTTCCTTTTGACCAAAACATCAAAATCAATTGAATAAAGACATGAGAAAGAGGGAATGTGTGATAATGAAAGTGGCAAGGCATCGCGATGCCAAATTTATTGCATCCGGATGCACAACATAAGACTGAAGTTTTGTGCATCGCAATGCTCAAATAAGGCTAAAATTTGGGCATTGCGATGCCTTTCGTTACTGATACGCGTGTGTTTTTTTTCATTTATGACATAATCGTCTTTTCACCCCAAAAGTGTCTTTTTCTGGTTTTAAAAAAAGTATGATGTACTGAAGCGATTACAAATGTCCAAAAAGGGATCGGCTTGTAATTTACCCTTATCTTTTTCTCTCACAGCCAAGGTACTGACTATCATGCCGAAGGATTTTTCCGGGGAGGGGAATATACACTTTTTTTTTTCTCTTACAGCCAAGGTACTGACGATTACTCCCGAGGGTTTTGGCGGGGAACCCTCCTCGCCCCTCTCATGGTGGCTTTTTCATAGATCAATTGAAGCCAGATATCTAAAATTTACGACGCAACGACGATCCATTCGGAATTCAGACACGAGCAGTTCACTCCGGAATTCTCGTATGTTATGGGTGACGGCGTTATGCTCGGTGTTGTGTACGTGCTCGCCAAATCCCATATGCTCGCCAAGTCATATATGCTCACCAGGCCATTCGTGCTTGCTAAGGGTCTGTTTCATGCCCGAATATGTCCTGACCGGAAACCTCGGACAGTATTACAGAATTGTGTCATCAGATGTATAGAGAGGGAGTTTCAGAAATGTTTTTTTTTAATAAATGAATTACAAAAACTAGATGGATAATTTTTTTAAATAGGGTGAAGGATTGTATAGTAATTTGAGGTGCATTATCTAGCATGTACGAAAAAAATATCTTCATGAAATATATTCTTTTGTTTCATTGTGGCTGGCCCCAAATAATTACCAAATTTAGTTTGAAAATCATTGGAATTTGATTTTTGTGATTACCACATAAAAGGTAAGCGTTGATTGCATCCTTAGACCAAAATAATTCACTTTATAGCCAACAATGAAATCTATAAGATGTCAAATAAGGCGATTCATAAAAAATTATAACATTGTTGACTTTTAAAAATAGAAAGTGAACTATTTAATCAAAATTGAGAGAATAACAAATAAAATGTCAAGTCATTTTGTGCATCAAATTTAATACTTATTTAGTGATTCATAAGATTGCTCCTAAAACACTCCATTTTTTGCCTTTGGTCACGGTGAAACTAAAAGCTGGAGTAAAAAAAATTGCCTACTAGAAATGTGTATAAAAAGGCTACATTGTGTTACTACTTACTACTTACTTCTTTTGGAAAATTTCTATAGTTAGGTTTTACCGAACTTAGCAGCAAAAGGAGGGACGTATATGACTAGTTATTGGATCATTTGGATGCCCCAACTAATAAGTTGGTAAATGTTGCCATTTGATTTTCTATCTTGTGCTGCTATTGCTTTGTTGGTCGGCTTCTCATAATGAATTTTGGCAAATTTCTATAGTTAGGTTTTACCAAACTTAGCAGGAAAAGGAGGGACGCATATGACTAGTTATTGGATCATTTGATGCCCAACTAATAAGTTGGTAAATGTTGCCATTTGATTTTCTATCTTGTGCTGCTATTGCTTTGTTGGTCGGCTTCTCATAATGAATTAAACAAAGAAATTTACTATTAACACCTCCAATAGACACCCTTTATATATTATAAAAATATCATTATATATTTTAACTTAATTGTCCTTACGTATTTTTTATTTTTTAGGTTAATATATATATATATATATATTTCGGATTCGTTTACTCACGAGGGAGAGCCCTCCGAGCATCCGTTTAAACTCATGATCTTCCCACCCCCGACAGTCGGTATTTGCCTTCCCCATGGTTTGAACTGGTGACCTCCAGGAGCAGTGCACTGTCCCTGTACCATGGGTACCAGGCTCAGATGATCCATAGATTGGCTTTGAAATTTGTGGGTGATAAGGATTGGTTGGCAAAAGATGATTTTGAGAAATTTGTGGAGGAGTTCAAGAAAGTGAAAGGGCCGATTGGGACCATGGAGATGTAAGTTTGGATGAGGTCAGGGCTTTTGCAAAGGAGATTGTCTTAATAATAAATTATTATTTTATAATTCATGTAAATAGAAACCTTCATTAATCATAAGGGTACTTTAGTCACTATAAATCATTTCGAGAGTACTATTGTCTTTTTTGACGATTTTCGTCCAAAAAATTTAACGACGTTCAATTTTTGAACCAAATTGACAATTTTTGTAAAGTATAGTTAGTAATTTGTGAAAAAAAATTGTAAAGTGAGTTTATCGAACATTTTCCAATAGTTGAGTGATGAAATCTATATATATATATATAATGACAACTGAGCCTATAAACGGAAATTTCCCGCCCAAATGTACTTTCCAAAAATAGAACTTAATTTGTTTTGATGAAATCCATGTTATGCATTGAAAATTGGGTCCATAATATGCATGCATCTTACTTCAATTAAATAAAGGATTTTATTACGAAAATTGTGTTATGCATTGAAAATATAAATGTCTATTATCTAATTTTTCTTTTATAAAAAAATGCCAACCATAAATAAATTTACTGAAACAAGTATTACTGTACATTAATATTACAATCTCTAACAATTAGTAGCAAAGGTTAATGTAGTCATTATAGTACATTCTCATTTACCCACATTACGGTTCTTATAATTTAAGCATTCTTGACTAGCCATATCGATCTCATGTATATATAAACAAATTTGCATATATGTAATTACATTTTGTTTGTTCTTAGTTAATTGTAACTTTTTTTTTCGATGTTGGGTGAAAGTAAAAGTGAGCTCCAATATATATATATATATATATATATATATATATATATATCACGCCAAAATGTACTTTCCTAAAATTAATAAATATAATAATAATAATAATAATAATAATAACAAAAAATAATAATAATAATAACAACAACAACAACAACAACAACAACAACAATAATAATAATAATAATAATAATAATAATAATAATAATAATAATAAATTAATAATAAACTCTTTGCCGAAGGGAGTAATAATAATAATAACCGCGCTTATAAAGAGAAATATTCCACCAAAATATAGTTTCCTTAATTTGTTTTGATAAAAACTCATGTTATGCATTGAAAATCGTGTCCATAATATGTATGCATCTTAATTCAATGAAATAAAGGGTTTTGTTGCATAATCTGTGTCTTGCATTGAAAATTTAAATGTCCATTATCTAATTTCTTTTTTTTTAATTAAGAAAAATGTTAAAGCTATCGAAATAGGAAATTGATTGTTCTTAAGGGGTAACCCAATGATAGATTTGGGGATTCACCAAGTGTGAGGTTTCAGATTTGATCACTTCCCACGTCTCCTTAGAATACACACAAACCGAACCATCCACGGATTTGTTGTGGACACGTCAGACTCAAACTTACCCCTTCAGTATATTAAATGCAGTATAAAAATTAATATAAATATTTACTTGGGGTCAAATACGTTACTCCATGACTCTCTCTCTCTTCTATATCCCATTACCATCTCAATTCTTTGAAATTTAAGCTTTTGAGATCGTGCCACCCGTACCCCTAAAGCCCACCACTCACTTCAACCATTGTCCTTGCCGAAAAATGTCGATTATTCGCACTCTCTCTATATACCACAACCATATTATTTATCATTACATAAGTAGTTTCTATCCATAATCCCCTTCTCTATATTATTAGCCGGCTCAAGCAACGAATTTCGCTAACCACTAGGTCCACCTAAGAACCATCCATCTTTGAGATGAGGGACACAAGACATTGTTTGGAATGTTTCAAATTTTCATTGTAGACGATTTAAAAGCATTAACAAGATGCCATATTACTTCTTCAAATTTTTCATTTACTTATTTTTCATTGTATATATTTTATTTTAAGTAGCTTTGTTTAGAGTTATCAATCTTAAGGAAATTTGAATTTTAATATATAGTAGCAATAATCGTACATGTTTAATGACCAATGTTGTATTTATAAAATTATTCCAAAATTTATAAATTTTTATTTATTTATGTGATATTGTATTATTAATTTTACTTTTTTTTTTCTTAATCTTTACATTATAATTATTTGTTTAATTTATGCACATCGATCTCATAAACCATACGTTACAGTTATTACTTGCTTATTTTGTTAGAATCAAAATTTTTACATGTTTTATTTCTATTGAGTATAATTTAATTGAAATATTTATATGTCCGTGCGTTTAACGCACGGGTGTAAATCTAGTTGAGAATTAAGTCATAGTATAACTATAAATACTCCCTCCGTTCAATGTAAAAAGTTTATTTTTATTTTTTAGAAGTTAACATGTGACTAAATTAAATCAAAATTTTACATACTTTATTTATGTTTTAAGAAATAAAATTTTATTGATTAAAAATTTCTTAAGTATACTGTGGATTATAACTTTCATGATTTTACTAAATTTATGTTAATTATCAGTCAAACTTTAACTAAGTTCAATGAAAAAAAAGTCAAAAGTAGACTTTAAAGCACAAGTTACAAAATCGATACATTAATTAAGTATTTTGTTCACTTTACATATTTTTTTGTTCACTTACACAATTCTATGCATAACCACTTTAATTAATAATTATTAATATATACTTTTAAAACACAAGTTAACAAAATCAATACATTAATTAGTGATTTTTTTTGTTTAGACGTGCTTTAAAGGCCAGTTTTAAAAACCTAGATATATTAAGTTTTATTTTAATAATCATTCATTTATAGTAATGGCTCAAGAGTATTAAAATTTAACGTTTAAGGATACGTGTCACTGTTTGGATTTTGCTATTAATTATTAGTAGTAATGCTGGGGGGTGAATAAAGTTACAAAATAAATTTTGGCGGTTGTTAATTGGTAAAAGAATTAAGGGAGAAGGTACATTCGGGTCATCAAATTTTTTGTAAAATTATAGTTCGGTCACTGAAATTTTAAAATTATATTTTGGGCCACTGAAAATTTAAAGTTGTGGTGGCCGGATTGCAACTTTGTGGATAGTTGGGTGATTCAAATATGAGTTTTTTAGTCGCATCATAACTTAAGTACAATGACTCAAAATATAGTTTCAAAGTTTCGATGACCAAACTGCAATTTTATACTCCCTCCGTCCCTAAATTATTTTCTTCATTTTCTTTTTTGTCCGTTCGAAAATAATTGTCTTGTTTGAAAACTTTCCTTTTTAATACATCACTTTTACCAATTTACCCTTACTTTTTTTCCTACTTTAATTATGGACTACATACACATGGATATTAAAAAAAATTACACATTATACTAATATTAATAATCAAGTCAATTATTTTTTTTAATCCGTTTACCGAATTAAACAAAACATTAATTAAAAAATAGAAGGAGTAAAAAATTCAGAATGTACCTTCTTCAAGAATTAATATTGATATGCAATTAGTTATACTTGAAGCAGTAAAAAATAGAACAGTAATAAGTATAGTTACTAATCAGCAAAACGCGTCAATTGCTCCTTTTCACCAACCATCAGTTTTGACTCCTAAGAAATTAACCGGCGCCGGGGGTTGGTGAGCAGGTGAAGTTTTTCTCTATAAACTCCCAATTCCATGTACTTGTTTCTTCCCAAGTGTCTTTGCTTTATATTCCCGGAATTATTATACTCTCTAACAGTCACATATCTCATCGGAAAATTCCTTTCAGCATGCCGCCAGCGTCCAACCAAGTCGTTTGTGTCACCGGTGCCGGCGGATTTATAGCTTCATGGATGGTTAAATTGCTCCTGGAAAAAGGCTATTCCGTCCGAGGAACTGTCAGAAATCCTGGTAGGCTTTGTATATACCCTCGCGATTGATGCTGTATTTTGGGTCCTTTTTCAATTTGTTCATGTAATAAATGATTTTGAATTATTGGTGGTCAGATGATCCGAAGAATAGCCATCTGAGGGAGCTTGAAGGAGCAAAGGAGAGATTAACTCTCTGCAAAGCTGATCTCCTCGATTATCAGAGTTTGCGTGAAGCTATTGATGGCTGTGACGGCGTTTTCCACACTGCATCTCCCGTCACCGATGATCCTGTATGTTACTGGAGTAGTACATTTTATGCATTCTACGTGCTGTGGTATATGGCTATCTCTCCGTAACATCCAAGATTGTTGTGCTTGGTGTCTTTTTGTACGGGCCCTACGACCCTTTTATCCCAACTACGATTAATTAGGACAATTTTATTTAATTAATTTTGGTGTGTTTAATTAAGGGCGCGTAGGCTTTGATCCTTGTGAATGAAAGACGTAATTGTATAAATCATCGGTTATGAAATTCAGGAACAAATGGTGGAGCCGGCAGTGATTGGAACGAAGAACGTGATAGTAGCGGCAGCAGAAGCCAAATGCCGGCGAGTGGTTTTCACTTCATCTATTGGTGCGGTCTACATGGACCCTAACAGGAGCCCTGATGCCGTTGTTGATGAAACTTGCTGGAGCGATCTCGAGTTTTGCAAGAACACTAAGGTTTTACTTTTAATAAACCCTATAAATCCAAGTTAGATGAGGAAAAGAATCTTGAAATTGACAAGTGTTTGAATTTGCAGAATTGGTACTGCTACGGAAAGGCGGTGGCAGAGCAGGCAGCGTGGGATGAGGCCAAGGCGAGAGGAGTGGACCTAGTGGCGGTCAACCCGGTATTGGTGCTTGGTCCACTGTTACAACCCACCGTAAATGCCAGCATTGTTCATATCCAGAAGTACCTCACTGGCTCCACGAAGACGTATGCCAACTCGGTTCAGGCCTATGTCCACGTCAGGGATGTGGCATTAGCACATATTCTTCTCTTCGAAACTCCTTCAGCATCAGGTCGGTACCTATGCGCTGAGAGCGTGCTTCACCGTGGGGAGGTGGTCGAAATCCTGGCCAAGTTTTTCCCTGAATACCCAATTCCTACCAAGTAAGTCAGTCCTCTAAAACTAACTCTAGTTGAATCAGTCAGTCCCAGCCATTCCATCTTTACGCTGATAATCTTTTAAAATTGAATCATGCATATATGATACAGCCTTTGCCTTAAAAATTGGACTTGGTTCATTCAAAGCATATAGTAAGAGAATAGAGTAATTTTTAGCTTTTTGTTTCTTGTGAATTTAATTTGGAAATCTCCTAAAAAAACATTTTTGTACCTTTACTTGTTTATAGATTATAATTTTGAATGGGAGGATTAAGTTAAAAAGGCATATGTGATTATTCAAGCAGCCAGTAGGTGAACCAACTTTTAACGTTGGAACAAAAATTGAAACATGTGACCCCCCACAATTCCACTAAAGAAAAACATACTGTACTAAAAAACAAACAAAATGTAATGTAATGTGGCCTAAAATAATCCTCACCAACCCTCACACGTCCCTTTCTTAAAATTGCCATTTACCAACCCCATCACAAATATTCTTTATTTATTTTTCTTCTGAAGAAAACACGTACAAAAGATGGTATCAAGTCCCACCCCACTATTATTAACAAACACTTTGTGTGCGCCTGGTCCCGGCCCTTACGCGGGTGGGGTGGTGTGGGGGGATTAGGTTCACAACTTCCCAATCCCATCATCAAAATTTGGATGTGCATAAATGTCGGATCACAGCGAATGCATGTTTTTTTGTTGCACAGTAGGGATTGTACTTGGGTTCTTCCATTTATTATTCCATATATTATGCCCAACCCCTCCCCTCTCATGTCGTCTCCCTTAATTTCCAAACAATCCAGGTGATATTGAAAAAGTAACTTAGGTAAATAGACCTTAAACATGTAGGTAAGGTTGTTTTTACCAGGAGCCCTCGTTTTCCTTCAACCTCTAAACAACTGATCTCGTATGGCACATAAACCTCAAAGACTCGAGAACCATAGACACATAATTGGGCGATCTAAATGTATGTGTTTATTGCTTAAATTAAGTGAAATACCTTTAATTTTCACAGTTGTGTTGAGATAGTGATGATTGATTGATTACCTTCACTAGTTTGTTTATTTGATTCAATACTCAAATAGGTTTGAAGTTTAGAACGTTAAGTTTAACGTTCCATGTGTATATATATATATATATATATATAATAATAAAAATGCAGGTGCAAGGATGACGGGAAGCCAAGAGCAAAACCATACAATTTCTCAAATCAAAAGCTAAAAGATTTGGGGCTGGAATTCACACCAGTTAAACAAGGTTTATATGAAACCGTAAAGAGCCTGCAGGAGAAAGGTCACCTCCCAGTTCCTGCCCAACAAACTGATGAGTCTATTCGTATTCAGTCTTAAGTTAAAGAATTCACAAACTAATTTGTTGCCATATAGTTCAGGAGCAACAAGTTTTACCACCAATTACTACATATATTCTGTTGATTCTCTCCCTCTCCCGAGATCTCTCTCTTGTAATTCTGTATCTAGATCATACACTCACTGTGCCCCTTTTCTGCAAAGAAAAGAGACTAGTTAATAAATTGATCAACTCCTACTTCCCCCGATTTACTTCAATTCATTCCCTCTGTGAGAGTATATAGTATACTATAACTCACAAGAAGTTAAACAAAATTAAAGACTTGCAGAAGCCAGAAGAACAGCTATAGACAGACTATAAAGGCAATGAATGTTCAATCATATCGATCTAACACCTGAATATTTATTATTTATTCAGTCTTCATTTGCTATTATCTTAAGTATTACACTTACCACCCAAATTATGTGATCAAACTTGTAATGATATATAAATGAATATTTCATACCAACCAATCAGGAATTGACGCATAATTAATTAAGGTTTGATTTTTATTTAATTTTTAATGAAAAAACTAGTTAATGGAGTACATCTTTTTGTACACCTTACGTTTTAGTAATTTTTGAACATGGAAGACTCCATTGATTACAGTGACTGCCTGATGATGGGTCACATTCCAAACACTCACGGATCAAAGTTTCAACAAAATAAATACACTACTCCACCACCACCAAAATAGTCAAATCCCTCACCTAACCTCACATCACATCACATCAGTGATTTCTGGTTTTAATTAGACCTTTTCTAGCTCCTTTTGGTCCCATCAATTTTTCCTCAATCATTACAAACTAAAACTCAATATCACGAAACCAAATTACTAAGTTACGATGGCAAGCAAACATAAACTCAGTCAAAGCCACAAGAGTGAGTGTGATGCAGTGAAATTCATTTGAGATCAGTCAAAACCAACCCTTGTAAGCACTCAAAACTTGAACATAGTTTGATGAAGATTAAGCTTACAACTCCACTCATTTAAACCTCTACCCTCCCCCGCCCACCAAAAAATAATAAAGGCTTTCTTCCCTTTCTACCCTTGGTCCCAAAAAATTATTTTTTATTTTCTTTTTTGATTTGTCCCCAAAAAAACAGTCTCATTTCTTTAAATGAATACAATTTTAATGAGATACAAACAACTAAAGTGACAATAATAACAAAGTTGGACTTGTCAAATAAGACAATTTTTTTGTGACGGAGGGATTTCAATGATGCCCATGTGGGATCAATTAAAGTAGCAAGCAAATTAAGAGTAAAATGATAAAAATAATATTCTAAAAAGAAAATATTTCAAAATAAACAACTTTCTTAGGACGGCCTAAAAAAATAATACTCCCTCCGTCTCTAAATTATTGTCTTTCTTTCTTTTTTCGTCCGTCCCAAAATAATTGTCTTGTTTGAAACTTTCCTTTTTAGAATATCACTTTTACTATTTTACCCTTACTTTTTCTTCCTACTTTAATTATGGGCCACATACACATGGGCATTAAAGGAAACAACAAACTTTTTCAATACTATTCCAATATTAATAATCAAGTCAATTGAATTTTCTTAATCCGTGTGCCGGGTCAACCCAGACAATAATTTAGGGACGGAGGGAGTAATGGATAGTTATTACTAAAATACATATTATGGTGAGGAGGTGTCACGCCCCAAACTCACAGTCGGACCAATGGGCTAGGGGTGACCGACTGCGCCCAACTAAAATGGTTTTGGGCTCCGCAAGGCCTTCTAATTCAATTGCGCAGCTGAAATCTAACAACTTCTTAATAAAAACTAAACCTCAAACAATGAGGCCCATTACACTATTTAATCAATTAAGGTCCAAAATGAGTTTCCAAAACTACAACTATTCATGGAGTCAAAAGTTCCTTACAAAATTCAAGTCTAATTGCGCAAAACGAAAATTAAACTATAACAGGAATCCCTCGAGCCATCCACTGAGTGGTCCCAAGCCGTCACCGACATTAACGATTTGCAAAATAATAAAGGGTAAGCTTACACCTCAGCAAGGTACTAACAACGCTATCTAGAGGATCAAACACGTATTTCAAAAACAATAATTCTATGAAAAGTCATAAGAAACATTTCAAATCACATTTTTCATAAACGACATTTAAAACATTGCTTAGCAAAAACATTTACTTTGAAAAAAGTCAATAACATTACCGTCCCATACCGATAGTATAACAAACTGTTTTGTCAAAAGAAATTCACTAAGTTTAAACTTTAAACAATAATTTCCAAGAGATTTTCGAAAATCAAAAGTTCGTCGAAACTAGTCGATTACACCACCGTCCCATACCAGTGGCATGACAAACTACTCCGCTAAACAATATCAATAAGGTTCCATGGTCTTTGTTGACTATGGCTACAATACACTCGTAACACCTGTCGGTAATTGTCGCATTACAACCCCGTGACGCAGTTTCGATAATTGTCGCAGTACAACCCTGTGACGCGGTGTCGATAATTGTCGCAATACAACCCTGTGACGCGGTGTCGATAATTTCAAAGTTCGATATGTCTACCTAGCTAAGTAGAGTAGACGGTTCGGAAGGTTCAATATATAGTCAGACCATCAGTTTCTAAAAGTTTCACAGTTTACAATTCTCTAACAAAATTCAAATGTCAATAAACAATAACAAAAATTCAGAAATCAAATTCATTTCAGAGGCTCATATGCTTGATCCTTATTTTGAGATATTTAATACATCACATTTTCGATAGGATATAGAATCAATTTCATAAAGCTTATTTGAAACAAAACGATATAACAAAGCATTTTATTTTTCGATAAAAACTACGAGATTAAAAACGAACTAGATAGAGTGGAAAGTCTCTTACCTCGAATTCGACGCAAGCTAGTCAAAGGTCAAAATAGTACTTCCTCCCAATCACTATTAACACGACACATAATTTCAAAGACAATAATATTTCGTTTAAGTGACAACAGATAATACAAGGATTCACTAGGCCCATTTGCACCTATATGGGTATATTTGTCAATTTTCAGAAACTAAAGGTAATTCTCAACCTTTCCATTAGTCTAGGCTTGCAAGTATTGAGTTCCAAGGGCTAACTTAACAACATCTAAACAGAGAGGATTCCAATGTGGATAACTAAAGATATTAAGAAGGTTAATTGTTATTTCTATCATCTTCTTCGCAAAACAAACCCAGCAATCACGCTGGTTTGTTTCAAGCCATTAAAACTCAAACCTTCATTGATTTCCAATGAACCACTTAAAGTGTTTTGATTAATAAACTATCTAATCCTAATCCAATTTACTTATATACATCCCGGTCGTCATTCCAACAAACTGCCGTACAACGATATACATAGATTTCTTATCAGGGTTTGATTAACAGCTACTGCCCTCTAATACATTTTTTTATTTTTTTTGTAAAGCTGCTTACTGTCTAGTGTCTACTAATCACAAAAATGCAGAGAGCTAAAGCTTACTAACCTCTGTTGCACTCGACTACTCGTTGAATTTCCCCAACGTTAGAGAACGGTGGCTCCGGCTTGTTTTCTCTGTTCCTACCCTGTTTTTCCTTCTGCTAATATACACACAGCAGCTAGTCAACCAGAATTCTGCAACCTTCCCGCACAACTTCTTCTCTCGGGTTGAAGTCTCTGTTTCTCTCCCTCAGTTGAGTTTTTTTTTTTTCTCTCGTAAGGAACCAGCTTAGATGAGACAAAGCCTCTTTTATACCCTGCTGCACGGCCTATCCACTTCTTAACGGTCGATCAACCATTAGTACGGCTTAACAACTCTCCGGTTTCTCTATTCTGACGATAGTAACTGTCAACCTTTCATTACCCATTATTACTATTAAATTACTATAATTATTTATGATTATTATTAAGATAATAGTTAATCTAGTTGTTAGTGTATATATTTTTTAAATGGGCCAACCCCAACCCAAATGAAAATTAAGTATTGACATATATAAAAAATAGACCCAAATAAACTATTGCAAGCCCGTTTCTAATAAATAGTAACAGATTTTTAAATTAGGCCTAAATTAATTTAAGCTAGCCCAACAAGTTATAATATTACTATTAAATCTTACACTATTGCTATTATTATCATATGGGTGAATTACGGACTGGTCCTTTTTTAAAAGTTTGTAATCGCTCCAGTCCAGTCATCTTTTTTTAAAATCGAAAAAAATGCATTTTTGGGCGAAAAGACGATTATATCATTAATGAAACAAAAACACGCGCAAATCAGTAACTCTTTTCATCGCGATGTCCCAAAAAGATCATCGCGATGGCCATCATTATCGATCATCGCAATGCAGACATCATTCATCGCGATACAGACATCATGCATCGCGATTCTTTACAAAATTACATGTCCATTATCATCGATCATCGCGATGCAGACATCATTCATCGCGATACAGACATCATTCAGCGCGATGCAGACATCATGCATCGCAATTCAGAAACCATGCATCGCGATTCAAAAATCATGCATCGCGATTCTTTACAAACTTACATGTCCATCATCATCGATCATCGCAATGCAGACATCATTCATCGCGATACAGACATCATCCATCGCGATTCAGAAACCATGCATCGCGATTCAGAAATCATGCATCGGGATTCTTTACAAATTTACATGTCCATCATCATTGATCATCGCGATGCAGACATCATTCATCGCGATACAGACATCATTCATCGGGATGCAGACATCATGCATCGCGATTCAGAAACCATGCATCGCGATTCAGAAATCATGCATCGTGATACAGACATCATTCATCGTGATGCAACAATTGGTGCATCGCCATCATCGCAGCGCACTTTAAAAAACTTTATTTTCACCCCGTTGCATTGCCCAGCATATTGCGATTGGCGAATTAAATCAGTCCAAGAATATCTTTCTCTGTTTTCGGACAAAACACTGTCAAACTTGATTTGAAGCTCAAAAATAGTGTTTTTTGGTAAAAAAAATTATGCACAAATATAGTACTAAGTTAGGATAATAATATGAGATTGGTTTTAAACAAATTTGAAGCTTAAAACAGAGATTTAAGTTGCCAAAACAGCTCAAGAACAAAGAAAAACGGGATGAACTCAAAAAATTTGAATTTGATCAAATTCGTGTTTTATGCATGAAAATTGATACCCAAACATGAGGAAAGACTATATTAACAACATGAAATCATTTATAGATCAATTTGAATCTCAAATTTGAAGTAACGATGTTGTTGAGGTGTATTTTAGGAAGAAAATTTTCAAAATACCTTTTAGCGGTTAAAAAAAAAAAGGTGTACTGGAGAGAAAAAAAGTTTGGGAAAGTGAACCGGCCAACAATTTCTCCTTATTATATATATATATATATATATATATATATATATTTAAGGCTATTACAGGAGGTTGCATGAAACTATATACTTGAGATATTGTAATCACTAGTTTTCGAGTCTGTGCTCCACACGAGTTTAATTTGATTTTGAGATTAATTAATGCATTTTAAAAATATTTTTGAAAAAATTATCATTATTGAATATAATTGTTTGTTGACTTAATGTCTAATTATGCCTTAAAAAAATATTTATATAACTGATGTATCTTTACAGAAGATTAAGATCGTACGTGGATTTGTTTGTAGTATGTATGTTTTAGAAAAATATTTATATAATCGATATGTTTAATTTGTTTTATAAGAATAAGTCTGAGCGGGAAACTTAAAACACTAATTATCCATAAACATGATATTCATATGATAATTAACACTACACTGTCGAGAGACATTATTTTTCAAAAAAAAAAAAAAATTACATATCTTTAGTCATGAACACACATCTTGTCCAATTTTTAAATGACTCAAAAAATCACACGTATAACTGATAAAAATTGTAACACATTTGATATTACATACACTTGATCAGTATGGCCCGTCGTCAAAGAGTTATTTTGATTTTTCACATAAATATTAATCAAAATAAGTGGATAATTATAATGTAGTATTCTAAATAAATACATAAAATATAAATGATTGGGTTGGTTTAAGGTGAGTGTTCATATTTAAAAGGTTGTAGGTTCAAGTCACATTGGCAACATCATTTAGTTTTGTTTTTCTAGCATTTCCTTGTAATAGCTAAAGTTCTTTTACTAATGTATTTGAAAAATGATATGATAATTAACACTACACAGTCGAGAGACATTATTTTTAAAAAAAAATGCATATCTTTAGTCATGAACCAACATCTTGTCCAATTTTTAAATGACACAAAAAACACACGTATAACTGATAAGAATTGTAATACATTTGATGTCACATATTTTGATTTTTCACAAAAATATTAATTAAAATAAGTGGATAATTACAATGTAGTATTCTAAATAAATACATAATAGACATATTTTAGGACGAAGTGAGTATTTATTAAAATTGAGTAGTGCAAAGGTGATATTAGACTCCAATTTCAGTCCCAAATTAAAAATTCTATGATAATAAACATTATACCAGAAGCTTCAGGTACTTTTCAACCAGATATTTTATTCCGTATAATACTCTCTTTAAAAATTAAAGTATTAAAAAAATAATTTAAAATTTTAAATCAACGAACTAAAGAATTTCAAACAGGATATATATAACATGTTCACTCTATCTTAGTATTTCTAATTGAAATATCAAGTTAAAATATTTTCGAAATTCAACTACTTGAATCTGTAATATTATTGTTATTTTCTCATCTCAAGTCGACGCCATGATAAGAAATCTAGACCAGAGGCTACAGCAAGGGTTTCAGCTTCATCAAGCTCAATGAAGGTGATGACATTCTGTTCGTTCATCATTTCGAGATCCAATTGGGCAGCTATCACAGGTTGATTTTTTGGTTGCTGACGATAGGCCTCGGTCGTGACTCAACATCAACTATATGAGAGGTAATCAATTACGAGTGAAATTTGTGGAAAGAAGCGTAAGAAAAGATATCAATTAACAAGCCGGAGTGGAGACCTAAAGAATGCTCCTTCCCAGGCGAAGAAAGTACAGACCAGACAGGGTAAACAAAGAAAAGGAGAAGTAAAAACGAAGATCTCACTCAAAGAGTAAAGCATCTCGAGGTTGGACAAGGTGATAGCTAACTCTCCCCCGCGTACGATTCCATACTAGTTATCGCAAAAAAGAAAAGGTGAATTACATACTGGTTCCTTTTTGGACATTTGTAATCGCTCCAGTCCATCATACTTTTTTAAAAATCGAAAAAAGGCACTTTTGGGGCAAAAAGACAATTATGCTATTAATGAAAGATTTACTGGATAAATTTCATCATCGCGATGCCCAATTGCGATGCCTAGTTCCATCATCGCGATGCCTAATTTCATCACCGCGATACCTAATTTTTATCATCGCGATGCAGCCAAATGAAGTTTTACCGGATAAATTTTAGTAAGTAAGATTCACTAGAGAAATTTTATAACTCGATGCCCAATTACGATGCTTAATTCCAACATTGCGATGCAGCCAAAGGAAAATTTACCAGAAAAATTTTAGTAAGTAAAATTCACTAGAGAAATTTTAGAACTCGATGTCCAATTTAAGGCATCTCGATGCCCAATTGCGATACCTAATTCTATTATCGCGATGCCTAATTTCATCATCGCGATGCAAGCAAAATAAGATTTACCGGAGAAATTTTAGTAAATAAGATTCACTAGTGTTCTATTGGAATGGAAACAAAGGCTATCCACAAAAATTAATTTTATTTGCTATGAGCTATTGGAATGGAAATAGAGATTCACCGGAGAAATTTTAGGAAGGGAGATTCACCGGAGAAATTTTAGGAAGGGAGATTCACCGGAGAAATTTTATGAAGAAAGAAAGATTCACCAAAAAAATATTAGGAAGAAGTTCTTTGGAAGATTGGCCGGAGAAATTTTAGGAAGAAAAGAAGATTTACCGGAGAAATTTTAGAAAGAAGCTATTGTATATGTTATTGCAGGGCATTTTAAGAATAATTTTATGAAAGTGCCTTTTAGTGGTTAAAAAAAAATGATGAACTGAAGAGAATAAAAAACTTTCTAAAGTGGACCAGCGAGCAATTTTTCGAAAAAGAAAATGTCCTCTTAATGTCGGGGCAGTAAACTACTGATTGACACTCATTTTTGGAGGAAATTGGAACATTAATTGAATAAATATTAGGAAAGTCCAACTGGGTTTTGATTTTATATTATTTTCTTTTTATGTTTTTCTTTTTGGGGGATTGAATTTGTTTAAGCTTATCATGGAGGTCCAAGAGAACTTTGCATTTACGGTAAGATTTTGGTCTTGCTCATCATTTCTTGCTAGAATTGAAGCATGAATTAAAAAGTGCATCAAGGTTTGATTTTCCTTGGTTCATCATTACATGGGAATATGCTAGAATAGAAGCCTGAATACAAAAATGAATTTTAAATTATTTGGTTTTATTTAAAGCAATATGGGCACTTTGGGTATTTTAAAAAATATTAGACGGAAATTTTAACGGTAACAACACAAGGGAGGAATATAACCAAAAAATGCAACATATAGAATCAAAGGAATATGTTTTGACTTTTGAGAAGGTAGAATCAAACAAAAAATTTGGTCAAAGTCGAGGGACCAAAAAATATTTTAAATCTATATTATAAGGGGAAGTTTGTACAATTTAAAATTTTTTGTTAGAGCTGTGGCCCCCCGTGCCAACCCCCTTGATCAGCCCTTGCTTCTATCCAAAAAGTGTGCTCCCTCCGTCCCTTAATTATTGTTTTGTTTAACGCGATATACGAATTAAAAAAATTAATTAATTTAATTATTATATTAATATAATGTATAATTTTTTTTAATATCTATGTGTATGTGATTCACAATTAAAGTAAAAAAATAAGAGTAAAATGATAAAAATAATATCCTAAAATAAAAAAATTTCAAACAAAATAATTATTTTAACACGAATTAAAAAAAAAAATTTAAAGACGGAGTAGTACAATTTTAAAATTTTTGTCTGAGCCGTTGGCCCCGTGCCAACCCCCTAGAAGGCTAGATCCGCCATTGCTTTTATCCAAAAAGTCTCCAATAATAATAATAAAAAAAAAAAAGTGATGAACGGAGTAGGATGTTTTGTATTTCTAATGATGCACATATAGGAGAAGTCATTGTCAATTAAAGTAACAAAAAAAAATTATGTATAAAATAATAAAAATAATATCTCAAAAAGAAATTATTTCAAAGTAAGCAACTTTATTATCATTTCGAAAATCATTTGAAAAAAAAATATTTTAAAAACAATCTCAAAAGCAATTCTTCTATTCATTGGCGGACTCAAGGATTGTTAAAAAAATTTAGGCTTAATTATCAATTTAGTCACTGTATTTTGTAATTTTTTTCAGTAAGCTCACTCTACTTACTTTTTTTCCTAATTAATCACTATACTTGACATTTCGAGTCAAGTTCATCACTCCGTCCAATTTCATGAATAGAATTCTCAAATTTTTTCTAAATATTCAAAAATGCCCTTATTCAAGTCATGCGCTGCACACGTGACCATCCAGTGGTGACCTTATTGAATAGTTGTACAAAAAAAAAAATTTAATTGTAGTATAATATTCTATCAAATTAATGAAGATAACTATTCATCATAATTATTTTATCAAACATATTTTTTATACAACTAAGAACACATAGTCCACGCAAGCAGTCATTTATGCGAGATAGGGGCCCACATACTCTACGTTAGCAGCCCCGTTAAAAAATAATTGAATGATCTTAAAAAATTATTTTTAAAATATAATTATATTCAATCCTTAAACAATTCTCCTTTGATCAGAAAAAATATATCATTCTTCAATATGTCCCAAAATAATTATTTTATTTTTAATTTTATTAAAAATCTTCAAATATATGTCTAAAATATCTTTATTGAGTGCAAGATGAAAAAAAAAACAAAAACAAAAAACAAATAATTTGATAGCATTAAAGGATACTTATAAATTAAAAAAAATGATTAGAAACGAAAATACATATATTGACCACCAATAAAAAATACTTATTCTGAAATAAAAATATTATAATAAACGACCACTAATTTGCATATATTGACAATACTTAATTTTTGTCAGACATTAAGTCAACAAACACCGATATTGAATAATGATAATTTTCTCAAAAATATTCTTAATATGTATCAATTAATTTCATAATCAAATTAAATTCATCCGGAGCACGGGCTCAATAACTAGTTATTTTTAAAGACTAGATACAAGGACTAGCGTTGCATGTCGACAATACGACTTGGTAAAAATAGTCTTACAAAAGCATTAATATTAATTAATAATTTTAAAATATTAAATTTACGTACATACACATAATTATCTTCTCACAAACAAATATTGATCTTGACAAAAGTTTGAAGATGGACAGCTTGAAATGAAATGGACGGTACCTAGTCTTTGTTATATACATACATATGAAAAACAAAAAGTTTCTACTTTTGTTTAATTATGTGCATGCTTAGGAAGATTATAAAAGTGAATGAAATATTTACAAATAACGCACAAAAAGTTTAGAGTAGTGCTAATTAAGTCTTTTTATTATTTTAAGTTAATTTTTTTTGCTAATTTGTAAATTTATAAAAATAATCTATATTATTTGTTTATGTTATTTGTATGCATGCTTTTTTAATATTTGTATTTTAAATCTGTATGCATGTTTTTTTAATATATTTGTATTTAAAAAAATCTGTATTTATGTTTTTTTAATATTTGTATGCATAGTTTTAAGTTAATTTGTATTATTTTAGAATTAAGTTTGTATGCTATTAAGTTTACATGTTAAGGGCAGTAATTCATAAGTTTTGATTAACATGAGCCTGAGAATTATCTTAGGAGCAGTAATATGTTAAGGGCAGTAATTCATAAGTTTTGATTAACATAAGCCTGAGAATTATCTTAGGAGCAGTAATGTCTTTTCACGCGATTCTGTCTATGGAATTAACCGCAGTTAACTTGGGTGACCCTTTTGACTCGAAATGCCAAGTACAGTGATTAATTAGGAGAAAAAGTAAGTAGAGTGAGCTTACTAAAAAAAGTTGCAAAGTACAGTGACCAAATTGATAATTAAGCCAAAAATTTATTTTGAGCAAACTAAACCAAAATACTAAGTACATTTTTCATTAGTACTCTTAGGAACTGCCACTGGGCACTTATTTACTAGTACTTTATGTGTACTAAAAAATACACGTAATTTATAGTACTAGGTTTTGTGCCCGTGCCTATGGCACGGTAACAGAATGGAATCAGATCATAGTGTGTTCGAGCAGTTTGAGATTGAAACAATATATGCTTGAAGTTTTGTAGAGGTCACATTAATGTACACTACA
Organism: Platycodon grandiflorus; assembly: GCA_016624345.1. Classification (NCBI taxonomy): domain Eukaryota; kingdom Viridiplantae; phylum Streptophyta; class Magnoliopsida; order Asterales; family Campanulaceae; genus Platycodon; species Platycodon grandiflorus. The sequence goes on from CM028362.1 coordinate 9,355,060, forward strand.
ACATCGACCCTTGCTTGTGCAGTATGAGACTAAAACAATATATTATAATATAAATATTTTACTGGTTAATTGGATTTGGCTTCAATCAAACTCGATAGACACTCTTCATATATCTATTCACACGTGCCTACAACATTGACCCTTGCTTCAAAATCTAACATGATAAACTTACATTTGTATATGAAAATGATTAATTAGTAGCTAAACTGCAACTTCGTGCAAAATTTAAACCCCTCCATGTGCTTGATATGTGTGATGATTAGAGTCAACCACCCTCCCCCCCCCACCAAAAAAAAAAAGCTTATTAATGAGAGGGTAAAAGGTATATGTGTGATTTTTTAGTAAGAGGGTAAAAGATACATGTGTGATGATTAGAGCCAACCCCCCCCCTCCAAAAAAAAAAAAAAAAACTTATTAATGAGAGGGTAAAATGTACACCTGTGATTTTTTCTTCCACTAAGATTCCAATTTTCATTAACATACCCCTAACCCCCCCCCCTCCAAAAAATAAAAAATAAAAAAAAATGAAGATTTATAAGAAATATGCATATAGAGAATCTTTAATATGCACTGGTTAAGCTACTCTTGGAGTAGAAAACATTGTACATTAGAGCTGCTACTTGTATCACATGAGCAACACTTTTAACTAAGGTAGAGGGAGTGAAATCGTGATTATAAGTTTTATTCATAGATATCTTGGTGGAGTTTTTGGTGTGAAGGATTTTGGAAACAATGAAGGAAGGTGTATAACAAAATTATGATATATATATATATATAAATATATATATATACACACACACACACACAGAGAGTAATAGTGAATTTACACACACAAACATACAGATTTAATAAAATCTAAAACAGAGGAAAATAGAATTTCTCATACACCAGCATCATCGGAACAAAAGTTTCCCAAGGAAAGCAAAATCAAAACCATATAAAGTTTCTTTTAATTCATCAAAGTACCACATAAAGAAAGCTAACAAAAGATCCCCAAAATATTAGAATCAAAATAGATGTAAAGTTCACAGTATCTATTTTAGAACATTGAAGAGCAAAGCCATCTAATCAAAAATAAAAATAAAAATGATAAAAAAAAAAATGGGTCAAAAAGAAGGGAGCACATGAACGAACCTTTGTAATCCAATCAACATCCTTGAGTCTGGACCCCAAGCCAAGTCCCCATTCCCCAACTTTCTCAAGTAAATGAAACTGAAAAACTCTTCACATTCTGTTGTAATCATCACCTCCAAGCACTCATCACTCTGCAATGGGAAATCGCTCACACACTCTTTAGCAACACTAATAAAGCTCTGTTTTTGATTAATGGTTCGATAACTCCTATGATGACCACCACCCCATATAACCTCAAATACTTCTAAAACCCCAGAATAATCTTAAATAACATTAACAATAACATCATCTTCGTCGTAGAAAATGCAATCGTTTTCCTCTGCACACAAAAGGCTTGATACTGCAAAATCAAGACTGGGTGCCATTGCATAAATCACCTCTAGAAATTTCTGAACTCCTTTTTTCCAAAATGTTTATATATTAATATATGAATTGATTCCCAAAAAAAAAAAAAAGAAACTTTGAGAGTTTTTGTTCTTTGGATTGATGATTTGATCAAAGAATGGAGATCGGTTGAAAAGAAGAATCAAAAAATATATGGATGAGTAATCTGCCTCAATCTCTCCTCCCCACTCTAGCTTGACTCTCTAAGACAGAGTTGATAGAGCAGCTTATGTAGAAGAACTGACTTTCACTATTATTGGCCAACGGTTGTTAGCATTACTTCTGCTTAATAGAATGATCCTTCTATTTCTCAACAAATAATGCATAATTTCAATAGTTAAAAGGTCCTAAATATTTTACTAAACAGTGGCACATAGCTATAAATTGCAATTTCAAGTTCCATTCTTTGATTTTCCCCTCAATTTCTCATTAGTAGACAACCCCAATTTGACAAAACTAATTACCTGTAAATGTGGACTGAGGAGCACTTCAATCTCCTCCATTTTGGCTGCGAGCGATTTATAAGCTACTTCATTACAACATCCAAGGTTTGCCCTTCTGTAAACAACAAACATAAGATTCAATCGGCAATGTAGTGATTGGATACAATGAGATTATTGACAAATTAATGAAAATTTTCGACTTTGACCAAGAATTTACTGTCAATTCATAGGCAAAAATGAACCTGTCCAAATAGTTTATGGGTAAATATGTACAAAGGGAAAAAGCTGAAATGGGCATGAACCTGTTCTACCACCAAAGTAGTCATTAGCACACCTAGTAACAGTGAATTTATGCACACAAACATATAGATTTAATAAAATCTAAAACAGAGGAAAATTGAATTTCTCATACACCAGCATCATTAGAACAAAAGTATCCAAAGGAAAGCAGAATCAAAACCATCTAAAGTTTCTTTTAATTCATCAAAGAAACCCATAAAGAAAGCTAATAAAAGATCACCAAAATAAACCCCTAAACAGAAATGAATATAGCTAAAGTGCGATTTCAATATCCATTTCCTTGGATCACCCTTCAGTTCTCCATAAACAACACGAATTAAAAAGATGGAAGAGATAATTCATAAAATCAATTACCAAATCAATAAAAACTCTAACATTCTTTCGACTAACCAAATTGTTTTGATATGCTTCAAGATGTTCAATCCCAAGCCTCTTTCATATCTCCACCAGTACGAAAGAAAAAAAAAAAAAAAAAAAACTTGGGTACCGCATGATTTTTTTAGTGCATAAACTGTAATTTAGGTTAAAGAATCTTAAGTGAATGCATTAGTTAAATTACAATTCCATCTTTTGTCAATAGTCTGGGAAAATGAAACCATAATATACAAATTTAAGTGATTACGGGATCGCTGCATGTGGGCTTGAGCTCATGCAAAATTTCAAGTGGTTTGATGTAGAAATTATTCCGTCAACCAAACAAAGAAGGAAGAAAAGGTAAATGATTTGGAAAGCAACTAATGTGGATAGGAAATTGAAGTCGCAAAAAAGTAAATTATAAATAAATTAACGTACTAACCACCAAAACCTGATGAAGAGAACCCAAGAGCCGGGGAATTTACCCCCAAGGGCATGAGCATCAAATGTTGTTGTGGATGGAAAGGGTGAAGAAGTTGCCCCAACCACACTGCTTGTAGTTCCACTAGAAAAATTCAACATTCCAAATGGTGATGCAAAATTAGTTGCCCTGCCAAATGGCTTGGGGGAAAACAGATTATGAGATGAATACCCAGAGGCTGTCATGGCCAAAAAAGAGAAATTATCACAATGTCACCAAGGAATTATTACTACAAAAAAGACACACAACAAAACATGAACAGGGAAAAGGAATTGAAATTATGTGTAAAGACCCCAAAAGCATAATAATATCAAACCAAACCCAAAAACAACTATCAAACAGACAATGTATCACTTTTTCTATTATCATAAAATAATTATAAAAAAAATTAAGCCTAAATTAATTTGAGAGAAAGGACTCAGTTATATGTGAATTTGAAGAACCGTAGAATTCTCAAGGCGAATGTAAGATCGGCAAATTTTCTAGAATTCTAAGAACGAAAAGCACAGAAGAAAACCCATCACATAACGAAAAGAGTTCGCATTGATTCCCCCACCCACATTAAAAAGTTTCTATCCCATTCGGTCATTATTTGACTGGTAAGGCCAAATTCAGCGTAACTTTGTGAGCAGATCAACATCATCACTATTCATCAGCAATCCCTCTACCGAATTATTGAGAGGTATGCACATGTGTATTAATTAAGCCTATCAACAACAATAATTAACTTAACCATTTAGCCTTTTCATAAAATTATTCCTAATTACTGACATATATCATAAATTTCTATCTACAAAAACTCATACAATTACAAAATTGCAGGAAGAAAGTAAGCACATGCAAACACATATTCATCGAATCATTGCATTTTATCAACAATTGATGTAAATTTCTATTTACAAAAGCTCATATAGCAATAATACAAACTCGCACACACACACACACCAAACACTTGTATTCACCATTGCTAATTGTCAGTATATATCATAAAATTTGGAATATGGTTCAAAATAAAATTTAGAATTCGGTACATACCCAAAGCATCAAGTAGTAGTTTGAAATACAGTTCAAAACAAAAATTAGGATATAAATTTATATAATATCTTCTTATCGTCGTATTATCTCCACAAACCCAACAAAAAAAATTCAGTATAAGAAAACATATTAAAAAACAATCCACAAAACCCAATTCAACTACAAAAATTTAAGGAATTAAACTTTAACAAATACTCACACAAAGAAACTGCCTTCATAAATGCATACGAATGAAAATTACCTAGAATTGGAACAGAGAGATTTCGATTTCAAACGAAGCTTTTTTCTGACCAAATAGCTAATTCCCACCAGAGTATATCACGTATGAGGTTGTCAGTGCGACTGAGGGAAGGTGACGCTGGACAAAGAGAGGGTCTGAGAGAGAGAGAGAGAAAGTAATCGAGAAAGGAGAAAGTGACGGCAGCAAGTGGCGACGGCCATGAATGGAGGAGAGAGAAAGGGCACCGATTGAGGGAAGGTGATGCTGGAGAAAGAGAGGGTTTGAGAGAGAGAAAGTAATCGAAAAGGGAGAAAGTGACGGTAGCAGGTGGCGACGACCATGAATGGAGGAGAGAGAAAGGGGTTGGGAAGAGGGAGAAAGGGGTGTAAGGAGGGCGTGGGCATACTTGAGTAGGGATGCGGGGAGGAAAATGGTTGTGGGAGAGGTAGACGGGAGAGAGGTGGAGGAAGGAGTCGCAACATGCCCTTCACATGCCTGAAAGTCCAAAAATATTCTAGTATAAGGATTTTAGTAAATAGGTAAATCTGAGCCAGTAGATTATTATAAATTATTATTGATTATTATTATTATTATTATTATTATTATTATTATTATTACTATAGTACTATTATAAACAATACTAGTAAACAAACTAAAGCAAATGCGTGTGCATTATTTTTTTTTTAATGTTTTCTCATTTTATAATTTATTATATTTTAAAAAATATACAAAAAATTTATCAATCCAATAATAATAATCCAATAATAATAATAATAATCCAATAATATGCCGGTGCTTCTATTTACTTGAATACCCTCTCTTACGGGGACAAATTTTCTGAAGATACCATTCGTATAAATCTCCAAATTAGGGCACCAACAAACTCTAAATAAGGGTTTCGGACGACCGTTTTGGAGGAGGAGAGAGTAAAACCAGAGTGAAGCAGAAACCAGCAGACACCACTCTCCGATCGCTACTCAAGATCAAGATTGTCTGTTGGGGAGTAAGTCCCCCACTGTTGTTCCAGTCACATTCTTATTCGTCCTTAGTACAATTTCTCTGTTTCCCTGTTTGCTTCATGAGAAAAAAATATTTTTTTAAAAATAAACTCTAAAAATGTATAGCCAGAGATAACAGTCACTACTTTTTTTTTTATTTATTATTATTTGAATTAATTTTATGTGTGTGTGAATTAAAAATTGAGCTTTACGGATTTTTTTATTTTTTGGTTTAGCAGGTGCGCGTTAAACTAAAATGTATCTCCAGTTCTACATAAATGACAATGGCGACAAAGTTTACACCGTTAAGGTTTGAATTTTTCTAGACTTTCTTGAAAAATCTTTCGATCAACTATGTATTTTTTGTACTATTGGAGTTTATTTTTCACTTTCATCTCTATGTAGGTTTTTGTTGTTTAAAGTTCCTTTTTTTCTAAATTTTAATTTGAGGGCTAGGAAATATAAACAATGGACATAAACATTGTTCCTTGATCTTAAATGAGTATGAATAGTCCAGATTTTTTATGTTGAGACTATATCAGAGTAAAGATGTGTTGGAAAATATTTAATGCACAAGCAGATTAACAATTAATCAGGCCGTAATAATCATGCAAATCAGACGACACCGAATCCAAAACAAAACGATAACCAAGCAGGAATTGCAGGAAAATAAGAACAGAAAATAAAAGTCAGTTTAGGAAACTTAGCAGGTCGAGTCGCCTGTAAACAAACTTGCCGTAAAGGAAACCTTGCCCCGTATTCGTACGATTTCAGGTCTCGGCAATCCTTTGTATGCTTGTGTGTTTTTCTGCTCTGAAACTCCCTTTAAGTACATGTAACAGCCTCTCTCCTTTTAGGTCACAGAAAGAGAAACTCAAAACCCAACAGAACAGTAATAGCTCAATATGTTTAGGAAACCCAAACTGAAACAGTAACGTGAAGGACCTATTAGGAAATACTGAAAAGTTATAAACTTGCAAAAGGAGATTTTCAAAAGAGATAAGGGGCGACCTGACCCGACTCTTTCTCCCGAACACCAACGCTCGTGCCCAAGCCCGGCCGAGCCGAGCTAGTGAGTGTGGAGAGCAGTATGGAAATACCAAGTAATCAGCTACATACATTTATCACTTAAAATAAAATCAGGCACTCTTATTATATCATCTTGTTGGAATAATTGGCTTTTGGATTCCAAACCAAAAGTATGTAGCTGATTACTTGGTATTTCGTTCAATTTCATTTTATCAGTTCCATAGGATTCTTCACAGGTTTTAGTTTATAGTTGGACTGCAGTGAAAATGCTCATGTAATCAATGATAATAAAGAGACAACTTTAGGCTTGTAAGCTTCTCAGCTGTTTAGGATGTAAGTCAAGGTCTGTGAAGTTCAGGTGCTCAACTATGACGAAAATCTTTTGTTTTGTATCAACGTTGTGTGCATGTTTCTTCATGGTAGTTCACCTGTATGATAGCTGCTCGGGATATATTTTTCACAGGATGATTGTTTTCCTTTCGGATGAACTGTTCGAGGGCTTGTTGAAGAAGTGATAAAACTGAAACAAGCGAAGTTCCTGAAAATAGGAAAGAGAATGAAGAGACTTATGTTTTGTAATCAAGTGTTTAGAAATGAAGGATAAAACTGAAGAAGCCCAGGATACGCTAGAAGGTCTGTAATTGAAAAAGAATTTAATGTTACTAGATAACCTCTAAATGATCGAAAAAAGCCATATAGGCTTTCTTCGTATAATTAGAGTACAAAACTATGCTGTATGGTTTCAGACAAGCTATATTCTTTATGCAAAACTTTTATTCTATTGTCTCCTGAATATAGAGTATAGTTAGTGACTTTTTCTTGCTTCACTTTGGCATGCAGAAAGAAACACCGCTTGGCTTGGCCACACAATCTGCTCATCCAGGTAATATCTCTTGGTGTATTCCTCTCTGTCATCTCGCATTATTTTTGTCCGGATTTCCTCAACAAAACTTGGAAAATAGGGTGGCCTCTAGCACCCCTATTGTGATTTAGGTTTCGTATGTGGTAGGTCGTTAGATTGGTGCAAGTTTGCTGTATGGAGTCAGTCCTGTTGATAATTTGGATGAGACTATTAAGTTGACTTCGTTAACATGTTTATAAAGTAAGCTTTGTTTTATATTTTGGTTGATCATGTGAATGTTGTTTGCCTTGTTCTAATCACAAACACACCGAGGAATTGTGTAACGATGCTTGGAAGATGTTTGAAGAACTTAAATAATATCATTAGCTAGGTGCAAGTATGCTGCTATGAACCACACTGAGTCGTAGCTTTTTGGCAACCCTCTCTAATACTCATACAACACATAGTCAATTTGATTTCTTTGAACTTATTAAAATGGAAGCTGATTGGACCTTTGCACACCATATTCTGGTCCTAGCTCTTTTTTTTTTTTTTTTCTTTTCCCCCGATTATTCTCAACTTTTGTTGTAACTCTGAGTGAAGTTCTGCCCTGCAATCTTATGAGCTTCGGTTGTTTGAAGAGTCGAGAAATACTGTTTGCAAGTGTGTCAGCCCATGCCAAAAGCAATGTTGATATGTATAATTTTTATAGTCGAGTTTAATACTGGTGGTTGACCTTTTGTCGTTTATTTGCAGCTCGATTTTCCCCAGATGACAAGTACTCGAGGCAAAGAGTTCTTCTGAAGAAACGCTTTGGATTGTTGCCAACCCAGAAGCCAGCTCCAAAATACTGAGCAACGCAAAATCTGCTATCAGCTATTTGGGGGGAGGATTTTTTAGTTTTCTTGATTTTGGGGGGAGGATTTTTAGTTTTCTTGATTTTTAGATTTTTTTGTAGACATGATGATCCTGTTCTCCATGGTGGTTGTCTTGACTTGTGGATTTGTACTGGGGTGTGAGCCTTAGAAAACGTGTTATGGATCTGACTCAAGTAATTTTTTTGGCTATGTAATGTTCTCTTTTAAGTAAAAGTTGATCAGATGATGACCTGGGAATGAATGTAATTGGTTGGTTAGCTTGTAGGCTGTGTTCGCCAATTATCCAATGTAACATGATATTATGTTACATTGTGTTAGTGATATTGACGTGTCTTTTCTATTGACCTGGGTTACAGGAGAAGTAATCTTTGCCTCCACCGGGAAACACAAATCAGATCCATTAATCCACCTTTGTCTGTCAAAATGTGCCAACTCGGTCCATTAATTTATAGGGTGGTTAGTGTGAAAATAAACGCTAACTACTTTAATAAATACTTCTTAACATATGTCTTTAAGATATAAGCTAATAATTAACAAGACCCATATAAGAATATGTATCGTCATACTATTCCACTCCACTCGCGAGAAACACTAAAGGGACCGTCTTTGACTAGCTCCTTCACAAATACTACAGTATAAGAATACATCATCAAACTATTCCACTCAAAACTACACCAACAGACGACTTTAACTTCTGTATCTGTCCATTTACGGTGTGGGTTGCTCCGAATCCGATCATTATGAAAATTACACCAAGTGATGACTTTACTTTGTATATCTGTCCATCCATGTTGGGTAATTACACCAAGGGGTAAGCTAAAGCTACTGCGATTACAAAAATTCGTATAGCTGCAAATACCACCTCTACTGACGCAAATCTCTATACAGAATGACATCATATTTTGTTTAGCTGGAAAATACGATGCATAATCCATACAACTGCAATCAATTTTAGTATATGATGCAACTCCTAATAAGGAAAATGATGTATAATTCATTTAGCTGAGAAAGTTAAAACATTTCACACAGCTGAAACAAGACACACATTTTGCCAAGGATCATTTCAATTTTGCCCGTGTAAGAACTGCCAATGAAGACTGGTGTACCATGTGTCAAAAATGTTGTACTCTTTCTATGTAAAATTGGGATGAGACCTGGCAAACTTAAAACTGCAAACAGTGTCGGTACCGACATTTTGCTTTTGATATGCTTCCACTAAAGCTGAAAATTTATTATCATGAATGTATTCCTTAAGCACAGGAACTTAAGGTTACAATATTCTAGTACCGTCCTAAATCAAGTAGCTAACTGAAACCCCATTCAATTTCAGCTGTAAACCTCCCCTAGTAACTTCTAGTAATGTCCTTTATCAAGCAGCTAACTCGAAAACTTCAGTCAGTTTCAGCTGTAGACCTCCTCTGAGGCAATTGCATACTAACTATGTCATCCCTGGGCAGACTATCAACCATATCATTAGCCATCGCTCGACTCTCCGGTGTCGTCAATGCCAAAAGGTGCCCAGCTTCCTTATTTTTCCGGAATACCAGATATGCAATTCCCACCAAATAAATCAACATACCTGAAAACCCCAGAATTCCACAGAACACCTTGGCCACAAGTTCTAGATGGCTATGAACAAGCACATCAATTAGGTGGTCCATGAGAAAGTATATATTGATGCCCATAATTAGAGAGCCAATGATCCAAGTGATTGCTGAGATCTGAGAGAGTATAGCACATCGATGCACATTTTCAGTCCAAACTATCATAGCATAAAAATACAATAATGTTGCATAATATTCTCCGAAGCATAGGTTTTGCAACATATCTTTATGGCACTTAACCATATTCATCATGAATATATGTTGTATAAATTTTAACTTGAGTTGAATTTTTTACCGTTAATGAGTTGGCATATGATCCCATCTTGGTCTTGCTGCTTGTGAACTTAAGAAGTGGAATGAGAGCAAACGGGAGTTCAAATGATAAGATCATCTGACAAGAGAACATCAAAAGGCATCTTGGTTTGAGAACTAAAAGATGATGAGAATGAAGGACAAATGTGAATAAACACTTGAGGTGTAGTATGATATAAACCTCAGTATGTCTCCATGCCCAGAAACTGGTAGTAAGAGTTAGTACTTGGAAGTTAAAAGAGTGTAAATTGTAAAGAGAAGGTATTGTACCGATGCAATAATAATTAACTTTCCAGCCCCAGCCGAGCCACCAATGAGTGCAACAATTAGACTAGGAACTATGGCCAAGCATCGGGTCAAAAAGTTCCTGAGCCATGGCTTCAGTCGTAAATCAAGAAATCCCTGCAGAAGACAAGCAAAATCAGCAAATATTTCAAACAGGGAAAGCGTACATGTACAAATGTACAAAATGCAAGCCTTTGCATCTTTGACTACAAACACCCACTGGCTAGCAGCTGAAACCCATCAAGTATTAACAAGTTTTCACTCGCGCATTATTTTACATAGCCAGACTTTAACTACTGATGCATCCAAAAAGATTTAAGATAATTGACGCAAATTGCAATGATCAGCCATGAAACACCAATTAGTAGTCGTGCTGTAAATTTCCCCCATTTTTTCCTCTTGGGCTACTTCAATTTGTTGTTATATGAAGGATAGAAAAGATAAAAGTTTAAGGTGGTTTCAATTTTGACTAAAAACTCCCCCACCCCCTCCCTTCCCAAAAGAAAAAAGAAAGACACAATAAAAAGGACGCAATGTTTGTTATGCGCCTTTTGCTTCATAGTTATATCAACAAATATGGAAATCTTAACTTCGGAGCAGCATCAAAGAACATAGACAAAGAGCGACAACTAAAGGTCGCTTTTAAAGTGGATTGGCAAAGAAATACCTGCATAACATATTGACCGGCATATGTTCCAGTTATGGTAGAACTTTGTCCTGACGCCAGCAAAGCAATGGCGAACAGCTTGGAGCTCCAACGTCCTAAAACATTCTGTGAGCGATACAAAAGTCAATCAACTAGATGAAAGAACGTAAACTGAAGAGGAGTAAGAAAATGTACAATCATCCGTGTTGACGGAAGTACTGGTGACATACTCGAAGCAAAAAGGAGGCTTTATTCAAATCCAAGTCTTGGCAGCTCTCCTGATCGTCCGCATTTAAATTTGAAGAACTGCAAACTGCACCACTAACAGAGATAACTGATATATTGATAAGAAAGGCCACCACTAGAGCTATTCCGCTTTCTATCAAATAAAATCTGCAAGCCTCCTGAATATGTGATAAGACTTCAGTGCTAACACTATAAATATCAAAATTTTGAGAAGAATAACTGATTGGAAATAATCCATTCGAGATGAAATGTTACTTTGATGCCACTAACAGATCGTGGAATTTTCCTAGAAAGAACCAGTGCAGAATGTAGGAAAAGATTGTGCCTGCAACAAGTGCAGAAAAGTATCATTTAAAAAACCGATATATTTGGAAATGGAGGGAAGCATGCCAATTGGATTTTAAAATCTTACGGCATAACCATTGCACCTAGGAGCGAAATTGCCAGACCGGTCGCGCCATTTCCCTTTAGTTGTGGAACAAACAGGCCATACAATAATTCAGAAGTATCCGGTTTTGCATACCCAAGCTCCACTAAAAAGCAAGCAGCGATTGTAAATACCAGGAAAGCAATCAAGAATTCCAGTTTCCTCACCTGCAATTCATTTTACTTAATTGTCATTTCCATTGTACAAATAAAAGCTTCCTTCATTAGTCGCAAAATTGTTAGCCCCATTCCCGTTTTAGCAAATGTAGGAAAGTGTCAAGAAATCCATTTTACTTGTGCTTTTCCACCTATGCATGGGAGTAAAAAATACATTATAATTACCCCATATTGCTGTAGAGCTAGTAGAACCAGTGTACTAAGTCCTGTGAGAAGAACGCCACACCATACAGGAATGTTGAAGAGCATATTCAAAGCAAATGCTGTTCCAATCACTGGATACGAAAAATGAGCAGCAATTAGTTTGAGATATTCAAACATGAATGAACTTGGAGTTATTCAACTGGTATGCCATAAAAAGCAGTCTTACCTTCAGGAATATCGCATGCAACTATGGAAATTTCAGCTAGAACCCATAAGATGAAATTGGGCACCTTCTCATATTCGGATCTACAATGCTCAGCTAAATGCTTTCCTGTAGTATAAATACACAGTAAAAAGTTGAATACAAATATTTCAACCATCTGGTTAAATGGGGAACCGGAAATATCGAGAAATGGTGTTTCCAGTAGAGGAAACAACAAACCTGTAACAACCCCCAGGTTTGCTGCCAGGGATTGAATAACAAGAGCAGCACATGAAGCGACTAGTATGATCCAAAGTAACTGCAAAACAAAGAAACAAATTCCTGAGAACGAGTAAAGACTCGTTAAGATGCTTGGGTAACAAGATATTTTACAAAAAGTGCAAGTTGCAACTATTTGGTGCTAAGTTTCAGATAAAATCTGATAAACAGAAGACATATGTACCCCATATTTGTACTGAGCTCCTGACTGTAAATCAGTTTCAACTGTAACATTAGGTGATCAAAAATCATTAGGTGATCAAAAATCAATTATGATCTCCACCAGTGTGGTAGAATAACTGACTTAAAGATTGTAATCTTACAATTTCCAGGATCAATATATGCAATTGAAACAAGAAAGCCAGGACCCATGTATGCGAACAAGTTTTTCCAGCTGGTCTTCTGCAAATTTAACAGATAAAACGATCGATTAAAGATTTATGGTTAGTAGATAAGTAAGAAATTATTTGTATCAGAGAAAACTGTATACCTAACAGTAACTCATACTACAGATTGCTAAAGGAGGTATTAACTGTGATGCATCCTGTCTATAAGCAATCTGTGGAGGTTTAGTGGAAAGAAGGGCATGAGAACGGCAAAAACGACTAGAATTGGCCATTTGCATCTCAAAGCCGGGGAAAATCTCTGATCAAATGGTAGTATATTTCTACCATCTAACTCATACTAAACTGAAAATGCTCAACAGCAGGAAGAACTTGCAATCCAATTAACTCCAACACTATAAAATGCAAGCTAGCCCTAATAGTACATGCCCCGTTGTCCCAACGTATATTTCTGTCAGATTCGTAAAATTAGATCCCAACTCAATACATGGTAAGTTGTACAATAAATTAGTCACAACTCACAACAATATTAGTGGGAGACATGGCAGGTTTAATGACTGAAATTCGAGCTAGGTTCTTTATGTTTCTATTTCCAGTCTCACCGGGATATGTTACTAGTAGTATACAAAATACAAGCCCAGTACCCTACTCTTATGCCGCATATTAGAACTCATTGATAAACTGAATTAGATGAAAAATAATTGATGCATCATTCATGCAAAATGATGAAACGGGAATATTGGAAATTTTAGTCTAAGCCACCATTAAACAAAACCCTAAATAATCTTAATAAGGTTCAAACTACTGGAAATGTACATTCTTGTTAAAAGCTTTACCTACCCGCAGCACCACACCCCTTAGAAATGGAAACAAAGTCTACAATTAAAATTCATCCGAAAATTCCATTTGAAAGAAACAAAAACTCAGTTAAATAAATAAATAAAGCCCAATTGAAAATGTTAAGAGGGGTGTAAGAGTTAGAATCTCATCGTAGTGTAAACTAAAAAATTTCAATTAAATAGATAAGGATATGCAGAAAAAGACGAGTAAAAAAACAAAAAACATGATTATGATTATTTACGTACATCAGGAACGACAATTTGATCAGAATCATTGTTCTCAATGAGTGGAGCATTCGGAAGATTGCGATTTCCAGTGCTGGAGATGAACTGCGAATCATCCCCACTAGCCGCCATCTTTTCCTTGTCTACTCTGCTCCCTAACTAGACATTTCAGCAAACACTCTTCAATCAGTACACTATAGACTTAAAAAAAAAAAAAACTTGCAATTAATTAAAAAAAAAATGCACATTTATAATTAACATATATATAGGAGTATATAACTATGAAAGCAACATGCAATCGAGAATATGATATGTTTAATGATGGCTTGCGCCAAGAAAAGAACCCACGATCCGAAAGAATGAGAGAGACCCTAATTTGGGTGTAAATTGAACTGAAATATGAAATTCAATGGGTATGAATGAAGATATAAATAAAAATGGAATTCAAGGGAGTAGTAAACAGAGGGGAATGTAAAGAGAGAGAGAGAACACCACCTCGTACCCTTGACACAAAGTGCAATTTGCAAAAGGATAAATTTGATGGTAGGCCGGGAGAGGTGGGGTGCGTGGGTTAGCCTCCACTCCAGACTCTCCAGTACAGTCCTTTTCTTATACTCTCTCTCTCTCTCTCTCTCACACACACACACACACACATAGTCGGACTGTCGCATACAATGGGATTTTGGAGAAAATGTTCCTATAAAGCAGCAATTTTTGTGCAATTTTTCCTGTCAACAATTTAAGACAGTGGTTACTCCCTCCGTTCCAAATAAAAAGTCTATTTTTGACTTTTTTTAGTCAACTAAACTAAAGTTTGACCAATAATTAACATAAATCTAGTAATTTTTACAAAGTTATTAAAGTTGTAATCCATAGTATTATTAAGATAGTTTTTAATTAATAAAATTTTATTACTTAAAAATAAGTAAAGTATATAAATTTTTTATTTGATTTAGTCTTATGTTGACTTCTATAAAAGAAAAGTGGACTCTTTGCCTGAAACGGAGGGAGTATCTACTAATTATTTTTGTTGAGAAATTATCTACTAATATTGGTTTTTTACTTTTTAGAAAATTAGTGATTTTTCAACCATTTTCATAATTTGTGGAGTAATATGTTTCATAAGAATAAATTTTAAAAATGTGTTTATCGTAAATCTTGTTACAGTGACCACCTATAATTGTACTTTGAAAACAAAACACTACTACAAATGGGCGTGTTTAAGGACATATATTAACCTTTTTTCTTTTTTGTTTAATAAGAGCTTGTTTGGTTATGCGTTTTTGTCAAAATACAGCTAATTTACAAAAATTGTGTTTCAATGCTGCGGCAGAAAAATATGCTTTGCATTTTAAAATGTTGTTAAGAAAAAAAAATGTTTTGAAGTGATATCACAAACACATTTATAAGAAAAAAAGTTACGTTTTAAAACACTGCATTTTGAAAACGCTACATTTTAAAAACGTTGTACCAAACGGGCTTTAAATCAAAATTGGGACATGCATTATTTACCAAGTCTCTTTAGTTGTAATAGCCCTAATTACTTTCTAATTTCATTTATTTTTCAGACATTCCAATTTCAAATGTGTGGGTTTTATGAAGAATTTGAATTGTTAGGGGTACTTTTTTTAAGAAATTTATTTACAATAATTTATACTCCATCCATTCCATGCAATCAGTTCACTTTTGACTCTTTTCAATCAACTTACTTAAAGTTTGACAAAAAATTACTATAAATTTAGTGGTTTTCACAAAATTGTAAAAGATGTAATCTATGATATTCTTAAGATAGTTTTTAATCAATGAAATCTTATCTCCTAAAACATAAGTAAAATATGTAAAAAAATTTACTCCCTCAACCCTAAATTATTTCTTCCTTTTCTTTTTTGTCCATTTCAGAATAATTATCTTGTTTGAAAACTTTCTTTTTAAGGACATTACTTTTACCATTTTACCCTTCCTTTTTCTCATACTTTAATTATGGTCCACATACATATGGACATTAAAGAAATTACACATTATACCAATATTAATAATCAAGTAAATTATTTTTTTTTAATCTGTGTACCGGGTCAAGCAAGACAATAATTAAGGGATGGAAGGAGTATTTGATTTAGTTACATATTAACTTTTAAAAAAGGAAAGTTGACAACGTTATCCAATAAAGAAAAAAGAGTGGAAAATCTTAACGAGGGAAGAGGTGTTGGCTAGATTAGGTTAATATTTCCTCTGTTCTATGCAAAGAGAACATTAGTATTTAAATATTTAACATAAAGAGTTATTTTAAAAAATTATGTCTAAAATTTTTGTAATTTTATAACTTTAATTCACATGTAATATAAACATACTAATTATGCTCCAATATATTTTTATTACGACCAATTTTAAAAATATATTTATATATTTTAATTATTAAATTAATAAAACGTGATATTTTTGGATGAAAAGGATGCGTACTAACTAAGCAGTAAGCAGCATTTGAAATGTTGGGTGGTTGGTTTGGGATAAGTCAAATAAAGAATAGGATAGGGAGCTGAGTCGCAATGCGTGGGAGTAAACTGACAAGCGCCAATCATACGCCTCACGCAACCCCGTACTTTCCTTAAAGCTACGTAGCGTGTGCCGCCACGTGAGCTTAAAAGGTCTTTCTCATGTGTCCTTTCTAAACTCACGTTGTGTATAGTACAAAGATCAGACTTGGATGGTCAGAGTGAAGAACAATTCTGTGGGTCCCAGTTCAGCCACTGCATGGAACGTTTGACCTCTACTCAACCATTAATTCAATTCTCTCTTTAAAAAAAAAATTAATAAATTAAGTACTACCTAAAATTTATATATTTAAAAAAAAAATTATTTTAATGTAATTGTAGAAAAAAAAATACAAATATAATATGTCAACTAAATTATTTTATATTAGTTATTATATAATTAATTTTTTAATTTTCAATGCATTATAAAAGAGAATGTAAATAATTATATAATAACTAATAAAAAATAATTAATTATATAATAACTAATAGAAAATAATTTAGTGTAAATCCTAGATGACATAATGTGCATTGTAAATCCTAGGTGACACAATGTGCATTGAAAGTCCTAGGTGACACCCAATAGAAAACAATTTAGTTGACACATCATATTCTACAATTGCATTAAAGAGTTTTTTTTCTTTAAAAAATATATAAATCCTAGGTGACCCAATTTTTTCACATTCACCAAGGTCCCCAATGTGGGGAGCTTATCTCCCATTTTTGACCATTTTATTACAAAAATACCATTAAACAACTTATTTAAGCTATCCAACAAAAACATTCATCCAACAATGCACAAACTCCAACATGTTTACATACCCCACCATTTTTATCTCCATTTAATGTAATATCTTTATTTAAAAATAGAAAAACACGTGAAAATTTTGTAAAAAAAAAAATAAGTTGACGTCCAAGTGAAGCAAACCAACTTTCTATTTATAGAGAAAAATATATACTTTAATTAAAAAAATATATTTTTTGTGGTTAAAACATAGCCGAAAACTGAAAATAATCAAATTTAAAGAGAGAGAAGAGATGAAAATGAAGGAAAACTTGAAAAATTCGTAAAAAAGTGATATGGTGTCCAAATGAAGTAAACTAAGTTTCTATTTATAGATAAGAATGTGTATTTTAATACAAAAAAAAATTGTGGTCAAAAATGACCAAAAACAGGGAAAGAAAAACAAAAAAACCGAAGCTACAGTATACGTCAGATGCTACAGTGTTGTTGCCAGGGAATCTTTTTTTTTTTTTTCAAAAACTGAAAGAAAAACGGCGTCGTTTTGGTCTCTTTTGACCCCCTAAACTACGTCGTTTTGGATACTTTTTTTTGTAAGCTACTTGCTAAGCTCGGGAGCAAAATTTGCTACCCAATCCAAATTTAAGCTCCCAAGCTACCGTGATGATACTTTGTTGATCTTTAAGAGACTTCGTTGGACATGCTCTTACTCCCTTAAAAATAAATAAAAAATAACTGACCTCACACACGTGGATTAAAAGAAAAAAGTACTCCATATTATTTAGTGACCCCAATTGAAAATTTGGCTAAATTTTTGTTGATCATTTAAGCTATTCACCCATTCAAAAAATAATAAAATTGACTATAAAATATACATAACGCCTTTTTGTATAAAAATAAAGGCATATTTATTTTTGAAAATTCTTAAATCAAATATCGTTATTCTAACTCTATTACTAATTTTTAGCTGTAAAATTTGTATCAGGTAAAAATGAAGTCAACTTTCAGCACATTTTATTTTGCAATTCCAAAAAAAAAAAACACATTAGTATGTGTTGTTGTTCGGTTAATTGGGCTTAATGGTGGCCTGGAGTCCATTCTTTAGCTTTCAGACGGCCTCGTACCTAGTGGGCTGTGGGTGGGTACACTCATGGTCATAGTGTATGATAAATCTGAAATTTTGGCAATATTAAGACCAATTATTCGGGGTTTTCGGAGTGGTTGATTTGTTGGTTTTAAAATCATTGATAAGACATTTTTCTTTTTTCCTTAAATTCAACAATTTTTTTATAAAGTATGTGATTTCATTTAGAGTTTAAATTAGATTGCCCCAATGAAATTACCTAGACATAGAGCTGACAATGGATCGGGTTGGGCATGACCAAATTTGATTCGGGTCTCTAAAACTAAAGTCCAGTCCCACTCAATATTAGGTTCATAGGTGCTAAATACACCCCCCTTCCCCGGCGAAATGACCATGTTACCCTTAATGAAAGTGAGAATTTGCCCCCTCTCAAATTTTAGTTATTAAATATTTCATTTACCACCCCTCTAAGATTTTATAAAATTCAAACAAATTCCAACATTTCTTCCTACGAAGACAATTGATTATATTCCGTTAAGTTTGCAACGTTTTGTTAACTAATTTAACGAAAGTTTACTAACTCAAGGGGTAAAAGTGTAAATATAATAAAGTAAATAAAAAATTCAAAAAATTTGGGGGGTGGCGCCAACATGGCTACCTGGTCTCCAAAAGTGTCGCCAACATTGGTTGCCTCTCTCCAACGGGTGCCAACTCAAGGAGTGAAAAGTGTGAATGTTGTTAAGTGAAGAAAAAAATAAAATAAAAAATTTCTGGGGGGGTGGGGGTGGCGCCAACATGGTATGTCTCGCTGCAAAGGGTGGCATTAATTTTTTTAGTAAATTCGTCCCAGAAAATGAATAATTTCAAATATTGTGTGTGTGTGTGTAGAGGGGGAGGGGGTGGCACCAACCCTAGCCACCTGTCTCCAGAGGGTGGTGCCATCCCTGAGCGCTTGTCTATGTTTTGTATATATATATTTTTTGTTAAATAAGAGCGAATGTCAAAAAAAGTTGGTAATTGGTTAAATTTGAAATTTTCTATATAAAAAAATCAAGGGCAAAATTGTCTTTTTGCCAGAGTGGGGGGTAGGGGTGGTTGGATTTAGCACCACTCTATCAGGCTGGGCCATGCCAGCCTGCAGGCCAACGCATCGAGCCAGATTAACTTTCACTGATGTTGTCATTTTTATTAGACCGCACGCAAGTTCGTCGAGCCAAATCTTAAAATCGCTCGACCCAGATTTGCATATGCCCTCCAAAACTAGATCCCAACTTGCCTAATATCGGGTTGCTTGGATCAGCCCATCGGCCCAAATCGATTTTACCAGCTCTACCACATATAGTGCACATTTAAGAATAAAATAAAAACTTAATATGTGTCTTAAATGTACATTTTAAGAGCCTAATGATATATTTTGTCAGGTGAACTATCTTGGTGGTATTAAAACCATTCAGACAAGAGTTATTATTTCATAGCTCTTAAAATGTGTCCTTAGGACACATGTTAACCAAACCCTATATAAAGAAAAAATAAGTAATATATATTAGAGTTATCAAATAAGTACAAAATTTTGTGTATAAAATGATGTTATATTTTATGTGTCATTTATAAGCTTCACGTTAAGATTACGAATAGAATGTCACATTATTTTGTGCATAAAATTTAGTATTCATTTGGTAATTATATCAGCTTTGACATTACGAGCTCAAACTTGTGGTAACTTGGAATGTCCATGTTATTTCTTATAGCCCGTTTGGTCGAGCGTTTTGGCCAAAACGCAGGGATAAAACGCAGCTTATTTGCAAAAAATGTGTTTCAATACTGCGGCAGAAAACGCAGCGTTTTCAAAACGCAGCTGCGTTTTAAAACGCTGAAATTCCCAGCTTTTTCCCAAAACGCAGGTTTTAAAACGCTCCTAAGAAAAAAAAAGCTGCGTATTGAAGAGATATCCAAACGTATTTATAAGGAAAGATCTCTGTTTTTAAAACACTGCATTTTTTAAAACGCTGCATTTTTAAAACACTGCGTTTTGTAAACGCTGTACCAAACGGGCTCTTAGTAAATGACAAATGTGATCTGACAGTATAGAGATCTGATATTACGAACTCGAACTTGTGGTAATTATATCAGCTTTGACATTTATACTGTTAAATCAAATTTACTCAGATCTTTATACCATCAGATCAAATTTGTCATTTTCTAAGTAATGGGATAGACATTTTAAATTATCACCAACTTAACAGCATTTAAGTATCTAAATTTATGTAAAGATCATCCAACGACACCAACACTAAATCTGGTAGGAATAATATAAGCCATATCTCATAATTGCCATCTTTTAACTTGTAGTATATTATTATTCATTTTCAAATTTTTGGTGAACTCTGTCAATGGCCTTACGTCGTTTCTTCTTTTGTTTTACGGAGTAGTTTTTTTTTTTATCAAAAGGAACTTCATTAATTAAGTAGAAAAGTCAGTACAATCAAGCCTTAAAACATTCAACAAGGGCTGTCATTTGACAAAGCCTCCTGTGGGAAAGTATGAGCAACCATGTTCGCCCATCGTCGAGGAAAACAAACTCGAAAACTTGATTCCTGATCAATAATCCCCCGACAGCTACAATTCTTGCTTTAGTTACTCCCTCCATTCCTAGCTATACAGGCAGTTTTATTTTAAATTTTAGTTTGTTTAATTAAATTTTGACTAAAAATTTACTTTTACTGGTTTATTAATATTATTTTAATGATGAAATTTTTATTTCCTTAAACATAATAAAGATATATTAAATATATTTATAAGTTGAATTCCGAATATAGAAACCAGATTTGAAAAAGTAAAAAAGACAGTGGTGGTAGTATAATGTTGGTCTAGTTGGAATGTCGTCATTGTTACTTGGAAGTTTTGAGTTTTGACATTATGTTACTATATATATATATATATATATATATATATATATATATATATATATATAAGCAAAAGGAGTCCATATTGATATTATGGACATATAATTGAGCTGCTTTCTCTATTCTATCTTCTAATCAGTAGTCACACACACTCTATATATATTTGTCGCTGACTACGTGCCCGCAATTAATTGCTTGGCATTACAGTACTGACTCGTTTTCATCTTTCTTATAACTTTCTTTACTTGCTCTTCTTCTTCTACCTTCTTTTTCTATATATATATAATCCAACTTCCAACTCTTAATACCCCGTCCGGTTTTCATTTTTAATTTAGTTACTTTAGTTTATAATTTTCAACAATCTCTTTTTCTCATCTCTCCAATTCTTTCTTTATCTCTTCTTACTCTTTTTTCTTCCTTTTTTTTTTTTTTAATAATTATTATAAAAAAATAATACATTTACTAGTTCTAAACTGGAACTATTTGTCGTCACTTAAATCTCCTCACACTCGTAAATACATACAAATAAATCAAACTTTATTATTAACCTAACCAATTATCTCTATCTCAACTTAATTTTTTATAATACTGTACAAAAGAATATCAAGTGCAACTTCCAAATCAAAGTCCCCATTTCCCACTGAAAGCTTGCCACCAAGGCATGTGCCTTAATGATCGAAGAGGACAAAGAACATCCTAGAGCGAAGGTATTATGATTTCTAAATTAAAGCTCTGATTCATTTACATTGACAAAGAGAGATAGAGATTTAAAAAAGAAAAAAATCTTGTGAGAAATTTTAATTCTTCTGTCCCAAAAATTAGATTGGTTACTATTATTATCTGTCTTAAAATGATTATTCAAAATTTGAACAATGAATCACTCAGATTCCGGCTGCTATGCCCGCCCGTCATCAAATATGTAGTAGTTTTTATTGCTATGAAACTCGCTAATTAAGTTATATAAAAAGAAATTGGTGCTATATTTAATAGGGACAACTGAAGAAAATATGTTTAAAAAATACTCTAATTAATTATTTTTTTCAATTACTAAAAATAGTAAAAAAGAAATGCTTTTTAGAAGAAACAGAACCAGTCCAAAAAATATACTCGATCGGTTTCAAAGTACGTGTCGTTTAAAAAAAATAATTTTGTCCTAAAATAATTATCGTTAAAGGATTTCAATAAATATTTATCCATATTCTGCCAAAAATGCCCTTGTTTACTACTCTCATTATTCGTTAAAGAGGATTGTTAAGA
Source organism: Platycodon grandiflorus (assembly GCA_016624345.1). Lineage (NCBI taxonomy): Eukaryota > Viridiplantae > Streptophyta > Magnoliopsida > Asterales > Campanulaceae > Platycodon > Platycodon grandiflorus. Next base: position 9,377,400 of record CM028362.1, read on the forward strand.
GGAAAGAGACAAATACTCTATTAACTTATCTATATGAATTGAACTTAAATAATGATAGATTAGTTTTTTTTTTTTTGTAAGATTCTTTAATCTGTGTGCAAATTGCTAAAACTAAAACGATACTTATTTTGGGATGAAGATAGTATAGGTTTAATGCATATTTTGCCTAATTTATTCTTCTCTTTTTTCAAGTCTCAACAATTAATCATATCTTTCTTTAAGTAATTTATCTTCTCTCAATAATTATCTCTTTCTAATTTTCTTTCCAACTTCTCAAGCACTAAAAATAAGAGTATTTAATAAAGATACTTTGTCAATCCACAAATCTATATATATATATATATATATATATATATATATATATATTAAGTTAGTGAAGATGTCTTTAAGTGTGCCACCTCGTTTAACTTTTGGTTCTTTTGATTCTCAAGCCTCCAAGTAAGCATGACTTTTGGAATGAAATGACTTTTCATTTCTAAGTCATTAGCTAATAACAATATCTGATTTGAACCCACACCCTTTTAAATATGATTATACACCTTAAATCAGCTCAACCAATTATATTATATGTAAAGATTTTTAAAACATATTATATTATTCTATAAATTATTTATATAAACCAACTAGATTTTATTTTTATAAATGATACTTTCTCCATGTCTAATTGAGTCTCATATTCTTATTTAAGACGTCCTAAAATAATGTATATAATATGTGATCCATATCAACAAAATTTTAAATCATTTATTCAAAATTGATGCTTTTGTTTTTTTTTGTATGATATTTGTGTAAATTTCTTTTTCAAACTGATAGTGTATAAAAAATATGTAAATATAGTATCCAACTAAATATTTTTTAATCATTGAATGATCTCCAAAAATTATTTCAAAAAATATAATTATATTCAATTCTTAAACAATTCTCATTTGTTCAGAAAAATGTTATATTTCTTCAATATGTCCCAAAGTAAATATTTATTTATAATTTTATAATTTTTTTCAAATATTTGTCTAAAATATCTTTACTGAGTGCAAGATGAAAAAAGAGATAAAGAAACCCAATAATATGATATCATTAAAGGATACTTAAAAAATTAAAAAATGTATAGAAACAAAAATATATATATTGACCATCAATAAAAAATATTTATTTTAAAATAAAAATATTATAATAAACGACTACCAATTTGTATATATTGATAATACTTAACTTTTATTAGACATTAAGTTAACAAACTTCTATATTCAATAATGATAATTTTTTTAAAAAATAATTTTAAAATATATCAATTAAATAAAAAAATTAAATTGCACTCGTACATTGCACGGCTCTGTAACTAGTTTTTTTATAATACGTACGTAGTACTTTAAAATATTAACAGTTAATAAGAGTAGTGGGAAAGCCAGTGTATATAAGGAGTGTTTGGTTTGCACCGAAATGAGTCATCAAAAAGTGACGCAACAACATCACCGTCAACAACATGGTACACCATTAATCCTAGATTCGCCAAATGGTGCCTTAATTGCAATAAGAACAACATAAGCTCAAGGACCCCACGTGCTTACCACGTCTTTAGTTATATATGGATCGAGTACTACATAGTATATCACTTCCGGAAAAACGTTAATTAGCAAAGAATTCATGATTTCGTTGCTAAATTCATATTAGCGACGGAACATGGTCGGAAAAAGAAGTCGTTGATTGGGCACGGGGAATTTTATTTGAAATTTAGCGACAGAAACCCTTCCGTCATTAATTAGTGACAAAATTTAGAGACGAAATATTCTGTCGCTAATTAGTGACAGAATATTTCGACGGAAATATGTTATCCAATTAGCGACGAAAATTTTAGCGACGAAAGTTTCCATCGCTAAAAATAAAAATATATTAAAAAAATTAAAAATAGTTATTTAAAAAAAAATTGTACATAATTTCAACAAATAACATTAATAAAAACACTCCAAAAATTAAAACTTAGCACAAATCAATACAAATTAATTACAAAATTAATTACAAAATTATTTACATAAATTAAAATTATTAAAACACGCGTCAACAAATAACTTGTTCAAACTAATCGTCATCATCATGAAACAAATTTCGGGCTCAGGAATGATCAAGAGATGAGTGATCAGACGGACGGGCTTGACAGTCCTCTCGTACTCAACCTATCATAAAAAAAAAAGACAAATATAAAACACTATCATATCAATTTAATAGTAAACAATAATTTTAATACTTACATAAGCAGCCTTTGCTCGGGTATCAACCCACTGACCGGATACATCCTGTCTGGTATGCGTACTCACAAACACATCAGGAAAACGCACATGAGCACCATGTGTACGTACCTACAATCAGTACGGATTACTATTAGTTTTTTATATTTCTATGAAACAAGAAATGAAATAAATGTATAGATTCTAAGTGTTTACACTTAACCCCCCTTATCTTTCTTAACCAAAATCTAATTAAACTTTGGATTAAAGTACTATCATGGATTTCGTAGCATCAACATGGCTTACCAATTACTTTTAACATATATAGAATAATAAATTGAATAAATATTAAAAATATATACTAACATCCCCTATAGATTCTAAGTGTTTACACTTAACCCCCTCCCTTATCTTTCTTAACCGAAATCTAATTACACTTTGAATTAAAGTACTACTATGAATTTCATAGCACCAACATTGCTTACCAACTACTTTTAACATATATAGAACAATAAATTGAATAAATATTAAAAATATACATTAACACCCCTTATAGATTCTAAGTATGTACACTTAACTCACTCCCCCTTATCTTTCTTAACTCAAATCTAATTATACTTTGAATTAAACTACTACCATGGATTTCATAACATTAACATGGCTTACCAACTACTTTTAACGTATATAGAACAATAAATTGAATAAAATTGAAAATATATACTAACACCCCCATAGATTCTAAGTGTTTACACTTAATCACCTCCCCCTTATCTTTCTTAACCCGAATATAATTATACTTTGAATGAAACTACTATCATGAATTTTATAACATCAACATGGCTTCCCAACTACTTTTAACATATATTGGACAATAAATTGAATAAACAATAAACAATAATACATGAACTAATCATAAGATAAAGTATACAATCGTATTACATGAATGTCGGATAATACAAAAATATCTAAAATAAAGTACATTACATGAATGTCAGATAATAAGTATATTGACCCATTAATTTTTATAATGGAACTGCTTGAAGCTCATTTCAACTGGACTGAAGGTAAAAAAGTGTTGCACATGGATGGATAGATAGATGAAAAGCATCGTCAATTCTCAATCAGTTATTTTAATGATCCTAATAGTAAAGCGAAGGTACTTCTCGCATCAATTAAGGCTTGTAATGAAGGGATAAATTTGGTGGGGACTTCAAGAGTTGTTTTACTTGATGTTAACTAGAATCCGTCAGTAGCACAACAAGCCATAAGTAGGGCCTACAGGCTTGGTCAGGAGAAAGTTGTCTATATTTACCATCTTGTTGCCGAAACAATGGAGGTTGAGAAATATGATCGACAGGTTGAGGAGGATCGCTTGTACCCGTCCATCAATCCGTGCTTCAGAAGGTGTTTCTCGGTAACTACTACAAGCAGGAACTTATTATTACGATATTTAGGGTTTAGTTTTACAGTTTAAGGTTTAAGTTTAGGGTTTAGGGTTAGACAAAATATTGGGTTTAGGATTAATTAGGGTTAGGGTTTAAAGTTAATTATATAGGGTTTAGATAGGATTAAAGTTTGTTTAGGGTTTAGGATTCAAATTTTAGTGTTTAGATAGGCTAACTCAACCAAACAATCTTGATCGCTATGCAACTAATGATCAATTTATAAATAATTGAACTAACCTAGTAGTGTTAGTCTTATTTATTCACAAGTGCAAGTCTTTGTTTCTAATTTTATTCCCATACACACTTATTCGATCATTTTAATTTTTTATCATTTTAATTTTTTATAATATCCTAAGACACCAAACATCCCTACCAAATAAATTACATGCAAATCTAATACATTAAGACATTTATAACATAAAACTAGCATCCAAATTATAAAAATCGCGTAAATATCACAACTAAATCATAACTAACATAATAACATAAATTAATATCTCAATTAAAGCCTTTAAAACTTAAATAGCATGCAAATTACAAATGTCTAAAACGTTTACAAAGTTTTATAGAATAGCATACAAATTAGAACAAATTAAAATACAAATATAAAAAAAGAGCATGCATACAAATAACATAAACAAATAACTGATTTATTTTATAAATTTACAAAATAACAAGCAAATTAACTTAAAGTAATTATAAAAATTAATATAATAGCATACAAATTAATAAACTAACTTAAAATTAACAAATACAATATAACAAAAAATTAAATAAATACAAAAAGGTAAAAATTACTTCTAATGTGAGAGAGGGGTCGGCTTAGCGGCGGCAATGGTGGAATTTGTTGAGAGAGAGAGAGAGAGTAAGAGAGATTATAATTTTTAAAAAGGGGAAAAAGTGGGTTAACAGGAGATACTTACCGGCAATTTACAACGGCGTAAGAGGTGAAGGGCGGCGGTGGTGGTAGTGGTGGATAGTGTAATCTGAGAAAAGGGAGGGTGCGGGTGAGGGTAAGAGAGAGTAAACTTAGAGAGAGAGAGAGAGTAATCTGGGTGGGCAGTGGTGGCGTGGGTTGGCAACGGTGGTGGTGGGAGCTCATTTCTTGGCCGGAGATAAAGAGAGATCGAGAGGGTGAGAGAGAGAGAGAGAGAGAGAGAGAGAGAGAGAGAGAGAGAGAGAGAGTGTGAGTAATGGGTGGGGTAGTGGTCATTTTTTAGAAGAGGGGGGACCTGAGAAGGGGAAAGGGAGTCTGAGGAAGGGGGAAAGGAGGGTTGACTAGGAAGTAATTGAGAATAATTAGCGATTGAACCTCTATCGCTAATTTCAAACGGTAATTAGCAACAGAGTCATTGATCGGCGATGGCAACTCCATCTCTAATATTCCTACATTTTTCCGCAATTTTTAACGACGAACGCTTCAATCGGGACGAAAATTAACGACGGATGCAATTTTTAACAAGGAACGGCTTCAATCGGGGACGAAAATTAATGACGGAATCTATCTGTCACTAATTTAAAAATTCATTAATATAAAAATCATCGCTAATTTAATTTTAGCGACAAAAATTTCAGTCACTGATTATTTCGTCACTAATTAGCATATTTCTAAGTATATATTCCTAGTGTAATAGAGCTGAACCACTACTTTCCATTGGTTCATTCTTATTTTCATTATCATACATTACCCACAAAAATATACAGTGATATATGAGTTTGTCATATTGCAGTTTAGATAGTGAGGGATAGATAATATAACAATGACCTACATGAAGTTGGGATCTAAACCAGAAGCTTTTCACCAAGATGGCCAAACCTGGTTAGTCATTTCTTGAATTTCCCCTTTTTTCCATATAATTTAATTTGTTGAATTTTTTGTTTGGGGTGAATTTCTTGAAATTGTGACATTGGCATGTTTCTATTTTCTGCGTTGGAGCCCACATTCAGTTATTGTTCTATTTTACTGTAGATTTGATTTGTTTGACATATTGCTTTGTTGTTGTCTTCATATTAGTGTGTTGAATCAGGTTTGTTTGTTCAATTTTAGCATGCTTTTGAGGGATTTTATTCAGTCATTGTTCAATTTTAGCCCACATTCAGTTATTGTTCTATTTTACTGTATATATTCAACTGAATAAATATTTTTGAGGGATTTTATTCTGAATCAAAAGTAAAAGTATTGGGCAGGTTGCACCGTTAGGGAAAATGGAAGTAGATGCTTTTCTGGCTTCTTCATAAGCATTAAGACTTGTTAGGTCCATATAAGCGTTTTTAATCTTTTAAATATGAATCTGGTCTGGCATCACTTGCAGAAATTATCTTCAAGTGAATATTTGTTCAATCATCTTGGTAAATTAATGTGCTTATGCTTTTGTGTTCCCTGTGCTTCTGCGCCCACTTGATCCAGGCTCTGGTTTGAATCATTTTAATGAAGAATAAAGCAGCACTTATAGCATGTCAATAAGTAGCCTCCTCTAAATAAATTCTTCATTACCTACATGTCAGTACATCTTGTTGACTGCTGTGTTAAATGTTGAAGGCACATGGGGGAAGCACAGAGACCAGCGGACTGGGTGATATGTATGATTCACTTGTTAACCACTTAACAGATGTACATGGTGTCTTTCTTGAGAAATGGGATAGACTGATTGACTTGGAAGCTAAAGAGTTTGAGGTACAAATATTTGAATCAGTTGTAATGCTATATTTGGCTGATATGTTTAATTTTTATTTTATCAGCTGATATTTTTATATTTGGTGGATGAGATGTTGTATTTGGAATGTGAGATTTTGTTTTTCTAATTGTAAGTTTGTAACAATAGCAATAGTTTACATGTTTATGTTTGTGTTTGTATCAATGAGTATTTTGATATTGAAGTAAAAATAAGTCTTTTATTGGTAAAGTGCAAGATTGAGTTGAAGGGGGAAAACGGGTCAACCCGAAACACCCGACCTAATAGTAACCCGACTCATTAACCCGAATTTATTTTGGGTTGTAAATCGACCCAAACCAATCTGTTTCCCAAATTAACCCGACCCAACCTAACCCAATTGCCAGGCATAAAAGTCGGCGTCAATCAATTGAGAGTACGTGGAGACCGACCCCACCCCACCCCACCCCACCCCATGGTTTAAGGAGTTAAATTATTTGTTTGATGATGAGGACCTTTTCGATGTTCCCTTGGCGAGCTGTAAATGTTTAACTGGTTTGTTGAAAAAGCTAGCGAGATATAGTATCTCTCTAGAGATAAACATATTAGGCACAAATCAGGCAGGTGTGCATGTTTGGAACTTGAAATGACATTCGCCTATTATTCTATTAAATTATTATCATAACTGACAAACATTCATATCTAATGATCTGTTTCCATCAATTTCCAAACATTTCTACTTCCTTATGTCTAAATTATTAATCTTTAAATGATTGACTTAACCGTCACCATGCCCCCCCCCCAACTCCCTCCCTCTAAAATAATTATCGTATTATAAAAAAATATTTTTTAAAATAATTATTATTATAAAATTTTAAAAAATATTTATTTATATTTTGTCAAAATTATTTTTATTTATTATTCTTATTAAAAAGAGTTGATAAGAAGAAAAAAATATATATTCTTATAATTTCTACAATAATTGAACTAAAATAAGGGTAGGTCAATTTTTTTAAAAGCTTCTTTAATTTGTGTGTAAATTACTAAAACGATAATTATTTTGGGACGAAAGTAGTAACATAATCTTCATTCAAATAGTAGCAAGCAGAATTTTTTTTAAAATTATTTTTTTAGGGTTGGAGGGAACATAATTTTTAAATTCGGAATAATGTTGAGTCACATAGCATGGATACTAGCTTTTCTCCTTTGTTGAATTGTTAGACAATAAAAATTGCTAATTAGTTAAAAACCCTAATAGTAATTTCTAATACTCAATAGCCATTCAGCGTAATGACAGTATATTAACCAAATAAAACTAAACCAATCACCAATAAGCAAATTACTCAAAGTATATTTTTATTAAACAACTTTCAAACATGAACAATTCCATTCTCTGACAACGTGGACAATGCTCCATGCATGGTAGTCCTTAATTGGCACACTCACAAAACAAAACTCAATTTCGGTGATGTCACAATAAATCTCACAGTGCTTACACGGCTTTGGTTGAGGCAGGCCGGCGGCTACTTGAATAAATTAATTTTCTCACACAAATATTTGTTGTCGTTGACCAAGTTTTTCCTAAATTCAAACATTTTCTTCTCAAATTGCTTTTCCCCCAAGTGCTTCATGATGTAACCTTTTACTTTTGAATTTTACCCAAAAGAAAAGGTATAGTCCGTTGTAGGTTGAGGTGGTGATCAATTAGGAGGAAAATAAGAAAAGAAACTACGTACGTACGTACTTTGACTACTAAATCACTTGGTATTAAAGGACAGTACGTACTAATTAAGGTCTTTTGCTACGTACGTATTTTCGTCAAATATATGCAGCATTTAAACAACCACAAGCTAGCCTTAAGATTGATTCCATTATATCTTGATTCTTGGGTTGGGGGATTAAAATTCTCAAACACATTTTCAAGTACTGCAGTTGAGAGTGACCTTAACGTGTAATATATCCCCCCTCAATATATAGCCTCTAAACATGATTGATGGACACCTGTCTATCTAATTCAATTCCTCCATTTTGGAAGAGTACCGATTAAGATATAGATATAGATATAGATACAAAGGAGTAAGGGGCAAACCAAACGGCAATGATCCAAACTAAGAGGCCCAGAGCCACACCCCGCCAAACTTTAGCTCTATTATTTGGACGACAAAACAGCTTTCTTTAACCACAAAAGGAGAAGACTCCTCCTCCTCCTCCAGCTCCTGGCACTACTCTGTCTCTATTGCTGCAGATATTCTAGTAGCAACCCAAACTTTCATTTTAAGAGCATCACCGATGCAAATGTGAATGTGGAAAAATTAGGTGTCACTTAGGATTTATACATTTTTCAAAAAAAAAAAAAAAACTCTTCAATGCAATTGTGGAGAAGGAATGTAAATATGATGTGTCAACTAAATTATTTCCTATTGATTATGAGATAATTAATTTTTTGACTCCCAATGCACATTGTGAATTATTCACATCTTCCTTCACAATGTGCATTGAAAATCAAAAAATTAATTATCTCATAACCAATAAAAAATAATTTAATTAATACATCATATTCTACAATTGCATCGAAGAGTTTTTAAGAAACTCAATAATATGTTAGCGTGATCGCCACGGAAAATAAAATTTGAGCAAGTAAAGGTGAAAATAAAATCGTAGCGAGCGAATAAAGGTGAAACGGAGAACTAGAGATGTTACACGTTAACATACAAGCTAGCTATAATAGGATAGGAGTACTTGAAAATAAGTGATCAGTCGCAGGCAGGCAGGCAGGCCCCTCACTTGACGTGGCACGCACACCATTTAGTTTACAACTGATGTTGTTGTTAGACTGCTTATATCCTACTTTGGTCATGGTTTGGTTCCTACCATAACAACCTCCCACGCCGTCCACAACTACTTGTCAACCACCGAACTCCACTCAACTCGACTCCTCGTATTTATCTTAATTACTTAACCATAAATCTTTTTTATTTTTATTTTTATTTTTTTCATTCTGTTTAATCCAATCCAATCCATTCCATATTCATATTGTCACGCGCTCAGAACGTGTAGTAGATGATTAATTGAGTGATCATAATAAACCTTGATTCCCTCCATCATAAAGTTTCAGACTGACTGACTATGTACAAACAAGCTATATACAATTAAGTAACTACTACTACTACTACATCCCATTCATTCAAATACTCAATACTAACTTTATGGAATCTTTTCTTATCGCACCCACCACCAACCTGGACCTGGAGTTCTAAATTCACAACAACTGTTTCTACACCACCCCGCCCCATACCCACCCCATTGATCGAAGAGAACAAAAAACAATAATAGCACTTGCACATAATTATAATTAAGCTAGCTACTAAAATTAGATGATATGATAATGGGTATTGCCAAAAAGAAGGATTTGTTGTTGTTTGATTATGAAATGGAACTTGTCCTTAACCAGGATAGATTACTGTTGGCAGTTATCCTCCCCTTGCCAGCTCCAAACAATGTCTTTCAACGCAGGCCTCGCATCCTCCTCACAGAACTTCTTGTACTCCAGAGTATCCCCCGCCGACTTTGAGAACTCAACCACCGCCACCTCCGGAGCCACCTCGAAAACCTCCGCCGTAACCAACAACTTGCCCTTTCTCCCCTCCGACGCCCCTTGCAAATTTACCTTATATTCATTACAACCCCCCACGATTCTAAAATTCAACTTCCTCGCCACCAATTCCAGCTTTGCCATTATGGCCGGAGCAGAACACTTTGAAGTAAACAAAGACCCCGATTTCCTCTTACTCTCGAACATACTTGACAAGTCAAAACCCGATGACATGGACGAAATAAACTCGAACGCATTGTAAAAAGGCGGCGACGATTTTGACCTCACTATCTCTATTCCTTTGTTGCCATCTTCTTCTGTTTCAGGAATAGAGAACGCAATTGGCCTAGTGAATCCTTTTAAAAACCAGGGCACTCGCATAATCGCCGCAATTGTAATCCTCTTTGCTGGATCCGCCACCAGCAACTTCGAAATCAGTCTCCTTGCATCGGTTGAAAACCACGGCGGAAATTCGTACTCTGCTTTAAAAACTTTTCTATACATTTTCATCAAATTCTCATCCTGGAATGGAAGAAATCCAGCCAACAAAACATACAAAATTACCCCACAAGACCAGATATCCGCTTTTGCCCCGTCGTATCCTTTCTTTCGTAGCACCTCCGGTGCTACATACGCCGGCGTACCACACTGGGTATGTAACAACCCGTCGTTTCTCAGCTGCTCCGGAATCGCAGACAACCCGAAATCGGAAACTTTCAAGTTTTCGTTCTCGTCAAGGAGCAAATTCTCGGGTTTTAGATCGCGGTGGGAGACGCCGCGGCTGTGACAGAAATCGACGGCGCTGATTAACTGTTGAAAGTACTTTCTGGCGATATCTTCTTTGAGCTTGCCTTTAGCGACCTTAGCGAATAGTTCGCCGCCTTTGATGTATTCCATGACGAAGTAGATTTTTCGCTTAGTGGCCATGACTTCTTTCAATTCGACAACGTTCGGGTGACGGACTAAGCGCATGACGGAGATTTCGCGCTGGATTTGATCCATCATGCCTTCTTTCTTGACTTGGTCTTTGTTGATGACTTTAATGGCGACGCTTTCGGATGTATCGAGGTTTTTGGCATAGTAGACCTTGGCGAAGGTACCTTGGCCTAGTAGCCTCCCCATCTCGTACTTTCCGAATATTTTGTTGCAACCGCCGTTGAGGTGGTGAGGTTCGTCGGGGGATCCGACGCCGGATAGGTCGTCCATTGGGTTGATTTTCTTTTGGGTAGTGATTTCGAAATTCAAAGGGGTAGTGGTTTTGCGTAATTGCGTGTTGTGTTTTTGGTCATATATTAGAAGGCGCTAGATGGAGTTGACAATAATTGGTGGTGATGGGTCCCACTTGATGGTTATAAGGGTTTTCGTCTGGATAATTGGGTTTTGAGGGTGGTGGCTGCGGCGGTGCTGCGGATTTGTGAAATTGGTGAGATGTCAGGAAAGGGAAGGATTTATAAGAGTCCGTGTTTGTGTGTGAAAGAGAGAGAGGAGGTTGGTTGGCCAACGGTAATTGGAGACCTAGTTTTTGGGTGGAAGCAGCGGGCCAGCGGCAAAAGCAGTATCCACTTCCTACTTCCAATGTAAAATAAGTGTTGTGTTTATCAAAAAAATTTAATTCGATATAAGTGTTATTTTAGTAATTTCATTATTCAAAATAAATATTATTTTGAATTTTTAACGCATAATTTTTTTAATTATTACTCTTTCCGTTTCTAAATAATCGCCATATTTGATTCGACACACAAATTAAAAAATTAATAAATTTTATTATAAATATTGATATAATATAATTTTTCTTTAAATCCCGTGTGCATGGAGTTATAATTAAAGTTGAAAGAAAAAGTATTTTTAAAAATAAAAATATTTTTTAAAATAAAAAATTTAAAAATAAGACAAATTTTTGAAACGGATAAAAAATAAAGACGATTATTTAAAAACGAATAAAGTATGTTTTTCTTAGTTTCAATAATTAATTATTATTAAATATTTATCATCTCTCAATATTATTTTTCTTTTAATTTATCGTTCTAACTACTTTAACACAATAATTAAATTTATTTAATAAGGATACGTATATATTACTCTAAAATAAAACCAGTACTCGTTTTAGACCAATGGTTGTGGGGTCACATCACCGGTTGAATACTTTTGGGAAAGTTAGTGTTCTTAACTATTCTATGAAAATAGTAAAGCGTAAACAAAAAACAAATCTAATAACTGGGACTCGTGTGAGTCGATCATGCACATTACTATAAGAGCATGTTTGGTCATGATGCAGAAAATCAACACCTAATTGATTCTCTAATGCGATTAATAACTGTTGCGTCAAATTTATATTTAATCAATGTCTTGATTGATTCTAAAATTTAAGGAATTAATCCCGATGGAGAGATGGGATTTGGATTCCTAATAGTTGGAATATGAAAGGACAATTATATCCTTCTATGTGGTAAAGTATTTGCTTTATATTTATTATTTCATTTAATTTCAACTACTTTATTGTTCCTTTATTTAGAAGGCTTTTCTAATTCTTTCATTTGATTTAATTTGTTAATAATAATTTATAATTTTATGATTGTAGTGTTAATTTTTACGTTTATGCTTTAGAATTGAATAATCTTACAAGATTTAGATTAAATACGCCATAAGAATTTTAAAGAATTGACACGCTTTACATGAAAATTACGTAAAATAGAATGATAAAAGATTACTTGGAACTATATAGGAGAATAAAATATTAATTATTTTAAATAAGTAATTACACGTATTTCTCGAATTGTTTCAATTATACAAACTATTTTTATTTGAACTTGTTTCATTATAGCAATATTTTTTTATTTAATAAAATTTTCATGCTTTATTGATGTTGGATAATTTAATATTTTCACCAAAATTGAAAAGATAGAAGAACTTGTTATTTTGTATAATAACGTTAATGTCTAATTTTATCATGAAAGTTATTAGTACTTGTATACATTGGGGTAATGTTGTCAATTACCTTAATTTTATCTATTAAGTTGTTTTGTTTTTACCAAACAATATAATAGAAAACACTACATTAATAATCACATTCCTTATCTACCAAACTTTTTAGGAATCATTTTCTCATCTATTTCGAATCTCATTACTATCGATTCCGCGGAATTGATTCCATTTCCGTGTACCAATCGAGGCCTAAGAGCATGTTTGGTCATGATGCAGAACCAAAAAATAACACCTAACATGCTCTCTAATGCGGGTAATAACTGTTGCGTCAAATTCTTACTTAATTAAATGATTGTATTTGAAATTATTTAATCAACTCTATATGTTTTCTTGATTGATTTTTGAGATATATATTTATCTCCATGTAAAATATAACAATATTTTATTTGTTAGAAATATTGCAAGTAAGAGTTACCTAATCGTTACTAAATTGCTTGAACCGTGTTCACTATAATTGTCAATATATAAAGAACATAATACACAAATTTAAGTGGGTGAGCAAAATTTCTCCGACCCTGTTCTGTTACGAAATCTATTTATTGTAAAAGAGAATGTAGGATTTTAATTGGAAGACCACTTCATGCTAGTACTTACTCCATTCGTTTCACCTAAAGAGTCAACGTTTGAAAAATCTAATAATTAAAATATATATTGGTGTCATTGAAGTTGGTAATAATTAATAAAATACTTAAACACAACCAAGATATTTACAACATAATTGGAGGGTAAAGATGAAAGGAATTAAGTAGAACATCCTAAAATAATATAGTGGACTCTTTGCCTAAACGGAAGGAGAGTAATTTTCTATAATATTGATTTAACAAAAGGTACACTGTTTGTACCAAATATACTGTCCACCTTTCTATTTTAAAAGTGCAATTATTTATTTTAGTTTCCTACGATACCCTACATTAACAACATAATTTTACTACCTCCGTCCCAAAATAATTATAATTTTAATAAATTTTTTTGTCTCAAAATAATTATCGTTATAGAATTTTAAGAAATATTTGTCCATATTTAATTTACCGAAAATGCCTTTATTTACTACCCTCATTAAAGAGGGTTGTTAAGAGGAAATAAAAGAAAATATTCTTCAACTTTCTACAATAAATGAACTTAAATAATTGTAGATTATTCTTTATATAACCTTTCTTAATCTGTGTGCAAATTACTAAAATGACAATTATTTTGAGACGAATGTAGTAATAACTTTGTTACTCATTAATTGAGTAAAGATCATGTTTTGCTATAATAAATTGGGTTAATATAGGAAATATAGACACTAATTAATGATATTTGTTAATAGATCTTGTTAATTTGTGCCCTAAATGACATATGTTACGAAAAATTTATTATGGTAATTTGTGGTGAATTTTTTTGAAAATAGACATTAATTAAGGTAGTTGATAGGGTACAAGTGAGAAATAGGGTGGTTAATGTGAAAGTAAACACTAACCACCCTAATAAATATTTTTTTAATAAATGTTACTACCTCAGTCTCAAAATAATTATCGTTTTAACAATTTACACACAGATTAAGGAAGCTTTCAAAAAGAATGATCTACCGTTATCTAAGTTCGGGTAATTTGTAGGAGTTTTTTTTTTTCCTTTCTTTTTACCCACCCCTTTAATGAGAGTAATAAATTAGGACAATTTTGGCAAACTATGTACAAATATTTCTTGAAATCATATAATGACAATTATTTTAGGACAAAATTTTTTTGCTAAAACGACAATTATTTTGGAACGGAGGTAGTATAGAGTATTTTTTTTATGTCCTAAAGGAGTGTGAGAAATGATCGAAACATCATACTTTGTGAAACCACTCTTAAGACAATAAATGTTCCTTAACATATGACTTTAAGACAAAGCTTACCAGAAGTTGACATAATATTTATCATAAGATTGACCAACAAGAATTTCAGAAATGAACAAAATTACTGTCATAAAAAAATGAAGAATGGCTTTGAAAAATTAAACATTTTTTACAACCTAAAATGCTATCCATTCCTCACTCTTAGCACTACATTTCTAGATTCTTCAAAAGAAAACACAACTAATTAAGCAGTACACCCACAAACATACGGAATCTTGAACCGTATTTTTACAAGAATAATTTTACATAGCATAATTTTGGGTATAGTCGATATATGAGATAATTCGCATTATTAAATGGATAGTTTCGTGAATTGAAATGCTAGCTATCTTGAAATGCTTATTTAAAAATTTTCATCTCGATCCTAACAATTTCAGATTTATTTTTAAGTGGCCATTCCAAGGTTAATCTAACAGATTATATCCACAAAAATGGCATGTGCATGCCATTAAAGGGTATATATGAAAAAGTCATTGTCGATCGAATGACTAGAATGCTCATCACTGTTAAAGTCTTCAAGCCATATTAAGGGTACTAAAGTAATTTTAACTGTCCAAAAAATAAAACAGGAAATTAAAATAACAATGGCAATGAAAAGAAAAAGAAACATGAACCAAAACACAATTAAAAACTAAAAAAGAAAATTCAAATTTATTTTTCTTTTCTTCTTTTTAATATTATATATATCCTTTAGTTTGAAAGCTTTAAAATCCAAAAACGAAAACAAAAAAAAAAAAAAGAAAGAAAGAAGGGAGTTGTGTGAAATAAAAACAAAGTTAGGAAGTAGACTTACTAAAAATGGAAAAGAAATTGGCTACTTTAAAACAAAAAACAAAAGGTCTGGATGTTGATTACTAGTAGAGGACCTAGAGGTGTCAATTTTTGCCAATGCCCATATGTCTGCTTACTAATTAATGGGTATAAACAAATTTAAAATTGTTAGTGGGTATAAGTGAACATACTCATTTGAGATCACTAATTTTGGTGAGCACGTATAAGCTTAAGTGGACGCCCATCTAACCCATTAATAAACTTTTGACTACTGCCAATGCCAAAGCTAGTTCACGTGTTGTACATTGTGTATACATTAATGTATTCTCCTTTGCCAAAAAACCAATTTGTTTGTTGCTTGGCCATTGTGTTTCTGCCTCCAGGTGTGTTATAGCCATATACAGTAACTTTTCAGATTAGAGGCATTTTTATTTATATGCTATATAATTTCATTTCTTTTAGATAAAAATTTGATTTCATGAAGAGATAAATACTTAACAAATATTTCTACGACGCTCGTTGATTCAATGGAATACGATTATTTAAAATAGTTTTACAAAATTTGATTCTCATCAATTCAACAAAAACGTTAAAGTTTGATTTAGTCAGCATCTATTTTATCGAATTTTTTTGAATTGGAAAAATAACATTTATCCAAAATGTCAAAAGCTGTGAATATTGCATGGCAGTAGTGGAAGGTAAAGATAAAAAATTATGAAATTTGTAAATATAATTTTTTAAAAGTGACTCTTTAAGTGAAACATTTAAAATTAGTATAGTGGACTATTTGTCTTAGATTTATTAAAGATAAACATTGGATTGGATTGGTGAAACATCTGTCACTTCGTAGATCTGTTGCATTATCTGTAAAAAGGATGCAATCAAAAGATTAAATGAATTTATTAAAGTTGTTGCGCTCAGATTAGTAATACTCTTAAGGGTTAATGACATTACAAGTCTCTCGACTATGATTAATTTTACCAATAGTTCCTTAATAATTTTTTTTAAAATTTTAGTCCATTGACTATGAAAATTAGACACAGTTGGTCCTTTTATTGGATGCCGTTAATATTTTTCTGTTAAGTCCGTCATGTGCCCATCACGTGCCTTTGGTTAAGGGTATTTATGAAATTTCACGTGTAAAATATTTTTTAATATTTAAAACAATATATTCTTTTCTCTCTCTCCCCCCATCCCCTTACACCCCCCACAACATCTCTGTGAGTCAGTGACCCAAGGGGTGAAGTACGCACCCCAGTCGGGCGACAACAAGCTAAAGTCGACGAAAGCACATGAAATTCCAGCCACCTCTTGACAACATCGACTCACTCGACCCCACTGTCCTCTGAAAATTCCGATACAAGCTTCTCACACAACTACACTCACTGCTGCTCCTTCCTTGGCCGCAAATCCAACATCTGGATCTCAGACTCCCGCCGCGAACTCTCTGCCGCCGACCACCGCTGTGAGCTCTTCTACGTCGCCCTCCACCTCCTTATTTGGAGTGAGTCCGCTAACTTGCGATTTGTGCCCGAACGTATTTGTTACATATTTCATCACATGGCTATGGAACTGAATAGAATTCTAGAAGATTACATTGATGAGAACACTGGCCGGCCTGTATTGCCGTCAATATCCGGCGAAAATGGGTTCCTAAACCGCGTTGTAAAACTGATTTACGAAATAATTAGCGCTGAAGTTGATTTCAGTAGGAATGAGATTGCGCCTCACTTGCGTGGCGGAATTACGATGACATTAACAAGTAGTTTTGAAGTAGGCGGTGTTTCGAGAAATTAAAATGACCTATCGATATAGGGAGTAATTTTTTTGTGATCAGTAGTAGGGGGAAGAGGGTGGGGAAGACGGGGTTGGTGGAACAACGGTCGTTTTTGAACTTGTTTAGGAGTTTCGATAAGATGTGGATTATGCAAATTTTGTTTCTTCAGGTGGCAATTATCGTTGCTTGGGAAGGGAAAGAGTATTCGTGGCAGGGATTGGAGTTCTCTATGGTAGGATGTGGGCGCAGAAGAATGATGATAAGAAGTGGTCTGGTGCAGCTAATAGGCGGGTGGTGACGTTTCTTGAGGTTGCGGTGGTTTTTTTAGCTCCTGAGATTCTGGCACTTGCATTTTTTGTTCTGCCCTGGATTCGGAATTTTCTCGAGAATACAAATGATGAGTAAATCGAGTACCAAATTTGCAGGGGGGTTGGGGGAGAGAGAGAAAAGAATATATTATTTTAAATATTAAAAAATATCTTTGTACATGAAATTTCATAAATACCCTTAACCAAAGGCACGTGATGGGCACGTGACAGATTTAACGGAAAAATACTAACGGCATCCAACAAAAGAACCAATCGTGTCTAATTTTCATAGTTAAGGGACTAAAATTTGAAAAAAATTTGTTAAGGAACTATTAGTGAACTCGGTCATAATCGAGGAACTTGTAATGTCATTTACCCTACTCCTAATGAGGAGTTCTTGGGTCATTGTTGTTGGGAAGGATCGCTGAAAAATACATCAATAATATTTGGGTCAAATCGCAAATATTTTAAAAAGTAATGCTAGTCCCTCCGTTTCAGATAAATGTTCCTACTTTTTATTTTGTAATGTCCCAACTAATATTCCTAAAGACTTTTAATCTACGTATTATCTACTATCATTCTTCCTAATATACCCTTAAAGCTTCATTTAATATAACGCATCCCAAATAAATCTAATTATTTAAAATAGTTGAACTCAATTAATGTTCATGGGTATTATTGTCAGAACATATTTTACAGCACATCATTAATTATGTTTCTTAATTCTTGTGTTTTATCCACTAGGAACATTTATCCGAGACGGAGGGAGTAAATGGATCAATATGATCAACTCAAAAGCATTTGTTACTCTATAAATATTATAAAAAAATATTTATTGCTCCATAAATCAACTGATAAAGACATTTTCACCCTCACATTATTTATTGTTCATGGGAAATTGTACAATTTTCAATAAAGGTTACTTTAAATAAAACACTTTTTTTCTTTTCTAGTATATTTCAAAAATACCCTCGTTGAACCGAATTAAATTGATCTATCAAGATTTATTGTATAAATTAGATCTTGGGATTTTTTTAAATATTTTTATAAGATATAATGCTAACAGATTAGATAACTACTAGCTATAACTATAAGTAACAAAATTCTTTATTAAATTTTAATCTAATTAAATATGAATATTTTTAGGACAATAATGTCTTGGTCATCTAATTATATAAATTAATAGGTTAAATAATTTAATTTAAGAACTACGTATAAATATTTTTGTGATTAGGTTGGGATAAATAGCTAATAATTTTAATTAGATTAAAGCAGAACTTACATATTTTATTTACGCATAAGATCAGTGTTTAGTAAAAAATTACAAACACATGTCCATATTGGGATGAAATCTGTTAGACTTAATCCCGAAATGACGACTTTTTACAGGTGTGATTAAACCCACTCAATTTTTACGCAAATTAATTATTTTTTGGTTAATTCTTTTGTACTTGAATACCATTTTCAAACTCTCTCTCTCTCTCTCTCTCTCTCTCTCTCTATATATATATATATATATATATATAACTAATTATGGTCACTAAAATTATTATTAATCTCTTCTGCTCCTTTAAAATTAGCTATTCAAAACCACGGTAATATAATACAAATAAAAAATAGAAATTATAATTATGTAAAATTAAATAAAATAAAACACTCACGATTGCTAGTTACTCTCCTTCCGTTTTATCCAAGGAGTCCATGTTTGAAAAATTAAATAATTAATGAATATATAAGTATTATTAGAATTAATTAGAATTACAAAAATATTTGAGTGTAACCAATATGCTTATGCAACATGTAAAGGGTAAAATTAAATGAAATTGCAAACTTAATTTTTAAAAATAAGCTCGTTAAATGAAATACCAAAAATTAGAATAATTGAATCTTTGGATGGAGCAAAAAGTGTGTTATATTATAAAGTGAAAAGTTGGAAAAAGCCTATTTTTATAACACCGAAATTGTCCTTTGGAAAACTTATCACCTTCCTTGATAACTAACCATAATTTATTGCACTACCTAAAAAGGTAACCTCTAATAGTTACCTGTTCTATCTGTACATTTAGAGTAATGCTATGTGTATCTAAAAAGTACTAAATTTTATATACTAAATGATGTGTCAGTTACTGATGTGGTACAAAAGACAAAATTAAAACCATAATTAATATATCACATCAGCTGCCACATCAACTGACACATTATTTCTTGCAAAAAAATTAGTACTTTTTAGGTACCCATAACATTATTCATACATTTATTAAGGAACAAGGACTCTGAAAGAACTTATAATAATTTAACAAAAGAACTTTCAAATTAGATCGAAAAGAAAAATGCACACTGGAAAAGGCGAAAAAGAACTTATGTGAGGAACTCCTTATATTTGGATGAATTTATTTTTATGTTTTTTTAATACAATATTTGGATGAATTTATTTGAGAATTGAGTGGTGTTTGGGCCACATAACTAATCAACTTTCTCAAGCCAATCAATGAAAGTCTAGAAAATATCAGGTTGGCTTGTAAGAATTAAATTCTTTGTATTTCTTTTTTTTTTTTTTTGGTTGGTGAGTTTGATCGTTCGAGACTTTGAGCTCACTTGTGCGCACCTCAACTTAAACTGCCTCTTCAAAAGAGTCCAAAAACACACATGTCTAGTTTTAAGCATATCTTAACTAATCAGATGAATTATACTTTAGACGAATGCCCGATATGATCTACTTGAGCTAAATACTTTACTTTTCTCAATAATTGAGTTGTTGTGGCTTTAATTTTTTCAATGATTAACTCTTTTTCAACAGATTCACAACTTGTTTTGTATAGAAAATAAAAAAACAAAAATATTTTATTTTTAATCCAAGTGGATATAATTTTCTACAAATAGCCAAATAGAAGTTACTTTCAGTCTCACTTGGAATCATCAGAAGTAGGATTAGATCGTAGAATTTTATAATGTACTGTAATTGGTCTCTTATTACAATAGAAAGTCAAAAAAATAACAACAAAGGCGGGGCAGTAGAGTATGAGTGGAGTGGAGTGGAGTGGATTTTTCAATTTCTTCGTGAGGAGTCAGGGGAGGGATACTTGTCATCTTAATGTTGCTTCATTTATTGCTTGACTTAGTCTTTCTTTACTTGATCAAACTTGTTACTAGAATTTTTGGGGAAATAAGTCTGATAACTACAAGTTTGTTTGGGAGTATGTTGCTGATTTTGTTGGTTTATAGTTTTCTATTTTTCTGTTATAAATCAATGTAAGTATTATCCAAGCTTAATTAAACACACACACTGACACACACACACACACACACTTGTCTTCTCTAGCATAGTATATTACTTTTATTAGTGTTACTACTTCTATAATTCTATTATATAATCTATTATCTTTGTGGATTTATAAAATTAAATGTCACACAATTGAAGTTTTCTAAACTAAATTTCTCAATTTGCATAAAATATTAAAGTAACATTCTATCATTAAACACGTAGATCAGCTAGTAGGAATCTATTCTAGCTTCACCATTCGAGCCAGGGTTATAGTGATACCTTTAGAAATATATATATATATATATATATATATATTTTTTAAGCATTCTAACCTAGGGATACCTTTGGGAAAAAAAAAAAGTGACACTCTTTTACAAATGAATGTAATAGTATTTAACAACATCCAAACGCTTTCAATTATATAATTTTTTTCTCCGAAAATCCTCAATTATTTGTTTGGCATATCAGTGTTTAAAACAGTAAAAGATTGGAATCATCATAAAACCAAATGGATCAAATTGATTTTTGGTCCCTGAATTTGTCACATTCTATATGTTTGATCCCTCGTTTTATTTATTTTAATGTACGTATATGATCCTTGAATTGGACATATCTTCCCCCAGTTTCCCCCTAGGTTCAAAAAGGTAATTGACAAAAATGCCCTCACCCATGGTGGAACTCTCTTTAGAAATGAAACTGTGGCGAAAAGAAGTAAAATCCATGAACAACCCCTGCCCGGAAAGAAGTAGAAGAAAACCTTAACTTTGAATCCATTATTATTATTATTATTATATTTTTAAATTGAAGGACCAAAATTTTATTTAATCCAATTCAAAAATAGAGAATATTTTCCATTCCTATACCCAAACATTTACATTTGGTCCCAGCTTAGTAATTTGAAAATTGCAATTAACATTTAAAAATTTCATTAATGGTTATTTTACATGTACCTTATGTATTACGTAGGGTACATGTTTGTATGTAGTAGATGTTGGGTCTTTGAATTCGTAAAGATTTTGATTAGGTTGGTGCTAATGCTATCTATCTATCCACTTTGCCCACCCACCCACCAAGAAACAATCATCATGTTTATAAGTGGATAATTTACTTAATCAAAAAGTAGAATATCATTGAAATTATTTAGTCAGTTCCCTTAAAATATACTCCCTCCGTTCCAATCAAAGAGTCAATTTTTAATTTTTTTTGGGTTAATTTAATTAAAGTTTAACCGATTATTTACATAGATTTATTTATTTTTACAAAATTATAAAAGTTATAACTTATAGTATTCTTATTGTAGTTTATAATTAATGGAATTATATTTCCTAAAACATAAGTAAAGTATGTAAAATTTTAATTTAATTTGGTCACGTATTGACTTTTAAAAATAAAAAGTGAACTTTTTACCTGGAACTGGAACGGAGGGAGTATGTCAGTCTGTTCCCTTAAAATATAAAGAGTACCGATTTAACAAATTCAGATTGTTTGTTTGAATTATTTTAAGAATTTCAGATCATTAAAGCCGAACGTTCATATCTCCATTATTTGGTTATCCCCACCCCACCCCACCCCACACCTATGTTTTAAATACTCCTTATTTATACTTTTCAATCTACAGATTTGGCAACAAAGTTTGACTTCAAATACTCTTTCGTCCCCAAATTTTTTACTTTGTCATAAAAATAATAATTTTATTTTAAAAATAATAAAGAATAAGTAAAACACTTAATTCATGAACTACTTAACATAAGAATAAGACCATGATCACTATTCACTACCACTACCATAAATGTAGAGATTGAGTAATGCTAGACAACAAAAACAATAAATGACATAAACCTTTTCGCCCATCAATTCTGAGCAAAAAAAAAAAAAAGAAAAATGCTTCTATGGTATAGAATATAGTGAAACTGAGATCGAGGGAGAAGAAAGAAGAGCACGAGGCTTTTCCTTTTCTGCAATCTGAATAAATCATTTAGCTCCATATTTGCAATGAATTTCTTTTCCTTCCAAAAGCATCACCACAGCATCATCACAATGGAAGCCAATCATTTCAAGTGTCTTCTTCCATACCACATTACGAGTCCCTAAATTATGTGCTTCTTTGCTAGGAATCATAGTCTTACAATTGCAGCCAACATAGGCACAAACAGGCCATTCCTCAGCTTTCAACTTTCCACAGTATTCCAAAATCCCTGCATCTGTAGCTGCGTATAAAGCACTCCTTGACCCTTCTTGAGGAGTATAGAGAAAAACTAGTAACATACGGAACCCTATTTGCAAGATTCTTGGTAAATCCCTTGCAACATTTGTACGAACACTTCCGGGGTCTGCACATACCACGCTGATTCCAGCATTTGCAGGAATCTTTTGCTGTAGTACACTACTAAACATGACTTGTGCTAGCTTACTACTTGAATATGCTCTAAGGCTTGTAAAGTTGGTTTCTTTCAAGACCATGTTCATATCACTTGTGTTAACAAATCCCACCGCGTGCATAAGGGAGTTGACATTGACAATTCGACTAGGTTTTCCTTTTGGAGCGATGGCAAAAGCAATAGGGAAAGTAATGCCGGAGCCAAGTGGTTAACTTGCATGTGTACTTCATACCCATCTTTCGATAACTCCTGAGGCTTTCCCATTGAGAACAGTCCCGCATTATTGATGAGAATATTCAAGGGAATGGATTTGGAATTCCAATCCTCAGAGAATCTCACCACGGATTCCAAAGAGAGAAGGTTGAGCTCCATTACATCAATTTTGAGGGAGCTACTTACATCCTGCCAAGTTTGGATCAATTTGTGGGCCATGGTTGGGTTTCTAACTGCCATAACAACATATGCTCCAGACATGGCTAATTGTCGGGCTAATTCAAGTCCAATTCCACTAGTGGATCCAGTGACAATGCAGGTAACACCATTGAGGGGAGGCAGAGGCAATGGATTTTGTAAATGCCTTGCCATAAATTTCTCAAAAAATGTCTCGAGAAGCAAATGAAACCAGCCTTGAAGCCATTCCAACCAACCCAAACCTTGTTTCTCTTGCGCCTTAGATGAAGATGATGCATGAGATGAATCCATTTTTGTAATCAACAGATAATTTCTCTAGGCAGCCGATGCCTGTAGTGAGGTTAGGAAACCATAATTAGATATTATTGTAAAACATTCTAGAATATATTTACAAATCAGAAAACAAAGATATCTATCCATTAACCAAAAATAATGTTGAGATCATTGCTGGTTTAAATATCCATACTTGGTGAAGTTGCATGGATTACTTTCTATTCAATTCATTTGCGTCTTATCTCGTGTGATGACAGAAAATATGTACAAGAATAATATTCTAATAAGGATACGTTTGGATGATAGGAATTAATAGATATTGAAAATGGAAATATATATAGTTATTAAAGTTTTTCATTCAAGCATTTGTAGGAGTGATTGGGTTGGTTCTTGACCAATTAACTAATGAACGTTTCAAACATGAAAAATTAAGTAGAACATATGAATTAATGAGATTCTATTAAATTTTCTGCTTAAAGATAACCAATAAAATTACAATCACTGCCAGATATGTTGGTACATAATATATATTTCCAAATGCATGCGCGCGATTAATGCCACAATTAAATAAACAGTAAACACAAAAATGTAAAGGAATTCATGTGGTTTAATTTGTGACATGTGAAGAAGGTATCATCATAATGAAAAAATACGACAGTAACAAGAAATAGAGAAATCAATACTGTGTATGATTTAAGTGTTTGTTTCTTTATTCGGGTGGCTGCCCATTTATTGGATATCATATATTGGAACCTAAATTAATTAGGGATAACCAGCGTAGCGTATGCCTGGCTGCCTGCCTCATGTCCTAGCGTGGTTAGGCCTTTAGGATATTGAAAAAACCATGGTTTGATCCAGCAATATAGGATAGGACAACTTAATTTTTAAATTTCTTTTGCCCCCCGTTTGACATTATCTATTCAAAAATTCTTTGATCCTAATATTACTTGCTTAATTTGTGATTGTGACCCAGCCAGCCAGCATCTTTTGTCTAGTTATGCGGATTACTATGCTTTAAAGCTTACGTTCATAAAGAAAATGAACAGGACTACTATAATAATGGATTGATTGAGATACTAACATATATATATATATATATATATATATATTCATAGAGAGTAATCATACAAAATCATATCAAATACAAAATATATATATTCATAGATAGTAATCATACAAAATCATAACAAATACTCCATCTACAGAATATCTCATCTACAATATGCTTGGAATTTGGATGTACAATATTATGCGTTAGAGGGTTGTACACTCCCAAGAGTACATCACCTTAAGCATAATGTAGTTGAATTTCTTATTCATTTTTCCTTCATTCAATACAATGTTGCCAATATTAAAAAAAAAATTTTTCTTTGAATACGCAAGAATGTCCTATATATGAACACTCGTTGGCATTATTCCTTGATCCTTAGCTTCTTAATATTGCAATGTTAGCTTTTGCATTTCATTATTCCTTAATTGATCCTTCTTAATATTGCAAGGTTTAGCTTTTGCGATAGGCAAAAGCTATTGGATAGGCAAATGTTAACAACCAATTCTTAACATGTGCTTTTAAGATGCATGCTGGCTTTTGTCTATTGCAATTACTTAACTTTGTTCCATAGGCAAGTCGATCTGTCTTGATATTGGAGATAGATGCATGGTTCATTTAATTCTTAGAGTTAATTGCAAAAAAGACCCTGTACTAGTTTCAAAATTTCAAATTAATTCTCGTATTTTTATTAAAATTTTAAAAATATACAAATACATAAAGTTAATTTTAAAATAGTCAAATTTCTAAAGAAAGAAAAATTATAGTATAATTTTAAAAATATACAAATACATAATGTTAATTTTGTTAAAATTTGACTTATTAAATAAAATAACTTTCTTAAAACGAAAAAAAATATTACAAGCATACCTCGTGACACCACAAAATTAGTAGCTTCATTGACTAAAAATAACCCATTTCAATTTTTTTTAAACAACATTTTTTTTTTTGAGCAACGATAACCTATAAATTGTACTCCCCTTAATCATAAAAATTAGTCATATTTGATTAGGCATACAAACTAAAAAAATTAATTAATTTTAATGCAAATATTGAGTTAATTGCAAAAATTAATTAATTATTATTATTATTTTTGTTTTTAAAGGAATAATGGAATAATTTACGGCACAAGAGTACAACTACTGTGTTAGGTTATGTTCATAGTCAACGATCACCATGTCTAATATTACAATTTACACACATGACACCGTTATCAGTACATTAAAAAACTTCTTTGTACTATGACTCATATACATAGTCATCTAAATTGTCAATTTTCTGCAAAAGTGTGTTAATTTGTGTTATAAGTCACATTATTTAATACTCCGTATTAAAATATTAACTAGACAATAAAAGTTTGTCGAACTGAAAATGGTTATTCCTTTAAAAAAATACTCCTTCGTTTTAAAAGTAATATTCTCTATCACATTTTGGGATGTCACGAAATAAATAATTCTTTTTTTTAGAAAGATTTTTGAAGCTATTTGACTATAATACGTTTATAGCTTGTGAGATAATAAAATAATAAGACTCATTAATTTAACACTATTAGAATAAATATTGAGGGTAATAAAAAAAATATTTATTTTAAATAATGTATCTTGAAAAAGGGTTATTTTGTTTGAAATTTTAGGATGAAATGGGTATATAAATACCAAAAAATGTGCAAGCAAAAAAAAGGTTTATTTTGAAATTTGAAAAATAGTACAAAGTTTGTATTGAAAATATTTTAGAGGGAATCTAGCTATTTTTCTTGCCTCTGCCACATCAGCACCACGTATGCTTCCAGTTAGATGCCAACTCACCCTTCTGTTATGGTAGATAACATTACACTAACTGAAGGTTTTAATTGCAAAAATAATTTTTGGTGAAGGTTTAATTGGTTGAAAATAAAAATACGAGGTTTAATTTGAAATTTTGAAACTAGTACAAGGTTTTTGTTTTTTTGCAATTAATCCTAATTTTTATTACCAAGTACCAACAACGTTCTATACAGCCTAGCAAAGCTGTAATTTTATTTGATTTTACCTTTTCTTTTTTTTAAAAAAAAAAAAAAATCATCTACAAAAACCGTTCATTGTTGGTCTCAAATTGAAACACAGAGATGAAAATCTCCTGATAGATAGTACTCCAGTAGATGATATAACAGAAGATAGCAAATCTAAAGTGTGTGGCGTGCCGCAAGATCATATTAAATACAATACTTATGAATGTGCACAAGTTATTCGCGACCATAATGCAAATCCAAAATGTCTGCAGATGACATCCAATTCAAGTGCAAATCATACATACGCATTATAGTATGTGCGTCAGTGTTGTCTCTGTGTGTGCTGGTGTTTGAGTGTTTGTGTGTGTGAGAGAGAGAGAGAGAGAGAGATACCTGAATTGACTTTTATCGGGAAGGATCTCCTTTTTAAGACTTGGAGCACAGTGAACAGAGAGAGAGAGAGAGAGAGAGAGAGTTATTTTTGAATGTTAATTTGCGTTTGATATTTGATCTGAAAATGCTGGGAACAGGAGAGGTTGTTATTCCGTTTGAACGGGAATCCCTCCTTTCAACAACAATATCATGACTTTTTTAATATTCATTCTCGGAAACATCGCCCTTGGACTAGTCCTAGATCTGTTTAGCCAGCCCATTAGTATATTCCACTCCTTGCAGGCTTTGTTAGGCCTACGTCGTGTCATGATATACATACGACAGCAGGCCCAAATAAATGAATCTCTAAATCATAACCCCCGATATTATCGGGAGCAAGTCGCGTTCCAAGTTGAGATTAAAATCTATCTATATATAATATGTTAAATCTTCATTCTCACGGTTTTAGACAAATTTTAGCTATTGACAAAAAAATTAAAAAAAAAACAAAATAATATTGTCAATGATATTTGAATCTACAACTTTTTACATATGTCCACTTATCTTAAACCAACTCAATCATTTGTATTATATGTATTTATTTAAAAATACTATATATATATCATAGTTAAGTGGGTCACATGACCTATGTACTATATTATCTACTTATTTTGATTAGTATTTTTGTAAAATTTCAAAATATGTCGTACAATTTTTTTCAGTTATCCCATCCATAGTGCATTTTTTTTTTGAATTATAGTTTTAATTCCTTAGATATTTTTTATGCAAAGATCTAAATATTATTGATACATAAAATGTCAAAACTCTTAATTGCTATCTCGATCCAAACAATTATAAAAAATATGTAGTTAATTTTCACTGTTCGATGCAATAACCTCATATAATTAAAGAAAAGATATTTTACGAGACTTCAAATTATATAACAAAGTTTTAAAATCCATTACAAAATCATTTGGAACCTAGAAACTTCTCTACATATGATATATCAATTTTAAGAGTCATCCTGGAATTGATTTATAGTTGTTAGAACTCAATGCACGATAAAACAAATATGATGATAAATTCAAGATAGTTAAAGGTTACTTTGTGTTGAGTTACTTCACAAAAAAGTTATTGACAACTTTTTTGTTATACAACGCCAACAAAAAATGTTTATTTGTAATACGATAAGAAAAAATGTCTATCTTATGAATGAGTTGATAATTAATTTCATCTCACACATGTGATCGAATTTGGACCCTTTACTATTTGAGGTAAGATATTTAAGTATTGTTGTTGACAAATTAATTGAATATGGATTCCGGTCATTGGTAAGTTGCAAAGAAAAAGTTTGCGAATCGATTCTTTAAAAAATATAAGGTATTTTCTAATTATAATTACATTCATTGGGTAATATCTGAAAAACCAACAATTTCCAAGTCAGAGAAAATTAAACATGCTAACTTGGAGATGTGAGAGTTTATTTATCGAAATGGGCATAAAGTATTGCAACCATAGGTCAATTTTGTAAAATGATACAATATCATTTTTTAAAATCAATCAAGAAAACTTAAATACCATGCAATATTATTCCAAAACACCCTAAACTAAATAACAACCCGTGTGGAGCACGTGTTAAATTACTAGTTGGATTAATTGCGAGCGATACCTTTTGTAGGATTTTCAATCGCTTTAGACCACAACATATTTAAAACAACTTCGAGCCGGTACCTTTTAATGAATTTTCAACCAATTTAGTCCCTTATACTCCATACGTCCTTAAATGATTGTCTTGTTTGAACCGGTACACGGATAAAGTAAAAACAATTGACTTGATTATTAAAATTGAAATAGTGTGTAGTTTTCTTTAATGCACATGTATATGTGGCTTATAATTAAAGTAGGGAGAAAAAGTAACTGTAAAATGGTAAAAGTGATGTCTTAAAAAGAAAAGTTTTAAACAAGACAATTATTTAAGGACAGACATAAATAGAAAGCAAGACAATAATTTAGGGACGAAAGGAATATTTGTTTTCAACCAAAAAAAGACACTTTTGTTGCTAAATGTCGTCTATGCATTTAAAAAACATGGAACAAGCACGCTATGTATCGCAAAATAAATTTGATGCATCGTAGTTAAAAAAAGTGTGCATTGCGTTGCATAATATTGTACTAAAACAGAATTGTTTTGTTGTATTGCGATGCATGAAATTTTCTTAAGAGTTCAAAATGGGCACCATGCCCATAATTTTCTTAAATGTGCATCGCAATGCACAAAATTGTATTAAAACGTACTATTTTGTTGCATCGCGATGCATGAAAATTCCTTAAAAGTTTAAAAATTGATGCATCGCGATGCATCCAGTAAAATGCTACTGTTCTTATCCAATTCCAATTCCAAAATTTGTGCATCGCGATTCTAACACAAATCACACATCTTTTAAAAAACAACAATAAAAATTGAATGTTTAAATCCTCTTAGATTCTAATAGGCGGCTCATTTAAATGCAAACATGTTTTAAAGAGAGAACAGTCATTGATATGATAAATGCCTTTTCGAATTCTACAAGACGTGACTGTCCAATGCAGGTTAAACGATACAACATTCATCTACGTATAAATATAGGATGCATTAATCTTGTTTAGACACAATCTACCAGCAAAATCAAGCAATTTTTACATACAAAAATCAAACAAATTGTAAAACATTTCCTTAATCAAATACAGAAACAAAACAAAAAATGTTGAGCCACGCACCTTATAAAATTTTATTGATAATATTCCAAATGGTTGCTGGATCGTCATTTAGAGATGTCCTCAACCTCCAACAAGTTTGTAGGAGGTTTTACGTTGCTGTCAACGAGGATGTAGTCCTCCAAAATATGTCTTGATTAATTTCGGGCCGGTACCTTTTGTATGATTTTCAACCGCTTTAGACCACCAATTTTTTTTTTAACTGCTCAAGTCCATTTTTTATGATAAATTGGTCAATTGTTCCAAAATTGCCCCCGTAACAACCTATCACATTTTATAAGATGCATCTTCCTTGATTTACTATTGTAAATCTTTTCTTTCTTTCCATTGCAATTTCTTATCAAATTTTTCATCCATATCACATTCGATTTTCTGCTTATTCGATTTTATTTTTTAAGTTTCTTTAAGTTACTATAATCGTTTTTACTGTGAAATCAAAATCAATTGATGATTCAATGGAAACTATTATCATGTTGTTGTTGAAATTCAGAGACGATACCATTGTTTCGAAAGTTTCAGATAATATTGGTTTATCTGAGTTGATCAAATGCATTAGAGGTAAATATTGTAATTTTCAATCGTATAATTATATTTTGAAATACAATGTTAGATAATTTGGGTAGTTTGTCCTATAATCATCATCTATAATGTGGCACTGGGCAAAAATATGGAAAGAGTAGACAATAAAAATTATTTTTTAATAGTAATAAGTTCTCAAGTTATGGATGACTGATTGTAAGGCCCCGTTTCTATTTCTTTCACATTTCGCTCATAGTCACTTCGTATCGGCTTAAAAACCCTCCGAATACGATGTGAGACCTTTAACGGTTAGTTTATGATAGTGTCGCCATGATCGCTAACCGTGACTTGTTAGTTCGCGACACATGTTTGGTCGGGAAACGAACGTAGTTGATTCGTGTCATAATTTCGTACTCGTGAGAGGTTGTCCTCAATATTGAAATGACGAGTATGATGACCTCATTGTTAACCCATAAAGAAGATTGATTTTGGTGAGATTCGCGAGTGTTTGATCCTTACATTCATTCGAGGATTGATGTTGTCACTATCCAAACCTTGTTATAGGTTGTTCCGGTTGAGTTCTTTGAGTATTTTGACTTTGTTTGGATGTTAGAATCAACGTAGGTGACTTAGAGACATTTCGGGCTCAACCTATGACACAAGAATTTCAGAATCTGGGCATAGGGCGAGCGCCTGGTCGGCCGCGCCTGAGGCAGAAAGTGTGAGATGACAAGATTGGCAGGCGCGCTTGCGCCGTCTATGCTGAGCGATCGCGCCGCTTATCAGCAACCTCTTGACATTTTTAATATTTTTGACTTGTTGACCAATTAGTTGGCCAATATGAGGCCACGTGGGTGGGCTTACTCTTGAGAGACTCTAGCCTTGTAAAGAGGATGAGAGGAGTCTCATTCTCTCCATTTTTTCAACCTTCAACCGTAGGAGATAGAGAGAGAAAGTTAGAGAGAGAGTAGAGAGAGAAAGTTTTGTGATCTTGAGTTTTCGACGTCTGATCGACGATCCGACTTCACCACGGTGTAGAGCACGACGAGGGGAGTAATTATAACTGAAAAAATCTCATTTTCTTCAGTGTATTTCATATCTCACTCATCTCCCAAGTATTCTAGTAAGAGAAAGTAAGTTTCTAAAGAGAGAAAGCTTGAATCAAGCGAATATCGAGTATATGTTCGACGATCGGGCTCCGTAGCGGCGTAAAGCTCATTGAGGCGAACATTTCCACCCAAACAATTTGCGTTTCCTTGGTGTATTTGCAGTAGTGGGTAAGTTATTACTCCTTTCTCCTAGTTTTATGCATCGTAGTGTAAAATTACGATGTTCACATGCTATACTTGTTGTAGACGAATTATTCACATGCTATTTGTTGGGTATTGCCAGTTTATCATTAATTTTGTTGTCTCTGAGTATTAGTAGCTCGTCAAGGTGTTGTTGTTATTGTGTCCGAGCATTATTAGCTCGTCGAGGTGTATTCATTGTTGTTGTGTGTTCCGACTCGTTTAATAGCCATCTAGGGTATTGTTCTTTATCTAGTTGAGTTGAGACTTGGATAATTCAAATTTGGTGAATTATCATTTCGAACAAATGGTACTAAAGTTAGTACTAATAACATAGGACGATATTACGATTCGTCTCGATGACCCAAAAATTAGTAACAACTCTAGCAGAGTCAAATAGGATATAATGAAATTATATCGAGCACTATATAAATATTGTATTAGACGTGACTGACTCTGGCGGAGTCGAATAGGACATAACGAACACAAGTTAGATTATGTGATAAACTATTTAATGGGCATAATTGACTCTACAAAGTCGAGTGATGGGTAGTATATATTACTACAAGATGTATAATTGTCTCCTACGATGTGGAAAGACGAATTGATGTGTTTATGACTTAATAGAGTATTGACCTCGATTGATCTAGTCAAACATTAATTGACTACGTGACTAGTTGAGTTGTGTTCAGTTAGTTGAGTTGGGTTGTTGTATGGGTTCAGTTGGGTTGTTATACTAAGTGTTTAGTGACGCGTTGTTCATGAGTTGGGGACATGAGCTACCCCAGTTATCGTCCAATATGGGTAATGGAACTAGAGGTGAATAATTACGTACTTAGTATATAACAAGTGTAAATTGTGATAAATTACGATACACATGAGATGGAGTATATTGTGTGTTTATAGGATACCATAGGTATCCTAAATTAAACGTAGTAGTTATGCGTTGTGTAATGGTTGTAACTATGAGTAGACTTACAAATGTTATGATTATGAGGTCTAGCATTAGCAGACTTAGATGAATTGGTGTACATGTGATGAACATGTTCTTTTGATTGGGAGTAGGAACGATTAACCTACCGTGTGATTTGTTTTGTGTCTAGCTTGCAGGGACACCATTGGAAATGTTAAGTTATACAATAGGACTATTTTGCCTATTGTCTTGATTAGTTATGTGTTCAGTGATTATGAACACTGTGATTGTTCTAGTGTACGATAGGACAATCATCCTACTTTGATGATTAAGTAAGTTTTTAGTATTTACGAACACATTGTGATTGGGTTATGTGATTTTATAAGAACACATTATGGTCGTTATGATTTGATTATGATTCAATACGAATACAACTTGATTTATTTAGCATGACGAGTAAATATCTACTTATGTATTGCATAAAGTCCAGCTAGCATTTGTGTTTTAGAGGTGTATTGGCATACGGCTATTGTGGGAGCTGGGGCTACATAATAGCCGTGGTGTCCAATACACTGGGCCTCTCCCCTGCTGTGGGCCACGACAGGGATTTCTAGCTCCACTGTGGTATACAATACGTCTGACTTTGGGTATGCTATTTTTGTGTGGTATCTCGGGTCGTAGAAGGTTCGAGTGTATACGTCGATGTGAATACGAATACCGGAATTCACTACGAGTACTTGTAGTTTGTACTTGACGCGAATAGGTACATTTTTTTGTTTCGGGATACAATTATTGGTCTTTCATGATTTGTGTACAGCGGCAGCAGCTCAGACATCTGTTATAGTATTGTGGAATTCTGTAACAGTGTCACTGATTCAAAATGGAGCGATAATTAAGGTCGGAAGTGTTAGTTTAGGGTCGGAGGTGTACCTCGATCCTCGGTATCCTCTATTATGTGTTTAATTTACCGTTCTTTATGTACTTCCTATACGAGCGAATGTTGGTCGCGGTCTCCAACTGGCTTGGGACGGTTGACGATTGCTGAGTTGCTGAGCCTCTCGTTAGTATAGGGTTGGTTGTTATTATGTGTTACCCGTTACATGTTTTATATATATATCCTGCTATACTGTTGTGCATACTAACATGCAATATTGTCGCATTAGTAACTTACTGAGCCTTGCCTCATCCCACGCCTTTATTTTCCTTGGTTCGCAGGTTACTAATTCTAGTGCAGTAAGGCCGTGTAACTTCGGAGATTTGCAAGTGACGTTTTAGATTGTATTTTGTATCTATTCCTTTTGTATGTGAAGACAATGGTTAAAACTGAGTTATACAAACTCAATATGTTGGGTAGTATGCCGACTTGTGAGGTCGTGCATGTTGTATTCCTTTATAACTTCAGTTAGTCATGTTTATCTTGGTGAGGCTTGAGCCCGTTTATTAATAGTCATTTTTTCCAAGCGGTTCGATTCGTGGTGGTTTATTGTTGTTCTCTGGCTTATAAGTTTCGGCCGTGGAGGTTTTATCAGTTGTAGTTTAGTTATTCAAGTTGCTTAGTTTTGGTTTGAGTTTGTGTGACTCGTTCATATCTCTCGATTTCAATCGTTTAGCCCACTGATTCGGGATTCAACATTGAATCTCGGGTTCGAGGTGCTATAGTGATTGCTAGGTTCCTGCCTTATTCCAACATGGGGTTAACCATGTGTTTCGTTGTGCTTGCTCTAAACACTCCATTCTGGAACCCACTCATACAACCATGCAATGATTCCTAAAGTTTTTGTTATTTGTTAGTACTTAGTTACATTCGGTCAAAGTTTTCTACTAATCTACTCTCTCTGTTCCACCCAAAGAGTTCATGTTTTAAAAGTTTACTAATTAAAAGATATATAAGTGTTACTAGAGTTGGTCATTGATGATGCCAAAAAATCAGGGGCACCGGGGGTGCCGAGCCGTCGCAAACGTAGGATATCCGGCATATAATTATCTGCAAAAAAGACACCGTGAGAGGGGCGGGGAGGGTCCCCGCCAAAGCCCTCCGGCGTGATAA
The DNA here is from genome assembly GCA_016624345.1 of Platycodon grandiflorus. Lineage (NCBI taxonomy): Eukaryota > Viridiplantae > Streptophyta > Magnoliopsida > Asterales > Campanulaceae > Platycodon > Platycodon grandiflorus. The sequence continues at coordinate 9,412,277 of CM028362.1, forward strand.
TCAGTATATCGGCCATTAGAGAATATTGACTAGAATACATATTTCCCGTATAAAATGTGGCCTACCTTGGCTTAGTATAGGAGACAGTATATATAACCTTGAATGGACCGGACCTCTATTCCTTTCGGGCCCATGAATTGGGATAAGGCCCATACAATTTGGCGGGTCCAGAATATGCACATCAGAAGCCCCCCACTCCTTATTCCTCGAGATTCACCTCGAGGGTGAGGAGTAATTTTTACTCGTGTTCACCTCGGACCTGCCAAGATGCATCCACTCGACCAGCGAGCATAATAATAATCCTTGAAATTAACTAAGTCATGTGCTCGTTACTCGAGCAACACATGACCTCAAACATTAATTAAGGAATCAACTCGACCTGGGAGCATAACAATAATCCTTGAAATTAACTAAGTCATGCGCTCGTTACTCGAGCAACACATGACCTCAAACATTAATTAAGGAATCAACTCGACCTGGGAGCATAACAATAATCCTTGAAATTAACTAAGTCATGCGCTCGTTACTCGAGCAACACATGACCTCAAACATTAATTAAGGAATCAACTCGACCTGGGAGCATAACCATAATCCTTAAGATTAACTAGGTCATGTGCTCGTTACTCGAGCAACACATGACCTCAAACGTTAATTAAGGAACCAGCTCGACCTGGGAGGGACCCCGACCTACGAGGTTCGTTTTTAACCTCGACCTGCGAGTTCCACTCGAGCGGGGAGGGTATAATCTACTCAGCCGCGAGTTCCACTCCAGCGGGGAGGATGTAATCAGCCGCGAGTTCCACTCAAGCGGGGAGAATGTAATCAACTCAGCCGCGAGTTCCACTCAAGCGGGGAGGACAAAATCTGCTCAGCTGCGAGCTACGCTCGAGCGAGGAGGATAAAATCTACTCAGTCGCGAGCTCCGCTCAAGCGAGGAGGATGTAATCCACTCAACCGCGAGCTCCGCTCGAGCGGGGAGGATAAAATCGACTCAGTCGCGAGCTCCGCTCAAGCGAGGAGGATGTAATCTACTCAGCCGCGAGCTCCGCTCGAGCAGGGAGGATAAAATCGACTCAGTCGCGAGCTCCGCTCAAGCGAGGAGGATGTAATCTACTCAGCCGCGAGCTCCGCTCGAGCGGGGAAGATAATTTGCTTTGACCGTTACTTAACGGAGCTTGACCGATAGTGGAGGGGTCCATTGACGACTATTCTTCATTAGAGGGTCAAGTAACTCCCATCAATCAAGGGACCAAGATGTAACTACTCTGCATTAAAGGGACCCAACTGCAACTTCTTCAACAATGAAGGGACCACATTGAAACTGCCCAATAATGGAGGACTCATCTGTAACTGCTCAATAGTATATGGGCCATGTTGTAACTTCCCAACGCTTAAAGGACCAAAGCGTAACTTCCCTAATAAAGGATCCAGGTTGTAATGTTTCGGCATTGAAGGATGATTTCATAACTTTCCAGATTCAAGGGTGTTTTGTAATCTGCTCAATAATTGAGGAGTTAATTCGTCATTGCCCAATTACCCACAAACTCTAACCGACACAATAATCGGGACGTGCTTGTAATTGTTGAATTAGTGGCTACGTTGTAACCAACGCATTCAACGACCCAAGCTTTAACTAATGCAATTGAGGGACCACGATTGTAATCGCGGATGCATGCGTTTAATCGACGTATAATGGTGTCAATCTCGTAATCACGCCCGCTTCTCCATCCACGGCGCCGGCGAGCTCTCACTGAAAAAGTTTAAACGAATTCCTTTACCATGACTTCGTCTTCTCCATCTGCTATCCGGCGCCACTTCACAAACTCCACCACTATTGATTCGCACGTAATGGAGGCCGAAGGTGCAGCCATTTTGAAACCTTCGTTTTGCCTCCAGTAGGCGTTTCTCATCTTCGCAGAACGCCGCTCCCATCCTTGCCGGATCGTTCGACAATGAACTATTACACCTCCCTTTTATCTCTTTCTGCGCTGAAATCATCTATCGTCCACTGCGGCGTTGTCTTGACAGGCGCATGTGTGTGGTGCTTGTTGGCGCTTCGTGGTCCGAACGAGTCGCTTGCGTCCAGTCCATCTTGATGCCCTCGCTTGAGTTACAGCCCACCAATTCGTAAAATTCCCAAATGAAGTCATTGTCTTGCTTCTCCTCGCCTTGCTTTTTGCCTTCGCTAATTTGCTCATTCTTTGTACTTCTCCTAATTTGTTGCAAGTTGAATTTCTCACTCCACCTTCTTGTTGAAGAAATCTTGAAAACCAAACCCCTATGCCTTATGAACTGGGAGCACTCCATAAGGTGAGTATCGCCCAACAATTCTCAAGTGGGGTCCTCTTTAGCCTTCTCCTTGAATTGCAATCAATAACCAATGCTTTACACCACCACCAATTCGGGATTGAAAGAAATTTATCCAAGACTTCGGTGCGCGCCGCTCCAAAGAAAAAGAATGCATCCTACTGAAAGTTTGGTTCTTGTCCGTGCTTGTATTAATCCGGCCAACTCATATAGCACTTCGTGATCCGAGGGGCTTCTTTGAACACAAATTTCGGCCAAAGAAATCCACTAACAAAAAAAAAACTCGTTTCCGGCAACGGAACCAAGCGATGATGCCAAAAATCGGGGGCACGGGTGCCGAGCCGTCGCAAACGTAGGATATCCGCATATAATTATCTGCAAAAGACACCGTGAGAGGGCGGGGAGGGTCCCGCCAAAGCCCTCCGGCGTGATAATCGATATATCGGCCATTAGAGAATATTGACTAGAATACATATTTCCCGTATAAAATGTGGCCTACCTTGGCTTAGTATAGAGACAGATATATAACCTTGAATGGACCGGACCTCTATTCCTTTCCCATGAATTGGGATAAGGCCCATACAATTTATCCAAATATGCACATCAAAAATATATTAAATTATTCTATAAATTATTTTATAATATAATATTTTTTTATTATTATTATTTAATGCCTTAAAAGACTATAATTAAGACTATATGATGCCTTTGGTATGGTTAGAATCTCTGCTGAAAATAGTGACGTACCAGGGTGGCTCTGGTGTAGGGCTTGGACACTCAACCTATCCGTTAAGAAAATTGAGCAGTACTAAATGGGCCTTTGGTGAGGCTTGAACAACAACGGTACCTCTGGTGAGGCTTGAACACCCGACTTTTTTAAGTACCAGAGTGTCGTCTCTGGTGATATTTGAACACTCGATCTCTCCGTTAAGAGAAGTGAGCAGTGCCATAAATCAACCAATTTTTATTTTTATAAATGTTACTCTTTCGATGTCAAATTATGGGTCTCATATTCTTATTTAAGACGTCCAAAATAATTTTTATAATATGTGATACATAACAACAAAATTCTAAATCATTTCATCAAAAAAAAAAATTAATATTTTTGTAAGTTTATTTTTCACACTGATAGTGTATCAAAAATATATAAATATAGTATCCAACTAAACATTTTTTAATCATTGAATGATCTTCAAAAATTATTTTAAAAAATATAATTATATTCAATCTTTATACAATTCTCTTTTGTTCAAAAAAATGTTATATTTCTTCAATATGTCCTAAAGTCGATATTTTATTTTTAATTTTGTAAAAATTGTTCAAATATATGTCTAAAATATACTCCCTCCGTCTCTAAATTATTGTTTTGCTTTTCTTTTTTGTCCGTCTCTAAATAATTGTTTTGTTTGAAAATTTTCTTTTAGAACATTACTTTTATCATTTTACCCTTACTTTTTCTCTCTACTTTAAATATAAGTCACATACACATAGGCATTAAAGAAAACTAAACACTTTACCAATATTAATAATCAAGTCAATTAATTTTTCTTAATCCGTCTGCCGAGTAAAACAAGACAATAATTTAGGGACGGAGGGAGTATTTATTAAGTGCAAGATGAAAAAAAAAAATTTTAACCCAACAATTTGGTATCATTAAAGAATACTTTTTTTTTGACCAAATCATTAAAGGATACTTATAAAATATATAGAAACGAAAATTTATATATTGACCACTAATAAAAAATACTTATTCTGAAATAAAAATATTATAATAAACGACCACTAATTTGCATATATTGACAATACTTAACTTTGGTCAAACATTAAGTCAACAAATCCCTATATTTAATAACGATAAATTTTTTTAAAAAATTATTTTTAAAATATATTAATTAATATCAAAATTAAATTAAACCCGTGCGAAGGACGAGCTCTTTAACTAGTATTCATTAATATATAGTGGGTATCTAAAAGCCATGATGGAACGTGAATTTCACATTTTCATTCTGAGTTCCTAATTCTAGGAATTTGATGCCCATTCTTCATTCGCCAAACATGCTATTTGATTCATGGATTTGAATATTGGATGTGTCCCTTGAGGTGTTTAAGAGTCCGTTTAGTCGAGCGTTTTGGTCAAAACGTAGGGATAAAACGCAGTTTATTTGCAAAAAATGTGTTTCAATACTGCGGCAGAAAACTCAGCGTTTTCAAAACGCATCTGCGTTTTAAAACGCTGAAATTTCCAGCTTTTTTCCAAAACGCAGATTTTAAAACGCTTCTAAAAAAAAGGTTGCGTATTGAGGTGATATCTCAAACGTATTTATAAGGAAAGACCTCCGTTTTTAAAATACTGCATTTTTTAAAACGCTGCATTTTTAAAACCGCATTTTATAAATATTGTACCAAACGAGCTCTAATTCTATAACGTTTAGTGCATAGGGGTACGTTAGAGGGGCAAAATTGGACATAAGGATTATTGTTAATGACAAATCTGGATGGAATTGGCCCCAAGAGCTAACCGGATGTTAAAAAGTCAAGTTCTAGAACGTTTTAGTAATTTTTTATGTTCACGAAACCATTATATCACATCGCACGTTCGGATTATACTTACTTTTTTAATGATATATCACGCCCGCTTTAGATCATGAAATATATATATATATATATATATATATATGTTTTTATTTCTAAGTAAGCGTGGGATGGGATCGAATTTAACACCTCACATTTTATGAAATCCAGTCAGTCTTTCTACTGATAGATACTTCATTCGTTTCAGGTAAATAGTCTACTATTTTATTTTTGAATGTTTCACATAAAGAGTTTACTTTCAAAAGTTACGTCTACAATCTTCATAATTTTATAATTTCACCCTCCACATGTGTTATAAACATATTAATTAAGCTCAAATATTTTTGTAATTATGAACAATTCTAATACTCCCTCCATCCCAAAATTATTGTCTTGTTTGACCCGACACACGGATTAAAAAAAATAATTGACTTGATTATCAATATTGGTATAGTGTCTAATTTTCTTTAATGTCCATGTGTATGTGGTCCATAATTAAAGTAGGAAGAAAAAGTAATGATAAAATAGTAAAATTGTTGTCCTAAAAATTTTTTTTTCAAACAAGATAATTATTTTGGGATTGATAAATAAGGAAAGAAAGAAAATAATTTTGGAACGAAGGAAGTAATACTTATATATATTTTAATTAGTAAACTTTTCAAATCGGAACAGAGTTAGTATAAATAAGTAAAATTGTTGTCCTAAAAAAGGAATTTTTAAACAAGGCAATTATTTTGGGATGGATAAATAAGGAAAGAAAGAAAATAATTTTGGAGCGAAGGAAGTAATACTTATATATATTTTAATTAGTAAACTTTTCAAATCGGAACAGAGTTAGTATAAAGGCCAAAATATGAAGAAAAAAAACAAAACAAAACAAAAAAACAAAAACCCAAAGTATCCCCCAAATCTCAAAGTCCCCCCAACCTAAGGTTTGTCCCATAACTCCATCTGATGTTGTCAATTTTTCCAGTTAGCCCCCTGGCCGTGATGACCGTTAAAAAAGTAACGAAAATTCATCACGTGCTTTGCATGAGAGGGACAATTTGGCCTTTTCATTCCTTTCTTTTCCAAAACCCTAAAACAAAATAATCTTAGGTAGGGTTTTCCCTTTGAAATAGAAGGATGAATTTCTGTGGTGGGCTTCAAGGGCTCAAAGGCAACACATTGATCATGAAGATTAATTGAAAAGAGAGGGGTGACCTTGTATGACTCAAGGGCGACGACATTGGTTCCTGACGACGGGAGCGAGAGGCACGATTGACGAAGGGATAAGGAGAGGCGAGAAATGCAGCAGCGAATTGGGTTTCTTCGCGCGAGATGAAATAGAGGAAGACGACATGAGATCTCGAGGTAAGGACGAAAATGGCGATTGGTCTTTTCACCATCGAAGCATCTGGGCTGTGAGTCTTGTGATTTTGGTGGTTAGGGTTAGGGATTGAAGATGAGTATGGTTGGAATTGTGAACTGGGGGATGAAGGAGGCGTAGTTTCAGAATCTTCAATTTGGAATCGTCGGCAACTTAGTGATGGGCTTGAAGAAATCAATGTTGGGGAGAGAGAGATCTCAGATCAGTTTTGATTTTCCTTCATCTTTACACTAATTTGGTGGATCCCAATTTTCTGTATATAAGAACCTCTCATTTGATTCAATTCTTTATCAAAAATTGTGTGCAATGAGATGACTCTAACCAAGAATAGCTCAAAAGATCATTCTCAAAGGTATAGTAATAAAAGTGGTGGTGGTGGCAGCGGTGATGGCGATTATTCATGGAAAAGAAATGAATGAAATGATCAAATTGAGCCCCTCGTGCAAGGCACGTGATAAATTTTTGTTACTTTATCAATGGCCATCACGACCAGAGGGACTAACTGAAAAAATTAGCAATATCAAATAGAATTATGGTGCAAACCCTAGGTTGGAGGACTTTGAAATTTAATGGATACTTTGGGAGTTTTTCGTATTTTGGCATACCATAAAAGACCAAGTAGGCATTTGAATGTTTTTGTTTATTGAAGACGTGAGAGTTGTCAAAATAAGAAGAGGAGAGAGAAGTAGTTGATAGGTATTTAAGAGTAAGATTGGATGTTTATGAGAGGAGTAATATTATGGGTATTTAAAAGACTAAATTTTTACACTAAATAATGTGTCAGCTGATGTGGTATAAAAAATAAAATTAAAAATTATAATTATTGCATCACATCAGTTGCTACATCAGCTAACACATCATTTGATACAAAAAAATTTAAGACTCTTTAATTATTCATAGCATTACTTAAAAATAAAAAAATTTGGGGGAGTCAAATCAATTGAGATCAAAAGTCATCAATTTAGTTGCACTTGCATGCGATGACTCCAAGAGTAGTAGTCAATGGGCCACAGTCCGCGGAATTAGAAAACATCACATTGACCCAAGACGAAGATAATTTTGGTACGGAGGGCCAAAAATTCCCAACTTTGACCCGGCTCTATTTACTTTTTACTTTTTTTTTTTGGCCACCGGCCGAAATTCTTATTCAAGCTGTGTAAAACCACTTTGGTACTCCGTCTTTTATTTTTTGATGAAAAGCCTCAAACTTTGCAAAATTACTAAATTTATAATTACTTTTACAATTTTTGTAACAATTTTGTCTTGAAGGCAAAGTGTATATGGAGTGCATGCATGTTTTTAAGACAAAGTTGTTACCATAATGGTAAAATTAATTATAAATCTAGTAATGTTGTAAATTTTAAGGTACAAAAAACAACTTTTGACCTTTAATTTCAACAAAAATATAATCTTAAATTTCAATTTACAAAAATTGAGACTACAGATACAAATGTGTAAGCCTTAGAATAGTAAAATACAGTTAATCCCAATATATAAAAACCGCACGCTCATAAGATAAGCCTAATTTACATATTTTTTATTTTGACGAAAAACCTTTTTAAACACTTGATTACATCAAGAAGGAAATATCAAACCTCAAATTACAAAAATTAAAACAGTAAACCTTAAGTGCAATTATGATAAAAGCACGTACGTAATAGCTAGGAAGGGGCCATATATTAACCCTTCAAAATATATTTATTCCAAGATATAGAAAATTAATATTTGTGGATATAGAGAGAGAGAGAGAGATTCTAGAGTTGTAATTAAGTAGATGATTTTGTCAATCACGATGTCTGCTAAAATTGCCTCAACAGGCCACTCAGTATATATTCATTCATCAAAACGATCGACACCACGCCCGCCCGCCCGCCCGCATGTGGAATAGAATTGGCTGCAGGCAGGTGATATGAATTACGTTATGATAATAGCATGCAATGCATGACCTCATTTGCAAACATACATACCCCCATTTCATTTTTATAAATTTCAAGTCAATATTTCAACCCCTTTCACTCTAAAAAGCAAGCATTATCCATTATTTTATTAATTGGCCGGGTGGGTTTAATTTGAATTGAAATATATACTCCAATTAACTATATATGACAACTAACTAGTAACAACTAAAAGTAGAATATAAGAGACCAAATATTCCTTTCTCATTTCAAAACGACGACTTTGTTTTTGGTTTCTTTAATTTTCTTGAGAGAATGGTCTTGTCTTGCTTTCTTTCCTTTTGAGTTTAGAAAGCAAAAGGACGAAAAAAAAAAAAGAGTATGCAAGAGAAAAAAAAAAAAAACACATGTTGAAAGCTTTTTTTTTTTTTTAAATCCAAATAATGGCCGAAATATGAACAGTAAATATAGTTAATTTTATATTTAGTGTTGGTGGGGAGGGAGTTGACATTAAATAACATAAATATGGTACTCCTCCAACTCCATTGAAGAAGACCTTACTTACTTAATTAAAGACGCATGCTTTTAAGCCGTGAGAGGCACGTTGTCATGTGGTTTCTCTTTTTTAAATCTCTTAACAAAATTTCCTTTCAGCATCTCTTACGTACCTTAAGTCTCGGATTCTCAATCTACACTTACCTTCTTTCTTTTTATGATATCATTATTAACTGAAATTTTTTTACCTTCATTTTAAATGAAAATCTTTTTTTTTATTGTTACTTTGAAAAATACTACTCCTTACATTTCAAGCAAAAAATCTACTATTCTATTTTAGAATATTTTACGACTAATTTCAAAAATTATATATATATTTTTTATAACTTTACGATACTCTCCCATGTAATGGCGAAGCCACATGGAGGCCAAGGGTGGCCATGACTCCCCTAAACTTTGAAAAATATGTAATTTATCCCCTTTAAAATATCATTATTACTTATTTTAGTCCCTTGGGTATTGAATGTTATATTTTTAATTAACTTAACTCGGCTCCCCTAAGGATCAAATCTTGGCTTCGCCACTGCTCTCATGTGGTATTAACATATTAACTATACTTAAATATTTTTGCTCTCATGTGGTATTAACATATTAACTATACTTAAATACTTTTGTAATTATGACTAATTCTAGTAGTAATTCCTAATTACTCTGAGATAGTATATAGTGAAATCCCTTCCAAAGCAAAAAAGTACATAACGCCTTTGATACTGAACTTTTGTTTTTCTTGTTTTTGGATAACCGAAGAAAGATATCACACGTTGAATTGAATCAACTATTAAACTAAAATTAACCATATATATATATATATATATATATATATATATATGCACACCCATCAAATGTTCTTTTATTAATGAATTAATAATCTAAGCAAAATATAAACACAATTTTGCATATTGAACCAATGACACGTGAATCACATTTTACAAATTTTAAATACTGAACAACTTATGTTGGCAAATTCAATTTTCAATGATTAAAGTAATGAAATATCGATAGAGAGAGAGAGAGAGAGAGAGAGAGAGAGAGAGAGAGAGAGAGAGAGAGAGAGAGAGAGAGAGAGAAAGAGAGAGATTCAGCATCCTACGAGACTAATGAGCTTATGGCTCAAGGTCGTCTACACTAATCTGCTCATCATGGCATGATAGTAAAATATTTGAAATAAGCGCCATGATCCTTGATAACAATAATACTCTCTCCGTTACAGGCAAGAGGTCACTATTCTATTTTGCGATGTTTCACTTAAAGAGTCAATTTTAAAAATTATGTATACAATCTTCAAAAAAATTTCAACTTTACCCTCACATGTAATATAAGCATCTTGACTTAACTCAAACATTTTTATAATTATGACTGAAGAGCCAGGCCCAAACTTTGGGTCCAAGGTCCAAGCCTGAGATATAATATGGGTCTAGGCCCATCAAGCAAGCGCATACGGAGCAACCGAGGCCTTACCAACCTGGTCATATGCGAGCGTAACTCGAAGTCAATGATCCGAGTCCTCGACCAGATCCAGCCGAGCAGATATGTTGTATAACGCCCGAGATAAGGACGTGGCATAACGTACGGACTGGGTTGAGCCCGACTGTTACGCCCATTACTCCCGGGGCTATACTCATTACACCAAAGATTCATACCCACGCCTGGGTAATTATGAATGGACGTTACATCATAGAAGAACAGACCTATAAAAGCCTTGGACTCCTTCCAAGCAAAGGTACGCACACTAAGACTTGAGCTTACACTCTGCCAGATTGTGATTTGAGCCTGCAACTTACTCTCACACCGGAGTGTCTTAGCAGGGTCAGCCCCTGCATTCACCTAGTGTTTGCTTCTTTTCTTAAACAGATCATACTAAGCTCAGATATCCTAACGAACAAGCAATCCAGCCCAGCAAGCGTGAGATTCCTTGCAGCATCAGTTTGGTTCCGTTGCGGGAATCTTTTTCTTGACCGTTTGTACGCGTTTTGTTGGGTTTGATTTAACACTAGCATGGCTGGAAATGGAAGGGACACCTTGGGTGACAATACGGTTCCGGGTTGGGGCCAAGGAGGCTCGGCTTGCCACCTCCCAGGGATTACAACCAGACCACACTGTCGCCTTCCGGACGAGTCACGCCCTCGCTTCTACTCGGGAAGGAGGCCTTCCAATGTGAACCGCCAACCCGAGCAGCGGATTGAGCTCCGTGCACACTTGAACGCCAAAGGATGCGAGTCACCTGCACTGACCGGTTGATCGATACAGCTCGCTCTGCAGCTTTAGCTAATCAGGCAGTGTACCTAAGTCAAATGTACGCCCTGAATCAGCAGCTGCTCGCTATGGGGCACACTCCTGTTCCGGTCGAGACACAGCTTATCCCACCTGTGGTTACGGTGGGCGCACGAAGTGAAAGGCCTCAGCAGTCTCAAGGTCGCCCGGAAAGACGGCGGGATGATGTGATCAATGTGGATAGCACGGGAACAGGCCGTGCCCGCAGAGAGGCTGCTAAGGACAAGGGAAAAGGTCCTGCTCGTTCGGAGTCAGCACGGGCTAAAAGTGTACATGACCGTTTGGTATACGCAGACGGTCAGACACGTGGGCGACCAGAGGGCTCTCGGCGGGACAGCGAGAGTGAAGAGGCAGAATCCCGGCCCTGCATTACGCCCGTAGGGATGCTGGGCAAAAATCTCATCGCGCTAGACGCACTCCCTCACCTAAGAGGAGGTCTCCAGGACGTAGGTCGGACTATCATTCTTCTGTGCCAAGGAGAAGTCATCAACCTGAGCGGTCCGTCAGACCTGCGCGTTCAGCGCATGAGCCTGATGAAGCGATGAAGGAAATGCAGTTGCGGTTGGAGGCCCTGGAAGCTGGTCGCACCGGACCTGGATACGTGATTCCGGGAGAGGAGAAAGACCCTTTGGCAGATTGGATTGTGGCCGCGCCAACTGATCCAGATGTTCCATTGCTTTGCGTATTGGTTAGGGAAGAGGTGGAAGCCAAAACCGATGTACTATGTATCAAAGGCTTTGACTGTTGAAGCTCGTTATTTTAATGCGAAAAGTTAGCTTACTCGCTTGTTGTCTCATAAAACCGCGAGCTTATTTTTCGCACATGAGATTGTTGTGTACTCGACCAACCTCTTGAAAAATCTTGCACAAACCAGATTCCTGTGTTGTTGGCATGGTCAATTGAGTTGACAGAGTTTCACATTGACTACCGGCCTCGGGCGATCAAGGCTCGAGCCTTGGCGTACTTTCAGTAGAAACAACTTTTGAGGTAAAGGATAAGGTACCAAAGGTGAGCATTCCGAGGCCAAAGCCTCCTCGTCCGCACGACCGCACGATTGTTGGCCTGTTCGTAGATGGGCAGCAAGTAAGGATGGAAGTGGCGCGGGGTTTTGCTCGTATCTCCGCGGACCGACGAAGAATTCGAGGTCGCTTACGATTCAAGTTTCGCTTCCAACAATCAGCCGAGTATGAGGCCCCAGTCGCCGGTTTGGAGTTAGCTGGACATGGGTGTGATTGCTTTGGTTATACAGTGATTCCCACCGGTGGTTAATCAAGTTCGAGGAGTATGGTGTGAACCATCCTACTTTGGCTAAGTCTTGCGAGTTGGTGAAGGAGTTGTTGGCTAGGTTAGCATTTTGGGAGCCATTACGGATTGATCGGGCGAGATAATATGCGGGCGATTTCCTATCTAAGATGGCCACCGAGGATATTCAAGAGTTGAGTCCGGAAGCGTGGTAGAATATCTGGATTGCCGGCAATTTCGAGAAAAGGTGATGGACATTGAGTTGGCTCGAGGTGTTGGATCGATGAGATACGGGAGTACATTGAGCAAGGTTTCTTTGAAGACAAAGGTCGCTAGAGTCATTCGAAGCGGTGCCGCTCGCTACACGGTGGTAGGAGGAGTTACGATCGAAGGTCTTTCTCGAAGCCATTGTTACGATGCGTGCGACAGTGGGAAGTTGCTAGCGAGAGGTCCATGAGGAGTTTGTGGTGGACATCCAGGGGCAAGGACTTTGGCTGACAAGATATTGACCTTGGGGTTCTATTGGTTGACTCTGAGAAGGGATGCTGAAAACTATGTGAGGAAATGTGACAAGTGTCAGCGATTTGCAGATATACCTAGGGTGCCTTCTACCGAGCAGAGTCTAGTAGTGGCATCCTGGCCGTTTGATATGTGGGGGATAGATCTTATTGGACCATTTCCCACAGCAAGGGGAAATTGCAAGTATGTAATCGTGGCAATTGATTACTTCACCAAGTGGGTGGAAGCGAAACCTCTGGCAAACATTACCGAAGAGAATGCCATCAACTTCGTGCATGACTATATCTGGTGTCGTTTTGGGGTCCCACGAGCAATTGTTTCTGATAATGGCACTCAGTTTTCTGACCGATTTACTGAGGCTTGTGCCAATTTGCATATTAAACATTGGAAGTCCTCAGTAGCCTATCCTCAGGGGAACGGGCAGGCTGAGGCCGCTAATAAACGAGTATTGCATGCCCTCAAGAGAAACTTGGAAGGTCGAGCAGGAAGATGGCTAGACGAGTTACAGTCAGCACTTTGGGCAGTCAGGACAACAGTCAGGGGGCCAACTGGGGAGACACCTTTTGCCCTGACTTATGGGTCGGAGGCCATGGCACCGGTTGAAATGGCTTTGCCTAGTTTAAGGGTGTCACATTATGATGAAGGGCACAACATTACTGCTCGTCAAGAGGACCTGGACTTATTGGAAGAAAGGAGAGTAGAGGCCCGAATGAAAATGGTGAATTATAAGCGAGCAAAAATGCATCATGATAAGAGGGTGCATAAACGGGCATTTCGGTCGGGGATTTAGTCCTAAGGAAGATTGAGGCAAGCGGGCAAAGGTTGGAGCGAGGAAAGTTGTCACCGAACCGGGAAGGGCCTTACAAGGTTGTTCGTCGTCAAGGAGGGTACTTATAGGTTACAAGCTCGGGATGGAACAAGTGTTAAAGCATCCGTGGCATGCGGATCACCTCAAAAAGTATTATCGAAAGTTGCTTGTTGACATTCTTGCTTAATGAAAGTTTGGTTTTCAACGTTTAATGAGAATCATTTGTGATATAAGAATGTGCTCTTTGTGGACAATAAGTGGCTCACGGAACGAGCAGAGTCTTGGTTGGGAAATCTTTCATTATGAGGTATGTGAAGCGACCTCAAAGTATGCCTAATCTAAAAGACTTGTGTTTGTTTAACCTTTGGGATGAGCACACTCATTAAGTTAATGTCTGAAGTCATTGTTTGCTCGTGGAAAGAGCACATGATTTAGTTAATTTCTTGAGTATTGATAAGTGCACCCTGGTTTAAAGGTTATCCTTGATTAACGTTTGATGTTACTTGATGATCGCGAGAGCGAGCAAGTAATTTAGTTAATCTCAAGGTGGTTATTGTAATGTTGCTTATTGCTCGGCGGGTCGAAAGGGTGACTTAGTCAATATTTAAAGTTGTTTGCTTAGATAGCGGCAACAGACACTGGAAATGATTTCGACAGCGGCGACGCAATGAGAAGAGAGAGAAGCTCTGGAGATCGCAAGGAGTTTTGAAATTCAAAATGTGTAAAAGTGATTTCTCAAACCAGGGAGCTTGTATTTATACCCTAGAGGCCGACGTCATCCAACCGTCGGGAAGGGATCGCAGGCTACGGAGGTAGCCCGTGGGCCTACGCCGTAGGTCATGATAACGCCTCGGGAAGACGCGCCGCCTCCATCACACGAGAACCCAAGCGTCGTGACCACTGTCTTCCACGAACACGCGCGCCCGGGCGCCTTCTCAAGACGATCCCAGTGGTAATCACGGACCATACGTTCGGCTTCACTTAGCATGACAAAGGCAACGAGCAATGCTTCTGCAATGGCATGAATACTCCGCGAGAAAGAGGCATCAAGAGCCGTGCCCAAACTTTGGGTCCAAGGTCCAAGCTCGAGATATAATATGGGTCTAGGCCCATCAAGCGGCGCATGGAGCAACCGAGGCCTTACCAACCTGGTCATATGAGCGAACTCGAAGTCAATGATCCGAGTCTCGACCGGATCCAAATGAGCAGATATGTTGTATAACGCCCGAGATAAGGACGTGGCATAACGTACGGACGGTTGAGCCCGCGGTTACGCCCATTACTCCTGGCGTTATACTCATTACACCATTCATACCACGCCCGGGTAATTATGAATGGACGTTACATCATGAAGAACAGACCTATAAAAGCCTTGGACTCCTTCCAAGCAAAGGTACGCACACTAAGACTTGAGCTTACACTCGCGGATTGTGATTTGAGCTCGCAACTTACTCACACCGGAGTGTCTTAGCGGTCGCCCCGCATTCACCTAGTGTTTGCTTCTTTTCTTAAACGATCATACTAAGCTCAGATATCCTAACGAACAAGCAATCCAGCCCAGCAAGCGTGAGATTCCTTGCAGCATCATTTTTAAAATCTTTACATATAATATAATTAGTTGAGTTGATTTAATATGTATATTCATATTTAATAGGGTGTGATTTTGTTCAAAGTTCTTCTCATATTATAATTAGAAGAAGCGTAAGACCTATTGTAATACTTATTATTAGTAGGTATAGTTATAAGCTAATGACTTAAAGGCTTGAA
Organism: Platycodon grandiflorus; assembly: GCA_016624345.1. Lineage (NCBI taxonomy): Eukaryota > Viridiplantae > Streptophyta > Magnoliopsida > Asterales > Campanulaceae > Platycodon > Platycodon grandiflorus. The sequence continues at coordinate 9,427,581 of CM028362.1, forward strand.
AATTGAAAAAAATATAAAAAAAAACAAGGTGACACAATTATAAGCCTCTTCATACAAGTGAAAAACTGTCCACTTACCCATCAACTTAAACACCAAAGAAGGGTATAAACGGTATGGTAATCGAATTTTCCTTTGGACATCAAAATGTGCTTGCCAAACATGCCCAAACGTGCTTACATAATTTGCAACCAAACATCCCTCATACTCATAGCTTGTCGATCCGCCATCGAAAGTCATCACCAGCACTCTAATTTATCGTTTGATTAAATTTGGGTGATTTGATTCACACTTTTTTCTTTTTTTGGTTACAATAACTAATATAGTTGTTAAATTGGAATACATATCGTATATCATAATTTTATTTTTATGATATGTATTGTAAAATACATCTTGTGAATTGTGGGATACATTTTATATATAAATATACATAATTTTTAGATATAAGAAGTAGGAACTATAAGTAGATATAAATATATTTATTAAAATTTTAACAAAGATATAATGATTAGAACATTAATATTTGTAAGTTAAGACTCAAAGATTGTGTTTCACTGATTTAGAGCATCCACAACAATACATTTCTATATCACACTTTAAACACCTCGTTTTCCGTTCAAGTTTCACGTTTTTAACACTCTAAAAATAAATCTACTCCAACAAGCACTCTCTATACAATCATCTAAAAATTAAATATCTCTCATCTCAACTAACAAATCTAACTACTATTATATTTGTCCTCTTTTATTTATATTTTTTACCACAATTAAAATAAAATATTTTAAATTTTAAATTTTATATACTATGAAAAGTATATTGTACTCTCTCCGTTCCTAAATTATTGTCTTGTTTGACCGACACCTGATTAAATTTTTTTGACTTGATTATTAATATTGGTATAATGTGTAATTTCCTTTAATGTCTATGTGTATATGACTCATAATTAAAGTATGGAGAAAAATAAGGGTAAAATAGTAAAAATGAACTCATAAACTATGAAAATTTAAAACATGACAATTATCTAGAGACGGATAAAAAAGATAATTATTTAGGGAGAGATAAAAAAATAAGACAATAATTTAAAGACGGAGAGAGTATATTTTAATAATTTTTATTTCAAAATATTAAACAAAAGTATATTGTGCTTAAATAAGTAAAGAAAATGTAGGATACGTAAGAAAAAGTAATTTAAAAAAAATTATAATATAATTTTATTTGGTACGAGTCTATATCATAAGATAACAACATATCGTAAGATACGCATCATATTGTAAGATACGACACTGTATCATAAGATACAAATAACGTATCGTAGGATACGTAGTTAAATGGGATACGCACATAAGATACGTATCGATTACCTCTATTTTTGTATCGTATCATAAGATATATAAGAAAAAGATAATCAAGAAGGCAATCAAAAAACTACCATTGTCCTCTAATCCTAGTGAACGACCTCAACTGAAATCGTTACACGTGGCAAAGACACCAAGACACAGGACAAGCCAAGTGGATGACGCCGACGTGACCTATGAAGCGAGTTAGAGATAAACATCTATAAGATCGAACGTGACGCCCTCGAACTCTACAGGCTTACCTGCCGAAGTCTCCGACCTCGTTGCTCTATAGTACGACCTAGGTATATCCTAGGCCGACCACTTGATTAGCTCGCTTTGTTGTTGACCATTGCACCATTCATTCGCAGAGTTCTTCATGGAACCATTTCTCGACTGAGTAGAAGTCCTATTACAACTCAATCATCACAACAGGTCCTTGACACACGTTACCTTGATTCGAAAGTTACGAGATCTCATCCCATCTTCCGAATTCGAAACTATCTAGGGTTACAAACTATTCCCTTATAAATAGTAGCACGAGACATCAAAAGGTACTTGCAAATTATACCAAAAGCCATCTCGTTGAGCAATATTTTCTCGAAGTATTGCTAATTCTCACACCGGGGTTATTTCTAGGACATCCCGCCTCCTTAACAAGGCTTTCTTTGTTGATTACGGGCTCATATACATTCTTTCTTCAAGAATACGGCAAGAACAATTCCTGACATTAGCCGGAATCCTAATAGGCTACACACTTGGCTCTTATGTGAAGCGTGGTCATCAATACTTTTGCGTGATCACCTAGAAACCCAAACCTCCAACACCATCCCCATTTCCTCCCACAGTATATCTACTTGAGTATTGAGATCCACAATTGATCAAGAGAGTGAGATCTCCAAACCGAGAAAGTGCAAATCTACGAAGACAGTCCTTAAGGGTGGCTTAATAATTGAGTTGGGGCTTCACAAAGTGTGAGGTGTATGTCATGTTCGATCCTTTTTCACACCTCCTTAGGACACAAATATATATATATATATATATATATATATATATAGGATGACCCTGGTGCAAGTCTAATGAGGCCCAGGCCTTGGGCCCCCAAAATTTGTGAATTTTTTGGGCCCCCAAATTATGGATCTTACTGTCAATTACCAAGGACGAGGGACCTCACTAAAAATTTATTTTTTAACCCCTTATTCTCTTTACCTTCAACAGCCACTAAACATAAAGAACACAGCACGCACACACAACCCTCTTCGGCTCTCCCAAACACTGAAACATATTTACTTATGTGTGAATAACATTGCTTTTTATTTGAATTTTTTGTTGTCTCATTTACAGATTTACTTGTGTGTGAACAACATTGCTTTTTATTTGATTTTTTTTTTTTACTTGTTGTTAATCATTTACTTGTGTGTGAATTGATATTTTGGGGATTTGTTTGGTTTGAGCTATTGTTGTGTGTATATATATTTGTTTGGTAATAGAATGTTTGCTGAAATTATTATAGGTAGACCGTAGACAAAATGTCATCACGAAAGTATCCTTGTGAAAATGAAAAAAGAAAGAAGAAGCAAAAGCAAAAACAATTAACACAAGCTTTAAGTGATTCTCTTAACAAATATTTTACCTCTGGTAACTTGGATAAAAGTGAAACTATTTCTACTTTGATATCTATTGAGAAGAACATGGTTGAAAAAATTGTTTATTCTACTTTGATTACTCATTTTGCTTCTAAATGTGCTAGAAGAGCGACTTTTAAGTAGTACTTTGTAAATATGTCATGTGTTATGTACATGATTTTGGAATGAAGTGTTTTATTTATTATCTTTTGTGTTTGTTTTTTTTAAATTAAAAAAAAAATAATGTTACAAACTGGAAGGGCCCTCTCTGATATAACCGGCCTTGGGCCCCGAATTTCACAGGACCGGCCCTGATATATATATAAATATTATATATATATATATATATATGAGTTTTCAATAGTTACTCCATCTCTCTAACCATCCTTTTTCTAGCAACTCAATTCATTTTTTTGTGCGTCCTGCCATGTTGCGATCCAACCATGCATTATACCCACAGTCCGTACTGCGGGGGGTTATGCCCCCCTAGTGACGAGTTCACTACACTCGCTCGTTACGCTTTGAAAACTGATTCACAATTTGGAATCGAGTCATACATTCTAACAAAATCCTATGTATCGCCAAAAGAAAATTCGGAGTGTGGGAACAACAAAAGAGAATTTGCGCAAGTTTAAAGACCAACTTGCCATTTAATCCAAAGAATTAAAAGCTCGTGCTTATTTACCGATACTCTATTAAAGCCACCGACCAATTAGACAGGGGTTGACAATTACTTACCTTCATTCGCTCAAATAGTTCACATTTATGTATAATACTAGAAAACATTAAGATTATAATGAATTAATGTGATGCACCCTGAGTTTTAAGCATGATCCTACTCACAATAAACATTAGTATAAACTTGACCATTGTTTTCTTTTGCAGTTTGATGGCTTAATTTGTGATTTTTAACTTTCTATATATGTTTTCATCAATTTTTTTATTACCAAAAAAAAAAAAAAAAGTCAAGGTTAACGCACCCTGACGATTTTTTTTGGACATAGCTTCTCGGTCTTCATTTGATCATCGAAATGAATTAAAATTCTATGAAGTTCCTTTTCAATGATCTAGGAATTGAGTGTTACTTCAAAGACATATATATGTAAGGTTCATTTTTATTTCTTTGATTTTATGGACATGCAGTGACGATACGTTCATATTTCTTTGATTCTATAGACATCGGCGAGGTGGTTGTTGAAGGTCGCTGGTGGCGAGAGTATGAGCGGTGGTTGTCAAAGATTGGTGGAAGTTTGTGGTTGGAGGCCATATTAAAAATATCGAACGAGTTGGTGGGTGGGTTAAACCTACACTACTTGAACCAAAGATTGGTGGAAGTTTGTGCTCTAAGAGAATTGATGTTAGTTTTTTCTTAAACATGTGTTGGGAACAAAGACTAGTGGATGAGTCATTTGACTTCTTCTTCTTCTTCTTCTTCTGGGTACTTTTAAGAACTCAGAAAAGATTCAAACTAATTTGTCTTTTACTAAACTCTACTACGTACTACTAATTAATAGTATTATGCAGCAATTAATTGGATATGGACATAATTGCAAAACCCGGTTCATGAATGTGGACACACGTAGAAATGAAGTTAAAAAAGGAACACGCAAGTGCAAGCAACCAATTACTAGCTAGTGCGCTGGGGCACAAGTTATTCAATTCCACGCTTTTTTTGTTTTTTTGTTTGTTTTATCTGTAAACTAAGAGTAATGGTCTTTGGTCCATGCTAAAGTCTTGTTTGGGTAATATTATTTATTTTGACCTTTTAATTTTTTTCTTGATTTAGGTACTTGAGACTTGGATCACCGTCGTGACCTAAGAAATATGACGTCCTTCTACGCACAAACCCGTTGTATTTCTTAGAAAATTACATTAGACCAAGAAAATAATTTTTACTTTAAAAAAAAAAAAAAATTCATTCTAGCTTTTAGTGCTGGTTTTAAAAACAATTCTGTGTGGGGGTGGCAAAGTGAAACGAGCCATAACGGGTGTTGGCCTGGTGTCTAACAATACTTAAGACATTAATCTTAAAGCATCTACAGGATAGATACAACAAGGATTTTTTTTTTTTCAAAGCTTGTGCGAAGAAAACCATAACAACTTGTCACGTAAACCAACCCATCTAATTCACCGCCTTGTATTTTACTCCGGGTCATAAACAATTGAATGATCAACAAGTGCATAAATTAGCTGATAAGAGGATATTTTAATTAACTTAATCATGAATCTCGGGTTCGAGTTCTATGAGAGATCGCAGCTATGTAAAACACTTGATTGATAGAACTTCTACCTCCAGTTGTGGTCCCACCCGGAACACCTTTGAAAAACCATAGTCTTGAATTTTTATGGCTGGGACACATTTGAAAAAAAAAATAAAAAAAATACACAATTGAAAGAGGTTGGTGATAATTAACAAATAGTACTAGCACCTTTTGATTAGGAGATGGTAGATAAAATAAAGTAGTGATAAAAATACCAATTGATTATTTAATTTGTTCATTTCAACTTAAGCGGCAAATATATAATTGATTAAATATGTGATATTACTCTTTAATTTATCCTATGCTTGACAACTAAATGGAAATGAAAATTAAAAAAAAAAAAAGTTTGTGCCCTTATCATTTTTCTTTAAAATAAGATTTGAGCCCTCATAATATTAAATTCCAAAAATCCATCAGAGATGGTAACCAAAAGAGAAAAAACAAAAACAACCACAGTGATGATGCCGAAAAAATTGGGGGCGCCGGGGGTGCCAAACCGTCGCGGATGTAAGATATCTGGCATGTAATGTTTGCAAAAAAGACACCGTGAGAGGGGCGGAGAGGGTCCCCGGCAAAGCCCTTCGGCGTGATAATCAGTATATCGGCCATTAGAGACGCCAAAGTCCTCCGGCGTGACAATCAGTATATCGGCCATTAGAGAATATCGACTAGAGTATGTATTCTCTGTATAAGAATGGCCTACCTACGCTTGGTATAGGAGGGAGTATATATATATACCCGAGTGGACTGAGCCTCTATTCATTTCGAGCCCATTTGTTGGAGTAAGACTCATACAATTTAGCAGGTCCAGAATATGAACATCAGAAGCCCCCCAATCCTTATTCCTCGAGATTCATCTCGAGGGTGAGGAGTACTATTTGCTCGTGTTCGCCTCGGACCTGCCTAGATGCATGCACTCGACCTTGTCATGAACTCAACCTTAAAATTAACTAAGTCATGAGCTCGACCTGCGAGCAGTCAAATGACTTCAAACATTAATCAAGGAATCAACTCGACCTGGGAGCGTAATAATAAGCCTTAAAATTAACTAAGTCATGAGATCGACCTGGGAGTAGTCAAATGACCTCAAACGTTAATTAAGGAATCAACTCGACCTGGGAGCATAACAATAATCCTTGAAATAAACTAAGAGCAGTCAAATGACCTTAAACATTAATCAAGGAATTAACTCGACCTGGGAGCGTAACAATATATAAGCCCTAAAATTAACTAAGTCATGAGCTCGACATGCGAGTAGTCAAATGACCTCAAACATTAATCAAGGAATCCACTCGACCGGAGAACATAACAATAAACCTTGAAATTAACTAAGTCATGAGCTCGACCTGCGAGCAGTCAAATGACTTCAAACATTAATCAAGGAATCAACCCGACCGCCGCGAGTAACACTCTAGCGGGAAGACAAGATCTACACAGCCGCGAGTAACTATCAAACGGGGAGGATATAATCTACTCAGCTGCAAGTAACTCTCGAGCGGGGAGGATATAATCTACTCATCCGCGAGTAACACTCGAGCGGGGAGGATATAATCTACTTGGCCACGAGCAACACTCGAGCTGGGAGGATATAATCTACTCGGCTGCAAACACCACTCGAGCGGGGAGGATATAATCTACTTAGCCATGAGCAACACTCAAACGGGGAGGGTAAAATCTACTCAGTCGCGAGTTACACTTGAGCGGGGAGGATAAACACAGGAAGGTGCGATGTATTACTCAACCGCGAGTAACACTCAAGTGGAAGGACAAGATCTACTCAGCCGCGAGTAACTCTCGAGCGGGGAGGATATAATCTACTCAGCCGCGAGTTACACTCGAGCGGGGAGGCTAAACGCAGGAAGGTGTGGGATACAATTCAACCGCGAGTAACGCTCGAGCGGGAGGACCAAATCTACTCGGCCACGGGTAACACTCGAGCGGCGAGGCTCGATTGATTTGACCGTTACTTAACGAAGCCTGACCGATAGTAGAGGGGTCCATTAGTAACTTTTCTGCATTGAAGGGATAAACTTGTAACCTCTTAGCACTAAATGGGCCATGTTGTAACTGCTTGTAGTGAAAGGCTCAGTTTTTAATTGCTAGTAGTGGAGGGGGTGTTTACAACTGCCTAGTAGTTAATGGACTAAATTTGCAACAGCCAGTAATTGAAGGCCAAGTTTGTAACTCACTAGCAATTAAGAGGGGGCATTTGTAACTGCCCAGCCATCACCCACACGTTTGTGAACTTAAGCGTACGTAACTGTTCCTGTCTCCCAGGTTTCATACGTCAGCGGTTACAAGCCCAGCCCCTTCAGGCGGCGCATGGGGGGACGTCTGACCTCCGTCAACGGCAATTTTTTGTGTCACTGGCGTCGTCCAGGAGGTGCGAATGTGCTTGTGGCGTTTGATCATTACTCCGAGCCTGTCTCTGCAGTCAAAACGTGTAACCCATTTCGGGCTCAACCATGAATTTCGATGAGCTTGCTCGAGATCACTTATTCTGAGATTCAATTGAAGTAGGGTGAATAGGGCTGTGGTGTCTAATCGTTCAACAGTGTCACTATGGCGAGATGAAGCTGTCCGTGGTGCTTTCTTTTCGTTCCATTCTCGTTCCCTTCACCCAGTTTGCTCAATAGCCATGGTTACTGGCGCCGTGTTGGCAAAGCGAAGGTCACTGCTTAATCTCTGCTCTGAGCTTGTTTCATTTGGCCAACACATAACTCGGTCGAATTCAGCCATGAAAACGAAGTGAGCTTGCTTGGGGTAATTGATTTTCGTGAGATCCGGAGAGGCCCATAGGGGTTTTCCCAATAATGATGCAAGAGGGGCTAACATTAATTGTGACGCCCCGACCCGAATTCCAATACGAAATCTCGAGGTCGACGCGTCAAAACAACACACAATAAACAATAACCCATAATAAAAGTATGTGGCGCAACTATCCGTGCGTACCACAAAGCCACAATAACAAAAACTTTGATAAGATAAGTTCATTCATCGGCGACGTTACCGCGGAACCCAACTAATTAAGGCACAAGCAACATTAATCACCTCGGCCACCACATGCAGGAACAATTACGCAAAACCCACAAGCCATAGCACGCTTGGGAAAACAATTAAGTTAACATGTAAAAGAGTATACGAGCTCGACATACACGTGTCGGCTACCAAAAGAATAAGAGGTACAAACCAAGTATTAATACTACCCAGGTAAAGTCTACATGACTTTACTTAACCGATCGTCCTCACCAAAAGAATTGTCTAACTATCAACAAAAGAGTTCCAGGACCAACCCGAACAATGGTCCACTGCGAGCTACGCGATAGGACTAATCGGCCTCACCGCGAACTTCCCGCCTGGCTCGGATCTAAGGAAAACAACAAACACATAACGGGTGAGTCGTAATGACACGGTAAGTTACTAATGCAGCTACATGGCATGACATGATATTCAAGCAATAACTATAACATGGTATTAACGTTTATATACCACAACCAAACCATTTGTCATCTTACCGATACACAATTTATTCAACTCACATAATACTTGCTTATAAATGACCATGTTAGGGAAGTGTATCATATCACTTTCTTTAACCTTGTGTCGCTCTGCAATACACAATCAAACAACGGTGCCTCGATACTCGTGTGTGTAGTATCGACGTCCCGACACAATCCCGTCGAGTTCAACATAGCAAGCCAAAGTCATGCGTATTGCTACAACAATGGGGCTACTTCTCAGCGTGGCCAACGGAAGAGGGTGTGTGCAACTCCGTGCGGCGACTTATGGCGATCACAACGTTAATTTGTGAAGACCATAGGTCGTCCTACCTTACTCAACAGACGACGCCATTTGGACTTACACAATGCATAAATAGATATTCTTATTCATCAAATGCAATTAACCATCAAGTTCAAAAGTAGTGAACTTGACAAATGACAAGTAGATTATTCTATTCCATCACTCATCATCATTTTAACAAGTAGGTAAACATTCGATTCAACACATTAGAGCTATACACACGTCTCTAATTTAACATATCGAAAGTACGGAGGCTAGAATCTCGATCAATCGGACTCTAAACCTCGTAGTAATCTAATATGTTGTTCGGGAGTCATAATCTTCCCTAAAATCTACTTTTCGGAGTTACTACTAAAGTTTGCCAAATTAGGGTTTCAATGCTAAGTGCAAGACCACCCATTTTCAAGTCTCAAGTTCTCTATTTGTTCAAATCCTAACATTTATATGCCAACCTTTGTTCATTAACATCATCCAACACATACCCATATAATAAGCACAATGTACCCATCTCAACCTAGAGATTTGTACATAAAAATAACATATAAAGCAAGTCATACCATAATATTGATGATCTAACATACATGGAAGCTTAAAGCATTCAAGGGGGTTTAGTAACTTACCTTGTGACGAAAATCAAAGCAACTAAAACGAAATCAAGACCTTCTAAGATGATCTCCTAGTCCGTAGCAACACAATGGAGGTCTCGGATCGAAGATCGGACGGTTGGATCTCAGGGAACCCGAACACACACACAATCTCACCTTTTCTCCACACACACTCTCTTAGGCTACAATGGAGGATTTGGAGGGAAGAATGGAGAGGAATTGAAGCCTCTCCACTCATAAATGGGTGCAAAATTCAGATTGGAAGAAGGGTAGTGAGGTGGCTCAAGGAGAGCCACCCAAATGATAAGTTTGGGGGTGAAAATGTCATTTCCGAAAAACGAGTTTTGAAACGGCGGGCCAAAGCGATCGCTCTCCTCGAAACAAAGCGATCGCCCTTCCCTCGGGAACAAAGCGATCGCCTGTATCAAACAAAGCGATCGCTTTGTACCCTGATTTTGAAGCCAAAGTTTCTGGAAACAAAGCGATCGCCTCTCCCAAAAACAGAGCGATCGCTTTGTCTCCAGTATGAAAATCACTGGATACAAAGCTATAATAAGTCATCAAAGTCACCCTAAATCATTTTGGTAAATATTACAAGTATTTTTAAGCTAAGAATACTCTACAAACTACGTAACCAAAGCTCATATACTATCATGGCATTGCACACGTGCTAACACAACATATAATCATGCAATAATTCATAAATCACACATAAAGACACGTAAATCATGCATAAGAGGATCCGGGGCGTTACACCCTCTCCTCCTTAAAAGAATTTAGTCCCTAAATTCCTTACCATGTTCATCAAAAGATGAGGGTATTTCTCACGCATATCGGCCTCGGTCTCCCAGTAGCTTCCTCGATGTCGTGATTCCTCCAAAGTACTTTAACTAGGGAATCCGTTTGGTTCGCAAGGCTTGTTCCTTAGTGTCCAAAATCTTTACCGGTTTCTCGACGTATGATAGGTCGGGTTCAAAAGTGATCTCCTCATACCCCAATACATGCGAGTCATCCTTCATGTACTTAGAAGCATGGACACGTGAAACACGTTATGGATTTCCGACAACGAAGGCGGTAACGCAATTCTATATGCTAATGTCCCCACTTTCTCGAGAATCTCAAACGGACCAATGTATCTCGGTGATAATTTCCCCTTCTTTCCGAACCTCTTAGTACCCCTACGTGGCGATACTTTAAGGAACACATAATCTCCTACCGAAATTCGAGATCTCGTCTCCGATTATCGGCATAGCTTTTGTCGACTACGGGCGGTAAGTAGTCTATCCCGAATAACCTTCACACTCTCAACCGATTGTTGTACTAACTCCGAACCCCAAATTTTTGCTTCGCCGACTTCATCCCAACAAATCGGCGATCTACACTTCCGCCCATACAAAGCCTCGTACGGTGCCATTTCAATACTTGCTTGGAAACTATTGTTATAGGCAAACTCCGCTAGAGGTAAATGAGTATCCCAACTTCCTTTAAAGTCTACCGTGCATGCACGCAACATATCCTCAAGTACTTGAATTAATCTCTCCGATTGTCCATCCGATTGAGGGTGAAAGGCCGTACTAAAGTTCAATTTCGTCCCCATAGCCTCTGTAATGCTTGCCAAAACCTCGATGTAAACCTCGGATCTCGGTCCGACACAATACTCACCGGAACTCCGTGCAACCTCACTATCTCTTGAATATACAATGCCGCCAACCGGCTCAACGAATATGTTATCGCAATAGGAATAAAGTGCCGATTTTGTCAACCTATCCACAACAACCCAAACGGCATCAAATCCTCGACGAGTACGGGGTAATCTGTCACGAAATCCATCGTGATGTGCTCCCACTTCCACTCGGGAATCTCAAGGGGTTGCAACAAACCTGCGGCCTCGATGCTCGGCCTTTACGTTGACAAGTCAAACATCTCGAAACATACTCCGCAATCTCTCGTTTCATCCCACTCCACCAAAGCTGTTTCTTCAAATCCCTATACATTTTGGTACTCCCGGATGTATAGTATACTTTGCCTTATGGGCCTCATCGAGAACTTGTCGTTTAACCACCTCATTTGAAGGAACGCAAACTCTTCCCGAAATGTAAGAATTCCATCACTTGTTTATCGTAAAGTCGGGTGTCTTTCCTCGCCCAACTCACCAATTATCTTAACAATTTCGGGTCATCAACTTGAGCCTCTTTAATCTGTTGAAACAAAGCGGGTGTAGCTCGAATATTCGCAAAGATTACTCCCGTTCCGTCTCGGAAGGATTCCAATCTCGCAAATCTTCCAACATCTTCCATTCTCGAACCATTAAGCAAGAGACATACGTCTTTCTACTCAATGCGTCCGCTACCACATTCGCTTTCCGGGATGATAAAGGATCGTACGTCATGGTCTTTCAATTTCTCCATCCATCTACGTTGTCTCATGTTCAACTCCTTTTGTGAGAAAAGGTACCTCAAACTCTTGTGATCCGTGAAGACCTCAAACTTCGCTCCGTATAGGTAATGCTTCCACTTATGCAATGCAAACATAATCGCAGCCAACTCCAAATCATGAGTGGGGTAATTACGTTCGGAAGTTGTCAATTTCTTGAAGCATACGCAATAACCTTTCCATTCTCATAAGCACACAACCCAAACCCTCCTTCGGCGTCACTATACACCACGAAGTTGTCACCTCCACTAGGCAACGTCAAGATAGGAGATGTCGTCAAGCGTCTTTTCAACTCTTGAAAACTAGATTCACATTTCTCATCCCACGCAAACGGTGTCGTTTTCTTCGTCAAATTCGTCGAGGCGTAGCAATCTTGGAAAATCCTTCAATGAATCTCCGATAGTACCCCGCCAATCCCAAGAAACTACGAACCTCGGTAGCGTACTCGGTGTTTTCCACTTTGTCACTGCTTCCACTTTGGACGGATCAACCGCTATTCCATCCTTTGAAACCACATGGCCCAAAAATGACACCTTCTCTAACCGAAAGCACACTTGCTAAACTTAGCGTACAAGCTGTTTCTCCCGAAGAACGATAATACTACCCTCAGTCTTTGCTCATGTTCTTCCCGTGACTTAGAGTACACAAGTATATCGTCGATGAAGACCACCACGAAACAATCCGGTATTGATGAAACACACGATTCATCAAATCCATAAATACCGCCGGTGCGTTGGTCAACCCAAACGGCATCACTACAAATTCATAATGTCCATACCTCGTGCGAAAGGTTTTGGGAATGTCTTCCGCTCGAACTTTCAGCGATGGTACCCACTCCTCAAGTCCAACTTGGAATACACAACCGACCCTTGCAATTGGTCGAATAAATCATCGATGTGGGGTAAAGGGTACTTGTTCTTGATTGTCACGATTCAAGCTGCAATCGATGCACAACCTCAAAGTACCATCCTTCTTCCTCACAAACAAAGCGGTGCACCCCAGGTGACACACTTGGTCTAATGAACTCCTATCAAGAAGTTCACAGCTGTTCTTTCAATTCTTTCAACTCGCGGGTGCCATTCTATAAGGGGCCTTAGAAATAGGAGTAGTCCCGGTAATAGCTCAATACAAAACTCTACTTCCTATCGGGAGGCATATCATAATCGGTTGAAAACACATCGGGAATTCACAAACTAGGAACTTCCTCTAATTTGGTGTGGAAATACTCTTGTCAACTACACACGCCAAATAACCCGCACACCCACGTGACAATAACTTTCTAGCCCTCAAAGCGAAATAACATGTATACTACTCTTAACAAAGCATCACCACAAATACAAACTCGGGAACACCCGGCATAGCAAAAGTAACCTTCTTACTATGGCAATCTACTAAAGCATGATAAACACACAACCAATCCATGCCAAGTATCACATCAAAATCACGTATGGGCAGCCAACCAAATCGGCATGCAAAGTGTGATCACCTATCGTATGTCACAAGCTCGGTATACTTCGAAGCCAACATGTGCTCCCAACGGGTAGACACCTCAAGCACAAAAGGTAATGATTGGGGCAATACACACAAATTTTTCACAAAATGGGATGCAACATATGAATGCGATGAGCCAGGATCTATAAGAACTCGTGCTCTACTACCAAAAACAGAAAGACTACCTCCTATCACGGATGTAGACTCAGGCACTCCTTGTTGGTCGAGCGCAAAGACACGACCGTGAACTTTAGGTCTACCATCGCTGTCTCTCTTCGTCCCACTTGTCTGTACACTCGCGCTCCCCACTTGACCATCCTTCAGCTTGGGACAGTTCCTCTTGATGTGCCCCATTTCCTTACAGTTGTAGCATTGCCCGGCTACTTTGTTCCAACATCTATCTTCCGAGTGTCCCGGTTTCGAGCATATACTACAAGTTTGTGGAGTACCCCGTGGACTCTGTACAGATGCGGTGCTATTACTCCTCCCTCCTGATTGTTGCCCCTGTTGCCTATCAGATTGCCCCCTCCCCTGATTTCCCCGGCGGTTATTGTTTCCCCCGCTGTATCGGCCGCCGGAACCTTGCCCTCGACCCTGGTTCTGCGATGCGAGGAGGGTTGTTCAAGTTTCTTCCCGATGCTCTTCTATGTCATTCTCAATCCCATAAGCCCTATCCACTTCGATAGTCGGCTGTAGGGACAACAGTTGTTTCCTGTATTCTGTCTTCAGGCCTTTGATGAATTTCTGGGCCTTCTTTGCTTCCGTGGGAACCAAGTGACTACAATACCGAGCCAATTCCGTGAACTTGGCCGAGTATTGTGCCACCGTCATGCCACCTTGCTCCAGGTCATAAAATTCTCTCTCTCTCCTTTCGCGAATCACCTCCGGAATATACTGTGCCTTGAATTCCCTCAAGAAGTTCGGCCAACTGTGAGGTTCTCCCCGCAACTCCCAACTTCCCTGCAACACTTGCCACCAGTGCTCAGCCGCTCCTTCAAGCTTGAACACAGCTAAGTTAACTTTCTCGTCATCGTTGCAACCCAAGGCTGCAAATATCTTGATGATATGTTCAATCCACAATTCAGCTTTCGCGGCATCCGGCTCCCCAAGGAAAGTACGTGGTTTCATCTTCAAGAAACGCTCCAATGTCGTAGCGTAATTTCTAGGCCTCACTTCAGGTTGTGGTACTTCAACTTCGGGCTGTGGAGCTTCAACCTCCGGTGTAGGTGGTGCTCTCTCGTTCAAGCGTTCAGTCATCTGGTTCATAAGTTCCATCATTCGTCCCATCATAACTGCTATGTTTGCGTTCGGGTTCTCTTGATTCGGTTCAGGGGGAACGTCAGGGGGTCGATTCACGCCATCATCTCTCTCATCATTCTCGCCGGCACTAGTACCGACCCGACTGGCACTCGCTCCGAACCTAGTCCGCACCATGATGACCTACACACATCACTCGACGTTAAGATTCTCAACAATAAACCATACCCACCTAGGCCAAGGAACCTATCCTGGCGACAGCAAAACTATTGCTCTGATACCAACTGTGACGCCCCGACCCGAATTCCAATACGAAATCTCGAGGTCGACGCGTCAAAACAACACACAATAAACAATAACCCATAATAAAAGTATGTGGCGCAACTATCCGTGCGTACCACAAAACCACAATAACAAAAACTTTGATAAGATAAGTTCATTCATCGGCGACGTTACCGCCGGAACCCAACTAATTAAGGCACAAGCAACATTAATCACCTCGGCCACCACATGCCGGGAACAATTACGCAAAAACCCACAAGCCATAGCACGCTTGGGAAAACAATTAAGTTAACATGTAAAAGAGTATACGAGCTCGACATACACGTGTCGGCTACCAAAAGAATAAGAGGTACAAACCAAGTATTAATACTACCCAGGTAAAGTCTACATGACTTTACTTAACCAGTCGTCCTCACCAAAAGAATTGTCTAACTATCAACAAAAGAGTTCCAGGACCAACCCGAACAATGGTCCACCTGCGAGCTACGCGATAGGACTAATCGGCCTCACCGCGAACTTCCTGCCTGGCTCGGATCTAAGGAAAACAACAAACACATAACGGAGTGAGTCGTAATGACACAGTAAGTTACTAATGCAGCTACATGGCATGACATGATATTCAAGCAATAACTATAACATGGTATTAACGTTTATATACCACAACCAAACCATTTGTCATCTTACCGATACACAATTTATTCAACTCACATAATACTTGCTTATAAATGACCATGTTAGGGAAGTGTATCATATCACTTTCTTTAACCTTGTGTCGCTCCTGCAATACACAATCAAACAACAGTGCCTCGATACTCGTGTGTGTAGTATCGACGTCCCCGACACAATCCCGTCGAGTTCAACATAGCAAGCCAAAGTCATGCGTATTGCTACAACAATGGGGCTACTTCTCAGCGTGGCCAAGAAGAGGGGTGTGTGCAACTCCGTACGGCGACTTATGGCGATCACAACGTTAATTTGTGAAGACCATAGGTCGTCCTACCTTACTCAACAGACGACGCCACTGGACTTACACAATGCATAAATAGATATTCTTATTCATCAAATGCAATTAACCATCAAGTTCAAAAGTAGTGAACTTGACAAATGACAAGTAGATTATTCTATTCCATCACTCATCATCATTTTAACAAGTAGGTAAACATTCGATTCAACACATTAGAGCTATACACACGTCTCTAATTTAACAGATCGAAAGTACGGAGGCTAGAATCTCGATCAATCGGACTCTAAACCTCGTAGTAATCTAATATGTTGTTCGGGAGTCATAATCTTCCCTAAAATCTACTTTTCGGAGTTACTACTAAAGTTTGCCAAATTAGGGTTTCAATGCTAAGTGCAAGACCACCCATTTTCAAGTCTCAAGTTCTCTATTTGTTCAAATCCTAACATTTATATGCCAACCTTTGTTCATTAACATCATCCAACACATACCCATATAATAAGCACAATGTACCCATCTCAACCTAGAGATTTGTACATAAAAATAACATATAAAGCAAGTCATACCATAATATTGATGATCTAACATACATGGAAGCTTAAAGCATTCAAGGGGTTTAGTAACTTACCTTGTGACGAAAATCAAAGCAACTAAAACGAAATCAAGACCTTCTAAGAAGATCTCCTAGTCCGTAGCAACACAATGGAGGTCTCGGATCGAAGATCGGACGGTTGGATCTCAGGAACCCGAACACACACACCAATCTCACCTTTTCTCCCACACACACTCTCTTAGGCTACAATGGAGGATTTGGAGGGAAGAATGGAGAGGAATTGAAGCCTCTCCACTCATAAATGGGTGCAAAATTCAGATTGGAAGAAGGGTAGTGAGGTGGCTCAAGGAGAGCCACCCAAATGATAAGTTTGGGGGTGAAAATGTCATTTCCGAAACGAGTTTTGAAACGGCGGGCCAAAGCGATCGCTCTCCTCGAAACAAAGCGATCGCCCTTCCCTCGGGAACAAAGCGATCGCCCTGTATCAAACAAGCGATCGCTTTGTACCTGATTTTTGAAGCCAAAGTTTGGAAACAAAGCGATCGCCTCTCCCAAACAGCGATCGCTTTGTCTCCGTATGAAAATCACTTGGATACAAAGCTATAATAAGTCATCAAAGTCACCCTAAATCATTTTGGTAAATATTACAAGTGTTTTTAAGCTAAGAATACTCTACAAACTACGTAACCAAAGCTCATATACTATCATGGCATTGCACACGTGCTAACACAACATATAATCATGCAATAATTCATAAATCACACATAAAGACGCGTAAATCATGCATAAGAGGATCCGGGGCGTTACATTAATGCTTCTCTGGCCTGCTCCCACGAACTGATTTACGTACCATGACCGCATGACGATGGATTGGAAATACTTGATTTGAAGGCCTCATCATGAGAATGGTTTTGAATTGTTTATTGGACGAAGAAATCCATTATCAATCCCACCAGCAAAAGAGATTCAAAGAGTTTGACTTTTGTCAAAGCATAGGATTGTTCTGTGTTTGTCTTCTGCAAATAAAATTCATACAACAGTTTGGCCACTTGGACTTTGATTGCAAATTTTGAATTTCACCCTCACTGTTCATGGAGTTTGACTAGGATGGTAGACAAAGCTTTCATTCGGCAAACGGAACCAGCGATGATGCCGAAAAATTGGGGCATCGGGGGTCTTGACACCGTCGATGTAGGATATCGGCATGTAATATAAAAGACACCGTGAGAGTGGCGGACGCCAAAGCCCTCCGGCATGATAATCAGTATATCGGCCATTAGAGAATATCGACTAGAGTATGTATTCTTTGTATAAAGAATGACCTACCTTCGCTTGGTATAGGAGGGAGCATATATATATATATATATATAATCAGTATATCGGTCATTAGAGACGCCAAAGCCCTCCGGCGTGATAATCAGTATATCGGCCATTAGAGAATATCGACTAGAGTATGTATTCTTTGTATAAAGAATGACCTACCTTCGCTTGGTATAGGAGGGAGCATATATATATATATATATATATATATATATATATACCCGCATGGACTAGGCCTCTATTCATTTCGGGCCCATTTGCTAGAGTGAGACCCATACAATTTAGCAGGTTCAGAATATGCGCATCACACAGTGTTGGATTATTTTTTATTTTTTAACAAAGGAAAAGATAGGTATATTAATAAGTTATTAACAACACACAATATGTACAACCTACTTAATTACAAGATTAAGGCCATCTCCAACAGTTTGGTGCAAAAATTGCACTATCCCACTAAGATAGTGCATTTTTTGCACCAAATATCTTTCACCATCTCCAACCATCATGCTTCAAATTTTACACCAAAAAGAACATTCCTTATTTTTCCATTTAAAACATATGTTTTATTTCATTAAATTTGTGATAATGTATTACCAAAACAAATATGTTTTTTATTGAATAGTATATCTATTTTATGATAACGCAATTTATATTAAATTAAATAATAAACACTAAAATTAAATAATTAAATACAGGTTAAAAAACCATTTTATTGAATATTACACTTTAATACTTTATATAAATAATATTAGGTTTTATATACTTTGGTTGATAAATCTTTTATGTATAATAAATTACCAAACAAATAAAATAAGAGAGATATTTAAACACACACACACACACACACAAAACTAGGATAGCGCGGGATGGGAGACGCTTCAAATTTGGCGCATGGAGGAGGCTTGCTTCATTTTGAAGCAAGTATAGAGCAGCCGTTGGAAAGCAAACTATGCGCCATTTTGGTGATTTTGCGCATGGTTGGAGAAGCCCTAAAGGGTTGCTAATCAACCGGGCCGTCTCTACGTGTAGGCCTTGATCGCTCAAAAGACAAATGCTAGCCCTGTTTGGATTTGGTCTTTTGTTGGTGATAGTTAGTGAATGGAATCCTACATAGAAAAGATGAGAAAGATTTGAAGTTTTAAAAGGAGATACACACCAAATCAATTTAAATTGGTTGATGGAAAATTTGGTGGGAAAAAAACCAAATTTGGTGGTATAATATATATATACATATATATTGTCAAAGATAGGCACTTGGGCACAACCAAAAGTAAATTATAAGATGTCTCGGCACTAGTTGGGCACATCCAAAAGTAAATCAGAAAATGTCTCAGCACCAGTTCGCACACTGATTGATATTTATTTCATAGCTATGACGAAAAGCGTATTCCCATTTCAAATTAATTATAATTAATAGTGTCGCACCTTGGTTGCGATTTATTTCGCACTTGCGAACAAAGCAGCAGTTTTACCATTTCGAATTATATATATATATATATATATATTAAAACCTAATAAGGAAAAATTCCACCAAAATATTACTTACCAAAAATAGAAAGTCTAACTTCATATAGATAAAACTGATTATACATTTAAAATTTTCTTCAAAAATACAAAACCATAAATATAAAATAATAATACAATCTTTAATTACATCCAAACCATGAGTCGGAAAAAGTGACATTAAAAAAAGTGCATTGAAAAAAGTGACAGGCCCGGTCACTCTGTCGCTCCTTTTCTCTCTCTTTCTCTCTCTCCCTCTCCCCCTCTCTCTCTATCTTCGGTCTCCTTCCCTTCCTTTCCGTATTTCAATTGAACCGTTGTCAATGAAAACAATATTTTTTAATTAATTTTTTTTTCAATTTATGTAATTTTTAATTGAAATATTAATCAATATATATATATATACACATATATACATATATATATATATATATAGACAAACATATATATATATATATATATATATATATAGAGAGAGAGAGAGAGAGAGAGAGAGACAAGCAAGTCTTATAATAATAAAATTTGCAAAAAATTACTTGCAAAAAATAAAATATTTTTATAGATCATTTAATATGACTATACATCCAAATCATGAGTTTGACAAATTGACATTGGAAAAAGTGGTAAACAAAGTCCACCACTCTCTCTCTCTCTCTCTCTCTCTCTCTCTCTCTCTCTCTCTCTCGCCTCCCTCCTCCTACCTCCTTCCTTCCCTTCCGTATTGTTTTTCATTTGACAATATTTTCATTTGAACCGTTGTCAATGAAAACAATATTTTTAAGTATTTTTTTCCAATTTATGTAATTTTTAATTGAAATATTAATTATTAATTTTGTAAATTTTGAATATACGAAATATTAATCATTAATTTTTGAAACAAAGAGGAAAAACAAAATACAAAGAAATGGAAAAACAAAATACAAAGAATAAACTAAGGAAAATTAAATTATACTCTATAAAGATGTTATAGAGTATTACATTAATAAAAATAATATTCTATATTTTAAAAAAAATTGTATTTAAAATAGAACATTTTTTTTTCCAATTTATGTAATTACATGAAATTATACAATCGCAACCAAGTCTTATAATTATTTTATAAATTTCACTATAATTATTTTTATTTTTTTTCAATTTATGTAATACAATTTAAGGAAAAGTAAATTATACTATTCATAAATAATTTAATTAAAAAATATGTGATAAAGAGGGAAAACCAATAAATAAAACAACAAATTTTGTGTATAAGATTTTTTTTTCAGAAACTATAATATTACTGATATATCATTGTATTTCTATTTAATTAGTTGCCTCCAACATTACTTTACCTCCATTTATTCTTTCTATTTTGATTTTCCTCTTTATTTTGCTCGAGTGTTATTTTGTTGAAAAAGATATATGTCCATGCGTTAAACGCACAGGTGTAAAACTAGTTATAATTAATGGTGTTTTCTCAAAAAGACATTTCCTTTGAAAGGTGCCTTCTCAAATCGAAAAAAACAACTCTTCGTAGAGGTGTTTTACAAGTATATATATATGGATTATCTCCTGCAAAATAGTGGTTAGATTTAAAATCTTCAAATCTTTTTACTCTTACGTACAATATTCTGTAATCAATATCGTTCTCTTATTGTTCTTGGGAGAATTATAGAATTGTTGTCTATAATTCTATTTCGTTTTGAATATCCTGGAGGAAACTTGTCTTTGATCCCAGCAGCAATATAGTGGGGACAATAATTTCCTTAAGGACAGTGAAATCACGTTCAAAACAAGCCTTCATTAGATCCTTTGTTCTAACAATCTTAAGAAAATTATTCGATTGCAATAGAGGCTACTGATTCGAAGATTGTCGCTAGTACGATGCTGAGTTTTGATGCAATGATGAAGTTGGAACGTTTGATGGAACAAACTTCACTCGCTGGAAAGCCAAATTGATTTTCTTTCTTACTGAATTGGGCGTTGCATACATCCTGAGTGAAAATCTGCCTGTGATTCCAGAACCATCTGATGCAGGGATGGATGAAATAAGGGCTTCGCGAAAGAAAGTCAAGAAGATGAAATTCACTGCAGAGGATAATTCACTCACAAATAGGCTCTATGATCTAGCACAATGAAAACCCCGCAAGAAATTTGGAATGCCTTGGAGAATAAATACACATCTGAAAAACAAGGTACATATAGATTTCTAAGTTATTACATACTTCTAAAGACTTTACCTTAGACCAACTCATTAAGCATATTCGAATTGAAGAAGGCTCACGTCTTCGTGAGAAGAAGTTTGCTAATGAGTCTAGTTCTAAGGTAAATAATATTGAGTCTAGTGCTAAGAATGACAATTATTCTGGAAATAAAAGAAAGTTTTCTGAAACTACAAGTGAAGGTCCTGCCAATGCCAATTATAAGAAAAACAAAGCTTGTCTTTTTTGTGGAAAGAAAGGTCATTTCAAAAAGGAATGCAGATTCTATAAGAAAATGAAGAGGGTGGCTGATGGTGAAAGCAACAAGGCGAATGTTGTTGAAAAACAGTCAAGATCTCCTGATATTGTTGCTATGATTGCTGGGCTTAAAATAAGCATGATAACAGAATGCAACATGGCAACAATAGATAACTCTGCTTATTGGTGGTATGATTCCGGCGCTACTGTCCATATTTGCAATGACAAAAATATATTCAAAAGTTATGAAATCGCTGCAAAGGAGGAAAAAGTCTTAATGGGAAATCATGATACTGCCAAGGCACTTGGAAAGGGGACCGTTGAATTGCCTTTCCCTTCTGGAAAGAAATTAATCTTGACGAATGTACTCCATGTCCCGGATGTGAGGAAAAATCTGGTTTCTGGAAGTGTGCTATGTAGGAAAGGCTTGAAGGCTGTTTTGGAGGCAGAAAAACTTGTATTATCTAAGAATGGTGTGTTTGTAGGCTAAGGATATTGTTGTGATGGCATGTTCAAATTGAGCATTAATAAAATTGATGTTTCTGCTTATATTCTTGAGTCTCCTTTTTCTACTTTTATTCTTAAGTCTCCTTTCAATTTATGGCATGCTCGTTTATCACATGTTAATTTTAGATCTGTTAAGTATATGTCTAAGCATGGTCTTATTTCATGTGCTAATGATAATTATGGAAGATGTGAAATATGCATACAAGCCAAGATGACAAAGAAACCATTTCCAAAGAATGAAAGAAAAAACTGAATTACTTGAATTAGTTCATTCTGATATTTGTGAATTAAATGGTCTTCTAACTAGAGGAGGAAATAGATATTTCATCACATTCATAGATGATCATTCTAGGTTCACACATGTTTATTTGATGAAAACAAAAGATCTAGCATTTGATATGTTCAAAAGTTATAAAGCCTTACTTGAAAATCAGTTGGAAAGGAAAATTAAAACTTTACGAAGTGATCGTGGGGGTGAATATTTTCCAACTGAATTTTTTGTTTTTTGTGAAGAAAATGGTTTGATCCATCAAACTAGTGCTCCCTATACCCCACAGCAAAATAGTCTTGCTGAAAGGAAAAATAGAACGTTGGAAGACATGATTAATGTTATGCTTATGCATACTAAATTGCCAACTAATCTATGGGGAGGGGCGTTATTAACAGCTTGTCATCTGCATAATCGTATACCTTCAAAGAAAACTAAAACTTCTCCATATGAAATATGGAAAGGAAGGAAACCAAACTTAAGTTATTTGAGGGTATGGGGTTGTTTAGCCTATTATAGAGTTCCAGATCCTAAAAGAACAAAAATTAGGACCTAGAGCTCTTAAAAGTATTTTCGTGGGATATGCTGAAAATTCAAAAGCATATAGACTATTAGATTTAGATTCAAATAGCATTGTAGAATCAAGAGATGTTGAATTTTTAGAAACAAGTTTTCTAAAAGATACAAATAATAGTCCACAACCAAATGAAGCAATTCCCCAAAAATATATCACATGATACTAATTCCTTTACTAAAAGGAAAATAGAATCTCCTACTGAACCTAGGAAAAGTAAAAGACCAAGAAAAGAAAAAACTTTGGGTTCTGATTTTATTTCACAAGCATTAGTCTTTCTTGTTGAAGGAAGTAGTGATGACGTATTAAGTAAAATACCTTTTGTACTACATATAGAGGAAGATCCAATGACATTCAGTGAAGCAAGGACTTCAAGAGATTCAAGTTTCTGGAAAGAAGCAATAAATGATGAAATCGATTCTCTTTTAGCAAATGAAAGACTTGGGAGAGGTTAACACTATCTTGGGGATCAAGTGAAGAAACATACTGGGGGTTTCGCTCTATGTCAATCACTTTACATAGATAACATTTTGTCCAAGTTTCAACACTTAGGATTTAAGGAATCGAATACCCCACTAGATGCTTCAATTAAATTAACAAAAAATTCTGGTAGATCTGTTAGTCAATTAGACTATGCTAGTGCTATAGGTAGTCTAATGTATGCAATGCATTGTACAAGACCCGATATTGCCTTAGCGGTTTGTAAACTTTCAAGGTATAGACATAATCCTAGCACCGAACATTGGAGAGCTATTGCTAGAGTTCTCGCTACTTGAAAAGGACAAAGTTCTTGGCATTGTTTTATAACAAATTTCCTTCTGTGCTAGAGGGTTATACCGATGCTAGTTGGATTTTCTCTTTAGGTGGAGAAGCTATATCATGGGCTTCCAAGAAACAAACATGTATTACTCATTCCACAATGGAATCAGAATTTATCGCATTAGCAGTTGTAGGTAAAGAGGCGGAATGGCTGAGAAATTTATTGATATATATAAAGTTGTGGCCACAATTGATGCCAACCGTTTCCTTACATTGCAATAGTCAAGCAACTATGTCTAGAGCATTTAGCAAAATTTACAATGGTAAATCTAGACATATTGCTTTGAGATATGAATACATTAGACAACTAATTTCTGATGGTATCATCACAGTTGTTTATGTTAGTCAAATAAAAATTTGGCTGACCCATTAATAAAAGGGCTCTCGAGAGACATGATTAAAAGCACTACGAGTGCAATGGGTCTAAAACCATTCTAACTTGTCATTAGTAATGGAAACCATACCTTTCAGATTGCTTGTCAATTTCAAAGGTTTAAGTGGTAGTAACAAGTTACAAATGATAGTAAGCAAGTACTATGAATAATATAATACTTATGAAAAGGTGGCTGAATATAAAATCTTCTTAATGAAGATTTTGTTCAGTTATAAACAAGGAAGCTTAATTATGCTTCGAGCTTCACCTATGTGAATACAAAGGAGTGGTGCCGCTTCTAACAAAAGTTTGGAAATTAAAACTTTTGTAAGTAATCATGAATCCAAGAGGTAGCACATGACCATATAATGGTGCTAAAGCTCACGGTGAATATGTTAGAGAAATTAGTTGGTTTTGTGTGTATGCGATTTCCGATCCTGTTATATAGAAATTTTTGGTTTAAGTTAATAAACAATCAAAATTTCGACAAGGTCTTGAAATGCTATACTAATAATCTATTATACAATAGGGGTGGACTCTCACGTGTGATCTTCTAAAAGACAACTATCGGCTGAGATTTTCCCAAATTACTAAAATCTCACGGCTATTACCTTTCACGCGTGCGAGCGATTGTTTCTTTCCCGGCTAGCGATTGTTACAATAGGTTTAAGTTGAAAGACACCTATTAAATACAAAAAATCTTAAAATTTGATTATAGTATCACTACTAAGTGGGGGATTGTTGGTGATAGTTAGTGAATGGGATGATGGAATCCCACATAGAAAAGATGAGAAAGATTTGAAGTTTTAAAAGGAGATACACACCAAATCAATTCAAATTGGTTGATGGAAAATTTGGAGGGAAAAAAACCAAATTTGGTGGTATAATATATATATATATACATATATATTGTAAAAAATAGGCATTTGGGCACAACCAAAAGTAAATCAGAAGATGTCTCAGCACCAATTCGCACCCTAGTTGCGATTTATTTCGCACTTGCGAACAAAGCATCAGTATTACCATTTCGAATTAATTATAATTAATGATGTCACACCCTGGTTGCGATTTATTTCGCACTTGCTAGTTTTACCATTTCAAATTAATTATAATTAATGGCGCTTTCTCAAAAAGGCACCTCCTTTGAAAGGTGTCTACTCAAATCGAAAAAAACAATTCTTCATAGAGGTGTTTTACAAGTGTATATATACATGGATTATCTCCTGCAAAAAAATGGTTAGATTTAATATCTTCAAATAAATAGTAAATAAAACTCACGAAAAGGCTCGCATGTTCAATTAGGTCGTGGTTTGTAATTTTCACTTTTGGTTCATAACTATCTCTTCACCTTTTTATTCAATCATTATAAAGTTATTAAATAGCTTCAATTCCATCAGCTTTATCTATTTCTCTTTCATTTTTTTCTTAAATCATTAAGAAAAACCTTTATTTCATATTTATTATAGACTGATTAACTCGTTCTATTTATGTCAAATTAAGTCACACCAACATTGTGATATTGTGCTCAAACTTGATTAGTTAACAAGGGACTTAAAATTCTAAGAACAAGCTTGAGACAAACAAGTTTTGCAATACGAATATTATGATCCTACACAAATAACCAAAAAAATTCCAAAAAGGTTTCCCTCGGTACTGAGTACCGAGTAAGTAGTTCACTTTTTATTTTTAAAAGTTAATATGTGACTAAATCAAATCAAAATTTAAGGTACTTTAATAAGTAAATCTACTGTGAGACCATCTTACGGATCCTAATTCGTAAAAAGGAATCACACTCTCTAACAGCTCAGCTCAACAACACAAGGTGGGTCGGATCAAAGAGATTCGTTATACAGAAAATACTCGTAAAACGATATTTTTTAAATTTTTACCCACTTTAATTATGTTTTCAGAAATAAAATCTCATTCACAAAAATATTACATTATAGATCAACACTTTTATAATTTTTAAAAAATAAATAAATTTATGTAAATAATTAATTAAATTTTTATTAAATTAATCTAAAACAATTAAAAAATTGACACTTTAGTTGAAACGAGGGAGTAGTTATTTAAGTATGAGATACACAGAATCTAATTATATAAAAACACGTGTATGACTAAGAGTAAATAAAACAGAATCGTGCGACAAAGGATTGAAAAAGGAGGCAGGCACACAAAAGCGCGTAAGAGTCAGTATTATAAAAATGCAAAACTAACGTGGAAAATGCTGGGAATACCCGACAGACAGCCCACCGGGCCCAAAACCACTTACTGTATAATACACGTACTCCGTACTAGTCCTGAAATTGAAGCCTTTTCCTTCCCTTCTTCTTTCTTTAGCAATAAATAAACGAAAAAAGGAGTAACAACTATTGATCAAAAAACAGTAATTAATTCTTCATATCCAACTCGTTTCTTTCATGTAAGATAGATAGATTAATTAATAATTACAAGGTTAACTCTTGAAATAATTCTTTTTTTTTATTTTTATTTTTTGGATAAAGCATAAAAATAAAAGGAAGACATACGAGTGGAATGAATAATAGGAAGTAAGGAACCATCTTCAGTTCACTAATGGAGTATGTTTTATGAGATTTGAATTCGCTATGTATACTATTATTAAAAATTAAATTACAATAATCAAAATTTATGTATTTAATCAAATATGATTATCTTGTTTATGTATGTAGGTGGAGAAACGAAATTAGTTAGTCCAAATTTATAGATAGATATATCCTCATACATTTTTTTACGTACATTTATACATGGATGGAATATTCTAAATTTTATTTGTACATTTTAGGGAGAATACGCAATAAAATGTGAGTTTATTAGAGAATAAAAGTGGTACATGTTAGCAAGACAAGAATAGGAAACAATCTGTTAACACACACACCTTACACAACTACATAGTATTAGCAAGAAAACACTTGGATACCTACCTACCTACCGATTTTGTTATAATTAAGTTGTTATAAAACAAGATATTTAAGGGGTGATCAGGTGATAAATTAAAACTTTACAAGATCGAGGTTTTAAGTTTGATCCCCTCTCACGTCCCTTTAAAACACAAAAATAAATAAATAAATAATTTTGTTTCGAAGGTAACTTCAAATAAAATATAACTGTGAGGTCCAAGCGAAGCTTGGTTTAAATCCTCCTAAAATGTTTTATAATTGCTTGATTTTATGGGATAAGAAATAAGAAACAAGAGACCATGGACCGTTCAGTCAGTGGGTGGTTCCATAGATAGATTTAATGATTTTATTGTAATGACGTCATGACGTGTATCTCGCTTATTATTAAAAACATAAAAAATAGAGAAAGAAAAGAACTTGTTATTATTGATATATATAATATATATATATATATATATATATAATCAACTTGGTAATTTCAATTAAAAATGACCTAGCTAAATCTGATAAATGGGTCAGGTCTAGAGTTGTTAAAAGGGTAATGACCTATATGATTGACCACATTTAAATCGAAAAATATAGGGTTAGAACTTAATATTTTTAGTCCGTTTAAAATTGAGGCTTTTGCCCGATCATTTAACCCACGGCCCAGATTTCAAGGTTGATCCGCCGGCCGTGTAATATTAATTAGATTATAAAAAGTTTAGGAAATACGTAAAACAATTACCATGAGAATAAAACCAACAATCTTCTAGTTCAAAGTCGATCACATTTATCATTTACACTACGATCTTTTTGTGTCTTGTGAATAAATATTGAAATATAAACAAGTTTTTAAAAGAATTGCTAAGTAGAACTATTACAATATTTATTTTGAAAAAATAAGTTTAAAATTATAACACAATGATGTAAAAATATCTAGTTTATATTTTTTTCAAAAATATAAGAAATTATCTAAGTATTGAATGATTCATCGATTCACTATTTTAAAATATTGTTATTAGTTAAAACCCGCTAGGGTTAAGGTTAGATTCGCATTATCGGTGAACAAAAAATTTGAACCATTTAACCCACATCGCTAAAACTAGCCTGTTTAACATCAGTAAGTCAAGTCGACTGGTAGGAAAGGTGGATAAACAATGAAACGTCGGGTCAACTTAGGAGACTTGTAATCTGAAAATATATAGTACGTAACGTAGCCATTTTTATTATTATTAAAAATAAAATGGATATGAATATGTTCGTACTAGTTAATCCCCTCCCTATTCTTCCAGTTCTTTCCCTTCCAAAAGGTGGGCTTGACTTTGACCAGTTGAAGAAAATTCTAACTCAACCGACAAATTCATTATAGAGTTCACTTTCTTGTACCACTTACCCAATCGCCCACCATTTTCTTTTATAAAATATCTTCCGTGTCTAATTTCTTACTCTCATCATTAAATATATATTTTATCCGTTCTACATTAAAATTTATATTTAAAAAGTTTAATAATTAATAAATAATTATACAAGTATTATTAAAATTAATCATGATTATAAAGATATTTGAATATAATTAATATATATATATCATATGTAAAATATAAAATTATAAATATAATGAACTTCTTGTCGAAACAAAGAGATTATATTGTAATATATGAATAGCTCGAGGCTATAAAATAAGCACAAAATATTGAAAACATATTTCATTTTTACAAATTTGACTATTTTAATGACGAAATTATTAAATTATAGTATACCAATCAATAATTATCGAATAAAGTATTATACTCCCTCCGTCCCTAAATTATTGTCTTCTCTTTTTTTTTATCCGTTTTAAAATAATTATTTTGTTTAAAAACTTTCTTTTACTACATCACTTTTATCATTTTACCCCGACTTTTCCTTACTTTAATTATGGGCGGCATTAAAAAATTTATACATTATATCAATATTAATAATTAAATCAATTATTTTTCTTAATTTATGTCTCGTATCAAATAAGATAATAATTAAAGGACGAAAGGAGCATCTAAAATCTCATACCAATATTATGTTTAATTGAGCTATGCCTGTGAGGCCTTGATCATACCAGTATTATAATACTACTAGCTAGTGAATTATGAGGTTTTCAACTTCTTGGTCGCACATGATAATAGTATTAAAATTAAATATTTTTCTCTCTCCTCTCCTCTCCTCTTGACCTTCCTTCCTCTCTTCTTCCTCCCTTACAAGTTGCTAATCCTCAAACTAGCTATATATATTCAACTTTAACTTCATTGGGTTCTTCAGTTGAATAGAAATTGAGATCTGAGCTATTTCTTCTTGGATAAAGCTTTGCAAGAAAGCTCAAGGGAAAGGAAAAAGATTTGTTGATTTGAGTTCTTCTTCAATTCTAGAATTCATCATCAAAGGATAATCTTATCATTTATGGAATATACAAGCTTGGTTGATACTTCATTGGATCTTAACTCCAATCCTCTCCAATTTCTCAATATCGAAACTCCGGTACGTGAAGATTTCTGTATATACTGGCTTCAAGATTTTGTAAATGCTTGATGATGAGTTGCTTATAGAATTCTTGGCTCTAATTACTTTCAGAAACAAGAGAATTTCATTGAGTTTGGAATGAAGGTGCAGCCTGCAGTCAAAGATGAGGTATAAGGCTTTGATTAATTAGTCTTTCTCATCCTTTATTTATTTATTTTTATTTTTGCAAATTAACGAACTTATGAAAACAAAGAACAGTTGTAAACAAATAGGGGTGTGTTTGGATTGCAGGCTGCAGGGGCATTAGTAGAGGAATTGAATCGAGTGAGTGCTGAAAACAAGAAGTTGACAGAAATGTTAACGGTCATGTGTGAGAATTACAATGCATTGCAAAGCCATTTGGCCGATTACATGAGCAAGAATCCCGTGGGAACGGATAGTACTAATAACAATAATACATCAACAAGAAAAGGAAAGCTGAAAGCACGACCAACAATAACAACAGTCCCGGCACCGGCATCGGCACCGTTGTTGATAGAGGAAACTCGGAGACTAGTTCAAGTGACGAAGATTCTTCTCCCAAGAAACCAAGGGAAGAAGAACAACACATCAAGGCCAAGGTTTCAAGGGTCTATGTTCGAACCGAAGCATCCGATACTACTGGCCTCGTAAGTCCCATATCAAACCTTAAGCAACAAATTCATTCTAATAGTCCCATTCATTTTAATTTATAAATGAATGAATGAATGTATTATATTTGAACTTTACAGGTGGTAAAGGATGGATATCAATGGAGGAAATATGGTCAAAAAGTCACTAGGGATAACCCTTCTCCTAGAGCTTACTTCAAATGCTCTTTTGCTCCAAGCTGCCCTGTCAAAAGAAGGTAAGCAACTACTACACCTACAAGGAGTACGTACGTACGGTAGTAGATTTGAATTGTTCTAATTTAATTTGTTTAATTCAGGTTCAAAGAAGTGTTGAGGATCAGTCAATATTGGTTGCAACTTATGAAGGAGAGCACAACCATCCACACCCATCAAGACAAGATCAGGCTAGTTCGGGTTCTAGCCGTTGTGTGACAACACTGGGTTCAGTCCCATGCTCGGCCTCACTCGGCTCATCCGGACCAACAATTACACTCGACTTAACAAACCCCTCTAAGCCTAGTCCTAACGAGGTCAAGGTTTCTAGCCGAAGAGTTGATTCGCCCGAATTTCAACAGTTTTTGGTAGATCAAATGGCCTCTTCTTTGACAAAAGATCCCAGCTTTAAAGCAGCACTCGCCGCTGCCATTTCAGGGAGGATTCTTCAGTCTAATCAGACCCAAAAATGGTGAATAGCCAGTTACGAGAAGTTTTCCAGTTAGTTTGATATCAAAGGAGTAACACCATTGATGTAGATACCACATTTAAGAAGAATACACACAAGTGTCGGAACGCTTAGGTTTTGAAATTTTTTTTTTTAGAGAGCAAGAAAAAAGAAGTATCCAAGGATGGTTGCAAATACTTTTGGGCTGCTTGAACTAAGAGTAATATACCCAAATGAACAGGCTCAACCCAACAATTTATTGTAAATTGTTTATATATCTTGTTATTCTTGTTTCATTCTCTCTCTCTCTCTCTCTCTCTCTCTCTCTCTCTCTCTCTCCTCGTCCAGCCTTCAGGCAAGAATTCAAGATAGCAACACTAGTAATTCATGTACCTCCTCTATCCCAAATTGTGTTTCAATTTTTATTCATGATCACTTGAAAACGTTTTCAGGAGGAGGTAGTATCATTTATGAACATAGAAGAGAAGGATTTAGCCCATTATTAAGACTCTGCCATAGGCTCATAGCTTTCATTGTTTTAATAACGGTTACCAATTTTGACTTAGATGGAAGTCCTTTTCAATGAATTTTGGGTATAATCCTATTTTTCTCCAATGTAAATAACCTCTCTATTCGGGAATTCTTAGAGAAAGAATTAATGAACCTCATTCATATATGAACTTTCTTTGTTATGTTTTTTATAAAGTCTGATGCAAACAAAATTTCGAGAATAGCATATTCAATTAGTGCCCAAAGGAGAGACTGGTTTAGACTCCCAAGCAAATGCTTGCTGCATCTAGCATAAAGATAACGCGGCGTTGGGTATCCACCCCACCCCATTGAAAATGGGTGTCTTAGCAGAATGACATTCTAAAGGGCTTGTGAATGGAAAGGAAAACGATTAACATGTTTAATTTGTACGTAAATGGGAACTATGCCGAAATGCTATTATGATCATTTTATTCCATGGTAATTTCATGTCTAATGCTTGGAAATGGTAACCGGAATGGAATGAGAAAGAGAAGAGTTTGTGAAAAAATGAGAACAGGGATTGGATTTAGTAAAAAGAAAGGGTATTTTAAGAATTAAGAAAAAATAGGTACAAGCATATTTTCATCCAGAAAAAAATATTCTCGTCTCCAAAGGAATTCGGACTCTGTCCAATTTAAGCAATGGATATCATCGAGTAGTCAACTAATCAAATCACATTGAGGTCCTTTTCCATTAACTGTCACAAACAAAGATGTAGGGAAGGTCATTGGCTGGTTTGTCAGCGATTCCGGCCAGATCTTATGGTTAATAGGTAGAGGAGACCAATGCTCGAAAGGTAAGGTGTAGAGTGTTGAATAAGGAGAAGACTTTTTCACTCAAGAGCGCCAACAAGTAGAACAGAGTGCAATTGGGCAAGTAAAGTAGGCGCCGCCCGCCCAGTGGAGGTAGAGGTGGAGTGTCCACGATCGGTTGTCATTTCTTGCTGCCTGGCCATGACCATGACCTCGAAGAAGACTAGGTACAAGACAAATTACATCTTGGCTGTCACTCCGCCAGATAAATCCAAAGACTTTTTCACTTTCACAGCTTTAGGCTTAGCTGACTGAGGGCATGGTAGTCAAAGGGTGGGTAGAAAACACGGATGACACGCTCCTTTCCACTTTCCAGATATTCTGATCTGATACCGTAGTCGCGGGGAAACGTTTTTGTAATCTACAAATGCAATTAATACAAAGCAATTAATTTAATACTCCATTCAGAATCATATTTGTACATAAAACGCTGCGTCCCCCAACTACCCTTTCATGATGTAGGTAAATTACAACTGATCATCATTTCGAATCCTGACCCCAATTTACTACTCCGTGGATAAACTCAAGTTATCAATAACTCTTGCTAATCCCATTCCATTTGCATCCTCGAGAAGTTTCTCTTCAGCCTTTGCAGTGTTATCACCGCCTTTATCCCTCGCATCTCCTGCTGCTATACATTCCTGGAACCTGAAGCAACTGATGAGATGGTCGTTTGTTATTCCAGCCACTTGCATGAACGAGTAAATGACCGTAGGTCCCACTCCTCGGAACCCTCTTCTGACAAGGTCTTTGCTTATGACTTCTGCTTTTGATGTCTTGATTGGCACTTGCCGTGGATAGCGGAAATGACTGACTGTTGGTTTATGGTTTACAAAGCCCCATATGTAATTATCAAAAGACCCAAACTCGTCAATTATCTGCACCACCAACACAGCAGACTTACATTAAGACTTACATTGATACCACAAATTGAGTTTAATGAAATCCAATGGAGTAGAGATTCCAATTCAGTCCTACAGTTACACAAGTGAGTGGAAGTCAAGCTTTATCAAGCTCGCTATGAATCAATCAGTATGGGATTACCAAGAAAATACCCAGAGTAATCTCTATTGAACTTCACAAAAGGAATTTCCAGCAACTGGTAACTTACTGTTTCCTATCAGATGCACTTTAATCACTTTTGAGTTCACGTCAACTCATAATTTAAAACATTCTTAAGTCAACCTCACCAAACTAGAAATTAATGCTTACAAAACCAAATAAGCAGAAGATATTTGGTTCTAGATAACGAATAGCAATTCAGGATAAAGAAGCCAGTATGCAAATACCTTACACATTTGGCGTGCATTTTCAATAAACCCTCGCAGCTTGAGCTCTGACAGAAGAGAATTGGCTAGGCTTCCAGGTGCAATTATTTTCTTCTCGTTTAGCTTTGAGACAAGGATGGGGTCAAAATCGTGAAATACTTCTCTGCGCACAAATAAATATCATTTGAAATCAGCCAAATTATAACACATACTATGGAAGCAAACATTTGACAATCACATTCATTTTCTGGTTTCAAAAAGCTTTAGACAGATGCTATGATATGGATATACCTAAACAAATCCCTTTTATTGAGAATGGTAGGCCATGTAAGTTCAGCCAAAGCAGTGGATAAGCTGAGCAATTCAAACAATTTCCTGCACATGGTTAAGGACAATAAAGTGAATAGACAAATGTTAAATGAAACTGTGGTGTTTCAAAATGAAAAAAAGTAGCAAGTGAAGGACATTATGAGGCACATACTTGTCATCATGAACTGGAACACCCCATTCTTCATCATGGAAAGCAGCATAACAAGGATCTTCAACAAAATGAACAACAATTAGTTGTTGGGATCCCAAAAGACAATTTTTTGGAGGAAAAAAAGGAACTTATAGATAATCATATACAAGACGATAACAGTTTAACACAATATCGCAAGAAATTTTCTAGCATATCCAGTTTGTTCGAATTAAATGTTTTTGCAGTAGATGGTCTCATCTGAAAATGGTGTTGGGTCGGAGGCAGTGGCTGCCCAGCAAGCTCAGGCGAGACTCCACTGACTGGCAATACTCCAGATACCTTCCAGTAAACACAGAGATCTTTCTACATGCAGGAGACATCTGAAGGTGAGAATGGTCACAGTGAGGCCCAGTGCCCGATGTGTACTCATAAATCGTTAAGCCAAATAAGGATCGTAAAACTTCAAGAAGAAAGCCTTCCTGATGGAGCAAATCGCAACCATGTTGACCAATTTTCAATGCTAAGAAGTCTGTTTTTCCCTCATACATATAAATTATGTGTTTGTATTTGTACACTACGTTTGAGTGCGTGAGTTCATGCTAATGTTTACTTTATTGTTTGCTGAAGGTTGTTAAGTAGTGTGATTAATATTGTGGTATACGAAAAAATAAGAAGCATAATGGAAGGTAGATTTTCCTTTAGAGGAGATCTTGAGGTTACTATAAATCTGCTGTCCAATCCAATTCCCTCACAATTTCCACACAGCATACATAACTTTTAGGGTATTTTACAGGACAAGCTTACTTACCCTAACCATGGAAAGTACGAAATGTGTAAGGAGGTATTATTCTTCATAACCTTGTAAAGAGTGAACCAGTTTGTAACCTCGTGCCTAATTTGGTGTTTTGGGGATTACATTATTACGAATTCTGTTCAAGATTGTAACTGCGAATAAAGAAGAGAAAATTGCCACCTGTAAACAAAGTCTAGGGCATTCCCATAACGTGCAAGACCACAAGTGTCTAGCACATCATTAATGATATGACCAGGAATTTAGCTTTGCTGATTTCAGATTATAATGTTTATTTAATCCGTTTGACTGGTAATAGGGTATATAATCATGCTATTTAGTATTGGGAACTATGATTTCTGACACCCTTTCATCTATCATGTGTTTGTGTATCCAAATTTATGTGCCTATAAAAATATTCACTCAAATTCTCAATGATTCAATTCACTATTATCTTTAGAAGATCACATTCGATGAAAGAGAGGCAAGGAGATTGCTTTGATAAGCAATTAGACTTTGCCCCAGAGGAAGAAAACCTGTTGTGAATTGGCTACTCGCATCAAGGCCGGTTTAAGTCAGCTGCTATTTCATGGATTGTATTGCAAGTCAACCCAGTATGGCATAGGAATAGCCAAAATTTGAACCACCATTAGGTTTTATTTACACAGAAAGATGCAAATATTTGTAGAAAACCGAACAACTATACTATACTTGCCATATGTAACATGTTGGGATTAGTATTATGTTCACATAAGCAATACCAGAAAATGCACCAAAACAATTAGGCAATATTTGAATTCCTAAAAGGGCCGGTATATCAGAGTCATTATGTTGGAGTTAAGACGTATAGCTTCACATTTGTTGCGGCTTGGCCCTTCTATGGCAGATATTGATGCACAGACCCCACTCTTCAATATTGTTGAGAAAGAGAAATGATATATGACCTATTCAAACCTGCCAGCGGTGTGGTATTGATGCATACTCATTTTATGTATGGGAGGATTTACTGCTGATTTACCTACTCTAACTACAAGTTCCATATATGTCCAGGTCTTTAATAATCTTCATTACATTCGAACATCATCCTAGTTATCCATATTTTTCTTTCTCCCTTAGAACTCTTTTTTCTGGCTTATCACACTTTTTCACGTTTTCCGCTCCCAACAAAGAGCGAACTATCCACCTTGAAACGTCTTTCCATGCCCATTAGATAGTTGGAGTTGAAAACTGAAAGTTCTCTCCCACAACAGAGAAAAAAGGATTAGC
Source organism: Platycodon grandiflorus (assembly GCA_016624345.1). NCBI lineage: Eukaryota > Viridiplantae > Streptophyta > Magnoliopsida > Asterales > Campanulaceae > Platycodon > Platycodon grandiflorus. The sequence continues at coordinate 9,463,808 of CM028362.1, forward strand.
TTCTTCTGTCAGTTGTCCAATTCTAATGAATACCCTTTCTAAAACGGGTTATCATCATGCTTTTCTTGTTAAGAGCAACTTTCCCCTTGATCCTTATAAGGTCCCGAACCTGTCCATTATCCAAATAAGGCCCTCGAAAAGGCAATGTTAGCCAACTGTTTATATCTGCGGAAAGCGTTAATGATCAACAATTTCTCTACAGTGAATGTGAAGAGAAGGGCTAGTAGGCGAAATCCTTTGACATGTAATTGGTAAAGGAATAAGAGTAAAAGCTAGATCCTTACACAAACCTTAGGTCTCCAATTAAATCAAAAGAAACACTGAAAGAGGAGCAGACACGGGGATATTCCTTGTAAGGTAAAATGCAGTTAAGTATAAATTGCTTAAGCATGTAAATGACACTTATTAAACCTAAAAAGAGTGCATGCACATTAGCTCTCACGAAAAACTTGGATGGCCCATAATAGGATAAAAGTAGAACATTTAAGCCGTACCTAACATCTGGTCATACTGGGAACTCCATAATTGAAGATGAACTAATTTGCTATATAATTAAATAAATTTTTCCCAACCAAGTAAGGAATAGAACACGGATATTAATATCTTCCAGCTAAATACATTGACATGCTTTACAAAAGCAAGACCCATAACTTCAAGATCATCTATTTTCTCCTATTGAAAGATAAAAAGGAATTTTCCATTCTTGGAAAATTCAAAAGAATAACAAAGTTCATTTAGGATCTTCTCATACCATCTTATCCTCTTATATAGTTCGAGTATTTTTTTTTCCCTTCCTCCATTTTGGTTGTGAGCGAGGGTTGAATGATGACCCTGCTTTGGACAAAATGGAATGATGAAAAAGGATTCATTTAGCTTTGGACAAAGGCTGAATTGATTTGGGTTAAGAATTTTGGTCATGCCAGAGGCAGATATTACTTTGGCAATCATCTAATGTGGTTTGACATTCATACACAAAAATTCTTTTTAAAAGGAGATAGAAAGGGGCTAAATCGTCCATCACAATTGTACAAGAGGGATTTTAATTAATTACTTTACAAGTGATCGGTAATCCCACTTTCCAAAGCTACCAATTGGTTTATGCATTCAAATTTTTGCATTTTTTGTTCCCTTTATTTTGCTGTATGCATTATATGGTTCAACAAATCTTTAGAAGCGTATGGTCCCACTTACTTGACGTAACTGTATTATTAACCCATTCAGCAACTCTTTTACATTAATGCTTATAGCACATCTCATTCACAAAGAAAGGATACACAGAGTAGAAAAAGAAAGCCTTGAACTTTCGGTCCAAGCATCTATATACACTCACTACTGCCTCTTATATTCAGCCCACTTTCCAGTTTTTCAAATTTTTATCTTACCGGAAATTTTCCTAACTTTACTTCATTACTTCTTATAATTTTTTGGATTTAGTGACGATCAAGGTACTAGTCATGTACCTTTGCATTGCCAAGTGTGCTTGTGGAGAAGTGACAGCTAAAACCATAAGGGTCGGTCGTTCATAACCTGGTCAAACAGGATTAGGAACATCCAGGGAGAAAATTCCTCTCAAGGAGAATGACTACATGACCTCCTTGTATATTTGCTACGTCTTCTCTACTTCCTTTTTCTTGATTTTAACAGCATCCATATATTACTCCCTCCGACCCAAAATGGATGCCATTCTCAATCCTCAATGAGGATGAAGATACTACTATTTTCACGACGAGGGCTGAATCAAGAGTCTTCACACAAGTTTTCGATTCCTACAATTGTAACATTATATCAAACGAGTCATAATAACAATAACAAGTTTAGCTCTTTTCGTGGCACCAAAGCAATCTACACACTCACATCCATATTATCTCCAGCACAAAACATGCTCAGGAGTTCGAGGCAAAGAAAGTAGAACACACCTGTATTAGGAGTCACCCAACCACATCTCTTCCGTACCAACGAAGCATCAGCTGACGCCTCCGATGAACTATCAGACTCAGTAGCAACATTCTCAAGTCTTCCACTTCTCGAACCACATTGCTTCCTCCTAACAGTGGCTGTAGTTGGTGTCACAATCCGTCGACTAATCTTCTTGCTAGACACACGACTATGCGAGGAGTCGGACGAGGCATCGGACGAACAAGACGCATTCAACGACAAATTGGAATTCAACACCTTCTGGTCCCGCTGCCTCAAAATTGACGGCGTAGAAACAGAATTAGAACGCGGAAGCGAATTAATAACGGCGACGGAAGACGGAGCTTTCTTGCCTTTAGCACCTCCGCCACCGCCGCTGACTTCCTGTGGCTTCTCCACTTTAGTGTTTGGTTTCGAAACCGGCTTACGCAGCTCCACCACCGATCTCGCCTTGTTCCCCGCCGGTCCGAGAACTGGTCGTGGCTCCGAATCCGCACAATCCATGGATCCTACGCCCGGCGGCTCCGACATTCAACTCTTAGAGGGGTCAATTTAGACAATCTAGCGCACAAATGATTCGAATGTTGAGAAATTGAAGAAGATTTGGAGCTCCATTACCGTAAAGAGTTGAGTATGTACGGTGTTAAAACCCTAGAGAGTGGCAGAAGGTGGAGGGAGAGAAAATTGTGAGGACTGAAGCGAAATTGGAGGTCGATATGGAATTTAGGGAAATTGTTGAAGCTGCATTCACAATGAAGAGCGAGCTGAGTGAAGTGTGAAGTGGAAGGCGCCACCTGCGGGATGGATAATAATTGGATCAATGAAAGTGGAAACCAAACCAACGACTGTTATTACGTAGACATGTTTCCGTCTACTGCAATCTATTTGGGCCGTGAAACTCATCCAAATTCCCCGTTTATCTTGCCGGCTCAACTATGTTACCCATTTAATTTATACAACCCAAGTCCCTAAATTATTATTATTTTTTTATCTATTTTAAAATAATTATTTTATTTGAAAATTTTTTTTAAGATATTACTTTTATCATTTTATTTTTATTTTTTTCATACTTTAATTATAGACTATATACACATGAACATCAAAAAAAATTACACATTGTACCAATATTAATAATCAAATCAATTATTTTTTCTTAATCCATGTACCGAATCAAACAAGACAATAATTAAGGGACGGAGGGAGCAACCCATTTTACTCTAATTACCTTAATTTACTATTAATTTGTTCCTCTTTTCTTTTAATTTGTCCACACACAAAAAAAAAATAGTCTTGTTTCTAAGCATAATACTAATTTTAGTGCAGTTTTAAAATAGATAATTTAATTTCTAAATGAAACTATTTTCTTGGGACAAAGAGAGTAACCAAGTTATTTCATTTCTTTTGGCTCTCTGTTTTCCTTAAATAATTTAGGTTGTATTGGCATGGGATTTGAGATTGGTCTTTGGTTTTTAAGTTTTTATTTTATAATACTCCCTCCGTTCCACCCAAAGAGTTCACGTTTGAAAATTTTACTATAATTAAGGGATATATAAATAGTATTAGAGTTAGACATAATTACAAAAATATTTAAGCATAGTTAATATATTTGTACCACATGTGGAAGGTAAAGTTGAAAGTTTTATAGAGATTGTAAGTATAATTTTTTTTAAATGATATTTAAGTGAAACATCTCACAATAATTTAGTGTACTCTTTGCCTAGAACGGATGGAGTAATTGCAAAGAAAAAGTAGGAAAGAAATAGAGAGAAGCTAGTAGAGTTAAAGAAATGAAAACTAAAATCAAAAACCAACATCGCTTAGGTTTGTTTGCCGTGCAAGATTTAGAACTTCAGTTTTTTTCTTTTTGGCACATCATCATCTCTATATCTTTCTCTTCAATAACTACAAAATAAAAATCTAAAACTCAAAAAAAAAAAAAAATCCTAAAAACGTACGTGACAAACACACCTTAAGTCTTGTAAGGAAAATAAACTCTTTCTCTTTCTTTGGTTACACAGTTTTTTTCTCTATTATTTTCTTACTTTAATTTTAAAAAATTAAAATCTAAAATCAAGTTACTTCATGAAGTCAAACTCACCCTTTATTAATTATAAAGTGACGATCATCTACCTCTTCAACTTTGGATAATTGTTTTATATTTTAATTAGTCTTTTATGCATAAGGTGATTCTTTAATTATACGTAAAGTTATTAAAAATCCGTTTGGTACAGCGTTTATAAAACGCAATGTTTTAAAAACGCAGCGTTTTAAAAAACGCAGTGTTTTAAAAACGGAGGTCTTTCCTTAGAAATACGTTTGGGATATCACTTCAATACGCAGCTTTTTTTTCCTAGGAGCGTTTTAAAACCTGCGTTTTGGAAAAAGCTGAGAATTCCTTTTAAAACGCTGCTGCGTTTTCTTATTGAAACACATTTTTTACAAATAAGCTGCGTTTTATCCCTGCGTTTTGACCAAAACGCTCAACCAAACGGGCTCTAAATTGTGATGAAAAGTATATTCAAATTATTAAGTGACGTAAAAAGACTAAATTGGCTTAAATGATTTCATTGTAGACCCATCTATCCTCTCCACGTTCTTTTCCTTTATGACCTACAGGCAATATAATTAAATTCACAGCATGCTCATTTTCTTAATTTGTACTTTAAAAAATTTGGTAATTATTGAGTACTAGTATTAGTTATAGTTATAATTTAGACAATTTAAAAACAAACTTTGTTTTGAATCCTTTTGCTTTATGGAGTAATAATATAATTATGGTTGCAGTCGAAATGGTCAATTTATCGGAGTAATATGTTATATTGGTGGATACTGGATATATGTTCATGATCGGCTCATCTTAAGAAATTACATATACTAATTGAAAGTGATCGTTGAGTTAAATATATTTATATATTCTAATTAGAGGGTTCTATTTTAACTTTTTTTAGGTTAACTTAATTAAAATTTGACCGACGATTTATACAATTACACTTAGGCTATGTTTGGATACTTAATTCTAGAGCTTGGATTTGGAATTGGAAGAACAATTTGAATTCCGTAGAGCTCAAATTGTTCATCCAATTTTAATTCTAAAACTTGACATTGAGTAGCCAAATATAGCCTAAATTTATTTTTGCAAAGTTGTAAAGTTGTAATCTATAGTATTCTTAATTTAATTTTTAATGAATAAGATATTATTTACGAAAATATAATTAAAGTACGTTAATTAAATTTTGATTTAATTTAGTCACACATTAACTTTAAAAATAATTGAACTTTTTGGTCAATGACAGAATATATTAAAGTTAATCCGTTCATATCGTTCAGGTAAGTAAGCGCTTACATGAACAACCTTTTTAACTTTTTTACCAACTCATATATTTTTAGATAAATTAATTTTTAGGGTTAATGACATTATAAGTTCCTCAACTATGACCGATTCCACCAGTAGTTCCTTAATAAATTTTTTTTTCAAATTTCAGTCCCAAGAGTATCAAAAAGTCACGCAGCTAGTCCTTTTGATGGATGTCGTTTGTAAAATTCCATTAAGTCAATCATGTGTGATGCACATGCCATTTTTCAAGGATATTATGAAAAATTCTTTTTTCTATATATAAAAAAAATATCAAAAAGCCCTAATTCTCTTTCAAAGCAGTAATAGCAAAGAATGGAGCCCTATCATCTTCAGCAAACCCTCCCTCCTTCATCTTCATCCCCTTCCTTACTAACCTCCCTCTCCCCCCCCAACCACTTGACCTCCCCCACCCCACATCACCATAGTCAAGGGAAATCAAGAAAATGAAAATCTTAGTAGCTCCAAAATTGGGAATTACAACACATTTACCACCAACATTGCATTGGATCTGGATGAGATCTAATTTGTTCACTTTCTTCCCCAGCCTTACATACATACCTTATCATTCTCTGTCCTCAAATCACAATAGTCTTATCTCTATCTAACTCCCTTGAAATGTCAAGATATTGAAGTTTGGCTGTTGTAACATTCTTTTTGGTGATGACGACTCAAGTCCGGCGACTACAGCTTACTCACAAACACACATGCAGTGACCATAGAGCGGGCAATCTGCAAATTGCCACGGTGACGGGGTTGAGATATAGATTGAAGTGCAATTGAAGGGCAGCCATAGATGGGGGCGATGGTGGGAGAGGGTCGCTAACCCTTGAAGGGCAGCCATAGATGGGGGCGATGGTGGTGGTTGGGTGAAACTGGCAGTACAGCCCTGTAAACGGGCCCACACCTTCCTTCTGCCAGCAAGGATTCCTTCCCGAAGTGTGACATAGCCGCAATCAGGTCCTCGAACTTCTGGTTCATCAACAGCTTCTCGAATATTACTACCGGCGCCGATGACGCCTCCCTGATGTCAGCTACCCAAGATGACCCCAATTCCGTTTCAAATGAGAATGGGCATGATTTCTAGGAGACTTGAAATGGGTTTTGAATTTCCTGAAATGTTACAGCTTGAAATGTCAAGATGTTGAAGTTTGGCTAAGGTAATGAACCCAAAAGGAATAAAATTAAGGGTATTGTGAGAAAGGTCAAAAACTGTGAGGTTAGGGAAAATGGATAGATGAGCCAAGTTGGTGAACCTGTTGGTTGAAAGATTGAGAACATGGCTTGAAGAAAATGGAGCCAAATCTAGACTGGGTTGAAACCCAATGATGCCACCAAGCTTCTTGTTAGAGAGGTTGACTTGAACTAAGGTTGGGATTGACCAAAACCAGCCTGGAACAGAGCCTTTGAGGGAATTGTTGGAAATATCAATTGTGTGAAGGTGAGGCATGTTTCTTAAGAATCTCCATGAGAGAATACCAGTGAGGTTTCTTGATGGGAGATTGATTTCTGTGATTGGTGTGTTTGAGCAGTTCAAGTGAGGGAATTTCAACCAAGATGAGTTGAAGTTAGAAAAGGGGGGGGTGAGGGGAGAGAAAGAAAATAATATATTATTTTAAGTATTAGAAAATATTTTTGCATGTAAAATTCCATAAATACCCTTAACCAAAGGCACATGAAGGGCACATGACGGACTTAACGAAAAAATACTAACGGCATCCAACAAAAGGACCAATCGTGTCTAATTTTTATAGTCAAGGGACTAAAATGTAAAAAAAAATGTTTAGGGACTACTGGTGGAATCGGCCATAGTCGAGGGACTAGTGGTGTCATTAACCCTAATTTTTACAAAGATATAAAAAAATATAGGATTAATTACACATTAGTCCCTCGACTATGGTCGATTCTACCAGTTGTCCCTTAACAAAATTTTTTCGAATTTCAGTCCCACAAGTTTAAAATTGTCACGCAACTAGTCCTTTTCATGGATGCCGTTAGAAATATTCTGTTAAGTGGCTCATGTGCCTCCCACGTGCATTTGAGTGAGGGCAAAATTGAAATTTCACTTATCATCTTTTTCAAACCCCAATCCCCAAAACACACACACACACTAGTTCATGATCATTCCCAGAATTTGTTTCTTCTAAATCCCTTGTCGCGTGCAAAAATCGATTTGCCACCGATGACTGCATTCGACGATGTTTCTCCAACTCCTCTTCGGAGCAACACACAGGCTCAGTCGTGCACACAAGCTTAGTCTTCCTTAACCCTAAAACCCCCTTCTCCCTCAAACCTTTCTCCTTCACAGCATCAAAGCCCAAAGACCCCTCAAATCTCTTCAATTCCTCCTTCACCCCCACTTGCATCAACGCTCGGGCAATCCTAACTTTGCTTATCGCCTTCAATTTCCACCCATAAAATCTCAATCATTTTGAAAAAACTCGAAACTCCTCTTATCGAAATTGAATCTTGGGCTTTTGGCAAGAAGATCTTTAAACACAAGACCTAAATCACCCATGACAGCCATGAAAATCAAAAACAAAATTCAAGGATTTGTTCAATTGAATTTAATTAAGCAAGGTGTGATTATAGAAGAAGAAGAAGAATGCACTTTTTATTTCTTGTTTCCCACCGAAGCTGCCGATCACCAAAGACCTGCAAAAATTTCCACTTAAGCGGCGGTGGAGGTCCCACCGGAGCTGCTGCAAAAGAGAGAATTAGAGAAGTACTAGTTATGATAGCGAAGGTTTTGGGAATGGGGCCGAGACGGTGGAAGCGCATGCATGCGACGAGGATCCAGAGGAAGTGGAGTGGGTGTAGAAGGGGTGGTCCATTGGACTGGTGGTCGTGGAAGGTTTGGGCAAAGGTTTTGGGGTCTGTATTGAAGACGAGGTTGGCGATGAAGGCATCGTTTTCTGGTGGCAGCGGTGGTAGGGTGGTGGTGAGGTTGTGGGGTACTAGATGGGGAGAGATGAGAGAGAAGTTGGTAGTTTTTGGGAGGAGTATACTTCAGGCCTAACATTTCAGATCTGGCAGTGAAAGTGATGGGCAATGGGTTGGAGATGGCGATGGTGATGCTGAAGAAGGGCAATTGGGTTTATAAAATTTTTATTATTTAATTATTTATTAGAGATTTACCATAATACTCTTAAAAAATAGCATGTGCACTTAACGGAAATTTACTAACGGCATCTATCAATAGGACTATCTGCATGACTTTTTGGTACTCAAGGGACTGAAGTTTGAAAAAAAAATTCTTAAGGAACTATTGGTGGAAAAGTCCATAGTCGAGGGACTAATGGTGTAATTAACCCAAAAAATATATATCAAATCTGTAACTGGTTTTTTTGGGTTTTCGCAAACAATCCGTTGCGACAAATTGTACTAGATGTGGTAGATGTCAAATCTTTCTCGTAGCATCCACAACAATAAATCTATCAAAAAGTCTATCCTTCCTATCACGTCATGCCACGTCATCAACTTATAAACATATTTTCTACTAAACATAAACCCATAAAAGGTTTATAGCATAGACCTACTACTAAATATTTTATTCTTTCCCAATATACATTTGAAAGTAGTAAATTTATTTTCAAAAATAAATATATCATTATAAAACATAAAAAAATATAGAAAAAATATATTATGTCTAATGAATAATTTATTCATTTCTTAATTTATCTTTCCAAAAATATATTATTTATTTATTAATATTTATTAGTAATTCAAAATACGGATGCAACAATATAGATTTTATTGAACGAAAATTAATTAATATAGAATCATAAAAAACATAATTAAAGTTGCTTAATTAATTCAGTTACAGAGTAATTAAATACTAATAAGAAATATTCAATCGATACAACTTAATTTTCATTGTTATTGTCTCCGAAGCGTTCCCAAATATGCTCGACCAAGTCGGATCAAAGTTTTTGATGAACTTCACGATCACGTAATTCTGCATGCCTTTAGAGGTATTGTTGAAATTCTTGAATAAATCCTTGGGATGCAGGTACCGGTGGATCTACTTCTTCATCGCCCCAGTTACTTATTGTATTTCCTTCATTCTCTACAATCATATTATGCAATATGATGCACCGTACATTATATCTTTCAAAGCTTCCTTATGCCAAAATCGTGCCGCACCTCGTACTATTGCCCAACGAGATTGGAGGACTCCGAACGCTCGCTCAACGTCCTTTCTTGCAGCCTCTTGCATTTGTTTGAACTTTATTCTTTTAGGGTCTTCTGGATATGCAAAGCTTTTGACAAATGCAGCCCACTCCGAGTAGATACCATCTGCTAGATAATATCCCTTCGTGTATTGTGTGTCATTTACCGCAAACTGAACTTGAGGAGAGTATCCTTACAACACATCGTTGAATAATGGAGATTGGTTGAGCACATTAATGTCGTTATTAGATTTTGCAACCCCGAAAAACGCATGTCATATCCAAAGGTCTTGAGAAGCGACCGCTTCTAGCATAATTGTTGGAACCCATTGATCTCCTCGAGTAAATTGACATTTCCATGCAACTGGACAATTTTTCCACGGCCAATGCATGTAGTCAATGCTTCCTAACATACCAGGGAAACCATGGATGTTAGAATATAGTTGAAGTAAACGTTGGACGTCGTGAGTATTGGGTCTTCTCAAGTATACACTTCCAAATATCTCAATCATAGATCGACAGAATTTCATTAACAATCAATTGTAGTGGTTTCACCAATTCGTACATACTCGTCATAATGGTCGGCAGGTGTGCTGTATGCCAACCGACGGATAGCGATAGTGCATTTTTACAAATGGAGAAAGTCCCTTTCTACCGGTTGCATCAACCCTCACTGAAAATACTCGAATGATTTGAAAGGGCTTTTACAATTTGAAGGAATAATTCCTTACTCATCCAGACGTTCTTCGAACATTTGATCCATGTAAACCGGCTCATCGGAGAAATAGTCGTTGAAAAGACGGTCATGTCCAGCTTCACGCTCTCGATTTATATATTTTCAAGTGCGTTTACGACTGTAGGAGCTTTCAGCTTCTTCCTTCATTTTCATTTCCATAATCTTCATCATTATTTTTTAGATGAATCGTCCATCAATTCATCGTGTACAAATTGTAGGATTTCTCCATAGTAGGAGGAGGGATTGGGGTCTTCGTTTTAGTGTAGAGATTGTAATATCCGTAAGTATAAGTGTAAGAGGTTGTGGTTGGCGAAATTATGGAGCCTCAAGTGTCCATACATAGACCTCTTTTAACGGCTAATTTTACAACGGCTAGTTTTGCAACGGCTAATTTTATAATTTTGGTTTTACAATAACTAGTTTTAAAACAACTAGTTTTACAACTAGTTTTGTACCTAGATTCTAATTGACTAGATTCTAATTGCTAGTTATTTTAAGACACAATTAAAATATTTAAAAATGCACATAAATTACATAAATAAAAATACATTCATTAAAATATTACATTAACTCATAATACAACAATTAGAAACTTCATAAATCAAAACATTACATAAACTCATAATACAACAATTAGAACCTTAAACTAGACAATATTATATTTGGCCTTGAGAATAGCACAAAGTTGTTGATGCATTCGCAGTTGCTCATCCATCATGCCACTAGTATCCTTAAAGAGGATTGCATAATCATTAGCAAATTGTTCCTTGTTTTATCGCTTCTTTCATTCCCTCGAGCACACAAAAAAAATTTCTTCGATTTCACGAAACTCACCCCATATATCGTCACTTTTGGCTTCATTTTTCTCGGTGGTTTTTACTTTCCTCGTCCTCTTTGCGCTTTTGACTAATCGGGCGGACTTCGACTTCATTGTCGTCGATGTTGATGCTCTTATACGCATCAAATGATGATATTTATGTCCCCGATTCAGATATCTTTGTCATTTTAGAAGAATGTTCACTTAATTTCCCACCTTTTCATTTTGGTTCATCTTTCACCATTGTCCACACATGCTCGTATTTGAAATTTTTTACGTATCAAGTAATAAAGACCACATGCAGCTTCCTTCACTTGATCATCGAACCACCCGCTACGATGTTGATCTCTAATTTGGATGAATAATTGATTAAATTCATTAACCAATGGAGCAATCATATACCAATGCGACTTCAAGACGTTCAAGTTTCTTCGAATTCCCGTCTTTTGGTGGTTGTAGTATTCGGTGATTCGTTTCCAAAACTCCTTATCATGTTAAGAATTTCCCTTCACGCTATTTGTTGAAATAACGAGCCAAGCACTTGCAAGCATTTTATCCTCTTCAATGCTCCACTTTGTTTTATGTATGTCTTTTGCTTGATTGTTCACTTCATCATCAAGAATAATGTTTTCCAACCCTTGTTGGGTGTAAAATGGTGGAACTTCAGACTCACCGATACTATCCTTTCTTGTATCAATCGGTGTTGTTGGATGTCCACTACCCATAGTTGGGTTATAAGAACCGGGTGAATATTGATTTGCCATAGCCGGGTTAAAATGTCCATAATTCGAATATATGAGAAATTGAGAATACGAAGGATAACTTTTTTTTGGAACATTTGAAGTACCTTGAATATTTGAAGAAACTTGCAAATGTGGAAGGCTTTAAAAATTTGGTGGAGCTTGAAAATTTAGCAGACCTTGAAAATTTGGCAGACCTTAAAATTTTGGTAGACCTTGAAAATTCGCGAAGCTGAACAATTTGGAGGAGTTCGGTATTGGCGAATCTTCAACATTTGAAGAGTTCAATAAATTCGTAAAGTAATTACTATCGTGAAATAAAGAATTTATGTAGCTTAATGAGAAGGTATAGAAAGAATGAATATGTTTGAGAGAATGTAATGGAAAAACATTTTAATTTTATTTATAAAAAAATTACATTTAAAATAATGTTTTTTTTTTCAATTAGCCGTTTGCAACTTGTTGCAACGTTCTTTTTTTTGGCAGAAGGAAGGAGCCATTGTGGAAAGGAGGATTAAAAAAAATATTTCTTTTTGTTGATTCATCAATTACCAACCTGCTCATGTTTATAGACCTTTCTCATCCTAGCGAGTTTATGTCCCTTCTCTCCAATGATTTAAAGTTTTTGATAAAGCTTTATACTTTTTGATAAACCTCCTATTGGAGGTGCTCTCAAAATCAAAATCATAATCATAATCATAATCATAATCATAATTAGGTAGATGTTATATTCAAAATTTAAAATTTTCAAAATATCCACCAACCCCAATCAAATAGTCAATTCCTCAAGATAGATAGCAATTCACATTAATCCATCAGATCATGTTTGTGAAGTTTTCGTTTTCAGTTGAGTTCATACTTTCTTAGTTCTACTCAAGAGATCCGTGAGGTATGTTCTTCGTAGTGATATTTCAGACAAACTTTAATCGCTCAATATTTTGTCCTTCAATTCGCGGAACTATGCTAATTTTTTATTTTGATTGATTTATGATATGTTTGTTACCTTTTTATTTTTTTTGTCTTGCAAAATTTACCCTTTTTTTTTTTTCAATCTAGAGTTATAATAAAGGTTTTGCCTAAAAGACCTTTAAATTTAATAGCTTTCATGCTAATATGTACTTCTATTAAAGTAACATGAATCTCTTGCTCCATTCCCTCCCATCCCCTTCTCCAATAAAACAAGAGTTTTCTTCTTCTTCTATGAAACAAAGATCATTCTAGGGTTCGATAATGGAGAGAAGAAAAGAGTGTGAAAGAGAATTTGTGAATCATAATCTTGTATTATTAACTATGCTTACAAAGGAGATTAAAAACCTATATTATATACAAATCTTTTCCAGCTAACTAACTGAATTGTGGGCTCCACCACCCTGTAACCATTAACTGACTAATCTTCCTACTTAAGTTATTTACAAAATTGCCTTTAACTAAACATTACTTCTTCTCTCTCTCTCTCTCTCTCTCTCTCTCTCTCTCTCTCTCTCTCTCTCTCTCCTCTCTCTCCCCTCTCTCTCTCTCTCTCTCTCTCTCTCTCTCTCTCTCTCTCTCTCTCTCTCTCTCATCACATATTTTTCTTTTTCTCTTTTATTTATCCCATGGAGCAAAACTTGGTATTTTTCTATGGTTTTAAGGAGAAAATATTTAGTATTATATGATGTAGTGGTCAAGTACTAATAAAAATTTACCATTTGTGTTGTGACTTACTTTATCAAAATTAGCAAGTTTAACATCAACAGACTTCAAATTCTGGTAATCCTAAAAGTTTGTTCATCTAGTGTGCTTTTAGGGTCATCTCTCTCAAATGTTGAGTTTTTATTGGTGCTTAACCACCACATCCCGCTAATATCTTTGGTCTAGGACTACTAAATATTTTCTCGTTTGAGGACGAGAGGTAAGAATTTTTTTAAAATTTAACTATACATTTAGTTCAATTAATATTTTCATGGATAGTCTTATAGACTTTTCATTCATTTATATTACTAATTGTGACTAACTTGATGTAGAACACGTAGCTGATGTGTATTTGCACAAGATGAAGAGGAATAAGTACTAGTAGAAATCATGAATTTGAGGAGTCTTTTGTCGGTAGGACATAATTTGGGTATAACTTTTGATCCCGGATGAACCACGGGACCCACCGCATATCAAATCGAAGCTCTCGACGTGATCTACAAGCCTCACTAATTTCACTTGTGATGTGTTTGGTTTTTAGCCCGAAAAACACTGTTTAAGTATTGTTTTGGGCCTCGGAAGTTTTCCTTATTTACTTTTTCATTTTCCTTTTAGGGTTTGGTTTGTTTAGGGCATATAAATACCTTCTTAAACATTGTTATGGCAGATTTTGAATAATTATAAACGATTTCTTCTTTGTGAGAACCCTAAGCCGTCTTAGGCTTGTTTTTTTAAAAGTTTCTCGTGATAAGAGTTTCATAGTTGTTAGTTCCACAAGGCCATAACTTTTCCATAAAAAATGAATTTTCTTATATTCCTTTCTTTTTTTATCTTGCAGAATGCTTTCCCAATTCAGTCGTCAGTTAGAATGAGGGTAAGTTTACCTACATCACTTTTTTCACAATTGCAAGTTCTGATTTCTTACTTATTTTAATATTTATTAGCACAAGTATTTTAATCACATCAAAATAATGATCTTACTGGAATGTGATATGGTTGATTGCGACGGTGTTTAGGATAACTGTTTAGAGTTATACCTAAAAACAAGAAAAAAAATGTAAGGGGAGTCGAACGTGGCCCGACTAAAATTCTTCGGTGTAAGAATAAGATTAATAGATTAAAACAGCCCCCAACAGTCTTGGATGGTATCAAGTATAGATTCAATGGACTCGATGGAGATGTGTATTTAATGAGAGGGAAGAAGAAGAGAATGGATGCTAGTCTTGAATGCAGTAGAGAGTATGAGAGCTAATAATTGCTAGAGAAGTAAATTCTCACCATAAAAGGGTATTTATAGTCGGGTTGGCGGCTTGGTGGGAGAGTAGTTACCGTAGGTCAATCCAAGATGTGGACAAGCTGCCACTTTTCCCTGTAAAATCTATTGTTTGCTCAGCTCCATGCTCCATGACGTCACTGAAAGATCTATGTCTTCGGTAGAAAGTGGGCAGACTTGTGGTTAAGTGACTTAAGTCACAGATCAACTCGATGAGTCACCTGGGGCCCAAGGTGCATTCCTGCTTACGGTCAGACCCTGGTCGCTGCTGGCATACCGAGGCCGACCTTTTATCTACCCGGCCTGCCGAACTTTCTTATCAATTTTTATTTTTCTTTCTTTTATTTTTCAACCAAGAAAAATTATAAACAAATGACAAAATACCGTCTAAAATCATAGAACACTATTAAAAGCAACACAAATACTCCAATATCTTATTTATTCCTATTAAACAAATATAATCTAGACGTGAACTTTAATTATATGGAAGAGATGAGAACTTAGCATTTTCAATGATTCTATCAATGTATAATACTAGTTTTTGTGCCCGTGCCTATGAAACGGCGTCAGTATGACATCAAATCAATGTGTGCTCGAAGTTAATGTATGGTCGTGGTTTTGGAGGGGTTGAATACGACTAAATGACACAAAAATAATAAAATATTAATTCATTTATTTTGTAAGAAAACCATTAATGAAATATTAAAGTTGTAAAAAAAATGATTTGAAATGTAGCAACATTATTTTTTTGTTTTCTCAATAACAGAAACTTAATCTTCTTTCGGAGACTCTTGCTTCATACCAATGTCTGCTTTAGCAACGCAAGCTGCAATACATTTTTCCATTACTTCCATCTAGCTATTTAAAACAAATTAAAAACTTACAAAATATAGAAAACTCATGTGCGTGTGTGTATGTTTTGTTGCTACTGTATGTGTGTGTGTGTTTTAGTTGTTGTTGTATGCATATGTGTGTATGTATTGCTGTGTTAGTTGCTAATGTTGTTGTGTGTGTGTGTCTGAGAGAAATCAAATGCCAAACTGGAGAGAGGGAGATTGCGCTGGAGAATGAAAATCAAATATGAAAAAGGAGGAAAAAAAATGAAAAAAAAAATGGGTTCAAGGGATATGGATATTAAATTCACTTCAAATTTGCAGAATCCAAAAAACATAATGATATGGGTATGAATTCAAATGAGGTTGTGTTGGAGAGAGACTTACCGTGCAGAGAAATCAAAAGCCAAACTGGAGTTTGTGCTGGAGAGAGAGAGAGAGATTGCGCTGGAGAATGAAAATCAACTACGAAAAAGGAGAAACAAAAAAGGAAACACAATAGCAGGCAATTAATGGTTGCATTATAGAAAACTCATGTGTGTGTGTGTGTGTTTTGTTAGTACTGTATGTATGTGTGTTAGCTGTTTAAAACAAATGAAAAACTTACAAAATATAGAAAACTCGTGTGGACGTGTGCGTGTGTGTTTTGTTGCTACTTTGTGTGTGTGTGTGTGTGTGTTAAAACTCAATAACCTCTATGTTTATACTATTATACTATTATAAACTCAATAGCATGTTATAATAATACTTAAAGTACTTTTAAAAAACACGAATTAACACGACAATTTAAATCATTATCCTATTATTTTAATACTAACCTCTACTAATAATTATAAAATTAAACCACGCCCAAATTCAAGCCCGACTACCCTCTATTATGTAAATCAGGAAAAAAAACATCTCTCATACCTCTATTTTATTTGTTGTTTCTGTTCTGCAATTAAGATCTATTTCTTGTTAGCTATTTTGCAGTCAATTCGAGTATGTTTAAAATACTCTAGACCTGCCCCCATAAACCTCACGTTGCTTATAAGCTGCCATTGACTTTTAACTCTTAGCCTCTCTGCATTTTCACTTGTCAGAATTTTCTTATGAGATACTAACCAAATGAACAATTTGACTCTTAAGTGTCCTTTCCTCTGAGATTTAAGTAGATATATATTCCATCAAATTTCCACATATCATCCTAGAGATAATAACCTGGGCATATAAATTCTCCTCCCCAGAGGCAATGACACCACCAATGATGCCTTGTAAACATTTTTATCTCCTGACCATGTATCATCCAATAATTTAAATCAGTTAACATCGTTGATGACCCACCCAATCCCCTTCTTTGTAAGCTAGTATATTAAAAACGCAATGCAACACAAATTTTGAAGGTCATTTAACAGGTAAAAAAGTAGTAGCATGAATTCAAAAGTAAACAACAAATGGATAAGCTAGGGGGCTAAAAGATCAGTTAACACCAATATGGCAGAGGAGTCTTTGTTAAGGTAATTGAAAAATAATCCACAGCCTACATACTCGATCAATCAAGTTACCAATAACCTCTCAAATCAAGTTAATGTATCTACTATAAGATTATTAAATTGGCAATCAAAATGCACATAAAGTTCCAAAAGAAAAGGGAAAACACACACACACACACACTTACAAAACACCAATATTTTAATTTTACATCCATTTCTCAATAGTTTTGCTCTCATTTTCAAAGTTCTAAGCATAAAACAAACCATCTAACCAATATCCAACTCCGTTGGATACGGGTAACTATCAAATTAGATTAATTCAAGCAAGTGAAAATATTTGTGGCATAAAATACACAAACAAATAATAGAATTCATGTAAGGAAACAAAAGATAGTCTTGTATCTTCCTAAGAGTACTAAAAGTTTGTGTTCTTTTGAACATAAAATTTTAGATCTCAATATAGATCTCAATAGATGAATTCCAAGACTGATTCCACTGTTGATAAGTCTGTCAGATTAGATCGAGAATATCCTTATTCCTTACTAAGGGCCTACTTTTCCACTTCACTTTGACTAAAACAGACTTTCAAAGACTAAAGGTACGAAGTGTGATGACAGACAAAGGGCATTATAGAGCCTATATCGTCACATATGTCTTTTCATTTAGTTAAGGGTGAAATCAAGCCTAAACCTACCTTACCTCGGCTCCTCTTTCTTCTTTACTCCTAACCATTAGAGTTAGAAGTAAGGCAGGGGTGGACACACTAAGGCTAGCAATGCTAGTAATAAGAAGGTGTTTCAATAGGTGCAAACAGAGGTAGATTTCTTTCTTCGAAAAAAATTGCTAGGATATATGAGATTTGAGTTATTGTTAACCAAAAGTTTTGTTTAGTTAACACAAAATAGAAATTAAAAATAAAAAAAAAGGAAAACAGGTTCATGATCTTTGGAAGGTAATGCAAACCCTATTATTATTGCCATGCACTTGAATTACTTTCTACCCATCAGTTGTCAAATTACAATATGTATAATTTGTAGTTCCCAATATACACGTGAAAAACTAATGTTGCTGAACTTGTTAAACTCAGTTAATTATTTAAATTTACCGAGTTTATGGAACTTGCCAATTCACGGCACTATAGGTAGCAATTTAGTCGATAATCACAATTTCCAAAATTAAATTTATTGTAAAAATTACTAATTACAGAAGGCATGATAAATCATGTTGATTTAAAAGATAAATCATGTTGCTTTAAAAGATATAAGGGAAGAGAGAGGGCGAACCTGGCAGGGTGCGATAATGGAGATGAATCTATCCTTATAGAGTTATAGGCTTCTACAAAAGTGCGAATGAATCTGGGAGGAGAGAGAGCCAAGGGTTAAAAATCAATTTATAGAGAGAGAGGGAGGAGAGAGAGAGAAAATATATAGAGATAGGGAATGAATTTAGAGAGCGGAGAGCAAACTAAAGTGTGGAAAGAGACGACCCGAGAGAGCCAAGAGTTTTATATATTGGTTCACAATCCATTTTCAATTTGGGGAAGGGATTTCAATTAGAGGAAGGAGAGCAGGTTTCAGTTGAGGAAGGAGAGCAAGTCGCTTTCTCAGTTGAGGAAGGAGACTCGGAGGGAGAAGTCGGCGGAAGCCTTCGCAACGAAACTGACGTCGCGAGTGTGAAAGATTAGATTTAATCTTGACCATAGAATTTTAGTAAATAGGAAAATTTAGGCCTGTAATTAACTTGAGTCAATTGCACATGTGAGAGTCAAGCTCTATTGTAATATAAATTAGATCTCTATGCCCGTGCCTATGACACGATATCAGTATGTGACCAAATTAATATATACTCAAGATTAATGCATGCTTCAAGTTTTGTAGAGGTGAGTAAGACTAAATATAATTCATTAATTATTTCGTAAGAAAACTAATAATGAAATATTGGATTTGAAAAAAATGAGATTTGAAATATAACAATAAAAAAGAATAAAACATTAACACATGACGTATAGGTGAACAAAAATGATGTCACATTTGTTGAATAATTAGAAATAATGAAGTTACGCAATGAACTAAACATATACTCATAGGTAAGGGCACAAAAACCTAGTTCATATTATTAGAATTTCTCTTTTCATTTTCTCAATGTCTTCATCAACTTTGTTACCGCCAATCATTGCCGTCACCGTCACCATCACCATCAACTGTCGCCGCTCATCCACAGCCACGTTTGCCATGGATTTCGGGAATATCATAATTGCATTCTTCTTCATCTTGAAATCCTCCAGCCTTGTATATACTCAATCATATTGCTCACAACTGCCTCTCTAGTAACCTGCAAATTAAAATTTCAACTCTTAATCGATCAAATGAATAGATACATATATTGATAAACAACCAATCATTTCTGTCCAAAATCAAAAAACAAAAAAAAACAAAAAAAGTTCTAAAAGTTCATGCATGTGTAAATCAATAATCACTTTCAGTGGCATATGCAAGCACAGAAAGTCAATTGAACTAAAAAAATCTATTATTATAGCCAAAACCACTGTTCTCACTCAATGTTATCGTTACTTTCTCACTGTAATTAAGGAAACCAATTTTAGCCTGCTTCATAAATCAAGTTGAATGTATCAACTTCACCTGTAAGTCACTGTATCATACAAAAACTTGAAAGAGACAATTATTTGAACTCAATATTTGAACTATAAGTCCTTAAATCTCTATATGCACAAACACATAGAGATCAAAAATTCAATCATAAATCATTCAATTAATGTACATATATATGCATAAACACACACACATAAGACTCAAACACAAAATCAAAATTTGAATTATAATTTCAATCAATTAATATATGGATATCCACAAACACAAATATACACGCACAATTAGAATTTTAAATCACTGAACACACGCATATACCACACACATGGACACATTAAATCAACATTTTTCGTTAATTTTGATTTTCATGGACTACTTAGCTGGTAGCAACTACAAAGTGAGTATGTGCATGTAATGCCAGAGAGAAGGTGAGAGTCAATTGCACTTGTGAGAGTCAAGCCCTATTGTAATATAGATTTTATGATGAGTTGGAAGGTGAAGATTCATGCTTTTTGAGTTTCTTTAGTTTTATTAATTTTTTATTATCTCATGTAGTTCTATGAGGTTCAAACATTTATTTTAAAGCTAGATAAATTGATATTTAGCTTAAACATGAACAATTCTACTTACTACTCATTCGTTTCATTTATATTAACACTAGACAAAGTTAATTGTTTTAAAATTTCTAATAAATGCTTCAACAATCACTTTTTAATTTTTAGATTTTCATTATACCTTTATTTAGTTAATTAATGTATATTATTTATCTTATAAATACTCAACTTAATTATGGTCTTAAAGATATGATAAAAAATTAAATAATTAATATGCATTGAACTTTTAAGTGGTCAAATACTTTATTTCTCTCTCTTCACCTCCTACTTGTTCCCTCATTCGGCCCCACTCCTCCTCTTCCCCTTTCTTTATTTTTTCTTTTGTTTATTCGTTTTTCAACCCAAAACCATACAATTAATTTTCAATTTTTTTTATTATTTAATCAAATACAAAAAAGACAAATCTTCAATTTTCCACTTTTGCCCGCATATGTTCAAAAATAATCTCTTTTTTATTATTAGGTAAACAAAATCTATCATTAATTATTAATATATGCTTAAAATTTTGTAAGAATCGAATTCAATTATTATTCGAGAAATTGCTGGCCGGTCCACTTTCTCAAACTTTTTTTCTCTCCAATCTACCTTTTTTTTTTAACTGCTAAAAGGCACTCTGAGAATTTTCTTCCTAAAATGCCCCTGTCTCTTTGATGATGAAGATTGACTTTCACACACCCCACGCTGAAAGCTTCATAGCATTTAAATCTGAGAAATATAAAAATCTTTGAATGAGATGCCCAATTCGGAAGAGAAATTTAGAAAGAAACCTTTGAATGAGATGACAACAAATGTTGTTTTCAAGTGAAAGTTAGAAAAACCAACTCAATGAAGAAATTAAGGGTGGGCGAACAGGACAGATATGAAGAAATATTTTCAATTTCATTAACAGCACATGTTAGACAATTCAAATACTGGGCATCGCAGTATGCTGGGCAACGCAATAGGGATCGACTTGTCCGGTTAGGTCACAGGGGTCGAGGGGACAACGCCCCGAAAGGTAAATGAAAATCAAGTCCTCTTCAGCGGTTGAAATTCAAACGGAGCATCGCGATGCATAAAGTAAAGCATCGAGATGCAAAAAGTGGAGCATCGCGATGCACAAAATGAAGCATCACTTTTTATCTCTGTGAATAAACTGAAATTGATGGCTTGAGTAACAGCTCGTCTTAGCGAGCAACGGAAAGCTTGCCCTAGCGAGCAACGATAATTCAATTTTTTCAGTTGGCCCCCCTACTCGCTAAGGCGTGCACCGATTGAGTTCCCTAAGGCGCGCTGCGATGATCGCGATGCACCAATTGTTGCATCGCGATGCCCCAATTTACAAAAATGGTGCATCGCGATGTAAAAGTGGTGCATCGCGATGCCAAAGTGGTGTATTGCGATGCCTTGATTGCTCATCGTGATGCCTTGGTTGCTCATCGCGATGTCTTTGTTACTCATCGCAATGCCTTAGTTGCTCATCGCGATGCCTTGGTTGCTCATCACGATGATTAACCCACGCGATGCCTTGGATTACTCATTGCGATGCCTTGTTTTACTGATGCGTGCGTATTTTTCTTTCATTAATGGCATAATCATCTTTTCGCCCCAAAAATATCTTTTTCTAGTTTTAAAAAAAGATGACTGGACTGGAGCGATTACAAATGTTTAAAAAGGGATCGGCCCGTAATTCACCCATTATTATTCTAAGCATTTACTCCCACAAAACCTCAAACATACATTGATCCGGTTGCATACTAAGGGGCTAAATTGCTAGTACTATATGCTAAAGGATATGCAAAAAGAAAGAGCTGTTTGGCCCATATGAGAATAAACACTTCACAAGTTTCTTGGAAAAGAGAACCCCAAAACTGGGAGCCCACCTATCCACACACCTTCCACACATTCAAATCCCAACGTCTTATTCTTGCTCTAACTAACTTCACAACCAAATAAAACAGAAGCTCCAAAGCACAGTTGAAGCTCTAGCCATGGCTGCAACTTCCCTAATACCCAAATCCATCTCCCCATTTCTCACAAACCCACATCCAAGTTCCCCAACCCATTTCACCAATGTCTCCTTCCTCCCCGTAGACCGCCAACCTCACCATACTCCAAAACAAAGCGTTCGACTTAATGCCAAAAAAAAAAACTCGTGGCTTGACCCTTTTGACAATGGCGACGACCCGGAAATGGAGTACGGTCAATTTTATTCTGATGGTAAGCAAGAAGAGGATCCGAGACCACCAGATAATCCAGACAATCCGTATGGATTTCTCAAATTCCCGAAGGGATACAGTGTGGAAGTTGCTTCATTGGGGTTGAAAATTAGAGGGGATGTTAGAAGGTGTTGTTGCATGATTTCTGGTGGCGTTTACGAAAACTTGCTGTTTTTCCCAACAATTCAGCTGCTTAAGGATAGGTATCCTGGTGTTCAGATAGACGTGATAGCGTCGGCCAGAGGGAAGCAGACTTATGAGATGAATAAAAATGTGAGGTGGGCCGATGTTTATGATGCAGATAAAGATTTCCCTGATCCCATGGAGTATACTGACATGCTTGGAATTATTAAGGTTGGTGAATTTCAGTATCTTCACTTTTCTACTGAAATACACGAACCGTATTGGTTTTAGATTTGAAAATATTACGAATGCTTCCCGAGTCTGATTGCGTTGCCTTACATTACAATTGTTAAACAACCAATTACGTAGGCACCACAATGTATATCCCCCTCACGAGGTGCACTTTATATTGGGCCAATACATATGCGTTGCCTTACATTACAATTGTTAAGCAACCAATTACGTAGGCACCACAATGTATATCCCCCTCACGAGGTGCACTTTATATTTGACCAATACGTACCCTTTGTACATTTTTTAATTTATATTTGACCAATATGTACCTTTTGTACATTTTTTAAAATAAATGTAAGCAGGATAATTTAAACCCTTATCCTTGTCAAACCTAGAGTTTTTTTAAAATAAATGCAAACGGGATGATTTAAACCCTTATCCTTGTCAAACTTGGAGCTCTGATAACACGTTAAGCGACCAACTACTCTAAAAGCTTAAGCTGTTAAAGAGAGGCATCACAATGTATATCATGCTTTATATTTAAAAACAATTGTGGCTTTTGATTGTACGTCTTTTGTTCGTCTGCAGAATAGGTACTATGATATGATCTTATCGACTAAACTGGCAGGGATTGGACATGCAGCGTTCTTGTTCATGTCAACAGCCAGAGACAGAGTTAGCTACGTATACCCTAACGTAAATGCTGCAGGAGCTGGATTGTTTCTGTCTGAAACCTTCACACCAGATAGTATGAATCTCGCTGACGGAGGTTATAACATGTAAGTTTTAATTTTAAACACGAAATAGCAAATATACGTAATGGTAAAGATAATAAACTCAACTCGTTCAGTAACTTCTCCGTTTCTCAGATTTTATTTTGCTTCTCATGGGCATTTCGCTCATTAGGTACCACCAAATGACTGACTGGTTAGCAAGGCCAACTAAGAATGTACCAAGGCAAGAAGTGCCGCCACTGAAAGTGTTGATCTCGAGGAAGTTGAAGGAGGTCGTAGGGGAAAAGTATAGGAATGTTGGTGCTGAGAAAGGTAAATATATTGTTATTCACGGGATAGAATCGGATTCAAAAGCTTCTATGCAATCTATGGGGGACACAGATAGCTTACTACCTCTCGAAACATGGGCAGAGATAACCGACTCAATTAGGTATATGCAGTTACGATGATTTTTCTCATAAACTTGTGAATACTGAACTTTTTGAATCATTGATCTCTTGTCCAAGCAGGGGCTTCAAACCAATCTTTGTAATTCCTCATGAGAAAGAAAGAGAAAATGTGGAGGAAATTGTCGATGAGGATGCAAGTATAGTTTTCATTAGCACCCCCGGGCAGGTCTCTCTTTCCATTCAAATTTCGTTCCTTAATCAACTCCATAGATTTGTCGCCAACCAACTTTCATTTCTGTTTGTCTCTGTTGCAGCTGACTGCTCTTATCAATGATTCTGCTGGTGTCATCTCTACAAACACAGCGGCTGTCCAACTAGCACTGGCACGCAAAAAACCCTGGTTAGTTTATTATCTTCTATCAAGATCAACTACCTAGTTAACTTTAAGATAGATAAAAGTACGGATCATGTAGCTTCTGTTGCCTTATAACAGCGTTGCATTGTTTTGCTCCGAAGACAAGGCAAAAATCTTTATTCCGAACCCAGAAGACAAGAGATGCATAATCATTTCATCCAAAACGGGAAAGTTAGTAGATATTGATGTTGAAGCTGTTAAAAATGCAATCCAGATTTTTGAAATGCCCTTTGCTCTTGTCTAGCAAAACATCTTTTGTTTTGGACAATTATTTGTAATTTACTTGTCCATATGTACATCACAATTTTGTAAGACCAGTCTTACAGTATGGCTGAGCACTCGGCCTATATTTGAAAAAAACGACCACATTTCTTCATCAGAGCGAGCATATATTACGATCCATGGCAAGCTGTAAATCCAGTAAGCAATTAGTTAACATAGCATTCTAGCTTCCAATCTACAACAGCTAAAATAGTGAGGCAGAGAATGGTGAGAGGTAGCACCTACATATAATGAAATTCAGCATGTTTAACTCAGTCAAACAGTAAAGAAGACAGAACTGGAAATTTTTTTTTAAAATTAGGATTCTTAGCAGTACGAGCTCCTCCAACTAGATACTGGTATCCTACACTAACTTCAAGAAAGTGGCTTGGCACGAGAAGCAGGATCTTCCTTCGACTCCAACTGCATCATGAAGATATAACCCAGTATCCACATGAGGACGTACAAGAACGGAACCCAAGATAGACAAGCAAGAAGACTCATTATGCTGCCAACATACTGAGGATCTTTAATCACCCCTAAAGGAAACTCTGATACCCATGGAATGTTCTTTCCAAAACGTACGCCATAATAAGTGCCTGCTTCACCAAGTAATTGATATACCCTGTAATATGATTGCTTTAGTACAAGAAGCTTATACAAAAATTAAACATGAAATGCAACATTCAAGCACATCGTTACGCATTGGCTCCAGCTATTTTAACCTTTTCTGAAAAATAATAGAGGTACAGTAAAGAAATTGTTTATAAGAACATCATGGAAAAGTTGCATATCAACGTAGCACAAAACCATGAGATTGCGACTAAGTGGTTGTCTGGCTACATATAATATGCAATTTGGAAAAAAACTTGGGTTATTACAGTGCAAGTAGCCCCATCTTAAACAAAAATCAATTCAGATAATAGTTGCAAACTGACGCCTGAAAGAAGTAACACAATTTCAGCACAAGAAACCTCAAATTATTTACCATGATGGTTCTACGGGGCACAAATAGCTTTACCTGATTTAAGAGAAGTGTAAAATATATGTTTATTGTTGTGCTTTAGTTGCACTTCAAATTATTATGGAAATTCTCCAAGCAAACACTCGTATGGAAAACCCAAGAGGATTACCTCATGTTTTTAACATATTAGAAGACACATCATGTCCTATAAAAGAAGCTGAAAAGATATCCACTCCCTTTAACAAAGTAGAGAGATAACTACAGGAAAATATAAGATACTAGAACGGTTAATCCAAAAGGACTCTACTAAGCATGGCCCTTTGATAGAAGGCCCTGATAAGAAGAAAGCAAAAAAGACACATGAGAAAATATGCATGAAAGTTCTTTACAATACCTCTTAAGATGTCTCCTATTCACATATGAGAATACTTCTACAGGACTAAAAAGTTTCCCAGTGATTATTGAATGATGACGTGTTTTTTTCTTTTAAACTTTTTTGAAGTTTGATAATTCATATGGTTCCAAAATGGGTCCATCTTGATATGCAACCCTTCTTTTGGGAGGGAATGGTGCTGGTTGACTGCTTCAGTTTAATATATACATAAACACATTCCTCTATTTCTAGGTATATTATTGTTTCTAACATAAAGATTGTTTAAAAGCTAAGATCTTCACATGATATGGGGATGATCTCTGACAGATGTATAGTTAGCATGTGTTTTTCACAGAAGGCAGTCGTTGGAAAGTTAAGTGCAAAGAATCAAATCCCAAAAAGACTATTGAAACACTTGGCTATTATACCCGTGGAACTTTAAAGTGCATTAATACAGCTTACAGTAATGCTAGTTCAAAGCCAAGCACTATGTTCATTAATGAATCTCATAATCAAGTAAAGTTCATAGCATAGCACTAAGTTGATTACTGGATCCCATAACTTACCAAATAGAACAAATCAACAAAAAGAAGCTCGTTACACTATAATTATAATCTCGATAACACCCATTATTGCAGCTTAAACTATAACGCAATCACATTTGCCAAAACTGTAAGCACTCAATAAGTATATACACAAGTTAACCCACAACACAAAATTCAACAGACACATACACACACACACAGTGGGAATCTCTGGTTATATGTAACTACTTGTACTCTGCGCTAACATAGTTGTACCATCAATAAAGACTAACCATTCCATTTGGATTTAAGAAATTTCCCCATATGAACCCTAAAAACCCAATTCAAGATTGAATAAAAGCTGCATATGTGTACATGCATAATCTCCCTCCGTCCCCAAAAAATAAAAGTCATGCGTTTCTTTTAAGTTAGTCTCGAAAGGAAAAAATAAATAAAATAGATTGGCATCTCCACATTTAAGGTAAAACGGGAAGGGGTAAGGTGAAACGGACCTGAAATTGAGGAATTGGCCGAAGAAAAGAGAGGCCAGAAATAGAGAGGGGCGGCCATGAGAGAGTTGAGACGGAGAAAAGGGAGACGAATTGAATGAGCTTTAAGAAGTGAGCCACCATTGCCATGACTGACGAAGGGTCTCGCCCTTTACCGCATAGATCTACCCATGTCTGAGGATAATTCCATAGCCAGTAGTAGAATGGAAATGGTGAAATCACTCCAATACACGCCAATATCCCCATTCCTCTCGTCTTCAACTCACCCCAGCACCTTCTTTACGGTCATCAATAGAACTGACTTGTGTTTTTTCGGGGGCGAAAGCTTAGGGGTTTGGGTTTAAGTTTTAACTTGAATGGCCCAAGTCTACTATTAACATACAGATTGTACGGCCCCGAAAGTCGTACAATTGTACAACTGATTCATCCCAATTGTTTTCATCAAGAGAGTTACTATTAACACCACCATTTTCTATTAATACACTCCTTAAATTAAATTATAAAAATGTCATTATATTATTAGACATAAATACCCTTTCTCTACTAAATATATCCACCCTTATATTAAGATATCTCCTAAATCTCTAAATACACCACCTAACAATTTATTAAAGCACCCACTTAAATCTCAATTCTTTCCTACGTTAACTTCATTATACTACAAATTTTTCACTTCATTTCGATTTTTTCATGCATTTTCGGGTCGGGATTTGTTTGGCATCAGTCCGAACACCACGTGGTGTTCGGGAAGTACTGTAGAACATACCAGTGGTGTTCGGGAACCACCTACAGAACATACTAGTGGTGTTCGGGAACCACCTATAGAACATACTAGTGGTGTTCGGGAACCACCTACAGAACATATATACTAGTGGTGTTCGGGAATCACCTATAGAACATACTAGTGGTGTTCGGGAACCACCTACAGAACATACTAGTGGTGTTCGGGAAGCACCTGCAGAACAGTTGGGGTTGCAGAACATCACTGGGATGTTCGGTAAGCCCTTGCCGAACACCACTGTGGTGTTCCATAAACCAGTCCCGAACACCACTGTGGTGTTCCTTCAACCAGTCCCGAACACCCTTCGACCAGTTCCATACAATATAACGAAAATTAACAAAACCCAGCAAATAAAATGATATTCAATGCACAAATTGAAACGATTTAAACTTAAAAATAGAGGAATTTCATACCTAGGGCTTTCATCATTGTGAAATCAAAATTTTTCTTTGTCTTCTTTTTCTTCCTTCTTCATTCTCCAAAATTGCTGGGTTGTTTTTGGGGAGTTTGCAGAACGGAGGTGTTGAGTTTGAATTTTTTTTTTTCTTATACGGAGGGGAAGACTCAGTACGTTGCGGGAAGAAAATGTTTGAATTAAGGTGGTGTATTGAAAAATTGTGGTGGGTGTCAAGTATATTGGGTGGGTGTATTGGGAAAGAAATAATGAGTTAAGTGAGAGGGGTAGAATAGAAAATGTTGGGTGGTGTATTTAGAAATTATGTTGGTGTAAAATTAGTAGAGGAGGTGTATTAAGAAAATGGGTATTAAGAGGAAAAGGTGGTGTTAATAGTAACCCTCTTTCATCAAATATCATACTCCTCTGACCCTGACTCTAAATTATTGTTTTTTTTAAATAATTATTTTATTTAAAAATATTTTTTTAAGATAATATTTTTACTATTTTATTTTTATTTTTTTTATTTTAATTGTGGGTCACATACACATGAGCATTAAATAAAATTATATACTATACCAATATTAATAATCAAGTTAATTATTTTTTCTTAATCCATGTGTCAGGTCAAACAAATCAATAATTTGAGGACCTAGAGAGTACTACCTCCGTCCTAAAATAATTATCATATTAGCAATTTACACACAGATTAAGAAAGCTTTCAAAAAGACTGATTCACCCCTATTTAAGTTCAATTATTGTAGGTAAGTTGTTGGAGTACTTTTTCTCTTTCTTCTTACCAACCCTCTTTAATAAGAGTAATAAATAAGGGTAATTTTGGCAAACTATGGATAAATATTTCTTGAAATCCTATAATAATAATTATTTTGTAACAAAAAGATTTTGCGAAAACGATAATTATTTTAGGACGAAAATAGTAATAAAAAAATGCAAACTAATAGCCCGTTTGGTCGAGCGTTTTGGCCAAAACGTAGCTTATTTGCAAAAATTATGTTTCAATACTGTGACAGAAAAAACAGCGTTTTCAAAACGCAGCTACATTTTAAAACGCTGGAATTGCCAGCTTTTTTTTGTCCAAAACACAGGTTTTAAAACGCTGCGTATTGAAGTGATATCTCAAACGTATTTATAAGGAAAGACCTGCGTTTTTAAAACACTACATTTTCTAAAACACTACGTTTTTAAAATACTGCATTTTGTAACGCTGCATCGAATGGGCTCTAAATATTGTTTATCATAGTGATACTGACGGCATGTATCACCTATAAACAAATAATGACGTGTAATTTTTAACTTTTTAAATATTTAATTATATAATTGGTTAATAATACGATGTTATCGGTATCACCATAACATATTAGCAAAAATGCAATCTTCTCCCTTTAGAGCCTCATCATGTTCATGACATACAAACTTACAAATCTAATTGATCATTATTCACTTAGTCAACTTTTTGTCTCATCTCAAACTCATATTGCTTAACAAATTTGAAATATACTTAGAAAAGGTTAATTGTTTTTTGTGTGTGTGTTTGGGTCGATTACAAGTGTCAAGTACCATAATGATCCAGGTACAAGTTATGTATGACAGCTCAATTTAAAATCCAGAATTTTGTAATTGAAACTTTTTGAAATTCAAAATATTTTTCCAATTTTAAAATACTTTTTCAATTCAAAAAGTGTAGGGAAAGCTACCTTGAAAATTTATTTATTTTTTAAAAAAAGGCATAAACTTAAGTAGACCTTTCGGCTATATCACAATAACACTCGATAATTTAGTACCCCCGTTACAAGAGTAGTATTTAAAAAGTTTAATATTATAATCCACTTTATTTATTTATTTCTTAATTTACACTAAAATCATGACATCATGCTTTCTAAAATTATATATATGTTTCTTAAGTGAAACAAAAAGTTAGAAAAAGAATACTATGTAGAAGTTAAGTTAGCAACTATATATTTTTCAAGGACATGATAATGCAATCCCAAAGATTTGAATTCTAGCTAGCTCTTATCAAAATTTTCAACTTATCTAAAAGCTAAAGTAACATTAAACCCTTTCTTTAACTTTGATAGTAATACAGAGAAATCTCTTTAACATGTAAGAGTATTAAAAAATTAAGAAAAGACACTCGGTGAACGGTAGTAGTTAAATATTTTGAGCTCTTTTACACACCAGTATCGGTTATTTTGTTCAATCTTCCTTAAGATTGTGATAGGGATATATATATATATATCTTTGAGTGTGTCTATATTTAGTATTGTTATAACCAATCAAATGCCTTGAAATAAAAGAAATATCCAACATAAAAAATTAATTTATAATTTCTATAAAATGTTGGACATATATTACATATAATAATAACAATAATGTAAGAGTGGTATATTAGTATTTTCTTAATGATTGATATTCAATTGAATTAGTCTTTTATTATTTATGTAAAAGAATGAGAAAATCAATAAATAAATAAATATATGCATATTTAGGGGGGAAATAAAAATATACAGTATTATGCATGAACATATGCATATTAATTTAATATTTTAAAAGAGAGGGAATGGAAATTATGTGTTTTAAAAATAATTTTCTAGACTAAGGGTACTAATGTCATTGAAGTGTGTCATTCTTCCGTTCTTTTTAGGATCCTATTATTTCATTCTATAATTACATTTATATTTTATATTTTTATTTTTGTTGTTGTCAATTCTTTTTTATTTGGATCGAGATTCTATTCTATCTCATGGTAGGAACCAGTTCTAGAAAATATAGTATATATGATGAAAGAATAATACTTTTTTTTTTTTTATTTTACTACTAATTAGAAAACTCATCGCTTTCTCAAGATTACGAGGTTTATTCGATCAACTACACAATGGATATATGATTCGTCATAATATATAATACAAAGCTATAAGTCGCAGATATGTTAATTTGTACTTATATAATTACTTTCCAGAAAGACGAAAACAATTAAAAGAAATCACTAAAAGGGATACGAAGAACACAAAAGAAGGAGACAATCCAAGAAACGTATATGTCTTCAAATCTTGAATTTGAATTAACAACATAAACAGTTGCGTTGGTTCATGCGTTGAAGTAGAACATTCTTATTCTTCATTCAAATTTGTTTTTACTGGCTTATTTGTATTATATATTATCCCCTTAATCACATCACATATATAATTAATTAACAATGCTTTTGCATGCAGTTTTCTATGGTTGGAATGGAGAATAAGCCAATTATTAATTAGTTACACACAGAAAAAGTTACTCCTTCCATGTGGAAATAGCAATAAGAGACACTTAAATTTCAACCAGTAATTTCTACATAACAAGCCTTTGCATACGTGCGATCAACTCCTTGACAGCTAGTGTTCTTCAATTCGCGCAAGGCGTAGGAAGAAGAGAAAATATCAATATTATGAAAAGTTCTCTAATACATGCATAATAGGGGTATTTATACACCCTAATAACAATCCAAACCCTAAACGGAAAATATAATTAGGAAAAGTAGAAAAACAAGGAAACTTAATGAAAATTAACAAAAAACAATAGAAACATGGATGATAGGGCCTAAACGAGCTCAGGCGGCTGTAAGAGGGTGGTGCCCATGGATATAGATGAACTACGAAATAGCCTACGATGAATGAGCAAGACTATGATATATAGGTGATGAGTACTGAAGCATGAGTCATTTCGGATCAACCGTAACAATTTAATCGCAATTCGACAAAAGATTTACTTTATCGTAATGACTCTTGCACTCCACGCTCAAGTCTTTAACACTTGATTTCCACCGGAGCAAATCATGCATATTTGTTGCCAAAACCCTTGGAATATTTCAACTTGGCGAGAAACACATCAGCAACCTGTTCTACATCATTTCATCTCAAAATAAATGTTCACTTTTGTTCGTAATTTATATTGTGTGTTTAATATGCAATAACAATTTAATTAATATTTTTTAACATATGCCCGTAACACACAAATTAACAATTCAAAACTCACTTATGAAAGGAACTTCCAAAATCATGTGCTGAGGATTTAATTTTTGCACATGCAATAACCCAACTTTAAAGGTCAGTCAACCCGATATATTCCCGAAGAAAATAGTACGAATAAATAAAGTAATTTGAAGCCGTCAGCCGATTATATTTGGGGAGAAAATAGTAAGACCTTCACAACCATCCAACACATGACTCGTCTTATGTCATCATACCATTATTTAGTTTTAATTTTTTTTTTTAAAGAAAAAAGAAAATAAGCATGTCAAAGGAAAACTAGGGAATGATGAGCATAGAAGAAGAAAAAGAAGAAGATGAGACCCATTCAGGCAGTTCCTCGAAACTCGTGGTGTTAGGCGTAGCTCTCACCAGCCAAATCCAACCCCTCCAATTATTGATCATAATTTAAGGTCTTATTTTGTGTTTTATTTTATAATTTTGTTAACTTGTATCCTAATGACATATGTTAACAAGTACTCCCTCCATCCCTAAATTATTGTTTTCCTTTCCTTTTTCGTCCGTCCCAAAATAATTGTCTTTTTTGAAACTTTCCTTTTTAGAACATTACTTTTACTATTTTACCCTTACTTTTTCTTCCTACTTTAATTATGGGCCACATACACATGGTCATTAAAGGAAACAACACACTTTTTCAATACTATTTCAATATTAATAATCAAGTCAATTGAGTTTTCTTAAACCGTGTGTCAGGTCAACCCAGACAATAATTTAGGGACGGAGAGAGTATTAATTAGAGCACAAGTTAACAAAATTTTAAACATATCAATTATGCTTAATTTTTTATATAATTATAATTAATTCTAATAATACTTATATACTTTTTAGTTATTAAATGTTTCTAGCGTGGACTTTTTAAGTAAAACGAATGGAGTAAATCTCAATGGTGACAAATTGGGGTTAAAATTTCGGCTTGGAGAGTAAAGTCGTGGTACTTTCTTGGAATTTCCTAATCATGTAATTAAATTAAATTAAATGAAACAGGGTATGAAAGTTCAAGGAAAAGGGTAGGAAACTATATATGAGTGGATATTCCCAAGGCAGTAATAATATATATATATATATATATATATATATATATATATATTTGATTTTGATAATATGTAAGGGAAATACGAATTGACTTGCAACTACATTGATCTCAACTCTTATCCTTTTCTTAGTGGAAGCTAGCTATAATCGAGGCAACTACATTAAAACTTTTCCTCTTAAACCAAATGATTGTGGTCTTAACATCACTAATCACAATATATATATATGGGAGAGTATTTAATGGTTACTTTTTTTGGTTAACCATCAATTATTACTCTCATTATCAACCATTGGATCAAAAATTAAAGGTTGAGATTTAATGGTTAGTTGGAAAATGCAATTAATGCAAGTAGGTGAGTCATTTAATGCATTAAATCTCAACCTTTAATTTTTGATCCAATGGTTGATAATGAGAGTAATCATTGATGGTTAAATAAAAAAGTAACCATTAAATACTCCCCCATATATATATATATATATATATATATATATATTTAACCTTTAATTTTGATCCAATGGTTGATAATGAGAGTAACCATTGATGGTTAAATAAAAAGTAACTATTAAATACTCCCCATATATATATATATATATATATATATATATATATATATACATTCATGTTCCAAAAAGGGGTAATCTCTCCCCCCGAGAGCCCCCACACCCCAGCCCCATGAGAATGTGAGAGGGAAAATCACGGTGACTCAACGATTAAGTAGCTAGGAGGACACGTGTCTAGTACCTACAAGGAACCACCCTCACAAGAGGATGAAACCCCCACACTGCGATTGCTAGGATTCGATCCTTGGTCCTGTTCCAAATCTACTAGCTCTTAACCAACTGAGCTACACCCGTGAGGGCATGTACTCACATTCATATTAAGACTGACAATGGATCGGATTTTGATTCGAATTCGATCCTAGTCCGATGTAATTTTTAGGATATGGATTGAGTTTTTCAATCTGATTACACGATTGTGATCCAAGTTTGATAACTCGATAGCTTAACAAACCCGATTTGTATTTAGAGTGATCCGATCTATTAACAACCCAATTCGATCCGATATAGAAAATATAATAATATTATTCATATAAAAGTTAATTATGTTGTGTTTTTATTCATTAATAATTATTATTTTAAATAAATTTAAAATCTTCAGCACACTATAATTATCTTATTAACATTGTCATTCATATTTGTGTAAGTTGGGGACAAAAAATTTATGTTTGTTCGACCCATGATTGAGTAAAAGACTATCTTTATTCAATACTTTGATGGGGATCGAATAAAATTTGAATAAAATTCAAATTCGATCTGAATCTGAATATTTATGATATGAATAGAGTTTTGAAATATCTGATAGATAATCTGATTCCATTCGAATCCAATAATTTCTTAACAAATCAAATTTGATTTTGACATATCTGATTTGAATCTGATTCATTGAGAGACCTAATTCGTATGGTTGCAAAAATCACAACTCTCCCCTCGTCAGTCACCCGGCCCCTTCGCCGCCGTAATCATTAGCATCTCATGACTGTTATGAGTATCTAATGAACAATAATTGGAGCATATATACACACATAATTGCCCATGGAGATCATTATTATAAATGAACAACACACTTAAGACTTGAAAGTAGGCCCCACCAAGGATTGTGGGGGTTGACACGTCATCAAGTACCCCGCACTACTACTTGTGTTGTGTGTGTGTGTGTGAGTATAGTGGGGAGACGAGAGGAAGCGTAGGTTATATATAAATATATATATATAGCTCATAATAATTAGGAATTAAGAGGCTCAATCAAGTGCTCAACCCCCCAACCATTCGACAGAGGGATATTTTAGAGGGGTCGGCATGTCGCTTAAAATAGCAGCTGAGTGCGTACCGTTGGCGGTGGTGGAGGTGGTGATCAGGGAATATGATGAGGAGAGAGATAAGGTGGCGGTGGAGGAGTTGGAGGGGCAGTGCGAGTTTGGGCAGGGTGAGAATAAGCCTACCCTCGTCACCGACCTCTTGGGTGACCCTATCCGCCGCGTACGTGATTTTCCGTTACGCATCATGCTGGTAATTCCCTTCAATTCCTATCATGCATAAATTTATTTACTAGTTTCTAACGATCGATAATACTCCATTTTTTTGGGGAGGGAGTAATTTTTATAACATGGTTATTTGGTTGTCTAATGATAAAACTACGTACGTACCTACTCATAGTGATCCCATATTGGTTTTGTTTTGTTTTTTCAGGTTGCAGAGTTTGGGGAGGAGAGAGAAATCGTTGGAACTATAAGGGGTGGTATCAAAACTGTGATAAGAGGAAACAAATCCTCCAGTGATGAGATAAACCTTGCTTATGTTCTTGGACTCAGGGTCTCACCCACTCACAGGTTTCTCTCTCTCTCTCTCTCTCTCTCTCTCTCTCTCTCTGTGTGTGTTATATGGAATGGTGTTTGTTTGTGTGTGCTGGATTAATAATGTTTGAACTAACGCTATTACGTACTTCATTATATACTTTTATTCGAGTAGTCCAGCAGTAGTTTTGGACAAATTCGGCAACAGGTTAATTAGGATGGACTTGAACGACTGTGATCACTTGTCTTGTTGATCA
This sequence comes from Platycodon grandiflorus, assembly GCA_016624345.1. NCBI lineage: Eukaryota > Viridiplantae > Streptophyta > Magnoliopsida > Asterales > Campanulaceae > Platycodon > Platycodon grandiflorus. The sequence goes on from CM028362.1 coordinate 9,499,590, forward strand.
ATCCAATGACTGAAAATAACAGATTTCAGTCATTCGATTTTATAACACACGTCAGTGTTTTTCTACGTGCTCGCTCCTGTATATATATATAGATATAGATACACCTGTGCAGGCGGCAAGTGCAACTCTAATTAAGCACATAATTTGTACAAATTAAGACTATTGTTTATGGAAGCTGTGAAGATGAATATACACTATGATCTATAATAATTAGTTACTAAAACAAACTTTACAAAAAATGCAGATTAGATTCGTCCATATATAAAGATCGAGTACAATTCATATATATATATATATATATTAATTAATGTCCCTGCAGCTTATTGTATGTATTATACATAATCTATATATCCTAGATAGATCTATCTAGGATATATACATAATGTATATATCCTAGATAGATCGATATTGTTTTAATTTCACATTCTTCAATAATTCTTTATTTATTTGTAAGAAAATTCATATATATATATATAGCTAGACAAATTAAGGAATGAAGAAAAACATTGAGACAAGAATCCCACTCACAATACTAATTATGCAAAAAAGAAGAAAGAAGGAATGGCATTTAATTAGCAGTGGTTGAGTTGAGTGCATGCATGCCACCATTATTCAATTGGATTTCCCCCAAAAACAAATAAAACCATACTGTGAACAGAACATATTCCGCACACTGGTTGTGATTAGTTTAATTATGCATGCGACAACTCCCTTTAATTAAGCATCATATCAAATGAGATTATATATATTTATATATATATTCTATTTAAAATGTCCTCAACTTTTTCGATCGGTTAATTAGGAACACTTTTATGTTTTTATTAGCTCTCGAGAGTACGATCGAGTGGAAGACTTTAATATCCAACAACTTATACTCCCTCCGCCGCCCCCTCCTCCCCCACACCCCGGCCCCCCCCAAAAAAAAATTAATAATAATAGTAATAATAGTCTTAATTTCTTTTCTTTTCCATGATATATATGTTGATCACTAATCGTAGAATTTGCTTGCTTCCCAGGAGACTAGGCATCGGCATCAAGCTTGTTCAACGTTTAGAAGAATGGTGCAAAGAAAACGGCGCTGACTATTCTTACATGGCAACCGATTGCAACAACAAAGCATCAATTAATCTTTTCACTATAAAGTGTGGATACGTCAAGTTTCGGAACCCTAGTGTTTTAGTCCACCCCGTTCATGCCCACTCCAAGCCCTTAGGTTCGGGAATTGAAATCATCTCGATTTCTGTGCAACAAGCTAGGGCCATCTATCACAAACTCTATGCTAACTCCGAATTCTTCCCTAAGGACTTTGATGACATTCTAAACAATAAGTTGAATTTGGGGACCTTCATGGCCATCCCTAAGAAACTCTCCCCTTGGAATTTTGAGAATGGCACTTTACCCCCAACTTATTCAATTTTGAGCGTATGGAACACAAAAGATGTGTACAGATTTCAAGTAAGGGGTGCCTCACCTCTAACGTACGCCTATTGTTTAGGGACTAGGGTTTTGGACAAATTAATGCCTTGGCTAAGGTTGCCTTCAATACCCAATTTCTTTAAGCAATTTGGGGTTTATTTCCTGTATGGGCTCCACATGGAAGGGGAGGGGGATGTTGCCTCGCGGCTCATGAAAGCTCTGTGCGCCAAGGCCCACAATATGGCTAGAAGTGATGTTATATGTAAGGCCGTGGTGGCTGAGGTGGGTCAGGGGGACCCACTCGGTAAAGCAATACCTCATTGGAGCAAGTTTTCTTGGGACGAGGATCTGTGGTGCATGAAAAAGATTGGAGGCGCGAAGCAGCAGGAAGTCAAGGAGACCTGTGGGCCTTACGATTGGGTCAAGTCTGGACCGTCTACTGCCGCGATCTTTGTTGACCCACGAGACTTTTGACCCTTTTTCGGCGAAGCACGTGTCTAACTCGTTATAGTCCTTACTCCTGAGCAAGTTACTTGTAATCCTATGATTGTAAGAATCTAATCACGTCAACCAAATTGTCTTTAAATCAATCAAAAATATTTCAGTCTATTCTCCTTTACAATTTAATACAGTTGTTTTTTGTTTTTTTTTATAAATTTAAAGTTTCTAGGAGTATTATTTTTAGTTTTTTTTAATGTCTTTTTTTATTTTTTTCAATCATTACAAAGAAATCTTCAAACTCCAAATTAAAGTCAAACTATTAAATCGCAAAACCACACATTTAAAATTTTCTTATGATGATTGGAGTAAAATTTTATTCTTTTTGGGCATGGATGTTTTTGTTTGTTAAAAGTTAATCCAATAAGCTAGCCTGCTTGTTTTAATCAAAGAATGGATATATGCATGCATACTTACTACGTATAGATTATATATAATTCAGCGAAAATTTGAATTATGACTTGCTTTAGTACTACATATACATGAATGATATTTAATTGACTAATCCTTTATATATATTACACCGAGTCAAGAGTTAAATGGTGAGACGTGGTAATTCCTTGCAAGGGTAGTAGATCGATGACTCCATAATTTTTCGCAAGTCTTATTGTTTTCATGGAAATTAAGAAATACTACTAAATTAGTAAGCAAATGCTCAAATAATTTTCCCACTTCCTTTAGGGTGTGTTTGGTATATAGAGATTTAGAGGTTACATTTTTATTTTATAATGATTGTAAAAAAAGAGTAAGTCAAAAATAGAGAAATACTTGTGAGGTCAAGAAGAAAAAATTAATATTTTTAGATTTTAGAAAGAGAATAGACCCTTAACGTCGTTGAGTTGAGGTGCTGCAGCTTAGCACAAGGAAAGCTATTAAACGTGCCATGATCATCAAAGTTAGGCTGCCTTTGTGGCTACACCCGCCCACTTGTACGGTTGTTTGATTTTCATCCCTAGAAAAAAATACTCCCTTGTTCCTAAATTATTATCTTATTTGATCTCGTGACAAGAAAAATAATTGACTTAATTATTAATATTGATACAGTGTGTAGTTTACTTTAATATTTATGTGCATATAGTCCATAATTAAAGTAGGAAAAAAAATAAAATAATAAAAGTGATGTTTTAAAAAAAAATTTAACAAAATAATTATTTACAATAAAAAAAAAAAAAGACAATAATTTAATGACGATGGAGGTAGTACTATGACAACACTTTCCTTTCGGCTAAAGGACCAAACACTTTTAACAAAGTTAGTGCATAAAATAAAACAACTTAAACTAAAAAAAGAAGAAACAAAATTACTAGTAAAGGCATCTCGAGCAACGTGTTAACTTTAGGCTTCAACACCTATTAAAATGCTCATCACACATGTCTAAAGTTTTCCACAAACTACCTATTTTGCTTGGGACCACATAAGCTGCATTTACACAAACACAATCCATGTGATGTGACGACGTTAAAGGTTTTTGGTTTCTCACTAATTGGTTCTCTTTGGCTTTATTTTATTGTAATTATTTTGGTTCATAAGAATGGATTGAGTTCCAGATTCGCCTAAGCCGTCCACTAAGGTTCTGCTCGCTTCTACAATAAAATACTCCCTCCATCCCTTTAAATTTTTTTTTTTAAAAATAGTCTTATTTTTTCTTTAATTTGTTCTAAAACAAGTGGTTTCATTTCTTAAAATAGTATTCCCTCCTTCCCAACAAAAGTTTATCTTCCCTTTTTAGGGGTGATCACGGTTCGATTTGGTCCATTTTTCGTAAAAAATAGAGAATGGAACCAAACCAATACTCCGGTTCTTAAAAAAATTTAGAACCAGAACCAAACCAAGATTTATGAGAACCAATACTTTGGTCCGGTTCTAATTGGTTCGGTCCTGCACATTTTACGGTTCTAATGGAATAATCTCTTTTAACTTTTTGAGGTGACAAATAAATAATAAAATTTAATATTTCATACAACAATTAAAAAGTATACAATAATGATAAAATATTAAAAATACAAACAAGCTCACAAAAGAAAAAAGAATGATAGTACATCGACCATTCAACAATTAAAAATGTTATGATATTGCAATCAACAAATTACCAACTTTGCTAATAGAGAATAGGGGAAGAAAAATGTTTGCAAATGCATAATACACACACACAATAATGCTAAGTGCTTCTCAGTCATATTGTCATACTTCCATTGTCCATTGAATTTCTATACCCAATAAGAAATTTTACACAAAACTAGAAATAGAAATTAAATTTTTTTAAACATTAATATATATATATATATATATGTATATTGTAATATACATTGGTCCAGTTCGGTTCAGAACCAATCTAAAATTTTCAAAATCGGGACCGAACCAAATAAACGGTTCTACTAAAAATCAAAACCAGAACCAAACCAAAAATATTGGTTCGGTCCACTTTTTTTGGTTCGGTCCGGTTCCATTGGTCCGGTCCGATTTTTGGAAAATTCTGCTCACCCCTACCCTCTTTAACTAAGTTTTTCCAAGAAAATAATTTTATTATTAAAAATAGGCAAAACACACAATCGAGCCACTCTATTTTGGAGAAGATTACAATTTGGTCACTGATTGTTTGAAAATGTTATTTAGGCCACTGTACTTCAGTTATCTTGGTAGGGAGCCCACCAGCACGTTAATTTGAAATGAAATCTCTATTTTACCCCTGTCTTCATCCTCATCTCCCTTAATGTAGACAGGGGTAAAATAGAGATTTCATTTAAAATTAACGTGCTGGAGGGCTCGCTTGCAAGATAACTGAAGTACAGTAGCCCAAATAATATTTTCAAACAATCAGTGGCCAAATTGCAACTTTTCCCAAAGTACAGTGGCCCGATTATGTGTTTTGCCTTAAAAATAATACTAATTTTAGTGCAATTTTTTTAAAAATACATCAAGAGTAAAGCTACAATTTTAAAAATTTGACTTGTTAAATGAAAAAAAAAATGGTCAAAGAGTATTAATTTCAGTGCAATTTAAAAAAAGTACTCCCTCCGTCCTTAAATTATTGTCTTATTTGACCTGGCATACGGATTAAGAAAAAATAACTGACTTGATTATTAATATTGATATAGTGTGTAGTTTTCTTTAATACACATTTGTATGTGGACCATGATTAAAGTAGGGAGAAAAATTAAGGGTAAAAGTAATGTCCTAAAAAAGAAAGTTTTAAACAAGGCAATTATTTAGAGACAGACAAAAAAGAAAAACAAAACAACAATTTAGAGACGGAAGGAATACAAGCAAGAAAAGCTACAGTTTTTTTTTTTTTTAAATGACTTGTTAAATAAGATTATTTTTTGGGGGACAGAATGAGTAGTTAGTATTTTGTGCATGGAGAAGTAGGGGGTTTCTTAGTCAAGTTGAATGAATTTAGAAAGGGTGTTATTGGACACTGCAGAGCCTATGAGCATTATATTACAAATAAGAGGAAGAAATAATGTCATCTGTAGTGTGTGAAGTGAAGTAGATGACTTGAGGCTTTGATCTCATGATATCTTGTGGTAAGATAAAATAAATTTTAACACAAGTCTTAATTAAAGACTTCAAATTTTTGGATTCTCCCCTCCAAATGTTAGTTGAGGCCTCGCTAATGTCTTTTTGAAAGAAATCTCTCGACAACTAAAATTGTGTATGTTTAAAAATACATAGACTTTCTCTCGATCTAGTACTTACAACTCAATCTCGGCTCACGATTGGATTGGCTAAAGTCTCACTCTTGTTACACTGTCATGTTAACGTTTCAAAGTTGAACATAATTACAAATTTATTTACATTGAAATTATTCAAATAATGAGTTCACGTTGAGCCAGTTTCTTCCCTACTCAGTTGGACTCATCAACTGAAAATGTTCATCTCGACTTGCAGGGAAAGTTGATTTCTGATCATAGAATAAAAGTTTGAGAAGGAAAGGCAACAAGTATGAAAAACTAAAAGACATACAAAATTATAAAGAAAATCTATGTCTAAGCTGACCAAACCATACACATCTAAGCTGTGTTTCCTAGCAATGTTGGGAGAATATCTACTCAAAAGCATAAGATGATTAAAATAAAATAAAATGCAAAAGACTGTCTAATCATTGCCCTAGTACAAACTTCACATTAGTTTCCCACAAGCTCGCTACCACTACTATTTCTTGGCTTGGCTCTAGAAGCCAGTCAAGGCTTTAGATAACACGGTGTCAGAATATATATATATATATATATATATATATATATATATATAAATAAAGGAAATTCAAGGGTCAGTTAAACATATATAACATGTTAAATTTTACTACTAGTTAATTCAATTACCAACTATTGAACTCCGCCAAAACCCAGTACCCTCGTGGAATGATTTAGTCCCATCGCCCCTAGAGCCCAACCTCACAATTTTCACTAATATACTTCATCCATTCTATTCAAAGAATTCACATTTAAAAATTTTAATTAACAAATATATTAATAGTATTAAAATTGATCATAATTACAAAAATATTTAAACATAACCATAATATTTATAGCATGTGTAGTGTAAAATTGAAAGATTATGAAGATTGGAAATATAATTTTTATAAGTAAATTCTTTAAAATATAATATTTTAAAATAAAATAATAAACTCTTTATACAAAAGAAATGGAACACAAAGAGTTAAAGAGTATTATGCTTGATCAGTTTCACCGAGTCAAAAGACCATTTATACCCCCAATATACCACCCTTGCGTAACATTATCATCCTTTGTAAGAAAAACAAGTTTACCAAAAATGACGTACAAGTGGGGATGCATGCAGTACAAAGTAAATAAGCATATCAAGCACAAAAATCACAAATTTACGAATTAGACCCTCTAAAAATAAAAATAAAAAGCAAAAACTTCCTAGCGGAGTCACTATTGCGAGAACCCGTATAGAAAATCAAGCACAAAAATCACAAATTTATGAATTAGACCCTCTAAAAATGAAGAAAAAAAAAAAAAAACTTCCCAGCAGAGTCACTACTGTAAAAAGTGAAAACGACTGACTCTAGCTAATTTCCTATCCAACGAGTCACCACCCCTGTTTAATCTAAAGTCAAATAGTGGGAGAAACCTAAGAACGGGGGTCTGGGGTCAACTTATGAATGAGGAAGAAGTTATTAGATCAGGTAGCAAGGCACCCTCCCCTTGGGCTAAAACGCATTTGAAGTTGTTCCAATAAGGCGATAATGCAAGGTTAAACTGAGATGCTCTACAAACGCATTTGTTCGGTACAACAACGCACCAATGAGATTTCAGTAGTAAGCTGAGGGAGCATTAGTACAGAGATTTGAAATCTTGTATGGCATTACATTGAGGAAGCTTTAGCAAAACTGGAAAATCTGGAAAACTCGTCCCTTATAAGAACTCGAGGGTTTCCTTCTTCAACCTACACGAGGAAAAGAAAAAGAAAGCGTTAACAATATGAAGCCAACAAAATCCAATCAAAGACCATCCCACAAGTAAATATTCGAGCCGATGGCTGGGCTAGAAGATAGATACCACGACCATTTATCAATTATCTAGACCAATGTGAAAAAGAAAAGAATCATTAAACTACTTACTCTCTACGATCAAGTTACTTAACTCGAATGAACTGGGCTCCATTAGAACCCGTGACATCATTGCTTGAGTGACCTATTCAATTTTCTAGGTATATGTTTTATACCAACGCACATTCCCAACATCCTATTTTTGCACATTTACAAGATATTATAGCTTATGGAAAGAATATGTGTCACCTTACGAATTTTCCTAATAGAAACATGTGAATTCGAAGACCAACCCCTGCTGATAAAATTCTCAGTCATCCTATTTCATTAGGTAAAGGTCAAAATCCTGCTAATAATCTCCTAATGATTAACAGGTGATTTTGCGTAAGACGTAACGTTCTTTTAAATGCTAGTGATAACAACAGACCTACTTCTGTAATTTTCAAAGTTCTCCCTACAAGACTGTTTCCATAATATCCTCTAGATGTTTACATGATTGTTTTTGATTCAGTAGAACAATTAAGAAGTAAGTCCAAATGAAGAGCATACCAGGATCCCTCTATCGAGAATCAAGATCTTGTCCATGTTTAAAACTGTGCTGATGCGGTGAGCAATTGTGATCACCGTCATGCCTCTGCACTCTTTAGATATCACAGTCTGTAGCTGCAAAGCATTTTGAGTGTCTACATTTGCTGTGCATTCATCCAAACACAATACCTGAATTTTTAATAATGTCAGTATATACCCAGAAGGCTGTATACACAAGTGCACGGACAATTCTAATCATCTAACCTTAGTAGACTTGAGAAATGCACGTGCAAGGCAAAGAAGCTGTCGTTGCCCAACAGAAAATGGCGTTCCCAAAGCTTTTAGACGAATGTCCAGTCCCCCTGCTGCTTTGACTTCCTCCTCAACATGGCATTTCTCTAGAGCTTCCCATATTTTCACATCATCATTTAACTGGAAGGGATCTAGGTTATCCCTGGATATTTGGATCAGATAAAAACACATCTAATTAGCTAAGGATAGAAGGTAGTTGATGTCATCAAATGATTCTCTTAAAAACATGTGATAATGTTGAACATAGTAAAAAGCCAATTTCCGCTCTGTATATCATGTATCATAAATCTTGTTCGACGTACCTTAAAGATCCTTCGAAAATAAATGGAGTCTGGGGAACAACTGCAAAACGTGACCGAAGATCTCTCACAGGAACATTGGCAATGTTTACGCCATCCACTAGGATATGTCCTCCGCATATTGGGTTGAGGCGAAATATGACATTTAAGATGCTAGATTTTCCAGCACCTGTTCTTCCAATAATCCCTACCTGATTTATATACCATTTTACAGGTATGTAAAATCTTCTATTAGGTAAACAATTCAACTCTATGTAAGGAATCATTTGAATTTAATTAAAATATTGGTGTTATAACGCAAACGGACCTGTGTTCCTCCAGAAATTGTCAAAGTAAGATCATTCAACGCAGGAGGCAAAGATGGCATATACTTGAGTTTTACATTTTTAAACTCAACATGTCCTTGAAATGGCCAATCGGGATCTAACTGTTGGTGCCCATGGAGTTCTTCTTCCGGGATGCTCATGTACTAGAAAAAATTGATCAACATGTTAGTTCACAACGCTGAAGTTTTCAGTTTCAAACTAGTTTTCAATTTCAAACCTGAAGAACCCTCTCAACAGACACCATCTCCTTCTCTGTCTCAGCAAAACTAGTCAAAAAGCTCCCCAATAGTGATACAATTGGAGCTGCATAAGAAAGAGCCAAGCCTACCTGTTGACGAATTGACCCATTTTAATATCTTTTAATGCAAATAAATAAATGGTATGAATTTTGCAATAATAATACAAAAAGTTTGTTATTATACCGAAAGGGTACTGAAACTGAATTCAGATATCAAATAATACTCCAGGAACTCATGAACTTACCAGCCCTGGGGTACCAAGATTGATAGGTAAATGTCCGTGGGATCCAATTACAGCCATCACCGCAATGAATGAGACAACAAAAGCTGCTAATAACTAAGAAGTGAACTGGTTACTCATGTTTACTGAAGGTTCAAAACATTGTAGACACAGCCAATAATCAAGGACTGAGGTTTGCACTTTGCAGTAAACTCAGTCTAGAATATATATATATATATATATATTCAAAGATGATAATATAGATTCTCTTTGTCGTATATAGCGAGAGAAATTTTTCATCAACTTCATATTATGTTAAACTTATTCCAATTTTTAACAGGAATACCTGAAGGCGCAGGGAAAGCCACAAGCTTGCCGTAACCTCCGAGTATGACGTTCGCTGATACATTGTCACAAGCTCCATGAATCCGGTCATGAAAAAGTCCTGTCCTTAAAAATCATTAATTGGTGCCCTTTTTGTCCCCGAATGGAAGTGAGAAACTGAAACTCGTCATTATTGGGGGAACTAAATGTAAAGACAATGTAAACAAATATTCCAAACCCAAACGAGATGCAGGTTCAGAACATGGAGCTGTTTGACATATCTTGTTAAAGACATGAATTATTAATTGAACATCTTAGCAATGATACTCTAAAGAAGACCATGCCAGAAATGAAGTTTATTACTTTCTCGATAATAATAAATAAATTGTTTTAGGTCATGTATGAGATTCAAATGATACTCTCTCCGTCCCAAAAAAAAAGTCTTCCTTCTTGGTTTGTCCCAAAAAGAGATTCGCATTTCTAAAATTTAAGTTTCAAATCTTCATATTTTTTAGACTTTTTCTCTCTCTAAAAATATGATATTTATCTTACATTTCATGCAAAAAAATATATATATATAACTTCGTGCTATTTAAATGAAATTTAAAGAAGCAAATGAAAGTATGATATTAAAAAGTTTTACTTGTCAAATGCGACTCTTTTTTTTGGGAAGGAGGGAGTATTTCCACTATGATCTGAATTTATGACTTCAGCATTATGTGGAACTAGGTTACAAAGAGCACATGAAAGATTTAACTACTATTATTCCCTGAAGCGGAGACTTGTTGTCCCTGCAGTTGGCCAATCCTTCATGAGGCTTTCAAGCCACCCTCTCTTCTCGAGGTAGTCACAGACTCACAGAGGCTCAAAAAATGACAATTACTGCACCTCAAGTCAAGCTCTTGACATTCTGCATCCCTTGAAGACTCTAAATCGCTTGGTCTGTATTTTATTTTCATTTATCCATATCAAATTATCAAGGAACAAATTAGCTAACTCTAAAACAGCAACACACTCATTTTCTGTAAAGACAAGATTAGAATAGACACTATTATTATGTCATGTTACCCAACTTTTAAATAATGTCTAGTCTTTTTCTTCAACTTCCAAACAGTTGGAAACAGTGACAGGAAGTTCATTTCAAGTTATCAAAACGTACCACTGCGTGTAATAAGAATTACCCTGAATTCAAGAACAATAATTGTCAGACTATACCTCAGATTTGAATGCTCTTATAGTTGAAGATCCGTCAAGTGTCTCTGAAAACGATGCATATATGGGTGAACGGGAAACGCTGTCTAGCCTTCTCAGTTCGCGTGATGTTGACCTGTAATAGAACTGAATAATCTGTACTTAGTCGGAAGCTCCAGAAAATCCATCCTAAAAATGTGCATCAGTCAAGTTAATCATTCAGCTAGAACTTATCATATTACTTTCTTCAACATTTAGAGGTCTCGGCCAACTTTAAAAAAGTATTTCCAGGTCATATAACTGAGCCTCCCTACTATTTTTTCTGCCCAAGACAATAAGCAATATCTAATCTTTGCATTTTAGTGCTTTCTATCTCCAGGATCAACAACCAACACAAAAACGCAAATGAAAGCATTCTGGAAAGTACTACTCCCACTGTCCCAAGTTAATCTCACTTTTCTTAGCAGCACACTGATTGAGAAATCTTTTCCGAGTTATATTATTCTTACATTCGTAGGAAGTGGTGAGACCAACTTAAAAAGACAAGTGTCTTTTTAGCTGGCCAAGGGTCACAGTGGAAGTTTGCGATAAGAAAACTTCCAGTTTTACAAAATCGACAATCATATTGGGATGGCCTAAAAAGAAGAGTCCCAATCATTTTGGGATGGATGAAATCTCTCCTATTGCGATGTCTTGTATCAGCCTTACATTTCCTTCTCTTCCTACTCTCGACTAGTCTACCAGTGATGAAATTCACGGATCCCATACACCAGCTAAACCATCAGCCGAAATAGGATATCTTTCCCAATTGCATCCTTTTTCAACATGATAAGTAAAACTCTTCCGTTTCCTTCACCCCACTTCCTCCAAACAAAGGGACTGTTCATGGGAGGTATTAGTGTTTCACAATTAGAAACAGAAGGTTCTTTACATAAATAGAATTTCATGGAATGAAAAAGCTGAGATGGACTTGTTAACATGTGTAAGAATTTTCATATCAAAATGTCAATTTTAGTAATCCAATATCTAAAAGACTAAGCCTATATCTCCCACCTTACAACTGGACCATCAACAATATTACGATTTGAATCAAACAAAACAAACACATTTGTGCCAACATTTCAAAACCCTGTCCAAGTCAGAACTAAATAAAGACTTAAACTTGTCCTCAGGACAACTATGTAACTAATACCTGTAATTTGCTATAGATGTACAAAAATGGCAGTAGTAGAAGCACAAAAATGGCCTGCTCATAAACACAGTCATTAGAAGCAGTGTATTAGTGAACACTAAAAACTTGAAAGTTCTATAATTAAACCAAAGATAGACTTCATGGTAACGTATAAGTACCTGAACATATGACAAAACTATAGCAATCCCCAAGAGGCCAACAAAATTGGCTAGCAGAATGTTCAGAATGAATGGAAGAGAGTCATCGATGGTATAAAGATCGGAAGACAACCTACAAAATACAACCAATATGGAGTATCGAAGAATTACTGCAGAATTTTTTTTTTTTTACTGCTTGCAGTATTTTTGTTAGGGTATTTCAGCTACCTGTTAAGTATTCTCCCACTTGGGGTCTGATCAAAAAAGGTAACTGGTGCATCAACTAGCTTCTGCAACAGTTTATTGTGCACCTGAACAGCAGCACGTAGACCACCAAATGCAAATGAGAATGCCCTAACCAGTGTCAGCAAGGAGTTCAGGATGCAAAAAATGCAGAGTATTACCTGCATCATCGCTAAAAAAGTCAGTAAAAGGTGGGTGGTACATCTCGCCATCTTGGTAATGCTTAATTTTCATCTCCACCCCTTTACTGAACAATGATGTTATATTACTCCCTTTGTCCCATAAAAGAAGTCATACTGTCCATTTTAGTTTGTTCCAGTAGAGTCCCATTTCTAAATTTAAGCTCTAAATCTCTATTGGTTTTCCAAAAAAATCTTTTCTTTTTTAAAATATGTTAAAGTGTTCTTATGTGTCTTTCAAGAAAAGATGTACTTTTATTTCAATATAAAGGAAATATATGGAAGTCAAAAAGTGTTATTAAGAAGTTTGAACATAACTTCTGTATTGCTAATTTCATTTATATTGGCCATTCAAAGGATACTGCTTTCTTCAAAATGAAAATCAAAACTAATAAGAGAAGAAAGCAGAGAGTTCCTCAAAATTCTTTTCGAAAATAAATCAGTAGCTATCATTTCAACCAAACAAGTGTTCACTTAATCTCTTCTAAACATTGATTTAGGGAACATTGAAATATATGCTACAAGTTTATTTAATTTCCCAATATAAAGCAACTGAACAATTACCAGATAAAAGGATGTTGGATACTCTTCTTGATATACTCCAGTTGTATCAACCCAATAAGACAGCCACAGATCATTTCCATTACGAGAAGCTTGCATTAAAATTGCTGAGAGGCATGTCACAAGTGCAATGAACCAACCAGAAAATGCAGCATAATTTCTGAGGAAATTAACAAACTGTCAAGTTGAATAACTAATTATAAAAAGAAACTTATCACCTCAAGAACACTTTCAGCCCTGTAATAGATCAAATGTGTACAATGACGTCTGTACATATATACTCACTTGTAGACGGTGGTCTCGACTCTTCCATCTTTTCTCACCTCAACCTCAATTATATCTCGAGGATCCTCCAAAACATCTATACCACCAACCTCCGAAACTTCATTTTCTTGGGCTTCGATATGAGCATCCACACGCCTTTCCAGTGTTTTGACTTCATGCACAACATTAAATTCTTCTGGTGAACTGAGTGGTATAATATATGAAGAACAGGAAGACTCGGATGGAGGTCCCACCCACTTCACTCGTCCTTTGTCCATTAAAACAACCACATCAGCAGAGGATATTGCCTGTGGTGTAGATGTTATTCCGTCACCCAGAGAGAGAGAGGGAGAGAGACACGTTAAACCATTACACAAAACCGTCCACAAAAAATCTATAGAGTAAAAGACAAGGAGGCTATTCCTATAGAATTATAAGGCATTACAAACCTAATCCTGAAGTTACCATAACACAGGGCTGTATAATTTATAAATTCACCTGCCCAAAAGAGAAGAAGGTTGAAGCAAGCAACGCAATATATTAAACTACTTTCTCCCAACCAAGTGTGAGTCATGTCATGAAATGTTTCCTGATGAGAATACATTATTGAAGAAATAAACTGGATTCTTCTTTAACCTAATCCCAAGGAGCTTGATTCCGTTAATCACCAGGATCAGACAAATGTTTTTTTAAGTCAACAAATTACTAAGGCAGGTGATACTCCATCCATCACAAATCAAGTGTCTTACTTCCCATTTAGGCTGTCCCAATATGGATGCCCACTCCAATATACTATTGTTTTCCTAGGTTACCATAGCTTTCTTAAGCTGAAAGTATTCCACTTCTATCAATAGGTCAAATGTTGGTGCTGAAGTTGATAAAGTGCACTAAATGTTTCTCCAGAAAAGGAGTATTTTTTTTAATGTTGTTATTGGTAAACAGGTTTCTTACACTGTGCCAAGTCAATGAAAATACTTTGGAGGAAGGAGTATTAAGATGATCATTCATCAGTGCCCATCATCCATTACCCTCCAATGTGTGCTGTGTGCAATGTGACCTTAGTAACCTCAGTGAACATTTTATGATAGTTAATCCCATCAGGCCAGCGCATCTATACCTTTTAGAATATCCGGGAAATGTATTCACCTAGTTTTCGATTATCAAATCATTTCCAAATTACAATATTTCTCAATTTTAGTTTGAACTATCAATTTAGAGAGACACTTTCATAGTTTTTACAAGAATGAGGTCCCATCTTGTCTTTGCAAATTTTACAAAGAATACTATGAAACAAAAACTCAGCTCAACTCAACCCAACCTTTGTCCCAATCACTGTGAAACAAGAAAAAAAAAATCTGTGCTCTTTCCAAAAGCAGTGTTTCTATCCCACGATTTCAAACAAGAAAGAATCTCCACTTCATCACTCGGGTAGAAATACTGATATCCACCTTCAGATGAATTAGATACCATAATCTTAGATGATCATGTTTTGAATCACAAACTATAAATCAGGTCTGATTAAAAAAAATATGTTTGATTTAGAATGATAATAAATGGCTCACGCCCAATTATGAAACTGAAGTTCATGTGAAAAATAAAATCATTTGTATATAGAAGATGAATGATACAAGTAGCCTCTTTATATTATGACTTTGAGCAGGAATTTATATGGTACTGTTCGCACAAGGTAAACTGCAGCCTGATGCATGATCAATTTTGGAAATACAGGAGCAATTTTAATCTAATGACAGATATACAACAACAATCAAAGTAGACCACTGCTACAAGGTAACTTGACTTGACAACAAACTTTTATCATCTAAAGTAGCAATGGGTGAGCAGCAGGATTCTTACAAAGTTCAGATTTAACACTAACTCTCATCTTTGATTAAATACAATGAAGCACATTATATTACATGGTCCAGGTACAATATATAATTCCCTACAAAGGATATACTAGAAATTCTCATATTCCAATTTTACAAATAAAGCATTACCTGAAAGTTGTGGGTGCAAAGAATGCGTGTCTGCCGATTCAGAAGTGGACTTAAAATAGCATTGGATAAAATCCAGCAAGCGACTTGTGCATCAACTGCACTAAGGACATCGTCGAGCATGATTAAATCAGAGGCATGGTAGACAGCCCTGTTGATTGCCCAAATAACAGGGATTTATTGAAAGAAAAAAGATCCCAAATAGTACTTTATAAATTTCCTTCACAATGCTACCCGCATAAGGAATATAGAAATGAGGTCACCTTGCAAGAGCAAGACGAGCTCGCTGTCCACCTGACAAGTTAACTCCTTTCTCTCCAATATTAGCCATGTCACCTCCAACCATTAGTGAAACATCAACACCAAGGGCACATGCCTCTAGTACTGCAGAGTATCTGTGCAATGCCAGTTCAGTAAACCATCTAATTTTAAAGCTTTTACATATTTACAAAATTCAAGAATGAAATCTTGTTATGCAGAAGAATACGAGTAGACAGTTCTGAGAGGAAAACCACTCAATCAAGCATCCCCCCCCTGGGAAAAAAAACCCGGCAATTTTCTAATTAAAAACAATATGAGAAGTTGCACCTTCTTGGTTCATAAAGCTTTCCAAACAGAATATTATCTCGTATAGTTCCGGAGAGAATCCAGGGGACCTACAACTCCCAGAAATAAAGGAGTGATTATGAATAGCATACATGCAGGAGTGCATATATGTCATACACATACTAGTACAAGTTTATCAACCTGTGGGACATATGCTATAGATCCACTTGCATATATCGAGCCCTTGATGAGCTTCATCTCGCCCAAAATCGAATTCAACAAGGAGGATTTACCTGAACCAACCTGCAAGGAGGTAGTTCAGTCAGCAGAATGGATGGTGTGAAAACAGGATCTTCTATGCCTGAACTCAAACAGTTGAATAACTTGGCTGCTTTCTATTGTTGAGATTGATATACATTGTTGGGCCCCTATGTAACAACTTAAGCTTTTAGATCAGTTGGTAACTTAATATGGTATCAAAACTCTAGTTTGGCATGGTCTTGGGTTCGAGTCATCCCGCTTGCATTTGTCACCTAGAATATTGTGAGTGCATGTTGTCACTTTGTTTGTTTTGTGATGCCCTGATGGTGCATATTTGTTTGTCTCTCCACGTGTAGATGGGTAACACTTGAGGACGAGTGTCGAGATTGATATACATTATTGGACCCCTATCTAACAGCTTAAGCTTTTAGATAAGTTGGTAACTTAACATCTACATTGTTTGTTTGATGAAATAGTTAAAACCTCTTCAATCTATGGAGTAACAATACAACAACATAAATTTGTCTATAACAAAACCTAGTATGTACTATGATGAAATATTGAGGAATATGATTTTTGTTGTGATTTCCACCTTAGAATAACCTAAAACCGAAACAAATATCGCTCACTCCTAAACTCTAAATTTCATAATAGGCAGGAAATGTAGTCTTGATAATTCCTAGCCTTTGGAGAAAAGTAATATGCTTTGATGCTACCTTTTATCTTTGCAGGATTCTCTCTTGACCCAACGAGTCACCAGAAAACAATGTGTTTCAATTTAGAATTTATTTCTGATGGAACTGCCTTTTTACCACGCCATATTCATAGAAGTCACGGTATAAGCAGCCATAGGGGTGTGCATACTTAATAGGTAAGTTCAGAGTAGCAGAACAGGGTGTTCCATGCTCAAAAAACCAAGTATACCATAATGCTGCTTGTGATCAGTAAACCCTGTACTATCTTTAAGAAAACCAAAGTCAATGAAATGTTTTTTTTTTTTCCTGTTCCTTTCCTTCAAACACCATCCCCCCCACCCCCCAAAAAAAAAAAGAAAGAAAAAGAAAAAACCTCAAGTGAAAACAAATTCCAGTATCCTAGAGTATCATATCAAACTACTAAGAGAGAAAAGGTTATTTGATTGGGAAAAGCTATAGATATTGGCAAGGGTGAAAGTTTCACCTCTCCAATAACTGCAACTAGGGAACCCTTTGGAATGGCTAGATTCACATGATCGAGCACCAGCTCTCGTTCTTCCTTATCACTGTTTGACCAGGCAGAACATGCATCCTTGATGGTAATAGCCCTATCATCAACCGTAAAATCAGGATGTCTACTTGAGCAAGAAGGATTATCTTTCAGTTCTCGTTGAGAATTATGCTCGGGACAGGATAGGAACTTGCCCAACCGCCTGGTAGATATAACGGCCTGTGGAGGATGTTTAACAAAATGTAAAACTCCATTCATTTACTGAACAATATGGAAGCTGTGTGATTCAACCAATCAAGATAGATAAATAACTCACATCAATCAACCCATTAATAACCCATGGGAATGAGTTTAACGGAGAAATCAAACTGTTAAACAGAGCAAGACAAGTGAAAACCTGCAAATAAAGCCAGTACTGTTAACAAGCACCACACACCACATAATTATCTGAAGTAGAATATATGTACTAGAGATACAATTTACAGTACCGTGGCTGCATCAAGTTGATTTCCCATCAATGCATAGAGTCCGAACGTGAACAAAGAGAATAGAGTGGGTGTCGTAGCCCAAAAGAACACACACCATGCATCCAAATACTTTCTAGTCTATAAGACAAGGTCAAACAGTAAGATTGATTACATTCCACATGCTATAGAAGGACACTAAAGTAAAGTAAACACTTACTGATAAATATGTCACTTCTAATGCCCTTGTCTTCTTCAACCAACTAGCAAAAATAAGCTCCCACCCATACATTTTCAATGTGCGAAGATACGTCAGTAGTTCCCCAGACCTTCTTATTCTGTCAAAAAGCTTATATGTAGGATATTTAAAAACTCCAGAAAAGATAAATGAATAGGTCCCGTTACCAAAATGAAGTTCTGCAAATACAGCAGATTGTCATGTTCATTCAGCATATGCATCCAGTAAAGCCATCTCAATTGGTGATACATAAAAGGTGGGTCAGGTTTTGCCGTTCTATAAAGTGGCGAGGAACAGTGTTCTCAAACTCCCATAAGGGATAAAATTATTCAAGTTTCATGATCAATGAGCACATATAAGTTCTTATATAATGAAAAAGGTTTCTCTCCAAAAAAGTCTTTGTATTGGCACTTAATCCTATCAGTCCTCAATGAAAGACTACATTTTTAGTGACACTAAAATGAACATAATAATAGAAAGCCTATGCTTATTTCTGGGTATCAAGTTAAAGACACTAGCTTGGAGAGTTTCAGAATATTAATATCAGGTTCCTTCTATATGACAGTCAACTGATCAAGTCATGGAAAAGGTTCTCATTGGCAAGTGAAACGATATGGTTTACGAGTTCTTGTGGCTATAACTTTCTCTACTGAAATCAGGGAACGAGTCATCTCAAGATGGTCAAAAAATTTATCACTTGCATGATATGAAAGTAATTCAGTAATATTGTCATGGATGATTATGTAAATATGTACATACCTCTCATCTTTCTGCTCCATCATCCTCTTGGTAGCATTGGCAATCAACTCGGCAATCCATTTATTGACTGAACATGAGAAAACTATTAACAAAAATAGGAATCTAACTTTGTCAACAAAATATGTGGTGCCAAAGTTTAGATACACGAATGTGCTGCAAAAGTCCAGATCAAACATGTTATAATGTTTCATATATAGACAAAGTCAAAAAAGCACGAGAACAGAGGAAAAGTGCAACCTTAATTCCATGAGGTTACATGGCATGCAAATTTCATCATATATCTTGTTAGAAGCATGTTGTAACATTCTCATATATGTCGTCCATGCTATTACAATGTAACAATGCTCATCCACAAGCCTAAAATTACGATAAAATAAGCATTTCTCATTTCCTGAGTTCTATATACTTGATTTTGGAGAAGTTAGATAAACTGTCAGTACAATATACGTCCACAAACTATTTCTTCCAAAATGTCCTAATCCCTTCTTAAAAAATATAAATAAGTAAAAGATGATATTTCTATGCAACTTCATGAAAAACCATGATTACATTCAAACAGTAAGTTCCTGTCAA
Organism: Platycodon grandiflorus; assembly: GCA_016624345.1. NCBI lineage: Eukaryota > Viridiplantae > Streptophyta > Magnoliopsida > Asterales > Campanulaceae > Platycodon > Platycodon grandiflorus. The sequence continues at coordinate 9,519,072 of CM028362.1, forward strand.
ACTGCTTTCGAATTTAACTTAATTGTTGCTGAATATATTAGATGATAATAATGCCAGTTGTTCAACCAGTATTACATTGACTAGTGTGTATGTGTGTGTCTGAGTGTGCAATGTTGGAGCATGTCAATAAGCAGAATTCATCACTGCATCTTGCCTTTGTTAAAGAAGACAAGGTAATCTAAACTTGTAAAAGACGAAATCCAGAACTCCAGTTGAACAAGTACTGACCACTTTAGAAAACCGATGTATAAGGAGGTATTCGTGTATGAACGCAGCCACATAGAAAGAATGCAAATTTTAGAGATATAACACCAACAGTTGAAACATTATCAGATTATTGGGAAACTTGTTATGAACTAGGAGAGCTTTTACCTGGTATCAACAAAATGGTTATCGTGAGTCCAGAAAGAAACGCAAATTTCACTTGTGTATACAGCAGAAAAAGGGAAACTCCAATCTGTAAAGGCAAGCTGAAACATTTTCATGATAATCAGAATGGCTTAAATGATAATTTCAAGCTATTGACCTCTTAAAAGATTGAACCTTATCATTGACATTCTGGAGAAAAAATAGCTTTAATTGATTAAAAGTTTAAGTAATTTAATACCATGAAGTCAACTACTGAATCAAAATTCTACTGATATCTCACATCAGTTCCCTATATTTTTTATATGATTGGGTAAGGAGCACCAAATCAGCTTATACACTCAGATATCAGCTTATACACTCAGATGATAAGTCATAAAACATGCTCCATTAAAGCAATATGCACGTACATGATTGACAGGTTCAAGTTCCTATTGGAGTAGGTTTCTAGAACTGTTAGGAAACAAGTTAAAGCCCGTTACCGGCCCTTGCTCTTACCAATCTACATATTGAGCACTCGCATTATCTTTCCATCGATATTCTCTTTAAACGTAGAATTGTACAAAGCAAATACCAAAGGGGTGGAAATTGTCAACATAAAAAACCACTTCTATGTAGAAAGAGGAAAGAACAGAAAAGTATTTAAATACAGCAATGGAGTTCTATATCCTGAAAAAGGATCAAAATGGAGCGCTATGGCTGTCTATGCTCATTAGGAACAATATTGAGGACATCCGATTCCGAGGTGGTTTAGTTGGGCATCATTTACAAGCATGGAACGTGCTAAGCTTGATATACATTGTTGGTCCTCTCTTTAACAGCTTAAGCTTTTTAATCAATTGGTAACTTGACATGGTATTAAAAAGCTCTACTTCAGTAAGGTCTTTGGTTCAAGTCATGGCTCGCATTTGTCACCCCCAGTCTTATGAGTGTACATGTGCCCTGTTTGGTTTGTGATGCCTGTGGTGAGGCATCCTTGCCATGCAGACTCAGATGCCATGGTACACTAGGAATACTTGTCTACATTTATATCAATTGCTTGACCAAGATACATGTTTATGTTATATAAAAGGTTAAAGAGTGAACAAATGAGATACAGACAACAAAGAGCCGCTTCAAACAAATAATAGAGAAACTTTAAAAACAACAATTTCATGTAAAGAGAATAACATGAAATTTTTTCACTCTGGTCTAAAATACACTTCAGAAGTAAATGATAACCTCCACATGTCATGAAAACTGTTGCACAAGTTGACGGTCCGATCAGCATCAACGGACATGAATGTTTGGATTTCCCCTTCTGAAAACTTTGATCTTTCTGCTAGGCTGACGCACAGGCACTGAAGTTCAACAAATAAAGGATTATTAGTAACGAAAGCACCATATCTTTATCAAATACTAAAAGACAAGGAAGAGGAGGCGCTGTGTAGAAAAAAAAAAGTTAGTGAAGAAGACACCAAAGATCATTTTTACTTTTTCTGGCTCGATGTTCATTTGTGGACGAACCCCCTCACCAGCGATGAAGCCAGAAATTTTCAAACAGCCAGGGGGTTACTTATACTACCTTAATCCCAAAAGAAGAGTAGAATTTGACTTTTTCAGTCAGTTTGACCAATTTTAAACTGATATTTAAGATAATTTCATTAGTGGTTGGAAATTAAACTAAAAGTACTACTCCCTCCGTCTCGCTTATATTGGCCACCGGACAAAAGCTCACCGTTTTAGAGTTTCTAATAAATGCCTAAACAACCATTCTCTAATTTTTGAATTTTTATTTATAGTCTTTATTTAGTAAATTAATGTGTATTGTTTACCTTGTAAGTACTCAACTTGGTTAGGGGTATAATGAGAACGTAAGTAATTAATGTGCATTGAACTTGTAAGTTACCAAAAATTTTGAGACGGCTAAAAAAAGAAAGTAGGCCAATATAAATGAGATGGAAGGAGAATAAACAAAGTGATTTATAGTTTTTAAACAAATAAATCCTTATCCAATTTTAATTTCAAGAAATCCAAACTGACCAAAAAAGTCAAAGCCTATCTCTTTAGGGAAGAGGGAGTATAACTTTCATTCTGAAATGAAAATCATTTGTTATACAAGCACAAGGTTTGAAAAAGACATTTTTGCTATACAATTTGAGGTTTTATTATCAATCTAAGTTAAAAGTGGCAATCATTAAGGGGCAAGAAAATAAATGAATTCATGCTTTCTTGCTTCATGATTATTGATTGAAATCATGATGCACCAATATTTGAGGCAAAAGGGTGCCTGCTACAACGTAAGAGGTAGTTACTATATCAAAGTATGGAGTGACTCATTGGCCATTTTGTAGGATTTACACTGCAGCCTTCAGATCTGAGGCCAAATATATGTTTTATAATGTAGGAATGGAAACTAAAATCTGACGAATCCGGAAAGGTTGTGTCGGTGAGCATCACAAAGGATACTTTAGGCAGCAAATCTATTATGTTAACAAGACTTCCCCCACTTCATTTTGACACCGAGGAATAAGGTACTAGCAGAAGGAAGTTACAATGAAGTGTTATGTGTGCAAGTATGCAACCGAAATGCCCAAAAAGGTGGAAGAGCAAGATTCCTTCTTGACATTCACTAGGATGATTTAATGAACAATGCATCAAATCAGTTAAGATATTTAGATTATTCTTGTTAGAAGTCCAATAAGAAAGATTTACCTTCCGAAAGATAACCGTCATAAGACCAGACCGTAGCTTCAACTTTAATTTGGAAAGACGATATGTATATTGTGTATCAAGGAATGATCTGCACCATTGGACTAATACTCTTAAGAAATTGCACCTACATACTGAATATAGAGACTGTACAAATATTAGCATGATTACATGCACGGTGTACCAATAAGACTTCTTTACTAATGAGTAATTAAGATTATCAGTATATTTTTGAAGTAAGCATACTTGATACCCCCCTACAACATAGTAATTTCCTTAAAATTATAAAGTATCTGCATATAATTTAACCAGAGTACTACACAACTAATAGTTAAAGTGGTCTTAGAGTGGAGATCAAAAACCTTTTGGATTAGGAATGTGAGATGCTCAGCAAGTAGTATTTCCAGAAAACTTGCACACCACATCCGAAACTTGGCAATCAAATCTCTGCTGTCTTATACTATCAGTGTAACCATTCATTCTCATTTCATTGAGTTCCACGTAATCCACCGCAGGAAGAAATACTGGAAGTTGTTCTACTAGTAATATATAGAGGTTGAGTATCTTCATTGAGTTCCTATATATTTTTTTCTTCTTGGCTCAATACTCCAGGAGAACACACAATTCTTCCAGTTAAGTTCTCATAAGTATCCTTAAGGTAGAAAACAATTATAAACTACTCATGGAGATTGCTTTTTGTTAATAAAGTTTGTTAGACAAATACATACATTACTCTGGGTTTCATGTGCAGTTACAGACTATTCATTCATGTGAATTATCAGCCACCACAAATCTATTAATTTATAGCAATAAAAGCATAAGAGTTACTTTAAGATAGATGCGAGGCCCAGAGATACTGCGAGAAGATAGCAATCGAAATGCTGAGATCCTGCTTAGAGAAATAAAAATTCATCAATGAGTTCAGCTTATCTCAGATGAGCACTGCACATGCAGCCATTGTATCAAAATCATCACGAATACTATGTTTACATGCTCTTTTCAGATTTAAGAAAACAAACTAAAAGAGATTTAGACATGTATCTTAACCTTCTTGAAGAAACCGAATCAACTTATTGAGAAGCAGCGGCCCCACAAACCCTATACAATCGTTAAGTACCTGAAGATACTCAAGTATTAGTGCAAGGGAAAATGAGAAATTAAAGATCTACTGTATGACAAGCTAGTCATTTTGGCCTCAGACTACATAACACTTCAATAAATTTCCCCACCTATGCTGCACCAAAAAAGTATTCAACTAACGAAATGGTAATAAACTTGATTTTAAGCACTTGTATGAGTAGTGATTGTTGTTGCTACGGTTCACTTGATGCAATCTTCTCCAAAAACAACAGAGAAAATGCAACTTGAGGCATATACCTGTAAGAATAATGAAGGGCCCCATTTGACCACTAAAAGAAAAAGAATCTTTGTATTGGATTACAATCATATTTATAGGCTTGGATGCAATGTTTCATAACATCATAATAGTTCTCTATCCGCTTAATCTCTCCATCATTGAAATTCTCCTCTGTCCCAGAGTGAAAACATTGGTCATACTTTTTTACAAAAAGCAAAAATGCTGTACGATTACTATTGCTACATATTTTCTGTTTCTATTTTAAGTAAAATGGTTAAACATAGTCTACAAGCATGTGAATGTCAGTTCGTATACAGAAAGCAAGCTGCCATGTATGTCTCAGAGAGTGGTATGGGAAAAGTAAGTTGCTGCTTGAGTAATAATTCAGCAGAGAGTTTACTTCCAACAGCAAACTTGAGAATTTACTTTCATTCTAAACTTTTCAGAAGCAAAAACAATAAGTGCAGGGTAAGTACTTTAAGATTCAAGTATAAGTAGCCAAACCACGCAGGAAATTGGAACCACTTCAATGAATAAAACAGTATCTGTCTACACACACACGCACACATCAAAGTCCGTAATTTTTGGAGCATGTTGAGACATAAAACCCACAGGTAAAATCAAGCCTAGCGAGTAATTAATAAAGATCCTGAGGCCACACCTCTCACAAGCTAGTTGGTTTTGAGATGGACCCCCAGACTTTAAGATGGTATCAGAAGATTGAAAAATGTAATAGATAGTGCTGCTTCCATTTTTCATGTTGACAAACTATGAAATGATTAAGAAAGTGAGGGGAAAATCTTTATTAGTTACGAAAAGAATCACCATTTTCGAATAGAGACATATAAACTACCAAAATCAGAGAATATCAGTATGGAAAAAGGAAACATTAGCTACTACTAAAGTCAGTAGCAACCTTATTCATTTTACGTATTTGGATAAAGAGTTCATGTATTTGGATAAAGAGTAGCATCACCATAACGGCAAAACTATAATTGAACAATGGTATAAGCTTCATCTTCTTCGTCTTGTTCATTTTTCTTATTTTATGTTATGTTGACAGTGGAAGGCAGAGATGACTTGCAACAAAATACCTTTAGCAGACCTAGACGGAAATATGGCCATCCATATGCATAACAGACTGTCCTAAACAAGGAAGGATGACAGAATTCATTTCTTTGTTGATCTTGCCAACAGCTTAGCAGCATATAGTGGCAGCATGCGGGATCCATATCAACGGGGAGCTGAAGCAAATCATCGAAATCAAGCTGTTTGCTTATACCACATTCCATAACTGAATCAATGGATTTGAATGTCATGAGATGCCAAAAGCTCTGAGCAATTCCCTTCAATAACCAAGTGAAATATAACAATTATTCTCAATTTTGGTAACAGTGAGATGAAAAGTAAAAGCTAAACAAGGAAGAAACACAAATTGCATCGTTCTTTCGGGTGTCATGCTCTTCATGGTGAAGATTGTTAGAAACAAATAAAAGTCACTTTGGCATAGTAAAGTTAAAATTCTCACAGAAGTAAAGAAGTTTTAGTAACAACGACGAAAGTAATTGTTAGGAATATGACTGCACAACATTTGCTATACATGTTTGCATATTCCAAACCGTGATTTGCTTGTCACTATTACAATGCATATTCCACGAGTGACTAAAAGGGCTGCGTACCAGTTAGCGTGGCAACTCATTGAATATAGCATAGGTCATTAGAATAGGAAGTTTTTGTACATATCCAAGTCTTTGTCCTACCTACTTATGTCATCTCTCAAATGGATTAGCTCTACAAGTGCGAAGCACGGGCAGACATCTCACTACAAGATGTCTCACCAAATGGTTACTCTTATTGAAGAAATCGTGAATTTTCTTCCTTGAATAGAGAATAAAATTATATCCTAATATATACTGATAAGTGGCTGGCATACCAGACCACCAAATAAGGAAACTGAATTCCTACAAATCAGTAATTCTCACAAATCAGTAATTCCCACAAATCAGGAATTACTACAAATCAGGAATTCTAATTACCTAGATTACCTTCTCCTAAATTAGGAAAGACTTCAATTAAATCTCATCTTTCCTAAAATTCCTGGTTTATTTAAATCTCAATCAGTATTTCTACACTTATCAGCCCTTCAATCAGCAGAGGTTGAGGTCTGGAAGCTCAGCGTGTCAAGGAGGCTGATGACGTGGAAATTGGAAGCCCAGCTCAGATCGAAGATATTTATCAACTAGATATTATTTCAAATGTATCTAGTTGATCAACTTCAAAGTTGACTTCCCAAACACACTTCTCCAAGGACCACATGGGTGAATTAATGAGATTTCCCCATTAGTGTATCCGGCAGAAAAGTATTTCAGCTTTGCAAGACTGAACCTTTGCCATCTCTAGCAAAGAAGACTTTTTTCCACTCTGCAAGACAAGCTACAGTGCACAATGTACAAACAGGCCACAACATCAAGTCACATCTATCGACAGCTGTATCAACGTACTGATTCCAAGACAAGATCTTCAAGAAGATTTTTTTAACCAACAGTGAAAAGAATGCACTCTATGCATTAAAGACAAACACTCCAACGGTTAGAAATCCATTCAAGTCTCAACGGATCCTTTACCTCTTCGCCTATAAAAGAAATCTCTCATCCCTCTTCCAAAGGGCGTGCAAAGCAATCAATTCAACTGTGAGACCACCAAAAAATGGGAAAAACACAAGTGTTAGAACAAACACTTTATGTGAGAGAGATAGATCAGAAATTCATAAGGCAAGAAGCTTCGCTTAGTCAAGAACTCACTTCTTGATTTGAGTTCATTCTTCTTCTAAAGACTCAGTCTCTACTACTCCTAGATTCCAGATCTATTGCAAGAGATTAAGCATCCAGACATTGAAGACGGAACCTGCTTGAAGATGTCCGATGAAAATCACGAGCTAACAATCCACATTGCATTCATACCGGCAGACTTGTATTCCATTGCAAAAGTTGTCGGATGTGCAATAATGAGTCATCATAGTTGGTCGAGTGCTTTGCACTCAGTTGTTCAAATACTTGTTATTTGAACAACCCACAATATTGTCTTCTCACATTACTCTCACATTGGCACTGTCATTTCCCTCTCCCCAAGGGACTTGGGATTGCTAAGGTGAGAGTTTCAATGTATGTCTTCCCTTTCCCCTTCTATCTTCTTTTTCATGAAACCCTGGAAGGTTGCTAGGATAAAGAGTCTAGGTTAATGTATTATGCATGTTTACCTTTGAGTAAAATTTTAATATATAATATATTTCTCTACATTTAGCCTTTACTTATCTTTCCTGTATTATATATTTTACATATTAAGCAATCTGTTCACATCTAATGAAGATCTAAGTCTGCTATTGTGTTGTATTTGTTCTAATCTAGTTATAGCTACTTTGATCTTCCATGTTACATATATTTGTTGTAAGTCTTTCCGCTGCACAACTCATTTGGAACAACAAATATTATAACACCAATTTTCAAACAATTGCTTAAGTCCACTGTGACAGAGTAGCAAAAGTCTGCTGAAGCAAACCTACTGATCCAGCACCAGCAGAATTGCTTTGCGAGAAAATTGACTAGACCCGATAAACATTCCATCTTTGTTCTTAAAGATATTTTAAAATAGGATGAAATTTTAAATGAAGGTCACAAATGCTATTTACCCCCCCCCTTCTAGCCTATATTCTGAGCATACCTACGGAACCTAACAATTGGTATCAAAGTTTGTACTCTGCGAACTTCATTCCAGGTCTAACAACCTGAGAGTTCGATCATGTTGCTCAGATCAAATGCAATGTCAAAAGGTCTGTTCTTCAAATTTGTTTTCCTCTTAAACCTTTTGACAGGAAAATAGAGAAGTCATTTTGAAAAACCTTTTATAAACTCAAAACATTTGGTTTTTCAAAATCTATGTGAAAGTCAATTACTATGATGCTACTTGTTGTAGAAAATTCTTTCAAATGACAGAAGTTAACACTTCAATTGGCATTATGAAGAAAAGTACTACAATTGAGAAAAAGATATGACTTGCTAGGATATAACCTATAGATGATTAGATGTTCATACAAACCTCTCTGAGAAAAGACTGAAAAGAATTTTTTTATGATCTAGAGTTACTTCATTCAAATTTCTTTTTGGTATGATACATCTGTACTTCATTTTATATACTTTGAAAATTACTTCTTCTATAATTTCCTAAAGATGTTTTTTCTATTGCTATGTATTTGTAGTTTCATTTATTAAGTTTGTCAATATTTAGCAATAGGTGACTATACAAAAGCTATCGCTTGTAAGTTCAGGCTAGGGCATGCATTGAGATAAAATGATCATTCATTAGTAGGCATGTTATTACTAAGGACTGAACAATTTTTTTAAAAGCTTTATATATATGTCAAATATAGTAATGGTCCCAAGAAAATAGGAGGAGATTGTTAGGAATATGCATGCACAACATTTTCTATACATGTTTGCATATTCTAAACCGTAATTTGCTTGTCCCCATTACAATGCATATTCCACGAGTGGCTAAAAGGGCTGCGTATCGGTTAGCGTGGCAACTAGTTGAATATATATAGCATAGGTCATTAGACCAGGAAGTCTTTGTATATATCCAAGTCTTTGTCCTACCTACTTATAATGATCTCTTAAATGAATTAGCTCTACAAGTGTCAAGCACGAGCAGACATCTCACTACAAGATGTCTCACCAAGCAGTTACTCTTCTCAACATCAGCAGCCTTCAATCAGCACACCTTGAGGTCAGGAAGCTCCAGCGTGTCAAGGAGGCTAATGACGTGGGAATTGGAAGTCTAGATTGAAGATATTTATCAACTAGATATTATTGCAAATGTATCTAGTTAATCAACTTCAAAGTTGACTTCCCAAACACACTTCTCCAAGGACCACATGGGTGAATTAAAGAGATTTCCCCATTTGTGTATCTGGCAAAAAAATATTTCAACTCTGCAAGACTAAACCTTTGTCATCTCTAGCAAAGAAGACTTTTTCCACTCAGTAAGACAAGCTACAGTGCACTATGTACATACAGGCCAGAACGTCAAGTCACATCCATCGACACCCTGTATCAACGGACAGATTCCAAGACAAGATCCTCAATACAGGCCAGAACGTCAAGTTACATCCATCGACACCCTGTATCAACGGACAGATTCCAAGACAAGATCTTGAAGAAGATTTCTTTAACCAACGGTCAAAAGAATGCACTCTGATGCATTAAAGACAAACACTCCAACGGTTAGAAATACATTCAAGTCTCAACTCTCAACGGATCCTTTACCTCTTCGCCTATAAAAGAAATCTCTCATCCCTCTTCCAAAGGGCGTGCAAAGCAATCAGTTCAACTGTGAGACCACCAGAAAGTGGATTGTGTGAGAGAGATAGATCAGAAATTCATAAGGAAAGAAGCTTCGCTTAGTCAAGAACTCACTTCTTAATTTGAGTTCTTTCTTCCTTCGAAAGACTCAGTTTCTACTGCTCCTAAATTCCAGATGTATTTCAAGAGATTAAGCATCTGACGTTGAAGACGGAACCTGCTTGAAAACGTCCGATAAAAATCACGAGCTAACAATCCACATTGCATTTGTACCGGCAGACTTGTATTCCATTACAAGAGTTGTCGGTTGTGCAATAATGAGTCATCATAGCACTCAGTTGTTCAAATACTTGCTATTTGAAGAACCCATAATATTGTCTTCTCACATTACTCTCACATTGGCACTGCCATTTCCCTCTCCCTAAGGGACTTGGGATTGTTAAGGTGAGAGTTCTCATGTATGTCTTCCCTTTCCCCTTCTGTCTTCCTTTCCATGAAACCCTGAAAAGTTGCTAGGATAGAGAGTCTAGGTTAATATATTATGCATGTTTACCTTTGAGTAAAATTTTAATATATAATATATTTCTCTACATTCAGCCTTTACTTATCTTTCCTGTATTATATATTTTACATATTAAGCAATCTATTCATAGAAAAGATAGTTGCATCTAATGAAGATCTAAGTCTGCTATTGTGTTGTATTTGTTCTAATCTAGTTATAGCTACTTTGATCTTCCATGTTATATATATTTGTTGCAAGTCTTTCCGCTGCACAACTCATTTGGAACAACAAATATATAACATCAATTTTCAAGCAGTTGCTTAAGTCCATTGTGACATAGCGTAGCAGAAGTCTGTTGAAGCAAACGTGCTCATCAAGCACCAGAATTGCTTTGCGAGGAAATTGACTAGACCCGATAAACATTTTATCTTTGTTCTTAAAGATATTTCAAAATAGGATGAAATTTTAAATGAAAGTCATATAGGCTATTCACCCCCCCCCCTCTAGCCTATATTTTGAGCATACCTACGGAACCTAACAATAATCATTTGAGAGAAAATGTGAATAACTATAACTGTTGAAAGTACTGGAATAGTCAATAGAAGAGAAATGAAACTCAATATTCAAAGATCTAACTATGACCGGAAGATCATAGGTCAGATTCTTATCCTGTGAGTAAGACTATACTATTAAGAATGCTTCAGTCTGACGCAAATTAAGCAAAAAAATTGCAATTAACTTTCAACAACAGTGGTTGATCATGTCTCTTTATGGGAAAACACATAATTTTAGCCTTCGTAGTGAAGGAAGAATCAATAGATAAATCAAATGGGAGAATGAGATGAAGTGCTTCCACATTCTTTAACTATCATTACCTAATATGAAGAATTCCAAATGAGATTTCTAATGTGTTTTGTGGTGTCCGAATGCAGAAGCTTGGGTTGATAGTTGTGGTTCAATCTTTATTGTTTTTCCAATTCTTTCTTCTTTTTTTGGGGTCAATTCCGGTTCTTTTCTTGCGTGTCTAGAAGGTGAATGAGGGGGCTGGAAGAACTCTCCTCATACATAGTTATATACTGGGGTAGCGTTATTCTTTCTTGAGAAACGAAAAATGTTGGCAATATTTGATAGAGCAAGGGATCTATCTATCACTTCAAATGGTCATCCCAACGAGGACCATAACATCAGTAAGTGTGCAACTATGACAAATAAACATAATAGAAGGCTATCAACTATAAGGTCAGAAAAAAAAAATTTTGATTAAAGGAATGTTTACAAGTGCCTAGAAGGGTAGACAATCTTCTTTACTCTTATCTTTTCCTTCTTTGTTTCTCTAAGGATGTGCAGTGGGATGGGTTTTCTTTAGATAAAGAAGATCTTGTGGGGATGGACCCTCAACCTCTCACTTAAAATTTTTTACTTGCCACTTATGCTAACAGGAAGAGGTCAGTCAATTGAAGGATTTATTTAGTTCATATAACAAATACAAAAGTCTTAAGATTCAACCAAGGTAGATTCATTGAATGGCTCAAGCAAAACATGACAGAGAGGTGCCACTCAGAAAGTAAAACTTGACATCTTACAAAATAATGAGATGGTAGCAAAATACGTACGATGTCCGGGTGAAAACCATCTTCAATGTCCATTTCGGACGAAAGAAGTGACTCTTCCATCAAGCTACATATTTGTTAAAATAACAATTATAAGGATTGATCTTAATACTAAAAGATATGTAAGAACCATGAGTCACAGTTAAAGAACATGCTGGTGTATGAATGAAATTGAGTGCTAAGTGATACGGGCTGGAGTCCATTGAAACTTCCACATAATTAATAAAATTTATAAGGAATCACGGCTGTAATACAAGAAAACTTTTATGAAGAAGTGCCCGCGAAAAATCATATGATCAACCATGAGAGAGAGAACATCAGTATGTTTCAATCGAAATTAAGAAACATCATGAATGTCATAAACTAAAGGAGCAGTTTAAATAGAAATATCAGCAAGTATTAACTTTAAAATTCAATTAATTATTAGCGAAGTTGTTGGATCAATTATAATGGAATTGGTTTAATAGCAAGAAACTTTTGACCTTTAAAACTTTTTAGAACCCTAATGCTAGTTGAGATTATAAATTAAAGATGGCAAACTTTTTGTTACTCACGTCATGCTAATTAAAAACGCCAAATTTTTTCTTATCACTCATCTGACCCCTGGGAAAAATTTCTAAAGTACAGAGAGACAGAAAACAACCCCTTTACCATGATTGCATGTAAAATGATTCTAAATCAAGTATGAGATTGAATAAACTAGAACGTAAGAATACACGAGCTGCAGGTCTCATGCAGTTAGGTCTGAGGTTAAGGTCAAGATTTAATGAATAATACTATGTCAACCAAATGAGGAAAGTTTCCAAGCATACACTAATCTGAAGGAGAAGCCGTAAGCCCACTCCTCACATCTGTAACGTTAAGTTGACCAACAAAAGTTGATTAAACCCATACAAGATCTCATGGAATAAGAGCGAACGTTCTCTTTGGGGGTTTGGATTTGAGGGAATATGCACTATACACAAAATTATCAGAAGCTAATAATACTCCAAGAGTAGTGCTTCGACAGAACAAGTCGATCCGTATGATTCAATCTAATTCACTACTGACTTCTTCAATTCTACTTTAACAATCCTTTTTCACATCATTTTTAGGAAGGATTCTTAATACTTTCAATTCTTAAAGTTGTCCCTGTACGTTGCATCCCTGGGCCATACTGTTCACCCTGCATTTCACTTTCATGATCTCTATTCCTAACATAGTTAACGTGATATCTTCATGTATTCATACTGAACCTTGTATACAATGAAATTCTGATTACTTGGCAAATGCAGGGTTGGGGAAAAAAGAGAAGAAAACAAGAAGGATAATGTTTATTTGCGAGTGAAGTATAAATTAGAGACGTGTATCATCTATATAGCAAGGGACTACATAATGGCTTACTCCCTCCGTTTCAAAATAAGCGTCATTTTAGAATTGTGCACACATATTAAGAAATTTTGTATGTTGACAAATATACCCTTATTAAATATTCTTAATTTTTGTGCTAGGAGTAGTTGAAAGGATAAATTAGGAAGAGATAACTATTGGGAGAATATAAAGTATTTATTGAAGAGATGATTAATTGTTGGGAATTGGGAGAAGAGAAGGGTAAATTAGGCAAAACATGCATTACAAACCTAAAACGACACATATTTTGAAACAAAAAAATTTAGCTAAAACGACACTTATTTTGAAGCGGAGGGAGTATTATAAGATCCTACCTGTTTCCGAGGGATGTCCACTTTACTCTGCTGCTGTTGACCAAGATAGCAAACAGGATATCCACCAAAGTAGCAAAGCTCTCTTTAATAATGCTTAAAGCCTGTCAAAGCAAACTTATAATATAATAAGCCACCAAATATTTTGAAAAAACAAATAATCAGCATCTCCTGTAATACTGCTGAAAAAGAAAAAAGTTAAAGAGATTAATCAGTTTCTCCCAGTAGATATAAGAACAACTAAAACACAAGTCCCATGATGAATATTTAATGCCTGCACTTGAAGGAACATGGAGCTGAAAGAGGAAACATATAAAATAAAATTGAGAATTTCGAGATCAATAAGCATTTCCATCGCTTCTACATGAGAAAATTATTAAACCAAACAGAGACATATGACCTAACGTCGTAGTTGTAGCTTTTAATATATCAAAAGAAGTACCTCCGAAGAAGAAAAGGCTGTTTGCAGATGGGGAATCCCAAAGAATGGTTTCATGATCCACCAAAAGCATAGGATCCGATTAGAAAAGATATTAAGCCAAGAGGCACTTTTGGAGATAAGTAAAACAACAGCCTACAATTAATACCAAATGAAAAAAAAAAAAAGCATGCTCAGGATTAAAAAAGGAGTGATAAGAAAAATATCAAGGCAATTAGGGCAACTCCAGCAAGCTTACCCAGAGAAAGAGTTGAGAGGATCTAAATAGCCACTCATGATACACAACAGGGTGACCACTTAGCTGCGTCTTCTGACATAAAATTATGTCAAAACACGCCATGCATGCCCCAAAAGCAGGTAGAAGGTGCAAGAAAAGCTTCCCTCTTGAGTAAATCTGTATAATTAGTAACCGATAAGCTTATGAATGAGTATCCCCATCCAAGCTGGTTATATAACTAAGCATATCCAAGACTACTGTAAAAGTCATTTATACACATACAAGAAACAGCACGGACTATTGCGGGTAAAAGGTTAAGATGCATTAGTCTCAAAGAAAGAGCAGATTGAACACGTTGAAAATATAATCACTACGAGGATCAATGGCTGATGCAACCTGATCTTGTAGATGTTTAGACAGCCAAAAACCAGAACAACACATAAGGATTTGCTCTAATTTATTTTCTGCAGTTGTAAAATAACAAAGAAAGTTAAGATGAGCGGTGAATATAGACTGTCAGAAATCACTTGTGCTTCAATTATAGATGCTTTTAAGTTTTAAGAATAATGTATACTAAAATGCCTTATTGGGATCTTGGAATCACTACACGTAATTTCAGAAACAAAAAATGGAGCAATTCTTGCTCTCAAACATAAAAATTAGTCTTCGTTGATACTAATAGAAGAGTAACTCTCATTCTTGATACTCAAAGCAAATGGGGCGACAAATATCTCTCCAAAATAAAAGGTACTCCCTCGGTCCCACAATAAGTATCCCCTCTTAAGTTACGTAGGTTTAAAGAAAGATTCTACTTCTTGTGTTATTCCTTTTAAACCCTCAAACTATCATTTGGCAACGTCAAATCAACGAGACCTACTCCCTCTGTTCTAACCAAAGAGTCTACGTTTGAAAAGTCTAATAATTAAGAGATATGTTAGTATACTTGGAGTTGATTCTAATTACAAAAATGCTTGAGTACACACAAGATATTTTATATCACATGTGGAGGGTAAAGTTGAAAGGTTATGGAGGTTGAAGGCATAAGTTTTGAATGTGGAGTCCACGTTAAGTGGAACAGCTCAAAATAGAATAGTGGACTCTTTACATGGAATGGAGGCTCCCTCCATTCCAATCAAAGAGTTCACTATTCTACTTTAGGACTTTGCACGAAGTGATAATCCATCCCCTATTCCAGGTTGTTGCATGTTGTTGCTATGGCAAATTAGCTAGCAAGGAGACAGAGGAAAAGAAATGAAATTCTCATTACCAATCTGAAGTAGCTATAAATGACAATAACCCACCGTTTTACTTCTTCTGGCAGTCCATTTAGTAAGTCCAATCACAGCAATCATAACTAAAGTGACTATATTAACACCAAAACCTAGCACTGTAAATATTGTCAAGGAAAAACAAAAGATAGCAAGTATTTTGCTTAAACATTGGTGTTTAAAACTAAACGAATATAAGAGAAAATAATTAAGAAGTGAAGGATATAAATCGTCAAAGCATTTTGAGATTCCCCTTCCATCCCATATCTGAACATCAGAAACAGAGTGAAAAATTGATCACAATTAAATAGAGATCATGTAAGTCAAAATCATTAAATAACTCTTTCTAAGTCTGCATATTAATAACCAAACAGTTAAATACAGGTTTAATTCTACAGCATTCCGAAAAAACTAAGTAACTAAATACTCTTCCATTCAATTTCAGGTCGAGGAATTCACCTTTGAAAAGAAAGTCTAATAATTATAATGAATATATTAGTATCCGTAGAGTTTAAGAAACCGTCATTATCATGAGCAAACAAATGGAGTTCAAATGTAAAGACAGGTCTTGAAAAATAAAATTATAGTAACGAGCTTAAACAGGAAAACAGACTAAATAAATAAACAAGGAAAACAGACTAAATATTGCACAGAACCGCACTGAGGAAAACAGACTAAATAAATAAACAGACTAAGTAAATTTCTGGGTATAAATAGCAACACTCTAACAAAAATAAAGATAGAGGAAGATTAGTTGATTATTTGCATACGTATGGAGAATTAGGGCAAATCAGCTCCATGAACTCCATCTTCTCTCCCACCGTCTACACAGCGACGTCACTGCAAAAAACCAGAGAGCTTGTGTGTGGTGTGTGTGAGAGTGTGTGTGTGTGTGAGAGAGAAGAGAGAGAGAGGGCAGTTTCAGCTCTACTCTGGTTGCAAATGTTCATGCAAATATTGCACAGAACCGCACTGAGGTTTGCGAAAGGTGGCATGAGCATTTCTGCGTGGCGAATATAGATTGGATGATGTCGTTGCTTGGGGGATTTTTACTGTTGGTATTTTAAAGCAGCAGAGTTTTGCTCACGAGGGCATGAGACACGGTGAAGATACTTGTGGGTCCCTAGAAGACGTCGAGGCGTCAGAAAATGTGGAAAGATTCGCACGTTCGCGTCAGACTCCATTTTGCTGTTTGCTGTTTTGGGTAGAGGGGAAAGAAACGACCCACTTGCGGAAAACAATAAAGCCCATACATTTGGTGGTAGTGGACCTAGTGGTACAAGCTTTTCTTTTTTTCTTTTTCTTTTTTTAACTTTTTGTCTTTTACGAGGTACAAACTTTTTCCTTTTTACTTTTTATTTTAATTTTATTTGAGCCCATTTTTAAATTTTAATTCTTGTTTAAATTACATGAGCGTTTTATATACTATATGACCAGGCAAACAATTACAGAAGTTGTGGTACAAGATTCGTATGCTCTTAGAAAATTGAGCTAAAATAAGAACATTATACTCCCTCCCTTCCTAAATAATCATTCTGTTTGACTGGGCACACGAACTAAGAAAAACTAATTGAATTTATTATAAATATTAGTATAATATGTATTTTTCTTTAAAGTCCTTGTATATGTATGTGGTCATAATTAAAGTAGGAAAAAAAATAAGAGTAAAGTGATAAAAATATTTTCTTAAAAAGGAAAGTTCAAAATAAAATAATTTTTTGAAACGGACAAAAAAGGGAATGAAGACAATTATTTAAAAATAGTATGTAATATATGGTATAATATGTAAAACCCTTTATACAAGTGATGTAATGTATCAATTGAGTGTCTTTATTGAAAAGTAAAGTGCTAATAGTTATCTCCTAACAAACTAAAAAGCATAACATCAATAGTCTAAGATGCAGAAGTTTGGCTTGGTTGGTACCACACTGAGGGCCTGTTTGATTTAGCTGATGAGAAATGACTTATAACTGATACTCCCTCAGTCCCGGATAAATATTTCTACTTTCTATTTTTGGATGTTCCAACTAATATTCCTAAAGACTTTTGATTTACCTATTCTCTACCATTCTTCCTAATATACCCTTAAAGCTTCATTTAATATAACACATCCCAAAGAAACTCAATTAATTAAAATAGTTGAACTCAATTAATGTTGATGGGTATTATGGTCAGAACACATTTTACAGCACATCATTAATTATGTTTCTTAATTCTTGTGTTTTATCCACTAGGAACATTTATCCGGGACGGAGGGAGTAATTTATAGCTGATAACTTATGACTGATGATGACTCATAAACTGATGTTGTTTTATTTAACTTTTCGAAGTGCTGATGAACTGTCTTAAGTTAGTGTAACTGTTTGATTGAAAAGCTGAAAAAGTGCTAAATTAAAATATAAGACTAAAATACCCTCATCATTAAATATTCTTTGCATCATTATTATTATTTATTTATTATTATATTTATTATTAATATATATTATTATTTTTTTATTTATTTTTATTATTATCATTATTCACTATTATTATATATTATATTTATTACAATAATTATGTATTACAATTATTATTTATTAATATTATTATTTATTATTAGGAGTATTATTTATTATTATAAATTTATTAATAATATTATTAAAATTAAAATTATTATTATTATTATTATTTATTAAAATTATTATGTATTATTTTATTTTTATTATTATTACTATAATTTATTATTAATTTTTTTATTATTTATTATAATACTTATGAGTATTATTTATTCTTATTATTATTTGTTATTAATATTATTAATATTTTATTAATTATTATTATTTACTACTATTATTATCATTAATTATTGATATTATATTTATTATTATTATTTACTACTATTATTATGATTAATTATTAATATTCTTATTTATTATTATTATTATTATTATATTTATTATTATTATTATTTTTTTTTTTACTATTATTAGGGGTAATCTTGAAATATATAAAGTTTTTTGAAAAATAGAAATAAGCACCATGCCTAGTGCTTATAACTTATGGTCTTACATGTGCTTTAAGTGGCTTGTACATGACTTATAACTTATCTCCCTATAAGTCAAATCAAACGTTTCAAAAACAATTTATGCTAAGTCATAAGTAATAAATAGCTGCACATAAGCTAAATCAAGCAAGTCCTAAATATGTTTATGGAGCTGCCAATAAGTAATGTCAAAGGCGATCATGTTAAGGTTGTTTGATACACCCGTCCCGACAATAAGTTCTAAATCAACACGAAGAATGAGAGCATAATTAACATGATAAAATGGATAAGAACTTTCCATGCTATACATACAAACTAGTTATTCAACCCATGCTTCGCACGGGTTTATTAGACTAAATATTCATAGTTAGTAAATTGTAAATCGAGTAAATCTATTAGTTCCAGTGTTAATATTTTATAAGAACTGTATATATTTGATAGTAATGCTGGTATGCAATAGTTTTAAACAAATACATAGAGAATTTAATTTATCAAGAGTATTTCTATGGTTAATAGACAACAACCCAAACTCAACAAATTAGATACTAGAACCAAAATTGAAAAAATAAAAACACTAAAAAAATCAAATGCCAAAATCAAGAACAAAATAAAAATCAATTTATATCGAGTAGCGAATCTCAAATTTAAAATCAATATGAAATCGAGTAACGAAAGTAAAACAAATAAAATCATAACTAAAATAAAAACTAAAAAGCATAAATAAAAATTAAAATAACCGTCTAGACAAAAACCAAAAGCAACAATCAAGATCAAAACGAATATATAAACTTACTAAAAAATCATAAGTAAAACTAAAATCAATATCAAACCAAAAATCACAATTAGTCAAAATCAATATATTTTCATCTATATAGAAACAAAATTTTAAAAAATCAAAAAAACCAAAACCAAAACCAAAAATCAAAGCCAAAATCAATAGAACAATTAGAACAAAAAATGTAATCAAGAACCATAAACCAGAATTGAAACCTAAATTAAATCTAGGAATCAATAACAAAAAGTTAAAACTAAAATCATATCTAAAATCCAAAATAAATAAAAAATAAAAATAATGCCAAAATCATCCGATGAACAAAATTTAAAAATTACAAAGCAAAACAAATCATGAAGATCAATGCCAAGAGAGAAATTAAAACCTTTTTATTATCCAAAAAATGAAAACGAAACCAAAAATAACCAAAGCAGCAAGCTGATGAAGAACCTGAATGCCAAATTAAATATATATATATATATATATATATATATATGACTAACATTCTATCATTAGGTCTAAAACTTCCCTTAGGACTTCCCCGTCGGCAGTCATAACCACTGGCATCCCTCCGTGAACGCTTTAACGGTGGGAACGAAGGGGAGTGCCGCGGAAGAGAGTGGCCACGGCGGTCGCGGTATGGAGGAAGGAGTTAGGGCTTGCACGTCTCTTATAATCTATGTCTTTAAGGGGCGGCTGTATGGGAGAGCGATTGTGATCCTAGTAGTCTGCATGATGGTTGGGTGGGCGATCGAGGTCCCTGTCATCTCTTTTTTCCCCAGAATCTCTCACTCGTCGCCTTTACAACGGCGGAGGAGAAGGCGATGATGAGTCCTCGGGGTCATCGTCGTTGGTCTTTTCTTTCTGGTCTTGATAGTGTTCAATGGAGTCTATTGGCATGTTCATCACTTCATCCATCGCAGAGATTCGAGGGTAACCCTAGAAAATTGATGAAGTACTATTTACTGAAGAAGCAGGAGCAAAGGAATGATGAGATCGGGATAGTCCAGCCTCGAGCCTGGTGGGCACCAATCTTTAGGAGATGGGGATGATGGCTCCAAGAAAGACTCTTTGTATTCTATCATTAAAGGCTAACATTTTTACTCTTTTTTGACTCTTGGAGTACTACATCCCTTCGGATCGATCTAAGCCACAATTAGCTCAAAGCTTTTGTTATTATCAAACATATTTGTCCTTTGATAATATATTATAACTAATGTAAAACTACTTAGTTATATCAACTTATATCCTTGTGTTAATATAGTATTCTAAAATTTTTAAGTAATTATTATTATTTCTGACATACATTATGATAGTAGAAGAATAATCATGACTGAAATTTTTGTGTATATAGCTAGACACTTTTTATCATATTGAGTATTGTTAATGATAGTTATTAACTAATGGCCTGAAGACGAAGACCGAAAAAACCAAAAGTCACGCTGAGTTGGAGGCTTAAGGATTCAAAATCAACCAAAATAGGGTGATGTGTCGCTTCTAGAGTTGTCTTCACCAACTTTAAATATATGTATATATAGATTTGAATCGAGATAGCAATTAAAAGTTTAGACATTTTATGTACCAATAATATTTAGATCTTTGCACCAAAAATATTTAAGACATTAAAACTATAATTCAAAAAAAATGCACTATGGAGGGGATAACTGAAAAACACTGTAATACATATTTTGATATTTCACAAAAAATACTAATCAAAATAAGTAAATAATATAGTCCATGGGTCATGTGACCCACTTAACGGTGATATATATATTTATAGTATTTTTGAATAAATACATATAATATAAATGATTAAATTGGTTTAAGGTGGGTGTTCATATGTAAAAGGTTGTGTGTTCAAATCTCATTGACAACATTGTTATGTTTTCCTAGCTTTTCATTTTCTTATCAATATCTAAAAAATTTCTACTAATGTATTTGAATAATGTTATATGACACAATATCATACATAGAGTACTTTAGTTAAGACTATTAGCTAATGACATCCTCCCTAGAATTCAAAAGGTCAAGCTATGAGAAATTTTTTTAACAACTATGGTTGAGGTGGCAACTCATACGCCTCCTCACCAACTTATATATATATATATATATATATATATTTCATTAGTATTCTTTTAAATCTTTCTTCGATTTTAACTACTTGACAACCATGCTTGACCTAAAATAACATTTTTATAAGATTGTTAGTGCCCCTTTAAAGGGAAAAGTTAAATTCTATAGATTAGGAACTAGCAAAAGTCCATGCTATTGTACGAAAAAAGTTTACATAAAATGGTGAAAACGATATATATATATATATATATATATAATATTAAAGAACATACGTTAATTATACACGTAGAGTCTAATTAAAAGTTAAATAAAGACGAAAAGTATAACACATCTAAATTCGATCAATAATTGAATTCAAATTTTTTTGCACCCACTTTGATTCTTTATTATAAATCCTGGAACAAAACAGATAAGTTCAATAGTTAATACAACAATTTAGATACAAAATAGTAGAGTGAAATTAATATTTACCTAATTCATTTTTCGGTTGGACATCGTAACCTTTTTCCTCTATGTTAGCACTATTCAATACCAATCAACTTTTAGTGCACCTTTCTCTTTATCTTCTTTGACTATCCAGGTGCCCCCAAGCCTTTATATACGACATATACAACCATAAACATGGCCAATACTAGGATTTACAAATTCTACTGATGTCTACGTAGAAGACAAGAAAATCTTAAAAATCTATCTCTCAATGTTTATCTCACAGTTGTACCACATTCATTGTTGAAGTCTCAAAGACGCCAACAATCATTTTCCATTTTGGCTAAAACATCGATGTGCAGCTTTCTGAAGTCAAAGCAAAGTTTGCTATTTTTAGCTAACATGTCTATGCATTTCAGGTAGCCAACAAACATTTGATTGACAAGTAGATTTTAACAGCTCTAATGCATTTAATGCACTAAAGTTAAAAACAAAGTTGAAGACTTCGCCTTCTCCGAAGGTTCCAACAATCCTTTCTATAAATAGATCTCTTTGAAGCATTGAAGAAGGATAGTTAAGACAATAAAACTCAGAAATCATAAATAAAGTCAAAGTATTCAAGAACAATCAAACTAGCTATATGCTTCTCATTAAACACTTAGTCTTATCATTTCACAATCATTGATAGCTTTCCCAACTCGTAGTTATTGAAAACTTTACTGATTACACATACCCACAAGTGAAATTATCGGTCCTTGTTTAAATGACGTTATCACTGAAACATTGATCACATATATTTTGTACACGATTCATTGTTAGATATTCACTTAGATCTTCATACAAGATCAAGGATAGTGTAATCCTGCCTTGTAATATATTAGTGAAAAAATAGTGCACATTAAAATCCAAGGTCGACCGCCTTGGTAGTAGACATAACATTTTTTTTATGCCGTGAACTATTTCTAATTGTCGTCTTGTTCACTTATTGCTCATTATCTATGGACTACTTTTGTTGCTTATATGTTTACTTTGTTTATTTGTTATCAGCAACCTTTGTGATTTATCCGAACAACAACATTGTGATTTTACTTTGTGTAACCTTTCTTTAAATCTTGCATTTTGTGAAAACTCTTGTTTTGGTAAAGGTGCCTATTTAAGCCTTAAAATGAACTCGTTCTTTTTATTCCACTTCCCCTATTGAATCATGAGTGGGTAGTTTGATAAGTCCGAGTTATTTTGTTAAAAGTTTTAAAGATTTAACCGTTATTTTATTTTATTTTTAGTTTTTTTTTTTTGGTATTGGAGTACATATTTTTATTTATAAACAAAGGCTTGATTTGTTTTATTTGGACATTAGATTAATTTTTTACAATTTTTTTTAATCATTTTCCTTTCTTTTCTCTCAATTCAGAGATAAAGATGGTGAGTATATAAAGTTATTAAAATTTTTGTCACCGTTGAATGATAGTTTTTGTTTGAAATACTTATGGATTGTTTAAGAAGATTTTTGTTCTAAATTTAATAGTACTAAAAAAATTGGTTAAGCTATTCATAAGCTTTTAGCCATTGTACATAGGGACTTGCTATTCCAACCCCAAAAATTACTAAGTATACTCATTTATTTAGTTCACCTTCCTTTAAATATTATACTACCTATATTACTAAGTATACCCCCACTTTGTTCTTATTTTACCCTTTAACAATAAACTCTCAATTCTCACCCACTCAAATTAAAGCATTATCTACCCAACCCACTTCCCTCTCAAATTTAAAATACTCTCCATTTCTCTCTCTATCATCTAATCTATATCCTCTCAATTTGTTTTGAAGCTTCATCCACTTCGATTTAGCTTCCTAAAAATTACACAAAGTCAAGCCACTACTTAGGCTTGTAACACACATTTTGGTTAAATTTTTTAATGATTTTTTGAAGTTTTGGAGAAAGCTGACAGTGTGCGCACCCCAGCCGCACGCCCTAAGGAATGTGCGACCGGTCCGCCACACATACCTTAAGGCTGTCCCGCATACATTAGGGCGTGCGGGGTGCGCATATCTTAGGGTTCTCAAAATTTTTAAGGGTAATATAGTCTTTTAAAATTGTGGCAATTTTGTAATAATGATAAGTGGTATACTCAGTAATATTGGGGGTTGGAATAGCACTGCTCTTTTTTTTTTTTTTTTTCTCTACTCACACACACACACACGCCACACACACACACACACACGCACGCGCCATCTACTCACACACACCCGGCAAGCCTAAGTGCAGGTGGGAGATAAGTCCTGGGAGAAAGCCTTCCTCTAACTCCGGGGATCGAACCCGAAACCTTCCTCTAACTCGGGGGATCGAACCCGTCAGGGAGAAAGCCCTCCTCTAACTCCTGGAGATCGAACCCATGACCTCCAGATTGCCGCTTCAAGCCAGCGGGCCAAATCCCTATGTACGGAATTGCACTGCTCTTGTACATAACAGGAGAGGAGAGGAGAGGGAGAAAGCACGGGATAAGTGCCAGTTGTCGATAGAGTAGAGGAGAGGAGAGGAGAGGAGAGGAGAGAAAATCAATCAGTTACTGTATTATAGTTGTCCAAAGCGTTATCTTCCCTTAATTTCCCCTCTATTCTATTGGGTTTCTCCTCTACTCACAGAGTGAGTGACACGGAGGCTCTCTCCCGCCACCAAGAAACATGGCCATGCCTTCTTTTTCTTCATCATCCTTTCATAGTAAACTACAAACTTCTTCTTCTTCTACTACTACTACTACTACTACTACAAATAGTAACCCCGTCTACCGTGGCTTGCCTCTCTATCCTAGTCGCTCATTATTCCCCAATTCATCCACATTTCAACTATCCCTAATTTCCCCCCGACTCAACACCGCAATTAAGTGCAGCAGCACTAATGAAAGTCCTCCTGAGACTGCCCGCAAGGCCGGCGTCTCCGTTTACAAACCCAGATCATACCAAGTCCTCGTCAACGACGCTGCCAATTCTCTCTCCTACGCTCTCGATCAGGGCAAGACCCGCCTCGAAATCGATTTCCCGTAACTCTCTTTCTCTCTGTTTGTCAATTTCAGCTCATTTTACAATGTTACTTTTGTTATCAACACTTATTTTATTTTATTTATTTTTTCACTATGAGATTGGAGTAAAATAAAAGGAAAGCGCTTTTTAGATTACTTTTGGATTGGATGCACATGTCATACAATGCAGCTACCAAAAGTAACTTCATACTCCCTCTCCTCCCTCCCTCCCAAAAAAGATAATCCCATTTGTATATTGAAAAGTCAGCGAGAAATAGTATCAATTTAATATTTAACATAAATTTATTACTCCCTAAGTGTCCCTTCTTTGAAAAGCTTTTGTCCCAAAATAAATATTCCCTTTTGTACAAAGTTGGTAAATTCACCAATGCTATTTAGTAAGTACACATATGGCATTTATGCATATATTCTACTCCCTCCGTCCTTAAATTATTTTTTTTTTTATCTGTTTCTAAAATAATTGTCTTGAAATTTACTTTTTAGAAAATCACTTTTACTATTTTACTAAAACTTTTTTCTCTACTTTAATTATGAGTCACATACACATCGTCATTAAAGAAAATTACACATAATATCAATATTAATAATCAATTAAATTTTTTTTTTAATTTATCAAACAAGACAATAATTAAGGGACGAAGAGAGTACTACAATGGCCTAAAAGTTAACTTCCTCAATTTTTACCAAAAAAAAAAAAATTTAAAAAGGGACACTCAATTAGAGACAGAGTAAATATGTTCTAGGTGATACATTTTCAATAATTGAAACAACATTATATAGATTATTGATTGCAACTTTTAGAATTTTGTAAGGACAAGTGAATTCTATTTATAAATCTTCGTTCAAAGTTTAATCAAGCTCACCAATAAAAGTCAAAATGAGACTATCTCTTCTTTTGGGATGGAGGGAGCAATATGGTTGAAAATTTGACAAAATCCTAGTGATATTGAGTTTACACGTGTTCATCCGCAATTCAATACCTGTTTATGCAACAAAAATTGTTATAGATACACTCGCACAAAAAAAGAAAAACAGAATTCATTATGGTGCCATATATAGAAGTGGTGAGATAACGAAGAGCATTTAAATGCTTTATGTTTTCTGTATAAATAGCATTTCCATAGGGGCTATACAATTATGAAAGATTGTGTACAAATAAACAAATAAAATAAAGCTGTACTCGGAGTGCCTTAGTTGAAAATAGGAGTGCTAATAGCATAGCCCTTTCCAAAGATAGAACTCCTCTATAGTAAAAACCTACTCCACTCCAGCATAAAAAAACTGCCTCTTATACCAAATAAGTCTACCTGAATATCACAGTAGAAAATAGAAACAGTAGTCCAGAAGAAGTTACTTCCTTACCGAGTCAATAGCATAGTCCTTTCCAAAGATACAATTCCCCTATAGTAATTGAAGAAAATTCTCTACTTCCAAAAATAGCGTGCTTGTGTACATCATGGCTCTATTTGTGCAAGAAAAATACTTTTGCCAAGTTTTCTCAATGGATACTAATAACTTTGTACTGATAACCACTTCTTTCTATAGTCAAGATTTTGATGAGTTGCCTCTGACACAAGTTTCTTTGTTTACTTTTTCATTGGGTTGCAGCCCCTTGCCTAGCAACATTTCTTCTTACAAGGTACCTCCTCTCTGTCATTTTCAGGCTCATGGGATAGCACCTTCACATGTTACGCTGTTTGCAATCTATTGTTATTTGCTCTTATATCAAGAACGCATTTAACCAGAAAAATGATTTTCCCAAATTCTCTGAATTTTTGTGAAGGGATCTTCAGATGATTTCATTGATGCCAACGTTCAGCTTGTCTTGGCTGTAGTTCGGAAGCTTCAAGAGAAAAAGGAGACACGAGCTTGCATAGTAAGAAGAGACTTCCACTCTTTCTAGTTATATGTGCATTTTTCATTAAAAGGAAGAATATTCTCTAATAACCTGTAATAATGTAGGTCTTTCCTGATAAGCCAGAAAAGCGTAGGGCCTCAGAGCTCTTCAAAACAGCTATTGACTCGGTAAGGAAGTTAGTTGTTTTGGACTACTGTTTCTATCATCCACTGTAATATTAAGAGGTAGGTTTTTTTTATGCTAGAGTAGGGTTTTAGTTGCCCCCACAAAGCACCCTTTGGTATCAGTGAAGTCTATCTATTGGCTCGTGTGGCAGGCTAGGAAGTAATAGGGTGGAATTCAGGGTACAAAATGATTCACCGCAATAATTTATGATAACTGGTCAGAATTCAATCCACATGCATTGACTAACATCTGTTGACCTGTCATCTGTGTGTAAGTACATAATATGTATGAAAGATGAAGTGATTTTCCTTGACATTATTCACGATACAGACATCCATATATACAATTGATATGAGAGAGAGATTCTAGCCTATCAATTAGTTAACCGAAAATACAAAAGTCTAGGCTATAAGTTAGGAAGCTAATTATTGCTATATTTACATGATTTGCATTATCTATATGGATTCTATTACTCCCCCACAGTCGAAACGGGAGGAGGATGAACGCTGAGACTGTCCTGAAAGTCGTCAAAAAGAAGCAATGGAAGACCTTTGGTGAAGATGTCTGCTATTTGGTGGCGAGATGGGACATGTAAGACACGGACCTGCCCTCGAGCAACTTTCTCACGAACAAAATGAATGTCCATCTCGACATGTTTGGTGCGCTGATGTTGGACTAGGTTGCCGGAGAGATAGATGGCACTGACGTTATCGCAATACACCAAGGTAGCTTTCAGAATCGGGCAATGCAGTTCAAGAAGGAGATTGCGCAACCAACAAGACTCAGAAACAACGTTGGCGACCCCCCTGTATTCGGCCTCAGCACTAGAGCGAGACAAAATGGCCTGCCGTTTCGAGGACCAAGAGACCAGATTATCGCCAAGAAACACGCAGTAACCAGAGGTGGAACGTCTGGTGTCGGGGCACCCACCCCAATCTGTGTTAGTGTAACAGACCAAAGTGGTCGTCGGGGAAGGGTAGAGATGCAAGCCATGAGTGAGAGTGCCCCGAATATAGCGCACAATGCGCTTGAGAGCATGCATGTGGACCTCCATCGGGTTATGCATGAATAGACAAATCTGCTGGACGGCATAAGAGATGTCTGGTCTTGTGAATGTAAGATATTGCAATGCTCCGGCAAGGCTGCGGTAGTGAGATGGATTGGCATAGGGTGTACTGGATGAGGCACTTAGCTTGGGTTTAGTATTAACTGGTGTGAAGCAAAGCTTACAAGAGGACATGCCAGGTCGGTCGATGATTTCTTCAGCATACTTTTTCTGAGATAAAAACAGGCCACCCGGGTGACGAGTGACAGCTATGCCCAAGAAAAAGTGGAGAGGGCCCAAATCTTTCATGGCAAATTCGGATCTGAGAAGAGCCATAATAGATTTTCGTAGACTATCTAATGAAGCGGTTAAGATAATATCATGGACATAAAGAAGAATGTAACTGAGATCAGTACCACTCCGGTAAATAAATAGAGAATGATCAGACTTTCTATTTGCGAAACCAATCTAAGAAACATAATTTGCAAATCTTTTGTACCAAGCCCAAGGAGCCTGCTTTAGGCCGTATAAAGACTTCTTCAACAAGCATACATGGTCAGGAAAAGATTTGTCGCAAAAACCCATTGGTTGATGCATGTAAACAGTTTCCTTGAGATCTCCATGTAAAAATGCATTCTTAACGTCCAGTTGATGTATAGGCCAATCTTTGGAGATAGCTAAACTGAGAACAGTGCGAATGGTGGTCGGTTTGACGACTGGACTGAAAGTTTCGCCACAATCCACGCAACCTGTTGAGTTTTCCCATCACCTACAAATCGGGCTTTATACCTCTCAAAAGAACCATCAGAATTTTCTTTATGTCTAAAAATTCACATGGAACGTATGACATTAATATTGGGCGGACAGGGCACCAACTCCCACGTCTTATTTTTAATAAGAGCATTATATTCATCGTCCATGACCATTTTCCAATTTGCGTCATTAAGAGCGGACACAGGGTTGCGAGGGAAAGTGGACTTAGCAACTTGGGAGAGGAAATTATATTTGTGGTTTGGCTTAAAAATGTCATGTTGACTGCGTGTAGTGGGTCTGTGGGCTGGTGCAGTAAGAAGGTAGGCTGGAGAGGGAGCCAGTGGGGTTGGAGAATGGATTGGAGGCCCATCAGGAGAACTAGGGAAGGAAATGGGGCTGGCAGGAGGCGTACTGGGGAGAGCTGGGCCGCTAGGTGCTGGGTCAGTGGGCATAGGAGTCTGAGCAGATTGGAGGGAGAAGGGAGATGGGCTTTGTTGAGAGTCCAAGTGATGGACTACAAATGGAGATAGTCCACTGTCCAAATATTCATATGTGTGGGATATGGGGTGTGTAATTTAGCAAACGGGAATTGGGTTTCATCAAAAAGGATGTAACGACTAATAATGATTTTCTTGGAGGATAAATCATAGCACTCGTAGCCACAATGATGAGGAGGATAACCCAAAAATACACACGGGGTAGAGCGGGCTTGAAGTTTGTTAATTGTGGTAGAGGGGAAGAGAGGGTAGCACAAACAACCGAAGACCCGAAGGTGAGAGTAGGAGGGAGTTTTGTGATAGAGAATTTGAAGAGGAGTTTGAAATGAAAGTTGTTTACCAGGAAGAATGTTAAGGAGATAAGTGGTCATTTGTAGTGCATGATGCCAAAATGCGGAGGGGACGGAGGCATGAGCAAGTATAGTGCGAACTATATTATTGATGGTTCGAATTTTTCTTTTGGCCTTGCCATTTTGTGAAGAAGTGCGAGGACATGAAAACCGAAAAGAAAGACCATGTGCATTACAATATTCCCAGAAATGTTCATTGTCAAATTCTCGACCATTATCACATTGAATTGTTTTTATTTCCCGTTCAAACCGAGTACGGATAAAAACCCAAAATTTTGAGAAAGTAGAGTAAACGTGGGATTTTTTGGAGCGAGGAAATGTCCACAGAAAATTGGAGTAATCATCTAACAAAAGGAGATAATAACGATGACCCGAAGAGCTCAACACAGGAGAAGTCTAAATATCACTATGAATTATATCAAACGGCATAAATGCGCGTGAAGTAGAAGCAACAAATGACAATTTAATATGTTTTCCAAGTGAGCAAGAATGACAAATAGTAGAGCTACGAGTACCACTACATTGAATATAGTTATTTTGCCTAAGGGAGTCAAAAACAGGGGCACTTGGATGACCCAAACGGGCATGCCATAATGAAGTTGCTAAAGCAACAAATGATGCGGCCGGAGTTGAGGTGAGAGGGATGGTGATGGGGTAAAGGTCGCCTCGACTATCACATCTCATGAGAGGGGTCCCCGTCCGAAAGTCCTTCATAGAGAAACCAAAAGGATCAAATTCAACGAAAACGGAATTATCAGTGGTGAATTTACGGACAGAAATTAAATTCTTAATAATCTTAGGTGCATGGAGAACATTTTTTAAGGAGATGGGGGGTGTGGAGGGGACAATTGTGTATCACCATAACCTTGAATTGGAATAAAATGACCATTGCCGACAAGAATACCACGATTAATGCTCGAATTAAAATAAGAGGAGAGATTACCCTGTTCGGAAGTCATATGAGAGGTGGCTCCAGTGTCCATGTGCCATGTTGCAGCCGGGGGGGTAAGTCCAAGAGTGCATTGCGGCTTCGATGTCAGTTGGAGAAGGCGGTGTAGAGACGGAATATGCTTGTGGTGGACGCGAACCAAGAAGGCCAGCGGGCTGAAAGGGAGGATTGGGCCTTGACCAGGGAGCTGTTGGGTATGGAGAAGGAGGGACGACCTAAGGAGGAAAAGAATACGGCCATTGTGGTTGTTGCCCCGAGCCCACCTAGGGTTGCTGCCGCCAGCATTGTTGTTGATGATTGGGCTGCTGTTGTTGTAGCTTACTGCCTCGGTTTCCATTATGGCCACCGCCATTTCGACCACCACCGCCCCTGTTGCCATTTTGACCACCACCACGGTGCCTACCCCCATTAGTACGATTGTCATGGTTTCTGCTTGGTCGGGTACCACAGCTATCGGTACTGTCCACAAGGTCTTTGACGAGCATGGCAGCACTAGAACCCGGAGAAACCCGTTTAGCGAGGCCTACTTCCTCAAGAATGAGCATGGAACGGGCTTGATAAAAGGGCGGAAGAGGGTTGCTCTGACGGATGAGGGTGCCTACTCCACTATACGCCTTAGTGAGGCCGGCAACCATTTGTAGGACTAGACGATTGTTGGGGGCCGTAGCCTCGACGTTCATGAGTTGATCCGACAAACTTTTGAGGCGGTGACAATACGCGGAGGCATTGGGAAAATCCTCGAGGTTAGTATGAGAAAACTCTTGCTCAAGGGTCACAGCATGGGAATGTTTGTTGTCTTGGAAGATATCACGCAATCAATTCCAGGCTTCCATTGCTGTTGAGTCGGGTTCAAGGAAGATTTCGATGCAGACATGGTGACGAACAGAAGAAAGAGAAAAGAGAATGAATTGTGCGGCGGAAGAAAGAGAAAGAGGTATTCGTGCCTTAGGGCTCTGATACCATGAAAGATGAAGTGATTTTCCTTGACATTATTCACGATACAGACATCCATATATACAATTGATATGAGAGATTCTAGCCTATCAATTAGTTAACCGAAAATACAAAAGTCTAGGCTATAAGTTAGGAAGCTAATTATTGCTATATTTACATGATTTGCATTATCTATGTGGATTCTATTAATGTACATACTTACATATGTATATATATATATACATATATATTTATATATATATATATATATACATATACATATATACATATATATATAATAGTAGATAGAGACAATATAAATAGGTTTCGACTTTTAGACTTTTAATGATAATAAAGAAACTGTTAACTTTTAATTCTGCATTTCAAGGTTTCTTTATTTTCTTCCAGATTGATGGAATAACCATTGCTTCTCTGGATGATGTTCCTGGTGATCCTGTCACCACATTCTTCAGATCGATAAGGAACACACTGGATTTTGATTTTGAGGATGAAAATGAAGGTTGGTCTCAAAAATAAACTTTTCTTGAGTTATTCATGACTTTCAAGAATTATCATAATATTTAGCCTCTCCAACCACATCCCACATCCCACCCCACCTGAAAAAAACAAAAAAAAAAAAAAAAAAGAAGAAGAGAAGGACTGGAACAAGAATTAGTGAAGGAAAAAAGTAAGGAAAAAAATATTTTTGGTGGTCATCTATCTTCTACTCCTTCAGTCCCTAAACGAGTGTCAGGTTTTAGTCGGCATGGTGATTTTGGTAAATTTCATCATAGATATGCATAAGCTTCATTTTGAAAAAATGATACTCATTTAGGGACACAGAATCTAAAACATGACACTCATTTAGGGACGGAGGTGGTAGAACAAAGTTTGAACATATATATTCTTCTATTGGAGCTGCTGCTCACTTCTGAGCGCTCTGGTGATGCAAATTGAAACTATAGACTATAGTTAGTTATAAGAAGTGAACTAATGAAAATCGTGTGTGTACGACCCTTTTCTTTTTTGTGATAATAGTACTCAAATTATGTACGGAGTGGCTTGTAGTTTCCGAAGTACTCTGTTGTCTATCTGTCAACATAAGTTCAGATGTCTTTTAGTTTTAATGGAGAAAACTATGATCATATTCTTTGCTTCTGAATCGATTTATGGGGTTCAATAGTTAGCTTCATCTTGTTGAAGCTTAGTATTCTGTTTGGTTTACTGCTCTAATCGTGACAGCTTATATAAAAAAATAACTATACATGGTTAAGGTTACAAATATTGACTCAATTCATGTGTGTAATGCCTTAAGTTTATATTAACAGAAAAGGTAGTGTTTAATGGTCTGAGGGTGGATCTCATTTTAACAACTGCTACTAAGATGATGCCAATGTAGTCCTATTGGAATTTTTCAATAAACGTTGTTATCGTGGAAAAATGACATTTTCTTCTGTAACATACCATAATTAGAAGTCCTAATGAATACTTTTATGCATTCGTTAAATGGTAGATGGCTAGATGCATCTTATCCCTATTAGCAGTACTCTTTTATCTTGTTTGCAAGTCAGGAACTTTTGAGAAGCTTAGCCCTTGAAATGTTGATAAAGAGGAGTACTGTAAGCCAGGAGAGAGAGGGGGTGGTTGATTCAAATATCAAGTCAGAAACTTCAAGGAGAGATTTTCATAGAAACATCCTGTTTCTGTAGTTTGCTTAATAATAATGAAGCCAATTTGTGTGAATTAAGTGGTTTCTTCGTTAAAGCTACGGTAGTATTTCCTTGGAATGAATGAATACAAAGCCTCATCTGAAGCTTTTGTAATAACCTATATCTACTGACTTTAGCATTTTATTTTCTTCCTTATGAATGCAGATCGTTGGAAATCGGACACTCCACCATCACTTTATATATTTATAAATTGCAGCACACGTGAACTTGCATCAATAGAGAAGTATGTGGTATGGTGTCTTTCCTCTCTGTCACCTAATTTATCATAATTGAAAATCAAATCTTATCTAGAAGTCAGATTTTCAAAGGAAGATGTTAGAATTGCCATTTTCTATTACAACTCATTTGAATAATGTTTATATCTTTCAAGTGTGCTGCACTAACCTGATGTGTAATATTTACATGTTTGTGAGGCATGCTGATAACCATTTAAAAGGAAATCCATATGAACATATATGGCATGAAGTATAACAAAATGTATATAGCAAATGCGAGATAACTTTAACCATGTTTCTAGTTGTTCTTTGAACTTGGGTATTTCTGTATGTATTTTTTTTCTTTCTTGTACTGTGCTTTTAATTCTTGAGTATACTTTATCCTAAAAGTAATTCTCTCATGATGTTAGTAGAGACTATCCGTACTGTGACGAAACTTTCAAACTTATCTCCTTTTTGTGTTCTTGAATGCAAAGATTTTATATATTATTTTTAATGTACATCCTAACCTTAAAATATTGTTTATCATGTGTTTTCTCCTTTGAATCCTGTTATTTGAAGTAACAATATGGTTCATAGCCTTTCACATTTACAAGTAAATATTACCTGTGTGCTGGAAATTGAAATTTTGAAATCCTGTTATGGAAAGCTAGAATCCTGTTATTCAATCCAAAGAGAGATAGTCCAAAACCACAAAACCAAGTCACTAAATCGCCTAGGAGAATGGGGCCAAGAAGTTACAAAGTTTTTAAGTTTGCAATCTTCAGTTAACTATTGTTTGAAAAGCAGGAAAACCTATTAAGATTTTCTTTGGCTAGAAGCTTGTTCCGATATTTTTACCTGTCCTTTGTTAGGCTTCAGGGCGTCCATTTTTAGTGCAATCTACAAGTCTTTGTTCATTCCACTCTTACTCGTGCAGGCAAATTTTGCTACTTCAACTCCGGCCCTTCTATTTAACCTGGAACTTGACACATTGCGGTATCATTTTTGGATTTTTAACTTAAAATGCATTTATCCCCAGGATCATTGATATTACTTTCTCTGACAAATGACGTTGTTGCACTGCAGTGCTGACCTGGGCCTTCTAGGTTTTCCAACAAAAGACTTGCATTATCGGTTTCTTTCTCAATTTGTTCCAGTCTTCTATATTCGAATAAGAGAGTACTCAAAGGTACCTTGTTTACTCACATTTTGTATTTTTATGTAGTTTCTTTCTATGTCCCTGATATAAGTTTGAATAACTTATTCTTTTTCAAAATGCAAGACAGTTGCAGTTGCACCATATATTCTGAATTACAGCGGAGCACTGTTTCGTCAATACCCTGGTAAGAAGTACTGAATATCGTTGGTGTTCAGCTTTCTGTTTTATCTAATCTTTACTTACTATTAAGAGAACATTATTTGCCACAAGCTCTTTTTGGTTATTAGTCCGACCATCTTCTAGCATTAACACAGAAGAGTGGTAACGAAACAAAGTGATGACTTAAAAGAAGGTTAAAGATAAGAAAATTGTCCAAGTTAAGGAGAAAATGGTGAAAAAAACTCCCATCTAAACCCATGGGTTGAAAATATTGAAAGTTACATTCTATTGAAGAAAGAGGAAAAAAAATCAAAATTTTTTTTCTTTAAAAGAGGAAAAAAATCTAAAATAAAAATATAAAAACGTATAAATTGAATAAAACTTCTGAGAATTTATTTAAAAAAAAAAAAACTTGAAATTATATTAGCGCACAGATAGGTTGTGCAGGAGACTAGTAAGTAATAATTGCGATGGACATCGATCTGACTTTTAATGAGGGTGATTAATGTGCAGTATGGTGCTCTGTTTTCTTTGGATTTGTTACACTATAGATATGATTTTCGTTTTCTGCAGAAATCATAGTTCTAAGAAATTAATTTTGGTTAATTACCAAAGGCTGAGTGACTTGCTTCTCCTTTTTCTTACTTTCCCATTTTTGCAGGGCCTTGGCAGGTGATGCTGAAGCAAGCAGATAATTCGTATGCTTGTGTTGCAGAAAGTGAAACTCGCTTCACACTGAATGAAGTAAATATAGATTTCATGTCCTTCAAGTGTTAGGTATAGGATAAAGTACGTATTTAAATTAAAGGCATTCCCTGGTATGTGCAGACGAAGGAAGAACTGTTGAGGGTCCTCGGACTGCTGGAGGAACAAGGAAGTCAACTTGAATTCCTTCGAAGGGGCTACAAGGTGTGTTCCCTTCTGTTTGTGGACATCTCTCTATAATTTTCGTAGCTTTCAGTATATAACTTCTTATTTTTATACCAAGTAACTTGGATCTATTTTCATTCAATCCGTAGACTGCCACTTGGTGGGAAGAAGATGTTGAGTTGGAGTTATCTTCTGCGTGGCGTACCTGATTAGTAGCAAGAAGCACAAGACAGAACTTCCTTGACGAGAACAGGTGTAAAGAGAGGAAAAATAAATATTAAACATCCGACTGTATGATTATGTCATTGTATATGGTGCTAGGGCAATCTGTTCATACACAAGTTTCCACGGCCGCACCACCAATTTGTCTAGTGGAGTTCTTTTCATATAATATAGTCATTCTTTTGACTGGTATACTATCATGAATCATGGTATTTTTAACAGAGTAGGTATCCTGTGAGGCCGTCTTACGGATCCTAATTCGCAAGACGGAGCCCACTCTTTCACAGCTCAGTCCACTAATTAAACACACGGTGTGTCGGGTCATGGAAGTAATACAGTATTTTCTTAGTTTTTGCCTTTTTAATACACAGGCATGAGAATCAATATTGCCTGTTTGGTCTTAGTACCTCGGTACAAAGCAGGAAAGCAGGTATTAGTGCTTAATTTTGGTAGAATATTGACTGAACAATTTTCCATTTGTTGTGCAAAGTACAAAATTTGGAGCACAAAATACAATGCCATAAGATCGTTCTTGTTTTCAGTGGCAGAAAATTTCAGTTCATTGGTCACCAAACTGACCATAGGTAGGCTTAAGGATGAAAGCTGCATGCTTTTGAAGTCTATCGATATACATAAGAATAGCAAAGAATATACATACATGTTTCACTGCTGGTGCATCATTCACAAAAAAATCGTTCAATCTGCGGAAGCAAAGTCAGGCTCAGCAGGCTTCGGCAGATTAATCAACCCCCTCGAACTCTTTGAACTACGAAGCCTACGAACTCCCCTCATAGCATTAGCTGCAAACCTTGATGCTAGCATGGTTGCACCGATTGATGCACCACGTCCCCCTATTAATGCTCTTTCTTCTTCTGGAACATCATCTTCTTCCTCTTCAACTACATCATCTTCTTCTTCTTCCTCCAAACGATTAAGTTCCATAAGTTTCCTTCGAGAATACCTCCTCCATGCAGCTTGGATAAAACTAGCAGCCCAAGTCCTCCACTGCTGCGAGTAGAACCGGAAAGTGTGCTGAACTTGTCGACTGTGAATCCTCCTAAACTGGTTGGTAATATATCTCACTTCATCCGCTATAAGTGCAAAGGCCTCCACCTCCGTTAAGGCCTTCACGGTACGAGTAGATGGTGGCAAGTTAGATCCTGATTTTGGATCCAAGGCCCATGTTAACAGCTCTTCCCCACAAAAATCCGCTTCTTTCAAGAACCCTCGATTGAAAAATCCACTTCTCCCACCATCAGTGGTTACACTCTCCAAGCGACCACGAATTATGAAGAGCATCTCATCAACCGGGTCTCCTTCCCTCAGTACATATGTATTTTCTGTGTACAGACTTGGCTTCAACCGCTCACATATGGCATCAAGTAATCTTTCATCCATATTTGCAAACAGGGGTACCTGCGAGTGCCATGTCGCCAAAGATCAACGGAAATATAAGTAAGTTATTTTATTTTATTTTTTTGAATCAGGAACCGAAGTACATACCCTTCTGACTAAATTCAAGCAAAGATGGCGCTTGATATCCCTCCTGAGGTCTTTTGGTAGACTCTGAACCAAGCTCTCTTCATCGACTCCTCTGGTCTCGAGCCACTTATACTGATCATAGCGCCTAACTCTTTCCCTGAGCTCCTGGGGAAGTAACCTATGATGCATCCACTGCTCGGAGTCACGCCTTTTGATCCTCATCTCCTCAAGCCGAACCGTAAGTGATTGGAGATAGGTCTATTACAATTAATACTTGATTAAGTTTCTAACTACGGAATGATTAGATATAAGGTTTTATTAAGCAAGCAATATTAATAAAAAAGAAATGGCTTGAATGCATATCCACATCCATGATCTAATAAAATTACTAAAACCTACATTGCTTCTGATCTACATCCGATTCACTGTTCCCACTCCAAGCTAATTCAGTGTGAATCAAAACAATACTTCCAAAAATGATTGTATGAAGAAAATGTAAAGTAAAGTTGGGTTTCTCATACCTGCATATTACCAATCAAAAGAGCAAAAAGGATGAGCCCAGAAATGGCTATTACTATGGAAAAACCAACTTCCATAGGATATGTACTGGTTTCGAGCCCCTGACCAAGTGTACTGTCAAAAGTGAAATATCAATTAACTTAAGCTGAAGGGTTTATAGAACTAATGTAGTCAAAACATAAAACCAGCATTCGTTTTGAACCTCGTTCAAGAGACAATATCAAGAAAAACATGGAAATTACAAGCTGCGCCAATCATTTAAAGATTAAAGGCAGAATGCTCAGTCAGCCTAGGTATCCATATCTAATTCTTTCATGGAATCATTTCATTATTAATGTATGTTCTCTAGGCACAGTGGTATACCAAACATTTCAATAGATACACTCTCCGTTTAGCTAACTGACAGTTCAATGTGTAATATAACATTTGTTGCACTTTACGAATGATAAAGAAAAAATATATATACATTAAGGATGAATATGTAACTTGATGCTTAATGAATTGCCTTAACAAAAGCCACTGTGTATATTAGGCTCGATCATATTAACACCGACTACCTTTGACAGAGTAAAGCAGTTCTAATCATAATATCTTAATAAAATTTCTTTGCCAGAAGAATCCATCATCCCAGATTCAATTTGGAAAATTTATTGCAGATTCTTGCAGTCCGACGAAACTTATGGAGTTCACTCACATAATCAATTATTCAGGAATCAAAATAGTTATGTATTTGTGCTTCCTGCTCAGGAGATGCTATAATAATAACAAAATATGTAGCCTTTTTTGATATCTTGATAAGACTCAATCTGTTTCTTCCCTTCTTCTTTACATGTAGCTAAAAAGTAACTGTGGGAGCAATCAAAGACATGATTTTTACGATGTCCTTGGTCATTTTGGATTGCATCAACTAGAGCTACAGTGTAACTCAGCAACTCCAGACTTGAGCTTAGCTGGTCTGCCAGTCAAAACTCAGACAAAGATAATTGACAGCTTTCTATATACATTAGCAGGGAGTGCATTGCACGTGGATAAACGAACATTACAGAAATGGGCTATGCTATTAGCACTCCAATAAAAGAAATATGCACATCCATACTGCAGTGCGTCTGGCTGTATGACGTCTCTAATATGGGAAAAAGAAAATCAAGAATCATAGCCAAAGATGAACATCATAATAAATACGGGAAAACGAAGTCACTTACCTTAAGTTCTGCAAGCCCCACCACAAACAGTAGAAGTATTTAGACATAACACGTTCAGAATCAATAACCCCAGATTCAACAGCATTTCCATAAATCCCGTAATCAATTACTGATTTTTGATCATCAGTCTTTGTGCAATTTGGCCTGAGCACAGACTGACTGATATTTTTCCAATCTCTGTACTCCTGTGTGTCGTCATGCCCGCAGTACAGAAACTTTACATTACACTTTCCGCTGTTTACGCATACTTCCTCCCAGCATGAATCTTTACGTTCCACAGCTAACAGGTACCAGAAAGCCCCAAAGACCTGTCAAGTTACAAATCAGATTTTTAAATGAGTTCAGAATTCCTCTGTAAGACTATTATTGTTTATATAATTTAGCTGATGTAGCTTCAAGTGAGCCCCAAACAATGGTGTTTGTTGAGAAAATTATATAAGATCTTTCCTCTAAACTTGCGCTGCACCGAGTCTATGACTGAATGTAGTAATACGCAGAATGCATAAGAATGCATTCTGAACAGGTTTATAGTCTGGCTTCTGCCAAAATCTCTGCTCTCACAGATTCGTAAACGACAGTTTGAAAGGCACTTACATGACTAGCAAGCACGAACCACACCAAATAATACGCAGCACCAGCCCAAGCTGTTTCCGTAAGGACACCCACCGTCTTTTTTAGCTCAGAAAATAATGGTAGAATACGAAGAGACCTAGGAATATACTGACACATGACAATCCAAAATAAAGCCCGTTTTGTGGCCAGTACATTTGAGCCAGTTGAATGGTGAAGAAACCTCCATACTACAATCTGCAGGGTATCTGAAGTTAGGAGAACAACAAAAAAACATTGTTTTTGATCTTGAACATAAGAAACTAGAGCAAAAGCAATGGCAGCAGAACATGCCATCGTATTCTTTCTAACATGCTTTTGTACTAAGGAAAACTTGGCCAAACATGAGCTCTTAGAACAATTATACTGCAAACCTGTGGTAAAGGTAGCACAGAAAGAAGATCAACGATGAAATAACGATGTAAATATCTCCTCGCTATTTGTGCAGGATCTATCACAAGTTCACCTCTTCCGAAAACCCGAGATGATGGTGCAATATACGCTGTTCGAAATTGCAGACCCATACGTATAAGGTAGAAACTATCGACTATTGTGCGCATTGTTGTAACAGCTTGTGCTAAGCTTCTATGTATTTGAAGGCAACTCTCATCCATGTTGAAAACAGGAAGATAAAAAAACAGAGGATCCACATATACTGCAATAATACAAGAGAGGACCAAAAGCTTGTTCCAGAATACGAGAGACTTGTCTCGAGGATCAAATATTTTTTTCTCAGAGACCTTAAGATCTTCTGGGAACACTGCTCGGGTGACACCAGTTTTTAGTGAGTGACCGAGTGTGATAAGTCCTTCAGATCCTCTTTGCATTCCTAACCTTAATGACCTTGATGCAGTTGTCTTTGGACGACCAGGATTGGTCAGTCCCTCTATGCTAAATCCACACCTCTTCATTGCACCGGCATCAGATGAAACTGATAATCTCGAATCCAAGTCATCCAACCTATAATATGAATAAGGTGAAACACATGATAAGTTAATTTCAGTGGTGGGGAAAATGAAAGACGAGAAAGAATCACAACTCACAAGGTGCAATACTCGTAACGGCAACCATCTATTTTTAATTTGCTATAAGAGAGAAAAGCCACTACGGGTAATGAGTGTTTACTTATACAAGAAGTATATGACATATCGTAATGAGTGTTTACTTATACAAGAAGTATATGACATATCGTTAGTGACCAATGAGTTAACAAATCAAGGAAGAGCTGTGAAGCTAAATCTTCACAAGCGAAAACAACAGAGAGACTGTGTACCAAAAGAAATAGACAAATGCATAAAAGCTACTCCCTCCGTTCCACCCAAAAGTCTAATAATTAAGGAATATATAAATAGTATTGGAGTTGGTGATAATTACAAAAATATTTTAGCATAGTTAAGATGTTTATAGCATATATGGAGGGTAACGTTAAAAGTTTTTTGGAGATTGTAGGCATAATTTTTTAAAGTGGACTCTTTGAGTGGAACATCCCAAAATAGTATAGTGGACTCTTTGACTCGAACGAAGGGAGTAAATAGTAAAAACAACCAGATGGCACTTAGTATTTCTCACCTTACAAATTTCTCTCTTTGGCCATCAATATATTGCGACTTGTAACCACTATCAAACATTTTGGAGAGCCAAACGCACCATATGAACGTGAGATCATCACAGTGTCAGCATCACCAGAACACATTTAGCTTATTACACACAGATCTTCAACCTGCAATAACACCAAAATTTTATCAAATTCCCAGCACCAGTCAGAACTGAAACACATCAAATGCATCTGGAAAAATCTCTATCATAATAAAGGAAATATTTCATTTTTCTTTTCAAAAAGAGCCAGCAAAGCATATTTACCCTCAGCTCAACCATTCGAATAAGCTGTAGAAAGAATTCACAATTAAATCTTCAATAGAAATGACAAGCATGCTCAGTTCTCAATGATCATGCAGTTTCCGTATAACAAAATTGTTTGAGATGTTCAATAAGCATTATAATTTGATGAGGTCTATCTGTAGCAACGAGGCTCCAACAACTTATGAAAATTAAGGTGGAATTGCTCACTAAGATGGCTGACTAAGTTTACTAAAGAAGCCATAATTGAAAACCTTTTCCTTTCTTCTGGACACCCTCATACCAATTACTATTGTTGTTTAAAGTAGCAACTTCTACTGATCACGCAAAAGTTAAGGGAGTTCTCTAAGTTTATAAGATTGTGGGTATGAATATTTATTTCCCAAAACAATGTTTCAAAGTAGAAAAGAAACTTTCAATCTATAACGTGAATACAAGTAGTAGAATTTTGGTTTTCTTGTTCTGGTTCCTTTCTATTCCGACTTCATCCTTGGGGTTTGACTATCGCATTTGTCTTACAAATACAAGGGACCTATATACCTTCTTTGGTATCAAATGTTTTAATTGAGTGCTTCAATTTGAGGAGAGACGAGATGATAACTAAAAAAATGCAGTAGCTAAAAATATATATTTTCTACACATTACAAGGACTGAATTCCTATTTTTCTTTTTTCTTCTTAAATACTATTCCTGTTTGTCTTCCTTTCCTTAAAGCCTTAGCAGCATTTCAATTTAGAATGCAATGACACAAAAGACACCCAAAAAATTTAAGTTCTTGTTAGATTGCCAAATAGGGGGGAACAAACAATAAACAGATAAGAAGAAACACGGAGTTGGGGATAATTTAAAGCAATTTAAAATAAACCAAAAATAAAACTATTCACTTTGACGGATCAGAGAGAACTTATACAATGAAAAAAGTATGTCATCCAGAGCAATTGTAATAGATCAATCATGTTTTACACTTCACCCTAACGAAAATCCATCGGGCAATCATTAATTAGTGAATGAAATGGACCAAAATATTGATTTTATTTTCCAAAATTTGAAAGCATTTTGATTTGTGAAAATGACCTTCAATTGGATAAAATGATACTTTAATTAGCAATGCGTTACCTGTTGCCGGAAAGAAGGATTTACTCGAAGTAGTCTTTTCACGACGCCCGACAACGACGACGGAGGACTAGGGTTTGGCATTAGGAGAGAGAGAGAGAGAGAGAGCTGGTGCCTATTTTGGGCGGAAAGGAAATGCGCGCGCAACAGGGAAAAGAGCCGGGAAGGTCGGTATAACAAAATCTGGTGACACTCGCCGTTATAAACGGTTTTAACCGTTTTGATCATTTATTGTTTATTATTGTTATTCATATTCTTTTTATTTATTTATTTATTGTTTAATTAAAATATTAGTAAAGTTGTAACAATAGTTATAGAAAGATATATAAACCTAGCAAAGTTTGTATAATACTCCCTCCGTCCTTAAATTATTGTCTATCTTTCATTTTTTATCCGTCTCAAAATAATTCTCTTGTTTAAAAACTTTCCTTTTTAATACATTACTTTTACCATTTTACCGTTATTTTTTTCCTTAATTATAGACCACATGCACATGAAAATTAAAAAAATTTACACATTATACTAATATTAATAATCAAGTCAATTGTTTTTTTTTAATTCATGTACCAGATCAAACAAAATAATAATTAAAGGACGGTGGGAGTAAAAGACTGGCTTACTGGATAACATTTAGTATTCTTTTTATTTATTTGTTGATTGTTTAATTGTAGTATTAGTAATATTCCTTTATTAATAAACTGACTTGGTGGATAATTCTGCATTTTTTAGTGATAAAGTATTGCCAAAGTTAAAGGAGATTGAACTTTCAGCTTTGAAAAACCTCATTAATAGCGAATTTCTCTGTTCGGTACTTACCCAACGCACGTTCCATGATGCTCCCAAATTAACAAAGAAGAACTAATCTTCTCATTTAATTCCCTAACATGGACCAAACTTGCTCAGTTAAAAGCCAACTAAAGGCTGACACGGAGGAGCGGAGGATGTACGTGAAGAGGGTTGGGGGGAGGGGCACGTGACCCCACTCAAATTTATTTTTTACCCTACAAATTAGTGGTGTTTTTGATAATGATATCACTCAAAAAAAAATTTTTTTTTCTCCTCCTAAGTCACGCATAATAGCAACAATGAGATATACACCAGTGCTAAATTGTGATTTCTAAACTTTTTATGTAATAATTAAAATTTGTGACCACACTAAAATATTTTTTTGAATCCGCCATTGCTGACACGTGGTAATTGGGTTGGAAACCAATACATATTCTTTGGGTATAAATTTCAGGTAAGAACATATTTATTTCTTCTTGAATAACATTTTTACTCTGATTCTTCATCATCGTCTTCTTCTTATTCTCCTTCTTCTTTGTTGAATGTCTTGCATTGACGGTAATGATCACCATAGCTATTGCTCAAGGTGTTTTGCCCATATCATCTCACTAGAAAACACCTCATTCCATACTCGAACTTACTCTCACACCGTAGAGTTTGGAGTCGGGTCGACCCCAACTCTCTCACGGTGTTTTCTAGGCCATTTAGAGATTGAGTCTTTAAGAAACAAGAACAAGACACAAGATAATATAACCAGATATCCTAGTCACCATCCTAGCAAGCACACACTTAAGCATCCGACGTGGTCACCCACTTTCTGGCATGATCATATATAATATCAAATAAATTCTACTCCTTTCCTCCCAAACTAAATGTCTCTTTTATTTTTTATAAAGTTACTAAATTTACCTTTGCTATTATTATGTTTTAGCGTATACTTGCAATAAAATAGTTTGGATGCTAAGGAGATTTATATATATGTACGAAGTATAAAAATGACCTAAAAGACAACTTCCTTAATTTTTGAGGAAAAAAAAAAACAATCAATTTGGGACATAGGGAGTAAATCTCATAGAACATAACGACTAATCATACTTTTCACAATTATAATTTTTTAAATCACATAATTTAAATTTGAATAATCAAAATGCGGACTTTATTTGATTGCTTTCATGAAAAAAATTCAAAAAAAATCTTATCACTTTATGATAAAGTGCTACTAGCTTTGCCTTAATGGAAACCTTTTTCTCCAAATCAATCTTTCATTAATTTCTTATAAACACGATTAGACTAAGATTTAACACCGAAAAGCCTAGTAAAAGGAAAAAAACTTTAGGGATTTAATTATTATGCTCGGACTTTGCTCTTAGTATTTTAATTTTCAATTAAGGCACAACATTATGTATAAATAAAATAATATAATATTTGGAGTGCCATAAAAAAAATTAAAGTGCTAATAACTATAACGTTTGATTTGCAATGGCAATCTATTTTCTTTTATTGAGTTAAGAGGTATTTATACAAGGTATTAATTACAAGATACGTGCTAAAAGTCAGTTATAAACATATAAAC
Organism: Platycodon grandiflorus; assembly: GCA_016624345.1. NCBI lineage: Eukaryota > Viridiplantae > Streptophyta > Magnoliopsida > Asterales > Campanulaceae > Platycodon > Platycodon grandiflorus. The sequence continues at coordinate 9,563,938 of CM028362.1, forward strand.
AAATAAGTACAAGATCTCTTAATTATGGTAGGAATCATGTCCCTATTGAGATCGTCATGAATGTGTCCGAAGATGTGGCGACATCCACCAAGACATCCATCACTCCCCCTCAAGTTGGACAATACAGATCTCGAACCCCCAACTTTCCTACCAGAAACCGAAAACGCTCGGCCTTAAGGGGCTTGGTAAAAATGGTTTGTCGTTGTGACATATCGTGGTTCAATGTCATGAGATTCAACCCGTTCACGAACGAAATAACAATCAATCTCAACATGTTTCGTGCGCTCATGAAAAACAGGATTATTCGCAATATGTATTGTTGTTTGATTATCACAGAATAGTGGTGTGGCCTCGTGCTGAGGTGCGTCAAGATCGACTAACAACCACCGTAACCACAAAAGTTCACTTACCGTTGCGGCTATAGCCCTGTATTTCGCTTCGGTAGAGGAACGAGAAACAACAAACTGTTTCTTAGTGCGCCAAGAGATTGGTGCTCCACTAAGAGAGATAAAATAGCTTGTACGAGAACGTTGAAACATGGGACAGCCTCCCCAATCAGTGTCACAATACGCGGCTAGACTTAAAGCACCATTTACTCAAATATAAAGTCCCTGACCTGGGGTTGATTTTAAGTAATGAAGCACACGAGTTATCGCATCCATATGTGAGTGTCGTTGGTTGGAGACAAATTGACTAAGCACGTTCACGGGAAGAACAATGTCGTGTCACAATCAAGTATAACAATCGCCCAATCAACCGACGATATTGCACCGCATCCACAGCGGGGCTATCAGTATCTTCGTTCAACTGCAAATTCTGTTCCATCGGAAACGAACTGGGTCAGCTTTCTTGCAAACCCATCTCCTCGAGAATGTCAAGGATATACTTCCTTTGACTCAAGACTAGACCTTGTGGTGAACGAGCAACCTCTATCCCGAGGAAGTATTTCAACGGCCCCAAATCTTTGATACTAAATTTGTCATTAAGGTGACGCTTGACAGTATTAATCATGTCGACATCATTGCCAGCCAAAATAACATCATCCACATAAATGAGAGCACAGACAAATATATTACCTTGTTTAAAAATGAATAACGAGTGGTCCGCATAAGATTGTCGGAAACCAGTATCAAAAAAGGCATTTGTGAACTTTTGATACCAATTGCGGGATGCTTGTCTGAGGCCGTACAAGGATTTGCGTAGTCTATACACTCTTGTGTCGTCTTTCTTCACAAAACCTTGTGGTATCCGCATGTAAATTAACATCTTCCTCTAAGTCACCATGTAGGAAGGCATTATTAACATCCAATTTGTGTATCAACCAATTCTTCTTCGCAGCCACAGCGAGCACACTTCGCACGATCACAGGCTTGGCAACCAGAGCGAAAGTTTCATGAAAGTCTATCCCCTCAACTTACGTGAAATCCTTGGCTACCAGGCGCACCTTATACCTCTCAATTTCACCATCTAGCCAGTACTTGATTTTGTAGACCCACTTGGAATCTACAACTTTCTTGCTTGGGGGCAACGGTTCTAAAGTCCATGTCCCATTTTTTTCCATGGCTTGGATCTCATTTTACATTGCACCACGCAAATGTGGATCTTTCACTGCCTGATGAAAATACTTTGGCTCATCATGAGAAGTGATAGTTGCAAAAAAAACTTTATGAGCATGAGAAAAATTTTCATAACAGACAAAATGAGATAAAGGATGTACCGTAAAGGTTCCTGGATTGGAGTTGGGTGGCGCATGGTCTATAGACTGTGGAAGCTCAGTAACAAAATCATCAAGATGCTTGGGTCTAGCTGGTACTCGATGGCTACGATGCAACCCTTGCATATTAATTTGCCCACTTCTAGAGGAAATCTACTACTGTTCTGGAACACTTTCAGTTTGGGAAATATTCTGTAAGACATGATCATCTGGACCTAGAGGCGCTGCAGATGTGGCAACATCTGACGAATCATCTAAACTGGTCTCTTGAAAAAAATTGGTTGACATTACTGGTTTATCAAAGTATGCTAGATCTGACCCTGTATTGACTGCCCTGTTAGTTGTGCACTGTCGGGAAAGATTGCTTTAAAAGGAAACACATCTTCAGCAAAAAAAACATCTCTGGATATAAAGACCTTGTTTTGTTCTACATCTTAGACACGATAACCCTTTTGTGTATGAGAGTATCCAACAAACAAACAAGGTCTCCCTTTTCACTAAACTTATCACGCCCCTTTTCATTATCATTTGCATACATAAGACACACAAAGACACGGAGGTGGCCATATGAAGGTTTCTTGTTAAGGAAAATATCATATGGTGTTTTATGTCCAATGACTTTTGATGGCAACCTATTTATGAGATAGGTAGCCGTCAAGACACACTCATCCCAAAACTGATGGCAAACTTGCTTGAAATCGCAACCCATTCTGTTGGGTGTATCGGTACATGACATCTCAAAAAGAATTCCGTGGGTGGCATAATAGTCCAGCATGTAAGTTGACTGAAATTTCTTACCATTGTCACTCCTAATTCTTTTGGCGGCCTTCTTAAAATGAGTTTTTACCATGTTGCAAAAGCTAGTCAAATGGTGACTTACTTCGGATTTATGCTTCATTAAAAACTCTCAAACTCCATGACTATAATCATCAACAATGGACAAGAAATAATGTGCACCTGATAAAGAAGCAGTTTTATAACCTCTCCAAATACCGCAGTGTAATAATTCAAAACATGAACTAGTTTTAATACTACTAATAGGAAATGAAGCTCGAGTCTGTTTTGCCCTCATACAGGAATCACATGGTTCATTGCTAAATCTGAAAATTTTACCAAGAGACTCGACATGCTAAAGTTTTGTGTCTAACGCGTGACCTAATCTCTTGTGCCAAATTTTGACCTAACTGAAAATGTCATATTGACGCCCCCAATTTTCACAGGCTCCATGCAGTATAAACTATCGCAGCATTTACCCACTCCAATCAGGTTCCTCGAGGGTAAGTCCTGTATAACACAAAAGTCCGAGAAAAATATTAGTGCACAATTAAAATCTTTCGTTAACTTACTAACTGAAAGTAAATTGCACTTAAAATCTGGAACATTCAAGACATTGTGAATTTTTAACCCATTTGGTAAACAAGTTTTGCCAATTCCCTTCACAAAAACACTGTCTCCATTTGGTATTCTAACAGACATCCCAGATTTCGATTTCGTTTGCTCTTCAAGGATCCTTTCATCACAAGTGATATGTTTCGTTGTTCTAGAATCAATCACCCTAGGCCACTCAAAATAAATCTTACCAGTCATATTAGTAGTGGGTACTGGTCGAATCTGTCCAGACTACTCAGATGTTGCGGAAGATGTGGCGACATCTACAGGAATATCATCTTTGCAGAGGTACTGGATCAGTTTTGCATACTATGTTGGAGTTAATCCTAGAAGGGGGCTTGACTACAATTCCATGTTTTCTGCCTTAGGGGTCACCCTCTGTTCACCCTTCTTATCATCATCTCGGGTTACCTTTCTCCACCCAAGAGGATACCCGATTATTTCAAAATAACCTTCTATGGAGTGGCCCATATTGCCACAATGACTGCACGTTGGTTTATCTCATCTTCCTCCCTTTCGATCGCTGCCTTCTTTCTCTATATGCCGGTAGGACTGAGTTTGAAATATTGCTGCATCCATCCCGTGTCTATGAGATGCCATAATTTGGCATTGTTGCACGTCTTGTGCTATAAGATGGTATGCTGATCCAAATCGATAAAGTAGGTTTTATGCTTAGAATCTGTGTCTTCACAATCCCAAAAGCTTCATTTAAGTCCATAAGAAACTCATAAAGCTGCTCCTTCTCACGTTGCGTCACAAGTTGTTTAGGTATATCACATGTGCACTTTCCACATGTGCACGTTGGCATGGGAGAAACTGATTGTATCTCGTCCCAAACCCCCTTCAATTTGGTGTAGTAAGCCAAAACCAATAATTTTTCTTGTTGTGTTTGTGTTAACGCACGTTTCAAATCGTACGCTCTTGGTGCACTCTTCTTCTCAAACCTCTCTTCAAGATCATGCCAAATCTCTGTGGCAGTCTTAGCATACTTCACGCTATTCCTTATCTCTTTGTCCATAGCCATGTTCAACCACCCTTTTACTATTATGTTGCACCTCTTCCATAACATTAATTCCAACGAGTCTTCATCGGGCATTGGAATCGAGCCGTCAACGAAACCTATTTTATTTTTAGCGAATAGGGCATTACTGATCTCATCAGCCCAATCACCATAGTTTTTGTCGTGAAGGAGATCACCAATGTAGAGTTGGCTAGGGTTGTCTGAAGCATGGATATAATACGAAAACATGACGTCCACGGTGGTGGGGGGTGGAGGCCGCAGTAGCTTGTTTTTCTATCATGGTTGACAAAAAAGTTGGAAGCTGAACGGCTGGAAGTTGGGCGGCGGCCAGGGTTAAATTTTTAGGGTTTTGTGTTAAACCTACTCTGATACCATGTAAAATTTGATTTGTAATGACAATCTATTTCCTTTCATTGAGTAAAGAGGTAATTATACAAGGTATTGATTACAAGAGACGTGTTAAAAGTCAGCTATAAACATATAAACAAATAAGCACAGGATCTCCTAATTATGGTAGAAATCATATCCTTGCTGAGATCGTCACGAATGTGTCCGAAGATGTGGCGACATCCACCACGACATCCATCAATAACACAGTCTTAACCTCAATGCAAGAAAAAAGGAAAATAAAAATAAAAAATGGACAAACTACCCAAATGCCCCTAGAAGTTCACTTTTTTGGAATTTGTCCTTTTGTAAAAAATTTGATGTCAGTCGTCCTTGTACTAAAACACTTTACGCAATTAGTCATTCCGTCTAAATTTTTCCGTTAAGTTTCTTCACGTGCATCGCATGTGAGGGTAGAAATGTCATTTCACAGGTAAAAATACAGGGACCAATGGTGTAACTTGTTTTCCTCGCATATTTTTTCTTTCAAATTTTGATTCATTCTTTCTTCAATACAATGATCACAATCTAACACTGAAATTATCCAAACCCAATACCCAAAAATCATAAATTCCATCAAATATGTGTTCCTCTGTTTGTTCCTAACTTCAATTTCTTTGTCTTCTTCTCTCAATTCTGACTGCCTTTCTTTACTAGCTCTCAAATCTGCCATAACCACCGACCCATCAAACTCACTCTCCACCTAGTCTAACTCCGACTCAACCCCTTGCCTCTGGTCCAGAATTACCTGCGATCCCAACAACCACCGCATCACCGACGTTTCCCTCCCAAACAAAAACCTCACGGGCTACCTCCCAAACAAAAACCTCACGGGCTACCTCCCAAACAAAAACCTCACAAAATAAAAAAGAAGTTAAATTTTGAATCTGCGTTTGGAAATTGAAGAAGAAGAAGAAGAAGGCCTAGGAATCTGAATTGGTTAGATTGACTTGCTGTCACCGTTGGATCACAATCCCCTCGCCGGAATCGCTTCGTCATCGCCGTCTTCATTGCCATTGCTGTCGTCCGCGAACACCGAGATGGATGGAATAAGACGCTGACCCAGCACCAAGTGAAATTTAAAACACTTGTTTTCCAGTGTGTGTGTGTGTATGTGTGTGTGTGAATGTGAACAAACTACCCAAACGATTTTCATGGGAAGATTGTAAAAGAATTTCAAAGACAATTGGGGATGGTATGTGAGGAATGGGCTCAGTATTTTCTTGTTGGAAACATGTTTAGATAGATCTACCTTTGACGATGGTTTATAGCAACAAGTTTGATGCATCTCTGCTACCTGAAATGGGTGAATATACATCTTTGCAAATATGTGTGGGTATAGATCTACCTTTGACGATGGTTTATAGCAACAAGTTTGATGCATCTCTGCTACCTGAAATGGGTGAATATACATCTTTGCAAATATGTGCGAGTAGAGTTGGAAATCAATTGAGTTTTATCAAATTTCAAATTTAGTTTCATCAAATCAATTTTTTAGATTGAAAAAATTTTCAAACCCAGTACAGCATGGTTTCTAAAGAGAGAGAGAGAGAGAGAGAATTGGGTTTGAAATATATATTTTAGGGTTAATGACACTATAAGTCCCTTGACTATGATCAATTCCACCAGTAGTCCTTTAAGAAATTTTTTTTAAACTTCAGTCCCTTGAGTACCAAAAAGTCACGTGGCTAGTCCTTTTGATGGATGCCGTTAGTATTTTTCCGTTAAAACTATCATATGCAAGGCATCTGACTTTTTTCTGGGCTTTATTGGAATTTCACGCAAGGCACATACCATTATTTAAGGGTGTTAAAGTAATTTCATTACTCTGTTCAAGGGTATTATCGAAAATTCCTTCTTCATCTCTCCGCCCACCATCAATGCCGCCATTGCCACCCCCATCACCACTTCGTTGCAGTTCACCACCATACCATCACCACCACCGCTGCCAATCCACCACCAATGCCACCCCACTATTGTTGCCGTTTGTCCCCATACCACCACCACCCCTACTTACACCATCGTCAATTTACTGTCATTGCCATGAAAAAAAAAACACTCAAATTACTTACTAGGCATTATTTCAAACCCAAATCACAAACTTCCATCGGGCATTATTTCAAACCCAAATCACAAGCTTGCCATGAAAAAAAAAAACACTCAAATTACTTCCATGAAAACTCAAGAAATCACTCAATCAGGCACCCACAGCACCAGCTGCAGAGGAGGCCAAGGTTCGCGCCGGAGTTGGACGACGTGTTCGTGTCGAATTGAAAAAGCCAGATTCTTCTGCTCGTTGTCCTTCTTTTCAGCGAACATGATTCCATAAATACCCTGAACCCTAATTCCCAAATTGAATCTGCACGACATGAACCAAGATGGGCACGGTCGTCGTCTTCTCTAGCGCCGTCGTCGAATTTGAAAAAACCACAGCAACAACTGCAGAGGAGGCGATTCTGAAAAAGCCATAGCAACAGTTAATCAGGTGGTTGTTGTCTTTTCCCGAGTTCTTGAGTTCTCTGTGCTACCGCCATTAAAGTTGATTGGGATCAGTAAGAAGTAAGAGGAAGTCTGTCAAGAAGATTGTGTGCAACAGTACACGAAGGCTGTGTATAGGGGTGTGTGTGTGTCTGTGGGTGTGTGTCTGTGTGTGTGTTTGTGGGTGGGGGTGTGTGTGCGCGAGAGTCCAGTGGATTGAAAGAAGGGGCCTGGGTTATATTGATTAAGGCTTTTTTTCTTCTTTTTTTAAAATTTAAAAGTCTTGTAATAGAAAATTCCTTAAATGCCCTTAACCAAAGTCACGTGTTGGGTACAAGACAAACTTAACGGAAAAATTCTAATGGCATCCAACAAAACGACCAAGTGCGTCTAATTTTAATAGTCAAGGGACTGAAATTTGAAAAAAAATTGTTAAAAGACTACTGGTGGAATCAGCCATAGTTGAAGGACTTGTAATGTCATTAACCCTATATTTTATGGCTGGTCCATGTACTTACCTAGAGAAAATGACATTTTTGCCCTGCTCAAATGCAAGTGCGATGCACATGACACGATTTAACAGAAAATTTTTAACGGAATTTGACGGAAGGACCAATTCTGTTTAATGTTTTAATTCAGGGACCATTTGCAGCATAAAATGACCAATCCCAAAAAAGTAAACTTTTAGGGAGACCATTCGGGTAGTTTGTCCAAAAAAAAAAAAAAAGACTGTAAATTCTCACTTCTTCTTGGTGGAATGGGCCCTCTCTCCACCCGCAAGTCACTCATTTTCTTTTCCTTGCTACCTGCGAAGCATCAGAAAGCACCCATTTGATCCGTTTGAACAAAGAAGATCAAAGCACCCATTTCCTTCCTTTTTGTTGAGCAACTTTATTTTGCATTGTCAAAAAAATGATTACTAGTGCCCATATGTGCTTCCTACAGAAAAAGACATACAAATTGGGCATATGCCCTTGGGCCATCCCAGTGAGGGCCCAAGAATATGAAATAATGAGATACTAGCAATATTAATATACGAAAAAAATGTGTACTAGTTCTTAGGATATCACTTACTCTTATGATCTTGAACGTGTTGATATAGAAGTTAAAATAAGTTTAAAAACAAAATTCAAATATTTTAAGGTTCAACAATTGCAAGTATAGTACTCCTCCATTCTCAAATTATTGTCTTATTTGACTCAATATACAGATTAAGAAAAAAATAATTGACTTGACTATTAATATTGGTATATTATGTAGTTTCTTTTAATGTTCATGTACATGTGATCCACAATTAAAGTAGGAAGAACAAGTAAGGGTAAAATGGTAAAAAGTGTTGTCCTAAAATAAAACTTTCAAACAAGATAATTATTTTGGGACGAATAAAAAATGAAAGTAAGACAATAATTTAGGAACGGAGGAAATATATGTTATGACACTAGTTTTAAGGTCTCTGCTTATTTTGGAGTGTTAAGTCAACTAATATTGGATTACTAAATATTTTCTCATAATATACTACTACCATGTACTACCATAGAATAGAAAATGTATATACTTTCTAAAGGTGGTGGATTTAGAAAACAATGTATGGAGCGTTTTATTTAGTAAGATGTCGACTCTTACAAAGTAGACATTTTTTGGGATTAGAAGCAGACGGAGGTTAGTCTTAAACCCATTGTACGTAGTATGGGAACACCTCATGAGAGAAAAAAAAAAATAGAAAAAAACACTATTACTTTCAAATTAAATGAATAACTCAAGTGATAGAAAAAGTAATTATTACACGCGAATAAAGAATAAAACAAGGCAAATTATTTAAAATAAAGTATGGATCTTAGATGATGGCGTTTTCTTCTTCTTTGGCAATGAAGTTGGCACTTTATGTCTGAATTCTCTTCACATTCCTTTAATTGTACAACTTATAATGATTAAGAAAGGGGTCATTCTAAGAGCAAATCTTTTCAAATATTGTCGAGTCGTGCTATGTTAATTGGATCCCTTTGTGGATATTATGTTATAATTTGTCATGCTATTAGCCTATTACCGATGGCACTCTAGGTAATTCTTCATCTTATTGTATACAATGTACCCTATTTTTACAAAACGTAGTGTTTAAAAACACAGATTTTTTTTTATAAATACGTTTGATATATTAATTTAATACGCAGTTTTTTTTTTCCTAGCTGAGTTTTAAAACCTGCGTTTTAGAAAAAAACTGAAAATTTCAGCATTTTAAAACGCAGCTATATTTTGAAAACGATGTGTTTTCTGCCGCAGCATTGAAACATAATTTTTGTAAATAAACTGCGTTTTATTCATGTGTTTTGACCAAAACACACGACCAAACAGAATCTTATACAATATAATGAACTAATGAAGTACCTAATGAAATATGATGTAAGAATAACATAACTTTATAATTTTGAATATAATACTTTTTCTCTTAATACAAAGGAAGTATATATTTTTCCTCATATTTAATATGATACTTTTTCTTCTCTATATATATATTTTTAAATTATTGCGCTAATATTATAAAAAATTATTATAATTTCTTAGATAAATATCATATCTTTGAAAAGAGAGTAAAAAAGAAATAGAAACAGAAATGCGAAGGTTAAATTTTAAAAACACAATTCTTTTTTTTTTTTTTTGGAGAGAAATTGAATAGAGCATACGACTCTTCACCAAATTAAACGGACAGATTTTAGCCTAGTAATAATCTTTCTGTAAGTACTAGTTATAGAGCCCGTGCAATGTACGGGGGCAATTTAACTTTTGTGTTCAATTGATACATTTTAAAAATGTTTTTGAAAAAAATTATCATTATTGAATATAGAAGTTTGTTGACTTCATGTCTGACAAAAGTTAAAGTGTTGTCAATATATGCAAATTGGTAGTTGTTTATTATAATATTTTCGTTTCAAAATAAATATTTTTTATTGGTGGTCAATAGATATAATTTTGTTTCTATACATTTTCTTTAATTTTCTTAGTACCCTTTAATGATATCATATTATTGGTTTTTTTATCTCTTTTTTTCATCTTGCACTTAGTAAAGATATTATAGACAAATATTTGAAAAAATTTACAAAATTAAAAATAAAATATTTACTTTGGGACATATTGAAGAAATATAACATTTTTCTGAAAAAATGAGAATTGTTTAAGAATTGTAATTATATTTTTTGAAATAATTTTTGGAGATCATTCAATAATTAAAAAATGTTTAATTGAACACTATATATATTTACATATTTTTTATACACTATCAGTTTGAAAAAGAAATTTACACAAATATCAATAAAACATAAGCATCAATTTTGAATAAATAATTTAAATTTTTTGTTAATATGGATCACATATTATATACATTATTTTAGAACGTTTTAAATAAGAATATGAGACTCAATTTGACATAGAGAGAGTATCATATATAAAAATAAAATCTAATTGGTTTATATTATAAAATAATTTATAGAACAATATAATATGTTTTAAAAATATTTACATATAATATAATTGGTTGAGTTGGTTTAAGGTGTATAATCATATTTAAAAGGGTGTGGGTTCAAATCTCATTAACAACATTATTTTATTTCCTAAAGTCCTTCTCCTATTAGTATTACCTAATAGTAATACATATTGTAAAACCTATTATTATTAGGTATTGTTATTAGCTAATGACTTAGAAATGAAAAGTCATTTCACTCAAAGGTAATCTTCTTGGAGGCGAGAATCAACAAAGTTGGATGAGGTGGCGCAGAGATAATATATATATATATATAGTCTCTCTCTCTCTCTCTCTCTCTCTCTCTCTCTCTCTCTCTCTCTCTCTCTCTCTCTCTCTCTCTCTCTCTCTCTCTCTCTCTCTCTCTCTCGAATTAGAGAATGAATGTAAGTCTTAATTTTTTATTTGTTGGTTGATTTCTGGTAATAGAAAGAAAAGAAAAAAAAATATATACATATATATATATGGGAAAATATTCAATGGTTACTTCAAAATTATAACCATCAATGGTTACTATTATATCAACCATTGAATTGAAAATCAATGACTAAGATTAATTGCATTAAATGACTCACATACTTGCATTAATTGACTCACCTACTTGCATTAATTACATTTTCTAACTAACTATTAAATTTTAACTATTGTTTTTCAATCTAATGATTGATATAATAGTAATCATTGATGGTTATATTTTTGAAATAACTATTTAATACTCCTATATATATATGCATTAAATCTCAACCTTTAATTTTTGATCCAATGGTTGATAATGAGAATAACCATTGATGATTAAATAAAAAAATAATCATTCCATACTTTTCCATATATATATATATATATATATGAGTCACTAAGTAAGAAACCAAAAACTTTTGCTAAGATTTGTAAGGAGGCGCCCCATGCGTCACATGGGTTATTCCTTCTTAAGGACAAACTAGAAGAAACAAATCTGTGTTTTATTCTTTTTAAAGCCCAGTGCCCACTGATGTCTCAGTTCGAGCTAGTGCTACTGTTCCTGTTAACTCACCCACCTAGTAGTGAGTCTTGACATGGACCTTTTCAATAACACCCCCGGGGTTAATCAGTAATTCATTATTCCCCCTTATAGAAGTTGGTACACAGCTTAAACCCTTAGGCTTACAAATACAATAATGCCCTTAGGTGACTTGGGCTACAAGTACATGCGTATAATATGTGATTTATCCTATATACATATTCTATACGCATACATGCCCCCACAAATGAGATTGGCCAGGTGCAAATTGGAACGTAATAAAGAAAATCAAGCAGCAGGGTAATTACCCTTTTGGTGAAGATATCAACAACTTGATTGGCGGTGGATACATAATGAACCACAGCATTCCGAGAAGCAACTTTTTTCTATACAAAGTAAAAAAAACAAAGGTGATATGTTTGGTTCGTATATGAAACATCGGATTCACCCTAATTAAGTGAGTGTCATAAATATTATTGTAGAAGACTGCAATCGAGTTAGCCAAGAAGATACCAAGATCACGGATAAGGAACTAAAGCCAATTAACAAGTTATCGCAACAACAAAAGCAACAAACTGATATTATAATTCAGTGTTGAAGTGAGATACCGTGGGTCGTTTCTTTGCACTCCAAGAGATAAAAGCAGATCTAAAGGAAATGACATACCCAGCTAGATAGATTTGGAGCATCGACTATCATGACAATTGGCCAAACCAGCTTTAGAATAAACGAAGATCATGGAATATGTGGAAATGAGTGAGGTGGAGCCCATGATTAAGGATTCTGCAGAAATGCTTTACTTTGGTCAATGACGTGTATTTTCCTAGTACGGGGACTATCTTTAGATTTTTTCATAGTACAAGGACCGCTGATGCATTTAACTCTACATTTTTAGATGTTTACTACTTAAATATTTAAATACATACTAATGATACATTGAGAATATTTTTAAAAAATAAAAATAAAAACTAATAATAGGGAGGATTCAAAGCGTAACTATTACTGTATACAATACACAATTAATACACTCCAATATTTCAACTACTAGTTGGAAGGCTTGAACCAATTACAATAATTATTGGTTGAACCTATCGCAGTAAATCTTGTACATTACTACATTTGATTTGATGAAAGGTCACTTGATTTTCATTTTATTTTTATGTATAATGATGATACTCTTTTCTCCTAAAATTGTTTTCATTGTTTTAAAAATTTAAATTTACAATCACGTACAGGTGAGTTAAGTCTGTTTATCAAACCAATCAACTTGATTCAGTCTTTTAAAACATGTTTGATTACCTTGACCTTTGTACCAAAAAAAAAAAAAAACACACACACAGCCTTGACCCCCATCATAGTTAGTAAATTCGCATATAATATGCGTATAATACACGTATATACAAATGATTGAAAAATATTTTCGTTTATCGTACTCAAGTCAAACTTAATTAAAAATATTCATATTTTTGGTTGAATCGTATAGTACACATATAAAATTTTAAACGTATTGTACTTCACGTATCAAACTCGATATATACCGAATTTTGATATAATTTTATTATTAAAATTATTCAATTTATATTATTAATCTTGGTCAAATTGATTAAATTAGAAATTTAACATGAAAATGATAATTATGAAGTCTAAGAAATATTATTTGTTACTACGCATAATGTTTGAAGTACACATATAAGAGTATATATATATATATTTAATCATGCTTTTATTTAGTTATTAACACATAGTTATTTTATCATAAATATGTAATAATATGAAAATAATAATTTTGAGAGTGTATAAATGTAAAAATATTAAGATATTTAAACCTAAAAATGATAAAAATATAAAGAATTTCATACATAACGTATTTTTTATCCCGTACATTTCAATCATATTTATATTATATCCATACAAGTGTATTAAAATATTTTTACCGTTTATGTATTATTATACCAAATTTTTTGCCATAATTTAAAAAAAAATCATATAATATTTATATATATTTTTTAATATATTATACACTTCTCATATTTTACATAATTTACGAACTTTAACCCCATGACTAAATTAGGTACTCCAGAAAAAGAGGAAATCCACTAAACAGTAAACACCTCCTTTTGTAAATAAGTTCTCTATAATAATCCACCTCACTTTTCCCTCCAATTCTTCTTTTTCTTTTCTCTCTCTTTCTCTCTCCCAAAAGTCATACTCCATACGGACCTGCAAAACTTTCCTTTAGTCAAAAGCTCCCTTGGGTTGGGGGGCCCTCTCTCTCTCTCTCTCTCTCTCTCCATCTTAATCAAAACCTTGCTCTTTTTTTAATCCTCATCTCTGCATCCCCAACTTCCTTAATCCAAAGTCACTAACATAACTAAATAACAAAATCTTCAAACCCCAACTATAATTAATAATTAAACAAATCCCCACATTAGTTTTAACTCTTTCCATGATGATCCAACTGTAAAGCAAAACCCTTCTTCATTGAACACAGAGACCACCTCCATAATAACAACATAGATCCCCAAACACAACACCTTGTTTGTTTTCATTCAATTCCCAAACCCTAACCCCAGAAAACCAACAATGCCTTCAAGACAACCTTTCCCACCCGACCCGAAACCAAAACCCAGTTTTCTCTTCCTCACCATCACCATTTTTTCATCTCTTATTATCCTCTTTGCTATTGTTTATTTCCTCTACTATCTCTGGTACTCTTTAATCAATCGGGCCAGGACTAGTCCCTTTGACTCTGGCTCACCCTCCCCATTGGTCAAACTCCACCGCTTCACCTACAAAGAGCTCAAGTCCGCCACCCACGGCTTCCACGACGACAATTCCATCGGCAAAGGCGGCTCCGGCACCGTTTACAGAGGTATTCTTAAAGATGGCAAACTAGTGGCCGTCAAGTTGCTCGATTCGGCGTCGTTTCAGGCCGAGAGAGAGTTCCAGAACGAGCTGCAAATTCTGGGCGGGTTGAAATCTCCTTTTCTTGTTTCTATATTGGGTTACTGCGTTGAAAAGAGCAAGAGATTGGTTGTGTACGAGTACATGCCTAATCGCAGTTTACAAGAATCACTTTTCTCGGAATCATTGAATCTGAATTGGGGTAGAAGGTTCGAGATTGTCCTCGATATTTCTAGAGCACTTGCGTTTTTGCATCTGGAATGTGACCCTCCCGTCATTCATGGGGATGTGAAGCCCAGTAATGTGTTGCTCGATTCGGAGTTCCGGGCGAAGATTTCGGATTTCGGGTTGTCCAGGTTGAAAAATGAAGGTGAGTTTGGTGTTGATTTGTTCAGTCAGGATATATGGAAAAGCCAAGACCTATCAGGAAATATTGCTGCAGTTGGTGGGGAAACAACTCCGACTCCGACGCTGGATAGTGCTAATGAGGTAGATTTTGCCCTTGCTCTGCAAGCTTCTTCTTCTTCGAAAAATAGTAGGATTGTTTCTCACCATGTTAGAGGTTTAAGCTCTAATTCTTTGAATCATAACGGTAGTTTAGTAAATGAGAATGATTGTAAAAATGTGAATGTAAAGGGGAAGGAGGTGTTTAGTTTTGAAAATGGTGGGGAAGATTGGAATGATGAGCCCTGTAGTCATGATCATAGCAGGGAGTTGAACTTGAATTCAGGTTTCATTGGTGATGATAGCGCAGCTGGTAAGAAGCAATGGGGAAAGGATTGGTGGTGGAAACAGGATGGGAGTGGAGAATTGTGTAGTAAAGATTATGTTACAGAGTGGATTGGGAGCCAAATTTGCCCCTCGGCTAATCCTGATTGGGACGAGGAAAAGAAAAGCTCGCCCAGGAAAAATAACTTGGATAATTCGACTAGGTTAGATAAATTTGAGGATGCGATTGAAACCCAACCGGCACCTGGAGTTGAGTGTATTAGTAAGGGGTTTGAGAATGATGAGTTGAAGGAGTGGAGACGATGTAAAAAGAAGCATAGGAAGATGCAAGAGTGGTGGAAGGAAGAGCACCTTGATGAACTTAAGAAGAAGGGTGATAATAGGTTGAACAAGATTGAGAAGAAGTGTAAGAAAGGATTTAAAATGCCACGCTTGGATTTGGGGAGATGGTTGCCGTTCCGCAGAAGAAGAAAATTAGCACAATTTAACCAAAATGAAGGAGCTGATCCCAACCCTGAGTTCAGTTTTCGGAAGACTTCAAAGAAAAAGAAAGCTTGTTCGGGTGGGAGTGATATGTGGAGTGGTGATCTTTTTAGTAGAGAGTTGAGTAGCACTACTAGCATGAGGGGTACTCTATGCTACGTTGCACCAGAATACGGTGGGTGCGGCTACTTAATGGAGAAGGCCGATATCTACAGCTTAGGAGTTCTAATCCTGGTAATTGTGTCGGGTAGAAGGCCTTTACACGTTCTTGCCTCACCAATGAAGCTCGAGAAAGCAAACTTGATAAGCTGGTGTCGGCACTTAGCTCAAGGTGGGGATTTGTTAGAACTTGTAGATGAGAGATTGAAAGATGAGTACAATAAGGAGCAGGCAACTTTGTGCATTAATTTGGCACTTGCTTGCTTGCAGAGAATGCCAGAGTTGAGGCCTGATATAGGAGATATTGTCAAGATTTTGAGAGGGGAAATGGATCTCCCACAGCAACCATTTGAGTTTTCTCCTTCTCCGCCTTCAAAACTATTCAGCCGGTCAAGGAGAAAACAAAGGGCCAACGTAGAATAGGTTTTCATCATGTCAGAAAGATTTCCTTCTTGGGACAGAAGGTGTGTGTAATTATACTGAGAAATATGCTCGTGTTGTACATTAGATAGCTGCCTTGGTGTTTTTTCTTTGACAATTACTGCATTGGAATACTGAAGAATCGAGCTCGTGTGTTGCCCTTTGTTAGATCTATAACACATGCTTTCTCCAAGATTAGAATCTCGTGTGTTATAGTATCTGATTAGAAATTAATTGTAGAAAGCCTGTGATATCATAGATAAACTAGTTCCTGACATACAGGGGAAAGAAAATTAAAAGTGGGAGATTAGTGTAGCGGTTGTATTTAGTGGTAGCTGTCATTTGTAACCTCGCATCGAGAATTCTTGCTTATATGCTGATGATTGTGAATCAAAGTTTTTGCTAACTAGCAACGAGAGAAGACTTGATAGAAAATTTTCATATTAATTAACAAAGTGTACTTGCTAAACCTTGTGCTTGGTAGATTTCTTTTTAGCATTAACCTTTTTCCTTAAGCGAAGCATTCTCCCTTGATTTAAGCTGCAGGTAAGAAGTTGCTCAACTTATAAAGCTACAGTATTAGTCACTCGCGATTAAGAATTAGTAAAATGATTGTTTAGTTATTCGGGATAACAATTGGTTTCTGTTGACCGGTCAGAGTCAGGAATAAGGATATATGGAACTACAAATGTCAATTATCAAAAGTTAATGAGATGCAATGTGTCTTATTAGCAGGGAAATAATTACTTACTTGCAAGCTTAATAAAATTTCTTCTAACGTATATTGAAATAAACTTGCCAAGTTTTGTTTGTATCTATCTATAACTATAAGCCATTTTCCTTACTAGTAACCCCTCTTTTTTATTAGGGACATCATATTTATTGTTGACTTGCAAATGATCCAGGACTGGACTCACTGATTCAACAAAAACAAAACAAAAAATACTCCCAACATAAGAGATTTGGAAAATTTTCCCGCCCAAGAGGCATGCTTAATGATGGAGTAGGCAAAATTTCTGGAGGTCCAATGATAATAAGCATATAAAAATGACAGACATACATACTCCAATAATTAATGAGAATATGTTTAGTGGTATTAATTAGAACATCATACTCCACAATCAATAAGATTCTAAGAATCAGACATCTTTTCTGATGTTTAAAAAGCTCAGAGGAGATTCATCCATCAACCGAAAAAGGTTTCATATCAAGTGATTATTCTTGATCTCCTATTAGTCTTGGATCACCACACCACACCACACCACAAACGTGTATCTGTTATTACTAAATATGTTCTCCAGAATCATCTTCCAATACACAAATCATGTCAAATTGGTTTTAATAATATTGGCAACATCTCTTACTCTGACTACTTAAAGATATCCCGATCAAAAATAGGTCGTTGTCATTATTCGCTAATAATTCTTCCAACCAACCGAGTAAATCTTTGGTCAAGTTTTTAATGTGATATTGCTGCTTAAAGTATTACTTATTCTAATTAATTTTCTTTATCCTCAGAATAATGGTGCAGGAGAATGTTTGTTTATTCATTGGACTTGTTGAAAGAAAATGTCTTAACAATATTATGGATCAATTATACTCATACCGTGAATTCTGATGAATTGCAGCATGATCATTGACCACGTATTAAATCTGAAAAAATAGTCTTAGACTTTCCATTTTTTGTTCATATCGTCGTGCTAAATATCTATTCTATTTGTTTCAGGCGGCAAAGAGTTCACTGTACTATTTTGAGATATTCTATTAAAAGAGTCCACTTTAAAAATTATGTCTACAATCTCCATAAAACTTTCAACTTTACCTTTCACGTGTGATATAAACATATTAACATTGCTAAAACATTTTTGTAATCATAACCAACTCTAATACTACTTATATATCCTTCAATTATTAGACATTTTAAACGTGGACTATTTGGGTAGAACGAAAGGAGTAACATTTTAGGATAAAGATACACAAAGTGAAAAATGTTCTCCTACTTTTAAAGCTCACTCATGTGTCGTAAGGAGATCACTCCCCTCTCTCTCTCTCCCTCTTTTTTTCTCTAACAAAAATACTTGAATCTCCTTGCGTCACATAGGTGGACTTTAAAAAATATATATATATATATATATATTTATTAGTTAGTAGCGGACATGTAAACTATACAACTAATTAATAATCATCAATGAAAATTTTGTGAAAAAAAATTTACTTTGACTTTTTTTTTGCGACTATTACGTGTTTTGTGTTTTGTGTTTTGTGACTGTTTTTGTTTCTAGTACTTCTTCCTTTCCTAAATGCATCATACATTGGAACGTGATGCCTCTCCTCTACCTACATCAATTAAAGAATCCTTGACTTCTAAATTGCCCCAAAATCACTGGGTTTTAATGATTTCTTACCTAAGCTTTTTCTTAAAGTAGACGACCATATATTGTATGGAAAGAATAAACATTTTCTTTTGATTAATTGCTAAGAAGCGTGCTAATTACTGAAAAAAGTGAAAGAAAAATAAATAAATAAAAGAAAACCCTCCTGGGTACATTATACGTAATTGAAGAATAAGAGAACAAAAGAAAAAATCTTATCCAAACCATACACACAATTCGATGATGCCTAACAAACAATGAGAGAAGAAATCTAGATCCAGCCAGATCCGAACCAGACGGACACCACCAGGGCCATCAGGGAACCAATAACAATCGATCCATGTGCGGCTGCAGCAGGAGCGTCGGACTTGGTGGAGGAATGAGCGCCAACGGAGGAGGAGGGAGGAGACGGAAGAGGATGGACACGAACGGTGACTTTCATACCGTTGAAGCAACCGCCGGTGCCGCAAATGAAATAGTATCGCTGAGCCTTGTCGAGGAGAATAAAGTCTTTTCCACTGCTCCAGTTTCCCGTCGCTCCTTCGATTGTACAGTTATCGTACCCGGTCTGGTTCACTTCAAACACATTGTACTGCGTCTTTTGGTACCTAAATGCTATCACAGTTTTGAGAAACTAATTTCAGTGATAGAAATATACGTACAGGGAAAAAGTTAAGAGAGAGAGAGAGAGAGAGAATCGAATAGAATACTGTGCGTACAGATGAAGTCGCCGACGTAGAAGGTGTGGTTGCGGGCCCATACAGTGTAGTTAACACCGGGGTTCCATCCGCGGTTGGCGCCGACGATGTGGTCTGTGGCGGAGACGGCGGTTGCAGCGGTGGCGATGATGAATAGGTAGACGGTAAGGTGGTGATGAGCTGAGGTGGACATGGTTGGGTTGTGTGGGAATTTTAGGTAGGTCGAGTAAGCTGGTGCCACTTTGCTGGCTTTTTTAGCAGCTGTCACCTTTTGGACTGACCTTGACTGAATACACCGCCGATATTATGTACACAATAATCAACGGCTATATAACGGGATGAGATCCAATAAAGTTTGAGCGTGGGGTATAAAGGGTATTTTTGTATATGTCTTACGGTCCAGTCTGTCTCAAATATTATGGCACGCTTATTATCATATCTTTTATCCCCCACCAAAACATAAAGCCTTCGTACTAAATAATATCGTTTTAATAAAATTTAAAAAGTTTACATAAAAATTAATTCATTTTTATTTAAGTTCATTTATTTTAGATAGGTTGTACTAGTTTTTTTTTTTTTGTTTTCTTCTTCTTAACAACCCTCTTTAATGAGAGTAGAAAATAAAGACAATTTTTGGAGAATTTGAGCTAATGTTTTTTTTGAAATCTTATAACGACACTTATTTTGAAACAATAATTTTTTTGTTAAAACGATACTTATTTTGAGACGGAGATAGTAAGTTGAAGGTTTATTTATAACTTTTGGGTTTGAGTTATAGAAATGCAACTACTTTAAAATGTGGTAAAAAGAGCTTGGTAAAGAGAGTTTTATTGCACTTATTTTCCAAATGCTAAAGCCCTTCTCCAATACAATCATCCGTCTAGTAAAAAATGCTAGACACCTAGAAAAAATAATTTTTTTACAAAAATAATCTTCTCCAGCGCAAACTTATAATGCTGAGGTGGAGATGATGTGACGTTTAGTTGGGAAGACATGATCCTCTACTTCTAGAGAGTCACCTAGAGTATGTTTTTTAATCAATGTCATTTACCTTCAGTTTTTATTTTTATTTTTTAACGTCAATCAGTTACGGCAGGAGTAATTTTTATTTTTTACTTTTTATAAATAATTATAAAACAATGATACGTCTGAAAGAATGTTTTAAAAGAAGTTTTGCATTTGAGCACGTTTAGAAAAATGATTCTTTATCTTCTAAATCTTTGGCCACTTATGAAAGATGTCTTTTTGTTTAAACATGTCAAATAGAAAAAACTAGATGATAGAATTGAAAATGCTCTTATAATCATGGACGAAAAGTGACATAGCCTCTACAGTAGTAATTCTATTACAACAGAATTAATCAACAGATTAAAAGCCTAGTTTGATTTGCAACACAGTAACATATCCTCTATTCACCATAAGACCGTGAAAGAATGAAATTTTAATACCAATAAGGTATTTTTCTAGACAAAACATACCTTAATTAGATGTTTAACATGTCCATTCAAGTATTTGAATGAGTATGGAAAGACCGTTAAAGAATGAATGAATGACTATTTTCAATTTATTTTTTAGATTTGGCTATCAGATGTGCAAAGAGCACATTTTATGAATCTATTTACAAAGTTTTGTCTCCGTAACAGCCTTTGCACGGATTTCAATACCACTAGCATAATTCTTAAGACAAACCATACTTCAAATAAATGGTTAATATGTGCCTTCTCTGACCTAAAGTAACATGTTAACTTTTATCTTATTTTTTTAACTATCACATTCTAAGTGACACTTTATTTTAATTATACTAGCTTTTGGATTATAAGAAATAGTACATCAGATAAAAAAAAACGTTTTGAGATGTTGCACAAAAATGATGTATGCACTTTTTATGAAATCTCATCTATGAAAGAATGAATATGAGATTCTACTTGAGCAAAAACATAACTTTCATTCCTTTTTTCGGATCAAAACCTATCTATATATTTTCTCTAATTGGTTTATTCAAGGGTATGCAATATGTCAACACATTAATAAGTTTTATCTAATGGTTTAACAGTTTTTGCATGCATCAGCAGGGTTTGAAAACCTACTGATGTTGCACGAACAAAAACTTGGTGATGCATTTAAATGGTACTGAATTATTGGATGAAGCTTATTAATGTATTGACACATTTTATACTCTAAAATGGAGAAAATTGAGAGAGTAGTGAAATGGAGAGGTTCTCTCCCCCATTTTCATCCCTCCCATCCGTGAGTAACTCAAGTACAATAAATTATACTCCACTTCGTACTGGAAAAAGAGTCCAGTAATCAGTAGTGGCTTTTCAAATGTTCCAAAAAGAATATTTACAAAGCATGTTTTTTGAAGAGTAATGTTTTTTCTATTGTACTCTGTAATTTAACTCAATTAAGAGTAAAAATGAAAGCTAAACAATTTGCAAGTATTTAGTTAATAGAGTCCATTTACTTACGAACCTCAAATCCTTTCTTAACAACCCGGCGAAGAAAAGCATAATTAAGGGAGAAAAAAATATTCATTCTAGAACGTATAATCAGACGTTAGAAACGACTTTAGATCTCTGGTATGCTAGCTTCAAAGATGCTAAAGCAACAAAGAATCCAACTAAATGGCAGTAAAAGTTATTGCATCTTTTCCTTTAACCACGTACAGAGGACGACTGCAGCTACCCATTATTAATGAAGTCCCCAAAGCCGTGGCCAAAGATAGTAAAACCCCAATTTGGAAGTTGCCACTTCCCAGTGATGATTGTTGCAACAACAAGTATAAAGAATATGTAGATATGAAGTTCAATTACTTGTGTACATTAGTATTATACCAACCAAAGAGCACCTTGCTGCTCAGTCAAAGAGTGTCAAAGTAATAATACTCCACGGGGTGCTCGTGGAGTATATATTTAGGCAGCCCATTCCACATCTATGCCAATGCTCAGTTTAATTGTCTTCACATCCTCAATATTAAGCAGTAACTGTGACTTAAGCTGGCAAAAACTTTGTCATTTTAGCTTTTACAATTGCGGAGAATTTACATCTACATTACTTTTTTCTATTCGTTCTTGGCTTGTCCCGCTTTGCTTGGCGAACTTGGGTACCATTCTTGAAAGGTTTCACAAATCTCTTCCTCCATTTTCCCTTTTGATGGCTACCCTCCCTTGCTGGTTCCTCCAAGAGTTTTTTCAGTTTTGGATCATCTGTGTCCACATTAGATACCATATCTGCATGTATTTCCCTAGCCTTGACCAATAACCCACACCTTATCAATCCTTCCACCATAACAGTATAATGTCCAGAATCGGGAGTAACTTTATAGTCCTTCATACCCATCCAAATCTTCAATGCATTTTCCGGTTCAGCCGATTTCAAGAACTTATTGATAATTATGAAAAAAGTATCCCTTCTTGGACTGAGACCAGCTTTTGTCATATGGTTAAGAATTTCTAAAGTTCCTTCAAAACTTCCACACTCAAGGAATGCATGATACGTGTCAATAGTTGGGCTCACATTCTCTTCTGTCATTGCAGCTAATATAGTCCTTGCATCCTCGAGTTTTCCTGCCTCACATAATGGACACATCATGGAGTTGTAAGTGGCTGAATCAGGTTTCAAACCCTTCTCCTTCATTTTGTCTACAATTCTGAGAGCTTCCTTCAGGCAATTCTCTCGAGCAAGTACATATATCAAGGAATTATAAACCTCTCGGTCTGGGACCCACCCCCTTTTATTCATTTCATCATACAGTCTGAGTGAGTCAAAGAGGTTTCCGACTTTTGAGAAGCAGGAAATCATGTCTGTATAAGAAGTGGCATTTGGGAGTATACAGCATCTGGCCATTTCTCTCCAGACTCTCTTGGCTTCAAATACATCAATGGATATATCACACCACCCATTTAGAATAATGTTGAAGCCCTCTGTTTCTAGTGGGAACAGCTTCTTATTCAAAAGCATAAATTCTTCAGCCTCTTCAACGTTTCCGTGTTTACAGAGGATGGCTAGAAATGTGTAGAACGCTTTCTCGTCAGGACTAGTCTTGAACTTCTCCATAATCTGAAATGTTCGAATAGCCTCGGTTGGATCATTTGCTGCTGCATATCTATTCAAACACCAAGAAACGAGAACAAGAACCAGTATGAATATCTCAATTTCATGATCAAAGTCCATAAAATGCCATAAATTTGAGAAGTACTATGAAGGCCAAAAAGGCACTGTGAATAAATTGACAGACTATATTCTTGCAAGCTAAAAAAGAACTTGGAACGCCATTTGGTGGGACAGTACCATAAAGCAAACAAAGAGAGAAGCAAGAAGGGGAGGGGTTTAAGGCCTGGCACACCGTCAGATGAAAGCAATATGTTTGGGTGTGTGGGGAGATTATGTGCCACCTTCTCATAATTTAATTTGTTATAGCACGACAATTTAAATTTGTCGCAGATTCTGAGTACCACACTTTTGAAACAAACTGAGATCCTACTATCTATCACAAATCCATCAAATACTTACCCATCACTTTGAATGCAAATAAACAGATACTGAGCAACACCTAATGGCTACCACTAACAAAAACTGAGCAAACTCTAAAAAATTCCATTGATTCGTCCTCAAGAGCAACTTTAATTATGAACTGGAGGCAATTGGCTAAAAATCTCAAGCTAGTTTTTCAAATTCCAAGTCCAAACACAACAGTAGTGAGCTTCCATTTGAATTCCCGGATGGCAGTCAAGAAAAGACTAAATATGGTCGGACCAACATCCAAGTTCAGATATGATCGCATAACTGTATCCTCCATTGTAATGTGGTGTAGAACCCACATGAAAGGAATCCATTCAATATGAAGAAATTCGAATGTTGGAAAAAATACCCCCAGGCAATAATATTGCAAAAATTAAAGGACATAAATGGTGTCCTCGCGCTCGAAAGACACAGCGAAACATGGATACATTAAAAGTAATGGCACAATTACCAACTCATGTGCAATGTTAAGCAATTACGAGATAAATTAGGAAGGTATCCCAGAATAAATATCGGTAGCAATACCATCACTCATATCAGGTTGCAGGTAGATCAACATCATGTTTTCGCTTTACCATGTGAATTGACAAATAAACAAAAAACAAGATCAAGTTTCATGCTCTAACCACCGTCACATTCTATCAAGAACTAATTAGCTGTTATCTAACCATCTATATCGCTATAAGACTCAACCAACAACTATACAATAGCATCCTCTTAAGCCCAAACTTAGCATTAAATAATCATAAATAAACAAACAGAAATTCAGTCCTACCTATCAATCATAATAAGCATCGCTTGCTGCGTATCCATAGAAGAACGATACAGGTCGCGAATCAAGCACCACGCAGTACTGAACTTCTTATGATTACCCAACACCCATATCATCAAGCTATAATTTTTATCACAGTTACAACCCCCTGTCTCACCCCATTTGAATACCCCAAACGCCAATTTCCATTTGTCTCTCAAAGCCCAAATCATCGAATTGATCAAGCCTTCATTAGGCTTGACGCCAGACTCGTCAAGAAAAGCAGTGGTTTCGCCTTCGGAAGAAAGATTGTCGTTATTGCAGAGTAATTCAAGTAATTTAGAAACTTCCGATGGGTTATCTTCTCGGGTTTTGTCAATTAGGTGATTGAAGTTTATTGTTTGATAAAGTTTGTGACTATGGGATGGATGAAGTGTGGGGGATAAAGAATCATGTGTGGTGTGGGAGGAGGGCACGGTAGGTGTTTGATGAAATGCCCGAAAGAGAGTCTGTGTTAAGTGTGAACAAGAAGAAGTTGATAAAACATGCTGGGAAGTTGGTGATTTTAAAGTATAGAGCAGGAAGAAATGGGAAGGTGTTGTTTCGAATCTCCTGGCGAAGGTGGCAAGTGCCATGAGCTTTAGCATCACACCAGCATGAATGAAGGCAGCCAAATGGCATCAATTGTTTAGCTTCTTGCTGTGGTAGGACAGGTGACAACAACATTAATACTCCTTCCTTCTCAAATTAAGGGGTCATTCTTAGTTTTTCAAGGAAAACAAAGAATTGACTTTTTTATACTCCCTCCGTCCCTAAATTATTGTCTGGATTAATCCGGCACACGGATTAAGAAAACTCAATTGACTTGATTATTAATATTGGAATAGTATTGAAAAAGTGTGTTGTTTCCTTTAATGCCCATGTGTATGTGGCCCATAATTAAAGTAGGAAGAAAAAGTAAGGGTAAAATAGTAAAAGTGATATTATAAAAAAAAATTTCAAACAAGATAATTATTTTGGGACGGATGAAAAAGAAAAAGAAGACAATAATTTAGGGACGGAGGGAGTATAATTTTAACTACACATATACAAAATTATCTTCAACGTTTATATTAACATTTTAAGTGGACGTTGGACATTTAATTTACAAAAGCTGAATTTAGGAATTTTATCAGAAAAACCAAACCCATTTTGGGTTGAACTCTTTTACAAAAAAGAAAAAGAAAAAAGAAAACTAATTTTGGGGCAACGGGAGTAGTATGTTTTTTGGTGGATGAGTTGTACTTTTGATGCAGCTTTTAATGATTCAGAATTTATTACGTAAAATATAAATAATTACTCTTTGTTTCAAAAAGATTATTGTTTTAGAGTTGCACGTAAGTATTAATTTTTTTGTAAATTGACAAATATACCTTTACAATCTTTGTCCAAAAATAATTGTCATTTTAGCAATTTTTTTTGTTCCAAAATAATTGTCGTTATAGGATTTCAAGAAGCATTTGGTCATGTTTTGCCAAAATTACCCTTATTTATTACTTTTATTAAAGAGAATTGGTAAGAAAAAAGAGAAAAATACTTTTACAACTTCTTTATAATAAATATACTTAAATAAGGGTAGATCAGTATTTTTAAAAGTTTCCTTAATCTGTGTGCAAATTGCTAAAATGATAATTATTTTGTGACGGATGTAGTATTAAATATCTTTAATTTTTGTGCTAGAAGTAGCTGAAAAGATAAATTAAAAGGAGATAATCATTGTGAGAAAATAAAGTATTTAATGAAGAGGTGATTAATTGTTGGGATTTGAGAGAAGACAAGGTAAATTAGGCAAAACATGCATTACAAATCTAAAACGACAATTATTTTGGAACAAATTCTTAAAATTAAAACGACAAACATTTTGAAACATAGGGAGTACTTATTTGGTTTCACCCAATAGTCTACATTTAAAATGTCTAATAATTTAAGAATATATAAATATTATTAGAGTTAGTAATATTTACAAATATACTTGAGTATATGCTCAGTATGTTTATACGACACATCTATATATATATAATGACACAAGTGATTTTGACACACTTACTAAAATAGGAAATTTCCCGCCAAAAAGAACTTTCCAAAAATGAACAGTCATCTGAACTTAATAAATAGCAAATACTTTTAAACATTTCCCAGCTTGAAAATTAAATGTTGTATTAATGACTACAACATTATCCAAGGCATTTGATTCCTTCATAACCACATGGACGTTCGACACGTTTTTAGTTTCTCCTCAATATTATACTACTACTACTCCATTTGAAAAGCTATATATATATATATATATATATATATATATATACATACATATATATGGAAAAGTAAAAGTTGTACCAAACGTCCCTATACTATGATGCATTAATTGAAATTTGTCCTCTTGCTTTGCTATAACATTTTTTTCGTCCCTATTGCGTTTTGGACGTCATTCCATTTACTTTCTTTAGTATTTATTTTCTTTTTCACTTAATAATTCTTATCTCTACCAAGTGGCCATCACATGACATATTCATACTTAATTTATTTAAACAGACCAAAATATTCCTACTTAATTTATTTTTTAAACTAACTTTGTGGTTAATTTAGTAATTCTTTTATATCAAAATTTTATTACTTAAATAACCTTTCAGAAAATATTGCTCATTCCCTGCTCCAACTTGCAAAATCCACCATTCAAGTTAATCCCATTGCTACCATCCACAAAAATCACAAGACTTTGAAGATGACTCAAATCTGTTAATTTATATATAAAAAGTAAATGAAAACGTGCTATTGGTACTAAACTGATGTGGTAATCTTAAATATTTTATCCAGTTTGTAAATTGTTCTCTTGTATTCTCCATTCTTAAAAAGAGTCAATGATCGTTCCATAAAAATAGTGTCAACTTTCTTATATTTTATGTTTTTATGGAGTATTTATTTAGAAGGCATGAATGTTTACGAGAGCTCACCGTATTGGCCTATATCTTGACCAGACAGACGACGCCTTTCTCTCTCCAATCAACGGACTTTGGCAACTCCTTGACGGCTCGAAGAGTGTACCAATCACTCACCAACCTCGGGGAGAGTGATCGTATTGGGGAGAGAGATCGTTATAGTTTTTTTGGAAGACGGCTGATGAAAGAGAAAATTTGGAGTTAGGTTTTTTGAGTTGCAAACGGCGGATGGAACCCTAACGAAGGGTTAATGCACTGAGCTCACATATAAATATATGGGCCTTTTTGGGTTTTTGTTTTGGGCCCGATTTATTTTTGTTTAATTTAGTTTGGGCCCGTAGATTCTAGCTATTGAAATTATTTAAATTATTTGGGTCATTTTTAATTGATTTGTACTTAAATTTATTTCTTTTTATCTGTACTTAATTAAGTATGTAATATAATTTAATTTTAATCTTAATGGATGAAATTAGACGGTGGATGAAACCCTAAAAAGGCTAAAAGGAAGGGTTAGAGCACTGAGCTCACATATGTGCATCATTTGCGTTTTTGTTTTGGGTTTTCGTTTTGAATTATTTGGGTCATTTTTTATTGACACGTAATTAATTAAATATATATATATATATTATAATTTTTATCATTCAATAAATGTGGGGTGGATTAAGATATGATGCGCCAATATTTGATTTTAGACATTTAATGGTTGACATTGGATGATTGACTTTAGTCAATCGATATGTATTTTGTTTTTATTTACTTTATAATTTTATTTTAATCAAATGATTTAATTTTAATGGTTGAAATTGGATAATTTATTTTTAATCAAATTATATTTTGGTTCATTAAAGTAATTTTATTTTTTATTTTTATTTGTATATACAAAAACATATAAACATTGATGAAACCAGTGTTTAGCTATGGGCAGTTGCAGTTTCTAGGGTAACATAGCATTCTGATTTCAAGATATTGATATGCAATAAAGATGAAAAGCCAACAAATAATGTGTATAAATTTTTTTTAGAATTTATACCGATACAATGATATATATTTATTTAAGTGATTGCCTCTTAAGATTATTTTCGGATTCCCCAATTTAGTAAATGGGAATATCAACAGGTTTATTTATCCAGTTTATAATACGGTTTTTCTTCAAAATTTGTTTCTTTTTCATCCTATTCCAATCTTTTTCATATACTTTGCATTAGTCCCAGCCAAAGAACATAAAATGACTTTTACTCTATTGAAAGACATTAAAAAAGGAAGATCAGATTGGTTGATGAAGGGAAGATTAGCACGAAAGTGGGAAGTAAAACCTGGGAATGATATGAAGATTCCTCCATCTTTTGAGTTGCTTCTGGTGGATGTTGATGTTAGCCTTTCTTCTTCCTCCTACTTCTGTTTTTTCTATTTTGTTTCTATTTTGTTTTGGGACATCCTAAAAAGGAAAAGGGGATACTTATTTTGGACCAATGAGTATATATGTTTCCTATGATGGAGTCAATGAAAATAAGCTTGAACTAGGATAGTATTTGCATAAAATATTATCTTTCCGTGAAATAGGATAGTATTTGGCCTGTGCGTTTAACGCACGGGTGTAAAACTAGTTGAAAGTAAAGTTGAAAAGCTATAAAAATTATTGACATACTATTTTAAAGTGTACTCTTTAAGTAAAATATTCTAAAATTGAATAGTAGACTCTTTACTTGAAATGAAGGGAATATAAGCTTAGTATGCATTGATATTGTCTCATCTTAACCTGTTAATATAAGAAGTCAACTATCATTTTGGGACGAAGAGAGTATAAAAAGATTGTAATTTATGAATGATGTATTTTGTTGAAAGACACGAATCGATTGTGATTTATTGATGTTATATTGTGTACCCATTATCATTTGTTATAAAACCAAAACTTTTTAATTTAAAAAAAAAAAAGATTAATGCAATAGCATTGTGACATGTACTAATAGCATTATCATTTGGTGCACACTTTAAGTGAATATAACATTACTTTTTTTTCAATTAAAAGGCAAAGTCAACTATTCTTTAGAAGCGTTTTAGGGAAAGAGATTTCTATTCCCAACTCCCCCCCCCCCTATTTTTTTCAAAGTACACCACTTCTCTAAGTTAAACCTCTACCTAAATTGTAAGAGTAATGTTATGTGTACCTAAAGAGTACCAAATTTTTTACATCAAATTATGTATCAGCTGATGTGGCAGTTGATGTGGTACAAAAAATAAAATTAAAAATCATAATTAATGCATCACATCAGCTGACACATCATTTGGTACAAAAAATTTGGTACTCTTTAGGTACCCATAACTTTATTGAAATTGTAATCCTCCCTAAATACTAAGTACACCTCCCTCAATTTCCTATTTTACTCCACCAAACTTATTTTGAATAAACAACCTATTACACCACCTTTCATCATTTGTTGAGACACACACCTCAAACCCAATACGCAAAATAACAAAGACCACCCCTTCTATTTTCAGTTATGTACCATTATACACTTACATATCACTTGTTTTACAAGTTGTATGATAAATAATTTTTAGGATTAAGTTAGCTATGATTTTCTTTAGGTTGAAATTTGAAATGATCTGAGTCTATATTGTTCGGATATGGTTGATTGAACACCTTTGGTAGTGTTCTAAAAGTGTTCAGTTGGTATTGACCGAACATCACTAAAGGTGTTCAGTAGTGATAAAACACACTTAGAGTTGTTCAGCCATTAGCAACCCAGCCCATTCGTGCGTGCTTTTTAAAATGCGGAAAATTAAGCCAAAATGTATAGAAATACTTACAATATTTGTCCTCTTCAATTCTTTATATTCTATGGTTGTATTTTCCAACA
Source organism: Platycodon grandiflorus (assembly GCA_016624345.1). Taxonomy (NCBI): domain Eukaryota; kingdom Viridiplantae; phylum Streptophyta; class Magnoliopsida; order Asterales; family Campanulaceae; genus Platycodon; species Platycodon grandiflorus. The sequence continues at coordinate 9,594,305 of CM028362.1, forward strand.
ATATAGATGATTTGGAGGCTTAGGGTTTAGAAAAAGATTTGAAAGATGTGTGAATGTAAGTGTAATGCTTGAATGTATATCGTGGAAAGAGCGTAAGGGTGAGGGGATGTACTTAGAGATTAGGGGGGTATACTTAGTAAAACTAAGGATAAATAAGTCAAAACCACCAAAAGAAATACTACTAAGGCTCCGTTTGTTTCACGGAAAATAATTTCCTTATTTTTCGGTGTTTGGTAACATTTGGAAAATGTAGTAAATGTAAGCTCTTTTACAAGTCAACAGAAAATGAAACCTTCTTTTCAGGAAAATGACTTACGGATTCAATTTTCGTAAGTCATTTTTCAAAATTTGTTCATTCCTATTTTCTCATAATATCACCTTTGCACATTTAGATGTGCTATATTTATTTTTAACTTTTCTTTCAAGAAAAATAATCATAATGTTTTATCGTAATGTATTGAAGTGATTCTATGAAAAAAGTTTTATTAATATAACATTTTGTTAATATTGTCAAGATTTATGGAAACTTTTATAACATTGAAAAATATATTCATGTTTGTCTCAAAATAAATGTTCACTTTTATTCGCGATCACAAATAAAAGTAAATATTTATTTTGAAACGAGAAAATAACAATAATATTACAGATTCAAGTAGTTAAATTTTAAAAATATTTCAACTTGATATTTTAATTAGAAATACTAAGATAGAGTGAACACGTTATATATATTATGTTTGAAATTCTTTAGTGAGTTGATTTAAAAATTTAAATTATTTTCTTAATACTTTAATTTTTAAACATAGTTTTACACGGAATAAAATATTTGGTTGAAAAGTACATGAAGCTTCTAGTATAATATTTGATATCATAGAATTTTTAATTTGAGGCTGGAATTGGAGTCTAATATCTCATTTGCACTACTCGATTTTAATAAATACTTCATTCGTCCTAAAATAAGTGTTTATTATTTTATTTTGGGACATCCCACAACAATTATCTCTTTCTTCTTTGAAACATGTTTTTAAGTCAATTATTAATTATGTTATTGTTATTTTTTAAATTGAAAAGTAGATGAATTTCATTGATTTGATACCACCAGTGATAATTGGGAGTTACTAAAAATATCATTTAAAGTAAAAACCTTTTTAAAAATAAGTGTATATTTAATAAGGGACACTAATTTTAGGACGAAGGGAATATAACATTTTATATGTATTTATAATATATTTTCCGTAAAAAAAATTATGTGTTTATCAAACACCAGAAAATATTTTTTGATATATTTTTAAAAAATTTATCAAATGCCTGAAAATAAAACTTTTTTATTTTTGCAGTAGCTATTTTTCAAAAATTATTTTTTTTAAAACAAACGAGCCAAAGAGTTAAAAGAAAAACAAAACAAAATAGAAAAACCTTGAGTTTTAGATCATCACCACGGCAGAGAGAGAGAGAAAGAGAGAGGGAGAGGGAGAGGGAGAGGGTTTAAGCTGAAATTGAAATGGGAGGCGAGACGGCGGCGAATGGGACGAACGGCGGCGGCGGCGGCGGAGGATTTAGGGGGCGAATGGAGCACTACCTATACGGTGGGGAGAAGAAGCACGTGATGGCCGGGATTGCCATCATCGGCGTCCTCTTTGGAGTTCCCTGGTATCTCATGAACCGAGGTAGCTTCCCTTCCTTCGTTTTCTCTATCCCTATATCTCTTATCTAGTATTCCAGTCATTGTCCTTGTGAAATTTTAGGAGAAATAGATTTAAAAAAATAATAATGTAATTCGAATCAATTTGACTTTTCATTACACGTTTGGTAAACTTAGATTATTTTCCCCTTCTTTCTCCTCGGGGTTCTCATCAAAGATCGAATTGCAGTAAGGATTTCCTAAATTGAGGTTGAGTCAGAGTTAGGCGAGCTTCATTGGTGGTTTTAGGTTTCAAAGAAGTTGATCCAGTATACAGCAGATACTTTATTGGTGTTAAAATTGTTTACGAGAATTGAATTATTCTAAAACTGGGAAGCATGTTGAAAAGTTGTTAGCTACGAGTTAATTGCTGCTTGCTTTCTCAGTTGAGCAATGCATACAAACGTCAATGTGAGAAGACTCTATATTTTCTGTAGGAGCACTACATGCGCGTTTGAAGTAGAATGTCAGAGTCAGAACTAGTGAAATTCATTTGGCTCTTGGAATTGGAAAAGGTTTTTGTAAGAAAAAGTAATGATACCTAATGGTTTAAAGTCATTGATTATTTATTAATTTAGACTGGTGGTTTTCTTAATACTGAGGCAGTAAGGTCAACGGTTGCTGGATGTACATATTTGATGCAGTTGCAGGATATACTATCAAGATCTCTGTTTTTTGGATGTTATTTCAATGTCATCAGAATGATGGAGGTCAGAGGATACAGTGAAAAGGAGCTCTGAGCTCCTTTTAGGAAGAGCACAAATTATCCAAAGGTTCATAGTCGAATGAAAACAGTTTGGATGTTGAATTAGGTGATGGAAACATGGCGATGCTGTTTGCAGTTTGTAGTATAGTTGAGTTAGCATGATGTAAGCAATTTGGATCCTTCTACCATAAGCTGGACATTGCTTTGTCCATAATGGAGTAGTGGTTAAATGTATGGGGTTCTTGTTCTCATCCTTTGGAGCTTAACACTTGTATATCTTCGTGGTGCTCATGTGGACATCCAATGCTCTAGCTATGCCCTCTGAGATCAGCATAAGACTAATGAAATTGAGGACTAAGATATTGATTTATTGCTCATTGTGTTTGTTGTTCTTTAACCATTAGTAATGCATTTATATTACGAAGCTAAGAACTAATATTTGGGGGGATTTTGTTTCTAACTGTTGGTTTGAGTTTCTTTTTATCTTTGTTGTTGTGGTTATATTGGAGAACCGTGGCAGTTTGGAGGAATAGTTAATGATGTTTTTAGCGATAACATTAAGTCGAGATTGGATTGGTGTGCGTGTGGCATATCACCAGTAAGGTTGGTGCAGGATTCACCTCTAGTCGAGTATTTGCATATGCAGGGCTGTAGTATCTGAAAGGCAAAGTTTCCTTTTTAGTTTGTCAAAGAACAGAGTCCTATTTCTTCAGAAATCTCACTTTAAAAATAAAAAAATAAAAAAGAACTCTATCTTTTAGAACATGATGTTTCCTTTTTGTGTCAAAACAATGTCTTTTGCAGTTTTGGTACAATTTATATAGTTACTCCATCCCAAAAAATTAGTCCCACTTTCTATTTTTGGTTGTTCCATAAAACTAGTCTCATTTCTAAATTTTAACCTATAAATTTCATTATTTTCAAAAAATTTGATTCTTTCCAAGAACATGACATATCTAACACGTATCACTCAAAAACAAAAACAAAAAAATTTATCATGTTACTGCAAATTATAGGAAGTGTATAGAAGCAAAAGTACAATATGAAAAAAGTTTGACTTGTTAAATGGAACTATTTTTTTTACGGGGGAGTATATAAGTAAAAGTCGATATTAAGAAATTGACTTTTCAATTATGACTCCTTTTTTTGGGACAGTGGGCTTACTATCTGTCCTCCTTTGTAGTTGTTCTGAGGACCCTGAGATTAGTTGGCTAGTTCTAACATATTGTTCCATATAATTTGCTGCTCCCACCTCCTCACCCCTCAGTACATTGTACAACTATTTATTTCAATGGTGCAAATGACGTGGCTATGACTATGAGCCTCAGTTACTGCGAAAAGATATCTCAGCTTGATTTAACCAATTTCTTTTTCTTTTCTTTATAAGGTTCAAAACATCGATCCCATCAGGATTACTTGGAACGAGCTGATAAAGCACGGAGTGAGAGACTTTCTTCAGGGTCGTCTTCAGCTAAATAAATGTTTAAAGAAACCTACAGCCAGATTTGATTCCCTGGAATATGATGGTCCTACAATGAATGGGCTACTGCTTTGTGACACTTTTCTTTTCCTTGATAGAATCCTGGGAAACATGTGTTGGTTACTCCCTAAGAACCATTGCAGCCTGGAGAAGCTTGTATTTTTCTCTGTTTTGCCATCAATGGTATGGTACATTTTTGGCTTAATATTTAAATTTGTCAAAACATTTGTCTCTTTCTTCTTTGAATCAAAGTGCTACTGTTGCAAGTTTCTTATTCCGCCAATTTATCTTTACCAAGTATTATACTGCAAGAGAGCTCAAAGTGAGCTGTGTCACGCTTTTTAAAACATAGGCGCTGAACGCAGCTCCCCTATACGCTAAACGCAGCCCTGCAAAATTATTAAATTGCCTTCGTCTTTTATATATAGAAAATATTTAACTTAAAACTTTTACTTTTATTTGCTTCGAATGTGTATGTTTTCAACATATTTTGTGTTAAATTTGATTTTTTTTGCTTAGTTGTTGTTGGAAAAATTGTACAAAGTGAAGGAAATTGTGCTTCTTGTGGCACAAATTTCTTAGTCATTGTAGTCATGTTCATATAAATAAGAGACTACTTCTCAGACATCACAAAGAGGATCGAGTGATTGTTGATGTGATGTGTATATTGTCGAAGAGTATATAGTTGACCACCCAAGTAAGTACAAAGTACTGTAGTAAAATTCCATAAAAGATAACTCAAGAAGGTACGGTTAGTAATATTCCACAAAAGTTTTGACTTTATAGACTCGTGTATTCTATTGAAGCTCTAGGCACGTTCTTCCATTGTAATAGGATCTCAATGCAGAAAATTTTTTATACAACTTCAATGATAAAAATACATTATATTGGGAAAAAATTGCTCCAACGAAGGATGCATTTTTGCATTTCCTCCTTTTCCTTTCACCTACAACATACATAAATTAGATTGTGATGGCGGTTGGCACAGACACCAGAATTAATACTCGCCCTCCACTGCTTGCACTTCAATTAACCATCTACAGCGGCATCAGTCTCCTGTACTTGAAGAACCATAAAAATGAACAGAATATAACAGCCCCAGTGATTCCTGTGATTAAGAGGACCCACTTGAATGCACCTGGATCATCAAACATTGGTATGGCAAAATTCATCCCAAATACGCCTGCTACCACCCCAAAGATGGCAACAACAAATGTCGCAGTTGTCAGCAAGAGTTCAAACTGTATCAGCTGGTTTCGAACATTATCCTGCATGTGAAAATCTTAATTAATACTCCCTCCGTTCCAGGCAAAGAGTCCGCTATACTAATTTGGGATGTTCCATTCAAAGAGTTCACTTTAAAAAATTATGCCTACAATCTCCATAAAACTTTTAACTTTACCCTCCACATGTAAACAAACAAATTAACTATGCTAAAATATTTTTGTAATTATGAGCAACTCCAATATTATTTATATAATCCTTAATTAATAGACTTTTCAAACGTGAACTTTTTGGGTAGAATGGAGGGAGTACATTTTGTGGTGGGCTTTAATCTTTGACAAAGGACAATAGTAAGCAAAAACCATAGCGTGCACACAGGCATCAGGAAAAGTGTGTGCAGATGTATTCTCAAAAGAAAATGTTGTATATAAAGGAGTGATTTAATATCTTAAATTTAGGTATGTCAGCTCATATGACTGACGCCTGACCTAGGAGTATCCAACTCTAAAGCTGTAAAATCTTATTGGTACCCAGCTGTACCCTAAAACCACGTGCCTTTGAGGCACAGTGAAGTAATTACAAGTATAAATCAAGTTACCTGACACCCATCAGCAACAAAAACTTGAGCTGTACCTTTAAACTGGAAACACAAAGATGATTGTACAAGAGCACATAGCTCTAAATACTTGTTGGGTTTCAGAATGTAGCAGTAATATCACCAGCTTGAAAGTTTCACACTACCAATAGCTCAGGGTTCCAAAAACTTATCATAGTTTGTTTTGGTATTCCTACCCATTTATATCCTAGAAGAAATGCTTTGACGCGAGCATTCTTGTAGTGCCCCGAGTCCGAGATCCGATGTTGAGCGTAACTGTTACGCACATTAATTAATAATTGTAAGTACGAGTTGGCTTACCTATGTGGGGTTATGAGTTGGGGTACATGTGGTGAACATGTTACTTTATTTGGGATTAGGAATGAGTAGTCTATCCTTGTGTTGTTTAGGTGTTCCACATTGTGAGCACTATATGATTTAAGTAGAGACGGTAGGAGTGCCTACCTATGATTGTGATTTGTAGTATGTCCAGTTATTGTCAACATCATTGGGATGTTGAGTGTTACAATTGGCCCACTTTGCCTATTATCTTGATTTGGTTATGTGTTCGGTGATTATGGACATTTTGGGATTGTTCTAGTATGTGATAGGATAATCATCATACTTTTATGATTGATTGTATGTTTAGTATTTACAAGTACATTGAGTTGATTTGACATGTGATTCAATAGAACATATGATTGGTTTTGGTTAAGTTGTGATTCAGGAGAACACACTTTGATTTGTTATGAATGACGAGTAAATATCTACTTGTGCATTGCATTGAGTCCAGCTGACAGTCTTGGTATAGTTATGGTGGGACGACATATAGTCTTTACAAATCTATTTCGTAATCGCTATGGGTCATCGTACCGAATTGCACACACCCCTCCCATGTTGGCCGCAAGTGGGATGTGACCCCACTTTTGTAGCAATACGCATGACTTTGGTTAGCTAATAGATCTGATAGATTTTCGAGGGCATCGATACATCACACACGAGTATCGAGGCACGTTTGTTTTCTCGTGTATCGTAGGAGCAACACGGAGATGGAGAATGAGAAATTATATAATTTTCTATGTGGTTTATTTACGTTGCACTTATGTGAACATCACTGTACTACGTGGTTTATGTGATTTACGTGCTTTCTATACGAGCGAATGTTGGTCGTGGTCTTCAACTGGTATGGGACGGTTGACGGCTACTGAGCCTCTCGTGAAGTATAGGATTGTGTGACTTTATGTTGTCCTTGTTATATGCTATGCTTCGTGAATGATATATCAATATATCTTGTCATACTCGTTATAATTACTGTCTCGCATATCGCATATCGCATCTCGCATCTTATGTAGTCGCATATCGCAGCTTGTCGATTAATAGTTAAGTTGGAAACGTTACTTAGACTTACTCGTGTATGGTTGTGATGTTAGGTAAGCTGGAATTGCTACCTAGACTAGACATATATAGGGTCTTGGTTTACTGTTACATTCATACTCATAGCACACAATACATTATAGTGGCTTACGGGATCTTTTAGACTCACCCTTATTTTCCTTGCAGGTTGTAAATTCCAGCACAATGAGACCTGAGGTTTGAAGTTTAACTAGTTGTATTTATATTGTCATTTCTTATTATTTCTTGTATTGTGAGATCGTGAGATTCAACAAAGTTATGTAAACTTAGTATATTGGGAAGAAATAATTGTATTATTTAGATTTGTATTTTGAAGCCGACTTGTGAGGTCGTGCCGGTTGTAGTCCTTTTTAAATTTTGGGTTATAGACTCATGGTTTTGATGTGGCCTTGTGGCCGTTGATACTTTATTAGTAGTGTTCTCGAGCGTGTTAGCTTGTGGTGTTTAGTATTGTTGTTTCTCCGGCTCGTGTATTTAGCCGTCGAGGTTTAAATTATGGGATTTACTTTTGTGTTGTTCTCTGGCGTTTGTTTGGCGTTGAGGTTTTGCATAGTTTTGGTTTGAGCTGTAGTGGCTCACTCTTATCAATTAATTTGTTGTTCTTGTTAGTTTAGCGCACCGAGTTGGGGTTCAACATCGGATCTCGGACTCGGGGCGCTACAGTTCCTGCTTTGTTGATTTCACATTTTTGCAAAATCAATCAAACTGGAACTCAAGTGGATCTACTTAACTTTATCAAACTTGTACTGATGAGAAATGAATACAGAGCTAAAATGTCCAACAACGATAAAGCTTCAGCAGGCTGAGGAGCAGACATACCAGTTGAATGTTTATGAAGTCTTCCGTGTCATCGATGTACTCCTTCAACTGATAAGTGGAAAGAAAATAATTTGATTATCCTGTCACCCCAAAACAAGTATAAGACCATAATGGTTCAAATAAAAGAAGTAAACTACAGACCGATGTCAGCTTATTCAGGGTGCTATCAATGACAACAAAGTAAGCCTCTAGCAGCATCTCGAGCTCCTCTATATTGTCAGTAGCACTTTCTGAGCTCCTCGTGCTCTCGTGCCTACTCCTTGCAATGCTCAAACTTTTCTCAAGCTTCCGTCCATCAGGGGGTGAAGAAACAGGAGATATTGGGGCTGAAAAAGATTGTGCACCATCAGTTGATCGGTATCCAATCAAAGATTGATCACCATAGAATGTTGTCTCCATTCTTCTTTTCTTCTCAGTGAGGTACATTTCAGCCATATCTCCATCATCATCCATTAGCTGCTCTATCTCATCCCTTACCTGTATGAGTAATAAGCAAAATAATGAAATCAAAGTTCAACAATATTGTTGGTTAACAAATGAAGTAAAAGACCGTGAAATATAAGTACCTTCTGAACTCTCCGAGTCAATGCGACAAGTCTGCTTTTCAATCGACGAACACGTTCCAAGTTTAAGGTACTGATCTTTGAAGTAAGCTCGTCTAGCAGTGGATATGCTTCAATTTCTAACTCGGCTGCCTGGGGATTTTAAAAGAGATTCAACATATAGAAATTACTAAAAAATAATATCAACAAAACGCGTAATCAAAATGTTAGGAACAACATACAGTAGAGCCATCTTACCTAACTATTACTCTATGACCAGAACTAAACAGGCAAGGACATGAATCCATTGACAAATTGTACAAGCATGCCAATCTTCTTTATTATTGTAAGCATTAGAAGTAAGTCAATATATCACTCAGGATTCGCTCTTATTTGCTACCTGCATGTACAAGTGGACTACACAACAAGAAGCAGAATTACAAACATACGATGCTCAGGGAAAAACACAACTGAAATTTTCAGTTTGGATTGGCAAATAAAGACTTCTGCACGGTCTTCTCTGCTAGGTAAGAGAATATATTGCCGCACTCTCAACCAATAATGAAAGTCATAAAGGACACATCCTCTGCACCAAGTTTCTTCAAATAGCATATTGACAATTACAACAAAATCAAAGTAATTACTATATCTTTGATTTTTCTCCTATCATTTGACTTGCACTTCAAAATAATCACTGAACTCAGCACAGCTTGCCACAATATAACTCAGTTATTTTATTAGCCAAATATAATTTAACCCGCAAAGGCTGGCTTCAGGTTATGTTTGCCACTAGAAACTTATCTCCTACACAAATATTTGTGCTTGATACAGTTTTATCAAGGACATTAGAAAATATGCATAACGTAAAGAGCCCTTGTGTCAAACAAAGCCCAGGTTATTGAATCATACAAAAAACACAGCAAGCTTTAATATGAGATATATCATGGTAAAAGTTGGGAGGAATTTCAATAAAAATAGAGAACATCTATCGATGGATAATTCCTCCAAGCAAAGCAAAAACCCCCAGGGATATTTAAGTGTGTAGGCATTTTGCCAAAATCATCAATTATTGTCGTGCCAACAATAAAAGTGCAGTGTGTGGTCTTGTGCTTCAAAACTAATCTTGTCTCCAAAGCCTTTTTTTACACATAGTGGGAAAAGGAGGAATGTCTGTCTCAATCTGTATTCACTTCTAACACTTTGTGAGGGCTTGAACACGCATCAATGTCAACCCTGATGTACAATATCCTATAAGTCTGGGCCTATCTGAACTGGAAACTGCTATGAAAACAATCAATGTTCCATAATAGGTTACAAGTCATGTGCAAGTGCATTCGAGCATGCAGACTCGCAAAATCAAGGTGCTTTCAGATAAAGACTGGCTCAGTCTAAAAACCTCCTCCAAATAACATCTCCACTTTAATTGAACAAAACAAGTGAAAAGCAATAGATATGTCCAAAGGGGCTGTTACCATGTGGTGCAGGTCACATACGTTAATGTATCTGGTATCAATTACTTAAATGCTATTGATGAGAATAGTAATTCACTCTTCCAGGCTTTCCCTAGGCCAGGCCTTGGTCCTAATGGCCAAAAGGCTAAGACCAGATTGGATTCTATAAGAAGCTATCCTCCCTATCTGTATCAACTACTGACACTAGTTTTCCACTATCTTCCATTTTTGATTAATCTCTCTCAGGAGATGTGAGCAATAGATCAGGGTGTGCTGCAAGCCTGGCAAAAATTAAAGCAATTCGTCGAATTACACATGCAGCCTGTTAAATATCACCTCAACTCAATCCAGCCTTGGTTCCAATTACTTCGGATCAGCTAAGCTACATGAATCCTTTTTCGACACACAATTCGGTCCAGGTATGCCTAAATATTGGATTGACAAATTTCTACTGGAATCTTAGTCTGTGTAATGAGTCAATCAATCAACAATTCCAGAGATTGACCGGCCCAACCTGGTAATCCTTGGATCTTAACTTGGAAGGTAAGTGGAATCTGAATGAGATCCAAGGAGATTAATATTAGTTTCCTTAGTAAAAGATCCAAGCTTTCCTCTTTTGGGTTATTTGGGTTTGGAAGAATTCCAGCAGTCCGCAGATCAGCATGTGAACTTGAATTGGGCGTTTCTGCTTCTCCTCCTTTTCTACTTCCCTGCAGAATTTATGCAGATTACGTTTCTCAATTCAGGTCTCCAACATAAGCCCCTCATCCACAATCAACAGTCATCCAATGCTATCTGGAGTTCAACACAAGAAACACAAACAAAGGTTGCTATCAAGACTACCCAGCAACTAGTCTTCAGAACGCCTGCAACCAAGTGCCTCCCGGCAAGCTTAAACCTTTCCCATCCACAAATCCCATGACCTTATTTGTATATCAGGAAAGACCAGAAGCATACAATAACAAAGCCACAACAAAGTCATCTTTATCACCTTTCCAACTTTCCCAAATCTATCCTACAGGAAGGTGTTCATTTTTGGCAGCTGAGGTGAAGATCATGGTACTAACAGGTAACATCAAAGTAACAGCCTGTGCAGTTATATGCTACAAAGGGATAAAAACAAAGGGGAAAGGTACAAACTAATGTTTTATGCCATTTCAGGGGGTATGATGAAGACCTAACAATCCCTTGCTTCAACAAACTTAAGTCAAATAAAAAGTAAAGGGTTATATGTACACTAGCAACTCCTTTGACGTGATTGGGAATCACATTTACACTATTTCATGAGTGGGAATCACATTTACACTATTTCATCTTTCTTTTTGTTTGCCATTAAATTGGGGGATCTGAAGTATACTAGCCATTTTCAGGATTGAGCTTTTCAAATAATCAGTGTATGAATAGAAGCAAGGCTCCTAGATCCAGGACCCCATAGATCTAATCATTACACAATTAACAAGAAAAAACTGTGATCATCTATTGTCACACTTTAGTAAACTGATAAAAAGCATGCGAGATCAAGTTGTATTGTATACCTTTCATTGACTAATTAAGCATATTAGAGCTTGTATAATATGACCTGCTGGCAATTAGCATAGAGCAAACTGTAATGTGAAAAACTGAATTTAATATGTTTCAACCTATACCCTACAACAAGAACCAAGCAGTATGTTCGCAAGGATCTAAGTGAAATCAAAACTAACTTGGCTTTAAAGATTAAGCAAATGCTCATTTATCATAGAATTGGTAGTTTCCAAAAGAATGTACCTGTGAGTCCAAAAATGTACAAGCGGCCTCTAGAGCAACTTCAAGCGCCCTGAACTCAAAGGGCAAGTAATCAGGTGAAGAGTTCCCAAACATATTCTCAAAAATCCTATTTCCTTTCCTTCTGTTCAAATCAGCGCCTTCCGACTGCCAAACCTCACCGACCCCTGCATTTGTCAGTCGCCTTTGTAGCTCCACCACGTACTGCAACACATAGCTATCAAGAGAATTCAAAAGCAGAACTTCGTCTGCTGTAATAATACATCGGATCTGCTCCAGATTTACAACTATGGCCTTCTCTCTCCCAAGAATCGTTGAGGGGTAAACAAATAATGGATCAAGTAGGCGTAGATCACGCGCTGGAAGATCACAACGACGCATCATAGTGAACTTGTCAACCTCAATAACTTGGGAATCCCCAGAGGAGTCAACACGAATCCATGATCGAAGGCCCTGGCCTCGTTTTTTCAGGCCTAGGACATCCACCGCTTGAAAAGGTTGACGCCCAGATGCAGATGGCCTATAAGATGCATCTCTAACATTAACAGCTGATGCAGGTCTTGGTGGCAGCAGGCGCTCGTTAAGGTCTGCCATCATAGAGGAGGTCTAACTGCAGAGAGAGATAAAAAAAATATAAGTGGACCGAGTTATTGGAGAAAATAATACATGGCTAATAATTACAGCTTGTAAGTTGTTCAAACTAATCATCATCAACCTTCACTAAACCTTGTTTAACACAAGTCTAGGACTCTAGGGTGTAAGTGCAGAAGTTATATAACCAAGAGCTTTTGAAATTTCAAGATTCATGTTGGCTGTCTAAGCTTTTTCTCATTATGCAGCTAATAATAAAACTATTGTAGGTACCAACTTCAGTACTCAAGAAGAATAAGGAAGTTATGTCTGGAATCGCCATCATCAGCATCATCTTTGGCATTCCCTGGTACCTCATGAACTGAAGCTCCTCCTTTGATCTATCCCGCTAAGCTTTTCTACTACAGTAATTTATTTCCTCACTGTCCTTGTCTTTTCTGTTTCTGTTGTTTGTAATTGCCCCTGTAAACTAGTAGGAAAAAAGAAGCTAAAATTCATTGGGTTCTTGAATCACCTGATTTTTAACTATTGTATGGTAAATTTAGATTATTTACATTTCATCCCCTTTGAGTTCACATTAGAAACCGAATTGAATGATAAATTTCGCAAATTGAGGTCAAGTAGTAATTAGGTAAGCTTCGTATGTGGTTGTAGGTTTCAAAAATTGAGGCTTCAATCCAAACTAGTTAGAGTCAGAGGTGTTGAAATGAATCGTATCTTAAAGTTGGGAGACATGATGAAAAGTGATTAGCTCATTGATCTTTTGTATAAGTTCAATGCTTGTCTTCGTTGTAAACTCTAGCTGTCTCTGTTGAGCAATATATACAAGGTTAATCAAATCTAGTCTCTAGGAGAAGAATAATCTGTGTCCCAAGTAGAACATCGGGATCAAAAAAAGAAAAATCATTGCACCTTTGGAAAGGAAAAGGTTTCTTAGAACAAAATAATGAAGGTCATATATGGTCTTATTAGGTGAGACCGGTGGTTTTCTCAATACTAAGACTTAAGAGCGAACAGCGGTGGACAAACATTTATGAGCACAATAGTGGGATATAGTCTCAAGAGTCAAGACTAACTTTATTAGGTTAGACAGGTGGTTTCTTACGACTAAGACTGGTGGTTGTGATGAATAACTGATCTCTAAGACTATTCCTCCTCTCGGAGAAAGAAATACATTGTCACAGACAAAAATTCGGAGATTACTGAAGGAAAGGCTTGTACAGAAGAAGGCGAAACATTTGTGTAACTAAATGGAAAGGAGTGGATGCTAACAGTGGAAGAGTTCATACTGAAGTGTAAACAACCACCACAATCTTTGTCAAATGAGTAAAACTAGTAGTTGATAACTTCAAAACCTTCCAGATAGTCATCTGTCAAAAGAGACATCCTCTGTCACAATTGTTCTAAGATAAGCATAAAGAAGATGACAATCACATCTATATAACGTCCTGATCCACACATAGTAAACAACCTCATTTCCAGTTTTGACTTATCGGAGGTGTTACTATATACATTAGTACATGGAGTTGAGAAGTACGCATCACAATCATAACAACAATTGAGTCCGCTACAACTTAAGAGAGAAAAACAAACCGGGCATTAACGACGACAGGATCGATTTCGGAAAATAAATTTAGTCTAGTTTCCACAGTCTAAACACCTAAAAGTGAATAAAATGAGACAAAACCGGAAAGGAAATCCAACATAATTAACATACCTCCTGCCCACAAATGATAAATTAGGGTTCCGCTACTGCAAGGCAGCGAGATTACAGTCCATGCCGGAGCGTTTGATGATCAAGTACCTACAAACAGGAATCAGAGTATGAATTTCAAAAAAAAAAAGGAAAATGAACGAGTATATGTACTGTAGTATGCGTATATATACGTACAGGCGTATGTATGTACGTATGTATGTGGATGTGGAAAAAGGTTCAATGATGATGAATACAGAATTGATGGAAAGTACCTGTAATTTGAAACTAATTGCAGAGAGAGAATGTCAAGACATTGAGAGAGAGAGAGAGAGAGAGAGAGATTTCACGACTAGTTCATAATCTTACAAGTTAGGTGCGGAAGTAGAACGCCGCCGTTTCAGTTACCGATGGAAGGATCAAAATCATCATTAACCATGATTCATGTATCATGTGCGTATCAGCTGTTAAATATTTTTTCCAGATACGGTTAGGGCAATAATTAATTAGATATCCGAATCAGGAAACGTTTTGATTGCATTTTTTTTTTTACGGTTCTATCTATAAAATTGTTAGATTGATATTCTTGTTAATTCTGCTCTCAAAGCAACCAGATGATCAATTGTGTTGTGTAAGCAGCCCTCACGGTAGTTTTACTTTTGTACACTTTTTTTTCTTTTTTATAAAATTCATTTTTATTTGTTATTTGGAATATTTTTATGGTAACACATTACAAGTAACAGGCGTAATATAGAAGACGTGTAAAATGTATATAATTAATTAGAGCATCCACAGTGGGCTGCTTTTTCAACACTCTTAAAAGTAATTTTAAAGATTTTTAGCTCTACTAAACCCACAATGGCACCCTACTTTGATTCTCTATCTCCAAAATCAACTAAATAACTCTTGTAATATAGAAAGAGATTTAGTGTGAACAGTCAAAAGCAATTTGATTGAGTTCTTTATATTTTATTCCTTTCCTTTATATTTATAAAAGTTAGGTTTATTAGTTGAGATGATATATATTTAATTTTTAAAGGGTTGTATAGAGAGTGCTTGTTGGAGTGATTTTTTTTTTAGTGTTAAAAAAGTGAAACTGAAACAGAAAACAATATATTTAGAGGGTGATATAGAGAGTCACCACTGTAGATGCTCTTACATACTCCTTTTGTTTCATGCAAGTACTCCCTCCGTATTAGATAAATAATTCTACTTTTTTATTTAAAAATATTTTAATTAAAATTTCTAAAAATTTTTGATGTATAAATTCTCTACTTATTTATAATAACGGAACTCGATTAATGTCATGGGTATTATCATCAAAAAAATATTTTATAGCTCATCATTAATTACGTTTCTTAATTCATGTATTTTGTTAGAGAGAAAAGTTTATCTGGAATAGAAGGACTAAATTTTTGATGATTTTTTTTATATCAAATTAATTATACATACAGAATTATAAATGTTTTAATTTATAATTTTTTTAATAATTAAATTATATGACCTAAAATAAAATATTTATTTAATTATATGAACAAGTTAGCTCTTAAATAAAAAATATCTTCTTAAAATTATTTTTACTATTTAAGGAAAATTAATTTGACACTCGTACTCTAAATTTACAAATTTAACCAACATATGTATGATCACTCTTTAAATTGGACCCAAATTATAATCAGAAGTTAAAATATTGGCGGCTTTAGTGACATGACATATGTGGGTTCCATTTGAAAAAATATTACTCTTTCCTTTACCGTTTTTAGTTATGGAAGGTCCCGAATTAGTAATTATCTAGAATTGTTATTCTTTTCATTTGAGGATATCAAATGACAATAATATTGCGTTGAACAATACTTTTCAGTTAAAATTAAAGAGATAATTAAATATAAATGAAGTTATTATAACCCAATTATTATCTTTGGTTTTAGACAAATTGTGCCCTCAAGCCACTGGCATTAACCGCTATGACTATGTATTTGGGATCTTATTTATGAAAAGTTATTTAGTGAGACTGTCACGCCAAATCACTAAGGTGACGTAGTGTGATGTAACAATTATATTTTTACACTTAGGGGTCGTTTGGTAAAAAAAGTCAGGATAACATTAATTAATACTATAACATATATTATTTTAACCGAGATTATTTTATCTCGGTTATAGAGTTATCTTATGTTTGGTAGATTACGGATAAGATTAATTTATTCTGCTAGTTATCTAATTTGAAGTTTGGTAGCCCAAATTAATTTTAGTATTACGCTATTTTTCCAAAAACACCTTTATAAATTAGGTTGATTAAATGATGACTCGAGCTTATCTCACTTGGGTTTTTTTCTCCGAACTACTATTGTCTGCATTTTAATGTATAATATAGTTAATTCCATTGTTTAATGCAACATCAATATTTTTATAAATTAGATAAACCTAGCTATTTATAATTATTATAAAGTATATAAGGATAATAAAATTGCAAATTTATAAATTTTAAAGTTCTTTTTAATCTCAACCTAGAAAAGGATATTAATATATTTAGTTTATTTTAAAAAATGAATATGTATATGTATTGTACGTATAAATAAATTTATACATAATATAGTAATATAAAAATTAAGAAATGAAAAAGAAAAAAAATGTTGGTTGGTTGGATGGGAGGAGCGTGGAGGAGGGAGGAGGGAGGGTGAGTGAGAGAGGGAGGATGGTACTAAAAAAAGGGGTGGGTTGAGGAAGTGGGGAAGAGGGAGGATGAAGGGGAAGGTGGGAGGGTAATTTAGGAATAAATAATAGTCTCAGTTTTTGTTTATCCGGGATTAAATTATAACAGGGGGAGTGAGGTATTATTTAATCCCTGATAAGGGGTGATAAGGGGTTATCCGGATAATTCGGATATTTTTATCCTTGATAAAAAAAAGTTACCAAACAAAGAATATGGATAATTTAGTGTTATCCCCCTATTTATCCCTCTACCAAACGACCCCTTAAGGTAGTGGATGTCGAGTGTGTTATAACTACCTTAGATCTAAGAGACCTATGATGAATTTGTACCCATCTTTTTTCACCGCTTTCTTCCTAACTTTTCTTTCAGAGAGAAAATTAAAACAAAAGGTCGAGATCACAAATTACAACTATGGAATGGGTCTCTAGCGATTGTTTCAGCCTCGAGAATGGCAAAGGCAATGGTTTATGGGTGGAGGTTGTGGTGGGGTATAGCAATGGCGACGGTGGTTGTAGAATGATGGCGTAGGTGGTGGGAGCAGAGGGGGAGGAAGCTGGAAGAAGAAGGTTTGTGAGAGGGCAATTTAGTGTTAACATAAAATGAGTGACAGACCTGACGGTATTTTGGTCAAAAAAATACTTTCCCGTTGAATGGCTCTTGTAGATTTTCTAAATCCCCCTCCCCCTACCCCACCAATTGAGTTTTCAAATTCCGTTTCGGAAAGGAAGGCATTTTGCGGATTGAGGGAATGACATTTTGTACAAAAGTGCTATCAAACATGATTATTGATGATGCACAAAAAATCGGGGACACCGGGAGTGCCGAATCGATCGTTGCCGTGTCGTGGATGTAAGATATCTGACATGTATTTGTCTGCAAAAAAAACACCGTGAAAAGGGCGGGCAAGGTCTCCGCCAAAACCCTCCGATGTGATAATCAGTATCGGCCATTAGAGAATCTAGACTAGAGTACGTATATCCTGCATATAAAATGACCTACCTTGGTTTGGTATAGGAGAGAGTATATATAGCCCGAGTGGGCCGGGTGTTTATTCATTTCGGCCCATTTCTAAAGTGAAGCCCATACAATTTAGTAGGTCCAAAATATACACATCAATTATGAAATTTGGTCAATAGGAATTAGTCATTTCATTTTCGAAAATTTTGCAAACCAAATACTACCTTAAAGTAAATAAAGTACTCACTTCCTTCCAAATTAAGTGTTTTTTTTATTGATTTTTTTTAAATTTTTAAATAGGTCTCTGTGTTTGTATGAAGTTATTGGGTTTATCATTGTTATCTATCTTGTTCCAATATACACTTACAATACAATACCATATATATTAATGGTATTTATGTACCAAAAACAATCTTTTTATCTATAGGTACTACTAAGATAATCCAAAACTTGAACCTTCTCAAATTTTGCATAAACGTAAAATATAGATGCTAAATACAACACCCCTAAAGTACTAAATACAAAATTCTTTCTCCTGAAAAAATATTATTTTGCCCACCATTCAATTATTAAAAAAAGAAAGGAAGGACACCTCGAGATGTTGGCCCTCTAGGAAGAAGACCACCTCAAGGTGGTGGTCCTCATGGAAGAAGACCACCTCGGGGTGACGGCCCCCTAGGAAGAAGACCACCTAGTGTAAGGAGCCTTGGTTTTTTTTTTTTAGCATGGTCAAAATAATATTTTTGCCAGGGTTGTATTTAGCACCTCCCAAATTAAAAAGACATTCAACTTAGAATAAGAGTAATAGATTATAGAAACCCAATTCTACTTATTATTGGATTTGATCTGCCCATATTAGAGCCATCAACACCCGTTTCCTGATGGATGAGTAGATAGATTTACGGAAACCCAGTCAGTTGACTTTATACTTGATAGCAGACTGATACTGCATTCGAGAAGTGCCATATGCCCAGGCCCATGGGCTAATTTTGTTGTAACTTGTAACTTGTTAATAGCTCTTCTTACAATGGCCTATTCTTTATGAGCAAGACAAATGGGTCTTCAGACTTAGAAAATCTTCAATGAAAAGCCATGGAAACATATACTGATTTGAACCATCATTATTTTTATTTTCTTATTAGTTTTGAACCATTATTTTAAATTATTATTGTATTTTCTTATTAATTCTGAATAGAGGTAGTAAACGGACGGACTGAACGGGTATGGATAACGCCTATATGGGCGACGGGCTTAAATGGGCAGGCAAGTGAGTGCAAAACTAATAAGAAAATACAAATCAGAAATTAGAATTAATAAAAAATTCTGATTTCTGAACCACTATATTAAAAATGATTCAGAATTTAAAATAATGATTCAGAAATTATTATTGTATATGTTTCTTAAAATATAAGAAATTATTATTTTATTTTCTTATTAACATAGTGGTTCAGAAATTCTGAACCACTATGTTAAAAATGACATAATTTCCTTTTAGAATTCGAATATGTGATCGTAAATTATTTGTTTAGTGAATTGTTGATCTTTAAGAAAAATGTAGATCGTAAGGTGAACTCGAAACCATGGCCACAGAAAAAGCTTCACTTTGCTTGGAGTTGGACGTGGTAGCTAAAATGACTGGAAACAAAAACATTTCCGCATGCCCATTAGAAGAGGCGAGGGCTCGTTATGTCAAAGATGAGGGTTGTTGCTAGTGAATAACAGCCGTTCGTTATCCACAACTTCTCATATTTTTTTCAATGTAATGCTCTCTCTATACCTGATTATTTTTTTTATTATTTTTATATTTTACCAGATATGAGTATCTCACTTTTAGTGGTGGCAATTTTTGCCCGTGTCCATATGCTCGTTTAGTCCGCCCACTAATTAATGGGTATGAACAGGTTTAAAATTGTTAGTGGGTATAAGTGGGCATGCCCATCTGAAACCACTAATTTTGATGGACACATATGAACTTAAATGGACGCCCATCTAATCTTTTAATAATTTATCATTGATACCCAATGAACATGTTAAGAACAGACATAGACATAGATGATGTTAAGAACAGCCATAAATGATCCTTGTATACATACATTGTTCTATGTGAAAACAAAGTTGATGTTAAGAACAGACAAGTTAAAGCGAAGCACGTTACTTTCCAAAAATAATAGTACGAATAATGTATATATTTTGTTCCAAATAAAAATAAATGGACTATTTTTCAAATAAAAAATCTGGATAATATATATATATATATATATATATTTTGTTCAAAATTATAAGACACGTAATTTGTAATACCAAAAATAATACTACGAATTATGTGTTTTATGATTTTGAAAAAAAATAAAAATATATAATTCAAATTTTTATTTAAAAAATAGTCAATTTGACTAAAAAAATTCAAACATGATAATAATTTAAGAACGGATGGAGTGCTTATTTTAGAACAACCTAAAGTAAAATAAGGAATACTTATTCTAGAATTGTGAGCGTATTTGTTAGTAATCATTAGTTATTAAAACAATTTTAGTAAACGCACTTTTTGTGTTTATTTTTATTTTAACAGGTAAATAGGCGCCCGAGTCCATTTGAGGCGCGCCCATTTATGCACATGTTATTAATTGGGCACTCACTTGCCTGTCCATTTAAGTCCGTCGCCCAGTCCGCCCGTTTGCCACCTCTACTCACTTTGTATGAGATTATTGAATTTACCCTTATATTTTAATGTGTACTTGTTATATTATAGTATAAACACTAAGTAAATCTATTTATATGTAATATCAAAATAGTCTAATTATTAAATTTTTTCTAAATTTTTGCAATATATATATATATATATATAAAATAAAAAAACACTCAATTTGGGATGAAAGGAGTACTACTACCCCCAAACCTCTGTCATTCATTCAAATAAATTACAAAAATAAGTTAATAAATTAATTCAAAATACAAAACTTTGTAGGAAATGTTTATAGAATATGAGACATTTTGTAGAAGCAGAATAAAATATTGATAAGCGCAACAATTGAAAAATAAAATACTAGTCTCATTTTCGTAACATATGTCAAGAAAATTTTATCTACCACCGGGTTATGACATTGGAACCTATAAGCTGGATGAATGAAAATTTAAAAATGTTCAAGAAAGTAAAACGAATTTTTTTAAGAAGGTGAATGATTAGAAATGTTCATAAAACCACAAACCAGGGACAATATTATTAGCCCCATGATTTTAAACTTTTTAAGTACTTTATTTTATTTTATTTATACACGATATTTTATGCATTATTTAGTAAAATACTTTGACTAAAAATTGGAATTTCCATAAGATAGATAGCTCATAGTAGTGATTGCCTGATTGGAACGTGTATTTTCTCCCATATGTCACACTTGATTAAAATTATGTATGCTTGTGATTCTAATATAAGTATAAATTAATGTAAAATGTAAAATATTAGCTTAATCATCCACGATTAAATACCACACAGGCAGTGCAAAATATCAATAAAAAATAATAATAATAATAAAAAATGCTGTCAACATCAATAAAAAATAATAAGAAAAAGAAAGAACATCAACAAGAAAAAATTAAAAAAAAAAAAAAAAAAGAGGGCTGGCAAAGGGTCAATTCACCTTATAGTTTTAAACGTTTTGGCAACACTGATAATGAGGTTAGCTTCAAAATTAAACAAAATGCCGTCAACATCCAAAGACACATTATTTAGTTCTATCTCCCCAAAAGTCAAGTAGTAGGGACTTCGAATTCAGACTGGTTTCCCATTCAAGAAAAGAAAGAACATCAACAAGAAAAAGAATCAAGTTTAGAAACCTGACAAAAAACAGAAATACAATCACAAAGTAATTAAGCAAAATTAATTCCATATCAAAATAAATACAGTATATTGATTTAATTTCATCAAATTTTATTACTTCCCTACTAATTACAATTTACAGTTAGTAGACTTCGATCCTCAACCCCCATTGATTGTATGTATGTAGTATAGTATATACAGAACAAGAACCCAACGCTTCAATCACTATCTCTGATTGAGAGATGGATGGGGTTGAAAGAACTCGAAAAACATGATCGACAGATTAATTAGTGAATTTGATCAACGAATTAGGCGTAAGGATTAATATGGGAGGAGTAGTCACGAATCCCGGCACCTTCCCAACCCATCCATTCTTCCCACAAGTCCCAATCTTGATCAGCTCCCCATCCTGATCCTCCCACTGGTTCATCATCTTCTTCTACATATCCTCCTCCATTTGCCCCTCCTTTCATTGTATTCATCACAACCTGCAAACACAAATTGCGTGATTATCATTTTTATGTATAAGCATATCTTTATCCAATATCTCGCAATAGAGATTAGTCACTACAGAAAATGCATTACCCATGACCAAATTCTCGGCCCCATTGATGACATCTTAAAAGGAAAATAATTCTTTCTCCAAATACCATCAAAGTCATTGTTGATGGCTTCTTCTAGTAGTACTTAAAAAAAATATATGGGGTAATTACATTTTAACCTCACAATAATAAATTCGGACATAAAAAAAAAGTAATGTTAGCTTTAACAGAAGAGAAGAAGATTAAAGCAGGTCATCAAAGGGGTTTTGGTGGAAGGAAGGATTATTCTCACAGGATAATCATATTCTTTTTTGTTTGGCCGTTATTCCTGCTAATGCCTGCGTGACTAATCCCCACCTATTTTTGGGCCACAGCGTAGCTTACATAAAATATTCTTCGATCGAGAAAATAAATTGCAGCCACTTTAATTCCTTATATTTTTTTCTGAACCAGAAAAATACACTGTTGTGTATCGTTATTCCAAATTAATGCATCGAAAACGCATCAAAGTTTTTTTTTTTTTTCAATTCTAATCAGGCCGCAAATTTCTCAAATTAATTTTACTCCGCAACCGGCCCCCCAGGAGATTAGTTAGAACCAAGTAACATCTCAATTATTCCTTTTATAAAAGAGAACAAGTAGTAACCCTTGCAATAAGGCAATGGATACCACTGTAAGATTGTTTATGGTTTTGGATTTGGTCAGAGTAAAGTAATTTGACAATCAAATCCAAACGGATCTTCCTTAACTTATTGACTAACTTGAATAATAATTACAAAATCCCAAAGTTTATGCCACAGAGACAGATAAAGGAGAGAGAGAGAGAGAGAGAGAGAGATATCATACATCATAAGCCTGGTAAATTTGGTGAAACTGAGTGGTACAATTGCTCCCTTTGCAAACGTCCGGATGATACTGCAATTATTTTAATCAACAAAATTAATTAACATAACTGGCACATTTAATCTTCAGGAAATCATTATCCTTTCCCCAACCCCAAATACTATTCAAAATTAAGATTGTGATCAAAACAGGGGGAAAATAATACCTTCAACGCAAGCTGTCTGAAAGCCTTCTTCACCTCTGACTCCGAAGCCCCACGACGAATCTTCAAAGTTTGGTAAGGATCCGACACAACGCTCGACGAAACACACTTCACCAGGAATTTATTCTTTTCACCCCCATTCATCATTTGTTTTTTCCTCAAATTTCTCAACCCACATCCATTATTAATCCCAGCAACCGTTGCCATTCTTCAAAATTTGTTTTTCTCAGCTTCAAACCAACAAACAACAGGTCTTAATACCCAAATCTTAATCTCTCAAAACACAAATCTGGTTCGGTCAATTTATATCTGAAATCTGATTGGAAAACAATGAAACAGAAATCAAAGGGATTTGAATATTTATGAAGAAACCCGCTGGGGGAAATTTAATCGAGTTGAAGAAACCCTTTAAAATAATCTGAAAGAAAAGTAAATTATTGGAGAGAGAAGATGGATTATAAAGAAATGTTCAAAAAAGGGTCGTCTGTTGAGGGATATAAATAATGGATTATTATAAAATGGCGGAGATGAGAGAGAGAGAGAGAGAGAGAGAATGGTGGTCAGGTGTTGCAGTGCTACGTAGAATTGGCGGTCCTTATCCACGGCTATCGAGGTTGACGTGTCTGTCTGTCTTTGGACGATGACGTGTGAGCATTAACTGAAGAGAGAGAAACCAATCCTCCTATCCCGCCCACTGTTTCGTCCTAGTCAGCTTTTCTGGTTTTCAGTTTTTGAAGAATCTTCCCAAAGGGATATCCCTCCATTTTCCCTATTCTTTCCTTTTCCCCTTAAATTTTCTTTAATTCAAGTTAATAGACGTTAACTGTGTACTCCTCTGATTTAAAATATTTCCTCATTAATGTTTTTAATCGATACTATCTTCGTCTCAAAATAATTATTATTTTAATATTTTGTACACAAATTAATAAAATTTACATAAATATTGATTTATCTTTATTTAAGTTCATTGCATAAGATTTTATTTTTCTTTCCTCTTAACAACTTTTTTAATGAAAGTAGTAAATAAAGACAGTTTGGATAGAAAATATGAACAAATATTTCTTGAAATCCTATAACGACAATTATTTTGGGATAAAAAAACTTTGCTAAAACAATAATTATTTTAGAACGGAGATAGTAAAATATAGAAATTAAAAAGCATAATTAATAATGTGTTGTAAAATATGTTCTGACGATAATAGTCATGGACATTAATTGAGTTTAACTATTCTAATTAATTAAATTTTTTCTTAGATGTGCTATATTAAATGAAGCTTTAAGGTTAATAATATATTGAGAAAAATAGTAAAGAATAGATACATCAAAATACTTTAAAAATATTAATTGAGATATTTTAAAATAAAAAGTAAAAACATTTATCAGGACGGAGGGAGTAACTACTTTTTCTATTTTAAAATAAGTGTTGATTTAACTACAAAAATTATTGACATGAAATATACTGGCAGATACAATTGTCATTTATTGCATTTGTTAAGTTAGTGCTTGATGTGTATAAATAAACATACTTATTATAAATATTAACACTGGTTTTGAAGAACTAGAAAGGAAATGAAAAGAGAAAATATTGAAGGCTTAATTCTCTATTTTATTACTTACTATTGCAAAATATTTGTTAAGCTCGCGCTATTATTTTTTTTAACATTTTAATAATTTTAGTTCACAAAAAGTGCTAATTTAGTTCATAAATTGAACGCCCATTAAATTTTTTTTTTTTAACGGAATATTGCAAAAAGACTTAAAATACCCTTTAGGTGTGGCATATGCTTGCAGAAAACAACTTATAACCAGCCTTCTTAAAATCTCCACCGGTTCGGCAAGCATTGGTCCTGGATTGGATGACTATTCTCGTGACCCTGAAAGAAAGTTAGGTGCTTCAATTCACTAAGGGATTCCGCAATTCAAACTGAACCCATGGTTGACTCCTGGGTCTGGAACTTGGGGCTTGCTCCGAGAAATCCTTTCTTTCTCGTCCACTCAGAGGGTGCAAGAAGGAGAAAAGGAGTGGCCGCACTATAAATAATGAAGATCTTCGGAGAACTAGAGGTCCCTTCTGGGAATCTATTGCGGACTTGTGTGGGCAAAAGGATCCAAAAAAGAGAGGTTGAAAACATTTCTACAACCTTAATCATTCCTCTAAATTACCGCCCCAGCCTACCGGTTACACCAAACCACACCATGACTCTTTGACAGTGCAGCTCTGTCCTATATTCCTTCTCTTTTGAGTTGGAGACGAGTGGCTTCCACACCCTTCCCGTGGAGTTTCTGCTTCCTAAATGTTGAATTCAAAAACTGCAATAAGAAATGAAAAGGCATGATTACTAAAATAGGGGGATAAAATGCATGTAGCGCCACCCCCATGGTTTCGCCAAGTTTCGTTGCATTACCACATTTTGCCAGTCCTGTTGCCACCGGAACGTGGTGAGGCTCAAGCCGATGTGTGAGGTGAACAAAGCTGTTTACTTAGTGATTGCTTCACACCTTTCAAAATGGATTTTGGATCCGACTCAGCAAACGAGAACGACGATCTCCATGGAAATCCTCATCCCGGCCCATTCACTATCTCTACACTCCCACTAGTATCAAACAAATTATGTTTCCTTTCAAGAACAGTTCCATTTGGCTCTTCAACCAAAACCCATGATAATGAATCAATGCATTACAGTGATTTCATCCTACAGAATTTATTACAAATACCCAAAAAAAACAATCACAATTTATTCAGATTTTGGCCTAACCTACACCCAAATTGTAAGCTCACAACCCTAGTTTCTGTACAAACTTATGTATTTAAAGAAAACCCTAATCCCACAATATTCCAAAATTGAAGCTCCAACAGTACCAAATTACTCAATATCTCTTCTCTACAGTGCTCTGCATCATCAACAATCTCCAAAAACAAACACCAATTCATGACCCATAATCAATCTGGAAGGAAAAACAAACTTTTTGATAAACAAAAACAAATTTATGGTTATACCCCGATAGATTCTAATTGATTTGTGAGTGGGGCAAAGAAAAGGAGAAGGAAAAAATTAAAGGGACATGGAAATTGTGGGTGAAGCAAGCCAAGAGAGAGAGAGAGAGTGCCCGTGGCCTAAGAAAGATGTTATTTGACATAAAATCGAAAAAAAAACCTCATCTTTATAACTTGGTGGGTTTTGTTGTGGGGAAAGGGATAAGTTAGGAAGAGTGAGCGTGTGAGTGAGACTGAGAGAGGGTGAAGAACTGAGACTCGAGGAGGCCGGAGGTGGAGAAATGGCCGATTGGTCTAGGAGAGCGGTGGTGAAGGTGAGGGAAAGAGAATATGTGACTTCGTAAGGGTAATTTCGGGTTTTCAAAAAAATTAAAATTTTTCATCCATTAAAGTTGACAGAGTGATAATATTAAAATTAGAGATTTTCCGGACAAAAAGTTAGAATGGAGTATGTACTTAAATGAAAGAAAAGTTGAAACACATAGTCAAACTTCTGATTAGATGATAATAGTGGGGCTAGTACAAAAATAAGCAGAAGTTGGGGCGAAGGAAAAGAAAACAAGGGATAAGATCGTTGCTAGGTGATGTGGCAACAGGACATGTGTTGCAACCTAGACCAATAGGTTTTATTTTGGCACGAGTACCCATAAAAATCTGCACTTTTTTCCTCTTTTTTAATTGGGTCCTTGGCTTAGCGGAACATGTGGATTAGGAATAAGATAGTCCCACCCTCCGTCCTTAATTTTTTTTTTTTTTTTTTCGTCTTAAAATAATTGTCTTGTTTGAAACTTTCTTTTTTAGAACATCACTTTTACTATTTTATTCTTACTTTTTTTTATCTTTAATTATGCATCTGCATGAGCGTTAAAGAAAACAACACACTTTTTCTTATTCAAATATTAATAATTAAATCAATTGAGTTTTTTTTTAATTGTGTTAACCCAAACAATAATTTAGGGACGAAGGAGTACTATGTAATACGATAATAGAAGCCGGATCTGCTGATCCGGTCCACACGGGTTCTGGATAAGATTGTTCTAATCCACGCTAGTCACACGTGTCACAATTTTACCAAATATAACGATGGTTTCACAAATGGATAGATTGACTATGCTTTACCTGTGATATTTCATTTTTTGGAGTTTGGTCTTGTTATTCAACTGTGTTGTTTGGTGTTTCAACTTATTTTTAGTTTTTTTATTTTTTTTATTTGTAAATAAGAGAATGAGTTAGGGCCTGTTTGTTAACACTGAAAATTAAGCTCTGAAAATTGATGTCTGAAAAAATAGAGCTTAAAACATCAAGACATCCTCTTTTGACTTAAAATTTTGGCTATTTTGAAGAGATACTTAATTTATTAAGTGATATAATATTACATTATCAAATAATCTTATTTTTAATATCACTTAAAATTTTTCTAATTAAGCTCTTAATTGAGTTAACAAACAGGCCTTAGTTCACGTATTAGTTAGGCATTTTCGTTTTTATGCTAATTTTATTATTTGGACAGAGATTCAATGTTTTTTTTTTAAGTGATCTCTTAACTTCTTTGGTTACTCAATTATCTATTAATAAATAAGTTTTCTTTCTTTAAAAAAAAAAACTAGGAGCATTTAAAAAGCTGATAATAATAGTAGGACATATGTTTAATCACTAATAATATTTATTACTCGCTCAGTCTTAAATAATTATTTTGTTTGATTGGACATACGAATTAAGAAAAATTAGTTAACTCTATTGATATAGCATGCATGTACTTTTCTTTAAAGTCTTTGTGTATGTGGTTATAATTAAAGTATGAAGAAAATATAATGATAAAGTGATAAAAATGTTATCTTAAAAGAAAAATTTAGAAACAAGATAATTTTTTATAACAGACTAAAAAAAAAAATTATTTAAGAGCAGAGACGGAGTATATATTAATCTTGATTGGAGAAAATAGTACAATATTTATATCATACTATGATCGTACATTTGTACAAAGGTTCAAACGTGTAAATTTTTTTCCTTCACAAATATACTGACTATCTTTTATGTACTAAATGAATACAACCTTCGTTTTGTACAAATAGTCCACTATATTATTTTGAGATATTTTACTTAAAAAGTCTATTTTAAAAAAATTATACTTATAATTTTTATAATCTTTTATCTTTACCCTCCATTTGTGTTGTAATCATCTTGGTTAACAATATATTTCTTAATAATTAGAATTTTGAAATATGGATTCTTTAAGTAAAATGGAGGGATTAATAAATTTTTAGGTTAAATAAATAGACATTGTAGGCATAATTTGAAAAGTAAAACCGATCAATGAAGCCCAAGCACATAGTAAGTATTATATTCCATGTTAATCAATACAAATATACTAATCATTGTTACGTACAAAATGAGCATTGAAATTTTAAGTTCCAAACTTTGTGCATGCATACATAGCTTGAAAAGTAAAATCGAAGCAATGAAGGCAAACAATAAGAGGGATGGAGGTTATAATTAATATGGACCGCTACGTCTTAATTGCTCTATTGTAGTGTTAATAATGTTGTTTAGTCGGTGTTTAGGCAATATATGTAGGGTTTAAACATTTAGTTATTTATTGACCGCTTCAGAATAGCGATGGATCATAATTAACTAGTGATTGGGCGACTCTTCGAATATTTAGATGGTAACTAGCCTCATTTTAGTTAGAAGAGAGCCCGTTGAAATTGACATTTGCCCAATTCTACTCTTTCCTATCAAGGCCAAAAATTGGGCATTTGCCTAGAGTTTATTTCGTATCATGGCCAAAATTTGGGCATCCAGCTAGAGTTTCTAGTCTTTCGCATATGGGCCATAATGTGCATATTTTGGAACCCGGTTAAAATATATGGACTTCATCCAACAAGTGGGCTCGAAATAAATAGAGGTTCGATCCACGAGGGTATATATATACTCCCTCCTATATCAAGTCAAGGTATGTCATTCTTTATACAGAAAATATGTACTCTAGTCGATATTTTCTAATGACCGATATACTGATTATCACACCGGATGTCTTTGTTATCAAGTCATTTATCCCATTGTATCATACATTGTATATTCATGCATCGTGTTTTGTCTTTCCAAGGTTCTCTTCATTTATGTATGTAATTCATGTACCTACATCATATATATAAACACATGGCAGCAATTCTCGGTGAACAAGAGAGTGTCTTCCATTTGAACTAAGGTTACGTGAATTGATTTGGTATCGAGCCATGGCCTTCTCTTCGTCAACTCAAAAACTCTCCCAATGACTCTTAGCAACTCTCATCATTACCTATCCTTTAAGGCGACCTCCACCAACTTTCTATTGGAAAACCCAACTACTACCTCTTCTTAAGCCTAAACTTAATAGGATTCATTGATGGCTCTAATCAAGCTCCATCGGAAATCAAAGTTGATGGCAAAGCGAACCCAATCTGATTTCATCATTTGGAATCTCCAGGATCAAGCTATCTTAACCCTCTTAGTCTCCTCCCTCATCGAAGAAGTCTTGCCTCTTGTTGTAGGCCTCGACAACTCTCACTTTGTTTGGACAACTCTAGAGTCAACACTTTCTTCCCCGTCAAACACTCGTATCATGGCTATCCATAATAATCTCCATAGTCTCGAACAAAAGGACGACTCCGTCACCACTTACCTTCAAAAAGTCAAAGGTTATGCTGATGAACTTGCCGCAGCCGGCAGACAAATCAATCCTGTTGATTTTAACATTTATGTTTTTCGCGGCCTTCGATCTGAATTCTCCGACATCGTAACAACACTCTCAGCTCACTCCGACCCCGTCTTATATCCTAAACTTCACTCTCTACTACTCAGCCATGAATTCCTCCATGCCCGAAAAACACCATCTTTGTCAACTCCACCTCTGTTTTCTGCCCTAATCCCATCCCAACAACCGACACCTACAGCCCATCTCACTCAAGCATCTAACTCTTACTTTCCTCATGGCGGCTCCTTTAATTCCAATAGGCAGGGTTGTAGCCATGGACACAGACGTGGTCGTGGTCGAATAGGTAATCGCAACAATCGCTCTCGTTCCTTTACCTATTACTTTCCTCCGTTCTCTCAAAGCCCCACTCCTAATCCTGAATGTAAAATTTGTCATCGCCAAGGTCACACTGCTGACATTTGCTACCAGCGATTCTCTCACACTATAAATCCCTTGGCTCATTTAGTTCGTCGGTCCTTTAGCCCAACTCCAATGAATTGGTTCCCCAATATAGGTGCTTCTCACTATATCACACCCGATGTGGCCAGCCTTTCCCAATTTGCCGAGTATTTCGGTCCAGACCAAGTGACAATTGGTGATGGTAAGGTCTAGCAATCCGTCGTATTGGTTCCACCTCTCTCTCTACTCTTACTTGTGCACTTTCCTTATCTAATGTATTACTTGTCCTTTTAATTTCCAAACCATTACTTTTCGTTCAGAAATTTTGTCAAGATAATAATGTATTTTTTGAATTTCACCCATCTTATTTTCTTGTCAAGGATCGGAACACTTAAGCTACATCCTTACCGAGCCGAGTAGCAACGGCCTTTACTCCCTTTCATCCTCGGCATCCTCTGCTCCTATGTCTGTTTTCTCCGCAAATAAAGTCTCTTCCGAATGTTGGCATCGTCGGTTGGGTCATCCGCATCTTCGTGTTCTTCGCCAAATCATAAATTACAATAAATTGCCCTGCACATCTTCAACTGTTCAATCCCTTTGCTCTGCATGTCTGTGACGCCCCGACCCGAATTCCAATACGAAATCTCGAGGTCGACGCGTCAAAACAACACACAATAAACAATAACCAATAATAAAAGTATGTGGCGCAACTATCCGTGCGCACCTGAAACCACAATAACAAAAACTTTGATAAGATAAGTTCATTCATCGCGCGTTACCGCGGAACCCAGCTAATTAAGGCACAAGCAACATTAATCACCTCGGCCACCACATGCCGGAAACAATTACGCAAAAACCACAAGCCATAGCACGCTTGGGAAAACAATTAAGTTAACATGTAAAAGAGTATACGAGCTCGACATACACGTGTCGGCTACCAAAAGAATAAGAGGTACAAACCAAGTATTAATACTACCGGGTAAAGTCTACATGACTTTACTTAACCGATCGTCCTCACCAAAAGAATTGTCTAACTATCAACAAAGAGTTCCAGGACCAACCCGAACAATGGTCCACTGCGAGCTGCGATAGGACTAATCGGCCTCACCGCGAACTTCTGCTGGCTCGGATCTAAGGAAAACAATAAACACATAACGGAGTGAGTCGTAATGACACGATAAGTTACTAATGCGGCTACATGGCATGACATGATATTCAAGCAATAACTATAACATGGTATTAACGTTTATATGCCACAACCAAACCATTTGTCATCTTACCGATACACAATTTATTCAACTCACATAATACTTGCTTATAAATGACCATGTTAGGGAAGTGTATCATATCACTTTCTTTAACCTTGTGTCGCTCTGCAATACACAATCAAACAACGGTGCCTCGATACTCGTGTGTGTAGTATCGACGTCCCGACACAATCCCGTCGAGTTCAACATAGCAAGCCAAAGTCATGCGTATTGCAACAATGGGGCTACTTCTCAAGTGGCCAAGAAGAGGGGTGTGTGCAACTCCGTGCGGCGACTTATGGCGATCACAACGTTAATTTGTGAAGACCATAGGTCGTCTACCTTACTCAAAGACCGGTGGACTTACACAATGCATAAATATATATTCTTATTCGTCAAATGCAATTAACCATCAAGTTCAAAAGTAGTGAACTTGACAAATGACAAGTAGATTATTCTATTCCATCACTCATCATCATTTTAACAAGTAGGTAAACATTCGATTCAACACATTAGAGCTATACACATGTCTCTAATTTAACAGTATCGAAAGTACGGAGGGCTAGAATCTCGATCAATCGGACTCTAAACCTCGTAGTAATCTAATATGTTGTTCGAGTCATAATCTTCCCTAAAATCTACTTTTAGTCACTACTAAAGTTTGCCAAATTAGGGTTTCAATACTAAGTGCAAGACCACCCATTTTCAAGTCTCAAGTTCTCTATTTGTTCAAATCCTAACATTTATATGCCAACCTTTGTTCATTAACATCATCCAACACATACTCATATAATAAGCACAATGTACCCATCTCAACCTAGGGATTTGTACATAAAAATAACATATAAAGCAAGTCATACCATAATATTGATGATCTAACATACATGGAAGCTTAAAGCATTCAAGGGGTTTAGTAACTTACCTTGTGACGAAAATCAAAGCAACTAAACGAAATCAAGACCTTCTAAGATGATCTCTAGCCGTAGCAACACAATGGAGGTCTCGGATCGAAGATCGGACGGTTGGATCTCGGGAACCCACACACACACCAATCTCACCTTTTCTCCACACACACTCTCTTAGGCTACAATGGAGGATTTGGAGGGAAGAATGGAGAGGAATTGAAGCCTCTCCACTCATAATTGGGTGTTAATACTCAGATTTAGAAAGGGTAGTGAGGTGGCTCAGGAGAGCCACTCAATTTATAAGTTTGGGGGTGAAATTGTCATTTCCGGAAAACGAGTTTTGAACCGGCGGGCCAAGCGATCGCTCTCCCTCGAATCAAAGCGATCGCCCTTCCCTCTGGAACAAGCGATCGCCCGTCTCAAACAAGCGATCGCTTTGTACCCTGATTTTGAAGCCAAAGTTTGGAAACAAAGCGATCGCCTCTCCCAAACAGGCGATCGCTTTGTCTCCATATGAAAATCCTTTGGATACAAAGCTATAATAAGACATCAAAGCCACCCCAAATCATTTTGGTAAATATTACAAGTATTTTTAAGCTAAAAATACTCTACAAACTACGCAACCAAAGCTCATATACTATCATGGCATTGTACACGTGCTAACCTGACATATAATCATGCAATAATTCATAAATCACACATAAAGACACGTAAATCATGCATAAGAGGATCCGGGCGTTACACCTCTCCTCCTTAAAAGAATTTAGTCCCTAAATTCCTTACCATGTTCATCAAAAGATGAGGGTATTTCTCACGCATATCGGCCTCGGTCTCCCAGTAGCTTCTTGATGTCGTGATTCCTCCAAAGTACTTTAACTAGGGGAATCCGTTTGGTTCGCAAGGTTTGTTCCTTGGTGTCCAAAATCTTTACCGGTTGCTCGACGTATGATAGGTCGGGTTCAAAAGTGATCTCCTCATACCCCAATACATGCGAGTCATCCTTCATGTACTTAGAAGCATGGACACGTGAAACACGTTATGGATTTCCGACAACGAAGGCGCAACGCAATTCTATATGCTAATGTCCCCACTTTCTCGAGAATTTCAAACGGGCCGATATATCTCGGTGATAACTTACCCTTCTTGCCGAACCTCTTAGTACCCCTACGCGGCGATACTTTAAGGAACACGTAATCTCCTACACGAAACTCGAGATCTCGTCTCAGATTATCGGCATAGCTTTTACGTCGACTACGTGCGGTAAGTAGTCTATCCCGAATAACTTTCACACTCTACCATTGTTGTACTAACTCGAACCCCAATTTTAGCTTCGCCAACCTCGTCCCAACAAATAGGCGATCTACACTCGCCCATACAAAGCCTCGTGCGGCGCCATCCCAATACTCGCTTGGAAACTATTGTTGTAGGCAAACTCCGCTAAAGGTAAATGAGTATCCCAACTCCCTTTAAAGTCTACCAGTGCACGCACGCAACATATCTTCAAGTACTTGAATTAGCCTCTCCGATTGTCCATCCGATTGAGGGTGAAAGGCCGTACTAAAGTTCAATTTCGTCCCATAGCCTCTGTAAGGCCTGCCAAAACCTCGATGTAAACCTCGGATCTCGGTCCGACACAATACTCACTGGAACCCCGTGCAACCTCACTATCTCTTGAATGTACAAGGCCGCCAGCGGCTCAATGAATATGTTATCGCAATAGGAATAAAGTGTGCCGATTTTGTCAACCTATCCACAATAACCCAAACGGCATCAAATCCTCGGCGAGTACGGGGTAACCTGTCACAAAATCCATCGTGATGTGTTCCCACTTCCACTCGGGGATCTCGAGTGGTTGCAACAAACCCGGCGGCCTCGATGCTCGGCCTTCACTGTTGACAGGTCAAGCATCTCGAAACATACTCCGCAATTTCTCGTTTCATTCCACTCCACCAAAGCGCTTCTTCAAATCCTATACATCTTGGTACTCCCGGATGTATAGTATACTTTGCCTTGTGAGCTTCATCAAGGACTTGTCGTTTAACCACCTCATTCGAAGGAATACAAACTCTCCCGAAATGTAAGGATTTCGTCATTGTTCATTGCAAAGTCGGGTGTTTTCCCTCCCAACTTACTAATCATCTTAACAATTTACGGGTCGTCAACTTGAGCCTCTTTGATCTGTTGCAACAAAACTGGGGTAGCTCGAATATTCGCAAAGATTACTCCACGTTTTGTCTCGGAAGGATTCCAATCTCGCAAATCCTCCAACATCTTCCATTCTCGGACCATTAAGCAAGAGACATACGTCTTTCTACTCAATGCATCCGCTACAACATTCGCTTTCCCGGGTGATAGAGGATTGTGTCATGGTCTTTCGGTTTCTCCATCCACCTACGTTGTCTCATGTTCAACTCCTTTTGTGAAGAGGTACCTCAAACTCTTGTGATCCGTAAAGACTTCAAACTTCGCTCCGTATAAGTAATGTTTCCATTTATGCAACGCAAACATAATCGCCGCCAACTCTAAATCATGAGTGGGGTAATTCTGTTCGGAAGCTGTCAATTTCTTCGATGCATACGCAATAACCCTTCCATTCTGCATAAGCACACAACCCAAGCCTTCCTTCGAGGCGTCACTATACACCACGAAGTTGTCACCCCCACTAGGCAACGTCAAAATAGGAGATGTCGTCAAGCGTCTCTTCAACTCTTGAAAACTAGTCTCACATTTTTCATTCCACACAAACGGTGTCGTTTTCTTTGTCAAATTCGTCAGAGGTGTAGCAATCTTGGAAAATCCTTCAATGAATCTCCGATAGTACCCCGCCAAACCCAAGAAACTACGAACCTCGGTAACTGTACTCGGTGTTTTCCACTTTGTCACTGCTTCCACTTTGGACGGATCAACTGCTATTCCATCCTTTGAAACCACATGGCCCAGAAATGACACCTTCTCTAACCAGAAAGCACACTTGCTAAACTTAGCGTACAACTGTTTCTCCCGAAGGACTGATAATACTACCCTCAAGTGCTGCTCATGTTCTTCCCGAGACTTAGAGTACACAAGTATATCGTCGATGAAGACCACCACGAAACAATCAGGTATTGATGAAACACACGATTCATCAAATCCATAAATACCGCCGGTGCGTTGGTCAACCCAAACGGCATCACTACAAATTCATAATGTCCATACCTCGTGCGAAGCGGTTTGGGAATGTCTTCGCTCGAACCTTCAAGCGATGATACCACTCCTCAAGTCCAACTTGGAATACACAACCGACCCTTGCAATTGGTCGAATAGATCATCGATGTGTGGTAAAGGGTACTTGTTCTTGATTGTCACACGATTCAGCATGCGTAATCGATGCACAACCTCAAAGTACCATCCTTCTTCCTCACAAACAGAACTGGTGCACCCCAAGGTGACACACTTGGTCTAATGAACTCCCTATCAAGAAGTTCCTGTAGCTGCTCTTTCAACTCCTTCAATTCCGCGGGTGCCATTCTATAAGGGGCCTTAGAAATAGGAGTAGTCCCCGGTAATAGCTCAATACAAAACTCTACTTCCCTATCGGGAGGCATATCATAATCGGTTGAAAACACATCAGGGAATTCACAAACTACCGGAACTTCCTCTAATTTCGGTGTGGAAATACTCTTGTCAACTACACACGCCAAATAACCCGCACACCCACGTGACAATAACTTTCTAGCCCTCAAAGCAGAAATAACATGTATACTACTCTTAACAGCATCACCAACAAATACAAACTCGGGAACACCCGGCATAGCAAAAGTAACCTTCTTACTATGGCAATCTACTAAAGCATGATAAACGCACAACCAATCCATGCCAAGTATCACATCAAAATCACGTATGGGCAGCACAACCAAATCAGCATGCAAAGTGTGATCACCTATCAGTATGTCACAAGCTCGGTATACTTCCGAAGCCAACATGTGCTCCCCCAACGGGGTAGACACCTCAAGCACAAAAGGTAATGATTGGGGCAATACACACAAATTTTTCACAAAATGAGATGCAACATATGAATGCGATGAGCCAGGGTCTATGAGAACTCGTGCTCTACTACCGAAAACAGAAAGACTACCTCCTATCACGGACGTAGACTCTGGCACTCCTTGTTGATCGAGCGCAAAGACACGACCTTGAACCTTAGGCCTACCATCACTGTCTCTCTTCGTCCCACTTGTCTGTACACTCGCGCTCCCCGCTTGACTATCCTTCAGCTTGGGACAGTTCCTCTTGATGTGCCCCATTTCCTTACAGTTGTAGCATTGCCCGGCTACTTTGTTCCAACATCTATCTTCCGAGTGTCCCGGTTTCGAGCATATACTACAAGTTTGTGGAGTACCCCGTGGACTCTGTGATGCGGTGCTATTACTCCTCCTCCGATTGTTGCCCTGTTGCCTATCGATTGCCCCCTCCGATTTCCGCGGTTATTGTTTCCCATTGTATCGGCCGGAACCTTGCCCTCGACCCTGGTTCTGCGATGCCTGAGGAGGGTTGTTCAAGTTTCTTCCCCGATGCTCTTCTATGTCATTCTCAATCCCATAAGCCCTATCCACTGCACTTCGATAGTCAGCAAGCTGTAGGGACAACAGTTGTTTCCTGTATTCTGTCTTCAGGCCTTTGATGAATTTCTGGGCCTTCTTTGCTTCCGTGGGAACCAAGTGACTACAATACCGAGCCAATTCCGTGAACTTGGCCGAGTATTGTGCCACCGTCATGCCACCTTGCTCCAGGTCATAAAATTCTCTCTCTCTCCTTTCGCGAATCACCTCCGGAATATACTGTGCCTTGAATTCCCTCAAGAAGTTCGGCCAATGGGGTTCTCCCCGCAACTCCCAACTTCCGCAACACTTGCCACCTGCTCGCCGCTCCTTCAAGCTTGAACACAGCTAAGTTAACTTTCTCGTCATCGTTGCAACCCAAGGCTGCAAATATCTTGATGATATGTTCAATCCACAATTCAGCTTTGCGGCATCCGGCTCCCAAGAAAAGTACGTGGTTTCATCTTCAAGAAACGCTCCAATGTCGTAGCGTAATTTCTAGGCCTCACTTCGGGTTGTGGTACTTCAACTTGGCGTGGAGCTTCAACCTCCGGTGTAGGTGGTGCTCTCCCGTTCAAGCGTTCAGTCATTTGGTTCATAAGTTCCATCATTCGTCCCATCATAACTGCTATGTTTGCGTTCGGGTTCTCTTGATTCGGTTCGGGGAACGTCGGGGTCGATTCACGCCATCATCTCTCTCATCATTCTCGGCACTAGTACCGACCCGGCGGCACTCGCTCCGAACCTAGTCCGCACCATGATGACCTACACACATCACTCGACGTTAAGATTCTCAACAATAAACCATACCCACCTAGGCCAAGGAACCTATCCTGGCGACAGCAAAACTATTGCTCTGATACCAACTGTGACGCCCCGACCCGAATTCCAATACGAAATCTCGAGGTCGACGCGTCAAAACAACACACAATAAACAATAACCAATAATAAAAGTATGTGGCGCAACTATCCGTGCGCACCACAAAACCACAATAACAAAAACTTTGATAAGATAAGTTCATTCATCGGCGACGTTACCGCCGGAACCCAACTAATTAAGGCACAAGCAACATTAATCACCTCGGCCACCACATGCCGGAAACAATTACGCAAAAACCACAAGCCATAGCACGCTTGGGAAAACAATTAAGTTAACATGTAAAAGAGTATACGAGCTCGACATACACGTGTCGGCTACCAAAAGAATAAGAGGTACAAACCAAGTATTAATACTACCCAGGTAAAGTCTACATGACTTTACTTAACCAGTCGTCCTCACCAAAAGAATTGTCTAACTATCAACAAAAGAGTTCCAGGACCAACCCGAACAATGGTCCACCTGCGAGCTACGCGATAGGACTAATCGGCCTCACCGCGAACTTCCTGCCTGGCTCGGATCTAAGGAAAACAATAAACACATAACGGAGTGAGTCGTAATGACACAGTAAGTTACTAATGCAGCTACATGGCATGACATGATATTCAAGCAATAACTATAACATGGTATTAACGTTTATATGCCACAACCAAACCATTTGTCATCTTACCGATACACAATTTATTCAACTCACATAATACTTGCTTATAAATGACCATGTTAGGGAAGTGTATCATATCACTTTCTTTAACCTTGTGTCGCTCTGCAATACACAATCAAACAACGGTGCCTCGATACTCGTGTGTGTAGTATCGACGTCCCCGACACAATCCCGTCGAGTTCAACATAGCAAGCCAAAGTCATGCGTATTGCTACAACAATGGGGCTACTTCTCAACGTGGCCAAGAAGGGGTGTGTGCAACTCCGTGCGGCGACTTATGGCGATCACAACGTTAATTTGTGAAGACCATAGGTCGTCCTACCTTACTCAACACGACGCCTGGACTTACACAATGCATAAATATATATTCTTATTCATCAAATGCAATTAACCATCAAGTTCAAAAGTAGTGAACTTGACAAATGACAAGTAGATTATTCTATTCCATCACTCATCATCATTTTAACAAGTAGGTAAACATTCGATTCAACACATTAGAGCTATACACATGTCTCTAATTTAACAGTATCGAAAGTACGGAGGGCTAGAATCTCGATCAATCGGACTCTAAACCTCGTAGTAATCTAATATGTTGTTCGGGGAGTCATAATCTTCCCTAAAATCTACTTTTCGGAGTCACTACTAAAGTTTGCCAAATTAGGGTTTCAATACTAAGTGCAAGACCACCCATTTTCAAGTCTCAAGTTCTCTATTTGTTCAAATCCTAACATTTATATGCCAACCTTTGTTCATTAACATCATCCAACACATACTCATATAATAAGCACAATGTACCCATCTCAACCTAGGATTTGTACATAAAAATAACATATAAAGCAAGTCATACCATAATATTGATGATCTAACATACATGGAAGCTTAAAGCATTCAAGGGGGTTTAGTAACTTACCTTGTGACGAAAATCAAAGCAACTAAAACGAAATCAAGACCTTCTAAGATGATCTCCTAGCCCGTAGCAACACAATGGAGGTCTCGGATCGAAGATCGGACGGTTGGATCTCCGGAACCCGAACACACACACCAATCTCACCTTTTCTCCCACACACTCTCTTAGGCTACAATGGAGGATTTGGAGGGAAGAATGGAGAGGAATTGAAGCCTCTCCACTCATAATGGGTGTTAATACTCAGATTTAGAAAGGGTAGTGAGGTGGCTCAAGGAGAGCCACTCAATTTATAAGTTTGGGGTGAAATTGTCATTTCCGGAAAACAGAGTTTTGAACCAGCGGGCCAAAGCGATCGCTCTCCCTCGAATCAAAGCGATCGCCCTTCCCTCTGGGAACAAAGCGATCGCCCTGTCTCAAACAAAGCGATCGCTTTGTACCCTGATTTTTGAAGCCAAAGTTTCTGGAAACAAAGCGATCGCCTCTCCCAAAAACAGAGCGATCGCTTTGTCTCCAGTATGAAAATCACTGGATACAAAGCTATAATAAGACATCAAAGCCACCCCAAATCATTTTGGTAAATATTACAAGTATTTTTAAGCTAAAAATACTCTACAAACTACGCAACCAAAGCTCATATACTATCATGGCATTGTACACGTGCTAACACAACATATAATCATGCAATAATTCATAAATCACACATAAAGACACGTAAATCATGCATAAGAGGATCCGGGGCGTTACAATGTCAGTTGGGAAAGTCGACACATCTCACTCTCCCTCTAACTCATCATTGTAGCACCTCACTATTGGATCTAGTTTTCAGTGATGTATGGGGCCCATCTCCAATAATGTCCTCCGACGGGCATCGATATTTTGTAATTTTGTTGATGATTTTTAATACATTTGGTTTTATCCGACCTCTCAAAAGTCTGATGTGTTCAATACCTTTCTTAAATTCCAAGCTCTGGTTGAAAGATAATTCAATACTAAAATAAAATATATGCAAACTGATTGGGGTTGGGAATTTCGCACCTTAAATAAATTCTTTACCAATCTCGGTATTGATCATCGTCTTTCCTGCCCACACACTCATGAACAAAATGGAATCGTTGAGCGTCGAAATTGTCACATTGTTGAAACTGGGCTTTCGTTGTTAGCTTATAGTATAGTCCCATATCGATTTTGGCAGTTTTCCTTCGAAACAGCAGTCTACTTAATTAACCGAATGCCTTCTTCAGTCTCTCAAAATGTTTCCCCATATCAGCAAATGTTCAAATCACCCCTAGATTACTCTTTTCTCAAAGTGTTTGGATGTTTATGCTCAGTACATCTCAAAGTGTTTGGATGTTTAGATTACTCTTTTCTCAAATGTTCAAATCACCCATATCAGCAAATGTTTATATCAAAACACAAAATCGAGTTTTGGTCGTCACCATGTGTCTTCCTTGGTTACAGTCTTACTCATCTAGGTTATCGCTGCTTCGACATGAAAACCAATCGCACATATATTGCCCGCCATGTTCGATTTGATGAGTTTTCCTTCCCTTTCTCGGGTCCGTCAGTCTTAGGCAGCCCTCCTCAAATATCTACCTCTCATACTTTACCATGGCCATCCTTTTCCTTGCCCAATACACCACTCCCCCTGCAAACCGATCAACCCTTGACTTCCAGCCAACAAAGTCGTTCACCACGTCACCCAACCCCTCTTAATGTTCCCAATTTGCTCTCTACTGCTGGAGCCCCTTCTACAATTATTACTCCACCAAGTCCATCCCTCAATACATCTCACCCACATGTTGCTCAAGCTTTCTCAAACCCCCTGCCTCATCCACTATGGCACCTCCTAATAATGTTCGCATCACCAACCCAAATGTGATTAATCTCATTGTTGACCTTACTCCAAACTTAACCACATCCTAAGCCCCTTGTCCCCCTCCCCCACCACAACCTCTACGTACCTACCACATGCGTCTCCGTCATATGTCCAACCAAAACACCACCCCACCTTCAGCTAACCTCACCGTATACACACCTAGAGCTGTCAAAGCGGGCTGGCGGTCCGGGCCAGCCCGCGGGCTTTATAAACCCGCTATTTGGCGGTGTGGTGCGGGCTAGCCCGTTAAGGGGACGGGCCTAAAATGTGTCAACCCAACCCAAAGTCGCGGGTTGTGGGTTAAACAGCCAACCATCAAAAAATAATACATTAATTTAAAATTTAATACAATTATTATTAAGCTAAAAATTTGACATTTTGATATAAATATTATATATAAAGTCCAAAAATTAATGAAAGTCTTCCCAAATAAAACTTTAAATTAATCCAATACACAGAGGAGAACATTAAATTAATGAAAGTCTTCCCAAATAAAAATGGGAGCTGCTGTTGAATTTGCAAAAGATTAGTATTAAGGAAAAAAATGAATTGACTTCTTATACTCACAGGATGTGAGTCCCCTTAGTTTTTTTTAAAAAATTCCATTTTTACCCTTGCTCCTTAGATTGGCGGGCCAACCCAACCCAACCGGACGGACCCCTTGACACAACCCACGCGGGCTCGGCTGTTTGACCCATTTATAAATGGTCTCATATTTTGCCAACCCAACCCGCCTATTTTATGTGGCGGTCTGGGCTGGCCCAACGGGCTAAAACCATGTTGACGGCTCTATACACACCCCCGTGTGTTTCACCACCGCAAACAAACTACCTCAATGGCATCATGCTATGACCGATGAAATCAATGCACTAGTTCAAAAATCAAACATGGACCTTAGTTCCACCTTCTCCCTCTCAAAATGTTGTTGGATCTAAATGGGTTTACTGCATCAAATACAAAGCCGATGACACTCTTAAGCAGTATAAAGCACACCTTGTAGCGAAAGGTTTTCACCAACAACATGGTCTGGACTATAACGAAACCTTTAGTCCAGTCATCAACTCGATGTCCATAATGTATTTCTTCATGGCATTCTCACT
Source organism: Platycodon grandiflorus (assembly GCA_016624345.1). Taxonomy (NCBI): domain Eukaryota; kingdom Viridiplantae; phylum Streptophyta; class Magnoliopsida; order Asterales; family Campanulaceae; genus Platycodon; species Platycodon grandiflorus. Next base: position 9,636,606 of record CM028362.1, read on the forward strand.
AAGGATGTTTACATGTAACAACCACCTGGCTTCGAAGATCCTCTTCAACCCTATTATGTTTGCAAACTCCACAAATCATTATACGGTCTCAAATAAGCACCACATGCTTAGTTTCATCGTCTAACTCAATTTCTTATATCTCAAGGTTTTACCTCCTCAAAAACTGACTCTTCACTCTTCATCTACTCTCATGGTTCGATACTCGATTATATCCTCATCTATGTTGACGACATACTTGTCACCAAAGAACGTCCCGAGTCGGTTTCATCTCTTATTTTCTCGCTGGGCATAGAATTTTCACTTAAAGACTTGGGTCGGTTACACTACTTTCTCGGTATCGAAGACACTTTTTTACCTAATGGCCTTCTTATTTCTTAATGTCAATACATTCGCAACATTCTCATCAAGAGTGGCATGTCTTCAAGCAAGCCTTTACTTACCCCAAGCTCTTCCACTATTAAACTAAATAAATCAGGGGGTGCCTCATTTCATGATCCCACAAGTTATTGTCAAGTGGTGGATCACTCCAATACTTGACGTTGACTCGTCCCGACATTGCCTTTGTGGTCAACAAGGTTTGCCAATATATGCATCTTCCAACCGAAGACCATTGGGTTGCTGTTAAACGCATTCTACGTTACCTTCAGTCTACTGAATCCCATGGTTTATTCATTTTAAACTCATCGTTGTGTGTTCTTCAAGCCTTCTCCGATGCTGATTGAGGGGGTTGTATCGATGATCGAAAATCTACAGGCGATTATGCCATTTTTTAGGCACTAATCTTATCTCATGGTCATCTCGCAAACAACGTACCGTTGCTTGCTCTTCCATAAAATCTGAATATAAAGCTTTGGCCGACGCAACGGTTGAAATCACTTGGTTACAATCTCTGATGTTCGAACTCAAAGTTAATCTCCAACACACCTCAATTCTATGGTGTGACAATATCGGTGCCACCTATCTATCCGTCAATCCCATTTTTCATGCTGGTACGATGCATGTGGAAATTGATTTTCATTTTGTACGTGACAAAGTGGCCCGTAAAGATTTATAGGTTCGGTTCATATCCACGCACGATCAACTTATCAACATCATGACTAAAGGCCGTCCGCAAGACGTTTCGGTTCCTCGTGACAAGCTCAAGGTGTACAGCAGCTCCCCTTCAGCTTGAGGGGGTGTATCAACTCATTTATCCCATTGTTTCATACATTGTATATTCATGCATGGTGTTTTGTCTTCCCAAGGTTCTTTTCATTTATGTATGTAATTCATGTACCTACATCATATATATAAACACATGGCAGCAACTCTCAGTGAACAAGAGAGTGTCTTCCATTTGAACTAAGGTTCTGTGAATTGATTGGCGGGGAACATCCCCGCCCCTCTCACAGTGTCTTTTTTGCAGTCAAATCTACGCCAAATATTCGAATCCAAGCAACAACAACGATCGGCTCGGCACCGCCGGTGCGGCCAACTTTTTCGACATTATCAATTGGTTCCATTGCCAGGAAAAAGGTTATTTTTCGTACTATTCTGGTAGCAAACTCCATGACCAAAATATTGCTTGCCCACCAAAATGGGTTTATGGTCTTCACACTTATTTTTTCTTTTTCCGCTTGGCTATCGAAGAACCCATGGCTTACATAACTTTCCAGACCAAAAGGTATTGATACATGATTATATCATCCCCGCTCGAGTGTGACTCCCGGCTGAGTAGATTATATCCTTCCTACTCGAGTGTTACTGGCGGCTGAGTAGATTATCTCCTCCCCGCTCGAGTGGTACTCGCGGATGAGTAGATTATATCATCCCCGCTCGTGTGTAACTCGCGGCTGAGTAGATTAGATCCTCCCTATTCGAATGTGACTCGCGGCTGAGTAGATTATATCCTCCCCGCTCGAGTGTTACTCGCGGCTGAGTAGATTATATCCTCCCCGCTCGAGTATAACTCGTGGCTGAGTAGATTTTATCCTCCCCGCTCGAGTGTAAATTGCGCCTGAGTAGATTATATCTTCCCCACTCGAGTGTAACTCGCGGCTGAGTAGATTATATCTCCCCCGCTCGAGTGTAACTCGCGACTAAGTAGATTATATCCTCCCTGCTCGAGTGTTACTCGCGGCTTAGTAGATTTTGTCCTCCCCGCTCGAATGTTACTCGCAAAAACGAACCTCGCAGGTCGAGGTCCCTCCCAAGTCGAATTGATTCCTTAATTAATGTTTGAGGTCATTTGACTGCTCGCAGGTCGAGCTCATGACTTTGTTAATTTCAAAGTTTATTATTATGCTCCCAAGTCGTGTTGATTCCTTGATTAATGTTGAAGTCATTTGACTGCTCGCAGGTTGAGCTCATGACTTAGTTAATCTTAAGGTTTATTATCATGCTCACAGGCCAGGCTTGTGCCTTGATTACTCTCAGGTCATTGACTGCTCGTAGGTTGAGCTCGTGCATTGGTTAATCTTAAGGGTTATTATTATGCTCGCAGGTCGAGTGGATGCATCTTGGCAGGTCCGAGGTGAACACGAACAAATAGTACTCCTCACCCTCGAGATGAATCTTGAAGAATAAGGAGTGAGGGGGCTTCTGATGTGCATATTTTGGACCCCGGTTAAAATGTATGGGCTTCACCAAACAAGTGGGTTCGAAATAAATAGAGGCCCGGTCCACGCGGGTATATATATATATATAGTCCTTCCTATACCAAGCCAAGGTATGTCATTCTTTATACAGAAAATACATACTCTAGTCAATATTCTCTAATGGCCGATATACTCATTATCACGCCAGAAGGCATTGGCGGGAACCCTCCCCTCCCTTCTCACGTTATTTTTTTTGCAATCATATCTACGCCAGATATCTGAATCGAAGCGATAGCAACAATCGGCTCGGCACATCCGGTGCGCCCTATTTTTTCGGCTTCATCAGGCCAAATTCTTAATTTCACAACGGGACATTGTAAAATGAAAGTTAAAATAGGCTTTTAATGAAATGAAAATTCAACAACCAAACAAAACTAATTGTCAAATGATGAATTTGAAGATCCCCTAATTTAGGATAAAAAGCATTAGATGTCCCTTTACTTTACCCTAATTATGGTTTTTACCCCTGTATATTGAAAGTATTTTTTTGTCCCTACACAATTTTCTATGTCCCCGGATCGTCCATCCATCTATTTTTTCCATTAAATGCACGTTATCTTCAACTTATGCTGTTCACATGTCATATTTTCAGGGATATGTTTGTCACAGCATTATTTCCTATCAAATAGAGCAAACTACCCATATTTAATTTTATAATTTAATCTAACTATGAGGTTGTTTTAGTAATTAAAATGGTCCTAATTTTTGTACTTGCTTTGTTCCAAAATTAATACTTTTTTTTTTGTCAAACATGATTATATATATATATATATATATATATATATATATGTAGACACATACGCAAGGAGTATTATATATTGGTGATGGGACTACTGATTCTATTAAAATGAAGAGCTAGTTATTGGAAATACCGATAAGTTCATCAACTTGGCTTTCAAAATGGGGATCCATTAGATGTTTTTCTAGAATAATAGAGACTTTTAACATAAGACGAGAAAGATTTTTAATGCTTGCATAGATCAAACCTTATACGATCTTCATCGTCAGCATGAGTTTTTGTGACCATGGAAGTTTCTTCATACTTGTGCACTATGTGCAGTTTTTTATTTTGTCAAAGATTCGAAGGTTAAGTTGATGTGTTCAACCATGCAAAATGACTTCAATGCTAATTAGGGAGTAATGACACGAGTCGAATTGAGTTTAACTTATTTGTTTCATATTTTAATCTAAGTTAAGATGAAATGTGAAATCGTCTCACTTATCGTGGTAGTCTCAATCTCAAATAGATTGATTTCTTATCGAGATGATTACTTGTTATGTTAGCCTCAATCTTAAATAGTTTAATTTCTTATCGAGTCGATTAAGAGATTCTTATGAAAATATCAAGCAGCTTTGAACTCAATAAACTTATCGGCCACAAAATTGAAATCAATCTTGACTAATTTAATTGCTGAGTCGAACTCGAGTCGAGCTTTAGCGGAGCAAGCTCAAGTTGAACTTCGAGTACATTGATTTGATTTACAAGATAAGCTCTACCAAGATGATGTACTTGAGCATAAAAGCTCGACCGGGTCTCCATTCATCTGGAATTACGGCCAAAATGTATATATCTGGGCTTTGGCACCGGGAGCATTCAATAATTCAATAACAGAGAAAAGTCTCGTGAATATCATTTTTTCTATGACTCCAATCTAGTCAGAAAATCTAGTTAGAGAAGTCGAAGATCCTACACAGGAGATCTTTAGGGGAGGGCGAGATTTTTCTAGTTACTCATGATGGAGAAGGATAATAGATGCTTTTCACAAGATGCTTTTGATGAATGTCCAAATCACAAGAGGATCTACTCAAGCAAGTGGCAGAGAGAGAGAGAGAGAGAGAGAGAGAGAGAGAGATTCCAGATTCCAGATATATAACTTCCTTCGTTTCATTGATCGAGAGCTCAAATTTGAAAAACAAGAAGACATGCTTAACTTTCTATGTGTGTTACAGGGCAGTGCTACATCCACCTAAAGTGTACAAAAAATGTTGCACCTAATGACATAGCACCCAAATTCAATGTTAGATTTTGGTTAAATTTTTAAATCAAACATTTGCTGCCTTATCGTACAAAGGATCTGGCCAGAAATTTGTTTGAAATTCAACATTGGATTTTGGTGTCATGTCATTATGTGCAACATTTTTTGTACTCTTTAGGTGGCTCTAACATTTCTCTGTGTTATAATATGGATCATTATCTTTCCCCCAAGTCAAACTATGTGAAAATTGAAACATCTTAGATCTTTTCACTACCAAAACCAAGAATTTTTTCCGCAGCTAAGTAAACATATGTACATTACTGATATACATGCGTTCGAGTTAGTAAACTTATACAAAACTGAACACTCATCTCGAGACAAAATGTTTTGAAAATGTACGCTCATTTTGGGAAGGAGGAAGTTGTAGAGAAACTTGATGCTCCAAATAAAAATACCTTCAACTTACAACATAAAAACATACTCGTACATCAAAAAAGTAATTTTCATTTTGTTTCCTCTCGATCTACTAGAAATAAGCATAGTAAAAAAGGGGATGTGTATAATACGTTAAAAGAAACGTACAAGTTGTATACGATTTTTTTTCAAAGTTACGGCAAAAAAATTAGGCATAATAATACGTACACGGTAAAAATACTTTAATATACTTGTACGGATAAAACTATTATTTTCATATTATTACATATTTATGACAAAATAAATATGTGTTAATAACTAAATAAAAACATGATTAATCATATATACTTTTATGCGTGTACTTTAAACAGTATGTGTAGTAACAGATAATATTTCTTAGACTTTATAATTATTGTTTTCATGTTAAATATCTAATTTGATCAATTCGAACAAAATTAATAATATAAATTGAATAATTTTAATAATAAAATTAGATCAAAATTTGGTATATATTGAGTTTTATACGTGAAGTACAATACGTTTAAAGTTTTATATGTGTACTATATGATTCAACCCAAAAATATGAATAGTTTTAATTAAATTTGGTTTAAGTATCATAAACGGGAGTATTTTTCAATTATTTGTACGTATTTGTATTATACGCATACTATACACAAATTTACTAACTACGGAAATAAATACTATTCCTTTGAGTCTAGACTCAAACGAAATGAGTGCTTGTTTTGAGTCTAGAGAACTCGTTTGAGCCTACAACCTCGTCGTTGCAAGGACAAATTAATCTGTTGCCATCGGGGAATTAGCCCACTTAACTACTTTTGGTCACAAGGTAAGTACATTTTATTAGGAATTTCTGAAAGATTGATTACTGATAAGGTGGGGTCCATTTCGATAAAAAATATAGAACGGTCTCAATAAAAGTATAATACACCACTCCATTTTGTATATTTATTTAGTTGGAGAGGAGAAGAAAGAATGTTCTTCTGCTGTGGAAACGGAAACGATCACCTCCACAGCAACCCAGAATTTTCACCAGATGACAATAAAGATCGAGGAAGAATGAGAAACAATAAATCGAGCTACTCAAATTAATGAAACATTCATAGGTCAGCTACCGAACTCAACTACTCTGCAGTTGCTTCGACATGTTGTCCAAAGAGCAAAAGAAGTGATGCCGAAAAAATCGGGCGCACCGGGGGTGCCGAGCCGATTGTTGCCGTGTCGCAAATGTTGCATCTATGACATATATATCTGTCAAAATAAACAACCGTGAGAGGGCAGGGAGGGTTCCCCGCCAAAACCTTCCGGCGTGTTTATTATATAACAAATAGAGAATAGATACTAAAGACTTTTCTCTGTATAAGGAATAGCATACCTTAGCTTGGTATAGGAGGACATATATATATACCCGTGTGAACCGGACCTCTATTTATTTCGAGCCCACTTGTTTGAGTAAAGCCCATACAATTTAACTCGGGTCCAAAATATGCATATCAGAACCCCCCCAGTCCTTATTCATTGAGATTCATCTCGAGGGTGAGGAGTACTATTTGCTCGTGTTCACCTCGGACTTGCCGAAGTTTCGATGTCTCGCTTCCAATGGTCGAGGTTTATATCAGTGCTTGGCCCTGCCAAGTCCTGAATTTTGACCTTGGCCTGCAAGGCTCATTTGAACTTTGATCTCAACCTGCGAGGTTCATTTGATCTATTACCTCGACCTGCGAGGTTCGTTTGAACTTTGACCTTGACCTGCGAGGGACCTTGACCTTCAAGGTTCGTTTTTGACCTCGACCATCGACCTGCAAGGTTTGTTTGAACTTTGACCTTGACCTACGAGGTTCGTTTAAACTTTGACCTCGACCTGCGAGGTTCATTTTAACTTTGACCTCGGCCTGCGAGGTTCATTTATCTTTGACCTCGACCTGCGAGGTTCATTTTATTTGACAATTAAATTCCATTTGAATCAACCTTGAAGTTTAACAAGACCCATTTACAAATTCGAAGGAATTTAATGGAGCTTGCCAGATGGTGGAGGGGTCCATTTGTAATGAAGGGATCTAACTGTAACTACCCAATAGTTAAAAGACCAAGCTGTAATTTCCCAGCAGTTAATGGATCAAGTTGTAACTACTCAATAATGGGGAGATTTGTTTGTAACTGCTGACGTAGTAAATGGTTGTCATTTGTAACGTCCCACGGTTAAGGCATCGTCTTTGTAACAGCAGACGTCCCACGCCTTTGCAACTGACCATAATGGAAACGTGGGAGGTTTTATCTTGTAACCGCTCAGTCTACCGGTCTTCTTCTACGGTGGCGGGCAACAATTGTTGAAATTGACTCTCCTTGCTGGTCTCGTATGCATGCATGAAAGTAAATCTAGAGTCACATTGTATCTAAGAAAGTGAATCTTCCAGGAATATGTAGAGATAATGTATCAATATGTATATGGGGAGTATTAGCAGATATAGGATATCTTTTCAAGTCCCTTGACTCATTGTATATAAACCCATTCGGGTATAGTAAATAAAATAAGGCGATAGAAATATTTTCATGGTATCAGAGCAAGGTTTTATCGATCAAAACTAAAATCGTAAAACCCGCTGCTGGCTATGGAAGAATTGTCCGGATCAAAGAAGAAAATAACAGCTATTACCGTGGATGTAATGTCACCATACTACATCCACCCGTCGGATAATCCAGGACAAGTTTTCGTTAGCGAAATACTTCGTGATGGAAACTATGGAGATTGGGTGAACGAGATGAGCAATGCTTTGTTTGCCAAGAACAAGATAGGATTCGTAGATGGATCAATTCCAATGCCCGAGTCAACGTCCGAAGAATGGATGCTGTGGAAGAGATGCAATGCCATGGTGAAAGGATGGCTAAACAACGCTATGGACAAAGAAATCCGTAACAGTGTGAAATACGCTGCCACAGCTCATGAGATTTGGGTAGATCTTGATGATAGATTTGGAAAAGAGAGTGCACCAAGGGCTTACGAACTCAAGAGGGCACTGATATTAACGAGACAGGAAAACCTTTCCGTCTCATCTTATTATACAAAGTTAAAGGGTATATGGGATGAAATTCAATCGATTTCACCTATGCCAAAATGTGAGTGTGAAAATTGCACCTGCGATATCAACAAGAAGCTGCAAGTGCTGGGGGAGCGAGAAAGGTTGTATGAGTTTCTCATGGGACTCGACGAGTCCTTTGGTATTGTGAAAACTCAAATCCTTAGCACAACACCAGCAGTCAATCTTGGGACTGCATATCACTTGGTGTCGGAAGATGAATTTCAGTCAAACTATATGTTAGACTATTATGCCAAGCACGGAATGAATCTAGAAACTTCATGCACAGACACACCCCAACAAAATGGGGTGGTGGAGCGAAAGCATAGACACATCCTTGAAGTAGCACGTGCCCTAAGGTTTGAAGCAGGGCTACCCGTTAAATTTTGGGGCGAGTGTGTGCTTACAGCCATTTACATCATAAATAGGTTACCTACGCCTCTTCTCTCATATAAAACACCATACGAAATTTTATTACAAAGGCAACCCACATATGAGCATTTAAGGGTATTTGGTTGTCTTGTGTATGCCAAGGACAATAAAAGGGGCAAGGATAAATTTGGTGAGAGGGGGAGACCTTGCGTTTTCGTAGGATACCCATTTTCTCAAAAAGGTTATAGAGTGTATGAGTTGAATAGTGGGAAAATATTTACTAGCAGAGATGTAAAATTCTTCGAGACGGAGTTTCCATTCAAAAACAGTAACTTGAATAAAACTCAGCTTGAAACTCGAACATGGAGAGAACAAGAATGGGTCGAGGACCAACAGGAAATCAACAACAATGCTGGGCCACACCATGTTGAAGACTAGCCTAGAGAGTAGCTCAGGGGGACTAAAAACAACTCAAGTGAACAAGTAGATCCGAACCAGAATGGAAATATGGCAGATGGATCAGTGGACAACACTGTCGAGCTCAGAATAGCTGAAGGGGCTGAGGTCGAAACTAGGAAAAGCACCAGGCAACATTACAAACCGAGCCACCTCAAAGATTTTGAAGTCGAGTTGCCAAAGTCCATTGATCACTCGCTACCCACGGCCGACTCAGGAACCTCAACGGTACACCCTTTATCTCACTTTGTGTCTTACGAGAAATTTTCTTGTGCTCATAAATCTTTCCTTGCGGCCATCACATCACATGATGAGCCGAAGTACTTTCACCAGGCAGTGAAGCACCAAGAGTGGTGCGAGGCTATGCAAAAGGAAATTAAAGCATTAGAGGCCAATGGGACATGGACATTGGAACAACTTCCGCTGGGCAAACGAGCAATTGACTCTAAATGGGTCTATAAAATCAAATACAAACCAAATGGTGAAGTGGAGCGTTATAAGGCGCGACTTGTGGCAAAGGGATTTACGCAAGTTGAAGGTATTGACTTCCATGAAACGTTTGCCCCCGTAGCTAAGCTGGTAACAGTACGGACACTCCTAGCAGTAGCAGCAAAGAAAGGATGGGCGTTACACCAATTGGATGTAAATAACGCCTTCCTGCATGGTGACCTTGCTGAAGATATTTACATGAAGATACCACAGGGGTTTGCTTGTCAAGGAGAGACAAGGGTTTGCAAGCTCCATAAATCTTTGTATGGACTACGGCAGGCCTCTCGAAACTGGTACAAGAAATTTACTCAGGCTTTATTGGCACACGGATTTCGACAATCCAAGGCAGACCATTCATTATTCATCTATTCAAGTAAAGATACATATGTTGTGGCTCTCATATACGTGGATGATGTAATTCTTGCTGGAAATAATGAAGTAGTGATTAAAGAAGTCAAAGGATATCTTGACAGCAAGTTTAGCATTAAGGACCTAGGGCCATTGAAGTACTTTTTGGGCATCGAGATCACGCGACTAAATGAAGGACTTGTGATAAGTCAAAGAAAATACACACTTGACATTTTAAAGGAAACCGGGATGCAAGGCAGTAGACCAAGTCGATTTCCCATGGAGCAAAATGTGAAATTATTGCGTGATGATGATACGAAAGAAATTGATGCAGGTTTGTACCGCCGGCTAGTTGGGAAACTGTTGTATCTCACCGTAACAAGGCCGGATATCACATTTGCCGTTAATATGCTCAGTCAGTTTCTCAGTCGACCGCGAAAGTCGCACTTGGACGCTGCACATCGAGTTCTGCGTTACCTGAAGTTATCGCCTGGACAGGGCATTTTTTTCCCAGCTAATGGCAACCTAGAGATGGAAGCTTACTGTGACGCAGACTGGGGTGGTTGCGCCATGACACGGCGTTCTAGTTCAGGCTATTACATTTCTCTTGGTGGAGCGCCGATTTCATGGCGCACCAAGAAGCAATCCGTTGTTGCACGATCGTCTGCTGAAGCGGAATATAGGGCCATGGCCACGACGGTGTGTGAGGTTGTGTGGTTAAGATGGCTGCTCCATGATTTTTAGGCTGAGCAAGTTGGACTGACCCCACTATTTTGCAACAATCAAGCTGCTCGACATATTGCCACCAATCCGGTTTTTCATGAACGCACAAAACATGTCGAGATGGATTGTCATTTCGTAAGAGAAAAAGTGGAACGTAAGGATGTTGAACCGCGTTTTATCTCTTCGGCAAATCAAGTTGCAGATGTATTCACTAAAGCTCTAGGAACGGACCGTTTACAGTTCCTACTTAGTAAGTTGGGTGTTCGTGACCTCCACACTCCAACTTGAGGGGGAGTGTTGAAATTGACTCTCCTTGCTGGTCTCGTATGCATGCATGAAAGTAAATCTAGAGTCACATTGTATCTAAGAAAGTGAATAGGAATATGTAGAGATAATGTATCAATATGTATATGAGGAGTATTAGGATAGAGGATATCTTTTCAAGTCCCTTGACTCATTGTATATAAACCCATTCGGGTATAGTAAATAAAATAAGGCGATAGAAATATTTTCAACAATAACGTCCACGGAACTAAGGAAGCTCTTCCAAGAGCGGGTACCTTAGACGAACACTGGTTATGCTTTCTCCGGTGCGTGGCGAGGCTGTCAACAGGCAGCGGCTCATGGCAGCGCGGATGGGCGCATTGGGTTTCCCTTGATGGCGTCTTTTTCTTCGCCAACGTTGCCTGGAGAAGGCGGATACGCCTATGGTGTTTGTTTTTGGTTTTGTGTTCTTGCCTTGACCCAGTTCACGTAATAGCCATGCCATGGTCACCGGCACCATTTTGGCGTTCCTCTTGTCTTCGCGTGAATCTGGGACTATTTCTCATGATGATTTCTCGGTTGAGCCAAAAAAGAACTTGCTATTTTCCTTTTGATTGAGTCCGCCAGCCGTGTGGGCGCCATTCTCTTGTCTTTGTCATGCTTGCCAACAGTGCACACCAACTGTTTGCTATAATGCCCGACTGAAAGTTGGTGTTTCGTGCTTCCCGTCTTCGCTTTACATGGAGAAGCAGCCTATGGGAGAATTTAGAACCATTTTTTGCAGATAGCCAATCAATTCACTAAGTGGGTACCACAAAACCTCTTACTGTTCAAGATCCCCAATATCCACACGAGACAAAATTAGTCAAACTCCTCCTCGCATCCCTTTCTTGCTTTCATGCCCAGAAGATTGTTCGGACCGGGGCAGAGAGCACCAATAGGGGGCATCTTGCTTGATCTCTGCCAACAGGACATGTGCTCAAAATAAAAACAAATGCATAGTATTTCTCTCCTTTTTCGGATATGTTTCGTTTCGTGTAAGTGTGTGTTTCCCGGCATCGGAACCAACTGATGATGCCGAAAAAATCGGGAGCACCAGAGGTGCCGAGCCGATAGTTGTTGTATCGCAGACGTCAGATATCTGGCATATATATTTGTCAAAAGAAACAATCATGAAAGGGCGGGGATAGTTCTCCGCCAAAACCCTTCGACGTGTTTTTCAGTATAGCCAATAGAGAATATATACTAGACTTTTCTCTGTGTAAGAAATGACATACTTTGATTTGGTATAGAAGGAAGTATATATTTACCTGCATGGACTGGACTTCTATTCATTTCGAGCTCACTTGTTTGAGTGAAGGCCATACAATTTGACCCGGTTCAAAATATGCACATCAAAAAGTTACATTCAAGGCAATGAATTTACGGAGAGGATGGTGTTGCCGTCAATGAGAGAGCATGGGTTCAGAGAGTGTAGAGATGGTAGCGCATCTGGGTTTTGATTTGGGGATCTTTTGGGATTTCGGAATGAAGAATTGAAGAGTAGTGCAAATAAATGAGAATTTTAATATTCGAGGGAAAATAAAATTAATGTACAAGAAGTTTTTAATTTACGGCGAGGGTGGTGTTGCCGTCACTCTAATTAATTGTAGCGTATCTGGGTCAGCTATGACTCAGTTTCTTATTCAACATGTCGAAGCCTACGAGAGATCCTGTCTAGGCTGCAATGGTATTCAATTAGTAGGAACACTCAAAACAGCTTAACAATAGTTATTTGTCTATAACCATCCAAGCATTCGTATTTGTCAAACTAATTGTCGCCCTCTGGAAATTACAGCTGCTGGAGTAGTTGGAATTCAGAGATACCTATGAAAAGAAACCTATGCACAGAATTTCCTAACATCCGCACTACTCTTTAATGAAAAAATCTCTTCAACATTTACAAAGGCAGTGTTAAGATCCACAGTTCTTGTACTCGAAAGAACTCATGCCCAAGGGAATTGGATGGCTCCCATATACCATTCAACACTACTCTTGTCCAGCTTTTGCAGAAGACTTGGATGGTTGATCAGACAGCAACGGGTGCTCCTTTCTGGTAGAAGGACCGGAATCAAAGGGCTTCTTAAACTGTACCAAGATCATTGTCATGTTGTCACAACCTTCTCCACCGGATGTTGGTGCCAAGCACCTGTCAAACACCCTCTCACACACTGCCGAAAGCTTAGTTTCCTACATTATTTGTTACAGATGTCATGTTACCTCCATAAACTGTATCGAGAATGTGCTACGAAAGAAGTATCAAAGAACCTACAGAAGTCATTTGTTCACGTACGAAGTCCACCAGTTGTTGGCTCGACATGCAATCCCTGGAAGAGAGAGAGAGAGAGAGAGAGAGAGAGAGAGAGAGAGAGAGAGAGAGAGAGAGAGAGAGGCATCATTAGAATAACGTATTGGGAAGAAAATCCAGATGGTAAAGATAACTCCGGAGAACAGGAATAAAAACAAATGACTTGAGAATGAAAACAAAAGGAAGCACTGATCAGAAGGGCTTTTGCTCCGTTGTGACTTAAGTCCCACATAGTCACATAGACTTCAGTGATGTTCCCTCAAGTAAATCCACAAGGAGATAGGAAGCTGCTTCCTCTGACCTTGTGCATAACCAAAAAAGGGAAGAGCTCCGTCCCAAAATGAGCGTCCCTTCTAGTTTTTTTCGGAAATTAAGTTGACTTTTAGGCCAATCTAGTAGTACATATACATGGATGACCTTAGACTCCGCACTATATTATTGCAAGTGAACATAATAGATAGCAAATGTGAATTTAGTAACTTAATAAAAAAAAGACAAAACATTTTGGTACAAAATTTCAAAAAAAGAACACTTATTTTGGGACGGAGGGAGTATTTGTTTTGAAAAGGGTTAATAACACTACTACTCCCTTGACTATGGACTTATCCACGATTAGTCCCTTAACAAAAATTCGCATCGTTTTTGTCCCTAAAACTTCAAATTGTCACGCCTGCAGTCCTTTCGATGGATGCCGTTAGTGATTTGCCGTTAAATTTCCCATGTGCCTCCCACGTGCATTTGACTAAGGGCGAAAAGGGAATTTCACAAATAAATTAAAATCCAATAAAATCTCAGGCAAAGCTATGTCTCACTTTCTCTCTTCAATTTTGACTAATCATGACCAACTCTCCAATTCCAATTCCATTTCCGCTACTATTTGAGACCAATAACAAAACATGATCGGGAAACAAAACCATATCCTCAATTTTGAACGGAGACAACTGATTGAACTTCGAGTAATTTTCAATCAAATCATTTGAAGAAGAAGAAGACAGCATAGATAAACTGGAAACTACTAGAACTGGGTGAAACGACGAAGATATAAGGAAGAATCTGTGAGAGAAGAGGTAGAGGAAAGTGAAGAAGGAGAAGCCAAAGAGGAGAGATATTACAGAAGGAAAATGGCGGAAATGAGACAAGTGGTAGGGTTTTGTCAAGCGTTTTCTCTTGCGAATTCGCTCGGGAGAATTCATTGGTTGTAGAGTTGAGGGAATTGGGATTGAACTGAATGGATCTAAACTATGTGAAGTTGGAGTGTGTATTTAGTGTGTGTTGGCAGCAGTGGTAATCTGATTTTTGCGCCGACAGAGGTTCGCCTTCTCTTTAGTTCTTCTTCATTCTTACTGGTATTCTGTCAGGGAAAGAGAATTAGTGCATGTTTTGTGTGTGGGAGAGAAAATAAGTGTGCATGTGTGTGTGTGAGAGAAAGTGTGCGGATGAGAGAGAAAGTGAGACACAGCTTTGCCTGAGATTATATTGGATTTTAATTTATTTGTGAAATTCCCTTTTCACCCTTAGTCAAACGCATGTGGTAGGCATATGGGTAACTTAACGGCAAATCACTAACTGCAAGTCTGCATCCATCAAAAGGACCGGCAGTGTGACAATTTGAAGTGTTAGGGACAAAAACAATGCAAATTTTTGTTAAGGGACTAATCGTGGATAAGTCCATACCCAAGGGACTAGTGGTGTCATTAACCCTTTTCAAAAGGGATTATAGCTTTCTATAAGGTCACATTAATGGCACCAGAACAGATCCCTCCTCATTCTTTGGCTGCTTTTTGCAAATTGCCTGCCTGTCTCAGTTCATCCTAAAACCACCATCTTAGTGAACCCTAACTTCATCAGATGTTCCCCCTAGTATTTCAGTGGCATATTGAGTTGAACCTCTTTCTGTTCGTAGCTTCTCATACATCCCACAGACAATCAATAGGCAACCAAAGTTCTTTGATTCTGCAAGATACACGTTCCATGTTTGTGTGCTGTGTGCATTCAGGAAATCTTTTTGGGCATGACTACATTAGACTTTCATCTGCAGATTGAAGTGAATGCCAAGTAAATGTTCCTACTCAAATTCTTTCCACAACCAATTTGGAGCATAACAAAGAATTAGATAGTTGGGTACAGTCTTACATTTCTGTAGCTGAAATTTTTCGCTACATAACTACATAACTAATTCAAGATTAGATGCAACCGGAATTCAAGTGCATCAGTTGGTTCTTATGGTAAATTCAACGCAGTTTGTATACAGTGACAACAGTTTGAATATATATATATATATATATATATATATATATATATATATATATGCATTTATATAAAACACTTATTTATTCATGTTTCCTTTCTACCAAATGGGCTGCTTGGGATGAAGCTTCACAACCTCTTTAAAGAACATAAAACATCAACTGGTACGAAATTCTAAATTAATGAGATTCAAATACTTGTATTGATGGAAGACTTACCATATCCCATCACAAGCAAGAACCAGGAAATCATCCTCCTCGGTAAGTTCAACCTAGTTCAACGGGCAAGCGAGAAAAAGGGAAAACTAAGTTATGTTATCTGGATCTGTGATCATAAGCAGGCTATCAGTAATTATCACATATCAAAGCTGTCACCTTGCAATTTTCCAAATAATTATGAGTAAAATAATGGATTAGCATAATGCTCTGCTTATATACAAGTTAATAAAATCAACTGCTACAATCTGGCCATGGTCTAAACTGCTGAGTGTAGATGCTACTACATACAGTGTTAACATCGGGATTGGCAGTCAGAATTTGTTTTTCAGCAGGCAGTGATTTATCCTTTTTCAACTCCATGTCTCCTGAAACCATTAAGAAAATGACAACAAGAAATTAATACTAAATGAAGGAGTTTTCTTCAAATAAACGAATAAAAGAGAGGTGAAGTACCAATTGCTCTTGCCAAGTTTAAACTCCCATTGACTCGCCCGCATTGGATATAACCACCGGCTTTTAATATCCTTTCTTTTTCAGCATCAAGTTCAGGCTTGTGGTCTTTAGACAAATTATATGCCTGTGGAAAAAGTCAAATGCATGGTCCAGAAAAGCAGGCACTTCCATATCTCAAATAAGTGTTAAGTGATAACGGCAAAAATGCCTGAATATACCACAGACAGGATATGTTATGACTACCTTGTCTGTGGAAAATCAAATATCCAAAAATATAAGAGATACTATAATACTATAAAATTCAAAAAGTACATAGATTAATGTATGTTCTTAGAATTTGGCACCGAACAATGATTTTTACTGCCCAAGAAGGACATACACCCACAATGTATGAACTTCTATGCTGGCTATACTGCAAAACAGTGTGTATTACCCCTTTTTTTTTTGTGATAAGTAAGGGTGTGTATTACCCCATTACGACAACATTAGGTCCTTGAGTTTCAGAATATAAAGATCCTGACAAAGAAAAAGTATTACCTGACCCTTCCGCGATATGACGCAACGAGAATCTCCAGCATTTGCAACAATTAGTTGGTTATTGCGAATGATTGCAACACAAGCCGTGCTACCACATGCTGGTCCACTATAATCAGAGTGTGGCCCCTAGCTCATGAAAGCATTGAATGAGCTTTACTAGTGAAATTATTACAAATAATACCATGAAATCCCAAAATATCAAAGTAATTTCCTGGAATGTTCAAATATTCATGTCATCAAGATTGAGGACATGAATTGCAAATAAGGTCATAATCACAAGTTTGTGAAAGAACTGCCACATCATCCAGGTATCTGTAAAGTCATTTGAACTGGAAGATTTAAAGCTATGCAACTCAATTCAAGTAATCATCTTCATTCTGGAGGTATTCTACCTTTTCTTTAAGAGCGACTGATTCTATAGAGGCACTGGGAACTTATCAGTCGGTAAAAAGAAGGAAATCTAAAAGTAAAAAGGTTAGGGGGAAAAAAAGAGAAGAACCCACACACCCATTCAGAGAACGATAGAGAGGCAGAGAGGCAAACAAGAGATTCTCTATTGAGCTAATAATAAATTGGCATCTCTCTTCCTAAATATGTTCAACCAAGAACTGCAGCCATACGAAGAGTCTTTTGAAATATGCAGGTAACGGCAATGGTAGAAGGCCATAAGGCAGAAACATGTTAACATATGCTAATGTACTTTGTGGTGGTTGTTGTTGCTTAATATACCTCTTCGGAAGGCCAATCATCAATTTGGCCATTAACATCACCACCCTTCGGAGACCATATTAATCCTTCTATCATGCCACTGAACTGGTCCATCTTACCTCCCAATATTGCTAACTCTCTCCAACCTCTTTGTCCGCACATCAGCTCATCCATTCTGCCACAAATGGAGATTTGATGGAATCATAGACAAAGTGGTAAACAATTATTGTCATACTTAAGAAACTGCATATTGTTGCTTAAATAAAATATTAATAGGCTAGGCTGGAGAGAGAGAGAGAGAGAGAGAGAGAGAGAGAGAGAGAACTCGTCTCCTTTCAGAATCCCAAGCTCATGTGGACATGTAACTTACAACTGCCTCTTATAACACTTGGGCTAGGATTACATTGTGAGACCTCCAAAAATGTGAATGAGCAAATTAAAGAGAATGGATCAAATTACCTGAGAAAAGCTTTCTGAACAGAAGTGCTTATATCTCCAGCCGAATAAGCTTCATGCTTGAGTACTTGTTGGTGAAGATACTTTGCGCAGAACTTGGAGACTGCCTTACCTGCAAGTCCGAGGGCATTGGTGAGGACAAACCATGATGGGAGATACTAGATAGTAGCAGCTCAAGAAAATGTAAGAAAATGATTACACACAGAGCTGCATTCTCTTTTTCTATTTGGATAGAAACACAAACAACTGCATTCTTAAGGACATTATTGGTGTTTCCTGTCCATAGAATTCTAGTTTTGAGTCTTATGACAGTTTTAAATAAAAGATAGAACTTACGAGAATAAAAAGACCAATGACACCTTCAACTCCAGAATAAATGCTATCAAAATACTGAAAATAATAGGTGCAAAATTACAAGTAATCTACAGAATGAAAGGAAAGATCCTCCCATGCAACCGTGGAATCATAGCAGTGGCAAAGCCACCCATGTGGGTAGGGGGTCAGCTGATTCCCCTTTGACTTTAAAGAAAGTATGCGAGTAGTATCATATTGTCAACAATATTTAAAATTAACGAATGGGTGTAATATTTTTTTTTGACAAGTAAGAATGAATATATATAAAAGCGTCAAATCAGGAGACGCGTCGTTTGTACACTAGCCGTATACACAAAAAGCTAATCCAGGCTAAAGCTATTAACAAAGTCGACAAAAGAATGATCCGTAGAGGAGGAAGAGTCCCCTGTTTCTGAACACCAAAGGAATAAGGTGCGCAGAAGGAATGGGTGTAATATTTAAAAACTCTGACCCCCTTCCGTGAAAAAATAAATGCACACATTTCAGATCTGACCCCCTTTCAAAAAGTATTCAGGAATTAATTTATAATTACTAAAAGTAAGGCGGTACAAATAATATTATTAAACGGTTGAAGGAAAAGAAAAAAGAATAGACACGTGTAGTTACTAACTACCATATAATATTAGTACCAAAACGTAGTGTATAATACATGTAGGTACAACTAATTGAAAAAGAAAAAAAAAAAAAAACTCCCATCTTTCGTGCAAAGACCAAAGATATTTAAAAATACTCATATCTTTTGAGTGAATAGTACTGAACATGTAGAAAACTTTTCTATGATGCTTGATGTACTTCATCATATGAATTTTTTTAGATGACTCCAACATTTCAATCATTCGATTTAATGGATTAATCATCTCAAAACTAGGCAAAACATGACGATACTACGTGTTAAATTGAAATTCATAATAATGGAGTCTAGGGAATATTATTTTATTATTCGTTGTACTCTTTAGGAAAGGATGAAAGTGATAGTTATGTTAGTCCACAAACATGAAGATAATGAAGATTTTTAAGCTTGAAAAAGAATAAATATGAAAAATTGTATATAAATATGTAGTATTTTTGTCCTGCATAGTTCACTAAATTGTGAAATTGAAACGTAGTACTATACCCATTTCTTTCAGTGTACACATACCTATTTCTCCCTTTCAACGTATACGTATCATGTTTTACTAACTATGAGACAAAGTTTCTTAATATAGATTATGCATTAGCCCATTACTAGAGGCAAAAGAAAGAGCAATTGTAATTCTTATTTGGGATTGTCCAAAGGTTCCTTGTATGGATGATTTTTTTGAGGAAAAAATTGTAGTCAACACCACAAATTACATCCACAAAAACCATATAAGTAAAAACTTGCATATTTCCATTTTCATTTATTATTATCCTTTTTCTTTTCTGCCATCGTAAACTTCAATTATACTAATATAGTGCCCCCAATTTATGGCATCCTTATAATGTAAATTATATTGATACCAATTTATGGCATCCTTTTAATGTAAATATTGAAATAATTTAATTTGTACTGTTATACGGAAAATAATGGTAATTTTTTCAACCCTTCCTGGCTTCGCCACCGAGTCATAGGGCATACTGTTAGCACAAAATGCTCCACCAATTAAGCTTATTCCCATCATAAGAAACTTGTATCTCATATTTCAATTATGCATATGCATAAACCATTGTTAACTTAAGTTTGCATAGAATATCACAATCCTCTCCACCCTACCATCTACACTGCCTAGCCAGTCCAAGGAAGGATTCCAAATTAAGAAACCATAAAGTCTTGGCCATTGCAGGAAACCCACCCAAAGATGAAGACTGTGTCAAACTTAACAGCACAGTAAAGGAAGTATTATTATGGTAATATTCTTCACAAAGTTGCTAAAAAAGCAAAGATACCTTTGCTTAGATTTACACCAAACAGATGTTGCAACATAAGAAGTATATATGCAGCATTTCAGTTAGACATAAACAGAGATGTGAAAAGTTCTTTAGGACACAGCCTTCATTAGTAGATGGTCTGGTAGGGTCCTTAAGGGGTGGCTAGTGGTAGAGTTGGGGCTTCACAAATTGTGAGGTCTCATATTCGATCCCTTCCCACGCCCCCACAAAAGCGACCGAATCGGAGTACATCACGACAATCTGCAATTTTCACAAGTCTGGAATATTGAAATCTTACATAAACAACTTTGTTAACACAAAATTGCAGGGTTTATAGTTATTAGCTTATTGCCTTTGCCCGAAATCAAAACAGACTAAAGAATCTATAAGCTTTCCCTAAGTGGCAACTACTTCTTCAGGTAAATGAATGATTAATGCAACATCTGGTCCTCATGTGCTGGGAGAACTTCACAAATCCTTGAAGTATAATGAGCTATTCAGGAGGACTGTAGCAATCCCTAGAAAAAAAAAGCTATAGCTACAAGCTAGGAAGTTCAACTAATCTTTGGAGGCAATTCATTAAAAACCATTAACCTTCTTTGTATCAAATCAAGGGGGACTGCAGGAAAGTTCTTTCGTTTATTTCTTAAAGAGAGAATAAGGTGACCTATTCCTGCCTAAAGTATCACCATATATGATAATCTGCAAATTTTATTTTGCAGATTTTTCTTCAGAAGTTGCTAAAGGTTCCACACACACTAAGTGAGTTCATATTCAGAATAGTTATGAAGAAGAATGTTTGAGGGCAAGAAATTGAAGACTATACACTATTCTCAGACTTTCTTTTGCTCAGATTAATGAATAATCATGTCAAACAAGGGAATGTTTCATGAACTAAAAACATAGAAAGGAAGAAGAAAAGCATGGAAAGTAGTACCAAAGCCGTAAAATAATTCCAAGTTTTCGAAAGACATTTGAAAGAAATGCAAAACCTGAGTCAAAACCGCCACATAGACGGTAGAAGTGACGGTGATATAGTGAGAGTGATAGAAGATGCAACAAAGTAAGAATTATGAGGCTGATGCTCTTACCACCATGGCCATCATAAACACCAAAGAAAGATGTGCCTTCGTCCAAATCAGGATAAGCTGCATGCTACAGAAAACCACAAATAAGTGTGACAGAGGAAACACAGGATAATATCTATTATATTACGCAAAAAGTCATTAATGTACATCTGTACTGGTACTAACCAAAAAGTATTTAGCCTAATTTTCTGAAGAACAGCATTAATTTCTACTCAGTAAACAGGACTAAATTCTTAAATAATCTTCCTATTCCTCTTCGTTCACGTCCAAACAAGGAAAAAGAGTCAATAATATCCAACTCTCCATCACTGTTCATTCAAAAGTTACATAAGTCAATCTAGCATCCACAAAATAAATCTACAACAATGCATAAAGTTCCAGAGAGAGATTAATATACAAATACTTTAGGAGCTCATGAGAATGCAACAATGAATTACAACTTATCCATCATCAGAACTGTTCTTCACACAGCATCCTTTCAAGATCATCAAGTTCTCAATTATAATTTTTTAGCACTCAAAACCACTAATGATGTCAAGAACACAGCTAGCTGATCCTTGAAGAACTCAATTCAATATAAAATATCAACATGCTGCTATAAGCTCCATGAAAGGGCTTAAATTCTTGGATCAAACTCCCGCATGAGTTTGCTATTCAAAACGCCTAGGAAATGAAAATTATTCAATCATTCCATTATAATTTTTGTTGGTTTCAGTTGTTCAAAAAGTTTTAGCCTCCTCAACCGCTGTCCATGGATTTGAAAGGAAATTTCAAAAACCTTCTTCTAAACTTACCATCTACTACTGCCACCAATATATATCAACCTCCACTGAACCACTAATATCATATGCAATGGCTGAACCACGGTTACGATCACTATCCAACCATATTTGACAAGGGAAGGCACTATATCTTTGCCAAATACACCTTTTTCAAAGCCATAACTAATTAAACAATAACCTAAGCCCTAGTACTAAAGCAAGACTTCGTAGTTGCAAAACGTGCACCATGTTACCATCTTAAATATCTCACTCTTGGAGAATGCATGTTCAATATTTCTAGTATAATTTCAGACTCGATATCCATAAGTAACATCTTGAACTGACGGAATTTGCATAGTCCAACAAGTGCAATAACAATCTGCATTTAATCTACTGCTTTGGTAAGAAAAAGTTACCTTCCAAGTTTTGCAACACTTATACTTGAAACCACAGAAGATCTTCATTTAGAATAATGAAGCTATTCAACAAATGTTTGTTAAGAACAGAAGCTACTTACAGGAAGGGGGAAAAGACAGCAAGGCTCTAAGCTTTTTCGTGTTTCAAAATATTCTTTCTTAATCATCTATACTATTGTCTCAAATGTTCATTCTTTCCGAACAAATTATGTCCTCTTCATTCAAACAAATGACGACGTTAAACCAAATTGGTCAAAACCCCAGGCTACTTGCAGAAAGAAAAACAACAAACAAACAAACCAAGGCACTAAGTTTTAGTGTTTTACTTCTTCCTCAAGGTTCTCTCCTATTATCTTAAGATCTTTGTTCTTTCCCCAACCCCCACAAAACATGTCCTACTTCCCTCAAGCTCCACATCAACTGGAATAAAACAAAGTTGGACCTTGCCCTTAAATTACGGAGCTCTTATACACCAACATCAAGATGATGCAAGAACAGCTAAACAGTGATTATATAAAAGTTAACATGCAAAATCTAGATTTATAAATTCAGGAATCAGAATGCTTATTGTACATCATTTATAAGCAAGTGTTCTATCTCACGAAATAAAGCATAGGAGCTCCAACCAGAACCTCAACTCCAATAACAGAACAAAAATGAAAGATTGACCTTCAAGGGCATCCAAAAGGAGCTTATCAATAGAATCTATATCTCACAAGCAATAACATAGAAAGCTTAAGTGATCACACAGAACACATTCCCATCCAAGTACTTCTCATACTTGTAGAGTACAGCATTAACCTTCCCAAACAACCAAGACTAAGCATTCGCATGGCAACAGATCATATCCATTACATGAGCTGATAAAGTTAATGTTCGAAATGGTTCAATTATAGGAACCTTTTGACCAAAACGAGCTTCCTGGTTTTAATATTTTGAGAACAGAAATCAAAACAGAACTGAGCTACGGAGTTCCACTTTCTTCAGTCTGGCTTCATCGGTTTAAAATCATTTCAAAACCTCTAACTCTTTCTATTGGGATTGCACCCAATTAGCATAAACGAGTTGTGGAAAGAGAAGGAATTGCACATCATTGACATAAGCATGGTAATATTAACACCTAATGAGATTAATCAACTACTTCGAGCCAACCTCTTCACTCTCCATCATTGAATCTTCCATTTCCTTCTAGGAGAACATGAGGACACTTTTATCAAGCCAATAAAATCCGAGAAGAGAGAAATTGGAGAAGCTTGTTGGCTTCAGGTCATTCAAGTTTGAATGCAATCTGTCCTCTAACAAGTCCGGCCTCTTCCTATGTCCCCTCTCCTCCTTACTCACCAGCTACAAGACCTTTCCTGATCTTGGCACCAGGTAAGTATTGTTTTCTTATGTGTATCATTGAAATTTATGTTAATCGCTGTTGGCTTTAGGTCGTTCAAGTTCAAATAGGCAATCTGTCCTGTTACAAGTCCGGCTTCTTCCTTTGTTCCTTTCCCAGTCACTCACCAGCTAACAGCCATTTTCTGAGCTTGACACTTGGTAAGTTAAGTTTCATATATGTATCATTGCAATTTATGTTAATTGTTATAAAGGCTATTAACAGTTGAAAAATGTATTACAGTTATAATTTAGGCTTAATTACCCGTTGGAAAAATAATATTGTTGCAAACACACACATCAAAGTCTACATTCCATTCAGTTCACTTGGTCCCTAAATTTACAAAACTGTGATTGACCTATATTTTGGCCCATACAATCAACAATACTGAAAGCAACCAACAACATATGATTCGGTTTCCCAATCCGGTATGATGTGGTTGGCTTGGTCAAAGCCTCAATCCAGCCAAAATAATAAACATGAATGAAACAATGATGGCAACGATTGCATGTGCTAGAAAGCTTATACCTCACAAATGAAACATGAAGGTCAAACTTACAACACTTTACAAATCAGATAAACACAACAAGAACAGGGTGTAAGATTATTACAAAAAATAAAACATAAAGGTAAATAAAAAAATTCTTACAGCATCTTCCATTGACGTCCGCCATCCTTGCATGGATGACAAACCAAATCGAACACTACCATTTTCACCATCTTCTGAAACTTTCTCAGTTTTGGGAGTGCTGAGGTATATTCCCATATCTACCTGTAACCAAAACCCAAAACAAACAATCACAAAAGAGTAAAGATGTACATACACATACAACACTTCATTTGCTTGTACAAACAGCCTAACTCGACTCCTTTCCACTCAGGAATCATACTTTTGTTTTGGGATGTTCCATTACAAGAGTCTCATTTCAAAAATTAGGCATGCAATTCCATTGACATTCTAACTTTACCACTCATATATGAGATAAACAAGTCTGCTAAAACACAAAAATGTTTGTTACAGTGGCTTCTTAAGCATTTGCCTTTTCAAATAGGGAATCTTCAAGCGAAATGGAGGGAGAGGGAGTAAAACAATATGCCTACTGAAGAACAGCAAACTTAAAGATCAATTAAAATTTTAAAATATCAATAACATCACTATATGTAGGCAGAATTAATACTTTACCAAGTCTACAACAAGGTTTGGAGCATTTCAAGCTGAGATTAATTAAAACGTCGAATAAAGTAAATATAAGTTGAGAATCGTACGAGATTACAGAATAAAATATTCATCTAAATACTTAATCAACCTTCATGTTTGAACGGTGCCTCATTAATTTCACTAATTCAACACATACTACAATCAATATCGCTGTATAAATTAATCACAAATGAATAAATTCATCATATATTACGACTCAATTCCAATCCTGGAATGTAAATCTTCATAGATAAACCCTAAGTGATGAACGTATCAATAATTACATAAGCAAACTGAACATTCCACAGACGTGATCACGGATTTTAGTTAAAAGTGGATGAACGGAGATTCAGATTTCAACTCAAAATCAATAAAAAAAGATATGCATCCATAAATTTAGATGAACACTTACTTGATTGGCAGGGATGATAGTTCCGTACACTGGTTTCAGAGCTGAGAGCAGAAGGTGAAAAGAGCGTATGTCATGTAGTTATTGGTTAGCTGGTTGATGACATTCGCTCTATTTACGGAATTACGGGTACTGTGGGCCGTGCTGAGGATTGGTTGGTTTTTGCATCCTACTCTATTGGGCCTCACTTCGGCCTTTTGTTGGCATGTTATTACCCAAATCCAAATGACATTGACGCAACAATTGTTGATTCAATTTTATAGGTTGAATTACATAGGTTCTTTTGAACAATTTGAATTTGTTACAATATTTTATGGTTTTTTTAATTAGAAAAAGATATTTTTGGGGTAAAATGATAATTATGTCATTAATGAAAAAAAATATATACGCACACATCAGTAATCTAAAGGTATCCCGATGCCCAATTTAAGGCATTCCGATATTCAAAATTCAGCATTCAGGCATTCCGATGCCTAAAATTATATATCTCGATGCCTAAACTTCTCGTTCTTATATACTTAGACAACACGATACCCAAATTATGTATTCCGATACCCAAATTCCGATGCCCAAAATTATGCATTCCAATGCCCATTTACTAAATAATACTAATTTGAAATACGAACATGAACCCAGAAAATTTCGGCAAGATCAAAATTGATCAAAATAGTTGTTTTTTGTTGAAAAATTTACATACAAACATGGTATTGACTTCCTATAATAGTATGATATTTATATTATACAAAATCCAAACTCAAATCATTGATTAAAGTCCCAAAATCATTCCAAGAACATCTCCCTCTGTTTTTGGACAGCACACTGCCAAACTCGATTGAAGCTCGAAAATAGTGTTTTTTGATAGAACAATTGTGCACAAATGTAGTACTAAGTTAGGATAACAATATGTGATTGGTTTTAAACAAATTTGAAGCTTAAAACATAGATTAAAGTGGTCAAAACAGCCCAGAAACAAGGAAAAATGGGATGAACTCAGAAAATTTGAATTTGATCAAATTCGTGTTCTCCATGAATTGATCCCCAAACATGAGGGAAGATTATATTAACAATATGAAATCATTTATATATCAATTCGAACCTCAAATCAGAAGCAACGATGTTGCTGTGGGTATTTTAGGAAGAAAACTATCAAAGTATACTTTTGGCGGTTTTTTTTTTTTTAAAGGTGGACTTTAGAGAACAAACAATTATGAAAGTGGACTTGGGCACAATTTTTCGAATTTTATACTCCCTCCGTTTAAGGCAAAGAGTCCACTTTCTTTTTTTAGAAATTAACATGTAACTAAATCAAATTAAAATCTTACATACTTTACTTATATTTTAGAAAATAAAATTTCATTAATTAAAAACTACCTTAAAAATACTATGGATTACAATTTTTATAACTTTGTAAAAAGGGTGAAGGTACATCCAGGCCACCAAACTTTTCGTAAAATCGCAATCCGGCCACTGAAACTTTAAAACTACATTTTGGACCACTGTACTTAAGTTATGATGCATCAATGCCCAGAAAACTCATATTTGGGCCACCTAACTATCCACAAAGTTGCAATCTGACCACCACAAAATTGCAATCCGGCCATCACAACTTTAATTTTTGGATACGGATGCATCAGAACTTAAGTACAATGGCCGAAAGTGTAGTTTTAAAGCTTTCAGTGGCCAAACTGCAATTTTACAAAAAGTTCGATGGCTCGGATGTACCTTCTCCCTTGTAAAAAGAACTAAATTTATATAAATTATTGGTCAAACTTTAACTACACCTAGCTGAAAATCTAACATAAGCGTACTTCTGCTGCGCTCGTTAGAGCTCTAGATGGATCAATACGAATAATGTTGCGTTTCGATCCCAACATTGGGCTCCCTGGAATGCGCAAATAAAACTTCCCTGCCTTCACCATCAATCCTCATTCTAGAGATGGCAATGGGCCGGATTAGGCCGGGGCCGGGCTGAGTCCATTAGGTCAATTCTTAAAATCGAACAGACCCAACCCAAATTCACATCAGGCCTTAAAAAAAGTCTGGCCTAGTCTGCCATGGGCCATGAGCCATCAGGCCAACTTAAAATATAAAAAAAACAAAAAAATTATTTTAAAAGCGTTATTAAAAAAAAGAAAACCTAAAAGCCTAATATTTTGATACTAAACCCTTCACTAGCAATTTATACATAAAAACACCACTCAATTTAAACATTATGATTCATAAGGATACCATTCATTTGTCAAATATAAAATCTGCCACAAATTTGGTCAAATATAAAATCTGCCAAAATTTTGGGCTAACCACACTGTCCATCATCAACAGACATTCTTCACAAACTTTGCTAGTCATCAAATAAAATTCAAAATTCATTACAATTAATCAAATAATTTTTTTAATAAAATAGTGTCCAGCCAAAAATGCCTTAAAAACTCAAAAAAAAAAAAATTGGTTAAGCCCAATTGACCCAACAAGCCTACTGGGTCGGAACAAAAAGCCCTTTTTTTTTTTTTTAGTCTCTAACACTAAAGTTCAAACCCATCTTAATATCGGAAAAGCTGGGCCAGCCCCACGAAGCGGGCTAATTTTGCCCACTCTACCCGTGTCCATGCCCCCCAAAACACAAATCGAAAAGTGAATATTTACTTTTGGTTTTTTGAAGAGACCACAGACCAACTCATAACTGAATTTTTTTTTGGTGAATTACTGGTCGATCCATTTTTTAATATTCGTAATCGCTTCAGTCCATTATTTTTTTAAATCTAGAAAAGGCATTTTTGGGACAAAAAGACGATTATGCCATTAATAAAGAAAAACACGCGCGCATTAGTAACCTAAAGCATCGCGATGAGTAATCCAAAGCATCGCGTGGGTTAATCATCGTGATGAGCAACCAAGGCATCACAATGAGCAACAAAGGCATTGCGATGAGCAACCAAGGCATCGCGATGAGCACCTCAAGGCTAGGAGAATTTCAACCACTGGAGGGGACTTAATTTTCGTTTACCTTTCGAATTAAAGGTATCCCGATGCCCAATTTAAGGCATCTCAATGCTCAATTTAATATAATATCAAAATCGATCAAAATGATTATTTTTTGTTGGGAAATTTACATACAAACATGGTATTGACTTCCTAAAACAGTATGATATTGCTATTATATAAAATTTAAACTCAAATCATTGATTAAAGTCCCAAAATCAGTCTAAGAACATCTCCGTCTATTTTTGGACAGCACACTGCCAAACTGGATTTGGATCTCGAAAATAGTATTTTTTGGTAGAAAAATTGTGCACAAATGTAGTACTAGGTTAGGATAACAATATGAGATTGATTTTAAACAAATTCGTAGCTTAAAACATAGATTAAAGTGGCCAAAATAGCCCAAGAACAAAAAAAAACGGGAGAAACTCAAAAATTTTGAATTTGATCTAATTGTGATCAAATTTGTGTTCTATGCATGAAAATTGATCCCCAAACATAAAGGAAGACTATATTAACAACATGAAATAATTTATACATCAATTCGAACCTCAAATCTGAAGCAATGATGTTGTTGAGGGTATTTTAGGAAGAAAATTCTCAAAGTGCCTTTTAGCGGTTAAAAAAAAAAAAAGGTAGACTAGAGAGAATTTTTTTTTTTTTTCAGAAAGTAGACCGACCAGTAATTTTCTTATTATTATTTTTTTTGTTCTTTGCATATTAATTTTGGTCTTGTGTAGATATCTAATTTATTTCGTGGTTGTTGGTAACTTTGTAGTTGTGAAAGTAATTATTGAATTAAAAGTTAGGAAAGATAGAAAGAAAAATGATCGGTTCACCGAGAGAAAATAATCACCAAAATAAAAAATCACAAACCACAAGATGTAGATAGGCTCTTTGTATTAAAAAAAAAAAAATTGGAAAATGGATTTGCATATGGGGATAAGGGCATCACACTGGCGCCCTCCATCCGCCCTCCATCCACTCTCTATAATCAATTTTAGAGATTTTTATCCTTCTTTAATTCTACAGTGGTTCCTCTAGTCCACCTCTATCTCTAAAACCAATTAAATTACCCTCTAAATATAGAGCGAGTTTTAACATGAATAGTGACTCAAATCCTCTACATTTTTTTTCACTTTATTTGAGCACAAAATATTTTTGTTTAATATTTTGGAATGAAAATTATTAAAATATACTCTCTCCGTCCCTAAATAATTGTTTTTTTTTGTCCGTTCCTAAATAATTGTCTTGTTTAAAACTTTCTTTTTTAAGAGATTATTTTTACCATTTTACCTTTACTTTTCTCTCTACTTTAATTATGCGCTATATATACATGGGCATGAAAAGAAACTACACATTATACCAATTATTAATAATCAAGTCAATTATTTTTTGTTAATCCGTGTGCCGAGTCAAACAAGACAATAATTTAGGGACGGAGAGAGTACAATATATTTTTCATAGTATATAGTATATAAAATTTAAGATATTTTATTTTAATTGTGGTGAAAAAATATAAATAAAAGAGAAAAAATATAATGGTAGTTTAGGTTTGTCGTTGAGATGAGAGAGATTAAATTTTTAGAGGGTCGTATAGAGGGTGCTTGTTGGAGTAAATTTTTTTTAGAGTGTTGAAAAAGTGAAACTGGAACAAAAAATGGAGTTATTATTGTGAATGCTCTAAGAATCCCATTAATGGGAAATCTCGTAATACAATTTCATCTCCTCTGCCGTGTCAACAAACTCTATCTAAATATTGACGATCGTTAATGATTTGGTTTAATATAAAAGGAAATTGAATGTAATGTAATGTACATATGTTACATTTGTAAACCTAGCTAGTATTATGAGTGTTAAGTTGATATTTCCTCAATCATATGATGATCTAACTATTTAATCCTATTTTTCTTCCCGGAAACATTAAGATTGCCTTGTTTGAATATACAGTTCATTTTGTAGTTGGTTGTTCATTTTTATAATTTTGTAATGTAATAATTTGATAAAATAATAAAACTCAAATAGAGTACTTTTTTCATTCTAAAATAAGTGTACACATTTTTAAAGAAAGTTCTTTAATATTCTTCAAGTATAACTTAGTGGTGCGGAATC
The DNA here is from genome assembly GCA_016624345.1 of Platycodon grandiflorus. NCBI lineage: Eukaryota > Viridiplantae > Streptophyta > Magnoliopsida > Asterales > Campanulaceae > Platycodon > Platycodon grandiflorus. Next base: position 9,666,927 of record CM028362.1, read on the forward strand.
AAAAGATTTTTTTTTTTTTTCTCATCTCATCTCATAATTAATAATATTATTATAGATAATTTGTATAAGGAAGCATTTTAAAAATAAAAAGAGAACACCTGTTTTGGAAAGTCTCAAAATGAAATATGATAGGAGAGTATATATTTTGAAACCGAGGGAAAGTATTAGAAAAATAGAGAGAAAACAAGTGGGAATGACAAAAATAAAAAAAACCACCAAAAAAACTAGTAAGATCTAAAAAAGAAAAAAAGAACTACTACTATACCAATGTGAACGGAATCCTTAGTGTTATTGATGATTTATAAATATGAAAATGAAAAAAAGATACTCAACGTATACGTATTGAAGGGAAGAAAGGCGACGAACGGGGTTGCAAGTCGCAAAATAAAATAGATTACGACTGTCGGAGGTTGAGTTTGTTTGGTGTTGTTGGTGGACAAATCCCAAGTGGTAGGTTTAGAAAGTTGACCCACATTCACAGTCAGCAACGGTGGGCCTAAACTTTTCAATTATCCACATTCCCTTCCCTGGCTATATCCACCACGAGCGCATATTTATCGGAGCTCACGCTTTAGGTTATTTTGTTTCAACGCGAGCGCAGTTGGAGAGTTTGGTGAGATTTTAATAAACAACGGAGTAGCACGAGTGTTGATTATTAAGTAAAAAGTGATTTGGAGAGTAAATTTTGCTCCTGCAGCTTAGCAGAAGCTTAGGACCTTTTTTTCAATAAAATTCCTTTAAAATTACATAATTTAGGTTTAAAAAACACTAAAACTACACCGTTTTGGCTCTAATTAAAAAAACAAATTGTCATTACTTTGATCTAGTTTAGTTTTTGTATTTTAATAAAGTAAACTTAATGAGTTTAAATACGTAGAAGTACACTTCATTACTTTGCTTTAGTTTAGTTTAGTTTTTTTTTTTTTAAGCAAAATCAGTCGGTTTGATATCGTTTATTAGCTCGAAACCGATGAAAACGGCATTGTGCACACCTCTAAGAGCTTCTCCAATGCCAATGTGAATATAAAAAAAAAAAAAAATGGGTGCCACCTAGGATTGATATCTTCTTTGGAAAAAAATATTTCCAATGCAAATGTGAAGAAGCCTTGTGAATATGACATGACAACTAATTTTTTTCACATTATTGATGAGAATGTGAATTTTTCACATTTAAGTTGAAGGTGTGGAGAAATCCTAATCATCATTTTTTGAATTAAAAAATAACTAGATCTCATCTCTCTTTACTTTCGTTGTGAGACTCATGTTACATGGGATTAAATTAACATTTGCATTGGAGAAAGCCTCTTCTAATTGAATGTGAAAAAAGAGATAAAAAATGTCACATATAATTGAGGATATTAATTACCCACAATTATATCAGATCAAATCCAAAATTGTATGGGTGATACTCTAAGTAATGAGTTTATTTCCTATATCTTTTTCATTTTTTTATTGGTGCGGATGTCTCTTGCATTCAAACATTTGCGTGAAAACATAAATAATTTCAAGATATGCAATAAATAAAATAAATGAATTTACTGTGTTGCACTCACTCGAATATTACCTTTTTTGTGGCATTGACTTTAATTTATTTGGTACTCCCTCCTTTCCTATCAAAGAGCCCAATATATTATTTTTAGATATTCTACTCAAATAGTTCATTTTAAAAAAATTATTCATACAATTTTTATAAATTTTTCAACTTTACCCCTTCACATATGCTAACATCTGACTCAGAAGAATTACAAGATTTACCAAATACTCCTACTCCTTGCAAGATTTACCTGATAAATTTTTCAACTTTACCCTGCTCACTCTCCTACTCCTTTTACCTCCATTGACCAATCAACCCTCACAACTATCATTCCCACAATGATACCCTCTGACTCAGAAGAATTACAAGATTTACCTGATACTCAATTACTCATTCGCTCTAAACGTCCTCTAACTCCTTCTTCTGATCAATCTACACCCAAACGTACCAAACTCAACCCTTACAGCCATCTTCACCCAGAAATACAAGAACTGATGTTCTTTAAAGACTACCGACCTAAGCCAAACCCTGCCAACATTGACCCTTTCCTCTCAACTTTGGACTATCCCAAACGCATTCCTTGTCAGCCAATGTCTGCTGGGGAAATCCTTATCCAGTGGGGTGTCTTCTATGACCCTCTTCCTCCTTCCTGGTCCCAACAATTCTTTTTTCACAACTCTGCTGTGCAAGATCTTATGATCTTTAAACAGTGGACTGCCATTCACAGGGATCTCGGCCTTCCTCCTCCAACCAAATCAGACATCTCCCCCTTTCTCTCACTCTCTAAGCCTCCTATCACCACTATCATTAGCCATCCTTCCATTTTCACCAAGCCTTTAGTCTGCGATTTTTTTGAAGTCATTGCAGCCTATATTGGCTTTAATCCTCGTTTCCCTGTCCTCTTCCGCTCTATTCCTATACCCATTCCATTCTCCCTTCCTGTTTTCATTCACAACCAATCCTATGACGCCTACATAGAAAAACTCTTTCTTGTACCCGCATATGGTCCAGCTTGCCTGGTACCTCTTATTCCGAACCAACCTTTTTCTCACCCATCATCAGCCATCCTTCTACCAGTCGTTCTCAAACTTTTACCTGCCAATCCTAATCCTCTTCTCCACAACACTTACCATCCTCCAGCCAACCTAAACCTCCTGATAGCCAGCCTCTTCGACCTATCTCCTTCTGTCCCTCCTCTATTGAAGATCTTTTAAAAAATATTGACGCCATATCAGCCGACATCAACAAATCTCTGTAGAATCTGACAGCCAAACAATCTCATACGATAAATGTCACTGCCGATTATATGATTCAAGTCATAAATGTCGCTCGAGGAGCCAAGAATGCAGCCTCAGCATGCCAACAGGCTGTTGCTGCATGTCAGCATGTCCTGCTCGGTCGTCTCTCCAACTCCTCAAATGACTCCACAGCCCTCATCAACGACAAATGTGAGGCTCTCTCTCAAGGGCTGTTATCTATGATTGAGATGATCGATACTGGCTACAAACAAGTGCTTCATGCTCAGCGCAGTGCAAATCGCTCTGTACACACCTCTGTTCGTGCTACTCGAAAGCTTACGGAGAAGCATTACACTTTTCTTCGAAAAGATAGAACTCTATCCATCGGCTCTCTAACATGGACCACTCGCTTGCGTCCATGAAGGAGGAGATGACTTGACTTCACAATGATCAGCTGACCGATCTTCTTGAAAAGAATGCCATATTGAGGCTTAAGAACAAAAATCTATCTACAGAGCTAGAAGAAGCCAAAGCTGAAATAGCAAGACTCAAAGCGGCTGCTAGCTCAAGATAAGAAGGATAAGCTTGAACTTAGCTGGTATACCCTTCTTGGTCTCTGATTTTGTAAAATCCTTGACAAAACATTGTATTAAACTCCTTGTTTAATAAACAATGACTATCTTTTTAAATTTTTATGCTTTATAATTGATTGATTATTCTATGTGTGCATGAAATTTAAACCACTGGTTTAAAGACATATTCTATATGGTACTTTATCTGTCTGTCTTTAAACACAGCTTTACTACAACTATTCTTATGCAACGTACAATTCATTACTTGTAAACACTTTGTAATCTTGAATACACTGACCCATCTGTAAGTCCATCTAGGACATGCTCATTTAATATATTACATCTATAGCATGTTATTACTAGAATCGGACATTGTCAGCTCCATTGTATTCATAAGGTCATGGACTCAAGCAAATAGGAGGAGATTGTTGTATTCTATATATATTTGCTTGTATCCATAACCTAAGTCTAAGCCAAGGTGACTAATGGACCTGCGTGCCTATTAGAGTGGCAACTTGTACTTAGACATCGCTTGAATAGTTTAGGATTGCTTATTAGCTTAGTCTTCAGAAGATAATATGTTGTATATCAGCCATGTTCAGATCAGCTGTCTTCAAGTCATCAGCCAAGTTCGTATCAGCACAGTCCATCAAGTCATCGGACAAGTTTGTTTTAGTCAAGCTCCATCAGCAAAGTTGAAGACCTAAGGATCGTCCGATCTAGACTTGTCTGAAAATATGCCTATAGCTATCGGCAAAGTGATTCATTGACTTTGATACAACGATAACCTGCAAACTTCAATTAAAGACTCTTTCCTTATTAGGCATTCATCTCAAAAAAAGGACATTCTGCATGCATCAACTGTCTACCTATTTTTGGCAAAATGACAGAATTCAGACTGAACCCGGCTGAACTACCTATCAGATCTCAACAGCAAGATTAGAGCATTTAATGCATTTAAATTTGAATTCTCCAAATGCTGAAGATCTCTAATGGCTACAATGGCTTCCCCAAGTATAAATAGAAGACTCCATTGAAGCATTGAAGAACTTTATGGATCAATAGCTCTGAATTTACAACTCTGAATTCTTCATCTTCATCAAGCTAGTTCATTAAAAAGCTTCAAAGTTAAATCTGTAAAAACATTCTTTGAAAAGCACCAAACTGAGACGATTAATCTTTATAGCACTTCATTGATTGCAATCTTTAGCATTCAAAGCACACGAGAATTATATCTTTGTAGATATTAATTCTCCCGCAAACACTTCGTCAACAAATTTTTGTACACGATCCATTAGTGATCTATATTGTAAAGATTCTAGTGGAAAACATAGTACACGATTTTCAAATCCAAAGTAGACCATTTTGGTTGTGGACGTAGCACTTATTTATAAGTGTGAACCATATTTAATCTCTTGTCTATCTACTTTCTGTGTTTGTGATTTGTTTTTACTTATTAATTTTCAGAATTCCAACATCTTTCAAAATAGTTGATCTTGTCCTATCAAGATCAGCCATCTTCAACTTGTCCTATACTTCATTCCTTTCCGCTGCAAAATTCTTTATCAAACTTAATTGAAGTAACTTTGTAAAACAATTTTTTTTAAAAAAAATTGGACATAGGCTATTCAACCCCCCTTCTAGCCTATTTGAGCACCTTGAGACCTAACAATCACCTCGACATCCCCTTCTATAGAAGTCATTTTCTCCTTTCCCTTAGAGGGCTTGCGCAGGAAGGGCTCGTCAGTTAAATCGGTGATCAATGCCTCTGCAACAGGCACAAATTTCTGCTTCTTACGAGCTCTGGCTTCTTCACTCTCGGATGCTCGTTTGGTGGTCGGGATGGCCACAGAGATGGGCACTGCATCGATAGGGGCTTTCGGGTTGATTGGCTTGGTCGGGGGAAAGATTGCCTTATCACCCGTGGCGGCACCATGAGACTGCCTCAGTTTATCTGTATGAGCTCCCGAGGAGGCATTCCTCCGGGCTCGGAAGGCATTGTCAAGGTTCACCATATTTGCAAAAAAGAGCATTCGTTAGCATGAATACGGGGAAGAAACACTTGAAATAAAAAACAGATAGAAAGTATTAAGCAGTACAACCCTCGGGAAGAGGCCAGCAGTTGCTCTCTTCGGCTCCCGCACACTGCTCACATTGGATGCTAAATTTTTCATCCATATGCCATCCCAGGGCGGATTCAACCGCGGGCACGATGCATCCCGGGATAACCCCGACAAATGCTCTCCTAGACAGCCCGGTAAGAGAAAGGAAAGGTTTATCTCCGAAGATCACCTCCTAGTCGTATAACCAAACTTGCTCATCGTCCAAATCCAGGGGGGCTTCTACCACGCACTGGGCAATGCTGTCATATTCACCCAATCTCTTCAAGCGCTTGAGACCGTGAGGTTTTCCCGAAGGAATATTGAAGCTCCATCCCTTGCAGCTCTCAAGCATGATTATCTTGTCAGCCCAGCCATCCAGTTTCCCCAGAAAAGGGGAAAAGGGCTTAATCCAGTTATTGTGGGCTTTACACTGAAGGCGGTGGGTAGAAACCTACGTCTGAAAATAATATCAGAAGAAAGAGAGAGAGAGAGATGGCTAGCAACCCAGAGCCCGGACACATGCTAAGAAGTAGACTAGCGTCCTCACCAGGCTTAGAGAAAGATCGAGGGGCATTGCAGATGCCTCCTCGAGAAATTCACAGATGAGGGGATCAAGGGGAAGACAGAGCCCGCCAAGTATAAAGAAGCTGAGGTAGAAACCCACTTTCCTGTGAAGGGCCTTCAGCTCAACCCAGTTCTTGCGGACATCCGGGATAGAAGCTCGAAAATCAGAGCTATGATACAATGCTTCCCAAGCTAACAGATCAGTACCAGAGACCTTATTTTTCCAGTCTCGCGGCAAAGCAGCAATTGTGGCCTGGGCAGCTTTCTCAGCTGAAGTAGGCTCCCAAGCGAGAGAGACTTCTGCCCTACCAGAAGTAGATACGTCGCTCATCTTGCTTGAATAAGAAGACGGGGTTCGGCTAGGTCAGGAAATAGTCTTGTTAGAGCTCTCTACCTGTGCCTTTAGTTTGTTAGCAGCTGTTTTCTCACGAAATCGGCGAGTTTGTTCGGCTCGAAGGTTCTGCAAATATCGGTTCATCGAAAAATATTTACAGATTAGGACAGTTATGACTTGGGTTTTATCATCTAAAACTTCTATTTGAGCAGCAAATGGGAGTGGAGGAACCTAGTGGGGTTCGTCAGAAACCACTCGATCTGAGAAGTCAACTCCCAATCGACCTAGGATATCCCGAGCTTCACTCGGGACCACGACCTCCCAATGGTCCTCGGCTAATCTATATACATTTTTACCCGTGGACGAGCGGGCATATACAGACTGAGAGGGAGAGTCACCTAAATTTATAAGAGCTCGGGGTAATAAGGGACTGGCACCATCCAAGCTCGGGGAATATCCCGACGACGAGGACGAGTCCGACGACGAGCTACATTCAGGAACCCTAAAACTAACGCTCCTCCTACCCACAAACATATTAAAAAAACTTAAAAGGAAATCAAGTGTATAAAAGGAGGTCGGAGTACCTGGATCAGAGTAGAAGCTCGAAAGTCGAAGTACGGAGGTCACCTGAAAGGCACGTGATGCCGAAAATTAGTGCCGGAATGAATGGCAGATTTCGGAGGAAAAAAGAGAACGCAATATACCCTCAAAAAGGGTAGAAATGTCCTAAAAAAGTGTTTAGAAGGAGAAAGGAACTTGAAATGACACTAACCTACGGAGTAGAAACAACAAATGACGGAGAAAAGGGAGAATAAACTCGAAGTTCGTTCGGAGAAAAGGCCGCCGGAAATCACAGGTCGCCAGGAAGGGTTTTTTTGGAAATCTAGGGTTTTTTACGCAAAGTGAAGATCAACAGTGCTAAAACCCTACTTATACCCTTGCAGAACAATGCCGTTTTTAACTCGGATCCAAAGAATGACCCGACACCAACTGAATAGTCCGCGTGTTTCCTCTCCCAAATCGCGAAACGGTGTTGTTTGGGTCCAAAATGACAGTTATAATTTCAAACTGAAGAGACGCGCATTTAATGAGTCGTCAGAGCTTTTCGCGCCAATGATATGACACGGATTCCAAGAAGAGGTGTGTTGGTGAAGTTACTACCTACCGTCCGGGCACGAGCGAGCTGATACTTCCCGACTTAAAGGATAAATCCTCACCTTGAAAAGTCGGGGGCTACTGAAGATACTAAAAATATCCTTATCCCACGTGGAACAAGTAGAACACGTGGCCACGCCTAGCTGGAGCGCGTAGGACAGCTCACCTCGGTCCCGAGCTTCACCTACAACCCGGATCCCGAACGAGTCTTCCCGTCACCTTATCCCGACCTCCTCAAGGAGCTCGGAGTAATTAAGAGCTTCTACTACATTAGGCCGGAGAGCTCGCGAATTCTGAAACCCGAGCTACAACACTGAGACCCCGAGGTCTCCACCCCAGAAAACTGAAAATAATCAACAAAAGCTGCTGCATTTAAAGCCTACCTGCCATTACGTCATCCCGGGGCCACAAACCAGCTTCTCATTGGTTAAAAGAGTGATTTGCTCTCTAAATAAAGCTACTTCTAGAAGATCTACACATCTCCCAGAGAAGTTCTATCTTCTACATCAATGCAGGTCACTTCCCCTTAAAGGCTCATCAATGCAGATTGCGGCTGCCATAAATAAACATGTGACTACCTATCCTAGGTTGACATCTGGCAAGCCCACCTGTCCCAAACCAACATTCTTCCAGTATAAATACAAGGTGATTGTCTTCATTTATGACCTAAGTTCAATTAAACACACACAACTACTAAGTCTCCAAAGCATTCAGTGCAATTTACTCCCTGAGAGCAGCCTGAATCCTCACCGGAGACCATAACTTTCACCTATATACTGATTCTCTCACCGGAGGGCTTTAGCTGGACCAACGTCCAGCTCCTTGACGATGCTTCCTTTTTATCTCAGATATCTACTGGAGGACAAGTTCCATACACACTTGTGCCTATTGAGAGCCGGGGCATCCTACCAACGTTCTAGCTGCATACGTGAAATTTGACAGATCACCAGGCCCGGTTCTGGGCAAGTGCAAAGTGATACACTGAACAGGGCCCCAAAATTTGAAGGGCTCAATTCTTATATATATGTATTATATATAGGCTTTTTATTAACTTTTTTATGGATAAAACAAACATTAGTTCACTTGATAGAGTGGTGGCTCGATGTGGGTAAGTATTTTTAACCATCATTAGGTTATTGGTTCGAATCTTACAAACCGACCTTTGATATTAAATAATACAATAATATTTTTTTTCAAGATTTGTACTTTAATTATTAAAAATCTATTTTATTTAACATGAAGGTACAGAGATCAATCCCTGGCATTTCCATAAAAATATGTTTTTGTCATTTTCGCTCAAAACATCAATCATTACAAGATCAAATGAAAACTTATATATACAAACATATATATATATATATATGTATAAAATCTTGCTCTTATATTTTGTGTCCCAAATTTGAAGGGGCCTAATTTCATGGAAATTTGTAGCCTAGCTTTATTTTTTATTTTTGGAAAAAATTGATTATGAAGACCTAATTGAATATTTTGCTTCAAGAAATTTGAAATGATGATACTTTTCAAAGAAAAGTCCTATATTAGTTTGGAGTTTTAGGGATTTTGGTACTTCATTTCTAGGAAAATAATTTTAATATGATAATATTATAAAATATGTAACCTATCTTTAATTTTTGGTAATTGTCTTTTATCAATTCTAGGGTCTAAGTTTAAATCTGGCACAGGGCCCCCAAAATGTCAGGACCAGCCCTGCAGATCACCAAAACACTTTTTGGCGTGATCATCCCTCTTTCACGCTGTCATTCGTGTTCATTTTCATGACATCTACTATAGGAATATCATTGAATAGCACATTTTTCCTTTTAATAAACTTAAACAACAGCCATTCTCAAGGTTGTTAATGTAACCTCAAGTTATAGGTAGTTAGCAAGCTATCATTCATCTACCGTTTCCAAACCAACAGGAGTACATTAGAGCAATTACGAACATCATGGATAGAATCCTCATCAGCATTAATTGTTACACCTCCCTACACATGCATGAGCACTCAGGCATGATCTAGTTGGTGGTCTGAATATCATAGTACGTAGTAGGCCAACTAAGAAATTGGCCAGCACTTGATCAAAGTTCCGCTCCAACTATTGTTTGGACTACAAGCCGTTCTTCTAGCTTGATTTGGTAACTAATTAAGATCCAATCTCTTTCGTGATTTAGTTTTGTAATTTTGGATTTACTTTCTTCTGTAGTCCCACTTATTTTCTCTCTTACGTTTTTCCAATCATTAAAATATACAAAAAAAACAAACACACACATACAAAAATCAAAATCACTAAATCGCAAAGTCAAACACAACATTGATTTTTTGTTTTGGTTAGTTCCATCAGTTTTCTCTCCCTTCTTATTTTATCTTTAATCATTACAAACAACATCTCAAACCCCCTATTGAATGATAAGCAATAATTTAGTTCAATTATGAAGGAATGGTTAGCTAAGTTGGTATTGATTAAACCTATTCTCTACTCCCTCCATTCCTAAAATAGAGTCTCTTCATACCAATAATTGAGAGGCAGTGTCATACGAGATTTGCTTATCAAAGTTTTCTTTGTTTTATTCTAATGTTAATTTAGCACCTAAAGTTTTATAAATAAAACATTGATATTAAAAATACACAAGAACTAGGGATGGCAATTGGGTATATCCGGATAAGTTTGGGGTTTCTTCACAAATGGCCTAGTCAAACTCTCCAATATCTTATTTGGCCTAACTTATTCCAAAACAACTTATATGACCTCTTTTTATTTGAAAACCCCAAAATACACTCTTTTTTTGAATGACTCAAACATAGTTTAAACGATTGACGGAGTCGTTTAACCGAATCGTTTAAACGATTCACGGATTCGTTTAAACGATTAACGGATTCGTTTAACCGATTCACGGGATCGTTTAACTGATTCAAAGGGAAACGATGAGAAGAAGACGGAGGAAGACAAAGATAGGGCTTCATGGTAGTAGATGGGAGGAAGACGGAGGAAAACTTACAAGATCCATGGCAGTAAAGGGAGACGATGTGGTCGGAGACGAAGGAAGACGGCGACGATGTGGTTGGAGATGGGAGGGGGAGACGACGACGAGTGGAAGAAGACGGCTATGGTTTGAGAGAGGAAGCCGAGATTTGAGAGAGAGTCATGAGACTGAGTTAGGTTTTAAGGGCTTTAGGGTATTATAGGAAGTTTATGTTAATTTTTAGTCAAAGGCCATATAAGTTGTTTTATTGGGTCAAAAGGTTGTACTTGATATATACCACGATAAGTTTGGGTATAACCATTAACACCCAATAAGGTTAATGGGTAATTTTGGATATTATCCAATAACACCCATTAAACATTAATAGATATAATTGAATAATACCTAATTTTATCTGGATATACTCCTTGTCAAGAACTAACTTAAAAAAGAAATTCATACTTTTGCTTTTTAAGAAATTTTTGAAATAGACTAATAAAATGTTGTGGTGATCATGAGAAAAATGCATAATATTTAAGAGAAAATGTAAGAAGAATGAACAAAATAAGGACTATAAAATGTATCAATGAAAAAATAATAAGAATTTCGTTATAAATAATTATTTTAATCAATCCATCACTAATTAGAATACATTGCAAAAAGAAAATTTATGCAATCTTAAGATTGATTTTAAGCTTAATAATAATTTTACAAAGGGGCTAAAGCATTAATCTAGAAATTTAGAAGGGGTGCTTATGTCAAACTTGAAAAGGTTAGGAAGACCATGCCCTGATGGCCCTACCCCACTACACCCTACATTCATAGATTGACTTCACCAATATTTTCAGCGAATAGGCCCTTATTCTTTTTTAGTTCGTTCAAATAATCTACTTTATTTATTTACTCCCACTGTTCCATTCAAAAAAATTTGCGTTTGAAAAATCTAATTATTAAGGGATGTATTAGGATTATTAAAGTTGGTCATAATTATAAAATTACTTAGAGTCCGTTTGGATACATTATTTTTGAATTCTATAAATATTCAAATTTCATGAAATTTTAATATTGTGGAATTTGCTTTCAAAATTACAACAATTTCATAGTTTGGATAATGTGTAGAATTCAATTGTAATTCTAAATTATAGTTAAAATAAGATTTCTATAAAATGTCAAATATCTAGTCTAGCCTAGTGGTATTGGTGGTTACCCATTTTAAATGGTAAAAGTATAAATCTTGCTAACAACAAAATTACAAACTTTTTATATTTTAAAAAATAAATAGCATATAGCGATGGTGGTTAACGGCTGCAGTGGATGCCAGAGTTGGCCTCGGAAGGGTGGTGGCAGAAATTAGGGGCGTCCGGAAGTTGTGGCCGGAGTTGGCGGTTGGTGGTGGTTGCCGGATGTGGTGGCCGACGGCAATGGTCGATGGTAGTGGTAAGGGTGGCGGTCGGGATTGGTGGCTGCCGGAGGTATATAGCAGTGGTGGTGGTGGTCAGAGGTTGCGGTCCGTGGTGGCGACCGGCGGTGATGGTGGTGCATGGTGGTGGTGATAGAAGGGTTAGTTGTAATTGTGTTAAGTAATAGTGAAAAAAAGGGTAACAAAATTTTGAATTTAAATTATTAGGTTTTAGTATAGAATTAGTTTTATCGAATTGAGGCATTTGTAATTGCAAGCAATGGAATTGGGGTACTATCCAAACAGACCCTTTAAGCACAACTAAAATAATTACAACACAATGGGAGGGTAAAGATGAAAGATTATAAAAATTGTAAGCATAATTTTTTAAAAGTGGACTATTTAATTAAAATATTCTAAAATAATATTGTGGACTCTTTATCTGAAATAGAGGGAGTATTTATTTAATTATGGGATATTATATCATATCCTTCAATATTTGCGTATTACTTTGATAGTTTCTATTCTTATAAGAGCATCATTGAAAATTACACAACGTACAAATATTTATATTATAGACAATTAGTTTTCTTATTTTGTGTAAAGTGTAAAATAGATTTTTTTTTAACGGAGGGAGCACTTGATAAGAAAGATAGACATTAGGTAGAGCGTATGATATTTTGAGGAGTAATGTGGGTGCACCAAATAATGTGTTAATTAATGTGGTAGTTAATATAATGTATTAATTATAATTTTTAATTTTATTTTTTATACCATATCAGCTGATACATTATTTGGTTCAAAAAAATTTAATACTTTTTAGATATCCATAGCATTACTCTATTTTTAGTAAGCATGTCACGCTAAGGACCAATTTGGCATTGCTTCTGATTTCTCAAAATTGATTCTACTAAAATAGATTGCTTTAAAATTTATTGGGTGATACTATTAACGTCTCCAAAATCTCTTCATACATTATTTATGTTTTATTATAAAAATGACATCAATTAAAAAGACGTTTTTACCCTTAATCATTCAAAATACACCTACCAAATATCTAATTACACCTCCATCTTTTTTAAAGCTTATATAATCTTCTTCATTATTTACTCCCACTGTTCCATTCAAAAAAATTTGCGTTTGAAAAATCTAATTATTAAGGGATGTATTAGGATTATTAAAGTTGGTCATAATTATAAAATTACTTAGAGTCCGTTTGGATACATCATTTTTTAATTCTATAAATATTCAAATTTCATGAAATTTTAATATTGTGGAATTTGCTTTCAAAATTACAACAATTTCATAGTTTGGATTAGGGGTGAAGGTGGTTCGGTTTGGTTCGGTTTGAGCCAAAACCGCAAACCGAACCACCCCCTAACGGTTTCACATATTTCAAACCGAACCGAACCGCCACAAACTTCAAACCGAACCGAACCGAACCGATCGGTTTGGTTCGGTTTAGTTCGGTTCCACGGTTTAATTATTTAAATATTTTAAAAAAGAAAATACTTTTAAATATCAAAAAAATACTTTTAACATAAACTAAATAATTAAAAGTCAAAAAATTAACTTTAAAATTACAATAATTCAATCAAAATGTAGGCAAACAACAATAATTTTCTTATTAAATTCAATTACTAATTACTAAATAATATACATATATAAAAATAGAAAAATAAAACTTAAATAGTGGTGGTTCGATTCGATTCGGTTTGGTTCGGTTTGGCACCAAAAACCGCAAACCGAACCGAACCGAACCGAACCGCTCGGTTTATAAAATTTCCAAACCTAAACCGAACCGTCCTAACCCAAAACCGAATCGAACCGGCCGATTCGGTTCGATTCGATTCGATTTAGCGGTTCGGCGGTTCGGACTTACACCCCTAGTTTGGATAATGTGTAGAATTCAATTGTAATTCTAAATTATAGTTAAAATAAGATTTCTATAAAATGTCAAATATCTAGTCTAGCCTAGTGGTATTGGTGGTTACCCATTTTAAATGGTAAAAGTATAAATCTTGCTAACAACAAAATTACAAACTTTTTATATTTTAAAAAATAAATAGCATATAGCGATGGTGGTTAACGGCTGCAGTGGATGCCAGAGTTGGCCTCGGAGGGGTGGTGGCAGAAATTAGGGGCGTCCGGAAGTTGTGGCCGGAGTTGGCGGTTGGTGGTGGTTGCCGGATGTGGTGGCCGACGGCAATGGTCGATGGTAGTGGTAAGGGTGGCAGTCGGGATTGGTGGGGAGGTATATAGCGTGGTGGTGGTGGTCGAGGTTGCGGTCCGTGGTGGCGACCGCGGTGATGGTGGTGCATGGTGGTGGTGATAGAAGGGTTAGTTGTAATTGTGTTAAGTAATAGTGAAAAAAAGGATAACAAAATTTTGAATTTAAATTATTAGGTTTTAGTATAGAATTAGTTTTATCGAATTGAGGCATTTGTAATTGCAAGCAATGGAATTGGGGTATCCAAACGGACCCTTTAAGCACAACCAAAATAATTACAACACAATGGGAGGGTAAAGATGAAAGATTATAAAAATTGTAAGCATAATTTTTTAAAAATGGACTATTTAATTGAAATATTCTAAAATAATATAGTGGACTCTTTATCTGAAATGGAGGGAGTATTTATTTAATTATGAGATATTATATCATATCCTTCAATATTTGCGTATTACTTTGATAGTTTCTATTCTTATAAGAGCATCATTGAAAATTACACAACGTACAAATATTTATATTATAGATAATTAGTTTTCTTATTTTGTGTACAGTGTAAAATAGATTTTTTTTTAACGGAGGGAGCACTTGATAAGAAAGATAGACATTAGGTAGAGCGTATGATATTTTGAGGAGTAATGCTGTGGGTGCACCAAATAATGTGTTAATTGATGTGGTAGTTAATATAATTTATTAATTATAATTTTTAATTTTATTTTTTGTACCACATCAGCTGATACATTATTTGGTGCAAAAATTTTGATACTCTTTAGATATCCATAACATTACTCTATTTTTAGTAAGCATGTCACGCTAAGGACCAATTTGGCATTGCTTCTGATTTCTCAAAATTGATTCTACTAAAATAGATTGCTTTAAAATTTATTGGGTGATACTATTAACGTCTCCAAAATCTCTTCATACATTATTTATGTTTTATTATAAAAATGACATCAATTAAAAAGACGTTTTTACCCTTAATCATTCAAAATACACCTACCAAATATCTAATTACACCTCCATCTTTTTTAAAGCTTATATAATCTTCTTCATTATAATCTTCTTCATTATTTACTCCCACTGTTCCATTCAAAAAAATTTGCGTTTGAAAAATCTAATTATTAAGGGATGTATTAGGATTATTAAAGTTGGTCATAATTATAAAATTACTTAGAGTCCGTTTGGATACATCATTTTTAATTCTATAAATATTCAAATTTCATGAAATTTTAATATTGTGGAATTTGCTTTCAAAATTACAACAATTTCATAGTTTGGATAATGTGTAGAATTCAATTGTAATTCTAAATTATAGTTAAAATAAGATTTCTATAAAATGTCAAATATCTAGTCTAGCCTAGTGGTATTGGTGGTTACCCATTTTAAATGGTAAAAGTATAAATCTTGCTAACAACAAAATTACAAACTTTTTATATTTTAAAAATAAATAGCATATAGCGATGGTGGTTAACTTGCGGTGGATGCCAGAGTTGGCCTCGGAAGGGTGGTGGCGAAATTAGGGCGTCCGAAGTTGTGCCGGAGTTGGCGGTTGGTGGTGGTTGCCGGATGTGGTGGCCGACGGCAATGGTCGATGGTAGTGGTAAGGGTGGCGGTCGGGATTGGTGGCTGCCGGAGGTATATAGCAGTGGTGGTGGTGGTCAGAGGTTGCGGTCCGTGGTGGCGACCGGCGGTGATGATGGTGCATGGTGGTGGTGATAGAAGGGTTAGTTGTAATTGTGTTAAGTAATAGTGAAAAAAAGGATAACAAAATTTTGAATTTAAATTATTAGGTTTTAGTATAGAATTAGATTTATGGAATTGAGGCATTTGTAATTGCAAGCAATGGAATTGGGGTATCCAAACGGACCCTTTAAGCACAACCAAAATAATTACAACACAATGGGAGGGTAAAGATGAAAGATTATAAAAATTGTAAGCATAATTTTTTAAAAGTGGACTATTTAATTGAAATATTCTAAAATAATATAGTGGACTCTTTATTTGAAATGGAGGGAGTATTTATTTAATTATGAGATATTATATCATATCCTTCAATATTTGCGTATTACTTTGATAGTTTCTATTCTTATAAGAGCATCATTGAAAATTACACAACGTACAAATATTTATATTATAGATAATTAGTTTTCTTATTTTGTGTACAGTGTAAAATAGATTTTTTTTTTTAACGGAGGGAGCACTTGATAAGAAAGATAGACATTAGGTAGAGCGTATGATATTTTGAGGAGTAATGCTGTGGGTGCACCAAATAATGTGTTAATTGATGTGGTAGTTAATATAATGTATTAATTATAATTTTTAATTTTATTTTTTGTACCACATCACCGATACATTATTTAGTGTAAAAATTTAATACTTTTTAAATATCCATAGCATTACTCTATTTTTAGTAAGCATGTCACGCTTAAGGACCAATTTGGCATTGCTTCTGATTTCTCAAAATTGATTCTACTAAAATAGATTGCTTTAAAATTATTGGGTGATACTATTAACGTCTCCAAAATCTCTTCATACATTATTTATCTTTTATTATAAAAATGACATCAATTAAAAAGACGTTTTTACCCTTAATCATTCAAAATACACCTACCAAATATCTAATTACACCTCCATCTTTTTTAAAGCTTATATAATCTTCTTCATTATAATCTGTCTAAATGACGACGGCGACTGATACAGAGTAAATTACTGTCCCCCCTCTCTCTCTCTTTCTCTCTCTCTCTCTCGCTCACACACACACACACACTAACGAACAGAGCTCAGTCTTTAATGCAGAGATTGAAGACGACGAGCACGAGTATATCGACTTATCCGCAAAGCCAACAAAAAAAGAAGGTGGTGTGTCGTCTCTGACGCACAATAGCTTCATTCTCTCTCTATATATAAAACCATTTCTTCCTTATAATTGATTCCCCACTGTTTGTTTTACAAAGCGGTTAAGTGACGACAACATCCCATTAGAGCAAACCCAAAAACTCGTCAACTTACAAGCATCAATTAGTCTTTTAAACTAATAAAAATTGTTGGATTCTTGTTTAGTTTGAGTAGTTGCGCGGCACCATGAAAGGAGCTGGGAGAGTGGAGATTGCGATTGGGGTTGCTCTGTTTTTGATGGTGGTGGCTAGTGGTGTGTTGTAACGACGGTATTGGGTGTTAATGTGACATATTTTGTAAAATTTTAATCTTTGTAAAATAGAGAATATATAGGGGTTGTATTAAGTACGAGGGTTGCTATTCAAACCCAAATATTTACTGAGTACACCCTTCTCATATATTACAAATATGTCATTATTAATTTTGATTTAAATGTCATTTATTTTTTTAGATAAAAAAAAATTTTCATTACTGTTTGGCAGCCTTACCGAACATACCTAAAATTGTTCGGTAGGGGTGCCGAACACTTATAGTGATGTTCGGTCGGGTACCGAATACTCATAGTGATGTTCGGTAGGGGTGCCGAACACTCTTATTGGTGTTCGGTAACACAGTACCAAAGGAATTATTTATTTATTTTTTTAAAGAATGGGGCAGGCTGCTTGACTGGGTGTGGTGTGGGGGGTTGAGAGAAGGAGGAGGTAGGGCTAGGTTTTGTGGGGAAGGTGGAAAAAAAAATGGAAAGGGGCGGGCTGGTGTAGTGTTTTGTGTGTGTGTGTGTGTTTGTGTGGGGGGGGAAGGAGGAGGAATGGGTTGGGGGAAAGGAGTAGGAAGGGGTGTGTTTTGTTTGGGGTGGGGTATAATTAGTAGATTTTAGTTAATTTTGGAAAAATATTGGTAAGATTAAAATAAGAAATTAAGGGGGGTATACTCAGCATTTTGAGGGGTTGAAAATATTAAGGGTGAGGTGTACTTAATAATAGTAATGTGGTGTACTAAGTAATTTTTGGGGTGTAAATAGCAATTCTCATTAGGTATTTGATGAGTTAAAAATTAAAATGAGGTGTGTAGGCAGAATATGGGTATATTAAAAGATTTTAGGGATGTTAATAGCGTCACTTAAAATAATTTTGCTATTTAGATACATTTGGATACCTTAAGTTTTTTTTTATTTTTAAAGCTCAAAGTCGATTATGAAAGAAAACATGTTGCTGGGATATTGGAAGGCCCAATGGGCAACCTATTCTTTGACCCAAACCCACGGCCCAAATCCTTGGTAGCCTTGCCAATTCCAGCTTGTGCAAAATCGGGAGACTCCCCTGTTTCTCCTCCTTTTGCCCTTCTTTCTCCCTTGTTGACTGCTGCCTTGTTTTCCCCCCTTGACTGGTGCGATTCCCCCAACCCCTCTCCCTCTTATACCCAGCTTTGTCCCTCTTCTCTAGGGATGGCAACAATGAATGAGAACGATCAATACACACTCTCTCTCTTCCTTGCAAACGAAATCAGTGTACTCTCTCCTTCCTTCTCACTGTGTGTGTTACTGTGTGAGATTGTTTGTGTGTGAAAGGGATTTCGATTTGCTGGTTGTTTGGAGTCTAGAAATTCGGTGAGTTGGTGGCGTGATTGCAATTGACATTACGGGTTGTCTGGGTTGCCGGAGACGTGACTTGTTTGCTTTTTCTCTCTCCCCTTTGCACACGAAAAATCCTTATATTCTCTCTCCTTCTCACTGTGTGCTACTGTGTGAGATTGTGTGTGAGTGAGGGATTTTGTTTGGTGGGTTTCTTGGAGTTGTGAACTCCGGCGATTGAAATTGGAGCTAGTGCTTGTGGTGTGGTAGAGGGAGACAGTGTGGTGGTCTGTGTTGCCGAAATTGCAACGGTTTGGGGCTGCCGGAATAGTGGCCGGAAATTGGGTTTGGGTTCTTCACCTTGGACTGTGTAATGTTTTCTTCGTGGATCACTCCGGTGGACTTGGTCGAGAAAGGAAATCTGAACCTTGCGGTGATTTCGGTTGAGGCCTTTGTGGCCGGTGACACCATTGAAGAAGAGAAGCTTCTTCACTGTGTCTTCTTTATTTAATATTCTAATATTTTATTTATTTTTCTCCATTATTGCTTTATACTAATTTATTTGGTATTTGCAGGATACTTTGAGATTATAATTTATAGTATTAGAAATATTTCCATAGGGTAGATAAAGTGTTATCCCCACCCCTTTTGTAATATATTTAAGCGTCTTGGTGAGATCTCATAGATTGGTTGTATAGGCTTTTGTTATTCAAAGCTGTATTTGTACTTCCACTCCGCGTGCGCGAACGACAGGAATACCCAACAGTGGTATCAGAGCTTTGGGTTGACTTCACGTACGGTACGGTGGTCCTTCAAATCCAATCAAAAATTAGAAATCCTAGTCAAGGATTTCTGGGTGAGCATTTTCTAAAACTCCTTAATTTTTTTCGCTGAAATTTGATGTTGAGTTTTAATTGTTTGCTTGATATTGCTATTCCGCTGTGCATGCTCTGTTTTTTGATTTGGATTTGTTGGTAGATATTTTGGTGGAATTATTTTTTAATTACTATTTTGTTCCGTGTTGTCTTAAAAATGGTTAACTCATCGTCTTATATTTTGGAACCTTTTAATGGAAAATCGGACTTTTCTATTTGGCAACAAAAAATGAAAGGAATTTTAATTAAAGAAAAGGTTTTCAAAGTTGTGACGTTAAATTTCGCCGAATCTGATACAGAAGAGATTAGTGCTGAAATGGATAAGTTTGGTTACTCTTCGATTATTTTCCTTAGTGATTCCGTGCTTAGAAAGGTTGGTAAACTTGAATCGGCTAAAGAAATGTGGGATAAGTTAGAAGAACTTTTTTATGAAAAATTTCTTCCTAACAGGTTATATCTCTTGAAAAAATTATTTAGATTTAAGCTAGACCTTAATAGAGACATGGATGATAATATTGATATATTCACTAAGTTGGTTCAAGATATTAAACAAACCGGTGATAAACATATCGATGACTATACTCCGATAGTGCTTTTAAACGAAATTTTTGATTCTTATTGACGTTAAATGTGATTAAGTATGGTTGGGATGATATCACACTTGATACGGTGATTAATGGGTTAAAAGCAAAAGAATTAGAGTTGAGAACCACTAGGGGAGGATCGAATACCGGGGAAGTAAATTTGGTAAGAGGTAGACAATTTGAAAGGAACAATGGTCATAGTAATCAAAGTTAGAACCATAATAAGAATTGTGGAAATAACAAAGGTAGGATTTCCTATAATTGTGGCAAAACAGGACATTTTAAAAGGGATTGCACAAATCCTAAAAAGAAAAGTCAAAATCAGAATCATGATGAGCGAAATGATTCTAAATTTAGCCTCTTGTAGTGAAGATAATGGTGATGTTTTTATGGTTACGGAAACTTGTGAAACCGTGTTGAATTCTGTGCGCTCTATTTCTGTGTGTATGAATAAGTGGCTTATTGATTCTGCGTGTGCGTTTCACATGACACCATTTAAAAAAAATTTCTTCGTATAAAGAAGTGAAAATTGGAAGTGTTTTCTTGGCTTATGGAAAAAATTGTTGGAATTGGCAATGTTTGCTTGAAATTTAATTTTGGGTATATTTTGACTTCGGAAAATGTTAGACATGTGCCTGACTTGTGTAGCAATCTGATCTCGTGTGCATCATTAGAAGAAAAAGGGCTAGAGGGAAAATGGGGAAGGGGTGTGATGAAAATTTTAAAAGGAAACTTAGTAATTTTCAAAGCTGGAAAACAAAGAAATTTGTATGTTTGCAACGCTGTGCCTATGTCTTTTATTGAAAATAGAACAAATGTTGTTAAGGATAAAATAACAATTTTGTGGCATAAAAGACTTGGTCATTTAAATGGTAAAGGCTTAGAAATATTACACAAAAATGGAGTTTTTGGTAATGATGAAATTTCTTGTGTGCCTTTATGTGACACTTGTGTGAATTGCAAACATCATAGGGTTAGTTTTCCGCCTCCCCCTCTAGAAAGATATTCTAGCAATAATTTTCTTGAGTTGATACATGCGGATGTGTGTGGTCCTTCCTATGGACCCACTCAAGGTGGTAATAGATATGTTTTATCTATTGTTGATGACTTTTCACGGAAAGTCTGGATTTCCCAAATGAAAGAAACTGTGAATACTAATCCTGAAATTGTTAATAAAGAAATTGATCAAAACGGGGAGGATAAAAATGTGATTGAAATTCCTAAACTTGAATATTTTGGTGAGTATCAACTTACTAGGGGTAGGCTTATACCTTCCGTTAGGAGGCCGTCTAGTTTTGATAACAATTTTCACATTTTCTCATATGTGTTTTGTGTGCTTAACAATTTTTATAAACCCAAGATTTACAAAGGAGCTTTAAAATCTAAAAATTCTAGTGATTGGTTAATGGTGTTAATGGATAATATTAACTCTTTGCATAAGAATCATTTTTGGAATTTAGTGCCTCAAAATGAGGCTGATTATATTAGATTTAAAGCTAGGTTGCTTGTAAATGGGTTTATTTGTGATGAGAGGATTAGGGTTAAATGTGTTTTGATTGTTCAGTTTTATTGGGAGTTAAAATGTTTGGCGGTAACAAAATTTCAAACTTGTTTAAATATTTTGAAATTTGATTGATGCACATGTGCTGTTGTTACCCCCTAAAATCCTTGCATACTTAGTGTTTGCTGTGGTGTCTATCTCGTTCCTGCTTTGTGCAGTGGAGCTAGATAGATTGTTTTTCCTTGCTTACTTAGTGTTTGCTGTGGTGTCTATTTCGTTCCTGCTTTGTACGGTGGAGTAAGATAGATTGGTTATTTCCCTTGTATACTTTGTGTATGTTGTCCCGTGATTTGTTCTTTACTTAGTGTTGGAACAAGTTCTATTTCGGTTTAAAGCGATGATGTTTCCAAATTTATTATAAAGTCCTGTGAGTCCATGTGGTGAGAACTAGCACTTGTTCCAAGGTGGAGATTGTTGGGATATTGGAAGACCCAATGGGTAACCTATTCTTTGACCCAAACCCACGGCCCAAATCCTTGGTAGCCTTCCCAAATCTAACTTGTGCAAAACCGGGAGACTCCCCTGTTTCTCCTCCTTTTGCCCTTCCTTCTCCCTTGTTAACTGCTGCCTTGTTTTCCCCCTTGACTGGTGCGATTCCCCCAGCCCCTCTCCCTCTTATACCTAGCTTTGTCCCTCTCCTCTAGGGATGGCAACAACGAAAGACAACGATCAATACACACTCTCTCTTTTCCTTGCAAACAAAATCAGTGTACTCTCTCTCTCCTTCTCACTGTGTGTTACTGTGTGAGATTGTTTGTGTGTGAGAAGGATTTCAGTTTGGTGGTTGTTTGGAGTCTAGAACTCCGGTGAGTTGGTGGCGTGATTGCAATTGACATTGCGGGTTGTCTGGGTTGCCGGAGACGTGACTTGCTTGCTCTTTCTCTCTCCCCTTTGCAAACGGAAAAATTTGTATACTCTCTCTTCTTCTCACTGTGTGCTACTGTGTGAGATTGTGTGTGAGTGAGGGATTTTGTTTGGTGGGTTTCTTGGAGTTGTGAACTCCGACGATTGAGATCGGAGCTAGTGCTTGTGGCGTGGTGGAGGGAGACAGTGTGGTGGTCTCGTGTTCTTTGAAATTGCAACGGTTTGGGGTGCCAAAATAGTGGCCGGAAATTGGGTTTGGGTTCTTCACCTTGGACTGTGTAGTGCTCTCTTCGGGGATCACTCCAGTGGACTTGGTCGAGAAAGGAAATCTTAGCCGTGATTTAAGTTGAGGCCTTTGTGGCCGGTGACACCATTGAAGAAGAGAAGCTTCTTTACTGTGTCTTCTTTATTTAATATTCTAATATTTTGTTTATTTTTCTCCATTATTGCTTTATACTAATTTATTTGGTATTTGCAGGATACTTGGAGATTATAATTTATAGTATTAGAAATATTTCCATAGGGTAAATAAAGTGTTATCCCCACTCTTTTTGTAATCTATTTGTGCGTATTGGTGAGATCTCATAGATTGGTTGTATAGACTTTTGTTATTCAAAGCTGTATTTGTACTTCCACTCCGCGTGCGCGAATGACGAAAATACACAACACATGTCTATGCATATTCTTATCATATTAATCTCAAATAAGATAAATGCAAGGAAAACATTTCCCTCAAAGCTCACATCAACATGGTTAGAGAACAACTGTTCAAATATTTAACAAAAATGAATAATTTAGGTTTAATTTTAAGCGCACTAAAAGTACTACGGTCACATTTTCAAATCTAAAAGTACGATGATGTAATTGTATTTTCCAATTAGTAGGATGGTTGAAAAAGTAATTTTTTGAATCTTCTCAAATTAATTATCTAATAAACAACACTAAAAAATTAATTCATCTATTATTTTTCATTTGCCTTTCCAACTTTCTTCAATAGAATTTTTTTTTCTTGAAGAAAAGAAAACTTTAATGTCAAAAATGATTAAAGATGTTGTACAATCATCAACATGCTGTAAAAAATTTTGAAGTAGTCGCTAAGGATACTAATTAATGAATTCACCATTTAAGTTATTTAATTTATTTGAAATTCATAATTTGTTATTAATATTGTGTAATTCATGTCACCCCTTTGTCAAGTCTATTTAGTCATTATAGTTTTTCTTATTTATAAGAGAAAGAACTAAGCCTATAAAATTATGTTCCTTTTAGCAGTTTCATTTCTACTTTCTAATTTTGTATGAATAATATATTTTCTTTTCTCATGCATGATTGAATATAATTAATTTCCAAAAGTAAAAAAAAGGACAAAATTAGAAAAGGAAACAAATTTTTAAATGGTGAATTTAAAAGACAATTGTATCAATACATTGATTAACTTTTAGTGAATGCAGTAGATAAACAAATATCATCGTAGAGATAGACTTTCCCTTATAAATATTAACAGTGAGACCTATAAATTAAAGTTATAAGCAAATCAAGAATACGTACAATGATAATTTTATTTTAAAAAAAAAAAAGATTAAAATTTGACATTTTTGAAGAATAGTAAGAGAGATAGAGATAAGTTAGTTGGACCAAAAGAGAAATTTGAAATTAATTTTTTAAATCTTATAAAGAGAACAATTTCTAAATATTTATTTATTTATATACTTAAAAATATAGGAAAGGTAAGTCCTTTGTAGGTAGGCTTGTCAATGAATTAGATTTTGGCCCAAATTCGATTCGATTTTGATGAAAAATTTTAGATATGAATTTGTATAATAATCCAATAACCGTATTCAATCCAAATCTGAATCCGATAATCTATTTACTTAGTAAATCAGATATGAAGTTACTTATATTCGATCCGTTAAGAACCTGATCCGATCAAAAAATAACGTATTTATCATCATACACATGCATAATATATTCACTAATAATGAATATATGTTGGTATTTAATTTTTATTTTATTTTATTCATAAAATTTCATTAACGAGAATTTTAGATTGGATCAGATTTTTTTTTGATATATCAACTAGTACAATAAGATTTTGGATCGGATTCGGATATACATATATCCAATCCATTGACCATCCTATTTGTAAGAAAGTAGGTCTCCTGTCCTGTGAGATCGTCTTACGAATCTTAATTCGTATAACGGAGTCACTCTTTCACAGTTTAGCTCACCAACACACAATGAGTCCCTATAAAATACTTGTAAGATGATCTTTTATAAATTTTTGCTTTTACGAATCTTAATTCGTATAATAGAGTCCTATTCTCTCACACTTTAATCACACAACACACGATGAGTCCTTATAAAATACTTATAAAACGATCTTTTATAAGTTTTTGTATAGTAGGGAATGTTCTGATGTTTTTAAATAGTTGGATGAATTGGTATTTTTAGTAATTATTACTTTTGTAATTTTGTAATAATGAGTGAAAATTTTGATAGAGATAGGGAGAAAAAGAATAAGCCCAAAATAAGAGATAGAGCCCATGTTTTTAAATAGTTGGATGAATTGGTAGTTTGTAGTAATTATTACTTTTGTAATTTTGTAATACTGAGTGAAAATTTTGATAGAGATAGGGAGAAAAAGAATAAGCCCAAAATAAGAGATAGAGGCCGTTTGGTGGTGCAACGTTTATAAAATATAGTGTTTTAAAAATATAGTATTTTAAAAAATTTAGTGTTTTAAAATTGTAGATTTTTTTTTATAAATGTATTTGAGATATTATTTTAATACGTAGTTATTTTTTTTCCTAGCATTAAAAAATCTGAATTTTGAGAAAAAACTGAATATTTCAGTATTTTTAAAACGTAGCTGCGTTTTAAAAATGTTATTTTTTTACCGCAGTATTGAAACACAATTTTTATAAATAAATTATACTCCCTCCGTCCCTAAATTATTGTCTGGGTTGACCCGACACACGGATTAAGAAAACTCAATTGATTTGATTATTAATATTGGAATAGTATTGAAATAGTGTGTTGTTTCCTTTAATGCCTATGTGTATGTGGTCCATAATTAAAGTAGGAAGAAAAAGTAAGGATAAAATAATAAAAGTGATATTATAAAAATAAAAGTTTCAAACAAGATAATTATTTAAAGACGGATGAAAAAAAAAACAATAATTTAGGAACGGAGGAGTATTTTATTTCTATATTTTAGACAAAACGCTCTTATTTTAAAACTAGGAATCACAAAACAAGCCCTCATTTATTTCATTTTCCTGGTAAGCGCTTCATACGTGTCAGCAAAACACTGCACTTCACCAAACCTTAAAAGTGGGACCCCAGTAGGCATCAACAATGGACCCACGACGCCGAACTATTTCTTTTGGCCAGGATAAGAGTTGGTGTGCAAATAGACATTCGTTCTCACCAACCTCAACTTTTTAAAAAACTTTTGTTTTATTTCCACCCACTTTCAGTTTCAGTTTTCCACTCTCTTTCTCTCTCTCTCTCTAAATTTCTCTTCCGCTCCAGGAAAACTTTCGTAAATTCGTCGTCTCTTCTGGGTGCGGTAGGTGGCTGGCTAATCTATATCTATAACCATTATTTATATTCTCTCTCTCTCTCTCTCTCTCTCTCTCTTCCCCCGTATTCCTTTATAATCTAAACTTAAACACTGATCCAACCAGAAAGAAACTTAATTTGCTTAATTCTGTTTTTCAACTCTCAACCCACTTCAACCAAATCATCACCAAAAGTCTTCCTCATAATCAAACCCCTACCTCAACCACATTAGTCCTCCTTCCCCTGCATTTCTCTAAGGTAATTTCCTTTTTCTCATTTTGTTTTCATTTCCACTACCCTCCCCATTTTGAGTTTGACAAGTAGTTCTGATTCAATGATCGTCTCTTTGAAAAAATTTAAAAGATTGTGTACAATTTCAAATATTTTTGTAATAATTTTTACGCATTTGTTAAGGGAGTTATTGAAACGAAGGGAGTATCAATTCTTTCCAAATTGAGATGAAATATTTTTGATATTTTTTGGGAAAAGGAAAAATATCTGTAGTTGGGGTTTAATGAACAGCTACGAAACCACGATCCTCATCTAATTTTGCGACGGCGCTTAAAACGCAATGCATTTTAAAAACGCGCTTTTTTGTAGTATTGAAATATATTTTTTACAAATATGCTGCATTTTATCACTGTATTTTGGCCAAAACGGCCTCGATTAAACGGGCTCTAATTTGAGTTGATACACAGTCAACCCAATTAATTTCTGTAAACCGATTTTGTTGAAGAATTCTCTGTATACTATACAATCGGCCTAAACATGTTTC
This sequence comes from Platycodon grandiflorus, assembly GCA_016624345.1. NCBI lineage: Eukaryota > Viridiplantae > Streptophyta > Magnoliopsida > Asterales > Campanulaceae > Platycodon > Platycodon grandiflorus. The sequence continues at coordinate 9,693,701 of CM028362.1, forward strand.
CATAAAACTGCAGTTGATTTCACAAAAGCGGACCCTAGTGAACGCACCCGGCGCAGGTTAGAGATGAAGATCGAGGTGAGGGAGTCCACTATGGTCAAGCCGGCGGAGGAGACGCCGATTAAAACTTTATGGAACTCGAACGTTGACTTGGTCGTGCCTAACTTCCATACACCTAGCGTTTACTTTTACCGGCCAAACGGCTCGGCTAATTTCTTTGATGCTAAGGTGCTGAAAGATGCGCTGAGCCAAATCCTTGTTCCATTCTACCCTATGGGAGGGAGGTTGAAGAGGGACGAAGATGGTCGCATTGAAATTGACTGTAATGGCGAAGGCGTTCTCTTCGTAGAGGCGGAAACCGACGGTGTGGTGGATGATTTCGGTGACTTTGCGCCGACTTTGGAGCTCCGGAAGCTTATTCCGTCGGTTGATTATTCGTTAGAAATATCAGCTATTCCTCTCCTAGTGTTGCAGGTATGTCTTGCCTATTTTGGTAACGCAAGATTCGTCTGATTGATTTTACAGTACCTTTTCTAATTTACTGCTCACAGTAATTGACTAACTAGATTAGGTAAAAAACAATTACAGTAGTAATTTATTTTGTCGATCGTTACCAAAATAAAATAAAGGGCAAACTATATAAATGGTCTCTGTAGTTTTAGTATTTTTTGTAATTGATTACTATGTAAAATTTTTTGCCAGTCATTTTTATACCAACCAATTGAACATAATTGGTCTTTTCGTCTAATTTCGTTAAGTCTTGTGCTCCTCACGTGAATTTGAGCAAAGATAAAATTATTATTTTACCTATGAAAGTAAAGGGACCAACTGTAAAATTTGGGCTGATGTTCTTCTCCGGCAATGGTGACCCCGAGTGAAAAAGAAAAACAAAATATTTAATACTCCTACTACTATATACTGAGATCAAAACAACTCTTCCACCTCCTGTCCATACTTGGTCGTCTTCTCCGGCAATTGTGAACTCGATATGATCATGGACAGTAGTGTTTCTAGGCCTCTGATTTTGCTTTCTTTATTTCTTTCTTTCTTCCCCCATAATTCTTGCCATTTAGTTTCATTTATCTACTAGTAGTACAATATATACTTCCAACCCCCAACTACAATTTCAATCAATCAAGGTTATTGGTTGATTTTGGAGTTTTTCTCATTTTCAACCCACTTCAAATTTACAACGATTGTTGCCGCCGCCGGCAAGGCAGAAACTAAGATGAAGCTCAACTGCCGCAACCATGGCGGCGTATCATTTGCTGCTCTCTCTGTTCTTCTTCTCCCTCTTCTATTCCCTACCCTGTTTACCCCTTTGGGTCACGCTTCCCCCTCTTTGTCGGTAAACCTCATATCTTTGCTCTCTAATTTCATTCTTCACATTTTTGTATGCGTAATCTTTTCACCTCACTGTTTTTTATTCTCTTATTTACACTTTTTTTCATAGAGTGATGAAAGTATTATCTGATTTTCTCTTTGCTCTTTTCTTTTTCTTTATTTGGTTTGTAGAGTAAAAATTTGCTTTTTATAATCTGTTTTAAAATGTGGGTATTTGGAGTAATTTACTTGTTCTTTAAAAAATGTGGGTATTGTGAACTAAACTTGCAGTTAACAGACTACAAATTAGGGAAGCCTTAGTAATTTTTAACTGTAGCGCTCCATAGTTGAGATCAAAGCCGAGGTGGACGTCGATGACGGAGTCGGTGAGAATTTCGGATTTGGAGTGGGTGAATGTTTCGGAGGTTGGGGTTTGTGTTGTAGAAGTGTTTAGAGATGGAATGTAATGTTCTTTACAGGAAATCTTCGTGGAAAAAGTGTGTGTGTGTGTGAGAGAGAGTATAGATAGCTTGGTTGAAAATAAACTGGGTTATTGGTGTTGGTAGGTGGGTAAATTGAGAATGTTATTAAACCATGTCTGACTATGTAGCAGTAGTACAAAGTCACGTTCTAAATAATTGTGTTCTTTTTTTAAAAGAAAAAATTTGTATTATTCTTAATTTCTTTTTAAAATACATGTATTATTTTATTTTTATTTTTTTTCCTACTTTATTTATATTTTACATATATATGAGCTTTTAAAAAAATTACATATTATATCTATATTTATAATAGAATCAATTAATTTTTTTAAAATTTGTATAGCTAGTTAAACAGAACAATTATTTAGAAACGGAGTAAGTATTTTTTTTCTTTTTCAATTAGTTTATTAATTTATTTATTGTGTGGTGTTCTGGACAATGTCATTGATTTTCAATGTCATTGATTTTCTTTGACTTTAGTCATTTCAGAATTGGTCCCTGTACTTTTTAAGATGAAATGACTATTTTTCTCATCCATAAATGTACGTGTGTGGCACGTATGTGCATTTAACGGTAGAAAATTAACAGAGTTTAATGGAAGGACTATTTGGGTAAAATGTCTCGGTACATGGATTAAGTTATAAGGGCACAAAGTAAAATTGAAAGGGGTTCTAAGGGAAAGAAAGAAAAAAGGAAAATAAAGAATGAAATGTGTTTTTATTTTATTTTTGAAGAAAAGATGAAATGTGTTAACTTAAGACTTTACAACAGAGGAGAGAGGAAATGAAGAGAAACCTTTACCCAACCAACCCATCTGGGCTTTGCATTTTATCGGTCCTCACCCCCCACCTCCGTCTCAATAAAAGCTTTGCCCGTGATCGTCATCTCACAATCCATATGCCCAAATTATAATTGGGTAACTAAACTTTTACCCAATATATCTGAATCTAGTAAGAGTAATGCTATGAGTACCTAAAAATTACTAAATTTTTTGCACAAAATGATGTGTCAGCTAATGTGTCAATGCATTAATTATAATTTTTAAATTTTTTTTTTGTACCACATCAGCTCATACATCATTTGGTGCAAAAAATTTGGTACTCTTTAAGTACTCATAGCATTACTCATCTCGTAAAATTGTCCCAACTCAAAGAGATTTAGTTCCGTTCCTTAGGTATGTTTGGATGCTTAATTCCAGAACTCAGAATTGGGATTGGAATTGGAAGTAAAATTTGAATTCCGTGAAGTTCAAATTATTATTCTAATTCCAATTCTAAAGCCAAACATAACCTTAAGTTTTTTGTGTAAATGAATAAATAAAATTAAAAACTTAATAAAAGCTGTTAAATTCACTTTGATTACTTGGATCATATTACTTGCTTCCATACTAAACTTAGACAGGAGGGGTGGTTGTTTGGAGAATGTACAACGTGTGATGGTATCACTGCTTCTGCTTGATTCGTAAGGAAGAGTTGCCTGAGAACGCCTCTGCCTTTTGGGCTTATGAATTTTCAATGTGCTTCATCTTTAAACTTGGCAGCCATGTATAACTGTTTCATAAATGCATGTTCTCGTTAGAAATTTTTTTGTAGATGCAACTGTAGTCCGTACGAGATGACAGTCAAGCCGATTATCTCTACCATTCACAAAACATTCATCAGCTTTAATCTAGTTTAAACCATACTTGAATCAACTTTAAAACCTCAAATTACTTGAACATTAATATTTTTCATTGTTTTCATCCCTTTAACTTCTGAGAGTTCATCTGTTTTTATGAATTGAACTATGTGCAGGTCACCTACTTCAAATGTGGTGGAGTCTCACTAGGAGTCGGTATGCAGCATCACGTGGCTGATGGAGCTTCGGGCCTCCACTTTATCAACACCTGGTCTGATATGGCTCGTGGACTCGATGTCACCCTCCCACCTTTCATTGACAGGACTCTCCTCCGTGCCCGAGATCCGCCGCAACCCGCTTTCCCCCACATTGAATACCAGCCTGCTCCTACTATGAAAGCCCCTCTCGAACCTGCAAATGCTCAATCAGTCCCTGAAACAGAAATCTCAATATTTAAATTGACCCGCGAACAACTCAACGCCCTCAAAGCCAAGTCCAAGGAAGACGGGAATACGGTTAGTTACAGCTCCTATGAGATGCTGTCGGGGCATGTTTGGCGGTGTGTGTGCAAGGCCCGTGGGCTTCCAGATGATCAAGATACCAAGTTATATATTGCAACGGATGGCCGGAGCAGACTTCAGCCCGTTCTTCCACCTGGCTATTTTGGGAATGTGATCTTCACTACCACTCCTACAGCAGTTGCTGGTGATCTCATATCAAAGCCTACTTGGTATGCCGCCAGTCAAATTCATGATGCTTTAGGGCGGATGGACAATGAATATTTAAGGTCAGCTCTTGATTACTTGGAACTGCAGCCTGATCTCAAGGCCCTTGTTCGTGGTGCCCACACTTTCAAATGCCCGAACCTTGGGATAACCAGTTGGGCTAGGCTCCCCATCCACGATGCGGACTTTGGGTGGGGCAGGCCTATATTCATGGGGCCTGGTGGGATTGCATACGAAGGGCTAAGTTTTGTGTTGCCAAGTACAACTAATGATGGCAGCTTGTCCATTGCAATCTCGCTACAAGCGGAACACATGAAACTTTTTAGCAAGTTCTTGTATGACATATGAAGGTTAGCTCACAGCTAGCGGATCTCGGATATCTTCTTTCTTTTTTTCCTCATTTGGTGGCTCTCTTTGCTAGAATTTCCAAACATTGTTTATGTTATTGAAGGCACATAGTTCAATCTTTTTTTGATCACCGCCTGTCCTTAATTTTAAACCAAAGAAACAGAAGCCAAGGGCGGTACGAGCTTTACTGGATTGTATAAAAAAAATCGGAACTGAGTTTCTTATAAGAAAATGTTGTTGAATCTTGTGATATTCCCTTGGTATAGCTTGTTGAGTACAAGTGCTAGATAAGATTCTTTGTACAGGAAATGCATTTCTGCTTGCTACAAAAAGTAATTATTTTGAGTTGTGCAGTATTAAGTGTGGTGAAGGTGAATAGAGAGTGAGATACAGAGATAGATTACACACGCACATCCATAAATAATTACACTAGTAATTGGCACGTTTTAATTACTTACTGAAGAAGCGAAAGAAGATTGCTATAATGCATAGTAATATTTGAAAGAAAACATACAGAGACAGTTCATTTAGACTCCTAGGAACAGCCGGTCAAAGCACAGGCTATATGTATTCCTTATATACATTCATGTATCCCTCAATAGATCTTGTATATATACTGTCATACTGTGAATACAAATTCGTCATCTTGGGCATTCAAACCTTCTGTCACTTCTTTCATGGTATCAGAGCAAAACATGGCTCACGCCTTGAACGATACTCCAAACTCCTCAAACCCATCTTCATCTAGTAATGGTTACTCTCTACCAGTTTTCTTTAACCCTCAATCTCTCATGGCCAACTGTCTCTTAACCCAAGAAAATTACTTGAATTGGTCTGCCCAATTTCTTTCTGTTCTCCGAACATTCTCCTTAGAACATGTTCTCACTGATAACAACCCACCAAATGAAAAACTTGAGGACAAGGAAACTAATAACCCGGCATATCTCAAATGGTGGAAGCTACCGGTCTTGTTGTCGCTTGGATGCGTTCTTGTCACTCCTCCAATCCAGTCCTATCTTGCCTCTGTCAAAATTGCACCAATTGCTGGGACATTATCTCAAAGAAATTTGGAGCTACCTCGGCGGCTCACGTCCGAAATTTAAAAGAAAAACTATACAATCTCAAACGCGAACCCGGTCTCTCAATCTCCGACTATCTCCTCCGTGCCACCACAATTTCCAACTCCTTAGCCATAGCCGGTGTCGTTATTTCGATGACGATCTCATCGAACGAGCCCTCCATGGTTTGGGACACGATTATAAAGAATTCTTAACCTCTTATAATCAACACCCAGACCCACCTTCGATGAATTTTCAGATCGCCTCTTACATGAAGAAACTCTTCAAACCAGATTTTCCTCACTTGATATAGGTCTTGGTACAGCCCTTATAGCCAATGTAACCAACTCCCAACAAAGAAACCAATACCCAACAGCAAACCAACCCCCAACGGTCCCAAAACTACACCTACCGTAACTATTATTCTAGGGGCAGAGGTAACCATCGTGGTCGTGGCGGGGACGTGGCCGTGGACGTTCCAATGGCGGCAGAGGTATTTTGCCTAACCCACCTTATCGCCTCCGGCTTTTCCATCACACATAGACACATCCCACCCTTGTCGATATGTCACCGACATGGACATGCTGCGATACATGCTACAACCGCCACAATACAAAGATATCTGCATCCTATTCTCCACATCCAAACCCAAACCGGTGCCTAGACTCCGGCGCAACCCACCACATCACCCCCGAGCCTTCATCTCTGCAAGACACTACCCCATATAATGGCCTCGACGTGACGCCCGGGTTCGGGATTCGGTATTAAACCCCAACTCGGTGCGCCAAACTCAAAGAAACAACTACAGTCCACAGAAGTGAACGAGTTACACGAGCTCAAAACCAAAACTATGCAGCGGAAAACCATAGCTAATAAAAACCTGAGTTTTAAAAACTCAAATAACAAAATAATAACTATAAAATCTCCACGGCCAAAACAAGTCGAAGAACAGTACTAATAGAAATCCCAATAATAGACCTCGACGGCTAACTACTGAGCCGGATAAACAACAACGCCAAATACTCGCGAGCAAACATGCTCGAGAAAACTACAATAATAAACGGCTCGACATCGAGTGTCGGCTCCAAAAGAATACAACGTTAAAGGAGTTACCGCACAATGCTACCCATAAGTAAAGTTTACATAACTTTACATCAACCATCGTTCTCACTGAACTAAGAAATTAAGAAACATAATTATACACAAGCTCCGGAGAGCAACTACCCAAGAATCATTCTGCAGCACCCGCAAGTTTCACCGATCGCACTATGTCGTCCTTCTGTTGCAATCTAAAAGAGTTAACACAATAAGAGTGAGTCTAGAAGACCCCGTAAGCCACTATAATGTATTGTATGCTATGAGAATGAATGCAACAGTAAACCAAACTCTACATGTAGCTAGTCTAAGTAGCACTTCCGGCTTACCTAACGTCTCAGCCACAAACCGGCAAGTCAAGGGACTATTCTAACTTGGCCAATAATCAACAAACTATCACATGTAACTATATGACATGGCATGATGCTCAATAGTAGGAATAACATGGTAGTAACATTTATATACCATAACGATCATGTATCATGTTAAAAGTGTACAAGTCACATAATTCACTTAGCACTTTGGTGTTCACATAAGTACAACTCAATTAAACCATATCATGAAGGATATTATTTCTCTTTCTTCCAACTTCGCGTTGCTCTCGCAATACACGAGAAAACATATGTGCCTCGATACCGTGTACGTAGTATCGACGTCCCGATTAATACCATCGAGTTCTAATTAGCAAACCAAAGTCATGCGTATTGCTACAACAATGGGGCTACATCCCACGTGGCCAACAGTGAGGGTGTGTGCAGCCGTACGGCGACTTATAGCGATTACAAAACAAATTCGTAAAGACTATAAGTCGTCCCACCTTAATTAGTCAAACAATGCCAACTAGACTTAATGCAATGCACAAGTAGACATTCACTTGTCATTCTCAACAATCATCATGTGTTCTTTGAATCACATTTCAAATCCACTCAATGTGCTTATGAATACTAAACACACAATCAATCATCAAAGTAGGATGATTGTCCTACAATCAATCATCAAAGTAGGATGATTGTCCTATTTCATACTAGAACAATCACAACATGTCCGAAATCACTGAACAGATAGACAAAACAAGGCAATAGGCAAAGTAGGCCCATAGTACAACTCAATCACTAAACAGTGTCTGTGATAGCTAGACACATACATAAACTCCAATGTAAGGTATTTATACCTTATAATCAACTGGCAAACAAGGTCCATAATGTGGAACCTATATAACTCGAGGATAGGTTATTCATCCTAATCCCAAACTAAGGTAACATGTTTCTCACATGTACGCCAACTCATAACCCCACATAGGTAAGTCTACTCGTACTTACAACCATTAATTAAGGCGCAATAGCTATGCCCAATTGAGGATCTCTAAGTATCTTATCGTCACACAATATTTCTCATCTCATGCGCATCATAATATATTACATATTCTTGTCGACGCATACTTCAACTTTATTCGATTTAACTCATAGTCAGCTAATATTTGACTAAGTCAACCAAGGTCAACGTTTCACTAAGTCATGAACCCGTCAATTCGTCATCCCACGTGGTAGGGAATTAATATAGGTCATATAGGCGTTACTACCACCCATTTCTCAACTCCGTAGAGTCAACTATTCACATTAATGAAATTACTACAATAATCGACGTTCACTTATTACGCCCTATTCGACTCTGCCAGAGTCAGTCACGACTAGTGTATATCTCATAATGACTCCGCTAGAGTCGTTACCAATATCAAAATATCGGGACAAACCGTAGTATCGTCCCTATAAACTCCTATCGTTTACAATGCCCAACGCACGAAGAGTCCACTACTTGTAACGATTTCATAAGGTTTCCGCTAGTGCGTAAACGGTAAAACTTCAATGATTCGGTATACTCAAACTTAAGATTAACGTAATGAAGTATAATTAATTTAAACAAGTCTTCGGCGACATTACGGCCGGAACCCAACTAATAATTCACAAGTATACTTCAACCTCAATGAGTTTCTATTACTCGGCATAATGATTATCAGGACAACCGAAACAACACAACAACAACAACCATAATAGCAACAACATCAAGCTCTACGAGTCTCTATTATTCGAAGTCCACTAACTCAACGGTAATTCATCAATTCTTTCTTTATTCCGTAATCCATAATCAAGCGAGTAATGAGGTATAACCTAACATCATTCGTAGGGACAATTATGTATATATATACTTCCCAATAAAAGTCAAGAATATCATCGCTAACACACCCTACATGCTTTACTCTTCCAATTCAACTCGTAAAACACACAAAGCATTATAGTTACTTACCTTCACCGCAAATCCACCACGAAATCCAAGGGCTTCGGGTAAAAATGTACTCCTCCGTGACTCTACGCCGCTGCGGAGTCCAACCAATGATCCCAAACTTGAGCCAAGCTCGAATCAAACTTCCCTTCTCTCAAAACACCACTTTCTCTCTCTAAAACGTGGGAGAAGAGATGGGTTCGTGGTATACTAACAGATCGGATGATTCCTTTGGGTAGAAATGTCCTCGTCGTCCTTACGCTACGGCGAAGACGGCTTGTCGATCCGACAAGCGAAGCTCAAGATATCGCGAAATCTTTCTCCTCTCTCTCTCTCTCTCTCTTCTAGTTCTCTCTCTAAACTCTGGGTTGGGAGGAAGAGAAATGAGGGGAAATAAGGTTAGGTTATGTTATTAATACCATGGGTAAGTGTTTGGTCCAATCCCGGGCTTGTTTGAGCATTTTAAACCACTTAAAAATGTTTAAAAAACGAGAAAGACGAAAACCGGACGAACAGGGACGGGGCAGGGCGATCGCTCTGCCTTAAACAGGCGATCGCTTTGTCCGGAAGCGGGCGATCGCTTTGATCTGCCCAGGGCGATCGCTCGTGTCCGATCCTCCGAACTCCGAAAATGCTCAAACGCCCGAAATGGTCCTAGATGATCCCGAAGTGATTCTAAGTCTTTGAGAAGGTCGAAATACTCAAGAGAGGTTCTCGAAAGTTCCAGAAACAACGTTAGAAGTTCAACGTAAAGCTCACATAATCAACCATACAAAGGTTCAAGTACAAATTGGGGCATATGAAACACTCGAAATGAGTCGGCGTGTGGCTTAACGACAAGATCAACGTGATCAATAGTTGTGAAGGAGTCTAAACCAAGGTTAGGTCAATCACCCAAAGAGAAGATGTAACGTATACGAACACTAATCGATGTCAAAGAAAATCTCGAATGGATAAAGGAACAAAGCACAACTCACCCTGAGTTAAACGCGCGTCAAATATGATTCTCGACCTCACACGTCATGCTTAGCGAGCATGACACCTCACTCTCTGAGGGTTTTAAAGTCAACATCGAGAGACTACGAGTGAACTCGGAATGAAGTTGGGTCGGGGTATTACACTGACTCAGTAACTGTAGGCAATGGTTCTCAAATGCCCATATCTCACATTGGTTCTTCTTCATTCTCTTCCGTAACAAACAATTTTTTTTTAAAAATATCCTCTATGTTCCCACCGCTCATAAATCATTACTCATTTGTCGCTTCTCACGATAACAACTGCTATTTTGAGTTTGATGCATCTAGTTTTCGTGTGAAGGACCTCCACACCAAGAAGACCCTTCTTTCGGACATAATTCGCGGTCTCTATCATCGGCCTTTGATTCTTCTACTCGACACACCCCACTCGCTCTTATCGGAGAACGGACAAACCAAGATGTCGGCACTCAAGATTAGGGCATCCTTCCTCCCAAATTTTACAAGTGTTGCATCGCAAATTTCACATACCGTTCATGGTCGTATTAGTCCTAATAAGTTTTGTCGACATGTCCTCTTGGAAAAGCACACAGGTTACCATTTGTATTACGTTCTTTCAAATCAATTCAACCTCTTGCTTTACTACATTTGGACGTTGGGGGCCTTCCTTGCTTGCTTCGTTAAATCATTTTCGTTATTACTTCTCGATCGTAGATGATTTTTCTCGTTTCACTGGATATTCCCTTTAGCTCACAAGTCGATGTAGTCACTGTTTTTGCCAAATTTAAAATAGAAATTGAGAATCAACTCTCACGTCGAATAGAAGCAATTCACACCGTCAAACGTGCAAACGGATGGCGGTGGCGAGTTCACCAAAGAATGCTTTTCGACAATTTCTCTCTAATCATGGCATTAAACACCAATTGACTTGTCCACATACACCACAACAAAACGGTGTCGTTGAACGAAAACATCGACATATCGAAGAAATGGGCTTGTGTCTCCTAGCACAAGCCAATCTTCCTATGTTCTTTTGGTTAGAATCTTTCAATACAATTGTTTTCTTAATCAATCGATTACCAATGAAACAACTCGATTTCATTTCACCCCACGAAAACTTTTTCATCGTACTCCGATTATCGATTCCTTAAAACATTTGGTTGCTCGGTTTTCCATATGTGGTCCCTTACAACAAACACAAGCTACAACCAAAATCTATACACTGTGTCTTCGTTGGCTACGATCAAAATCGTAAAGGTTACCGCTGTTATGATCGAACCACAGGCAGAATTTACATCACAAGACATGCTCTGTTTGATGAGAATTGTTTTCCATTTGTTGACAGACCACTTCTCCGCATCAATCAAGCTCCGTGGCTCCCGCCATGCCGCAACCCGACCCGAAGTATACACCCACCATTAGACGCCCGCTCGTGCCCTCTCTCCACCAACCATCCAATGACCAAACAACTCCATCCTTAGCTCCTCCAATTCCTCGTCACCAAATCCAAACCAAGAAATTACATCAACACCTCCTCCCTTAGCCGTCAAACAAGACCCACTGCACCTCCTATCACACCGATTCCCTAAACATCAATCCGATCTCTCTTCCAAAGACACAAACGTCTCACAGACACCTCCTCTACTTCTTCTCCTCCCTTCGCTATCGCAGGCGTTAACCGGCTTGTATATGGCCCAAACCGTCATCCACTCCCATGCATATTCTCGCCACAACCATAGATTCTCCCGCTTTGAGCCCTCCACCTACAAACAAGCCTCCAACTTTCCTCATTGGCGCATCGCATGAAGAAGAATTTTCACTTTGCGAAAAACAATACGTGGACCCTTGTTCCTCCATCTCCTACCATGAACGTGGTCGGTTGTCGCCGGGTCTATCGGATCAAACGGAAATCAAATGGCTCCATTGATAGATACAAAGCACGGCTCGTTGCAAAGGGATTCAATCAACAAGAGGGGTTGGACTACGATGAAACCTTTAGTCCCGTAGTCAAACCTCGCAACCATTCGATTGTTCTTTCAATTGCTCACTCGTGCTTGGCCTATCAAGCAACTTGACGTGCGCAATGCCTTCTTGAATGGCTTTATTTCGTAGGAAGTATATATGGAGCAGCCTCCGGTTATGTTGACCCAACTCATCCAACTCATGTGTGTCGCTCCATTGTGCACTATATGGCCTCAAACAATCTCCCCGGCCTGGTTTCATCGCTCTCTCGAGTTTCTTCTTCAACACGGTTCTTCAACACCGCTCCGAGCCTCCTCGTTTATACAAGATAGGGTCTTCAACCATGGTTATTCTCGTCTACGTTGATGACTTGATTATCACGGTTCTTCTCCATCCGCTATGTCGACTTCATTGATCGGTATGCTCCACATTTGATAGTCGACACTGGGAACTTAGGCTATTTCCTTGGTATTGCTACTACACGCATGCCTTCTACTCTTCATCTCAATCAAACACAATATGCTATTGACTTACTCACTCGCTTCAATATGAGTACTTGTAAACCGTGCTCTACACCAATTGCACCCCAAACCCGTCTCTCACTTTATTCAGAGATTCTCTTCGGATCCTTCCACCTATCGCAGATGGTCGGTGGACTCCAATACTTAACTCTCACTAGACCGACATCACCTTTGCCGTTAATCGATCTCGCGCTTTATGCACCAACCTCGGACCACTCATCTCCAAGCAAAGAAACGCATTCTCCGCTACGTCAAAGGATCTCTCGATAAGGGGTTATTTCAAAAATCACCAAATTTTGGCATTTGGGCATACTCCGATGCCGACCGGGCCGGGACCCCGATGACCGTCGCCGACCACCGGCTCATGCATTTTTATTGGCTCCAACCTCATCTCTTGGTCGGCTAAGAAACAGACCGCCGCTCCAGCCGAGGCGATACCGTGCTCTCGCCACTACAAGCAGAAGTTCGGTGGTTTTCTCTTCTGTTTGCGAGCTCGATATCCTCTCTATCGCCTCCATCTCTATTTTGTGATAACCTCTCGGCACTTCAAATGGCCCGTAATCCCGTGTTCCATGCTCGAACCCGCACATCGAAATTGACTATCACTTTGTTCGAGAACTTGTTCAACAAAAGTCACTACGTCTCGCTTATGTCTCAACATCTCGATCAACCAGCGCACCTTTTACTAAAGGCCTTAGTCGACCTCGGTTCGAGTACATTTAGCGCCAATTCGGTTTCCTCCGTCTCGCTGAAGGGGGTGAAAGCCAACATACGAGAGACAGTTCATTTAGACTCCTAGGAAGTGGTCAAAGCAATGTGCTATGTATTCCTTATATACATTCATGTATCCCTCAATAGATCTTGTATATATATCGTCATACCGTGAATATAAATTGCCATCTTGGGCATTCAAACCTTCGTCACTTCTTTCAATATTTATATAAAAGTCTTACTCATAGTAAAAGCGGGATCATGAGAGGAGACTAACTAGTTTGACCTTCTTAACTGCCTAGTGTTGGGCCTACATTTTTAATCAACTTGTTTACAACTTACATATATCATCTTGACACTTACAACTTGAGTTCTCCTACCGCACCTTGACATTTTTTGCAGGTTGAATTATTGTTACATTACAACCTATTTTTAGGAAGTATGTCAACAGATAAAGGAGACCGAGTCAACAAACGTTCCTTCATCAAACAAAGCCAGCAAGGGATCCTTATCTCTTCAACCAACATTGTGGCGAGAATACCTCAACAACTTCAACCAATTTCCTATATTCTAGGCTTGTTTGTTTCTTTGTATTTGAGGTATAAAAAGGAGGAACACATGTATTTTACACACACATTCTCACTAGCTTAAGCTCCCTAGTATACGCTCTAGTCTTGTATTCAACCCGATTAATAAATCATTTGGTCAAGGCAGTTCCCTAAAACCTCCCGGGTTTTGTGCCGGCGAACAAGTTGTTCAAGGGCTTTCCCTAGTTAACAAAACTCTTTGTGTTCATTTCTATAATATCTTGTAATCATTGTACCCAGATTCAACCTTTTTGTCATCTTTCTCATCACTAGTTTCCCTTGTTGAAATTTGACCAAAACAATTTGGCGCCATCCGTGGGACACTTTGATTATTTATATAGAAATGGCCAATCCATCGCCTGGTAGTCTTGGTGAGAGGAACCACCACTTCCTAGTTCTCGTATCTCGTGCAATCCGTCTTCAAATCCGAAGCCGCCAATATGGAGCTAATGTCTAACATGGTCACGATATTGAAAAAGTGATCGACCGCTTGATGCTCAAGAGCATACAAACACTATGATACTCAATGCCATTGATTCCATGCGTAAAGGAAAACAAACCGAAACTCAAACATCTACTCCATTTTCACCTTTGCATCCTAGATCTTTGTTTGGTGCAGTACAGACCAAGCCATGTTGGAGATATCCCTATGTCTAGTACCTTACCACAGAAAGTACAATCATGACGTCAATTCCAACCTCGAGGCCACGGTTCAACTTTACAACTAGCCAACCCGTGTTGACGTCTTGCTATACCTATGCCGCACCCTCGATGGGGCAAACAGGAGTTTCTTTAATACTTTTGACGCTTCGCATCCCAATTTAATAATAATTCTCTTTGCGAAAGTCAACTTATTAGGGAAATGCAAACCATAAAAGAATTGCTTCGAGGTGTGCCCGAGTCAACTTGCCTCATCACCAAATTTCCCCAACTTGCTACAACGAATCCCGTTTTGTTCCAGCCATAGCTAATGTGGAAATCCCAAAGAAATTTTCACCCTCATATGAAGAAGTATGATGGAAGTACCGATCCAACAGAACATGTGTTCAGTATCAAGAATCAATGGACATTATAAGTATCCCCCTGCTTTTAAAGAAGCATGTTTTGCAGGGCTTTGGCTCAACTCTATCGTGACCAGCTTTAAAATGGCTAACAGACTTCCTCTTAACTCTATTTCTTCCTATGCTCAACTTGTCAAGATGTTCACTAATCAATTTTCATGCAACAGGCGTTCGACAAGTTGACCAAATGACCTTACGTAATTGTGCAATGCCTAATGAGAGTCTTAAGGAATATTTGCACAGGTTTAATAAAGAAGCAAGTGACCATACCCAATCTGGATATGTCCACACTACGAAGCATTCCGTATTGGCCGAAAAAGAACTCTCCATTTTATAATGAGTCGGTGATGACACCGCCAAACAACTTGAAGAAATAAGGACCGAGCCTTACGATTCATCGATTGGAGGAGGACAGTCTAGCAATGGAAAAGTCAATTGGAAGGACCCTCTATTTGAGCCATCGGACGTAAAATCGACTCCCACCATTATAAGTCTAGCAGGGCAAACCCCCGTTAAATCCGAATCTTCTAAAGTTCATTTTGTAGATGATGATCAAGATGGAGATGATAATGACTACCCTAGAATTTCGACTATTGCTTTTCCGTGGATATTGCAGAGTCCTTTGCGCCATGGAGAATCTTGGAGATAGAGCAAGATGGCCTAAGAAAATGACAAGCCCACAACTTGGAAGGATAAGTCCAAGTGGTGTGCATTTCATGAGGAATTCGGGCATACTATCGAAAATTGTTTCGCCTTGAGGAAGGAGATTGCTCATCTATTGTCAAAAGGACTCCTCAAGGATCTGTTGGGTAAGAAGAGGGTCGAAGTGAATCCAAAGAACCCGATTCGTGGAGCGCCTGCACCCGAGAAAGTTATACCTCCTCCACCACCAAGGTAGTAAATGTTATTTCGTGGATCCTATATTTGTGGTACAACTTATTCTCGCAGCCAAGCGTCATGCCAAGAGCTCAAAGGAGGATCGCCGAACCGCCTCAAGATGCCGCGACTTCACGATGGTCAAGTTATCTCCTTCGAAGATGAAGACAAGGATAACACGCTGGACCCCCATCATGATGGTCTAGTTGTCCAAGTTCGATAGCTAATTGTATGGTCAAGAGGATCCTTATTGATGGTGGTAGCTCGTTAATATAATCTTTACCCATGCTCGCAAGAGATGGGCATTCCTTTATCGAAGTTGTGAGGAATTCATCCGTACTAGTAGGGTTCAAGGGCGAAGTAAAACAAACAGCTTGGAGAGATCAAGTTGCCTCTCTATCCGGAAGGTATGAATTCTATGGAAAGGTTCTGTAATTGAATGTTCTTCCTCGTACAATGTCATTTTAGGTAGGCCGTGGATCCACAACATGAAAGCCGTGCCAACCTATCACCAGTGTGTCAAGTTCCCAACTCCTTGGGGTGTAGCCAAGTTGAAGGGCAATCGCCAGCTTTCTAAAGAGTGCTACAAGGTCAACATGAAGGCAAGTTCGCCTCGTCCCGCATAGCAATTAAAGAAAAAGGCCCGGGATGTTATTGAAGCGGAGCACGAGACGAAGAGTGTTTCGTTGATGAATCAAATCCCGAGGCCCAAGTGCAAGTTGGAACAGATCTTCCAACCGAAGTTGAGGAAGAGCCGATCGAGTTTTTGAAAAGTCGAAATGCCGTTTTGCATGGAAACACGAAGATATGACAGAATAAGCAAGGACGTCATTACTCACAAGTTAAATATTGATCCAACTATTCGTCCCGTCCACCGTAAAAGGAGAAAGTTTGCCCATGAACGCAACCGATTATAAAGGATGAAGTTGAAAGACTTTTGAAAGCCAAGATGATCAAGGAAGTTCAATATCCAAGATGGCGGCCAATGTTGTGGTGGTAGAGAAGAAGAATGGCAAGTGGCGAGTATGCGTGGACTTCACGGACTTGAACAAGGCCTGCCCAAAAGATCCATTTCCTCTTCCTCATATTGATTCTCTAGTCGATGAGACACTGGACATGATATCTTGACATTCATGGATGCATCCTCGATTTCAAAGAAATTCAAATGGAACCCTCGCATCAAGAAGATACGGCCTTTATGACTCCGAAGGTATATATTGTTATATTGCTATGCCATTTGGTCTTAAAAATGCAGGGCAACTTATCAAAGACTCGGTAAACAAGATGTTCAAAGATCAACTTGGCAAGACGATGGAAGTCTACATAGATGATATGGTAGTCAAGTCCAAGCATATTGAAGATCACGTGGAGCATCTTGCCGAGGCATTCAACATCTTGAAAGCTTTCAACATGAAGCTCAATCCAAGTGCAACTTCGGTGTTAAAGCAGGAAGTTCTTGGGCCATATGGTGACTAAGAGAGGAATTGAAGCCCCGAACAAATCAAAGCTATTCTCAACTTGGAATCTCCCAAGAATATTAAAGACGTCCAAAGGTTAACCTAGAGTAGCTGCCTTAAATAGATTTATATCTAAATCATCGATAAGTGGGTTATTCTATGAAGTGTTAAGAAAGAATAAACTATTCCAATGGACTCGATCAACATGAGGCAGCCTTCAAACAACTTAAGGAATACTTGATGACGTCTCCCTACTTGCCAAACCGTAACGTGGTGAGCGCTCTACTTGTATTTAGCCGTATCCGAGAATGCGCTTAGTGCGGTCTTAGTGAAAGAAATTCAAGGTGAACAAAGATCCCGTGTATTATGTAAGTAAGTCTCTACTAGATGCTGAAACAAGGTATTCTCATCTTGAAAAGTTAATTTTAGCTTTAACTACCGCCGCTACAAAATTGCGTCATTATTTTGAAACACATTCCATTATGTTAGAACTAATTATCCTATAAGAAGTGTGTTGAGAACTCCGAAATGTCGAAGATTAGCCAAGTGGTCGGTCAAGTTGAGCACGTATGACATTTCATATGAGCCCGAACAGCCTATCAAATCTCAAGCTCTAGCCGATTTCGTAGCGCATTTTAGTCCAAGTCTCGCAACCCGAGGTAGAACAAGAGGTACAACAGCTTGAAGGTAAAACAACTCCTAGATTTTGGACACTTTATACAGATGGAGCTTCAAATTCCAAAGGAATTGGCTTGGGAATTGTTCAAGTCCCCCAAGGTGATATCATACCTCAAGCCGTATCCCGTGAATTCAATGCGACGAATAATGAAGCTGAGTATGAGGCTTTAATCATGGGTTTAACTACTGCTTTAAGTTTAAATATTACTCATATAAATGTATATGTTGATTCTCAATTGCTCGCTA
Organism: Platycodon grandiflorus; assembly: GCA_016624345.1. Taxonomy (NCBI): domain Eukaryota; kingdom Viridiplantae; phylum Streptophyta; class Magnoliopsida; order Asterales; family Campanulaceae; genus Platycodon; species Platycodon grandiflorus. The sequence continues at coordinate 9,711,696 of CM028362.1, forward strand.
ACCATTTCAATGGCAGCTACATGGCGAAGCATTCCAAAATGACTCTATATCTTCAACATGTTAAAGCTTTGGCTTCAAAATTTCGTCATTCTCATTGGAACAGTCCCTAGAGAAGAGAATACGTATGATGCACCGGCCAACTTGGGATCAACTTGCAAATCTATGTTGCATACTAATATCCCCATTATTTATGTTAAGTACCCACTATAGACCAAGTGGAAGAAACTCAAGAAGTGACTCGCCTAATGGGGCACAAGTTACAAGTCCATCTTGGACCCAACCTATAATTGAGTTCCTTCAACTTGGAACTATACCACCCGATGTTAAGAATGCTAGATCCTTTAAAATGCGCACTTCAACTTTTGTTTTAATAGATAATGTCTTGTTCAAGAAATCTTTCGCAGACACTATTTGAGATGTATTGACAATGAACAAGTTGAACTCGTCAAGGAGATCCATGAGGAACGTGTGGAAATCATTCCGGTGGAAAGGCCGGCATCAAAGGCCCTCAGACTGGTTATTACGGCCAACAATGCGTCAGATGCCATGAGCTACGTACAAAAATGTGACGCGCCAAAGGCACAAGAACATCTTGCATCAACTCGCCGAACCTCTACATCCTATTGTTTCATCTTGGCCCTTCATGAAATGGGGCATGGATATTGTGGGCAAGTTGCCTAAGGCTCTGGAGGCAAAGTGTTCATGTTAGCAATGACCGACTATTTCTCAAAATGGATCGAGGCGAGGCCTATGTGCAAGTAAGAGACAAAGAGGTAATTTCATTTTTAAAGAAGAATATTATTAGCGTGTTCGGTGTACCATCGAGATCATATGTGATAATGGATCCCAATTCATAAGTAAAAAGATCGGAGATTTTTGTGCTCGTTGGGGCATCAAGCTGATCACATCCACGTCCATCCTCAAGCTAATGGTCAAGCTGAGTCAAGCAACAAGTTGATTGTCAACAACTTGAAGAAACGCCTAGATCAAAAGAAAGGAAAGTGGGCTGAAGAATTACCACTTGTACTTTGGGCGACAACAACTACAAAAGGAGCCACAGTAGAACTCCATATTCTTTGGTGTTTGGAGCAAGTAATTCCGGTCGAGGTAACAATCCCAACAGAGGTATGGTTTGTTAACTCAAGATGAAAATAACATCTTGTTAACCCAAGATCTAGATACAATTGATGAGATCGGGATTTAGCCAAGATAAGGATGGCACCTATCAACAACGGATTGCTAGATCCTACAACAAAAATGTCGAATAAGAAGGTTCCGGGTTGGTGATTTAGTTTTGAGAAAAGTATTTCAAAATACCGAGAACCGAATGCAGTAAATTGGCTCCCTGTGGGAGGGACCATATCTCATTGATGCCGCCGGCAAAGGTGCATACGGTTGTCAACCCCAAGTGGAGACAGGTCCCTAGGAGTTGGAATGCCATTCATTTAAAGCTCTATTTTATGTAAGTCAAGTAGTTAACAACTAGACTTATCGTGTATGAGTTAATTTATGTCAAGATTCATTTATGTATTTCAAAATCTCAATTTTATTAAAAACCCTTACTAACTTAAGCATCGGAGGGTGTTGGCTATGCTAACACCCAACCCTAACATGAATTTGTTTTGCAAGGTATACTAGCAAAGTAGGCTCAACATGTTAATACGCGCACGGCTCCAACATGTTGAGACCTAAACTGGAGCAGGTTGAACATGTTAACACGCCAGTACGGCTCCAACATGTTCAGACCTGGGACGAAGAAGTCCAACATGTGAACACGCCAGTACGGCTCCAACATGTTGTGACTTTAGCTGGAGAGGGATGGAACATGTTGACACGCCAGACGGCCGATACTTGTTCTATCTCTTCAAACGACTTACCTCTAATCAAAGGTACATTTTGGTTAAAAGATTTACATCTTTTCTAAAGAGTTAAGGTTTCTACACCTTCGCCCGTGCGCACGATTTCACATCTATACAAGATGTGACTATTGGTTGTAACATTAACATGTTACCTATTGCTTAAATCAAACATTCTTATCTCGCTAACACAAGCAAATGTTTCTAAAAGAAACCTAGATTACTTCAATAAAAGTTCAGCATGTTCCCAAGATTAGTGGATGAGTTGGTTAAGCCAACAAATCCTATCAACCTATGAAAAGCATGGAATACTGGACCAACCTAGTACCCCCAAATAGATTGTTTAAGCTCTTATGAGGTTACATGACTAAATGAATAAAAATTGTTTGTGTTACTCTCCAAACCTCCTAAAACATTCAAATTTTCCCAACATTTTGGCTTTTGCCGCCGGAGTTATACGCCTCTTTCTCTTGATTACCACCTTCAACTTGGGTTCCTACTATGCTACTCGGCACTTTATTGGCGTCATCAACCAATTCTTCGAGGCTGGTGAATTCACTTCTCATCTACCGACTCGCCAATAAAATCCTCCAAAGTTCTTTTTCCTCTTCCAAGTCCCAATTCCCACTTGTCCATTCTTGAACTCTTCCATTAGTTGAATTCTAGCCTCTAGCGTGCTTTGGTGGCATTGAACTTGAAGTCTTCCCTGCTTCAAGTTCCTTGACATGGGCTTCGCTCTCTTTCATCCTTTCGGCACATACGTCTGCCAATTCTTTTCTTAACTTCACCACTTCAGCAGCACGTACTTTGGCTTCTTTCTTCAACTTGTCTACTTCCCCAGCAGCTGCTTTTGCTTCTTTTCTTGACTCTTCAGCTTCAACACTACATCTCGTTGCTTTGATTTTCAAGACACTGACTTGGTCCAAGATTGGACTCACTATATCAGAGATCTGTGTAAAGGAAGTATTAGTACTCTGTAAAATTCTTGGTAACAAGATCAAAGTTTTCCCATTTTACCTTGTCAGCAAAGTCCTTCATCACAATGACAAATTTCTCTTGTCGTATCAACATCCAAAACTTCGCTTGCGTCTGTGGTCAGCCTTCCACCGATTTTCTTTTTTTGACTCATCTTGTTTCTTTGAGATGTTTGCCTCGAGCTAGAGGCCATAGACACTGGAGTTGGAGGCAACTTGCTATCTTTCCTCAGAGACCTTCTTGCCTTAGCTCCAGCGAGCAAGTCGGCAGTACTAACCAGAGCTTTGGAACGAGTGGTGGCTGCAATATAAGACATGGAGTTAGGAAGATTTGGAAAAATAGAACGACTTGCGAGATAGGCAAAACTTTGAGATAATAAACCAAACCCGTGGACATCTTGCTTGGATTTGTTGGAGATTCTTCTTCGACCCTTCTGGAGAGAACAAGACGGAAATGCCTTGAAGGACTGATGAGAGGTCTAACTCAAAAATCTTCTTTACGTTTGCCTCTGTATCCTCCCTTGCTGGGAACAAAACGCAAAGCTTGGCGACTTCTACAAAGGAAATTCAAGTTTGTTAAGGGCTAAGATGAACAAAGATTTTGGTAATGAGCAAAACCGAGGAAATTTCCTCTACCTTGAGACCTCCACTTTGAGACTACGACCTCTTGGCTTAGGCGTCTTTCCTAACAAAGAAAAATCTGTTCCTCCACCCCCGTCGCCAGGTCGTTGTTAGAAATCAAAATGGGGTCACCACCGCTCTTGACTCTAAAACAATATCTTCCTGCACCAAATCCCCGATCTCGGTGGTATAAGCGAACTCCTCTAGGTCTACATTCAAACCTATTTCATCCCTTAACCTAACTAGGGTTTGAAGACACCTCCAACCCCGAGGCATAAGTTGGGCATAGTTCAACCGCGAAGCAAAACCTAGTGATTAAGACAGGAATGGGAATTTAAGGCCAATGGTGAAGGGGTATTCGGAAAACACACCCACTCGTGAGAATAACACTCGGAAGTTAAGGAGGGATGGGTAAAGAAGACGGTTTCGGGAAGCGGTGCGTGGTTTTTCTTGACAACTTCCGGATCCGCCGAAATCGAACATTTTTCTTTCTCGGGCTCCTTTAACAGATTTTGGGTTGAGAAACCCTCGGTAGACCATCGTCACTTTCGATTATACATAGCCTCTTTTTCCCCATTTTTGCAACTTGAGAAAAATAGCAACAAGAAATTGAGAAGAGTACGAGGAACTCACCGGAATTGCTACTCGTTTTCCTTCTCCACACGATCTTCTTTGATATCCTTTCGGAAGAAAACCTTTTTGTTAACAACTCGTGAGAGGTAGAGTTGGAGAATGTTCTGGTTTGTTCAAAGAGAGAAGTTGTGAGCGGTTGTATATTTGAAAACGCAAGAGTAACCTTTTGCCTTGGAAAGTCTCAAAACCGTCCCATCGCACCTTTAGCATTAATAACCGCCGTACGTTGTCGTTACTTTTTGGCAAACTTTTTAAATTTTTGTCTCTTTATATTCTTTTGAAAAATTTGAAAAGTTTGGGGGCAATTGTTGGGCCTACATTTTTAATCAACTTGTTTACAACTTACATATATCATCTTGACACTTACAACTTGAGTTCTCCTGCACCTTGACATTTTGCGGGTTGAATTATTGTTACGTTACAACCTATTTCTTAGGAAGTGTGTCAACAGATAAAGGAGCGAGTCAACAAACGTTCCTTCATCAAACAAAGCCAGCAAGGGATCCTTATCTCTTCAACCAACATTGTGGCGAGAATACCTCAACAACTTCAACCAATTTCCTATATTCTAGGCTTGTTTGTTTCTTTGTATTTGAGGTATAAAAAGGGAGGAACACATGTATTTTACACACACATTCTCACTAGCTTAAGCTCCCTAGTATACGCTCTTAGTCTTGTATTCAACCTGATTAATAAATCATTTGGTCAAGGCAGGTTCCCTAAAACCTCCCGGGGTTTTGTGCCGGCGAACAAGTTGTTCAAGGGCTTTCCCTAGTTAACAAAACTCTTTGTGCCCATTTCTGTAATATCTTGTAATCATTATACCCAGATTCAACCTTTTTGTCATCTTTCTCATCACTAGTTTTCCTTGTTGAAATTTGACCAAAACACTAGCATGTTTTAACTTATAATTAGAACTTAGAAGGCGAAGAAAAGGATCATACAGAAGCTAAGGCAGATAGCAGAGATTAAGGTGCAGAAAGACTGCCCTGTGCCCTGTAACTACTGATTCTGCTCTGCTTCCCGAATGATGGGGATGATGATCAAGATTTCCTCCCCCGACCATATGCTCCTTTCCCTTGCACTGCCTTCAATGAATGGACCCTCCCTTGCTTTACCGGATATCATCTTCCGTTCGGATGGACTGTCTTCCACCCCCTCCATTCGATGATCTTCTGCCATGATCTACTTCTTCTAGCTCTAGGTGTTTCGAGTTGTCATAATTTACAAGAGCCAAGCTTTACAGGACTTGAGCAGAAAAGAGGAGTAAGCATGCCAGGCTATTTGAGTTCATTTTTCTTTGGGGTGCGACAATGAGTTGTGGATTGTTGGTTAGCTAGGGATGTTCCTTCTTGATGGTGAAGTTGGTGTTTAATAGGGTATGGTTCCCTTGTGATATAAATTAATTGTGTGAGAAAATGTTCTCCGACAAAGCAAACGAAAAAGTGGCTCAGTTATCACTTCATATGAAGCATACCATCCATCAAAAACTTTAATTATAGCAGGAAATTAAGATCTATCATTGATGGACATAGTATAAGCAAGATGACACTAAAAGAAAGTAGGACTTGGCTTGGGTTGTCTGGTGTGTCTGAAAAGATCTCTCTCTCTCTCTCTCTCTCTCTCGACCTAATCTGTTAAGCAACACTGATCAATTAAAATCTGTTCAGCGATGTGTGTTAACACAAGAATAAAGAACAAAGCTTTATGTTCTTTGAAACCAAATTTAGTGGTTGGTGAAAAAATGAGTAGAGCCAAATGCTGGAATATTTAAGCTTGTTTGAGGAGTACTATTGTGGAGCTTGAAAATGTGTTCAAATTTGGTTTGATCAAGTCTCAAGCCAATCTCAAACAAGCTTTCAATCGAGCTAAGCTCGAGTGGTTTGATTTATTTTTTTCAATGAACAAGTTTGTTTGAGAGCTTATCGAGCCAAGCTTGATAATTTAATGAGTATAAAAATAAGTTCAACCTTGGTTTGAAAATCTAACGAACTCAATCTCAAACGAGTTTTTATCGAATCGAACACGAGTCAAACTCGAGTAGCTTGGTTAGTTATGCAGCACTAAAAATGACTCAGAATAAGATGCTCACTTTAATTTCTTGGACAGGTGCTGCAAAATTTTGTCAAAGCAAAGTACAATGTTTCTAGCATTGAGGTAAAAAATCAGAATGCAGTACCTGTGATGAAATCAAAGCGGTGTTCTTTTTTTTCAGGCTGAGCTAAATAGTATTTGCTGCTTGTGAATTCTTCTGGTGATTCTCCTTAAGCTTGCTGATCTTGTGTGCGTGTGTGGACTTTGAGCTGTTCGATACAGGATTACAGGGTTTTTCTAAACCAAACGATAACACATTCATCCAACAATACACCAATAATCAGTACTCATATATTACACTTTCCAAACAAGATAAACAAAAATCGATGCCAGAATCCAGATCACTAGTATCTCACACTTAGTAAAAGGAACTCTACTCACTGAACTTCATGAAAGCTTGCTGAATGTGAATGACAAGCAAAGAAAACGAACCAAATTCACCATACTTTGAAGATATAATAATAATCTGAACTAGAAGACGAAGAAAAACCGGAGAATATAGAAGCTAAGACAGAGGGCAGCAGAGGATACGTATATAGAGGGTCCTGATATTTCCCTGCTTCCTGAACGAGGGGGCTTATGATTTATATTCCCACCACCATATGACCCTTTCCCTTTCTGTCCCGTCATTGAATACACCCTCTCTTCCTTCATCTCATATTCTCTGCCATTGCCATCTCCATTCGAGACGACTGCACCTTGCCCTACTCCTGTATGGTATAATGATAATAGAATCATAATGGGCTGGTTATTTATATTAGTATGAAGCTAGAATCTAATAAATTCTTACCATGGTCAAGCTCTACTGTATTTTTGGAAGGGGAAACATTGTCAAGAGCCAAGCTTGATAGGATTTGAGAAGATAACAAAGTAATGAAAAAGCAGGCAAGTATGTTTGATTTCATTTCAGCACCAATTCTGCTACTATGTGTTATACGTAATTTGTAGGATAAAATGGTGTTTAATAGGAGTCTTCTGATCTGATAATAAACAATGAGAACATGTTCTCTCTGACAAAAGGGTACCAATATTATGAAAATATTAAATAATGGAGTATTGAAATACTAGTATGTAATGTTTACCCTACACAACAACTTCATTCTTTTTTAGTTTAGGCTCTGTTTGGGAATTTTCTTCTTTTGCTGTGTAGAAAAGCTAAAAAAGAAAAAAAGGAGGTGAATAAAGGCATAAATCTCTCAGGTGTTTTTTTTTTAAAACCAAAAACATGGCATTAGTGATTTGGTTTAAAAATGAGGTTAGGGCATAGGATGCTCACTTTATTACTTGGCAGGTGCTGGGAGATTATTGAAGGATCAAACACCGGATATATGCTTGTGTTTTGAGATTTGAGTCTATCCCTATGTTGACTGATTGAGTGATTATAAAAGAATGAGGGTATATAGGGTTGCGTTCATTCTATAATGGAAATTTCGTAGTTTTGCAATATGACACTTTAAAGTTAGCTGTAAATTAAATCTATAAACGAATTTTGTTGTTGTAGGTTTGTAACATTACTCTTCTGTAATATGTTTAATCTTGTAGTTAAAGATCGTCCTCTTGCCACGTCCAGAAAAAATAGTGTAAAATTTTAACAGCGGCGCTAAATAACACACCCAATTGTGCTAAGTGTCGCACCTTTTTAATGAATTTTTATAAAATATGATAAAAATGCCCTTGATTAGTATTATATATAATTAAGATTAGAGTTCATATTAATGGTATTGACAAATAAATATATTGGTACAGTTCGGATAAATTTAACGGAGGATATACTGTTTAATATACTGTTTACTTACACAAACAAGCCTTTAGAGCCGTTTGGTCGGCGTTTTGGCCAAAACGGGAATAAAACGTTGCTTATTTGCAAAAATGTGTTTCAATCTTTGCGGCGAAACGCGGCGTTTTCAAACGCATTGCGTTTTAAAACGCTTGAATTCCACTTTTTCCCAAAGCGCGGTTTTAAAACACTACTAGGAAAAAAAAGCTGCGTATTAAAGTGATATCCCAAACGTATTTATAAGGAAAGACCTCCGTTTTTAAAACACTGCATTTTTTAAAACGCTGCGTTTTTAAAACACTGCGTTTTGTAAATGCTGCACCAAACGGGCTCTTATTATTAATTATAATTAAGATTAGAGTTCATATTAATGTTAATGACTATTTCACACTATATTTTTTTTATTTTTTTCATTTATTTCATTTAATTAAGAGTTTTTTTTACTAAAAACTAGAGCCGACCGGGCCCTATAGGATATAGCCGGCCCGGCTATATAACAAAATGTCGGTCCGGCCATTTGTTATATAGCTAGCCCGGCTATATCCAATAGTGCCGGCCCGGCTCTCCCCAAATGTCAATCTTATTTTTTTTTTTAAATAAAATTGTCTTGGCCCTATTATTATTTTTTTTTTGCTAAATTTTTTATGTTATATTATTTGTATTCAAAATACAAATGATACCTCTTTCAAAAGAAAAAAAATGGCAAAAAAAAAATATATACAAATGATACTACACTGTTTAAAAAAATTCAAATGACAATAACAATTACAAATTAACTATGTTTAAAAAAATCACAATGTTTAAAAAAAAATAATAATAAGGCCGGTCCGTCATTTTAAAAAAGAGCTGGCCCGGCTCTTTTTTAAAATGACGGATCGGCTATAGAGGAGGGAGAGATTAGTGTAGATTTTGTAAATAGAATGAAGGGTATTTTAGTAAATATAGAATAAGTGGGTGCGACGCTTAGCACAATTGTGTGCGTCATTTAGCATCCCTCAATTTTAATACTCAGTCCGTTCCTAAATTATCGTTCTGTTTGACTTTTTGGTCGAATATGATGTTTTTCAATTACAAATTTGACGTATATTTTTTCATTTTTTTCAAAATCATAAAACACGTACCTCGTAGTAATACTTTTAAAATATTACAAAATACATATTTTATGAGTTTTAAAAAAATAAAATAATATACGTCAAATTAGCATTTGAAAAACATCATACTTAACCGAAAAAAGTCAAACATGATAATAATTTAAGAAAGGAGGGAGTAACAAAAATCGATGGCGTTGTATAGTCTTTATTTGTTTGGGGTTAATTCGATTGGCCTCCAGTTTGCCAAATTTCAGTACTCCTTTGGTGCAGTATTTACAAAATACAGGTCTTTTTTTATAAATGTGTTTGAGATATTACTTCAATATGCAACATATATATATATTTTTTAGTATCGTTTTAAAACCCTTTTGGGAAAAAGCGGGAATCCCAGTTGCGTTTTGAAAATGCGGTTTTTCGCGGCGTTGAAACTGATTTTTATAAATAGGCTGCGTTTTAATCAAAAGCACGATCAAATGAGCTATTAATTATTCTTTGTAGAAGGATGGGCTATGAGACAAATATCCAAACTCATGTGTGGCATTGAAATTTGGGTAATCCCCACTCCCAGCAGGGATGAACAATGGATTTAACCCGTTTGATAGGTTGTAATAGTCTCTTCACGAATTAATTACTGTAGTAATTATGGACTATTTTATGGTATGAATTTTGGGACTGTTTTTCGTGGCTTTATCGACATTGCTTTTCATTTTTTTTTTTTGTTCATAGAGCGGTGCAAGTCCATTAAATCCTTCTCAACAATCCAGCCCAGAGCTTAAACTATTTTACCTGAAATTAGATGCACCCTTATTAGAAAGAAAAAAAAAAAAAAAAGTAATGATAGAAACAGACAACTTAATTGAAAGTATATATGCAAGCAAAAAACATGTATAACATTTTGGATATATCCGCATGAGTCAGTCACATACGGTTATCTATTACCAAAGGGAAGAAATACCGAGACAAGTGGTGATAGGTGCCTTAGAGGCAAGGGTTAGACACGTGTCACTCCTTGATTTGACTTAGCAATCATCGAGAATATTATTCTCATTTTGTACTCCTCCGTCCCTAAATTATTATGCAGGTTGGCCCGTAGCGGATTAAGAAAGCTCATTCTTGATTATTAATATTTGAATAGTATTGAAAAAGTGTGTTGTTTTCTTTAATGCATGTGTATGTGGCATAATTAAAGTAGGAAGAAAAGTAAGGGTAAAATAGTAAAAGTGATGTTTAAAAAGGAAAGTTTCAAACAAGACAATTATTTTGGGACGGACGAAAAAGGAAAGGAAAGACAATAATTTAGGGACGGAGGGAGTATTATTTTCGAGTCACATTCAGGAGAGGTGCTACCCTATACCAGTGTGTTCTCTTCATAAGTGTTAGCTCATGATCTCCTAAGTGAGCTTAGCTGAAATACATGCTTCTTAGTAAATGAGTGTCTTTGTATAAAATGACTCACGACTATACTATAATATCCATATTTTCTTACAAAATGTCTTTAGATATTTTAGAAAAATTCTTATTCCAACAATGTATTCTCCACCATGACCTGTCATGCATGGTATCCTAAGGAATCTTTGAAATATTTCTAAGACTCACTTAGATTAATGCCATCTAGATAGAGATGTTAAACGGGCCAGCGGTTTGGGCCCTAACGGGTTGTGGCCCTAGCAGTCAAACGGTCCGATTTTTCGAGCACTAATATTGTAGACCTAACCCTAACCCTAGCGGGTTTCGGGCTAAACGGACCATTATCGGGCCACAGTAAAGATATAATATAACAATATTTTGAAATAGTGAATCAATAAACCATTCATAACTTTGATAGTTTCTTATGTTTTCAAAAGAAATATAAACTAGACATTTTTACATCGATGTGTTATAATTTTCAACTTGTTATTTTCAAAATAAATAATGTAATAGCTCTATTTAGCAGTTCTTTCCAAAAATTTTGTTTATTATTCAGATTTATTCACAAGTACACTAAGAAGACACTGTAGTGCAAAGGATAAATGTGTTTGACTTTGAATTAAAGGTTGTTGGTTTTATTCTCATGGTGGTTGTTTTACGTATCTCCTAAACTTTTACGGCCTAATTAATATTATGCGGGCTAGCGGGCCAACCACGAAATCTAGCGGGCCCTAACGGGCGCGGGTTAAACGGGCCAACCCTAAAAGCCACGATTTTAAACGGGCAAAAATATTGAGCCTATTTTTTCGGTTTAAACGGGCAACCCTACGGGTGTGGCCTTTTAACATCTCTACACCTAGACAAGGGAACCACCATCTTGCAAGATTGAAAGCACAAGACTTGCCCGAGGCGCCACTTGGTGGCTAACCATCTAGTGACAGTACCAAGCTCCCCGATTACAAGGACCTCTAAAGAACCAAGCTCTTTCTTTAGCCGAACTTCCTAGTGATGAAGGCCGAGCTCCTTAGTGACGAGAGGACCGAGCTCCTCAGACGAGAGGACCAAGCTCCTTAGTGACGAAAGGACCAAGCTCCTTAGTGACGAGGACCTCTAAAGAGTCGAGATCTTTCCTTAATTAGTCGAACTCCCTAGTGATGAGGACCTCTAAAGAGACGAGCTCCTTCCTTAGTCGAGCTCCCGGTGGTGAGGACCTCTAAGAGCCGAGCTCATCCCTTATGCCAATCTCCTACTTGCCAAAGACCCTTGCCGACCTAGCCTAGGTGCCACCAGGCACGGTTAATAACGAGTTGGCACTTCAACGAGGACATACGCCGCAGACTCTTCCAAAGGAACAAACTCTTTATGGCGGACATGGTTAGAAAACATGGAGTCCATACATTGGCCTGGAGAAATGGTAAAGTCAACGTGCCCGTGCCCACTTGCGCTCATTTAGGGATCCGTGCCCACTTGAGCTCATTTAATCTCTATTTTTGTCGGTAGTCCCCGTGTACAAAAGAAACCTTATTGATCTAGCTCGTCGATAACCTACAACCTTGTTTCCCACCTTGGGCTATAAATAACTTGGCTAGGTGAGTTTTCACTCTCTATACACTATTCACTCTCTAGCTCCCCTCCTAGTTTCCTTCTACCCCTCTCTCATTTTTCATTGTTGAGCACTAAGAATTTTAGCTTGACTTGCATGTTAGAGCTCTCCGATCCTTAACTATCGTAAAGTTACTTGCTAATCACCTACTAATTCTCACATCAAAAGGATTTAAGTTGAGACAATCTCCTGGCTCCGGTTCATGTGTACATTCATTTCATAGTCTTAGGTGAGCAGCACATACAAATATCCACTAAGCACCGTAGTCTACTACCAACTATCACTTAAAGCTCCAATAAATTAGTATTTTAGTGTGATTAAACTCGAATGTATTCCACTCGTTATTCACGTCCACTGAAACTACTAGTCAAAATGTTCACTCAAAATACCGGAAATCAACTCTTTTTAACTTTTTCCAATGTTCATTTCCACCGAATTTCTCAAAAAAGAAAAAGAAAAATATTCATTTCCACCGTAAAGCACGACTTGAATCAAGCAGTCTACCACCAAGCCAGTCAACCACGACTATGGGTTGATAAATTTAGAGCCGCCCCATTTTGCAGTCGGGGATCAATTATGAATCCAAACCGTCCCGATTAATTTAAATTTTCTTTGAAAATTTTCTCCCACTGTTTTCCCTTAAAATTGCTCCCATAATCCGTATTACTTATAATAATATATTCAACGCCGGGAAAGGCTACAGAGCCGTCACTTTAAAAATGCAGTTCACACCACTTTCTATGAGGTGAGTTCACCGTCCTTCATCTTTCATCAAAAATTTCGCGACGCTCACTCTTTCTTTAATATGTCGATTGAAATATGAACAAATGTAATTTCGGATATCCTTTTTTTGTGGTCAACTTATTTCTAGTTTAGATAAATTGTTCAAGTCTTGTTTGTTTATTACTGTATAGAATTTTGGTGAAACAATGGTTGTTCACGGTTTTACATATCTAAAAAATGAAATTTTTTGTTCGAATTTGGCTTAAATCATTTCAAGATAGAGTGATAGACTAATTGTTTCATTGTAACTTTGAAATCTAGGATGATCATGTTACCGGATAAAATTATTGATCATGTTACCGGATAAAATTATTTTCAAGGAAATGCATTAGGTCTTTTTGATTTTGTTTAGGGGATTTGAGATTTTAATATGTAAGAAGAGCTTTACAATTGCTTTTATGTTGAGTGCTCTAAAATTTCTGTTTCAAACCACAATTGATTAGTTATACATACTCCCAACTCCTGTAAGAGTTCATGTTAAGTCCGTTATGCTTAGGGAACTCTTTAGTTTCCTCATACTAACCTTTCCATAAATTTATATAATTTACGAGGATTTTCTGGTCCTGAACGAGAAAAGGGTGAAGAGCACTCCCTTTCAGTTGCCGAATAATAATTTGGCAAGTTTGAGACGTTTTTGGGCGCATCCCATATAATAAAGAAATTTGCTCCTTCCATGCTATTCAAAGAGTTCCTCTTTCCTAGGAGTCCCTTTTAGAAAATCAAGCGTACAAATTCCCCGAGGGCCTAGTTGATATAGTATGAAATAAACAAGCTCGATACAATACAAGATTTAGTTTAAGTTCTTACTTCCAACGGCTCTTCTAAAAGTTTCACTTTTAAAATGTTTCCAAATGTGGACTCTCTTAGTGGAACGAATGGAGTACTCTTTTGTGATTGAAGGAATAGGTTGGGTGTGTCTTGAGACTTGTTATTTCTTTACGTTATCTGTTTTTGTGTTCTTTACTTAACTGAATTTATAATCTATTATGCATCACACGGCAACTTACGAGAAGCTTGTGCTTTGTTGGTAGGAGCTTGATCTAAATTATGATGGCTGTCAACAACTTCAGTTGTCAATAGGACATTATGATTTCTTGTTTCATTGCTTGTTGTGATCCACTATTTGAGCTTGTGATAGTGCCTGTCATTTGCTAGGAGTCACTCTCTCTTAGAAACTGTAACAACCATAATAAGTACATTGACATTTTGATCCCTATCTATTGATTGGTAGCAATCTATCTGAACATGTTGCAGTCCAATTGACTGTGTTGACATTTTGAGGAATTCTGCCATTTCAAATGTGATAATTACACGATAGCACCATTTGATCTTTTATGCTGGAAATCAAAATATTCCCATTACCTTTGTCAAGTCCATATTAGGGTGTCACAGACCAGGTTGCTAAATTCATCAGTACTGCAGTTTGTTTGATAGTGTCATTTTCCTTAAGGCTTCCTCATTAATCAAAAAATTATGCTATTGCGCATGCTGAGAAGAATGTAACCTTTCACCTTGGGGAAAAAGTAACAAAAAGAATATCTTATTTTATGTTGCAGAGTTAAAAGAGATACATTATTATTGTTCTTTCCCGAGTTAGCTGCCTAATGTTCATGACTCGATGCATGTAAAGAAAGAAAAAGATCTTTGGACTCAAAAGTCGGATGATAAATGGTACTATGTTCATATCTTATTGCTATCATTAGTTTTATGTTTTATATCAAATTTTAATCAGTGTGCTTATATGGGTTATTTGTGCATAATTTACATAAATATTGAGGAGCCCATGTGTATCATACTTTAAGTTTACAAGTAGACAGTTGTCGTTATCATGGAGCAATATCTACCACTCACTGTAGTAATTGTATAAGCTAAAACTTTGATTATTTATATCCTCTTATAGATGATTGACCATTCACTAAATGATTCCTGCCAAAGTGGGGAAGCACTTTCTTGGCATAGTTTATATCTATAATTCACTTATGAACATAAGAATGCCATACATGCCCTGTCTTTCTATGATTCTATCTCCGTTTCAATATGTGAATATATAATGGGGATATTCCATAAACAGATCCAAGACCCAGGATCTCTTTCATGATTGATCAAATGAATATGAATATAAATATAGAATTATTCATCTACATGAATTTTAAAATGAATTTTCTGCTTTACTTCAGCGCATGGCATTTGCGTATCCTTTGGACCTCAAGTTTCAGCTTAATTTGATTCCTCATAGAGCATATCTTAAAAATGCATATAGATATGGACTGGAAAATCGGGCAGCTTGATATTTACTACTCCTCCGTCCCAAAAAATTGTCCCATTTAGTCACACTTTTTAAGATTGTAGCTTTACTTGCTTGTACCTTCTTCAAATTGCACTAAAATTATTACTATGTTTAGAAACGAGATATTTTTTGGGACAAACCAAAAAGGAAAGAGGAAATATTTTTTGGGATGGAGGGAGTAGAATTCTATGGAGCAGATGGTTAAGAATTGAACTTGTGATTCTGGTTAAGTCAATGCGGCAGTATATTAGCATTCAAAGACAACAGGATTTATGTACATTGAAAACTTAAAAGTTCCAATCATCGCTTAATGTCGAAGATGATATTCCAAGAGAGGACGCGAATGTTGTAGTTGTGTCACCATTTAGATACCTCTTAAGGCGATCTAAGTCATCTGCCGCATCGAGCATTGTAGGCCGAGTGGAGGGGCTATCCTGTGTGCAGAGAATGCCCAACTCGAATAATTCCCCTATTGCTACTTCCCACATCTTCTTGACATCAGGTGATTGGTCTCTCATAGCTCTCACCAACGAAGAGTCGACCACTTTTTCAATGTGCCCGTGGTAGTGGCTTCTGACCCATCTGGGTAGGCTTAGCCCTCCAACAAACATGGCATCTGTTGGTCTCTTTCTAGTCACCATCTCGAGAACTAGAATGCCAAAGCTGTAAACATCTCCCTTGGTTGATATGCTCGATCCAAACCCATACTCTGTATGTGAAGAAACACAGGAACAAAAAGTACATTGAAATCAAGAAACCTGTATAAATTTAACTGAAAACGATTGTGGCAAAAGGATAAAGCTTTACCTGGTGCAATGTAGCCAATAGATCCAGATAACATATTTGTCATAGAGTTTCCCGTATTCTCAACAGCTCCTACGTTTCCACCTCCAACTGTCATAACCAATCTTGCTATCCCGAAATCAGAGACCAAAGCAGTCATGTCGTCATTGAGAAGCACATTGCTTGGCTTTAGATCACAATGTATCACTCGAACTGGAGAGTGATGATGCAGATACGCCATCCCTTCAGCAATATCACTGCAAATATTCACCCTTTGAATTAGGTTCAAGTCTGAAGAACCTGAACCCAGTCCTGTCCGGGGTGTGGGTAGAGACGGCTATCCAAGCTCCCATTTGCCATAAGGGGAAGAACAAGGGCTTTGAAATCAGGTAAGCTACAAGCTGTTATGATTCTAATCAGATTCCTGTGCCGAATCCTCTTTAGGACCTGACATTCTCTGTTGAAACTCTTTGTGGAATTCCCAGTTTGTAACTGTAGCACCTTGACTGCGATAGCAGTCCCATCTGGAAGCACTCCCTTGTAGACACGCCCATAACCTCCTGACCCCACGAGCCTCTGGTCATCGAATCCTCCTGTGGCCTCCGAAAGTTCCTTATATGTCATTCTTGGGAAATTGTGCATCACGTCCGATGCTGATTTTCTCTCTGGTTCCAACCGAGTTGTAGAAATTAATATTGCTTTTAAATACCGCCATCCAATTACACAACATATTATCGAGAGAAGCGCTGATACAGATATGACAATACAGAATATAACCAAGAAGACCGGTGAGTGAAAGTACTTTTCCGTTGAGAGCATGGAATTCCAAGTACGGGCCCGCAGACGTGGGTTTTGCAAGAATGAAAGATGGGTGACAGAGCTGAAAACACCACCAGAGGGAATCGGTCCTTCAAAGTTGTTGGAAGAAAGATTTAGGAAGTTGAGAGTGCGGATTTTACCTAACCCTGTTGGGATCTTTCCGGACAGTTTGTTTCCTGAAACATCAAATGCTTTGAGGTTTTTCAGATCACCCAAGGATTCCGGAAGCCGCCCTTGAAAAGAATTGTTTGACAAATTTAAAATCTCCAAGGCAGTGCAACTTGAAATCTGACCAGAGATCCTTCCATGGAGGTTATTCGAGGAAAGATCTATCTCCTGGACATTCGCCAGCTTGCTGAGCTCTAGTGGTAATGGTCCTTCGAGGTAATTATGTGAAAGATTCAGAAATATTCTGATTTCGCGCAAACCAGATATTTCAGTTGGTATGTTCCCTGTCAATCTGTTATATGACAGGTCTAGACTGGATAGATCTTTGCATTTCCCTAAACTTGGAGGTATCTCTCCTGAAAGGAGGTTGTTGTTGAGGAAAAGAAAGCGTATTTCAACTAAATTTCCAAAACTTGCGGGGATCTTACCTGAGAATCTGTTATTTGACAGATCGAGCAGACCTAGATGAGGAGACCGTCCTAATGCTGCTGGGATTTCACCGGTGAAGTGGTTGTATGCTAAGAATAGCTGTTCTAATCTTTTCAACTTACTGGTTTCTGGGGAGATTGTTCCATTCAGAAAATTGCTTGTCAAATTCAGAGATATAAGACTGGAAAGATTTGCGAAACTTGGAGGAACCGAGCCATATATATGGTTTTCTTGTAGCAACATAATTTTCAATTTGGTGCTTAGTTGACCAATGGAACTAGGCAAACTTCCTCCTAGTCCCATACCTGCCAGTTCAAGCTCCTTGAGCCTAGTGCAATTCGCAAGTGCAGAAAAGAATGTGGCGAGATTATTATTCCCATCATGGCTAACCATATTGGTGTATGATAAATGAAGAAAATTGAGTTCAGGGAATTTCGAAACCAGCTCAGAAGGCAACTCACCGGAAAGATGATTGTACTCAACGTCCAGACTGTACATGGTGGAGGCATTGGTCAAAGAAAGAGGAATTTGTCCAATAAACTGATTGTTGTACAAATTGAGGTTCCACAGATTTGGGCAATTTCCAATTTCTGCTGGAATTTTCCGAAAAGGTAGTTTTGGGAGACGTCTAGATTTGCCAATGAAGTGCAGTTGGAGAACAAAGAAGGTGGAATCGTACCAGTTAAGCTGTTATTACTGAGACTAAGGAATGAAAGATTGGAAGGGAGAGAGAAAGAATCTGATAATGGGCCATGCAAGTTATTTCCATCCAGGAGAAGAGTGTGAAGGTGACGTAGGTAGGAGATTTCGTGGGGAATGATTCCAGACAGTCGGTTATCAGTGAGGTCTATGATTCGGAGGGAGGTGAGATTTGAAATGAGGGCGGCAATCGGCCCTCTAGTCCAATACCAGAAAGAATGAGTTGGGATACGCGATGACGGTTCTTGCATATGACTCCAGTGAAGTTGCATACATCAGTCGTCTCATTCCAGTTGGAAAGGTTGGAATTTGGTTCTAAACTCTTCTTGAAATCCAACAGTGCAATTTTGTCGGTATGTAGGGAGTGATGAAGGTGGTGTTGGTGATGACCAGGGAGCTGGACCTGACCTGATATCATAACCAAATGTTGGAGGAAGAAAAGAAGCATATATCTCTCGAAGATCATATTGGAGAAATTGAATGGCCTAATAATTTACGTTGTGCTCATTGCGTTCTGTGCAGTGCTACATAGTAATAGCATTCAGTCATCAAAAGTTGCTCACTCGTGTGTGTGTGTGTGTGTGTGTGTGTGTGTGTGTGTGAAGTATTGAAGGTGGGAAGAGATTTTTTGGCGTGAATAGTTCAAGTGAGGTATGATTTGTGGAGAGACATAGGCTATTACGTTTTCTCTGTGGAGATGCTACATGAATAATGAGTGTAGACTTTTGTTTTTGGGTACTAAATGCTGAGTAGATTATCACTGGTGTGTTTTGCACAATCCGAGGATAAAAGGTGCTCCATCTGAAATTGAGGGATCTTTTTAATTTCTTTTCTTTTTTTTTTGTAAATGGGTGTCTTTTTTGTATAAAGTTATTAAATTGACCTTTATATTGTATTACTTCATGTCCAAATCCAATGTGTACTTATAATGCTAATGTGCATATTAAGAACAATTATGTCCATGTACTAGAAAAATGACTTAAAAAAATCTCTCAAGAGTGCTCCCTTCTTTTCAAAAATAAGTATTCATGTTAACTTTTTAAAATCAATTTGATTAATTTATTAGATATATATTTGATATTATTTTTATTAATTATTGATAATAAAATTATAACTATTCAAAAGAACACAAAAGTATTATAAATTATGTGTTTTATAAATTTAAAAATAATGACAAAATATACGTTAAATTTTTATAGTATCAAAAATAATCCAATTAACTTTAAAAGGGACATTTTAGAACGGTGGAAGTAATTTTTATGATTGTAGCAAATTGATTGGACAAGTGTTTTCCCAACTTTCGATGTACAAATCCAACAAACTAATCTGCTCTGACTTAGGCATTAGGTAAGTCTTTTTTTTTTTTTTTCCTTTCGGGGTGAAAAGGAAATATAGGTGTTAGGCAGTCTTAGGCAGGTCAAAATAGGGTCTGTCCAAGGATGATTCAGATTCGATCATGAAAGAAAAGATTGAAAAGCATAAGATTACAGTACTCCCTCCACCTTAAATTATTGTCATTCATTCTTTCTTTCTTTTTTTATCCATTTTAAAATAATTGTTTGTTTAAAAAAAATTTTAAGATATTATTTTTACCATTTTATTCTTACTTTTTTTCCTACTTTAATTATGGAGCACATACATATGGGTATTAAAGAAAATTACACATTATACTAATATTAATAATCAAATTAATTATTTTTCTTAATTTGTGTACGGTCAAACAAAACAATAATTAAAAGACGGAGGAGTAAAAGAATTCTACCTAGCCTACTCAAGCTAGTACGACACTTTTAAATCGTTTGAACCACCATCGGATTTAAAATTTTAATACTCGATTTGTTTCATTCAAATAGACTACGTTTGAAAAGTTTAATAATTAAGAAATATATATGTATAATTAGAATGAATTATAATTACAAAAATACTTGAGCATATTTAATATAATTATACCACATGTGAGCGATAAAAAGTTATAAAATTATGAAAATTGTATGTATAATTTTTGAAAGTAAACTTTGATATGCAATATCTCAAAATAGAATAGTAGACTGTTTGCGTTGAACAAAGAGAGTATTTGTTAAGTTTTTAAATCATAACTTGTATATTAATTGATATTCAATTAGTAAAATGTTAGAAAGAATAAAGTCAAGCAGTGGACTTTCTAGTTTTGCATAATATATAATTTGGTCCCTGAACTTTAAACTTTTTTCTTATTCAGTTTTAAAACTTTAACCTTTTCTATTTTGGTCCCTGAACTGTACTTTAAGCCTTACAGTTCGTCCCTCAACTGACGGCCATGAACAGTAACGTTAAAAATTGAATAAAAAGACGACAATGCCCTCACCTAATGATGACGAGGATTCCACGGTAGATTAAAATGTTGATATGGAAAATTTTGATGGAAGGTAAAATAAATGTTGACTCTCAATTTTTCAACAAAATTTATTTCTCTCTACTTTTTAAATTATTAATCAGTTTTATTATTACATTGATTTGTCAACAAATGAAGTCAAATTAGCTCCTATGGTTTTTAAAGTTGTTTACATCAATAGCTTGAGAGAGAGAGAGAGAGAATGAAGTCAGTTGGGGGTTGAAGAAATCTTGAAGGAGAAGACTGAAATTGACACCATAGTCAATGATTCCCCTTTCTCCACCGCACAATATTATCATCAATTCGATATTATTTTTGTTCGAATTTGTATTCCTATTTGTATTCGTATCAATTCCCCTACAAATCAAAGTTATGAAGGTCCATCCTGGTCAATGGACGAAGCCTCGCAATTCGAGATGAAAATCAAACCTAATGGCCGGCGGCTGCCTCATTTTTTCAGTAAGCTTTCGTTCTCATTACAGGCGGACGTGTTAATCGAAGAGAGCTTGGATAGAAATTCTAGCAAGGGTTACGAAGATGGTGGTGCGACGCGGCGGCGGTGCTTATGGGTGGAGAGTTTATTGTGACGGTTTTGAAGTGCAGTGGTCTTTGGAATTGAACCGAACATTTAGGGCGGCATGGGCCGGTTTATTATTGTACAGTAAATCTTGGTGTGATTAGAAACTTGAATCTTGGTATGGTGGGGAAGGAGGCCATGGTGGCAATGATAGAGATAGAAAAAGAAAGAGTCCAGATCTATAATACCAAAATACAGAAATATGGAACTTGGGAATTTCTTTTCTGAAGCAATTGAAGAATCGTAATACCCTAATACTTACATCCTGGAAAAGAAAATTGATTATCACTTTCAAATCATTAATCAAAAAATCGATTATCACTTTCAAGTCACTAAAGGGAAAACGAAGAACTTACAGGCTGGGAAGAGATTGCCGGAGCAGAAGAGAGGCTGTTGGAGCGGGAGTTCGGCAGTCGGCTAGAACAAAGGAAGAAGAGTTCCGCAGTCGGCTTGAGACGGGAAGAAGAGATCGACACGATTCGGCAGTCAGCTTGAGAAAGAAGAAGATGGATTACTAGCCAAGATGATTGGACAAACGAAAATAAGTCGAATCAGAGTGCGTTGGAGACTTGGAGACGGTGATCGGCTGACGCGCCGGAGACGGGAGGTGAGACTTGAGAGAATGAGATTTGAGAAGTGAGAAGTGAAGCATCTCGTCGTTCTCAGCCTAGGTTTTTGAGTTTTTCTCCTAAATTGAAAGTTAATATTTTGGCCTTGGTACAGTATCACTCATAGGTGGGGCAACCCGCCCCGCAGCCCAGGCCGCAGGCTTAGCCCGTTTGACCCGTTTTTTAAATGGTCAAATATTTTGCAACTCAAACCGCCTATTTTTGTAAAGGTCGGGGCTGACCCAACAGACTAAAACCGTTGTGACAGCTCTAATAACGTACTAAGGTTAGGCGATTGCAAGTGACATAACTTTAGTGACTCAACGATATGATTTGGACAATGATTTTTGTAAGTGGAATGATAAAAGAAATTATAAAAATTAGTGTCTTGTTTTTCGATTCTCTTAATGCATATTTACATAATTGCCACTTGAAATCTTAAAATAAACATGTGAATATCATCTAAAGGAGCATAGAAGGAACCGAGACAAGAATGTAATGGACATGATCCATCTCCCAAAGCAATTATATGTATGTGGAAACTCTTTGCGACGGGCTTCTATTTAACCATGGAAAATGATACATTAACAGAAAATTAATACTTACTTATTTCATTTTTAAATGAGTGTCATTTAAAAAAATATTTGTTTTTAGATGAGGGCCCATTTTTGTATAAGTTTACTAATTTAGTCACTAGCACATACTGTATCATGTTTTAGTGTGGACTTATAGTGTTGTAAGGGGCATTCGACATTAATGTACATGTGTTATTAATTAAATGTCTCAAAAGTTAACTTTCTTAATTTTAATAAAAAGCTAAAAATAAACACTAATTTAAGGAAGGAGGGTGTATAATTTATTTATATCATGTTTTAAGTAATTTATACTCTGAAACTTAATAATATGATGTAAATGAATTATGTAAATATTCTATATTAATGCAGCATTAAGAATTTGGATGATGACGAGAGGATCAAGATTCGTCACCATAGAGCCAATTAAGAATTAACAATTCTCAGATGACATTCCCGTTCACAATCTTCAAAAATACCATCCAACTAATTTTTGCAGTATCTCAAAAAAGTAAATATCCAAAATTTACAAAATATATTTTACAATTAATTTTCTTAAGGAACTACTAGCATGCAAATCATGAATTGGAAAAAATAAAATACAAATGAATTATTAATATATAGGTGGACATGCATGCATAATTAAATAACCTACTTAATTTTGGTATGGGAGCATTAGCAATGGGCATGCAGGTTTATTTTGATGATTAAAAAGAATCTGAAAAAGATTTTTTTTTTCATTTTAAAATTAATTCAGTTTTAAATTCAGAATTATTATCAAATTTACACACTCAAATTATACGAAGTCGGTAATCAAACGCGAACCGACACATCAAGTCGGTTTTGTTTGGGCATCAAGAAACGCGACGGCTGCCCCTTGTAAGTTTAGGATAACCCCTTGTGTTTGTACAGGTTCATGAGCTGCCCCCTGATTAAATTTGTCCAGTAAGTAACCACCTTAAAAGTACGGACCCAATAAAGCAATGAGTCTGATTAAATTTGTTAGAGGGTGAGTTGTAAAACTGTGTAACCACGGGGTTCATGGCTATAATTATAATGTATCAAAAAGGAAAATAAGAGAAATCCTATTCCGAATCCTCCCAGGATTACCATTCCACGGTTTCCACCAGTTCATAACTTCCCATATATATATACGCAGACAGCAGAGAAATCCCAATTTGACATAAAGTAAATAGAAAAAAGAAAAACTATGAAGATGTTGAAGAGAAAGTTTGAAGCAATTGAGCACCAAAGCTCATACGGCCATGGCAAAAAATGGTTTAGAAGGGAGACAATTAGCAAAGGAAAATCTGGATCAGTTTTCCTGGCCATTTTGAAGAAACCCAAGTGGCGAATCACTCACTTTCCAATTCAGATGGCCGTAAAATCGGCTGAAATGTCCGTTTCCGCCTCACTTCAAAGGGAGAAACTAGTACTAGAAAATATCCAAGGATCATGCAATTATATCCGCAAGTGTTTCGGGGAAGAACTCACCACTAGTGAGAGCGGGGATCATGAGATCTATAACCTATTCTTGGAGTACGGCTCTGGTGGAACCCTAGCTGATCTTTTGCAGAGACACCACACGGGGTTGCCTGAAATTGATGTGAGGCGCTATACAAAGTGTATTCTCTTAGCGGTATTGTCTACTCATAAGCACGGATATGTTGTACGTGATTTAAAGCCTGAGAATATTATGCTTGTTAATCCTACGATCAACTCGAGCAGTGGTAAAGCTGAATATATTGCAAAAATTGGTGATTATGGGTCCGCAGAGGAGGTTGAGACAATCAAGGAATTGAGATTAAGTAGTCCTTGTTTGAGAGGGGATGTAAAGTATATGTCACCGGAGGCTATGATTGATGAGATACAGTTGCCAGCATCTGACATTTGGGCTCTCGGTTGTATTGTGGTCGAGATGTTGACTGGGAAATCAATATGGGGTACTAGGAAAAAGATTACCAAGTTGAATCAAATCTACGGAGGATGGCTAAAGGGCGATGCTTACTTTTGATAATGAAATTGGGGAAATTTTCTAAAGAGGCATTGAGTTTCTTATTAAGGTGTTTGGAGAGGAACCCTAGAGACAGGTTTACTGCTAAGGAGCTACTGTCTGAGCCCTTTGTGGCTGGAATTTTGTTAGATGGTGAAGATGTAACAGAAGAGCTGGTTCCGGATGAAGAAAATGTTGGATTTTCACCGACCAATTTCTCGGACATTGATGTTGGCAGTACGGGGGTGATTCGTGGTCTGATGATTCCTTTGGTTATACTTGACAAGAATGGGATTCCGATGAGGAGATTGATTACTTCTTGAGATGGAATGAATTCAGTAGTAATAAGTAGTACGTAGTAGTAGTAGTAGTAGTCTGTATGTTTTAATTAGATTTGGGTTGATTCCTTTGGTTTGGATCACAAGTGTATTTGTAATTAGGCATTCATGATGAGTACTATAATATAATATATTCCAATTAATTTCAATACATAGATAGATTGATTTTCGTTTGAATTTAATTAGTTCTTGTATATTAATTTGGTCATTTATAATCAATTTATGCATTCGCTAGCTAATTAATTCTTAATTCTTTAATTTGTTTGCTTGGGTAATTAATTAGTAGTTAAACCCTAGCCTTTTGTCGAGCTGAATTTTGTAGATCATATATGGACTCTTCATCAGATGGATGCAATTTGTTTTTGGTTTAGTAAGCTACCGAATTTAATTACTCCTATATATATATGATAATTTGACTAATTATTAACTACTTTGTTAATTAAAATTTATTTTTGATTCAGTTAAGGTTTTAAATATATATATATAGATAGATCGTCGTACATTTGGTCCTTTAGATGAATTCTAGTGGCTAGTTAATCTCATCTAGGAATCGGAGTAATTGGCTTTTGCCGTCATCAAACTGTTAATTGGATTGGAGACTAATTTAAACAGCCGGCCATTATAATGAGCTAGGAAGTTAAATAGTATTAGTTTAAGCTACCAAGTTTCAGTTTGAACTTTAATTTGAGAGACTCTATCGAAACTAATGGGCGACCTAACAAAAAGTATAAGAATTTAGGAAGATAGATCAGCCCACCCTATCATTAATATTGTACCTGTACTGTCTATCATCACTGTGAATTTAGCAGTAACCTAATGCGTTGCACAGAAATCACAACAATAAATGTATTTATATTTTTTATTCTTAAAACAAACTCTAAGGGTACGTTCGTTAACCCAATAAAGCTCTTAATTAGGAAAAATTTAAGTGAATCTAAAATTAAAACTGTTTGATAATGTAATATTGTATCACTTAATAAATTAAGTATTTCTTAAAAAATGGTCAAAATTTTAAGTCAAAAAAGGATATCTTAAGTCTTATCGCTGAACACGCTAAGAGGCAGGATTTATATCTTTTCCCGATTCAGACCAAAATACCCGCCTCCCATCCAGCTCGTCTTCGTTCGTCCGCTTCGTATATCTCGTAGTCTTGCATTCAATTTTACCGGTTGGAAGGATTTCTTCTTGCATTTGTGTTTCCCTTCTCTCTCTTCTCTTCTAATTAGCAAAGGATTCAAGTCAAACTTTTGTCACGTTATTTGAAATCATAATCTGTAGTCGAAGGATTCAAACTAGGTATGTCATTAATCTTTCTCAAATATATTAAAGAATTAGTTGCATGGTTTGGATTTTGGTTTTGGTTGCTAGAAGCTATGAAATTGCGTCGCTCAACTGCCCTTGGATTTAGAAATTTGTTAGTGATCTTCTTTCCTTGTTTTGTTGAAGTTCTCACCCCCACACCCAAGGGTTGCTAATTAGATGCTCTAAATTGAATTTATTGATCCTCAAATCTCAAAGATACATAAGGGCAGCAACATTGCCTCTTAAGATTATGAGATTAGTGAATAACACTAACAGACTTTGGTTTCTTTGTTTAGGATTAGTAAGGGATTAGTGAGAATTAGGTTTGTTTTTGGTCAGGGTCGAGCATCATAACTCAATCATGGAGCTGTATCAGCGGGATTTTTTATAATTTTCAAGGTATTTCATGATGACCAAAGAAGGCCCATTAGTGGAGGAGTTTTGGGATAACATGAGGAAATATGGGCTTTATGTTTTGACAATAAGCTATTTTTGACTCAATTGTGGAGCTGTTAAAGAATAAAAGATTTTTTTTTTCTCCTTGGTGTTTTCTCCCTAAACTGATTGCATTCCTTACTGATATGTTAACTCAATTGTGGAGCTGTTAAAGAATAAAAGTTATCGAAGAATAAAAGAAATTTTTTTCTCCTTGGTGCTTTCTCCCAAAACTGATTGCAGTCCTTACTGATACGGTAACTCAATTGTGGATCAGCTGTTGAAGAATAAAATAATTTTTGTGGCTTGAAGTTTGTTTTGAGATTGGATGTTTTACTGGGTTATTGCGTCTGGTGCTCTAGTCTGGTTTTTTGAGGCTTAAAAAGTATGCTGCCTTTTGCACACTTTGCAACCAACCTCAATGTGTTTACCATTAATTTTATGAAACAAGAAATAGTATTTTAGATAAAGCTGTAATTCTATTAAGCAAAAACAAAGATAGAGTTTTTGACTGGCAAGCATTAGCATGGCTGCAATGCCTTTACTCAACATTAAATTTCTATATAATAAGCCATTGTGTTAATGATTTCCTCTGTGTTTATCTCATCTTCTCGGGAGGATTTTGTTTAGCATGCATATTTCTTATGAATGTCCATATGCTTTATCTTTCTTTCATTTTTTTCCCCGCCAAATCTGATAAACACTCCTTATCATTCTATGAGAAGATATGGTTTTGCAATTTCTTGCCTTGTATGCAAGTAGTTTGCTGACATACGGCTGGTGCATGGAATGCAATTTTTTTTTTTTTTTGAGATGCAGTAATTACCTTGTTGTACCCATACTTCTTTGCTGAATTTTACGTTTGAGTGTTTGATTTGTGGATATGCAGTGTGTCTTTGGTGCTTTGTCTTCTCATTTCCTTGGACAATAATTCTTTGTAGCAAAAGAACTTTAACTCTTCCACCTTGAGTAGAGACAATTTGGAGCATTGGACGTGGTTATTAAAGGGAGTGATTGAAGTAACCTTCATGTGTGCTGTATTAACTGTCTTGTGTCAACGTAAACGTAATCATGATACAAAAAATTAAGACACAACGGAAACTGAGATAAATTGCTGAAGTTAAGGTTTGTTAGTATATGAATTGTGTTTTGCTATATGTAGGGATGGCTTCGAATGATCGTGATAAAGCTAATTGGAAAGACCCAGAATTGTTGAAACTGTTCATTGATATATGTTTGAAAGAATCATCTGAGAAAGGTTACAACGGAGCTAGTCTGAAAAAAGAATCATGGGACAGTATGAGGTCTGCTTTTAGGGAGAAGAAAGGTGTTGATTTCAATCAGAAACAACTTAAGAATCAGTGGGAGTATTTGAAGAAAAAGTATACAGCTTGGGCTAAACTAATCAGCAAAACTGGGAATGTATATAATTCAATAACTAATACTGTTACAATGACTTCAGAGGAGTGGGATGATTACGTAAAGGTATTTTTCTAAAATATTCAAGCATTTATACTAGTTTTGAAGATATATTATGGATAGTGCTTAAGATTTGTATTTGACAGGCTAATCCACTTGCTAAACAATTTCGATCAAATGGATTACAATATCATGAGGAGTTGAGGACACTATTTGATGGTCTAGCAGCAACTGGAAAAGCAGCTTGGGGTCCAGCCATGCAAGGATTGCCAACAGATGCTCTTGGGTCTTCATCTCAAATACCAGTTGATTTAGAGTCAGATCCTCTTGATACACCAGCTAAACCAAATGAAGAATCAAAACCAAATGTCAAGCGCCGTAGGACAGACAAACATGAAGATCTTAATGGACATTTGGTGAAAGTATTGAAGACATTAGAAGAGTCTGATGGACCAAGTGTCAACGAATGCAACAAGATTTTGGATGAAACTTTAGAAGTGACTGATCCACTATATATTGTAGCTTGTAATATTTTATGCCAGGGTAAGGCATATAAAGAGCAATGGGTGAGGTTGAGCCAAAAGCCAAAAGAAGTGAGGAAATAGTGGATAGAGTTAAATGGCAAAAAAAGGGGATATCTCTGACTATAAGGAATAAAAGTTGGATAGGACTTATTGGATTGTGTTAAGACTAGTTAAAAGTTTAGGAATAAAAGTCCTGTAGGACTTATTAGAGTGTTAGGACAAGTTAAACGTTTAGGTAGTTTGGATGATAACTAGTTTGGGATTGTTCCTTTTTTTTTTTTTTTTTTTGAAATGCACCATTTAATTATTTTCTTGATTGGTACCATTTCGGTTGTTTTTTTTATAATTATTCATTGTTTTTGGTTATATTGTGTTTCTTTTCTATTTCTTAGCTCATAATTTGATTTTATGTTCATATTCTTATATAGCTTTTCTTATGGGTTACAGTATGATTGACGAAAAGCGAGAGAAAGCAATAAAGATTATTGCTTTAATATTAGTTGCTAAAATACTAAAGCAAAAGCGAATCGGACAAAGGCTAGATACTGATTCAGCACTTACTGGATCTGGATATTTGCAAGAAATTCTTTATGGGAATGATGCACATTGTCAAGAAACATTGAGGATGAGAAAGGAGGCATTTTTAGAGTTATGTTCTCATTTTCGAAATAGAGTTTGGTTGAAAAACAGTCGTTACATATCTTTGGAAGAGAAGATGTCAATGTTTCTCATAACTTTATCTCACAATCTTCGAAACCGTATTGTGAAGCGTAGATTTAATCATTCCACACACACAGTACATAAATACTTCCATGAAGTTTTAGTAGGAATGCTTAAATTTTCGAAAGAGATGATCATTCCAAAAACAAATAGTTCAGACTTGTCTCAGAGGTGGATCTCATCGTCGTCTTAGAGAATTTTTTCGGTAATTGTTTAATGCTTGCTTTTATAATGTATTTTTGGACTTCTTATTGGAACCATAAGTTAATAATTTTTTCATGCATCTAGGGTGCTGTGGGCGCGCTTGATGGAACTCTTGTCAATGCTTAAAGCTCGCAATGGGCTGGGTTGGCCCGAGCCTATCGAGCCAACACATAAAATTGGGCCGGGTCGGGCCAGCCCAAAATTTGCATCGGACCTCAAACCTCTAGCCCAGCCTAGCCCACTTTTGGGCCATCAGACCAAATCAGCCCAAATTTGTACTAAAAATATTTTCTACAAAATTTACAAGTTATCACATAAAAAAAAATTCAAAACTCATTACAAGTCTACAATTTATCAAATAAAATCTACAAATAATAAGTTTCACCTTGATGGATTAAAATATAACTACATAAATTTTTTGTAGACAGGAGAAGTGCAAAATACGTTAGAACACAAGTCTACAATTGTTTGGACGTTTGGTGTTTGCACTTCACAGGCTCGCAACAGATAACCAGATTAGATATGACGGTATATGAGTAATGAATTAGTGAATGTGGTTGACTGGTTGTGGGTTTATATGTACAGGCGTACAGCCTGTATCGGGCTGGGCTGGATTAATAAAAGTGTATCAAAATGGTTTGGAAAAATAGTTTGAAAAGACTTAAAGTAGCGAAAATTTTGAATTGAAAATGATTTAAATCTCCACTAAAAGACTTAAAGCAACGAAAATGGTTTGAAAAGTGTGAATTGAAAAGTTAATAAAAGTGTATCGGGCTGGGCTGGGTTGGCCCGAAAAATTCGGGGTTTTTTGGCCCGAGCCCAACTAGCCCACTGGCCTATTGGGCCGGGCCAAAAAAACCAAAAAATTTCGGGCCTTCTAAATTGAAGCCCAAGCTCCTCATAATATCGGGTTGGCTGGGCCGGCCCATTGGGTCGGACTAATTTTGCCGGCTCTATCAGTGCTGTTATACCACCGGATCAACAAGTGCCATATAGAGGACGAGGAAAGGGAGAATGCTATCAAAACGTACTTGCTAGTTGTGATTTTGATATGATTTTCACTTATATTTTGGCTGGTTGGGAAGGAGTGGCAAATGATTCAAGGGTGCTTTCAGATACTGTAAGCTATCCAACAACTAATTTTCCGCTTCCTTCACAAGGTAAGACACTTTTGTGATATTAGCAAGTTAGTTATCAAGTGCATTATGTTCTTTAGATACTTATATGGTTTATCATGTGCAGACAAATATTATTTATGTGATGTAGCTTATACACATACTCGTTGGTTTATGACTCTGTATCGAAACATCCCATATTGGTTATCTGATTTTCGACGAGGTGGGCGTGCTAGAACAAGAGAAGAGTTATTCAATCAGTCACATGCCAAGTTAAGAAACGTGATTGAACGTGCTTTTGGGGTATTAAAAGCACGTTTTCCGATATTGAAAAAAATGGCACCATATCATTTCCCAGTTTAGAGAAATATTGTGATTGCTTGTGCTGCTATACATAATTTCATTCGAAGATCTAGAGCACCAGATACATTTTTTGAACAATTTAATGATGCAAATGCTTCGATTGAAAATTTCCAACAAAATGATAACAACGTAGCAAATGTGGGAGGAGTTGGATCCAGAGTAACCGATCAAAATTTCATGCTTAACCTGCGAGAACAAATTGCAACACAACTGTTAAACTCTGGAATTTGATTTAGATAAAAATTATAGTTTTGGTTAGTTTACATTTGCATGTTATTTAATTTGTACAATTGGAGTCAACTGTGTTTTGATTAATTATATTTTTTATGTTTTTCAGAATTGGTTTTTGATTAGGTCTTGTGCTAGCAAGTTGAAAAAAAAAAGTATACTAAAAATATGATTCGACTATAACAATGGTGATGGACATGTCAAGTTTGGCTTTCATTTTATTTTATTCTATGTTCCCTGAAATTGTTCAAATAAAAGTATTGAGGGCAGGGTTGAAATTTTGATAATATTCAGACATATGTGGTTTGTCATTATCAAACAAAATATTATATTCAACACTTAATTTTAAGATTACTACAATTGATTTTTCAGCACTTAAAATTCAGTAACTAAATGTTTTCAGCTTTACTTTTTCAGACATAAGTTTTCAGAACTTAATTTTCAGTTTTAACAAACAGGCTCTAAAGCAAAGCCTGATTTTTTTGTTTTGAGTTATTACGAGACACCCTTATTATTCAAGCCTCATCAAAAGCATCAGTTAGTTAGTACTGCTCATCACTCTCTTAAAAAGAGGTCGGGTATTCAAATATCATTTTTCTTAAAAATAGGTCGAGTATTCAAGTTTCATCAGTGGCACCCTGGTACTTCACTACTCTTAACGGAGAGGTCGAGTGTTCAAATCCCCACCAGAGGCACCATTTGTTCTAATCACACCAATATATCATTTGTTATAGCCACACAAAAGGCACTATATAATCTAATTTTAGTCTTTCAAGACATTAAATAATAATAATAAAGGTTGGGGTAAGTTTATGTCCCCTCTAACATTTTTGTAAAATAATAATAATAATAAGGATTAATTACACCATTAGTCCCTTTATTATTAACTTTTTCACGATTAGTCCTTAATAAATTTTTTTCAAATTTCAATCTCAAAAGTTTCAAAAAGTCACGCGGCTAGTCCTTTTGATAGATTTCGTTAGTAAAATTTCGTTAAGTGACTCATGTGCCTCCCACGTGTATTCGAGTAAGGGCAAAATTGAAATTCACTTATCATCTTCTTTACCAATTCTTCAAACCCTAATTCCAAAACACACATATTCTTCAGAGATCAAATCAACCTTATACACCGGCCACTGGCGGCCCAGCCTCATCCCCAACCACTCCCTTTCATCAAGCCATCACCATGGCCTACCTCCCCCCGATCCCACCACCACCGTTCCTTCATCCGATCCATCTCAAATTTAAAACCACCCTCCCCGCCTGCTACCTTCTCTTTCGATTTCTGGGATGAAGACGAATTTGGAGGCCTCCCTACTCAAACATTATAACCCCAGCCAGTGTAAAGCTCCATTACAAGATGTCACAAATGCATCTAGTACCAAACAATGAATCACTGCCTCAATCCTCCTCCAAGAATTGGAAACCAAACTGTAAACCTCAACCTCAGGTTGAACTTTCCCCAACACCATTTCACCATTATTTTTAATATAAACGAACCTAATTGAGGGGTTCCAAAGAAAGACTTAACGGGTCATGTACTGGCAAGAAATGATACTAGCGAGACAGATCAATCCATTACAGGAACCAAGTAATTGAAAATTCGAAGAGTGGGAATCAAATGGGATTTCGAATTTCTCATGCTTCATAAACGTATATTCGGAAATTAATGAGCATGTGTTTCTATTAACGGCAAGAATATAGTGATTAGCGTAACTACGAGTGTTATGATTCAGATGGGTTGAAATGAAATTAGGGTTTTTGATGAGAGCGTACCATGATTTGGAGACAAAGGTGAATTTGATTAGGGCTTTCGCTGGTCATATAGTGAGGATTTTTACATTGAGGTCGATCGGAATGTGCTTCGAAGGCGCCATTGTTATGTAATTGTGGCACGTAATTAGGGCTTGGATCAATAGAAATTAAATAATACAGCAAGATTTGGGGCTGATAAGGAAGAAATGAGTGAAGAGATGTAACCGCCACCACTCTCAACCATGGCCACGACGGAGATGGAGAGATGAAAGAGAGTGGCTGGGGATGAGACTGAGCCACCGGTGGCCGGAGGAGGTGGTTGATTTGATCTCTTATGAATATGTGTGTTTTGGGATTAGGGTTTGAAGAATTGGTGAAAAAGATGATAAGTGAATTCCAATTTTGCCCTTACTCAAATGCACGTGGGAAGCACATGTGTCACTTAACGGAATTTTACTAACGGCATCAATCAAAAGGACTAACCGTGTGACTTTTACTAAAATTTGAAAAAAAATTCTTAAGGGACTAATCATAAAAAAGTTAATAGTTATGCCATATCTTCTCTATTGGTTTATTTACGAAGTATATCTGCAGCAAGTTGATGGAACCCTAACTAGATTCTGCAGGTTACGTTGTTGGAGATGCTAATAAGCATGAGGTTTAGTGGGTAATGCAACTGATTATATCAATCATAAAGATTGGGAGGATTTAGAAAATTGAGACTCCTAAATAAGGGTTCGTTAGCCAAATGAAGTAGAAATTTAATTTACCTAACACTGTGTGCTATACTAGATGGAATAGAAGTGATACACTTGGTAATGAGATGGCAGGTGGACAATGGTCAAATTATTATATGATATAATGAGGTTATTATTGGATTCTTGGGATTGATCATAAGGTTATCTAACAATATAGGCCAATAAATATCACCGCTAATTGAGTTCATCAACTTAATTGTGGTGAAACTTAGAGCCTGTTTAATCGTGTGTTTTGGTAAAAGCGCAGGGATAAAACGCAACTTATTTGTAAAAATTGTGTTTCAATGCTGCGACTGAGAAAACTACATTTTCAAAACGCAAAAATAAGAAACGTATAAAAAAAAATTTCTGGGATTCTGCTTAAGTTGACTTATAAAAAACTTGGATCGAAGACAATCCATTACAATAATTTGCTGAAGCATATTGCTTCACTAACCAACCGATTAGTACAAAATTCAACACTTTGTTTGGCAAGCTCCAGCTAGCACTAAATATTATTATCCATGAGAAATCGATTTAGATTTTAGAGTACGTGTATGCATGGTTGATTCTTTTTACCCCGGCCAAAACTGAGGTCTTAACTAATTAATTAAGCTCACTTGAATATGGAAATCTTCATTATTAGCTAGTCATGCAGATATCTCCACAACATGCATGTCATATATATATGGTAATATATATTCTAATCATTACGTTAGCTATAAACACAGGAGGATTGTGGCTTCTTACACGAGAAATTAAAGGTAAATTGAGTGCATTGTTGTTTCTAATTAGGCTGAGATTCAATAATGCTACGTACCTACTGATGTTATCAAAGTGTTACATACAATAAAATAAAATAAAATAAAATGGGTGTTGTTTTTACATACATATATAGTGGACTGGTGTCTAATTAATTATCTCATTCAAAATATTCCATCCAGTAAATTAAAATTGGCCTTGTTGATTAGCAGGAGGTGTTTGATGGTATAACTTTTGCATGTCTACTAGCGAAACAACTTCTAATTGTCATGTTAGTTAGTTAGTTTGTTATGATCAGCTAGCTGATCATCAACCTCATCATTCATATAAATGGCTCGAGTTCACCACTCATTTTAGGAGTTAGTGTTCCACAACGGGCCCCCCGTCTTACTTAGGCTTTGTTGATTTTAGTTGGAAAAAAAATTATAGGAATCCACATTTTTTGATAAATTAGTGACATCACAATCTCTCAAAGTGTACTAAAAATAAAAAATTATTAATAGCGAGATCTATCCCAATAGAGGAAAAAAAAAAAAAAAGTTAAACCAAAACCCACCCCCATCCTCCTCCTTTCGCCTCCCCTCCCCCTCCCTCTCCCTCCTTCCTCTTTCCTTGCCCCCTAGAGCTGTTACTCTTTTTTTGAATCTGTTCGTTCGGCACTGTGTAATCAAACACCTATGTAGTGTTCGGTACCCATTAATCGAACATCACTATAGTTGTTCGGTAACCTCCTACCGAATACAACTAAAGTTGTTCGGTAAGGGGTGCTACCGAACAGTAATTAATTTTTTTTTTAACCTAAAAAAATAAAAAATAATAAATAACATTTAAATTAAAATTTATAATGATATTTTTGTAATATATGAGGGGGTGTACTTAGTAATGCGGGGATTTAAATAGCAACTCACATGAATAAATTCAAAATGGACCAAAATGGAAAGTCACGTGCACAACATGTGCTTGAAATCTCCATGGCTTTTTTTTCCTTTTACTACTGTATTTTATTTCCTGCAACAAACACTTTCCTCTCTTTTCTGAGTTTCTCGATCCGTGGAAAGCAATCTGTTTTTTAGGGTTTTCGTTTCCGAAGACTTGCGATTGAAATCAACTCACAGTCCCTCCCCCTTCTTTCTCTCTCATCGACTGCTCCGTTAATTCGCCGAGATGAAGCTTACTGTAAAGACTTTAAAGGGTAGCCACTTTGAAATTAGGGTTCAACCCACTGACACCGTGAGTTCCACTCTCTCTCTCTCTCTCTCTCTCTCTCTCTCTCTCTCTCCTGTCTGTGTAAATAGATACAAATAGATGTATGTATGTGTATATATATAAATATATATATGATAGTGTAAATAATGAATGTACAATTGCGTTAAATTCATGTACATTGTAGATTAAGTTTTTAATATTTGTGCTACTAAACGACATTGTTCATTTTGTGTGAAGTTGAATTTTGCATTTGTTTGTTGTTGATTGAGGATGTTATTAATTGAGACAACAGTTATTGCTGAAGTTAATTGGTTGATATATAAATTGGGTTTTTTTTTTACGGGCTGTAGTGCGCTAGGGTTTTTGTAACCTCCCCCTGTGTCGGCATTTATTGAATTCTTTCGAACTAAGTGGTATATATACAGCATTATTGCGTAGTAGTAAGATAGGTAATTTTAAAGTTTATTGTAGTTTATTGGATTGGGGGAAATTTTGAGTTTTGAGGTTTCAAGTGATTAAACTGTTGAGTAAAAACCTAAAATTGACACGGTGATAGAAGAAGCATGAAAAGATCGTGCCATCTTGTACGGCTGCTGCTTCATGCTACAACTTTCTGGTTTGGTATTTTGTTAGCATCCTTTAGTTATCTTTATCAATCAAAACATTCTAGCTTCCTTTTATTGGAAGGCAGCCGGTGGAGTCTTTCATTAGACTTGTTTAATAATACATTCTGCCAGAAGCTAATTTCTACTCTTGATGACGAGCATGGATCACACATCACAGATCATGTCAAAACGGAAATTCCAAGCTCAAACTAAGACAACGGAGTGTTTGCTGATTCTTGTTCTATTTTGAATTATGCTTCATCCTCAAGACGCCGATATTATTGCTTTTTAAAAATACTTAACTCCTAAAAGCTCATTTCAAAAATTAACCTTTTAATTCCCATGTGGTTATGTCTCTACCCCTCATGTGTGAAATTCTTCCTCCATCCCTAAAAATTGATTTTGAGAGTCAATATGACCGTTTTCGAGATCAATTTTTTACATACTTCGGTTTTAGTTGTAGAGAATAAAAACAATGTAAATTACACTAATAGTACTATGAATATAATTACTATCATTTTTGAAAAAACAAGTATATCACACCAAAACTTCATTTGAAAAAGGGTCAAGTTGACTCAGAAAAGTCAAAATGCAACTCTTTTTTTGGCTTGGAGGGAGTAAAACAGTTGGGAATCCACAAAAAGTTTTTGTACTGTGGTTACTCTATAGGGTAACTATGTTTCCTTTATATATTTGACTTTCAACGGCGACGTTGAGGGGAACAGATAGAATATTATGGCGCATATATGAGGCAAAAATTATATGTTTATACAAAGTTTGACAAAATGAAAATGTTATTTAGTAAGCAAACATTACTGTTAAAAGGCAAACATTCTTTGTCTTTTAACAATAATGATGTCTTTTTCTTTGTATGTACACTAGATTTTTACTTACACGCTACGATAACTTCTGCACTATCAAACTGGAATTCTACGATTTAGTGGTTAGAACAGAAATACCAATGAAACAGAAGTCAATTGGATCCATTCTTGACTTTCTAGTTGAGTTTGGGACTGAGAACAAGTGTTAATAACTAGTGTATTGTTATGCATTTTTGTTGGGAACTTCTAGCTTGACCTGAAAATCTGAATAGAAATTCATGACGTGCTCTGTATACACAAATTGGACGTAAAGATGCCTACCGTCAACCTTTAGAGACCTCAAGCGACCTGCTATCTGCTATACAGTTGCCAAGTATGGAGGATGTCTATGATTTCCACAAGGGCAATACCCCTAACTAGGGATAGGTGGGAACATGGGGAAGCGGGATTAGGGGTGAAAACCAACCTAGTCGAGCCGAATACTCGAATGTTCAAAGCTTGTTTGATAATCTTAGCGAACTTTATTAGATGCTCAAGCTTGACTTGGTTTGTTCTCTAACCCTTCTCAAACGAGCTCTTGATTGAGCCGAGCTCGAGTATGTATTTTCAATATTAATATTGTGTTGTACGCTTATTGATCGAGCTTAGTTATCTAGCGAACTTGAAATATTGAGATTGGTTTGATTATCTCACGGACCAATCTCAAACGAGCTTTTTATCGAACCAAACATGAGCCAAACTCGAGTAGCTCTATTCGCTATTCAGCCCTAAGCTGGACAGTTATAGAAGGCAGATATATAAAAGCTTGGTCTCACATCACAAGCTTCACCTTCAGTTGATATGCTACCTGTTCGCTGCCATTGCCTTTTTAAAGTATGATACACATTGTTGGGTCCTCTCTTTAATAACTTAAGCTTTTAGAGTTGACTAATTAAAATGGTATCACAGCTCTGGTATTGGAAATTCTTTTGTTTGAGTCTTCCCACTTGCTTTCATTTCCTCAGTCTTGTTAGTGCACAAGCTAGCTCCATGTTCGGTTTGTGATGCTACTAGGTTTTTGTTTCTCCAAGTGCGTGCGTCATACGTAAGGGCGAGTGTTAAGCATGATATGCATTGTTAGCCCTCTCTCTAACAACTAAAGCTTTAAAATGAGTTGGTTTCTTAACAAGTTAATGTCCATTATAAAAATTTGTTTTATTATTTGATTAATGTTTTGTGAATTATTTGATTAATGTGAATTATTACTAATTTAGTACTTTCCAAAATTTTGCTGCTTGTAAAACTTCATTTCGTTTGCCATAATATGTGGATCACTTGTTCATATGTTTTGTTCATTGCTAATATGAATATAGTTTCATATGATCCAAGATTATGGCAGTCAAGAAAAACATTGAAGATGTTCAGGGAAAAGATAATTACCCATGCGGGCAACAATTGCTGATTCACAATGGTAAAGTTTTGAAAGATGAAAGTACATTGACAGAGAATATGGTCACTGAAGATGGTTTTCTTGTTGTTATGCTTAGCAAGGTAGTTATGCTTCTTCTATGGGGCTATTTGGTCGTATAACTTTAAGTCTTCATGTTTAGGCCAGAGATTATATTTCTTATCATACTTTCCTCTCTTTTTGCTATCTCTGTAGAGTAAAAATATGGGCTCAAGTGGGGCTTCTTCAGCCCAGGTATTTACTTCTTACATTGTGTTTTTTCCCTTTTATTATCCCTGCATACCTTTTGATTTATACAAAAACCTTATTTTAACTTTAAGCAGCCTTCTTCGACAACTGCGCCAACTACTAATCCTAGCAGCTTACCGGACAATCCTGCACCGAAGTGAGTTATAAATGATTGGTGCTTGTCAATTATTAAAACTGTTAAAGGGAAATAAATGAAAAGAAGAGTATGTCTCTGAGATCTTAGAGTTCCACTCATTTTCTCATTGCAAATATTGCATTGCAGGGCCCCAAAAACTAGCACCTCTGCTTCAGATGTGGCAACAGCTAAGTATGAACTCTGTATCCAGTACAATCTAACTTTTCAACGTCATCCCCCACCCCATACGTTAAAAATAATAGTTCGAGAGTCTCTGGTAGTGCATTCTTGTTGGAAACATAAATGAAGGTGCCTTGACACACCTTTTTGATGGTTCTTACATGAAATTTCTGTTGTCTGGTTGCAGTGCTCCGTCTGATGCATATGGTCAAGCTGCTTCTAATTTAGTTGCTAGTAATAGTGTTGAGCAGACAATTCAACAGATAATGGATATAGGCGGCGGCAGCTGGGACAAGGAAACAGTCACCCGTGCCCTTCAAGCTGCATACAACAATCCAGAGCGAGCAGTGGATTATTTATATTCGGTATGTTTGTAATCTTTTTTCCACGATCTTTTTCTGTTGCTTAGACGCTGATATATTTTATTTTTCAGGGTATTCCAGAAACGGCTGAAGTTGCTGTTCCAGTGGCTCGTCTCCCAAATCAAGCTGGTAGCCTGGATAACTCCGCTACTGGAACTGGTGCAGGTGGGGCTGCACCTTTATCTGGAGGACCTAATGCATCTCCCTTGAACTTGTTTCCTCAGGTCCAAAATCATCATTCAGATGGAAGTATGAACTTGGTTATAAATTTTTGTATTGTGTATCATCTAAACTAGAGTATATTCAGGAAATACCATCGAGTGCTGGTGGTGGCAATCTTGGATCCCTCGATTTTCTAAGAAATAACCAACAGGTGTGTTTCTCAAACTTTTTATGCCACTCCATGAACTTAGATGCACTTATTATGGGATTTTGATGTGGATTCTTGAGTTTGCACAAATGAAACAGCTTCATTTTGCATTGCTTGATAATCATTTTTAGATAGATGAGAGTTTCCTTGAGCTTGGTAGTCTTGGGTCATGTTATGAAAATAAATCATGTACATACCTACTAGGTCTTGACGCGTTAAAAATTGTTAATGTTATCTTCCCTTCCATTTGTTTTTCAGTTCCAAGCATTGCGTTCTATGGTGCAATCAAATCCACAAATCTTACAGGTTTATATATTTCTGCTACCTCCTTTAGATCCTTTAAATGGTTTGTCTAATTTAAAGAGTACTAAGCTTTTTGCAATGGTCACAGCCCATGCTTCAGGAGCTGGGGAAGCAAAACCCTCAACTTCTAGGGCTAATCCAGGAGAACCATGCGGAGTTCGTTCAATTAATAAATGAACCTGTTGATGCTTCTGAAGGGTGAGTAGTTCTGTGTGCATCTTTGGTGAATTACAAGTAATTTAGCTTCTGCATCCGTGACAGAGCAATGGATATGTGCTGCTTTCATTTCTTAAATTTGACATGTTTTAGTTAACCTGCAATCCTGTTTGACTGTGATAACATGGAACTGCCTCTCTTACAGGGATTTATTTGATCAGCCGGATCAGGATATGCCTCACGCTATTAGTGTAACTCCAGCGGAGCAGGAGGCCATTGAACGAGTATTGACCAACTTTACCTTTTTGTATATGATTTATATTTATTCCCTTTTTGCTTTTAAGTATGCACTAATAAAGTTTATTCTTGTTCTTAACAGCTGGAGGCAATGGGATTTGATAGAGCTCTTGTTATCGAGGCCTTTTTAGCCTGTGACCGCAATGAGCAATTGGCAGCCAACTATTTATTGGAGAATGCTGGAGATTATGAGGACTGATTGAGTAGTATAATACATTTGCTAATCCCAACTTGTCTCAATCCGGCAGCTTTTAAATAAAAGACATATATATATCATGCAGTGAGAATTTGTTAGATCTGAGGTTCTATATTTATCATGTAGAGGCGATGTTTTTTGTTGTTAGTGCTCTTAAATTTGTGAAAGACAGTTTTCTTTGTGCAAGAGTATGTGTACTTTGTCCCAATAACAGGAAAAGGTATTGAACGGTATTAGAAAGTATGTGCATGCTCTTTTCATCATTTCACAGTAGTTTAGTTTCTTTTGAGTTTTACCTGCTGAAACAGTTTGGGGGGAGATATAGACCTCTTCAGCCTTCGTGCTCTGCCCTTTTACTATGGTCTAGTTCCCAGCTATTTTTCCTGACCTTGTTAGCACGGAGATGCGAGTTCTTCATCTTAGTTCAATATAACATCAAAGCTTGACACAGAATTTCGGCCATTCTGGCAACTCAATGAACGTCAAAGCTCTTTTTTGATGAAGCTTCAAATGTTACTTTTTGTTAATGTGTCTGTATGGGATTGTGTCGAGGGATTGGATTGTGCATTGTCATATGTTGTTAATAGAAGGTGGAAACTGTTAGGGTAAGGCCGGTGTGACTAGACTAGATGGATTGTTGGTACTTTTTGACATATTCCTTTCGTTTTATACAAAGTGTTTATTATTTTATTTTGTAATGTTTCACTTAAAAAACTCACTTTTGAGAA
The DNA here is from genome assembly GCA_016624345.1 of Platycodon grandiflorus. Taxonomy (NCBI): domain Eukaryota; kingdom Viridiplantae; phylum Streptophyta; class Magnoliopsida; order Asterales; family Campanulaceae; genus Platycodon; species Platycodon grandiflorus. The sequence goes on from CM028362.1 coordinate 9,752,778, forward strand.
TCATGATTTTAGAGCTCGTTTGGTGTAGCGTTTTTAAAATGCAGTGTTTTAAAAATCAACGTTTCTAAAACGCAGATTATTTAAAACGTAATTTTTTTTTATAAATGCATTTGGGATATTATGTCAAAACGCAGTTTTTTATTTCCTATTGCGTTTTAAGAAAAAAAACTAGGAATTTCAGCGTTTTAAAACGCAGCTTTTTCTGCCGCAGTATTGAAACGCTAAGTTAGGGAATAAACTGCGTTTTGATCAAAACGCTCGAACAAACGGACTCTTAATCAGCATAATTTTTCAACTTTACATTTTACATATATTGTAATCATCTTTACTTTGCTCAAGTATTTTTTTTATTACTATGATTTATGACCAATTGAGATAATATTAGCATATTTTTTAATTAATAAAATATAAACTATTTAATTGGAACAAGAGGTAAGTATAATAAATTACATAATGAACACAGTAGAAAAGTTAGTGGAGGGGGAGATACCAAAGTTTACTAAATGGATAATATACACAGGATACTAAGTATAAATACAATCTAAGGACAAGGTTCCCTCGTTAACTTTTGGGATATCCAGGCTAAAGTGTGTCGCTGAAGCAGGGTTAGGCAGTTGTTCGCAAGCACGCAATGCGGCAGCATAATTGGTGGATCCCTTATTAACATTTGAAGTCGTCTTTACATCAAACTAGTTTTATACTCGTGCGTTTAGATATATATATTTTTTAATTAAATTATATTCAAGCAAAACGAAAAAAATAAAATTAAAAATTTTAATTCAAGAAAAATAATATTGAAGATAATTACTTAAATAGAAATACATTATTGTATCGATAATATTATAAATTCTGAAAAATTTTCTTATACACAGCATTTGATGTTTTATTTGTTTGTTTTCCTTCTTAATCGCATATCAATATCTTCAACTTGGTTTGTTAACCTTGAAACTACGACATACAACTGTACATGACTGAACACTAATTTCTTAAGAAAGAGTGACATTGACTTTTATTAATTGTCATTGCACACGATACTACTAATGAAATTTGTCTTCTCTGGAACTTGAAAGAATCTCACATCGATGCAGACAATGACATTCTTGAGATAAATACTTTGTCTCCAACATTGCTTCTATTCAAAAGTTTAGCTTCTACAACGTGATGCTCAAACTTTGTAATAATTAAGTCTTGCTCCATTGCACCACCATGCACACTTGCGGACGCACAGCAAGAGGTTGGGGGCATAGGACCCCACTGAAGAGAAATTAAAAAAAAAAATTTACCTTACAGAATGATATTGTTTTGGATATGGATCCAATTCAATTTTTTACGAAATCACATATCCGATTAATTTTTAAATGACTCTCTTATATGTTATATTGAAAAAGAGTTGTTTAGAAGTATTACAAATGATAATGTAATTAAACATTTTCAAAGTATGAAAATACGTAGAGGACAATTGTAACTTTTAAGTTTTTATGTAAAAGTTAAAATTTGTGACCCTAATAAAATATTTTTAGGGGTCCGCCACTGACCAAGCATGAATAGCTCACCTCTCAATCGTGAGTGGCCAAAATGCGTATGTTAATAGTTCTCAAAATCAAATCCACCAACAAATAGAAATTTGGGTAGCTAATACAAAAATACTGATGAAAGGGAGTAAGTTTTAGTGAATAAATTTATAAAGAATGATATCAATAATCAGATATACCAATAACGACGAACAAAAAGGAAAGATGCAAAACCAATAAAATTGTAAAATAATACTTACAAATTAATTTTGGAGCACATTTTATTAGACTCCATTAGACATGCCCAAATCGGTTCCAGTTCCGGTTCAGAACCGACGGTTCCACAAACCGTGACAAGGTAAACTGGAACCGAACCGTGGATGACCTGTTCCGATTTCCCAGTTTTCACTTTTTTGAATTGTCTTAACATTTGTTTTTATTTTAAAATTTTAAAATCTATTATAAAGTGTAAAAAAAAAAAGTGTTATAATATGTTATAAATTATCAAAATACAAAATAAAAAAAAAATACTTAGGATGTGTTAGGCATCATGATATAGTAGGTTGATTTTGACATTTAAAATTTACTATGCTAGACTCGTCCAGCCTTTCATCAAGTCTCCTCCAGTCTTTCATCAAGTCTCCTTCAGTCTTTCATCAAGTCTAATGTCCAAGGAAGTTAGAATATGTACAGGCTTGCTGCATTTAAGAGTAGATGGTTTCATAATTCAAAATTCAAATGATTAAAATTTGAATTTGGCAGTTTTTGAACAGTTTTTTAGCAATTCGAAACCGGCGGTTCACGGTTCTTGAGAAATGTAAATTGGAACCGAACCGTCCCAATCCAATTTCGGTTCATGACAATTCACGGTTTGAGCAGTTCTAAAAATCAGTTCAATTCCGATCTAGACTCTATCTCACACATATTTCAAGACATCCTTTAGTGATATGTCATGAAAATTTTTACAAAATAGTATAGAAAAATTAAACGAATAATCTCTCAATCCATATTACAATGCTAATATTAAATTATTGACTAATAAAATAAGAAACTTAGTAATACTATCTTGACACAAAATTAGATGTTACATATCACTCCAAATATATCAACAAAAATCTGTATTAAAACTAATATTGAAAAATACCTTATTTATTTGGTAACATTTTCAAAGAACCAAGAAAGGAAATTACTAAGGCATTAAGAACAAACATAAAAATGAAAATAAATGAGAATTTACATATGAAATTACATGATGAATTTCTGTTTTCTAATGGAGCGTACTATATTGATTGAAGAGAGAGATTAGGGGGAGGGTGACCGTATCCCTTTTTTTATGTAATCATGTTTGATATGGATTATCATAAATGCAATTTAGATTTATTCAATTAATTTCAAAGTTATGAGATTATAAAGAGAGTAAATTTTGATAAGGGTTGATTTGCTAATAATAGATAAGATTGTGTTATTCTTATTTTGAAAAGAGTTGTATTTATCAATGTTTTCATATTACACAATCTATTAATTTAAATGATAGAAATGCTATAAGTAAGATAAGATATATATAAAAACAAATAAATAACCTGATTAATAGAATCAAACTAAAATCAAAAGAAATGAAGAAAGTAGCGTAATTAGAAGAAAAAGGGTTGATGTAGGTGTGAAACCAACATTTTAAAACTTTTGTTGATAAGGATAAGAAAAAGATCATTATAACGAAAAGCTGGTAAGTAAATATTGGAAGATTTGTTACCAAAAAAAAAAAAAAAGATAATTAAAAGAATCCAACTTGAATAGAGAATTAGTGATTTCTAATGGTTCTTAACCAAATAATATAGTTAATAAAGATTTTGATAGAGAAATATATTGGTGAAATTTTGAATAAGTATAAAAAAATATTGGAGGATAATTAAAAGAATCTAATTTTGAATAGAGAATTGGTGATTTTTAATGATTCTTAACCAAATTTATACTCCCTCCGATTCCACACAAAAAATCTACGTTTAAAAAGTCAAATAATTAAGGAATATATTAGTGCTATTGGAGTTGGTCATAATTACAAAAATACTTAAGTACAACCAAGATGCTTACAACACAATAGGAGGGTAAGGATGAAAGGTTACAAACATTGTAAGCATAATTTTTGAAAGTGAGCTCTTTGAGTGAAAGATTTCAAAATAGAATAGTGAACTCTTTGCCTGGAACAGATAGAGTAATTAATAAAGATTTTGATAGAGAAATATAGTGGTGAAATGTTGAATAAAAATAAAAGAAAAAAGAATTAAGTATTGGAGATTTGTATTTTCAGCTATTTGAAGGAGGGAGTCAGGGAGAGCTGTAAATTGGGGAGGTCAAAATAAATTAAGTTCTATTTTTGGTAAGCGAATTTTGGCGAAAAATTTCCTTTTATAAATGTAGTTGTCATTATATATATATATATATATATATATATATATATATATATATATATATAGTAAATTAAATACATATATATATATGAGTATTTAATGGTATTTAACCATCAATGGTATCATTATCAACCATTGGATCAAAATCAAAGGTTGAGATTTAATGGTTAGTTAAAAAATGCAATTAATGAAAGTAGGTGAGTCATTTAATGCAATAAATCTCAACATTTAACTTTTGATCCAATGGTTGATAATGATAGTAATCATTGATGGTTAAATAAAAAAGTAACTATTAAATACTCCCTCATATATATATATATATATATATATATAGATGACATGTATTGCAAAAATTTTATTTTCCAGTGCAGTACTAAGGGCATGTTTGGCAACTCAATTAAGAGCTTAATTAGGAAAGTTTTAAGTGATATTAAAAATAAGATTGTTTGATAATACAATATTATATCACTTAATAAATTAAGTATCTCTTAAAAATAGCCAAAATTTTAAGACAAAAGATGATGTCTTAATGTTTTAGCTCTATTTTCGACAGTAGCTAATTTTTCGCCCCCTTATACCCCATAGGCCATAGCTCGGCCACGATGTTGGAATTAAAACTGATGTGCTTGGCAATGGCAAGATGAAAATGACCCGACCCGACCCGACCCGACTCGACTCCCAAATAATCCATCTTAGTGGTGTTCTACTAAACACTGAATCCCAGACAGACTTGGGCTTTTTTTTAGGCTAGGTTAGACCTAAGTTTTGTCTTTAGAACCTGAGTTTAGGACAAGGAAATCCTAGAGCACCATGTGAGTGATGTCGTCAATTTTGAAGTGATGCTCCAAGTTCTCAAAATTCACGAGATGGACACTCTCAGTTATTGAACCTTACAGAAAAATGTCTACCTAATTAGCTCATTGATCCTAAAACAGCACATCAACTGAGATGCTCTATAACCACAGAACTGCATTTATATGCATCTGGCATGCCAAGTTTTGTTTTTTTGTCAACTGAACATATTAGACAATGTATGTAGGACTTGTCCATCCCAAAAGATTTGGAAATGCTGACATTTCACTTACGTAAAAAGCATAGTGATGGGAGTTTTCTATATGTTTCTAGCTGTTATGGCAGCTTTGGGATCCTTACCTGAGTATTTCTGTCAGTTTGAAGGCCTGTTCATACAGCAAGTTCCATTTTTTACAGCCATGCATAGACAATTTGGCACTCCACAAATCAAACAAAGACGCCCCACACACACAAGTACAATATTATAGTGTAAAGCTTCTTTGTTGATTACAGGAGTGTTAATAGCATCACCTTTGAAACTTAGGACTACAGTATATCTATTTAAAAAGGCGTGTAATCTGATGGAAATAGCATTTAATAGCAAAACAGTTTGCTCTTATTTACACACACACACACACACACCAACTAGCTCACAGTAGCGGATATTCACTAAAATCCACCTCCACACTTCCAGTTTCTCGCCAACTGTGGAACGTATTACGAGTCAATCATATACATACTCATTACCCCTTGCCAATCAGAAATGGAACTCATTCCCGAGAATTAGAACTCCCTGTCAGGGAACAAGTGTGGGGCAACCATTGACCAGAGAAACAAAGCTGCGGTTGCCCACCCAGTTAATATCCTGACCCAAACAGAGGGCCAACCCACATCCACCAACTTTCCGCTCTCCCCAACTGAGGTTGACCAACCTGTAAGAAGCATTGCCGAGTACATGCTTGCAAGTGAGAAGATGATGTGGAAGAAGGAATACGAGTAAGAAACAGGCCTAGCCTTTTCTTTCTCTTCGCGCTCCTCATCTGCCTTGTCCAATGGAAGCAAAGGCTTCCCTGCATTGTCACCAGGAAAATTCATGTTTATTGATTGCGAAGAGGAATTGTAACTATCAGGGTGTGAATGAAGCCAATTTTGCACTTCTCAAATGGTTGAATTAGATTAAACAGAGATTTAAGAGTGTTTAGATCAATGCCGAAAGTTGTCTGATGACTGATAAAAGGATGCCTTGGGAAAAATTAATATCCTAAGATAAAACATAATTTCTCAAAACGAATGTTTGGAGCAAAACAAGGTTGTCATTAAGCATACATCAGTCATATTTTCTTCAAACAGTATGAAAAATTGCAAAAACTGATGCAAGAATGAGGCGAACTAACCTGCTCGAGGTGAGCTTGGTGGGGAGGAGAGCAGAGATGTGGAAGATCCAGCACGGACAGCAGAGTAGACAACAGATAACACGGTAGTAAGCAACCCAACTGTAAGTGTGCCACTGCTAACAGCTTTGGAGTGTTTGTGAAGACCATTGCAAGCATAATCCCTTGGCTCACTGGCAAGTCCACTATAGCAAAGATATGTGCAGTAAAGAGAGATAACTGAGGCTGGCAAAATGCTGCCACTTACCTACATGTATCGACGGAAACTGACGAGAATTAGTTTTTTATTTTATTTTAAGGTTTAATCGTAACAAGACCAGAATCTTCAATTTTCCTCATGCTACAAGTGCATAAATGGTACATACAGTACACATCATTTATATGTTGAAAGGTTAAAGTCTGCACTCAAGTGTCACCTCAATCAGATCAATGTGCTTAGCAAGCCAAAATTAAGTGTTAAAAGTACGTAAACATGAATCATCTAAACTTGGGGAAGAACCAATATGCTTGGTCTCATGTATAAATATGTATTTGGACAAGGTGATGGGACTCTTCTAAGAACCAGGTGACATAAATTTCCATAAAATAGTTTGCGATTGTTGCTTCAATGGGGGACTTCCTTTGGCCATGCTAACTGGTCCCAATAAAAGTAATGTCCAAAGGTTCCATTAAGGCTAGAACTTCCCCCAGCCCCCAAACTATAATCCGTGTCTACAAGGCAAGATCCTTTTTAGATTAATCTAGAACATTGAGAAGTGTCAAAAAACTTTTCCTCTTCCCTTTCTCTATAAACTTTCTTGAGCATATTTGAGTTAACGTTTACACAAACAGGTAAGTACATTGACCCAACATTAGTTCGTGTATCCACCTGAAAGTGATCCAATAATTGACTACATAATGAAGAGAAAACCTAAGCAATATTATAACTCTACAGAGTAACAATCAGAACCAGCCCAAATGCAGTAAGACATAACATATACTCCCTCCGTTCCACCCTGAGAGTCCACATTTGAAAAGTCTAACAATTAAAGGATATATAAATAGTATTGGAGTTGGTCATAATTACAAAAATGCTTGAACATAGTTAGTATGTTTATACCACATGTGGAGGCTAAACTTATAAATTATGAAGATTGTAGACTTAATATTTGAAAGTGGACTCTTTATGTGAATCATCCCAAAGTAGAATAGTGGTTTCTTTGCCCGGAACGGAGGGAGTATCAGATAGCATTACCAAAATTAAGAAAGACACCAAGATTAAAATCATCTTGCCGTACTAGTAGGGACAAAACTAAACACTTCCCCTAATCATTGATAATTACATTATCATAATCCAAGCCTGGAAAAGTATTTTCTCAACCATCGCTATAATAGTGGGTTTCTTCCATAGCTTTATTTAAGAACAGAAAAATAAAAGACAATGATGATAGACAACCTTCATTTCTTTAATAATTGTAAATTTAAGTTAAGAAACTTACTGCAGGGTGCAGCGTGACTATGGCAAACACAAATACAAATATCAAGGTCATCACAATAAAGAAGGTGTTGAGCCCACAGTCCTGTCCAGACGCGGTAAACAAATAGAAGAGAACCCCAGAGAAGACAAATGTCACCACATAACAGACAAGTGAAACAACTAGCAAGGCAGTGTACCTGCATGACAATAGAAAGGAAAAGAACATATGAACAAAGAGATAATATATATTTCAAGACAGTGGAGGCATTGAGTTCACCAATAGCCAAAACTAACCAGAAAGGCTCATCATATCCAACCCATTTGTCGTTCCAACTATGAACAAAGTCCAACAAAAGCACAACTTGAACAAGGAGGAATAAGCCTGACCCAAACTTTGAGGCTGACTCTGCAGTTATAGTTATAAACAAGTAGTAAGTCGATTTATTCTACTTAACAAACATAACATAATCAATGGGTAAAGAATAGAAAATCAAAATGGAAGACAGATTACAGTGTGAATCAAATATCTTACGATGTGCAAACATTGATAACTTTTACAAGAATGTCTAAAACTTCTTGAAGGAAGCATTCACATAAGCAGTGATTTGGGCTTACAATTTCCATACGCAGGTGGAGGATAAAAAGAAAAAAAGAAGGAAAACAGGAAGTTCAAATTCATCCCTAGTATTAGCTTATAACTATCCAATCATTCCACTGATCTCAATATCAGTACTGGTCCCCTAGTCTTTTATGGCTCTTAATTTTGTTGGTTTACTCTTTACTCCTTGAGATAATTTTTGTCTCAATGTCTACAATTCAATGAACAAAATGCCCTCTATCATACATCTCCATTCCTAAAGCTGAAAGTGCATTACAGATTACACCAAAAACCATTTAAAAGTTCTGGATATGTTTGTGAACATACATGACGATAGATTGCAACCTTAAGAAATAAAAAGAACAATTAGAATCGCACTACTATCATGAAGGGAGGAGGGGGGGTGAGAAGAGGAATAGAAGCTTTGTGGACTTGTAGCAGAGACCCCTTGCTGAGATAATGGCTTACCATAAAAGCTAACAATCCCATTCGGGAGGAAAAACATGAAGATGACCAAAAGGCACCAGCTAATAACTTTTACCATCCATCCACCATGGTGCAAACTATCACGAGGATCCTTCTGATTTTTCACCCCAACCATAAGAAGAGCAAAAATAGAGAAGAATAGGAAGTTTCCCAAACTAACTCGCAGCACTGCATCTGTTTCAAACCACTCCCTATCTGGTGTCTTGTGAAAATGATTAATCCCTGGGTAAAAAAGAATGACACTTCAGCTCTTTCATAAAGTTTCAAGAAATATGAACCAAGACATCTTAAAACACAAGTGATGCAAAACTTTAGAAGTGTTTGATATAAAATACTTGTGGATAAAGTGGAAAATTTTGTTGCAAATGCGGTAAAGCTATTTGATAAGCTTTCTCCTGTTCTCCAAGTACCAATCCAGTAGAAATTTGGGTTGCCAAACGTTCATTTTCAGAAATTTCAATTATTCTTAGGGTACTTATTTTGTGTGGTGACTTTAAAATATTCAGATTTTATACTGGGTGATAGACCATAGATGACAAAGAGAAATAAGCCTTGGGGTCGAAGAACCAGATTTTCGAAGGAGAAGATATCAGCATTAGACAACAAGATATTACCCAATTCTGCAAGCGTGATTGTAACGTGAACAAAGACAACATCTCAATATGCTATATGATGACAATAAAGTGTCCATAAGCTTGTATAAGATTGTTTGCAATGTGAAGAAAGAAATGGCATGTCAAAGTGTGATATGATGCCATCAAAGTGTTCATTTACAGGTAACCGGCTCAAAAAGTGGTCTCTTAGACATATCTCAAACTTACTAGAAATATATCAAATATCAACAAGCTTTATTATTTCTTTATTTTCAAATTTATTCAAGATTCATCTTACCACAATCAAGTACCAAAACTTTATTCATACTTAATACCATATATATCTACATGCAAGGAAATGGACACACAAATATGTAACAATGTGACATATGGCTTGTGATTTCAGCCAAGTATAGCGAAACAGAATTTTCTGAACATCAAATCTTCAACCGTACTCACAAGCTCATCAATTCAGTATCAATACTGGTAAGGCCTACAGAGCAGGGACACTACATGACAATGATGTGTTGTATTTACTCCCTCCGTTCCAGGCAAAGAGTCCACTTTTGACTTAATTCGGTCAACTTGGTTGAAGTTTGACCGATAATTAACATAAATTTAGTGATTTTTACAAAGTTTTGAAAGTTGCAATCCATAGTATTCTTAAATAGTTTTTAATTAATGAAATTTTATTTCCTAAAACATAAGTAAAGTGTGTAAAATTTTGATTTGATTTAATCACATGTTGACTTTTAAAAAAGGAAAGTTGACTCGTTGCCTGGAACGGAGGGAGTATTTCAGAGCCGATAGATATCAAATATAATTAAACTATCCCAGAATCTTAAATTAAAATCTTCAGCAATTGGATACGTTCAAATTGCTTAGAAAAATGCTAAACATTGTGAGATTTGACAGAAAAGCCACAAAGACTTCATTACATTTACTTCGTCAAAAAGGGTGAATGGAAGCAAGTATCACGTAACGTAGTACATAGTTTTAATGCACCTGATTAAAGCTTTCTCTTCTACTAATCAGTATCTCATTTTTGTTCTTCTTAAGTATTGAACCCACTTCGATGTTCTAGGAATCTCACTCACATTCACTTTTCTCCTTATCTTTTCCCTTCGTTTATTTACCCTTTTTGCCTGTTTCCCATTCTTCACCTTCCCCAGTTGTTCTTTTACTTTTTGTTGCTCTCCCCTCTTTCTTCATTTTATGGTTTGTGGACTGTTAAACTTGGTCTGTCAACCATTCACAGTATGGAATTTTCTGGTCCGTACGAGTTTGTTCCAATAACTTTCCTTGGTTGAGAAGGCTCTCTCGTAGCACATTTGTATCTATTAGTCTTAAAGTAGCTCATACAAATGTGCAAATTCATAATAGTTTCATATGCTATAATACGAATGAATATATTCATTCTCCTGTCCTGTAGTTTCCTTACAAGTATCTTTCTTAATTTGTTAGAATTTATCTCCAAAAGTAATATATGTATATGTAAAGAGAGCCTGCCAATGATTTCATGTAACAATCAACGGACAATTGAAAGAACTTACAAGGGATCTGCTCCATGAGTGGCGCAGCAACCTCTCTAAGAATCCAAGCGACAATCAGGGACAGAGCAAAGAGACCACAATAGGCAATCCGAGCAGACTTCCGGCTAATCCCGGAAACCACAGTCCGGCAGGCATCGCATGCACATGCCGCGCAGCACGAAGCGAGGCAAGAAGCCGCCCACATCTTTCTCTATCTCTCTTGCTCAACAATCAATTATCCAGTAACACGTGTTCCGAACCCTAAAATCACAGACTAAACACAAACGTTTACAATTAACAAAACAAATTGATAGCTTTTAAGCATTCTAGGGAAATCGGAATACAGCAATAATTGGAAATCATAACTGAAAAAAGCAAAAACCCAATAGAAGACATCGGATGTATTGAACATTAAATTGGTTCATGGAATCATTGTCTGTTTTTTTATAAATAATACATATGAAGGTTTATTCAGGGTGATCGATATAAGAAACGAGAAGCATAGAGAGAGAGAGAGAGAGAGAGAGAGAGAATCGCCGTACCTGTTGAGATCCTTGGAGGAGGAAACCGATGATGATCAATCGTGTGTACAGCGGAAGAATTTGGAGAAGAATAGCTTGACGACTAGGACTATGAATTCGATGGAATTAACTTTTCCACGGTCACCCGGTTGTCATTTTGACCATATCTCATCGTCGAAAAGGCTCATAGAGTCCATGTAAAGCTCGCCCCCACCAAAATAAATTACTAGTACCTTCATTCATAAAAAAGAGTATACAAAAATTACGCTATGAAAACTGACGTACGAAAAAAAAGTAAAACTTAAATATTAATATATTTTCTTTTTACTTAAAATTTTAGGTATTTTTAAAAAAAAATTTAATTTATTAAGTGATATAATACTATATTATTAAACAATTTTATTTTTAATATTACTTAAAAAATTTCTAATTAAAATCTTAATTAGGTTAATAAATAGGTAAGTAACTCGCAAGTGTTGAACTTTCTAGTTTTATGTTATTTATTTTTTACTTATTTTTTTAATTAATGAGATTCACTCTTACACATGGGTGGTTTTTTAGAAAAAATATATATTATTTTAATATTTATAAAAAAATTAATTATATTTTTTATTCTGTGTGTTAAATCAAATATGATTATTTTCTTAATACAGGAAATAAAAACAAAAATAAAGTTGTGAATATTTGGATTTCTTTTAATAGTCCAAAGGAGCTCCCACCAACTCATCTAATTTTCTCATAGTTGGTTTAAAAACAATAAAGATAAATTAAAGATAACCAATAAACCATAGATATTTAAACTAATTATACTAAAGTATACATAATTTGATTAGATTAAATAAGGGAGTATTAAAATACTACCTCCGTCCCAAAATAATTATCATTTTAGCAAAAAAAAAAAAAATTGTCCCAAACTAATTGTCGTTATAGAATTTCAAGAAATATTTGCATATATTTTGTCAAATTTGCTTTTATTTATTACTCTCATTAAAGAGGGATAGTAAGAAGAAAGAGAAAAAGTACTCCTACAACTTATTTACAATAACTGAACTTAAATAAGGGTAGATCAGTCTTTTTAAAAGCTTCTTTAATATGTATGCAAATTACTAAACGATAATTATTTTAGGACGGAGGTAATAATAATAATAATAACTATTAGTTATAATAATAATAATAATAATAATAATAATAATAACTACTCTCTCCGTTCCAGGCAAAGAGTACACTATACTATTTTTTGATGTTTTACTTAAAGAGTCTACAATTGTAATAATCTTTCATGTTTACCCTTCACTTGTGTTGTAATCATTTTAGTTGTACTTAAGTATTTTTATAATTATGACCAAATTCAATGACTCCAATATATCCCTTAATAATTAGACTTTTCAAACGTGGACTTTTTGAGTAGAACGGAGAGAGTATTAATTATGGACTACATGCACATGGACATTAAAAAAAAACTATGGACTCTACAATATTAATAATCAAGTCAATTTTTTTTGAATCCATATACCGAATTAAAGAAAACAATAATTTTGAGGCGGAGGGAGTAATTGTTATTATTGTGGAGGGAGCGGTGGTGTGCGAGGATGGTGGTGGTTTGAGTGAGATAATATATTGCTAGTGGAGGCATGGTATGAAGTGATAGTAATCATGTTAGTCGTGGAGGTGGTGTTGTTAGTGGCCACGACAATTAGTGGAGTTGTGGTTGGGGTGGTGGTGAGGGGATGACAGTGATGGCAATGGTGGCAGTGGTGGTATTAATAAATCTTATGTTGCCAGACCTAGAATAAACGTCCTCTTTCAATTTTTAGATAGTTTATATAAACTAATTATCCTTATGTTTCACCCAAAATGTCTATGTTTAAAAAGTTTAAAATTAAGGGAGATATAAATATTAGTAGAATTAGCCACAATTACAAAAATTATGCGTTTGGTCCCTCCTCATTAAAAAAAATTATTCTGGTCACTCGATTTGCATTTCCTTATGAGGTTTTTCCTTAAAGCCGTTAACGTCAAATTTTTCATCTGCTTTTTAAAAAAATACCCAAACTACCCTTACCTTTTTTAATTCAGTAAAATGAATTTGGATCCACCTTCTCTTCCATTAACCCTAAAAGTCTCAAATTCAACATTCAAAACTCATACCCAAATCAAATGATGATTTTGTCTTAAATAAATTACTCGATCCTAATATTAAAATTAAAACTCAAAACAGCTTTCATGAAAGAATAGAACAGAAATAAAGATCTCCTGTTCTTTGATATAGGAAGAAATTAACCAAAGGTAAACTATGGTTGCTTCTGTAGCTAACTAAGAGCCTGTTTGGTGTAGCGTTTTTAAAATACAGTGTTTTAAAAATGCAGCATTTCTAAAACGCAAATTATTTAAAATGCGGCTTTTTCTTTATAAATGCGTTTGATATATTATGTTAAAACGTAGCTTTTTATTCCCTATAGCGTTTTAAAACGCAGCTGTGTTTTGAAAACGCAGCTTTTTCTACCGCAGTATTGAAACGCTAAGTTAGGGAATAAGCTACTTTTTAACCCTGCGTTTTGGCCTAAACGCTCGAACAAACGGGCTTTAAGAAAAAGAGGAGAAAAGCCAACTATCTCAGTCTTTTTCATCTCCACTAGCAGCAACCACTGAAAGCAACTACTTTATCACCCACCGAAGCTAACTGCCTTAGGCCAATGTCCAATGCCAGAGTAGGGGACAAATGTGAGTCAAGCTTGCTTTCTTCAAATCTTGTGCTCTGAACTACACTCAACCTAGACTCGATGTAGCTCAAACAACTCCAGGAGACCCACGATTAATCCCTGCAATAATCGCCTCCCCCAACGCCAAAATCCCGACCCTCATTCTCCCCGCAGAAACTCATGTTGAGAAAAATTGCACCAAGCAACCACCAAATACTCTTCCAATACAGCAAGTTAAAAACAGAAATCCAAAATAATCGCAGCACAAACAACCACAAACGAAACAACGATTTTTTTACGTGGAAAACCCGAATCGGGAAAAACCACGGGACCGTAGTCCAAGTCAAAAACTTCCACTATCTCAAATGGGTTTACAAATAGGTTCTTCTCTAGTTACACTAGAGGACTACAAATACATCAAGAACAACAAGCTTCTTGGATCACTACAACACCAACAAAGTTCTCTCCAAACAAATTGGTGGATAACCAACAACACTACAACAATTATGAGAGAAAATGGGTTAGAGTGTGTACCAAATCAGCTGTGAAGCAGGGCTTTTCTCATAGCCTAGACTGCTACAAAGTGTCACCCTTAAGGCTGGAACAATCCTCTGAAATCTCAGCCTAATCGGAGTTGAAACGGCCTTCCGAATGAACATGTGCGTAGCTTCAAAACACTCTATTTTTCTCTCAATTTGCTGTTGTAATTCTCTCCATTTTGGCACACCTTTGTTGCTGAGATCTAGCCCCTTTTATAGACTAAGAGGAGCCCTTTTAAGGTTTCTTGAAGTTTCCAAAACAATGAACCATGGCTGAATTGGAAGCACCGAGACACAGCCTTTTGAGTTCCCAATTTACTGCCTTCATGCATGTTCCTTTTTTAAAAAAAATAATTTATTATGAACTTACTTGAGTACATGGTATTGGGGCCACCACATGGGATGGATTTACCCAACAAAAACAACCTCGACAATGGTCAAAAAGTCACCAAGCCTCTATTGTAAACCCCAATGTCGATTTAATCAGTTTGTGTAAAGATGGTATGATTAAAGGCCGCAATTAGTTCGGTTTCGTCGAATTAGGGCTTTGCCTGGTGTTTGTGTTGACTCAAAAGAAGTCAAGCATAGGAGCTAAGGTCGAAAGTGAGGGGGAGTGACGATTGGCAACAACTAATTGGCTCAGGCGATTCTTCTTATTATTGTGGACGGCGAACTGATCAATTAAGCACAAGGGTGGAGAAGCCCGCTACCAACTCTTCTTCCCCTTTCCTTTGCAGGATTGAACAGATATTTGACCAGAAAGAAATGGTCTAGATCGGAGGAGAGAAATGTGTCATATAGCCAGTGGCAAAGAGGATCTTCACGGGAGCCGGAGGCAGGTGAGGAGAGTGAGGCAGGTTGTGGATGTGGTTAGGGTTTAGTTCGGTGGAGGAGGTGGAGGGAGATGGAGTTCTGCCGGAGTTACGGTGGAAGTCCTTTGGGTGTTCAACTATTTTTACAAAAGCGATTTTCATTTAACCCCCAATAAATATGATAATTTACACATGGAAAGTAATGCAAGAGTACTTTGGGTATTTTGAAAATTATTAAACGAAAATTATAACGTTAACGGTTGAAGGGGGAATCTCACAAGGAAATGCAAATCGAGTGACCAAAATGAATTTTTTTGATGAAGGAGGACCAAATGTATAGATTTCGTAAAGCGAGGGGACCAAATAATTATATACTCTTTCCGTTTCAGGTAAAGAGTCCACTTTTCTTTTTTAAAAGTTAACATGTGACTAAATCAAATTAAAATTTTACACACTTTACTTATGTTTTAGGAAATAAAATTTCATTAATTAAAAACTATTTTAAGAATACTACGGATTATAACTTTCAAAACTTTGTAAAAATCACTAAATTTATGTTAATTATCGGTCAAACTTCAACTAAATTGACCGTAAAAAGTCAAAACTTGTCTCTTTGCCTAGAACGGAGAGAGTAATTCTTAAAAGTACTAAGAGTCCTTTTAGTGCAACGTTTTTAAAACGTCACATTTTTTAAAACGCTCTGATTTTTTAAAACGCAGTTGCGTTTTCAAAATACAGTTTTTCTACCGCAGCATTAAAACACAATTTTTACAAATAAGTTTTATTTTATTCCTGCATTTTAGTCAAAACGCACGATCAAACGAACTCTAAACCAACCCCTCAACCCACCCCCCCCCCTCCTCCAGGCTCCAACCAATACACCCACGCACCAACCTTTCCCCCAAAAGAATGAGATATTTCACTGTCCATGAGATTTGGTCATTCAAGTCCTTTAAACCAACCAAACATGCGATGGAAATAGATCAACGGAACGGTCATTGTATTTTTTGGTCAAATTTAGTGAACCAAACATTGTCATAACTCTTAGAACTAACATCTCTAACAATAAGCAAACCGTAGTACATGTCTTTATCTTCCATTAAAGCAAAAATCCCTTAAAGTCTATAGTTAATAGTTACTCCCTCAGTTCCAGGCAAAGAGTCTACTTTTGACTTTTTTTAGTCAACTAAGTTAAAGTTTGACCAATAATTAATATAAATCTAGTGATTTTTACAAAGTTATTAAAGTTGTAATCAATAGTATTATTAAGATAGTTTTTAATTAATGAAATTTTATTTCTTAAAACATAAGTAAAGTATGTAAATTTTTTATTTGATTTAGTCTTATGTTGACTTCTATAAAAGGAAAGTGGACTCTTTACCTGAAATGGAGGGAGTATCTCATTGTTGAGTTTGCTATTTCAATAGTTAATCCCTTTATGTCTACTAAAGTCGAAAGTTGGTCTGATTTGTAGTTAAGTGTAATTTTTAATTAAAAAAAGTTCAGATAATTGTTAAAGCTCGTTGAAGTACTGAAGTACGTTCAATAGAATTGTCAATACAATACTCCCTCCGTTCAACGCAAAGAGTCCACTATACCATTTTAGAACATTTCATTTAAAGAGTCTATTTTCAAAAAATTATATTTACAATTTTCATACTCTTTCATCTTTACTCTCTACTTGAGTTGTAATTATTTTAGTTACGCTTAAGTATTTTTGTAATTATAACCAACTCTAATGATACTAATATACCTTTTAATAATTAAACTTTTCAAACATGAACTCTTTGAGTAGAACGAAAAGAATATTTGATAAGGAAGACTAGACTATTTGATCTCGAATTAATGATAATCTTAGGATTGACTCTTAAATTGATTAAAGTTAAAGTAAGAACAATGTTGAGATATGAGTTATTTTTGTCCATATCCTTTCCTTGTATAGATAAGTATAAATAAGTTAGGGTAATATTTTCTTATCATAATTATAGAGATTTGTATAGTATGGTAGGAATAGACTTCTTGGAGAACAAGACTCTTCTTGTATATATTCTTTGTACCGTGATTTTTGTAAGGCAAGGAAATAGAAAAACATTATTCTCTCCTTCACATATTTTCTGTTTCAACTAACAACGAAAGCCACAGCCAGTCCTTCTTTAGTCCAACCTTGGAGGATCTCCAATGTCAATGTGAAAGTGAAAAAAATTAGGTGTCATTTAAAATTGACATTTTCTTTGGAAAAAAAAAAATTCCAATGCAGCTGTGAAGGAGACTTGTAAATATGACGTGATGACTAATTTTTGGATGAGAATGTAGATTTTTTACATTCTAGTTGAGGATATGGAAACATCCTAGTCAGTATTTTTTTAATTAAAACATAACTAAATCTCATTTCTATCTTCATTTTAGTTGTGGGCCCCATGCTACATGTGATCAAATTTACAATTGCATTGGAAATGTCTCTTTTAATTGAATGTAAAAGAGAGATAAAAATTATCACATATAATTAAAGGTGCTAATTATCTACAGTCAAGTGAGAACAAATTCATGTTTACATAGGTAAAAGGATGGTAAGCCCCTCGTTTCACAACCAAATTTGTATTCTTAAAATATGGACACGTAAAACCCCAGTACTTTCATGGTCGTCTTGATCACTCCTTACAAAGTTTTACTTGATAAACCTCCCTCCCCCGGTTAACTTTTGAAATTTTGGCACCATACCCCATTTCATTAAATCCACCCAAATCAACGTCAATGCTTAACAACATTCAATCACGTGATTCTTATCAAAGTCTTAAATAGGAAATCTTCCAATAATGCTGATTAATTAAATAAAATATTTACACACTCTAAATGCCAGTTGTTTTCAACAATTTATCATCGATAAGGGGCCTAAGGGCTTTTGTATCGATTGGTCCTAATAAATTGGCCAAGGAAGACGAGTACTCGATTGGTCCTAATAAATTGGCCAAGGAAGACGAGTACAAAACCGAATCGCAAATACGGGAAAATTTCACAATTTTTACTGTGAAGACTGAAGACAAGTTCAAAGACAACGACTTAAGATATGAATAGAACGTCTAGAAAACTCGGCTAACTAAGGACGATTATCCCTTGCGTATGCCATTGAAAATTAGGGCCTACTTGCTGGTTTGATCTTGATCTAGTTTAGTGCCTTAGCACTATGTTTATTCCAGTTTCGCTGATTTCTTAAATATCTAGGGCACTCTTGGTTGAGAGAGAGTACTTTACCTTTAGTCTTTTCTAAAAGAAAGGGTTAGGGATGATAATTTATCTGAATCCTATCCGAATTCGGCTGTGATCTGCTCCTTTAGGAGCGGGTTTTGTAAGGAAATTCAAATTCAACAGGTTTAGGAACGGATTCAAGTTTACCTGTCGACCTGCTCCTAACTCGACTCCACCCGACCCAAAATTTAATTATTATATCATCTTTATTAATAATATTATTTACACTTTACCTTCCATATATAATATCTCTAGGCTTTTTACATTTTAGTTTTGTAACATTAAGGGTACTAGTTATGATTGACTACTTAATTTTTATTTATTATTTATTTGAGATAGTGCACTCTTTTTAATATTGAACATTTTATTTTGACAAAACTTATGTGAATTATGATGAAATTTTATGTAATACTCCCTCTGTTCCAAGCAAAGAGTCTACTATAGTATTTCGGGATGTTCCATTCAAAGAGTCCACTTTAAAAAATTATACCTACAATGTTCATAAACTTTCAACTTTACCCTCCACATGTGGTACAAATATATTAATATGCTAAAATATTTTTGTAATTATGACCAATTACAATACTACTTATATAATTTTATTTATAATTTTTTATAATATATTATTGAAGTCTTTTTCTTTTCTTTGTTAAGAAAAAAATGTGGGTTGAGTGATATATTAATTTTAATTTATTTGATTTGGATTAATTAGAAAGTATTTGGGTTGTTTGGGCTTGGGCAAAGCTTAAAATTGGGTTTGGGTTTAATAGTTTTTGCAGGTAGGAGTTGGTTAGGAATCAAGAATTATAGATTAGGAACGGATTAGGAGTTTGACAGATCCGACCCACACTCTGCATGTTGTTCCATCCCTAGTGATAAATTTTTAGTATTTTCAGAAATTTGTTGATTTAGTCGAATATGTTGAATTTGAATAATTTAGGAGTGTATTCCGTCAGGTAAAACTATATAAAAGGGTCATCCAAAATATCATAAAACCATATGGGATTTTGCTGTAATTTGCCTTAGTAAATGAAGCATGAAACTGATTTGATTAGCCATTAGGGACAACAAATTTAACAGACGTGAAACTGGAAGAGATTGAAAAGATATTTTTGTTTAATGATCATGATAGCTACCTATACAATTTTGATTTGCCGTGTGTGATTGTGGAGACCGATTCTTCGTTGGTAATGTTATCGCAATCTTGTGAGAAGGTGTTTGGATTGGTTGATGAGAGACTGGGTTTGTAAGGTTGTTTATGTTTTGTTAGAAGTTAATTGTCGTGCGGATCACAAGTCAAACAAGTTTGTTGATTTACCATTGGAGTTGTATATGTTTGGGGTGTTTCGATTAAGCTGAAAGAGAATATGGTCGGTGTTGCGTGGCCTTGGTGGCGTAAGAGTTTGTAGACCTTTTTGCACCTCCCTTGTACCAAAAAATAAAAATAAAATTGATCATCTAAGAATTTTTGTTCTTTTTAGGCACAAAATAACGAGGAATAATCCCTTTTTTTTTCTTAGGAATTAGAGAGGACAATTTGGTCAAAATAAATCCTAGACTTGAATTAAGGATGTGAAAAAGCATAATACTAGAGCAAATAGACGATTTCCATAAACTCTATTTTTCTAGAAAAAATGTTAGGTTTACAACTATTGCTACAACTAAGTCTTGATGAAAAATAATGATGTTTTGAGAAAAGATAACTTTGCCCTTCATTAAAGTTTAGTTGTAACAATAGTTGTAAAAATAATTGTAAATCTAGCAAAGTTAATTTTTCTATAGGTAAGAACACTTGTTGTTAAGCTTTTATTTATAAAACTATTTTCTATTAAAAATTAGGGTTAATGACAGTACAAGTCTCTCGACTATGACTGATTTCACCAGTAGTTCCTTAAGAAATTTTTTTCAAACTTCAGTTCCTTGAGTACTAAAGAGTCACGCGGTTAGTCCTTTTGTTGGATGTCATTAGTAAAATTCCGTTAAGTGACCTATGTGCGTTGCACATGCCATTTTTTAAGGGTTATTATGAAAAATTCATAATAAATAGTTAAATAATAAAAAAATTACAAACACACCCACACACACACTCTCTATCTCTCTCTCTCTCTCTCTCTCTCTCTCTCTCTCTCTCTCACACACACACACACACACACCCACATACACATCCAAAGACACCACACACACCCACACACACTCTCTCTATCTCGCTCTCTCTCTCTCTCTCACAGACACACACAAACATCCACACACAGTAATAGTAGCAACAACGCACAACATCAACGCCACCGCTTACCCCGAAACCCATTTTCAGATCTTAATCAAATCCCTACCCGACAATCTTCTCATTCCGTAAATTTGAATTCTTCCATTTCAAAGAACCACAACCGTTTTAGAGGAAGAGAGGAGAAAGAGCATTGCCGTGAGTTACGAAGAGGAAGCCTAAGAGGCGGACGCATTGCTTCCGTACCGGCGATTTCTCGGAAGGAGAGGTGGTGGAGAGGCATGTGAGGAAAGGAGAGAAGGTGTCGGGGGAGAGAGTTAAAGCGATGGACTCGAGCTCAGTGGTGGCGCCAGCGAGGGTGTCGCGGTCGAAAAGTTTGTTGAGACACGTAATCACTCAGTGCTTGAGATAGGGTTGAGGAGGTGGAGTTAACGAAGTGGCGGTCTCAGCGGAGGAGGGTGGAGCAACCGGTTGGGGTAATGGCATAATTGGGGATATAAGTGAGTATGTCCGGTCAATTTGGTTTGCAAATGCTGGGAGCGGTTTTAAAGGTTGAGGAGAGAAAGAGAGATAGAGGGAGGAAGGGAGAACGTGGGGAAGAAGGGAGTTAGGGGGGGCAAATGTGGGCATTGGAATTATATAAATACCCTTAACCAAATGCACGTGATGTGCACATGACGGACTTAACGGAAAAATATTAATGACATCCAACAAAAGGACCAACCGTGTCTAATTTTCATAGTCAAGGGACTAAAATTTTAAAAAAATTTATTAAGGGACTACTGATAGAATTAGCCATAGTCAAGGAACTAGTGTTGTCATTAACCCTAAAAATTATGTACAATAATTGACAGTGTAATAAAAAATTTAATTGAAAATCTTAATTGTAGCAAGACTCATTTTTCATACTTAGCAGTCGGCCTCCGCACCGCATGTTAAGAGTCAAAATACGTAGAGAGTAGCACCAAAGGCAAAGGCCGGATTGCCAAAAACGCGCATATTTACGACTTGACCCTAAAGGGATCCGAAGCGTCGGATTAACAATCGAACGCGCAAAACACAACCTCCATCCTCCAAAGTCCAAATCCACGCACCCGTCAAATACAACCCCCGTTTCTCTCTCTCTCTCCCTCTCACTCCTTCCCTCCATCTCTGGATTCTCTCTCTCTCTCTCTCTCTCTCTGGAAAGTGCGTCCGTTCCGGCATTCTCCTCTCATTACGCCGAGACACAAGGATTGCGACGCTCACCTAATTCAGAATTTTTTCTTTCCTCAATTAAATTTTTTATTCATTTGATTTGTGCGTAAATTATTCATAGTAAACAACAAATCAGCTTCATTTCAACTCCATCTCTCTCTATCCCTTTGACCCGATCGGTTAGAAGGCGCCTTTCTCTGCAATTTCTTCGATTGTAAGTCCCTTTTTCCTTTTCTAATCTCATTTACATTTATATCTTCATTTCATTTCCATGAACCTCTTTACCACATTATTGCTTCTTGATGGAGCTTTTATTGTAGATCTGTACTGTATTTCCTCTTTCAATTGGGTCTTTTTCTTAAGGTGGTGTGAGGGCTTAGCTTCCTCAACTTTAAATTAAACCTGTGCTGATAATTGATTCGATCTATAACTCTCTGATTTGGTTTCCTCAAAGCGCCTGACTTGGGGTGTTGCAAATTGGGCACTTAGTTGTATATAGATATATGAAAAATCCACAAACACACTTTTTTTTTTGCTGATTATTGAAACATTTGCGTTTTTTTTTGGGGTTTTGTAGATCATGAGTGGATTTCAACCCTATGACGAAATTTTAGTTATACTCTGCCCTTTTTCATGCAGCTTTTAATTTTTTTAGTACCATTGTTGTGTAGTTTCTGTGGGGATTTGTGTGTCAGCAATTGATTGTTTGATTCAGAATAACGTTGCCAGAAAAGAGTATGTAGTTAGTACATTTAATCATTATTTGTCTTTAAATTAAGATTGGGAGCGATCTGTATGTTTCCTTGTGGGTTGGAAGTCCAGATTGATACACATGTTTAATCAATTACGTGGGTAAATGAATATGTTTGTGTGGAAAGAGGAGCGCAATCTTGTTTGATGACAAGGGTTTATCATACCTCTTGTGACTTGAGAGAATGAATCCTTACAAGTTAGTTGATATGTTCACCATTCATGGCTTCCGCTTAACGGCATACTTTTGTTAGGTTGATGAATGAATCGTAAGGTTCTTGACTCTCTATGTGAACTTGCATTATGATGAAGTTAGATTAATTTGTGAAATCACATAAAGTATCCATCTCGGGCATTATGGATTCATGAGTCATGCTACCTTTGTTGTATTGGTTGATGGTGCACTTGGAAGTTGGCACTGATTTGTTAATGACAACTTCTAACTAAATCTGTATGGGCATGGGTTGTTGGTCATTCAATAACGAAATTTTCTTATGGACTGCAATGCGTAGCTACGTGGATGACTCTTGGTTTTAGGGTTTCGTTGCTAAAGATAGAATACGTAAGATAGGATACTTAAATAGTGCTCATTACACCATGCGTAGGTTGTTTTTTACGTTGAAATGGAATGTGAGTTTCCTTGCAAACTTACGCACTTAAAATTCTTACATTTAGAATTGTATCCATTTCATTGTCTGACAACGTTTGACAATCATGGTTATGTAAGGGTTTTGGCTTCAGACTTACCTTCCATTATATGGATGATTGAATAGTGCTAGTATTCTGACGTGAAAATTCTTGCCTTTACATTCTCAAATAAAGTCTATGAATTGATTATAAAATCTGATCTTGAATTACCACCTAGGTTCAATTTGTTGTTTGAAGTTTGATTATAGTATGTTTTGTGATTGTGTTTTCAATATTGTCCCCAATTGAATGTAAGTTGTTGGAAAAGTACTTTGATTTAGTTATTCGAGATTTAAATCTGATGAACCTTGGACCAGTTGACTTTAATTGCCTTTTTATTTGAGCTCTCTGGGCCTTCTTTTCTTTCAATTTTAACTAAATAAAGACATTGTGCTTGTATAATTAAAGTAGGGCGGAATATTGGCGGCTCAGTTGAATTGTCATTGCATAAGCGATGGTTCTTGACAGCATTATTTCTTCTCCACACCGGAGGTCACAGACTGCATTCTCATCACCATCATTTAGGAAACAATACACGAAGGGGGATGAACTGGGCAGCTGTTCGACAGTCCTTCAGCGGCACCGGTTCCTGCTAACAGCTCTTACCCTCCTGGGTTTCCTCTGCACCATTTATCTCTATTTTGCTGTTACTCTAGGGGCTGGTGACTCGTGTTCAGGGTTGACTGGGACTCAGAAAGCGTCGTGTCGTCTGGATTTGGCAAAAGCATCAGTTGCCAAAGGAAAACTGAAATTCCTCTAGCAAGTATCTAATGACTCCAGCTACTCATTGTTTGCTTACCTTTAGGGTTCAGTTTCTAAAGGGGTAAAAAAAAAAATATAGTGTGGGCATTCCATGAAGAGCTCAGCTGGTTGGTGTCTGGTGATTTATAACTGTATAAGTGATTGCAGCAAAGAACTGCAATGGGAACTGGGGAACCGCCGTAAACAATTTTCTTAATTGTGAAAAATGAAAGTAATATTACTATTTTTTTGACCCTATTGATGATGATGTTGATAATGATGCTTGCTTAAAATATTCTCTGATGAAATGTGTGGAAATGTTTGTAGAGAGAATGGTCTGGACCATATGGCATTTGGTTTTTGTTTTTGTTCTATATTTGCGTGTTTGAGGATGACATTTTTTTTTTTTTTTGTGTGGATGACTTTACAATTGTATGAAGATTTATGCCAGAATTGTTTTGTATTAACCCTTGCGGATTTTTTGGAGGTATCTTGTTTGGTGAGATTTCTGTTATGAATGACAGATATTTGTACTCAAAATATCTTCAAACTCTTACCTCTCAATTCATTTCATTGTGATGAATAATAATCTATCTAGTCTTCTTTTCTGTTGCTTGAATACCCTTTTCATTTTTCGTAAGTTTGTCACTAACTGTCGTTTTATGAATCAAATAGTGGGAATATTACTTGCGAATCAGGATCTAAAGAAAAACAAATATGGTTTCAATCAGTTGGATTAGTGAAACATGATTTCAGTCTATTGTCAATGCAGCAACGGAATTGCTACAAGTCAGTCTAATTCGTAACGCAAATGTTACAAGTCAGTCTAATTCAAACTAGTCCTATAGGTGGGTGGGTTGGGTTCAATGGTATCTCTTTTTAATTCTAGAACGTTTCATTTAGATACTACTCCTACATATCTTGATTTGTACAAGAGAAAGCCAATGATAATTAGTCTCCTCAGCTGCTACGTACGTATTTGATCTACATTAATCTGTGAGCTAGTATATACTATATAATATGCCTACTTTCATATTTAGAGGAAGCTGCACCACATAACTCCAATTCTCGAGATTAATGAAAGACTACCAACCCCAACTAGTAATAAACAACTTCCATGAATATGCATGTATTCGTCCAATCACCAAAAAATACACAAAAATATAGCAATTCGTCGACTAAAGTCCAATATTATGAATGGAAGAATGCTTAACAAAAGCACTATTTCATGTAAAACAACTTGATAAAATATGATTCACTTGCTTTGACTCGAAAGCTTAAACAAAATTATAAACTTAACTCTCTCTCTCTCTCTCTCTCTCTCTCTCTCGTATAATTTTTTCGTGTGCTTTTGGAATATAGTTCGCAACAATAGAGTCATGGAGGAGCGTACTTCTGATCGAGTTCAACACATCTGAAAATGTGATTATTGGTATAAAAATACTCAACTCACTTAACATATATAACAAAAAATTCAATCATAGTTAAGTAAGTCCATCTATGCATTTACATATTCATGACAGGAAATTATACTTGGATGAGCCTAACAAAATTTCAAGGTTCTAAGAAAACAAATCAAGCCTTCTTTTACTTACTACTTACTAATGCTTCTTGTAGACACAACAACAAACAGTTTAGTCAAAGAGTTCTCAATAATTTAAACAAAGTAAATCTATCTAAGCATAAATATTCAAGGCACACAGTAAAATAGGATCATATTACTTTGTAACAAAACAAATCAAGATCAATATACCAAGAAAATGAATACTCCGTCTAGCTAATCTAGGCAAAGAGTCCACTACTCTATTTTTGAATATTTCACTGAAAGAGACCATTTTCAAAAATTATGTTTACAATCTTTATAATTTTTTTCAACTTTACCCTCCACATTGATATTAACATGTTAACTATACTCAAATACTTTTGTAAGAAGACAATTCTAATTATAGTTATATATCCCTTAATTATTAAACTTTTTAAATATGAATTCTTTGAGTGGATTGTTTTGTGATTTGAAAAAAAATACTATGTCAATTTTTTATTTAAAAAACACTTTATTTAACTAAAAAAAAAAAAATGTCAAACATGGCAACAAATTATGAGTAGTACATACTAGAAGATTTATGGATACTAAAATTGTTCGAATCGAAAATTTCATAAACTAATACACGCTAGTAGATATGGCCCAATTGGATCGTATCCACGGCTTAATTCGCGATATTCTAAGCCCAATTCAAGTACTCTAAGTGAAGGCCCATTATATTAAGATGTAATCCTTTTTAATTGGGTGAATTACAGGCCGATCCCTTTTCAAACATTTGTAATCGCTCCAGTCCACTTATCTTTTTTAAAAACTGGAAAAAGACATTTTTGAGGCGAAAAGACGATTATGCCATTAATGAAAGAAAAACACGCACGTTTCAGTAACCCAAAGCATCGCGATGCACTACTTTAGCATCGCGATGCACCACTTTGGCATCGCGATGCACCACTTTTTGCATCGCGATGCAACAAAATGGGGGCATCGCGATGCAACAATTAGTGCATCGCGATCATCGCAGCGCGCTTAAGGGAACCAAAGCATCGCGATGCACCACTTTGGTATCGTGATGCACCACTTTTGCAATCGCGATGCAACAATTGTTGTATCACGATTCACCACTTTTGCAAATCGTGATGCACCACTTTTGCAATCGCGATGCCACAATAACACTCAACATATAGCATCGTGATAAAGAACTCCTGCATCGCGATGAGCCATATATGCATCGCGATGAGCCATATATGGATCATTCGTATTAATAAGTCTGATAAAGAACTCCTGCATCGCGATGAGCCATATGTGCATCGCGATGAGCCATATATGGATCATTCGTATTAATAAGTCTGAGAAAGAACTCCTGCATCGCGATGAGCTATATATGCATCGCGATGAGCCATATATGCATCGCGATAAGCCATATATGCATCGCGATGAGCCATATATGGATCATTCGTATTAATAAGTCTGATAAAGAACTTCTGCATCGCGATGAGCCATATATGCATCGCGATGAGCCATATCTGCATCGCGATGCATTGCTCAAGATATTGCGATTGGCGAATTAAATCGGTCAAGAACATCTTCCATTTTTCGACAAAGACACTGTCAAGCTTGATTTGAAGCTCAAAAATAGTATTTTTTTGTAGAAAAATTGTGCACAAATATAGTATTAAATTAGGATAATAATATGAAATTGATTTTAAACAAATTCGAAGCTTAAAACAGATATTTAAGTGGCCAAAACAGCTCAAGAACAAAGAAAAACGGAATGAACTCAAAAAATTTAAATTTGATCAAATTTATGTTTTATGCATGAAAATTGATACCCAAACATAGGAAAGACTATATTAACAACATGAAATCATTTATACATTAATTTGAATCTCAAATCTGAAGCAACGATATTATTAAGGATATTTTAAGAAAAAAATTTTAAAATACCTTTTAGCAGTTAAAAAAAAAAATGTACTGAAGAGAAAATTTTTTTTATGAAAGTGGATCGGCCAACAATTTCACCAATTTAATTTGCTCTTTCTCCTTGTTATAATTACCACTTCAGTTCTCCTTCATTTTTACTTCTTTGATGATTGGGTTTCCCAGTTCAATTTCCATTTCCGGGCACCAATGATTCTACCCCGGCGATCTATTCACCAACTTTAAGTTTTTCAATTTATTTCTGATTCGCGCCCCCCAACCCCAACCCCATATTCCATACTCCTTTCCCCTATCACTCATGGTAATTTGGTAACTTCCAACTCCAATTCAATAATCATGGCAGAGCCTTTCCGAATCCACCACCGGGGCTCCGATCTCAAGCGCTTCTTCCCATCATTACTAGCATCGCACCACACGCTTCTTAGCCTAATCTGGACCGTTGGATTCGTATTGATCTTCATTTGGCAACGCACCGCCGTCGATCGCCTCCTAGAGTTCCGTCGTTGGGCCCTACAGTCGACTCCAATCCCGCAGCTACGGCCGCTGGTGCTCGAACTGACCGATTTCGGAGCAGTCGGGAATGGCCTCAGAGTAAATACGGAGGCATTCGAGAGGGCAATTGCGGAAATTAAAATGAACGGTGGTGGTCAGCTCAATGTTCGTCCGGGCTATTGGCTAACGGCGCCGTTCAACCTGACCAGCCACATGACTCTTTTCCTCGCTGAAAATGCCGTCATCCTCGGGATTGACGTACGTAACCTTCCTTACCTTCTTGTTACTGTTTTTACTTCTCTACACCCATTGTTCTATGTTAGCCACCTGTTTGGGAGCTGAGAAAATATAGCGGTTCGGTGTACATTACATATTCACGGTTTTGTTTCCCTGTCACTTCATCACGTGTCCCCTACATTCCCCCATTTTTAGGAATGAATAACTGACTAAAATTAGGAGGTTTTGTTTTTTCCTTTCCATTACTAGAACGTAGAACCAATGATAAGCTATATTTGGCCATCCCACCTTAATAAACCACACGTCAACTTTATTTGGCCTCCAATGGGACTCGGCCTCCAGTACCGATTCAGTGGGTTATAATGATCGTTTTCTAATTTGGAAATTCGTAAAGGCATTACTCTATACATTAATAATTGGACTGAGATTAATGATCAATCTAGTTACTAAGGTTCTATTTTAAGTTGATTTTTCAAAAGAAAAGAAAGTTAGAAAACATGGAATGCTATCCCATAGCCTGGTCTTTAGAAAATGAAAAAGCCAATGCTATAGACATTGAAAGTACGCACAAACCATTTAAGTATTGCATGACACTTCGCTAGAATTTTGATGTTCATGTATGACCATACTACGCAACATGTGGATACTTTCACTTTCTCTACAAGTGTAGCATTGCTCGAACACAAAAATAGTTTTGGCTAAATTTTTTGGGTGAAGATTGGATAGTATAGTAGGTTATATGCAATGATCAAAATATATAAGTGAAAACTCAATCTTAAGGGTTGCAATCTTGAAATTAATATATATCTTAAATTTCCCATCTAGTAACAAGGGGAGGGCATTTGAACCCACCCCAATTGGGTGGGATAGGGACTTTAGCCTTTACTTCTAGGGGCATCTTTCATCAATGATGAGACCTAGATGGAATTAGTGATCTGTTTTCTTTATTTAAATTTTGTTAGAATTTAGAAGTAAACCAGGTTATGACTTATGCCTACCCACTCCAAGTGAAGTATTGAACTGACAATCCGAAGAAAAAATTTTCATCCAAATAAAAATAAAAAGTTTATGGAACACCTATTCGTGGATTATTGTGTTTGCACTCTGCCCTTCGCAGAGCAGTTGTCTTTAATGAGGGTCTCTTTTATGCTTCTATGTTGTCCTAAACAAGTCACTCTACAGTTAAGTTGTACATACCACTTGATTTTCTTGTCAATACTTGGCTTCTTTAATTTCCAATAAAAAGCATATCTGACACTCATTCAAAGAGTAGGAGGTAGTATTTTTTATTTAATTGGCATAGCACCACATACTTTCTGAACTGCATCCAAGTTCTTTTCTGCGCCACTTATTTTAGCCCATGTTGTGCATATAAAAGCTGCTGTATAAGATAGTCTTAAACATACATCACGGTCTGATTGTGTACAATGAACTTGTTCCTTCAATGTATGTCTATAACAGGATGAGAAGTACTGGCCCTTGATGTCTCCTTTGCCATCGTATGGATATG
This sequence comes from Platycodon grandiflorus, assembly GCA_016624345.1. Lineage (NCBI taxonomy): Eukaryota > Viridiplantae > Streptophyta > Magnoliopsida > Asterales > Campanulaceae > Platycodon > Platycodon grandiflorus. The sequence goes on from CM028362.1 coordinate 9,782,669, forward strand.
GAAGAGAACATTCAGGACCTCGTTATGGGAGTCTAATCCATGGTCAAAACCTCAAGGATGTTGTTATCACAGGTCAGGTTATGTTCTTCTCTTCACTTTCTAGCAATAGACATATCACAAGCTTAAATTGCAAGGTTGAACCTGAAGAAGTTGGTAAATGGACAGATCTCTAAGACTAGGGGCCTCAACAGTTTCTGAGAACTTGATTGACTCAAAGGGAAACACTCGTGAAAGATAAATCAATAGGCTTCAATGACATTCTGCAAATTACATTTTAAACGAACTCGACGAAATGCGAGTCCTTTTTTCACTTTTTTTTAATAAACATGGATTTTAATAAGTGAAATATATGTATACATACATACATACATGCATACATACATATAGTCTTTGCTATATATATATATATAAGACAATGTAAGAAGGTTTTCTTCTCACTCAGCAAGTTGATCGCAATTGCGTAAATGGAATGATAGGCACTCCCGTGCCAAGTCCTTTTGATGCTGACCAATACCTTGTCCTTGTTCTGCACACTATAATTAGTTATATTAAAATTAATTATTACACATGGTCCCCAATGTAGGAATTAATAATATTTGTAAATAATGGCATAGCCTTTCCATTGATTATGTGTACATATTTATAGGTTTACAATCTTGGGTTACAAATTAACCTATAAGAATTAGGAATACAATAACAATTAGAAATACAATATTAATTAGGAGACTTAACTAATAGGAATTATAAACAAATATAATTACAAAGATATGGAGGAGATATTATTCTCTTATATGCCCCTGCAAGTTAGATCCGGAGGAGAGGCCAATCTTGAGTAGAAGATCAAAGTGAGAGCGAGTAAGCGGCTTGGTGATTGGTCAGCCGAGGAGACGTGTGATACCCGTAAGATACCGTCTTGAACTTGTTGACGGTTAAAATGATAGTCGAGAGCAACATGTTTCATGCAAGAATGAAACACTCAGTTGGAGCAGAGATTTATAGCGCCTACATTATCACAATAGATGACTAGTTAGTGCGAGGAGGTGATGCTGAGCTCACTGAGAAGAGAGGTGACCCAGTAGACCTCAGCAGTTGTTGCTGCAACAGCTCGGTACTCGGCTTCAGTTGAGGAGCGAGCAACTGCTTTTTCGAGCTCCAGGAGATGGGATTTCGACCAAGATACACTATGTAAGCACTCGTAGAGGTAAAATCATCTTTGTTACCCGCCCATTCGGTATCAGTGAACACATGAAGATCAAGAGGTGACTGACGATGAAGAAAGATGTCATGATCAATGGTGCCACTCAGATAGCGAAGCAGGCGCTTAGTGGCGAGTGAGTGATCTGAGGTGGGCCTATATAAACTGAGAGAGCTTGTTGACGACATAGGCAATGTCCGAGCGGGTGAGAGAGAGATACTGAAGACTCCCTACCACTGCTCGGAACTCGGTGGGTGAGTCAGAGTTGTGCCCGACTGAAGTGTGAGTTGAGGCGAGGTCGCGAGGGGTGTTGTCACTGGGCAAGGAGGTCGGCTATGTATCCTCGTTAGGAGAGGAGAATCCCTCTACTAAGGAACCACTTTCATACTGAGGAAGTAATAAAGGTCGCCGAGGTCTTTGAGCGAGAACCGAGGACATTAATGAAGTCCTGCCTTGGTATTGTTGCCGGCCATGATGATGCCTTCAATATAGACGAGCAATAAAAGGGTGATACTGGCCTCGTTGAAGATGAATAAGGAGGTGTCAGCCATTGAGTTCGTGAAACGAGCATCGAGGAGGAACTGGCGAAGGTCATTGAACCATGCTCGGGTGCCTGCTTGAGACCATAGATAGCCTTTTGTAGTCGACACACATGTTGCGGGTGTCAGTGTCGATGAAGCGCTGAGGTTTAGTCAAGAAGACTTCCTCGGTGAGGGTTCCCTGCAAGAAGGCATTGTTGACATCGAACTGGAGATCTTATCCCTGACTGATCGCAAGGGAAAGGATGAGGCGAACCGTTGTGGGTTTGACCACCGGGCTGAAGGTCTCATGGTAATCTAACTCCTGTTGATGGAATCCTTTGGCGACCGAGCGAGCTTTGTACCTGTCAATTTTGCCATCAGCAGATTGTTTAATCCAAAAAATTCATTTGCAGCCAAAAATATTAGGGACCTTTGTAAGAGGTATAAGCTCTCAAGTACTATTTTTTGAGGAGGGCATCATATTCTTCAGACATGGCCTGTTGCCACTTGCTGTATTTGAGGGCTTGAGTTACACATGTTGGTTCAAAGTCGGTGTTTAGTTGGGCTGAGAGGCAGAGTTTGTGTATGAGTTTGTGGATGTTGTTTCGGGAGCGGGTAATAATAGGTGAGATGCGAGCAGCGGCCTGGGGTATAGGCTGATGAGGAAGGTCGGTATTAGGTGGGGCGACCTGCGAGGACTCAGCAATGTCAGGGTTAGCTGTGTCGGGCACTGAGGTTGGTTGAGGCGAGGTCGCGGGAGGAGTATCAGGTCGCTGCGAGGACTATTTACTGATGGTTTGTATAAAGCCGCGAGGAGATCATGAGGTGGCATGTAGTGCGGGTTGACTCGTCAGGTCAAGGAAGACCCAGCTTGACCTGAGTCATGGGAAACTTAGACTCGATAAACCGAACATGGCAGGAGACGAAGAGCTTTGCGCTGGTTGGGTCATAACAAATATATGCACTCCGGGTGAGGGAGTACCGAGGAAGACACAGGTAGTCGAGCGAAGGTCGAGCTTGTGAGTGGTGTATGGTCGTAGTGAGGGATAGCAGAGACATCCAAATGCTCGGAGGTTTAAGTAGTTGGGGGCAGATCCGAAGAGTTTGTGATAGGGAGAGAGCATCTGGAATGTGGGAGTGGGAAGTTGATTTATGAGATAGGTGGCTGTGAGGAAGGCATATAACCAGAAGGTGAGGGGAGGGAGGCTTTGGACAGTAGAGATAGACCTGTTTCGACAATATGTCGATGTTGGCGTTTTGAGAAGCCATTGTGATCGGGTGTGTTGGGGGGGGGGTAAAGTGAGGTGCGAGATGCCATTAGTGGTGAGATATGTGGCTAGGCCGGTGGATTTGGCGAGACCAGTATATTCGTCACCATTGTCCGAGTAAAGGGTGACTATCTTGTGTTTGAAGTAATTTTCGACCAGGGCTTGGAAGTGAGGAAAGATGGATGGAACAATAGATTTCTTTTTGAGAGGGTAGAGCCAGATGTACTGCTTGTAGTCATCGACGAAGATCACATAATATTTAAAGTCATCAAATGAATGAATAGGCGAGATCTATATGTTGTATTTTATCTAGATTTACTTCTATTCATAACCTAAGTCTAAGCCAAGGTGACTAATGGCCTGCGTGTCTCTTATAGTAACAACTTGTGCTTAAACAATTGCTTGTAATAACTTAGGATTGCTTATATTATACTTAGCTTAGTCTTCAGTGGCCTTTGTATTTCAGTCATCTTCATCAACAATGTCCATCAAGTTATCAGCTAAGTTCGTTCTAGCCAAGTTTCATCTGTAATGCATGAAGACCTGATAAAGACTTGTCTGAAGATGTGCCTCAGTTACCAGCAAAGGTCATCCTTGACTTTCTGTGTAACGATAACCTGCAAGTACCATTTAATGGACCATTCCATTTTAGGCAAACATCTCAGTACTTATCTACCCATTTTTAGCATACCTGCAGGCAAAGGACAGAGACCCCTTGGACTCATCAGAACTCCCTCTGAGATTTCAACAGCAAGACATAGGGCATTTAATGCAAATCTCTCTGCATTAAATGCACCTAATTCAATTCAAATTAAAGTCTAAAATTCTCCCAACGGCTCCAAGAACTCTTTGGATATAAATTGAAGACTTCATGAATCATTAAAGACTTCATGAAGCATTAAAGAAGTTCCAATAACTTGAACTTTTGCAATCTTCATCTTCATTTACTGCTAGTGCATTAAAAGCTTCAAAGTTTATTCTGTAATTCTTTCTTTGAAGAGCACCAATCTTGGACGTCTGGTCTTTATTGCTCTTCATTGATTGCAATTATTTGCATTCATAGCACACAAAAGTTGTATCTTTCTAAATATCAACTTTCACCATAAACACTTGGTTAAAATCTTTTTGTACACGATCCATTAGTGATCTTTGTCATTATTTTAGTGAAAAATATAGTGCACATTTTCAAATCCAAAGCTGACCACTTTGGTAGTGGACGTAGCACTCTTTCATAGTGTGAATCACTTCAAATATCTTGTCTACTTTATTTCCTGCCCTTGTGATTTTGTTATTACTTGTTTATTCCCAGAAATTTCCAACTGCTTGAAGGGTGTCGGTCTTGAACTTGTCATATACTTCACACTATTCCGCTGCAAATTATTTTTATCTTTTTTGTGAAGTAATTTTATAAATCATTTTTAAAATTGGACGTAGGCTATTCAACCCCTTCTTTTAGCCTATTTGAGCACTTTGAGACCTAACACCATACATCAGAATAAATAATTTGAAGGGGGTGGGTGTACATAATAGTGGATAAAGTAAAAGAAAGTTTGTGATTTTTATTACTTAAACACATATTACAAAAAGATGACTTAGCTCGAGAATGCTTGAGAGCAAAACTAGTCTCGATATGACTTTGAATTTTCGCAGGAGTCGATGATGCCAAGAGCAGATAGATACTCTTGAGCTCGCAAAAGTAGTAGGGTGACACGGTGGGATTGAGTTCGGCCATTCATACACACCATCCTTAGATTGTCCTTCCAATAGCAAGGTCCCTATCTGTATATCCTTCACACGAAAAGAAGTGGGTAAATATTCAATAGATGCATTATTAGATGTGCACGAGATAGAAATGAGGTTTCTTTGCATGCTAGGTACAAACAAAACATTATGCAATTGAAAGGTGTGAAAGGGTGTGTGGAGAGAGGTAGAACCAGTATTGGCAATGTGTAACCCAGTGCCATCACCAATAACTATGTCGTCAGGGCCTGAGTACGGAGTGTGGAGAGAGAGATTGCCGAGGTCTGACATGGTGGGAAGTACCACTGTCAAGGAGCCAGCTCGGAGTTGTGTTGTCCGAGGTTGTGGCTATATTTGCTCGCGGTTGCCATTTGTTACCCGCAGGCGAGGAGGAGGTGAGTGGATGATGAGTCCAAACAAGCTTAAAGCTGGGGCATTGAGCGATCGTGTGACCTTGTTGACGACAGCCTTGACATTTGCCGAGGTAAGGTTCTTAGTTGGCGAGGACCGTTGCTAAGGAGGTGGGTAGCCGCTGCGGTGGCGAGATGCGAGTGTGAGGAGACCTATGTTGCCTGGTCATCACGGTATTAGCCGTGGCGGGGTGGGGAGTAGAGGCGAGGTGGGATTGCTTCAGCACCAGCTCGCGGTTGATGAGCTTCTCATGAAGTTCATGAAAGGGGATAGGAGTGTCTCGTCCTTTAACTGCATCAGCGACATATCGATAGTCATCAACTGATGATGCACAAAATGGCACGGTCAGGAACTCTCTGGGAATCTTTGTGGTGTTTGGATATCTGGGCTTGAGTTAAGGACCTGAAATGACAAAGAACACACGCTAGGGTGAATGCAGGGGCTTGCCCTGCTAAAGCACTCCGACGTGAGAGTAAGAACTTGCTTACAAATTGACAGAGCCTTAGCTTATGAATAGTGAACGTACCTCAGGCCAAGGACTTGCTTGGCTTTTATAATGAAAAGGAGTGATTAGTGGGCTGATTTTGTGGAATGTCAATCCCCATAATGGAGGAGTAACTGTCGGGCGTGATGAATGTCAATCCCTGATTTTCAGCCTGTGATCTCGGGCACGAGTAAACGTGGCCCGAGATTCTTGGAGACAGTTACTGGCCTGCCTTGACGTGTTCGCATGATGGTATACCCGCGGATTAAATCATGCTCGTATGATCGCTGCCTTCCAGGATGAAACCCTTGCCCGACTATGTCCTGACCAGTATGCCCGGGCAACAATATATAAATGTGTCATCAATGACCCCCTGCTCCTTGTCGAGGAAGTATTTATGCTCGTGGCGAGGAGCAATCAAGACTTGGAAGTGTGGTTGGATGACTTGACTTGTGAGGTGACCGAGAAAGTAACAGCCGTCGTTTGGGAAACCGTGTCTGTTTGGTTTCGAGGAGCATTAAATGCGGAGGGTAGGCCCAGGCCTAGGCCTCTAGGCACCCGTTGGAGGCCCAATAGCTTTGGAGGAGAGAGGAAACCCTTAAATAGCTTTGAGCGTCTCCCTTCGTCATTTTCACAGATTCTTCCCCCTACTACCGCCATTGTTGCCAGAGATTTTCGTGGAGCTTCCATCTTTCCAGGATTCTTACTGCCCCGGTTGTTGTCTTCGCGAATCCATATTTCCTCTGCACGGTGAACTCCAGGTATTTGCCCGCATCCCTCTCTCGATTCTCTGTATCGTCTTCGAGTTTTTCTTTTGGGAGTCTCGTCAATAGCCATGGAATCGGCAATGAACAAACGTTGTTTTGAGAGTGTTGACCCTCAGATGAGGAGAATTTTGCGTTGTGAGGCCTCTGGGAGGGTTTAGGCCGCGTATTGCGATGGATCTTAGATTTAGGGTTTCTTCCCCTTTTTACTTTCTTTAGCTAATGCCGTACTTAGCTAGTCTTCTTTTTCCCTTTGTAGTGATGTCATCCTCCGTTAGTCTTTGCGGTGCATCTGATTCAGAGGCCACCCATTCGGAGGAGGTTTTTGACTACGACCGTGAGCAAGGCTTGAGCGAGCCGAGCTCTGAGTCCACCCCTCAAACTTCTCCAGTGAGTGATTCTTCTAGCGAGGTCCAGGTCACCCGAGTAGTTGAAGCCCCGAGCACAGATGACGATACAACGAGCTCGAGCTCGCCGAGACTTGCTCGGTCCCGAGCTCGTGGTGTCCGATCAAAGCCAGCTTCCCTTTCAGGGACCTCAGATGATTTGTGGAGGTCTTTTGATTGAGACAGGGATGTCCAGAACTGGTTCTCCACGCTAGGGATAGATGAACAAATGTATCGCATTCTGGTGCTCGATCTTCGAAGTGACAATGTTGAGTTTCGCGACCACACAGATCGGGTGGTCTTCTTTTATGAATTCTTTCATGTGGGATGGCGCTTGCCCCTGGATCCCTTTATAGCTGAGTTCCTGATGGCCTCTCATGCCGTTCCTTCCGACCTCATGTTGAATACGGCTCGAGTTTTGAGCTCGTTTGTCGTGTTGTGCCGCCTACTCGGCTTCGACCTCTCATCGCCGCCGAGGAAATATTTTGTGTTCGGCACGGACAAACAGACACGCGTATTTACCCGCTCAAAGCCAAAATGTCCTCGTCTCTTCGGTGACTTCCCCAACAAGACAGAGAAGTGGGACGAGAAGGTTCTGCTTGTGGAATCACGACTTAGGTGGCCCTTCCCACCGGCTACTGACAAGGCTGTGCCTCCTAGAGGGAATGTTGATACTTCTTCGTCGGGGGATCGCGAGCTAAATACTGCGATAGAGGAGGCTCTAGATATTGATGGCCAAACTCAGGCTTGGACATTTGACTGGAAAGCTTTGACCGGTGATGTCGAGCTCTTACGTCTAGCCGGCGTAAATCGTCTTCCCGTTGGGGGGGTTCCTGCTAGGGTCGTGATGGCTGATGAGCTGCCTCACCCCGCTTGGGGCCCTCATCAAGATATGGTCTTCCCAAGCGATTGTTTAGCTTGCAAGGAACTCGGCACCAGTTGCATTGCGCCTCTGGATCCCTCTGGTCTACTCTATTTTTCGTGTTTAACTTAATATTCTCCTTGTTATCGATTTGATACTGTCTTTTGCTCGCAGAAATGAAGAAGGTAAACGTTGACGCCGCAAAGAAAGCTAAGAAGGACGCCGGTGAGCGCCGGTCAACACTTTCTGCTTTGCCTCCAGTCTCGGTGCCTAGGGTCCCCTCTGGGGATCCCAAAGTGGGTCCTTCCGCGGCGTCCCCGGGCAAGTCTAAGGCTCCAATGGCTGGTGCTCCGCCATCTCGGTCATCTCCTCGGCGCCCAGTGGCTGCTCGCTCGAAGGATACATATGATCCTTCAGCTCCACAGGATCCTGCTGCCCTCGCTCTCCGGAAAAGGAAAAGTGGCGAGGAGGCTACCGAGCGTTCTGTACGCCCGAAGGGGCAAGACGCTGCAGCGGGGACGTCCGGTGCCGAAGTTCCCCAAGTGAGCAGGATCTCATGGTTGGAACCGGGCTTCAAGATGCCGGTCTCTCGAGAAGCATCAATGGCCTTAACCACAGAGTTGGCCAATGTCCCGGTGATCGACAACATCGATCTCCGCGTCCGCGGAGGTGCTGCCGTGTGTGGCCAAGGTATCGTCCACCGGGCTACCCATGCGGGCTTGGTTCGCCGCAGCTCCCGTGAATCCAATGGAGTCTTGTTCGGTCAGGCTGGCCTGTTCGCTTGCGAGGTAAATTTTGTCGCTCTCTGTTCTCGTGTTTGCTTTCATCCTCGTTCGTTCTGACTAATCATACATTTTTCAGATGTTGACCAATTTCTCCATTCTCGCTGCTCGAGCGTCTGAGTCCTCGGCCAGAGTTGCCAATTTAAAGGGAGAGCTCAAAAGGATGGAGACGCTGCTGGCCAAGCGGAACAACCAACTCATGGCCAAAGACGCGGAGGTTGCAAAAACCCGCTACCAGTGTGACACCACATGAACCACACTGCCAGGAGCGGGGAGACCCCTGTGAGCGTAAGATTTTCGGCTCCCGTTAAGAGCATGTCTTCGGGCAAGCCCCCCGGAAAAATTATGTCTCATCACCGAGCACTACTTCTATGAGGTTCTCACGGTAAAGGGGTTTATCGAGGGCAGCGAGTTCATCGAGTTTGCTTTTGATGAACTGTATATACTCGGAGATCGACCGGGAGCCTTTTATAGCTCGCTTGAGTTGGTCCTTGATTTGTTTGATATGCCGCGGGTAGGGCGAGCATATGTGTTGGCTAGTATGACCCAAGCCTCCCGAACTGTAGCCGCTTGCTGAATAAGCGGAACTAGGGTTGTGGAGAGGAAGCCGACAAGGGCGCCAAACAGAAGTTTGTCTTGTCGGATCCATGGTTGAAATGCTGGGTTGGGTGCTTGAGCGTCATTGACTATGATGGTGGCTGGCGCGCAGACGAAGGTGCCATCTACAAATTTGTCGAGATCATAGCAAATGAGTGTGGATTTAACATGGAGTTTCTAGGCGAGATAGGTAGTGGAGGTGAGTTTGGTGATGTTGTGGTTGGAGATGTTAATGAGTTGATAGGTTTTGGTGGAGTTGGTGGGGTCTTGGATGGTGATTGTGCTGGAAGCCATTGATGCCGAGTAGTGATGGCCGCTGTAAAGGGGAGGAAGAAGGGAGGGGGTGGTGGAAGTTTGGTGGTTTTAGGGTTTGTCGAATCAATGCTTGATACCATGTAGGAATTAATAAAATTTGTGAATAATGGCATAGCCTTTCCATTGATTATGGGTATATATTTATAGGATTACAATCTTGGGTTACAAGCTAACCTATAAGAATTAGGAATACAATAACAATTAGGAATACAATATTAACTAGGAGACGTAACTAATAGGAATTATATACCAAATATAATTACAAAGATATGGAGGATATATTATTCTCTTATACCCAAGATCTCAACAGCACCCATTTAACTCCTAAAAAACCCATAAACATCCCATTCCACCCATGAAATTCATCACTAATACCTGATGCATTTTGTGTTCCAGCCTGTTCCCTTGTACACTTTGAATCAACAACCTCTGATCAATTCAAAGTGAGTGGTTCTAACTTCTAATCATAAATTTCATGATCTCCAATCTCAGTAAATATGGTAATATGTAGTGGAATAGCTAGGAATCATTCTAGGATCAGTATGAATGTGTTTGATTGATGGCCATCTGAATTGCTTGCGAGCACACCTTATCGGGATGAAGTGGGCCACTTTAAGAATATGTTCTTTTCATTTCCTGTAAACTTTTCATTCAATTTTAAAGGAGCAATCATGTGGGTAACTGAATTCATATGGTTTTAAAATGGCCTGCTTTTGGTTTTAAGCATTTGTTAGTGTCTTCACTTAAATTTAGGGAAACTCTGGAAACCAGATGCTCAGTTTTGAATTTTATGCAACTTGTGCTAATTTGGCATATCCAGTATAGAAGATATGTCCCTTGCTTTATGTTCTTTATCTTAATTGTAATCATAAAAATTGATACCTGAATAACAGGGCATAATGGTACGATAAATGGGCAAGGCCGAACATGGTGGAAGAAGCATCAAAAGAAGCTTCTCAATCACACTAGGGGTCCACTTGTGCAAATAATGTGGTCAAGTGACATTCATATTTCTAATATTACTTTACGAGACTCTCCATTCTGGACGATCCATCCATATGACTGCCAGAATGTTACTATCCGTAATGTAACCATATTGACGCCATTGTCAGGAGCCCCTAACACTGATGGAATAGATCCTGGTAAGTTTACAATGTTCTTGGGTTACTGATGTTCCCCTTTTAGACAAGGTATCATAATGTTTTCATGTAGGTTTCTGATCCCAAGTTATTAGCAATATAACTCAGGCGCATTGACAAATGTCTGGTGGTGTAGGAAAGCATCCTTATAGAGCAATTTGTAAGACAAAACAAACTGTGTCCCAGTGTTTATTCTCTCTTCTCCCCTTTCACTTGGTCAGCTAGATTGGCGGAAGAGTTAACCATATATTATTGCTTATTTTGGGTGTTTGTAGATTGTCCATACCTGGCATAAGTTTTTGATTTTTTCAACTGATGTTCACCAAAATGTTTTAAGGTGGTTTAAGTGCCTGTCCCTTTTTGCTAAAGACCAATAAAGTTTTAGGAGGGTTATGTGGTGTTCCAACCCCAAGAATGATCTAACCAGTATCTGGTATGATTTTCCAATAATAACTTGTAGGATTTAACCTTTTCTCTTAGTAAATGGGGAGTGGAATCTTCCTCATGGAAGCAATTTCCAATCTGTACATCGCAACGTACAGAAATGAGTATCCTATGACTCCCTTAAGCTTTGGAATTCCAATCGAGCTAAAAAGTTTTTATTTTCTGACTATATTAATTTTTCAGTTGACGTCCCGAGTGTGTTCAGGTTCTAATTCTAAACTCCTGCAGGCTAATTCTGAAACAATTCATTTAATTTGATTTTAGAATGAATTTCGGTATTTTGGAAGTATCTAACAAGCCAATATTCTGCAGAATTTTGACACTACAGTTAGTGAGCTTTTGAGGTGGATTATGTTTATGGTTTGAACGCCTTGCTTGAAATTATGTTTAAGCAAGTAAAAAAGTTGCTTGAAATTTATAATATTGTGTCTTGTGGTCTTATGCAGATTCATGTCAGGATATGGTAATAGAGTACTGCTATATTAGTGTGGGAGATGATGGAATTGCAATAAAGAGTGGGTGGGATCAATATGGAATTGCTTATGACAAGCCTTCCACCAACATTCTCATCCGTAATGTTATTGTACGCTCTACAGTTAGGTTTGTACTCCTTGCCCCCTGATTATGCACTTATTAAATATTGCATATTGATTTTTGAACAGAAATTGATAAAGCATGCATCTGTGAACTTAATGCATATGCTGTGAGTGCCTTGAATTCAAGCTTTAATTGGTAAATGGAAATAGAATCAATTCTGCGTAATTGATTCTATGGAATTGATTGATAACATTTGGTATGCCAAAAAGATTTTGGAATAGCAATTGAATTCTAAAATCTTGGAATTGATTATTAAAATTTGAGGAATCCTAATCCCCATGGAGGAGGTGGTATTTGGATTCCTAACATTTCAAATTCTTGTTAAAAGATAATTGTATCCTTCTATTAGGTCATATGTTTATATATATACACACACACACACACACACACACACAATTTCATTTAGTTTCAAGTCATCTCCTTCATTTTTCTTGTGAGAAATAAATGTTCCTTTCATGAAGTTATTTTTATTTGAGTTTTTCCATTATAATAATTAGCCTTCTCAATTTAATTTAGTTTTCTTACTTTATTGATGTTCCTACTCTTTTATCATATTTACTTTAAAAAAAGGAATCTCTTTATCATGGAAAGTTATAACAAATACTTGACATGTGTACTTGGGGTAATTTTGTCAATTCTCTTAATTTTATCTTTGCATTTCAAATTGTTTTGTTTCTTACCAAACAATAAGTGAGCACATTCCTAATGTTACCAAGCACTATCCAGGAATCTAATTTGCATCCAGTTCTGTGGAATCTAATGACTAGTAATTAATTCCGCGGAATCGAATTCCATTTCCGTGTGCCAATCGAGGAGTCAAAGTTTGTCACTAAGGGTCCGTTTGAATACTTCATTAGAATTCGATTAGAATTTTAATTTCATAGAATTCAGATTTGTTGTGTTTTTCAATAGAATTAGAATTCTACTGCTTGGTTCGTTAACGAAATTCACTTAGGATTCTAGATTCATATTTGAATTTTAATACCCGTCCATAAGGAATAGAAATTTTCATTTTATGGAATTGGGATCTATCATATGCTAATTCAATTCAAATTCTACATCTTCTTTCATGAATCCAAAGAGTGGAATTGGCATTGAAGTCCTCAATTCCAATTCCCAGCTATGGAACTGGGTTCCCAAGCAATAGTTATTTCTGTAAATTCCAGAAGTTATTGCTCATCCTAGTTAGGGCCGGTCCTGAACTTTTGGGGGCCTAGGGCAAAAAGAAAAAAAAAAAAAGGGCCCTTGTTAAAATATAAAAATAATAATTTTATACAAATATTTTTTCACTTTTTATCATTCAAAATATTGAAAAAGTGCAATATCTACACACATAAAAGAAAGAATAAGTATCAAATAATTATTAAAAATTACTATTCTACATCAATTTACACAATTTGCAACAAAAACAATATACTTTGTTTGTATCTTTTGAGTACAATAGCAATAAAACCTGATTTTTGCTTTGAATATTGTTATAATTTACCCAATGATTATTATAATTGGGCTTGTATTTCAATCTAAGCAATCTTTACTTTTTTAATGACCTAGTTAAAAAAATGATGGCCAACTAATTTTTTTTTTTTATAAGTATATTCAGCGGATTCAAAATAAAATGAAGGTCGGATTACTCCGCTAAAGTCGAACCCAAAATTTTTAATTTTATAAAACAACACCTTATCCATTAAGTCGTAGAGTCAATTATAAAGTTATACTAATACATTATATATTATACATAAAAAAGGTTTGTTAATTAAATTCAGTAAACCAAAATAAAACAAAAGGTTGGACGACTTTGTTAAGTATCAATCCCAAAATCTCTTGTTTCATAAATAAGTATCTTAACCATTGAGCCACAAAGTCAATTATAAAATTAAAATTACATAATATATTATACTACATATTAAAATAATACACATAAATTTGGGCCCCAAAAATTGGGGGGCCCACCAAAACATGGCTCAGGGCCCTCCCTGATCCTCGTCATCCTCTAGTATAAGCATGACTGCACGAGTCTTTGCTAGCTACGCATACTGGCATACTGCACTTGCTTTTATGTTGTTTCTCTATGAATTATCTGTAAATGCATTGGTTTATAGACCAGGATATGAATGCGGTACACTCAAATAGATTTTCTATTTAATGTGTATCTCAGTGAAAGTTTGTCATTTCGCAACCAATCACTATCAGGTGAGGTGGCACCATCAAGACAAAATTATGGCGCATTGTTTAGAGCACTTCCCCAGTATTTGGCTTGTTATTAAGATATGGAATTTTGCATGTTATGGATGTTTTAACCTAATTATCTGCTGACCTCTCAATAGTGCTGGAGTATCAATTGGCAGTGAGATGTCTGGTGGAGTTTCCAACATAACTGTGGAAAATCTCCTCGTATGGCACTCAAGAAGAGCTGTTCGTATTAAGACCAGCGCTGGCAGGGGTGGGTATGTTCGGGATATAACTTACAGAAACCTGACATTAGATAACGTGCGGGTTGGGATTGTGATAAAAACTGATTACAATGAGCATCCAGATGAAGGCTATGACCCAGAAGCCCTTCCAACTATTGAGAACATAAGCTTCTCAATGATCCGTGGGGAGGGAGTTCGTATCCCGGCTCGTATATATGGCAGCCAAGACATCCCTGTGAGGAATGTCACTTTCCATGACATGAAAGTGGGAATTACGTACAAAAAGAAGCGAATCTTCCAGTGTTCTTTTGTTCAAGGACGTGTAATTGGAAACGTTTTCCTGCTCCTTGTGAGAATTTGGATCTGTATGATGAACACGGGCAGTTGGTTAAGTTGGGGACATCACAGTTTTCACAGGATAATGGCACTGATGTAGATTATGAAGTCTGAGAAGAGAGCAGACTTAGTACCTAGATGGAAATTTTTCTCAGTGTCTTGGCTGAGTCTGGGCTTCAAGAAAGCTTAAGAGTTTTCTTCATGTGTATACTCAACAAACTCGGTTTAGGTTTCTGGTCGGAGATATCCCAAAAAATTATTCCCCTATGGTCCCATCGTATGTGTTCGTTCCCCTCTGATCATATGGAGGCGTTGGATTGGATCATGTCTTCATTCTCTCAGCCCTTTCAGCTTTCTCTGGCAGTTTAACTGATGAAACTCTCTTATAGTGCAGCCGGTAAACTGGTAGAATCTGTAACTATAATTTGCACGGACTCCATCTATAGCAGTAGGAAATGGGATAGATGGATGGAGATCATTATGATGTACTTAATTTTTATTTTTTCTTTTCTTTTGTTAAACTAATGTAGAAAACAGTCAGAAGCTAACATGCTACCTCACACTTGTAGAAGACGAGGAGGAAGTTTTTCATGAATCCTTCTCATTACGTGGCATTTCACTTGGCTAGTGAATTAGATAGATACGTAAGACTTGGTAGTATTATGTTTACATTTAGCTTATCTTCTTCTTTTAATCATTTTATGTAACAAAATAAATACCAAAACAGGTAAACTACTTTCTGGTTTCTTACAACATAGTTTGTGTATTTTTATTTTTTTAATTTCATTTTCATTATGCAACAAAATTATGTTTTTGTTTTTAATTAGGAAAAAGTTGGATGCCATTAATAAAAATAAAACGGAGGGTTTTAATAATAGCTTTCTTAGAGTTTGAAAAATCTTAACTTAGGGCGTAAGGTTTGTGACAAGTACTATAATGTAAGTAAAACCACTCCATACTTAAAAATTAAGGTAAAAAAGCCCGTATAACATATTTTAAGCAGCCAAATCAAGGTAAAATCAAGAGTTTGTAGAGTATGTTTTATCTCGAAACTACTCATGTGGCATTAAAACATGTGTACGGGTGAATTTCAAAACAAAATTTACTATATTTAGATTTTGTATAGATGGTTTTCCTGATAGTTACTACTATATTTATTTAAGTTTTTAAAAGTGTGTCTTAGACTTAGGGCACACGTTTACCAAAACCCAAAAATTGATTCATAAAATTGTGGTATAATACAAACTTTATGAGTTTTCAAGGGTAATAATGAAGGACGGAAAGATAAATTCAACCAAATGTACTTCTCAAATCAATGTGGATTGAATGTCAAGCAATCGTGCTCGCTCTGACATTACTGTTGAGTTATGGATGGAGCTGCAAGTTTTAGCTTCAAGCAACTGAAACTGGTAAATAAGAAAGAGAAACCAAAGGAGATTATTCTCATTATCCATAGCAAAACATAGCTTAGATCTCTCAGCTTGTACAAGATGCCAGAATGTTGATGGTAGTAAGATTATTCTCATTGGTTTCATTTCAGACACATGCGTTTAGTGAACAATCTTGAGTTCTTTAAGCCAAGCTGTGTGTAAAGGACATGGATCTTGTTTCCCTCCTGCAATAGCCTTCTCAGATAGCGAGTAGAACCAACCATTTCTCCATTTGAACTGCAATCATTCCGTAAATTTAATGTTCAAACAAATAAAATAAAAATCAAGTAGCAGCATATAAGTGTTTGGGATGATTGGTCCTTTGTACCTCCTTAACTGCCGTTGGAAAGTGAGCAACAGCTCTCGAGTAAGCGCATAATCTTTCCTCCATTGCTTCTTCAAAAACTGTACCTTTCTCCGCTGCGGCAGCAGATGCTAGTTCAGCAATTAGGCTAGACACCTGAAACAACAGATAACTCTTTCAGTTACTAAGCTCCAAGGAAGGGTCGACCAAGTACTCCAACAAATTAGTCATAAATCATGCATAAATTAATTCTATGAGAAGTAGAAAATTATTGAAAAAGAAGCGTGAAGTATCAATTCATATATTGTACCAGCCAATTGTTTGACTGGTTAAGACAACCTTACCTCAGTGCGAAAGTCCTTCTCTACAACACCTACGGTGGCTCCAGGATGACGGGCTCCAACAAGCATGAAAGCTGATATCCATATAAGCTTTTCCAGCATTTGCTTCTCAAAAGCTTCCTTGTCAAGAACCTGTTATCAGCAAATTGATTTTAAAACCTTAATTGTCAGAAAAGACCCCTTTTATCGCACTTATTCATCTCTTAAAATTTCCAGACAAACAATTTTGACAAAACCATTCTTACCTTGCAAGAGAGGCCTCCGGCATTTAATCTTGCAGCCACAGCAGATGCCCACTTTCCATAAGCTGCAGTCAATCCCTCAGGATTGGTATCTGTCTTCCCATCAATAGGAGGTTCACCAAGCTTTGATACGGCAAAATATGCCAAAACTTGGTCAGCATCACCTAAACCTTTACTTTGAAACCATGGCTCCATCATCCCATTCTGGAAAAAAACCAAATCTGCTAGATTGTTAAGATCCCTTATATCACATACAAACAAAATTGGATCCAAAATAACTGCCCTTATTTTTCAAGATTAGAATAGGACCCAATTTAATTGAGACTATTTCCATTCCCAATATAACTTCATCCACCCTACAGGGTATAATATACTCCAATACTGCCATTCTAAAATAAAAAATACTCGCAACTGATCAGTACAGTAAACTATCAGATGAAATCATAAAATAAAAAAAAATGAAGTCAAAGATACTAGTCAGTCACTGCAGGTAAATACTTCAGTTGAACAAGGATTTAGCCAACGAAGTCAAATTATGCAACACTACATAGAAGACTAATTTGCACCCATGTCAACTATCGTTATAGCATTAGAGTTGAACTTATTGAAAACCACGATGTACCAAGAAAATCCAGTTCTCTATATCAAATCTCTACTGAAATAATATCATGTAATATTCCAAGTTACTACAGAGTGAATTAACCACCGAATTGAACTTTATACTCAGCTTATCAAGTTACTACTTCCTTGGCTCTACTCAACAAGAGTCCCTTTCCTTTTTAGAGAGTTCCACTCCCATTCTAAATAAATATTTAGCCAGCAATTTCAGTATTTATTAATTCCACATTTTTGTCCCAATTATTTACAGTCTGCTATATAGTAATCCTTTTTTCGCCATTCGCATCAGAAGTTTGATAGTACAACACAAAAGGGATGTTGGTACTAATGTTTAGTTCAAAGGAGGGGTAATTATTGCCAATCTCTGAAAATGTTTGATTTTCAGATGTAGCAAACGGAGAGTGTTCAAGTGGAGTGGACCGAAAGGAACAGGGGGGTTTGAAGCAATGCAATTACTCCAGTATTTAGTAGTGAGTGAGTAAATGTGGGAGATGCTAGTATACTAACTAGTCGTACATCATAAAAACCAACAAAATTCCATTCCAAAACAAAATTGGAGAATAATAATACTACTACTAGTACAGTACTAGTCAAAAGTCAAGCGTACCGCTCCATCGGGACTGAGGAGTGGACTGAAGAACAGCATCGAGATCATCGTTCCTGGTACACACCAATATGGGGCCAGGGAAATCAAGCGGCACAGAATCGCCTCTCTTCACCAGAAAATCCTCGCCGTTGCCCATATCTTGTAAGGCTTTCCCCACGCGACCACCTCCTACAATGACGGCGGGAGTCACTTTGGTGGTGGTGGTGGTGGTGTTGGCGGCGGCGGCCATAACAGTTAGGGATGAAGAAAATGAGTGAATTGTTGACCTGAGACTAAATCGTGAAGTGGGTTTTGTCAAGCAGTGAAGGTAGCTAGTAGAGGAGGAGAGAGAAAAACCGGTGGCCATGTCTGCTGATGCCCAGCCCACATACTCATTGCTGGTTTAATCGGATTGGTAAGGTGTCTGGTTCTGCCAGAGAGAAGAGCCACTCGTTTCTGGCTTGGCCTATCGGTTTCCTTTGATCCCGAATCAAGAAAATGTTGGTACGTCCTGGGTCGGGTCATATTGTTTTCTCTCATTCCGGGCGCGTTATCCGGGTAATCGCATTTTCATTTTTCAGTCCCTTTAGTTTTCCCCTAGTCAAAACTAAAATTTGAAAATTTATACTCCCTAGGGCCCTTTTAAGAAAATATGCCCTCTTTTCTTTCTATTCAATTTGTCTCATAATCAAACTATCTTAATTTTTCAAATTTAGCCTTTTAATTGATGAAAATTAGATGTCAATATCTCATTTTATTTTTATGCTATTTATCTCAATATTAATAAAACATATTTCATTTTTTATTCACTCCATAATTTACTCTTTCTTGTTGGAATATTATTTATTTATATATTTTTTGAGAATTACACTTGAATTTCAAATGACATATTTCATTTAAATCTCTCAACTAATAGGGGTTTGCTGAGTGGAAGAAACTATGGTCACTTAAGTTAAAAATTTTAGATTTAAATTTTCGTGTACGTTCAAAGAGGTCACCATTTTTGGTGCCCGATGGGAATTAACTGTAAATATTTAAAATAAAAATGCCTTAAAAATTAAAACATCAATCCCGATGATGACAAATTTAGTAGTCACTGCAGAATTGATTGAGCCTTGGATTTTTCTGCAACAAATTACGTAGTTTATTCTTGAGAATTTCAGACCTTTTTGTAGGGGAAAAATGGTCCCACACTTTGACCCCTTCCAGTTCAAATACTCTTCCCGCTCCCTGACTCACTTACCTCAGTCAAAAAGTCAAAACACACACAAGTTCCCAATTAGTTACCGTTGAGGCTCAACTAACACCCACCCACAACCACAAGCACACAAATAAATCCAAATGTTCCATTTTCCAAAGTCAATTTTCAAATTCAAAATTTCCTTCTTTTGATACCCTGCCTTCAATACCCAAATTCCAACACACCACTCTATTAACACACACTATACCATTCCCAAATCTTTACCCAAAAATCTTGCTCTTAGTATGTCTCAGTTTCACCTCACCCAACATTGACCCCTGGTTTCCCTACGTTAGTCCGATTTGTCATAATGTCAAATTTCAAGAAATCTTCGATTCCACGCCAGACTTCCTACAATTCCTCTATCACAACCCCTTACCGACCTCAAACACAATCGTAGTTCCAGCGAAGGCAATTCACCAGCTTCATTAGGCACCCTTATGAGGCAGAAGAACCTCCAAGGCAAGGTCTTTGATAACAAAGAGAATGCTGAACCCAATACCACCAAACCCACCTCAGTCCATGTCCATAAAGAAAATGTTGCCCCAAATTTGAAGTCTCAGGTAAAAGTTAATAGGGTCTGGAAGCCATCTTCACTTCAGCTTTGTATGCTAAACAATGAGCCCGATTCAACCTTCGTTCCAAAAATTTGGGAACCCATTGACTCTGCTAAAACAAATTCTGGCAACATTTGGGACTATTCCGATTCCGAGGCTGCACCGGTTTCTTCTTGGTCTACATTACCCAATAGGTAGTATGTTTTACCAACCCTTTATTAATTGATTAGCACTAGTATTTATTTTCTATTTATGGGTTAAATAGTACTCCAGTAGTATTGAAATTGGTACTTGTGCATGTGTTTGTTAGGTCTTTATTGTGTAGGCCATTGCCGGTGGACGTAGGGAGGTGTACTTGTGTTATAGTGAAGGAAGCATCTGCAGAAGGGATACATGGGGGCACTATTTACACACTTTACACCAATGTTCGTCTCTTTAACTTCCATGCTTTGATGCTAAGTTGCTATTCTTACTCCATAATTTTCTTTTCATATTTGAAATGTGCTACTGTATGAGAAGTTAATGGGATATGCTAAATGGTTTTCTTTGGTTATCTCTTAATTGACCAAGTCCATTGTTGAATTCTTATGTGTTTGCTATGCTCAGGCTTTACATGGTTTACTGCCATAGGACTTTATTAAATCGTTGTCACTAAAGCATTAACTGTGATAAGCCTCCTTGGCTTGCCATTTTCTACAGAGAATGCTGTGGGTACATACTTTGACACAAAAGGCTTGTACCAAGATAAGCCCTGCTAGTTGTCTCCTTAGGAATATCTAAGGTTATGTTTTTCAACTCAATTCCAAGCCCACGATTTGGAATTAGAAGAACAATTTAAACTCCGCAAAGTTCAAATTGTTTCTACAGTTCCAAATCCAAGATTTGGAATTGAGCTGCCAAACATAGTTAATTGTGCTTGTAAAAGTATCTCGAGCCTAATGGTGCTTGTAAAGTTACTCATGTCATCTGAAAATGCAAGCTCCACTAGTAGAGTTGATGCCCCATGTATCATCCATCACATAGAAAGTATTTACAAACTTTTTTCAATTGATCACAAAAGTCCTGAATAATCTTAATTTAAGCAATCATTTTGACATCAAGGCATGTCTTTTTCCCCGTTCTCATTATCATGTTAGGTGCCGGTTGATACTTGACTGCACCACCAAGATAACATTCCCAAGGTCCTGAAGTCTCATCGTGATATATGTGGAAAATACATCTTCGAAAATCTTTTTAACCTGGAAACATAACCTGGTGATCTTAGATAATTGAGAATTTTCACATCAAGAACAACATATGTCAAAATTAGCACAAGATGTTGATATCTCCATTATGATCCTTCTAGAACTGTGACTGGCTTGGCTTTGTCGAACTCTTCACCTTTTGAGAGATATAAAGTTTCTTGAATGCATGTTTGAATGATTATATAGCTTGATGATCCTTGAGTGCTGTGATCTCCACATTGTTATTGTGATTTATTTAACTCTAGAAACTTTGGCATTGTTACAGTGATTTATTTTGCTCTAGAAACTTTGGCATCTAGGTTTTCATTCCGGTTCATGTTTAGTTGTTGTTAGGACCTATTGATTCAGTCAATCATGGCCTATTATAACCTCTGACACTGGGAAAATATCATCTTTAGCATTTTTGTTGTTGCTTCTTACTTGCTTTAACAAGAAAGTTACAACATACCCCGACTTTTTCTGCACACTAAACTCTGTCTGAACTTCTCATTCGCTTGAGTCTACCCAAATAAATATTTTGTACTTGTATTTGTGGCATTACAGGAGGGTCAAGGGCGGCAAAACCGGAAACTTGCTGTGGCTCACCATAAATTGCATAATGGAAGATCCGAGTTCGTAGTGGCTCAGAATACGAAAGGCATATCATCTAGTTCAGATGATAGTTTTGTGGGAACTGTAACTGCCAACCTCATGGGTTCAAAGTACTATATATGGGACCAGGTTCTTTCTTAGAAAACTATGTAGAAAGTTTATTCAACTCTAAGAATTTGAAATGTGGTGGGCACAAGGATTCACTGCTCCATCAATTTGTTTGACAAATTATTTGATTGCAGGGTAGACGTCTCAATTCAGTGACCAAACACTCCAAACTTCTGGCTGCTGTCACGTAATCTCTCTCTCTCTCTCTCTCTCTCTCTATATATATATATATATATATATATATATATATATAATAAAAAAGTAACCATTAAATACTTCCCCATATATATATATATATATATATATATATAAATTGGTACTGATGTTTCCAATTTTGCTGTTGATAGATTCATGCCAACCCTAGCAACATGGACAGGAAGTTACAGAAGTATGAGAGCGTGGATTCCAAAGCACCAATCTATGCAGCTTAAAAATACAAGTCAGGTATGCCTCATGAATTCCTAAGATATATTAAGTAACGCTATCCTATCCAGATTTTAGTTATTGCACTTGCCCATCTTCATATGGTTACTTTCTTTCTTTTCTAGACACAGCATATTAATGGGCTGCCTAAGGATTGGGAAGAGAAAATGGATAAAGTTCATCAGCTATTCTCCAAAGTCCCTCACTACAACACTGTAAGTTTGCATATTTAATGATGAACTTCCCTCAAGAACTTATTGGCCTGAACTTCTTAAACCTAGTACAAGACGGTGAATTTTTCTCCTTTTCTCTTTCTTCTCTGAATCTGTTTATGTTTTTCCAGATATCAAAGCAATATGAGTTGGATTTCAGAGACAGGGGAAGATCAGGACTCAGAATCCAAAGTTCAGTCAAGAATTTCCAGCTTATTTTGGAGGTAAATAAAGTTACATACGCAGTATTTGAGGGCACCCAAGATTAAAAGAAGCAAGTTTTGTATTTGTAAACTTTTATACGCATTACTTGAATTCTTAGCTCATTGTACTCCTGATTGAGAGAGAGATACTTGGCTCATATAATTGCAAGTGAAATATGGCTCTACCACAAAAGGTTGCAAAAGTAATCTGTGTTTGGTGTGCTCAGAAAACTGGAAAGCAAACAATACTGCAACTTGGGAGGGTGGGGAAATCCAAGTATGTGGTGGATTACAGGTAAAAGCACCAAGACCGCCCTATTCTTGTTACATATTCACTCATCTTAACGAAGATAAATGATCGCTAATAACATCATAATTGTTTTGCAGATATCCAATGACAGGTTATCAAGCGTTCTGCATATGTTTGGCTTCTATGGATTCAAAGCTTTGCTGCACAATGTGATTATGGTCAGCAGCCATCCTCCTTGCGGCTCAACATCGGAACACGGTTTCCTTCATCGTATTTGGTTCTTCGACTTTTAGAGCCAATGCATGGAAGGTTCATTCACGCACCATGGAAACTTATGTCAATTGACTCAAGAACTTCCGCGGGTCAACATTTTGCTGAAAGGTGTTGAGATATAGTCATTTCCTCCGTCTCAAAAATAGTGTCCCTTTTTATTTATGATCATGGAGAATAAGGGTCACTCATTTTGAGACGAAGGTAGTATTAGTTGGATTGGATTTATGTATCAACTTTTGTTTGTCAAAAAATGCAAGAAGGGAATATGCTGAATTATTGGAAAATGTACTTCAAAATTCATTTTGTTATATTTTGTCGAGTATCCTTACTCGTGGTCTTTCATTCTCTTAGAGTATTGTTAAGGCCAAAACAAACCTAGTTGTTACACGGATATGTGTTTCAGGGTGTATGTGTATGGTGAACAAATACGAAGATCTTGAGTTCCCGTGTGGAGCGATGCATTTAACGAGATGTCCTGAAGACACCTCTTTGGAAGACAAGAAAAAACTAAAAAAAAAATTTACTTGCTTTTTGTTTTTGGTACCCTTTGTATTGACTTCATCAAATTTCATCAGATTACACACTTTCTGTCACATTTCTGTCAAAGGCTAACGGCTAACGGCTAACCTGTTGCTGTAGGTTAGAAAGGGTTGGAAACCGGTTTCCTAACTACTTGTACGTATCTCTATTCCTTCCCCAATTTCTTCTTATTCGAGCCCTAAATATTTCTTCCCCAATTTCTTCAAATCCCAGCGTTTAACAGGATATTCCGTCCAAGTTCTTACTTCATTTTCTCTTCCATTGCTTCTCCTTTCTCAGTTTGAGCTCATTCTTCCCCTTTTCTCAGTTCGAGCTCATTCTTTCCCTTTCTCATTTGAGACCTTCAAGACCTCAGCTTTTTTCCATTACTCAATCTTGAGGTAGGAATTGATTTTGAAAATGAATAACTTCACACGAACCTCTTCAAATGGTAGTTGGAGCTCAAGGAATGTGGAAGACATGTACTGTCAATGTGGAATAAAGATTGCAGTGAAGACTTCTTGGACCAGAAATAATCCAAGAAGAAGATATTGGGCATGCCCAAAATATGGGATAATTTTAATTGCATTTGCCTCCTGTTTAGTTTTACTTTGTAGATATAACTTATTTTAAAATTACAGCAAGATGGATATTGTGGATTTTTTAAGTGGGTAGATGATGAATTATGCCAAAGGTCTAAACAAATTATTCCGGGATTGTTGGCCAAGTTGAACAAATTTGAAGCTCAAGTAGAGAAATTGAAGATCAAAGAGACTGAAATGAAGGTTGAGTTGATAATGGTAAATAGCATAGTTGAAGCCTTAAAGACTAAAGTTATTTAGTTGAACAAAAGGTTAGATATGTGTTTATTGCAATCACAGTTGTATTTGTCTCTTGTATGGTCATGGTTTTTGGTATGTGATTATAAATATGTAAAAACCTTATGTACAATTATCTAAATGTAATCAGTATTGCTAATGTATTGATTGCAATGGAAGTTGTATTTGAAGACTCTGGCAAATTTGACAAATTGTGTATTTGACATCTAACTATCTAAACCTTAGATGCGTTTTGATTGCAATGGCAATTGTATTTGACAAATTGTTAACATTTGTATAACCAACACAAAGTCTTACAGTTAACCAACAATTTTGAAGACTTTGACATCTAACTCGAGTACATTTGTTAACATTTGTATAACCAACACAACTGAATCACAACAATTGAAACAAACCAAGATAGCTGCTTGAATCACAAGTACATTGATATAACTAAAACACAAACCAAGATTGCTCAACTTACATCTAAATCACAACAACTGAAACACAACATGGACATACATGAACTGAATCACAACAAATGAATCACAACAACTGAAACACAAATTCCAACTTAAATCCATACAACAACTCAAATCCAGACAGCAACATGGACATACATTGTCATATTATAACTCACTGAATCACAAGTACATTGATATAAGAAACTACCAAATTCCAACTAAAATCCATACAACAACAAAGTTTAACAACAACAAAAGTTTAACAACCAACTCCAAAATTCAAACTCAATTTAGAGGTTATATTTTGTCTTTGCCACTTGAGCTTGATTTCCTTTGTGTTGTACTTGAAGTTCCACCTCCAGTTCCACCTCTAATTTCATGTCTCAAATTGGCCATGGTAATGTAATTCACTCCTCCCCTCACAATAATTAGAGTATTGATTGTTGATGTTTGATTCACCTTTAAAAAAAAGGCAAAGTCAGCAATTTTTAATCACAAAATACAATATAAAATGGTGAAATTATATGTCTTACATTTAAAGAAGAAATCCTATTTGTATTGCCTCTTATATTCAACCCCACGGTGTTTAAACCTCTTGTTCTTTTAACCTGCAATTTGATTAGAAAATCAGTATCATTTATGTGGGAAAAAAATGGAGTGATAAATAAGATTTGATGACAAACTTAGAAAATAAAAAATCAGTATCATTAGAAAATCAATTTGACAAACTTACAGGTAATTTTGAAGGATTTGATGATAGAGGTTGATTGCTTTCAGTTATGACATGTTGTGTACTAGGTTGTGAAACAGGTTCACGTCCAGTTAAGGGGATCTCATCAACAGGTTGTGCACTAGGCTGTGAAACAAAGTCTGTATTGGAATTCTTATTTTTACAAGTTCTTGAATTATGTACAATTACTCCACACTTTCCACACTTCAAAGATTTCTGACATCTCTTCAATTTCGTTTGATTGCTGGAAGATGCAGGTGGCTCATCAGGTTGTCTTCTTCTCAGTATCTTTGGTCTTCCAGGTTTTTTTTTCATATCTTGGGGGCGAAGGGGGTGGTAACTAACACTTGGGCCACAACTCAAATCCAGTAATCCCCATTATGGCATGCTCATATACCTTCATGTATGTCCCAACATTGTAGTAATCATTGACATAAGACTCAGGATTCTCATTCTTACACCAAATGGCTAAGCAAGCATGTTTACAAGGAATGCCTGTCAACTCCCATCTTCTACAAGTACATAACTATTGAGCAACATCCACACTGCTGGTCAAATGGGCCATTGATCTCAAAATACCAATCATCTGATAGGTATGCCCTCAGCACCCTTCTTAGAATTCTTCTCTACTAGACTTTTTATCCTAGGACATAGTTTGCAGTCCCACTTCTTGGCTTTATCCCTATTAACTTGCAACCTACTCATCACCAAATGTCTTATTGTCTCAAGCATAGTTATAATTGGCTTGTGTCTTGCATCAAGAATAAAAGCATTGAAGCTTTCACACATATTATTAAGAAAGATAATACACTTAGGTTGAGTACTAAAATGTGACCTTGACCATTGACTTGCAGGCTTATTATATTACACTTAGGTTGACTGTGATTCAGTAACAATAAGGTTACAACCCATTAGTAAAGTTTTTTCAGGTTGATGCCAAATCTTAACCTTTTCAAAATTGTAACCTAATTCCTCTACAAAATCCCTTAAGTCAGTAATCCCAAAACTTTGTCTATCCACCCAATCAAAAAAATATACCTTCTCTCCAAGATAGATTATAGGGTCATGCTTCATCACACCACCATGAACAATTTTTATTGTAAAGCAAATGACATCCAAAATAGGATCTACAACAAAGCAAAACAAGTATCGTCAACTCACTTTTCCTAAACAAGTAAGCGAAGACATGTAAGAATCCATTTCTGCTAATTTTTAAAAAATATAATAAGTAAGAAACGAATGACATGTAACCATTTTTTCTCATTTTTTAGCAAAATACAGTAAGCAAGCAAAGAAATATGCTTTCTTTTTAGGAACAATTCAAAATATAAGCTAAGACATTTTTCTCATGTTAAAAAAATACAATAAGCAAACTACAAATAACAAGGGAGTTGGAATTGAAGACACATAACATACCGTAATCTGGTTGGGACGCATCCTTGCTTCTTCTCATCATGGGAATTCGAATTGAAGACTGATGGAAGTTTGAATTGTAGACTGACAAATGAGGGTTTCAATCACACTCAGGGTTTTAGGGTTTTAATCTACTCAATTTAGGGTCGATATCATGTTGAATGAAGAAACATGGAGGAAATTTAGGGCTTGAATGACAAGGGTGAACAAATTTGGGGATTAGGGTTCGAATGAGGAGAGGGTTGAAATGGGGGGAGGAATTGGGGAAGAAATGAAGGAGTACACACCTAAAACATGTTTCTCTCACTTGATACCAACTCACGTAGCCAGTTTCCAAAGCTTTCCAACCTACAACAAGTCAGTCGTTAGCCTTTGACAGAAATGTGACGGAAAGTATATAATCTGATGAAATTTAAAAAACGTTGATGATGAAATTTGATGAAGTCAGTGTAAAAGGTACCAAAAGCAAAAAGCAAGTAAAGTTAGAGTACCAAAATTGATATTAACCCAAAAAAAAAAATTTAAGAAAAAATAGAAGTTGAACTAAAAATTATACATGAATATAAAATATTTATTCGGGGACTCACACTTGAACAGGTGTAATGAGGTATATAAAATGTTGCACAAAGGTGATATATGTATATTGTTTGTGCACGAAAATGATGTACTGTAAGAAAAAGAAGAAAAAAAAAACTAGTAGTACCTCCATTCCAAAATAATTATCATTTTAACAATTTGAACACAGATTAAAAAAGTTTTTAAAAAACTGATCTACACTTATTTAAGTTTAATTATTGTAAATAAGTTGTAGGGATATATATTTTTTCTTCTTACCAACTCTTTTTAATGAGAGTAGTAAATAAGGATAATTTTAACAAAATTAATATTTATTAAAATCCTATAACGACAATTATTTTGAGATAAAAAATATTTATTAAAAAGATAATTATTTTTAGACGGAAGTAGTAATTGTTAGTCTCGTAAAATAACTTTACGAAGTTGAATAAAATGAAAACTAAAAAATATGGGTGATTGAAGGAAGGGTGGAATTAGAAAGTAATAAACATATATATACTAGTAGGATTAACAAAGGTGGTGCGGTGCCTTGAAGTAATAAAACTCTCTAGCAGTCCAGTTTAGACTTTAAGATTATGTTTGAATTGAATTGTTATACTCCCTACTTTACTTTACTTAGTATTAAGTATTAGTAGTAGCAGCAGCAGCAGTCCAGTTTAGTCTTTCTTTCTTTCTTTAAGTTAAGGAAAACTAAAACATGCTCTCTCTCTCTCTCTTTATTTTTAGCATTCCAATTAATTCCTCCCAAAATTCACAATAAATAAAAAAAAAAAAAGACAAATCAAATTTGGTGGCTATTTATATGATATAATACACGTACGTGTCACTATCATCAATCAATCCCACTCTAATTTC
Organism: Platycodon grandiflorus; assembly: GCA_016624345.1. Classification (NCBI taxonomy): domain Eukaryota; kingdom Viridiplantae; phylum Streptophyta; class Magnoliopsida; order Asterales; family Campanulaceae; genus Platycodon; species Platycodon grandiflorus. The sequence goes on from CM028362.1 coordinate 9,810,918, forward strand.
ACTTGTCTAAACTAAACATCTTTTCTTATATATTTGGCAGTGGCAGTGGCAGTGGCAGTGGCAGTGTCATTAATCTATCTATGATATAAAAAGGTCCCAAGTAAGTGCCAAATATATAGTCATGGTCATCGTCAATGATGGATGGATGGATGGTTCGTCTACTTGGAATTTGAATTGGAATGCAGCTTTTATTATTTTTTATTATTATTATTATTATTATTATTATTATTATGTCATGTTGCAACAACTCAAAAAGTCAGTTATGAACCTCTCTATCTATCTATCTATCTATCTATCTATCTATTTCCACCAGGAGGACGAAGACCACCACCACCACGACCATGTCTCTCAGTCTCGTGGATACGCTAGCTACACTTTGCTGCTGCAACAATTATCCTCTTTCATAAACGCAACAAGTTTAATTTACTAGTATTTCAACAGATTTCTCAGGTTTTATTATTTACTTACTAGTACTTCATGAATTCTAGACATTTGATTATTGACCCATAATAAAAATTAATGTTATAAGTGGTGTTAAATACAAAACCTCTTTTATGCTAAATATAATATTTTTTTAATAAATTTACTATTTTGCTCATGTTATAAATGATAAATATAAAAAAATTAATTAATTTGATAAGACCACCACCTCTAGTCTAGGCAAACATAATCCAAAGAACCACCTAGACTAGGCGGTCCTCTATTTCCATCCATTTTTCTGTCATTTTTTTTTACACTTTAATACCCTGAAGTTAACATTTCCGTTAAAAAATTAACGAAATCATTACAATTTTAACAGAACTTGGTAGAACTGTCACCCCGAGGTGGTCTTCTTCCTTGAGAACCGCCACCGCGAGGTGATCATCCTTTTTTTTTAATTTTTTTTATAATAGTTGAATGATGGACAAAATAATATTTTTTTTTAAGAGGATATTGTATTTAGTACTTTTGAGATGTTATATTTAGCACCCTATAAACATACATAGATGATGACTCTCAACATGTGGTTAAGGATCCATTAAACGGTTCCCAAAAAAGCTGATTACCCCATCTTTGATGTGCTTGCTTTTTTTCATATTCAATTATATATCAACACATCTAGTATTAAATACTCCTAAACTAGTTAAGCTAAACATCAATCTTTCTTTCATTTTTCTATTTTTACATAATATCAAATTTTATTTCATGTGTCCTTTTTTATATTTAATACAGCTTAAGTAAAAAGGATACCACTTATAGTTTTCTTCAAAGTATATTCACATGGAAATTATAGTGATTATTCATTCATCTTACACTAATTAAGAGCCACCTTAATAAATAATCTAAATTAGAAGATCAATTAATTAAACTCGTTTGCTGCTCTACTATCACACAAAAATTAAAATATATAAGTAACATGTTCTTTAGCAAGAAAATCATTCAACTCTTAAAAGTGAAAATTAAAGGGTCCATAACAAAGTCATATTAGTGTAAAGAATGATGAAAATTAACTTGAACTAAGCATAAAGAAGATCGAATATACAAAAAGTTCCCATTAAAGAAGAAATTAAAAAAGAAAAACATAATCAAAATTAGGGACCTTGCATAGTTTTATTAATAGGAAGGAAAGCATAGATTGAATAATTGAATGTTTTGTACCCCATCTGCATCTATATCTACACTTTATAAAAATAAATAAAATGAGGAAACAAAAAATATTAAAAAACAAAGAAAGATCCCTTCCTTGCCTTCATCTTCCCACTTTCAGTAGAAAAGAAGAAGCCATGTAACTAGTAAAACTAATTTAAAAACCCTAAAATCTCTCTCTCTCTCTCTCTTCGTCTTAGTCTTCGTCGTTAATGGTGTTCCGATAGCTGTCCTCAATAAACCTCCCTATTCACAATCAATATATAAAATATATCTATATCTGAATCACTAGGGCATTATTATAATTCATCTGCTCAGATCCAATCTCTAAAAATCTTGAATTAAGAATCCAGCTCGCAAAACATCGGAAACGAATTCAAATCGGCAAACAGACTATCTTCCCCGTCAGCGTAGCTGCCCGAATCCTGACAATCGAAGTAGGTCTGTATGTCGTCCGGGAAGCTGCTCCGTGGTGGATCCAACTCCGGCGGTGTCGACGGGCACTCGCCAGCCGAGGTCCTTTCAAGCATTTCCTTAAATTTGGACGACTGCAACAGTAGCCCCAGCGCGGAAGAGGGGGCGGCGGGACGAGGCGGAGGAAGGCTTGTTTCGCCGGAGCTGGAGCTTTCAGGTGGTTGCAGGTCGCAGCAGAGGAAGCTTAACCCGAGTTCATCTTGACTAGGGTCTGGGATTGGTTCAGAAGAGTCAGAGTTGGGATTAAGGTTTGTTTGGGAGTTGTTGGGGTTGTTGGGATTTATTAGGTTGGGGCGTAGCCATTTGATGTAACGGCTCAGGTCAAAGTTGGTAACGGCGTTAAGTCCCCTGTACTCTATTGCTGCCATGTCGTACGCCGTTGCTGCCTCTTCCTGGGTAGCTGCAGAAAATCATGAAATTAGTTCAGGGGTAATTCTGAAAATAAACAAATTATGGAGAAACAAAGTCCAATCAATCATGTCATGTGCACTTAAAAAAACTTTTCCAATATTTCAGTGAAAATAACATTTACGTTGGTTAAACACGTTAAATAAATAAATAAATAAATAAAGATAGAAATTCGCAAGAAAGAAATATTATGATGGTCAATGGACCTATTACATGTTGCTCGTTAGCGTAGTATTTATGAATATTTTAAAATAAAAGTTAGAATAAAAAAATAAATTTAGAATCAAGATGAAATCTATTTACTTACACAAAATAGAGGGTTATTTGATCAAACACGGAAGAGGTGAGGTGAGGTGAGGTGAGGTGAGGTGGAGTGTTAATAATAAAAGTAACAAAATCATTGCAATAATAAATTTAAGGATAAGAAAATGCATGAAAATTTTGGTGGAAGGTGGGGTTGACAATTTATGTCAATGGAGTTTGACATCATATAAATAGAGGAAAGCTAGCTAGCCGTTGAAGGTTGGTGATCTATTATTCTCTATAGCTACACCAACCAACTACCATTAGTAGTCTTGGATTTCCTTTTTCACTTCCTAACCATTTATTATTAAATTATTATTAGACAAAATCACAAAACAAGTAATTCAAATTTTTAAATACTCTTTTAGCTACGTGTTTTGTAATTTTGAAAGAATTTTTAAGATACTTGTACCTAAAATAAACTTCACTCTCCCTGCTATTGGTCCTAGGTTCAAATCTCGTTTTTTTTTTTTTTTGGGGGAGGGAGGTCTTTGGAGATTTAGTGTAGATTTAGGATATCAAAAAAAAAAAAAAATAGGAACAAAGAAAAAGAGACAAATCTTTACAATCTATCCACTATTATGACTAAGAATTTGTTTCTTCATTATTTATTAATTCTCTATTTAAGTTCAGTTAAATCAGATGTATCTGCTTGTTTCTTGATCAATTAATTAATCCCAAAAACAAAAAATTGATTTCAAAACAGAAAATAAATTTTAAAAAAAAAAGTGCAATTACCATATGTTCCAAGGTAGAGATATTTGTTGCCAAACACTCTGCCAATTCGAGCTTCCCATCTGCCATTATGGTGGTGCCTACACAATTTAATAGCCGCCAAATTATGAGATAGCCAGAGTATGCCACTGATGACCAAAAAATAATGGAGAAATTAAATTTAAAAAAAAATAGATATATATCCATCATAGCAAGTAAAAGTGATGTGCACCCAAAGTAGGTGGAGTACTTTGTTGACAAATTAAGCTCTTGAGATACACACACACACACCTTCATGGACTTGAGGGTTGCCAAAAGGCAGTTAGTTGTACATTCCCTACCACCAAAAGGAGTACAAAGTTGCTAATAAAACTAGTTGTGTTCATTAGATTTCACTTTATAAGATTATTGTTAAATAGAATCCATTAGATAATTGTGAAACAGAAACACGTTTATAGCGTGTATTTCACTTGTCAAGTACCAAATGCTGAAAAACAACGCTGCAATTTAACATAGCAAATTCACCTCCTCTTTTTTTTTTTTTTTTTTGCAGTTTTATGAGAATTGCCCTTTTATAACATCCAAATGTTAGAATCTAACCTTTTCCAATATGAATGAATATATATAATACAAAAATATATGTTGGTGAGAAAAACAAATACTAATATTCGGTACCTTGCTACACCTCGGTATTTAGAGACTCCCCGAGAAAAACCACTACTTTTTCTGCAATAACATTTCAAGTAAGACTTCTCAAATTTACAAAAAGTTTCAAATTCACTAAATTTTGGGGTCATACCTTCTCAAGGATCCAATATACTCTTCTTTTGACTGACCATCCATTTCCTTAAGCCCTTCTTGATAGGTTTCAAGCTGTAAAATTCATTGTAACAATTAATTAGCACACAGTAATCAGTAATCTAAGATTAAAATGCCCATAAAATTTGTGAAAAATTAGAAAATTTACAGGGAAATTGAGGATGGTATCTTGACCCCAATACTTCAATGCTGCCAAGTCATATGCATGTGCAGCTGCTTCTTCATCATCGTAGGCCCCTAATATCACAAATTGGATAAGATCCAAAAATTCATTTTCAAGAATTTTTTCATACTTCTAATAAAATAGTAGTAAATTCTTTTTCTTCACATTTCAAAATGAAAATGAAAAAGGATATATATGCATTACGCGGTGCAAGTATAACAAACTCACCTAGATACACTGCATTCCGAATTAATCCGCCCATTATCAAAAGAAAAAAAAACAAAAATTTTAATCAATAATTAAGTTGCATTAGAAAATAAATTAACAAGTAAACAAAAATTAAAATAGAGAAATTGCACCTTGTCTTCCTTTCTTGTTCTGTGATTCATTCCAGCAGTTCTTATCCCACAAATGAGCTTCATAACGACCCGTCCACCTATGCCTGAAACGGATCATCATAAACACCCAAATAAGAATAAATCAATTAAACCCTCCAAAAAAATGGATGAGATTAAACTAATTTAAGAGTTTAATTTCAGTAATAAATTAATTACTACCTCGTGACACCCCGGTAGATGGAGCTACGTTGGGGAGGAGAGTCACGTTGAACGCTCTTACGGGTGCGTTTGGCCTTGGTAACAGAGTTGTTCTTGCTGCCATTGCCAGTGTTTGAGGAGTTGTGCTTAGTTTGCTGTGAGATCTTCGCCATTAAAGGTACTCAAAACCCAAGAAATGGGCTCTGCACACGTCGAAAGTAAAACAGAAACAAGGTAGGAGAGAGAGGGGGTTAAAGATCAATTGGAGAATAAGACTGAGTCATCCAATGGGGAGGCATATAAAGGAAAATGAGGGGAGAGAAAATGAGGGGTTTTTGAGAAAGAGAGGAGAGGTAAAGCCGGCTTAAGGAGTTGGAGAAGGGAAGGGAGGGGGGAAAATCGAAGGGTTTTGTTTGTGTAGAGAGAGAGAGAGAGTGGCCGTCTATAAGCGGCTTTGAGTGAAGGCGTCGTCTGTCTTCTAGCTTGTCTTCATTTGCTCTTTGTGTTATGCGTTGTTTCCACTTTAATTGGAATTTGATGTGGCCATTTTTTACCCTTTTCTGCCCTAATTTTCTCCCTCTCTCTTTCCCCTACCTTTTTAGTACTCTCTCGTTTTTAAAATATAGTTTTGTTTGCAAATTAAAAAAATAATAATTAATTTAATTATTAATATTTATAGTGTATATTTTTTTAATACACATGTACATATAATTTATAATTAAAATATAAAAAAAATAAAAATAAATTGATAAAAGTATAGTCTTAAAAATAAAACTTTTAAACAAAATAATTATTTTGAAACGAAAAACAAAAGAAATGATGACAATAATTTAGTGACGTACAAAGTATTTTTTTTTATTCTTCTACAGTAGTATTAGCCAATCATCTCTCTTCTTCTCCCCTCCTTTTATTCCAGACTTCAAATTTTCTATCACACTTAATCATAGCCTTATACGTGTCCTTGTTATTTTAACTTGTTTTCTTCTTACAATTTTTACAAAGAAATATTTAAGACTGAGATTTAATGGGACAGAAAGTGTGATAAGAAATGTAATACTCCCTCCGTCCCTAAATTATTGTCTGGGTTGACCCGGCACACGTATTAAAAAAACTCAATTGACTTGATTATTAATATTGGAATAGTATTAAAAAAGTGTGTTGTTTCCTTTAATACCCATGTGTATGTGGTCCATAATTAAAGTAGGAATAAAAAGTAAGGGTAAAATAGTAAAAGTGATATTCTAAAAAGGAAAGTTTCAAACAAGACAATTATTTTGGGACGGACGAAAAAGGAAAGGAAGACAATAATTTAGGGACGGAGGGAGTAGAAGATTTGAAGTCCATCATTCCTACTCTCAATTGCATTTTGTTCCAACCCTGAATCAATTGGTTAACGAACTTCAAGAAATATTTTGAGAACTTTTGTGCGAGCCCTTTTTGCTCGATTCTTGTACTAGAGTTTATTTTTCATACAACTCAGGCTGAATAAATTGCATTGCCTTTGACTAACCTGGAAAGGTGGACTAGTCAATATGCATACAAATGACCTGTACTATATTGACCACGGAATTAAAAAAATAAAACTTTCACCCTCAAAAAATAAAACTAGTATCATTTGAACTAGAGTAGTGCTACATTTACATAACTCATTTACAGATTTCATTTAAATTTAGTTTTAAATATTGTTCTTTGCAATCAAAGTACAACACTTTATATGTAAATGAAATTTGAAAATAAATTTTGTAGATGTATCATTTTCCTTTGAACTATACTTTTTAACGGTAAAACTCTAATATACAGTAGATAAACTATTTTGTATAGTTAAAATAAAATATTTTGATCGAAAAGTAAATAGGAAATAGCATTTTCAAAAAAAAAAAAATCTCATAATGAACTAATTAATAAGATGATATATATATATTTTTGAAAATTTGTTATTAGCATTTCAAATTTTAACCGCAACACTCTATAAATTATTTATTTTACTTGTAGTAAATGCTTAACAAACTTTATTATAGAGTATCGCATTTAAATTTTAGAGTGCTAATAGCTATTTTTATAGAAAATTATGGTGTACACAATTTTGCGTATATTTGCAGCTCCCTCTGACTGTCATACACAATTGTTTCAGTTACATGTGCTCCATTATAATACTTCAATCTTAATTTACTCCCATTTTATTAATACTACTACTTATGGAGATTGTGTGTTAGCCAATAAGGTTTCCACTCCCTCCCCAAATTTGACCCCATGTTTATACTTTGATACCATTATATTTGTTGAAAGGGTCTTTTTAGGTACCACTCTGTTAAGATCTATAAGAAAGAATTGCATTAAAATATTTCCAAGTGAGATAGATTAAAGCTCATCACAGTTTAAAATAAGTTCAATTATTTGACTAATGCAGCTTCGGCTGTGAACTCCGAAGAATCGACAAGAAAACATATATATATATATATATATATATATATATATATATATATAGTGTTGCACTAGAGATTTACGAGCACTAACTCAAGTGATACTGCTCACTTCTTTTAACGTAGAGGTCGAGTATTCAAGTCTCACTAGAGGCAGGTACTTCATTACTCTCAACGGAGAGGTCGGGTGTATCCTAGTACTTTACTACTCTCAACGGAGAGGTCTGGTGTTGAAAGCCTCATCAGAGACAGCATTTGTTCTAGTCACATCAAATGCATCATATAATCTTAATTGTAGTCTTTCAAGGCATTAAATACTAATAAGTGTTGGGGTAAGGTCTATGTTCCATGCATCTTTTAAAAAAAAATTGATTCTAAGAAGATTTAAATAATAATAATAATAAATGTTACTAGAGCGCGTCATATTCGACGATGAGACTTGAACTCAATGTAATATCATGGTTTAAAAGTTTGGGAGAGACTATTATCACTACAATTTTTGTTAATCCACTACATTATTAATTATTACATTAAACAAATACACATATTTTGACAAAATTACGCTTAATTACTTGTCCATATTAAGTTGACTAACAAAGTTACTTTTCTAATTACCTGTTAATATTATTTTTTAATTCAAAACATATTAAATGATCTTTAATTAGAGTTCACATAAACGACATTATTATTATTATTATTATTATTTAAATTATTTTAATGTTTAATTAATTAAGCTCACGACTTGAGTCAAGTTGCATTATAAAAAAACTGATATCATAAGGATATTTTTTGTCAACCGAACTTTGAAAAAACATGTGATCTCTACTTATTGAAATAAACTATTCACAGTTAGATTTAAAATATTTAATTGTAAAAAATTAATCCAAAAGTAAAATCATATTGTGGTATAGTATCATAAAGTTTTAATGTCTTTTGTCTACCTATTACAATTGATTCTAAATTAAAATTTTGAGTTGATTGAAACTGACAATCAAGGCTATTATTGGATTTATTTTTTAAAATAATATTTTATAAATTAAATTAAAGTTTTTATTTTAGTAATAAAATATCACATATTTTCTAAAATTTTGACCGATAAATGTTTTTTATTTTTTTATAATAAAAAGTGAAATGAATTATAAGCATAATTGAGAAAACATATTTATTAAAAATAAATATAAATAAATAAAAAAAAAGCAAAACTACCTCATTTGTTGATATGTTAGGAATTAAAATGTAATTTGAAAATGAGAAATGTATCAAATCCACTTCAAATGACAAGTAATTAATTAAGGGGTAGTTTTGTCCAAATATGTATTTGTTTAATGTAATAATTAATAATGTAGTGAATTAGTAAAAATTGTAGAGAAAATAGTCTCTCCTTAAAAAAATTTCTATTTTTTATCCTTGATTATCGATTCTTTAACCTAATTGTTAATTGGCGCACTACAAAGAAAGGGGAATGAGGGGTTACGGTTGTAGTTAACCGAGTCTTGAATTGAGTGAGAATAAAAGCGCTTACGAAATCTTGCTATGTTTGGCTACACAATGTCAACTTTAAAATTGGAATTGGATGAGTAATTTGAGCTCTACGGAATTCAAATTGTTCTACCAATTTTAACTTCGAGCTTTGAAATTAAGCATCCAAACATAACCTAAAATTAACCATCTCACTCAATTATAAATTACATAGAAACTTACGGATTCTAATTTATAAAACGGAGCTCATTGTCTCACAACTTCATCTACCAACACACACGATGAATCAGATTAATGAGATATGTCTTACAAAAAAATATTGAAAGCTTCTACTTTTTGCAGCCTTCCTCCTAGTGTGTTTTCTTTCATTGTTACGCACATATGGGCATACGAGGCCAATGACTAATTCCCGTGTGTCCCATCCCTTCCCATGGCCGGGCACATGCTCACTTATTATGCCTGCTTTTACAACTTTTGTACTAAGAATTTACACAACTAGTTGAGAGAGAGGGTATTGATCACTTAGCTCTTCATTTCCTTTATTTTATTTATTTATTTACTCCATTCATCTCAGACGACTAGTTCTATTTTACATGTTTAACTTTTTAATGTTTTTGTGTCTTTATGAAATTACACTATACATATATCTTATTTATTTATATAAATGAGATTAATGTATTTTCTTAGGATATAGTAACAAAGAGACAAGTAAGACTATTTTTTTGAAAATGAAGAAATATTTATTCTTTATTTGAGGAAAATCTCACTCACTTCAAGAACACAGAGCCTTGGTCTTTAGTGAGATACCCTGTTTGTAGGTGTACCACATCTAGCGGCTTCTTTAAAGATGAAACTTGGGCTTCATCCTCCCTTTGGTGAAATGGATAGTTATGTGACATGCCACCTTTTGTAAGACATAAAGGATGGGTAGGTCAAAGGGAAGGAGATTTATACTGTTCTTGCCGTACCATAATAAGTGTTTTTTATTGATTTTATGTGACTTTTAAATATATTTGACTTAAAATGTTTGTCTTTTAATACCCTACAGTTCATCAGACTCGTTACCTTTCTTCATCTCACAATCACAAAGGATATTTTAGATTGATCTCGCCAAAAATAAATGGTGACCACACCTGTTTCACGTAGAAGCCACGTATGTAGTCTAGTTGGATACTGGCTCTGTGTTGTTGGGATTGTTCTTGATGATTTGAGCCAAGGAATAGAACAGTGACCTGTGAGCAGCAAGGAAGCACTGTTAGGGGAGCTGGGAATGTCTCAGCTATAACCCTCCAGTGTGAAAATCAGTATATGTGTTATAACAAGGCTTGATTCACAGAGCGTGGTCTGTGAATGAAGTTATATTACTCTCTAGCAAACTTAAGAGCAAGAAGAATAGAGCAAGAAGAATAGAGCAAGTGTGTGCTAGAGTGATACTGCATAGAGCTATGAAGGGAGTTTATACCTCAGTATTTATAGACTGGAGACCATCGGGAGACCAACCTGCACAAATCCTTTGTCTCTTAGCTTAGGCAGGCGACGGTAGCAGGCTAAGGAGATCGTGGTCTCCTGCCCGTACGATGGTCCTGGTACTATCCTGTCAGGAAGTGGAAGAGTGGAGCAGATTTTTGAGACGTTGGGACTATTCTACTTAGTATCCAGTAGGAGCAGACCATGTGTGAAGAGCGGTTGCAGACGAGCTTGTTAAAGTATATGCCGAGGTTGCTTAGCACCGAGATTGCCAAAGCGGTCGACCTGGGATATACCCAAGTCATGGTTCCAGCTAAATAATCAGGTCGGCAAACTGGTGGTAACGACTTGTATAAGGCAATGGGCCTGGCCAGTTGTAGTATCCAGGTCGCTCAATGACGAGCTTGCAGACATTTGTCTCTAGCTCGCGCCGCGGGTGGTTTTGGTGCTACCCACCTGGCTCGTTCCGTGCCGAGGTGGAATGGCTACATAGGTCGTTTTGGGTGGAGCCCGTTCATAGATAATTGGCCTAAAGAAATTTTCTAAAAAGAGAAAGGATGTACTTATTTTATAAGGACGTCCCAAAATAATATAATGAACATTTATTTTAAGATGACAAGAGTAGCATTTTATTTTTAACTATTAGAGGTACTTCAATTGGTTAATGATAATTTTTATTTTATTCAAAGGATTGTATCGAAATCTCATTGTACTTGGCACAGTTGATGAAGTGGTCTTAAGCGCAAGCGCCAGGAGCTTATCCGAACCGAAATGCAATTATCGATGGGGGTGGCTTTGATGAGAGCTTATGAACCGTGACATGCAATTGGTTGTATTCGGTAGGCGTTTAACTTCCATGAAAACAACACTCTACTTATACAATGAATGTAGGAGTAGGAGTAGGAGTAGGATAATCTATCTTGTAGTGAATGGTGAATTTGAGGTATAATTTCGTTCGTTTTGCTAAAGTATTTGAGACTCAAAAGGGTTGATTGTTATAGACTTAACGATATTTTAGAATCAAGAATAATTAGAGTCCATGGATGGTTATTTCAAATAAATTGTTAAAGAGCTCTTTGTGCAAAATATATCTACAAGTTTGACTTTAATATTTTTTTTTTGGGTTTTCAAGACTAATTCTTCTAGTCAAGTCAGATCATTAAGACACAGTAAAACTCTATCAACAAAATTTTTAACACAGTTGCGTTACCATAAGTCTCAAAAACAATCTTAACCAACTGATGTACACACTTGCTGATAAATTGGACTTTAATATTGACTACACTTATTAGCATTTGTGGTCACTTGGGAGGTTTGGCTGAGTGGGCTGGATTTAGTTGAAGTACAACCTACCAGATCTACCCATTCTATAATTTGTAGCCGTAGGTAGGAGCGTTGGATCAACAACCCAACCACCCAACCCAGCCCACCCCACCCTACCGGCCCCAGCCCACGACAAGCTAGAACTAAACGTATTAATTAAGTATATCACAATAATCAAATGAGTTTTTATAATATTAATTTAAGGGTATCTTAATAAAATCATGCTAGAAATTTCAATTATAAAAATCAAGATAAAATTGGGCAACAAAAGAATTTGAAACTTTCAAACTATGAGCTGAATAATATTTCTTTTTGTAGACAATAGCAAAACATTGTTTTCGAAAAGAACAAAAAATATCGAGTTTTTTATGGTTTTCCATTTTAATTGACTTTTGGTAAAGAAGTCCATCTATCAAATGACTTACAAAATTAGAAAAAAAAAAAAAAAAAAAGAGAGAGGAAGTAATTAGAAAAAGGTACTCCCACTATGTCAACAAACAAAAATGCATTTGAAAAGTCAACTTTTATAATATCGTATTTACATTTTTCTTTATTTTTTAAATTGTACTATAGTTATCATGCTTTTAAAAGGAAAAAAACAATGTTGAATCTTAATGGCTCTTTTTTTTTTTTTTTTAAACAAAAGAAACATGTGACTCTTTTCTGATAGAGGGAGGGAGGGAGGAACAACTTTTTGTTTTGATTATTTATTTTTGATTGAAGTGACGAGACTACACAATAAGAATGACATTTCTCTTAGCTAGTTAAATTTATGTTCAAATAAACTATAACAAATGTCTAGTTTTTAATAAAACCTCCAATTCTGAAAGATAAATTCAGAAACAATGAAAAGTTATACTAATTCTACTTCTCATTTTTAGTTTCTTACTAAAATTTAAAAATTTACTTTTAGAAATATACATTAATGCACTTAATGTCATACAACATTATATGACCACACGAGAATATAATAAGTGCAAAAGAAAAAATTTATAAATAAATACAAAAAAAACTTTTATTTAGGAACAAATATATATTTTTTTTTAAAATGAACATTTAATTAAGGACGAACGGAGTATAACAAAAACAGGTCATATACTTGCTTCAATCCATACACAGTCTCGTAAAGTTGATACATGCGAAATTAAACTTTCAAGTTTTGAAATGAGATGATAATGTTTATCTGTTTAGCGCACAATCTTATTTCATAACAAATTTATCTAAGCAACAATAAAATGACTTATGATAATCAATGTACCAACTCCTCATGGAAGTTGTTAAACGACTTTGGTCTCTCTTTGTAACCCACCAAAATCATGTGGGTGGCCCGGTGGGGAGGAAAAGGAAGATACACTTTTAAGTCATTTTACTGAGTACTGTGATTATTTTCCATTGACTTGTCGATTATTTTCCGTTGACTACTTGTTTTAAATGTTATCAAACAACGAAAAATGTAAAAAATATTTTTTAAAAATTATTTTACGTGAAACAAACAGAGTTATAGAGTTTAATTATACTAAAAGTAATTATTATTTGAGGATGAATGTGATATGATATTTATCCCTCTTTCAGTAATTTGCTTACTTCGCTCCGTCACCATTTCTAGTGTGCAATAAAGAAAGAAAAAAAAAATCAAGTAAACTCATCACTTTTAATGCTTTCATTAATTTATTGATTTTTTACAATGAAGATAGATTACGGGATGAAATGTAACCATTCCCAATCCATGAGATATAAATCTCTCTCTCTCTCTCTCTCTCTCTCTCTCTATATATATATATATATATATATATATATATATATATATATATATTTAAAGTTGGTGATGATTCTAAGTGTGTCACCTCATCCAACTTTTGGTCTAAAATTCTCAATACCTAATAAACATGATGATCTTTGGAGTGAAATGACTTTTCATTTCTAAGTCATTAGCTAATAACAATACCTAATAATAATAGGTTTTACAATATGTATTACTATTAGGTAATACTAATAGGAGAAGGACTTTAGGAAATAAAATAATATTGTCATTGAGATTTGAACCAAGACCCTTTTAAATATGATTATACACCTTAAACCAATTCAACCAATTATATTATATGTAAAGATTTTAAAAACATATTATATTATTCTATAAATTATTTTATAATATAAACCAACTAGATTTTATTTTTATATATGATACTCTCTCCATGTCAAATTGAGTCTCATATTTTTATTTAAAACGTCCTAAAATAATGTATATAATATGTGATCCATATTAACAAAACTTTAAATTATTTATTCAAAATTGATGCTTATGTTTTATTGATATTTGTGTAAATTTCATTTTCAAACTGATAGTGTATAAAAAATATGTAAATATATATAGTATCCAATTAAACATTTTTTAATCATTGAATGATCTCCAAAAATTATTTCAATAATATAATTATATTCAATTCTTAAACAATTCTCATTTGTTCAGAAAAATGTTATATTTCTTCAATATGTCCCAAAGTAAATATTTTATTTTTAATTTTGTAAATTTTTTCAAATATTTGTCTAAAATATCTTTACTAAGTGCAAGATGAAAAAAAGAGATAAAAAAACCCAATAATATGATATCATTAAAGGGTACTAAAAAATTTTTAAAATGTATAGAAACAAAAATATATGTATTAACCACCAATAAAAAATACTTATTTTGAAACGAAAATATTATAATAAACAACTACCAATTTATATATATTGACAACACTTAACTTTTGTCAGACATGAAGTAAACAAACTTCTATATTCAGTAATGATAATTTTTTTCAAAAATATTTTTAAAATTTATCAATTAAACACAAAAATTAAATTGCACCCGTGCATTGCACGAGCTCTATAACTAGTTTTCACTTAATAGTACGTTTGGTTACTCAATGCAAGCTTGAATATTATAATTGGATGAACAATTTAAGTTTTAGGAAATTCAAATTGTTCTTTCAATTCCAATTCCGATGTCTGGAATTAACTATCCAAACATAACTTGAGTAAATTCATTAAATTCAACGAGACTAAAAGTTAAGTTCATATCTTGTCTGATTTATGTGCTTGGGCCAGCGAATACTTTAGTTTAGACTTCTCAATGGATTGGATTTTGACATGAATTCGTTTCGAATTTGAGTTAAAATTTCAGATATGGATAAATCTGATTTGAGCTCGATAAACTATTAACTTAGCAAACGAATTGGATTTAGTCATATCCGATCTGTTTAGGACACAATCCAAAAATCTCTTGGTTAATTATGATGTATATTCGAGAGTTAATTTTTTATAAGTTTCAACCAAGTTTAAAGATACATCCACTCTTTTTCATTATTTTTCTACTCTCATAACCCATAAGCCTATTCAGTTAGTATAGTTTCATCAAATTCATCATTTAAAAACTACTACTAAGATAAACGCCCACACTCTTCTTCCTTTTAGAGCCCGTTTGGTGTAGCGTTTTGAAAACGCAGCGTTTCTAAAACGCAGATTATTTAAAACGCAACTTTTTTCTTTATAAATGCGTTTGAGATATTATGTCAAAACGCAGCTTTTTATTTACTACTGCGTTTTGGAAAAAAGTTAAAAATTTCAGCGTTTTAAACGCAGCTGCGTTTTGAATACGCTGTTTTTTATAACGCAGCATTGAAACGCTAAGTTAAGAAATAAGCTACGTTTTAACCCTGCGTTTTGGCCAAAACGCACGAACAAACGGGTTCTTATATTCATTTGTTGGAAGATCGGATTTAATATTTAACTAGTTTTACACTCGTGCATTAAACGCACGAACATATATATTTTTCAATTAAATTATGCTTAAGAAAAATGAAGAGGAAAAATAAAATTAAAAGAATAAATTAAGGAAAAGTAATATTGGAGACAATTACTTAAATATAAATACATCATTGTATCTGTAATATTATAGATTTTAAAAAAATTTCTTCTACACAACATTTGTTGTTTTATTCGTTGGCTTTCCCTCTTCATCGCATATCAATATCTTCAGACCAGAGCGGTTTGTTACTCTAGAAACTGCGACATGCATTTGCTCCATGGTCGAACACTGACTTCTTGAGGAAGAGTCCTACATGCGACAGTAATTGACATTGACTTTTGTTCAAACTTGGCTAAAATAATGAGGATATAGGCTGGTAAATTTTTCATAATTTTCAATGTGGTATATCGAAGGGAGGGGAGGGGCAAAAACAGGCTTTTAAAGTCAAAATGTGGGGGTAAAGACAAACTTTTGGTTTCAAACTTGGCTAAAACAATGAGGACATAGGCTCGTAAGTAATGGCTAAATTGTTATTTTTTTTGTGTTGAAACAAAATAATCGACTTGGCTAAACTGTTATTTTTGATTCCTGTAGAATTGGTTCAAGTAATGGAGAGCAATGACGACTTTAAAAGTCAAAATGTGGGATTAATGACAAAATTTTCGTGTTCAAACTTGGCTAAAATAATGAGACATAGGCTGGTAAGTAATGGCTAAAAGCTCAATTGAAACATCAAAGCCAATAGCAACACAAAAACCTAATGCCTCCGAGTTTCAAAAAGTCGTTCTTTTTTAATTTTTTAATGATATTCTTAACGGGCAATAACCTATATTCTTAGGTATTTCTCAAACCCTCCAACCAATTAAGGCTAATTGACCACAGATGATAACCAAGACCAATAAACAAAATCAAAACTAATTGAGTTCCAAAGACTAATTGAAAAACAACTGAATTGAAAAATTTGCAAAAACCATGTTGCTCAAATACACAGTTGAAACAAAATTCATTCTTTAATAATCAACACTAAAAGCTCAATTGAAACATCGAAGCCAATAGCAGCACAAAAACCTAATGTTTCCTAGTTTCAGAAAGTCGTTCTTTCTTAATTTTTTAATGCCCTTCAACCAAACAAATTTTCCAGCTCTAGTAAACTAATGGCACATTTTAACTGTGTATTTGAGCAACGTGGTCAAGAAGTGTGATAAAGAGAAGAACACATGGGATGTGTTGAGAAGACTTCCTGTCATCCATAATTTGTGGTCTCAGATCCCCGCAAATTCTGTACGAAGATCCCCACCATTATTATTTGCTTTGAGATGACCATTACTTATATATTTAAAAGAGGAACAAAGGAAATAAAAAGACACCAAAAGTGGAGAGAAATAGAAGTGACTAAAATTCCCAAAATCAAATCAAATCATGAAACACAAAATCAAAACTAAAATCAAATTCAAGTGAATAAATTACTACAAAAACCCAAAATCAAACCTTGGAGATGACCACAGTGGTGGAGCTTAGACGGAGGGTGCTTGAGAGAGAGTTGTTGGAGAAAGAGGTCGGACTACGGAAGGTTAATCACAACACTATTAAAACCAAAAAAAAAGAGGAATTTATTCACTTGACAGAGGAAATAAAAAGGCAGCAAAAGTGGAGAGAAAGAGAAGTGACAAAAATTCCCAAAATCAAATCAAATCATGCGACACCAAATCAAAACCAAAATCAAATTCAAGTGAATAAATTACTACAAAAACCACACCAGCCACCTCATATTGAACAAATACGTACGAAAATCAATGCAATATTCAAGATAATTGACTATGGGATACAATGAATTGGAAACAAATATACAATTGCAGTATCAAACAGGTTATGATATCTAAACTAACATCATTCAAGAAATCAAATAACAGGAAACTGACTCTCTTCTTTTAGGCATCACAATAGAACATTAACTCTCCTCTTTTAGTGATTATATCAAACGGGTTATGGCCAGTAAACAAATCATCACAACTAGCCAGTCCTTTTCGTCTGGTGTTTACTAATTTACAATTTTATATCTCCTAGAGAGAATTTATTTACCATGGTTTCAGTATGCCTTTCAGATATAAAAGCCCCACACCTTTATAACATTTTCTTTTTAATGTGTTAATCTTGCAGGTTCCAATTCATTCCCTTAGAGATATATGCTTCCATTTTTGCAAATTTTGTATATTCCATTAACATAAACTAAGCATACACTAATTCTAACTACACAAATCTGCAAAAATTCTCATAAGCAGTACCTTTTTTTTTAATCTTGAAACATTGTCGAGCTGCGCCTCCCTATATTTCCT
This sequence comes from Platycodon grandiflorus, assembly GCA_016624345.1. NCBI lineage: Eukaryota > Viridiplantae > Streptophyta > Magnoliopsida > Asterales > Campanulaceae > Platycodon > Platycodon grandiflorus. Next base: position 9,828,770 of record CM028362.1, read on the forward strand.
CTCCATAGTGGTCTAATGCAGCAAACCCACACCAACCACCTCAAATTGAACAAATACCTGCGAAAATCAATGCAGTATTTAAGATAATTGACTGGGGGATACAATGAATTGGAAACAAATATACAATTGCAGTATCAAACGGGTTATGATATCTAAACTAACATCTTTCAAGAAATCAAATAACAGGACATTGACTCTCTTCTTTTAGGCATCACAATAGGACATTAACTCTCTTCTTTTAGGCATTATATCAAACAGGTTATGGGCAAAAAACAAATCATCACAACTAACCAGTCCTTTTGTGTAAGTTTAACAAAAATTTTTTAAAAAAAGAACACTTCAAATCCAAATGTTGAAGACTTACAATTGGGGGAAGGAGAATGTTGCCAAATTGAGACTTGGCCCTTCTATTGCAATCCGAGACAAGGATGAAAAGCAAAGAATGAAGTTAGGTAGCAATAGACATCTGAAACATTTAAAATTAAAACTGTATGTCCAAGAAAGAAAGAATTATGCCACTCTTTAACATAGGTAGCAATAGACCACTAAATATAAAATTGAAAGAATGGCTAAAACATCCGGTGCTTGTCTCGACGAAACCACAAAATTTTAAGACTTTATAATATAGCCAAACTGATCTCACAACACTTTGCTATTGCCAATTCTTACCAATTCAAACCCTAGCATTCCAACATAAAGTTAACATGAAATAAAATAGAAAACAAAACCTAAAGTTATGCACTTTTAGAAAAACAAAAAAATTAAACATGATAAACTCGAAATTTCCAAAAGGAAAATCAAACCATACATAATAGCTGCCTTTGTTGGTGGATCTGTTTACTTGCTGTAAGTCTGCATATTTTAAGGTTCTTTTTTGTAGGATAATGAATTAGGCCCGTGCCAGCCTCGTGACATGAGCTCAACGATGCTAGTCCGCCTAGGCCGTGTTCCATGTCGACGACGACAAAGTTGGCGATTTCGACTAAGGAGGGAGAGAAGGATAAGAGAAAGAGGTCGTAGAGGATGTCGTCATTTTGGAGGCAGAGATAGTGGAAAGGAAGGAAGGCATGTTGGAGAGAGAAGACGAAGATGAAGGGAAAAGGTTCGGGAGAGCGACAGCCATGGATGGATCGCGCGGAAAGAGGGAAGAAAGAGTTGCAGGTTAGCGAGGATAGGAAGCGAAGAATAACTGCCGTTTTACACGCGTGGTCTCTAGTATTAGATCCGTTAGATTTTAGTAAATTGGTAAATCTGAGCCAGTAGTTGTCTTGAGTCAATTGAACACGTACGAAGCCCCTGTATTGTAATATAGATTCTTATTTTGTATAAATATGGTTTTTTTATTTTTGAGAATAATATTAAATGTTATAATGACTTTCTATTTTTGGTAAGATATTTTTAATAAAATTTTACTATTTTTGAACTTAGTAGGTTATATATATATATATATACTAGTAACGGATTTGAATATAAATTAATTAGTATTAGATATGTTGGGTTAACCGATCGAATCAGAATACTAATATAAATTTGAAATAATTGCGGGCCGGTACCATTCCTTATATTTTCAACTGCTTTAAACCCCAATACTTGTTTCAAATCGAAAAGTCCAGTTTGATGGATAAATGGCTCAATTGTTCCAAAAATGTCCTTCTATTACGCACTGTGCTGCTGTAGATGAAAATTCATCTTTCAACCATTGTTTACTTTTGATATTACCTTCATCTCTCTCTCTTTCTCCTTTAAAAAACCTCACTGTCATCTTCGTCCTCCCCCATCCTACTTTGTTGTCTTCATCACTAACCCAGCCAACTCTTCTTCTACCTTCGCCATCTTGCCTCTTCCCCTACTCCTCTCCCCTCTCTCTCTCTCTCTCTCTCTCTCTTTCTATTTATTTTTGTGAACCCCAAAATACTCTCCAACACCACTTCACATTTTATCTATCCATCTATCAGTGTGTGTGTGTGTATTTTTATTAACCCTAAATTTTCTTTTATTAACCTTAAATTTTTTTCTTCCAAATTCAGTTCAAAGCTCCCATCGATCTCTTATTTTAAAATATGCTCATATATATATATATATATATATATATATATATCGAATTTCTGTATTTTTGGTTCTTCAATTCCATGGAAGATGGGAATGAAAGCAACATAAAGAAATAATTTATTGTTACAAAGCAAAGAACTATAGTAAGATCAAAAATTGAATGCGAAATCCTTAAGGTGAATAATTAACCTTGAAAATAAAATGTGTGCATCGCGATGCAACTAAACAGTAATTTTTAGTACGCATCGCGATGCACACTTTGATGTTTCGCAAATGTAATGTTGTGCATCGCGATGCAATAAAATATTACTTTTTAGTATAATTTTGTGCATTGCGATGCATCAATTTTAAAACGAGCGTGAAGCCAAAAATTATGGGCGTGATGCCCAAAATTATTGGCTTGATGCCCAAAATTATGGGCATGGTGCCCATTTTGAACTCTTAAAAAAATTGTGAATGCATCATTTTTACATCGCGATGAATCAATTTTGAATCGTAATCCTTAAGGTGAACAATTAATCTTGGAAATAAAATGTGTGCATCGCGATGCAACAAAACAGTACTTTTTAGTACAATTTTGTGCATCGCGATGCACACTTTGATGCATGAGTAATGTTGTGCATCGAGATGCAATAAAAATAATAATTTTTTAGTACAATTTTGTATATCACGATGTATTAATTTTATCTTGCGATGCATCAATTTTGTTTTGCAATACATAGCATGTCCGTTCCGTGTTTTTTAATGACATAGATGACATTTCATAAAAAAAAGTGTATTTTTTCAATTTGAAACAATATGTCCATATTTATCACATATATTGAGTTCCAATATGTCCATATTTATCACATATATAATCCATCAACGTGCCTACTTTATTATTTACGACTAGAGCAAGCCCATCATTAAACTATCATTGCGATTTGCGAATCATCAGCCTGGCTCCAAGACTGGCTTGAAATCAGAAGCAATCAGGTCCGGAATCAATGGGTCATTACCCATAAACCCGAATTCGTTTTACACGGGTTGTGTTAGCCGAAATCAAGAACCACGGTCGTTTTTAAAACAAGTTGTCCAATTAACGCGAAGCACGTCAGCAATGATGACATTAACGGCCATAGTGAAGGTCGTACTTATAGCAGGAACAACAAGGGAGCTTATGGGTTTTAAGCTCCCTAAAGCTCCCCCATCAAGGTATCAATCCGTATCATCCGGGAGTTTCACTTAGGATCCAAGGTTGACACGGCGCCGTTTCATAGCACTAGCAAGACAACCAGCACCGTTTCACAGCAAAAGGAGGACAACACATTGAGAAAGAGCTCCTGCCATGTTTTACACATGGCAGGCTATGAGTGGCCACAAATAAAAACCCCCTGTCCGGTTGTAATCAAATTTTGACCACAAAAAAGCTTCTTTTTTTTTTCACTAAATTAAAGTTCACATTTTCACCTATAAATAGAGACTTGGTTTACTTCATTTGGACACCAGATCAATTTTCTATAAATTTTTGAAGATTTTCTCTATTTTCTTCTCTTCTCTCTCTTCAAATATAATTTTTCTCAATTTTCCTCTCTTTTCTCTCTTTACATTTTTAACATTAAGTTATTTAATAAAAATTAAGCCACCTAGTATTATTGCTGTTATTAATTGTCTAATAATTACTGAGATAATAATTATTTTAATATTAATATTTTCATCAATGATTTTTAAAATTAATGTTAATTTAAATATTAATATTTTAAGAATGACAGTTAAAAAAGCTAAAAAGTTATTACATTAAATTTAATTTCAAAAAATTATTAATTATTATTAATATGATTTCAAAAATATTTATTTAGCAAATATCTAATTAAAATGACATTTACAAACTTATTGTTTAATATAAATAAATGTAAAGATTTTAATTTAATGAAAATAAAGATGATAGGGTAAAGATGGTGGGGTATATAAGAGTATTTAAGTTTATGCATTGTTGAGAGGATTAATTTATTGAGCAAACTACACAAATAGTCCCCTGCTCCCCTTTTTGGGTTTAGTCCTTGAACTAAAATTCAAAAAATTAAGTCCCTGTAGTGAAACTTTTTATGCAATTGGTCCTTCTGTCCAACTCCGTTAATTTTTTTCCGTTAAATACGTTCACGTGCCTCTTACGTGACTCTGCTCAGGGGTAAAATTGTTCACGCATTCTTTTTTTAATAATGGACAAAAATACCCATAATTTATTATTTTTTGAAAACTTAAGATGAGGGCATTAATGTAATTAACTAAATTATAATTCTTTTTATTTAGAGAGCATGAAATCTTCATCGTCTTCAACTCCGATGAGAGACGCGGTTCACCTCCTCAGCTCCAAAAGCCGCCTTGAAAACTTAGAATGGCTCTCGGATCTCTCTTCCTTGAAACGTGTTAATATGGGGTATGTAGAATGACCGCAGTGAACATGATTCCTTCCCTTGAATTTGCTTGCGTTGGTGCAATCTTCAAAGCCTTCCACTCGAATCTTGTAATGAAGAGCTCGGGAATTGACGAACTAACTCTGCTTCCACCTTCGAATCCAAACCCCATCCAAATCTTTTTTTTTTGTTAAATCTTGAATACGCACACATTAGGTCCCTCGTCGAAACCCAAATCTGATTATCTTCGACGAAGATCGTGTGTTCTCAACCATTTAAAAACTTAGATCTAAGCTTTTAAACCCGTAGATCTAGTTCTACCTAATTGAATGATTCCATAATTTGAAAAACTTCAAGTCAACGGTGACGAATAAGCAAAGTAAATGGCAAAATTGAGTTTACCCAAGTGGACTAGTGGAGGTGGCGTAGCGGCAGAGTTGCTGGTGGTATTTGGTTTGATGTAGAGAGAGAAATAGATAACAAGTGGGTTTGTCCTATGGATTAACAGGTTGTTCGGCAATTCAAGTTGTTGCTATTTAGCACCATCTAAGCTTTCCAGATGCCTGCACCATCTTCATCCCAATTTCGTGATTAACGCCAGACCTTGAAATAAGCCAGCTTAGCGCATTCAAGAAAAAAGAAACCTAATTTTCCACCTGTGTGTGAATTGTGAAGAAAGAGGAAAGGGAAGGAGGGGAAAGGAAAGTTTGAAGGAGGATAGAGAAAGAAAAAAATTGGTAATTGGTCCCTGTGCTTTTTATTGTAAACTTACTATTTTACCCCCAATTGAAATCACGTGAGATGCACGTGTCTATACTTAATGGTAAAAATTTGACGGAAGGATCAATGATGTAAGTCACCCCACTACAGGGATCACTGGCGTGGGGTAAGGACCAATCCCAAAAAAGGGGTAGAACACAGGAACTATTTGTGTAGTTTGCTCTAATTTATTTGAAGAGTATAATAGGGGGTTTTTAGGTATAAAAATACCAAAAAGTGAGCATAACCTCCTAAACCCCCAAAAGTTGTTGTTCCTGCTCATAGACCCAAAAAAGATTTAGTTACTACCCACTTCTTCACTTCTCAATTGTGAAGTCGTTGCCCGAATCCCAATTGTAATCCTTGCTTCATGTAATTCTAGCAATTAGTTCTCAATCACAATTTTGAGAGACGCGCATTTCCAGAAACAGCGATTTTCGATCTGGGTTTTTGTTAATTTATCAAATCAAACACTTACTCTGCTGGATGTAATCCGTTGTGTCGGATAATGTGAACAAAGAAAGAAAATTGAAAGATGGATGAAGAAGAATCAATTCAACTTACGGGACAGCATTCCATGAAAGTGAAGAAGCCCAAAAAGGGGCTTAGGGGTTTAATGATGAGACCAATCAGTTGGTTTAGAATGCTGGGTGATGAGCTACACTGGAGCTTTGTGTTGGGAGTGGTGATTGTGTACGGAATAAATCAAGGATTGAGTGTAGGTTTGGTTCGTGTTAGTATGCAGTATTATATGAAGGATGAGCAGAAGTTGCAACCTTCTGAAGCACAGTTTTATTCTGGGATTATTTCTATTCCTTGGATTGTCAAGCCTCTTTGGGGTCTGATGACTGATATTGTTCCGGTTTTCGGTTACAGAAGGCGGCCCTACTTCATTTTTGCTGGTAATTTATTCATATTCACTGCAATGTATGAAGTTGCATGTTCAATAATCAATAACTTTTTTGATATGATGGGGTTTTATTATTATTTATTTTTCTGGTAGTAGCACATTCACCTGCTAAATAGATTGATTCGCTTTTTAAGATACCTTGTAGTTATGCTAATGTCAATCTCCTAATGTAAGCTATTTGTATTGGGACAATTCATGTTCTCACAATTGTTTGCACTGTAGCCATATTCTGTTATGACTTTTGTCATGCCAGTATATCTTAATGCAACTCTATTCTTATCTAATTACTGCCATACTAAACCTTGAGGGACTACTGAAACATTTTTCATTCATACATTAAAACGAAGGCCTTGGCACAACGGCAAGGTTGCTCCATTATAACCTTGACATCATAGGTTCAAACTAGGCAAAAAACCTCTCTGCTTGGTGGGGCTAAGATTGGTGCATTTTACCCTCCAAACTCTGTAGTGGTGAAAGTCCTGGTGCTGGACCATCCCTTTTATCTTAAAGTTTGTTCCCTTTGCAAGTATATAGCATCCAATGTCGGCCTCCGGGCATATAAGTAGTTTTCAGTTAGTTACTTTTCAATCAAATTTCATGTCATAGTTGCTTCTTAAGGATTCTCTTCCAAGGATTGGAATCATAGGTGCTGGAAATTTTATGCATCATAGCCTGTTTAAAACACACTACAGGTCCTTGTGACCCCCCTCCACCTGCAATCCGATTCTTACAGTTGCTGAAAACCCATTTTGATTTCAGGTACCATTGGTTCCATCTCCATGCTTGTGCTATCACTTCACAGCAACTTGCGTCTTGCTTTTGCCATGTTGGCTTTTATAATAGGAAGTGCTGGGGTGGCTATAGCTGATGTGATTATTGATGCTTGTGTGACGGAGAACAGTATAAGTCATCCTTCTCTTGCTGGTGACATGCAGAGCTTGTGTGGAGTGAGCGGTTCCACCGGGGCTCTTGTTGGATTCGCGATTAGTGGCTTTCTCGTTCATATGATTGGACCTAAGGTTTGACTCTTGGAAAGTTCTTTTGTTTCTACTCTATGTTGACAGTATTTCCTCTTCATCACCTCGATTTAGTTATGTCCACATGCTCTTGTCTGAAACAAGCCAGTTCATAAATCTGGGTTTGGTAGAGGTTGTATTGAATAACGAGTGGTGTAAATGACCCGAGCTTGGCCTTCTCTAGCTCAGCTTGTGCATAAGAAATTCATACTCAAACTGAGGTTAGCGTGTATTATTCGAGGTCGGCTTGTAGAAAAGCCTATGTTCGAAATCAACTTGTGAACTGCTCACCAGCATGTCTGTAAGACATGATCTCGAGCAGAGCCGAGCTTGATGACTAAAATGTAAAACCTTACCTCTGCACATCTGTTCAATTATAGTTTATAATCGCAATCGGCTTGGAAACCCCTTGTTTGATATTTCTAGAATATAGTTAACCTCTATTATTTCTAGGCCTAGCATCATGATTCATGTCTACATTTGCCGTTGCTTACCATCATAGCTAGTACTTCTAGCTGGCAGCGTACCGCGCTCTGCCGAGTACAAGTCTAATTGGCCAAACGCTCTATGAGTTGAGAGGATTCACTTCTAGGCCCACTCAAAAGCTTCTCTGAGCTTTCGCTCTGAGGAAAGGAATAGGTGGTACCAGAACTTATGGTCTTTCTGGAAGGAGGTTTCCTAAAAGGAAAGTTGCTGGAATCAAGTCTCAGATGGGTAGTGGAAGAACGGTATTAGGAGCTGCTCGATAGACCCCTTACTCTTCTAACGGGCACCTTCCTTCAAGTCTTGAACTCGATGCTATGGTAGAGATTGAAGCATTCGAGTATGGAGCTAGCTGAGCTGCCAAACGAACATTGGGCAGATTCCCAGTGTGAGCCAGGAGTGAAAGCGGAGCGGAAAACAGTCCTCGTCCTATATTGAGCTACAATTGCATCATCCTACAGCTTTGTCATCATACGCTCTACTGAAATAGGTTTTGGCTTCAAGACTAGTTCTTCCTGTCTCCCGACGAAAGCTCTTTTCCTTTTCTTTTTCAGCCTTTCCCTTCCAGTTAGCCTTAGAAGGATCCCAGCAGGTAGAAGAGGATGATCTCTTACCCCCAAACTAGCGAGAGAGTAAGTTAGCTGATCTAAATTATAGATTTATATCAAATTGCTGGTATTCTGTCCCGATCAATGGTCAGTCTAATGGCTTATTTAAGTCTAGCAGGGGCTCAGGCAGAGGGTGATAATAGAAACCGACTTATTCCCCTTCAGTGGATCTAGCTTCTTACCTATCAGCTAGCTTCAATGTCAAATGAGATTCTCTTTCCTTAGCTGATTTGACAGGAGTTGAGTAAGCCTGCAACTGGAAGCTAGCCAGGAGGGAAAGCAAGAAGGCCGGGTTTAGCGAGGAAGAGGAAGTAGACCAGCACGGCATGTACTTGATTGAAGCGATTGAACAGATCCTGCAGAGCAGTCTATTGACGATTAGAGAAAGGCTCAAACAAAATAGGAAATCACGCAGAATAATAAGGCTTACCTGTAGAGTCAACTCGACTGTACCCTTGATCCTAATCCTTGGGACTGCGGTAAAGAATTGGGACTAATGGAAAACTGGCTTTCTTCAGTTCCTTCCCTGGTTCGGGTGCAGTCGGTTGATCAGGTTTCGACAAAGGTTGATTATGAGGCTTAGGCTTAGATTTACAGAAATTCTCTTCACTATGGGCGAGCAACCAAGTTTTGAACCTCTTTCTTTTCCTTGATTTGGTATTGCAAAGCTTGCAGCTAGCAAGCTTTACTGGCGGTAGTAGGGGAGCCTAAGCACGGTGGATGCCGTACACTTGAGTGGCAAAAGAAAGCTTTAGCTTCACTCTTTTTCCAGGCCTGTTCAGACATAAGATTCTGCTCCCCCGGAAGTTCAATGATGAGCTGTGTGATGGGAAACCTTCCTGCACAGTTCGGGGAGCATTGAATTAGAATGCGAGGTTCACCACCACATCATTGCCTGCAAGGGGCGCTCGCTCGATTCGCAGATTGGTCTGACTCATAATACACTTCTGAAGGATTAGGTTCTAGTTGCGGGCTCTTGGGATTCTTCTATTTGTCTCTTTTTGATTATAACTCATTCCGATTCTGTTTTAGTCTATCAAAGTTGCTGCTCAAGGATCCTAGCTTCTTTTCTGTTTAATAGTTTATTATTTCTTCCATTGTTGCTGCTAACTGTAATCTATTGTCTAAATATTGTTATGATGATTATCTAACTTGTTTCATTGATAATAGTAGCTAAATTTTGTCCTAATCAGATGAATGCAAATGTTTTAGCTGTTAGCTTAGTTGATTGGTGAATGTTTTATGTTGATCTGATTAGATTGATTATTTAGTTGTTTACTTCGTCTTTTCAGGTATTAGTTAATTACTTTCTTTCTTGCATTGTTTTGTCAAATATGTTACAGTCGTCTCTCTAATAGTTATCATTCAATAACTTAATACACTATTAATTAATATTTTTTGAATGAACCAAATTTGTCCATGGTAGATAATTAATAATTCTATTATATTATAAATGATCAATTTGAAAATTAACATGTGGTAGTATTAATTATTAGAGGGAAAATTAGTCTAGTCATACATAAAAAAATTACGCATATATTTCACTATAGTCCTCATCGGTTAATTTCGTCTACAATATTTATTCCTTATCAGTCAATAACAATTGAGATTCCTACTAAGAGCAAAGTTGTTACCAAGGACATTACCACATTATATAAATGGGTGTTTAATAGAATACAACTATTTATACACAACTTTACTCAAGTTAAAAGTCATTCGTAGAACAGAAGTCAACTTGCCAAGTCTCCACAAAAATAATCCGCCCTTGAAGATACAACAAAGAGAATAATTCAAAACTGTCTGGATTCTTATACTTTCTCAATAAAATACGATAACTTCACATATTTACCATTTTTGTTTATCTAAAAAAGTTAAAAGTAAAACCATGATCTTAACAAGCTCACAAGGTGCAACCTACACTTGTACACAGGATAAGATATTAGGAGCTTTTCAAGCGTCAAGTATACTTTAGTGTAGATTTTCTTGTAAAATTACTAAAAGATAGTCAAATCGGTTGCCTTTTATTACAGATACACATGTATGTATGCCAACTCGAAAAATGTTATTTTGGGTAATGAAATTATAAGAAATCTTAGTAATTAATACTCCTAATACATAGTTCATTCTCCGATACTTACTAATTACTTGAAGGACAAGTATATAGGCATGCAAGTTTTTTGTATTTATTCCTATTTAAGGAATCAAAATGAGTAATTAATTAAGAGGGGTAGAGACTCAGTGGGATGCCACCGAATCACAAATTAATTTATAGTAGGTGGCAATTCTAAATTAACTTTCCGTCATATTTTTGTGTTTGTACAGGTTGATTCTAAGTACTCCTCTTTGGGTTTCACTAATTTAAACTGGTTCATATCTGTTTTATCTAATCATTACAAGTATATTAAGCACAATAAGTATTACTCCCTTCATCCCAAAAAGCTCATGATCATGAACAAAAAATGACACTTATTTTGGGGCGGACGGAATAGTTTATTGCTGAATCAAATTCAAATTCAACCCACCCAGTGCAAGCAAATTATAATTTGTTCTTGGACCATGCTTATGTTCTTCCGCAGGGTGTGTTTGGAGTGCTAAGTATCCCTGCCGGGCTGGTCATTTTAGTTGGAATGATGTTGCAAGAACCCCTTGTCCACAACCTCTCTTATAAGCGGGTAAGATCTCTAAAGGAATGTGTTATCTTTCCTCTCATCAACCTTGCCTCAAAAATCAGGTTTCTAAATAGGTACGGCAAAAGTTTCTGGAAGCTACTAAAGCCATGTCAACAGCAATGAAATGCCAAAATATATGGAGACCGTGTTTATACATGTACCTTTCACTTGCATTGGGATTAAACATTCACGAAGGAATGTTCTATTGGTACACAGATGCAAAAGCGGGCCCATCTTTCTCACAGGTATAAAATTGAGATATCGGCTGGCTTTCTTTTTTCATCATTATATCTTGCTTGATTTACCTGATCAATTGTTCTGTGCAGGAGGTCATTGGATCCATATTTTCAGTTGGTGCATTTGCCTCCCTTCTTGGGGTCCTTCTCTACCAAAATGTATTCAGAAGACATCCTTTCCGAAACGTATTATTTTGGACTCAATTGCTCATTGCTGCTTCAGGGTTGCTTGATCTGATATTAGTGTTGCGTCTAAACTTGAAATTTGGTATACCTGATTATCTCTTTGTCATAATTGATGAAGCAGTTTATAAAATGATTGGGCGTCTCAAATGGATGCCTCTTCTTGTTCTCAGTTCCAAGTTATGCCCCCCTGGAATAGAAGGCACTTTCTTTGCTTTACTTATGTCAATCGATCACGTTGGCTTGCTCTCCTCTTCTTGGGCTGGAGGGTTCTTACTACACTTTTTGAATGTTACGAGGACACAATTCGATAACCTTTGGGTGGCCATTTTGATTCGGAGCTTTTCAAGAGTTCTTCCAATTGGGCTTCTGTTTTTGGTACCTAGGAGCGATCCTGATTCATCAATCCTTCCATCTGAGATGTTTCCCAAAAAGGGGATGATGTAGTAGAGTTGGAGAATATGGAAAGGGTCTCCTTGGTCAATGGCATTTGACCAGAAGTTTGCTAGTTTTTAGACCAAATTTTGGTGGGAAAATACATGAATTATGGGAAGGAGACGTAGTAATTTTTCACGTTGATCCATCTCAACTATCAACTCCCAAAGAGTAGACAAGAACACATACTTAATTTGCTGATCGATTGAAAGAGGATGCCTTAGTCGTGGTAAGTCTTTCTCAAATTACTTTTGTAAGTTTTCCCGAAATAATAGATATGCTTAGCAAAGGGTTACCAAATGATATTGGTATCTGACCAGGCTATTAGTGCACATTGAATTGAATGAATTAAACTGTATGGAATTAACTTTGTTCAAATGAAAGTGTTGCTTAATCAGTGGAATAATTCTACCACTGGGCTCTGAAATATGCAGGAGATTGTTTTTTCTTGAAAATTTATTCACTGTATTCTTTTTAAACTTAGAAGCCCCAAAATCGAGAAATTCCAGGAAGTCTCTTTGTTGCTCATTTTGTTTGAATTAGTCCTGTGAATTCTTGCAGATTCGATTTTCCCTGCAAAACATATTGATGATTCCAAGATGGATGGTTTAGAATCTTTTATCTTTCCAACATTTACATTGTTATTTCGGGAGAATTTACCATTTACAACTATTCCATTCTGAATTTACTGAAATTTCAAATATATTACTCCTTCAGTTGCTAAATTATCGTTCTGTTTGACTTGGTCAACTGGATTTAAACGAAATTTAACGTATATTTTTTATTTTTTTAAATCATAAAATATAAATTACGTGTTTTATAATTTAAAAATAAATAAATAAAAATATAGGTTAAATTTGTATTTGAAAAATGTCCTTGTTTGAACTAGGACGATAATTTAAAAACAGAAGGATCCCTCCCAACCCCCCCCCAACCATGTTTCTACTGCATAATTACAATCATTTACCAACATTAACAGTGTTCACAATAGATTTAAATAATTTTTCAGTCTCTTGATTTTGATCAAATTTTTCGTTTGGTCCTGTCTTTTAAAACCTATTTATATTGTCCTACATCTTACATTTTCTTATTAGATTCCCCTCTCCCACCGTTAACGTTTTCGTCTAATTTTTTCAAAAATAACAAAAGTATCCTTACCGTAACAGTGAATGTTTAAGGGCATATAAATTGGCAAAAATACCCTTACCTATTATCTTCACGCCTCAATTTCTCTACCCTTAACTATTCTCTCACTTCGTTCTCTCTCTTCAATTTAAAAACACATCAGTTAAATGTTGGTAGGTGCACGCTCCTTTATACTTCACTGTACCCCCAAAGAAGTACCCAGAAAAAAATTACCTCAAATGTGTCTGTAATTTCCCTGCAGATCTGAGGGCAAAAGTTGTGAGCTTTTAAGGTTTATTGCTATCCCTAAATCATTAGATTGCGATTTCTATGAATGGATTGGAATTTTCTTGAAACAATTATTCGGGTTTTGATGTTTGAGCAAGAAAGATATGGGTTTTGAGTGTACGCAGATGATCTGTCCGATGTTTGGTCTCAGAGAAGAAGGATGGCGTTTGGAGCATACCCATTTGAAAATGTCTTGGATTCAGCATCAAATCCACCGTAAAGATTGTGTATTTACTCACACTCCCCCTCTTTCTCCTTCAGCTTTGTCTCCATTAAGTGTGACTACGATGCATAAACAATCATCCCCTTCATTTTTGGGATCAAATTGAAATTGAGTTCGATTTTGGGATTATTATTGTTTTGAAAATGATTGAAATTGGGAACAGTTTTGGAAATGGGTGAGGAAAGAGAAAACACGTACATTGACATGATTGATAACGACAAGTATTATTATCGTCTTCCTCCTCAATAACAACAACAACAACAGCACTGCCGCCATTGCTGCAATCCTTCAGAACCTTACAGTTCCTGCAAACTTTAAGAACCTTCTTAAGCCTCTTGTACTCAACATGAGAGCATTGATCCAAAAATCTGTCCTAATCTCCGCGGAGGAGATACTCCATGAACGTCTCCCCAAACTTCATCTTTATAATTAAAAATCACAGCTTTCTTTAACTACGTTCGATAGCAGCTAAAATTCTTAGAAAAATTAATCAATTTCGAGATTTGATGGGACAAATTTTTGAAATGGAGATTGAGGATTTGAAGAGAGAGATTTACCTGGATATCTAAAGGTTGAAAACAACTTAATTTTTGAATTGGCAAATTTATCCTGTATTTTGTATTTTTTTAAAGTAAGGACTTGTCAGTAAGGGTAATTTGGGTATTTTAATATGGTAGTAGACGAAGATTGTAACGCTAACGGTGGGAGGGGGATTCTAACAAAAAAAAAAAAGTTGAGATGTTGGACCAAATGAATATACTTTAAAACGGTAGAACCAAACAAACAAATTTAGTTAACATCGAGGGACCAAAAAATTATTTAAATTTTCACGATACATCAATAATAATTTTACAGGAAGAAATATACAATTAGGTTCGTCTCTCCTCTGCGTCTTAAAATTCACATTATTACATCTAACAACTCCAAGAATCACAAATTGCATACATATATATTCTATACCATCCCCCAATATTATCATTACAAACACTTGAGCTAAACCTCTGAATAACTCATTGGCCAACTGTTCAGTTGGCTTTGTTTCTGAAGATACATATTCACAACAATAACCCCTCCCTCCCACCCTGCTTTGTTCTACATGGAACTACAAGTTTCTTTTGCGAATCCCAACTTAGATGTCTTGGTGTCATATACAACCCTCGTGTTCTTTTGCTGATAATTCCCTATAATCGCGATCTCATCTTCATACGAGAGGCTTGCGAGAGCCAAGCAGACTTGAGATGCGTCCGTTTTCACGAAATAAAGAATCCCGGTCACATCCACTGTCAGCTCGGCATTGCCCTCAAAATGCAACTTCATTGTTGGAATGTCCACTTCTTCATAGGCAGAAAGATTAAAGCATGTGTCCAATATTGAAAAGGCTGGAGCTGGAGGGAAACCCAAAAATTGTTTTAGAAATTCAGACTTCACAACCTTGTAAATTGATGGAGGAAGCCGTGTAATCACAGTTCCAGAGTCAATTAGGATGCCACCTTTACTGAAACTTGGAGACTGTAGAGCCACCCCACCAATGCTGATCCCGGTGAGATTGAGAAAGTAGAAGGTGGGGAGCATTGGATTTAGAACCATTCTTGTGTAAGATATAGGTGTTGAATTCATGTAAACTGTAGAATCCCTCCTAGAATTAGTGAACCCGACTCTGCTATCGAAGGCAAACAGTAGGAGAAAGTTCCTCCAAACATATTCGAAGTTTGGGAAATTAAAGAAAGATCGCTCCTTCCTAGACCCATAAGCCCTGAAGCTCCGCCAAAGAGGCCTTTATTGTTTCTACCACAGCCAAATACAAAACTGTCTATAGAAGTGTTTCCGAGATTGAGACGGTCACGGGCTAGGTCGCCTCGGGTGTAGGACCCATCTCCATAGCTAACAAAATAGTTACAGGTTGGAGGGTTATTACTCTCGCATATACCTGAATTCCCGGTTGTAGATTGGAGAGATTGGCAACTTGATGAATTACATTGGATTGATTGGTACGATGGAGACTGTGAGGGGTTAAAGAGAGGTTCGGGTTGGTTATAACATGATTTGCAAGGTTGACATTGAACCCATGTTAGGTCACTTCCTGTGTCGACAATTACTGTTATGTTTTTACCTCCCAATCCCACGGTAACAATGTAGTTTAGAGTCTGAAGTTTGACTCCAGAAGTGATTGGGATTTGAGTTTGCAAAAGGTCTTGAATTCGTCCGGAAACCTTGTTTCTCATACGTGATTGCAGTGATTGAACCCGAAATTTATCAGAAAGTATGCGATTTTGAAGCCTCTTGTCCCAGACAGTTGTAGGTCTGAAGCAGTTGTCGGGGTGCTTCATTTCTAGTATAGTTGCACTATTCTCTCTCCCTGTAAGCCCAAGAAAATTAGCAGTTAGAATCCAATTGTACACCTTAAAAAAGATGCTACTTCAGTGACCAAACTGTTAAGATTGGTTGGCTTTAATATTTTGAAATTTCTAAATTGTTATCAAGTTATTTGCAGATATGGAAAAAAACTGGGTCTCAAATATTGGCCGACTTAAAACAGTTAGTTTCAATTAATCATAACTAAGTAGTGTGTTACCATGATCAGTGTGAGTTTGAGAACTGTAGGGTAAGTCCCTAAAATATATAGGATAAAAGAAGCTATACGGAAAGATTATGAAAAGGCAACACTGATTGACTTACTTGATTTTTGGAAGAAGCACTTTGGGAAGCTAGTTTGCTCTTTCCATTGAAATGTGTTCAAGGGGAGGATTTCCTTTTCACCAAAACTGGAAACCCAGGCTGCAGTTGCTGAAGTAGTAACAGTGGTAATGCTTAGAATGAGAAGGAAAGAGAGAAAGGATGTGAAATGAGACATTGTTGGAATAGTAGAGAGAAACGGAGTGGAGTGGGGTGGGATAAGAAATGGGTTGCAGAGAAAAGGAGAAAGCTTAAAAGCGAGAGAGAGAGAGAGAGAGAGAGAGAGAGAGAGAGAGAGAGAGAGAGAGAGATTCTTGAGAGTTGGAGTTAGGCAAGAGAACAAAAGGGGAGGGGCTGCCGGGCTGGCGATCGAGAGGAGGGGGACCCCACCCCCCACAGGGTTGCATTGCATTGCATGAGAAATTATTGGGGTTTCACGTGTAGATATTTAGAAAAAAGGAGTCTTATGTTCTTGGTGGTGGGGTGGAGTGGGGATCAACTTAACTTTCTTTCTTTCTTTCTTGCTGGGTGGGTGTGTGTGTGTGTGTTTTAAATTTGATACTCCATTTCATTTGAATTATTATTATTTATTTATTGAATTTTTGCTGGCTGGGAGCTTCCATGGATAAGGACTCTCTCTCTCTCTCTCTCTCTCCTTCATGGAGAGGAAAATTTGTTTGTAACAGAGAGAGAGAGAGACTACTGTCTGTCTTGTGAAGAGTGAGTGAGTGTGTCATTTTCGGCTTAGGGTAGGGACACCACCAACTCCAATTCCAAATACAGTTTTCAAGGGTTAACGTACCTACTGTCTGTCATTCTTAGACGCCAGCCAGTCGGCTGTTAATTTCAGCAAGTGGCCGTGGAGGAGGAGGCGATAAACTCAAATGAAAAAGTGATACTTTTAAAGCCAAAAGTGCTCCGTCTGTCTGTCTTACGGTGTGAGATGGTGTCACAGAGACCTACTCTTCTTCGTTTAACCACCTTTTAATTACCCTTAAACTAAACAAAGATGGAGTAAAAAAAAAACCACATGAACCCAAACCCCTTGCTTGCTTATCTACCCAAGGCTTGAAGCTATCTTTCATTAATATTAATCCCCATTTTTTTAACTTTCGAAAAGACAACTAGAAAGACAGTTAAATTTTAAAACAAATTCCATCCATTCAATCTTGATGTACGTACGGAGTAGTTGATCAAAATGCAGAGATCAATAAAAGGTAAAGATATTGAGGTACACTATATATTTTCCCTAGCCATGCTCACAGCTCACATGCCCTGCCTTGCCTTTGTGGAAACTTAATGGCTGTATTGGTACCAATACCATTTATTCATCAGATGATCGATCACCACTCAACTTCCTGTATAGAGGTACACTATTTGCAATTCAAACTCATGAAAATATTAATGGAAAGATCATAAAATTAACGATGAAGACATATATATATCGATCTTTCTAAGCTATTAAATCATAGCTTAAAAAAAAAATGCTAGCTAGGAATTGAATCACTGAATTACATCACAATAGTTTGATTAGTTTTGAAACACCAAGTTAACTTACGACGATCGATGTGGTGCTGCGTTTTATGGTGAAGAAGAAGAAGAGACAACAACTGAAGTTACTATCAAACCCATGTTATATATGTTATGTATGCACATGCTGATGCTGATGCTGATTCTGATTCTGATTCTGATTCACGGGTGCTGAAAAAAGTCTTTGTGAATTGAAGCCGTCATATTCATTGGACCAATTTATCATTACTACCTCCCTCTTACTATTATAATTCCCAAGTTGAAATTTTCCAATTATGTTTGAGATACGACTTTTGATTCATGGCCCAGCAGTTGCACCAAAAGATAAAACAAATGGCGATGAGAGAGTGAGAGTTCGAGTTCGAGTTCGAGTTCTTGTATGAGAACTTCTTTTTTTTTTTTTTTTTTTTGGTAAATTACAAATAATCCCCCTCAACTATAGGTTGGGTTTGAATTGCCCCCCTCAACTACTAATTGAAGCAATATGCACCCTTCAACTATAGCATTTTCTTTAATCATAGCTTCTATTTAGGCACTTTCATTTGAGTTGACGTACAATGCCCATGTAAGACTCATGTAACCATCTTTAGGCATTCTTTTTAACCATAGTGACATTATGGTGTTTCAATTGACTATATTAATATTGTTTTTCTAAGACCCTCTTTGAACATAAAGACGGTCATTAAAATAATTTTTTATCTTTATTTTGAATATTATAGTAAAAATCATACGTACAGATAGTGACGTAAGTCTTTGGTAGACAAATTTCGTAAATTCAAACTGCGGTGTCTAAAAAGAAGGTGCAATTTAAGAAAATGTTATAGTTGAGGGGGCACTGTCTCAATTGGTAGTTGAAAGGGGTAAATCAAACCCAACTCATAGTTGAGGGGGTTCTGTGTAATTCAGCCTTTTTTTTTTTACAAAATTACAAAATTTATTTTTATTATATCTTACTATACACGTGTAACATTATTAATATGAATACTTAGTTCATAAAAATAGCATTCATTTAGAACAGGGGAGTGCTAGACATGCACATCCGGTTCAAACCGACGGTTTCGGTGCAGAACTGTCGGTTCAAAACAAACTCAATCATTGAACCTGAATCGCACCGTGAACCGCCAGTTTACGGTTACAGTTTTGAACCGTGGGCTGGTTCACGGTTCAAAACCGTAATTTTTAACCTTTTTTTTTAAATATCATTTTTAAAGTTTAAACCTTTGTAAACTTTATACAAACTATTTTTTTATTTTTTTAAGTTGCCAAAAGTATTTTTTTAATATCTTAAGTTAAACTTTATAATTATAAATAACCAAAAGTATTTCTTTTTTAAAAAACAGGGACGGTACACTGGCCAATTTTATTAATCATAATAAAAAATTACAAGAAGGGGAACAACCAATAAACTTTGCCAAAGGAGTCTTACCTCTAATTTATAATTTGTTCAATAAATAAAAATCTAATTTATAAAAAATCTAATCTATAAATAAAAAACTTTAATCTAAAAATTATAATTAACTTACCTCATGGAGCGGCGTAGTTCAATCGTTCCCAATCGATGAATCATCATCAATGCAATCCTCTTCCTCGGAACTACTTATCTTATCTTGTTTTCGTTCTTGTGTCTTAACCCAATCGCCTAATAAAAGTCGATTTTCTAAATTAACAACGTTCAACTTTTACCTTCTTTCATCCAAAACATACCCTCTCACGCTAAATGCGTGTTCTACAGCGACGGTTGAGGCGGGAGAAGCTAGAACTTCCTTTGCAATCAACAATAGAATAGAATAATTTTGGACCATTCGTATCCACCACTTTAAAATGTCAAAATTATCTATAGGCCAAAAAGTAGTTGTTAAATATATATCAAGTTCAATAGTATTAGAATCGTCTCGCGCACGTTTTTGAGTTCTTGAATTTACATAATTATCTACCCAATTAAATGGGTCATCACTCATTTGACTTGTACTACTAGTACCTACACTATCATTATTTGGACCATAAATTGCGTTATATTCTTTAAAAATATCATATAAATAATTTTTAGCTTCATTTACAACGTTACTTGCTTTTGGGATAGGTTCGGTTAAAAATAAGTCAATGTCACGGGGAATAAATTTTGATAATAATACGTAACTATGTCTTCTAAAACATCTTGTTTTATCCTAGGATCTAATAGTTTAGCTACTAAAAATAATTGTGGAATGTGCAAAAAATATTTTAACCATTTTTCTCTCATACGACCAACATATTCACCTAAAACTGGACAATCTTTGAAATGCAAGAATATATAACTAATTTTAGCACAATTTTCTAAAACTAATACGAAAGTAGGATAATAAGAACTGGATAATTGAGAAGTAGCATCATTAAAAACTTTCAAAATTAGTTTTAAATTTTCACAAGCATCCCATTGATGTGCAAATAAAGTGATATGATATTCTATTTGTTGAAAAAAACACACACAATAGTTCCCGTCATTCATAAGATTCATTTAACATTTTATAGGTAAAATTCCATCGATTTGGAACATCCACGGAAAATCTTTTAGGTTCAAAGCTATTAGTTTTACAAAATTTAGCCCATTTTTTTCTAATATTTGGATGTCTCTTCAAATAAGAAATAATTTCCCTAATTTGACGTACTTCATCACGTAAAATATTTAAATCATCTTGCACACACAAATTTAAAATACGATATATACATCTATATAACATGAAAAAAATTATCACCAATTGATCGTTTACAAATTTCAATGACAGATGGTAAACTAGCAGTATTATTTATAGCATTGTCAAATTTAATTGAAAATATTTTATTAGTTAAACAATATTCTTGTAAAATTGTTAATATTTTAACTAAAATATTGCGTGCATTATGTACAGTATCAAACTCTCTAAATGCAATTAATCATTTTTTAATCGTCCATGAATTATCTATCCAATGACATGTAATTCCTATATAATTATGCATTTGCCAATGATCACTCCAAATATCGGCACATATTGAAACTTTATTTGGTAAATCTATAAACGTATTAATTAAGATTTGTTTACCTTCAAAAATTCTAGATTTTATGTCACGAGTAAGCATATTTCAATGAATTTGTCTAGCGGCGAGGTTCAAAGACAATTGTGCAAGTCACTCCCAATTATTTACAAAATTAAAAGGTTGTCCCGTATCACTCACAAAATAGGTCATTTCTTTTCTATACACAACATCACTAAATTTAAATAGGTTTGAAGACGTACCTTGTGATGATCCCGTTTGGAGTTGTGTTTGACCTTAATCGATTCCAAGCTTCTCAGGATGCTTAGTTTGGATATGTCGACTATACGTCCTGTATCTATTTCCGGTTTTGAAGGTAAATTCGCTTGTGCAATAATTGCATTTGATTTTAAAATTTTGACCTTCAATATGTGTCTTTGTAAAGTGCACACTCATGACATCGGATCTTCCTGTTGTTCGACCTCGATGACCACCACCTCGACCTCTTCTAACTTCACTTTGAGTTTGACTCTCTTGAGTACAAGGATTCACTTCGGAGGGAATTCGCTCTCCCTCACCCATTGAATTGTTTACATCATATTCGTCATCGCTCAACTCCTCGAATGGTGGTTGCATAGTTGGTTGCATAATTGTCTTGCCTTTGCCCTTTGCGGCGGATCGAGAAGAAGACATTTTTTTGTAATATAATTATAAATATAATTTATAGAATGTAAAAATAATTTTATAGTAAGTATAGAAGTAATTAATAATTTATAGAATGTAAAAATAATTTTATGGTAAGTATAAAATAATTTATAGAATGTAAAAATAATTTTATAGTAAGTAATTAATAATTTATAGAATGTAAAGATAATTTTATAGTAAGTATAGAAGTAATTAATAATTTATAGTAAGTATAAAATAATTTATAGAATTGAGATAATTACTATCGAAAAATAATTAAAAATGTATTTAATAAAAAATATAGTAATTAATAATATTATTGAAAAATAAAAATGTATTTAATAATAATTAATAAATAAACTTTCTTATAAAACTGGAAATTGGAAGCTTTTGAGTTTTGAGACTTGATCACTTGAGAGAATTGACAGATGAAGAGATTTGAGACTTGAGAGTCTAGAACTTGAGGGAATTAGAGAGATGGAGTAGGAGAAAAATGAAGAGATGAAGTGAGTATTTATAGGTTGAGAAAAATGAAAAAATAAAAACATTTTTTTTAATTTTTTTAGCCCAAAATCGTCACAGCCACCGTCCGATCTTTCATCATCAACGGCCAAGATCATTTTTCATTCTTTTTTTTTTCTTTTAAATTCTGACCGTTTGAACCAACGGTTCAACGGTTACCGGTTCACAGTTCAAAATTGGCGGTTCAAAGGTTCAGATTCATATGAACCGAAACCGAATTATTGAACCGCCAGTTAAGGTTCAAAGAATTTTCAAAATCAATGGTTTGATGATGTGGCGGTTCACGATTCATACGGTTCACAGTTCAAACCGTAACCGGATGGCATGTATTGGGAGTAGTATTATTGTTTGACTCTGACTTGAAGTTGTTTCCAACACATCAACAACCAAAGTATGTACCCGACAAGGGCACCTAACAAGTTTTTTATACCATTTGTTTTGATCAGTTGGTTTGAACAAACTTATACATTTTTTTGAATAATAAATTATATTTTTTGAACAAACATATATATTCTGAACAACAGTATGTATATTTCTTCAAACAAATTTTTTTTTTAACAAAAACAGAAAACTTTCATATATCACTTGTTGATCTAACGTTTCTCAACTATTAAATCAAAAATGGTGTAAATAACTAATGAAAAAAAACAGATACCAATGAAGAGAGAGAGAGAGAGAGAGAGAAAGAGAAAATTAAGGCTTGACCGCTGTTTTTCATGTTTCATATTTTTGTTCACTTTGGATTGCTTGGACTTAGTTTAGCGTTCTGGTTGCACTCCTTTTGTTCCTAGAATTTTTTTTTTTTTTGTCTTTTTAAGAAAATACAATAATTTTTTGTTTTTTTAATTATTTTGAGATGTTATTTATATCAGTTTACTCTTAATTTATTTACTAGTTCTAAGGTATGATAAGTAAATACACAAAATTTTAATATTTATAATCTAATCAATTAGTTTTTTCTTGATCTATGTATCAAGTTTAGTAGGGCTCTTTTTATGGACTAAGGAAGTACTCTCCTCGTTTTTTTAATAAGTGTCATATTTTGATTTTTTAAATTAAATTATTGCTTTTAAATAAAAAATCAACTATGACAATAATTTAGAAACATATATTTTAAAATATATTTTATAATTTTTTCTAATTAAAATACATATTGTTTTTATCATTTTCTCTTTTCATCTTTTCTTTAATTTTCTCTCCGTGTCCCTAAATTTTCTATCCCAGTATATTTTCTATTCCATTCTCTCGTCGTTCTTGTAGTTGATTTGCCACGTGTTTCCCTTCTAAAGAAAAGTCTTGAGAGCTTATCCAATGTAATCATCTATTTAGTAAAAAATATTAAATACGTAAGATAGATAGATTTTTCAAAAAAAAAAAATTCTTTCTCCAATGCAAACCTGTAACTGAGGTAGATATGATGTGGCATTTAGTTGGGAAGACATCATCTACTTGATCCTCTACTTCTAGCTCACCTAGAGATGTCTTTTCATCTAAGTCATTTACCACCAATTTTATTTTTATTTTTACACATCATCTACTTGATCCTCTACTTCTAAAAGTCACCTAGAGATGTCTTTTCATCCAAGTCATTTACCATCAATTTTTATTTTTATTTTTTATGTCAATCGCTACAATAGGAGTAATTTTTAGTTTTTTTATAATTAATTATAAAACAATGTCACGTCGAAAAATGTACTAAAAGAAATATTGCTTTTTCCGCCACATATGAAAGAGGTCTTCTTATTTAAACATGTTACATAGAAAAACTAAATGATAGCATTGAAGATGCTCGAGTGTGAAAACTCGGTGGATGACGAACTTTCATTTCCCATTCATAAATAGATTTTCTCGTGATATTATGTCCACTCTCTCGCTATAAAATGTTTCTTACCGCTTATCGTAAAATTTGTGCCGGTACCTTTTAATAATTTTAAACCGCTAAAGTTTATTATAATTGTTTTAAACCGAAAAAGACACCTTTGTGGCAAAAAGTCATCTATGCCTTTGAAAAATACGAATAGCACGCTATGCATCATGATGCACAAATTTATGCATTGCGATGCACAAATTTGTCGAAATCAACTACCCGTAAAAGAAGATGGGTAAGTACAAAATATTTCAAAAGTACTAATAAAGTCGACGGCCCAAATTATATGGTAACCGACTCTTTCTCTCTCTCGAAGTAATCTAAGCAAATAATCATCGTGAAATTGAATCATCATCAATGGAAGAAGATGGCTATGAACTCGAGCAAATTACCGATTCTTTTGTTTGCGCCGTTTGTCTCAGTAAGCTCCTCAAAGATCATCTATATATATATATATATATATATATATATATATATATATAGAGAGAGAGAGAGAGAGTAGTGTTAGAAATAATTACACTATCATGTTCAAAATCCTTAAGAACATATAATATAATCTACAATGAAGAATGGATCAACATACCTCCACCATTGCGCCGAATCGAATCGAAATCGGAATGAAGTCGAGTCGCACCGACAGAGAACTTGAAAGACTTCTAAACTCTTACTCCTCTTTACCGATGGTGTGTATTTCTCAATGAGAATCGGTGAGTTTAGGGACCTCCAAAGGCTTTAATTTACGCCTCTTTCCATCAAAGAGAAGTTCTGAACATGGATAGTTTTTGACGGTTTCCACGTTCATGTAAGTGGCTAAGGATGGTGGGTGGTTACGGAGCGATTGCCGCGGTTGCTCCATCCACAATGTGGACCACAAATAGGGAAAAAAACCCAACATTCTCCCACTTGGTCCACAAACTCCATCATATATCTCAACGAGGGACAAAATGCATGAATCATGGCGATAGGTTCTCTAACTATGAGTATTATCTTCCATGTATCACAATACATTTAGTACCTCAAACACTAACCCAAATAACTTAATGAATAAACCCTATGTTTATTCAAGGTCCAAACTTAATGATATTTTCTCGAAATGAATGTGCACAACCGAATGAGAAACATCAACCAAGTAAGAATTTCATCAAAATAACAAACGTACGTACAATGAAGATTTACATAATGGAACCAAGTCCCATTCTAACTACATGATCCTTAAAACTCTTTGGTGGCATGCCTTTAGTCAAAGGATCGGCAACCATCAAGTCGCGCTAACGTGCTCAATGACCACTTTATTTTCCTTAACACGTTCTCTAATGGCTAAGTACTTAATGTCGATATGTTTACTTCGACTACCGCTTTGTTGTTCTTAGCCATAAAAACAACAAATGAGTTGTCACAATACAATTTCAATGGCCTAGAAATTGAATCAATGATTCTAAGCCCATACATGAAACTCTTCAACCACACACCGTGTGAGGTAGCCTCAAACACGACACGAACTCGGCCTCCATAGTGGAAGTAGCGATCAAGGACTACTTCACGCTTCTCCAAGATATAGCTCCATTGGCTAACATGAAAATATACGCGGATGTTGATTTGCGATAGTCAACACAAACAAGAATCAATCGGAGTAGCCAATCACCTCCAAATTATCGGTCCGTCTATACATGAGCATGTAATCCTTCGTTCCTGAAGGTATCTCATGACCTTCTTAATTTGTACTGTCCATGGTTAATTCCTGGGTTACTCGATATCTCCCAAGCATCCCAACAACAAATGCAATGTCAAGTCCGTGCGACCTAAGCATTCATAAGGCTTCCAACTGAATCATATGGAATGTCTTTCATTTGTTCCCTTTCGAGCTCATTCTTGGGGCACCGGTCCAAAGCTAAACTTGTCACCCTTCACAATGGGTGCTACACTAGGTGAACAATCCTTCATCCGAAATCTCTAAAACTTTGTTGATATAGGTCTTTTGAGACAAACCTAATATGCCTCGAGATATGTCTCTATGGATCTTAATGCCAATGACATAAGATGCCTCTCCCATATCCTTCATATCAAAGTTTTTCGAGAGAAATTGTTTCACATCGTATAACAATCCTTTATCATTGGTTGCAAGCAAAATATCATCCACATATAACTTTTCAGAAAATGGTTTTGATTTAGTTTTCAAATCAAATGTTATTGGAAACGGTGTTTTATCAAATGGTCTTTTCAACCTATCTCTCTCCAAGAGAACCTCTCTCTCTTAAGCCCAAAACCTCTCCGCCTCCCCTTCCTTCCCTTCCCTCCCCTTCCTCCCCATTTCTACAGCCTCCCCTCTTTCCCTCATTCCCTCTTCCTTTTTTTTTCTTCACTCTAAAACTAACCCCCCACACACGACAGAAACCCTCTCCCTCATGGCAGCTCTCCCCATCTCCCTTCTTCCTTTTTTTTCTTCTCCTCTTTTCTTTGAAACTCTTGAAAAAATTCGGTCATTTTTGTTCGGACGGGCTATCGAACAACCGGTCCGAGCAAAAATCGCCGAATTTTTTCAAGGGAGTGATTTTGGGAGAGGGGAAGAAGGAGAGAAGGGAGAGGGAAGGGGAATAAGGAAAGAAAGGAAAAAAAAATGAGGGAGAATAGACCAGATTTGAAAAGAATGAAAAGGAGGGGGTTACTGGGTTGCTGGAAAGGGGGTTGCCAGGAGGGAGGGAGAAAGAGAAGGGGAAGGGGGGAAGAAGAAGAAGGAAAGGAAGAAAAAAAAAGGTTAAATAAGCTCCAGCTTTTCTTCTACTCTTTTTGGTATTTTCACAATGAAAAAGATGAATTTTTATTGCTTTCAGGGAATGTGGTGGGTTCTCGGGAAGTAAAAAGGGTAGTTGTAGTATTGAAAAGATGAATTGGGTTTGTTGGGAAGTGAAAGGGGTGGTTATAGTGTTTAAGAGATGAATTGTGCATCGCGATGCGCATAAAAGCTTAAAACGTCATATGTTATTACGGGGGCAGTTTTGGAACAAATAGTCAATTTATCACTTAAAATGGACTTAAGCGGTTGAAAATAATTATAGTAAATTTAAGGAATTGAAAATTTCAGAAAGTGGACCGGCCCGCAATTATTCCAAAAAAGTATTAACGAAGAAATCCACGAAAACTCTTTTCATTAAAGTTTCAGGCCACGACAACCTAATCCTGGGCCCAACAAATTGATTCAATAAATAAAGCTTACTACAACAACAAACAATCGAGTAACTCTAACCCATTTGTTTGACGGGCTTCATGTGGTTGGACCCATTGCTCATTTCGCTTAACCAAGGGTGAATTACGTCGGTCCCTTTTTGGACATTTGTAATCGCTCCAGTCCACCATATTTTTTTAAAAATCGAAAAAGGCACTTTTGGGGGGAAAAGACGATTATGCCATTAATAAAAGATTTACCGGAGATATTTCATCATCGCGATGCCCAATTGTGATGCCTCATTCAATCATCGCAATGTCTAATTCCATCATCCCGATGCCTAATTTCATCATCGCAATGCAGTCAAATGAAGATTTACCAGAGAAATTTTAGTAAGATTTGCTAGAGAAATTTTAGTAAGTAAGATTCGCTAGAGAAATTTTAGGACTCAGATGCCTAATTCCATTATCACGATACAGTCAAAGGAAGATTTACCGGACAAATTTTAGTAAGTAAGATTCACTAGAAAAATTTTAGGACTCAATGCCCAATTGCGATGCCTAATTCTGTCATCGCGATACCTAATTCCATCATCGCGATGCAGTCAAAGGAAGATTTACCAAAAAAAATTTAGTAAACAAGATTTACTAGTATTCTATTGGAATGAAAATAAAGGCTATCCACAAAAATTAATTTTCTTTGCTACGAACTATTGGAATGAAAACAGAGATTTACCGAAGAAATTTTAGGAAGGGAGATTCACCAGAGAAATTTTATGAAGAAAGGAAGATTCACCGGAGAAATATTAGGAATAAGTTATCTATAAGATTTGCCGGAGAAATTTTATGAAGAAATGAAGATTCAACGGAGAAAATATTAGGAAGAAATTATCTGAAAGATTGGCCAGAGAAATTTTAGGAAGAAAAGAAGATTCATCGGAGAAATTTTAGAAAGAAGCTACTGTATATGTTATTGCGGGGCATTTTAGAAATAATTTTATGAAAGTGCCTTTTAGCGGTTAAAAAAAATGATGGACTGAAGAGAATAAAAAATTTTCAAAATAGATCGGCCAGCAATTTTCTGTTTAACCAACCAGCTGAAACCCAAGAACGTTTCCAACGTGAAAACCTGCGAAAATGGCCCCCAACAATACTCATGGGCCATGGCTGGTAGACCTCCCTTTCTGCATTATTGCCGGTACTCAAAGATCTTTTTTTTGGCCAAAATATGAAAACCCCCCCAAAGTTTTCACCTATTCCCATAATGGTACCCAAAATAAAATATTTTTCACTTTGGTATACAATGTTACTAATTATCTCACTTTAGCCCCTAGCCCCGACGGCCGTTAAAAATATCACGTTAAAGTGCACGAGACTTTCCATGTGCTGGGCAGTTTCATCATTTACAGTTGCCCATGAACTTGGATCCTAGTATGCTTAATCATTAACAATCCCAAACTAAAATCGATCCCACAATCTCTCTCTCTCTCTCTCTCTCTCTCTCTCTCTCTCTCTCTCTCTCTCTCTCCATAAAATCCATTAGCCACCGTCCACCGCCACCACACCACCACCATCTCCGCCTCCTCATCACTCCATCACCACCACCTCCGCCTCCTAATCCTTCTATCACCACCGGATCTACCACCAACCCTCTATCATCACCGACCTCCGCCAACATCCCAGACCCCCAATCCATTCTACTCTCTCAAATCAAATCATCAATCAACGAACTCAAATGCCACTCGCCGAAAATTCCTTACCGACACTCACTCCGCCAATCTCCACCTCCAACTCACTCATTTAACGTCCCTCTCTCCATTCCCAAACTTAGTAAAGCTCCAGATCTGGAAATTCAATTACTGCACATTTGCGTCAAGATCTCTAACGCCTCCGGGGTTCGATCATCCTCCGCTCCCAAACTCAACGAAGAACAAGCGAAGCTCCGTCAAGTCTCTGCATATATCCTCTTCCTTGGGTTTTCAAAAATCAAAACTTGGATGATGAAGGGTGGAGTGGAAATTTGGATCAAATAGTGTTGGGATTTGATGGGTTTTTGTTTTTGCGTTTTGTGAATTGATATTTGGGAGAGACAAGTATAGTCTTCGAGATGATTTTAAAGTGGGTTCGGGTTGTGGTGTTGAGAAACTCCATGAACAATGGCGGAGTTTAGTGAAAGAAAGAGAAAGAAGTGTAATGTCTTTAATTTTGGTAATTGGAGTAATAATTACTAATTTTAATTAAATTAAACTAATATTAAATATCAAAATTATGTAAAAATAAGTGGTTAATATTTTAAATTAGACTAATATTTATTATTTATTTTTATTTTAATTAAATACCACTTTGCACCCTAATCCAAATGACCAAAATAGTCATCACATGATTCTCACGTTGCAACTTTCGTTAATATTTGTAAGCAGTGGGCTAAGGGCCAAAGTGGAATAATTAGTAACATTGTATACCCAGGTGAGAAATATTTCATTCTGGGTACCATTATGAAATTGAGTGTATATTTTGGCGGGATTTTCATATTTTGGCCCTTTTTTTTTTTGTTTTTCCCATTTGGAGCATTGAAATAGTAGGATATAAGGATTTTGTTACTTGTTAATGTCTTCTATCCACATTCAACAAGTGTTATTGATATGTTCCAAAGATTTATGGCAATTTTAACAATTAATAGCTCACCTCCCGTAAATCATTAGTTTTAAATTCGAAAAGTTATTATGAGAAGTTGTTATTGATTCTCGTAGTCGTAGAGACCAAAAGCCTAAGCTAGGCTTACCCGATTACTGGAAGAATGGACTATTTTTCTTAATAATTTAGGATCTCATGTACTACCCAGGTGTTCAAGTGATCCAATATAAAGGTGCAATAAACATTCTTTTTGATATGATTATGCAGAAATAGCACGCACTCCTTTCATTGCAAAATCAGTATATATTATTTTTTTTGTATAAATTTACTAAATTCATTATGTCCAACTACTACGTTCTAAAATGCAACTTTAATATTATAATGTAAATAATAAGGACATTCTCATATATAATACTATTAGTAGTAAAACTAAAAACAAACAACCGAAGAGGAAACTAGATTTGACAGAAAAACTTCAATATGGGTTTGGTTTGCCGGATTTCTTGGGAGGAAGGTCGGAATCGAAATCTGATTCAGATCCAGATTCATCTTCTTCGAAAGAGGAGGCTGGAGCGGTGGCGGTGGTGGTACTAGTGGTGGTGGTGGTGAGTCAGATGGGATGCTTGGAAGCAGGTGACTTCTAAGTCACAGGGGGTGTAGATGGTGTGGTCTCGGTTTCTAGTTCGGATTCGATTCGAGATTTCTTCGAGGTTGAAGATGAAGTTAGTAAAGAGGGCATGTGAAATTTCATTTTGGCCCTTAACAAAATGCACGTGCGAGGCACATAGGGCACTTAACAGAATTTTTTTAATGATATCCACCAAAAGGATTAAGCGTGTCTAATTTTTAAAAACTCTTGGGATTGAAATGTAAAAAAACTTTGTTAAGAGACTATTGGTAAAATCAGCCATACTCAAGGGACTGGTAATGTTATTAACCCATTTAGAAATCTCAAATGCAAGTCTCAATCAATTTGAATGCGGGCCCGTCCAATCCCCGAATGATACATCTGTACCTGTCACACTGTCACTTAACTGGGCGGGACCAATCTTATAAACGCAGGCCTGCCCCAAATTTGGTGGACCTCCTGTCCCTTCAGTAATCGTGAAAGTTGTTTGCTCTCTCCCCGTACAATCTCATAATTTTTTTTTACTTTTTCAAATTTTTTTTTTTTTTTACTTATTCTATGAAAGATAATTCAATTTTGTGAGAAAGTAAGGTCACTTCACGAGAAGATATTTTATAGTTTTGAAGTATTATGTGATATATTTATGTGTTACAAGTTACAATTAATAATAATATATTATAGTACTGTATTAAAAATGTATAATGTAGACATTACTTTTAAAATGCTTTAATATTTAAATATTTCATTATTAATCGTAGCATACTATGTAAACATATTACATAACACTCTAAAATTATTCGATATTTTCTCGTGACTTTACTACATTAAAACACCAAGAAAACAATGACACGTGTTGGTTCATTTAAGAACAAGAATTGGATAATGAGTATCAAAAGCATGATTTTTATTTTACTAACTCATATATATATATATATATATATATATATAATAGGAAAAGTATATTTTCACTATAAATTTTACTTATCAACTACATTTATTAATGACTATTTAAATTAATTTTTGTCATGACACAAATGCCCTTGAAATAATTACCTTACTTGATGGTGTACTTGCCTAAACTTAAGTAAAAAAATTTATTTATTTGCCTTTGTGACTTAATATTTGTTTTTTATCTTCTCAAGTAATATGTCTATTTGCCAATACTAAGAAAATTAATTTCAGCCATTATTTTTAAGTTAATTTCTTCAAATGAAATTGTTTAACAAATGAAAATTTAATGTAAAAAATGCTTAAATATTTATAGAACATCAACATATGACAAAATGTTTATATTCATTAATGAATGCACATTCAACATTTAAAAAAAAAAACATAATTCGTAACTTAGGTTTATATAATTTATCTTGTCTCTTTGTCTAGTCTATTTTATTATATTTTATTTATTTCTAAGTGAAAGAAATTAGGCCTATGAATTATTTTGCTCTTAGTTGTATTATTTTTATTTTATAATTTGGTGTATATAAAATTATTTATTTTTTTGTGCATGAATGAATATAATTTATTTGGAAATACAAAAGGAAGAAACAAAAAATTACATACAGAATAAGCAAAATAATTAATGAAGTTTGGGAAATCTTTTTAATTTTTAAATAAGATGGGTTAAAGGGGCAATTGTGTCAGACATTGATTAACTCAATTAGTTTTTGATAAATGTAGTGGATAAGCAAATGTTGTAGTGAAAATAGACTTTCCCTATTTAATATTCTACATCTCTATGAAAATACCAAACTTCAATCAAAAATCTTCTTAACATCTAAGGTCTAATGCTTTGTCATTTCACGAGATATCAATGAGATATACCGTTATTACATCCGTTTCAATCAAAAGAATATACAATGTATATTTAAAAGTTTAATAATTAAGTGATATATAAATATTCTTAAAATTTGTCATAATTACGAAAATAAACATAAGTATGCACAAAATGACTACATTACATGAAGAATATGAAGTTATAAAATTATGGAGATCGTAAGCATAATTTTTATAACAAACTCTTTAAATGAAACATTTTAAGATAGTATAGTAGATAGTTTTAGGGTTAATTGTCTTTTAACACCTTGTGGTCTGCTCACTGTTGCGCTTGGGGGTCTATGTTTTTAGTTTTGTACATTGTAGTTAAAAGAGGGTGGGTTTTCGTTAACTTTTTGACAAGAAGTCGTAATGTGTCATCCACGTACATTTTTGTGAAATTGTTTTTGTGCCTGACATGTTCTTTAAAAATCATGAACTTAACATGTTTTTCAAATGAAAATATCATTAATAACCAAATACAATTTGCTGCTTGTCATTTCCACCTATACCCTGCCAAATTAATCGAGTAAATAAAGGAATGTTGATAGCAAACATTTCAATAGGATAGAAAATCAAGTCTAGCAGTTTGATCATAAAATTTTCAAAAATGAAGACCATTATACTAAAAAAATGTATAAATTAAACGACCAAATAATGAATTAATCTTTTTAAAATCAATTTCAAAACATCGAGCACAATATAACAAAATACAAATAACCATGCGAATTATAGCATAAGTCGTTTGCAAATTTAGAAAAGTACTCCTTAGGGTAAGTCTAATGGTAGTCCTTGCCCCATAAGGGTTAAATTTTAAATTTGACCCCTATGGATCACTTTTTACAATGTATCAAATTATCATTTCTAATAATAAGTATCAAATTTGTGGTATTAAATTTATTTTTAATTTTTATTAAATTTATTGATACTTCATACATTATCAATAATTTAAAGTATGATGGTTGTTTTAATTAATTAATTTTTATTAAAATAAAAAAATTTAAAAATTATAATCATCACTTGTCATGATATAAAAACTAAAATAAATTATGTATTAATGATAATCCACAAACATCCTAGTTGTTGTAAAAAAATAGCCGTAATAATTACAAGCATTCTAATAAGTTTTTCAATAGTCGTTTAGTATTTTGCAATGAAACATTGAAAATGACAGGAAAAGTGAAGGATACAAGGCCACGTAGGCGGGTCTCACGATGTCTTCAACAAAATTTCCTTCACACGCATGCGTTTGTATTGGTGAAGTTCTTTCATATGATAGCAATTTTGCTACCTCTATTAAGGGTAAAACAAAATTAAATATTTTTTATTTTTACTAATGAAATACTAAGTTATTAAATTTTGCATTTGACCCTCTATTGGATTTGTCCTTGCTCACCAAATTAAGAACAATGTACAGCTGGAGTCCACCCAAGTTTTTCTAGGGGATTACCTGATCCACCATAAACCGGTCTGAGTGTTAGCGCGTGTAATTGCGGCGGCCGGAATTTCATAGTGTGTTTCATCCGAATTCAATACAAGACAAAATTACAATCATGCAAACATTATCCACAAAAACTCGTATACGACACCCCAAACTCAATTTCTTACGTGTCAAGCACACCGCTAGATCTTAACACGTGTCACTTCATCAATCACGACCGTTTACTGTCTAATTAACAGCGAACCTTCTCGAGACTGGTCCCACATTTATCCAAAAAAGAAAAACCCTCACGTGCTTCAAATGACGTTAAAACTGGAGGAAGGACATACATCCTTAGATTATACCCCCGTCCCTGTATTAAAGGTGAATTACCCATTGCGTCCCCCTAACTTCGGAAGTGATCCCCGTTATCCCTTAAGTTTGAATTTTAGAGTGAAAAAAGTTTTCTCTCGTGTCTACTTGTGTACATTGACCTTGTGAACAACATATGTCATCATTATCATTGGCAATGA
This sequence comes from Platycodon grandiflorus, assembly GCA_016624345.1. Lineage (NCBI taxonomy): Eukaryota > Viridiplantae > Streptophyta > Magnoliopsida > Asterales > Campanulaceae > Platycodon > Platycodon grandiflorus. The sequence continues at coordinate 9,862,597 of CM028362.1, forward strand.
CTCAAAATATCACTTTTCTTTTACTTAGATCCTAGATAATTTTAGATCTCAAAATGACCATAACTTATAAAAAATTGTGTTCCAATAATGGATTAATTATGGAATTTGATCCATGCCAAATTTTGAAAATTCTAGTGTGACTTTCCTTTGACCAGTGCAATGATTTTTTTTTTTTTTTGGAATTTTGACTATGCAATGATAAAACAATATATTTGCACATTGAGTATAATTTATATTTAAGTCTGTAAATTAAGTCAATTTCTTAGAAATGATTGCCATGTTAGACAATCGTATTTCGATATATTTTTACATTTTTTTTCCAAAGTAAAAGAATGGCGTGCATTTGACAAACCCAACCCTCACTCTCTCATTTTGGCCATAAAATAATTTTTTTCATTTACCTTTTTTCTTATGCACACTATCATCATCTTTTGACGTCACCACCTTTCTTTCTATCTTTCATCTTTTTTTTCTTCTTTTAATCATTATAAATACTATCTAAAATTAACATGTCCAACACATATCTTCATTTCTCAAAAGATAAAAAATATTATTTAAAACGCTAAAAGTGAGTGCATTATTTATTTTCGGTGCGTTGACAAAAAATTACTCCCTCCGTATTAGATAAATGTTTCTATTTTTATTTTGAGATGTTCCAACTAATGTTCCTAAAGACTTTTGATCTACATATTCTCTATTATTCTTCCTAATATACCCTTAAAGTTTCATTTAATATAACACATCTCAAAGAAACCCAATTATTTAAAATAGTTGAAGTCAATTAATGTTCATGGGTATTATCGACAGAACACATTTTACAGCACACCATTAATTATGTTTCTTAATTTTTGTGTTTTATCGATTAGAAACATTTATTTGGAACGGAGGGAGTATCCACTTTGCTATCTTTTCTTTTTAGGATGCGACTTTTGTCATTTTGTTATTGATTTGTTGTTCATTTTATCAATGGGTATCACCTTGCATGAGCAATATTGGAAAATTTTAAGTAAATAAATATTTATAATAAAATCAATTAATTTATTTTTAATTTATGTGTTGAGACGAGAGAGAGAGAGAGAGAGACTTTTACTTTTAAGAGAGCAGAGGAAGTATCAAATTAGAAAACATCAAATGAAAGTGAAAGTGATACGTCCAACAAAATGTCCAAATGAAGACCGATATTAGCCTCTTTCCTTAAATTAAAAAATGGTACTTAAAAGAAGGTAAATTTGTCATTCACCTATTAGGCCTTGGGAAAATGTGTAATTTCACAGTAGATACAGGGAGGTCGTTGCAGTTAATCAGGAAATACTCCACGATTCGGTAATTAGGGCACGTGAGAGTTGTATAAGCGCGTGAAGACCGACCTCCCACTTGACTATGCTCTATGCCTCTATCGTTCAAATCAAGCATACTGCTCTATACAACTTTCTCAAAGAGAGGTGGCTTTCGTTCAGATTCGCCCGAGTTCACTCAGTCATCTTTTTAGTTTATCTCGATTCACAATCGCCCTAGGGTTTGTTTCTAGTTTGATCGGCCGTTTGATGGTTCAGTTGATGAAAAGCAGCAAGGTCTCGCCGGAATCTCAGTTGCAGCAAAGGGGGAAAATGGTTCCTGTTAAGCGAGAAGTCGACGATTCCCTTGACAGCCGTCACGCCTCCTTCAACAAGCGATCTAAGGTTTCCTCCTTTTTTTCTAAACCTACTTATGCTTTTTTTTTTTTTTAATTGTTGATTAATAATTTTTGTTTTGTATTTGAGTTGAGGTGGATTAAGTTTAGTTGTTCAACTATTTTTGCCAGTAAATTTATTTATAGTAAATGATATTTTTAACAAACGACTTAGGTTGATTGATCCGTATACCGAGGATTGGGAAGATTTGCTGATTTGTTAACTGTTGATAGAGATTTAAATCGATTGAAGTTGTCTCTAGTTTTATCAATGAAAAGATTTTCGTGGAATTTTTCGTTAAAAATAATCAGAATTGGAATTGCAGTGTTTGGGAGTGCCACTGCAGTATTAATACTTCTTTTGAGTCTTAGTGAATGAAGTTGCAGGAAACTTATTGTTAGAGAGAAGCAATAGGATTAATTTTTTACATGTGTGATATGGGAATTATGGAGGCTGTACATTTAAGAAACAGAAAATGACTGTAGACCTTTTGGGGGATTAAGAGTTGGTGAAAGACCTCTGATCACTGTATTGGTTCTTCAAAAAAAATAAAATTGAACCGTGTGTGGTTGGAGAGTACTCCCTCCATCCCAAGTTTGTTCAGGATGATGAACAAAAATGGACTCATTTTGGGATGGGGCGGAGAGAGTATTACATTCCATGTTTTACATTGGTTTAATGTAAACTGTTCTTTTATTTTGACCTTTACTTATTTCATTTCCATCAGCATGATTTGGAAATGGGTGATTTTCCTCTGCCACCAGCGGAATTTAATCCCTTGGATGAGCCCCTTCCACTGGGTTTGCAGCTCAAGAAGAGCCCATCGCTTCTGGATTTGATCCAAATGAAGCTTTCTCAAGGAAATGCTTCTAATAATGGAACTCAAGCTAAGAAGGATAACAAGGGCACTGCTACATCTCTTGCTAATGATAAGCTAAAGGCTTCAAACTTTCCTGCATCTCTTCTCAAGATTGGGACCTGGGAGGTATTCTCAAACTAGGCTGGAATTTGGACAAATGTCATTGAAGTAACTTCCTTTTTTGGTATGTGCACATGTGTGATATGCACCTTAATATTAACGGGAACTTTGTCGTGTTTCAGTACAAATCAAGATACGAAGGGGACCTGGTGGCCAAGTGTTATTTTGCAAAGCACAAGCTTGTGTGGGAAGTTCTAGATGGTGGCCTTAAGAATAAGATCGAAATCCAGTGGTCTGACATCATGGCTTTGAAGGCAAATTACCCTGATGATGGGCCGGGACTTTGGATGTAGTGGTAATTTCCTTATGGTATTTATTTATGCTATCAGCCCATACCCACTATAAATGATAATTATAGGAGGTGGTGTTTTGTTGGTGCAGCTAGCAAGACAGCCTCTCTTCTTTAGGGAGACCAATCCCCAGCCAAGGAAGCATACCTTGTGGCAGGCAACGTCAGATTTTACTGGTGGACAGGCTAGCCTACACAGGTACAATACCTGTACTTCTAGGTCTTGTGATGAAGTGATTATACTCTTTTTTACATGTTTCCTTACTATATTAATACACTCAGCAGCATCACATGTATTTGGAATCTCCCCCTTGTGTTTTTCAATCTTTTGAACTAATGGGTTTCATAATGGAGAAATACCCTAGTTTTTGTACCTCTTTGCCAGTATCACTCTTATATAATAGCCATCTGTTATCCCTCTATTGTTGTTGTTGTTCACTTGTCATAATTCTATGCGCATCTCTTGCACGATCCAGTTGATGTTATGAAGATATTCACTTATGCACGCACGTGTAAAATAAAATTGCATCAAATTTTTTGAAGCTAGGAAGGAGTTGCCAAATTCGTTCCCAATTTAAGTCTAATTGAAAGATTTTGTGGATACTCGGATGGAATTTGTGGAAGGTAGACCTACGGAAGAAAATTAGCTAACATTGTTTGTTTTCTTTATACTGCACTTTTTCTCGTCAAATGGTCTGGACACCCAATTAAGGTTTCATGGTCCTTCAATTGCGTAGCTGTTGCATGATTTATACAGTCACACCGCCATGGTGCTGGTGCTAGTTGACTGAAAATTTAGAAGGCCTTCAAAATTAAAGCGCATTGTTGTATTGTCTTCTTACTATGAATTTGTATGTAGTTCTCATAAGTTTACAATCCCTGAATTTGCATATTCATTCTCATCTGCTTTGTAATGGTGTCCCTTCAAAATTTTGGAAGCATGTGCTTTACAGATCACACTGGCTATTTTATATATCTATTATCATTGAACTTGAAAATTAAAGATTTTTATTTTATACATCTGTTATCATTGAACTTGAAAATTAAAGATTTTCTTTTTTCTTCGTCAAGATGATATTCAAAGAAACAGGAACTCAACCCCAATAAAAGTTTCAGTTATTAACTAAGGTGACGCGTTTGCATACTTCTTTAGGCTACCTACTTAGCATTCAAGATGGACCTGGGTAATTTTATGTAGAATCAGATAGATGCAATTAGTCCTGTCAGATGCAGAACTACTAAAAATGCCATAGTGGATAACATTAAAGGGGTAATTCACTCTTTGCTTTTGTGACAGGCGGCATTATCTGCAGTGCCCACAGGGCTTGTTGGGGAAGCATTTTGAAAAACTGATTCAATGCGACCCTCGTCTTAGTTATCTGAGTCAACAAGCAGAGATAGTACTAGAATCTCCATGCTTTGAACCCAGAATTTCGGTGTTTGAAGACCCAAGCGAGTCTAATGAATATAGTATAAATAGTGATGGAGCTACTTTTGACATGCGTGGTGCTGCATCGCCTTCAGGAGCTCAGTCTTCTTCTTCAAAGAGCGAGCTGCATGATCCTGTTCCTAGACCTACAGACTTCCATCGGGAAACCCCTTCGCCCAGTTCAGGTGAAGTTATTTAACTAGGACTTACTTATTATAGTAGTCATGTTTTAGATAGTTACTCTCTCCGTTCTAGGCAAAGAGTCCACTATTCTATTTTGGGACGTTTCACGTAAAGAGTCCACTTTAGTTTTATAACTTTACCCTCCACATGTGGTATAAACATATTAATTATGCTCAAGCATATTTGTATTTATGGCCAATTATAATGTTACTTGTATATCACTTAATTATTAGACTTTTCAAACATGGACTCTTTGGGTGGAACAGATGGAGTAGAAGTTAATTGCATGCTTCATTACTCTGTGGTTGATCTTTATGCATCGTCATTGCTCTTTTTATTGTTTTTGTTTTTCAAATTTTGTTTCTGTTTGCTAAGCGGTAACTGACGATAAATGGTACTTACAAGGGTCTTTGACCGCAGTGAGATGAATTGTCAAGGATGGTGCTCTTTGTAGTGCTGATTTATTCTCTCTCCATTTTCTACCTTTGGTCCAACCGCAAATTGTTTATCTTGTTACATCGGTATGATGGCATTGGCCTGAGCATTGAGAAGTTGAGCAGAGTTTGGTGGTGGGTTCAAATCTAGTTTGTAGCATATGGGCTTATGGGTTTAAACTGATGTGAGATGACGTCTCCTTTCTATTATACCCGAGTCATGCGGGGAGTCGGCCCAGTTTTACCTTGCTTTGATTTGAACATGATTTTTATAACCAGCCAAATTGTAATGACATTGCTAATACGTGAAATGATACGCAATGAAATTGGTGGTCAAAAGCAATGGTGATGGCGTCGGTAAAAATCGAAAGGGTCACTGACTACTTAATAGTTAAAACCTTGGCTACAGTTTTCGTACGAGTGGTCATACCGTTTTGTCGATTGGAAAGGTATGTATCAGTACAGTGGTATTCATACCATTTCGGATTTACTGCAAACTACATTACTCCCTCTGTCCCAAAAAATAGTCCCACTTTGGAAAGTCAAACTCGTTAGGATTGTATTTTACTCCTCTATATTTCCTCTAAATTTTACTAAATTACAGATTTTTGTATGATATGTTAGATAAGCGTTGTGTTTATCAAATGAAAGAAAAACATGGAAAAGAGATGGAGATTTGTGGCTCAAACTTTTGAAATGGGACTACTTGCTTGGGACGACACAAAGGGAAGCAAGACTGATTATTTTGGGATAGAGGGGATATTTTTTGGCCATATACTTTTATTCCTGAAGAATGCAAGATAAGACTAGAGTAGGTAATATAGTATGTAAATACATAATTTGTGATTCATAAAGCATCACCATTTGGTCATGGTAGATATCATAGATTGTCAATCTTTTTGGCTGTAGGGAAGAACATACGTAGGAGATAAATATACTATTTAAGACAAAAAGTAATTTAATTGGACTAGCAAATATGGAGTCATAAATTAAGCAAAAAATATTGCAATTAGCAATTAGATTAACAGTTCTTTAAAATTGAAGTGGAGATCCTACTCTTTGTGTTCTTTAAAATTGAAGTGGAGATCCTACTCTTTGTTAGTAATATTGAAAAAAAGAACCTTGCATGGAAGGGTTAATGGAGGTGCTTTTTAATCAGCCAAGTGAAAAGAGCCATACCAGATTGGTTGGAAAGTTGAAAGCACATGCTGCTTCTACTTCTATATAGTGCTAGGGCAATGGGGAGCAGAATGTGTATCATACGTATTTTGTTACAAAATGGTGCCTACCAGCCGATAGGTTCCGGATACGGTGCAAACTTTATCACTGTAGTTGGAACTTGCTATTTCCTAGTACAATGCCAATGGTATTAGGTACAGTACGGTGTGAAATTATCACTTATCGCTAAAATTTGCTATTTTCTGGTCAATGGCCGTGGTTTGAGCAGATGAGCATAATTTATCATCTTCAATCTCTTAACTAGCTCAATGTTTTTCCTAGGCAGCTCATGTGATTTTTCATATCGTTCAAATATATTCGTCTTTTCTGTGTAGATCTACCATGCTGTTGCACTGCAGATGCGTTCTAAATCTAAGCTTAACTTTAACATGAGCCCTCATAATGATTCTGAATTGTAGTGCCCCATCATAGTCACATTTTTGGGTCTGGGTGATTATTTTTGGATACAGGATTAATATCTGGCCTGTAATGCAGTGCCCCATCATAGTCACATTTTTGGGTCTGGGTGATTATTTTTGGATACAGGATTAATATCTGGCCTGTAATGCGCAAAATTTGCATAACTGTGAAGTGTAAATGATGTCTGATTGCATTTCATAAAGAATGGGAAGGCTTTCCTATATTTGTGTTGGCTGTTAGTTCTGCACCACTCTTTTGCTTTGTGTGGAACTTTCTGAGCTTGAATGGGGACCTTCTTTGTGTCACTGAGATGCTACTCTGACATTTTAGAAGCACTTATTTATTGGCTAGAGTTGGGATGGTAGCTCAATATCTTTTGGCTAGAGCTGGGATGGTAGCTCAATATCTTTCTTTGAGAAAGCTCACCGAAGTTTCAAATGGCTTACTATTAGACTATGGTGAAATTGTATTACAGTTAGACTTGTGAGCGCACTTGAATAATGTAGCCTACTGCATAGTCTACAAATAAAAGAACATACGACCATAGTACCGCCACACTGAATTTTGTCAAGGATGGATACTGGTATTATCATACATGAATCATGACTCTGTTTATGGAAATATAGGACAGGAGCATGGTGGCACGATAAAGATGCAGCTGTTGTATGTAAAACTAAAACAAGACGTGTAATTTACTTGTGCTCATTTAAGAACATACAATTTCTGTCTTGTGCAAAATTAGTACTAAAATAGCTGGAGTACCCTTCTTTTTTTTAGAGGAATATAGCAAGCATATCATAGTCGTTAAAAGCAAGTCTTTTGTTGGGTGGAGTGCACCGAATGATCTCTTGTCTCCCTGCTTCAGTTTGCCAACATCTAATATATACCACAAAAGCTGTGCAAACTATAACTTCCTCCCACCAAAAAGAAAAAAATGAAAGAGAGAATGAAAAAAGTAAAATTTTGTTAGTTCCTTCCAGTGTATTATCCCAGGGTTGATTTCTTATATTTCCATACTAATGAATGTTACACGTGAAAATCTTGTTCTCCTTGGGTTATGTGTTAGTTGTGTCCTTGTGTACTCGTAAATGTATGTTGATGAGATATACCTGTGAGGGATGAGACTAGAGCACCCGTAGCATAAGTAGCTCAACATCTTAGCTTTGTACGTGTGTACTCCCTTGAGTTGCATTTTCTTTTCTTGTGGCAGCTGATACAGTTTCTATATATGAAAATAGTGCTCTACTGCATGCAAAGTATCGAATAATAATGTTCTGTTTTGCTTATCATTCCCTAACCTGTGTGGCCCTGATAAGACTCTGTAAGCAACAATGCTTATTCTAATATCCATCGTCTTTTATACAGTGATGGACACATCTGTGATTGAAGGAATCAGAAGTGGTGGGGTGGACGAACTAAGGAGCCTCAGCCGTTGGGATCAGATAAAAGTGCCTGGGCTGCACCCATCTATGTCAATGAGTGATCTGGTGGACCACATCGAGAATCGGATTTCAGAACACAGAACATCCAGCAATTTTACCCTTTCCACTGATGAACGAGAAAGCTTAGAGATTCTGGAAGAGATTAGCCGATGCTTATTGACCGATTCTCAGTTTGCTGCATCAACTACTGATGAGAAATCAATAATGTCAAGAGTCAATTCTCTATGCTGTCTTCTGCAAAAGGATCCCCCCATAGTTCAAGATTTGCCTGTGAAAAGTGATGGTTCTGCTGCTGATAGTATGGCTAATAAGAGAGTAGATGCATCAAACTCTCTCTCCACATTGGTAAGTGGAACTAAGACTGAAGAATTTTCCATAGCCAAGGATGAATATGAAGACTGTAAGAAGGCACCTGGCATGTCAAGGAAGGACTCTGTTGGTGAGCTACTGTTGAATCTTCCAAGGATAGCATCTTTACCCCAATTCTTCTTCAACCTGTAACTATGACAATCAAGCTAGGTAGCGTGTCACACCCAGTGAACCTTGTTGTCCTGGAAACTTGGGAGGGTATAAACTGAAGGTTGTTCTCCCTTTTCGATGGTAAATGGTATAGCATTTGTAGGTTCTTATGTTGGGTTTGTGGGTTTTGGAATTTGAAATGTTTCCAAGTTGGTGCATCTGGTATTCCTAGTTCTAATGTAGCCTGTCCTGAAAATTATCCGTGTAAGCACCTCTTTGGCAGCAACACGTTGAAACATCTTGTTTCGGTTTACTTTTCTTTCAAATGACCACCTTTTAGGGGAATAGAAAGTGTGTTTGTACGACTTTCAGGTGTCTGGTTGAGGTCAAGCATATACTAAGATGGGTGAGTTAATGAGGAATGAATGAGCAGCTTTACCGAGATTGCAAGATAGCGTCGCTACAAGGATTTGCAATTGTTTGTTGTTTATCACTTGTTGGAATGTGAATAATCTCCTTGTAATATGTGTATTCCAACATTTCTGTGCCTCGCTTGTTGTAGCTGTTACTGTTTTACAGAGGTAAAATTTCAGAGTACCAAGGAATAGGAGGGGTAAAATTTCTGGAGTATAGCAGCTTGTTTTTGACGCATCTAAGTCGAGTATTGCAGCTTGTAGCTTCGGTAATGGTGGTGAGCTTGTTATTGCTCTTCGTCTGGGTAGTGTATGCGAGTATTGCAGCTTGTTGCTTCAGTATTGGTTTGTGAATTTAGGGGCTGCCCCAGTTTTACTGTTCAGATAGGAGCGTTGCTTTCAAATTCTTTCCGCCCTACCACTGCGTTCCGAAGAAAAAGTTTACCCTCTATATTATAAAATGGCTAATGACATTAGAAGTCACTTAACTTTGACGTTTAGTCCTTTGAAAAAGCGCTGTCTAACCTCTACTCTAAACCATTTAAAATTTGCTCGCATTTAGCTCTTTTATTGATGCCGTTATAAAAGGCTTCATTAAGTCTGCATGTGCGAGCTACATGCCATTATTTTTAAGGGTGGTACCCTAATTCCATCCCTTATAAGGGTATTAAGGTAATTTATCATCTCACCTCACAAGTTCATCTTTGACACCTTCACTAAATCATCCTCCTCTCTCTTTCATGTATGCACACCTCTCTCTCTCTCTCGCTTCTCTCTCTCTTTCACTAAATCATCCTCCTCTCTCTTTTATCACTGTTAAGGAAAAGCTTTGGGGCATATTATTACTCCTATATGATTATTTCCTTCAGGCGGTTAGGTTTTCATGGGTAACCCATCTTATAACAAATAAACAAAATCATAAAGTATAGTGATATCCAACAAAACAAATAAATAAATATTAGTATTACGCATGTAATTTATTACATCTTTTGGGCACAGTTGCCATATGTTTTGTGCTGTGTATTACTCTTCACTCCAAAATAAATTCAATCACTAATATCATACACACTATATCAGCAGGAACAACACAATACATTATCCTCTTTTCCTCCCTTCCCATTTTCCCTTTTTTTTTTTTTTTTTTTAATTTTTCTGGTATAATCTAACACCTGCTCGCAATACTTACAAGATGAACCAACAAGGGGAAAACATTTATGGTTCTCCAGGGCCTTCTTCGTCATCCATATTCTCATTATCTTGCAGCATGTTCATCAGCATATTTACCTGGTTCTGGAGCATTGTGTTTTGTCTCTCTACATCTGCACGTTTGCTTCGTTCATCAAGTAGCTGAAGCTGCAGGTGTTCTAGGCACCGCGAATCTTCTTCCAACTGTTCATTTAAGCCGTCAATCTCCCTGTCCTGTAAGTATAACCAAATGACAGTTCACTCCATTTCCATAATACCTTTCCTTATACTAGTTTCGTATGAAATGAAATGAGGGTCAGGGTCCCCCTGAACACTACCTTTCTGTTCATTTCCTGCACCGCGATCCTGCGCATGCTCTCTACCACATCCACGTTCACGAGCTTTCGCTTCTTCCCAATTAACCATCCTCGAGGATAGCTTGCTGAATCAAAGTCTGGCGGAGGGATTAAGGATTCAGCTGATGAGCGCCGACCATTTATATCAGTTATAGGTTCCAATGGTTCAAAGAGAGCTTTGCGTCGTTCTGAAAGAACTGCAGGCGGAGTTGAGTCCTCTTCCTGCTTCTCTTCAGTGGGATGATCTTCCTGCTTTTCAGTAGTTTTAGTGGCATCATGTATTACGTCCTTGAACATGTTCATAACACTAGCTGAAAGTTTACAGAAACAGGGTCACTGTAGCTTCGCAACATTAGAACATGCTGCAAATAACTGATACTGAACATTGGAAATGCTCCCTCTCCATTTCCAACTTGGGTCCATTTGGCAGTCCAATTAACCTCTTCATCTCAGTAGACGGTCTTGTCTACTGTAGGTATGCATATTACTAACAATCTCTGGCATACAAGTAAAACGAAGCTCCAAATACTTTTAGAGACCTCCATAGAGAGAACATTATCAATAGCTTCAACGCTATAAGTTTCTTATTTCAATTTGATCCAAAGGACAATCTTTAAATTTACCAAGAATATAGTGCAATTGGTTGTATGAGCCAATAATAACGCTATAGGCTAATATGCATCCAGTCAGGGTTGGAGGCACCTTATATCAAACAGTAGCTCTAGCCCCCATTTTGTTAAGAAAAAACATTTATGAGCAGTAATAATTTTGTGTAATGTATTTTTTAAAAAGGGGTATTAGTGTAATAATCTGCAAGTCCCCCCTCCCCCACCCCCTTATATTGCAATAATACATGGTAAATAATATATATGCATTAGTTTTTGCCCCTTTGTAAGATCCTGGATCCCCCCCCCCAGCATCCAGTCACCCATGGTGGTTCCTATACCACCTCAGTTGGTCGAACGACAAATTAATCAATTCATTTCAAAGACAAGAAACACGCCCCAAAACAGAGCCGGGTGTGTGTATTTCTTCTCCCTTTTTTCTTTTGGAACATTAAGTTGGTACATCACACATAAACGAGTGAATAATTGAGGCATAACAAAGAAAAAGGAGGTTCTTTATTCTAAGAGTGGGAGGAATTCTAAAAGCCGCATGCACTCAGATATGAAACAACTTCAGACCAATAATATCATAATAAAGACTACAGAGGTTCCTAGACCAAGTTCCATTTTATCAAACAAAGTGTTCATTTTAGCATCAATCTTTTACCCTCATGACAAGGATAAAATAAAGTTGTCTTTCATCTATACAAAAACAAAGTGCTATAACGAAGGAGAGACAAATCAATGACAAATTTGAGTGCAAAGATTCATTTGCTTCAATGTTAGCTTAGCGATCCTAAAAAACAGGCCTTGTTACAGCATGTTCCATACCCGTAGTAACTTTCACTCCGACCCAAATCTTAATGAGAAATTTAAAGGCATCTAAGAATTAACAATCAACAACTTTTCAGTAGCGCCATTAATAATAATAAATAAATAAATAAAAGGTACTACTACTACTATATATAATTATAAATGATGATGGTTTGAAAACTTTTCCCACACGCTGACAGACACCAATTCAAAAAAATTGTGAGGGAATGCATCTGTATTACTGATCAATCCAATTGAGATGATTACAGAAATAAATATATACTAGTAGATGGTTCATTTATTAATTCTAAAATGCTGATATAGTAGAGGGTTTAGGCATAATTAAAGCGAGTAATTAATTAACCTTTTTCAAAAGGGCACATGTGAACCATATTAAACATATTTTTTTTCAAAAACAAAATAAAAAATTTAAGTTTATGGACATGCAAAGTTGTTGGGCGCATGTGTGTGTCTGTCTAAGGTGTGAGAGAGAAGTCATTATTTACCATGGATGGCACAACTAATATCCAACAACCAAAACAAGCAGAGTGGCGTAGGAGCAAAGTTACAAAAAAAAAAAAACTTTGATTAGTTATGCCAAACACAAGATCAGGGAGATGATTTGGATCAAATAACTCAAATAAAATGGAATGAATAGGGTTGAATAATTGAGCAGGTAGGGGAAAAGTCAACAGGATTGGACAGAGAAAGTGCAAGCAAGAAGAGATGGAGGTTTGATTGAAAGATGGAAGGCAATTAATTAGGCAAATTAAGTGGAGGTGGAGATGGATAGATCTAACCCCCCTCTACTTATCCTTCTCTTAACAGTAACACCCACCCACTAGCAGTCTAGCTAAGCTAGCTGCTCCCCTCTCCTCAATTAAATTTGTCATAATACAAACAAATTACTAATTCCTATATAGTGGAGTAGTATTTAATTAATGGAGTAATTAATCACCATGAAAATTAAAGAAACGCATACCAAATAAGCACTAAAAAATTGAGAGAGAGAGAGAGAGAGAGAGAGAAAATAGGGAACCTGATCGCTTGCGGGACTTCCAAAAGACAGGAGTAGATGAAACGGGAGAGAATCCATTCAAACTTCCCTCCTCCACCTTCTTCTTCCTCTCCTTTCCTCCTTCCATTTTTTCCCCCCTCACCTCAACGATTAATTAATTAATTTCTGTACATAAAAGCCTCACACACTGACGGTGAAAACACACAGACAGACAGACAGAGGGAGGGAGAGAAGTCTTTCCTTCCTTCCTTCCTTGTTTGTTGTTTAGCTCATTCTTTGTCCGAGAGAGTGAAGAGAAGAGAAGATGATGTTTTGGATGGGGGTGACGGAATCATCAAAGCCCAAAGCCTATTTTTGACGGTTGAGATTTTTGTTCTTGGTTTTTTTTGGTCGTTACGGCTATTTATTTAACTTAGATTTTCTCGTTTTGCGTACTCTCTCCCCCATCCACGTAGGCAGGGCCCACCTGGACCTGGACCTGGATCTGGACGGAACAAACAAACTACTCCCTCTCTTTTGTTAAAAAAATTAAAAAATTAGAGAAAGATAAATTATTTTTTTAATAATATTAAGAGTCTTATTTTTTTGAATTCAGAAGATAATTATTTAATTAAAATTTTATTAATGTAAAATAAACTTATTTCATGTAATAATATTTAATTAATTAATTTGAAAGTCGAAATTATTTTCTACATACTTCAATTATAATTGTACTACTCCATCCTTGTCAAAATAAATATCCTTTTAATAAAAATATTTTATTTCTAAATAAACGCATTTTCTGCTTACAAATACAGGGAGTATATCCTTATATCCTCCGCCTTCCCCTCGGCCGTCATAAGTAAAGCAGGCAAAATTAATCTGACTCAATGGGTCAGTTCAGCCAACCTAATATTATGAGGGGCTTGAATTTTATTTAGAAGGCCCAAAAAATTTTAGTCTTTTTTAGCCCGGCCTAATAGGCCCGTGGGCTAATTGGGCTCAGGCAAAAAAAAATTTGATTTTTTTTGGCCAACTCAATCCAGCTCGATACACTTTTATTAACTTTTCAAACTATTTTTACTGCTTTAAGCCTTTTAGTGGAGATTCAAGTCATTTTTAATTCAAATTTTTTGCTGCTTCAAGTCTTTTCAAACCATTTTTCCAAATTATTTTGATACACTTTTATTAACCCAGCCTAGCCCGATACAGGTTGTACATCTGTACATACAAACCCCACAATCAGTCAACCACATTCACTAACTCATTACTCATATACCGTTATATCTAATCTGGTTATCTGTTGCAAGCCTGCGAAGTGCAAACACCAAACGTCCAAACAGTTGTAGACTTATGTTCTAACGTATTTTGCACTCCTACTGTCTACAAACAATTTATGTAGTTGTATTTTAATCCATCAAGATGAGACTTATTATTTGTAGATTTTATTTGATAAATTATAGACTTGTAATAAGTTTTGAATTTTTTTTATGTGACAACTTGTAAATTTTGTAGAAAAAATATTTTGGTACAAATTTGGACTTATTTGGCCCGATGACCCGAAAGCCCGATGACTTGTGACTGGGCTAGGCTGGACTGGGCTAGAAGCTTGAGACCCGATGCAAATTTTAGGCTGGCCCGGCCCAACCCAATTTTGTGTGTTAGCCCGATAGACTTGGGTTGGGCTAGCATGATCCAACCCATTGCCAGCTCTACTCATATGGTCAAACAAAGACCTATCGCCTGTTTTATTATAGTAAATTAATGTATTGACTTTTCTAAGAAATTTAAAAACAATTGGAGTATAACACACCAATCAATTGAAAGAAGCACTATTAACACCTTTTTTTTCTCTCTCTAAATACACTATTTTTTTTAGGGCAAATTATACAAATGATCCCTATACTTCTCGATCTTTTTAGAATTCGTCCTAACCCCACACCAATGGTCCCTGAACTCAATTTCTTGACGCATTTGATCCTTCCGTTTATTGCTGTCTATTTTTTTCCGTTAAGCGAAATTACGTGCATTTCTAGCGATTTTGTCCAAGGGTAAATTAATCATTCTTATTTAAAAAGTACATGGATCTTTTGTATAATTTGCCCTAAACTAAACCCACCCCAAAATCATCTTCTTCCCCAACCCACCGTGACTTGATTTCTCTTTCTTCTCTTTCCAATCTCAAATTTATATTCACTATTTTCTCTCTCTTCCCTCAAATCTCAAATTAAGATTCACCATTTTATCTCTCTTCCCTCAAATCTCAAATTAAGATTCACCATTTTTTTTCTCAAATCCCATTTTCATGGCAAATTGAAGTAGGAACTGTTATCCTTGTTTCTCATGGAAAATAAGGATGACTTGACTAGCAATGGAGAAGCTTGTGATGGACTCCGGTCTCCATCTCTGCCTACTCCGATAAGAGTTTCTGTACAGCGTCTGCTGTTGCATCACTCAACCTTGCCTGAGCAATCTTGCAGACGGTGATATGCCCGTCGACTCCCCAACCATGAACGATGGGTGATAATCAGAGATTTAAACTGTTATGCTATGTGAACCAAAAAAACTCAATTTCCAGACATGCAATTTTAGATTTTGTGATGGAAATTTTAAATTTTGTAAAAGCAATTTTTAATTTATGTTCGCGGGCAATGATGGGGGTGGTGGCATTCATGGTGGAGTGGATGGGACGGGAAGGGGGTTAGGATGGAGAAGAAATGAATCTAAATACATTAATGCCCTTGTATCAAGTTTTTAGAAACAAAGATATCATGAGTATTTTTGTCTATTAAAAAAAATGTATGGATAATTTTACCTTTATCAAAAATCACGTGCGTTGCACATGCTTACATTTAACGGCAAAAATTTAACGCCATTGAATGGAAGGATCAATTGCGTTTTACTTGTTTAGTACAAAGACATAATTTTTGCAAAAATTAGTTTAGAGAGGAATCCCAAAAAGGTCCAGAAGTAAAGGAATCATTTGTGTAATTTGCCCTTTCTTTTATTACAAAACTGTTTTTTTTTTTTTTAAATGTTCTTGTCCTTAGGTTGAGATAAAATATTTTTTGGGTTGGTGTTATTCGGCTATGGTTGGCCAAACATCACAAGAGAGTTCAGCTAGTGCTAGCCGAACATCACTGACATGTTCGGTTAGGGCTATCCGAACATTCTTTAGATGTTTGGCCAACTAATGCCGAACAATATCTCGTTTGAAAAATAAAGATGGGTGGTACATTTAGAAAAGGGGAGTGTATTTAGAGGTAGACATGCCCAAACGGTTCGAAACCGGCGGTTCGAACCGGAACCGAACCGTTCAAAAAACCGCATAAACCGGAACCGTGAGGAACCGGAACCGTCCCTGAACCGGCGGGGATGAACCGGAACCGCCGGTTACACGGTTCGATTTCGGTTTCCAATTTTTCAAAACCGTGAACCGCCGGTTTGGAACCGGGAACCGGAGCCGCCGGTTCCAAACCGTGAAAAATCGCCAAAATTTAAATTTTTAATTTTGAAATTGCCTTATTTACTCTATAATTTCAAAAATGAAAAGTTTACAAAGCTTCAAAAATTCAAAAAATGCTTTGTACAAAGTTTTAAGATGAAATCTTTTTTAAAAAAAATTATAAGAAAATATTAAAAAAATAATTAAAAATTACGGTTTGGAACCGGAACCGGCTTAACCGGTTCGGAACCGTAACCGTGATTTGTCGGTTCGGTTACGGTTTGTTGTCTGGCGGTTTTTGAAACCGGCGGTTCGAACCGCTTGGGCATGTCTATTTAGAGGAAAGATGAGTGTTAATAGCTCAACTCAACAAATTATTGCTATTTATATCCTCTACTCTTTTTCTTTTTTCTTTTTTCTTTTCTGCACAAATAGAGATGCTAAAGAGAAGGGCAAGTGATATTTTCCTTAATAAGGTGTAATTAGGGCTGCAAATGAGTCGAGTCATTTAATAACAAGCTCAAACTCGACTTGTTAAAAAGCTCAACTCAAACTAGGTTCAATTAGAAGAAAAAAAAAATCGAACTTGAGCAAAAATTCTGAGCTCGTCGAGATTGAGCATTAAAATAAGGCTCTTATAATTATTTTTATATATTTAATGCACAAACGAGCCGAGCAACCATATTCATGAACAATTGAAACTTGAGTCCAAGTCAAGCCTAAGCATTACATATACAATTTTATACGAGACTCAAACCGACCGGGGCCAAGTAAACCAACCAAAACTAACACTAGCCAAGTCAAGCTCGATCCCGACTCAGTTCGATTCATTTGCACAGCCCTAGGTGCGACCATTGTATTTATAGTTTGTACATAAAAAAGTATAAAATTCACAAATTTCAAATAATAAAAAAATATCTTTCTATTTGATTGGTTGATAAAATTAATGATGATAACGTAACAAGAAAATATGTATATCAGTTGCTTGCAACGGCATAAACATTAAGAAGAAAAAAAAAGAGGTGATATAATTAATTTTCAAAACTTATGTTTTTTTTTTTTTTGAAGTAACAAAAATAAAAATAGCCTAATTTTGATCACCCAAGCGATACTATTCATCTAAAAGTCCCTCTATATTTAACGGATAGTTTACTTAATTTTAGAGAAAGAGGGGGAGTAGTGTCCACTGTGACTCTGTGAGATCAAGTGGAGTAAAAAACTTTAAAATTAATTTTACAGGGCTGCTAAAAACAATCACTATGATTGCTCTAAGTCCACTTAATCTGCATCTTGTGGATTGATTATTCGTCTCGTCAATCGTCGTCCCAGCCCAATCCATATTTTTGTGGATTGGTTCGAATTAAATTACGAATTGAACCTCTATTGGTCTATTTCTTGTTGATTCATTATGGACCAAATTTGAATTTATATTTTGGGATAGTATATTTTTTACTAGCTTTTTTAGGTCAAAATGAGAAAATTGTTGATAATAACACTTGATTAATAGCATATAGTCGAATCTCTTTAACATTTTATTCAGTATTTGAAAGGGCCAATGTTATGTTTTTTTAGAACATTAATGATAAACCATCCATGAAATACTTTAATTGAGAGTAGTTTCTGTAAGCATCAATCGAGCTTTGCTTTTCCTTGACAAAACACTAAACATCTGGATAAGCTCGACTTGTCCCGGTGTTTTCAGAAAAATGCTCTGTTTTTAAATTAGCACATACAGCACACTTAAGTGAACGTGAATGCTGCACCAGCAATTGTGACCTTCATTACTGCTCTGATTATCACAATTGCAACCTACGGCTACAGAATTTAAGAAAGACAGTTACTTGAACCATACAAAGCACATATTGCTTTTTCACTTGTAAAATACAAACACCTAATCCCCCATTCATGTAACATTTTCCACACAAATTTTTTACCTACTTCCAAACCCAGGTGCTATAAACCCATTGGACCAACCAACACAAATGAAAAGGGTCCAGAGAATAATGATAAAAGAGTAATGAGATACTCCGTAAACAAGAAACTGATGCCAAGAAATAGGCGTCCAATGAAGTAGATAAAAACTATTGGCAAGTTTTCAACTATTAATTGGTGAGAAATTTCCATTTAGAGAACTGCAAAAACCATGTTGCATTTAGCAAAAAACGGGCAGGCAGCTAATCATATACACCCCCCTTAAGAGTTCTTCTCCTCCGACTACATATACTGTCGTCAGCATCTCTATATACAGTTTGCAAAAACTATACCTTGTTGCCCAGCAAAAATAGAGCTATATAATTTATACCTATCCCTTTTAACAACTTTTCTTCCCATATTCTGTTGCTAGATGCCAGAGAATTCAAACACTAACTAGTTTATGTAGTAAATTTGCCAAATTTTGGGGTAAGTGCAAGAACTTAATTCTCATCAACTGCACATGGAATGCATGGAGGTTCCTTACACTGGTCTTCAGGAGTGATGTTTTGCAAGCACTGATCATGAAATGTGTGACCGCAAGGTAGAACTGCAACAGCTGGTGGCACCGCTGGTTGGTATACTGGGCCTTCTGATGTGAATGAAAGATCCCTCTTGCATATATAGCATTTCTGCCCTGCTGGTTGGCGCGGCGCATCCATACCTGCAAATCTTCAAGTGGTTAATTGCTTGCATCGCCGCCAATCAATTTTTGTCAGACCACATAATAAACAATCATAAGGCCATACCGAAGGAAGAGGCATTAAAGCAATAAAGGAGCTTTAAAAGATACCTTCCCATCTTATGTGGGAAACACCAGGAGCAGATTTAGGAATAGGAGGAACAGCTTGCGTTAGATATGTTGCAGAAGGATGAGCAGTGGGCCCAGAAATCTTCTGGCGCTGGACCCACCGAGGAGCTGGAGGGGACCACATTGCACTTCTCTTAAGAGATGGCCGGCTATGAATTGGCGCAACAGGAATTACTTGACCTGTAATTTGTATAAATTACTATCACAGTCATAAGATGCTCCCTTCCATTGTATAAATTGCAGCTATTCTAAATTCTAATCCCTCCGTCCCAAAATGAGTGTCCTTTTTTGGTTTTTCAATAAATTTAAGGAAGCTGATTTTTGAGCAATTTTACTAACATATACATGAATACCCTTCATGTCTACATCATAGCATTGCAAGTATACATTTGAACAACATAGTTGAAAAGGGTGAACTTAGTAACTTCTTAGAAAGGGTAACTCATTTTGGGACAAATTTTTTGAAAATATGACTCATTTTATTTTATTTTGAAGGATATGACTCTCATTTTAAAACAAAGAGAGTATTCTTTTATTTTCTTTTTTTTTTAATTTTCGGCTAAGCATAAGAAGTGAGGAAGGTGTTCCCAAGAAACGACAAAAAAGAAGGGGGCAAAAAAAAAAAAAAAAAGTGAGGAAGGAGGCAGCTAGCCTATAACCCATAATTACCATTCGTAGAAGCAATTCCTGGAGAACCATTTGAAAACTGAGCAGGTGCATCTTGAGATCGGCCTAGTTCACGCGTATACAACCATAAAAATATGCAGCATATTGCAAGAATAAACACACTGAAACTCGTATGAGTATGTTTAGGTTTCCGAATTATAATTACCAGTAGCAAAAGAGGGTCCACGAAGGTTCATTGAATACTGAATGGGCATAGCACCTTCAGCCTGACCTGATGGACAAGAAATAAATTTCTGTAAGCAACTATTAACAGTTTATTGCAAGGAAATGCAACGAGTAAAACATACCAATAGGAGGAGGAGACCCAAGAAGATTGTTGGGCAACCGATTGGATATCATATCTGAATATTGGCATGGCTTGGCTGAAAGTAGAACACCAATATTTTAATATTCATCTATCTGAAAGCATGGGAAATAGCTACTATGCAAAAGATGCTCTTACCAGCTGTCTGGAGACCAACCGCCCTACTACAAGAAAGATCTCTCTCAGCAGCTTGTGGACCACCATTTACATTGACATCAACACCCAATCTCTTCGGAAACAGGCCGCTCGTTGCAGCTTTCGCAGCACTACTCGCAGCAATTGGAACCCCTATCCTCTGGGGAAAGAGACTGCCCCCAGCTGCTTGAGCAGCGATGCCATTGTCAGAAAGAAGGTGCCCTGTTAAAGGAAGTTCAAAAGAGATTTATTTATTTATCAAGGAAGTTCCTTTGCTTTTTTCCTTTTTTTGTGTTGGGGGTGGGGGGGGGGTATACAACTCAACTCAACTCAACCTCGGTCCCAATCACATCACTTGAGGTCCGTTGCATGAATCCCTTTTCTCCATTCAATTCGGTCCAAAGCAAAGTCTTCCCACACACTACTCTCATTTATATATTTCCTTATTACAGATGTCCGTGTTAGTTTTGGTCTTCTCCTTCCCCTACTTCTAGTTTGGTTGATGTTGATACACTCACGCTTCCTAACGGGTGCACAAAACGGTCTATGGTGTATGTGTCCAACATAGAAAATTTGTTGACCAGAAAAGGAGAATGATCACGATGCCAGCAACATGATAATTTTAATATCACACCGTCCCAATCAAATAGAAGTATCAAATGGATAAAATGGAGGTAGCAAGGGACCTGTTAGGTATCCTTGCAAGGAGGTCATATGGTTTTTTTTCTTAATAGACATTAGGGGATCGTTTGACAAGAGAAGAAATGAGGAGGGATTTCGCACCCATATAAACAATCTCACCCACTGTTAGGAACAGCAGACTTGCAACTTCCTGGTCCCCTACCCTCCTCAAAGACACGGGTACACTTTACAATTCTTCCACTATGAAAGGACGGGTAATCAAGCAACCTCCTTTCTCTTTGATCATACAAATTATCAGAAGTACGAAAACAAGTTTTGCTTGTTCTCCACTCTTTTTCATTTCTCCCCTTTCTCCTTTTCCTTTTTCTCCTTTCTTCCTTCTTAAGAGATAGGTAAAAACAGCTTTCCCACTAGAATACTCTTTCTATCCCTTCTCGCATCCATGCAATTCCTTTCGACCTTAGATAGCATTAGAATTTAAGTGTGTAAGTTCACCGGAGCTTATGGTTCAATGGATTAAGCTTATCGCATATGCATGACTAGGGACGACAACTAATCAAATACATGAAAACTGAATAAATAAGATACTTACCCTAACAAAATACATGAAGTATGAATAAATAAAATGGCAATATAGCAGGAGTCCTTACCAGGAGGTTGAGCATGTGCTATCTGAGGGATACGGCTAGTCTCAGCAGCTTGACTCCCACTATACTGTAAACCTGTAAATAATGGTCCTGCAGAGTTTCAGAAAGATGGCATGGCTCAAATATGTTATTGTAGCAATTATTCGAAACCATTAATGACTTGGGTTCCTAGACGCAGATAATTGAACTTCTCAATCATTTCTTAGCGACTTAGCCCTTCGTCCTTGAATGTTGACTATATAGGTTGTCCACATCAGAATGGTATAGATTGTCCAAACTAGTAGTGAGATGCATTTCTATATTCTTAGATACTTATGGTATAGATGAATTAGCTGATTGGGAACATGACCTGTTCACTGCAATTGCCACCACGTGGTTTTGGTGGTGTTTTTATCTGGTCTGATGATAGTGATCACCTCAATAACCTCTAACAGACAGAGGTTTTACAAATACATGAAAAGAACAGATATTTTGTCATGCATAGTAAAGGACCACAATCTCAAATAGCATCTGAAGGAGTGTCACTAGTTCACTAACATATATTACATTCTTTAATTTTCTTTATTTTTACCTTCAGAAGGGAAAGATTATTTAAGTCCAAGGTGGAAATGTTGATGGAAACCTAAAACCATGATGTCTCAATTTGTTGACAGTAGTCCTATAATTATGATACCTTGAACAGGAAGTTACCTCCAATTCTTAAACTGTTAAACAGAAGTCCAAAGCAATTTATCTAATTAATAATGGACTGCATAGTCTAGCCAGTAAGTTGTAAGACACTTCCTGCGTATAGAAACGCACATCAAATAGCAAAGGTTATGGTACAACTTAACTGAAGGCTAAAATGCAAGTTCTAAAAATTTAACCATCCTCTCATCATACGAGAAAATATTAAATGGTCCCGGAACATCACGCGACACGCCTACATGGTGCACCACGACCAATAGCTGCACACTATTGTACCAAAGCGGTACAAAGTGGACCTCACTTTTTAAACCAATTTGGCACAATAGTGTGCCGCTATTGGTTGTGGTGCACCACGTAGGCGTGCCATGCGGTGCTCCGGGACCATGGAATATTTTCTCTCATCATACTATCATTTTTATAGGTGACAAGGATAGCGTCTCACATGCTCCAAAAGTATTTAAACCGGAGGGACTAACACATTAAAAGTACTGCAGTTACTATAAAAGAGATAACAGATGCCAATGAAAATGGTGGGGTGATGGTGATATTTGAGGATTTATCCAGTATAATGTGCTATGTTCTTAAACTGATGCAAATGGAGGCAGTACAGCCCAACCATATATGATCCCATTATGGCCTCCCAGACTGAAGAAATCAGTAGAGATGTGGAAACACAAGAGATGTAATCACACATTTAAAGGCTGAGCAATAACTCACCTGCTTGATTTGACCTGGTAGAGCTGCCACTCAGTGTCAGAGAAGGAGAATTCATGGAGGACTCCAATGCTTTCTGGGCACTTAAAACATACAGATTGTGTAGCATGTCGGAAGGTGTCCGAGTAGGAATCAATGCAGGCTTAGCAGATTCTGATGCTAACCCAGGCAAATTAACTTGTCTAGAACTGAGAAACCCAGCTGAATTGCTGTCAAGTGCCCCTGACAATCCAGCCTGATTACTTCGTAAGGCTCTATAAGGATCTAACTCTGTATATACTACATTCCTGTTACTCACAAAACTTGAATTCCTATTCCCAAGCGTAGAGATATTGTGTTGCATGGCATATGGTGGTCTCTGCATAACTTGAAATGGGCTTGAACCTGGCCCACTATTTGCACTACACATAGCTTCAACGTCATTGTTGGACAAGGTCCAGCCATCTGCACTGCGCATTGGATTTAGGAACCCCCCGGCATTAGTTTGGAAGCTTGGAATACCAGCATGCAAGTTTTGACCCAGACTCGAGGAAGCTCTTGTAGTTTGTGGAACATGGGAAATGTTTAACTCAGGTGAAACAGCTTCTTCCAGTTTGTTAGCAATCTCTCGGCTACTAAATTTAGGTTTAGATCTGGTTTCGTTCCCTCCAATTCCAAGACTCAGAAAACTCCCATCAATTCTTTCTTGAGCTCCACGTCCATCTTCACTGGCCTTGACATTGTTACCAATTTGTGTATGCCCCCTGTTTTGGGTGTCCGAAGACGTAGATGTACTACCCCCTAAGCTACCAAAATTCTCATTAACATTCTCTTGAAATCCAAATCGATATTCACTGACCTTTACATGGTTACCAAATTGTGGCTGTCCACTCTTCTGGGAGTGTGACAACATGTATGAACTACCTCCTAAGGTACCAAAATCTCCATTCATCTGTGACCGATTAACATTACTACTTCTTGCCTCTCCTCCTTGCCTCACCATCTGATAGCCTCCAGCTGCATTCCTCCTGAGCATAAAGTTTATTGGGGGGCTCTGAATGCTACTCAAACCAGCTCCATTCATTGCATTATCAGCTGCCGGCATAAAATCTTGATTGGTATAATGAGGAACCCCTCTCAAATCCCATTCAGGAAATGGAACATCAGAAACTCTACAAGTTCTTGGCATGTTACTTCTAACATTTTTTGAAATTGGGTCCATGCTTGGATTCTGCAGGCTATTGGGCTTCATGAAATCAGCCATCATACTTCCACCAGTCTCAAGAATCTCTAGTTGCGTGCAAGGCTGATAAATTGAGTGCATGTTATCTAGAGGAGGAGTAGCGGGAAGAAAAGTATTTGGCTTGAAAGTACCTCCTCCACTATCTTCGCTAACATTGATATCAAATCCGTCTTTCTGTTGTAGAGGAGAAGTAAAGGCAGCTGGATTGTCCTTGTCATATGGTCTGGTATTACCCATTGACTAGTCAATTCTGAGTAGATAACAAAATACAATAAGTCAATTAAAGCACGGATACTCCACAAGACCCTTAGCAGAAAACATCTATGGGGTAATAAAGTAATTTACAAGACATGAAAATAATCACTTTAACATTGATTATAGATACGTGTGTAAGCCGCACTTATAATCTATAAATTCTTTCGGAGATATCCAGTTTTCTCCATACTAATTGATTCTCCAACGAAATATATAACCCTTAAAATCTCTGATCAAAAGCAATGTCGAACCCTCCCGCCCCCAAATCCCCAAAAAACAAAAGATTCAATTAGACCAAAGAACAGAAAAAGTTACAAACCCCTAAACGCAGTAGCAGAAGAAGAATAACCAACACTCCAAGAATGAATAAAATTTCGAAACCAATGCCTAAAGCATGAGTCCCCAACCAGTACCCACACATACAAACAAGATGAATGAGAAACAATTTAGCTGTAATTTACATTAAACAAAAACAGAAAAAATAATATCTCGATAGAAATTTCATGAGCTAAAAGATTAAGATACCAAATTAGATACTTTTTCTACCCAGTTATCACAAGTAAAGATTAATCTTATCAATAGAAAAATACGAAAAAGTCAAAGATTAGGCAGCTTAAAACAATCTTTAGTTAAATAATGTCAAACCGATCGAACACATAAAGTGCAAAATCTATATGACTTATCAGATGGTATTGAAATCCTTAACAACTGAAATCGAAAGGAAGATCAAAAGATTGCTGAGATGAAAATTGGGAATTTTAACATACATGCATGGAAATACGCAGATAAAGAGAGATGAAATTGGGGGGTTTAGGAGGGTTCTTTGTACCTGTGTGAGGTTTTTGATCGGATGCAAATCAAAAGCGTTTTTAAGAGAGAGAAAGAGATAGAGAGGGAGGTAGGGGGAGTTGTTTTTGGCGCTTAGGGCTGAATGAGAGTTTTAAAGGGTTCGGTTTGGGGACCACGTCTAGGGACACGTGGATGCTAAGGGCCCTTTTCAGTATGAGCTCTCGGTTGACGTGTCGAAGCCCGTCAAAGAGACGACTGTGAGAGTTTGCTGTGTGACGGACAAATCAGGATACGATGCGTGGTATTAGACTAGTGGCAAACTCGTTAATATTACGAAGAAAGGAGGGTATTTTAGGAGTTCGGAATGAAGACGGCTTGTCCCATGACATGACATGGCGTGGTATGAACGCGAAAGATGAAAGAAGCTGTATTGCACTCGAGTGAGAGCATGACCGGCACGTGGCCATCAAATTTTCCCGCCTTTGACGATTTGGTTAGGACCGGGTAGAGCGGCTCGAACCGGGTTGGCGTGAACCAAATCAACTCTGAAAAACTCCTATGTCATATAGAGTTACATGATATAGTAGTAGAAGAGTATCTCTTTTTCTTTCTAATAATAAATAAATAAATAATGGTAAGATTGGTGAGACTTAGCAGTTAAGAGAGCGAAGGAGCATGACAAGTCATACCACACTTTGCGAAAAGAATAGCAAAGAAAAATGAAATGATCAAATCACTAGAGTAGAGACAAATGAAATGTAGCTAGGATAGATGGTAATCCGATTTCACTAATAAAATTATGGTAATATATATATATATATATATATATATTGTGTTAAATAAGAGTGGTGTTAAATATAATACCCCTTTTATGCTAAATACAATACTCCCTAGTAAATTGATTATTTTGCCCATGTTATAAATAAAAAATAAAAAAAAAGAAAGAAAGACAAATCCACTAGTACTAGTACTAGTACGTATGTAACTCTATTACATACATTAGAAACGACAAGACAACAGATTGCAATAATAGCTTGTTCTATAATTCATATGCTAATTAATTAATTAGTACAACGAAATAATTAAGATGCGAATAACAATGTTCTTGTTGTTTTCAAATGATGCTAATCGTTTAGCTTTTTTTCTTTGCATTTCTTCACCCTAAATAAATAGGACATATATAAACGGACTAATTAATCAACCTCAACAACGAGGCAAGTTACATTGCTTATTATGAGGCTCAAATGTTGTTAAATCCGATTAATTAATTGGCATGCTTAATGAACACTAACGCTACGTATGGGACAACTTAAATAAACAACCAAAATTTGTAGTCATTTAATTTGTTTCTCTTTTATCACTGTAGTCATAAATTTTTAATTAGAAATAAAAGTTGCAGACTATGTATGGACGAAATCACTAAAATAAATATGCAATAACAAAGTTATCAATTATCTGATTGATTAATTTATGAAACCTACAATAAAATGGTTCACAGATATAATAATAACAATTTAATTAAAAAAAAAAAAGAAAAAGGCAAGTTGATCATGAACCAATTACATGCATAATTAATTTTAAGGGGTAGCTCAACTGTTAAGATGCTTCAAAAATATAGGTCTCCTGTTCGAGTCCTCTTTAGTCCAGTTCACGAGGAATTTTTTCTTTAAAATTGTCTAAACTAGATGTGTTTAAGTTGCGCGCAAGCTTGCTCGAACCACATGTAGACACCCAGAATTCGTATCCCACATTATACGAATTGTCCTATAAATAATTGTTTATTTATAAATGGACTAACACTTGTTTCTATGATTATTTCAAGAAATAAAATATCAAACAGGACTAACAACGTCCAACAAATTCAAACGACTTCAGTTAGATCAACATCAGGAGTCAAATCTGAAGATACAAAGCTTAAAGGGGCCAAAGTGCAAAATAACCAAAGCCTGATAAAAGACAAAAACAACTTTGGTGCGTGGTTGACCAGCTTGTTGCACCAAAACGCCAAAAACAGGCTTTGGTGCGCAGACACTATGCCTGGTACGCCGCGCACCAAACCAAACAAGGCAGAATAGTAAAGCCGCCGTAGGAAACTTACCAAACTTGGTGGCCAAGCTGCTACAGGACTTGGGCTCAGATGATGGCTTGGATCGGTTCCTTTGGCTACGAAGAGCATGAAGAACAGCTCTTTCGCTAATAGTTCCACAATGAAACTCTCTACTTACACCGACACCCATGTCAGATAGTCTTATTCATACACTCAAACCAAATTTTAAGAACCAAGATCTTTTACTCTCACAACCTTTATAGTAGACTCTGCCCACTTTGATCCATTCCCAAACCCAATTTTGAGAACCATCTACATATATGAAGAGAGAGAGAGAGAGAGTAAGAGAGAGGAGAGAAAAAACTATTATAAAATAAATAAAAACAAATTCCTTCTCAGCATTATTGTCCACGTGGATTCAATTATCAAGGAATAAGGGCATTTTGGTCTTTTGAGTTAAAGTTTAATGTTTCTGTTAACTATCGTTGGATGAGGGACTAACCGTAAGCCCAAATGTTCAGTTTAAGGGTCACAATAGGAAATATCATACATCTGATACATAATCAAGAAAACGTAGAAAGTTCAGGACCAAATTGTATATTAAACCTAAGGGTGGCAATGACCGACACGAATGCACGAACCAGCACGACACGATTATAAACACGAATTACAGAGAGAAATGACACGACACGACACGGCCGCGAAAAAATTTAGTTAAAATAACATTTATTGTTATATTTATAATCAAATAAAATAGATAACATGAAAACACGATAGTGTTGAATGAACACGATACGATAGCACGAATGACCACCCCTAATTAAACCTTCTATTTTCGGTGCACAACGATTTATTACACCTCCAAACATCCCAAAAAAATCCATCAAACCCATCGCCTTCTCCACCTCGAGCTACTGTTTTCAACAAACACATGTCTAGGTGGAAATGCGGATACACTGTGTACACTTACATATGTATTATGTGTAGAGCTGCGCTAAACGCCCCCTAATGCGCTAAACGCACCCCGGTGAAATTACTAACTCGCCCTTTTCTCTATTTTATTTTTAAAATTTTTAAAAACTAAATTTTAAATATAGTTTCCCTTAATTTTAGAACATTTAAAATTGACCCCTAAACTATTAGTTTTTACGCCCCCTATAACTTAGCCTTTAGATAAGTTACGCCGCCCTAAACTTTCGTTTTATCGCCGCCCCTACAACTTAGGCTCCCAAAATTATATAATAGCCCCCTAAATTATACATTTAGACCCCTCAATTTTTTTAAAAGGAACGGATGAAATTTTTTTTTCATCTTTTCATCCACAATCTATCTCTCTCTCTTTCTCTCTCAAGACTTTAAATTTTTTTGTCCAAATGTCTAATAATTCGGCTAATAACTCGGAAGGGAATCCGGTTCGGACAATTCGGAGGTAATTTTGTTTAAATTATTCAGTTAATATGTATGTTTTTACTTTGTGTTAATTAAATTAAGTGCTTTGCGTTATTTGATTCGAAAGTGTATATTTTTGGATTAATTATTTCGTTAAATAGACAAAAAAAAAAAAAGCCTAGATGCGCCGGACCATGCGCATGTACGGGATGCCATGCGCATGGTACAAGCGCATGTTGCACTTTATAGCATTTTTATTTAAAAAAAAAAAGGCTACATGCTGTACCGGCGCATAAAATCTTGTACATGCGCATGGTATGGGCGCATGTACGGTGTTTTATGCGCACGGTACAGCGCATGTAGCACAAATTTTTTTCACTTTAACCCTTGTATTTGTCTATTTTTGAAACTATTGCAGTTCACCCCCGAGTTTGTTAGTTTCGTTAAATTGTTTGTATATTTGCATTTTACCCCTTGAGATTGTTAATTTTGTTAAATTGAATTAAAATATGCAATTTACCCCCGAGTTTGTTAATTAAGTTAGAATTTTGAGGTTTATGAAAATGTTACTCTTTCAATAACATTATGATTAAATATTTATTAATATCTTAATATTTAATTTTTATTTGATTTCTTAATAAATGAACCACTTTTACTCATTGCATTATTAAGTAATTTAGCTTAAATTTTTTTATGTGATTTAATAAATGTTACACTTTGTTTTTTGTATTGCATTGTGCATTATGCTTAAATAATTATTTTCCCTCTTAATTTAACTTTGTTAACTTTTATGTTACATAATTATTAGTTTTCGGTCTATTAAATGAATTAATATAGTTGTATTATTTACATTTTGTTAATTACTATGAAATGTTGATTGTAATTGCTTAAACAATAATTATTTGTGGCCTATGTTATTTGTTTGGGCCGATTAATTGAATTAATTTTAATATTAAATTTTGCTTACACACGGTTAAATAATTACAGGATTGTTCCCTATAGATGAAACAACAATTTATCAGGATGTTAGCGGGTGCTTTGTTACGAAACAATATTCCGAGTTTAGTACAAGTGGGGAATGGATTACGTTTACAGGCATCTCAATAACATGCATATGATGATTAAGCGCACGAAGTAGAAATGAAAGGAAAATTGTTTGTTTTGGATGCGAAAGAAGTGGGACTCCCGAGTAGCGGAATCGAGGCCGCCAAAGAAAAACGCGGTTCAAAGAAAATAAGATGTCCATTTGAGGTTCTGCGGTTCGGCAACTTGGTGGTAATCTTTGGAAAGTGCACGTTGGTGAGAATCGTCGACAACCACCCACTTACTAAGTATGGGCGTGCGATCGAGAACGTCACCGAAAGACGATTATGGAGTCGTTAAAGAACTTACACAAGACAATATGAAGCCGAAGCAAATTCTCAACCATCTGCATAATACGATCCCGATAATGTTAGCTCGCCGTCAAGTGCGAATTTGGTACGAAAATAAAAGGGATGGCATGGGTGAAGCAACACCAATGCAACATTTCTTCAAACGATGTATGACAATGGCTACCACCATTGGGAAGAATTTCAAGATGATGATGTTACTCGAAACATGTCATGTTAATGCACCCAACATCGGTGATTACATTACAAAAGTTTCCTCAAGTTATCATTTTGGACTCAACGTACAAAACAAATAAGTATAACTTGCCGTTGTTGGAGATCATAGGGGTGGCATCGACCGGAAAAAATTTCCACATTGCTTTCGCCTTCATTCATGACGAGACCACGATTCTTTCATGTGGGTGTTGGGTACGCGGCGATTGTTTGCACTTTTGGAGATTTATCCAAAGCTTTTCATCACGAGAGAGTTGGCTTTGATGAAAGCCATTCATTTCTTTCCGGTGCCCAACATATGTTGTGTAAACGACATATTTCGAAGAATGTGGAGAAGCATGTGGTTCGCCACGAAGACTAAAGAGTTTTCTCCGGTATTTATGTCTAGGTGGCATAAAATGGTTGATGCACGAACAGAGGAGAAATTTGAAGGACATCGGCTGCGTTGAGTGCAGTATGGGCTAACAAGTTTGGGTTAGTGAATTACGTGATGAGAGAATGGTGAACCCATACAAGAAGAAATACATTGTGCGTGGACCAAAGATATTTTACATTTTGGGAATACTACGACAAACGGGTATTATATTTGATTTATATAAACTGAAATGAATTTTTCTTTATTAGAATATAAACTATATTATACATTTTTATCATCTCATATTAATAAATGTGTCCAATATTTTGTCATCTAGGGTCGAGAGTACGCATTCGCAGCTAAAGAGATGGTTAGGCTCAGCCTCTGGGGGTTTCGACACAATATTCCCGAAGCTACACAGCAATATTGAGTTACAGCTGAACGAGCTAAAGGCTCAATTCGAGCAATCGCGCACGATTGTCCATACTTTAAGCGAAAAAGCTTCGTGTTTCGACAACTTTCGTGCAATGTATCTCATAAGGCTTTCGAGTTGATGGACGAGGAGTGGATTAAGCTAGAGACACTAAAGGAGGCTAACAAACTCGAAGGATATGGCATCGATCGATGCATTCGCGATCGTCCACGGCTTGCCATGTCTTCATGAGATGTTTGCGCAACAAAACCTAATCCCGTTTGATCCCACGGATATCAATATTTTTGGAGGACGTTAGATATGGAGCGGCGAGGAATTATCCACGACGAGACGCGGTGGTGATGATTTACTCGAGAGATCTCTTGTCGATATCGGTCCACAATCGGATGTTGACAAGGTCGTGCTTTCTACCGGGATAGGGAATGTCATTCGTAGACACGCGTCTGAGTTGGGGAGCATGCTACGGATAAGAAACACAAAGGGCGCCCTCCCAACAGGAAGTCAACGAAGAGGGACCCATCCGATTGGGAATATGTCGACAAGCAATTCTCAGGTAGTCAGCGATCGGATCCGGATATCATGTCATTATCCTTTCCGGACAAAGTGAAGGACAAGCTCGCCGATCTACGAGTGCGATGACGGAGGTACGTTTATCACCGATTTTCCATACCCAACCGACGTTCCACATTGGATTCTAAAGTACATAATCGGCTATACTAACGTAAAGGGAGATGGGCATTGTGGTTTTAGATGTATTGCCCTTTGTGTGTATGGCGACGATGAGCTGTGGGACTTGGTGAGACGCGAGCTAGTTCAAGAGATGTTCGAAAATTGGGAACTTTATTGGAGAGCTTTGACAAAAGATGTACTTATGAGAGCTGTTCGCATATGTGACTACCACGAGGCTACGGCTCCACAAACATTGGTTGTGTTTGACCGATCTAGGGTGGTGGTTGCAACGCGGTATCAACGAATCTTACGGTGCTTTTCAATATCGTCGGGTGCTCTCATTTCTTGCCTCTACGGCCACGTCTTGGTGGACAAACAGCGCCAACGATACTATTACCCTGCGCGGTTCATGGTGCATCTCATTTTATTAAAATTGATTTGAGGCCTCGCGCCGATGCCACCCGGTGGCGGGTGGCAAAGGATTTGTGATCCAAACATCCGGTGGTGGGAACAGCTATGGATTCCTCAAAAGATCTCTATTGGTTTGAGTTGAGTCAAAGCGTATGATATTTTGTTTGTTTGTTAATGCAATCTGTTTAAAGTCATATTTTGTTAAGTAGTTTTTTTTTTCTTAAATAAACTTCATTAGATACAATAAAGGAAGTCCTTAAACTAGAATATTACATCAATCCTAACATTTTAAATATAACTACATCCAATCACGGAGGTGGTGGCATATATCTACGATAGCTTGATCGAACTCTTCCTCATCGTAATTCGGTCACGCCGCACGCGAGGCATCAATCTTGTTGAGCCTGGTTACCTAAATATTGCATTCGCTGCAATACAAAAGTAGAAAAAATAGTCAAAACAAATATAAATAACAATAAATAATAAATACGCCATGAATATCTTGAAGATTTTAATACTCACAAATAGAGGCAACCGACTAGGTGACGGAGGTCCTTCATCAACGACATTCTTTGGAATCGGGTCCGACAACCCGAGGATGAGATCGGGCCCTAAACCACCGCATATACCCGGCATCGTATCACTAGAATTAATACACCTAAATGACCCAAAACGTTCGGGCGAAATGCGGTGGGCTTGCCACATATCCCAATTTCTCTGTTTGGATCGTGCTCCACCACATATAACTTTGGGTTCAAACCCAAATATACCTTAGTAGGGACTTGAGGAGCAGCGGGATTGTCCGAACATACCCGAATTGTCGTAAACACCGCTCGGGCATGTATGCCTCCGTAATAGTCCGATAGTGTATGATACCGCAAAACACTAATCGGGATGGTAACTATCGGGTCATGGTGATACGGAAGCCATACAACTGTATTAATAACATAACATTTTGAATAAAATAAATTAACATCTTAATAAATAAAATAACTATATATTAACATAATCAAAAAATAAGAAACTCAATAATTTTAAATTGTATAGGGGTATTTTATCTTACCTCCTCAGATATCTTGATCAAGTCGTCTTCGGTACATATCCAAAGTACCGATGGGCTCCTGTTTCTCGACGTAGCCGTGCGCCAACGAGCTACGTATGGACTTGCGGTTGTCCGGTTTTCAACATGCCCAGGTGAACTGCGGGAAGTACTCATATATCCAACCCTAAATCGCAAACATTTTAATAAATAATAAATTAAAATAAATACAAATGATTCCAAATTAATAAATTAAACCAACAAGTAAAACTTACTTCCAAGAGTCGGACATCCGGCCATCTGCGTTGTATCTCGACGAGATGCTATACCGAGCCGACGGTATAGATATGCTAACGCAGTGTGCCCCAAGCATAGTTGGGCACCTCCTCCAATGGGTCCAAGAACGGCGAAGTTGTGAGGTGGCGAAGTTTTTGATTTGTCGACGAAGAGTGACGCACCCAACGTCCACAACAAATATGCGATCGCTTTTCGGGACCGACCATTGGCCCGCCCGTACCACACTCTCTTTGAATGGTGTTGAGCTTGATCAAGTGAGTCTTGAATTCGGATCCACTTGGTCACCGTCCACCCTAATAGACCCCTATCCTCGGCCTCGGCCGAAAGGCCGCTTTCTCCCATAACAGGAACGGCCTGGTATACGTAAAGATACCGGACATCGTGGAGAGTGATCGTCATCTCCCCAAATGGAAGATGAAAACTGTTGGTCTCGGGATACCATCTTTCCACGAAAGCGAAATCAAAGGCATGTTCACGTTTGGAAACATGCATTTCGCAAATGCGCCAGCCCGTTGCTTCAAACTTTTCGTGGCCCCGAAATTGTTTAAACTCCACTTATACATCCGATCGCCACCGTGGAGTCCGAGTAGAGGAGGTCTATTCATTAAACATAAAAAACAAAAAAGTACGTAAATACATAGACGCATCAATAAACATATAATTTCTATGTAATGACAAATATAATTCGAATTAAGTAAAAATTAGATATAGTAAAGATTACCATATGTCCGGTCCATAAAGCACATGCGATATGCCCAAGATAACCGATCAATAAGTCGATGATTTGGGGGCCTCCTTCTTGTGGCTCCCTCAACCTCCAATCGTCGGGGCCGATTCCACTACTAGTGCCAGCCCTACTAGGGTTAGGGCGACGACGACGACCACGACCACGAGGAGCCGGTTCCGCGGCAATATCCGGCTCAATATCGTCGTCCAACTGCTGAATAAAAGCTTCGTACGACGTTCTTCCTCATTGGTCGTTGCGGGAGAATGTGAGTGATGTTCACCCGTGAATCTCCCACCGAGGAGGTTGCATCAAAACCTACCCCAAACGGAACCGAGTAGGCGATATCCGTGCCACTGAACGGGGTTGGGGTAAGTACGCCAGCGGGACGGCGTCTCATCCATCGTAGCCTGTCGCTGTCTTTGCCTGCGGAGGTCCTCTCTCGCTCGTGCTGATGCAAAAACACGGCGATCTTTCGCCCGCCCTTCGTAGTCCAAACTATGCTCCATGACCCTCTTTCCACGGTCATCAGCCATCTACATGAACAAAAAAATTGATTTTAAATATATATTTATATATATATATATCATATTTATAATATTCGCATAATAATAATATAAGCATAATGCAATTGGGAAAAAAGTGTAACATTTAATAAATCGCAAAAAAAATTTAATATTATCAATTAATAATATTTAAATATTAATAAAGTGTAACATTTAATAATAATTAAGATATTATTTATTAATAATTATTTAAGCATAATGCAATAATTATAATAATCATCATAATAATCATAATAGTAATAATCATAATAATAATCATAATAATAATAATAATAATAATAATAACAATAATAATAATAATAATAATAATAATAATAATAATAATAATAATAATAATAATAATAATAATAATAATAATCATAATAATAATCATAATAATAACCATAATAATAATAATCATAATAATAATCATAATAATAATCATAATAATAACCATAATAATAATAATAATCATAATAATAATCATAATAATAATCATAATAATAATCATAATAATAATAATCATAATAATAATAATAATAATAATCATAATAATAATAATAATCATAATAATAATCATAATAATAATCATAATAATAATAACAATAATAATAATAATAATAATAATAATAATAATAATAATAATAATAATAATAATCATAATAATAATCATAATAATAACCATAATAATAATAATCATAATAATAATCATAATAATAATCATAATAATAACCATAATAATAATAATCATAATAATAATCATAATAATAATCATAATAATAATAATAATAATAATCATAATAATAATAATAATAATAATCATAATAATAATAATAATCATAATAATAATCATAATAATAATCATAATAATAATAATAATAATCATAATAATAATAATAATCATAATAATAATAATCATAATAATAATAATAATAATAATAATAATAATAATAATAATAATCATAATCATAATCATAATAATAATAATAATAATAATAATAATAATCATAATAATAATAATAATAATAATAATAATCATAATAATAATCATAATAATAATAATAATAATAATCATAATAATAATAAATTCAGGGGTAAAATTGCATATTTTCATTCAATTTAATGAAACTAACAATCTCAAGGGGCAAAATGCAAAATTTCATAAATATTTAACGAAACTAACAAACTCGGGGGTGAAATGAAACAATTTTAAAAAATTACAAATACAAGGGGTTAAAGTGCAAAAATATCAAATATTAAATTGTGCACCATGCGCACAAGCATGAAGGCTTGTACATGCGCCTGGACCATGCGTGTACAAGCCTTCATGCGCTGTGCGCATGGTGCATGAAATTTTTTTTTTTAAATTTTTTAATTAAATCGTGCAATATGCGCTTGTACCATGCGCATGACATACTTGTACATGCGCATGGTACAAGCATATACCCCAAAAAAATTTTTTGTTCTAAATGGTACATTATAACACAACAATAACAACACAAAATTCATATTTAACACAAAAATATTCGACAAACATATATATTCAAAACAAAAACTAAATAACAAATTTATTTAATACAAAGTATACGAAAAACATACCTTTAATGTAGAAAAATAGAGCGAGAGATGAAGAAATTTCTAGAGATAGAATATGTTGAGTTTAGAGAGATGAAAAACTTGTGAGTTTGTTAGGTTAGAAGTCCTTTCTATATATAGAAAAATTAAGGGCAATTTAGTAATTTTCTCTAAAAAGCAAGGACAATTTAGTAATTTTCGAGGTTGAATAGTAGGGGGCGGTGTAAGTTTCAAAAAGTCCAGGGGCAGTTTTAAATGTTCTAAAATTAGGGGAAACCGTAATTTAAAATTTAGTTTTTAAATATTTTAAAAATAAAATAGAGGAAAAGGCAGTTAGTAATTTCGGGGCTGCGTTTAGCGCATTAGGGGCTGCGTTTAGCGCGTATGATATGTGTATAAACACAAAAAAAAAAATTAATTACTTTTTTAACCCTCATACTATTCAATGATCGTCAATTTGGTAGATTGTAAATATCACATTTGTACTAATGTATTAATTCAATTGTAAATATAACCTAAATTTATAACGGCCATTTATTATTTAACGGATTTTGCTAACAATGGTATTGTAGAGGCCGTATGAAAGTCAAGGTAGAAAATAAAGGATGTGATAGTAATTTTTATTTTATTTGTTTGCTTTCATTTTTATAAATAATCGAACAAAAACTGAAATTAAAAATAATAACCCCTCCTTCAATCATAAACTTGTACTACTATATATATGTGCATAAAATCCTAAATCTATCAACCCAACAATGATCAGAGCAAGACTTTTATAAGGAGAGAGTTATTATTTTTAATTTTAATTTTTGTTTAGTATTATTTCAAAAATAAAGTGAAAGTAGAAAAATCAAATAAGAAAAAATAATAAGAGAAAAAAGAGAATTGTTTACTTTATTAAGAATTCCTATCTTATCATTTATTTGTCACTTTGACTTTCAAATGCCCTCCACAAATACTACTTAGCAAACTTTGTTAAATACCAAATGACCATTATCAATTTAAGTCACATTTACAAAATCAAATTAATGATCCTCAAATGATAGAAGGGCAAAATAAAAAGGAATTAACTCTAAAAATAGACCCATGTCTAGGTAAAAAAAACGTGCATATCTAGGGAAAAAAAATGTGGATCCATTGGCAACAAAAGATGTAATTCGACCTCGTTTATGGTTGTTTGTGATGTGGTCGTTGGTGTTAGATCTAAAGGTGAATATGTAAGTGATGGTGTTGATGGAGGAGTAATTGGAGTATGTAGGGTTAACCAACGAGGGTATAGAGAGAGAAGTAGAAGAGAGACATTGCACTTATATTGCAATCGTTCTACCGAATAAATAACTTTAACAAAAATGTATAAACTACACTAACATGGATAGCATCAATTTATAGAATATTTTGATTTCTCCTATAAGAAAAAAATGTAATTGACTCTCAATTTTTCATAGCTTTATAAAAAATGGTGCAGTGGATCAATTCTATAATCCGATTTCTCCTATAAGAAAAACATGTAATCAACCCTCAATTTTTCATGGCTTCATAAAAAAAAAAAGGTGCAAACTGCATATAGTGCATAATAGACGTGAGATTTACAATTGTAGACTTTGGTCTTACGTAGATGTATTATATCCAATGGGTATAGGTGAGTGTAGAGGATTGGAAAATATGAAGTTAAATTGATCTATATGTAGGCATTTTGGTCTTAAAAATTTATAAGAGTAAAATTTTAATATATTACTCCTCCGTCCCAAAATTATTGTCTTGTTTGACCTACACGGGTTAAAAAAAATAATTAACTTGATTATTAATATTGGTATAGTGTGTACTTTCCTTTAATGCCATGTGCATGTCCATAATTAAAGTAGGAAGAAAAGTAAGATTAAATGGTAAAAGTATTGTCCTAAAAGGAAACTTTTAAACAAGACAATTATTTTGACGGACAAAAAAGAAAAGCAAGACAATAATTTTGAGACGGAGGGAGTATTATAAATATATATATATATATATATATATATATATTATATGGCTTAAATGATTTGGTTACATTTTTTTCTTATCAAATGTTACATATATCCTAAAGTTTGTTAATAAAAATTGTGAAGGGAGTGACAGAGGGAGGAGGGAAGGGAAGAAAAAAAAAGAGGGGAAGGGAGGGAAAATGGAAAGTTGGAAAAAAAAAAAATTTATATTTTAGTTAAGTCTTTCCAATCATTTGTGTCATTATATATATATATTTTTTTTATGGTGGTCCTTAATCTCAACATTTGAAGCCTAATTAGTCCCTCATACCGTTATTTCTAACGAAATTGTTAAAAAAAATCTTAAAATGATAAAATTACCCTCCGCTAAGTCTGATAAAAATATACGTGGCAAATTTTTTGATAGAGAGAGAAAACAAAATAAAAAACCCATCACTCATTCTCTCTTTCTCTCTCTTATTTCAAAATTAATTATTTTCTCTCTCTCACACACACACACACAAAACATGATTTCGCTGAGACTCTGTTTCTGCTTCTGACTTGTATCCTTTAGAAGGAGGGAGAGAGAGGGGGAGCAAAACACTAAGATTGGAGGAGTGATTTGGTGGGTGTAGACTAAAAGTCAATTCTTTGGCAATTGTAAAGAAGAAGATGTTTGGGTGCGAGTGCTTTTGCTGGGACTCTGTTTCTACTTCTGACTTGTGCCCTTTAGAAGAGCCACAACCCTTATCTTTGCCTTCACCCTTTCCCTAATGGCCTAAAGGCATATGATCCTCATTCATTCATTCATTCATTTCTCTTTTTTGTTCAATTTTGGCGGCCCACTATAATTCTTGGGTTCTTATTATTTCTCCCTCCAATTATAAGAATTTTGTGGATTTATTTATTTGAATTGATGGATTAACCTGCTCTTTGTTTGACAAGTAGTCCTATGAAACCCGCCACCCACTATCCTTCATTACTTTTAAAACCTTCGGACCCACCATAGCCATGAACCACTACCACAACCTATCTCCCGCAACAATTATTCCCATACATATTTAAAATCGCAAGACAAGTGACGTTACTGTAGAGGAAGAAGAAAAAGAAACAATTTGACCACGGTGTTGACTCGATTTCATTTTGGAAAATATTGACCTCAAATTTAGGGATTTTGACTCAATTGAGCAACATCGTTGACTTTAAGCTCGTCCTCACTACTTACCACCATTGGTTCCATTTCTGATTTGCTTGAGAAGGAAAAAGAGAAAAGAGAGAGAGAATAAGTATAAAGAAGTATACGAGAGAGAGAGAGAGAGAGAGAGAGAGAGAGAGAGAGAGAGAGAGAAAGTTAAGGACACTGGGCGGAGATAAACAAAATGCTCCTTCTCGCCCCTCCAGGTGCCCGCAACCACTCCTCTTCTCCTTCGTCCTCCTCCCGATCCGACATCGAGCAAAGTCATCCATTGCTATAATTGACACCGATCGTGTAGCACACCAGTGCCGGATCAACAATACCTTTTCTTTCTTCCGCCCATTAATTACTTTTTAATTTATCATTGTGTGTGTGTATGTGATTTATTGATTGAATTGATGAACGATCTTGTGTTGTGGGTTGATGGTAGTTGAGTGGTGGAGTTTTTGTGCCGTAATTGACACCGGTGTTGTGGGTTGATGAATAGTATTGTGTTTTAGGTTGATGTTGAATAGTTCGATTTATTGATTGAATTGAAGAGAGAGGAAGAATAATATAATTTTTTTTGTGGGAGAGAGTGAGGGATAAATAAATAGTACAGGAGGAAAACATATC
This sequence comes from Platycodon grandiflorus, assembly GCA_016624345.1. NCBI lineage: Eukaryota > Viridiplantae > Streptophyta > Magnoliopsida > Asterales > Campanulaceae > Platycodon > Platycodon grandiflorus. The sequence goes on from CM028362.1 coordinate 9,902,651, forward strand.
TCCATTCTTGCCATAAAAAAATCCACATAGGCATCCGAGTCAACCACAATTGAGGATAATTTTATCATTTAATATTTTTTTTAATGATTTCGTTTAAAATAACGGTATGAGGGACTAATTATGCTTCAAATGTTGAGATCAAGGACTACGGTAAAAAAATTTATCAATTGAGTACCAAATCACTGGTTAAAGGAAAGATCAAAGACTAAATTATATATTAATCCAAAAAAAAAAAGAGGTGCTAAATGACACCCCCTTTATGCTAAATGACACCCCCCTCTGGAAAGTGACTCTTTTGCCCCACACTTTCAACTTAAAAAAACGCAAAAAGCCCCCTGTACTTTAAAAAAAAAAATTTGGAAAATTGAAGAACCACTAGACTAGGTGGTCTTATACTAACGGATCTGTTAATATATTTTTTTCAATTTAACCCCTTAAATTCAGAATTCCGTTAAAAACTTAACGAATTCGTTAAAATTTTAAAGGCATAATAGGAGGACCGCCACTCCCTAGGGGTTTAATGCAATAACACCGCCCAACCCAGGGTTTTAAACATTTTAAACCGCCCACCCCCGGGGTTTAAAATGTTTAAACCGCCCACCCTGGGGTTTGAATTTTTTTTTCAGTTTATATAATTTTATATAATTATTAATATATACATAATTTTATATAATTATTAATATATAATTTTAGTTTATATATATATAATTTTCTATAATTATTAATATATATAATTTTATATAATTATTAATATATAATTTTTGTTTATAATTTTAGTTTAATATATAATTTTATAAAATTTAATTTAAGTTTATAAATTATTAATATATAATTTTATATAATTATTAATATATAATTTTATTTTATAATTTTAATTTTGAAATTAATATTATTGTTGATTTAATTAGTGATATATTTATAAACTAATTTTTTACAAATTAATATATAATTTTACATAATTTAAAATCGTTTAATAAATATATAATTTCAAATGATGTAATTTATTTTATAATTTTAATTTTGAAATTAATTCTATTGTTGATTTAATTAGTAATATATTTATAAACTAAAATTTGTACAAATTAATATATAATTTTACATAATTTAATTTTAGTTTATAAATTATTAATATATAATTTCATATTATTTAATTTAAGTTTTTAATTTAATATATTTGTTTATTTAATAGTAATAAATTATAATTTTATTTATAAAATATATAAGGGGTGATTTATAATAATTAATAAAATATAAAGGTTAAAACTATAAATATACATGTTTTTAATTATTAAGGGTATAATAATAATTTTACCAAAAGGGAGTATGATTTAGCCCCTATGAAAAAAAAAAAAAAAAAGAAAAGGCGGCAGATGAGAGGGGACGGGAGACGGGAGAGGAGAGAGGAAGAACGAAAGAAAATTAAAAAATGGTAAAGGGTATTGTGGTCTTTTTACAAGATGGCTTTAGCCCCCCCACCCCCACCTTGGGACTAGTGGACTACCAGAATGAAATGGGAGAATTTATTTAGGAACAGAGCAAGTACTATTCACCAGTAAAAGGGCCCGGACGAGCAGAAGAAGCGAGATGAAGAAGAAGGGACAGCAAGTCAAAGGTTCCACAAGCTTAAACGCCGACGTTGGCTTGATATCGTCATGGCAGGCGTTGACCTTGCACCTGATTTGCGGGCTAGGGTTAGCGTTCGCATTTTGGCTATCCCGCAATGTATATTCCTTAAACCTGATTTCGGATCCAGTTCCAACCCTCCGTCTTATATGGGTACTTAAAACTGATTGTTTTTCGTTCCAATTTTAGCTTATTCTGCTGTTTTTTTTTTTTTCCTTTGGCAATTTGAAAATTGGGGTTTTGATTTGCAGGTGATTCTAGCTCCGATTGTGATTTTGCTTTACAGTGTTTTCCGAAAAGATCCGGATCATTGTTCGGTAATTTTAGCTTCATTTCATCATCTTATTTTTGTTTTTGAGTTTTCAGTTTGTTTTGGCTACGTGTATACAGTCTATATGTAATTCTTTTTTAGCGTTTCTAATGTTGTGTGACAGTACTTGAAAGCTGTGGGAGGAGGATTCTTGGCGCTTCCTGCTGGTTAGTCGTATATCTCACCTTCTTTTACTGCGCTTTGACTTCACACACATCGAATATGCAGGCTTATTAGTTGCATAAGCAGCCTCAGCAGCGACGCGCACACACACACAGAGACTCAATTATGCACACGGGGAAGACACGAGGGTATACATTCTGCAAAATTTTCGATAACACCAAATTGACTTTCGGAATGTTTGATTCAAGAGTAATTCCTCGATAAACTGTTCAATTTTTTTGAATATTGGGGGAATTTAGATGTGGAGGCTCATTTGTAGTAAAGCTATACTCACTGGATTTTTTTCTTGCCCTCGGAGACATGTACTGTCCATTATTTTTCTGATCGTCTCTACAATAGTTTATTTTGATTCGATCTCGCCTAGGATAACGAGATTGTTGAAGAAAGGAGCCCAAGAATGTTTTCTACAATTCAGGCTTGATGTGGCAAAAACCTTGACCTGTTCAGTACAAACAACAACCTTGGTATAGAAGACCTTGACCAGTTGCTTGATGCGATACAAGAACCTTGGTATAGGAAGACGCCACAAACCAAGAGTGGAATTCATTTCCACAGAAAGAAATCCGATAAGTTCGAATAGTTCTTCAAGAACCAAAGAGAACATAAATCTCACAATAATTTCTGAATAATTCTTCTGAGCTTCATTGAATAAAAGGAAGCCTTTTATAGGCTACAATAAAGAGTTTTCCTAAACCTTTGCAACCAAGGAAACTAATCAAATTTACATAAGGAAAAGAAATCACCATCTAAGGTCTCTCATAAACAAAAGAAAGGCAAAACCTAAAGGAAAAAGGAAAACAATCAACTCTCACTAGCAAAGGAAAAGAAAAAACCAAAAGTCAAAAGGAAATGAAAAAACACCACTTTCCTAGGCAGAATTTCCAAACTTTGCTTTGAAGCCCTTCTAGTCTCTAGAATCATCAAAGTGACCCTGAATCAAGTTGATACTTCATTGTTGAGTACATGGATCATATTCAGTGTGTTTCCTTGACTTTGCTTGCTCCAAATGATAAGGACGAGGACCCCTAACTTCACCCCAAAAGTGCGCTCAAAGGAGAAGGACTGAACCTTGCCTTATTAACCAGCCCACACTATGCAATCAATGTGGGACGTGCTCTTGTAACTGGACCTGTTTCGTGCCATGATCGCATCATATTTGATACATCATTCAAGAATAGCTAAATCGTCATTGACGCTGTGGGAAAAAGTTGTGTCTGACTTTCCTTGAAATGTTTTTCTTCAGAACAAGAATACTGAACCTGTATGACCTGAGATTCCTTAATTCGTTGGACTTCTACAATTTACTTTGGAAAACTGTTTGCAATATATTTTTATTGCCACAACAAATTTATTATCTCTTTTGTTATCTCTTTTACCAGCTTAGGCACTTAGCATATTTGCACTTGTAGGGGCCGTAGTGAATGCGCTTGGAGCTATTGCATTGGGGGCACCTGTTGGAATTCAGTACGTGATAATGGATGCAGTCAATGTTTGTATTCCTTTAGTGTGATTTTGACAACTAATGTTAATACTTGGTGGGAGATGTTTATGATCCACTATATTCCATTGAACCAGGTCCGGCCCTCAGCCATGTCTTGGGGGGCGATCGCCAAATTGGGGGCCCCAAATTTATGTATACCATTTTAATATGTAGTATAATATATTATGTAATTATAATCTCAGTAATGGATTTTTTGATTCAATGGATAAAATAATTATTTATGAAATTAGAGATTTTGGGTTCGATAACTAGCAAAGTTGTCCAACCTTTTGTTTTATTTTGGTTCGCTGAATTTAATTAACAAACCTTATTTATATATAATATATAATGTATTAGTATAACTTTGCAATTGACTCCACGACTCAATGGATAAGGTGTTGTTTTATAAAATTAGAGATTTTGGGTTCGACCTTAGCGGAGTCATCCAACCTTCATTTTATTTTGGATCCGCCGAATATACTTATCAAAAAAAAAAAAAAAGTGTTAGCTGACGATAGTTTTTTTTAATTGGGTCATTAAAAAAGTAAAAATTGCTTAGATTGAAATACAAGTCCAATTTTAATAATCATTGGGTAGATTATAACAATATTCCAAGCAAAAATCAGGTTCTATTGCTATTGTACTCAAAAGATGCAAACAAAGTATATTGTTTTTGTTGTAAATTGTGTAAATTGGTGCAGAATAGTAATTTTCAATAATTATCTGGTACTTATTTTTTCTTGTATGTTTGTAGATATTGCACTTTTTCAATACTTTGAATGATAAAAAGTGAAAAATATTTGTGTAAAATTATTATTTTTATATTTTTTCAACAAGGGCCCTTTTTTCTTATTGCCCCGGCCCCCAAAAGTTGAGGACCGGCCCTGCATTGAACAAGCAACCACTGTGTTACTGGGTACTTATGAGTTATGACGCTCTCTTCTTAAAGACTATTAAGGCCTTAGTTTGGTAGCTAGCTAAACTGTTTCTCATTCCTTTCAAATCGCAAATAGGGAACTTGCACTGAAGGTAGAAAATTTTCCTTGTATCAATTACTATTATTTATTTTTGATGTTTGGGAGTGGTAACCATTCATACACTATGAGTTTAAGAAAATCCCAATACCATGATATGAAATGAAAATCAGCAACTAAATCTGAGAACGATGTTTAGCAGGGCCTTAATAGTTAATGTGGATGTTCCACATTTGGGGATACACTTTGAGTTTAAGAAATCCCTATACTATGATACGAAACGAAAATCAGCAACTAAATCTGAGAATGAAGTTTAGCAGGGCCTTAATATTTAACATGGAATTCCACACTTAGGGATACACGTTTGAGGAATAAATTGGGGAATGAGCGTGTTGATCTTTCTGTTCCCCAATGTTCAACCTCGACTGTAATGTCTCAAAGCATATGTCAAGAACACTTGTTTTGGAAATTTTAATTCTTTATTTAACAACTCTTACAATTTTCAATGCCTCTCACATGAATGCTGAGGTAATAGTACAAGTGGATAATTATCATTTGCTCTTAGGCACATGTTCGCTAACCCCATTATATATATATGTATGTGTATATATATATATATATATATATATATATATATATATCAAATTAACTTTCTCTTTTAGAACCAATTATCAACAATACTACTCCCTTGGTGCCAAAATATCTTCCCTCTTCTCTTTTTAAGTTGGCCCAAAAAATTGTCCAATTCTGAAGTTAACCTGCTAAACAAGGTACTTTCAGATCTACTTTTACTACATTGAGGTCAAAGCAAACATGTGAAAATTGTCTTTAATACTGCCAAATTGAAGCAGAACAAGTATGGAACTACAAGAATTTTGGACATCTATATCTTCTTCTTCTGTTTTTGGTGGTGTGGGAGGGGGGTGTTAGGGTGTGTAGGTAGCATATTTTCTTTACCAACTTTTACTGATTTGTGTTTTTTCTTCTTGGATGCAGGTACTTCTCGAAGACCCTTAATTGGTCTCTTCTAATGTCAGCATTCACCGTGAGTATCTTCTGCTATTAATTCAGTTACTTTGTTAGTTCGCAACATATATCTCTCTGATTGTTATACGTATTAAATAGAGATTATTCAGCTGAGTTTGCATATTAATCTTGGTTATCTCCCAAAAGTAATGTTATCCTAAGACTTTTTTACTCATTGCTCTAAAAGTAATGTATCAAGATTAAAACCACCTAACTTTTACCTCTTTTTTTCTTTTCCCCCAACTGTTTAAGATACCTGCAAGGTGTTATTTTTCTGTTTCTTCATGCTGATAATGTATGCATTGCATGTCTTAATGTCAGTTTGTCCCTGCTGCTTCTGTTTATGGTTCATCTTGGAATGATTGGTATCAAATATTTGCACACACGAAGTAAGTTTGCTCAGACGATAAGGTGATTGATGTTGTTCTGCAATTCAGTGGTCATCTTGATGGTTTATTACTTATCCACAAAAGGAAGATAATATAAATAACTTGTGTTGGATTTTGGAACAAGAATATGACATGCCCCTACCATCCTTCTGTTTGGATATTTATTCATGTGATACTTGTCAAAAAAATAAAATAATATTTATTCAATGTGATATTGCAGGCCAAATGGATCTATAGATTTTATGATCTGTGTACCTGCCCATGGAGCGGTACTCGGAGCTTGGTTTGGGGCCTGGCCCATGCCGCTTGATTGGGAAAGAACATGGCAGGCACTGACTCTTTACCCTAAATTTTTATATATGAAACCAACTAGGGTTGTCTCTTTCCTAGCTTCTCTGCTGGGTTATTGAATGTTGTGAATCCATTTTCACGTTATGTGGTGTTTATCCATGCTGTTGATATGAGTTATGAGTTCAGTGTATTAGTCAATTGCTTTCTGCTCTTAACCGCTGTGCTGTATTTTCACCCTTAGATACCCCTCTAGGTACGAAGCATAAGTTGTTACATGACTTCCGTGGTTTTGGATTTTGTAGCCATCATTTGGTGTTGATGCAGACCGCCAAGCTACCAAAGAACTCATCTTTTAGCATGTTATCATTGCAGCCTGTTGTGACTTGTGTATTTCTCTGACAAAAACCAGTTTACACTCTCTTACAGCGAGGTCTTTGTAAATCCCACCTCACTGAGTTGCTTCCATTTTTTCGAACATCCAAGATTAGGAAAAGAAAACGTATCCTCTTCTCTGCTGGGTTATTGAATGATGCAAATGCCATTCTTCACGTTTTGTGGTATTACCTATGATATCCGCTGTTGGTATGAGTTATGAGTTCAGTGTTTTAGTCAATTGTTTTATGCTCTTAATCGCTGTGATATATTTTCACTCTTGCGATACCCCTCTAGATGTGAAGCAAAAGTTGTTGCATGACTTCTGCAGTTTGAAGTTGCACTTTGTAGCCATCATCAGTTGATGCAGACCGCCAAGCTGCCAAAGAACTCATCTTTTAGCATGTTATCGTTGCAGCCTGTTGTGACTAGTATACACTCTCTTACAGCAAGGTTTTTGTAAATCGTATCTCACTGAGCTGCTTTCATTTTTTCAACCATTCAAGATTAGATTAAGAAAAAGTAATCGTTTTACCCGTTTTCCTTCAACTCACGGTTTAAGCATGTAGGTGATGCAAATTAGTTTTGATATATTCTGCGTTGGGGGTGGGAAGAGTAAATGTGAAAGTTTGCATCATTAGGTTATATAATGGTACAGCTCTATTCAGTTATTCGTAGATGGAACTGCCCAGATGATGTAGTGTGTGTATTTTGCCTACTAGAAAGCTCATATTTCCAGTTACTCTCCCAGGACCTTTTTTAAAATTCGTAGCAACATCAAGATATTTGCATTTTCAGTTTTCCTTTACTTAAGGAGTAAAAGAAGATGGCATGCTGGCATCTAATACTCCCCGGTCTCTAAATGACCGTCAACACCCCCAACCCACCAAGTGCCAATTTACTGAATTTACATTTGCCTGCTATCATGTCCCAATATGCACTTGCAAGTTGCAATGATATAAAGTGGAGACTAAGGGTATATATGTATATATGCTATGAAAAGTGCTTAATAGTAACTAGCTTGATTTCTGTGAAAAACTAGAAAATGATACATTTAGTGACAGAGGGAGTACCTTTCTGGTTTGAGGCTCTTGTAAATATATGATGGCACTAATATGAACTTGAACTAAAAATGCACGTACTATAGTATTGAAAAAGAAAAAAGTTGGAAGTTGCTATGTTTCTGTTCTTGAGTATAAGACCATACCAATGAGTTGGTAATAGTTATATGTTTGTCTATGTCAAGATTAGTCTGCTATTGTGTTATCTAGACTAGCATCATGTTTCACTTGAAAGCATCGGCTTTGTATTACAAAACCCTGCTTATACTGAGTTGGAGGAGTCATGTTTCTGTTTGCCATAACAAAATTCTGCATATGTATGGTTAGTCAAAGGCTTTGTAGAGTGGCATTTCTGTGGAATAAGTTGCTTCATGTTATATTTTGCTCAACTTGGTTAGCTAATAGGCAATGGTTCTCTTTTCTGAATTCCTCTCGCTGATTGCTTTGTTCTCCTATGTCTTTCCTTGATTCTTCTTTTCCCTCTCCTTTCCATGTTTTCTTGATTCCTTGGTGGTGTTAATTTGGTGGTTGTCTTCTTGTTCTGATGCCTTTGACTAATTCATTCATTTATAGGAATGGCCAATTTGTGTGACTTACGGTGCTGTAGCCGGGTACTTAATTGGGATGGTAGTATCTTCCGGTTTTGTATTATTCCATAGTTTGCAGAAGCGAGTGAAAGCAGACTAACAAGCTACTTGTTTTCAGAGGATTATCATCTTGTGTTGTTGTCCAGAAGACATTTGTAAGAAGTTCCGTTCGTGTACTAGCTAAATTTTATTTTCTATGAACAAACTACAAAGCAATACATATGGTTTTTTTGTGTGTGGATATTACACTTAAATTTCATTGTCTTTGTAAGAAGTTTATTTTCTGTCAGTAAACAAGCAATAGTTGGTACTAAACAAACATTATGGATGACTAAATCTAACCCATTGGAAAAGAGGCGTTTATTTATCTTTTGGGCAGGGCCTGAGGAAATGTTGTTCACCTTGACCCGAAATATGGCCTAGTCTGGAGTGCTTGGGGTGGGCGCCCCCGCACCCACAAGAATGCAATGGTGGTTGGTTGTGGCCCTTCTTGAAAGTTGAAACTACAAGATATGTTGCGACTTGACTTTTAGGTTTGGTTAACAAGTAGTACTAGAGAGAGAGTGCTCTTAGGTATGTTCTTTAGCAAGATTTAGAGTGTGCTTGGCATTAATGTTTTAAGGTTGATTTTTAGATTTGTAATGGTTGAAGAAAAAGTAAGGGAGAAATAGAGTGAAGTTAGTAGGCCAATAGAGTGAAAATGAAACATAAAAAAACAAAAAGTCCGTCCTAGAGCCAACCTTATACGGGAACAACAGACCACCCCGTATTGAAACAACGATAAAACAAGTTATAATATTATACAACACAATGGTAAAACAAGTTGTAAGCACGGGTGGGTTTTGCAAAATATGTCGTATGGTTGAAAATTATCACAAAGCTATATGTTGTTGTCATTATGCCGTGCGCGTAGATAAGTTTATCATTGTGCTGTATGTGTCCGTCGTCATTGTAATCAATTCCTATTACAAAACGAAAATTTAAAACTCAAAAAATGAATATAAAGATAAGTTTATCATTGTGCTGTATGTGTCCGTCATTGTTAATATATATATATATATATATATATTAATCTAATACTTGTAGAAATTGCATTTCAGAGGTCAGTAATGAGAAATCGAAATCGAATTTAGCGTACGAATATAAAGATGTACGGTTTGGATGCGTCCGAAATATGTGTTTCTCTGTGTGAGAGAGAGAGAGCGAGAGAGAGAGAGAGAGAGAGATAGACAGCGTAAATAAAATTCCAATCAACGGCTTCGATTCCCTAGCACTTGAACCATGCACGCTTGTGTATGTACGAATATACAGTATGAAATAAGTACTAGAGAGAGAGAGAGAGAGAGAGAGAGAAGCATTAAAATGAATCACTTTTAGATTTAAGACGACCGAGGAGTCAATGTTTGGGAGCTTGAATTAATTTTCAGCTAATGTCAGCAAGGAGTGAGGCTAAAGAGACCAACTCCAAAATGAACTAGCTACTCCTTTAATTTTGTCTTAAAAGAAGAGGAACAAATTATTATTAATTTTTTTAACATAATCAATTTTCAATTTTTTATTTATTTTTTCATTTGAAAAAACAAATAACACAAAAGAACACTAAATTAAACCTAAGGAAGGCAATTAACTCCCCTACTTTTCATTCCTAATAATTAACATGATTCTAAGATCATCATTAGGTTCAGTAAGATGCACTAAATGCGAATCTTGACCGGCCGGCACCAAAATTTGTCAGGCACAAGCGTTCCCCTCTCTCTCTCTGCCTCTCTCTCTCTCAAGGAGGGAGGGGAGTGTTGGACCAATATTTATTTATTTGACCAAATTTTATGCATATATCCTAGCTAGCGGCAAATCAAATTCCCTTAGCATGTAATATTATTATATATTATCCAAAACTAGTGACGACACACCATGCACGAATTGAAGAAGTTACAAATTACTATGTAGTAGTAACTTACAAATTAAATTAGTACGTACAGTACTAGCTAGAATAATGATCAATCGATCTTGATCTACTTAATAATTAATTAAGACTAATTTTGAGTACCCAATTACAATCATACATGCATGTTCCTTAATTGACTTGAGTGGTAGCTGGTAACCAAATTATAGATTGATGGTGAAATGGAACAACTCTAGCACATCAACTAGTCCATCGTAGCTAGCTATTCGTTGGTGTGGTGGGTCTGCTGCCCGTGGAGGCGGAGGTGGACTTGGATTTTTTCGGGCAGTTAGACTAGTAGCTGTGGATGAATTTTCGATATCAGCAACGACGACCATCTCGAGTACTGGAATATTGCCTCCCATTTTTCCTACGACAGGAGTACTACTAATGCTAGCTACAATTTCCTTTGAAAGACGATATTGTGCTGGAGATAGAGGTACTAGTGAACTTCTTGAGATTCTACGGTAGTAAGTCGTCGTCATATTATCTAGTTTTCCACGTACATCTGCAATATAATTAAAGACAAGTTTAGCTAATTTAATTTGGACTGAACATTAATAATTGTTAAATTATTAAGTTATTCTAATTAATCAAGGAGCCATGCATGCATGCAAAACCCATCCATCACAAAAAATTAAAGATCGTAAAAAAAAAAAAACTACTAAAAAATGGATCCGTTTGAAAAATTAATGATCGATCATATCGATCGATGAATAATTAAGCTAAAGTTAAGTGCCCCAAAAATGAAGCATATATATATATATATATATATATATATATATATATATATATATATATTGAATGAATGTACTGTGACTGACCTGGTGCATGTCTTGCTTGAGCTCCTAAAAAAGTGAGGAGAAGTAAGAGAAAGAAACTAGTAACTATAATCTTCATCATTGAATTGAATTGAAGTTCAATAAATATAAATATATATATGATTAATGAGTTTGTGTGGCAATGAATGAAAGAAGTAGGTAGGTAGCTACATATTTATAGATGGCCGATAAATTAATGGATGAAAGCCAACAATCAAGACGACGTACGTCTGATCGAGTTTGGTAATCTTCTTTCTATTACTATATATATATGATGAAGTCTTCTTTTAACAAGTCAGTCGCGTTATATAACCATCTTTCCCACTCTCACCCGCGTTAGACTTAATATAATTAAGAAGGATTCAGTCATATTTTTCACAAATATATCTATCTATCTATCGTTCTATCGTTGATGTAATTTGTAATTATATATATATATATATAGATGAGATTTTAAAATACCCTATGGGTGGGACTGGGACTGGGATATTGGAGATTTTAACGTAGTAAGTACAAATACAGTCAAATAGGCATGCGTTCAGATTTACCTACTTCACTACTATTACTATATAAGTATATATGAACGTAGACCAAAGTGAAGAACCCTTTGTTTGAAAATCTTGAATTTGCTTTCTTGTAAAGAAAAATACTTCATCTTATCCTTTCTTAAAAGAGTGTTATATATGTTAATTTGACTCCATTCACAAATTTAAAAAATAATTTACTATATTATAATTATTATGATAATATATGTTTAGATAGCGCGGGCTACGTACTTGGACTCTTTTCTCTATATAAGAAAAGAGATTTTTTTAATTGAATTTTTATATTAAATAGTACTCCTCTCGCGTCCAGACATAGTTTATTATTCTATTTTGAGATATTTCACATAAAGAGTCTACTTTCAAAAATTATGCCTACAATCTTAATAATTTTATAACTTTACCCTCCACATGTGGTATAAATATATTAACTATGCTCAAGCATTTTTGTAATTATGACAAATTTTAATGATATTTATATATTTCTTAATTATTAGACTTTTCAAACGTGAACTATTTGAGTCCAGTTTAAAGTATAAGGAAAACTAGAAAGCAAATTTTCTAGTAAGAAAAACTAGAAAACCCTTAATTTAATCTTCAATTGGAGCTCCGTTAAAATTTTCAATATCTCAAAACAAATTTAAAAGGCTAAAATACTATTTTCCCCCCAAAGTATCCACCAAATCTCAGTTTGCTACCCATATTCCATTTTGCCCCATTAACATATCTAATGTTGCCATTTGTCCCGCTTTGACCCCTGGGTTGGATGGACGTTAGAAATCTATCATTAAGTCCCACGTGGTTTCCACGTGCGGGAGCATTTTGGTCTTTATCCATTTCAAAGTAAAAAAGGAAAAAAATCTTGAATACTTGTTCAAGATTCAAAATTACTACCTCTTTTCTCCCACGGCTCCCAACCCCGGTAAGACCTCGCCATCTCCGACCATAGTGCCTCGCGCACCACGCCTCAATCAAATAAAAACACATTTCCCTTGCTATGCGATCTGACTTCTTCTCCTCCCCTTGTTGCTGCCGCATACACTCGTTCCGACCTAAAATCAGTTCAAACTCCGGCCAACTCCGCCATTAAACCCGACCGACGCAGTCTCCGTCTCCGGCCCTCTCCAAATCTGACAAACACAGCAACCCCGGTTCTTTCCTCAGTGCCAGCGAACCACGATGACAATTCCCCGAACGACACTATTCTCTTCAATTCGACATTAGTAACGGCTCCGTGCTGTGCTGAAACCCTAGGCTTGGTACGAAGATCGGGTTCTATGGGGTCAGATTTTCGATCTAATTCGAAATCATTGGTGTTTATGACTGACATCATTGGTACGAGCTAGAACGGAATCGGAACAGGAATCAATCGAGCGGGAATTAGATTTGCAAAGACATACCTCTATCTCTCTCTCTCTCTCTCTCTTTATCAAGGCAAAGGTTGACGAAGCGCAACCATTAGGCGATGGGGCTGCGGTGGAGTGGTGAACCTTGTAGAAAAATGGTGGCAAGCTGCGATGATGAACGAACTGTGATAATTTTAAAATGGTGCAAAACAATTCTGGATTTGGGATTTGGGATAATTTTAAAATGGTGCAAAGCAATTCTGATTTGGACCCTCATTCTGCAAAGTGGTGAACCTTCATTTTAATTTTTTATTCAATTTTAATATTTTTTTTCCTTGTTGGATTTGGGATTTGGAATTGAGATTAGTGAGTTTTTATGAAACAAAATGTGTATGGAAAGTGGGTTTAAAAAAGATGCACCACACTTGTGTTTGACAAAATGCATGAATAAACTTTTTTTTTAATTTAATTTGTTTTAAATTTTTATTTTTCAAGAAACTCGAATCAATGAAAACCAATCATCGATTTCGATTTAATTTTTTTAAAATATTTATAATTCAAAAATATCTTAAATATCAAATGAGTACCAATTTTTATTTTAATTTGTCTTAATTCTTCTAAAACATTTATAATTTAAAAATATCTTAAATGTCAAATGGTTAATTAAATGATGAAATTATATCTAATCTACATATGCTAATAATTAATTAATGACATATTATTTTATTAAACAACTATTTTAAATACTAAGAATATATGTTTATTGATTTGGAGTTTAATTTTAATTTTACTACTAAAATTGCATTAACCAATTTAAGAAAAATGCCCCAAATCCCAGTTTGCACCCCCAATTAAAATGACCAAAGTAACCCTCACATGACATGCACATGTCAACTTCCGTTAATTTTTTTAACGTCCATCCGTCCCGGGGGTCAAACTGGGACAAATGGCAACATTAGATATGGTAATGAGACAAAATGGAATATGGGTAGCAAACTGAGATTTGGTGGATACTTTGGGGGGAAAATAGTATTTTGACCTTTATAAAATATTCCCTCCGTTCTTTAATTATTATTTTGTTTGATCTAATACATAGATTAAAAAAAATAATTAATTTAATTATTAATATTAATATAATATATAATTTTTTTAATACTTATGTGTATGTGGCTCATAATTAAAGTAAGAGAAAAAGTAAGGATAAAATGTTAAAAATAATATCTTAAAAAGAAAAATTTTCAAACAAAATAATTATTTTGGGATGAAAAAAAAAACAATAATTTAGGAAAGGAGGGAGTACATATTTTCAAATCACTGACTCAAATAAATAGTTGAAATAAATGTCAAAATTACGTTCAAGATTTTAATACTACTCGGTAATTCATGATATTAACTGACTATTGAGAAGTAAGCAGTCCAATAGGCAATAATAGCCGCTGCCCAGACCATCCCACTAGGTTGTCTACAATCTAAAATTCTGCCTTTTTATGCTTTTCAATTACTATTACTAATATATTTTAATTCTGATCCGTTTGGGTTTTTAAGTTTTAAAATTAAAATTATCACACCAAACACTCAAAATCTAAGTAAGATTAATTGTGGCCCCGTTCTCTTTACTGAATTTTCAACCGCTTTAAATTCTTTTTTTTTCAACTATTTAAGTTTATTTTTAAGTAATAAATTGATTAATTATTTTAAAATTGCTCATATAACAACCTAAACAATATTTTAATCATTGTTTTCTTTTATTTTTGCTACAGCTTCATCTTTCTCTCTCTCATTTTTTTTCCATGTCCAATTCATAATAAAAAGACAAGATCAATATAGTTTCAAATTTATTTTAATTCTTTATATCTTTGTTTTATTAATATTTTTCGCAATCCATAAATGTTGGCACACGTCAGGTTGCGGGGACAGCACCCTTCGTAGGGGTTCAGGGGCAATGCCCCTAAAATGAAAATATATTTCGCCTCATTTCGATGTGAAAATTCAAAAGAAAGTGACAATTTTTTTATAATTGTCTTGGAGAGTTCATTTAATCTTTTCCTAATGTTCACAACATATTGTGAATCGAAAATAAAAGTTGTCCATCGCGATGTATGAAAACAGTATTTTTTAGTACAATATTGTGCATCGCAGTGCACACTTTTTATGCATCGAAAATGTAATGTTGTGCATCGCGATGCACAAAAATAGTACTTTTTAGTACAATTTTGTGCATCGCGATGCACACTTTGATGCGTTGTAAGTGTAATGTTGTGCATTAGTATTATTTTATGCATCGCAATGCAAGTGTAATGTTGTGCATTGCGATGCACACTTTGATAAATCACAAATATAATGTTGTGCATTAGTGCTATTTTGTGCATTGTGATGCACTTTTGATGCATTGCAAGTGCAATGTATTGCTTGCATTAAGTTTAATGCACAAATAGTAAATTGTGTACGTCGCGATGCATAGCATGTTTGTTCCGTGTTTTTTAAAGGCATAAACGATATTTTGCAATAAAAGTGTTTTTTTCCAATTTAAAATAATTATAGGGGACTAAAGCTGATAAAAATTCATTAAAAGATACCGACTCGAATTTTGCGCAAAATAATACTACTTATATTTCAACAACTTCACGAATAAAGAAGAATAAAATAAAAAGACTACTTGGTACAAAGGGTTTTTATTTTTTTTTATCCTAGAAAATAAAAAATAAGTTACTTCATCCACATTTATGCAATTCTTTTCACCACTTAAATATGAGCATGTAATATGTAGAAATCGAAACGGCTCAATGTGTGCGTAAAATTTTCCCAAATCGTAATTTGGCTCACAAACCCACAATCTCAATTTTTTTCCCATTTATTTTATAAACGGGAGTGGCGACTCAGTTTTTTCAAAATAAATGTAGGGAATATTTTATAAATAATACAGTACTTACTACGTAGTGGAGTATATATTTTTCAAATATATATATTTCTTAAAAAAAGAAACCACAGCTGTGATGTACTAGTTGAAGTTGGAACGAACAAATGGCTAGTAACATTTCTGATGGAAAAGACAAGGGAAATAAGCATGCTTTCAGATTGACTACACGTGTGAACGTGGGTGGGGTTGGGCTGGGCTCGGCACCACAATCTCTAAACCAAATTATACTCTCTCCGTCTCTAAATTATTGCCTGGGTTGATTCGGCATACAGATTAAAAAAACTCAATTGACTTGATTATTAATATTTATAAATTAAAAAGTGTGTTGTTTCCTTTAATGCTCATGTGTATGTGGCCCATAATTAAAGTAGGAAGAAAAAGTAAGGGTAAAATAATAAAAGTGATATTTTAAAAAGGAAAATTTCAAACAAGATATTTATTTTGGGACGGACGAAAAAGGAAAGGAAGACAATAATTTAGGGACGGAGGGAGTAATGGTTTTACCAATAACCATGCCGATTAGTTTGAGCTTTACAATGGTTTTAAGAAAAGTATTTAGAACTCTTGTATAAAAGTACTCACATCTAGATTATTACTCCCTCCCTCCGTTCCGACAAAAAATTCACTATATTATTTTGAGATATTTTATTTTAATAGTCTATTTTAAAAAATGATGTCATTAATATTTTTTGTAATTATGATAAAATTCAATGATACTTATATATTTTTAATATTAAAATTTTTTAAACGTAAAATTTTTGGGTAAGAGAAGACTTCTTTAATGCAAAAAAAGAAAAAAGAAAAAGATTTAGCTTCACCATACAGCTGCCAAAACTTTGGCTGTATACACCATCACTTTAATACTAGTATAATTGAAAGTATGTAATAATTTGTTATATATATATATGTGTGATATATATATATATATAGTCATGATTTTTAATTTAATAGTTGATATAATAGTGATGGTTATATTTTTAAAGAACCGAATCCTATATATATATATATATATATATATATATATATATATCCCTAAGTTTTTTACGGGAGAATATCCTCTGCATGTTAAGCCTGTGGTGATATTATATTGCACTGGATGAATTTACGAGTTACGAGTATGATTTAATTTTCCGATGCAACCAGTCAACTAGGAAGAAATATTTATATCCGAGCATAGGAACTGTAATTAGTTAATTAATTTGTTTTATACTAACTCCATCTCAAAATAATTATCGTTTTAGCAAAGTTTTTTTTATTTTAAAATAATTGTCGTTATAGGATTTCAAGAAACATTTGTTAATATTTTATCAAATTTGCCCTTATTTATTACTTGGTTGATAAGAAGAAAGAGAAAAGTAATCCTAACTTACCTATAATAATTGAAATTTAATAAGGGTAGATCAGTTTTTGAAACTTTCTTAACTTCATGACAAATCGCTAAAATAATAATTATTTTAGGACGAAGATAGTATACATTATAACATTCAAACAATAAAATTTAATCAAACGCGTAAAATATTTGAAAACGCTACTTTTCATAGTCAGCATTGTCTGGTAAATGGTGATCCCATTCCAATACCGCGGACGGAGACTCTCAAGTCAACCATCATCCACCATTTCGTCTTGATACCAAGTCAACCTCCGTTTCCGTTCCCGTACCAGCTCTAGTACTTAATATATATACAACGAACCAATTGAATTAACATGTGCACTTAATTTTATAGTCCCTCCCTTTGTTCCACTTAATGAGTTAAAGTTTGAAAGTTTTAATAATTAAGAGATATATAAGTAGCATTTGAGTATGTTAAATTACAAAAATGTTTGAGCATAATTAAGATGTTTATAGCATAAGTGGAGGGTAAAGTGAAAAATTAAATTTGTGAATATTTTAGGCATAATTATTAATTGTCTCTTTAAGTGGAACCTCCTAAAATAGAATAATAGACTATTTATCTAAAATGGAGGGAATATTTTATTTGTTAAAAAAAATAACTTTATTCTTTTATTGAAAGGTTAACATTGATGGGATCCTCCAAATTTCCCTATCTACGTATTCTCCACGTCAGCCTCAAGTGAGTCCGAAGATCCACGCTGGGAGCAGCAACTTAGACCTGAATGTTGAGATCTGCACCGAGCTTCCAGACGAGGTGGTTGGGTAATTAATGTCATTAGCCAAGGTCATTAGTTGGGGTCTTTGGCCAAAGCTAGACCTCGACCTCGCTCATCAACGTCCTCGTCAACCACATCACCTCGGCGAGCATTCTTCTATTCGGGTGTCAACATCGGACATTAAATGTCTACTTAAATAGTTAAATGCCAGCATTAAGTCGAAGGAAGTAAGGCATTCTCATTGGATGAAAACATTCCTTTTAGGAGAAGTGACGGCGCATTTATGAGCTTCTCATCTTCCCAAAAAGGAAGCTTATATTTATTTACCTTATCCTGACAGAGGACATGAGATCATTAAATGAGCATTTACTTCTCAGTAATCAAGTGGCTAAGTTCATGTCATCTACGCGCCACCTTCGGTTATAAATACAAGATATCACCTTTATTTAAAGAACAAGCCACATGCACTTACTGTCAAGAACTTACACAAGTACTGTCAAATTGTATTTACTTTGCTTTCAGCACACTCATTTATTACCATTCTTGTGATTATTAGAAGGCAGTTTGCCAATTACCTTCCTTATATTTAACACTCAAACTGACTCTTACACCTGAGAATAATAGTCGGGTGAAACCTCCAACACCCCCCTAACGGTGTGTTCTTTGTGGAACAGTTGTAGGCCCAGTCACTTTGTGACAGCTCAGTCGTCCCAGCAAGAAGTGCCTTTTGAGAGCCGAGACATCCTGTCTGTATACTAACCGCATACGTGGATCCGACGTGGTCATTAATCACTTTTTTGGCGTGATCAAACACTGAACCAATGGTGAAGTCAGCTAGGGATAAGTGCAAGAACAGGTACGTAAAAAGGTTTCTGATGGTAGGTACTCTTAAAATCAGGTCATTAGCTAGGGATAAGTGCAAGAACAGGTACGTAAAAGGTTTCTGATGGTAGGTACTCTTAAAATCTGGTCATTAATTTCAGAAATAAGTTAATGTCTAGCTAGGGCCTTAGTGTTTGTCATGTATTAAGTTCCTTATTCCACCGGCTGAGCCGTTAAATTTTAAATGGACACATGACATTGTATATTAAACACAACATAAATATATATATATATATATATATATATATATATATTTATGAGACCCAAACAACTAGTGGATTAACAGGTACTCTTTCTTCTTCCATCTTTAAGTGAGTATCTATTTTTATATATAGTATAAGTTTACTAATTTTAGCTTTGATATTTAAGTATCATATATGTTCTAGTGTAATTTTTTTATGTTGTATGTAAACAGCAGGAGCATTAATATACACGAGTTTCTAAAATGCTTTAAAAGTCAACATTCTTAATTTTAGTAAAAAACTAAACATAGACAGGATTTTGTGTCATGTAGATGATACCTATATATATATATATATATCCTGTATAGTGAAATGTTTTGGCTGAAGAATAAAGTGAGCAGAATGCATGCATCATTTCCCTCAACATGTTTCTGAAATGGTTAAGTGCTAAACTTAAGGATAGAATTATAAGTTAAACATACAGCAGTATATAAGCAATTCATTCGAATATGAAAAACATTGAATATTTTAAAAGATTACCTAATTAATTAAGAGATACACAAGCATTCATAAATTCGTGTTTTCGTACAAACTATTAATTAATCACATTCAATATTAAATTAATTAGTACTACGAGTTATATACTAGCATGCATGTATATCAAATTTAGCATGTTTTTGCACATCATTTAATTAATTAATTTCTCTAATCATTTTAGATAACAAATTAACTTGCCTCCCAACTTTAAAGTACGTACGTACTTTGGGTTTGTTTAATTACAATCACAGTACTTATTTCTCACATTTTTACACAATGAATTATGATGATAAATCATCTCAACTTCAACCCTAATTGATGTGATAAGGTTGTGATTGACCATATATGCATCAATTAATTAATTTAGTTGACCAAATATATAGACGTCAGTAAAGAGTTAATTAAAGTCGAAATGTTTATTTTGAAGCACTCAAACAGACCAGTACAACTTGTATATATAATTTCCTCCGTCGATCCCCTCCATATTTTACCACTGACAGCCAACAGAATTATGAAAACAAGTTAATGACAATTTATAGGAAATGTTTTTGCATGGTACGCAGCACTAATTAATGAGGTAAGCCAATCCAAATTAATCCCTCCTATTATATATATATGATTAATTACCTGGAAATAAAGATGGGAGGGAACTAGCTATAGGTCGGTCATCAGCTAAAATGACACCAAGTAGCTAGTATGGATTGGGAGGAGGATATGATCAGAGTGCTGTACTACTGGCGATGGGCCAAGGCTGCAACTTTAGGAGGTGGTGGTGGGGAGATGATAGGCCTGCCTGATGAGGAAATGATGTGGTGGCCGTGCTATATAGATTAGGAGGTGGAGTCGGCGAGGTCTTGAGTGGCCTGCTCAAGTAGTGATGTGGTGGTGCTATAGAGGAGGTGGCGGCCTAAAATGCCTCAAATCATCAGACAGGATCCTCTATTCCAAAAAGGTATTCCATCTCCTATTTCAACCGTCGGATCTTCGCCATATGTCCACCAAAAATCACGGAGTAATTAATGTTATTTATTCTCATGTACATGTGGCAAAGATCTGACGATTGAAATAGGAGATGGAACACCTTTTTGGAATAGA
The DNA here is from genome assembly GCA_016624345.1 of Platycodon grandiflorus. Lineage (NCBI taxonomy): Eukaryota > Viridiplantae > Streptophyta > Magnoliopsida > Asterales > Campanulaceae > Platycodon > Platycodon grandiflorus. The sequence goes on from CM028362.1 coordinate 9,923,320, forward strand.
GGATCCTATCCGAGTTAACATTGAAACGAGCGCACAGTTGTAGCAACCAGATATGCACGCGTTGCTGTTAGTAATTTGCCTTTAAATACCTACTAACACCATTCCATTTTCATCAAGGTAACTCTAATTAGCAAGGAGTCCTCCAATAAGATGTGTACACTCCTTCACATACTCCTATGTCTCCTCCTCCTCCCTGCAATCGGCATCTTCTCCATTTCTGTTGGAGCTAGGAATTTACCAGGTAATGCCTTTTTCTATATATAGTTCCCACTCTAATTTGGAAGCTCCCATATATATATATAAACCTTTCTGAACATATATAAATTAATCATAAAAATGATGAGTTCCATGAAGATTGCTCTCTTTTTGGCAATCCAGTACTGAGTCTGAAGGAGTAGTGATGGAGCTAGCTTAGCTAGGCCTAAAGATTGTCTCATTTTAACATGTTTCTTTTGTAAAGCAGATTCATATATATATATATATATATATATATATATATATATATATATATATATATATATAGTGGATAGATTTGGACCAACCAGGTGTTTAATTTCCAACTTTAAAGTTCTCCATTTCTTTTGATACAAAATGGTAAATGGAACTAGCTAGTGCTAGTATATATTAAGATGACTAGTGGTCCACAATCCACATAAAATTGAACTTGGTATTTTAGAAATGGAGGGTTATAAAAATTGAGACTTCCAAATTACTTCTTGGAATTTTGTGCTCAAAATGTTTGCATCTTTTTAGTGTCTTTTTTTATTATAACTTGTATACTCCTATTTACACTAATAGAAGGACTATATATTGTACTATATATGAGAATACTCATCAAAGAGGAGTTAAGGGAGCTCTTAAACAATAAATTTTATTTCAATTAATTGATCTACCATTTGTTAATTAATTACCCCATTGAGTGGCACCTCATCAATGAATGTAATGGATCCAATAGTTGAGCTGAAATTTCAAATTTTCCACCCACTATTTTTTTTCTTCTAAAGTTTTGATAAAAATACGTACATCTATGGTGTTCGCAATAAGTATATATGTTTGTTCACGATATATATACATAATTATTTGAAACGTACATACTAATTTCTTCACAAAAATTAATCTAAACAACTTGTTTGGATAACTTGCTAGGTGTCAGACTCAATATACATAAATACCCTTGATCTATCTTCACCTTATAACATTGTAAGTATATATTGTGACATGATAGTTAGTTAGCAAATATAAACTCAGTAACTTCGTTAGTAAACACTAATTCTAGGATTTATTATTTTTATTTTTGGAAAAAAAAAGACACTTAGGTGAATATTGAATATCTTTAATTTAAAACTTTTTGATTGGTGAGTTGAAACGAATTAAATGAACTTGTACGTATTAATTTTTGTGTGTTCTTATAATTATTTCATGTTTGTTCAACACTATCTATATATCAAACATAAATGTTTATTCATACTAATAAGCAGTTTTGTACTCAAGATATATTCCTCTCTCCTCCTATGTTTAATTTACATAACAATTAATTTAGTGGTTGAGGCATGTAGCATACTCCATCGTCAAAGTCTGCAATATACTATTATTTTCATATATTTTTAGAAATTAAAGTATATATATATATATATATATATATATATATATATGCTAAAGTTTTGTCTTCAACTCCCCTTTTATGTTCAATCAAATGTATTTCATCTTTCCGCACCAATATAATTACCAGAACAGTGTACGGACAAGCCATGATCAGTGGTCTAATTACAAGATTTGTACAACTCTCATATTCATTTATGTCTTTACTTATACAGATATAATCTCTTCCTTTTGCTGTTGATCCAAGTGCTTTACCGACCACCGGTAAACGATTCCATGATGATAAAATTTTAATAAAATCCTCGCGTAATTGTATTCGTGAATTGTTGAATATGCTTCACTACTACGATCGATACAATTTGTTTAATTACTTTTTTGCATATATACAGATTAAGTATCGTTTACGTGTATGGCGAGTGCAGGGAGTTTACGCAAATTTGCTGCGGATCATCATGATTTGTCGGATAGGATCCTCTATTCCAAAAAGGTGTTCCATCTCCTATTCCAACCGTCGGATCTTTGCCACATGTGCATGAGAATAAATAACATTAATTACTCCGTGATTTTTGGTGGACATATGGCGAAGATCCGACGGTTGGAATAGAGACAATACCTTTTAATGATGATCCCGTCCGATGTTAACTAGGGTGTTGGCCTTTGTTGCGGGCCTATTTGGGAGTATTTGATGTTTAAAGAAAAATTGCAGCCAGTATCTTTGTGAAATTTTTAAGGGTAAAATTCGGACGTCTTTTTAGATAATTTTTATTTACTAAAGTTTATTATAATTATTTTCAATCGTTAAAGGACACTTTTATTGCGAAATGTCATCCATACCCCTAAAAAACACAGAACATTACACGTTGTGCAATACAAGACGATGCACATAAAAACATGGAAGCCCACACTATGCATCGTAAACAAAAACGATGCACAAATTACATTTTTCACTTGACGACGCACCAAGAGTTGTGCATCGACTAGAAAACAAACTAACCCTCATTCACTTCAAACACACAGAGCAAAAAAAATCATTCTTCACTTCAAAAATAAAAGTAAAAATTCTTAAAACCCTTCGAAAATTTTGCAAAACCTTTTGAAAACATTATCGTAAGTTATTATATACAGAGAAAAAATATCTTCTCAACAATAAAAGATTTCCTTCTATAAATTGGAGAGCACAGATTTCCTTGAAAGATGCTTCCCTGAAAAGATGTCTAAACAAACAAAAGATGTCATACTCAAGCCAAAAATGATCCTTGATAAAATCAAGGAGAGGACAGAGAGTGTCCAACAAATCGATGTCAACTGTGTGGCATCGTTGATGACACTGTTTGTCTTCGCGATGTTGTTGGTGGCGTCCATGACCTCCTATATACCTTGGGTGTACACAAATCTTGTCTCCGACATGAAAAAAATATCAACCTCCAATTGATCCAAACATGAAGTTGATATTTTGTTGGAGAGCTTGGAAGCAGCAACTGATCAATGTTTTGAAAGATGTGTGCTGCTGCTCGAGGTAAAATTTAAGTTCATTTAATATTATTATGTTTAATTTATGTGTATGATGCATGTAGATTTGGTCATATTAACAGTGTTCAATTTATGTATGTATGCAGATCGATATGCGAGCGAGCAACATTGTGCTCCCGACACGTCAAACATATATCCCAAGATTTGTCAAATGGGGTTGTCTAGCCTGTCGAGAGAACTCGGTGAATCATGACCAACCAGGTGAGTGGTTATATAAAAATGGCACATTAGTTTACTATTATAAATAACAACATTAAAATTTTAAAAAAGTACTGTTATTGAGCATGACGATGCACAACTTTTTAGTTGACGATGCACAACTTTTTAGTTGTCGATGCACAATATTGTACTGATTTTTAGTTGACGATGCACAACTTTTTATTTGACGATGCATAACTTTTTATTTGACAATGCACAATATTATACTAAAAAAGTATAAAGAGTACACTTGCTATGCACATTCACTAAAAAAATTTAATTTTTTTTTATGCTTTTGCAGAGGTTTAAGGGCTTTTGAAAAGAACACAAGATAAAAAAGCCCTCCTCTAGGAAGAAGGAAGAAATGAGATAGATATCCTTCTAGAGGCTATTGTGATGGATGTCGCCTCCAACAACACGAAGTCAATTCACCACCTCATCCAACCGAAGTTGTGGATGCAAACCACAACCCGAATGCATCGCTCGTAAGATGCAAAAATAGTTACAAAAATAGTTGACCAAGACGCTACAATGAACGTGTCGAGCTGTGGATGAACAATTATCCACAATCGAAGCCAAGGACAACTAAGTTGAGATCCTTAGGTCAGAATTGACTGAAAAGGATGCAAAAATTAAAAATATGGTCAAAGAAATAGGCAGCCTGAGATCCGACTTAGAAAAGACACAAGAGCAATAGAATGTCGACTCAATGAACGTAATGCTCAATTTGAAGAAATCAAAAAGTCGCTATTACAAATAATCAAGAAAATACAATGATGAAAAATGAGAGGAAACAGACCCTCATATCAAGTGCAATTACCGAAAAAATGAATAAGGATGAGGTAGATGAATTGAAGGGTGCAAAGAAATGGTGCGGGGCGTAAAACGGACCAAGACTCCTTCTTCCATGGTCAAAAAGTACAAACCCGAGATGATCGGAAGAAGAAGAATCCAGATGACTCATGTACCGACGATGTAGCAAAGCTTGTAAAAAGAAGAACAAAACCAACAAACAAACAAAAAGAAGAACAACCTCCCAAGACTATTGAATGGATCCCACCAACAATTTGATACTCGACCAAACTTTACGAAAACAATGGTGGAGGCCGGTAAGTCAAATTTTAATATTGTTGAATTTTAATAATATAACATTATTATATCGATTGTGTGAATTCATTATTAATATGGTCCTCAATTTTTTGCAGGGCAATTGTTTATATGGGTGAGGATCTTTCACAAATTGTTTGTTATTCTGATATCCAAATCTTATTGACACACAAAATGCTGGAGAGCAACGTATGTATTCCAATTTACACATATTGATATTGCTTTCAATTCCCCAAAAAAGATATCAAACATTATACTTGCGATGCACTTAAAAATGTGTTCATCACGATACATAAGTTTGTACTAAAAAAGTACTGTTTTTGTGCTTCACGATGCACAACCAACTTTTATTTCACTTGCAATGCACAAACAATTTATATTTCATTTGCGATGCACAACCAACCTTTTATTTTCATTGCATCATATTGTATTTGAATGTATTGTTTATTAAATGCAATGAATGAACAAGTTTAATATGCAATGTTATTTTGTTTTTCTCAACTAACTTGCTTTTCTTTTTTGTTTACAACACATAGATGTTTGGACGTTGATTGTGAAAAATATTCAAAAACTGAAAAAGAAAGATATTTCTGGAAAGGATTTTAACTCTAATTCTTGGGTAATATTTCTTTTTATAAACATAATTCTTTACTATATAAGTTTCTTAATTGATTGTTGTAAAATAAATCTTTATACGTTACGTTATTTAGTTGTACATAACACGATCGTTAACCGTCGGCATGTTCAAAGATATGTTTAAAATGCACATCGACAAAAAGTTGGTGGAGACCTTAAACCATGATCTATTAATCTTCCCAATAAACACAACAGGGGTGACTGAGACCGGTACTTGCTTGGATTGGATCGCTAGGGTTTTATGAGAATGAGAATAAATGGATCTTCTACAATTTTTCCATTAACAAAAAGGAAAAAGACTGACACTTGAAAAGGGCTATAAAATAATGGTGAGTAATATACCCCTATTTCTATTAAAAATACAACAAAAAATCAACTCATATTTTGTTTTTGAATAATTTTCACTATAGGTATCATATGTTGAAGAAAAGATGAAGGCATTGATCTCTGTATCACCATCAAATACTAACGATTAAGCCAATTACAAGATGTCTGCCCAATAAGCACATGTCAAACATCACCCCGATCGGGGTGATCGTGTTCATGTTGATAAAAAGATTGCTCCAAGACAAACAATTGTCGACGGAATTTAACGCTAAATAGTGTGCAAAATACAAGGCCAAGATGACTAATGCAATAATTTTGTACGAAAAAAAGGATTAAGAAACAATATTTTTTTATTAATAACATTACATTTTTCGTGTTATTCATTTCTTTTATGAATCTAAAAACATTGTGTAATTTATATCTTTTTAAAATTACGTTGACGATGCACAAAAATATACTTCACAATGCACACAAAATTTTTCGAAAATAATATTAATATACTTGACGATGCACAACATTATACTAGATGATGCACAAAAGTTATAATGAAATAGTATGTTATATATTGACAATACATATTTATACTTGACGATGCACATTTCTTTACACAAAACCGAATTAGTATCGTTATACTTGACAATGCACAAAATTATACATGACGATGTACATTTCTTACACAAAATTTACAAAAATATATTACGATGCACATTTTATACTTGACGTGGCAAACGATTCACATTTTTAACACAAAAACACAAAATCTATTGACGATACACATTTCACATATATGACGATGCACAAAATACATTTTAAAAGCATAATATGTTGATACGGTGACAGCTTTGGAACAAATAACCAATTTATCACTTAAAATAGACTTAAGCGATGAATACAAATATAGTGAAAAGCGATTGAATATTACACAAAATGTACCGCCGCAATTTTCTAATTTTCAATCGCTAAAGTTCACAATATTTATTTTTAATTGCTTAAGTTCCTTTTATGTGATAAATTGACTATTTATTTTAAAAATACCCATATATTAATATATGATATTTTTAAATATATTTTGTGCATTATCTCCAAAACTGTCCCTTTGAGCGTTCTCTCCCTTCACTTTTCAAGAAATCTTCCAACAAAGAAGCTAATTCTTCCATAGGCCGGCTGCTTGCTTCCAAAGACAATGAGAAAGACCCCTGCTTTTAGTACCTTGGAAAAAGGGCATCTGGCCCCTGCTTTTAATACCTTGGAAAGAGAACGTCATTCAGGGAGTTGCTCTTCATACGGTTTTTGTTTTGGGATTTGAAGAAAGTTTTGTGAAGGGGTGGTGTTTGTTGGCTCGAACGGGTTTGAGACGAAGAAGAAGATGCGGATGGTTCTTCGAGATTTAAATAATTTTTTGGTCCTTTGACTTTGAAGTAATTTTTTGTTTAATTCTGTCACTTTAAAGTCTATTAATATGGTCTTATATCTTGTATTTTCTTGTTAGATTCCATATCTCTCCATTGACATTAGAATTTCCATCTATTACATTTCAAAATACCCAAAATACCCCTTACTACTTCTTTGTTTTTGAAACTCACAAAAGAGAGGAGGATAAATTGAGGGACAATCATCAACTGTTAGAGCCCCAGCACCAGCCCCCCGGCAACGGCGGCAAGAACCCACCGAACCACCACCTTCACTTCCACCTCCACCTCCACCTGTTGTTACTCCACCTCTACTGCCACCTATTGCTTTTTCACCACCACTACCACCACCATTACCTTCTGTTGTTTTCCCATCACCATCACCACCACCACCCATAGTTGTGACACCAGTAACAACACCACCATCACTAAGAATTGTTGTTCCTTCATCATCAACTGCAGTATTGAGAGAGAGAGAGAGAGAGAGAGAGAGAGAGAGAGAGAGAGAGAGAGAGAGAGAGAGAGAGAGAGAGAGATCAACCCCAACCCAATTTCAACCCAGAAATCAACCCCAACCCAAAAAAAAATTTCTTTTTTTTTTCAAATAAAAATTGGGGTTGAAAATTATCTTTACATTGCAAAGAATTGGGGTTGAATCAATCATCAAACCAAATAAAAGTTGGAAATTGATCAGATCATCAATCTACAATAGAAGGAATTTAAAATTCAGATACATAGATGATTTAAATGAATGATATAGGTCAATGCCAAAGCAAGCATCATCAGCACATAAGCTATTCCTTGGTCTATTGCTGACCCATAGTTAGGAGCAGGGGCTAGAGCAGGGACCCGACCATTATTGGCAGGAAGAACCAAAGCCATAACAAGAGCAAAAATAGCCATCACAACGCACTTTCTCACAACTATCTCCATTGTTGTATTGTAAAGATAGATTTCATTAAACAACACCAATAGAAAAGAAGAAGAAAAGATACACAGTGCCTCCCCCCCAACCCAATTTCAAACCCAGAACTCAACCCCAACCCATTTTAAAATAGCGAGACATACATGCTTGAAACTCCCAATACCCAACAACAAATCTGAACCCATCTTCGTCAAAGTCACCTTGTTCCCCACTCGTTTCCATTTCTCCATCTCCGACGGCAATACGGGACCAGATCGATGGCAGACCTCGTAATTTGCCACGTTTCGAGTCAGTTTCTGCAAAAGAACTCTAATTGTTCTTGTGGCTCTTTCACAGGTCGAATTTGCCCTCAAAATTCAACCTGTTGTTCATCTTTTCGGCGACTTCGACCTCCTTCGACCCGGCAATCCTGGAAGAAACCGAATCGTTCTTGAAACTCGTGCACAAATTCCAAGAAACTGGGGTTTGGAACGCGAGTGGTGACTCGGTGGCGAGTTTTGATGTGACCCAGTTAGTGAAATCTAGCAAGAAAGAGGCTAACGATGGTGGTGAATGCTCAAGGCCAATTGTAGCAACAGCTTCATCGCGCATCCCCAACCACACGCAAAGCCTTTTTTTTTTCTTTTGCGGACCTCTACTTTTTCCCTTCTATTCTTTGCTATTGTTGGCCACAGGCCTTGGACTGACTTTCTGGATAAACAAAGTGGAACTAGAAATAACTCTTCCCAATCGAAATTTGAGGGACTGAATGTAGGTTTGGTGGGAATTAGGGTTAGACCCAGGTGAGAGTATTGGTTGCAATTTGATGGGTTTGATTCAATTGACGATTATTTGTTCTATGCAAGAACTCCCTAAAAGAATGAAAAGGGGGGTGAATTGGGCTTAGAATCTAGGGTTTTAGGATTTGGAAATTAGAGGTCAACTAATGGCGTGAATGGTGGTGGTTGATGAAGAAGCTATGTTTTGGGAAGAAAAAGAGCTGTTAGAATTTAGGGTTCTTCTATAGTTTTGTCGTAGAAGATGACTTCATTTTTGAATTGACAGATTGACCCTGTATTTTAGAAATTTTGACAAGTTAACCCATAAGGAACACTCATTAAGGGTATTTTGGGAATTATAAAAATATTTGATAGAGATTCTAACGTTAACGGGAGGAAAATCTAACAAGAAAATGAAAGATGTAAGACCATATAAATATGTTTTAAAATAATAAGATCAAACAAAAAATTACGTCAAAGTCAAGAAATCAAAAAATTATTTAAATCTTCTTTGGATGTGGAGAGGGCGCAAGCTTAAAGATTTGAGAAATGGTCCACTTTTGGCTTTAAACTTGTGGAATTTCTGCTTCTCTTCTCATTTCTCAAATCTTTGTTGATCTCTTCTTGTGGTGGTTGATTTTGTTGATTTAGACAAAATCATTCCTTTTTAATTTTGTTGATTTTGTTTTTGGCTTTAAATGTGCGATGCGCGTGTTGTTACATATTTTTAAGGCATGACAATATTTAACAACAAAAATATTTTTTCCGATTGAAGCAATTATCGTGTCCTTAATCGGTTGAAAATTCTCTAAAGGGACCGCCCGAATTTCTCCGATGTTTAATTTGGGTGTATGGATCTTTTAGGAGTATTTGGAAGTTTAAATTTGTATGTTATAACTATATTTTAATTACAGTTTGTAATTAGGCGTATGTTTCGGTGTCTGTGGAGTACCGGGAGTATAATTATATTTGATAAATAAATTAATTTTTTCGGATCAAAACAAATCAAAATAAACTAAACAAGTTTTAATTACAAGTTGACATTAGTAATTAAAGTAATCGCTCAAATTCGTTCACATATTTGTAATACAAAATAAACTTCTCTCAAAATTCTTAAAGTAAATAATTGAAGGTTTGCGCCAAGGGCAGGTGTGGAGGGACCTTGTAGAATTGTAGGAAACGGAGGCCGTAGGCTGTAGCCCCTTAAGCTAAGAAAAATTACTCTTTCCATTCTACCCAAAGAATTTACGTTTGATTATATTTCGTCATCGAGTTGGGCATAATTATAAAAATATTTAAGTACAATCAAATCGATTACAACACAAGTGGAGGGTAAAGATGAAAAATTATAAACATAATTTTTGAAAGTGAACTCTTTAAGTAAAGTATCTCAATATAGTATAGTAAATTATTTGTCTAAAACAAATAGAGTATTTTTTAGCTGTGATAATTTTGTATTGTATTTAAAAATAATTTGCTAGAATTGTCACCCTTTATTTTGCATTAATGAGACATGAAAAAGATTATGTATAAGCATGTTATTGTGCCCCGGCCTTTGTGTAAGGTGTTGGCTCCTTCTTTTGCCTGCAGCCAAATGTATAATTTTTCTACAAGAGTATGATACAAATTATTAAGGATGGGGTGCCTAAAATATTATTCGACAATTAATAAAGAAAGAATTATACATTTTGAAAAACACAAGCCGAATTTTCAGATTGCCAAAAAACATCTCTTTTGCTCTTAAACTTATTGCGTAAACTTCAATATATGATCAATATTTTATATGTATATTTTTAATGATAAAAATAATATATCATGTAAAAAGTGGATCCGAAACCTCTCAATTTGATTATTATTTCAATTTCCTCTATTTTTAGTTAATTTCTTTTTATAACATACGTTTATGTAGTACAAGTACTCTTTATAGCAAATTTGTTATTTTTAATACTAAATTTATATTTCTAATATAGAAAACATAATACTTTAGTTTGGATGTAATTAAATTAGTTTTTCTTTTTACCATTAAATAAAGTGTGATTAATATGTTGGGTACAATTCAGTCCGTCAGATTTGGGCCAAATTAAGGAAATCAAAATATTTCTAATTATTTTTAAGGAGAAATTCAATAATAGAGTTATACTTTATAAAGTGTGAGGTCTCGTCTCCTCACACCTTCTTAGTACAAACAAAAAGGAAAATTTTTTTTCTTCCAAATCAATAAAATGTACTAGCAAAAGTTAAGTTCAATTTTTTAAAAAAAATTAAGACATAAATTGCTTCAACAAAATCCAATTAATAAAAAAGTAACGATCTTTAACTCCTTTGTCCTTTCAATTGAATTGGCGAAAACTTTCTCTTGTAAACAAATGGATTAATATACAATTTGGTCCCTGAACTTGAAACTTTTTCCTGATTAGGTTTTAGTACTATGATATTTCCTATTGTGGCACTTGAACTCAACATTTTGTCGTACGGTTAGTCCTTTATCTAACGGGAGTTAACAGAAACGTTAATTAATTTTTTTAAAGACCAAAATACCCTTATTTGTTTCACGAATTTGAATCCACGTGGATTATAATGATGACATGGAAATACTGATAAAGCCAAAATAATATTAGAAGAAAAATAAAAGTAAAGTTAATCAGTTTGACTTCAACAGAGGAGAGATAGAGAGAGTGAGAGCGATAGCAGTACGACAAGGGTTTATAAATTAGGGTTTCTAACAACTAAATCGATCAAGTAGGCATCTCAACTACGAAATCGTCAACAATAAGCTCCCTGAATTGAACTACGACCGAGGTATGTCAATTTTGTTTTACAATTTTTATATAAAAAGAAGGGTTTCTTGATTTTTTCTTCATAGATGTTCTTGTTGTTCATTGTCATTCGTTATTGTTATTAAATGGTTAAGGGTTACGTATTAGTGTCAATATTGTACAATGGAGTCATTTGTATACTTTTCTAAAATCGAATTTAAAAATTAGGGTTGATTGGTCCCAAATTGAATATGTTTTTCATGTTTGTTTTCTGTCTCCATTTATGGAGTCGATGTGTGTGTCTTTTTCCTTATTATATTTTGTGCGTGTGCATGTGGTGCTTTATTAAATTTCTGTTTGTTTGTGTGTTTCTTAATGTGCATGTGGTCCCAAATTATTAATTCATGTTATGTTTTATGTCTCCATAGGGTTGATTTGGTGCTTTATTAAATTTCTGTTTGTGTGTGTGTGTGTTTTTCTTAATGTAATATGTGGTCCCAAATGGTTGAGCTTTTTATGTTATGCTTTTTGTCTTCTCCATGTATTGCCCACTGCGGTCCCAAATTTCCCAAATTTGTGTTCTCCTTTTAACTGTATGTTTGTAACTTATTAATATGTTAGTGGTGGTCTCATGTATTAGTGGGGCCTCAATATTATTAAGTTAGGTTGTGTGGTATGCTAAGTATAATTATAAATAAATCTCATGCAGAATGCCAGTGTTTAGTATTTGTTTGCATCATGGTGGAAGCTTCTGTGATAGTGAAAGGTTGATTTATTTGGGGGGTGAAGTGGATTATATAACTGGATGGGACACTGACACAATATCATTTTGGGATTTAAAGAAAGCTGTTAGTAATCTTCTTAAATATAAGAATGTGAAGTGTATATACTACAAGGTTCCTGGTAATTCTTTGGAAATGAAAGTTAAGAGATTGTATTCAAACAGTGAGACTACAGAGCTGATTGGGTTGATTAAGGAATCAAATGAGGTTGAGATGTACGTAGAACACGAAGTTGATAAAGCTGTGATGAGTACTGAAATTCCTAGACTACCTTGCCCTGATGGTATGACTTTTGATCCAAACAGTTTACTTGATCAAGATTGCATTTTAGTAGACATTATTAATGAACATGTGGGTGGCCTTAATGAGAACAAGAGTGCAGAAAATCATATGAAGGATAGTGATAATAGGCATGATAATGATGATTGGTTAGAGGATGCTTTTGTTGAGGAAGGTCAGAGGAAAGAAAGAATAGTTGAATCAGGTAATGAAACTGGTGAGGAAGAATCAAGTAAAGATGCAAAAAGAAATAATGATGATGAGGAGAATGATTCAGATGAAAATGATGAAGAATCAACCGAATATGAATTTAGTGTAAGTGATTTAGATACTAGTGATGACAAGTTGGCTCGGTTGAGGAGGGAGGACTTGAAATGGAAGAAGAGGTGGTGATGTGCCGAAATACAAAGAAGAAGTTGAGAGGGAAGAAGGGATTGAAAAACAACAATCAAATGAAAGGGAAGAAGGGATGAAAAACAACCTGCGCAGATGACATTCACCTAATTTAAATTCGATGAGGAGATGGCATTGGAAAGTGAATTATATTCTTCTCAAACCGAGTCAAATCCAAGTGATGTTGTTGAATCTTTATCGATTCGATAAACCGTGAGGAATAGGAAGAAAAAAAGATTAAAGGCCAAACTTTTAACCCAAAATCGACTTGAAAGATGTGAATTTCCATGTTGGTCTACGTTTACAAATGCTGGAGAATTTAAAGAAGCACTTACTAACTATGCAATTAGTAAAGGGTTTGATCCAAGTACATAAAGAATGAAAATGTAAGGGTTTGTCTGTTTGTGTGAACTCGCAGATGTCCATGGAGGATTTGGGCTAGCAAAGAGCGTAATGAGCATAGTTTCATTGTACGGTCCCTTAATCCAGGCATAGGTGTTCAAAGAACATTAAGACAAGGCAGTTAACATCCAATTGGTTAGCTAAACAAGACTTCACCAGGATTAGGAACAACTATAATTGGAGTTGTGAGGAAATGGTCTGAAATTTTAAACACATATGAGTTGAAAGTCAATATCGGTTTGTGTCATAGGGCTAAACAGAAGCTATAAAGTATGCAATAGGATCAATGGATGAGCATTATGCTAGATTGTGGGACTACGAAAAGAATTGAAGAAGAAAAATCCAGAAGTACAATTGAAATCAAGTACCATCAACCTAATCCAAATGAGCCCCTGTTTTTCGAGAATATATATTTGTTTCCATGCCCTTAAACATGGTTTTGTTAGTGGATGTAGGCCGTTATTGGGGTTGATGGTTGTTTTTGAAAGGGTTGATGAAGGGTGAGTTATTGATAGTGTTGGTAGAGATGCAAATAATCAAATGTGGCCAATTGCATGGGCGTTGTTCAAGTATAAAACAGGAATGCATGGTCATGGTTCTTATCACTTTTGACTAAGGACCTGGACATGAAAGATGGTCATGGATGGACAATTATTAGTGATCAACAAAAGGTAAATTGCATTCACTAACAAATTTTTTATTCATTTATTTAAATTGCACTGCATTTCATATTTGATACAATTATTTGTTTACTGACATTTAAAATGATTGATAGGGTTTGGTGAACTCTATTTCTGAGTTGTTGCCTGCAATTGAGCACAGAGCATGTGCTAGACATGTTTGTGCTAACTGGACTAAGAAATTTAAGGGGGTTGAATTGAGGAAATTGTTTTGGAAAATTGCAAAAGCTACACACACAGATGCATACCAAAAAGCATGTGAAAGTTTGAAAGCCATTGATGCTGAGGCATATGAGGACTTGATGAACAGAAATGTGCATAAGTGGTCAAAGGTGTGGTTTGAGGAACATAGTAAGTGTGATAGTTGTGAGAACAACATGTCTGAAGGGTTTAATGGTTCTCTAGTTTTAGCTAGGTCTAAGCCTTTAATCTACATGCTTGAGGACATAAGGGTGATGATGATGACTAGGTTAACAAGAAGAAAGGTTTGGATGTCTAAGCACTGGGATAGTTTGTGTCCCAGAATTAGAAAAAGCTGGAGAAGAATATGACTGAGGCTAAGAAGTGGAAATCAGTGTACAATGGGGCCACAAAGTTTGAAGTGACATACATATCTGAGGGATTTATTGTTGATATTGATGCCAAGACATGTACATGTAGGGAATGGGACTTAACTGGCATACCATGTTGCCATTGCTGTGTCAAGTATGTATAGAGTGGATAGGAATCCAGAGGACTTTGTCTCAGAGTGGTACAGGAGAGATGTATTCATAAAAACATACTTAAATGTTTTAATGCCTATCAATGGGGAAGCTAATTGGCCCAAGTGTTGGAAGGAAGTTTTGCTACCTCCTAAATGTATAAAAATGCCAGGCAGACCAAAAAAGAATAGAATTAAGGAGCATAATGAGGAGCCAAAGAAGAAAAGTAAACAAACTGAGGATACAAATGAGAAATTGTCAAGACAAGGAAGGGAAATGACTTGTAGTAACTGCAAGGAGGTTGGGCACAACAAAAAGGATGCAAAAGCCAAAACCTACTTCGCATCTTCCGAAAATGTAAGTGCATTTAATTGAATTTGAGTCTATATTCAATATAGTGGTGTTAATTTATTTGTTTGTTGTGTGTGCGTTGGAAGGTGATGGTACTTCAAAGAACAACTTCTAAGAAAACAAGACAAAAATGTGGTAATTGCAATGAGGTTGGCCACAATAAAAGAGGCGCAAAAAGCCAAAATCCACTTCTGTAACTGATGAAAATGTAAGTGTATTTAATTTGAAGGTTAGTATATTCACTATAGTACAATAATTGATGAATGATTATTGTGTGTGCAGGTTGAAGGTGATGGTAACCAAGAGAAAGCTGATGCAGGCCCAAGCATGCCAATAGTGTACAAAAAAACAAGGAATGATGGAAGGAAAAAAGTGGCAGAAAGGCAAGAAGATGCCACTCAACCAAGAAAAAGAGGAAGACCTACCAAGCAGAAGTCAAACATCCAGGTTGAAGGTGTTGGTTTGTTTGTTTCACCTTCTGGAGACACATACTATAGGGTAAAACTTAAGTCAGTTAGGTCAATTCTGAATAAGTATTATAATTATGTCTTTGTCAAGCTAACACATTTTTTCCTTGTTTTTATGTCTCTATTAGGCCCCAGGTTCATCCACAACAATACATCTTGATTCCTTTCAAGCTGGTCCTCAACCCACTCAAGCTCCAGCCCCTCCTCAACCCACTCAAGTCTCTCCAACTACACAATCATCAAGTGCAGCCCCTCCTCAACCCACTCAATTCTCTCAAGCTACACAATCATCAAGTGCAGCCCCTCCTCAACCCACTCAAGTCTCTCAAGCCACACAATCATCAAGTGCAGCCCCTCCTCATGTCTCTCAATCTCCTCCTTTGACTCCAACTAGAGGTTTCAGAAGTGATTCTTTCCCAACTTTAAGGAATGGAAAGAAATTCATAACGAGGAGTTCCTTATCACCTCAAACGCCAAAGTGAATGAGGTTTCATTTGTTGTGTGAACACTCTTGAACAGATGGTCTTTTGTAAATGTTAATGAATAGATGGTCTTTGGTAGAGTTTTGGCCTGTTGGTGTTTGTTAATATTAGTGCACTGAAATGTCAAATGTGGTCTTTTGTTAATAACAGTGCACAGATTGGCCTAAGGTGTTGGTTTGTTAATGTCAATGAACAGATGATCTTCAGTTTAATGTCAATGAACAGATTGGTATTTTGTATTAATGTCAATCCAAATGAACATATGGTCAATGAACAGATGATCTTCATGTTGCAATTATATTGGAGTTTATATGTGCTCTTTTGTTAATGTTTGTATGAACAATGTCAGTAGTGTTGCAAACATAAAACAACATTGCATTGCAAACAAAAGGGAGTCCATTCAAAATACCAAAATACATTCCAAACATAAAACAAGTCATTACTATGGCAACATTAATTGTTCATTCTTATCTTTTGCCAATACATACATAAAGAAAGCATTTAAAATCCCTAAAATAAAAACCAATCTAAGGTACATCTTTCCCTTCCACTGATTGGTTTCATTTTGTGATTTTAGCATTGTTGACTCCATACTTTGGCTTCTCAACTCACACTCCAACCTTCCAATTTCTTGCTTTAAAGTAGCATTTCTTTGTTTTTCCTTCGTCAATTTCACTTCTATCTTCGCAAATTTTTCTTGTAAATCAGTTGCCTCATCCCTGTATTCATTGATTATATCAATTGCCCTTTTCGAAAATTCATCAACCCATTCAAAGTATCCACAATCTTTTTGGGGATCCTACAAAAATGAACACTTAAATAAATTAAAATCAATAAATCCAATATTTCAATTAATAATAATAATAATAATAATAATAATAATAATAATAATAATAATAATAATAATAATAATAATAATAATAATAATAATAATAATATTTCAATTAATACATATTTAAATCAATCAAAAATTTTAAATTATACCTTGTAATTTGGACACCCATTAAACCTCATTCTTGGGTGTTTTCTAGTCAGTGATGTCCACTCCGGAGCTCGCAATCCACATTTACAAAACTTCACCCATCCGGATACATTCGATGGTCTTTGATCTGAGGCAATTGTTGAAGATGAAGATGAGGCCATTGATTGATGAATCGAGAAGAAAGAAGACTGTCAGATCTTTGATTAAAATCTTGGATCCACGATTAGGGCTAAATGGGTCATCCAAATTGAAGAGGCTAAATAGATCATCCCATTTGAAGAGATTAACAGAGAAGAAATTAAGAGAGTAACAGAAAAGAAATCGAGGACTGAAGAGGAGGACTCCCAGTTGAAGAGGACGATTCGCTATTCTTTTGTCAATAAGGGAGGAGAGATAGAGAAGAGAGAGAAAGAGAGTAGAGATAATGAAACTGGTGAGGAAGAATGCTAAGCTTTATTTCCTCTTTCCCGCCAAATAAATTCCATGTCAACATTTTTATCCAAGTGGATACATAGTCATCACATAATAGGGGTATTTTGGTCTTTAAAAAATTAATTAATGTTTCTGTTAACTCCCGTTAGATAAAAGACTAACCGTACGACAAAATGTTGAGTTTAAGTGCCACAATAGGAAATATCATAGTACTTAAACCTAATCAGGAAAAAGTTTCAAGTTCAGGGACCAAATTGTATATTAATCCTAAACAAATCAAGCAAATCTAAGAAAGATTTACGTGTCCTTTTCTCCCACGCTCACATGCTTCCACGTACGTGTAAAAGAGAGCGAAAGAGACAATAGAATAATTATTCTCTTTAAACTAGTACTCCATTAAATTAATTAATACTCTTGTCATTCCATCCAAATATTTATTATTTTATTTTAAAATATTTTATCACAGAAATACACTTTAAAAAATTATGCTCGTAGTTTTCATAAAATTTTCAACTTTATCATCAATGCATATGTTATATGGCTATGCTCAAATATTTTTGTAAATATGATCAACTCTAATACTATTAATATATCTTTTAATTATTAAACTTTTCAAATATAAAATTTTTGAATTAATATATCTGACTAAATATCGATCTGATCCAAAATTCTGATTAATAACCACTACCTATATATATTCATGATTAATATATATATACACTATGTATGTATATAATAATAAATATGTTATTTTTAAATTGAATCGAGTTCTTAACGAATAGGATATAGATAAATTATATATAATCCACTAAGTAAATAGATTATTAAATTTGGATCGAATTCGAATTATTGAACTATTATATAAATTCGTATCCAAAATTTTGCATCGAATATGAGCCAAAATTCAATCCATTGACGAGTCTAAACCCCCTTCGGTGAGTGAAGTTCTTAAGATATTCTATCCCCTTTTGAGAAGCAAAGCATAACGATGCAACAATTTTGTGCATCGCAATGCACAAGCTTGTTGTTTCGTAATTTTTAAGGATATAGATGATGTTTTGCAAAAATAATATTATCTTTTAATTAAAATATTTCACAAAAAGAAGTCATTAAGGGGTGGCCCAGTGGTAGAGCTGGGACTTCACAAAGTGTGAGGTCTCAGGTTCGATCCCTTCCCACGCCCCCTTACGACATCGTAAAAAGAAAAAAAAAAAAATTCACAAAAAGAACAACCCAAATTTTGCCCAAAAAAATTTTTTTTTTTGGCTAGCCTTGTAACCTACTCTAATTGATGGCCCACTCCACTCTAATACAGAGTGAAGAAGTGTATTATAGTGAAAATTGAAAACTTGCTTCAAAATCAAACGTACACGTAATGACGTAAATAAGTATCATACGGTTTTAATTTCTTTGTTTTAATGAGCTTTATTATATTAATAAAGAGTAGGTCTTTTGTCACATATGATAAATCGGGTATCAGTATTAAAAAAAAAATACCCAACAAATCTTTTTAAAATTTTTGCATTATAGTATCAATAACTCTTTCTTTGTTTACTGATCAGGTCAAAATGTGTTCTGGTGATCTGTCGATATCCACGTATACAACTAGTCTTTGGTCAGTATGCCCCGGCTCTCAATAGGCACAAGTTTTAGTGAGACTTGTCCTCCGGTAGATACCTGTGATGAAAGGAAGCACCGTTAGGGAGCTGGACGTTGGTCCAGCTAAAGCCCTCCGGTGATAGAATCAGTATATGGTGAGGTTAATAGTCTCCGGTGAAGGATTCAGGCTGCTCTTTGAGAGTGAATGCACTGAATGCTTAGGAGAGTTTGTAGTTGTGTATGTGTGAATTTGAACTTAGACCATAAATGAAGGCTATCACCTTGTATTTATACTGGTGGAATGTTGGTCTGAGGCAAGTGAGATTGCCAGATGTCGATCTGGGGTGAGCAGCCATGTGCCCATTTATGGCAGTCGCAATATGCATTGATGAGCATTAATGTGGAAGTGACCTGCTCTGGTGCAGAGGATAGAACTTCTCTGGAAGTGACCTTGACCTTCTAGATGTAGCTTTACTTAGAGGGCAAGTAACTCTTTCATCCAATGAGATGCTAGATGGTGGCCCCGGGGTGACGTAGTAGCACGTGGGTATTGAATGCAGCAGCTTTTGTTGACTTTCATTACTTTCCGGGGTAGAGACCTCGGGGTCTTAGTGTTGCAGCTCGGGGTCAAGGACCATGCGAGCTCTTTAAGTTTGTAGTGGAAGGCTTTAGATCGATACGAGCTCCTCGGGGAGGTCGGGTCGAAACGGAGGTGTGCGTACCCGGGCTCCGGGCTACTGTCCAAGCTTGAGTCGTGAATTCCTCTCTTCCGGGCTCCAGATAAGCTTGGCCACGTGTCCAGCTAGTGCCTCGTCTTGGAATTTGTGCCGAATCATTGACGCGAAACATTCTGACGGCTTTATTAAATGCGCGTCTTTTCAGTTTGAAATTGGAACTGTCGTTTTGGCTTCAAACGGTGCCGTTTCGCGAGCTGGAGGAAGAAAACACGCGGACTATCCATTTGGTGTCGGGTCAGTTTCGGGTCCTCCGTACAAGCGGCGTCGTTTTGGAAGGGTATAAGTAGGGTTTTAGTACTGTTTAGTCTTCACTTTTGCGAAAAACCCTAAATCTCTCCGGCGACCTGCGATTTCCGGCCATCTCATCTCCAAACGTCTTTCGACTTTCCTCGCTGTTTTCCACATCATTTGCCGTTTCCACTCCATAGGTTAGTGTCGTTTGAACATTCTCTGTCTTTATATCCACTTTTTTCGGTCATTTCTGCCCCTGTTTGGGGTCTATTTGTGCTTTTTTTCCGGCGATCGCCATTCATTCCGGTACTAATCTCTGACGTCACGTGCCTATCAGGTGACTTCCGTACGTTGAGATCCGAGCTTATACCCCGATCCAGGTATTCCGATTTCCTCCTTATATACTTCGAGCTCTTTAATATTTCTTCAATATGTTTGCGGGTAGGAGGAGTCCTAGTATTAGGGTTCCAGAACGTAGCTCGTCGTCGGACTCATCCTCGTCCTCGGGATATTCCCCAAGCTTGGATGGTGTCAGTCCCTCATTACCTCCTACTCCCATAAACTTAGGTGATTCCCCTTCCCAATCTGTGTTTTCCCGCTCGCTCACGGGTAAAAATATATATAGGTTAGCCGAGGATCACTGGGAGGTCGTGGTCCCGAGTAAAGCTCGGGACATCCTAGGTCGATGGGGTGTCGATTTCTCGGATCGGGTAGTATCCAACGAGCCCCACTGGGTTCCCCCACTTTCATTTGCTGCTCAAATGGAAGTTTTAGACGATAAAAACCAAGTCGTTACTGCCCTGACATGTAAATATTTCTCAATGAACCGATACTTGCAGAACCTCCGACTTGATCATGCTCGCCGACTTCATGAGGGGGCTGCCTCCGATAGATTAATCACTGAACCAACTAGATCTGCAAGGATGAGCGGTGAATCAACTTTTGGGAGAATGGAATCTACAACCGTCCCCGCTACTGTGCCAGCGAGCTGGCGCAATAAGATCACTCTGGCTGATCTGCAGTCATGGGAAACTCTTCACCAGGTTCCCGGGTTTCAGGGCTCCATTCCCGATCTTAACCGTAGCTGGGTCAAGCTGAAGTCCCTTCGTGGGAAAGTGGGGTTCTATACCAGCTTCTTTACCGTCGGTGGGCTCCGATTACCCCTAGACCCCTTCATCTGCGAGTTTTTGGAGCAAACCTCTTCCATGCCCCTCGACCTCTCCCTTGGCCTGGTGAGGACCTTGGTGTGTTTTGCTGCTTGCACTCGAGTGCTTGGATGCTAGCCAACTCTCTCTATTCCGTTATTACTTCCAAGCCTAGCCTTCCAACAATCGATTGCAGTGTAAAGCCCACAACCACTGGACCAAGCTGTTCACCCCGTTCCCCGGGAAGGTTGATGGTTAGGTGGACAAGGTCATTCTGTTGGAGAGTGACAAGGGGTGGAACTTCCAGATCCCCTCTGGCAATATGCACGGGCTCAAGCGTTTGAAGAGCTTGGGGGAATATGATGCCATGGCCCGGGGTGTGCTTGAGGCTCCTTTGATGCGGGACGGGGAGCAGGTCCGCCTGTATGATTGGAAGGCCATCCTCGAAGATGAGAGCTTTCTCTATCTGGCCGGTCTCTCGAAGAGAGTTCACGCGGACGTGAGGCCGAGGTGCGAGATGCCTCTGGTTGAGTCCGCTCCAGGCTGGCTCGGGCATCAGGGCAACAAATTCTCCACTCAGTGTGAGGAGTGTGCCGGCCTGGAGGAGAGCAATTGCCGACCTCTCCCCGAGGGTTGTATTTTGACTTTATGCTGTTTTAACCAAATTTTTTTCCAAGTATTTTTTTCTCGGATAACCATCTGACTTTATTCGCGTTTGATGCAGATATGGTGAATGCTTCGAACGCCTTCGCGGGAAGGAGGACCCGAGCCACGGAAGGTCGCAAGGGTGCCTTGAGGCAATCTTACATCACGGCTGCTGGTGCAGAGGCTGTCCTTCCCCCCACCAAACCGATCGGCTCGGTGGGGGTGGTTGATGCAGTGCCAATCTCTGTTGCTCCCCCGGCTTCAAAACGACCATCTCCGGGGGGCGAAGCTGGGGCCCGCAAGAAGCAGGAAAAGAGACCATTTTCATAGATGTCTCTCCCGAGCTTCCCCCCCTTCGCCGCTCGAAGGGGAAAAAGAAGGTGACTCCCACGGAGGAGACTGTTGCCCATACGGCTGGCTTAGGGCCCGAGGACATTGATGACGTCCTCCGGGCTATGCACGCCTGCGAGGAAAACCCTCAAATGGAGAAACTTCTCCCCCAACCTCGCGATTTCATCTTCAAATCGATCGCCTGCTCGCTGGTCGAGGTTTGTGTTTATCTGTAGTTTTCCTCGTTACCCGGTGTATATACAGAGACTAATCCTTTCCCTTTTTGCAGATGTCCCACTATGCAAAATATTACGACATTCGACTAGCAGAGGCGGAGAAGCTGAAGTCCGAGCTCCTCCAGTAGGTCAAGAACGATGGGGTCGAGCTGTCAAGGCTAAGGGCTCAGCTGAAAGATAAGGACCAAGAGCTCGCCGGCGTCAAAGCTACCCTTTCTGAAACGGTCACTCCCCGGTCTCGCGCCGAAGCAGCTCTAGACCGCGTTAAGAAGGAAAAAACCGAGCTGGATGATACCCTTATCCAAAAGAACGCCGAGCTCGACTCCACTATCAAGGCCCTTGATGAGAAGCTGAATAAGCTCAACTCCGACTATGCCGAGCTGAAGATAGAGATTGAAGACCCCAATCATGAAGCCAACATCATTGCCCGATATAAGGCCTCCGAGTCTTTCGAAGCCGATGTATCTCCCTGGATGATGAAGGGCAGATATTGAATTCTCTGGGATGCGGCTGGCGATGGTGCGGCTATTGATAAGCTTATTGAATGAGGAGCTTCTAATCCTTTCGATGCGCTGAATCGGAGTGGAGCTGGGCTCATGCCTTTTGATGAGGAGGACCTGCAAGTTTTCCGGGAGGAGGATGAGAAGCATGGGAAACCGGCTTGGGACCCGCCAATCGGACTCCAACAGGATCTCGAGACCCTGATTGAAGCGCGGCTTGATCAGATGGAGCTCGAGGCTTCTGGGGGAGGGAATGCTCAGGAAAACTCCGAGCTTGGCCTCATTGCTGATCAACTCCTCCTGGATACCGAGGGCACGACGACCAGCCGAGCTGAAAATGAACGTGATGTTCGAGCTTCGGAGGGTCTTGAAGACTAGCTGTTTTGCCTTGTAATTTTTGACTGAGCCTGCGAGCTCATGATTTTTTGTAGGGTGGACAAATATTTATAACTTTTGTTTAGATGTAAATTACGCATGTGCAGATATATAAGAATTTTTAGTACTTCCCTGCTTGAATATCTATTAGCATAATTGTTTTGCTTTGAGGTAACGCTTTAAGGATCATCACCGAGTGGCATATGCCGACCTCGAGGTGATGTTTTAAGGATCATCACCGAGTGGCATATGCCGACCGCGAGGTGATGTTTTAAGGATCATCACCGAATGACATATGCCAACCTCGAGGTGATGTTTTAAGGATCATCACCGAGTGGCATATACCGACCTCGATGTGATGTTTTAAGGATCATCACCGAGTGGCATTTGCCGACCTCGAGGTGATGTTTTTAAGCGTTTTTTTCCTCTTAATATGTTTTAATCCCGGTCTGAAGGTGACTTAGAAAAAATCAAAACGCCATCTTTATAAAAGCTTTCATTACAATGAATCAAGAAAAGATTACAATTAATGATAGTATCTTTTCAAATGATCAGCATGCCATGGGTTTTTCAGCGAGGTCCCGTCCTGTTCGGCCAATCGATAAGTATCCTCTCGGATAATTGTTGTAACCCGGAATGGGTCTTCCCAATTAGGGGACAACTTGTTCCTTTGAGTGTTTCTTCCCGTGGCTTCAATCTTTCTGAGGACCCAGTTCCCAACTGAGAATGTTCTGGGTTTTACTCTTCGGTCGTGATGACCTTTTGCGAGCTGTTTGTAATTCACCATTCTGAGTTGAGCCTCCAGCCTTCGTTCTTCTAATAGGTCGAGGTCGAGCCCCCGAGCTTCCCGATTTATCGCCTCATCAAAATGTAGTACACGAGCTGTAGGAAGGGCCATTTCAACCGGTGCCATTGCCTCGGATCCATAAGTCAGCATGAAGGGCATTTCTCCTGTTGGGCCTCGGATAGACGTTCTGATGCTCCATAGGACCGCGGGTAGTTCATCCAGTGATAGGACGGATTTATACTATCTTTTTCCTATGTTTTCTATCCTTATTATTCTCTATTTCCATGTATCTAGTATAGGTTTGATGTATTTTTGAGTGAATTATGTTTTGTGAGGATTTTGGGAGAATCAATGTAATTCGAGAGAACTTTAGAGATTTATTGTGTAATCGTTTTTGGTTCTCAAAGAAGCTCAAGATCATCAATCCTACATCGATGGAAGTCAACAAAGTCAAGACAAAGTCAACCAAAGAAGACCCGAAGCGAGCTAAAGAGTCACGAGGAAATTGAAGATTTCTGGGATTTTAGGCTTAGGGACGAGTCGTCCCCATTTGGCCTAACTATTCCCCACCTCAGGGACGACTGATTCAGAAAGGGCTGAAGGTACAGGGACGAGTCGTCCCCTGTCGAGACTGAAATCGTGGTTGCTGTATTTTTGGCAGTTTTTATTATTTAGAGTTATTTTATTTTTCCTTTTTTTATCTAGGTTTTAGGAAGGAAGTATAAATACTATTTCTTTTATTAGTTTTAGGGTTATCATCTACTTTGGAGAGTTTTCCTAGAATCAAAAACTCAAGCTTTGAATTTCTATGGAGAACTAAACTCCATAACTTTGGATTTGAGAGCTTGATCCGGATTCTTAATTCTATTGAGGTATTTCTTTCTCTTAATTAATTCTTGTTCATAATCTTGCTTGTATTAATTTAGATTGATTTCTAGGTTTGTGGATTTGGCCAATTCACTTGTCCTCTTTATTAATCTTTGCTAGATTACTCGCTCGTGCCGAATTAGAGTTTTCATTGTAGCGTCTTCACGAATTGTATATGTGCCATAGCAATTCGGGAAGTAGGCAAGATTAGACGTTTATCTAATTAACATTAGAAAGCGTTCTTGATTTTAGTCTCTTAAAACAACATCAATTAATCTTTAGACCTTTTCGTGCCGTTTAGGTTTAATTTTAATTAGGGTTTATAGTGAGTGTGCCACGCTATAAACTAAAGAAAGAAGAGACAGAGATTGAAATATATCTCGTAATCAAGTGAATAAGTATTATGGTGAAAAAGAATTATCAATGATATTAGAATTATAATCCGGTGACGTATCAAATCAAGTTCCTTTAAATTATTGTTTTAAACACTTAGTTTAATTTTCCCGTTGTAGGAATTAATCAAGAACTCAATTTAAACCCCCAATCGGTCAAGTGACTGTTCGCAAATAATCACTGTTCTTCGTGGATCGACCCTGACTTACCCTAATTACATTATTAGTGGCCGAGTTTAGGTCTAATTTAGTGGGCGTGCGACTAAGCCTACCAAATTTTGGCGCCGTTGCCGGGGAACGGTGTTATTGTTTGCGTTCTTTTTCTTTTCTTATTTGTTTTATTTTTCTTTTAGTTCTTTAATTGTTATCTCTTTAGTTATATTTATTACTTGTTATCCTATAGTGTGGAACCGTATATGGTCCACACTCGTTCTACTAAAAATTTGATTGTTTCGTTTGATCCAGAAATCGAAAGATCTTTCAGGAAAGGACGACAACAAGGCAGGAGAGTCAAGGAGATATTGTTAGCTGAAGAGATGCAGAACGGAGATAACGCAGATGGTGCTGGACAAGCAGGAAATAATGCAGGTGGTGGTGGACACGCAGTTCCACCACAGACATTGAGGCAAAGGACTGCTCCGAATTGGAACGAGCAACCACATGCCGTCCAATTCCCCGCCTTACCTGCCGGAGTGACATTTGAGTTGAAGCCGGGGCTACTGAATCAACTTCCGCACTTCACAGGGATGCCTGGAGAGGATCCAAATCAGCATCTCTCTCAGTTTGTGCAAATATGTCAGAGTATGAAGCCAGCAGTGCTTCCGCTCGAGCATCTGTTATTGAGGGCATTTTCTTTCACTCTGAAAGATAACGCGAATGGGTGGTATTATCACTTGCCACCTAATAGCATCACGACATGGCAGCAGATGAAAGAGGTATTCCTAGAAGAGGTATTCCTAGAAGAGTTCTTGCCACCTAATAGCATCTCCATTTCTTTTCATCCAGACTCCTTTTAAGAGAGTATAGGATCTTTTTATTCCCGGCCTCAGCTTGACCGTTGCCTTGTGGATGAGAAACCGAGGACATCCAGTGCTTCACATTCATCCTCTCGTAGCTTGCCGTAAACTTCGTCGCGAACTGTGTCCCGTGATCAGAAACTATGACCCGAGGCAATCCGAATCTGCACCAGATGAAGTCGTGGATAAAGCTGATTACCTTTTCCTCGGTGATGCTCGCTAATGGCTTGGCTTCAATCCATTTGGTGAAGTAGTCTACCGCCACTATTAAGTACTCACAACCTCCGTGAGCTTTGGGAAAGGGACCGATGAGGTCAATTCCCCACATATCAAAAGGCCAGGCCGCGACAACCGGTGTCTGGGGCACAGAATGTAGTCTGGGCACATCGGCGAATCTTTGGCACTTATCACACTTTTTCACGTAGGCCTCAGCGTCCTTTCTTAGTGTTGGCCAATAGTATCCATGAAAAATGATCTTGTCAGAGAGAGTCCGGGCTCCGGGGTGTCCTCCGCATACTCCCTCGTGCACCTCAGCTACTAGATTTTCTGTGACCTCGGGCCGCACGCATCTTAACAAAGGTTTTGAAAAGGATCGTCGGTATAGCACCCCGGCAACCTTTGTATACCTCGCGGCTCTTTTTCTGATTTGCCGTGCTGAGGCTTTATCGTTGGATAGAGTCCCGTGCTTAATGTAGTCCTCGATTTCATCTATCCAGCACCTCGTGGTTGCCATAATTGGTAGGACAACCTCTCGGTTTATCGAGGGCGAATCAAGGAATTCTACCCGAACATCCGGGGGCAAATCCTTCAGCTCCATGGAGGTCACCTTTGATAAGTAGTCAGCCCGAGTGTTGCTTTCTCTGTCGATCTGCTGAACTTCCCAGTATTCGAAGTCAGCTAGCAACTGTCTGACGAGCTCACAGTATTTTATCAAGGTGGGGTGATTAGCCCCGTACTCCCCCGAAACTTGCTTCACGACGAGCTGAGAGTCGCTGAAGACAACAATCTGAGAAACTGTTAAGTCTTTTGCCAATTGTAAGCCCGCCACCACGGCTTCGTATTCTGCCTGGTTGTTTTATGCGGGGAACTTGAATTGGAACACCTTCCAAAATTCAGTTCCGTCCGGGGAGACCAAAGATAGACCCACGCCACTTTCCGAGCTGCTAACTGAGCCGTCTACGAACAACTGCCAGTGGTTCGTTGGTCGTGCCTCTCGCGAGCTAGAATGAATGTTTTTGGCTGGGGAAGCGACTTGTATTTTGCGACTTTTTAGCTCGTCTGGCGAGATTTTCGGAGGCGCGTTATGAGCGAATGAGGTTTCTGCCACAAAGTCGGTAAGAACTTGTCCTTGGACTACTTTCCTCCGCTTATAAGTAATGTCGAAAGCCGATAGCTCGACTGCCCATTTCATCATTCTGCCAGCTACATCGGGCTTGTGCAACACTCTCCGGAGGGGCAAATCTGTGTATACTACCAAGGCATGGGCCTGGAAGTAATGTGATAGCTTCCTCGCCATTACTATCAAAGCCAGGACTACCTTTTCGATGTTTAAGTATCGTGCCTCTACGTCGGATAGCGCGTGAGAGACATAATACACTGGTTTCTGAATGGGCCCTTCCTCTCTGATTAACACTGCAGCCACTGCCGCATCCAATGCAGAGATGTAGATATACAATTTCTCGTCGGGTACCGGGCTCGAAAGTAGAGGCGGGCTGCCAAGGTATTGCTTCAGCTCGGCGAAGGCTTTGTCGCATTCTGGACCCCAAGTAAATTTCCGACTCCCCTTCAAAATTTGGAAAAAAAGGAGGCTCTTCTTCGCGGCTTTGGCAATGAATCTACTCAAGGCAGTTATCCTGCCATTGAGCTGTTGCACGGTCTTGATGCTTGTCGGGGCTTTCATGTCCAGCAGTGCCTGGATCTTTCCCGGGTTTGCTTCGATCCCTCGCTCATTCACCATGTAGCCTAAGAACTTGCCCGCAGTTACCCCAAAAGCGCATTTTGCGGGGTTGAGCTTCATACTATTCTTTCTTAGGTTGGTGAAGGTTTCCCGGAGGTCTTCGACGTGTTTGGCTTTCTTGGTTTTAATCACTATGTCGTCGATGTAAGCCTCCACGTTCCGACCGAGCTGATCCCCGAACACCTTGTTCACCATTCGCTGGTAAGTAGCCCCCGCGTTCTTTAGCCCGAAGGGCATCATAACATAGCAATATAAGGCCCCAGCAGCTCGGAATGCCGTAAGTTTCTGATCTTGCAGCCACATTCTGATCTGGTGGTATCCTGAGTATGCATCAACGAAACTCAGAATTTTGTGGCCGGCTATAGCATCAATGAGCTGATCAATCCTGGGCAGCGGGTACCAATCCTTCGGGCAAGCTTTGTTCAAGTCGGTGTAGTCCACGCACATCCTCCATTTGCCGCTGGTCTTCTTGACCATGATGACAATCGCGATCCAAGTCGGGTAAAAGATTTCTTTTATTATCTTAGCTCGGAGTAGCTTGTCAATTTCTTCTTTGATAGCTGCTTGTTTCTCCGGGGAAAAAACCCGTGGTCGCTGTTATATTGGAGTGATTACGGGGTCCACGCTGAGCTTGTGGACGGAGACGTCTTCGCTGATGCCTTTCATGTCCTCAACCTTCCAAGCGAATACATCAGTGTTTCCTCGGAGGAATTGGATAATGGCCTGACGTTCTCCCTCGTCGATGTCCAGACCAATTTTTATCTTTTGGTTGGGAAAATCGAAATTGATGACCACCTCGTCGAAATCCTCGTGAGGCTGAATATTGGGCAGGTCGCGGCTGTCGAGGCTCTCGATAGCGATCACCCTAGCTTTCTTTCTGCTCGGGCCTGATTCTTGTGAGCTAGGATTGCTAGCCCGCGCTAATTGTTAATCTTGGGCCGAGCCTCCTGCAGAGGTCGCGTTCTCAGGAACTGCGAGCTGTTCTGCTTTTTTCGGGGATTTCTCCTCTGTCAAGGGCCGGGCTCTTTTAGCGGAGGTTTGGATGGCCTCCACAGCTTGAGCCTTTCCCCGGAATGCAGCCTCCTTTTTTTTTTTCGAGTCTCTATTATGTGAAATAGAGTACTCTTGGGGTCGTTCCTCATTACGCCGACCTTCCCGTCTGTGGCAAACTTGATTCTTTGATGAGGTGCGGAGGCGACCATGTCGAATTTTGCCTGAGCAGGTAGACCCAAAATGGCGTTGTAGGGAGAAGGGATGTCAAGGACCAGGAATTCTATTTCCTCGGACCTGAAAAGGTTTCCTTCTCCTACAGTTACTGTCAACGTCACTGTTTCCTTTGTGACCACCTTGTGGCCGGTGAAGCCTTCTAGCTGGACGTTGCTCAGAGTGAGCCGGGTATCCGCGAGCTTCATCTTCTTGAAGCAGTCATAGTACATGATATTTCTATTTGCTCCGGTATCTATCAATACCCTTCTTACCATGTATTGCTCCACTCCGAGATGTAGCGTCAGAGGCTGCACCTTTGCCAGGTCGGTGCTGGCCAGCTCGCTAGGGTAGAAGCATATGCCAACCTCGTCCTTCTCCGGAGGTTGGGTCACCACGTTGTTGAGGCTGTACGTGGTGTCGCTGAGCTGAGTGATGCTCAGGTTATCCTCGAGGATAGTGAAAATTCTAAATTCCTCTTTGTCTACGTGCTCGCGACCATGTGCTGCCGGCCTCTGTTCTGGCTCCTCTCTCTGCTCAAATCGCCTGAGGGCCCCCCGATCTATCAACCGCTGAATTGCCCTCTTCAGCTGAAAGCAGTCTTCGGTGGTGTGGTCGTTCTCTTTGTGGAACTCGCATCTTTTGGCCGGATTTCGAGGATATCTATTCTCCCTCATCGGCTGAGGTTTCTCCAGTTTGTTTTCGTTACTAGTTATTGACCCTGTGCTCCGTATAAGTTTAATTTAATTTTAAGATTAATTGATATATTTTAAAATAAATTAAAAAAATTAAATATAGACGTTTGTTGACTTAATGTCTAATTATGCCTTAAAAAAATATTTATATAACTAATATATCTTTATAGAAGAATAAAATCACAAGTGAATTTGTTTGTAGTATATGTATGTTTTAGAAAAATATTTATATAACTGATATGTCTTTATATAAAAATAATTCTGAGTGAGAAACTTCAAACATTAATTAGTCATAAACATGATATTCATATGATAATTAACACTACACTGTCGAGCGACATTATTTTCAAAAAAAAAAAAATACATATCTTTAGCCATGAACCAACATCTTGTCCAATTTTATAATGACCCAAAAAATCACACATATAACTGAAAAAAATTGTAACACATTTGATATCGCATATTTTGATATTTTACAAAAATATTAATCAAAATAAGTGGATAATATAGTACATGAGTCACGTGACCCACTTAACTATAATATATGTAGTATTCTATTTAAATACATAAAATATAAATGGTTGAGTTATTTTAACGTGATTGTTCATATTTAAAAAGTTGTAGGTTCAAGTCTCATTGACAACATTATTTTGTTTTATTTTTTTAACTTTTCCTTGACAATAGCTAAATTTCTTAAATTTGCCATCCTCACCAACTTATATATATATATATATATATATATATATATAGGGGAGTATTTAATGGTTACTTTTTTATTTAACCATCAATGGTCACTCTCATTTTCAACCATTGTATCAAAAATTAAAGGTTGAGATTTAATGGTTAGTTGGAAAATGCAATTAATGCAAGTAGGTGAGTCATTTAATGCATTAAATCTCAACCTTTAATTTTTAATCCAATGGTTGAAAATGAGAGTAACCATATATATATATATGGGAGTATTTAATGATTACTTTTTTATTTAACCATCAATGGTTACTCTCATTATCAACCATTGGATCAAAAATTAAAGGTTGAGATTTAATGCATTAAATGACTCACCTACTTGCATTAATTGCATTTTCCAAAATAAAAAAGTAACCATTAAAATACTTCCCCATATATATATATATATATATATATATATATTTGGTTTTCTTCCTAATCTCACCAAATATCTCCTTGTTTCCACTAATAACACAATTTTAAATTACAGATTAGATTATTTAATTTAATCATCTGCGACGTCCGTCGAGCTTCTCAAGTGGGTCGCTTGGTAAACAGGCTACCTTTAGCATTGGTAAACTGTCGCAAAATGCAGCAACGATCAAACGCTGCTAGAGAAATGATCAGTAGGACGTACTAGAGGGTTAAGGTTGACTATACAGACTACTATTAAAGCACCATTTGTTATTTTTTTAGTCTTAATTAATGGCAAACTTCTCAAAATATATTTTTAGCGAATTAGGACTCCCCTCAATTCTAAATTATTATTCAATTTGATTTTTTTTGGTTAAATATAATATTTTTTAAATACAAATTTAATGTATTTTTTATTAAAATATGTAATTCGTAGTACTGTTAAAATATTACGAATTATGTGTTTTATAATTTAAAAAAAATAAAATAACATACATCAAATTTGTATTTAAAAATTATTTAATTTGATAAATAAAAGTCAAATATGCGATAATTTAGGAACGAGATGAGTATATATTTCCAACTTATAAGAGACATATCTACTACTATTAGGTACGTAGACAAGGACAGGAATGTTAGTATAGCACTAGTCATATCGCCTTCGTCTTTTATTTCGAGTTCCCGGCCCCGTGGATACGACTCATATTTACGCGCTGTCAAACATACAAGCATGAATTTTAAAGCCCTTAATTTTGAACCCTTTAAGAGTTTGCAATCTCTTTAACAATTTATACGTTTGGTTTTTATTGTAGCTGATTAAAAGAATAAGTAAACAATTCTATAGGAATCAAGTACATGGGGCACGCCTTTCGCAGCCTATATGCAGCTGCACGCACGCAGGTCACCAATCATATCCCATCCGTCTTGGGGGAGATAGATATTAGGGCGTCTATGGTGGCTTCCTCGGTCCCTCGGTCGACCCTCTAAATATAATTTTAGAGTCTTTTACTCGCTTTTAGGGGGTTCATAGTGGGCGTCTCTCACAACCCTCTAAAAATAATTTTAGAATTTTTTACCCTTTCTCGATTCCACATTGGTCCTTCTAGTCTACTTTTTTCCTTTAAAATCAATTAAATCATCCTTCAAATATAAAGTGAGTTTTAACATAAATAGTGATTCAAATTCTCCACATTCCTCTCACTTTATTTTAGCACAATATACTTTTGTTTAATATTTTGGAATAAAAATTATTAAAATATACTCTCTCCATCCTTAAATTATTATCTTATTTACTTTTTTTATCCGTCCCTAAATAATTGTCTTGTTTGAAAATTTCATAGTTTAAGAGATCATTTTTACTATTTTACCCTTATTTTTCTCCCTACTTTAATTATGGGTCATATACACATGTATTAAAGAAAATTACACATTATACCAATATTAATAATTAAGTCAATTATTTTTTTAATCTGTGTTCTGAGTCAAACAAGACAATAATTTAGGAACGGAGAGAGTACAATATATTTTTCATAGTATATAAAATTTAAAATATTTTATTTTAATTGTGGTGGAAAAATATAAATAAAAGAGGAAAAATAATAGTAGTTATGTTTGTTAGTTAAGATGAGAGAGATTAAATTTTTAGAGGGTCGTATAGAGGGTGCTTGTTGGAGTGAATTCTTTTTTAGAGTGTTGAAAAAGTAAAACTGGAATAGAAAACGAAGTGTTTAGAATGTGATATAGAGAGCCACCACTAATCCACCCTCTTCCTCTAAAACCAATTAAACCACCCTTCAAATATAGAGTGAGTTTTAACATAAATAGTGACTCAAATCCTCCACATTCTCCTTACTTTATTTGAGCACAATATACTTTTATTTAATATTTTAGAATGAAAATTATTAAAATATACTCTCTCTGTCCTTAAATTATTGTCTTGCTTTTATTTTTATCCGTCTCTAAATAATTATCTTGTTTGAAACTTTTCTTTTTAGGAGATCATTTTTACCATTTTACCATTACTTTTCTCTCTACTTTAATTATGGCCATATACACATGGACATTAAATGAAACTACACATTATACCAATATTAATTGGCTTAAATATCAATTTGATCACCCTACTTTCACCCAAAATTCATTAAGCTCGCTATACTTTCTTTTTTCACATTTTAATCACTCTACTTGGACTGGAGAATCAATAAACTCACTCAATTAATGAGTTTATTGATTGAAAAAATCCAAGTAGAGTGATTAAAGTGTGAAAAAATGGTGAAGTGAGCTTAATGAATTTTTGGTAAAGTAGAGTGACCAAATTGGTATTTAAGCCATATTTATAATCAAGTCAATTATTTTTTTTTAATCCATGTAACGAGTCAAATAAGACAATAATTTAGGGACGGAGAGAGTACAATATATTTTTCATAGTATATAAAATTTAAAATTTAAAATATTTTATTTTAATTGTGGTGAAAAAATATAAATAAAAGAGAAAAAATATAATGGTAGTTAGGTTTGTTAGTTGAGATGCGAGATATTAAATTTTTAGAAGGTTGTATAGAGGGTGCTTGTTGGAGTGAATTTTTTTTTAGAGTGTTAAAAAAGTAAAACTGAAACAGAAAACGAGGTATTTAAAGTGTAGTATAGTGTGTTGTTATTGTGGATGCACTAAGTGTGTGTGTGTGTGTGTATATATATATATATATATATATATATATATATTTGTGTGTGTGTATGTGCAGTGACGGACCCAAAAAAAATATTTTTAGTGGAGTCACAAAATTTAACTATCACATAAAAACTTAGAAATCGCAATTCAACATTAGTTTCTACCTCATTGTTGCTGTTATGTATAACTTAAAAACGAAAAAAATTTGAGTGGGGTCACTATCCGAAAAATTACAGTTTTGTAAGCCAAACTTTCTTTTTGAGTGGGGTCACTTGCCCCAATCCCCCCCCCACCCCCACCCTGAGCTGTGCATCCGCCACTGTGTGTGTGTGATATATATATGTGTGGTAATTCCAGTCTGATGGAGTCAAGAAGTAGCTCCACTGCCTAGCTAGCTAGGACCAAGAGGCATCTCCTTTCCAATTCACTGCCTGAAAAACTTCAAATGAGGGAGGAGACAGTGCGACTAGGAATGGTACTGATATATTGAGAAGCCATGAAATTATATACTACTGTATAAGAGAGGCGGATTGTGAAGGAATGGCCGGAAGATACCCAAGGCCGCCCAACACTTAGAGAGGCCTAAGAGTATTTTTATGGGTAAATTACAGATCGGTTTTTTAACATTTGTAATCGTCACAATCCACTGATCTTTTTTTAAAACTGGATAAAGGTATTTTTGGGCGAAAAGACGATTATGTCATTGATGAAAGAAAAACACGCGCGCATCAGTAACCCAAGGCATCGCGTAGATTAATCATCGAGATGAGCAACCAAGGCATCGCAATGAGCAACACAGGCATCGCGATGAGTAACACAGGCATCGCGATGAGCAACCAAGACATCGCGATGAGCAACAAAGGCATCGCGATGAGTAACCAAGGCATCGCGATGAGCAACCAATGCATCGCGATGAGCAACAAAAACATCGTGATGATTTATCAAGCATCGCGATGCGCAGTCAAGGCACCGTTTAAATTTCAACTGCTGGAGGGGACTTGAATTTCAACAAAGGCATCGATCCCCGTTGCGTTGCCCAGCATACTGCGATTGGCGAATTTAAGGCATCCCGATGTCCAATTTAATATAATATCAAAATCGATCAAAATGATTGTTTTTAGTTGGGAAATTTACATACAAACATGATATTGACTTCCTGTAACAGTATGATATTGATATTATACACAATTCAAACTCAAATAATTGATTAAAGTCCCAAAATTAGTCTAAGAACATCACCCTCTGTTTTCAGACAGCACACTGCCAAGCTCGATTTGGATCTCAAAAATAGTATTTTTTGGTAGAAAAATTGTGCACAAATGTAGTGCTAAGTTAGGATAACAATATGTGATTGATTTTAAACAAATTCGAAGCTTAAAAGATAGATTAAAGTGACCAAAACAGCCCAAAAACAAAGAAAAATGGGATGAACTCAAAAAATTCGAATTTGATCAAATTGCGATCAAATTCGTGTTCTATGCATGGAAATTGATACCCAAACATGAGGGAAGACTATATTAATAACATGAAATCATTTATACATCAATTCGAACCTCAAATTTGAAGCAACGATGTTGTTGAGGGCATTTTAGGAAGAAAATTTTTAAAGAGCCTTTTAGCAGTTTAAAAAAAAAAGGGTGGACTGGAGAGAAAAAAAAGTTTCAGAAAGTGAACCGGCCAGCAATTTTCTGTATTTTCAATGCTATCACCTAGTTTTTTCTACGGGACATGTTTAAACAATAAAACATCTTTTATATGTGGCAAAAAAAATTAAAGGATAAATAGTCTTCTTTCTAAACGTTCTCCAATGCAAGACTTTTTTTAAAACATTCTTTCAGACGTGACATTGTTTTATAATTAATTATAAAAATAAATAAATAAAAAATACTCATACTATAACTAATTTACGGTAAGAAAATTAATAAAAATAAAAATTATGAGAAATGACGTTAATGAAATGACATCCTCTAGATGACGCTCTAGAAGTAGAGGATGACGCAGAGGATGTCATCCTAACTAAATGTCACCTCATCTATCTTTCCTACGTATCTAGCATTTTTTACTAGATAAATGATTGCATTGGAGAATCTCTAAAGCGAACTCTAAAGGGAGGTCTTTCTAAAACAAATAATTTTTTTTACTAAAATTATTATATTTTTATTTAAAATTTATCTTTCGTATTTTTTGGGATGCAAAATTATTTATTAAATTATTATAATTGGATTTACTTAACAATTCTTTTTCAATTAATAATAAAGCTAGTCCACTAAATCTTTATTGAGACATTGTCCACCTTAGATACGATTTTATTAATTTTAGTTTTGAAAAATTTCGTTCTGCCGAAACAACTGTTACAAAAATCGTTAACATTATTTTATAAGCGATATACACATTTAGAAAATATATCTAAAACAACTCTAATATTGATGGATTAGATATACACATTTAGAAAATAATGTCAATTAGTTTATCATTTTTCACTTCTATAGTTTCTCTAAAACTTTTAGTTTTGTAAATATATCTAATCCATCAATATTAGAGTTATCATTATATATATTTTAATGAAAGTTCAAGGTTAAGATTTTTTTTTTCATTTTCATTATCCAATAACCTTAATTTCTTAATGCTAAATAGAAAACCAAAAATATGTTGATAAATTTAAAATTGTTCAAATCTGCTTTGAAATAATGTGATTACTTTATCCATTATGTACAAGAATTAATCAACTTTAAATGATTTTTAGAAGATCTTACAATTTAATTGTCAATAATATCATCAAATTGCTTATTTTTATGAATAGTTAGTTTTTCAATTTAAGCGTAAATTGTGCATCCTAAAACATCCTACAAGCTTGTTGGAGGTTGATGACGTCTCTAAATGATGATGCACCAATCATTTGGAATATAACTAATAGAATATCATAATGTTTTCAAAAGTTTTTACAAAATTTTCGAAGGGTTTTAAGATTTTTTGCTCCGTTTGAAGCGAAGATTGTTTGTGTTTTAAAGTGAAGAGAGTTAGTTAGTTTTTGTGGTCTGACAGTCGATGTAATGCGTACGTGTTAAAAAGTGATGCATCGCAAGTGGAAAAAGGTAGTTTGTACATCGTCTTGTGTTACGATACATTATTTTTTTGTTTTACGATGCACAGTTTGTCATTCCGTGTTTTATGTGCATCGTGTGTGTTTTCATGCATCGTTTTTTTTATTTTGTGATGCACAATTTGCTGTTTCGTGTTTTATGTGCATCGTGTGTATTGCGATGCATCTTTTTTGTTTTTGTGATGCATAGCGTGCACTGTTCTGTATTTTTAAAGGATATGAATGACATTTCGCAAAAATGTCCTTCTCCAGTTTAAAACAATTATAGTGGACTTTAGCGATTGAAAATTGTCTAAGGGGACCGGTTCGAATTTTGCCCAAAAAATTAAGCGCAAATTCAGGCCGGTCCCTTTTAGACAATTTTCAACCGCTATAGTCCACTATAATTGTTTTCAATCGCTTAAGGACACTTTTTTTTGCGAAATGTTGTCTATGCCCTTAAGAAAACACGTAACAGCATGCTGTGCATCACAATGCACAAAATTCAACAAAAATCAACCACTTAGAAGAGGAAAAAGAAGTTGGGTAAGCACAAAGTATTCTAAAAGTACTAATCACTATAAATTTTTTCAATAGATAAGCACAAAATATTCGCCAATAATTAATCAATTGACCATTCCCAAGTCTCCACCCCAATCCAGCTCGAAAATGTCGCAGGATCGAAAGGATGCCTTAGAGGACCCCACTTCAAAAGTGAAATAGCAATGGTATATGAAGATCCCTCTTATTCCAAGCTAGGTCCACCATGCATAAGAGGGTCTACCCATGATCTTGTAAAGAAGACTTGCCCCACTTCTTCATTTTTGACGATCTCGTACTTTTCGTCTTTCTTTGACCAATAGCTTGATCGTAGCTTTTCTAGCTTGAGAAGTGAAGGGGGTGGCTGGAGAAATAAATTAGATTTTTTGGAAAGTGAAGGGGATGGTTGTAGTATTAAAGAGATGAATTGGGTTTCTTGGGAAGTAAAGGGGACAACATGCTCAAAGGGGGGCAATTTTGATACAAATAGTCAATTTATCACTTAAAATAGACTTAAGCGGTTGAAAACAAGTATAGTGGACTTAAGAGATTGAAAATTCCATAGAAGGTACTGATCCACAATTTTTCCAAGAATTAATACATAAGATATACTCCCTCTGTCTCAAAAAAAAAAAAAAAAAAAATCTCTTTCTTCTTTTGTTTGTCCAAAAAATTTTTTTTTTTAAGTAATCTTTTGAAGGTACAAACATATAAAACAATAATTTTAAAAAATTTGATTTGTCAAATGAGACAATTTTTTTTGGGCCAAGGTAGATTAAGAATCTGCCAACCGAAGAAGCATTATTTCACGGGAAGAAAGTAACAATGTAAAGACTTATAAGAAACAATTACAATGTTGAAAGGGAGTAGGCTCAATATTTTTGCATTAGTTTTGCTAACAATGTAAATTTATGCTATTTGTGTTGTTTTTTTAGTTTTAGTTTTAGTTTTTTTTTTTGGGGTAAAATTATGCTATTTGTGTTAATTTTTTATTATTTTTTTTGTAAAAATATGCTATTTTTTATTGTTGTTGGGAAAAACCTATACAATAAGCAATGAAAAAGTAGAGGCAAAAAACTCTTGCATGCTAGGTAACCATATTGTTTCTTTGAAATTCATGATTTTAGTTAAATTTAAGTTGGTGTGCGTGTGTGTGTGTGTGTGTATATATATATATATATATATATATATATATATATATATAACTTTTAGTGTAAATTTATTTGTCTTCTATAAGTTATTGCTTGAATTCATGTTTAACTAATAGTAAAAATAAATGTACTCTGAGCATGCAATTCCCAGGTCGAGTTTTTCGACGAATTTGCCGTCACGTCACGCACACCACCTCTGGTGATCCGTTCCCACTCAATCGCCTGTTATCTTATCACACAGTTCTCCTCAATTACCCGCATAACATCTTGCTTGTGGGTTCTGTAGGTGATTGAGGAGAATTGGTGATGAGAGATCATGTGGATGAGACACGACAATTAAGCAGCAACAAGTTGATTGACTAAATGCACATTTTCTTACAATTCCCTCTTCTTCCTCACCCAACCCTAATTTTGTTAGAAATTTATTTAGCGATGATCTATACCGCCCTAGACCTATGATTGTATATAATTTTTCAAATTTCATTGATTATTAATTTAATTATTCGTTTGTTCGCGGTGCGATTTAATATTTTGTTAATTATAGATAAATTTGTGCTAAATAGAATATTTTAAATATGTTAATTATTTTTGTTTTTCATTTAATATTACCGACAACATATTTCGTTGGCAACTTAAAAATGTTTCTGACAGATATTTTGTCTTTAAATTTTGTCGATGATTAACGATGAATATACCAACGACAGATTCCATCGATAATTACTGACGTAGATTGCTTTCATCAATGGAGTCCACTGACGGGCCTTCCCGTCGGTAATTACCGGCAGAAGTGATAGTCACTACTATTATTTTTAGTTATTTATACATTTATATAGTAATATTTATGAATGTGAAACTGATGAGTTTCTTGTAATTAATTTGACCCTTCAAACATATTTTCTTTATAAAAGTACAATAACAATAATATTTGTTTTTAAATTGTAAACAACATGTCCCGTGCTTTAAGCACGCGTGCATAGTTAGTTCTTCTTTAATTGTTCGACTCACTAATTCTTGAACATTGGGAGATAAACTGCTAATAGCGGGCTGGACTGCTTATAATATTTTTCCTTGTGAGAAATTCGGGATGGTCTTCTTTAGAAAAATTTTCAACTATTTAAGTACACGATAATTATTTTCAATCGAAAAAAGACACTTTTATTGTGAAATATCGTCTATGTCCTTAAAAAACACGGAACAATACGTGTTGTGCGTCTCGATGCACAAAACAACCACCCAAAAGAAAGGAAGAAGAAGAAGTGTGAAAATATAAGATTCCTCCTCCAATCGATCTTTATTGACCGCAACACCTTATATCTATCCAAACATATTTCATCAATATTTGCACTAGACTCATTTTCAATGCTGTCAGAATCTATCCTCATCGCCTGCAAAGTGTGTGCTTCCCTAATAAACTCCAGCTAACTAGTACTGTTTCGATGTTGAACTCTCAATTAATTGGTGC
The DNA here is from genome assembly GCA_016624345.1 of Platycodon grandiflorus. Lineage (NCBI taxonomy): Eukaryota > Viridiplantae > Streptophyta > Magnoliopsida > Asterales > Campanulaceae > Platycodon > Platycodon grandiflorus. The sequence goes on from CM028362.1 coordinate 9,963,271, forward strand.
ATGAACGACTGATGGAGCATGTACGCGACGATCAAACATCAAAGATAGGAAGATAGTAGACAAAGGATTTTGGCAAGCATTTCAAGGAGAGAGGGGTTTCTTGGAAAGTGAAGCGGCGGGGGCAAATGACGATGCACATTTAACACAAATGACGATGCACAAATACACTCAAAAAGCGTTATATGTTGATATGGAGGCAGTTTTGGAATAAAGAACCAATTTATCACTTAAAAGAGACTTAAGCGAATGAAAACAAATATAGTGGACTTAATCTGTTGCTCTAGCATTACTCTTTATTAAATACACTCCTTTTGGCACAAAAAAAAAAAAAAAAAGATAATAAATCAAATAAAAAAATTGTTGCATTATGATTTTTTTTAAGTCAACTTGACTTTTTCACATAAAATTTTAACATAATCTTCTAAAAATTACTAGTCCCTCCATTACATTCAAAGAGTATATGTTTAAAAAGTCTATTAAATAAAAGATATATAACTAATATTAGAGTTGATCATAATTACAAAAGTGCTAGAGTATAATCAATATGTTAATATCAAATGTGGAGGGTAATGGTGAAATGTTATGAAAATTGTAGATATAATTTGTAAAAGTGAACTCTTTGAGTAAAACATCTATCACAAAATAGTACAGTTAACTCTTTGCCTGGAACGGAGGGAGTACATTAGATTTATAGTTCTTTTAATGTAGTCTCTTCGGAGACATCCGATAGTACATTTTAATGTAGTTTTTTTTTTTTTTGAAACCTTTAATGTAGTTTTTTTTTAAAAAAATTATCAAACATGAGGTTTCAGAGTGTAAAAAGTACTCTCATTTATCTCAAAATGAATGTCTATCTCTTAAAAAAGTTTTATCTCAAAGGAATGTCTAGTTTATAATAAAATTACCAAGTTGAGAACATCTCCAATGCTATCATAGTTTTTTTTACGTAGCATACTTAAACAAAAAGATCTCTTTCATATGTGGCAAAAAATATAAAAAATAAAGAGTCCTCTTTTTAAACGAGCTTTGATGCAAGACTCCTTGTAAAACATTCTTTCAGACGTGATAGTTTTTTATAATTAATTACAAAAAATAAAAATTACTCTATACTGTAACTGATTGATTGTAAAAAAATAAAAGAAAACTAATGGTAAACCGTAACTAATTGAAAGTAAAGAAAAAATCGAACGGTAAATGAAGTGGATGGAATGACATCCTCTTGGTAAAGGATTACGTAAAAGATGTCTTCCCAATTAAATGCCTCCACCTCAGCATAAGAGGTTTGGATTGAAGAAGTATTTTTTTGAGAAAATCTATCCTTCCTACGTGTCTAATATTTTTTACTAGATAGATGATTGTATTGGAGAAGCTTTGAACGTGTGAAGTTAATTGATGACCAAACGGATAGTCTTGGGTTATAAGAAGTATCATCAATGCAAATGTGAATGTGAAAAAAATTGAATATCACTTAAAATTTACATATTTTTTTGTAAAATAAAAACTTTCTAATAAAATTACGGAGAAAGATTGTGAATACGATTGTGCGGAGGATGGCTATGGAGGATTACATTGAAGAAGGGCTGGGTGGGTTCATGGGTAATAGTTTGTAATTGAGAGGCCTAATGCCAATGCTTTGGCTTTGACTTTGACTTTAGCTTTGGAAGGAGACTGTACGTACAGCTAGTCAACTACTCTATAGTGAAATTAAAATTGCCTTTTTTTGTTACTTTAATTTGTTTGATACTCCATTATTTACCAGAAGAATTTAAGATAAGAGCAGCACATACATGCATAGTTAACATCAAATTCAAATCTGATATATAGCCTTGAAAGCAATAAAAGTTTTGACTTCATAATCGAATCTCTTTTTTCCTTTTTTTTCTTTTCCAAGTGAGATTCAAGTGGTAGATCTCATCTAATTTATTCTCTGCAAGATCCCCTTCAATAATTGTACAGATGGCTTAGCTAAATAAAAATGACAATCACAAATAATTTTCATAAATGCAACAAACCATTCTTTTGACTTACCGAATAAGAGGAGTCAAAATGATAGCCTCTACGACGACGCGCTACATTTATTTTTCCGAATCAAAACCTCTAATCTTTATTTACGTAATTAAAAGTTCGTTTGGTGCAGCGTTTATAAAACACATGTCTTTCTTTATAAATACGTTTGGGATATTACTTCAATAGACAGTTTTTTTTTTCCTTAGCAGCGTTTTAAAACCTGCGTTTTGGGAAAAAGCTGGGAATTCCAGCATTTTAAAACACAATTTTGAAAACGCTGCTTTTTCTGCCGCAGTATTGAAACACAATTTTTGCAAATAAGCTGCGTTTTATCCTGTGTTTTGGCCAAAACGCTCAACCAAACGGACTCTAACTATAACTCCTACTGTAAGGTAGGTACTTACTGGAGAAATTAATATTTTAGAATAACGAGCTCAAATCAATTTATACAGTAATTATGCTTTTTAAAATTGAAACCTTCGAAGCAATTGATTCTTATAGAAATGGCGTTGCTTAAACAATTTTAATGTTATTAGCAAATTACTAGTGACTATATTTTATCTCATGAAGTAGTAAAATGCTTTCTAAACCTATAAGAGCAGCTCCAACTGCTCAAATATAAAGCTTTATATTTGACTATCAACCGGTTGAAGCAATTGTGCAGTATTAGAGAGGTTGACGTGACTTCAAGCGGTTGATGAAGCTTTGTTGATTCATCAAAAATTACTTTTTTTTATTCCTCTTTCCACTGTGGCTAGACTGATTCCCAAAGTATAATTCAAACAATTGTTTCCAATGCACAACGGCTCATTCTCCCAGAAAAAAAATGAACGTTTCAATATAGACGTTGCAAAACGGCTAATTGAAAAAAAAATTTATTTTAAATGTATTTTTTTCTATAAATAGGATTTAAAAATTTTTTTTTCATTACATTCTCTCAAACATATTCATTCTTTCTATACATTCTCATTAAACTACATAAATTTTTTATCATTAAACTACATAAATTCTTTATTTCACTTCTTTTGTTATGGATAGTAATTACTTTACGAATTTATTGAACTCTTCAAATGTCGAAGATTTTGCCAATGCCCAAACTCCTCCAAATTTTTCAGCGTGTATTTTGAATTACTAATAAATAAATAATATATTTTTGAAAAGATAAATTAAGAAATGAATAAATTATTCGTTAGATATAATATATTTTTTCTATACTTTTTTTTATATTTTATAATGATATATTTATTTTTGAAAATAAATTTACTACTTTCAATTGTATATTAAAAAAGAATAAAATATTTAGTAGTGAGTACATGCTATAAATATTTTATGAGTTTATGTATAGTAAAAAGTAAGTTTATATAAAAAAAGTGTATAAGTTGACGTGACATAGTAGGAGGAATAAATTTTTTGATAGTTTTATAGTTGTGGATGCTCTAAGTGTGATTGTGCAAAGTATACCTGACTTGGTAAAATGGTCAAAGAACAAAGAAAAAAAAAAAAAAAAAAAACGTCAAAAAGACACATGACCGTTATTCCGTTATAATGTATACGCAACTTGAAAATTCCACTTTTCAACGAAACGCGGCTACCTCTTTGTAAACACATGCTAATTCAGAAACCGCACATCAACAACGAAAGCCACCTCCCCCACCTTCTCTCCGTAAACCCTAAAAAAATCCCCTATTTTGCCTGCTCTTGGTTTCCCCCTTTCATATTATTGGAAGAAATATACCCTCTTCCCAATTTTCACTTATTTTCTTGATTTTTTTCTTTGCAAAAACCCTAAATTTGAAGCAGCAATTGAAGCTTTCCCTCGAATTTGAGATGTTGTTAAAAGAAGGAAATAGAAAGAGGGGAAGGTGTTTTAGTGAAGACGATATGGGTTTGGAGAGAGAAAGAAGAAAACAAGAGGTTGAGCTTGGTCAAGATAAGGTTGACCAGAGCAAGTATGGACATGGAGTGGCTTGGTGTAGAGGGTCGATGATTGGGAAAGGGAGTTTCGGGTCGGTTTATTTGGCTACTTTGAAGAAACCCAAATCGCGTTACAGTTCTTTTCCATCAGTTATGGCAGTCAAATCGGCTGAGGTCTCTGTTTCTGGTTCGATTCAGAAGGAAAGAGAGGTTTTGAATAATGTTAAGGGGTGTGCGAATGTGATTAAATGTTATGGGGAGGAGACTACTAATGGGGAGAAGGGGGAGATGGTTTATAATTTGTTGTTGGAGTATGGTTCTGGTGGAACCCTAGCTGACGTGATTGAGAAATCGGGATGTAATGGGTTGCCTGAATTTGAGGTTAGATGCTATACTAGGTCAATTCTTCACGGGCTCTGTCATATTCATGAATGTGGTTATGTTCATTGTGATTTGAAGCTTGAAAACGTTTTGCTTGTGGAGAATACGAGAAAGGGTGCTACTGGTTTTAGGGCGAAGATTGGGGATTTGGGTTTGGCAAAGAGGGACAATCAGAGCAAGAAGAAGAAGTTGGATCCTTACTGGAGAGGAACTCCAATGTATTTGTCTCCAGAAGCTGTTGTTGATGGTCTGCAAGGACCTCCGTCTGATGTATGGGCCCTTGGTTGTATTGTGCTCGAGATGCTAACTGGCAAGCCTCCTTGGGTTGGAAAAGAGGATTTCGATGCTAAGGAGATTTTACGTAGGATTGGTGAAGGGAACGAATTGCCTGATATTCCTAGCTCAATTTCAAAAGAAGGAAGGAGTTTCTTGAAGGGTTGTTTTGTGAGGAAGCCTATGTATAGATTGACAGCAGAGATGCTGTTAAACCACCCGTTTGTGGAAGGGTTAGTTGATGATGATAACGATGAGGTTGAAGAACTGGAGGAGGTACCTGATATAAATGTGATTAGCTCAATGTCTGTGCTGTCTGAAACTGATGATGAGGAGGAGCTGAGTTGTTCCTCTTTTTCAGACGATTTGAGCTATGTATCTGAAGAAGAATTATTTTCTTCTTGGTCGGAAGAAGATGCTGATGACGTGGGCAATCAAGTGGGTCCTAGCTTTTGCGAGGATGATGCATTCGAGGTGCAAGAAAATAGGGATGTCACATCAAATGCAGTGAGGCCATACCCGATTACTTTTACCATTTCTGCAGGAGTTTAGGTGGTGAGATATTGGGTCTGATAGAAATTATACCATGTATGTGTGTTCTAGTGGTCATTTACTATGACCATACTCAATTCGACATATCACAAATAGAATTACAGTTGATCATAGATAGAAATGCTTCTGAATTTCATCCTAGTTGAAATTCTTTATATTCTTTCGATTTCCATATATTGGGAAATCGCCTTTGTTTCCCCATTGTTATAGCATTTATAATAGAAAAAATTCAGGCACTTTGTTTTATGGGTATATTAATTTCATGTTACCTTTTTTAGAAATTCTTAACTAAGTTCCTAGTTATTTTTGGATAATCGGGTTGTTTTAGTCCTTGCCAAAGTCTTGCCTTTTCTAGATAAACCTTTAAATACTCAACAACAACCTCCTGCTAAAGATTTTATATTCTCTTTCATTATTGATTGTAGGCTATTACCATGGAAATTGATTTGTTTTGCAGGGAATATAAAGGTCATACTACGTCTAGTCTTCATTTATGTTTATCTTAGAAATGAAAGGATTAGGTCGAAAAATAAAGAAATCTGAAAAGATGATTTGCAAGTTCTCAGTAAATATCTAATACCGGATACTTTTGCGACATAATTATAATGATGGATCTGGCAAAGCTGGAATGAGAACCAGAACACGCTTGATGATGATTAGTTAAAATTTATACTTCAAGACCAGAACAAGAGTATACGGCAGCTAAAATGGAAATGTATACTAAATATTTAATAGATCTGAAAAGAGAAGGGAAAATCAACAAGAGATCAAGGAATCTTAAGATGTAATGATACCAAAACTCTTTCACCTCTCTTGCTTTCTTGGAGTTGACTTGCTTTAGCTCAATCATTATTCTGTAGTATGTGAAAGTGGTTAAATTTGGGTATTGAAGTTGATAAAAGTAAAGTTATAATGTCATAGTTGCAGGTGTCTTGATAGTTCAGTTATCTTTCAGCATATTTGTGTTGCTTTCTCAGTATTTTTGGCTTCTTTTAGTCGTGAAATCCTTCTTATGGTGGCTGATGGTTTACTTGTAGCCATAGAAGTTCATAGATGCATAAGTCTTAATGATATACACCCGTGTTATTGAGTGTTAAATTACTACAGAAAAGGAGTGTTGGTTTGCTCATTATCTCTGCATTATTGTTCTCTATATTACTCCTATATGATTTCCTGTTTGATGTTACTCATTATGACTCAGTAAGCAGCAATTGGGGGTGTGTACTTATTCATTTTCTTGTTTGAATTTGAGAAATGATTGCTGAATGTACTGAAATGCTTCGCAAACAGATTCTGATCTAGTTTTCCATAATTCATATGTGGTGATTCTGCAGTTAGGCTGTACACAAAATCTTACTGTTACTCTTTTCATTAATACTAGTGGGGTATGTGGCACGTTATACAGATACCATGCTGTTCGCTAATAAATGAATGTTGCTTTTGAGTTTTATTATTGTGTGAAACTGAATTCTACTTTTAGTTCACATCAACTCTTAAGTTTGAGTTATCATTGAGAAATGCATATGTTGAGTCCTTTTACCAACTTATGTACTCCGACAGCAGTACAATCTGACTTCTCGTTTGGAAAAAAAATTGTTTCTTGGTGCTCACTTTCAGTCGCAAATGTGATTTAATGGAAGTAATTCTCTTTTTGGTGACAGAGGAGTAAAATATCCAATCATGCTCTTACAAGTGCTACTAGTTTACTCAAGAAGTTGAATAGGATTGGTCTTATTTTGAAAAGAAGCTGGGGTTCTAACTATTGCATTTTACTGTTATGTAAGGTCTCTTACTAATTTATTCTGGAGACAGAAGGTAGCTGCTGCATGTTGTTTAAACTTCCATGTTATATGATTGCTTCTTCCTACAAGTTGGAGTCGAGATGCCTCAGTGTAAAATTTTAACAACTATTCAACATTCATGTTGGCGATAAGGGATCCTATTACAACTGGCCTTAAAGCACATATATATAGTCCTACTATTGTTGAAAAACCAGTTTATTCAAAGCATGTTTTATGTAATACAACTCAGCTCAACTCAAATCAACTCAACTCGGCTTTTGTCCCAAGTACTTGGGGTCGGCTACATGAATCTTTTTTCACCCAGTTCGGTTCGATACTTGGTCATCACACAACCACATTTATTCATATTCTTTGTTATGATTGTCTACGTTAGGCTTGGTCTTCCCCTACCTCTAGCCTTGTTGTTGATATTGATACTATCACACTTCCTCACCGGTGGATTTAGTGGATTAAAATGGAAAAAAATAAAAAATTTCCCTCACTTTTCTTCGACGGTTCTATTGATGTGTAGTTTCTCCTTGGACATGGATTTTTCAAGAGCAGCAGCTTGAAAGACCTTGACTTTACCCACTTGAAAGCAGAGAGATTACAGCTGACTTAATATATTAGAATTGAAGGAGCTCTGACCTTTATATATCACCTCTCTCTATACATGTGTGTGTTCTTCCTTGCATATTTTGCTGATATACCTTTTTAAATATCTCCCTTCAGACTTAGACTTGAAGATCTATTAACATTTGGATATGGTAATGGGATTTTAATGCTACTGCCCAAATGTTGACATCGCAAGTCTGGAAATGGATTTGTTAACATTTACAAGTGTAAATAACTGTTATGATTGACTTGTCTGGAACTTGTTTTGTCTCTTTATCGTGGTTGTCAAACATTAGCATTATTGACGGTGTAACTGGAAAAAGTAAGTTTCCTCCTTGTTTGAAGTGATAAGTTCTTATATATAGCTCTTCTAGATTGTATTTGGTTTTCCATTGAATATTAAGCAGAAGTATGATGGCATTTTCTAACGCTCTTATTAACATTTTAGCTGCTAGAAGTCAGAGCACTGGCAGGAAAACCTTACTTTCTTAAGGATTTAAGTTGTATTTGCTGCTGCGAACTTTTGCTTCTCCATTTCTTTTCCTTACATACCTGCAGTGACTTTTTCAAAGTTAATAAACAATAATATTTGTGTAGTATCTTGACAGAGGATCCTTAGGTGCTGCAATTACATTTCCATTCGTAATTAGCAGAATCATCAATCTATATTTTTCAATATCTACAATGGGAGTAACATTTTTGTGTGTATGTGGTGTAGCTTTTTTAGTAGTTAGTGGCATGATCGTATTAGAGAAATTGCCATCTGACGTTTGCATTTTTTTCACTTCTTGGCCCAAAGTAGTGGCACTAGGCTTTTGGAGTCAATTGCTCTATTTTTTTTCTGCCCCACATATGATAGCTTACTAATTGCTTGTGTAGGTAAATAACTTGGTAGCTTACTGCGGTTCTTAGCTCGGAGGTAGTTTGTGATTGCAGCGAAGAAAGAAGGCTTTAAAAACTGCATTGTGGTGATTTTAGGACTAGCTAACCTGAAACCTGATATCAGACTGTTAGCTGCTGGAACCGGTGAAGGGGGAAGGCGGGAGAAACAAGGCTGGACTTCACAGCCTAGAGATGTTGGCAAGAATAAATATCACATTTGTTGTACATAATGATTTTTGTTTACCATGATTTATTTGAATTTCCTGCTCTGCCGGCAACCAATATGATCATCAAGAGAAAGAATGTTACAGGATACAGCAAAAGGTAATTTTCTTGGATGACTCTTGGAGATTTTCCTCTTCTAAATTATTTGAACTGAACTGCACAAAGGACTTTTTTATGCGTAGTATTTGCATGCAACTCATTCACTTCATATATTTTGGAATTTACAGCCTTCTTCCTCTGTTCTTTTTATGCAGGCATAACTAACGAATTCAAGAGCTACCAGAGAACCAAAACTGATTTTGCCTTCAGCTTTGGTTGCAGGAAAACCAGAAAGCCTATCCTCTGTAGACCAGGTATAAAGGAAACAAACTGGAAACAACCAATCAAAGGGATATGAAGTCTTTTTCGCTAAAGGAAAAACCCTTGTACAGAATAAGAAGTTCAAAAAGCAACTACTATCATTCCACATTTAAGTAGCTGTAATGACAGTTACATAGCTGGTTTACAACAGTAATATCATGATATAAAGACTTAAAGCACCTTAAATATAAACTGTGTTACAGATAAATGAAATCATTAGCTGTAGACAACATCTGATAAGTTTATTTCCTATCCTGAGTGCAGAAACAGCTGTTGGCTTCTTCATCAGAAGTCGCACATTTTGATGGCTGTACTGATCCAAGATGCAGGCTTTCTTCTTCTTTGTCCCCAAAGAATGGAATAATTTTATAGGAATCTTCATTGTCATCGCTGTTGTATGATAGAGTAGGTGAGGTGACATTAACCTCTGAGTCCTCTACCGGCCCTTCTTCGTCAAGTTCCAGCTGTATGTAGTCCTCTGACATTGTCAAGCGCAAGGGCTCCTGCAATTCTTCATTGTGAGCAACCTCTTCCGCAGCCTCCAGTACCTCTTTTGCAGCCTCTAGTGCCTGTTTCGCAGCCTCTAGTGCCTCGCTCGCAGACTCTAGCGCTGTACTAGCAGTATTCACCTCCTCTAGTGCCTCTTCGACAGCCTGAAGCGCTCTGTCAGTAGTATTATCCCCCTCCTCTAGTTCTTTTACAAACGGGTGATTTAAAAGCATTCCAGCACTCAATCTGTTAGCTTTTGTGACCAAACAATTCATCAAGAAGTCCTTCCCCTCATTCGATAACGTGCCACAAGTAATTTCAGTCTGTCGTTGGTCTTCTGCAAAATCATACAGAATCTCCTCAATCTCAGAATCTTCCATCCCATTCCAAATCGGAAAGCCTAATAGCATCTCAGCAACGACACAGCCAAGAGCCCAAATATCAGAACAAGGCTCTTGTATATTCTTAACAAAAGTTTCCGGTGCCATATACTTGAGATCACCCCTTCCCAAATTCTTCTCCTTTCTTTCGTTGACCCTCTCTGCCAACCCCAAATCACCAATTTTCGCAATATACTCTCTACTTGCATTGATATCGTTGTTGGGTGCAAGTAACACATTCTCCAGCTTTAAAGCACCATACACATAACCTTTCTCGTGAATCCGAGCAAGCCCAAGAAGAATATCCCTAGTATATTGCCTGACAACAGCCATAGGCAAGCCCTTTCCACCGCTTGTCTTTATCAGGCGAGCTAGGGTTCCGCCCGAGCAGTACTCCAACAACAGGTTAGTTACCAATTTACCGCTCTTGACACTACGAGTAAATTCTTCTCCCAACATCTGACGAATGTGAAGGCATCCATGAAGATCATCAAGAACCATTGCCTCCTGCAGCAAATCCGAATCAGCAATAGCAGACTTCACCGTAAAGAGGCCCGGAACAATATTGATGGCGAAAATGCGGGGCCTCTTGGGTTTCTTCAATCTGCAGGCAATGTAAACGAACCCGGAACTTTCTTTAGCAATCATCTGACCTCTGAACCATGTCTGTCCATGGCCATAGAAACTCTCGGGCTCTTCTTTGTCTTCTTCACGCCCTCTCTTCATGATTTCCTCAAAAAAATTTTGGTTGAACTCTATGATGTATATTGACCGTGCTACTTACTAGAGCTAGGGTTTTCATAGGGATCCGTACTACAACTTAATTAGGAAAGTGTGTATTCCAATTCCAATTGCAATTCCAACTAGGAAAAGGAACTGCTTTGATCTCCTATTTGTGCAATGTTGGTTTTGAATATGTTACCCTGCAGCATGTACGTAGTCATCATGGCAATTATCCAATAATAATGAGGAAATCTAGTGAGGAGCCATGTCTGTTGCTTGCACTTTAAGATTGCTATTCTCCACATATACTCTTATCAATTAATTAGGTTAGGTCTATATAATCCGACGATGCATGGGAGAGTGCCAGAGTCACTATTCTCCGTATTAATTAATTAGATCTTTTTTTTTTGGTATCGCATCAATTTCTACGACCCTCACCCTCACCGACTACACTTCTGAAATACCGCCCTGAGTTTCGAAATTTCTTAAGAATTTATATTTTTTAAGGAAAAAACCCACTTTATTTAATAATTAAAATAAGATTCCAAAGTAATTATTTTGTTTCCCTTTATAGTTGTTTTTGTCTTCTCAAATAAATTTTACTTTAATGGTACACGGGATAATAAATGATTTTACATGCACAAAAATAGAAAAATATAAATAAAATAGCTAAAAGAAAAATAATTCACAGGCTTAGTTTCTTTTGCTTATAAATAAAATATAGATGACAAAATAATATTAAATTATAAATTATGAATTTTAAAAAAACTTGAATGATATATCCGTTAAACAATATGCATTTTAAATTTTTGAACAATATGTTGACGATTGTACTACATCTTAATGTATTTTTTTTGACATGAAAATTTAATTTTCTTCAATTTGTTTTGAAGAAACTAAAATAAAAAAACGGTTGGATTTTAACTTCTTGATGTTGATGAATAGAAATATTTATTAACAAGGTAATTATTTGAACAACAATTGAGTCATCATACTATTAACTTGTTTAATTAACCAATAATAATCTAAAATTTATAGTAAAAATAGACTCTCCCAAAGACCAAAATTTATTTACGCCATATATCAACTTGTTTTTATACTTAGTTTTTCAATGAAAATCACTCTCATGTTGTTCAAGTTCGCACGTAGAACAAAATAATTAATAGCAGCAAATTCATCCAGGATTTGCCATGGACTTGTTCGCAAGTTGGGATAATTATGTTTTTGCCCTATTAAGTTTCATCCAATTTTTATGAGGCCCTAACTTTATTCAAAATTTCATCCCAGCCTTAGTAACTTTGTATTCATTTTTAACATGTCCTTCGTCCATTTGGTTAACTGTTTCCATAAAAGAAAAGGGCTTTATGAAATCTACCCCCGACTTTTATTGATTAGATTACCGCGAGTTTTCTTATCAAATAAAAGAATTATATTGATCATATAAATTAATTACACATACCAACTTAGATGCGCAAAAAATTAAGGTAGACTTAGAAGAGACGGTCTTACGAATATTTTCTGTAAGACGGAGCTTCATGACCTGACCCACCGTGTGTTGGTTGGCTCAACTGTAAGAGAGTTGGGCTCCGTCTTACGAATTAAAACGAGACCTACTCCACAAAAAAATGCGACTGTTATACCACTTTAATTATCCCATTTTTGAGGTTTGCCAACAACTGCAAAGTTTATGTGGAAATGGAATAAGCTTGCTGATGTGATGGACCATGCATCAACAAAAAAATGTTTTTAAGGATTATGTTTGATATTGCATCTGATTGTAAAAATATTTGATTCCTAAAAAGTGAGTCGGACCAAAGTGATGTTTTTGAAATCGATTTCACGTTTGAAAACTAAATTTCAAAAGCGTGTCTTTAATTATCAAAAGTGATTTTATATCCATTTGGCTACTATATAATGAGGTGTTGATGAATAATTATTTCTGATTTTGGGTCTTATTAGGAAAACTACTTAAAAGAAAATCACTATATAACGAATTGTGTATAGAAACCGACTCGTCTCAGATTTGGCTAGCTATAAACTTTGATCAACAGGCAACGCCGTCCTGGTGCAAGGATCCCGGCCGGAATGAAAATCACTCTCATCTTGTTGAAGTTGGCACGTTACACAAAATAAATTAGAATACACAGAACAGAACCATATAATTAGTCGAATTAATAGACGTACTACGTTAAAGAAAAGGTTGTTCATTAAGATAAACTCTAATGTAGAGATAACTCATATATCTAGATTATATATAATGCGTAGTTTGTTTCATCCAAGTCTAGGTCTAGTCAACCGCGCGCGCGAATATATATATTGTGTAAATAATTAAATTTTATTCAAGAAACTCTGTGAATAGGCACCGATCTATATATAGCTAGATGATGAAGCTGTGGGATGGGTGGCTAGTGAGGCAGAAGGGCGAGAACGACGAGGGTCATCTCAATGAGAATTTTCATATCCATACTATTTTTATTCAGCTTCGGCCGGGGAGATGTTGACATTTCTATGCATGGCAGTCGATGGCTGGTCTAAGGGTCTTGGCTACATCAGCTTCGGCAGATCTGTAATCTCTACTACCATATAAGCGAAAGATGCATGATCAGTAAGCTGGCTGGTGATAGCATTGAAACAGACATCACAAGCAAATTCGGTAGAGGTCCTGTTGTGGCTTCGGTGAGCTGTACGTTAATCAATCGGTGAATTAAAATGCTTGTGCTTGTTGCGTTGTCTAGTGATTTTCTGATGGTTAGTTCGGCTAGGCTTTCAGGTGTTGCTCCCGCAAATACATTCTGGGCGAAAAATTTTAAGCAAAAATCGCTATCACCGACTCTGTAACAGATAAGATTGATCAGGTCTTGCTTTGAACCACTCACGGCAGGTTGGCTCATTGAGACCAGAATTGTTAGAAACAACCATTTTTTATTTTTATTTTTAATTAAATGCAGCAAATGTTGTTTAATTCGTTTTCTTCATTAATAATGCATGATGGAGATCGAGTGGGAAAAAGGTTTGAATTTATAGGACTCTTTCAATAAATAGAAATTTAATGGCCATTGCATTCAAACATGCCATAAAAGCTATAATTAATTATAGGTGTTTCTCTCTTTAGATTGGTTGGTTGTATACGATCTTTCTTTGTAGATTGAGAAAGAACTTAATTAGAAACCTTCATTATTACTATATATATATATATATATTAGAGATTTAATCGGGGGTACGAAGATTACTATTAGTGTATCATTTTTCTAAAAGAGTAATATAATTACGTATACATAATTCATTTACGGATTTTACTATATTGTCCAGTTTTAAGTATTGTACTTTTCAACTAGAGTAGAACAATTTAAAACTGGATGGAAATGAAATTTTGTAAATAAATTATGTAGATGTATAATTTTTCTTTAAAAAGAGTAAAGCTACATTTAAAGAATTCATTTATAGATTTTATTTATACATCTAATTAACTTTAAGTGTTGTGCTTTTTAATTAGAGTAGTATAACACTTTAAAATTGTAAGTAATTAAATTATGTGAATATATTACAGTAGTATTTTTATTTGGAAAAGAGTAATTAATGTTACGGGAATTTATCACTCATTCGTGTCTTTCATATATCGTAAAGAAAAATAGAATTAATCGTTGAGCCCGATCGGTGGATGTGGTGTGATGGCTGCTCATAAACAACGCCACATGGATAATTGATTGATCCAACTCAGCGATTCACGTCCTTAAACCTTCCAATTTAATATACGCCGTTAATTTTAATTGCTTCTCGCAACCCAAACCCAAACGATGGAAATTAGTTACAGTAATTTTTACAAATCAATCGCCCATCTAGAAGATCTGAATCCGCCCGCAGGAGAAGATCTCAGGTCGATCATTTCCTTTTGCCTAAAATTTTAGTGTTTGCACCAACAAACTTGGTGGTTGTTGATAATGGCTGCTGCTGCAATTTGCTGAATTTTTCAAGATAGATGCAGTTGTAATTTATTTGTTAAAGCTAGCCTCAAAAGGTTAAGGCTGGTTCTCTCTCTCTCTCTCTCTCTCTCTCACACCCCTTATGATGTACGCGCGTTGTGCATCTAAGTAACATTCCTAGCTATAGAAATAGGAATATTAATTAAGGTGGTGCTGTAAGTAAATCAAGGGCGGGCAAAAGACCATGACAACAAGTAGACAGTGGGAGAGATGAGACAAATTGGAGACTCTGCCACTCGTCTCCATTAGAAGGAACTTTTGGCGGAGATAATCTAGAGGGGCTATGCTATGCTAAGGGCGCGTCTGATTTTTATTTATTATTTTTTTTTTTGAAATTTGCGAAAATATATATATCTACAGAGTAGTTTTTGTTTACGATATTATTTACGCAAAAAAATAAAATAAAAAAATGCATATATATATATATATTTACGATATTATTTAAGGTTAATCTTTTTTTTTTTTGGGGATTAGACGGAGAGAAGCAACAAGGGTTAACGACTTTTGAAGAATGTCGGGCTCACTTGGATAAGTCATCCATATGGCAGTTTTTGAGTAATTATCGTCACACCACATTAGCAAATTGACGTGCTATGATAGGTTAACTATGAGTAGTTAATCTCCGTTCTATGGACGGAAAAATTTAAAAATAATGTATTTCATATTTTAGCATAATTACATAAATTTATATATATCTAAAAATGTGAATTTTTTTTGATTAATGCGTATTTATTTCAAATCGAGATATATCCAATCTATTGTACATATTGTTTGTTTAAAAAAATACATACAATATATTTTAAGCAAATACATACATTATATATTTAATGAAAGAGTCTATTCCACTACAAATTTTACTAATTCATTACATTTATTAATGATTATATGAATTAGTCATTTCTATGACACAATTGCTCTTCAAATACTTACCTCAATTAATAATGAAGTACTTGCCTAAATTTGATTAATTTATTTTTGACTTTCCTATATATAACTTATAATTATTTTTTTCTTTTCTTATATTCTCAAAAAAATTATGCCTATTTGTGATCACTAAAAAAAAAATCTATCCATTATTTTTTATTTAATTCCTTCATATTTTTTAACAAATTGCATTTAATATAAAAAACTTACAAATTGTGTAGAACTGCTAGCTTATTGTAAAATATTTTTAAGTAGTCGCTAAACATATAATCTTGTTATGTTTTAAAATTCAAGTTTATTTTTTGAATTTTATGATTTGTACTCCATAGTTTAATACTATATAATTCTTTTTTTTTTTTTTTGAGGTCCTAAGGGGGTTTGGGAAGGGATCAAACCTGTGACCTCACGCTTTGTGAAATCTCAGTTCTATTAGTGGGCCACCCCTTAAGGACTATATAATTCATGTCACTCTTTTGTTTTGTCTATATTGTCATTTATATAATTTTTTTATTTGTAAGCCAAAGAAATTAGACCTACGTATTATTTTATTTTGATGTTTCATTTATATTTTATAATTTTTACATATAAAATTATTTATTTTCTTGTGAATGATTGAATATAATATTTTTTGTAAAGACAAATAAATGAAAAAAAATAGAAAGAGATACAAGATTTTTAATAAGGTGGGTTTGAATTAAGTGCAATAATGCCAAAATATTAACTTCATTAAATTTTAATGAATGTAGTGAATAAGCAAATTTTGTAGTGAAAATAGACTTTCTCATATTTAAATTACTACTTTTTTTTTTATTTAGAAATCTATGCCGATCACTTTAAATAAAATGACCTTAACTAACTAAATTGTAATTACAAAAAAATTATAAATAAAAAAATAATTTTACAGAGTAAAGTAGCTACCACGTGGCCCACAAATATTTCCAAGGAAGGTGCAAAATTCTAAAACATAATAACTTGACTTCATCAACTTTGACTAGTCAAAGAAAATAATATTTTTACTAGTCTCATATTTTCACAATATTATTTTAGTATACCAAAAATTATATTAATCTCCATATTATTCTATAAAAATGTTAACTAAAATCATATCATTTTATGTTTAAAATAATGTAAGATGTTAAATGAGAGTCAACTACACGACTTAGTCAAATTTAGTAAAGTACCTTTTCGAGAAAAGGCAAAAAAAACTGTAACAAATATTACCTAGTCAAATACATCAAAATTTGTATCCAAATATATATATATATATATATATATATATAAATTGATAAATTTTCGGGATCTCACAAATTATAAAAAAAATTAATGGTAAAAAAAAGATTTTATAGATTTAGGAAAAGATTAAAGTTAATTAAAAGTTACACAGGTTAACATTACAAAAAAAGTTACAAATAAAACAAAGTTTTACAGATTTAGTATACAGTTAAAGTCAAAACAGTAATTAAAAAAAATTACATATAATTTTTTTTTTTTTACATATTTATGATAAGGTTAAAGTTTATGGTTAAAGTCAAAATAGTAATTATAAAAAAAATTACTGGTAAAAAAAAGATTTTATATATTTAGGATAAGGTTAAAGTTAATTCATGTTACTCCGTTGTTTTGTCTATATTGTCATTTATATTTTTTATTCGTAGGCGAAAGAAATTAGACCTACGTATTATTTTATTTCGATGTTTCATTTATATTTTATAATTTCTACATATTAAATTATTTATTTTCTTGTGCATGATTGAATATAATATTTTTTGCAAAGACAAATAAATGACAAAAATTAGAAAGAGAAACAAGATTTTTAAATAAGGTGGGTTTGAAGGACAATAATGTCAAAATATTAACTTCATTAAATTTTAATGAATGTAGTGGATAAGCAAATTTTGTAGTGAAAATAGACTCTCCCATATTTAAATTACTACTTTTTTTTTTTTAAGAAATCTATGCCGATCACTTTAAATAAAATTACCTTAACTAATCAAATTGTAATTGCAAAAAAATTATAAATAAGAAAATTAATTTTACAAATATATATGGTTGAAATGAAAACAGTAATTATAAAAAAAATTACTAGTAAAAAAAAGATTTTATAGATTTAGGATAATGTTAAAGTTAATTAAAAGTTACACAGGTTAACATTACAAAAAAAGTTACAAATAAAAAAAAGTATTATAGATTTAGTATACAGTTAAAGTCAAAACAGTAATTAAAAAAAATTACATGTAAATTTTTTTTTTATACAGATTTAGGATAAGATTAAAGTTTATGATTAAAGTCAAAACAGTAATTATAAAAAAAAATTACTGGTAAACAGTATCTTAAAAGGTTACAAATAATTTTATTTTTTTTTACAAATTTAGTATACGGTTAAAGTCAAAATAGTAATTAAAAAAAATTACACGTAAAAAAAAGATTTTACAGATTTAGGATAAAATTAAAGTTAATCAGAAAAGTTATAGCGGTTTTTTATGGAGGTAAACCTGACTATTGAGCGGGAAAGTTTTTGACTTAATGCAGCGACCTGAGTGGTGACTTTTGTTTTAGTTATTATTAATAGAGTTGATAAAAAAATTCACTTTGACTTCTCCTGATTAACTTAATTAAACTTTGGTTATGAATTTATAGTAATTGTTGATCCTTACTGAAATTTATATTAATAGTGTTCTTAATATATATTGTATCATGTCATAGTTGACTTTCTAAAAAAAATGAGACTATTTTTTTTCCTTAAAAGGAGGGGGTATAAATTATTTATTTCTTTCAATATCTGGTTTATTATTGCACTAAGCTTACCAACAAACTCTTAACATTTTATAGTTTCGAACTTAAAACAGTATCTTAAAAAGAGCTAGAAGAGAAGCCCTAATGAACATTTTACCCTTACACAAGTGATTGTTAATTTTATGATTCGTATTTAATATTCTTTCCTTCGCAAAAAGAAGAGGAGAATTTAGCTTTTCGGGTAACTTGACCAAATAAAAGAGGAAAATATAATTGTAGTTAGGTTTGTTAGTTGAGATGAGAGAGATTAAATTTTTAGAGGGTCGTATAGAGGGTGATTGTTGGAGTGAATTCTTTTTTAAAGTGTTGAAAAAGTGAAACTGAAATAGAAAACGAGGAATTTAGAGTGTGGTATAGAGTGTTATTATTGTGGATGCTTTAATAACTTGACTTCATCAACTTTGACTAGTCAAAGAAAATAATATTTTTACTACTCTCATATATTCACAATATTATTTTAGTATACCAAAAATTATATTGATCTCCATATTATTCTATAAAGATGTTAACTAAAACTATATCATTTTATCTTTAAAATAATGTAAGATGTTAAATGAGAGTCAACTACATGACTTAGGCAAATTTAGTAAAGTTCCTTTTCAAGAAAAGCCAAAAAATTTGTAACAAAATATTACCTAGTCAAATACATCAAAATTAGTATCCAAATGAATTTATATATATATATATATATATATATATAAATCTAAATAGATAAATTTTCGGGATCTCACCAATTATAAAAAAAATTACTGGTAAAAAAAAGATTTTATAGATTTAGGATAAGGTTAAAGTTAATTAAAAGTTACACAGGTTAACATTACAAAAAAAGTTACAAATAAAACAAAGTTTTACAGATTTAGTATACAGTTAAAGTCAAAACAGTAATTAAAAAAAAATCACATGTAAAAAGAAAAGATTTTACAGATTTAAGATAAGGTTAAAGTTTATGGTTAAAGTCAAAACAGTAATTATTAAAAAAATTACTGGTAAAAAAAGATTTTATAGATTTAGGATAATGTTAAAGTTAATTCATGTCACTCTTTTGTTTTGTCTATATTGTCATTTATATTTTTTTATTCGTAAGCGAAAGAAATTAGACCTACGTATTATTTTATTTCGATGTTTTATTTATATTTTATAATTTTTACATATAAATTATTTATTTTCTTGTGCATGATTGAATATAATATTTTTTGCAAAGACAAATAAATGACAAAAATTATAAAGAGAAACAAGATTTTTAAATAAGGTCAAAATATTAACTTCATTAAATTTTAATGAATGTAATGGATAAATAAATTTTGTAGTGGAAATAGACTCTCCCATATTTATAAGATAGATTCATATTTATCAAACTAAACTTTTAGGAGAGTACTGAATCTTGAAATTATATATTATTAAAATTGTTTATCTTACACGATTGACTAGATAAGGATAAAAGGAATTAAAATGATACAGTAGTTTTTTGACAAGGCAAAGATCTATATATATATATATTTTAGTGTCCTAAGAAAGCGTAGAAAGATAATTTTATCTGAAAAATATTATATATATTTATAAGAAATAAAATGTAAAATAATACTATCTTCCATACATTGGAAACTTAACATACAATAGCTAGGCTTCATGGATTAATAATTGGGAGCGACCTTATAGTAATATACTTCTCCACCCTATCGTTAAGTTACTTTAAGAATTAAATTACTGAATATTTAGACAAAATTACTCTCATCTATGATCATATGTCTCTCTTCAATCAAATATTATATATCTTCAAAAAGACATTATATATATTCCCAGTTAATCTTCAATATATTCCCAGTTAAGCTTATATTCCCAGTTAATCTTATATTCACACGACTGCAGATCACGTTATCATATATTCCCAGTTAATCTTCAATCAAAAAGACATTATATATCTTCAAAAAGAGCATTATCTTAAATCCTAAGGATTATTCAGATATTTTCCGTCTTAACAATTATTAGTATGATTATGGTAACTAATTAAAGATCCAGGCTCCGGCGCCGCCCTATAAATTGAAGCCTTTACCCTTGTCATCACATCAACTCGAATAAAACAAGGCATCATTTAACAAATTAAAGAGAAACATGGCTTGTTCTTGTGCCTTTGTTCTTTCTTCTTTACTAGTCATATTCTTCGTCTTGATGCCTTGCGGGAGCGATGCAACTGGGGGCATAGTCTACGACGTTTGTCGAAAAACTGCGGATCCCCACTTTTGTATAACATTTTTCAGAAGCCACATGGTGTCCCCGGGAGCAGATGTTCATTCTCTAGCGGAGCTAACAATCAGACAATCGTTAATTAACGCAACAAACACTAGAGTTTTTGTTGAAAGATTGATGGTGTCCTCGCCAAAGCTACTTAGGGACCTTTACGCAATTTGTGATGTCACTTATAAGGCAATTGTAAGTGGGTATATAGATATACAGTTGTTGTTTGCTCAAAGGGATTATAGAGGAGTCCTCCGTGATGTAGAGATGACAGAAAGGCCAGTGAATGACTGTCTGTATAATGTCAAGGCTTCCCCTCGCCTGACTACAATGTCCTGGGATATGAAACTGCTTATTGACATGACCCATGTAATTGTTAGCCTTCTCTGAATGAATCGATCTGTACTATAGCTAGCTAGCTTCCTTCTTCACGTACGTACGGTTCGCAGATTCACTAACCATATATTATGTGATCCCATCCCCCTTAATCTTATAGGAAGAGTTTTTTGTTTGACTTTAATTTTTAAAGTCACCTTACTCTTTCTTAGAATGAATGAGCCAAGATTATATGAAATCATAAAATTAGGAGTAATAAATATTTATGATTCATGTTAGGGATTATTGATCAGTTTACAAATTAAGATCACATATTTTATTTAATTATTATTATTTTTTAAAATTCTACTCCAAATGTTGACCAGGCCATTACCTCCCCGTTATATTCATCTAGAAATCTATCAGATTGATTAAAAAGGACTTGACGGAATTGTTGCGACCATTTTATTACAAAAATGTCATTAAGCTACTCAACAAAAAATGCCTTCCACCAATGCACAAACCCTGATAATTTTACATACCACACCATCTTCATCTCCATTAATTTAATATTTTTATATGAAAATAGATAAAAACTTGAAAATTTTAATTTGATGTCAAAATGAAGCAAACTAAGTATCTATTTATTGAGAAAAATGTGTGCTTTAATACAAAAAAAAAAAGCCAAAAACTGGAAATAATCAAATTTGAAGAGAGAGAAGTGAGAAAAATGGAGGAAAACTTGAAAAAAAATCGTAGAAAATTGATCTGATATTCAAATGAAGTGAACCAAGTCTCTATTTATAGATAAAAATGTGTACTTTATTTTAAAAAAATATTTTTTATGGTGAAAAATGACCAAAAACCACAAGGGGGGAATTATTTGTGTCGGTCCACCAAGCGGTGACACATGTAAAGGCATGTGCAGCGGCTACCGGCCACTTTATTTTTTTTTCAAATTTGCTTTCCCAAAACGACGTCATTTTGGTTTTTTTTTTTTTTTTTTTTTTGCTGAAATGACGTCATTTTGTGGGTTGTTTCGCTCCTCAACTCCATTTGGCTTAAGTTTGATACCCAAATGCTACTTTGTTGGAAGCTTTGATACCCAAATACTACTCAAATGCTACCTTGTTGGAACTTGGAAGTGGTCTAATATACCTTAAATATATAACTTTTCAAACGTAGATTCTTTAGATGGAATGGATGGAGTATTAATTCACGAGAAATTTTATAGTCATTGCTTCAAACAATATTCTTTAATTTTTTCACAAACTTGGTGATATTGGGCAGGAGCGAAAAGTGTTAAGAATATATTACTATATAAAGTCAAGAATATAGAGTAATGCTATAAATACTTAAAGAGTACTAAATTTTTTGCACTAAATGATGTGTCGGCTGATGTGGTACAAAAAATAAAATTAAAAATCATAATTAATGCATCACATCAGCTGACACATCATTTGGTGCAAAAAATTTGGTACTCTTTAGGTACATATAGCATTACTCCAAGAGTATATAATAGGGAGAGGTTATTTTCACTACAATTTTTACTAATCCACTACAATTTTTGCTAATTCAATACATTTGTAATTATTACATTAAACAAATACATATTTTGACAAAACTACCCCTTAATTAATTACTTGCCATGTGAAGTGTATTAATATATTTCTTATTTTCAAATTATTTTTAATTCCTAACATTTAAACAAACGAGGTAGTTTTACTTTTATTTATAATTATTTTTAATAAATATGTTTTCTCAATTATGCTTATAACTCGTTTCGTATTTTATTATAATTTTTTTTAAACATTTATCGATAAAAAATTTAGAAAATATGTGATATTTTACTATTAATATAAAAAACTTTAATTAAATTTTAAAAATATTATCTTAGCTAATAAATCCAATAATAGCAATATGTTAGATATTGAATTGATTGTCGGTTTCAATCAATTCAATATTTAAAATTTAGAATCAATTGTTATAGGTAGGCAAAAGATATTAAAACTTTACGATACTATACCACAATATGATTTTATTATTGAATTAATTTTACGATTAATTTTTTTAAATCTAACTGTGAATTTTTTATATTTCAATAAGCAAAGATCACATGTTTTTTCAAAGTTCGGTTGACCAAAAATATCCTTATGATATTAGTTTTTCTATAATGCAACATGACACTAGTCGTGAGCTTAATTAAAAGTTACACATGTTAACATTACAAAAAAAGTTACAAATAAAACAAAGTTTTACAGATTTAGTATACAGTTAAAGTCAAACAAAGTTTTACAGATTTAGTATACAGTTAAAGTCAAAACAGTAATTAAAAAAATTACATGTAAAAAAAGATTTTACAGATTTAAGATAAGGTTAAAGTTTATGGTTAAAGTCAAAACAGTAATTAGAAAAAAAATTAAAAGATTTTATAAATTTAGGATAAGGTTAAAGTTAATTCATGTCACTCCTTTGTTTTGTCTATATTGTCATTTATATTTTTTTATTCGTAAGCGAAAGAAATTAGACCTACGTATTATTTTATTTTGATGTTTCATTTATATTTTATAATTTTTACATATAAATTATTTATTTTCTTGTGAAATATAATATTTTTTGCAAAGACAAATAAATGACAAAAATTATAAAGAGAAACCAGATTTTTAAATAAGGTCAAAATATTAACTTCATTAAATTTTAATGAATGTAATGGATAAACAAATTTTGTAGTGGAAATAGACTCTCCCATATTTAAATTACTACTTTTTTTTTTTTAGAAATCTATGCCAATCACTTTAAATAAAATGACCTTAACCAACCAAATTGTAAATGCAAAAAAATTATAAATAAAAAATAATTTTACAAATATAGGATATGGTTAAAGTCAAAACAGTAGTTATAAAAAAAATTACTGGTAAAAAAAAGATTTTATAGATTTTATAAGTTTAGGATAATGTTAAAGTTAAATAAAAGTTACAGGTTAACATTACAAAAAAGGTTACAAATAAAAAAAAGTTTTACAGATTTAGTATACAATTAAAGTCAAAACAGTAATTAAAAAAATTACATGTAAAAAAAAAAAAGATTTTACAGATTTAGGATAAGGTTAAAGTTTGTGATTAAAGTCAAAACAGTAATTATAAAAAAAATTACTGGTAAAAAATATTTTATAGATTTAGGATAAGATTAAAGTTAATTAAAAGTTACAATGGTAAACATTACAAAAAAAAAAAAAAGTTACAAATAATTTTTTTTTTTTACAAGATTTAGTATACGGTTAAAGTCAAAATAGTAATTAATCAGAAAAGTTAAAGTTAATCAGAAAAGTTATAGAGGTTTGTTACGGAGGTAAACTTGACTATTGGGAGGGAAAGTTTTTTACTTAATGCAGCGACCTGGACAGTGGTGACTTTTGTTTTAGTTATTATTAATAGATTTGATAAAAAAAATTCACTTTGACTTCTCCTAATTAACTTAATTAAACTTTGGTTATGAATTTATAGTAATTTGTTGATCCTCACTGAAATTTATATTAATAATAGTGTTCTTAATATATATTGTATCATGTCATAGTTTACTTTCTAAAAAAAAATGAGACTATGTTTTTTTTTTTCTTAAAAGGAGGGGGTATAAATTATTTATTTCTTTCATTATATATGATCATATCGATCTATGCACCGATTAGAAAAAGCGTAATGACATGGGTAATATGATTGAGATTTTTCATATCGGTTGCCATCTTAGTGAGTTCTGGCGAGCCGTTGAGATTATTTAGGCAGTCATTCACGGGTGGGTCTTTCTGCCTCACCTAAATCATTCAGCATTCCGTTGTAATTCTTCCGCCTGTATATAAACGATATATCAACATAAAGGCCAACGATAGCATCAAAACAGACCTTACAAATTGAGTAAATGTTTTTGAGTGGCTTTGGCGAACGTGCAATCAATCTATTGATAAAAATGCTGGTGTCTGTTGTGTGTAGTAACGATTGTCTGATCGTTACGTCAGCTAGAGCTAGCGTCTATATTTGCTCCTGGATATGGCAAGTGCTTCTTGAAAAATGCTAGGCAAAATTGTTTGGCATGGCTTCTCTCGCATATGGTATTGATAAGGTCGTCTCGGGTTGAATAGCTAAATGAAGGTTGTATCAGCTGGGACATGATTGATGAGGCTGACTAGCAAAGAAGAAAGAATAAAGGCATCATAACATGATGTGGAAGACGAAGAAGCCATTTTTAATTCGTACGTATAGTAGTATTAGTCGTCTGATGTGCAGTAGTGAATTATTAATCTATATTTATAGGTGCCACATTTAGAGCCCGTTTGGTGTAGCGTTTTCAAAACGCAGCGTTTTCAAAATGTAGATTATTTAAAATGCGAATTTTTTCTTTATAAATGCGTTTGGGATATTATGTTAAAACGCAGCTTTTTATTCCCTACTCCGTTTTAAAATCTGCGTTTTGGGAAAAAACTAGGAATTCCAACGTTTTAAAACACAGTTACGTTTTCAAAACGCTTCTTTTTCTACCGCAGCATTGAAACGCTAAGTTAAAGAATAAGCTGCGTTTTAACCCTGCATTTTGGCCAAAACGCACGAACAAACGGGCTCTTCAAATCTTTCTTACTAAAACGTACTATTACTAGTACGTACTAATAATAAAAATGCTACTAATAACGTGAAAAAGTAAATTTTATGGAGTAGTATATAATTATTAATTGGAGTAGTATATAGTTATGGATTAATTGTCTATACAATCTATGAGGATTGCATGAATTTATCCCATTGGATTAATTGACAACAAGGATCCACTTAAGCATATAAGTATTATTATGAGGAATTTATAACAGGAAAATTAATTAATGATCTCAAGCAGAGTAGTACTGTTCTTTATATTTTCTTAGTTCTTAAAATGAGATTAATTCATTTCCTTTTCCTTGATTTGAAGGGATTTTGCTCTCTTTCCTATTCATGAGTAAAATGAATATTTGAATAAGTAAGCATGGCACGAGAATTGCTTGCAAGTATAAAATTTAAAATTGACTCGTTGCAGAGTGAAAAGGAAATGAATTTAAGACTCTTCTAATGGAACCAATAATTTTTTTTTTTTTATGGTTTCCCACAAAAAAAAAATGGAAAAAGAAATACTCCATCCATTCCTAAATTATTGTTCATTTTCAAATTATAAAACACATAACTCGTGGTGCAAAAAAAGTATTACGAATTACTTCAAATTTTGAAAAAAATAAAAAGTCAAACAAGACAATTTTTAAAAACTTTTAGTTTGAATTTAAAGATTACAAGAACTCAAATTAATACTCTCCCGTCCCCAAAAATAATACTATTAATAACTCAAACTTTTTATAAATTATAACTTTACTTGTTTAAATCTCTCTTAAATTGCACAATAACTATTTCCTCTTTTAGAATGGTCTCATTTTTTTTTTTTATAAACAATCTAAAAAGAAAAGTAAAACTAATTTTTTTTTTTAGACAGAGCGAGTATGTCCCTAGTTTTAAGGATTAATTACGTTTTTCTTACCATAAAAAGAAATGTACATTTTTCTTACCTAGCTTTTATTGAATTTCATACGGCTACTCTTAAAAATTTATAAATATATAATAGTTTTAGTTTTGGAATTAAATTGATGAGGTCATTGGTTAAATATATAAAATGTTACTCCCTATATTACAAGGAAAGAGTCAACTTTTGACTTTTTTGAGTTAACCTAATTAAAGTTTGACCACAAATTTTCATAGATTTATTTATTTTTACAAAGTTATGAAATTGTAACCTATAGTATTATTAATGTAATTTTTAATTAATGAAATTTTATTTCCTAAAACATAAGTAAAGTATGTAAAATGTTGATTTGATTTAAACATATGTTAATTTTTTAAAAAAGAAAGTGGACTCTTAATTTGCCTGGAACGGAGGGAGTATGAAGTAGGTTGTGAATTTGTAAGTTATATCCCAGCTCTTTGTTAGTTTAATATTTGTTGGAAGATATATTGGTTATTGATTTTTTTTTTTTTGTGTGTGATTGTTGTTATTTAGAAATTATCTATATCTACATGTTGATCTTGGTATCAGAGCAATTGAATAATTAATTTTTTATTGTCTAACAAACCTCATTCCAACTAATTTATAATTGTATAAGTTTTTACATTGAGCTTTATATGTAATAAAATGCTCTTAGGGAATTTTGGAGAGTTGAGAAATGATCTTGTCTTCTTCTTCCGCCGCCAATGATGAAGGTTGTTGGAGAATTGAGAAATGAAAGGTTGAATGTTTAATATCTTCAAGTTGAACTGATGTTCCAGCAATTAATGGGTTTAATTTTTGGTTTGTGGGTACGGTGTGTGCAATGTGTGTTTCAGGAATATATATATATATATATATATATATATATATATATATATATATATAGATGGTCATCACAACCTCATATTTTCCTTCAAATTAACTGGAATATACAAGTCTTTATAACATCAACCCTTATTAGATCCTTTGCTATTAGTTTTAGACACAGTTAAAATCTTTTTTAGAATAATAATCCTATATATATATATATATATATATATATATATCAAAAACTTCAATTGAAATTGACACTTGAAGTGAAAATAAAACAAAATGCGACATATATTGAAATAAAACATTAAACAAGCTAGCTAGATCACACACGCAGGTGAGTAAGCGAATAAGCAATAGGAGGCCTTGATAATCAATCATATGAGAAAACCTAGAGCGGCACGGGTGATGTCAATGAGGCGTTTCATATCAATGGTCATTGAAGTGACCTGAGGTGAGACTTGAACGTTATTTAGGCAGTCATTCACCGGTCTCTTAGTCCTATCAACATCATCAAGTGCTCCTCCATAATCCCCGCGAGAAAATGCGTTGCGCATATCTGTATACTCGTTGATAATCTCTTGAAAACAGACCTCACAAATTGTGAAAAGGCCCTTTTCTGGCCTTGGTGAGGTATCGATCAATCTCTGAATGAAAGCATTGGTATTTGTGGCCTTCAATAACGAACCTCTGATTGCTACATGATCAGCTAGAGGTCGATAATTTATTAATCCAGGCCAGTACACGTTCTTGTAGAAAAAATCTTCGCAAAATCCAACATCCCCAGTTTTCACACACACATTATAAATGAGCACCTGTGGATCAGGCAAGCTATTGGAGGGCTGTAGGCGGCTCATGATGACTAGCAAACAAGTTGAACCAACAAAGGCACAATTATAACAACTCATTTTGTTTTGTTTTGTTTTTCTTTGTAAAGAAAGGGTCTGAATATATATATATATATATAGGAATAGGACATGTTTACACGCTTAACTGAAAATAGAAAATAATTTAAATGAATGAATATTACTCCCTCCGTTCTAGATAAATGTTCCTAGTGGATAAAACACAAGAATTAAGAAACATAATTAATGATGTGATGTAAAATGTGTTCTGACCATAATACCCATGAACATTAATTGAGTTCAACTACTTTAAATAATTGAGTTTGTTTGGAATGTGTTATATTAAATGAAGCTTTAAGGGTATATTAGGAAGAATGGTAGAGAATAGGTAAATCAAAAGTCTTTAGGAACATTAGTTGAGACATCCCAAAATAGAAAGTATGAATATTTATCCTGGACGGAGGGAGTACCTTATTTAGTATATATATATACAAAAATGCTAGATTTATAACTAGTTGTCACATGCTTTAAGGCAAAGTAGTAGAAGTGCATGCAATTTTATGGTAAAAGTAGCCTTTCCAACATGCTGGTATAATTAAAAACAATTTTAGTAATCTCTTTGTTCCATATAAAAACTAAAATAGCATACTATCTCGATGGCTTCTATAATTTTCTCTCTCCGTTTTACATATATTGACTAACTTTCTATTTTTACATGTTTCAAAGTTTTTTTCCATTTAGAAATTCAATAAACATTAATTAACGAATATCCTATTTATACCCCCAACTATATAATGTATTCACAAGATAAACCAAGTAAAGAGTATTGATTACTACCAATTAATTACATGAAAGGATAGAGGGGGAAAGTGAAATATTAGACAATGCATTTAAAATAACTCCTAAAAGAGTAAACACACGTACACACACACACACATATATATATATATATATATATATATGGAGTATTCAATGGTTACTTCAAAAATATAACCATCAATGGTTACTATCATATCAACCATTGGATTGAAAATCAATGGCTAAGATTATTTGCATTAAATGACTTACCTACTTGCATTAATTGACTCACCTACTTGCATTAATTACATTTTCCAACTACCCATTTCATCTTAGTCATTGATTTTCAATCCAATGGTTGATATGATAGTAACCATTGATGGTTATATTTTTGAAGTAACCATTGAATACTCCCCCATATGTATATATATATACACCCATATATATATATATATATATATATATATCATTTATGGAACAGCCGATCTTAATTTTAGAGGCATAGAGATGGTGGTAATGAAAGGCTGCGTTGCTGCTGTAGAGTGGTTCTTGTTGATTGATGAAATCAATTTAACTATTATAATTAACTTAGGTTTAATTGCACCAAAGAAGACAAAGTGTTGATTGGTGGGTTTGGTGAGATTTTTATAGGTTAAGGAACATCTCTGATTTGGGAATGAAAAGGCTAAAAATCTGATAAATACACTTCAATTATTTTGATAGGTTTAAGGTTTGGGGAAGGAATGTGAACACACACACACACACACACACGGAGGAGTAACAAATAGGGCAAACTCCACAAATGGTCCATGTACTTTTTGTGTTTTGGCGATTGGTCCCTATACTGAAATTCGAAAAATTAAATCTTTATACTTTTCAATTTTTTGCAATTGGTCCTTCCGTCAAATTTCGTTAGTTTTTTTGCCGTTAAATACGTACATGTGCCTCACACTTGTTTTTGTCCGAGGGTAAAATAGTTATTTTACTTATAAAAGTACAGGGACCAACCAACCACCGCTGCCACCTCCTTCAAACTCCATTGATACTATCACAATGCCACTTACTCAAAAACAGTTCAAGAGAGAAACATGCAATTGAAATTAAATTAAAATTCCAGGTTGTCTTTGCCCCCCTGCGTTCTCTGATGAAGCCATTGACCTTGCCACCTTGATTACCCAGCAAAGATTTAATGATTTATTATTATTTAGGCCATGTGAATTATAATTAATTAAGTAGGAGGTTACTTACTTCCATAACCTTGTTTGTCTGCCCTGCCTTGAGTGATTGTCATTATTAATCTGCAAGTCAATTTTCTCTTTTAAGTATGAGTTACTACTTGATGCAAATCAAGATAGCATGAATCCAAAGTTCGTACACGTGTCCAATGATTCGATGGCAAAAGATTGGGCATGAAAGTTCAATCGAGGTTTGATCGTGACTATTCGATAAATCAAGATGCAAACGAAGCCTTTGAAATGCGTGAACAGTGAATTGTGAACTCAAGGAAACTTTCTAACCTTGATTCAGGCCTATTTTGATGTTTCTAGAGACTATGGGGGATGTTTATACATGTCCATAAAGTTTGAAAATAACTAAGGAACTATATAGAAACTACAGGGGCTCTTACGACAAATTTGCAAAATTGATAACAAGTCTGCAGCAAATTCCAGCAAGGTTGGCTCTAAGACTCCAGTCTCAGCGCCCGCACGGCAGTTCCATTTTTGGCCAATTGTTTTGTCTATTTTAATTATTAAAATATTTTTATTTGTTCTATTTCTTTAAGGAATCGTTCCTAAACGTTTTTAGGGTTTAGTAAGATTTATTTTAACCTATTTAAAGTTCTCTTTATGTATTAAAAAAAATACAACTTTAAGATAAAATTAATTTGAGAGAATTATTCAATTCTTCTTGGTTCTTCGCAAATTTTTCGAACCTATCAGGATTGTCCTGTAGCGTTCAACGTTTTCTTTCTTATCAATTGGTATTTCATCCCAATTGTGACGAAATTCATTATATCAAGGTTCATGGTCGTCTCAATTATCAGGTTGCGCGGTTGTACATGCCAAGGTTTATATTTGGACTGATTCATCGGGTTGAGGTGTCACCTTCCATCAAACTTCCTTGATCTTAGCTCCGTTCCGCTTGAAAACGTGATTCGTCGAAAATCCTTAGCAAAGATCGTATCATTTAGTATCAGAGCAAAGGTTCCTTCTATACTTTATCCTTTTAATTGTTTCATTTCAGCTATCAATTATATTTTTCCAATTTTAGGTTGTTGATTTTGTTCCCTAATATTTTTTTGTGGTAACATAAACATGGGTCATAAACTCTAGTTTATTTGCAAAATTTTCGTTCCTAATATTCTTGCTTGTTTCAAACCATAAAATTTTCTAGGGTTATAAATTTCAAAAAAAAAAAAATTGTAGATGAAAATTTTGGCTTATTTCAAAAAAAAAAAAAAAAAGGGAAGAAAAGAAAAAGCAAAAGGCCGAATTTCAAAGTCAATCCAAAATTGTTGGCTTCTTTAAAAGTGTTCTCAAACCCTAGATTCAAGAATAAAAAAATTTGAATCTTTCTTTCTAAAATTCATAATCCTTCTGTTTGTCTTATTCTTGGTTGATTTTCACTTGATAAATCTGATTTTGATTGTTTAGTTCAATTAGAACATTGAAGAATTGATTTGAGTGGAAAAAGGCAAGAGAGGTGAGACTAAAAAGAGGAAAAAAGCTTGAAATTGAGTGAAACACGAGAGTAAGTGAGGAACAATCTTCTTGAATATTGTTACTATGTCTCAAGACGATAGCAAGGGTTCTAAGAGGGAAGGCAAGAGTCCCATGAAGGAGGGGACGGGCATAGATATATCGGAACTTATTGAAACCTTGATAGCGGCCATGAATCGTACACTTAGGCAACAGTTAGATCCAATGAGAGAACGAATGGATAGAAAGAAGAACGAGCGTAGGGAACCTCCACAACGTGCTCCAAACGTACGTGGGAGGGATAAAGTGAAAGAGGAGGAGAGAAATTATTATCAGGGTGATTTTGATGATGAGGATAGGTGGTCTGATAATGGGAGACGATGGAGAGATAAGAGAGAGAAATCAGATAGATGACAACCTAAGGTATCAAACTAAGAGTACCATCTTTTCAAGGTAAAGATAATCCAGAGGTTTACCTTGAATGGGAGTTGAAGGTGAAAAAGATTTTTGGGTGTCATAATTATTCTAAGTTAAAGAAGGTTAAAATCACGGCAATTGAATTCTCTGATTATGCGGCGGTTTAGTGAGATCAACTGTAATACTAGAGAGAGATATGGGGAGAGACCTGTAGATACTTGGGAAGGAGATGAAAAGGGTTATGAGGAGACGTTTTGTACCAACGCACTACTATAGGGACTTGTACTTAAAGTTGCAAAACTTGAGGTAAGGAACTAAGAGTGTTGAGGAGTATTTCAAGGAGATGGAGGTCTTAATGATTAGGGCTAATGTGGAGGAACATCGGGATGCTACCATGGCTAGGTTCTTAGTGGAGTTGCAACATTATGTAAAAATAGAGGAGTTGGTCCACAAGGCAATTAAAGTGGAGCAACAACTCAAGAAGAGGGGTAGCAATAGAGTGGTCTCTAGTTTTAATTTCAATTAGAAATCTAACCATGGGTATAGAGATGAGAAGCCCAAGGTGGACGCCCCAAAAGTATGATCAACGGTGCAAGCAACCAATAGCAATCTGAAAGCTCTAAATCTAGGAATCTTGAAATCAAATGTTTTAGGAGTCAAGGGTTAGGACAAATTGCTAGTGAATGTGTAAACAAGAAGGCTATGATTGTGTTAGAAGGTGGTGAAGTGGTGACCAAGGATGAGGATGAGTATGAAGATATGCCACCATTGGAGGATGTTGTGGAATATGGTGCCGAGGGGGAGATAAATGTGACAAGTTTAGTAACAAGGAGGGCCTTGAGTGTGCAAGTGAAAAGTAAGGAGGAGATACAATGAGAAAATATCTTTCACACTAGGTTCTCGGTGCAAGGGAAGATTTGTGGAATGATTATAGATGAGGGTAGTTGCACCAATGTTACAAGCACTACCATGGTTGAAAGGTTAGGCTTACCCATTCTTAAGCATCCACAACCCTGCAAGTTGAGATGGTTGAATGATAGTGGTGAAGTAAGGGTAAACAAACAAGTACTTGTATCTTTTCGTATTGGAGGTTATGAGGATGAAGTGTTGTGTGATGTGATTCTCATACAAGCCACTCATATATTACTAGGGAGACCTTGGCAATTTGATAGGCGTGTTACACATGATGGCTTCACCAACAAATATTCTTTCATGTTAAACAATCGACTACACTTGCTCCTCTAACTCCAAAGCAAATGTACGAAGGCCAACTGAAACTACAAAAAGAGAGTTCGGCTTGTGAGGAAAATAATATAGAGAAAGCCAAGATAAAGGAAAGTTTGAAAGAAAACAAGAATGAGAGGCCGGCTAAGGAAAAGAGTGAGGATTATGAGATAGTCGGGCAAAAGGAGAGGTCGAATATAGATAGTAAGAAAAAGGAAAAGAGAAAATGTGTGCAAGAGAAAGAGGAAAGATTCGAGCAAGAGAGGAGAGAAAAAAATATTTTCATAACGACAAAGCTTTGAAAAGAAGTTTGTTTTAGAAACAACCAATGATTGAACCAAGGTTCAATGAGGTGAATTTGAATACTAACAAAATTGATATTGTGTTGCCTAGTATTTTTGTTTCTCTTTCACAGGTTTTCAATGAAGTGAATCCTAAAGTAAATAAAAGTGTGGTGAGATCCAAGTGAGGATACCAACCAGGTAAGGAGATTGTTGTATTGACTACACTTTCTCATAGGTATGATCTAATTTCTACTTTCGATACTAGGTTATTGAGTTTAGTACCTCATGAAAACTTGAGTGTTGATGGTTGTAAGGGATTCAAAGATTGTGAAAATGGGTTTGTTCAGCATGATGCAATTGTGCCTGGGTATTCCATGTGTGGTGTTGATCTTGTAATTGGTAGGATTGTTAATACTAATGATGTTCATCTTGTGATATGTGGTTTTGTTGAGTTTCTTATTCAAAAGCACAAGGATCAAGGATGAACATGTCTACAACGACCATACGAGTTCGATTCGCTTGGTAAGTTTGATGTAAGTACGTATTTTTCTGTTGCTAATTCGCGTCCATTCGATGTAGGTCAAGATTTGAGGACAAATTCTTTTTGAGATGAGAGGAATGATGCAAATCAAGATAGCACGAATCCAAAGTTTGTACACGTGTTCGATGATAAGTTCAAGTGAGGTTTGATCGTGACTAGTCAATAAATCAAGATGCAAACGAAGCCTTTGAAATGCGTGAACAATGAATTACGGACTCAAGGAAACTTTCTAACCTTGATTCGGGCCTATTTTGATGTTTCTAGAAACTATGGGGGATGTTTGGACATGTCCACAAAGTTTGGAAGAAACTAAGGAACTATATAGAAATTACAAGGGCTCTTACGAAAAATCTGCAAAGTTGGTAACAAGTTTGCAGCAAATTCCAGCAAGGTTAGTCTTAGCGGCCGGCAGTTTTGTTTTTGGCCAATTGTTTTGTCTATTTTAATAATTAAAACATTTTTATTTGTCGTATTTCTTTAAAAATTTGTTCCTAAACGTTTTTAGGGTTTAGTAAGGTTTGTTTTAGCCTATTTAAAAGCCTCTTTAAGCGCGTAAACATGTCCTATTCCTATATATATATTCAGACCCTTTCTTTACAAAGAAAAACAAAACAAAACAAAATGGGTTGTTATAATTGTGCCTTTGTTGTTTCAACTTGTTTGCTAGTCATCATGAGCCGCCTACAGCCCTCCAATAGCTTGCCTGATCCACAGGTGCTCATTTATAATGTGTGTGAAAACTGGGGATGTCAGATTTTGCGAAGATTTTTTCTACAAGAACATGTACTGGCCTGGATTAATAAATTATCGACCTCTAGCTGATGTAGCAATCAGAGGTTCGTTATTGAAGGCCACAAATACCAATGCTTTCATTCAGAGATTGATCGATACCTCGCCAAGCCCAGAAAAGGGCCTTTTCACAATTTGTGAGGTCTGTTTTCAGGAGATTATCAACGAGTATACAGATATGCGCAACGCATTTTCTCGCAGGGATTATGGAAGAGCACTTGATGATGTTGATAGGACTAAGAGACCGGTGAATGACTGCCTAAATAACGTTCAGGTCTCACCTCAGCTCACTTCAATGACCATTGATATGAAACGCCTCATTGACATCACCCGTGCTGCTCTAGGTTTTCTCCTATGATTGATTATCAAGGCCTCCTATTGCTTATTCGCTTAGTCACCTGCGTGTGTGATCTAGCTAGCTAGCCAGCTAGCTTGTTTAATGTTTTATTTCAATATATGTCGCATTTTGTTTTATTTTCACTTTAAGTGTCAATTTCGATTGAAGTTTTTGATATATATATATATATATATATATATATATAATATGGGATTATTATTCTAAAAAAGATTTTAAGTGTGTCTAAAACTAATAGTAAAGGATCTAATAAGGGTTGATGTTATAAAGACTTGTATATTCCAGTTAATTTGAAGGAAAATATGAGGTTGTGATGACCATCCATATATATATATATATATATATATATATATATATATATTCCTGAAACACACATTGCACACACCGTACCCACAAACCAAATAATACGTAGGTCTAATTTCTTTACAAAAAATATTATATTCAATCATTCACAAGAAAATAAATAATTTTATATGTAAAAATTATAAAATATAAATGAAACATCGAAATAAAATAATACGTAGGTCTAATTTCTTTGGCTTACGAATAAAAAATATATAAATGACAATATAGACAAAAACAAAGGAGTGACATGAATTATATAGTCTTTTAAGGGGTGGCCCAGTAGTAGAGCTGAGATTTCACAAAGTATGAGGTCACAGGTTTGATCCATTCCCACACCCCCTTAGGACATCAAAAAAAAAAAAAAAAAGGCATGAATTATATAGTATTAAACTATGGAGTACAAATCATAAAATTCAAAAAATAAACTTGAATTTTAAAACATAACAACACAATTTGTAAGTTTTTTATATTAAATGCAATTTGTTAAAAAAATATGAAGAAATTAAATAAAAAATAATGAATAGATTTTTTTTTAGTGATCACAAATAGGCATAATTTTTTTGAGAATATAGGAGAAGAAAAAATAATTATAAGTTATATATAGGAAAGTCAAAAATAAAGTAATCAAATTTAGGCAAGTACTTCATTATTAATTAAGGTAAGTATTTGAAGATCAATTGTGTCATAGCAATGACTAATTCATATAATCATTAATAAATGTAATGAAATAGTAAAATTTGTAGTGGAATAGACTCTTCCATTAAATATATAATGTATGTATTTGCTTAAAATATATTGTATGTATTTTCTTAAACAAACAATATATACAATGGATTGGATATATCTTGATTTGAAATAAATACGCTTTAATCAAATTTTTATCATATCCTATATTTGTAAAATTATTTTTTTATTTATAATTTTTTTGCAATTACAATTTGGTTAGTTAAGGTCATTTTATTTAAAGTGATCGGCATAGATTTCTTAAAAAAAAAATAGTAATTTAAATATGGGAAAGTCTATTTCCAACACAAAATTTGTTTATCCATTACATTCATTAAAATTTAATGAAGTTAATATTTTGACATTATTGCCCTTCAAACCCATCTTATTTAAAAATCTTGTTTCTCTTTATAATTTTTGTCATTTATTTGTCTTTGCAAAAAATATTATATTCAATCATGCACAAGAAAATAAATAATTTATATGTAAAAATTATAA
The DNA here is from genome assembly GCA_016624345.1 of Platycodon grandiflorus. NCBI lineage: Eukaryota > Viridiplantae > Streptophyta > Magnoliopsida > Asterales > Campanulaceae > Platycodon > Platycodon grandiflorus. Next base: position 9,999,969 of record CM028362.1, read on the forward strand.
AATATAAATGAAACATCGAAATAAAATAATACGTAGGTCTAATTTCTTTCGGTTACGAATAAAAAAATATAAATGACAATATAGACAAAACAAAGGGTGACATGAATTAACTTTAATCTTATTCTAAATCGATAAAATCTTTTTTTTACCAGTAATTTTTTTTATAATTACTGTTTTGACTTTAACCATAAACTTTAACCTTATTTTAAATCTCTAATTTTTACATGTAATTTTTTTTAATTACTGTTTTGACTTTAACTGTATACTAAATCTGTAAAACTTTGTTTTATTTGTAACTTTTTTTGTAATGTTAACCTGTGTAACTTTTAATTAACTTTAACCTTATCCTAAATTTATAAAATCTTTTTTTTTACCAGTAATTTTTTTTATAATTTGTGAGATCCCGAAAATTTATCTATTTTATATATATATATATATAAATTAATTTGGATACTAATTTTGATGTATTTGACTTGGTAATATTTTGTTACAATTTTTTTGGCTTTTCTTGAAAAGGTACTTTACTAAATTTGACTAAGTCATGTAGTTGACTCTCATTTAACATCTTACATTATTTTAAAGATAAAATGATATGGTTTTAGTTAACATCTTTATAGAATAATAGGGAGATCAATATAATTTTTGGTATACTAAAATAATATTGTGAACATATGAGAGTAGTAAAAATATTATTTTCTTTGTCTAGTCAAAGTTGATGAAGTCAAGTTATTAGAGCATTCGATCCACAATAATAATACTCTATACCACACTTTAAACACCTCGTTTTCTATTCCAGATTCACTTTTTCAACACTCTAAAAAAGAATTCACTCCAACAAACACCCTCTATACGACCTTCTAAAAATTTAATCTCTCTCATCTCAACTAACAAATCTAACTATCATTATATTTTTCCTATTTTATTTGGTCAGGTTACCAGAAAAGTTAAATATTCTCCTCTTCCTTTTCCGAAGGAAAAAATATTAAATACGAATCATAAAATAAAAAATCACTTGTGTAAGGGTAAAATGTTCATTAGGGCTCCTTCTGGCTCTTTTTAAGATACTGTTTTAAGTTCGAAACTATAAAATGTTAAGAGTTTGTTGGTGAGCTTAGTGCAATAATAAACCAGATATTGAAAGAAATAAATAATTTATACTTCCTCCTTTTAAGAAAAAAAAAAGTTTTTTTTTTTAGAAAGTCAACTATGACATGATACAATATATATTAAGAACACTATTAATATAAATTTCAGTGAGGATCAACAAATTACTATAAATTCATAACCAAAGTTTAATTAAGTTAATTAGGAGAAGTCAAAGTGAATTTTTTTTATCAAATCTATTAATAATAACTAAAACAAAAGTCACCACTGTCCAGGTCGCTGCATTAAGTAAAAAACTTTCCCGCCCAATAATCAGGTTTACCTCCGTAAAAAACCTCTATAACTTTTCTGATTAATTACTATTTTGACTTTAACCGTAAAGTAAATCTTGTAAAGAAAAAAAAATTAACTTTTTTTTTTGTAATGTTTACCCGTGTAACTTTTAATTAACTTTAATCTTATCCTAAATCTATAAAATCTTTTTTTTACCGGTAATTTTTTTTTATAATTACTGTTTTGACTTTAATCATAAAGTTTAACTTTATCCTAAATCTGTAAAATCTTTTTTTTACATGTAATTTTTTTAATTACTGTTTTGACTTTAACTGTATACTAAATCTGTAAAACTTTTTTTTATTTCTAACTTTTTTGTAATGTTAACATGTAACTTTTAATTAACTTTAACATTATCCTAAACTTATAAAATCTATAAAATCTTTTTTTTACCAGTAATTTTTTTTATAACTATTGTTTTGTGACTTTAACCATATCCTATATTTGTAAAATAATTTTTTTATTTATAATTTTTTTTCAATTACAATTTGGTTAGTTAAGGTCATTTTATTTAAAGTGATTGGCATAGATTTCTAAAAAAAAAAAAGTAGTAATTTAAATATGGGAGAGTCTATTTTCACTACAAAATTTGTTTATCCATCACATTCATTAAAATTTAATGAAGTTAATATTTTGACATTATTGCCCTTCAAACCCACCTTATTTAAATTATCTTTGATTAGAGTTCACATGAACGAAATAATTATTTTTTTATTTTAAATATTTAATTAATTAAGCTCACGACTAGTGTCATGTTGCATTATAGAAAAACTAATATCATAGGGATATTTTGGTCAACCGAACTTTGAAAAAACATGTGATCTTTGCTTATTGAAATGTAAAAAATTCACATTTAAAAAATTTAATCGTAAAATTAATCCAATAGTAAAATCATATTGTGGTATAGTATCATAAAGTTTTAATATCTTTTGCCTACCTATAACAATTGATTCTAAATTTTAAATATTGAATTGATTGAAACTGACAATCAATTCAATATCTAACATATTGCTATTATTGGATTTATTATCTAAGATAATATTTTTAAAATTTAATTAAAGTTTTTTATATTAATAGTAAAATTTCACATATTTTCTAAATTTTTGATCGATAAATGTTTAAAAAAAAAATTATAATAAAACATGAAACGAGTAATAAGCATAATTGAGAAAACATATTTATTAAAAATAATTATAAATAAAAGCAAACCTACCTCGTTTGTTTAAATGTTAGGAATATTAAAAATAATTTGAAAATAAGAAATATATTAATCCACTTCACATGGCAAGTAATTAATTAAGGGGTAGTTTTGTCAAAATATGTATTTGTTTAATGTAATAATTACAAATGTAGTGAATTAGCAAAAATTGTAGTGAATTAGCAAAAATTGTAGTGAAAATAACCTCTCCCTATAATATATTCTTGACTTTATATAGTAATATATTTTTAACACTTTTCGCTCCTGCCCAATATCACCCAGGTTTGTGAAAAAATTAAAGAATATTGTTTGAAGCAATGACTATAAGATTTCTCGTGGATTAATACTCCATCCGTTCCATCTAAAAAATCCACGTTTGAAAAGTTATATAATTAAGGTATATTAGACCACTTCCAAGTTCCAACAAGGTAGCATTTAATTTGAGTAGCATTTGGGTATCAAAGCTTCCAACAAAGTAGCATTTGGGTATCAAACTTAAGCCAAATGGAGTTGAGGAGCAAAACAACCCACAAAATGATGTCATTTCAGCCAAAAAAAAAAAAACCAAAATGACGTAGTTTTGGGGAAGCAAATTTGAAAAAAAAAATAAAGTGGTCGGCAGCTGCTGCACATGCCTTTAAACGTGTCACCACTCGGCGGACCGACACAAATAATTCCCCCCTTGTGGTTTTTGGTCATTTTTCACTATAAAAAATGTTTTTTTAAAAAATAAAGTACATATTTTTATCTATAAATAGAGACTTGGTTCACTTCATTTGAATATCATATCAATTTTCTACGATTTTTTTTCAAGTTTTCCTCCATTCTCTCTCTTCAAATTTGATTATTTCTTTTGGCTATTTTTTACCAAAAATTGTTTTTTTGTATTAAAGCACACATTTTTCTCAATAAATAGATACTTGGTTTGCTTCATTTTGACATCAAATTAATTTTTTACAAATTTTTCAAGTTTTTATCTATTTTCATATAAAAATATTAAATTAATGGAGATGAAGATGGTGGAGTATGTAAAATTATTGGGGTTTGTGCATTGGTATGTAAAATTATTGAGGTTTGTGCATTGGTGGAAGGCATTTTTTGTTGAGTAGCTTAATAGCATTTTTGTAATAAAATGATCGCAACAATTTCGTTACGTCCTCTTTAATCAATCTGATTGATTTCTGGATGAATATAACGGGGAGGTAATGGCCTGGTCAACATTTGGAGTAGAATTTTAAAAAATAATAATAATTAAATAAAATGTGTGATCTTAATTTGTAAACTGATCAATAATCCCTAACATGAATCATAAATATTTATTACTCCTAATTTTATGATTTCATATAATCTTGGCTCATTCATTCTAAGAAAGAGTAAGGTGACTTTAAAAATTAAAGTCAAACAAAAAAAACTCTTCCTATAAGATTAAGGGGGATGGGATCACATAATATATGGTTAGTGAATCTGCGAACCGTACGTACGTGAAAAAGGAAGCTAGCTAGCTATAGTACAGATCGATTCATTCAGAGAAGGCTAACAATTACATGGGTCATGTCAATAAGCAGTTTCATATCCCAGGACATTGTAGTCAGGCGAGGGGAAGCCTTGACATTATACAGACAGTCATTCACTGGCCTTTCTGTCATCTCTACATCACGGAGGACTCCTCTATAATCCCTTTGAGCAAACAACAACTGTATATCTATATACCCACTTACAATTGCCTTATAAGTGACATCACAAATTGTGTAAATGTCCCTAAGTAGCTTTGGCGAGGACGCCATCAATCTTTCAACAAAAACTCTAGTGTTTGTTGCGTTTATTAACGATTGTCTGATTGTTAGCTCCGCTAGAGAATGAACATCTGCTCCCGGGGACACCATGTGGCTTCTGAAAAATGTTATACAAAAGTGGGGATCTGCAGTTTTCCGACAAACGTCGTAGACTATGTCCCCGGTTGCATCGCTCCCGCAAGGCATCAAGACGAAGAATATGACTAGTAAAGAAGAAAGAACAAAGGCACAAGAACAAGCCATGTTTCTCTTTAATTTGTTAAATGATGCCTTGTTTTATTCGAGTTGATGTGATGACAAGGGTAAAGGCTTCAATTTATAGGGCGGCGCCGGAGCTTGGATCTTTAGTTACCATAATCATACTAATAATTGTTAAGACGGAAAATATCTGAATAATCCTTAGGATTTAAGATAATGCTCTTTTTGAAGATATATAATGTCTTTTTGATTGAAGATTAACTGGAAATATATGATAACGTGATCTGCGGTCGTGTGAATATAAGATTAACTGGGAATATAAGATTAACTGGGAATATATTGAAGATTAACTGGGAATATATATAATGTCTTTTTGAAGATATATAATATTTGATTGAAGAGAGACATATGATCATAGATGAGAGTAATTTTGTCTAAATATTCAGTAATTTAATTCTTAAAGTAACTTAACGATAGGGTGGAGAAGTATATTACTATAAGGTCGCTCCCAATTATTAATCCATGAAGCCTAGCTATTGTATGTTAAGTTTCCAATGTATGGAAGATAGTATTATTTTACATTTTATTTCTTATAAATATATATATAATATTTTTCAGATAAAATTATCTTTCTACGCTTTCTTAGGACACTAATAAATATATATATATATATATATATATATTTATATAGATCTTTGCCTTGTCAAAGAACTACTGTATCATTTTAATTCCTTTTATCCTTATCTAGTCAATCGTGTAAGATAAACAATTTGAATAATATATAATTAATTTCAAGATTCAGTACTCTCCTAAAAGCTTATTAGTTTGATAAATATGAATCTATCTTATAAAAACCTCATCCGGTTAGAGATGTACTTCTAGAAGGCACAACTCTTAACACGAACCAAATACAACAATTTTAAGCTTTTCTGCCCCTTTGATTTACGTGTGTACGTACGTAAAACCCTAATTATCTAACAAAATAAATAAATAAATAAGTAATAAAAAGGTCATCCTAACCTCAAAAATCATGCATACATGAAGCGAGAAGTGCATGTACTGTAGCTCCTTTGAGAAAGTAAATTAAAAAATTACCCATGAAAAGATAAATTTAATTGCTTTACGTCGTAATTGGTTTGAATGGTTCACTTTATGGAGTGCTAGTTTTACGTCCGTGCGTTGAACGCATCGATATATATATATATATATATATATATGTATTCAAGTAAAATAAAGAAAAAAAAATTAAAAGAATAAATTAAGAAAAAATAATATTGAATGTAACTACTTAAATAGAAATATGACATCATTGTATCTGTAATATCATAAATTTTGAAAAAATTTCTTATACACATCATTTGTTATTTTATTAGGTGACTTTCCCTCTTCATCACATATCAATATATTCACTCGGTTTGTTACCCTAGAAACTGCGACATACTAAATGATTTTTTCAGGAAGAGTCCTATATGCGACAGTGATTGACCTTTACTTTTATTAATTTTCATTGCATATAATACTACTAAGAAGAATTTTCTTTTCTAAAACTTGAAGGGCAATCTCACATCTGATAGAGACAATGACATTCTTGAGATAAACATTTTGTCTCCAACATTGCTTCCATTCAAAAATTAACTTCTACAACGTGATGTTCAAGCTTTGTAATGATTAGTATTGTTACATTACAAACCCTGCAACATAATCAATTTTTCTCAACAATACCATCAAAACACCAATCTTAAATGTTAGTTCAAGACTAAACAATCCTGAACATTTTTCAAAAATAAAAAAAAAACAAACAAACAAACAAATAAACAGTGTACGACTTTAATATAGGCAAACAACTTGTCTTGCTCCCAATAATTTCTTCAAAAAAAACTAAAGAATTTATATATCAATAAATAACATAATTATATTTCTAAACATTAGTTACCAATAAATAGATGAATGCTTACGATTAGACGGTTATTTAATGACTCGCCTAGCTGTGTGACGGGACGTGGAGGAGGGGGTAGGACTACAAAAGATAAAATATTATTAAGGCAAAACTCATAATTTGGGTCAATTCAACTTTTCACAAAATTATAATTTGGCTATCACAAGTTTAAAAATATTATTTGGATCATTATACATCAGTTATCTTATAAATAAACCAATTTTTTTTTGGATGAATGCTAGTTTAATCGTTAAAATAATATAAAATACCAAATTTACCCACGTCTTCTTTATCTAATTCCCTGCCCCTATCCCAAATTGAAGAGAGATAAAACCTAACCCACCAACTCAAATCTCTCTCTTTCTCACACACACACACCCAATGTCTCCGTCTTTTCTGTTGCCGGCAGATCGGCGAATGCAATTGGAAATGTTTATCTTAATCAACCGCAAACATGTTGGCACTTGTAATTGGAAATGTTTATCTTAATCTATATATGACATCTTTGAAGCACATAGAGCAATTGACCCACATGATAGTCAACATATAAAACCCACCATACCCCCAATGATTCACAGCTATCCTGTAGCAACCATCTTTGACAAATCAGTGACCATCAAGTGAAATTAGAGAGACATACCAGATCGTGAAGTAGCTGAGATCACAGCAATGTCCTTGACTCTTTTGATTTTCTCAATAACTTGAACGATTTCAAAAGTGTTATCTGCTTCGGGCTTAATTTTATAAGTCACTTCCAGGCATGAAAGTGCTTTTTCATATGCCTACATAAGAGAAACTGAAAGTTAGAAATAAAATAATCATAAGGCTTTTTCACAGTGTCATTGAATAATCATGAGGCTTTCTCAAATCTGTTTCAGTCCCTCTAAATTCCAACCAAAATCCATGTGAGAAATCACCCAGAATGATGAGAAATCCGGCAAGAAAATTGAATTTTCCTAGGAAACAAACAGCCCAGTAACACCAATTTACATAGAGATTGACACCCTTCATTCTTCCATTCCACCGATGATTCACCGCGATATTAAGTCGTCAAACGTGCTAATCGACCGAAATTTCAATGTTCGGTTGGGTGATTTTGGAAGCAATTACCAAAATAAACACGACCATTGGTGGGGGATTGCGGTGGTGCTTCAGCTGTGTGCGATGGGTAAGGGGAGAGAGAGAGTGGAAACGTAAATTCAAGTGGAAACGTAAATTGCATGCGGGGGTATATTTTTGTTAGTGTTAGGATTTGTTTTTCCTTAATTAGAGAAGATGATGATTGAGGTATGGATAAATTTAATATTTTATGTTATTTTAATGGTTAAATTAACATTTGATTAAAAAATGAATTCGTTTGTAAAATAATTAAGGTATAATAATTTAAATAATATTTTTAAATTTGTGATGACTGAATTATGAATTATAATTTTGTGAAATATGGGTTTTGACTACCCATAAGGCCATAATGTATCGGAGATAGATTCATACACGTGCTCCTTACTTGTAAATCACTCGTTATTCTGGGCCCTTTAAAAAGTAAAAATAAATAAATAAAGAGGAAGAAGCCTTTACCTATGTAATTACTATCTCCACACCAAACAAAAATCTCCCGCACTATCCTTCCCGCAATATAACTTGTAATCCCAGCATTAATACCTGTATGCATCTTCCTAATAGCCCCGTATATCCTTAGAAATCCTATTTCTAATATAGAGTGACATAACAAGTGGCGGGATTTCAGTTTACAAACGTTTCCAGTTCGAGCGGCGATCCGATAGGCGCGCTTTCTCTCTCCTCTCCCCTCACGGGAAAGCGGAGAACAACCTCGTCTTCGCCGTCGTCATCATCTCTCATCAATGCCTTTCTAAGCTTTCCTCTCTCTCTCTCTCTCTCTCTCTCTCTCTCTACAATAGATATCTTTCTCTCTATATCTATACAAGTAAATATATGTGGAAAGGTTCAATTTGATTGCTTCTATTGCCAGCTTCTGCAGTGATTTATATTTAATCCATGGACCGAAACAAAATCCATGTGAGTATTTTCCGCCTTTTCACGTTCTATTCTCTCTGTCTTTTCATCTATTTATTTGCTTGATTATTTGTCGCTGTTGTTTTTTATAGTTATTGATTGTTTTGGTAGAACTATCGGTTTAGAATTCGGATCTGTATATCTTCGGCGAGCTGCATTTTCGTGTTGTTCGACGTTCAATAGCGGAATTTTCAATTAGATAAGTATTTTATTTATTTTTTTGGTTTGGAGAAGTGAAAAATGGAGAAGCGGAAGTATCCGATAGGAGCAGAGAATTATACTCTGTATGAGGAGGTAGGGCAAGGCGTGAGCGCGTCCGTTTACCGTGCCTTCTGTAATCCGATCAACGAGGTTGTTGCTATCAAAGTTCTCGACTTCGAACGGGCCAACTGTGATTTGGTATAATCTCATTTCAATTCAATTCAATTCCGATGTTGATTAATACTACTACTAGTGTATGTATAGTTTTATGTTTAATACTTGTATGCAGTTGCTGGCCTCTTCAATTAATCAACTGTTTTGACCGTTATGTGTTTGATATTTGAATCATGTACAAAATTTCCTGGTGCTTAAGCTCAAGTAGACTGTAAACTTTAGTTTATGTTATTTTGGAGTAGGATTTCACATACTCGGAAATCTGTTTGGTATCTAATTTGGCAAAGATTGGCTGCTAAGCTTCCCACCACTTTCTCTTGGAAATGCAGGAAATTAGGTTGCATATTTGCTTGATGATCCATTGGTAAATCGTGCTAGTAATTAGATCAGTTATATTGTGCAGTTATACTTGCTTAAGAACTTTTAAATTTACTGGATCAAAAGGAATAGCTAAATTTATAGGATTGAAGTTTTAGTCATTAATTCTTGTGTAACTGAACAAGAGGGCCATAATCAAGGAGTATGTAGTATATTTGTGTTTGTCTTACTATTTGAAGTGAAATGCATTGAGATTTAAATTGAGAAAATCATGTATTAGGGATCATATGCTCTTTATCAACTTCCTGCCCCTTCCTATTCTTTAATGATGTTGGATTATTGGGGCATTTAAGTTTGATGTACTTTTATTTGATCTCGATATTAGTTAAAGATTATTTTCTTGGTAGGAAGTTGCTAATTTTTGTTTGATAGATAAGATAAATTTTTACCATTAACTAATTTATTGTTCTCTTCAGAATAACATATCTCGTGAAGCCCAGACTATGTTCTTGGTTGACCACCCAAATGTTCTCAAATCACACTGTTCATTCGTTAGTGATCATAATCTATGGGTTGTCATGCCTTATATGGCTGGTGGTTCCTGTCTTCACATACTGAAAGCTGCCTATCCAGAAGGTTTTGAGGAAGTTGTCATTGCAACTATATTACGCGAAGTATTAAAGGCCTTGGAATATCTTCATCATCATGGGCACATTCATCGGGATGTCAAAGTGAGTATTGGTTTCCCATCCGACCCTCAATATTGCATGTAGTCCATCTTTTTTTTTTCTAGTCATCTCTTTTCCTTTAGTCATATTTTCAGGGTCTGCTTATTGTGTATCTGTTTGTAACGTTTGTCCAAAAAAATTTATGTCCATAATTGATTTTTAGAACGGCTTGATACATTTCCTGACTTGCTTGATTGAACTAAAACATAGACTTAATAAATGTAAAAGCAAACATCTGGTAACCCCAAAAGCTACACTAGTATCTCTGTTAGTTGGTTACCTCTGACAACGTTATATTTTGTTTCTGGGAATAGTTTGACATTTTATAATATGTGCAACATCGGGTCACAGAAGGATTCTAAATCTTGACCTCTTTATCTCTGTACCTGCCTTGGTGTCTTTCCCTTCAATCATTATGTTGTGAGATTCATAGGTAAGCAAAATGAGGAACTGCATATTGCTGTATGGAACTATGGATTCCATTTGTCATGATCTTCAACTCTAGCATAGGTAGCAGCCGTTACTATCCCCACACGCTCTGTGTTAATTTAAAACTGTACTTGGAACAGAATTTTCAGCATTCAGGATATCTGCCTCACCTTGAAGAACCATTAATGTGGTATATCTTCTAGTTAGTCTGCCGTGTACAGATTCACAAGTTTGTATCACCTGAATATCTAGCATACTCGACACCATGTGGAATTAACTACGGATTCCATTAGTTATGTTCTTCAACCCTTGCATAGGCAGCAGCAGTTACTATCCCCAGTTGCTCTCTGTTAATTTAAAACTGTACTTGAAACAGAATTTTTGGCATTCAGGATATCTGCCTTACCTTGAAGAACCATTCATGTGGTATATCTTCTTGTCAGTCTGCAGTGTACAGATTCTCAAGTTTTAAGGATCCTCTGTATCAACACAGACCTGTTTACTTAACCTGCCAAACAATTCCACGTGGTGTTGAGTATGCTAGATATTCAAGTGACATACTTGGATACATCATTATCTTCTTTTTTATCTCTCCTTCTTTACATGTTTTTGCGCAACCTGCTTGTTTCCCTTGCCCATCTGCAGTTGCTTTTCCTCCTTCGTCTACCATTTATCATTTTACCTGCGACTGTTTATCATTTTACCTGTGACTCTCGTGGAGGTTCGATCAGTATACTATTGCCTTAGGATCATATATTCATAAGGCTACAAAAATTGCAATCATCATGAAAAGGGAATCCCATTTATTGGCCAAACATTTGGACTTCCAAATTCCAATTTAAGTTGGTTCTCAGCAGTTGTAAATAAATTGTTGAGTGATCTGTCTTATTTTGAACAACGAGTGTAAGTCCACACTCAGCTGAATTCTGTGCATACCCAGTTCGTATAACCTCTTGGAAAACTCAAAGTTTTATGAGGAATGGTCATGTTATCTAGTGAATGGTTACCTGGATACGTATGCATATGGTAATGGAAGTCCTAAGGTAGTTCGTCTTTAACTTTACGAAAAGTGAAAGGGTAATGAAAAAAGGTTAAAATATTTTACTCACACATATTATTCATTATTTAATGCCTCTAGGTAAGGATAGGAGCTGATTGTACTTATCCAAAAAAAAAAAAAGGATATGAGCTGATAGTGTTATTACTGTTTAGATTATTTATGTATAGTCTGAATCTGTCATTTCTTGTTTCTATAGGCTGGAAACATTCTTATTGATTCCCGTGGTGCAATCAAGCTGGGAGATTTCGGTGTTTCTGCTTGCTTATTTGATTCGGGCGATAGGCAACGAGTCAGGAATACTTTTGTGGGGACGCCATGCTGGTGATCGTTTCTCTACTTAGTTTTTCTGTCTATTGCTTCCTGAATGCATTCGTCATCTCATGAATTGTTAATCTGTGTATCAGCTATATGTATGCGTAAAGACAGCTTCAAGTTCAGTGAAATTTTTCTTTGTTCTAATCGGTGAATGTTTTCTGTCTTCTAGGATGGCGCCGGAGGTTATGGAACAATTGCATGGTTACGACTTCAAGTATGTTTATATGTTTTTTGCAATGCTCCTGAATTTGTTTGTACTTAGTACTAGGATCTATCATCTATAATCCTTTCTAATTTGTATGCTGAACTATCCTACAGGGCTGATATCTGGTCCTTCGGCATTACTGCATTGGAGCTTGCTCATGGCCATGCCCCTTTCTCGAAGTATCCTCCAATGAAGGTGCATCATCTTACATGTTTACAAATAATAGTCTGGATAGCCTCATTGGTTCATCAAGATTTAAACCTTTTGATTGGTTAGGTCTTGCTTATGACTTTGCAAAATGCACCTCCTGGCCTTGATTATGAAAGGGACAAGAAGTTCTCCAAGGTATTATTAACATGCACAGGTTTTCATCTATTACTTTCCAGTCATGTCATTCGACATTAAATTTCTTACGATTCTTTGTCCACAGTCTTTTAAGCAGATGATTGCTAGCTGTTTGGTCAAAGATCCTTCAAAACGACCTTCAGCAAAAAAATTGTTAAAGCACTCTTTTTTTAGGCAAGCTAGATCAAATGACTATATAGCACGAACGCTGTTGGAGGGTCTGCCAGCACTTGGTGATCGTCTTCGCGCGTTGATGGTCAGTGTTTCTTCCTCACGGCATAGTCGTGAATACAAATAAACCCTTTTTCCAATTTCAAGTTAATGTGTTGCGTCAATAAGTGATTCTTTTTAAAATATAGAGAAAGGAAGAAGATATGCTTGCACAAAAGAAGATACCAGATGGGCAAAAGGAGGAAATATCACAGGTATGGTTTTCTCAAGACAATTGTTTGATGCTTTGATGCAATGGAAGTAAGTTTTAAGGTGGATTGTTCTACGTAGATTTTAAACTTTTTGATATAGCAACTTTCCACTTGCACAATGATTTTTAAACCATCATATTTCTCTATATGCATATGTACTGCTAGTGGCTTTTAATGTTTGGTTGACCTAGTGGCTTTTTTTGCACTACATAACTCTGCTGGTATTTTGAGCTTTCAATCTGTTGATTTGAACTTTGCTATTGAACTTTGCTATACTTGCTATTAAGGTTTGCTCAAGTGTATTCCAACTCTTCTGCATAATTTCCAGTTGTTTTTTCTTCAGGTTTGGGGGTTTTATGTTGGTTACTTCTTTAAGTCCCTAATAATCAATGTATTTCATTACTTGTGTGCAGAACGAATATAAAAGAGGGATTAGTGGTTGGAACTTCAACCTTGAAGATGTGAAGGCTCAGGCTTCCCTGGTATATACCTTGTATTTACGTTCTCTTGGACATGTTCCTTTCGGAACTCATTTTAGGCTATGTTCTTTTCATGGAAAACAATTTCCGGAGAATGATTTATACTATCATTTTTGGAAAAAAGGAATATTCTGTTTTCCATTGTTTGGGGCACATCCTGAAAAATGAATCTTATAACTTACTTCTTTGATTGAGACACACAGAATATGCTTTGAAGATCAATATTTGGGTTTTAATCAAAAATAAAGTACAATTTACTAGAGTAATTAAACAAAGAAAAACTAGTGGTCAATTGATGGGCCTCTACCATCAACAGCATGTCTTCTTTGGGGGTACTTGACCCAAAATGTTAAACATGTGTCCAATTCATGAGACTTCCAACTTCTCTGCTAAACATTCTGGCATTCTGTACAACCTAACGGACAGGCATTCTGTTCAACCTAATGGGCAGCATCGTCATGCCTTCTTTTCACCTTGATTGAGGTACACCCAAGCCACAAAAGTCACAACATTTAGCAGCACCCTACACAGACCAATGTAATATTCAAAAGAATTGCCAAAATTCTGGATATTGTTCCAATTAACTTCACGTAGATGTTTCAAAGGAAAAAAAGTTACGTCATCTAAATAGTGACAGCACCATGGTCTCGTTGCTGTTTTTGGGTACGAAATGTTGCTCTCACAAGATTTTAAATCTGGGTTGGATTCGTTAAACCAAAATAAAAGAACATGAAAGAGAAAAGATGATTCAGTTAGAGAAGACCAGTTTGAGAGAGGGAGAAAATATGATGGGAGAGACAGAGTTGGAAATTTTGAAATCCTGCTGTGTTTATTGGATAATGAATTGAACATTTTCCGGAATTTGTTTTCCGGTGACTCATAAAATATTTTGCGTTGACCATATTATTCCTAACATTACCAAACTTTGGATAATAGGAAAACATTTATTGCAATTCATTTTCCGTGAAACAATGGAACCTTTACTAGCATTATTGTTTGGGCTCAGCAATGACTTGAACTTGTTTTCCTGCTATCAGATCCAGGATGAGGACTCCGTATCTGACAAAGATCAATCAGGGATTGACGTGCATGAAAAACAACTACATCATCAGTTATCTTCCATAAGCCAGTTTTCAGAAGCTGCAGATGTAGTAATTCAACAATTATTTGTATTTTATGGTGTGTCATGGTCTAAGGATGTTTTTGTTGAATAACAATGTAATGCTTCACAGGAGGACAACAACCTGATACGGAGTCAACCTCCTCTGTCATCTGCTGATTCTTCCATGACCTGCACCATGTAAGTCAACGTCCATGGTCACACCATTAACTTCAATTTCATACTCCTATCGTTTATTTGTGATGCTATATCTGTAGAGGTTGGAAAGAACTTTGATGCAATAAGATTTTCGTGAATGCTTCAATAAGTTTGTTGATTATTCATCTGATTTGATAAATTTGTAATGCCTCTAACTTATAGTTGACAAGCTTTACTAGATTGTTTTCTTTGGTTTTCCAGAGGTAAATGTGAGAGGTCTGATGATGATGTGAGCATTGCTAGTTCATCCAATGAACACCAAATTTCTCAGAACTCTTCTCCCCGTACTGAAAATCACATTGACAATGATGTGGTTGGAAAACGTGACTTGGAGATAAATGGAAGAGTCTTGGAGAGCTCAGCTTCTCATCATCACCACAGGATAGCTTCATCTGGCAGCATCATCTTTCTGGATGCGAGCTTACCCATTTCCAGAATGGACAGGTTTATTTAGTTGATGATCTCTGTAGCAGAACTATGTTGTTGGATGATATCTTCTTCACCACATTACTTGAAACTGGGACATATTTTAAGGAAAAAAATCACAGATTTCACGGATTTACATTCTCCCCTGATATTTTCTTGCAAAATTGCCTATTAAATTTTATCTCTTTATTCATTTCTAACCAGCTGTTGTCATTTTAAATAGAACAGTCTTTAAATTTTGCATAAAACTTACAGCATGATTCATTCTCCTTACAGAACCCAACATATTCCCTTTATTAACAATTTTCGTGCAGCCTACTATAGATGAATAAATAAAAGACAAGGTCGTATACATTCTGAATAGAGGCAGAATATTGAAAAATGACAAATTTGACATTGTGTTTAACCAACTCAGTGGCATGATATATTTTGCCTTTGGGCGCTACACCTGTCTCCATTCTGTTTAATTAACAAGAATCTCTAGGGAGCTGCTTTGGGTTGTTTATGTTGGGTCTACCATTTTGGAGATACCAAGACATCATTAGCCGCAAGCAGATCATCAATCAAGTCTGGTTCCAAAGCCTTTTGAGCATGCTGTGCAATTATCTTCTTTGAGTATATATAAAACATACGATGTCAGTGGGGGCGTACATGTGTGTGCGTGTGTGTGTGTTGTATCTACAACGCCTTCATGGATAAGCTTATACTAAACCTCACGATATTTTCAGTGAGAAGTTTCAAAATCAGATCCAAAGGATGCCAAGTTCTAATGGGGCAGCTGCATTCCAAATAGTAGATGATCCGTCTTCTGAATCTATGTCTAAAGCTTCTAGAACATCAGGCAAGTGATCTTCTTTTCTGGCTTCCATGCTGTTGGCATCATATTATGCTCTCGACTTCCATTTTTCATATGTCTAATGAATACATGTTCACTTCCCTTGTACTAAAGTGAAGTTATTGTTCAACTACAATTTTGTTGAGACAGTAAATAGTGATGAACAAGATGAAAAAGTGAAGTGTCAAGTCGTTCAACAAAAGGGGCGTTTTAAGGTTACCTCTGAGAATGTTGACTTAGAGAAGGTAATTTCTCTCTCTTCTTTTTTCACTTTTGAAGTCCCTGAATAACTCTGATTGGATTGAGAACTTAACCATTTCCTTTCAGATATCTCCATCTCCTGTGCTGCAGAAGAGCCACAGCATGCAGGTTTGTTTACACTCCATTGATATCCACAAGGTTACAAGATAAAGTGTTATGTATAAAATGCTTGATAAACATCTCTTCACAATCCATATAAAGCACCCCTTTCATGTTTTTCAATAATGGCAGACATTTGATGATTATATTTTATTTGGTGAACATCCCTATGTACTCTAAATTGTACATTATGTTTAATAATCTATCATTTCTTTGACATGATTGATGATGTATTATTTTTACACTGGTCTCATTTGTCACCACAACACTATTTTAGTTGTCGATAGATTTGTGTTTTAGATGTCTTAGATTGTTTAGAGCCATCTGAAAAGTATAATCCTTGATGAAAGCAAGGTACAATGTAGATAATCCTGATGTTCTTAATTAGACCCATCGTGTAAGGCTATTATTGCGAATGGATGATAAATTTGTTTTATTAATTTGGTCATAATTATCATTATTATTTGCTGGTCTGTCATCACAGTCCATGCTACCCATAATAAGTCTATGCACATGCCATCTCTTCCGTTGAAAATTCTGTACTTAGAATGTATTGGAACTCGTGCAAGAGATGTTGCAATGCTTTCGCTTGGTGGTTTGACAAATGATATTTATGTATAGAATGCAAAGAATATGGGGCTGAGTATAGTCACGTTCAAAATCCAAAGTTCAAGCACATAATGTAGTTTTGTTTGAATTTAAATCTTCTATAACATTTTTAATTGGTAAAATTAATTTTATGCTTCTATTGCCCAAGGCCATGATATGAACAGGTTACTACTCCTTCATTACTTGCGGTCCATAATATGGTGGGCTACAAACTAGAGCGCTGTTTCATATTTATATAATAGATTAGATTGTGACGGGCAATGAAGTTTATATGTTGAAAGTGACATGATGATGTTTCTCCTCTCACGACCGCCAAACCGACTCTTTGGATATACTTGTGTGAAATATGTTATGGTTTATGTAGGTGATTCCTCAACATCCTATTTGTCTACCGTCTCCATCTGAAGCATCAAATCCTGTTGGCCACTCCTTTTTCCCTATGTTGCAATCCGTTTTGCAGACAAATATTCTCCAAAGGGTATGCGTCAATCATATAAGTTCTTGTGTTTTCACATCCTTGCTCGGTTTTAAATTTCTTATTTGTCTTGTTACTCCTTTCAGGAGGCCATTCTTAGTCTCATGAAGCAGGTCACTATTGGTGACTCTACAGGTGCAATCAACCTTTATCTCTTTAATTTTCATTTCATTCATATATGTTGTTCTTACTTGATGTGTTCAGCCAATCGAGTGGTAGATGGAGGATGCGTACCAACAAATACCGCTGGAACGGAGAAATCTTTGGTATGAACTGGTACAATTTTTGAGTGTCCTAGTTAATCAAAATTGAAACGTTTGACTTACATGTTTTTTTTTTTTTTACTTTTCTTTTCTCTTCTATCTGCAAACACTATGAATATTGCAGCAGAATAGCCTTCCTTTCCAATTTTTATTGCTTTGATTTCTTGTTTTTGACCTTACATCCAGTTATGCGTCCTTTTTTTTTTTTAGCTTATAATTTAAGACCACTCTGGATGACGCAAATGGACTTCTTTGTGAGGCGCTCTATCAATTTTATACAGTGTAATGGTTGACTGATTTGAAATTTAAATTTGGAATAGAAAATAGAAGATATAATAATCAAAAATTATCCTAGGTAAAGAATAAAAAAAGTTATCTAAACAGTTTCAGGTTGCAAATCAATGAAATTTGGGGGAAGTATTGATTTTCCTTGACTTGTGTATTTTAGAGCTACTGCAGAACCTATTAAGTGCTACTTACTCAGCCAATTTTCTTGGTGATTATATGTTTCTGGTGGGAACCTTTCTTTGCATAAGCGCTTCATTGTACTTATATCGTGAAATAAGTTAAGCATTCAATTGGTTCATACTCCCTCCACCCCAAAAAAAGTAGTCCCCTTTCCTTATTATAAAGCCAACCTAGCACAATATTAAATCACTATTTGACTTACATTTATTATGTCTTAGGTAATGAAATTTCAATCATTGATACAATACTAAGAATACTATCAATACCAATTTTAGATTTTCATAAGGATAAATAATTTTCTATAAATCTATGGTAAAAAATTAATCAAATTTACCAAGAAAAGTCTAAATGGGAGTATTTTTTGGGACGGAGGGAGTATTAATTATTGTAATTGGCAATCTACCATTTTCGAGTGTAAAAATTCATATGTTTAGCTATTTAAAATCTATTTTTTCGTATCAACCAATCAAGGCCTTGAAATAAAAGAGTATTCAATTTACCATAAAAAATGTAAATCTATGTTTACAAAATTTAGGGTGCGGTTAATATGTGATAAAGAAATACTCCATCCATTCCACTTAAAGAGTCCATGTTTGAAAAGTCTAATAATTTAGGGATTTATAAGTATCCTTAATTTTGGTCAAAATTACAAAAATTCTTGATCTTAGATGCTTATAACATTTGTGGAGGGTTAAGTTGAACGTTTATTGAGATTCTAGACATAATATTTGGAAGTGTAATCTTTAAGTGGAAGATCCAAAATAGAATAGTTGACTCTTTGTATGGAATGAATGGAGTAATAAATTAGTTTCTTTATAAATTTCTTATCAAATGAAAGGATTTGTTCTCTGCTTGTGTAAACCAAGTTTTACCCAGACGGTGTATCAAAAGTACTTTTATACAAAATCCGTAGAAGCTCCAATTATTTTAGCTTGACCAGCCCTTTCATACTTCTTTTTGTCAATTTGTGTTGTTGACATGGTTATTTTATTGCTTTGCCATATATTTTTCTAGGACTTTGACCAATTATTTCTCTCTTCTACTTGATGTACGAATACATGAGTTACCTGAAGCAGTCTAAGGCGCTAAATATTACCTGAATTTGTTCTTTGAGCACGTCAGCGGAGCTAAGTCTTTTGGATATATTGGTATTAGTGCTTACACTGACGTGTAGGCTGCTGCAGCTGCAATTTTTCCTCTTGAGGCTAGCATGCAGGGTTTTAAACTATGCTAGTTTGGAGTGTGAAGGTGGATATTAGATCCACTCGAATCGCGATCGTACCTTTTCAAACAAGCCAACCAATGATAGAAGGAGTTCTGTCTTTTAATTTCTTTCATTGTTGAAATATGTTGGGATCTTGTTCGGGGTGAGGGAAGTAGAGGAGAATGTCTAAAGTGCCAATGGTTTATGGAGTGTAGCATTCTGTTCTTCCGTCATGATTCAACTTTCAACCCTGTTGGCCGAATATTACCGAGATATTCTGTTTCTTCTTTTCATTTTGTAATTATTTTTCCTTGTTTGCAGGTAGAGTCAGCTCACGATAGGGAGAAGGAATTACTTCATGAAATCACTGATTTACAATGGAGGTAATCGTCCGTGTATACAAATCCTATACACTCTTGCCACAATCCGATACTTGTAAAACGTGGTTGGTTATAACATGTGGTTTGTTATAATGATAGCTCTATAATTTCCCTTAGGCTTATTTGTGCACAAGAAGAGCTTCAAAAGTACAAAAGCGAAAATGCTCAGGTAAATGTTTCCTTCATGTGCCTATCTTTTACGGTATATGTTATGGTTTGGAGTGTGTAAAGCTGCTAGATTTCATTTGCAGGTATAATTGCACTCTGCAACTAGGACTCAACCATACGCAATCAACATTGTCTGACCTTAGGGCATTAGCAATAAAAAGGATTGGGGACAAAAAGAAAAGAACAGACCAGAATTGGTGAAAAGAGAATACCACAGAAAGGAGATTAACTGTTAGTTTTAGATTTTCGTGTTCAGCTATATTCTAGGTTTTTTTTTGTTTGTTAACTTGTTTATATTTCATAATGGTAAAGAAGATGTAGAGGATTTTGGTCATTCCTATTAATTTGTGCATAAATTAAAGAAATTTTTAGTGTATATGGTCCCCTATTCGTCTAATAAAATCTAAGCAGAGCTTCCGTACCTAAACTAGGTACGGTATGAGTCCCTGACTTACGGGGCATTGTTTTTGTTGTTGACAATGTTCCTATGAAAAGGACAATGGTCCAGTGGTAGTGATGGAACGATCGTGTATGGCCTTCATGCAATCAGAGTTACAGATTGAAGTATCTTAACTTGTGATGAAAATACCCGAGTCTTTTAAGTGGGAATTGCTGTATAGCAAAACAAGAAGCTATTGTGTCCCTTGTAAGCACTGGCACTAGATATGAACCGGACTAATGCTTAGGCGGGGCTTCAACCCCTTTTTGAGCTTTACAATGTGTTAGCAGTTCAGATTTAAACCGGAAATTTACTCGGCTCGACTTGCCTATTATTTGGCTTGGAAACAGTTCTTGCACATTAAGGCCTCATTTTTATCGAGTAATTGTGCGTTCTTTTGCACATTATGGGTTTGGCTCCGACAATGGAGCAGAGGTTGACTCAGGTAAGATCCCAGGCCGCAAATTCTACTTGTGGTGTTGCAACCACAACTGTTTTCAGTTATTTTCGCTGTGGAGGGAGCAGATGGTCCGGACTTGTTGAATCGGGTCATAAATTCATTAAGAAAAATGAACCCACAGGGTCAGATGAAACTCGAAACTGGTGGATTAGAACCAGACTCGCACTGGTATTAGATCGTTTGGTAGTAGCGGGGCCTGGTTTACGGTTATAGTTATCTTGTTTAGACCAATATGGTTGTCACGATGGCCACAGAAATCTTAACAAGGAAAGTAGAGATAGCAAAATACATGGGTTGGAAGTTTAGGGGACCCCCCAAAAAGAAAGAAAGAAAGAAAAGAAGACCTGACTTTTTTTCAGTAATTCTACATCTAATAAGTTGGGTGGTTGAATAACTCTGCAATTTATTTCGATGGAGTGAGTTATTGCTATTTCTATGGTCCCAGAAAGGAGCGAAGGTAGATAATGATGGATAGGTTTTCGTTTCTCTTGGCGTTTGTATGTTGATAAAAATGATGGTTAATACTTATAAATGTTAAGATTTCAAGTTTATTATCGAATTTGGCTAACGTGTACTCTAACGATATATTTTAAGCATATACTTTAGAAAGTTTTGCATTGGTATTTTGAGAAGTTGTGAAATAAATAAAGAGTTTTCAAAATAAGGGTGTTTGTCCAGCCTCAGGCACAAGTTATGTATTTTCTATAACTTGGTAATGGTCTGCAACTGAATAACTTGAAGAATCTTAATGGCTTGTTTTTGTATCGCTATAAGTGGACCTCTTTACTTTAGATCCCACTCCTCTCATTCACCCGAGTGTCAACATTCCGGCTTTTAGCTAAAAACTCAACTGTAATGCTAGACTTACCACTCTAAGAATCTGCAAGCACCATCTCATGCTTGGGGTGTAGATCTAGTAGTATTTTATTTTATGCGCACCAGTACAACACGTCGGTTGATGCAATGCAGTTGGTTGATTGGGGGCTCTAAAATCGAAAAGCCGCAACCAGACCAAAACATTGGTTTTGATTTTATAACGGCAGGCACGATGATGGTAACTTATTTGGTTTAAAGTTAAAAAGAACCAAAAAAAAAAAAAAAGATTACAGGTACCCTTGTTTCCCAAACTTGTGAATAAATATCGACCTTATATAGCTAGAGTTAGATATATAAAATGTTGTACAATGTGGTTCCAGTTTGTGTATTTGAAGGCCTAAGTCATTCTCCAACCGTACGCTAAAACTCCAAATCCCGCACAAAATCTTGGTAAATCTTGCTCCAACGGTAACTTCAAGATCTGCACCAATTTGAAGATCTCCCCTCCCATGCGCTGAATCTGACGCAAGCTTATCCCTGTGCTATCTTTTTTTCTTTTTTAAGGATTAAATACTAATTTTGTATTTTAGTTTTGTGTTTTGGTTTAAATACTAGTTTTGTGTTTTGATTTCCATACAACAAAATTTTAATTCATTTGTTTTCTATTTATATTGTTATTAGTTATAAGTTATTTATATTATTAAAAATTATAGTATTATATAAAACGATACACTAAAATAAACCCACATGGCATACATTAAAATTGAATTACATTTTTTTTAAAGATTAACTACTAATTTTTGTATTTTTGTCTCTATTAAAGTCTAGCATTTAATTATTAATTTTAATGCATAGTATTTAATTTATTATAAATTAAAAATTAAAATAAAATATAAATAATATATTTGTTTTGCTAATACTAATACAAATTTAATGAAATAAAACATATGTAATAAATATAATAATAAAAATATACTTAAAATATTCCTTTTAATGTAAAATTTAAAATAGGATGGTTGAAAATATTAAAAAATATTTGGCGTAAAAATTGCACAATCTTAGATATTTGGTGCAATTTTTGCACCAAACTCTTGGATAAGGCTTAAAGGCATCTCCAATGTTTCACCATCCCACCATTTGGGTGTAGTTTTTGAACCATTTCTTCTCCAATGCTACACCAAAACCCACACCATTTTGGTGTGGTGAACAGTCTTACACCAAATTCAGTATTCACCAACACTAAATTTGGTGTTGGTGGGTCCCATGCAATTTATTAATTATTAAATACTAAAAATTATTAATAAATATTAATAATATGATATTATTAATTTAAAAGCATTTTAACTTAATTAATAACTAATTTTATAAAAAGAGATGTACTTTGATATGTGTCTTGCTATTGTTATTGTTGTCGATTTTTTTTTCCTTTGTAGTTTTTAAAGATTTTAAAGTTGATGTAATGCTTGTTTTCTTATGCTGTATGCGTTTTTATATATCAAGTGGTATTATTTTCGTTATACTTTTTTACTGATTGTTATGATTTTATGGTATTTTCAAGTACTTGTATGCCAATCAAATTATATAATAAATTTAATTACAAAATTACTAATTTTTAAATATTATTAATTACTTAAATAATATTATAAACATACAATTATTAAAATAAACTAAACTATTAATTGCGCAATCTTAATAATTACTATTAAAAAGGTTGATAGAAAATTAATATACATTTGATAAGTAAATTAAAAGAAATGAAAATAGAATATGATAAGGAATATTCTTTTTAGTGTAAGATTTGGTGTAATAAGCTAGAGTTGAAATAGTAATTAGTGCTGAAATTGTACCATTTTGGTTCTGAAACTGCACCAAATATGGTGTTTTGCATTGGAAATGGTCTAAGGCCTTCTCCAACCAGTACCCTTTGCACCATTTTGGTCCAAAGTGGTGCTCCGACCGGTACCCCTTTCCTTGCACCATTTTGGTGTGATGAATAGTATTGCACCAAATTTGGTGCAACACTATTCATCACCCCAAATTTGATGTTGGTGGACCCATTGAATATTTTGATTTTTAATAAACTATTAAATACTAATAATTATTAATATTTGATATTATTGATTTAAAAGTATTTTAAACTAATAAATATCTAATATTAGATGATATAACTAATTGATAAATATTAATAATACTATTTATTTTAAATTAGTGAACATTATAAATTCAATAATTTATAATTAATTAACCTTTTGTTAATTATTTTCTATATATTATCAATAAATAAATTATTATACTAAATTATTTAGAAAGCAAAATTATTTTGTATTGATTGTAATGACTTTTATGATATTTTGAAGTACTTGTATGTCAATTAAATTATTAAATAAATTTAATTACAAAAGTTACTAATTTTTAAATATTATTGATTACGTCAATAATATTATAAACATAAAGTTATTAAATATTCTAAAATTATTAATTGTGCAATCTTAATAATTATTATTTAAAAGTTAATAACAAATTAATATACATGTTGATAAATAAATTAAAATAAATGAAAATGGAACATGCTAAGGAATATTCTTTTGAGGGAGAAGATTTGGTGTTGTGGGTTGGAGTTAGAATAGTGATTGATGCTGAAATTGCACCATTTTAGTGCTAAAACTGCACCAAATTTGGTGTTGTGGGTTGGAGATGACCTAAAAACGGAAATCGGTTTTTCCAAAATTTTCATAACCTAAAGGCTTAAATTGTAATTTGGTCACCCTACTTTGACAGAAAATTCATTAAGCTTACTCTACAATTTTTTTTCTCAATTTCATCACTATACTTGGCATGTTGAGTCAATAAGTTCACCGCGCTTGACTTTCGTTAGTTTTGTTGGATGGAGGGTTACAAAAAGACCAAAATGCCCTTTACCTTATAATATTTTGATGGCTTAAATTGCTATTTAGTCACCCTACTTTGACAGAAAATGCATTAAGATTAATAGTATAAAATTTTGTGTATAAAATATTTAAAATAATTAAATAAGTTATTTCAAATATAATAAAATAACATAATTTCATACTAATTCTTAAAAATATTAAACAAAAATTAGGTTAACTTATCAGAATTCTTAATCAAAATTAATAAAAGATTATGTTGGTCTTTTCTAAAGCAATAAATTCTTTAGCTTGACTTTTTTTTATATATAAAACTAATTATATTAAACAAATGCATTAAATTATTATGAGATAGTTATTATTGTAGAATAAAGTAAACTTAAAATATTATTATAAATTATTCATAAGTAATTATCGATATTTAAATAAGGGTTAATGACACCACTAGAAAAAATCCATTAAGTCAATCATGTGGTATATGCCATTTTTCAAGGGTATTATGGAAAATTCCTAAGAAATTTAATTATAATAAATTTTTATCTTAATCTAATTAAAAGTATTAGTCATTTATCTCAATGTAGTTATAATATTAAATATTAATGTTAATTTAATTAGGATTAGTAATAGATTAAATATTAATGCTTTAGTAATGATTTTCGGGTTTTTAGGATAATTAAATATTAATCTTTTTCCTAGTTGCTCAATTTTTGGGTTTTTATTTGTTCTTGGTTGCAATGAATTTTAATATTTTAGTAATAACATTTTTGAGTTTTTAGGATAATTTTAAACTTTTTATTCAAAAATCAGGATGAAGTGATGAACTTGATATTTATGTCTAAGTGCAGTGATTAAATTGATAGTTATTAGTATGGGTATTTTTGGGATTTAAAAAAATAGTAAGTTTTTCATCCAAAAATCTGGATGGAGTGATTAACGTGGGATTTATGCCAAGTATAGTGATGAAATTGAGAAAAAAAATTGTAGGGTAAGCGTAATGAATTTTCTATCAAAGTAGGGCGACCGAATTACGATTTAAGCCTAACCTAAAAGCTAAAAGACACTCCGTGTAATCGATGAAACGTGCATTTTTTGGGATTTTGTCAATTTAGGGATGGTCTATGCACGTCTTAGTTTATAAATCTTTTTCTTATAAATATATTCTCTATTATAGATAAATTTATAAAAGCTTTATAGCATGGACAACTACTATATATATATATTTTTTTCATAATATACATTTGAAAGTAATATATTTATTTTTAAAAATTAATATATCATTTTAAAACATAAAAATAAATTATAGAAAAAATATATTTTGTCCAACAAATAACTTGTTCATTTATGTATTGTATCTTTCAAAAAATATTTTTTTATTCATTATTATTCATTAGTGATTCAAAATACTAATCCAATAATATAGACTTTCTTAAACAAAATCATATAGTAAATCATAAAAAACCTAAAAAGAATTGCATAATCAAGTCAGTTACAAAGTAATTAAATATTAACTAGTTTTACACCAACGCACGGATATATATATTTTTCAATTAAATTATATATACTTAATAGAAATAAAACATGTGAAAAATTCAATTATAACAAAATAAGCAAATAATAATTGTAACGTAAAGATTATGATATTGATGTACATAAATTAAACAAATAATTATAACGTAAAGATTAAAAAAAATAATAATAATAATATAAAATCACATAAATAAGAAATTTATTATAAATTATAGAATACTTTTATAAATACAAAAAAAGTAATAATAATATAAAATCACTATTAGTACTACTATCACATATCAAAATTCGAAGGACCTTAAGATTGATAACTATAGACAAAGCGACATAAAATAAAATATTGTTACTTGTGTAACTGATATACATTTGTGTATAATGAATTTACCAATTGAATGCTTTCACGTGTGTATTTTTTTTTAAAAATTGTTATAAATATTTTGCAGAATGTGCATTTTTTAAAAATTTAACTTTTAGTTGTCAGTAATATGACTGAATTTTTAAAAAATGTATATATATGTGAAAGATAAACAGTTAATCAACCAAAACATTTACATGAGTTTTTCTTTTAATAAATAGTGAATACCTACATATCTGTTCGACTTTTTGTATGCAACTCATTTTATTTATGTTGTTTATAATTTGAAATCTTTATTTGGTTTACGATGTTTTAATAATAATAGCATAAGATATTTAACATCCATGTCAAATTTACTTAGATTTTAATTAAATAGCTTATGCTGGTGTATATTCGAATGATGGTATTTAAAATGAATTATGTATGTTGATATAAATATTGTTGGCCAATTAATGTTATTTGTGTAAATTAAGAAAAAAATATGATTTATCTTAAAAAAATAAAATTAATGTTGATAGTTTATGAATTTGCATGGAAATAATAGGACACGACATAGAATTTACTGTGTCCTTGATATCTTGGATTGGGTAGTTCAGGAATCAGAAGTCTTCTTTGAGAAGCTTTGATAACTTTCTCATCTTATCTAGGAGAAGTAGCAAGCTCTCAATTTCAAGGTAGGGTACATGTCTTTCAAATAAAACATATAAAGTTTTATTTTTGGCAGGATCTTACTATTTTTAGACTCAGTTGTTATTATATATGTATAGATACTTAAATACTTCATTAATATGTCATAGATTTGTACCTTTTTTGTCTCAAAGTAAATTTTTTTAAAATTAAATTACGAGTTTTAATAAATATTTTTGACTTATTATGTCTTTCTTTCAATATACTTACTCCCTCCGTTTCAGGTAAAGAGTTCACTTTCCTTTTATAGAAGTCAACATAAGACTAAATCAAATAAAAAATTTACATACTTTACTTATGTTTTAAGAAATAAAATTTCATTAATTAAAAACTATCTTAATAATACTATGGATTACAACTTTAATAATTTTGTAAAAACCACTCGATTTTGTTAATTATTGGTCAAACTTTAGTTTAGTTGACCAAAAAAAGTCAACAGTGAACTCTTTGCCTGGAACGAAGGGAGTATTTAGGATGTTAAAAATAGAATAAAAAACACATATTTTAACATGAAGAGAGTGAGAGTGAGAGGAGAGAGAAAAGTGCATGGTGCAATTTCCTAAAAGATTTGACTAAATTGATTTTTCTTTTATTTAAAGTTATATTACTATTATTTTGTATAATTATGGTTTTGTATTTTCGAGGACAAGATCAGATGTTATATATAAAGATGAATTTCTATTTTTGACAAGTCATTTTTGGCGAAATTTTTCCTTTTTTTAGACTTATTAGGCTTTACATATATATAGATTAATTTGTCTTTTATTTAAAGTTATATTATTATTTTTTATAATTATGGTTTTGTATTATCGAGGATAATATTAAATATTATAAAGATGACTTCTATTTTTGGCAAGTCATTTGACGGGATTTTTCCTTTTTTAGACTTATTTGGCTTTATATATATATATATATATATATATATATATAGATTATTTTGTATAATTATGATTTTGTATTTTTGAGAACAATATTAAATGTTATAAAGATGACTTTTATTTTTGGCAAGTCATTTTTGGCGATATTTTTCCTTTTTTAGACTTATTGGGCTTTATATATATATATAGATAAAAAAATATTTAATAACATTCTGCTTTTATTCTTGTAGAAACTACTATCGAATTAGGGATGTCAATGGGGCGGTTTGGGGGCGGTTATACATAATACCACTTATACTCATCAATTCAATTTTATGTCCCATAACCGCCTCATTTCCCACCGGGGAATCAATTTGTTCCCCCATATCCATTCTCCATGGGTAACGGTTAATCGAAAAATACCCACGAGTAATTGGTCAAACTAACAATTTAGCTTAAAACAATTTTATGATTAGAAAAATATATACTCAAAACGAAATTTTCAAATAACATACGATTTAATCAAGTTTATAAGACTTAATAAAGGATAATAATTTTACTTAAAACTCATCATAACCATGTTCGTAAAAGTTAAAAAGTCTAGTTAAGTAGTTGCGTACGCCACAAATTTATAAGACTTCGGTTTAGTTCAGTTCAGTTCGAATATTCACGGTTCGGTTTGAAATTGTCATCCCTACGTCGAATCATTGGGCATAGTCTAATAATAAAGGTTGTTTTATTTTTTATTTTTTTTTGCCAACTCAGCCTAGGTGTGGGCATCAGGTCGGGATTTTTGGTATTTCGGTTTTTAGGGTCGGGTAGTAAATTATGCTAACCGAAACTGATCCGAATAAAAAATTACCCGGGTACTTGGTTATCCAAAAAATTCGGGTATTCTCAGGGTCGGGTTCGGGTTGTACGTGTTTAAAAAAAACAAATGAAGTAATTACAAAATTCTCCAAATCTCCAAACAAAAATGCCCAAAATCATAAACAAATTTGGCAATAGTGGAGCTGTGAAGAGTCAAAATGTACAGATGAATGCCCAAAAATTATTTAATCAGGGTATTCATCTGTACAAATTAGGCAAAAATGCCCAAAAATTAGGCCAATGAAGCTGTGAAGAGTCAAAATGTACAGATGAATGAATGAAGAATTGACGTTTCTAAGTTTTAAATAGGGCATCCCAGCGAACCCGCAACACTGCTCTTCAACACGTCAAAGTCGCAATTTGCGTCGTCAAAGTCAAAGATGCCACGGGTAGTGCATTGCTAGTGTGCGACGGCGACTGCAAGTCTGCGAAGGCCAAGGAGGAGCGTGGACCGTCACTACAGTGAAGCCTGGAGGTCGCCGAGGTTGATGGGTGGAGTGTGTAGTCGCCGGTGCCGATGAAAAACCCTAGATCTAGATGAATGTTAACTGGTGAGAGGGAGAAGCGGCGGCTGAGAGGAAAGACTTAGTTTAGGTTAGGTCGCAGGGGGTATGTTCAAAAATGGCCATATCAAAGATGTAGTTTTTAAGAATAGCCTCACTTATCGAAAAGATGTTATATGGCCATTTTTGAGTCAAAATGTCTATTATACCCTTTTCTTTAAATCACAAGGCCTCATGTTTAAAATGTCTAAAATGTCCCTCTAATCCAACAACTTCAATAGCCCCTTTTGAAGAAATCGGTTTATCAACGTATTCGTTGTCTAAAAGTCATAAACCTAAAATTCTTACAAATCGAGTTTCTCTCAAATTCCCACTACCTTGTTTTTCCATGGCATATAATTTGTATTTGATTCAGTTGGTCTTTTCACCACCCTATTATGTAAAGTTTCATTTTCGCTTTTCTGCAAATTTAACGATAGGGTAGGTCGCTTAAGCGACCATAACAGTCGATTTAACCAATTAACCGACATTAATTGACCTTCAATGGTCGATTTATTTTATTTTGTCATGGTCGTTTAATCGACAAATAAGATAAAGTCATTGATCGACCTTAACTAATTTAATTTCTTTTATAAACGACTTTAATTGACCTTAATTGTTATTCTATAACTTAACCGACCTTAATTGTTCTTTTGTCATGGTCGTTTAATCGACAAAGATAAATAAAGGTCGGTTGATCGACCTTAACTAACTTAACTGTAATTCAAAATTGCTCTTTTATAAACGACTTTAATTGACCTTAATTGTTATTCTATAACTTAACTGACCTTAATTGTTCTTTTTTGTCATGGTCGTTTAATCGACAGTCAGATAAATGAAGGTCGGTTGATCGACCTTAACTAACTTAACTGTAATTCAAAATTGCTCTTTTATAAACGACTTTAATTGACCTTAATTGTTATTCTATAACTTAACTGACCTTAATTGTTCTTTAATTGACCTCAAGTAACAACATAAAAGGTTGATTAAGCGCGTGATTGGCTTAACTAACATAACCGACCTTAATTGAACTTCACCGGTAGCTTAATCGACTTTAATCGACCCCGACTAACTTAAATTGCTCTTCTTTTAATTTAACGTAATTCAAAATTGCTCTTCCTCTTCAAATTTTGTTGGTTTTCTAATTTATATTCAATTCATTTATATGACTTCACCTTTTGGGCCATTGTTTGTTATTTTGGACATTTTCTCGATGATGAAAACGGCTTATGTTCTTGGAAATTTAGTGGCGACGAATGCAAAAGCACTTGCAATCAATAATGAAACCTCATGTGAAGAGTTATATGCTAAAGTACGAAACATTTGCCAAGTTAATGACATAGAGATAGGATTTCGACTCCAAGAATGGTGCGAATTTACACGTTCCTATCCGGATTACTTCAAATGAAGATGTTCAATGGTACCCGAATATCAATAAACAAGGCTATCCCACTCCTCTTTGTATAACCATTGTGAGCCAAGAAAATTGCGACGCGCACCGGAAGAAAATAATGGAGAAGAAGAAAACAATGAAGAAGAAGAAAATAATGCGAAGAAGAAAACAATGGAGAAGAAGAAAATAATGGATTTGGTGGTGATGACATGCAACAGAAGGGGGTGACAATGCGAATAATTTTTCGATAGCTTGAATGTAATTCGAGAATCCATATCCAATTACGATAATGATTTCTCTACACGCCGATATTTGAGTTTAGTCAAGGCAACGGAGATCAAGGCAATAGAGATCAAGGCAACGGAGATCAAGGCAATAGAGATCAAGGCAACCGACAAGAAAATGACTTCACAAGTGAGCATTTAGTTTCTTCGGTTGGAAGTACATCGCGAGTGATACCCGTAGATGTTGATTTGAAGGTTGACCAAGTATTCAATAACAAGAAAGAGCTTCGAAGCCGTGCACTTGCTTGCATTGAACCACAACTTCGTTCAAAACAAAAAATCGAACAAGAGTGTGTACACAATAGTTTGCGTTGATGATAATTGCAAATGGCGTTTGTTTGCAACAAAGTACTCGAAAGTGATTACTTTCAGATTCGAAAATATTCACCGAACATACTTGCCCCCTAAATCACCCATGGCCGATCATAGACAAGCAACATCGCGAATCATTGGAATACAAATCTCGCCAAGGTTCGAGGACCGCAACACTACGTATAGACGCCGATGTCATGTTCGACGTTAGACGATCATTGGGCGTAGAACTAAGTTATCAAAAAGCGAGGAGGTAGAGAAGAGGCCTTAAGACACTTAAGGGGTTCACTGAGGATAGTTACACTAATTTAGCCGCATATGCCCATAACTTGAAATTGGTTAATCCAGAACGATTCTTTTTAGAGTGTGATAATGAAAACCGATTCAAGTACTTCTTTTGGCGTACGGGGCTTGCATTCTTGGATTCCACTCTTCAATGCGTCCGTAGTCATTGTGGACGGGACATTCTTAACTTCTAAATATAAAGGTACGTTGATTATTGCTACTTGTCAAGATGGAAATATGCGATATATCCTCTGCGTGGGCTATTGTTGATTCCGAGAATGATGCATCGTGGACTTGGTTTTTCTTAAGTTGAAAGAAATAACAGTGACCGGAAGGACTTGTTGTGATATCCGACCGACATAAAAGTCTTATTAGTGCCGTCCAAGTTGTTTTTCAAAATGCACGTCATGCGCATTGTATCTATCATATAAAAGGCAACTTAAGGATCAGAACTCGTAAGGCCGACACTATCTCACTTTTTAAGAGAGCGGCGGAGGCATATACCGAGAAGAGTTTTGCAAACATATGTCCGAAATTGAGAAAACGATGAGAATGGTTGGAAGTATCTTAGCGAAACAAATTTCAAACTTGGGCCAGTCACATTTTAAAGGAGATCGTTACAATATCATGACTTCAAACAATGTAGAGTCTCTCAACTCGTTTTAAGAGAGCGACAAACTCCTATACTTTTTCGCTTGAAAGTATTGGTAGAAAGTTGCGAGCTTGGTTTTGAGAGGCGTGAGGCAAAGACAAAGTTGTACAAGTTTCTTAACCCCAAAGAATGGAAGCAAAATTAAGCAAGTTGATTGAGAAGTCTAAAAAGTTTACGATTATTGAACCCATTGATCCATCCAAGTATGTGGTGAGGAGCGGTACCACGAATCACACCGTTAATTTTGATGGAAATACTTGCACTTGCCGAAAATTTCAATTGGACCACATACCATGCGAGCATGCAATAGCGGCGAATAAGAGAGGATTTTCGTGTTCCCGATGTTCTCGCATTCTATACCTCGGTGTTGGAGAGACTCCTATTCCCAAAACATCTTTCCAGTTCCCAATGAAGATGAATGGGACATTCGGATAATATTAAGAATTTGACAATCTCCCCACCTTTAGTCCGACAACGAGCCGGACGTCGTAGAACATCGAGAATTCCTTCAACCGGAGAGTTTCCGAAGACAAAAATGCACTAGGTGTCGACAAGTAGGGCACAACCGACTTTCGTGTCGTGATCAAACACCGATGAGTGATAGACAATCACAAATTTAGTTTATGTTGCATTAAGTTTTGTATTGTTTTTAATTTTGGATTTCTATGTATTTCGATTTCGTGTTTTGTATTGTATTGTAACATTAATCTCAATTTTTTACGTATTGTATTATAACATCAATATCGATTTTTATATTTTGTATTGTTACATTAATATCGATTTTTATATTTTGTATTGTTACATTAATCTCGATTTTTATATTTTGTATTGTTACATTAATCTCGATTTTTATATTTTGTATTGATATAACGTTACGCTACGATATGTTATGTTATAACGTTACGTTACGATATAACGTTACGTTACGATATAACGTTACGCTAGGTTACGTTATGTTATAACGCTACGCTACGCTAGATTTTTTGCTCTGTTGATAACTTGGATAGTGGTTCCGGCCTGGTTATGCAAATGTTCAAAGGCAACACAATTTCCAAAGAATATGTTGCTTCCTTAGTGTATTGATGTATATTGTTCTGTTCAAAGGCAATACTTTTGATTTGGTCATGTAATGAACTTGCTTTAAAGCGATTAATCAACCTGTTGACATCGGTTATGGCTTTTTTGTTTTGGATATGTATTGCTCTGTTGTGGTGTGGTAATGTGGTAATATTCAAGCTCGTTCTGTTTGTCATGTTAAATTCAATTGTACATAAGGTCGGTTAATGGTCGGTTATGGTCGAGTAATCTACCATCTAATTGTACACAAGGTCGGTTAGGATCGCGTAATCCACCATGTGAAATTCAATTGTACACAAGGTCGGTTAATGGTCGATTAGGGTCGCGTAATCTACCATCTAATTGTACACAAGGCCGGTTAATGGTCGGTTAGGCCGCGTAATCCACCATTGTATTATAACATCAATATCGATTTTTATATTTTGTATTGTTACATTAATATCGATTTTTATATTTTGTATTGTTACATTAATCTCGATTTTTATATTTTGTATTGATATAACGTTACGTTACGATATGTTATGTTATAACGTTACGCTACGATATAACGTTACGTTAGGTTACGTTATGTTATAACGCTACGTTACGATATAACGTTATGTTATAACGTTACGTTATGTTATAACGCTACGCTACGATATAGCGTTATGCGTTACGCTATCTTATAACGTTACGCTAGGTTACGTTATGTTATAACGTTGCGTTGCGATATAACGTTATCTTATAACGCTACGTTACGATATAACGTTATGTTATAACGCTACGTTATCTTATAACGCTATGTTATAACGCTACGCTAGGTTACGTTATGTTATAACGCTACGTTACGTTATATCGCTATCTTATAACGCTACGTTAGGTTACGTTATGTTATAACGCTACGCTACGATATAACGTTATGTTATAACGCTACGTTATGTTATAACGCTACGTTACGATATAACGTTATGTTATAACGCTACGTTATCTTATAACGCTACGCTAGGTTACGTTATGTTATAACGCTACGTTACGATATAACGTTATGTTATAACGCTACGCTACGATATAACGTTATGTTATAACGCTACGTTATCTTATAACGTTATGTTATAACGCTACGTTAGGTTACGTTATGTTATAACGCTACGTTACGTTATATCGTAACATAACCTAACGTAACATTATATCGTAATGTAACGTTATAACATAACATAACCTAACGTAACGCTATAAGATAATGTAACCTAACGTAACGTTATATCGTAATGTAATGTAACGTTATAACATAACATATCGTAACGTTATAAGATAACATATCGTAATATAACGTTATAAGATAACATATCGTAATGTAACGTTATAACATTACATATCGTAACGTTATAAGATAACAATATCGTAATGTAACGCTATAACATAACATATCGTAACGTTATAAGATAACATATCGTAACGTAACGTTATAACATTACATATCGTAACGTTATAAGATAACATATCGTAATGTAACGCTATAAGATAACATATCGTAATGTAACGTTATAACATAACATATCGTAACGTTATAAGATAACATATCGTAATGTAACGTTATAACATAACATATCGTAACGTTATAAGATAACATATCGTAACGTCACGTTATAACATTACATATCGTAACGTTATAAGATAACATATCGTAATGTAACGTTATAAGATAACATATCGTAATGTAACGTTATAACATTACATATCGTAACGTTATAAGATAACATATCGTAATATAACGTTATAAGATAACAATATCGTAATGTAACGTTATAACATAACATATCGTAACGTTATAAGATAACATATCGTAACGTCACGTTATAACATTACATATCGTAACGTTATAAGATAACATATCGTAATGTAACGTTATAAGATAACATATCGTAATGTAACGTTATAACATAACATATCGTAACGTTATAAGATAACATATCGTAATGTAACGTTATAACATAACATATCGTAACGTTATAAGATAACATATCGTAACGTCACGTTATAACATTACATATCGTAACGTTATAAGATAACATATCGTAATGTAACGTTATAAGATAACATATCGTAATGTAACGTTATAACATTACATATCGTAACGTTATAAGATAACATATCGTAATATAACGTTATAAGATAACATATCGTAATGTAACGTTATAACATTACATATCGTAACGTTATAAGATAACATATCGTAATATAACGTTATAAGATAACATATCGTAATGTAACGTTATAACATTACATATCGTAACGTTATAAGATAACATATCGTAATATAACGTTATAAGATAACATATCGTAATGTAACGTTATAACATAACATATCGTAACGTTATAAGATAACATATCGTAATGTAACGTTATAAGATAACATATCGTAATATAACGTTATAAGATAACATATCGTAATGTAACGTTATAACATAACATATCGTAACGTTATAAGATAACATATCGTAATGTAACGTTATAACATAACATATCGTAACGTTATAAGATAACATATCGTAATGTAACGTTATAACATAACATATCGTAACGTTATAAGATAACATATCGTAATGTAACGTTATAACATAACATATCGTAACGTTATAAGATAACATATCGTAATGTAACGTTATAACATTACATATCGTAACGTTATAAGATAACATATCGTAATATAACGTTATAAGATAACATATCGTAATGTAACGTTATAACATAACATATCGTAACGTTATAAGATAACATATCGTAATGTAACGTTATAACATAACGTTATGTTATAACGCTACGCTATCTTATAACGTTACGCTAGGTTACGTTATGTTATAACGCTACGTTACGATATAACGTTATGTTATAACGCTACGCTATCTTATAACGTTACGTTAGGTTACGTTATGTTATAACGTTACGTTAGGTTACTATGTTATAACGCTACGCTACGATATAACGTTATGTTATAACGTTACGCTATGTTATAACGCTACGCTACGATATAACGTTATGTTATAACGCTACGCTATCTTATAACGTTACGTTAGGTTACGTTATGTTATAACGCTGCGCTACGATATAACGTTATGTTATAACGCTACGTTATCTTATAACGTTATGTTATAACGTTACGTTATCTTATAACGTTATGTTATAACGTTACGCTACGCTATATCGTAACATAACCTAATGTAACATTATATCGTAATGTAACGTTATAACATAACGTAACCTAACGTAACGTTATGTCGTAATTAAAATTTAAAATTCGTTTAAATTATAATTTAAATATAAAATATAAAATTAAATATCGTAATAAAATTTAAAATTCATTTAAATTAAAATTAAAATATAAAATATAAAATTAAATATCGTTATTAAAATAAAAATTCGTTTAAATTAAAATTTAAATATAAAAAAAATTCGCTTGCTCCAACCCAAAATTTGAATCTCCCTCCCACCATTTGAATCTCCTCCTCCCACCTTTTTCGTTCTCTCAAAAGTGGTATGCTTTAGCAAGTCAACAACTCCCTCCATCAACCCCATATTTAATAAAACTTTTCCTTCATTTATGACCTAGGGCTCAAACCAACTCCATTCCCCAAAAATGGAAACACCAATTTTTGAAGACAAGCAACTCGAATTATCACATGACTGCAATAGGGTTTGCAATTGTGGTGTTCGAGCACCTATGTGGACATCTTGGAGTGACGAAAACCCAAGTAGAAGGTTCATCTGATGTGCAAACTATAAGGTTCTCTTTCTTCTTTTATAATTAATTATGTGTATGTTTGTAACATTAATAATTTGTCATTTTTTCTTTGTGCAAACTATAAGGATCGAGCTAAGCCTGTCATTTTTCGCTTGGATTGACCCACCACTGCCTGAGAGATCGAAAAAAATCATCATTTGTGGACGTCTAAGATCCCAAATTGTGGAATTGAAGCAACAACTTGAGAAAATTGAAATGCAACTCAGAGAAATGGTTGGACAAGTTGAAAAGTTTAAGAAAACGAAGGCAAAGTGAAGTTACATGAACAAATATTGGAAGAACAATTGACGAAGGCAAAGAGAGAGCAATGGTATTTTTTGCTCGTTGATAACTTGGATAGTGGTTCTTGGCCTGGTTATGCAAATGTTCAAAGGCAACACAATTTCCAAAGAATATGTTGCTTCCTTAGTGTATTGATGTATATTGTTGTTCAAAGGCAATACTTTTGATTTGGTCATGTAATGAACTTGCTTTAAAGCGATTAATCAACTGTTGACATCCGGTTATGGCTTTTTTGTTTTTGGATATGTATTGCTCTGTTGTGGTGTGGTAATGTGGTAATAGTCAAGCTCGTTCTGTTTGTCATGTTAAATTCAATTGTACATAAGGTCGGTTAATGGTCGGTTAGGGTCGCGTAATCTACCATCTAATTGTACATAAGGTCGGTTAGGATCGCGTAATCCACCATGTGAAATTCAATTGTACACAAGGTCGGTTAATGGTCGATTAGGGTCGATCAATCTACCATCTAATTGTACAGGTCGGTTAATGGTCGGTTAGGGCGTAATCTACCATCATACAAGGTCGATTAATCGACCATAATCGACCATAATCGACCATTAACCAAAGACTCATCACCGCACAATATGCGAGACGATCTACCTACGTTATTTGACCGTGAACTTCCACATAAAATTAAAGTTTTTATCATCGAAAAATCACTTTCCTTCAAACTCTTATCTCGTATTGGTTCTTGGTTCTAGTCCTTTCTCAAAGAAATCACCATTGCCTCCAACATTCAATTCTTCACAAAAAGGTAATCCGTACATTCTCGTTACGTATGCAAGGTCGATTATTGTGTTGGTCGATTATTGTATTGGTCGATTACTTGGGGTTTAGGGTTTAACGCAATGTCTGGGAGCATCGACATCGGGGTTTAGTGTTTAACGTAAGGTCGATTATTGATTTTACCCTATGTGATTCTTGTTGTAAAAATCAATTAGTAGTTTTCGAAAATTAAAAATCGAAACATAATGTTCAAGGTGGAATCGCATTTCGAAAAATTGCATTTGCATTTCGAAAATTTGAAACATAATGACCAAATGTGTTAAACATAATGTTTACAATTTGCATTTCGAAAATTTGTCATTAATGTTCAAGGTGGAATCTTGATAAACATTACCACGTGTGTTTATGTTTTAATGTGATGAAAATGTTTACAATTTGCATTTCTATTACGAGAGAATATGGCATTCTTAATTGATCCAACACAAAGGTACCTGCAAAGGTCACTTGCGATTTAGGCCGAAGGTGATCGGCGAAGTATATTCTAAATTAGATGAAGAACATCGAGAATGTTCACGCTTCTTGCTTTGGGAAGTTGTATGAAATGAGAGACAATATGAAAATATCGGCCAACGCTTCATGCATTGGTGTTTTTGAGGATTCAATCACGACATAAATGATCGTGGTTTCGTATAGGGGTCAAAATGTCGATTTGGCTTCTCGATTACACCATCATCACGGGATTATATCCGGTGATGAGGAAGATTATAAGAGGTCCATCCCCGCAACAAAAAGGTTGGGCGATGAATATTTTGCGGGAGGAAAAAGTCGTGAAGCCCGAGGCATTAAACGAAGCTTTTCTCAATGCAAAATCGAGCTAGACAGATATAAGTTGGGCCTAGCCGTAGTATATGAGGTGTTTTGAGAGCCAAGGAATCGAGTACTTCGATTGACTTGGGCTTTTAGAAATCGTGGACGACTTGGACCTATTCAACAAATATCCGTGGGGAACAAGGACTTATCCCAACTGTTGCATTCGGTGAAAAAATCTTCGGATAAAGTTGGTGTGAAAACTAATACGTTCTATGGCTTCCCATTTGCATTACAGTAAACAATTGAATTCAATTTAATATCAAATGAGAATAAACTATTCTCATTTCTTTTGTTGTTTCTAACATATAACTTTTGTTAGGTTTGGGCATTCGAGATGTTTCAGTCCTTTCCTGAATTTAGAGATGTTTTTGGGCTCCAAAATATAGGGACAACTGAAAATCCCATCATTCCTAGAATGTGTAATTGGAGGTCGAAGGGAAATCCAAGTTACGACAAAATTATTGCAATCTTGGATATACAATGGGTAAATGTTTTCCATTATTTTGATCTCGATAATGAAAAATTCATTTTGTTTTTGTATTTCATTAATGAAGTTTTTATTGTTTTTGAATTGGCGAATGATGCTCTTGTTCCTTTGTCCCCGATCAAGCCGAAAACAATGAAAGTTATGTAGATGATTTTGGTCCGGCTTGGAGAACAACTTTCAATTATGAGCTAGCCCAAGAAGGATTTCAGTCCCCACGATCCACACGATCCCCACGATCCACACGATCTCCACAAGTCGAGTCTCCACGATCCCGCTCCCCACAACCTAGTGGAGGAGTTTCTTATAACCGCCCTCCTACTAATGATGGGATGAAAGACATTTTGGATTACTTGGTTGAGATCAACCGAAGATCGATGCTCATCTGCGGACTATTGAGGAGCATATGGTTGAGATCAACCAAGATCGATGCTCATAGGCCGACTATTGAGGAGCATATGGTTGATATGAACCAAAAGATCACCGCCTTAGACCAAAAACTGGTTTACTTTTATATTTATTTTTGTTTTGATTTCTCTTAATTTCTTAAGTTAGCTTATTGTGACATTTTTTCAAATTGCGGGATGATGTAATTGTTGAGGCAAGGAGGTTGCGACACCCCCCACTCCCACCAGCGATCCACCTCACCATGGCACTCCCACTCCTACCGGTGCTCCCACTGCCACTATCACTACCACTCCCATTCCCACTACTGCTCCCACCACCACTACCACTCCCATTCCCACTACCACTACCACTACCGCTCCCGCTCCCACTACTGCTCCCACCACCACTACCACTCCCATTCCCACTACCACTACCACTACCACTCCCGCTCCCACTCCGCTCCCACCACCACTACCACTCCCATTCCCACTACCACTACCACTACCACTACCACTACCACTCCCGCTCCCACTTGCTCCCACCACCACTACCACTCCCATTCCCACTACCACTACCACTACCACTCCCATTCCCACACCCACTCCCGCTCCCGCTCCCACTATCACCGGAAGACTCCCACCCTGCTCCTACTATCACCGCACTCCCACTCCCACTCCCACTCTTGATACCACTCCCATTAGGGATCTCATTGACACCATCATGAAGAAAAAAATAGAGAATGAAATGGTAAAAGAAAGGGAGGAAGAAAGGGAAAAGAAAAGGAAAAGAAAACATAGTGTCGGAAGCGAAAATATTTTGCCAATGGGAACAAAGAGAACTAGAAAACCATCGGCCCAAATAATAACTCCTTCACCACCGAAAAGCCAAAGCCGAAAGAAAAGGCAATGCTATGACCCCATATTTGATGGTCAAATATGGCAAAGAATTTTGTAGATGGCTCGAAACCGACCTATTCCAGTTCGGATGAGTCAAAGGTCCAAGTGATGAGAAGTTGGTTAACAAATGCGATCAAGAGTAATACT
Organism: Platycodon grandiflorus; assembly: GCA_016624345.1. NCBI lineage: Eukaryota > Viridiplantae > Streptophyta > Magnoliopsida > Asterales > Campanulaceae > Platycodon > Platycodon grandiflorus. The sequence continues at coordinate 10,040,755 of CM028362.1, forward strand.
CCTTTCTTTGAATACATAAAAACTTTTAAGTACAAATATTTATTAGTTTATTTTTTATTAGTTTATTGTTTTTGATGATATTGAAGATAATCTTGATCAACATGAAGCTATTAGTGATCAACATACTAATGCAAAGTGAAGTCGTTTGTTAATTCTTAGTTAGTTAGTTTAGCTAGTTAGTTTTGTAATGTAATGATGATGTAATGGTTTGTTATTCTGTTTGTTATTCGTTAAGAGAAGAGTATATACTCGTAATTTCATTCCCTTTATTAGTTTATTTTTTAAGTAGTTGCATTTATTTCTTTTCACAGTGATTTTGTTGTTAGACGTGGAATAAAGATGAAAGTTGAGTGGTTCAACATATTTTGCAAGTCTACGGAATATCTTTTAGATGAGGTAAGTTATTCTATTAATTAATGGCATTCTAACCTTACATTATTGTTTGATTCTGATGAGGTAAGTTGTTCTATTAATTTCAGCATATCGATGTTTGCATCCTTATGATGCGGGAGAGACAAAGGATGTATCCATTATCGTTCGGCGAAACAACGACCGAACGATTCTTGATACCACATTCTACAATGTACTTTCTACGAATTTTGATATCCCAACATGACCCGCACCACATTATGTCGGAAGGTCTACTCGACTTTGCCTATGGAACATGGAAAAAAGATATGGAGATATTTGCGAAACCATGGTCCGAATGTACTCGTATTTACTTTCCTATCTTCCACAATCAACACTGGTTTGCAGCGGACCTTGAGTTCCATAGTGGAAAGTTCATTATATACGACCCCGACAGAAGTGTTTTGACTCCTGGTCAATTGCATGGGGCTCTCCTCCCTTTTTTGAAGTTCATTCCAGAAATCGCAAAAGGGCCGGAGTTCGATTAGCGCCATTGATTATCACGGGATCTAAAAACGAAAAACAGCGGCAACGTGAGTGATCTATTTTTATTACTTTTTTAATTGACGTATGTTGAAATTGTTTATTGACCGTAAGAGCTAATTTGTGGTTTGATTGAATGTATCACAGGGGTGAATGTGGGATTTTTGCATTGAAGTACATTGAGTGTCTGAGCATCGATGAGTCTCCATATCTCGTAAAAAATGAACATATTGCAAATTGGAGGGAAAAATACGCTGTTGATGTATTTTGTAATAACTTTGATCCTTAATTTATAAACAGATTTTATTGTGTACAGATATGTTGCTTTTGTAATCAGTTATCTTGATATGGAAGTTCCAGTTTGGTTTGGATATTTCAGTAATTAAACTATGTTGCAGTTTGTGAATATAAATGGGTCGATTAAATTTTAAATTGGTCGATCAATCGACCTACTTTTAAAGGAGTGGGTCGATTAAAATTGCCTTAGCTAATGTGGGTTGGTTACTCGACCATTAACCGACCCTTGTGCAAATTGGAGGAAAAAGTACGCTGTTGATGTATTTTGTAATAACTTTGATCCTTAATTTATAAACAGATTTATTGTGTACAGATATGTTGCTTTTGTAATCAGTTATCTTGATATGGAAGTTCCAGTTTGGTTTGGATATTTCAGTAATTAAACTATGTTGCAGTTTGTGAATATAAATGGGTCGATTAAATTTTAAATTGGTCGATCAATCGACCTACTTTTAAAGGAGTGGGTCGATTAAAATTGCCTTAGCTAATGTGGGTTGGTTACTCGACCATTAACCGACCCTTGTGCAAATTGGAGGGAAAAGTACGCTGTTGATGTATTTTGTAATAACTTTGATCCTTAATTTATAAACAGATTTATTGTGTACAGATATGTTGCTTTTGTAATCAGTTATCTTGATATGGAAGTTCCAGTTTGGTTTGGATATTTCAGTAATTAAACTATGTTGCAGTTTGTGAATATAAATGGGTCGATTAAATTTTAAATTGGTCGATCAATCGACCTATTTTTAAAGGAGTGGGTCGATTAGAATTGCCTTAGCTAATGTGGGTTGGTTACTCGACCATTAACCGACCCTTGTGCAAATTGGAGGGAAAAAAGTACGCTGTTGATGTATTTTGTAATAACTTTGCTCCTTAATTTATAAACAGATTTATTGTGTACAGATATGTTACTTTTGTAATCAGTTATCTTGATATGGCAGTTCCAGTTTGGTTTGGATATTTTCAATTAAACTATGTTGCAGTTTCAGTTATAAAATGGGTCGATTAAATTTTAAATTGGTCGATCAATCGACCTCTTTTTAAAGGAGTGGGTCGATTAAAATTGTGTGCAAATTGGAGGGAAAAGTACGCTGTTGATGTATTTTGTAATAACTTTGATCCTTAATTTATAAACAGATTTTTTGTGTACAGATACGTTGCTTTTTGTAATCAGTTATCTTGATATGGCAGTTCCAGTTGCTTTGGATATTTCAGTTTTCAATTGAACTATGTTGCAGTTTCAGTTATAAAACGGGTCGTTTAAATTTTAAATTGGTCGATCAATCGACCCATTTTTAAAGTGGGTCGATTAGAATTGCCTTAGCTAATGTGGGTTGATTACTCGACCATTGACCGACCCTTGTGTACTTTGATTTTCCATATGGTGGATTACTCGACCATAATCGACTATTAACCGACCTTTGGTGACATTTGCAACTTACAAAGCATAACATTTGCAACTTCAGAGCTCCAATTGCAACAAACAGAAATACATTACATATCCAATAATAATAATAATAATAATAATAGACCACAGCCAGAGCAATACATTCATTTAATCATCATCAATCACTATAACAACTCCATGATTATCTTCGCACTTGCGCTTCCACATAATGCTCCTAATCCTTTCTGACCTTCTACTGGGTGCACTTCCACGGGCTTTTGTGGCTTTCTTTGTAGTAGTTGTAGTTGCTCCATCAGTAAGAGCAACTCCAACTCCATCATCAGTAACATCTGGTTCATCAGCAACTCCATTTTTTGTTTTGGTCTCTTTGCACGAGTTCATGTTGCTTCAAATTTGTTCTTGCGGAAAAAAAAAAACCCGAAGAGTGAAATGAAATGAAGGGTGATATTATCCGTGGGAGAGACTTGCTAACTTGCTGTATTTATAAGTAAAATATACTAAGCTTTTTGAAGGGATGGAGTCAAACTATTTCTTAATATCTGTGTAACGTTAAAGTAAGAATTTTTGGGAACAAGGAGTCAAACTATTTATTAATATCCGTGTAAAATTAAAGTAGGAATTTTTGGGAACATGTCAAGGAGACAAGGAGTACATAAATAATAGTAAAAAGTAAAAAGTATTTTTCTGAAAAGTTAAAAGTGTTATGAATAGTAAAGCAAAAAGTACTAGCAACTGTACATAATAATAGATCACGCGACCCTAACCGACCACTAAACGACTTTATTTTAGGTCGGTTAGTGGTCGATTAACCACCGGTCGGTTTTATTGTCGTTTAATGGTCGATTCGATTAATCTACCTATCCTCGCCAAGAATCTTTTCCAAGAATCTTGACAAAAGCTTTATTATCAAAATCTTTTCCAAGAATCTTGAAAAAGCTTTATTATCAAAATCTTTTCCAAGAATCTTGAGAAAATCTAACTTTAAAACCTACCTAAGGGGCCAAGGCGTGTTTAGAAGGACAACCCTACAAGTAAATCTCCATTATTGAACGTCCTTCGCCTAACCTCCATGAGTTTAAGTAGAGCTCCTTCTTCATCCAAACTCTACTATGAATAAACTCACAACCGCTTATCGATTACACTAGATACAAAATTATGATTCAAATTTTCTCAAAATGTATTCAAGTCCTAGAAATCGATTAGCGTATACCTATCCGTCCATCTAACTCGCTAGCATACATGAACATCACAGAGAAGATCCCAGAAAAGAGTTATCAAATGTTTGGAAAGCATTTGATAAATTGCCATGTGCAACAAGTCTTCTGGTTATATGTAGGTATGCGGGCCATCACCTCAAAGATGGCTGATGCCGATAATTCACTTGGAATTACGTAGCTAATAAGGAATTGATTTCAAAGGGATTCATGGCCGAAGCTAAATCCTTAGTGGCCATCACCCGGGTTTCGGTGCTCTCATAATGACCCAAGAAGTGCACGGAAGCCTTCGACCGAGTGGAGGAGATCAAAACGGACACCGCCATGCATCTTGATCTACTCCAAAATCCTTGAAATCAATCTTGGATACTATTTTGTAGCAAATTTTCTACTCAAAATTGAATTATTATGTATCTTTATCCTGTAATCTGCAGTTTAGTCAAAATTCCAGTTGTAATGGTCAGTTGTAATGGTCGATTAATCCACCACTGGTCGTTTGTAATGGTCGATTTTAAGGGTCGGTTTTAATGGTCGGTTAGGGTCGATTAATCCACCAAAATTTTTATGATTGGTCGTTTTAATGGTCAATTAATCTACCATTAATCCACCAAAATTAGTTTAAGACTGGTCGTTTTAATGGTCGATTAATGGTCGGTTAATCTACCACAATAACCTTAAGAACTTTTCCATAGTCGGTTAATGGTCGGTTAGGATCGGTTAATCTACTGGTCGGTTTTAATGGTCGATTAAGGGTCGGTTAATCTACCACGCATACTTTAAGGTGGGTATTTTTGGAAGTTTATGTCTTCCGCTTCTTTGACGCAGTCAAAGGCCATATAACATAAAATGTCGGGTCTAAAGGCCATACTTGACTATTACCACTAGGTCGCAGAGTATCTCGGGTATCCGAACGGGTTTCGGGTATGCATCAAACTAACCGAAAACCAATCTGAAAATTAATAAATGGGTTTGGATTTAACCAAAAACCGACTCACTTGAGAATTACCCGACTTGATTGGATAATATCCGATTGGTTTGGATTGAGACCCAAAAACCCGAATTCGAATGCCAACCTCTCGTTACACCAATGGGTTGGTAATTACCAACCGTTGAAGCCTTGTCAATAACCCACTATAGAAGGAGAAATGTTTGAATCGGTTGATATTCTAATAAAGCTTTATACGTACATAACATGTGGATAAATATTTTGCAGGCTTATCCTTCATGCCACATTATTAATTCATAAACCTTTTATTTATAAATTTATTTTCTACTATTGATAAACTTATAAAAATTTTATAGTATGAACCCACTATTAAATATTTTATTCTTTAACAATATACACATAAAAGTACCATATGTATATTTTTTAAAATAAAATATATTATTTTAAAAATAATTAATTAGTTATTAGAAAAAACGTATTGTGTCTACCAAATAATTTAATTTTTTTTTTCATCAAATAATTTTTTAATCCATTAAAATTTATTGATAATTTAAAATACCAGTACAACATAATTGAAATTGCATATATAAGAGAAATGGAGACAGCAATTAATAATGTTTTTATTTATTGTATTTAAATACTAATAAGTACTCCAATATTAGTCTTGAACAAAACAATACAAATGTGATGGCTACACAACACCATGCTGATGAAGAGGTTTGATCAGCATCAACCTATTGATGTCACCTCACCGCTCCTGCTGCTCCATTATGGGTCCACTTATTTTCAACGAGTTGAGTTGGTTAGCTTTGAAATAGTCTCTCCTTCCATATTTCCATTCCATTGGAGCTGCAGTCGACAAGACCTGCAACCTGTGTTTATGGCTGGTAGGACCAATTAATAAATTGAATTACAGTAGAGAGTTAAAAAGGAAGACTCTTAGGAGTCATGTGCAGCCTCAGCCTGACTTTGGGGTTGGTTGGTTGATTGGTTGGTGTGCGAGGGCTCAAAACAAGTAGTACCAAAATAAACTCCAATTAGAGAAAGTCCACCAACCATTGATATTTGGATGTTATTACTCATGAATTTAATGCCTACAATTGTTCCCCACGTAAGTAAAAATTGTTGACTTGTAACATTGCTAGTGGATGATGCAACTCTACTACGATCGACGCTAAAGGCAGCCCCCGCTCCTGTAAAATTATTAACTTGTCCTCGTCTGTTATAATGTATATTTTTGCCAAAAAAAAAAAAGGGGGACATGTACCTACACCATGCGCATGTTCTTTTGGACATGCGTCTGGCGCATGGTGTAGGCGCATGTTTTTTTTTTCAATTGTTGCACTTTTACACCCTGAATTTGTAAAAAATTGAAAAAATTTCACTATACCCCCTTGAATTTGTTAAATTCGTTAAAAAATTTAACGATATTAACAAATTTAAGGGGTAAAGTGCAAATTTTTTTTTTTAAAAAAAAGATGCGCCTACACCATGCGCATGTTTTTTTGGACATGCGCATGGTGTAGGCGCATGTTCTTTTTTTTTTTTTTTCCAATTGTTGCACTTTTATACCCTGAATTTGTAAAAAATTTAAAAAATTTCACTATACCCGCTTGAATTTGTTAAATTTATTAAAAAAAATTAACGAAATTAACAAATTTAGGGGTAAAGTGCAAATTTTCAAAAAAAATATATTGTTGAACATGCGCCTATCCAGGTGCATGTCCGAATTTATTTTTTTGTTAAAATATACATTATAACACAATAATAAAGCAAAAAAAAATATTTAATACAAAATATGTCAAAAACAAAATTATATTTAACACAAAATATATAAAAAACATACACATTAGAAGCAAATAACTAAACAAAAAAATAAAATTTAATATAAAATATGTCAAAAACATACACATTCGAAGCAAATGAAAGTGATAGTTTTAAGTTAAATATTTTCTATATGTAACAGACGAGAGTAAATTAGTAATTTTACAGGGGAGGAGGGCTACGTTTAGCGCATTAGGGGGGCTGCGTTTAGCGTGTATGCTCTACTAATAACGTGGTATTATTGTTATGATAAAAATGTACCAAATTAATTAACAACTTTACTCGCAAATTTGCTAATTTGGTAAATTTTGGTTAGTTTTTGATACAAATAACATAGTATCACTCTTGTCCTCAGCCCCTCGTCACTATCTACTCCAAAATTAGAAAGAAAAATAAAAAAGTTCCGATACTATTAACTTTAATTTTTTGTAAAGAAAATATTTGAACTAATTAAAACACCGCAAATATATTGCACAATGCGCACCTTGAAACATTTTTCATACAAAATAAAAATCAGTAGATCCATTATTTTCGTTTTCATAACTAGCTAGGTTGTCGATAACAATACGGAGTTGTTCAAACCAAAAAGAAATCTTTTGTTGTGCTCACCGTTAAAGCCTGCAGTTTCGTCTCAAAATTAATTGGTTTGTGAAAAGTGCGACCTACCAGAATCTTTATTAATTACATTATTTGCTAGGCTTGTTTGACTTGTTTTTACTCGATATGGGTTTAATGTCTCAACACCCACATTACATATATATATATATATATATATATATATATATATTTTGGGACCAGTAATTTCCAATAAATCTTGTGGAGACAAGTGTTGTGGTATCCACAAGATTAAGCAAAGGAAAAAAGAAATCTAGCTCTCACGGGCGTAACTCAGTTGGTTAAGAGCTAATAGATTTGGAATAGGACCAAAAATTGAATCCTAGCAACCGCAGTGTGGGAGTTTCATCCTCTTGTGGGGGTGGCTCCTTGTAGGTACTAGACATGTGTTCTCCTAGCTACTTAATCGCTGAGTCACCGTGATTTTTCCTCTCACATTTTTATGGAGCTGGGGTGTGGGGGCTCTCGGGAGGAGAGTTTCCCCTTTTTGGAACTAGAAAAAAGAAATCTAACCATATCATTTATTAAACTGTTATTTCCCACGACCCGTGAGTTTGCGCCGGAAACCTTAGCGATGGCCACCAGAAATCCAAACCTTCGTTCGTTAATTAAAATGTTCAATCCAACAAATTAATTTGAATATTCAGCAAATAATAATTTAATAGTTTTATTGTCATCACTGTATCCATTGTAAGATTGCATAATAATAAAAATAATACTACTAATTTTAATATATCAACATCATTATATCATGTACTACTAATTAATTTGAATATTCAACTGATTCATTGACTCTCTCTTCCAAACATGATCATAGGACTTGTCATTCTATCCATTTTTCAGGTGTAATATATATATATATATATATATATATATATATAGTGATCTTCTAGAATAGGTTTAAATATACATAAAGCTTCATTAAACTCTATTATATCATGAAACAATGTATACCTTACATGATAGTAACTGACATTTTATATAACTTTTTTAGTTATAAAATTTATGTATACAATGTTTGGAATTTTCATATTAACCAATCAAATAACTAATTATAAAAAAATATTTATGTTCATTAAATATGGGTGTAGTTAACACATTATCACGAAAATAATAACTTAGTAGTTCCATAAATTTTTTCATTAAACCAAAAAATTTCAGGCTATTTGTGTAAAAGAAAAGTTTACATGAAGAAGGTATCAAAATTTTGCTCTTTAGAAGAAGGGAAGGGTGCCTAAATTGTTTTTTAAAATGTTAATGTTATTAATATTGTTTGAGAGAGAGAGAGAGAGAGAGAGAGAGAGAGAGAGTTTTAAAGTCCTTAATTATGAGATTAATTATGGATCTAGACATATCTAGGAACATAAAATAAAAAATAAAAAAAAGTTAAAGCTATAAGGATTGCTGTATTAAATAACTCAAAGAGTCAAGACAACTATATATAGATGTGGTTGTTTTTACGTGGAAATTTAATTTAATTTTGGAAATTAATTCGTTAATAAATTGTTTCTATGTCCAGCATTTGACCAATATTGAATGCATAATAGCATACACGCGCGATACATCTAAAATGTAGCTTAACATGTAATAATAATTCTTTATTTTTTATTTTAAAAATTTAAAATATTAAAAAGTTGAGAGAGAAAATTGTATGAAAATTAAAAACTACCCAATATTCTAGCTCCCAATCTTTTGAATCTTTTAAAGCCAAGCCATAGCTATCCAGCTGGTACACTTGAATTGGGCTTAATGCTTTGATGATCGTATATATATATATACACACACAAACGAGAATTAAGTCGATCATCAAAGCATTAAGCCCAATTCAATATATATATATATATATATATATGTTGTTGCCAAACTTGACATAAGCCAATGATCAATCCATTAATTAATTCCATCCCAACTATCATTAATCTTACTCCAAGCTAGTTTAGTTCCATGATCAATTAATTTGATCACAAGTTCACAACGTACGTACGTACCGGCCGGACTATACGATGATCATGCATGCCTTGGAAGATGCATGTCTTCTCTTTCTCTCTGATCTGGAGAGCGTGCCATTGCATGCCCCGGCCAGTACAGTCACCTCTCTGATTCTCCATGACGATCGATCGTCTACTTAATTTGTCCTGAACCATATCCAAAACGTTCACTCGATCGATCGATCTCTCTTTAATTAAAAAGTAATTTCCTGTTTCGAGCTAGCTAGGTCCTGGTATATATTCAGCTATATATAATATTATAATTAATTCTTTAATTAATTTTGGATGTCTCCGTCCGTCTATAGCTAGCTCCACCCTAGCTCCTCAAAACAACTCTTGTTTCGATCGATCGGTCCTTCCAAATTAAATGCACCATGCATGTGTGTGTGTGTGTATGAGGAATGGAGCGATCGAGGCAATCAACCATGCATCTCCCACATATATATATATATATATATATATATATGGGATATATATATATATATCAATAATATTTAAGCCCAAACCACTTGCCCTCCACCCTATTTTTATCAAATTAATGGACATCTAAAAAACATTTACTCTATATTTTCAAATTTCTTAAGAGAAGATTCGCTTTAGTGGGAATTAGAATATCATGAATTAATGCAACACTAGCTAGAGAAAAATTAAATACTCGCATACATGGTGAAAATATCTTCCTTTCCTTAAATATTAATTTCCTTCAACCATTCCCGGGAATTAAATTATCCTATAACGAGACCTGATTTTGTCAATGCATGGCTCTAGCTAGCTTGTCTTTATAATACTAATAGTATACATAGATATTTGCCAAAATTAAGCTAATATGTATCTTAAAGACACAAACTTCGTATTAATATATCTTTTTTATGTTATTTATTTCATAAGTTTCAAATTCACTAGAATATATAATTATCGAGATGAAACCTTCTATTTAATTTGTAGCTAGGTTTTTAAATATGTCCTTGTGATACATATATATATATATATATACACACACACACACTAACCAAAGATTTACATACACCTTCCCTCCTATAAAAAATAGTCTCACTTTGATTTTTTTTAGTCAACTTGATTGAACTTTAACTAAGAGTCCGTTTGGTGTAGTGTTTTGAAAACGCAGCGTTTTTAAAATGCAGATTATTTAAAACGCGACTTTTTTATTTATAAATGCGTTTGGGATATTATGTCAAAACGCAGCTTTTTATTCCCTACTGCGTTTTAAAATTTGCGTTTTGGGAAAAAGTTAGGAATTCCAGCGTTTTGAAAATGCAGTTTTTTCTACCGTAGCATTGAAACGCTAAGTTAGGAAATAAGCAGCGTTTTAACCCTGCGTTTTGACCAAAATGCTCGAACAAATGGGCTCTAAATAGTTACTTATCTTTATTAAATTCTAAAAGTATCAATGAATTTAGTACTCGATCTTGATATTGTGTTAATGTTTAAAATTTTGATACCTACGACATAAGCAAGGTATGTTAATTAAATAGTGATTTGATATATATTGTCTTAGCTAGGTTGAATTTTCAATAATAATAATAATAATAATAAATTAGATTCTGTTTTTTAAATAAAGAAATGTTTGAATAATCCATGATTGAACACTTTTGATATAGCTCTCTATCCATCAAATGTAGACGCGAAACTATAAACAACCAAAAAAAATTTAAGCTCACACCTACACCAACAGGCACCTACACCTGTTCTGAAAAGTAAAGAGGTCCCCTCTCTCCTAGTCAAAAACTGAAAGATCAACTGGCAACTGATCCATCCATATAATCATTTAGAGCGTCCACACAGCGGTAGCTCGCTAAATTACACTTTAAATATTTTATTCTTTATTTTAATTTTATTTTTTCAACACTTTAAAAAAAATTACTCCAACAAACACCTTTTATATGACTCTTTAAAAATTTAATCTCTTTCATCTCAACTAATAAATCTAAACTACCATTATACTTTTCCTCTTTTATTTATATTTTTTCACCATAATTAAAATAAAATATTTTAAATTTTAAATTTTATATACTATGAAAAATATATTGTACTCTCTCTGTCCCTAAATTATTGTCTTGTTTGATCCGGCACATGAATTAAGAAAAAATAATTGACTTGATTATTAATATTGGTATAATATGTAGTTTTTTTTAATGCCCATGTGTATATGGTTCATAATTAAAGTAGGGAGAAAAATAAGGGTAAAATAATAAAAATAATCTCCTAAACTATGAAATTTTCAAACAAGACAATTATTTAAGGATGGATAAAAAAAATAAGACAATTATTTTAGAACGGATAAAAAAAATAAGATAATAATTTAATGACAGAGAGAGTATATTTTAATAATTTTTATTCCAAAATATTAAACAAAAATATATTGTGTTCAAATAAAGTGAGAAAAATGTAGAGGATTTGAATCACTATTCATGTTAAAACTCACCTTATATTTAGAGGGTAATTTAATTAGTTTTAGAGATAGATGGTGGATTAGAGGAACTATTATAGGATCAAGCAAAAGTAAAAATCTCTAAAGTTATTTTTAGGGGGCGGTGGGAGGCTCCACTGTGGACGCCGGTAGATAATTAGTTGGTTGGCAGCTCCATTATTAACTCTTTACAACAAACAATCCTTATTATACTTTAGGATCCATAAGTTTAGTGCTTCTTTTCAGCTACTTGTGTACCTACCTAGGTTCGAAAATTATAGCATCTTATATTTCTGCCAATTTATCATTGAGATATAAATTTCTTAGTACAAATTCTCATTCTAATGATAATGGTACGTACGTGATTGATTAAATTTTACATTACTTACTATATACTCGCCACTTAAATTGGGATTAAAAATTTGTACAATTTTTTTTTTTTTTTGTATTCCTATGACTGTAATAACAAACCTATAGGCATAAGTAATATTGCTAATTTTTTATGTTAAATAAAGTAAGTTTAAAGAACTTTGTTAGCATGTATCTTTATTAAGATTCCTTTTAGTAGAAATATGAGTATTAACAAATATTTTTCAATGCAATGAAAAATTTATATGTCCCTATAACCTTAAGTTTAATTTAAAACAAGATTTATTAATTGAAACATTATAAATACATAATTAGATTTGGCTAACATGTACCCTTAATTAGGGACACAAATAATTTTTTACTTTTAAAATATAATACTTTCAAAAATAGTTTTTCAATGCATATAATACTCCCTCCGTCCCTAAATTATTGTCTTCCTTTCCTTTTTTGTTCGTCCTTAAATAATTATATTGTTTGAAACTTTTCTTTATAGAACATCATTTTTACCATTTTATCCTTACTTTTTCTTCCTTCTTTAATTATAAGTCACATCAACATGTGCATTAAACGAAACAACACACTATACCAATATTAATAATCAGTCAATTATTTTTTCTTAATCCGTATATCGGGTCAAACAAGACAATAATTTAGGTATTAAGGATGTTGATCGTTGTACTCTTACTTAAATGTGATTGACTATTTCTATATTTTATACAAAATAAGTCATTTTGACTTGACACACAAATTAAAAAAGTTAATTAACTCTAATATAAATTTTAGGATGTTAAGTGTTCATGGATCAAAAATAGTGATAAAATGATAAAAGTAACATTTCAATAAAAAATAGGGTTAATGACACTACAAGTCCCTCAATTATGAGCTTTTTCACCACTAGTCTCTTAACAATTTTTTTTTAAATTCCAGTCCCTTGAGTACCAAAATTAGACATGCTTAGTCCTTTTGTTGGATGTCGTTAGTATTTTTCCGTTAAGTCTGTCATGTGCCTAACACATGACTGTGGTTAAGGGCTTTTATGAAATTTTATGTGCAAGACTTTAAAAAAAATAAATAATAAAAAAGGAAAAAAGTGTCTTAATCTGGGATACATTTTCTCTTTTAAATCAACCTCGCAAATATTCAAACCCAATTTCATTTTCTCTTAAATTAACCTCTCAAATATTCAAATCCAATTCCATTTTTCTGTTAAATCAACCTCTAACTTGAGACTTTCGTAGAGATATTTTTCTGGGTTGTGCTAATTAAACCCCAAGATTAAAAATCCTTTTAATCTAATTTGATTTTTGGCCAAACCCAAACCTCCACAGGAAATGGCCAAACCCTTTTAATCTAATTTTTGGGTTTTAGCTGTAATAACAGTTCATGGCCAAACCTAAACCTCCACAGGAAATGGCCGAAGATTCTGTTGCTCTGCCACCTCCGCTACAGTTTTTGGGTCGATGCCGATGATTCTGTGTTGGGTTTGGAATGATTTCATGGAAAGAGAGAATGATTATGGATAGAACGATTCATGAAGAAAGAGGGGGGCAGAGAAAGAATCGATGGCAGTTGTTCGACACCGGTGGCGATTGCTTGGCCATGAACTGTTACAGACACCAGCAGCGAATCATTCCCCTTCTCTGTCACTCTTTCCCGCAAAATCAAACAAGTGTTGAACAAGCTTGAGCCGATTTGATGGTTGGGATGAGCGAAAAACAGTTCTGAAATTCCTGATCTAGATCTGGAATTTCAAAAACCAGATCTGAAATGGTTTTTGTTGGTTTTCATTTTTGTGTTTTTTTTTGGATATTCTGACTATGGCGTTGAGGAACTTCTATAACCAGATCAAGGCCATGAAGGTGAAGGACGTTCCGGCTCACGTGAAACCGATTTTTACATTCGGTTTCGTGAAGAACTCGTTCTAGAAAGGAATTTTTATTTTTATTGTGTTTCTTCTTGAGTTCTTCTTGAGAAATTTTAATTTTATTTGGTATTTTGTTTGAGTTCTTCTTGAGAATTTTTTATTTGAGAATTTTAATTTTATTTGGTATTTTGTTTGAGTTTTGTTAGTTGAAGAATGAATTTGGTTTTATTTTTCATGGAGACTTGTGGAGTTTGAATCATTTTTTCTGGGTTTGAGAAGAGAGGTTGAAGATGAGTTAGTAAAGAGGGATAAATAAAATTTCAATTTTGCCCTTATTCAAATGCACGTGGGAGACACATGGGTCACTTAACAGAATTTTACTAACGATATTCATCAAAAAGACTAGCCGCGAGACTTTTTGGTTCTCAAAGGACTAAAATTTAAAAAAAAATTATTAAAAGACTAGTAATGAAAAAATCCAAAATCGAGGAACTTGTAGTATCATTAACCCTAAAAAAAAATAAAACTAAAAAATTGACACACAACAAAAATTGTTAGAACCACCATAATTTAATGGTGGGGCCGCGGGGGAGGGTCATATTTGGTTCAAGTGTAATTTGTACCAAAAGGATCTAAAATTTAAAATTACGAATCACACCTCAGCAATATCTTCCAAAATTGGCCGTTTATAGAGTATGGTGAACGGACATAAATCGTGGTGACGTCGGTACCCAAATCCAATCCACCTTCAAAAGTTTATATTTGGATTCTCGCTGTTTCTAGGAACTAAATCTTTGTTTTTCCGAACAAATTATATGAAAAAGAGAAAATATATATGATGTGATTAAAAAATGTACAAGCATATAACATTATGATTTCAAAATATTTATTTATTTATTTATTTTTAGAAATAAATAGAGTAATAAATATATGAATATATTAAACATTTTAATAATAATAATAAAAAAAACTACTACTCCCTCCGTCCCTAAATTATTGTCTTCCTTTCCTTTTTCGTCCGTCCCTAAATAATTGTCTTGTTTAAAACTTTCCTTTTTAGAATATCACTTTTACTATTTTACCCTTATTTTTTTTTTCCTACTTTAATTATGAGCCACATACACATGGGCATTAAAAGAAACAACACATTACTTTAATACTATTCCAATATTAATAATCAAGTCAATTGAGAGAGAAATGAGGGGGTATAAATATTAGAGCTGGTAATGGGCTGGACTGGGCCAGCCCAGCCTCAACCCATTGGGCCAACATATAAAATCGGACCGGGCCGGGCTAGCCCAAAATTTGCATCGGGCCTCAAACCTCTAGCCCAGCCCAGCCCACTTTTGGGCCTTGGGCTTTCATGCCATCGGGCCAAATTAGCCAAAAATTCGTACCAAAAATATTTTCTACAAAATTTACAAGTTATCACATAAAAAAAATTCAAAACTCATTACAAATCTACAATTTATCAAATAAAATCTACAAATAATAAGTTTCATCTTATTGATTGAATAAGAATTGTTAAATAAAATTGATTACAATAATTTTACATCCCAAAAAGCACAAAAAAATAAACTTTAAATAAAAATATAATAATTTTAATAAAAAAATTTATTTACTTTAGGCCTTAATTTAGAATTTGCTTTAGGCCTTTGTTGGGACGGCCTGCCAATATGTAAAATCAGGAAAATTGGGCATACTAATAACGAAATAGTCTAAATTTTAAAAGATTTTTGCCTACCGAAAATTTTCTTTTGCTCCTTAAAGATAAAGAGAGTTTCCTTTATTTGTCATCCATGTAGCAGTAAGCAGTTAGGAATCCTTAGAAGAAAGGGTAAACAAGACAATGTTTAGGCTCCGTTTGTTTCACGGAAAATGATTTCCGGAAAACGTTTTCTTTATTTTCCGGTGTTTGGTAACATTTGAAAAATGTAGTCAATGTAAGATGTTTTCCAAGTCAACGGAAAATGAAGCTTACTTTTCCGGAAAATGACTTACGGATTCAATTTCCGTAAGTCATTTTTCAAAACTTGTTCATTCCAATTTTCTCCTAATATCACCTTTGCACATATGTTTTCCGTAAAAATTTCATGAGTTTGCCAAACACCGGAAAATGTTTTCCGACATATTTTCAAAAGATTTACCAAACGCCTGAAAATAGAACATTTTCATTTTCCGGAAACCATTTTCCAGAAATCATTTTTCGGAAGTTATTTTCCTTAAAACAAACGGAGCCTTAGGATGATTTGACAACAATAGAGTGTAATGATCTCAATCAAAATGTATCAAAATGGTTTGGAAAAATTGTTTGAAAAAACTTAAAGTAGTGAAAATTTTGAATTGAAAATGATTTGAATCTCGACTAAAAGACTTAAAAGCAACGAAAATGGTTTGAAAAGTGTGAATTGAAAAGTTAATAAAAGTGTATCGGGCTGGGCTGGGTTGGCCCGAAAAATTCGGGCTTTTTTGGCCCAAGCCCAATTAGCCCATGGGCCTATTGAGCCGGGCCAAAAAAGCCCAAAATTTTTCGGGCCTTCTAAATTGAAGCCCAAGTCCCTCATAATATCGAGTTGGCTGGGCCGACCCATTGGGCCTGGCTAATTTTGCCGGCTCTAATAAATATGACAGTTGAAACAGTCAAGAAAAAAGGGAGCGATCAATGAATACCCTAGAAGCATTCAGCTTTCGAGCTGCGCTAGCCACAAGTGGGCCGCCAAGGAGTTGGGCTGGCTGTTGGGCTTAGGGATTGGGCATATAAAAGGACTGTAACAAATGAACCTTAGGACATGCCGCAAAAAATATAACAATCTCCACCTTGGAACAAGTGCTGGGTCAAAGAACTAAAGGACTCATAGGACTTTTAAAAATGAGGATCATCATCGCCTATCCACCACTTGTTTCAACACACAGTTGGACCAAGCAAGGAAAAAAATCTAACTTGCTCCACCGCATTAAGAATGCTGTAAATTTTCGGGGTAACACTCAAAACAGAAATTTCAATCACCGGTATCCAATTTCAAAACAGGGTTTATACACAGTTGAATACCAAATTGACTATCGGGAAAAACAACAATTTTTTCTTTTAGAAAACCAATTTCTGAAGTTAAACTTGTAAGCCAAATGGCTTTTTTAATTGCTTCACTAATGGCTACATATTCAGCCTCGATTGTGGACAGGGCCACAATAGGTTGCAGTTATGATTTCCAGCTAATACAAAACCCACAAAGGGTGAAGATATAAGAGGTCGTGGACTTCCTATGGTCTCTATCATTAGCATAATTCGAGTCAACATATCCTACAAGTTTCACACCATCTTCAGTTTTTGAAAACTTAATGCCATAGTTCATAGAATGCTTCAAGTATCGCAACAACCATTTCACGGCTTGCCAATGGGGTAGGCCAGGGTTCGACATATAGCATTAATTGGAATACATAACGGAACCTATAGCATTAGAATACGGGACATTCTTCATTTGGTTCAGCTTAAATTCATTCTTAAGACACTTCTCTTTACTAAGCACGAAGTGGATCTTTCATGGCAAATTTACTCAAAATTTTCTCCACATAAGAAATCTAATTTTAGTAAACTGCCGAAGATTTACGGTCCCTAATTATATTCATGCCAAGAATTTTATTAGCATCGCCCAAATACTTCATGTCAAATTTCGCACTCAAGCAACTTTTAACAAATTCAATAGATTTGGAGCACGGGCTAATAAGCAACATATTGTCCACATATATGAGTAAGAAAACATGCACATTCCTTTCATTCTTAAATATAGACAATGATCATAAGCATTACGCGTGAATTTCAAATCAAGCATGCATTGATTAAATTTAATATTCCACATACGAGGTGACTGTTTCAACTCATGTAAAGATTTTCTTAGCAGGCATACATAATCAGGAAATTGTTTATCAATGTAACCCTCAGGCTGCCGCATATAGATTTTCTCGTCTAAATTGCCATGAAAAAAAAAAAAAACTGTTTTTACGTCCATTTGCTTCAATTCCCAGTTGAATTGAGCAACCAAAGCAAGCATTATCTTAACCGTAGTGAACTTTACTACAGGAGCGAAGATTTCAGTATAGTCAATACCGTCTTTTTTAGTAAATCCTTTTGCCATTAATCTTGCCTTAAATCTAACGTTCGAATCAGATTCATTTTTGATTTTATAAAGCCATTTACACGCAACAATAGAACAATTTTTGGGCTTAGGAACTAAAGTCCAAGTTTCATTCACATGCAGCGAATTCATATCTTCATTCATGGCGTCAATCCATTCATTACAGTTTGCAAAACTTAAGGCTTGATTATAAGTTTTTGGCTCAGAATTATCAATCGACTAAAAAACACCAAAGACAAATGAGGTCATGTGAAACTCATTAAATCTAAAGGGTGGTCTAATAATGCGTCTAGGCCTATCATGACTAAGCTGATAATCATTTAGATCAGGATTTTCATCATGAATATTTTCTATCACATCATCTTGCTCAATGTTAGGAATTTTAGAATTAACTTTTTCATTTTCAGGATTATCAAGACTATATTCAGCAACATTTTCAGTTTCGGGTTGCACTCTAGCATCAATAGGACTTGATATATAGGGGTGCTCCACTATAATAGGAGTAGGGGGAGGGATAGGTTCGATAAGCACATTCAAGCAAGGGAATTCATTTTCGTTAAAAACAACGTCACTACTAATTATGACTTTAAAGCCAATTTCCTCTTTTAACCACAACCTATATCCTTTTACCCCTTTCGAATACCCTAGAAAAATACATTTAACCGCTCTCGGGTCAAGCTTGCCTTTTTCTTGATATGTGTAGGCAGCACAACCGAAAACACGAAGATTAGAGAAATTAATTTCTTGACCAGAAAAAACAGCCTCAGGACATCTGCCGTTTAAAGGGACCGAAAGGGACTTATTGATGATATAGACAGCAGTCAAAAGACTCAAAACTGCTTCTCCCCAAAATCGTTTAGAGAGACCCAAGGTTTCTAACATGACCCTAACACGATCTAATATGGTTCTATTCATGCATTCCGTAACACCGTTTTGTTGCAGGTTGTAAGGCATAGTTTTGTGCCTATTGATCCCATTTTCAGAGTAGAAGTTGTCAAACTCATGATTGCAGAACTCTAACCCATTGTCAGTCCTAAGCATTTTAATCTTCTTCCCGATTTGATTCTCAATTAAAATCTTCCATTTTTAAACTTTTCAAAGGCATCCGATTTATTCTTCATTAAAAAGATTCAGACTTTTTGAGAAAAGTCATCGATGATGGACATGAAGTATTAATTTTCACCTTGAGTGGGCACACTAGATGGCCCACATACATCCGCATGGATGTAGTCAAGAAATTTTTTACTTGAGGATTTGCCTAAGGAAAGGGGTGAAAAACTGACCCTATGGTGTTTGCTTTTCACACAAGTTTCGCAAAAAGGTACACTAGAAAATTTGTCGTTTCCAAAAACTTCGTTTTTGTGAAGTATCTCTAGACCTTTGTTACTCATATGACCTAATCTCTTATGCCACAAAATAGTATTGTCATCCTTAGCTACATTATCATGATTCTTAATTAGAGACAAGATTAGCATTGTAAACCTATAAGTTCTTTCGTTTTTCAGTTTTGAAAATCACTAACAATCTTTTTAAGACTTTCATTACTCCCCTTCCCCACCTACCTTCTAGCCCGTCATCTTCTAAAGATGCACATGATATCAAATTGTTACATAAATCAGGAACATGTCGGACATTCTTAAGAGTCAAAATATTTCCAGAAGCAAATTTCAAACAAATTTCACCAATTCCAGCAATATGACACTTCTTTTCATTTGCCAAAGAAACCGTTCCAGTCTTAACTTCATTGTAAGCAGAAAACAGGTTTTTGAAGGGTGTTATATGAAACGTGCATGCAGAATCAATTAACCACTCATTTTCACATGCAGAAATATAGTTCACAGAATTCATAACGGTTTCATAAGATTTTGTCACCATAAACACATTTGCATCATCTTCACTACCTGAAGCCATATTACAGTCATTTTGCGAGTTTTGGTTTTGTTTACAATTTTTCTTTTTAGGATTAGTGCCGTCTTTCCTAAAATGTCCAGATTCTCCACAATTATAACAATTCCTACCCCTTGTCCTAGATTTTGATCTCTACTTTTGCTTTTATTCTTTTTCTTTTCAAAATTCTGACCTTGATTCTGATTTCGATTCTTGTTTTGATCATTGTTTCTATTTTGAGTCCTTCCTCTTAGCATATGTCCCTCACCGGAAGTTGATTTACCCTTATTAAGCTTTAATTCTATTTCTTTTGCCTTTAACCCATTCATAACCGTGTCAAGATTTATCTCATCCCTACCATATTTGATAGCAGATTTAACATCCGCATAAGAATCTGGAACAGAACTCAGAAGGACTATAGGGGTATAATCATCAATATGCTTGTCTCCCGTTTGTTTAATTTCTTGTACTAATTTAGTAAAAACATCAAGATTGTTATCCATATCTTTGCTTAGGTCAAGTTTAAAATGAAATTTTGTTTCTAGAAGATATAATTTGCTAGGCAAAGATGTTTCAATATATGGTTCTTCCAGTTTATCCCAAAGAGCTTTCGCAGATTCTAACTTGCCTACTTTTCGCAAAACAGAGTCGGACAAGTTCAAAATGATAGATGAGTATGCGCATTCATCCATTTCCAGTCTACTTTCTTCCAAATTAGTTTCAGCAAATTTTAACGATATCGCTTTGAAAACCTTTTTTTTTTATTATCAAAACTCCTCTCATTTTTTGTTGCTAAATCAAAAAGTCATTTTTTCTGTTAAAAGGTTCCAAAGAGTACGTAGTAGAAATGCTCCCCATTTTAAACACAGAAACTCAGAAAACAAACGCCACAAAGTAGAATTCTAAGCAGAATACCAAATCAACTCGGAGTATAAACTGGTTCACAGCATGCAACAGATCTAACCACAACTAAGTAGGATATCACACGACTCAGAATAACATATCTAACATGCAAACATCTTAGCAGATCAGAAGCCAAACAGAGCAAACTAGTAGATCTTAACAAACAAAGACGAAAGAAGCTCACCCAGAAACCCTTGACTAAGGTTTCTATTTTGGATTTGGATTGAAGGGAGCCCTATGGAGAGGGCTACTAGACCACCGTACGCAAAGGCCACCATCAAGCTCTGATACCAATGTTGTAACTTTATACCATTCGCGGACAAGATCGAGACGAACCAAATATTATTACAGAATAATAAAAGGCCTAATATAATAGATCTAGGAGAACCTCACAAGACGCTCGAGGATTACAATGGGGAGGGGATAACAGATTGTCTAAACCTATGAGAGTATAACAGGTTAACAAACAAGGACGAAGGCGGACTGTAGATCTACAAGTTCTACACAGTAACCTACAAAGAAAAAGAGTCAGTACCCTAATACACAGGAGAGAAGCTAAAGGAAACAAGCTGAGACAGAGAAAAGCTTATAACGTCGGTGTCAAGTCACCGACTCGCCGTCACCGGTGTCAAACACCTAGGCTATAGCTACTTCGGCTCAGCCCATTTCTAGCCAAGTCCACCAAATGAGTCCACCATTCTCTAACCAGCACACAAAACCAAAAACAAAGCCCACCCCTAACCCAAAAAATAAACCCAATTCTGGTGGCCACTAAGAGGAAGGCAACTGGACAGGACACACCGACCCTATCTCTAAACCCAGCTGAACCTATCACCTAGACGAGACCACAAGGCTACCAGCTCACCAAATGGTATATCTTCAAGAGTACTACCAAAGTGTATCCTCTCAACCTCACACACACACTCACTAAGAGAAGAGAGAGATGAGAGAGAAACTGCAAGGTCTATGGTGACGGTAGAGAGAGAACTAAAGGAGCGACTGAGTCTCACACAATCTAACCCTAAATTTCTCTATGCTGCACAGTGACGCAAGGAGAGAGAAATAAGGGGGTATAAATATGACGAGTGAAGCAATTAAGAAAGAAGGGAGCGATCAAGGAATGCCCTAGAAGCATTCAGCTTCCGAGCTGCGCTAGCCACAGGTGGGCCGCCAAGGAGTTGGGTTCGCTGTTGGGCTTAGGGATCAGGCATATAAAAGGGCTACCACAAATGAAGCTTGGGCCATGCAAAAATATATATATATAACAGAATCTACTCCAACAAACACTCTCTATACAACCCTTTAAATAACTACCACTCTATTTTCTTTCTATTTTTTCACCCTAATCGAAATGAAATATTTTATATTTTTAATTTTTAATTCTATGAAACAAATGTTGTATGTTTTAATAATTTTAATTACTTTTATCTAAAAATTTATGTCAATTTAAGGGGCAATTTTATGTTTAAAAAATATTTTAATTATTATTTTTTATCTTCTTATAAATTAAGGATATGAGACAAATGAATTTTTTGGTTGAAAAGAATTCTCAGTTAATTCTTAAATTTCATATAATAAAATATGCATTTTTTTATTTGATTGATCGATAAAGTTTACTATGATAATGTAACAAAAAGAATATGAATAGCCTAATTTGGATGACCAACACCTCACTCTAAATGTTACTATTCTATCTAAATCACACTCTAGTTGAAGATGATGATTTAATGAATTTTAGAAATAGAGGTTGAAGTTGGGTGTTTATTGTGGGCTTAGCAACCACAATGGGAGCATTGATCAAAACTCTAAAACTGATTTTTAGAGTTTTTAAGCTCCCTCAAGCCCACAACAACGGTGACCTTTTACCACTCTCTGTCTCCGAAACTTGGTAAATCACTCTCATTATATGGAGAGTGATTTAAAGGGAATAGTGTTTTTCGCATTGGGTTATTTTTTATTTTTTGTTACTTCAAAAAAATAATAATAACATAAGCTTTAAAAATTAGTAATAACACATTTTTTTTTCTAAGTTCTCATGCTATTACAAACAATTGATATACATATTTTTTTTGTTACATCATCATCAAAAATTTCCTCAATCAATCAAAATAAAAAGATATTTATTTTAATATATGAAATTTGTGAATTAGTTGCAAATTGTTTTCAACCAAAAAAATCATTTGTCTCGTGTTGTTGATATATGAGAGGACAAAAAAATAATAATTAATTTTTTTAAACATAAATTGTCCCTTAATTAGATTGTCATATATTTTTAGATAAAAGTAATTAAAACTATTAAAAAATACAACATATTTTTTCATAGAATATAAACTTAACATTGAAAATATTTCATTTCGATTGTGATGAAAAAATAGAAATAAAAAAGGGAAAATAAAATGATAGTTAAGTTTGTTAGTTGAGATGAAAGAAATTTAAATTTTAGAGGAGTTGTTTAGAGAGTACTTATTGAAATAAATTCTTTTTTAAAGGGTTGGGAAAATAAAATTAGAACAGAAAATGATATATTTAAAGTGTTATAGCGAGTGATCACTGTAAATGCTTAAGGGAGGAAAAAAACTTAAAAAAATATTTTAGAGCATTGGTAAAAGGCTAAAAGCAGCCATTGTGGCTGCTCATAGTCTAACGGCGGTTACCAAATTTGTGATGTAAAAACTTATGCGAAACAATGACCATAATCTCGACCAAAAACCTCCTCCTTCAAACAGTCTCATATCTCTGTCTATCTATCTATCTATCTCTCACTCTTCGTGTTTTTGAAATCTCTGACCACCCATTAATTGCTTGGTTGGGATTATGATATCAAATATCATGGCATTTTCGCTCCCTCCTTCCCCATCTCCCCAACCCCCCCAGCTGTCAACCCCATCTACTTATTAACTCCTAAACTCTTTATGTTTGGACACATAAAAAAAAAGAAGAATTTTCCCTTTTATTCTTCATCATTCCGGGTATTTGTCAATTTCCAGCAAAAGATAACGACTCACCCCAAAGCTTATTCATTATTTGATTGTTATGTTCAACTGTTTTGTTTTGAAACTTTCTCTCTTTATATTTCTTCCTTTCTCGGTTCATTTCTGAGCTCAAAGATTCAAGCTTGAGAAAGAAAATCATCCCAACAAGGGGAATATTACTAATAGATAATTCAAGATCTTTCTTAATAGATTCTTTGCCCCCATCCTACAAAGTCTTTTCACTTTAATTGCTTCTTCCCATTTTATTTAGTAATTTTTGGTCTGTAGCTTCTCCAAATTTAGCAGCTTTCTCTTTGTGTGTGTGTGTGAAAATGGAGAGAGATTGTGGTGTCCCTAAAGAAATGAAAACTTTAGAAGATGAAAAAATCTCTTTTCCAGGGAAAATGAATTCTCCCTTGTTTAGCTGGCCGTGGCAGAATTTGGGTAGTTTCAAGGCAAGCTCTCATTATATTTTCTTTTCTTTTCTTTTACTGTTGTTGTCGATCTTCAAGTAATTCTTTTTTGTTTTATATTAATATTTTAATTCAGTTGTGTTTAATAACTTGTTTATTTGTTTTGGAACAGTATATATTATATGGGCCACTTGTTGCTGAATTTATATATTCAAAGTTTTGGGAGGAAAAACAGCAGGGGCATAATTGGTGCATACATATTTTGATCTTATGCTCATTGAGAGCACTTGTTCATCAGCTGTGGAGCACTTATGATCTTATGCTTTTTCTTAATCGTAAACGCCGTTTCTCTCAAAGTGGAATCGATTTCAATCAAATCGACCAAGAATGGCATTGGTACTTTTGAGTTTTCATTCACTTTTAGTTCATATGTTAATCCAATTTTTTACAGTATTTTCTTTTACGGCGATTAGTTGATTTTAATCGGTTTGTTAAAGCAATTTGTGTATGCATCTGTTTTGGCAGGGACAATTTTATTATTTTTCAAGCACTTGTGGCTTCATTGATCTTTTTGATCTTTCCTTCACTGATCAATCTTCCTATTTGGGATACCCGGGGGATAATCTGTTGTATAATACTCCACATTGGTATCTCGGAGCCATTGTATTATTGGCTGCATAGATTATTACATTCCCCATATTTCTTTCAACATTATCATTGGCTACACCATAGTTCTAAAGTTACACATCCTTTTACAGGTAAAAAAGCAATCCGCCAACCTCATCAAATTGTACATATTGTAGTAATTGTTAGCTAAACATTTTTGCACCTTCTTTTTGGTTGCAGCTGGACATGCCACTTTTTTGGAACATATATTATTGTGTGTAGTTGTAGGAGCTCCACTCCTTGGGACTGCTTTGATTGGTTATGGATCGATAATCATGTTCTATAGCTACGTTTTGATCTTTGATTTCCTCAGATGTATGGGACATAGTAATGTTGAAATGGTTCCTCATCGCCTCTTTGATATCCTGCCAGTTCTCAAGTATCTTATGTACACTCCGTCGTAAGTTTGCTAATTATACTTCATATTTTAACTTTAAGGTCTACCAGTATTTGGTTTTCTTAAAAAATGGGGACATACTCTTAATTTTGTATAATCCTTTTATATATTTTCTTTTACAGATACCACAATATACACCACACGAAGATGGGTACCAATTTTTGCCTCTTTATGCCTCTTTATGATGTATTAGGCAAGACGATCAATAAGCTTTCTTGGGACTTCCACAGAGAAATTAGTTCCACTACAGGTAGATCTCTACTTTGATCCATGTATAATCATATACTGAATCATGACAACCATCTTAGACATCCATTGAATCCTCAAAATTATAATAGTTATATTCAGGAACCAAAATTGCCTCTTTAGGCCTTTTAGTGATATATCGGGCAAGACAATCTACAAACAAGGCTGGTTATATACATTCATATTCATAGGAGTACATGTATAATATATATTTATATTCATATACTGATTCTGATACATGTTTTGGTTCTATTTATTAAAGGAACATATTTTACTTAGAATCATGCCTGTCTGCCTTGTATATATATGCTTGTATCATGTATGTTCTTTATATTAATGGTCTATTTATTTATTTGATCAGCTTCTTTATATATTAATGGTGTACAATGCTTTTAGTTGAACATGTCCAAATTCAAACACTTGTTTAGTTTGCTTTTCCCGTTTGCTGTCACGGGCAAGTGGCAACTGAATTCATGAGGCAGGGGTAATAATTAGAAGGTTGAGTGAGGTACTCACTCGTACTCCCTCCCATTAGGAGGGCCCTCCTCTTTAGTTTTTCTGAATGTGTCATTTGATAGTCAGTGTCCCTATTTGAGAAATAAGCTTAGCACTTCCACAGTATTATAAACTTAACTCATTCATTCTGAAGACGAGTTAGGATACTGATGAGAATTTCAGTTATAAATTACTTTGGTGATGGCATTTATGTATTCTCAGAAATGTAAAAAATCCTTCAGTTCCACTAAAAGGGATGTTTGAAAGTCAAAACATGTTCAAGGATTAAAATACTTTTTCATAAATACCCTTAACTCGAAGGATTGTAGTTATTCTACTAATTTTAAGTTGAATGTAATAAGGGTAATCTTGGAAACTCATTAATTTTTTTTAGCTTAAATTTCAAACATGACTCTTTTGAGTTAAACCGCCTCAAAATAATAGTTAGGACATGTGTGGAATAGGAGGAGTACTTTTTAAACTGGGGCTTTTCATATGGGAAGGAGGGAGCATACTGCATTACTTCAATACATTATATTTCCCTAAGTACCTATTTTGAGACCTTGTCTATCTAAGAATAAGAAGCTGGCTTCCGATTTCTGGTATAAGATGTTAGTTCTTCCTTTTCTTGCAAAATTCTTTTGAAGTTAATAATCCATATTAGTTCTATCCAGCAAGGGCACATGAGCTAAGATACAAGCAATGGAAGAAAACTTTCTCTTCTGTCAACTGAAAATGCTCAAGCAAAGTTTCAGTCCCATCTCTATCGATTATGTATTCAATTACCTAATTTATTTTTGTTTACTTGAAGGCAAAGAAGAGAGAGCACCTGATTTTGTTTTCCTTGCACATGTGGTTGATGTAATGTCATCGATGCATGTTCCATTTGTTTTCCGGTCATTCAGCTCAATCCCGTTCAGTACAAAGCTGTTCTTGATTCCAATGTGGCCTTATACTTTCTTGGTGATGCTTGCTATGTGGGCCAAGTCCAAGACTTTCTTAATAAGCTTTTACCATCTTAGAGGGAGGCTGCACCACACATGGACTGTACCAAGGTTTGGTTTCCAGGTAGCTAGAAGCTCATCTTTAATCTAAGAACAGCTAGAAAGAAGTTTCCAAACTGTAATTAATTGTTCAATTATTAACACTGCCTACGGTTTTATGACTGCAGTACTTTCTACCTTTTGCTACCGAGGGCATAAATAAGCACATTGAGCAAGCCATTCTTAGAGCAGATAGGCTTGGTGTCAAGGTCATCAGCCTCGCCGCATTGAATAAGGTTCCTATAACTGTCTTTTTTTTCTCCTTTCTTTGATTTTCTTCCTGCGGCACCAACTATTAATTTAGCTGGTATTAAAAGTAGGATTTAATCATTATATTTTGGAGAATTTAAATTGTTAATACAGAATGAAGCTCTGAATGGAGGTGGAACACTTTTTGTCAACAAATTTCCGGATCTTAAAGTCCGGGTGGTCCATGGAAACACGTTGACTGCAGCTGTGATTCTGAATGAGATTCCTCAAGATGTGAAAGAGGTCTTTTTGGCAGGGTCTACTTCAAAGCTCGGGAGGGCCATTGCCCTGTACCTAGCTCGTCGTGGGGTTAGGGTTCTGGTAAGAGTGCACTCAATTATTCTTTGCACTCATTGAATGTTTCACTTATCTCATGGTTTTAGCAACTGTAGCAGTTGTAGTCTATTAGCCTAGGAATTAGTGCAAATGAAGTAAGCCCTTTTGGCACATATTTAAATGCAGATGCTTACTCAATCTACGGATAGATTCATGAGAATTCAGAAGGAAGCTCCATTGGACCGTCAAAACTTTCTTGTTCAAGTGACAAAGTATCAAGCGGCTAAACACTGTAAGGTACGAAATGCAATAGATATTCCTCATTGCAACACACATAATCTTTCTTGGTCCTTTCTACCCCTTTGGTAAATCTTGGCTCATTACTTCTAATTCAAGCCTTTCTGTCAAAATCAATTAGACATGGATTATTGGAAAATGGACTACTCCACGAGAGCAATGTTGGGCCCCATCGGGAACACATTTCCACCAGTTTGTGGTCCCGCCTCTCATCTCCTTCAGAAGAGACTGTACGTATAGTAAGCTTGCGGCCATGAAACTTCCTGAAGATGTCGAAGGTCTAGGCTCATGTGAGGTACAATAGCAAACGACTTTCCATTCATTTTATCTCACTTATCTTTGATCTTATTGGTTAGTAACTTGTTCTTGTTTCCTCAGTACTCAATGGAAAGAGGTGTAGTTCACGCTTGCCATGCGGGTGGGGTTGTTCATCTTCTTGAAGGTTGGAGCCACCATGAAGTCGGGGCTATCGACGTAGACCAGATCGATGTTGTGTGGAAAGCTGCACTGAAGCATGGCCTTAGGCCCCTCTGAGTTCTTATAAAAAGAACCATTCATCCACTTTTCTCTCCTAAAAATGTATTGATGTTGTAACATACTCTCATAAAGTACACTTCATATACTATTATGATTCTTTTCACACGGAAATAGAACCATTGAATGTAACGTCCAACCTTGTAAACTGGGCCCCAAATATTTTCCATAAATTGACTGAAACCATTATTTTAAATTTCGGAAAAAAATGTTATTCCCCACTGTGTGTGTGTGTGTGAGGTTGACCAAAATTCAACTCACCTATATTTAGAAAGCAGTTTTGCAGATGGCACTTGGCTCTACAGATTTACACCATTTCCACCTTCCTCTCTTCTCCTCTCAAAAACAGACCTGCAAATTTGGCTGAAGAGTCTCCCTTATTTTTCTACAACATGTTTAATCATTTCAAGTCCACTCATTTGGCTAATATAAGCACCCATTCGTTTCTTTCTTTATCACTATCACATCTGAAAGTACAGTTGAAGGCATTTTTAGTTCTTTACCAATGCAATCCAAGATTCATTTCTTCGTCGCGTTCTCTCTCCTCTTCTGTTGTAGCAATGCCTTCAACATCACCAGTCTCCTTGGCCAATACCCATCTTTCAGCACCTTCAACAACTACCTCACTGAAACCCAACTCGCGGGTACCATCAATTCGCGGCAAACTATTACAGTCCTTGTGGTTTCCAATGATGCCATATCCCCCTTGTCCGGTAAACCACCGGATGTCCTGAAAAAGATCTTGAGCGTTCACATTATCCTAGACTACTACGATGTCAAGAAACTTCAAACTTTACCAAATAAAACCCAATCCCTCGTCACCCTCTTTCAATCTAGTGGTCAAGCCACCGGTCAACAGGGATTCTTGAATGCAACAGATTTGAGCACAGGAAGCGTTGTTTTTGGATCAGCTGCTAAAGGTGCTACACTAGGTGCTAATTTGGTCAAGTCCATAGCTGCACAGCCTTACAATATATCAGTGCTGCAAATCAGTACTGTCATTATTCCTGTGGGAGTTGATAACTCACCCACGAATTCTAGCTATAACTCTACTTCTCCTTCATTGTCGCCTATGCCTTCAACAAACTCTAGCTCGAATTCAACCTCACCTTTGATGCCTCCCATGCCAGCAACAAATTCAACCTCAAACTCGACTTCTCCTTCAATGGCTCCTACACCTGCAATAAATTCTAGCTCGAATTCCACTTCTCCCTCAATGTCTCCTGTGCCTGTGCCTGCACGTAGCCCTAGGAAGGCCCTGTCACCGTCTCCTGCACCCTCTTATGCCAATGCACCCGGATCACCCCCTATGCCTGCTGATGCGCCAGGGTCACCCCCTAAGCCTGCTGATGTGCCGGCAGCTGATGCACCAGCTGCAGGTACTGCTCCTAGAGTTGGCCTTCATGTTGCTATAACCATAGTATTCTTCACCGTTATTGGTCATATGATTTGACATGAAGCCCCGGAGCTAGGTTCTCCATCTATAAGTTTTCTGAAATTTTGTTTATTTAGACTAAGTTTTGTAGGAGCGTTTGTTTCGATTAAGAGTTACAAATTCACAGTGATGTGTAATGTAATACATGTTTCTTATTGAAATGAAATGCACACAATAAACATTTGCACGATAACATTCACAATGCAAAATACTGTTTGGCTGAAATTGCAAAACATTGACAATTGCAAGAAAAATAACTCATAGAGAAGGAAATTTCAAGAGCCGAGTTCGAGAAATCTGAGTGCCATAGGGTGCTTGGCCTCGGAGAGTTGCTGAGGCTTCAAGACTTCAACAATCTCACCATTCACCAAAAGGCAAACCACATCAGCAATCCTTTGGATTTGTTTGATGCTGTGAGAGACCATAATGATGGTCATTCCCCGACTCTTCTTCAGTTTTACCAGTACATCCTCTATGTTTTGTGTCGATATTGGATCCAAGGCACTTGTCGGTTCATCCAACAATAATACCTTCATTACAAGAGAGAGACAATATGGAATCGAAATAGTTGCAATCTCATCTGCATGATAAATTGGAAACGAAATGCGAGTATATATCAAAGAAGATCAAGTTACCTCTGGTTCATTAGCCAGGGTCCTAGCAAGGGCAACTCTTTGAGCTTGACCAACGGACAATTCGCCACCAGGTTTATTGAAGAAAGATGAATCAAGATCAGCTAGAGTGAGAAACTTATACACTTCTTGATCGCTTAGCTTCTTTCCCCTCAGCTGTGGTCCATATCTTATATTATCAGCAACTGTGCCTGTATGGAGAATTGGGTATAAATGTAAAATGTGTTTTAAGCATAATTAGTTCGTCGATTTGTTGCGGTGCATGCATATGAATTGACTCCTCAAATGTATAATCAAGCATATATGTATGTATACTACCTTACCTTCAAAGAGGACAGGGAGCTGAAAAAGCATGCCAACTTTTCGACGAAGTGCTAGAACATCAAGATCACAGATGTCATCACCATCCAAGAAGACGGTGCCAGAAGGTGGCTCCCATAGCCGGTTGAGTGCTCTCAACACCGTTGACTTTCCGCTACCGCTTGGTCCTATGATCCCCATGATTGTAGCTTTGGGTATGTTCAAGCTAACCTTGCCAAGTATTGGAACACCCTTGTCTGAGACCCTAGTCAAGTCCCTTACCTGTATCTTGGTCTCTGCTAGTTCATTCACATCCACATCCACATCCACATCTAGTAAATGTTCTCTTGCATCACCTGTATTCATGCCAATTCAAAGTTATTAAAACCCAACAAGGAATTGAATTAAAAAGAGTCCAAACACTTGACCAAATTGATTAAACCAACACTTGTCCTGTAACTGTAAGACGCACTTAAACCCAACTTGTAGACTCGAAAGTAAAATTGAAACTACTCGAACCTTGGAAATTCTCCATGAGAAGCTTAAAGAGAGTTGGGGGAGCTAGCAAGTAGCTAGGATCTTCTAATTGGTACAAATTAAAGACACATGGCAATTGGAATCGTCACAGAGACAGAATTAGAGAGTTTGCTTAACGTGACGAGGAGACATTCGCTGATTTTATATTGGAATGTGGATGATAAAAGAAGAAAAGAAAAGAAAAAGCCTTCCCCAGTTGGAAAATATATAAACAAATTCAACCTGCCAGCACTTGACTGGATAGTGGACATAAACTTTGTGAAGGCCCATGTCTATATTTACTTTCTCGAGTAATACTACGAGTAGTTAAAGAATACTAAATTTTTGCAGTAAATAATATGTCATTTGATATGGTAACTAATGTGATGCATTAATTTTAATTTATAATTTATATCACATCAGTTGTCACATAAGTTGATACATTATTTGATGAAAAAAATTTAGTACTCTAAATACCCATAGTATTACTCTACTTTCACTGCAATCTGTCGGGAATAGTTGGTAGTAAGTATGAGAGGAATATGTATCTAATTAGTCATTCTTAATTTTACATTGAAAAATATGATTTATAACAGGACTTTATAAATGTAACACATTTACTAGCAGTACTAGTGTAGAGCCCGTGCTCCGCACGGGTTTAATTTACTTTTGGGATTAATTGATACATTTTAGAAATATTTTTGAATAAAATTATCATTATTGAGTCTCTCTTTATAAAAATGTTTGATGTTTTTTCGGAGAATTTGATTTTAACATTAATTGATAAGTATTAAAAATATTTATATGAAAAATTATCATTATAATTATAGGCGTTTGTTGGTATACATGTTATTTTTAAAGTATCCTTTAAGGATATCAAATTGTTGGGTTTCTTTTTTTATCTCGCACTTAATAAAGATATTTTTGAAGAATGTTTACTAAATTAAAAATAAAACATCTACTTTCGGACATATTGAAGAAAAATAATAGCCATCTCTTTTTGAACAGAAAAAAATTATTTAAGGATTGAATATAATTATATTTTTTAATATAATTTTTAAAAATTATTCAATGGCTAGAAAATGTTTAATTGGATACAATAATTATAAAAGAGTCTATTTTGAAAATGTTTGGTCCTCATAAGATTGAAGATTTGAATAAGACTCGTTTATGGTTCATTTCAAGTACACTTATTTGAAGAAGTTTCATTAATAATTTATTTCAACTGCTAGATATTATTTTTATAATTTACTATGCTTATTTAAATTTTCTTTTGTTTCTTCTTCTTAATAATAATAATATTATTATTATTTTATCTCTTCGTACTTTTGCTTAATTTCTAAACTCTAGATTAAATAATAGTTAGGATATACGTGAGTTTCTTTTGCACTATTAGTATGACAACATTTTAGAACTTTCAATTTTCACAATTGTTATTTTTTCATTGAAATAATATTGTTGTTAACAGATTGTTTGTTGAAGCGGACTAAGAAAAACACCTCATTGACACTCTACATGTGTGGTTCGGCTACATCTTCGGGGCTATATAATTAATTTATATAAACATGATTTATACCGTAAAACCATAAATCGTGAGAAATATATATTAACCCCATAAGCATCCTCTAAACAAACCCAAATTAAATACCGTAAATTGAAAGATCAAAAAAAGAAAAACAAAAATAAAGATCAAGTGCAAAATAAAAAGAAAAAGTTTTAATACCCGAAAAAAAAATCATACCCCAAATTTAAAATAAAAACTAAAATCAAATCAAAGCAAAATTAAAAATCATGAGCTAAGTAAAGCAATAACCAAAAGCATCATCTAAAAATCAAGACCAATAGCTAGAAGCCAAACAATAAAGGGTCAAACTCCAAATCTAACACAAAAAAAACAAAAACAAAAAACAAAACAAAAAAGAACAAATAAAAGAATCAACGAAAATAATATATTTTAATAACCAACATACAAAACAGAAATCGATGGCAATACCAAAATGAAAAGAAAAATATAAAATCAATAAAGAATCAAAACTAAAAACTGGCCATAATCTAAAGCAAAAACAAAAATGAAAACAAAAATCATCATCTACACAAAATTAAATTATTAATCAGGTCTAAAAATCAAAATTAAAAGCCAATAATCAAATCCAAGTCTATTAAAATATAAAATTTTTAATCAAGAACAAAACTAAAATTAAAAATAAAACTAAAAACAAAATGAAAGTCAAATCTAAATTAAAGGTTTGACGACAAGCTAAAGAAC
Organism: Platycodon grandiflorus; assembly: GCA_016624345.1. Taxonomy (NCBI): domain Eukaryota; kingdom Viridiplantae; phylum Streptophyta; class Magnoliopsida; order Asterales; family Campanulaceae; genus Platycodon; species Platycodon grandiflorus. The sequence continues at coordinate 10,074,256 of CM028362.1, forward strand.
AATTCAACAACCATAAGCAAAAGCAAAAGTAAATCAGAAATAAAAATCATCATCTTAAGAAAAAGCAAGAATGAATCAAATAGCAAAAACACAATCAAAATTTTAGTCAAGAATTGTAAACCAAAATCGAATATAAAAACACTAAAAATCAAGAAAAATATTAGAACAAAAAACACAATATTTTAATTAACAAACTTTCTAGATCTAACTACAATATGATCGGAGTCGGACCTTTTCATCAATAATAATGAAATGGAAGACTAACCAAAATCCCTTAGTGACTCATATGAAGTTGATGCAAATGAAGCTCCATAGGCTGGTAGGAATATGCAGAAAAGAACTCCAAGAGCACACCTATTGTATTCTCAAACAATATAATCCATTCAACTATTGTGTGCTAGTGAGAATTACAAAGATGTTTTGTGTTCAGATTATAATTGAGATGAACAAAACCAAAGGTTTACGTAAGAAGCCTAATAAAAGGCTATGAACAAACAACCGTCAAGATGAGTAATTGAAAGCATGAAAAAATAAAACAAACCTGGTGACTTTATGACTTTTAAAATTAATACATATCTTTCAACTTCCTAGCACAACACTACTATTGTTCGTATAATTCTTTGTAACCTACTATTAGCAATTATAGTTGGGATTAATACTCAATATCATAGCTATTCAAATTATGTATAATTATTAAATAATGACACAACAATCATCTAAGTTGGAAGTTGAAAGGACACTCTTGCTAGAAGGCTTGAGAATGCATCTTTAACAAAAGGATGTGAGATGTATTCATATAATATAAATGGTTGAGTTGGTTTAAGGTGATTTTTCGTATTTAAAAGGGCGTGAGTTTAAATCTCATTAGTAACATCAACTTTTTTCCTAGTTTTTCATTTTCTAGCCAATAGTTAATGTTCTTCTACTAATGTATTTGAAGAATATTATATATCACAATATCATACATATAGTCCTTCAAATTTACATGCCTACTCACCAACTTTAAATATATATATATATATATATATATATATAGATTTGTTTTCCCAAATAGCACTTGGAGGAAAAGCCAAATATAGTGTAAAATATCTAGGGCAAACTCCACAATTCGTCCCTGTACTTTTTGCATTTTTTTGTATTCATTCCTGTACCAAAAATTTTTTTAGACCATCCTTGTACCACAGACATTGAACATGATCGGTCCTTCCGTCAAATCTCGTTAACTTTTTGCTGTTAAGTCATCCCAAGTGCTACTTACATGCATTTTAAAAAGGGTAAAATAGTCATTTTACTTAGAGAAGTACAGGCTGGGTTGCAATTGATGATAATGGTAAAGGTGGGACTTTTGCTTTGAATTCTTTTAGCACATCTTTCCTCCATTGGCAGACAAAAGCTTATCACTGCCTTGATTCAATGCCCCAAATTCATCATTTTCAAAAGTGGCAATTTCAACCCATAAGCTGGCCAGCGAGCTATACCCCAGCAAGCAAAACTTTTGTGTCTCTCTCACTCTTTAGAAGTGAAATTTTCAAATCACAATCATCACCATTACTAACGGTGAAGATGGCGGTGGCCATTTGCTTGTTAACGGTGAAATGGATTAGCAATCCAACCCACTGATCTAGTCAAATTTCCCCCTCTTCCCCTAATGATCTACTAGTCATTTCCTTGAATTAATCCCCTTCCTTTCCCCAAAGTAAGCACAGAAATTGGATTTCAATTTCAAGATCTTTTTATACCCTTTGTTAACTTGCAATGGATGAACCCCAAGAGCTACATCACTTCAGATGACCACAAAACCCACAACAAACTAGGGATCTCTGGATCTCAATCCAAGGCAAAGTCTACGACGTCTCCAATTGGGTCAAAACCCGTCCCGGCAGCGACCTAGACTGGGTGGTTTTCGTTGTTTGCGTAGATCTTGACTTTGTTGTTTGCGCAGATCTTGACTGGGGATTGGTGGTGATCGGTGGTCTTGTGTTGGTGACGGGTGGGGAGGATGCTGTGGTGGTGCAGGTGGTGATGGCGAGTTTTGGGATTGGATGGTGGAAGTGGCGAATTGGGCTCACTATTTAACTAAATAAATTAAAATGAATTTTCAAAATTCACAAATCAACATAAATGAGAGAGAAACCTCCGACAACTGGGGTTGGTTTAAGTTTCTTGGGTTTACACAATTGGTCCATGTAGAAAATGACTACTTTATCCCTGGGCCAAATCACGTGACATGCACATGATTCTGCTTAATGGAAAAAAATAAACAGAAATGGACGGAAAGACTAAATGCGTAAAGAAATTAGGTTCAAGGACTAGATGCGCTCATGAGGGACGAATACAAAAAAATGTAAAAAGTACAGGGACGAATTGTGGAGTTTGCCCAAATATCTATATGATATATATGTGTGTGCGTATGCGCATGCGCATGTTAAATTGTTGACTGGTCAAGGTATTGACCAATAAAACATGAAAAGAAACTATACACGGAAGTGTTATAAGTTAGGAAACAATTACTACTACATTTACCAATAAGATCCTATGATTTATCTCAATTAATTCAATCAATATAATACCATTTATACAACATATCCGAAAATAAATCAATCTCAATCTTCCTTGATTGATCAAGAATCCTACCAAAAATGGTAAAATCAATTAACAATCAATCAAAATCAATTCAACAAAATCTCAATAAAATATGATTGATTGGAGTGAATATTTTGAATCAGACAATAATAAATTTGATAAATGAATTTAGGGAGAATCTATTTCCACTACAATATTTATTCATTCACTACGTTTATCTAAATTAAAGCTTGTATGGACGAAAATACATTTTATTCTATCCAAATACAAAAATTAACGAATATAGAAGTCTTAATTATGATATGTTTATATTAATCTTACATTTTATTTTAGGAATAAAACTTCAGATTTGGAAAATATCTTCTTTAGATCTTGTAAACAATGCATGTTTTTTTTTACTTTTTATTTTATTTTATGAGTGTTAATAATTAAGTATGATTATTCAATGTAGTAGGAAAGAAATAAAAACGCTTTGTTCGTTGATATGCAAAATAAAAAATAAAAAAATTATGTTGAGTTGTAACTTGATAAATATTAATAACATTCAAGTGCATAAAAATAAAAAAGAATGTTTTTTTGGCCTATCTTATTACGTTATCAAAAATAAATGAAAGACCAGAATTAATGATGTATAGTTTTACATGGAAATATGAAAATAAAAAAATAACTATGTTTGTTAAAAAAAAAAAAAAGAGTGTGAGAGAGAGAGAAGTAAAGTAATTTGGAAGATATATTCGTATATAATATAATTCAAGTGAATGATTTTTAAAAGGGCTTTTTTCTCCTAACATGAACTAATTTAAAGTGATTATTAATGAATGTAGTAGATTAACAATTTTTATAGTGGAAATAGCATCTCCCGTGTATTTATTCTAAATTTACAAATCAATATAGTGTTAGGGAGGGACTATTTTCACTACATATTTTGTTTATCTACTACATTCATTAATATTTACTTAAATTATTCAATGTCTTGATACAATTACCCTTCAATCATCTCTTATTTAAATATGAAAATAAATTTTCAAAGTAAACTAAGATTTCATTTTCTTTAGTAATTTTTTTATTTTCCAAATAAATTATATTTAATCATGCTAGGAAAATAAAAGATATATGAACAAAATTGAAAACTAAATGCTCCCTCCGTTTCACTCAAAGAGTCCACGTTTAAAAAGTTTAATAATTTAGTGATATATAAATGTTACAAGAGTTGGTCATAATTACAAAAATCCTTAAACATAATCAATGTGTTTATATCAATGTAAAGGGTAAAGTTGAAAAGTTATAAAAATTGCAGGCATAATTTTTTAAAGTGAACTCTTTATATGAAATATCCTAAATGGAATAGTGAATTTTTTTGTCTGATAGAGGCATAATTTATTTGTTTTGGTTTTCTCGAAAATATCAACGGACAAAAATAAAGATGAAGCAAAAAATTAATTTACTTAATTGAAGTCAAGGCTTGTGTTGGACACAATCTCCGCAAGACGAAATTGTCCTGTACTAGTTCTAACGATTCTTGGCAATCATATCTAAGATACAATGACTTTTCAATCGACGTAGGCAGCACTTCAATACGCAGATTTCAGCGTTTCAGAACTTCCAAGACTCGAGATGGAATTAATGTAGCAATATTACAATTCTCACTAACAAATTATATGCTCAGGATTTCGGTGTTAAGAATTGGCAAACCAGTGGGTATATTTATATATACTGAAGAGTTGTGGTGCCTTTTTTCGAATAGGCACATCTTTGGATCTAACGAATCTAGACCGTACTGCTACGTAATCGCCCAAACTGCACCCATTCGATCAGTCACAGATCTAACCGTCGAACCACTTGGATCCAACCACCCCAAACTGCCCATAACCGCCCGTTACTGTTCGGTTCGTCATTGGGTCATCCCTGAGCTGACTGAGCCACCCAGCTGGTTGAGCTGGACAAAAGATTAAGGCTCCTTAGCTCCTAGCGATGATGCAAAGTGTAAAGTGCGCCTCTAAAGTGCCTAATGCGACCTGCGCATGCACGTTCGGGCTCGGACTTGGACTCGCAGCTGCTTATGCTAACCGAAGGCTAGCCCACGAGACACTACTAGGTTGGACCTTGGAGGAGAACACTTGAATGCTTCCTCCTTGAGTGGGTGTTGTATTTTGTATAGATTTGCTTGTATCCATAACCTAAGTCTAAGCCAAGGTGACTAATAGGCCTGCATGTCTATTAGAATGACAACTTGTACTTAGACAACTGCTTGAATAGCTTAGGATTGCTTATTGTAATTAGCTCAGTCTTCAGAAAATAGTCTGTTGTATATCAGCCAAGATCAGATCAGCTATCTTCAAGTTATCAGCCAAGTTCGTTTCATCAAAGTCCATTAAGTCATCGGACAAGTTCGTTTCAGTCAAGCTTCATTAGCAAAGTTGAAGACCTAAAGATTGTCCGATCTGGACTTATCTGAAGATATGCCTTAAGCTATCGGCAAAGTCATTCATTGACTTTGATACAACGATAACCTGCAAACTTCATTTAATGACTCTTTCCTCATTAGGCATTCATCTAAAAAAAAAAGGACATTCTGCCTGCATCAACTGTCTACCTATTTTTGGCAAAATGACAGAATTCAGACTGAACCTGGCAGAACTCCCTATCAGATCTCAACAGCAAGATTAGAGCATTTAATGCATTTACATTCGAATTCTCCAAGGCTGAAGATCTCTAACGTCTACAGGGGCTTCCCTAAGTATAAATAGAAGACTCCATTGAAGCATTGAAGAACTCTTGGAATTAATAGCTTTGAATTTACAACTCTGAAATCTTCACCTTCAACAGCTAGTTCATTAAAAGCTTCAAAGTCAAATCTGTAAAAGCATCCTTTGAAGAGCTTCATACTTAGACGATTAGTCTTTATAGCTCTTCATTGATTGCAATCTTTAGCATTCAAAGCACACGAGGATTATATCTTTGTAGATATTAATTCTCCCGCAAACACTTGGTCAACTAATTTTTGTACACGATCCATTAGTGATCTATCTTGTAAAGATTCTAATGGAAAACTTAGTACACGATTTTTAAATCCAAAGTTGACCACTTTGGTTGTGGACGTAGCACTTATTTATAAGTGTGAACCATATTAAATTTTTTGTCTATCTATTTTCTGTGCTTATGATTTGTTATTACTTATTAATTTTCAGAATTCCAACAGCTTTCAGAATAACTGATCTTGTCCTATCAAGATCAGCCATCTTGAACTTGTCCTATACTTAACTCAATTCCGCTGCAAAATACTTTCTAACTTTAAGTGAAGTAACTTTGTAAAACAATTTTTAAAATTTAACATAGGCTATTCAACTCCTCCCCCCCCCCTTCTAGCCTATTTGAGCACCTTGAGACCTAACAGTGGGTCATTTAATAAAGTGCATTTAATCACCTTTTTTATTCAATGTGGGATATGCCTTTTCATATTTCCATAACTCTTCAATTACCAATGTTAAGTTGTGTACTTTATGCATTAATATCTCCTTCACCCGAAATTGGTTTTGAAATAATAAATATACTAACTAAATCTATTCGAAATGTAGATTTTATTTTTGCAACTTATTTCCATTTTCAATAAATGGAATCAAACTAGAAACTTGGTCAAACACCAATTATTGAAATCAATTTCCAACAATCCCCCACATGAATGACAATTAATGCATGTTATGTATGTAGACTCACTTGGAAGTTCTGGTGAACCATTATTGCATCAGGATATGTAGTTTTTGGCTTTGAACCTTCCTTAGTAAAATACTATCAGATTCACTAGCCGCTTAGTACCGCGATGGTTTGAACTAATCGTCTGTATATTATAAACCGAGACAATAATACTTATACAATAACAATTCTAACACTTTTTGTTCTCACGTTGTGTCCATTTCAGCCCTGGACCATATCTTAATTTCATAAGTGTTCTAGTAGAAGCGGCCATTTACTTCTCACTTATATAGGTGATCTCCTATAAAGAGTATCCTGCAATACTGCACATTTAGGTATAGGAATCATTAAAGGTTCAACCTAACCTCACCACTGTTGTAGGTCTATTAACTTAGATGTTCTAGGAATGAGTTGAAACAGGTTTCCAAGTGTTTCATCTGAACTTTCATAACTTCGTTGTCTCATTAAACCAAGGTTTTGGGATCTCCAATTCTCAAGGTTGAGTTACCTCTATGATTGTTCTTTTGTTGTGGATTTTAAACCCATTCCCTTTAACAATGTGTACATTTGATCACGATTGATTTTTTTCGTAAAAGGATCGGCTAGGTTTTCTTTTGATTTTACAAATTCAATAGAAATAACCCCATTTAAGATCAATTGTCTAATGGTATTATGTCTATGATGAATGTGTCTAGACTTACCATTGTACATGCTGCTTTGTGCCCTACCTATTGCTGATTAACTATAACAGTGTATCACTACAACATACACAAGTTTATACCAACAAGGAATATCTTCCAGGAAATTTCTAAGCCATTTAGCTTCTTCACCAGCTGTATCTAAAGCAATGAATTCGGATTCCATAGTGGATCGAGTTATACACGTTTACTTAGACAATTTTCATGACACCGTTCCTCCACCTATTGTAAACACATAACCACTTGTGGATTTAAACACATAACACTGCTGGATATCTGTTATAAAGTATCCCATAATTCAATGTACACTTTATATCTACGTACCCTCGTTAGGGCTTTCCAATGATCTTGGCTAGGATTACTTGTGAACCTTCTTAGTTTGCTTACTGAATATGCAATATTAGGACGTGTACAATTGGTCATGTACATCAGACTTCCAATTATCCTTGCATATTCTTGTTGAGAAATTGGTTTTCCCTTATTTTTGTCTAAGTGTATACTTAAGTCTACTGGTGTCTTGGCCGGAGGGCTATCAAAGACATTGAATTTTCGAAGAACATTCTTAACATAATGGGACTGTGATAGAACTATTCCATCCGATATTCTAGAGATTTTCATCCCTAATATAACGTCAGCTAATCCCATATCTTTCATGTCAAAGTGTTTCTTTAACATGGTTTTAGTATTCATGATTAAGTCATAAGTACTTCTCATGATTAACATGTCATCTACATAAAGATAGACAATGATGTAACCATTAGCTGTACTTTTAATGTAGACACACTTGTCACATTCATTAATCTTGAAACCATTTGATAACATTGTCTGGTCAAACTTTTCATGCCATTGCTTAGGTGCTTGTTTTAATCTGTACAGTGACTTTACAAGTTTACACACTTTTGCTCTTTCCCAGGGGCAACAAACCCTTCGGGTTGTTCTATGTAAATCTCCTCGTCTAGCTCTCCATTCAATAAAGTTGTTTTCACATCCATTTTATGTATCTAAAGGTTATGTAGAGCTGCGATAGCAATAAGAACACGAATGGATGTGATTCTCGTGACATGGGAATACGTATTGAAGAAGTTATAACCCTCCTTCTGTTTAAACCCTTTGCCTACCAGCTAGGCTTTGAATTTATCGATAGATCCATCTGTTTTATACTTTCTTTTAAGGATCCATTTGCATCCCAACGGTTTGCATCCTGGGGAGAGATCAACTAACTCCCAATTATTATTGTGCATTATGGATTCTATTTCACTGTTTATAGCTTCTTTTCAGAACGGAGCATCTGGATTGGATAAAAGCTTCTTGAACAGTTCTAGGTTCGTTTTCTATCATGTAAGATAGAAAATCAGGACCAAAAGACTTAGCAACACTTATCCTCTTACTGCGCCTCGGTTCTTCTTCTTCTTCTTGAGATGAACCGTTTGCATCCTCATAAGTTCTTTTACTAAAACTTGCTTCTTTCCTTGCACCGCAAAGAAATATATTTTTAAAGAATACCGCATTTCTTAATTCTATTGTCATTCCTTCGGTCATGTCAAGAATTTCTGATTTATGTACTATAAACTGATATGCACTACTATTGCTTGCGTATCCAATGAAAATGCAGTCAATCATTTTAGGTCCGATTCTGACTTATTTAGGCTTAGATATTTCAACCTTAGCCAGACACCCCCACATTTTAAGGTATTTATAAGATGGCTATCGACCGTTCCATAACTCATATGGAGTCTTATCTTTACCTTTGTGTGGTAACTTATTAAGAATATTATTTGCTAAAAGAATGACTTCCCCCCACAAGTTTTGGGGTAAGCTCTAACTTATCAACATCGTATTCATCATCTCTTTAAGAGTACGATTCTTGCGTTCAGCAACTCCATTTGATTGAGGTGAGTACGAAGCCGTCGTTTGATGAATTATGCCAGATTCCCAACATATGTCTTCAAACGGAGCAACATATTCTCCACCTCTATCACTACGAATCTTCTTAATTGTTAAATTAAGTTGATTTTCTACTTCATTCTTATAAGTCTTAAAAGCTTCATCTTTGCTTTTCAAGAGATATACATAACAATATCTAGTACAATCGTCAATAAAAGTACTCGAGTTTGCACAAGTTTTAAATCACATATATCGGTGTGAATTAATTCAAGAGGTGTCGTGTTTCTTATTACTGAAGGAAATGGTGCTTTTGTCATTTTCACTTTAACGCAAATTTCACACTTGTCATGTGAATCAGTTTTAGACATAGGTATTAAATCTAAATGCACTAACTTCTTCATTGTGTTGAAATTTACGTGTCCTAATCTATCATGCCATAAATTAGAACTATCTAATAAGTAAACATAAGAAACATCTTTATTTTTCGCCTCAGGACGGTAAACATTCATTACATTCATTTTGAAGAGTCCTTTATCAAGGTACCCTTTTCCCAATAAATAGACCATTTTTTGTCAATTCAAATTTTTCTGAATCAAACATTAGTCTAAATCCGGCCTTACTTAATATGGGGTCGGATACCAAGTTCTTGCAAATGTCTGGGACATGCATCACATCCACCAGCGTTAGTTCCTTGTCGGAAGTCATCTTAAGCACCACCTTTCCAAGTCCTACGACGTTGGAAGTCAAGGAGTTTCCCATGAACAATTTTCTTCCATTGATAGAAGTGTAGAATGAGAAAGCCTTCTTGTCAGCACAAATGTGGCAAGTAGCTTCAGCGTTTATCCACCATTCTCTTGGGTTATCTTCCAACTTTGCAATGTTGGCTTCAAACACCACTGTAGTTAGATCAAGCATATCATCGTCCTATATCACATTAGCAAGATATTGTTTGCCTTTCTATTTGTCCTTTTTCGGAAGTCGACAATCCTTAGCCATGTGATTTGGTTTGCCACAGTTGTAGCAATCTCCCTTAAACTTCTTCGTAGTTCCTTGTTTGGCATTTTCAGAGTGCTTCCTCTTGTTACTTGTACTTGATTTAGCAAGATGGACTTTGGCCTTTATCCCAACCTTGTTGGACTTTCCTTCAGTTTTGCGGTTGCCTTCCTCAATCTAAAGTCGAACTATCAAATCTTCAAGCTCTATTTTCTTTCGTTTGTGCTTGAGGTAGTTCTTAAAGTCTCTCCACATTGACGATAATTTTTCAATAATAGCAGCCACTTGAAAAAGATTCATTCAGTATCATCCCTTCAGATGCCAAACTGTGAAGTATGATCTGAAACTCTCGCACTTGACGTTCCACTAATTTGGAGTCAACCATCTTATAATCAAGAAATTTTTCAAGAGCCAACATATTCTATTTTGTACTTCTTTTCCAAAGAGTTCTATAACTCCTTGGAAGTTTTGACTCCACAGTATACACTATAGAGTTTATCGTCCAATCCATTCAAGATGTAGTTCTTGCACAAAAAGTTATTGTGATGCCAAGCATCAGTAGCAATACGCTTTTGCGTATTGATATCATTTTTTGCAACTGTACGAGGGTCTTCTTTCAATAACCTTTACAGACTGAGAGTAGTGAGGTAGAAGAGCATTTTCTGTTGCCATTGTTTAAAGTCCTTACTTGTAAACTTGGTCAGTTTCTCACCATGTACGAGGTGAGTAGGAGCGGAGCAGAGTAGCCTTTGAGGTCGAGGTTTCGGTTGTCAATTCTAATAAAACAAATTTCGTCTTGCGAATGTAATTTATTTGTTTTAGTTTTCTCAGAAATATCAAGAAATAAAGATGAAGCACAAAATTAATTTACTTAATTGAAGTCGAGGCTTGTGTTGGACACAATCTCCGCAAGACGAAATTGCCCCATACTAGTACTAATGGTTCTTGGCAATCGTCCCTAAGATGCAATGACTTTTCAATCGACGTAGGCAGCACTCCAATACGCAGATTTCGGTGAACTGATCGGTGTTTCAGAACTTCCAAGACTCAAGAAGAAATTAATGCATTAATATGACAATTTTTAACTTCCAAGACTCAAGAAGGAATTAATGCAGCAATATGACAATTCTTACTAACAGATTATATGCTCAGGATTTCGATGTTAAGAACTGGCAAACCGGGGTATATACTAAATAGTTATGGTGCCTTTCTGCGAATAGGCAGGATCTGTCGAATGTGACTGTACTGCTACGTAAGTCTCTACTGCACCCATTCGATCAATCACGGATCTAATCGCCGAATCGCTTAGATCCAACCACCGCGAACTACACATAACCGCCAGTTACAACTACACATAACCGCCAGTTACAACTACACATAACCGCCAGTTACTGTTCGGTTCGTTATTGGGTTACACCTATTCAAGATGGTTGAGCTGGACAAAAGTTTAAAGCTCCTTAGCTCTTAGCTCGTGCAAAGTGCACCTCTAAAATGCCCAATGCGACCTGCGCGCTCTTAGCTCGTGCAAAGTGCGCCTCTAAAGTGCCTAATGCGACCTGCGCGCTCGGGCTCGCAGCTGCTTGTGCTAGCTGAAGGCTAGCCCACGAGACACCACCAGGTTGGACCTTAGAGAAGAACACTCGAATGCTTCCTCCTGGAGTGGACCATTTAATAAAGTGCATTTATCACCTTTTTTATTCAATGTGGGATATGACTTTCCATATTCCCATAACTCTTCAATTATCAATGTTAAGTTGCATACTTTAAGCACTAACATTTCATTCACCTGAAATTGATTTTGAGATAATAAATATACTAACTTAATCTACTAGAAATGTAGATTTCATTTTGTAACTTATTTCCATTTTTAATAAATGGAATCAAACTAGAAGCTTGGTCAAACACCAACTATTGAAACCAAATTCCATCAGTAATAAATAGCTAAAATGAAAGTAATAATAGGCCTAGTTTCTTCATCTTACCAAGTAGAAAAATTATAATCGAGAAAATAAAATAGAAAATGGGGTGACATATTGTTCATTCACATTCTTTCCTTTAAAGAAACTAAATGAAAATAAGAATGGTCCATATTCGATGTCATTGATATAATCATGATTAAGGGAGCAAGGAGCAAAGTTATTGATTTTGATAATTCTGGTCTGGACTCCCAACTGTATCACCCCTCTAAAGAGTATTTAGAGGCAGGGGGATGTACTATCATATCTAAGGGGAAACTTGCAAAAGTTGTCTTCTAAGTGATGGGAAAGCCATTGCTTCTCTCCCGACTAACGCTGCATAGTTCATTTGCTGCATTTTAAGAGCATAACCACCCTATAGGGAATAGACTCATCGATGCATCGATAATTGTTGAGTAGTCAATTTTGGCCAAATGCATTCAGTTCCACCATGATTCTTCAACAGTTTTCCATGCATGCAAAACCTGAATCAGACTCAGCCTCTCTTCAGTCTAATTGCCACATGTATCTTTTAACTATTTCTGATAAACCAAACCTGAATGGATGGAGGGATCCCATTTTAACTCACAGGGAGTAGGGAAATTATGTATATCTCAGTTATCTACCATCATAACATGACGACAAGTAGAGGTTTAATTACCGGAGAATGTTAAGAAAAAGACAATCAGAGTCCTATTTCTATAAAGAATAATAAGAAAATAATATCTCCTCCATATCTTTGTAATTATATTTGGTATATTCTTCCTATTAGTTAAGTCTGCTAGTTAATATTATATTCTTAATTGTTATTGTACTCAAATTCTTATATATTAACTTGTAACCCAAGATTGTAACCCTATAAATATGTACTCATATAATCAATGAAAATATTATGTTATTATTCACAAGAATTATTATTTCTTACAATTTCATCATCATCACCAATAAAAAAGTGTTGAAACGTTAGACCATCGAATATGGCGCTCTCCCTCATACTACTCGTTGTCATTCCGATAGCCAATCCTCCACTTGTTGTTGAATAAAGAGTAAAAATGTAAACCATCCACCTTTGTTTGTTCAAAATTTGTAACCTAAGGAGTAATAAAGGTCCTAAAGGATTCCTAAACTGAAGGTGAACGTTCTCTTGGTATTGGATTACACATGTTCACTAAACTTGTGACATTATGCGCGATTATGTCTTTCCATACCAACAAATTAAAGATCTTCCATGTGATATATATATCTCCACAAGATATATGTAAATCTAATCTCCTGCACTATATATATATATATATATATATATATATAGTTATTGTTATAAAAGATAAGAAAGTAAAGTAAAGATGTAGATGAAATAAATAATTTTATTTCTGAGAACAGTGTATAACACAAGCTGAGGGAACGGAGAATGAACTCTTCTGGAGTAAGTGAAAATGAAAACATGAGCTTGCTATTTATAGTAGGACGATACTTTTTCATTAAGCATCGTAAAGCTTCTTTAGTAAGCTTCCATAAAGCTTCCTCAGTAAGCTTCGTAAAGCTTTTCCAGTAAGCTTCCCCAAAGCTTCCTTAGTAAGCTTCGTAAAGCTTCCTCAGTAAGCTTCATTGAATCTTCCTCAATAAGCTTTGTCATATGGCTTCTCTTGTAAGCTTCTATTAATTAACTTCTGGCCAAAAGGACATCCATAAATATATATTACAACACTCCCCCTTAGATGTCCGTTGCTAAGGAACATGCCTCGTTAAAACCTTATTAGAGAAAAACCCAATGGGACAAAAAAAAAAAAACTCTAGTAAAGGAAAAATAGTACATGATTCCTTTGCACCAAAATTCTCCCCCTGGAAAAAAAAATACCTCAAGATCCCTCAGTTTACGCATTCCGATATTATATATCAATTTCTCAAACCTTGAAGTTGATACTGATTTTGTGAGCAAGTCTGTCAGATTGTCACTTGAACGGATTTGTTGAATATCTATGTCACCATTCTTCTGGGGATTATGAGGGAAGAAAAACTTTGGTAAAATGTGCTTTATTCTATCTCCTTTTATATATTCTTCCTTCAGTTGAGCTATGCATGCAGCATTATCTTCAAATAAGGTTGTTGATCCTTCCTTTTCTAAAACTAACCCACATGTATGTCGAATGTGTTGAATCATTGATCTTAGCCAAACATATTCTCGGCTTGTCTCATGGATTGCTATTATTTCGGCATGATTTGAAGAAGTAGCAGCTAATGTTTGTTTGGTAGATCGTCATGATATAGCTCTACCACCAATTGTAAATAAGTAGCCTGTCTGAGATCGAGCCTTGTGAGGATCAATTAAATACCCTGCATCTGCATAGCCAATAAGTTGTGATCCAAAATCATATGGATAAAATAAACCCATACCGGTCGTTCCTCGGAGATAACAAAGTATATACTTAATTACATTCCAATGTCTTCGAGTTAGATTTGAGTTATCTCTTACTAGTAGATTGACAGAGAATGTAATGTCCGGCCCTGTATTAATAACAAGGTACATTAGTGCCCCAATTGCACTAAGATATGGTACTTCCGGACCTTTAAGTTCTTCATTATCCTCTCGAGGTCGAAACATGTCATTTTTCACGTCAAGTGATCGGACAACCATTGGGGTACTCAATGGATATGCTTTGTCCATGTAGAAACGTTCTAGGACTTTTTCTGTATAAGTTGATTGATGAATAAGGATACCTTTATTTAAGTGCTCGATCTGCAGGTCGAGACAAAATCTGGTTTTCCCTAGATCTTTCATCTCAAATTCCTCCTTTAAATAATTAACCGCTATCAGAAATTCTTCAGGACTCCCAATAATGTTAAGATCATCAACATACACAGTTATTATGACAAATCCCGAAGTGGATTTTCTTATAAAAAACACATGGACAAATAGGATCATTCTTGTATCTTCAAATATTCACTGAGACGATTATATCACATTCGTCCAGATTGTTTTAACCCAAACAAAGATCTTTGTAATTTAAATGACTAAACTTCCCGGGAGTTTGAATTACATGCTTCAGGCATGTTGAATCCTTTAGGGATCTCATATAAATATCATTATCAATTTTGTCATAGCAGTGACAATATTCATTAAACGTATATCAAGCTGTTCATATATTGCCAGACTAATGAGGTATTAAAATGTAATTGCATCCACCACGAGAGAATATGTCTCCTCATAATTGATTTCAGGTCTTTGCGAAAATGTTTATGCTATGAGTCGTACTTTATCTCTTACGACTGTACCCTCCTTATTACATTTTCCCACAAAGACTAATTTATACCTTACTAATTTTACATCTTCTGGTGTACGGACTACAAGTCCAAAAACCTCACTCTTTCCAAGTGAGTTCAATTTTGCTTAAATTGCGTCTTTCTATTTTGGCCAATCATTTTTATATCGACATTTGTCGATACACCTAGGTTCAAGATCCTCGTTATCTTCCATAACATTAAGCGCTATGTTATATGCAAAAATGTTGTCGATAACTATATTTTCTCTCAGTTCCATCTTTTTCCCGTAATGACATAATTAATCGAGATCTCTTCATTCTCAATTGTTTCAGGTACCTGAACTTCTTCTAGAGTCATTTGATTAGTTATGTCATGGGTCTCTTCAGGAGATCCAATTATCTCGATGGGGCTCTTTCCATGATTTGCTCCTTTTCTCTTTCGAGGATTTTTGTCTTTGGAACCGATTGGTCTATCACGCTTCAGACGTAATTTAGACTTATTAGTTACAAAATTAACGGGTTGTCATGCTGGGACATCAATCCGTATCAGAGCATTTACAGCTGGAATATGTGACATATTTATTCTATTTAGGTCAGTAAATACATCTGGCAATTGATTCGCTATTCGTTGCAAGTGGATTATCTTTTGAACTTCGAGTTCACATTGCTTTATATGAGGATCAAGATTGTAAGATAGTGTGTTCCACTTACTGTCCTTTTTCAGCTGATTATTTTCTCCCCCCCCCAACATATATTCTCAATTTTTCTTGGGGTCCCATCTTGGTGCATTGTGGTGGAGCAATTGGAACATATACCGCAATCCAAAAAATTCTTAGATGAGAAATATTTGGCTCCTGACCATAAGCCAATTGTAAAGGGGAGAACTTGTGATAACTTGTTGGCATAATGCGTATAAGTGTTGCTGCATGTAAAATAACATGCCCCCAAGCTGCAGCAGACAGTTTTGTTCTCATAAGCAATGGTCTAGCTATTAACTGAAGTCGATTAATAAACGATTCAGCTAAATCATTCTGTGTGGAACATAAGCAACATGATGTTCAACATCTTTCCCAATTGATGTTCAATAGTCATTGAAATCATGAGATGTAAATTCACCAGCATTATCAAGACGAATTGTCTTGATAGCATAATCTGAAAATTGTGCTCGTAATCGAATTATTAGAGCAAGCAATCTCGCAAACGCCAGGTTACGAGTCGACAATAGACTTACATGTGATCATCTTGTAGATGCATTTACTAAAACCATAAAATATCTAAATGGTCCATATGGGGGGTGAATCGACCCACATATATTACCTTGAATGTGTTCCAAAAACTTTGGAGATTCAACTCCAACTTTAGCTGGTAATGGCTTAATTATTAATTAGCCTTGAGAATAAGCAACACATAAGAATTCATTAGATTGAAAAATCTTCTGGTTTTTCAATGGATGCCCATGTGAATTTTCAACAATTCTTCACATCATATTTGATCCAGGATGCCCCAACCGGTCATGCCAAATAGTAAAACCTTTTAAATCAGTAAACTTCTAGTTTACTATCACATGTACTTTAATTGTGCTAATCTTTGTATAGTACAATCCAGAGAAAAATGCAGGCAACTTTTCTAGTACACATTTATTACCCAAATGCAATACTTATAATGAGTGGATATTTCATATCCCTTTAATTTACTGTCTCAATATGATATTCATTACAACGAATATCCTTTAATAAATTTCTTTGAGACTTAATAAATTTCGTTCCTCTAGGTAGTAATATGTTAGCTCTTCCGGAGCCCTCGATCATCCTTGTATTACCACATATTGTACTAACATTAGCATCATTCCTTATCATACGAGAAAAATATTTTCTTCAGGAGAAATATTTTCTTCAAAATAACAAGACAAATAAAGTATAAGAAAACACATATATTTTCAGGCAAAAGTTTGATTAGAAACCTAGTGGAACCAAAAGGAAATGACGAAAAACCTGAAACTAAAAATGCACTAAAGAAAAATATTATATTAAATAAACTATATAAACTTAATTATTCTTGTTTCTCCACCACTAAACATGTAATCACCCATTTTTGAATTAAAAAAATCTGATACATCTATGTATGTACTTGTAGATGGATCTTGGTTCATATCATCATCTTGGTAGACAAAATTTGTCACAACATCTTTTGCTTTCTTTTGCATTGATGTTTGATAAAGTTCGGCAAGATGTTTAGGCGTACAATAGGTACGCGACCAGTGTCCTTTCATTTCGCACCTATAACATAAATTTTCCACTTTATTCGAGTGCATATTTTGTCTAGTTGATGATTTTTCTTTATCATTTTCTCTGTTCCACTTCAGGTGGCGAGAGTAATTTTCATCATTATAGGGGTGATAATCATCATGCTTTTGATTATAATTTCTCCTTTTATCACGACCGCAACCACATATACGGCCACGACCTCGCCCAAAATTATCATACATGCTCTCATTCACTTCAGGGAATGGAGTGAAACTAGTTGTGCGAGTTTCATGTTTTTTCAATAAGATCTCATTATTTTGCTCAACCACAAGAAGGCAAATGTGAGGCATAAAAAATAGAGAATTGCATGAAAGGTAGAAGTAGTATTTAAACTATGGCGTAGAACAATGGAAGCGACTTAGCCATAGATTGTAAAGAGTGAATCACACTTTTGTACTTGTGCAGGCACTGTACTTGCCAAGGAAAACTATATATTAGGATGAATTTATGGGCTCAACTTCAAATCTTAGTAGCTAAAACTCCCTCCATTTTATCCGTACATCAAAATACTAACCAAGTAATGGGTTATTATTAAAACTATGTATATACTAATTTTCTTATTATCTAGAACAATATTAAAAAAAATTGTTCAATATGATAAAACTTAAAGATAGCACAACAAAAAAGTATAGAAATCTTACCAATACTATATTTACCTCGACTGCTAGACATACCTCGATTGCTTATTGCTCAGAATTGGAGTTATAGAACGAAGTCGTGCTGATAACGTGTTATAAAAGATTAAAAAGTAAAGTAAAGATGTAGATGAAATAGATAATTTTATTTCTGGGAACAGTGTATAATACAAGCTGAGGGAAGAGAGAATGAACTCTTCAGGAGTAAGTGAAAATGAAAACATGAGCTTGTTATTTATAGTAGGATGATACTTTTTCATTAAGCATCGTAATGCTTCTTTAGTAAGCTTCCATAAAGCTTCCTCAGTAAGCTTCGTAAAGCTTTTCCAGTAAGCTTCCCTAAAGCTTCCTGAGTACGGGCGTCCATAGTGGGGAGCCTCCCAACGCCCCCTAAAAATTACTTTAGAGATTTTTACCCTCCCTTGATCCTACAGTGGTTCATCTAGTCCACCCTTTATCTCTAAAACCAATTAAATCACCCTCTAAATATAGGGTAAGTTTTAACATGAATAGTGACTCAAATCCTCTACATTTTTCTCACTTTATTTGAGCACAATATATTTTTATTTAATAGTTTGGAATAAAATTATTAAAATATACTCTCTCTGTCATTAAATTATTGTCTTATTTTTTTATCCATTCCAAAATAATTATATTATATTTTTTATCCGTCCTTAAATAATTGTCTTGTTTGAAATTTTCATAGTTTAGGAGATCATTTTTACTATTTTACCCTTATTTTTCTCCCTACCTTAATTATGAACCATATTCACATGGGCATTAAAAGAAACTACATATTATACCAATATTAATAATCAAGTCAATTATTTTTTCTTAATACATGTGCCGGATCAAACAAGACAATAATTTAGGGACGGAGAGAGTACAATATATTTTTCATAGTATATAAAATTTAAAATTTAAAATATTTTATTTTAATTGTGGTGGAAAAATATAAATAAAAGAGGAAAAATATAATGGTAGTTTAGATTTGTTAGTTGAGATGAGAGAGATTAAATTTTTAGAGAGTCGTATAAATGGTGCTTGTTGGAGTAAATTTTTTTTTAGAGTGTTGAAAAAGTGAAACTGGAACAGAAAATGAGGTGTTTAGAGTGTGATTTAGAGAGCCACTGCTGTGAATGCTCTAAGCTTCGTAAAGCTTCCTCAGTAAGCTTCGTAAAGCTTCCTCAGTAAGCTTCGTTAGTAAGCTTCGTTGAATTTTTCTCAACAAGCTTCATTGAATCTTCCTAAATAAGCTTTGTTATATGACTTCACTTGTAAGCTTTTATTAATTGACTTCTGGCCAAAAAGACATCCACAAATATATATTACAACATTTATTTATTTATTTTTCCAACTATTCCTTATCAGTTGTAGTCTAAATTTAGGGCATGTTTGGTAACCCAATTAAGAGCTTAATTAGGAAAGTTTTAAGTGATATTAAAAATAAGATTGTTTGATAATGCAATATTATATCACTTAATAAATTAAGTATCTCTTAAAAATAGCCAAAATTTTAAGTCAAAAGATGATGTCTTAATATTTTAAGCTCTACTTTTTCAGACATCAGTTTTCAGAGCTTAATTTTCAGTTTTAACAAACAGGCCCCACACTTTGGCTATAAATACAAAATGGTCAACTTAGTCTTATTGCGTTGAAGTAATTATATAAATAAGATAAAATTATCATTTATCACACAAAATCTTACACAGTGTAGGAATCATCAATATGAACTTCAATGATTCTTCAACTGTATCTCATATGGTAATCAAGCTCTTCTTACTCTATTTTCTCTCTTTTTTTTTTTTTTTTCCTAATGTAATTATTCTATGAAACAAATTACTCATTACACTGATATGGGTACCCTCATGTTATCAGAAGAAAAAAGAAAAAAGAAAAAAGGAAAAAAGAAAATGAGTTTCCTAATTTTGCATTGGAGGAACAAGACATCAGTGACCATGAAAATTCATGTTTACAACATAATTTAATATTTAGACACTAGAGATTTGTTTAGTGGTAGATAATTAATAGCTCTAACCTACAGTTTAACTCAGATTCAAGAAAAACGTATAGCAGTAAGATGAGACAACAAAAATAATACTCCATCATTATACCATATACAATTGTGGAGGTTCATAGTCGTGTCATTGTGTCATTTACATGCATTTTTGTTGGGTTATTTCGTGCTTGACATGTTCTTTACGTACAATTTTGTTGGGTTATATATATATTTCATGTTTGACATTTTCTCTAATATTCATATACTTGACGTGTTCTTCATAATAAATGAAATATCCTTAATAACTAAGTGTTAAAAAACGTAAACAACCCCACAAAAATGCATGTGGATGATACAAAAAATTAACAAAAACCCCCTTTTGACCCTCAACTGCAACAAAAATATAACTTTAAACTCCAATGTTGAGAAAACCACTGGATGGTAAAATACAGTATAAACCTAAAATAATATAGAAAACAACATTAAAACGATAACCGTAATAAATTACATAATGATGGCCTCTTGTAAGATAATATTACATCAAGATCCTTTTCTTAAAAATCATTATAATCACCCCCCTGTAGTTTGCCTTTTACTACCAACCTCACCATGAGATTTCGCTATAAAATTCGTGATTTCAGAAAACTTTTGTATTGTACTAAAAACTAAAAATTGCAGCAGGGTGTAACTTCACAAAGGTAAAATACTAAAAAATAATATACATCAACTAATTAATAGCCTTAATTAATTTATCACTAATCTCCCCCAATATATACATGCATGCATTAATGATCCTACGCGCAGCGTTTGAATTGAATACTTCAATTCCTTTTTGCATGCCTTGCTCCTGCAAGATGCAACTCTTTATCTTCTTCATATATAACCATCTTAAATATGCTCTTACTTGTTGTTCCTCATATATATATATATGATATCCGGCCAGTACATAGCAGCAGTGCAAAGCTTGCTATTTTTTATTTATTTTATTAATTTTCACAAAAAAATTGCCCTTAATCAGGTTGGTTAATAATACCCCACCAAGCTAAGAGACTATATATATATATATGTAGTGTTTAAGGCATATTTTCATAAAAACTTTCCTCCAAATCCTAGTGAAACAGTAAGTGTACTTCAATGGGTTTTTTTGTCATTACAGATGGAATATTATTATGCATATATGCATGTATCTTCCTGCATATATGCATAATAAGGATTTACTCGTTCATCAATTGTTGATGATCTCTACCTTCCAGCTCCCTTGCTAGAATCATCATCATCCACTAGATCATATCATTTTTTTCATGATAATTAACTTTTCAAATATGATTTTTTTTGAATGTTTCAAAAGAATATATGGTTTGACTCAACATTACGACATGCCTTAATTTTTAAAGTGGATGAAATATTGCAATATATATTATCTTTATGTATTCATGCAAAAAGAACATTTATTGCATGACCATATCTTCGCATGCATGTCGTGTAGTGGTTGCTACTTCAATCTCTTTAGATATTGTGCATGTGCTCTTCGAGATAAAAAAGTTTCTTCCTTGTAAAGATTATTATAGACACCAGTGAAACCTAAAATAATATTCTTTTCGAGCATGAGTTCTTTCAATTTATCTAGCCTATTTGAATGAGAAAAACTCTAAATTAAAATTTTCAAAGATTAATTCCTTCCTTTATAATCTCTGGTAGGATAATATATAGTGGTGCTTGTAAGCGACTTCTATACATTCCACAAAAGCAACTCCTCAAAATATGCATGACGTATAAATTAAACTTTCCAATTGTATCGTTCTTACTTAATTAATATAATTTAATACGAGTTTTGTTAACAAGTGTCCTGTTCAACTTGCTAATTATTCATATATATTAGGGAACTATCCCCTTTGAAAATCAAGATCGACCTGCATTAAAAATCCACCTAATGAATTTTCAAAGTCAATAATTTCTTGATATGAAATTTTAACAACAACCGCAAGGACACTTGTTAGCGTGACTTTTGTTATTGTACAAATAAAAATTAAGCCAAAGATAAGATTAAGAACATTAATTAAAATATAATCAAATTTTAGAATAATGTTTCTAGTTTTAGAGTTGATTAAGTTTAGGGTTTGTGAATGAGCCGAGTTGTGCTGACTAGCTACTTGAATATTCAAGCTTGGTTTGATAATGTCGCTCGTAGAGCTTGAAAAAAGTGTTCAAGATTGGCTTGTTTGTTTAGATATGATCTCAAGTCTGATCATTTGAAACAAACTAACTTTTAATCTAGCAATTAAGCTCGAGTAGGTAATTAGGTTTTTAAATAGAATAGAAATAGTTTGTTTATGAGCTGAGCATCATAATCTAACGAGCTTGAAAATTAGTTTAAACTTGATTTAATTATCTTACAAAGTCAATCTCTAAGGAGCTTTAATGAAACTGATGAACACAAGTCAATTTCGAATAGCTTAGTTGTGGTATAGTATTGAAATGGTTAGAATTTTACTAAATGGAGGTAGCTACGAGCAGTCTTTCATACAAGAGGGAGGTGCATGTAATTATATGACATACACTATTATAATACTATACAGACACAAAAACGAAAAAAGAGTCCGAAAGACATAGTAGAGAGAGAAAGAGGAGAGAGAGTATCGGAGAGCGATCAGAGAGAGAGAAGGCTCCTCCAAGCTCTGATTCAAGGGCGACACACAGAGAGAGATTTTCAGAGAGAGAAAATCAGGCGGAGAGATAAAAATGTGGAGTAATTTCTAGAGAGAGAAAGCGGTAATGAAGCCCACAATGGAATAAGAGGAACTTAAACATGGGTTCCAACGAACACACAAGTTTTTGGAGGTTGTCAACACAACACTAGCAACTTCTAAATCTGAATTCTCTACCAGTTTATGAAGCTACTCTGAGGTTAGCCCTACCCCCAATTTAATCTTTATTTGAACTCGATTTTCTTCTCTCGGAAGCTTAAATCTGTTCAATCCTTCTGCTGTTTCCATTCCAATTCCCTTTTTAAAAAAAAAATTGAACTTGGGGTTGGAAAACTGCTGAAGTTGAATACCTCTCTTGTATCATTACAATTGAGTTCCTTTTTGAGTTTTTCGGAAGAATTATGATAGTGTGAGCTCGTTAATTTAGCAATTTGAGGTTTACTTGGAGTTGCAGGGAGGTATCTTTCGTGGGGGTTTCTTCCTTAATTTAAAAATTGAGGGTTTTTCTGGGTTCTTGTTTTGATTGGGGTTAGGGTTTGTAATTGCTGGATTGGAATTCAAAAAAATTGGCAATTGGGTTTTGGAGGGAGAGTTAGTTGGGAACTGTAATCCTGGTTCCTTCCTCCAACTTGATTAGGTTTTCTGATTTTGGAAAGATGTGTTTTAGTTCAGCATTATGGGGTTTGATTTTGGATGGAGTAAAGCTCATCTGGCAGATGGGATTTTGGAGATGGACCAAAACCCTAATTTAGGGGTCAAATTGGGGAATCAAGGTTTTTTGTTTGGAGAAGTGTAAAATTAATAATCTTGATAGTTTTATATGGAATTTTTGTGTTGAGAAATGCAACCGCCGCAGCAGCATTCACGGATCAATCTTACCGAATTAAAAGCTCAGTTAGTCAGGAAGCTTGGGCCGGAGAGATCCAAGCAGTATTTTGATTACTTGAATAGATTATTGAGCTTGAAGCTAAGCAAGGTTGAGTTTGATAAGCTTTGTCTGAGGATAGTTGGGAGGGATAATATCCCACTGCATAATCAGTTCATTTGTTCCATTATAAAGAATGCTTGTACAGCAAAAGTCCCCCCATCAGCACATGATCTTGAGGTTACAAGAGTGGTTGGAAATAAAAAACCTTCAAGCGATGGGTGCCAGCAAAATGGGTCCCATCCTGCCCTAACACAGTCTCCGAGTCCATTGGCTTTGTCGAATGGGGACATTCTGCCACTATCCCCTCGAAAGGCGAGGACAGGAGTTCGCGAACGGAGAGCTGTGGATCGTCGCAGTGCTCTTGGACTAAATGGAAAGTTAAATATTGGGAGTCAACCATCAGCTACTGCACATTCGGGTGATTATAATGTTATTTTGGAGAATGGGAATTCAACTCCACCTGATACTCGAAGGCCGGTGCATCATCATCAAGAACTCACAAAACAAGCAGAGAACAGAAGTGAGGTTTTAGGTCACCCTGCTAAGTTGCCTGTAACAGATAGATCACCAGACGGCTTGGTTTCTGTACATAGCAATGACCAGATTAAATTGGTAGGTAGAGAAGATGGGAAAGAGTTATCTGGTAGGAGTACACTAAATGCTCCGCTTGGGGTTCCATTTTGCCCAGCCAGTACAGGTGGGGCCCGCAGGGCATTACCTTTGGCAAGTAGCAGTAAATGTGTTAGCACTATAAACAGTGATGGTCTGTTGGACACGATAACACTGAGGGACCGCATGGAGCAGATTGCCGCTGCACAGGGTCTTCAAGGGGTGTCAGTGGAATCTGCCAATGTGTTGAACAATGGATTGGATGCTTACTTGAAGGGTTTAATTAGATCTTGTGTTGAACTTAATGGGGCAAGGTCAGGTCATGAGCCAATGAAGAACAGTTCCAACAAGCACCAGCCTCATCTGAAGCTTGTAAATGGTGTCAGACCTGGTCATCATTATCAGATACAAACGAGCAGTTGGCCTTTGGAAGTCGTGCAAGAACAAAAACCCTTTTGCCCAATATCTTTGTTAGATTTTCGGGTAGCTATGGAGCTGAACCCACAGCAGCTTGGAGAAGACTGGCCCTTACTGCTAGAGAAAATTTGTATACACGCTTTCGAAGAATAAAAAAAGTGGTCTAACTTGCTGTTCCTTCTTGTGCTCGGTTTGGTCTCTGTGGATAAGAGCATGCCTTTTTTATGGGCCATTGTTTCTCTACACTGGAATTTTTTCATGACCTTTCCGACCAGTCTACAGCTGTCGTGTGAAATGTGAAGCTGTATCTGTTGATCAATACCAGAGCAGGATAACTTCGTATTCTCCTGCTTAGAGTTTGTCCTCGGTTGAACACACCATATTCGTCAGCAACCAATCAAAGAGGGATTTGAAGAAAGAAAGCCCATATTTGGTTGCACTGTTGTATGATTAGCAATTGTCTCACTGCATATTTTCTGCTTTCTCTGTAATTTAGAGTTAATGAGGAAATTTAGAACAGTTTTGCAGAAATAATTTGTGTAGCTCAGTACTTCAGTAAAGGTTGAAATTGCATGATATGAGAGTTCTTGTGTATGTATTTTCAACACTAAGCCCTGATTGATATATCAATATTAACAACATGTTTACCAGTTGATTAGTTGGCGATTTGGCAGTACTCATATACAAGGTAAAGTCCATTCTTCTAATGGCTGGAGCAATTAAATTTATTTTTACTCTTGCAGTTTTAGTTGTATATTGGGCTACAATTTCGTCAATACTTCTCTTTGGTAATGCTTTATATTGTTGTTGAGTTCCATATATTTCTTATACATTACTTGCTTCCTTGCCCGTGGAGAATCATGTAATTTACTCTTTTTCTTTTCCTCTTTATGCACAAAGAATGTCCATATAATTTTGTTAATGCCAAACTCTTGTAATCCCTCCGTCGAAATACAAAAGTCTACCTTCTACTTTCATTTGTCTCAAAAGAATTAGTCCCATTTTTAAATTATAACCTGTAAGCTTCCATTATTTTTCTAATTTTTTTCCCTTTGGTTTCAAAAACATGATGTTCTGCTATCGTATCATACAAAAAAAAGATGTATATTTAGTACAGGTTTTAGGAAATATTTAGAAGCAAAAGTACAATATTAAAAACTTTGACTTTTCAAAAAAAATATTTTTTCAGGACGGATGCAGTTTTAAATAAAAAGCACTTTATTTCTCTTGTTGAACCTTCTATAGCAGTAGTAATCATATAAATGACTTGGTCTCAGAAACTGACTTCCTACTTTATGGTATTAAAGTGCCTCATTCTTCTTCTTCTTCTTGCTCCCCCCTCCCTTCCTCCTCTTTGTCCGACACCAAATTGGCTTGTGGGAGAATCCACATTAATAAAATAAAGCTGCAGAAGCTAGTGTAGATAGTATCTTGACCTCCTTGGAGAACCCAGTCTCATGAGTGAAAGGTTCATAAGGCCTTAGAATAGTAGACCGTTAGCTAGTGGGCATTAACATTTCAGTTTAAGTTAGTGGACATTCTTGGTTGTTTCAGAAACTGTGAAAACATTTGGGTTCAGCCGACTGTATGCTATCAGTGAGAACCTTGGACTCACATTAGTTTGTCCACAGGTCCTGAATCAGACTCCACCTTGTTTCTTTTCATGTTATTCTTCTGGTCCCGAATCAAACTCCACCATGTTTTTATCTGTGTTTGTATGTCTTAGTCTGTTCATATCTTATGTGGTGTATATGTTGGTCTTCACATGCCAGCCAGAGTCCATATGAAAGAGTGCGTGAAGGAGTCGCATACCGATAAATAGATCCACTAGCTTTAAGGTATGTATGTCTCTCTGACAAGTGCCATTTAGTTTTTGGTTGGATGGTCTCATAATCAGCAATTTGCAGAAGGTCATCCAATCCTATACGTTTTTTCCAGTCTCAACCTCAAGTGTGTACACTGAGCATTGTCAATCAGCTTTTAAGTCATGAGAGTTGTTTGCTTAAAATGTCGAAATAATCAGTTCATTTAGCTTTCTTCTTTTTCCTCAAATATTATTTTCTGGTGGCTTATCAAACTTTGACCTGTGTTTTTGTTGGATACATTTAAACATATTAAGCTCTCTGGATAATAATATAGATGATTGACCCCTGCAAAAGAAATAAATAAAGTATAACCCTCTTCTTGCGTATGCATCGCTTATTAAGGTTTGAGAGCTTCTTTCTTCCAAGAACTAAGGAATGCAGGTTTTGTAAATATAGTTTGGGATTTCTCCATGCAGAAATTTTATGTATAAGTCTTCTTTGGCATGCCTTTCATCATTTTCATTGTCTGAGAACTGAGTACTTTGCTTTTGTTGTCTTCAGATCATGGGGACATTGGCTAACATCTCTTTATCTACTATTGGCATCTTTTGGCATGAAGACCGAGTCTTTGTAAGGTCGTTTCCCTTCAAATCTGTCCTTTCCCTTATTTTCTTTAGTATTCTAACTGCTTGCCGTAGGTTTTTCACCTTTCTTAGTGTCGGTTGAACACTGCAATTAATGTTTTGAACTCTATGTCTTGCTGTTTTTATGTTGTCTTGAGGTCAGTAGGGATGGTGAAACGGTGTTGATTTGTCAATAGTCATTAGAAATGGTGACAGTAATATTTTTCCGTCTCAAGTTATAGTGTATGGAAGTCATGCATGAAAATGGTATTTATTAGTAATAGGAAAAAATCATTGTGCTTATTTCAAAGTAATACTGTCATTTCACTTCTTCTAACTCATTAATTAACATCATTTAGGAGCTTTCTGCTTATTATGAGTTTTGGACCTTTGTTATTTTAGTATTATAAATGGTATTTTGAATTTCAAATTATAATATTTGGCAATGGAAAGGGGGCTTCACATGAGTAGATTTTAACATTTAGGAGCTTTCTGCTTATTATGAGTTTTGGACCTTTGGTTATTTAGGTATTATAAATGGTATTTTGAATTTTAAATCATAATATTTGGTAATGTAAAGGGGGCTTCATATGAGTAGATTTTAACATTCTGGTAATGTAAAGCAGTTATTTTGAATACTAAACTTAAAAGATTTTGGATACTTCTGTTTCACAGTACCACATCCATATAAGGTTTTTCTCTTCCCCCCTCTCCCTCTAACCCTTTCTAGTTTTACCCCCTTGTATCCATCTACAATGTACTTGTGAGTAAATAATTTGAGCAATCTGAATCCATCTTGATATATCTGGCCATCAAAACTCTGGGTTGTTAATATAGCAAGTGTGGCACTTTCCCTACGAACATTGTTACGATAGGAATTTACTTGATAATTTTTTTATACTTCTCCTTTTCACTCGAAGAGTTTCTGTTTGGCTTTTTTGGTCAAACTTACCTTTTTTTCAGATTGATATTCGTATTTGATTTATAAACTTTTGTTATAGAGAATAAATTATACCATTTTAACCACATAGGAAGTACTATGAACAACTTCCCCCCCCCCACACACACACACACACACACAAAAGAAGGGATAATTAAATATAACTTTAAAAACAACGGTTGGCTATTTAGTTATTGAAAAACCATGTAGTTATAGTTCATATTGAAAAGATGAGAATCCTTGCTTGAAATACCAGATTTACCCTTCTGTCTGATTTAGTATATTTCATGGAAAAGCCAAAAAGAGCCCCCATCAAATTGTTGATGGCTTTGCCTGTGGCCACTCGATATCGATGTTGCTGCTGTTGGTATGGCAATGACAGTAAGCTAGTAAGCTAGAAATCTGAGAGAGAGATAGAGAGAAGATATTGGCGGTTTGAGAATTTTGATGGCTGCAATATTCTATTGCTGGCGGAGATGAGGAAACAGTCGGTTCCAATGCATTCTCCCTTTTTTTCGCATTTTTGATTTCTTGACTGTCCACAAGAAAATCAATAAAAACTTTGCAGATCTTAGATTGCCAGGTGTCGGGGGCATTTTGTGCTGCTTCTAGGGCGGTTATGAGGTGGCATGGTGAGAAGATTCACAGGTGATGGAGGCACAACCAGTGATGGGTCGATTGCAGACAAGCCGCCAGGAAGAGTACATTAGTCTAGAGATTGGGCATTTGTTGCCCTCTCACGTAAAGGCTGCCGCTGCCCCCATCTCAAACCAACAACTCCAGCCCACCATCCAACCCCACCAACCTCTCTCTATCACCGAGGTTGCTTCCATCCTAAACTTTTCTGCTGCCATTACCGGTGACTCTTTTAAGTCCGGCCTGCCTTTGCATGGTGCTTCCTTAATCTCTTTCCGATTGAAACAATGGGTTCAATCGGAGAAGATGAAGATCTGAAAGAACCATTCACCTTAACCACAATAAGGGCCAGTTGATTTTGTGTTTTCCCTTGCCGTCTTTCCTTTATCAATTCATTTTTATGCTTTAATGAGTACTCAGGTGGGAAGATCTGCGTAAGCGTTATCTCAAACCCAGATCTGGCCTTTTTTTTTTCTTTCATGAGCAACCGATTGCAAGTTGGCTGTACTGGTGTCTCAAATGCAAATTGGTGAAACACCCAACAGATCTGACCCGTAATTCTTTTATTCTTGTCGATGTGCGTTGAAAGTTCAGTCTCCTACGGAAAAACCTTGAATGGGTTGTTTACTTTTATTGGTAATTGACTTTTTTCAATTATTATTTAATGAATAATACTAAAGAACCAACCATTTGGATCCAAAA
This sequence comes from Platycodon grandiflorus, assembly GCA_016624345.1. NCBI lineage: Eukaryota > Viridiplantae > Streptophyta > Magnoliopsida > Asterales > Campanulaceae > Platycodon > Platycodon grandiflorus. The sequence goes on from CM028362.1 coordinate 10,103,618, forward strand.
AAATGATTCAACTTGATGTGTCAATAGAGATTCTATCAATATGAGTGGAACCCCATGTGTATCTGTATTTTTATTGTTTTTTTTTGATAACCGAGGGAAATGCCACCGTAGCTGGCCTCATTGAATCCATCTATGGGACTAAAACCACCACGGGGACCCGCCAACTGACCCTTGCCTCCTGGCGAAGCTGGAAACGTAGCTTGCGTGAATCGACCCTGGGACATGTAGGATGTGTTTTACCACACTCCCTCGTTTTACTTCGACCACTAGGCTACAAACCCGTAGGGCCATGTGTATCGTGTTTGACAATATTTGATTAGTTGATTTGAAAGTTGGAAACATTTTCTGGATACTTCGGTTGTAAAGTATTAAATTGTGGTCATTTGATTTCAACTTCACTTTGAATCTCATGGAATGGCGAATGCGTTGTAATGTTACTCTTATTTAATTGGGAATCCTTGAATGAGTTGTTTTCTTCAAGTCTACACTCTGGGTAAGAAAGGGGTTGGGTTGTTTACTTTCAGTCTTGAATCTGGGAAAGATGGTGGTGTTGGTGTTGGTGGTACCCATACCGGTGGCGGTGATGTTTTAGTATATTAAGTATCAAATAATTTATTAAAAACGATTCCACCGACGACCATCTTGGACTGAACCGAATGTCTTCCTTTTCCAGCCAGTGCCGGTCTCATCTCAGGATTCATCTTCAGATCATGGACTAATATTGGAGCATCGAAAGACCAATCCCATCTTTAAGCATCGCTGCCAATGTCTTGCTCAGTGCCGTCGCCACAGATGTCATTAGGGCCGACTATGCTGTGTGTGTGTGTGTGAGAGAGAGAGAGAGAGAGAGAGAGAGAGAGAGAGAGAGAGCACCGCCAGGGGCGGGGGGCGGTTAGGGGATTTAATCTATTTTATTGAAGCGAGAGGGGGAAGTGAAAGGGGGATAATTGTAAATTTTTGAATGGGGTATTTTAGTCACTCCAAACTTTTGATAAATGGGTACTTTTGTCAAGAATTTATGGAGTAAATATAGAAAAGAAAAGAAAGAAGTTTTGAAAATTATTCTCTCGTGTTGCTCCTAAAGGGTCAAATTGACTAAAAAAATGTCACACAGGGACTCTCACTGGAATGTAGGGAGTATACAGGAAAAACGGGGAAGGAATATTCAACCCCTCAACTGGATGAAAAAGTTAAATGGTTGGTCAACATCTACACCCTAAACACATTGGACCCTACAAATGACATTTATACCCATGGAATTGCATTTTATTTTCAATATCATAAGGAACTCTTTTATTAATAATATCCCTTGGACCCTTGCCTTTAGATTCCTGACCGCATGGCAATATGATAACCTGAGAGCGCCTTTGGGCTAATAAAGTATTCAAAGTTAAGAAATATAGACATTCTTCTCTGAGAAACAACAGCCAATTTGATGGCATGTTGAGTCAATTATCATCAGTTTTCTTAGCCCCTAGATTCTGTCTTGAAGGTGTTCATTAGATGCAGTGACATAGCGTTTATCTACCTGGAACAGAAAGCAAAAACCTTTGACATTCCTTATAATTTACAGAACAGAGCTTGTTCCACTGGGGGTGTGCTGGGTTATTTGGAGAGAGAGGAATCGTAGAGCTTTTGATAATGAGGAAAAATCTTTGCTCACTTTGAAGAACTGTCTTCTTCATCTGCTGTATTTTTGGTTTTCGGCTGCTGAGTGTCCTGTGACTAATTCTTTTGTAGAGTTTGTGGATAGTTTTAGTCCTAGTTGGTTTAGTGAGTATACCGCTTGTGTATAAAGGACTCGACACCTGTTTTGTCGGTTTTGTCTATAGTACTCCTTACTTATCTAAAAAAAATAATTTACAGAACAGAGCATTAGATAGGGCTGAATGGTACTAGAGCCCCAGAGTAGGCCACCAAGTGATGTAAAATAAGGGTGTGAAAGAAAGCTAGGTTTGGGGGCACGACCTCTTAACATTATAGCACTGAATCCCCAATCCACCCACCTAACAGAAAAAATTGTGTTTTCCGTATTGCGCCCTAGAAAATATGAGCAAGGAAACTGACTGCTTGACAGCGACATTGTGTTGAACAAGCCTTTGAGGTCTATTAATCCTGTCCTAGACCAGAGCCAGTGGCAATAGTTTGTATGTAGCAAAAGCCAATTAGTTGGAACTGGGAAATAAGCTTTGTTGAGTCTAGCATTGTAAGCAACTTTAAATTAGTTCTGAGGTACTACGAATTTCGTTCCAGTATTGTATTCCTCTACTGCCCTTGTGCTCAAGACAGACCTGAATTCCTATTTTATCAAGTTATACCTTCCTGAAACAGGTGGTGGGAAATAATGGCACTTGGCTATCAATAGCATACTCTACTGTATGGTACTAAGAGCCATTCAGAGTAGGCCACCAAGTAAAGTAAAATAAGGGTGTGAAAGAAAGCTTGGTTTGGGGACACGACCTCTTAACATTACACCACTGAATCCCCAATCCACCCACCTAACAGAAATATGTGTTTTCCGTGTTGCGCCCTAGAAAAAGATGAGCGAGGAAACTGATTGCTTGATAGCGGCATTGAGTTGAACAAGCCTTTGAGGGCTATTCATCCTGTCTCAGACCAGAGCCAGTGACAGTAGTTCGTATGTAGCAAAAGCCAACTAGTTTGTACTTGGAAATAAGCTTTGTTGAGCATCATAAGCAACTTTAAATTAGTTCTGAGGTACTACAAATTTAGGTCCATTATTGTATTCCTCTATTGCCCTTGTGCTCAAGACAGACCTGAATTTCTATTTCATCAAGTTCGGGCCTAGTCATACCTTCCCGAGATAGTAGGTGAGAAATAATGGCACTTGGCTATCAACAGCTTACTCTACTGTGGGAGATACGGTTGTACTAGTTTAATGAAAAGAAGAGGTGAGGGAAAGAGAAGAAATCTAAAGATATAAACAATTTTGATTAGTGCGGGTGTAATAGGACAACGAGACCTTGATCCAAGGTTCCAGACTCCACTGCCTGAGTTTGAAACCTAGGTGTGAAATTAAAATGGGCATTTATTCACTTTCCTAAATTAGGCCCTGGATGATGTTGGATGGAGAAAAGCCTTTTAAGTTGACCAAGTATGCTTCTTAACGAGTATAATAATTAATCTATCGAAATTGAAAAATGTTGCATTGTAATGTTGTTCATCTAAAGGGAGAAGCTAATCTGATGAAAATAATTCTCATTCCACTTGGAATCCCGTCTACAAGACAGTTTTATGATGGGTTTTTGGGTTAGTGGATTATGTTTCGAAACACTCAGCTGCCCTTCCGTGTTTTTGCTAGGAATATTGTCCTGTATCCTTTTCCGGAGTCTGCTGGGTGATTCAGTGATGCCTAGATCTGTAAGGATTTTTGAGTGGCTGGTATGGAGCTTGTAGAGGAAATACAAAAGGTAATTTGTGGTGGCAGCCCCTGGTTTTTTGCTGTGGACCATTTGGGTGGAAAGAAATAGAGGAAGCAGGGTTGAGAGAATTGGTTTTCTTAATCCAAGCTCTAGTTCCTTTGGTTGAGCTGTTTGCAGTAGGAATGTTGGTTAACTGAGATTATAACTGCATTTACCTGTTCTTTCAGCTGGGTCATGTAAGGTTTTTGATTTCTTCTTTTCTTGGGCCAATTATAGTTAGTTGCGCTGTGCCTGTTTAGCTGGAGTCTCTTGTTTTTGCTTCAATATTCTCTTGGTGCATATTATTGGGTTATCCTGTTGGCTGGTATCTTAACAAACATTTTGAGTTTTAAAAGAGAAGAATCACAAATTAGTCTTTGAAGAGCTTTGTGTTTGTTTGTAGTTTGAGAATCTGTTGCATTTCATGTGCTGATCACACCAATAACAGACTATTTGTACTGCAACAATGTGGGTTCCATCATGTGAGGATGTGATTTGAGAAAAATGTAGAGCCTATTAGAAACAAAGTTATGCTTGTTTCTAGAAATCTGTATTCTATCTCATCATACTATCTGCTCTAATACCGAATTAAGGTTGGTTGGGTTAGAGCTGCCTGCCTTCATCTTCCTTAGAAAAATACTCCCTCCATTCCAAAAAATAGTCCTATTTGAAAAGTCAAAAACTTTTTAATATCGAATTTTTACTCCTCTGTATTTCCTTTAAATTTTACTTAAGTTAAAGAATTTTTTGTATGACATGTTAGATAGACATCATGGTTTTTCGAATGAAAGAAAAAAAATTGAAAAAAAGATGAAGATTTGTAGCTTAAATTTTTGCAATGGTACTATTTTTTTTGGTACAAACAAAAAGCGGAAGTAGAACTATCGGAGGGAGTATCTCCTTAAACAGTTTCTTTGTTAAGCGTTTGTTAAGCTTTTGAGAATGAGAATGTCTATGACATTGAGCCTGAAGGATGGATATTTGCTCACCCCTGCTACTTATTGAATTTGTTTGATCTGTGGGATAAATAGGGAAGGCTGGGTGTTGTACAAATATACCCTCTGTTTATTGTTTGGGTGGGATGCAGATTACAGGGTGAAAACCTCTAGGTAGCCCAAGAAGCGAGCTCAAAAGATTTTTGGAATAATCATGAATGCTATTCAATCCTGCCTCTAAAGAGGTTAATCCTCTATATTTTGTAGAATACTCTTAAGTTCCTTGAGGAGTCAACTTCATTCTTAAATGCAATGTAATCCCATAAAGATTTTTTTTCCAAGGCATAAAAGACTAGAACTCATATTCTCTGTTTCACTCCTGGATTTGTAATGTACAAGAAAGGAACCAATCTTGCATACTTATACTGTTCCTTCTGAATGCATCCTTTCTCTATAAAGATTTGGTCAAAGCCTTGGTCTCATATGCTGTGATTTGGTTCATGGATTTTGTAAGTGGAAGGAAAACGCATAGTTTCTCCACCAAAAATGCGTGCTTCGAATCCTGCCATCGACTGCCCCTACCTATCTTGCTTCTCTTGATTACTGTGGCAGATGGGATAAGGAATAGTCGTAATGCACATAATTTTCTTTTTCTTGATACCAAATGTGATAATAATTTAAGAACTTATAGTATGATTAGTCATTTCCAATTTTATCCTTTTCCTCTCGTGAAATATATGAATCAAACATCAGCCTTTGACTTATGGCTCCACCTCAGTAGTTGTCAAACTGGAAATATATGAATCAAACATCAGCTTTTGACTTATGGCTCCACCTCAGTAGTTGTCAAACTTTCTCAAGCCAAAGCTGTCGTTCTTTGGCATCTGCTACACCATGCTCCACAGACTCTCTCACACTTACTAGGAAAACTCTGGCCTTTCTCTTTCTTTCAAATTTTCAATGACTCATTAAATTATTCATTAGAAAATTAGATGGAATTTTTTACCATTTTTTCATTTTTCATCAAAAGCAACACTGTTAGCCTGAGTAACTAAGCTGAACAAAAGCTCCAAGTACAGTGATGATATTGAATTTTTTAGTATGTCATTTTGTTATTTTCCATCCAGAAAAGCTAACACCGTTGGCCTCAGTGATGGCGTTGAACAATAACATTAAGCACAGTGACCATATTGAATAGTTTTCAAGTACAATAACCTAGTTGAATATACGCTGAATGTACAGAAAAAAAAAAAAAAAGTGGGCTAAGCCTTTCAGCTTTTAGTGGGGTCCTAGAAGAACTGGTAGCATGGTACAAAAGCTTGAAAGAAATTCATAATATTTGGAACTTATCATCTGAATTTAAACAAAAAGTAAAGGGAATATCTCTCGTAAGAAGGTAGTCAGTATAAAGCCCTCTCTTAGTAGAATTTCACGGCTTTTGTTGCCTATTTCACATGTTTCAAGTGCCCACTCAAAAAGTTGTTCAGGAGCGCATAGATGTTTCTCTTTGTCAATCCGCAGGGGCTCAACTTTGCACAAGTCACCCATCTGCCCATCTTATAATGTGTTTGGCACACTTTTGAGATACTGGAATCGGACTCGGGGAAGGGGTCACACATCCAAAGTCAGCCTCATTGCAAGCCCTGATAAAGTCCTCACATATGAACTACTTTTGGTAAATGGCTTCAAGAGGCTTTTCATTTGTTGTGACGGTGAATAGTGCTCAGCACTTGTACGAGGCTAAGGCTGCAAATAGTATAAAGACCCCACGGTGGCTACCTGATTATATACTGAAATTACTTAGAAATTCTATGAATATTATTTAGTACCATGTTGTTGCATGAGTTGGGAATGACCTTATTCATTTATCGGAAACACACCCTAAGTGGTTAAACTGTATACCAAGATAATGACCAAAACATGTTTGAATACTTTTGTCTTGCTAAATATTCAATATTTAAACGTAGTCCTGTCTGTAGGGGCTCAGTTTCACTTTAGAGCAAAAAAGTGGGAACATATTACTTGTTTGCTATAGGCTCTTTGATGTTGGTGGAAGTTGACAGATTATGTTTTCTGATAGTTGGTGATAAAGCATGGTAGACATTGTTGGCCACTTCTTTAATAGCTTAAGCTGATGGATGAGTTGGTTACATAATATTTATCGAATTCCGGTGTCCGTAGGTCATGGGTTTGAGTCATCGCGGTTGCATTTTTCTCCACAATTCTTAGTGCCGAAGTTGGCACTCTAGTTGGTATGTGATGCACCTGGGTTAGTATTTCATTTGTGAGTGGGGTCACAGTCACACGTGAGGGGGAGTATTAATGCATATATACTTTGTTTGGGCCCTCTTGATAACAGCTTAAGCTTTGAGCTGAGTTGGCTACTCAACAATTTGCTCAGAAAAGTTGTGGACTTTCAAGTGCTGCTTGACACCAGAAGCTTTTGTTCGTCAGTATCCAGAGTTCTGGCACCACAAGCAAAAAACAAAGGTTAGACTGAGATGTTAAGGACTAAGGTGTATATTTTTGAGTTATGCGTTACATGACCTAGATCCTGATCCTGCTCCCACAGGATGTAGATCTTGAGTTTGAGGCACAGCTGCAACCTCCAAGGATTGGTCCTAGTAATTACCTGATGCATGTAGGGCAGAGGGAGGGTATACTCCCAGCGAGGATTAGACTGATGCTCGAAGAGGCCATGATACCTCTTATAGGGACCCTAAAGATAAGAAATAAAAGGAAAGAAGTTCTGTCAGCACAATACTTTTCACAACTTCTTGGTTTATATATGATGCATGTAATAGTATTCTTTCCCCCCTTATTTGTTGTTCATTCTTTTTCTTTTAAACAGCAAGCCCCACATTCTGTATTTTTTCCCCTGATGTGCTCTCAGGTTCTCGATGACAGTTTTCTTTTTTAATTTAAATTTTAAATATTTTTTTTAAAAATAACTCGAGTTAGCTCACTCTACATTATGCTTGTTTCTTCAGCTTTTCTGCCAAGTTGTTTGCAAATGCCATGATTAGAGTTGATAATTCTAGCCATTAAATTCTGCTGATTTTGGCAGATACGGATCTCTAACCATGGCACCTGTTACAATTTACCCATGCCAAGTGACTAGGCATCTGTATGCTAATGCACATCAAACAATCTTTTTATTGTTTGTGTTGGTTGTAAGAGCTTGAACTCTGTTTTTCTCTTCAAGTATCTCGCTAGTGCCGATAGTTATTTCCGTTGCTTAAGAATGTTAATGCTTTGGGGACGTATGCCAGTACTTCACATGTATTAACAGGATATTCTTTCAAAAGCAAGAATTAATACAGTATTCGATTTTAAATTTTTTTTTTTTTTGTTTTTTTGAAAACTTACAGAAACAGGGAAATATTATCTGGATTCATGGTTCACATTGTCTCACTACGTTATCCACAACCTGAGGAGCCTGATAACTGGATTCATATGGGGAAAGTGTGGAAGACTTTTGTGATGTAACAGCTCAAACAGCAGCAATTTAAATCATATCCTGAGCTAAAGTAACAGGGATAATTTCAGGTAATTCCACTCTGTTTCTTTATTAAAGACTAAATTTGCATGCTCAGAGTGCAATATGATATTGCAATCTGACAAATAGCTATCTTCCATCGAACAACATTTTGAATTATGACCTAGCTAAAACAACCAAGGAACACTCTAGGGACTTTGTCAAAGTAGCCTTTTCTGTTTTCTGTGAACTGATTTCAAAAGTGCGAAAGCTGCTGCACAGTATACCCTGATAAAACTCCACCCGTGTCGAGCTTAGAGTCATATATCCAAGCCCGGGTAAAGGAGGAAGGTTGTGTTAGGTAGCCAATGTAAAACTTTGTATTTGTTAGATCACTGTGAACACGAATCCAAATTATTTTTGCGTAAATGCTAGGAAGTCACCCGCATGTGACCCGTTGCACATTCCTTGGGGTGTTGCGGATGAGCAAGGGGCATCACATCTACACTTGGGTGTGGTTGATATTCAGCAAGGGTGTTCGTTACCCTTGCCTCGAGGTATACCGAATAGGATAGAGGTGCCGCATCGCTGTCCGGGTGTGGTAAAAAATCAGCAAGGGCGGAATAAGAAACTAGTAAGTGTTACTAGTAGGTTTAGAATCGCAACTTGGAACATAGGAACCATGACTGGGAAAGGGATGTAGTCAGTTGATGCTATGATTAGAAGAAAGATTAATATAACATGTCTACAAGAAACAAAATGAGAAAGCTAGAGAAATCGAAAGCAAAGGTTTTCAGGTTTTCCTATATTGGAACATATAGACATAGAACTGGGGTTGACATAGTTGTAGATAAGAACATAAAAGAAGATGTATTTTTTTTGATAAGTATATATTCAAAAAGATAAAGTGCCAAAACAGGTGGCGCGTCCTGCACACAGGAAGTATACTCTTAACACCAAAACTAACCCACCGAGAGACTATTCACAAACTCAACAAAAGACATGGGAATATTAGATCCCGACTCCATACACCAAAAAAATAAGGACTGAAGGAAGGAATCCTTCGACTTATCAACACTCAATTCATTATTGAAAGCTCTTCGATTTCTCTCACTCCAAATGGCCCAACAGACGCCTAGAGGAGCAGCCTCCCAAGGGAAATTCCTCTTCCGCTGCCTATAGTATGCCCAATTGAAGAAAACAGAGAGGCCTTACGCACGAAATATGAAATAAGTTGAACCCAAAATCCCAGATTTCCTTCGCCATTGGGCAATGAAGTAATAATGTTCTTGCACATGTAGCACCAATTTACATAAATTTTCTTCCGAGCCCTTAACTTATCACCTGTTAAAACTGCCCAATGCACAGCTTCGTACGTAAAGAACGCCACCCTAGTCGGGGCCCCTGACTTTCACGCTGACTTCTAAGGAAAAGCTGGCCTAATTTTTTTCGACAGAATCTCATAATAGCCCTTAACTGAGAACTTGCTACTCCTATTTCCAGTCCAGATGACTTTATCCACCCCACCTTGTTGAACCTTTGACTTGTAGAGATGCTAAAAAAACTGACCCAAGGAATTAATCTCCCAATCGTTGGGCTGCCTTCGAAATCTAGGGCACCTGTGGATTACACCTTCCACCACTTGAAACACGTCACTAACCATAATCTTCTTATCTGTTACAAAGTTGAAAAGCAAAGGGAAGGCTCTCCTCAATTCATTCTCTCCACACCAAACATCCTCCCAAAAACTAACTGAGTCTCCAGGACCAACGATAAAAGAAATATGTTTTTTGAACATCTCCCACCCTTTACAAATTCCTTTCCACACACACCCCATAGGAGCAGTTCACTGCATTAGGGAACCAAGGATGATGGCCTTTACCATATTTACCCACCACCACTTTGGTTCACAAGGCCTCATTTTCTGTCAAGAATCTCCACAACCACATGCCCAAAAGAGCATTGTTAAAAATCTGAACATCTTTAACCCCTAATCCCCCAGCACTCACCTTAGACGCCACCGTCGCCCACTTAATCAAATGATATTTCCTCTCATCCGAGGAACCTTCCCACAAAAAGTCTCTCTCCAATTTCTCAAGCCTCTTGGCGACAGAAGAGGGAATCACGAAAACGGACAAAAAATAAGTAGGCAGATAGATTAATACTTATAAAATTGGTAGTAAGGAAACAAATACTTAATTTAATTAGTGCTTATGCACCACAAGTAGGATTAGACTAACAAACTATAGATCAACTTTGACAAGATTGAGATGAATTAGTGCAAGGGTTACCCGAGAGCGAGAAACAATATATTAGGGGGGGGGGATTTTAATGGCTATTCGGGAAAGGATTGTGCTGGGTACGAGGGGGGTGCATGGAGGGTGTGGTATTGGTGATAGAAATAATGGCGGAACAACTATATTAGATTTTTGTGATTGCTTACAACTTAATTATAGTTAACATATGTTTTAAGAATAAGGAAGAACATTTGATAACTTTTAGAAGTGTACTAAATAACAATCAAATAGATTATTTTTCAAAAAGTTGATCGTATAACTTGTAAAGACTGTAAGGTCATCCCAAGAAAGAGCTTAACTTCATAACATTGAATTAAGGTGCTAGATATTACCCTAAAAAAAAATCAACAGCATAGAAAAGACACTAGAAACTAAGAACTAAATTGTGGAGCTTAAAATGCAAAAGATTAATTTTATCTAAGGATAAGTTGTTCAAAGATGCAACATGGAAAGTCGAAGGTGAGACCACTGAATTTTGGAATAAAATGTACGACTGTATTAAAAAATATCAAAGGAGGTATTAGGGGAATCAAAGTTAAAAGACTCTTAGATAAAGAAATGTGGTGGTGGAATGAGGAAGTTCAAAAAGTGGTTTGACTAAAAAGAGTGTTATAAAACGTGGACAAAATTCTAGAAATCTAGAAAATTTGGAATGATACAAATTGGCTAATAAAGAAGCAAAGAAAACCGTGAGAGAAGCCAAGTCTAAAGCACTCGATGATTTTTACAATAAATTAGATACAAAAGATGGGGAGAAGAATACATACAAACTTGTAAAATCAAGGGAGAGAAAGACTAGAGATTTCAATGAAGTAAAATGTATTAAGAATGAAAATTCACGGGTCTTAGTCAAGGATGAGAAAATTAACGAGAAATCAAAAGAATATTTTAAAAAATTATTAAATGAGAAACACGTAGATAACGTAGCTGTAGAGGAATATAATACACATGGGAGAAGTACATATATTACCTTTGTTTGTAGAATTGGTGAGAGCGAATGGAAGGTTGCTTTAAGAAAGATGAAGACCAGGAAGGCTTTAGGACATAATGAAATCCCTATTGAGGCATGTGAGTGCCTAGGAGATGTAAGAGTGTTTTGGCTAGCAAGTGATTTAATAGAATCACGATGTCAAAGAAAATGCCTAATGAGTGGAGGAAGAGTATTATAGTACCAATATACAAACATAAATATGATATTTGGAATTGTACGAATTGCAAAAGTATTAAGTTAACAAGACACACAATGATACTTTGGGAAAGAGTAGTTAAAAATAGATTGAGAATGGAAACAACAGTATATAATCAATTTGGTTTTATGTCCGAAAGGTCAATAATGGAAGCTACCAACTTATTAAGAGGATTGAAGGAAAAATGTAGAGAAAGAAAGGACTTGCACATGTTTTTTATTGACTTGGAAAATACTTGTGATGGAGTTCCTAGAGAGATAATTTGGTGGGTGTTAGAGAAGAAATCAGATAAAGGGACATATATTTACGTGATTAGGGATTTGTATAATGGAGCTGCGACGTTAGTTAAGACTACGAGAGACCTTTGAGTTTTTTATTAGGTTTAATATATAATTTGGTCCCTGAACTTTACACCATTTTCTGATTCGGTTCTAAAACTTAGACATTTCCCATTGTGGTCCCTGAACCGCACTTTAAGCCTTCCAGTTAATCCCTCAAGTGAGGTCGTCACTAAACCCTTTAATTAATGTCTAAAATGCCAGAAATACCCTTACTACATGCTGAGTGTGATTTTACGATGGACAAAATTTGCTTACTTGGATTTTTTTTTTGCTAATTAAGTTAAGCCCTCTCTCTCTCTTTCTTTCTCTCTCTTCTGGTTTCTCCCTCTCTCTCTCTCCCTCCCTCTTCTTCTAGGTTCTTGGTAATCACACCTAGAGAACCGGCGGGCTCCAAAGAGTAAACAACCTGCAACTTCCTCATGAGCTCAAGGTACTTGACAAAAACCCTAGAAACAACAGCTTGATACGTAATCCTCTTCATTGATGATCCCAATCCTTGCTAGGCAATACAACCAAGCAGCGAAGTTGGTCTCGTGACCAGTCTCGAATTGCCGAAACTATCGGTGAAGTAAGGAAGAAGCTCAACGGTAGCAGAATGGAAATCGGGTCGGAGGAACTGAAGAATAAAGGAATTGGAATTTTCGGTCATGCGAGTGTGACAAGATCGGTAAGAAAGATTAGGGTTTGAAGAATTGGGGGAATTTCAGCAACGAATTGGATTAGGGTTTAAAGAAGGGAGATGATTATGGTGAGGGTTGAAGATTGGTGACAAGGATCGGAGAGTTTGTGGGATTGAATGGATTCGGAGATCAGAAACCGATGAAGCCAAGGAAGTTTTTCGAGGTGTTGGAGTCTCGAAATCTGATGATGTCGTCTTGGGAAAGGATGATTTTGGTTTGGGTTTGGAACTGGTAAGGTGGGGAGACGGTGGAGACTTTTTGGGATTGAGGGACTGGGGTTAGAATGATGGCTTGTTGGTGGTTGGTGTGAGGAGGGATGTTGATCGCCGGAGCACGGATGGGCGGTAGACTGGTGGAGGTGATGTGTCGGACCATGTTGGGGGTGGTGGATATGCAGTGGGACCGCCACAGTTTATGCAGGTTGTGGTGTTGTTTCCGTGGAAGTGGTGGTGGTGATGATCACTAGCGATCGGAGGTTCTTGTTGCTGTGGTTCCATTGCTGCAGAAGAAGAGGGAGAGAGAGATGGAGAAACCAGAAGATTGAGAGAGAGAGGGGGGGGGGCTTTACTTAGTTCGCAAATTAAAAAAAAAATTCCAAGTAAGCAAATTTTGTCCACCTTGGAACTCAGTATGTAGTAAAGGTATTTCTGGCATTTCAGACATTAAATAACGGGTTTAGTGACGGCCGTCACTTGAGGGACTAACTGGAAGGCTTAAAGTGCAGTTCAGGGACCACAATAGGAAATGTCAAAGTTCTAGAACTGAATCAGGAAATAGTGTAAAGTTCAGGGACCAAATTATATATTAAACCTTTTTATTACCTTAGGATTACACCAAGAATTGGCCTTAAGTCCTTATCTTTTTGCATTGTTTATAGATGGATTGACCGAACATAGACAAGATGATATACCATCGTGCATATTGTTTGCAAATGACATTGTTTTGATTGATGAGATGAAGAACGTTGTCAATGATAAGCTAGAAAAGTGGAGGAAGTTAAAGGCTTTAAAATAAGTTGGAGTAAAACGGAATACATGGAATGCAACTTTAGCAATAAAAAGAGTAATAACGGGAACAAAGTTAGGCTAATGGTCAAGAAATACCATAAAAAGAACAATTTTTGATATTTAGGATCAATTATCAATCAAGAGGGTGAAGTAATAGATAATGTTAGTAATAAGATAAAATCAGTCTAGGTGAAATCGAGAAGTGCATCCAGAGTGTTATGTGATCGACGTATATCGGTTAAGTTGAAAGGAAAGTTTTATTGGACAACCATTAGACCCGCATTACTTTATGGAACTGAATGTTGGGCAACTAAGAAAGAACATGTTAACAAGGTGAGTGTAGCTGAAATCCGAATGCTAAGATGAATATGTGGTAAAACTAGGAAACGTAGAATTTGTAATACACAAATTGTGAGACAGTAAGAATTGCACCTATAACAGATAAAATGAGAGAAAATCGTCTAAGATGGTTTAGACACATACAACATAGACCAATAAGTGCACCCGTTAAGAAGTGCGAGTGTATCAATATCAACCTGCCTAGAAATAGGGAAAGAGGGTGATCAAAATTAACATGGACATCGATAATAAATAAAGATATGAATGAATGTGGTATGTGTGTGATGATCTTGCTTTTGACCAAAGCAAACGGCAAAAAATATTCATGTTGCCGGTCCCAAGTGATTGAGAAAAAGGCTTAGTTGAGTCGGAGGCTTTACCTCCACGTGAGGAGGACAAATATTCTGGCCAATCCAAAGTTTTGTGGATAGTCTTTGCTGATAGTTGCATTTGTAAATCCTTGTGGTGAATATTTACTGAAACAGTAGTTGCATATAATCTCCTGCAGTTGTCAATTTAAGAGTAGTATCCGTACTTCGAAACATTTTTCTTTGGATAAACCTGTTCTTGATAGCTACTTATAATCAACGTGTTCAGTCTCGATTAGCTAATCTAGACGTGTTCTAATTTTATGCATTAATTTGCGCTTGTCTTGCAGATGGGATAAAAAGAATACCTACATATATTTTCTCGGCAAACACAATTACATGATTTATAGTATATTTTGACCTGGGCTTAATGAAACTTGACTGGTTTATAGCTCGTTTGTGAATTAGTTGATTCAAGCTTAAATATAGGTCCCATGGCTCAAAAAAGCTCTAGGTCAATTATAATAAATGAGCCGATCTTGAACACCTAAAGCTCAGCTCGGCTAGTTTACAGCCGTTGGCTCCGCCAGCTGCAAACAGCCTTTACTATCTAAGATTCATGGCAAGAAGAGGATTCTTGCAATCAGGTGATCAACAAGAAAACATACTCGTATTAATACATGTCTTTGCTCATATCTCTAATCCTTGTTGTGATCCATCATCTCTGTAACACAAAATACATATTACATGCTTGACGTAAGCGTTGAAGCAATTGTGCAGAACCAGCTAAACTGAGGTTACTGAGTTTTCTGCTGTATGACTTGATTGTAGATCATTAAAAACTTGATATATATACAAATGATGTAGCCATTGTGATAGTACTTATAATAGCAACTATACACATAGGGCTAGCTAAACATATGACGACCACTTGAATAGCAGCTCTGTACCATATTGCTTTAACAGTTAGTTGCACGCTTGTAAAATACGGATTCCATCCATGTCTTGCAGACATCAAGGAGAGATACTGTTATTATAGAGAGCCAGAAGATCCGATTTTTTAAGTATGGTTGTGCCATACAAAAATTTTCCAAAATGGTCGCGGCTTTTGCTTAGAGGGGCGGGATGTCAACTCTGACTCAGTTCTCCTAAGCATCTCCCACATCACCTGGACGTCCTCATATCCACACGTTTGGATATCATCACGAAGCTTCAGAAGCCCAGCACCTGGCAGAAACAACAGGATGTTTGTAAGTCAACCAGTTTAAGGATGTTAGTTTCATATTCCGAAACATCATACTGTGTCATGCATGCTTAATATATCCTAATACAAAACGTTTACAAGTGTGATTATGATGTTTTGAGGTTGTGTGTGAGTGAGTGAGTGAGTAGGTGCGACACGCGACTTTTGGGACAACACAACACGTGGGATTGTTGGCTTAGAAATGAGAGAAATTATTGAAAACAACCATCATATATATAACGCTCCACAAGTTTAAGTGATACCTAAGACACTACTAGATAAGATAACGTGACAATGTGATGATACCAAATATAGGAACCAAAATACCATGGGATCAGATACCTGCTTCCTTCCATGTGCATAGCATAGTAAGCACAATACAAAAAACGACAACCTTATTATAATTATAAATCGTTTATATATATATATCCATATATATATATCCATCCCAGTCAATCATATCATATATTACCAACATAGTAGGACCATATAATTCTATCCTGATTTTTATTTGGAGGGTATTTTAAAAAAAAGTAGGTACTTACTAAGGTCTAATTAGAACGGTCCAAATATTCCAATATAAAGTGTCTCAAGGTGGACTATTTGATAGCAACAAAACTCATTAGTCTCTTTAATTTGCATAATAATAATTAAAGTAATTCAAAACTAATTAATTACTCATAGCTAGCTAGCTAGTATTAAATTAACCTAACTAATCACATGCAACCTTATCATGATATGATGTTAGTTAACAAGCTAGACTGATGATCATGTTAATAATAAAGTTACTACTCTCTTCAAATCATGCATAAATAATACTAACCCAGAACCAATATCATTTCATTTCAGCCACCGCCTTACCTTATATTAATCACGGAAAGTAATTCCCTTTATTCTTTGACCATCAATAAGTAACTACTACTCACTTGTTAACTGAGCAGCCTAGCTAGCTCGCGGCCGACAGAATAAAATTTCAAGGGTGGAGATAGATAGACAGATAAATTAGGTGAGGGAGGGTTGACCAAAATGGTTAGTGCTTTTCCAAATACTACCCAAAAAAAAAAAAAAAAAAAAGGAAAAAGAATATGCTCGGAAGATAGTGTTATTCCCACTCAAAAACATCTAAAATTTGTTTACTCAAGTTGATCTCTATAGTATTGGATGCTTATATATATATATATAAACAAAAAGAATACTAGTAACAAGTTTCATCCCAAAGCAATAAAAAAAGTCAAAATTGTACTCTTTACCTGAATCGGAGGGAGTAACAATTTCCCCTCTTTCACCTACAAGTTTCAACTCTACCTTCTCAAAAATTTATTTTTAATATAAATAGAATACATGCTACCACACCATTAGCCAATATAATTTTTTTTTAAAAACATATTAAGCCAGTTCCTATATACATTTTCTGTAAAAATACATATTAATTTTAATTAGTATATTAATAACTTCTTTAATCTGTTAATCGTAATAACACCTATTTTTTAACGTGCAACTTTTGTTTCCTTTCTATATATTTTTGTAAGGGGACGGAATTAAGGTCAAATACGATTTCTTTAGGGTTATCCTTTTTCTTTAAAAATATCATCCACCAACCTCAGGTTGTTGTTTTTCTTTTTCTTTCAACTTTTTTTGGATAGAAACTAATTTGAAAGATTAATTATGCAACTAATGTGATTTTTCTATCAAATTTATAATCTAAAGCTATAATAATAAACTCAACGTACTAATGATTGGTTCAAAAATCTGAATATACAAAATAAGTTTTTTTTTTTTTTATTACAAATTTTTGAGTTAGTTGAATAAAGCTGTTCTTCTTTGTAAATCAATCTTAAGTTATTGGTTATGTAATGTTATCTTAGTTGTTTCATTTATCGTTATTTTCTTTGCCATAAACAGACATGAGAAAGGATTAATTTTTCGACCAGTTTTTTTTTTTTAGTCATTTGTACATTCAGGATTGAATTTCTAGATTTTAATTTCCAAAATTTCCTTTTATCTTTATCTTCTTTTTTTTTAAACAAATTTCCTTTATCTTTACAAGTACAATAATTAATGGTCATGAAATAACAAGTTTGATCACGGAGAAAATATTCTCACCCTCTCGTTTTTATTGGCCTACTTTTTTTTTTTTTTAAGCCATAATTTCAAATTTGTTTTTTTGGCCACTTAAAATTCCAACATATATTTATTAACTAGTTTCTCAATAGACCCTAACCAAATTAAGTATTTACTTGGTTTCCTTACTTCTTATTGATTTTCAATACCATTAAATAAGAGTACACCCCGTTCTTAAATTAATTATCGTCTTTTTTAATATTTTTTGATCAAACATAACATTTTTCAAATGTGAATTTAGCGTATATATTTTTATATTATTTTCAAAATCATAAACACTAAATTTAAAACTTTGTTTGACAAAAAAAAGTCAAACAGGAACGGAGGAAGTATTAAACAGTAGTTGTTACGGAGGGAGTACTTATTCTGATGGTTTATTTAAGTAAAGAAATTTGGTTTGATACTCAGTAGGAAAAAAAATAAATAAATAAAAAATAAGGCCTGAATATCTTTTTATTGCAGTTAATTTTATTCCCAATCATTCAGAACTATCTGTTGTTGAACCAAAAATACAATTAAAAGACATACGCGAGGGGGTTCGTAATCGTATATATGGTTGTGGGGTTTTCAAAACTTAGCTAGCCCAGTATTTATATATGTTTCAAAATTTAGTGGCCATTCTATCAAAATTGATCAACAGCGGAAGACAAGTAGAATGTAATTTTAAAATTAAGGGAATTTATTTCCTCTCTTCTTTTTGAAGGCAAGAACAAGAACAGAGGAGAAATTAATTTTGTTATTTTGTCAGAAAAGAAGAGAAAATTTGTGTCAGATCGAGTGTGTATGAGAGAGATAGCTAACCGTTCTTTCGGGCCTTAACGCGGGCAGCAACAGCAAAGCAAACTCTTCTAACGGGGAAGACCATCTTTTGCCACCAGGTCATCAGCTTAGTCCTCACTTTCCTCCTCCTGTTCCCTCGACCGAGTCCGCTCCCTATCACCCTTAACCCGGCCAGAGTACCTATCTATCTCTATCTCTATCTCTATATCTCTCTCTCTATGTATATATTTACGCAGAAGAGAGAGAGAGAACCAGAGAGAGAGAGTAATGATGAGAGTGAATTATATATATATATAGAGAGAGAGAGGGGGAATTACTGTTAGTAGTCTGAGTAGATTCATTCAGTAGCAAGAAGAAGAAGAAGAATAACAGAAGATTAACGGCGGCCTGTTAAGTTTTAGGGGAGGAGTCTATGTACGTAGTATTTTTAAGCATAGATGATCACCGACACGTGACAAGTAGGTAACACGCGTGCCTAATTCGTTGGGCTTAAACTTCATTTCATTAATTAATTAGCTACTCTGACACGTGTATAAATGGTGTGGACTAGTTCCGTTGGGCTGCTTTTTCTTTTTCTACCGTCGTCGTCGTCGTCGTCATTTGACCTTTTCGAATTTTATGGAGTTTTAAAATTCGTACGTGGCTTCTTCTGAGTGGGTATGTATTGTTTTGAGCAGTGAATGTTTTGCCCGGTGGCTCCCCCCATCCCCCAACTTATTCTCTCTGCTTTAGGGGGGTTTGACTGTTTAGAAATAAAATAATAAAAAATAAAATAAATATTTTTCACCTCAAAATCTGAGCTCATATTCCCTCCCATACTTTGTGAATACATAAAGCATTTATTTGTATTTGGGGGGGTAAACAAACAAACTGCCCTTTAATTCTTGATTTTATCTTTGTGCTTTGCCAAGTAAACTCGTGAAAAATTATATGAATATTGTTACAAAGCCCCCCCAAGGTTGCTTCACTTGTGCATTAAAAAAAAATTACACATAGTATCAATATTAATAATTAACTCAATTATTTATTTTTTTATTTCGTGTGCTCGATTAAATAAGATACTCCCTCCATCCCTTAATTTTTATTTTATTTGACTTGACACACGGATTAAAAAAAAATAATTGACTTGATTATTAATATTAGTATAATATATAATTTCTTTTAATGTTCATATGTATGTGGTTCATAATTAAAGTAGGGAAAAAAATAAGAGTAAAATGATAAAATTGATGTCTTAAAAAAGAAAGCTTTTAAACAAGACAATTATTTTGAGACGGACAAAAAAAAAAAAAGATAATAATTTAAGGACGAAGGGTGTAATAGTTTAGGGGGAGAGAGTAACATGAAATAAATAAAGGGTAAAATGTTCCCTATCACTCTTTATACATTATATGCATATGTGCATAAAAAAAATTACAGATTATATCAATATTAATAAATAATTTAATTTTTTTTATTTTGTGTATACCGAACTAAATAAGATAATAATTTTGGGGTGGGGGGGGGGGAGTCCCATGTAATAAATGTGCATTATAGTGTCACATCGCCAAAAAGAAAAGGAAAAAACTAAAAATAAAGGGTGAACTGTTCAGCAGGATCCTACAGACCAATCTATCAGTTGAAACTAATCTTAGTTAAAAGCATCCACAGTATTCACTCTCTCTATCATACTTTAAATATCTTTTTTTTTTCAGTTTTATTTTTTTAACATTTTAAAAAATATTCACTCCAACAAGTACTTTCTATACAATCTTCAAAAAATTAAATTTATTTCATCTCAACTAATAAATCTAACTATCATTCTATTTTTTCTTTTTTTTTATTCCTATTTTCCTACCATGGAATGAAATATTTTATATTTTAAAATTTATATTTTATGAAAAAAATATTGTATATTTTAATAATTTTAATTACTTTTATCTAAAGATATATGTCAATCTAAAGAACAATTTTAGTTTAAAATATAACTTTACTATTATTTAGACTGTTAAAGATATTTGGAAACGAACAACTCATGGTGCATAAAGTGAAGCATATTTAGCAGTCATTACTTGTAAATATAAAGATAAATTGTTTTGGCTAATTGGAACACTGAATAAATTATTTTGGCTAATTGAACTACTCCCCCCGTTCCAAGTAAAGAGTCTATTTTATATTTTTAAAAGTCAATATGTGATTAAATTCAATCAAAATTTTTTCATAATTTACTTATGTTTTATTAAACAAAATTTTATTAATTTAAAATTACTTTAAGAATACTATATATTATAACTTAATAATTTTGTAAAAATAAATAAATATATGTGAATTTTTTTATCAAACTTTAATTAAATTAACCTAAAAAAATTAAAAGTGTATTTTTTAACTAAAACGGATGGAATATTTTCTAATTCTTTTGGTCTTAAAAAAAAAAGGAATAAAATATAAAGAAATCAATCAAATTGGCATGCTGCCTTTGGGAGAGAGAAAAAAAAAAAAAGTTACTCTTGCCACTAGCTAAATCTCTTTTCATATTATGAGAGTGATTTAGTTGATTTAAGAGATAGAGAATGAAATAGAGTGACTAGTACTATGGAGTTAAAAAAAAATTAAAATACTTTAAAAATGGAGTAATTTTTAAGTGTGTATAAAGTATGTCACTGTTGTTGCTCTAACATGATGAAGAAAGAAAACACCGTCAAACTTGAAAAAGGCATTGTTTTAGTGTCGGCAACTGCTTTGTCCGCGTGGCCATCTGACTTACTGTGAGGACTTTTCTTTTGGTTGTTACGATGGGTATTGAAATTGTGCATCACCAATGCAAATGTACGTGAAAAAATTGAGTGTGGCTTTTTTTAAAGAAAAAATTTTTTTTTAACGTAAATGTGAAGAAGGGATGTGAATATAATATGTTAATTAAATTATTTTTTATTAATTATTTGAAATTTAATGCACATTGTGGAGGAGGATGTGAATTATTCACATTCTCCTTCACAATTTGCATTGAATTTCGAAAAATCAATAGTCTAATAATCAATGAGAAATAATTTATTTGACACATCATATTCACATCCCTTTTCCACAATTGTATTGAAGAAATTTTTTTTTTTTTTAAATGTGTAAATCCTAAGTAGCACCCAATTTTTTCACATTCACATTTGCATTGGTGATGCTCTTAAACAAACGATGGGTATTGAAATTGTTAACTATTTATTACTCCCTCCGTCCCGGATAAATATTTTTAGTGGATAAAAATTAAGAAACATAATTAATAATGTGCTTTAAAATGTGTTCTGACAATAATTAATACCCATGAATATTAATTGAGTTCAACTATTTTATATAATTGAATTTCTTTGGGAAGTGTTATATTACATGAATCTTTTAGAGTATATTATGAAGAATGGTAGAGAATATGTAGATCAAAAGTATTTAGAAATATTGGTTGGGATATCCCAAAATAAAAAGTAAGAACATTTATCCGGGACGGAGGGAGTAATTAGAGCATTAAATATTTTTGTACAAATTCATACTGTTGTTATAATAAAGGTGGTTAAGTCGAGATAGTTTATGTGTATATCAATTTAATTTATTTTTCTAATTAGTTCAAGGTATATTTTTATTTGGCTGTAAATTTTTAGTCGCAAGAATTAAATTCAAATAATTAACGTGATGATCAAACTTAATTATAATTGGGGAATGAAAATGATAGGCCATCCCACTAACTCTCTAATTAAGTATTTTTTTTTTTAAAATTCAAAATGAACCGTTAGGCCAATTACAGGATGACTTATTAATTTACTGATCGAAGTGTGTTCATTTTTGCAATAATTGAATTCAAATTTCAAATATATATATATATATATATATATATATATATATATATATAGCATCCCTCCTCCTCCATCGAAGCTCAGAAAGTATATTCGAGAAAACAAGAAAGAAAGCACATTCAAAATAATTTGTCGGGTGTCCAGGCAGAGACGGTTAGTTGACAAAAAATAAACACGTAAGCAAACATCGGGGATTCTTCCCTGAGCTGGTTGGTTATTTGATGATTGATTTCTTTGCATTTTTTTTTTTTTTTTTTTTGGGGATAGAAATGTTACATGCATGCATGTTCAGAAAATCAACAGGATAAAAAGAGGGTAAATGTATAAACAAGAAATTGCAAGTGCAAGTGCAGATTAGGATGTAATAATTGAGACAGGTAAATTAGGTAACTTCATTAAATTCATTCCCATCCAAGACTCAAACCTGTAAGGCTGTAACACAGGTGGGTTGGCTGTATGTATTAGGTCAACATGATGATCAAGATTAAACAACAAAATTTGCAAATGAAGGAACTGAGAATGTAATTTAAGTGCGGCCGTCAGCTGAGTTTGATCAAATGCAATCCAACTAATAATATTATATAATAGAACTAGTAGAAGGCAGGCGCTCCCATCTAGACATGCCCAAATGGTTCGGAACCGGCGGTTCGAACCGGAACCGAACCGCCAAAAAAACCGCATAAACCGGAACCGTGAGGAACCGGAACCGTCCCTGAACCGGAACCGCCGGTTACACGGTTCGGTTTCGGTTTCCAATTTTTCAAAACCGTGAACCGCCGGTTTGGAACCGAGAACCGGAACCGCCGGTTCTAAACCGTGAAAAATTACCAAAATTTAAAATTTTAATTTTGAAATTGCCTTGTTTACTCTATAATTTCAAAAATGAAAAGTTTACAAAGCTTCAAAAATTCAAAAAATGCTTTGTACAAAGTTTTAAGATGAAATCTTTTTTTAAAAAAATTATAAGAAAATATTAAAAAAATAATTAAAAATTACGGTTTGGAGCAGGAACGCTTGGTTGAATGCCGTGATTTGTTTCGATTACGGTTTGTTGTGGCGGTTTTGGCGCGGTTCAACCGAGCCGCGATTCAATTTGGGCATGTCTACTCCCATCTACAATTCTGCACTCTTTCTTGTCCTCCTTTTTGTTATATTTCACTTTTGAGTGGCCGTCGCCCCTGGCTACGCCCTGCCCTATTATTTCTACTTATTGGAGTATGTACATCCGATGTGGTCCACGACTCCACGTCTCCGTCATCTTTTTTGTTCCTCTCTGTGTCTGTGTGATCTCACAACTTCCGTCAATTAGTCGCAACTCCCATCCAATCCCATATGGTCGGTCCTCTATACCCAACAACATTATCAACTAGTGAGATACACCCTCCATTTATTTGACAATTTAAACCTTTTTTTTTTTTAAACTTTTATATATTTTATTTTCTACAAGTTGCACTAACATGAAAATTCTTTTAATGTGATTATAGGTATTAAAAATGTTAATTTTTATTTACAATAAATGTTCATATGTTAAAATTCATAAATAAAATTATTATTTTTGGACGAACAAAAATAAAAAGTGAAACTACTTTTTTGGGACTAACGACTTACTCCCTCAGTTTCGGTCAAAGAGTCCACTATTCTATTTTAATGTTTCACTTAAAAAGTATGCCTACCATCTCCAAAAAAATTTCAAAGAAAAAATCAATTGTTACACACACACACACACACACACACATATATATATATATATATATATAAATACTATATATATATATATATATATAATGCTCAAAGAAAAAATCAATTGTAGATTTAGGATCTCAAAGAATAAATCAATTGTCAAATCTCGTTGGGAGGTCTTTGGGGGTTTAGGGTAGATTTAGGATATCAAAAAAAAAAAAAAAGAATAAATCAATTCTTCATATACCTTGACCTAACCGTATATATTATTATCAAAATATATAGAGCAACCCAACCATCGTTGTAGTTGGAGCAGCTCATGAGATGACTCCCAACTTGGGACACCCATAATTGATGGAAAGAATTTCTGCAACTTCCATTACCAGTTGCACTGACATCGTCATATATGTTCCTTCCTGATGTTTCTATTTGGCTGCATAATAAAGATACGCATAAATATAATGGTCAGACATGACATTGAGAGCAGCCTCCCTCTTACAAATGAAATGATGCTGCTAGTGAAAATGAGAATCTTTCTTTTACACAAAAGCTAAAATTAGCATATATGTTGGGTAGTTGGGACCTACATATTCAGAACAATACCCAATTTATATGGAATTATCATGACAAATCAACTATCGCAATCATACTTCTCTTTACCAGAGATAGATTAAGAGGCACCTCTCATTATCGACCTACACTTAAAAAAAAAAAAAAACATCTTTTATTCAAACCCATTTGAAAGGATGAAACCAGAATTACCTCAGTGCTCTCCTCCTCCTCCTTATCCTAGCTTTTTGCCAAGCTGGCCATTTTAATAATATCCCACCGCACTAATAATAGAAAGGTTGCTCCCCTCAAAGGTGCTAGCTACAGGTAAAAAGACATTATAGGTTTCCTCTTCTAAGCACCGGAATTAGAATATGATACCTAAATGCAACATTTACAGATATGGAAATATGAAAACCACATTTGCATATCATCATCCTTTGAAAACTACTAAACAACATTCATCTCCCTTTCCTTTTCTTCATTTCTTCTTCTTGGAAATTGTGGAAATGAAAAAAATACAACAGATCATCTGCCTTCCTCTAATCAAATGAAACCTCTTTTCTGTCCTACCAAGTTCATATTATAGAGGGCCAGTTTTTCTTTATGTCCTACCACTTTATATGAATGTCCTTGTTCTAAAGGACAAAGCATTTGTAAGTTGCACCTATGGTAATGAGTTACTTTCCATATAGTTGTTGGCTTTTGAGTTCAAATACTACAATCTTCCTGCTTCCTCGCACGACCTACGATTGGAATGACAGTCTCGTTGCAGAATTCAGCACTCAGACTAGCAAACTTATGATTATTAGCTATTTCTTAAAGTTCCTCAAGAATTTGACCAACCCCAGCTGGTCAGAAACCACCAAAAACAAAGAAGGAACGACAATTTTTTCTGAACAAACTGACAAATCCAAATACAGCTACTTAAGAGTTAAACAAAGTGCAAGAAACAGATTCAGGTTTACAGAAACTGTGATGTGAAGTAGCGCAAGTTCAGACAATACACGATGCGAGAAGGCCCAAATAGCTGGTCAGCTTGAGAGTAACAAAGATTTTCATATGGACCGATAGGTCTCAAAAAACTGAAAGAACTACAAGCACATATTTGCACAAGGAGATTTGCATTAATGTGGGAATCTTAAGTTCAATTACGGTGCCTTCAACCCTGTGATAATAGTGGATTAATACAAGGTACCTCCAACTTTGGGCTTCCACAAAAATTCCCTTTCCATACTAAACATACCAAGAAATTTTATCTGAGTCTATGCTGACATACCAGCGTGGATGACATCGTCATGGCAGTGGAACAGCATCCGACTTGCTAGTCATCCATGTTCTTCATGTACTCCTTTGAAAGTTTAGTTCCCATTATCAGCTTTTGTTCTGTGATAAGTGAATACCCTGATTCGAGTAGAGCCTCCACCGATTGCTGATCAATCATACACAACAAGCTAAATGAATTAAAAATTGGAATGTAAACAAACAAAAACTCCTCAAAACTGCAAATAGGATCACGAGAGCCAACACCTCCATCGTGAAAGGTGTGCCAACCACCAAGCCTTTAAATTTATTTTTCCTCCAAAAACTTTCAGTTTTGGAGGCCTCAGAACGGTAACATAATACTCGAGGCTCCGCTGTCATAAAAAACTTCATTCTTATACAAGTCAGGCGGTCTCTAAGTTCACACCACCAATTTTATTTTTTATTTTTATTTTGGTAATTTCTAGAAAAAAGAAAAACTGTGGCAAAAACGGTTTCTCAAAATAGTCAAATGACTTTATCTTCACTCAAACCAAAACATTCTCTATAACAGAAAGTACATGCTAGAAACCAGAATTGGAACTATCAGAAATGCACTGTCAATTAAGGGCTCAGGTCATGAAGGCATACACAGGCTACCATGTCACATCTTGTAGAGCATTCTTGATGTAGAAACATTTTAGATAATCCTGGATGGCAACTTGTAGCTTGAAACAAGGTGATTGTAACTTTTCTCATTGAAGAAAGCAACTGGTCATTGAAAGAATACTACTCCCTCCGTTCCACCCAAAGAGTCCACGTTTGAAAAGTCTAATTAAATTTTTTGAAAGTGGACTCTTTAAAGTGAAACATCCCAAAATAGTATAGTGAACTATTTGCCTGGAACGGAGGGAGTAAAAATTAAATCAGGTCCAGCATCATGTGTTTATAGTTACTTTGTTTTCTTAGTCTTCAAGTAAAGTAAGTATCTAAATATCTGCTTAGGTAAGTAGCTTTCGTCCGTCTTTGCAGGTTATAGTCTTGTGGCTGAGGTGAATTTTTGGTGCAATTGCTGTGGTCTGGGGATGTATTTTGGAGTCTGAATCAGCTTTCCTTTTTGGAGTATGTAAGAATAATACTTATTAATATCACTTCTTTTGCTGATTACAAAAATTAAAGAAATCAGGTCCAGCAACAGAATTTTACCTTTTAGATTCATGTGACTTTTTATAGACACAGAAGTTCTCCTGCATGCTAATATCTTTTTGGAAAATGACAGGAATACAAACATTTTTGTACAAATTTCTCATCTCAATCTATGTATCAAGCATGTGATAGGTTAGAGGGCGACATCTCATGTTAAGTGGTGTGATAACAAAGCAATCACATACTTGCCACCAGATTGGGATGAGAAAGTTGGACAAAAAATTTGTATCCCTATCAGCACTTTTTTTTTTTTTTTTTTCTTATAAGAAATGAGTAATGGTAAGAGAGTGGAAATATAACCAAAAAACCATGAATCTCGCCCACAGTGCCAGAAGATGTGCCTCCAAAATCCCCAATAGAGCAAAGGACTAAAAAAACTGATGCCACAAGGATCATCCCAACCCTCATAAACAGAACACAACCAAATACTCCATGACCCTGTGAAGGCCACACCAAAGCTTCATGTCTTTTTGGCTACCAAAACCATGGAACTTGCAAAGGAGACTCTCAACCAGAGGAGGACACAGGCAATATTCATCAGCAGGTGACAATACCAAACGGCCAAGACCAATAAAATCTTAATCATTGTTCAACAATTTTAACCAAACACCTATATGATTTTAGAGAACTTATTCATCCAAAAGAAAATGCTGGTTGACAAGCTTTGTGCTCTACCTCTGGGGGAACAAAAGTAGGGAGATTCTCATCCTTTTTTCGTCTGAGAAGTTTACGCCCAACATTTTCAGCGCCACCTATTTCATCAATCCACTACAAGAAAACGGCATTAAGTTAATATTAAACCATGAGGATGTCTAGGGTCACCAAAGGAATTACTTCCAAGTAATATGAATGGAACAATGAAACATGAAAAGCAATAGTAACTTACATATGAAATACAATAAAATGAATATTATATGCAAGAGGACACTGCCTAATAAGATAGGAAACCCTTTGGCTGCTATGTTTGGAAATGAGAGAAACCACTCTGTGCAAGGTACAGAACCTTCAGGTAGGTTTGCACACTGCCCATCGTAGCATCATTGTATCAAGAGGAACACTAAATGAATGTTGTATTTACATACAATACAAAGGAACTGATCTCTTTTCTTACAAAGGAACACCAAACGCCGCTAACCATGTACAGGGAGTATAGAAAGCAAAACGACCAAAAGAAACCTATACTAAATAAAGCTAGACTGTCTACTTCAACTGATCTATTAAGTGTTAGGAAATATAGATTGAAAAAAATTTGGAAAACGATTAAGGCAATTTGAGATGATGTTGTACATCAGGCAGGTTGAAGCAATATATACTTGTCAAATTTCTGTACCACGAAGATTTAAAAAAATATGGCATTCCCGTTTAACAGGTGTAGTATTGAACCTGTCCACTTTGCTGAAATATATGTCACATGAGACTTGCTTGCTAGTCATATGGAAAATGGGGGGTTTCCAAGAGGAAGAACTAGTTTATGAAATTTAAGTTCCTGCAGCACCAAGTGTTTGTTGAGATTGAGTTTAGTTCTCCACCATTGATGGCGTCTTGATTTTTGAAGTAAGGATGGCATCTTGCTAAATCAGCAAATTGCTTTCTTCACTAAAATCACATTATATCCTAGGGTTGTTATGCAGTCAGATGCGTCCCAAATACACAAAGATATTCTCAATGGAAATCTTTACTACTTACAGTCATGTATACAGATTCTTTTCAAATATTCAAAACGAGTCTCTGATTCCTAGCCCTTTTATGCTACATAAGGCGAGCAGGGGGTTTCTTCTATAGAACAATTAAGTTAATATTATTTAGTGCATGGCTTATGAATGTGGGAAAGGTCTAAGACTTCAGAAGGTGAAGATGATCTATACGTGAAGAAGGGAGAAACTAAAACTTTAGATCCTAACAGAGACATTAACTTCATAGACAACAATATACTCCTATGTAAACTCTTTATCAACTGTCTGTCTGGTCATATAAATGGCACCTTCAAGATTGATCGATCGTATGTTCGGGACCTAAGAGCTCCATAAAAATCCAAGGCTGCCAAGAAAATAAATAAATCTAGATTAGAGTAGTAACAAAATATTATCAAATGGAGCTTACTGCTTTCACTCCGTTTTCTTTCTTCTTTTGTTTTTTCAGGGAACTGCATCCACACATTCAACTGATACTAAATGCAACTCCAGAACAAGGAAAAGAACAGAAACAGTAAGGTCATATATCATGACAAGAAGCCATGGCAAGTACAACAACGTAAAATATCGGGACATTGATGCATTTTTGCAATCCATTCTATTAGTTGAGATTGAGCAAGATGTGGACTTGACATCTTCAGTTTTAGTTGCATTATTCTAAGAGAATGAATAATGGCATGTGAGGTCACACTAGTTAAATATGCAACATGTGCACGAGTATAATCAAATGAAAGATGTCCAATAGATGGCCATCTCATTCACAGTTTTCATGAAACCATGGCATCATTCAAGCATTATCCGTCAAAGATGTATAACATGTACCTTGATTAGGAAATGTTTTCACTATGCTTATAACATCATTCCTTGATATGCCATCTTTCTGATACATTCTGTGAACAATGTTTATGATATCGTCGAGGTTAGGCTGCCTGCACGAAAACAAATACTTTTAAGAAAGATTGCAAAATAAGTGAAGATCACATGGAATAATGAAGGTAAATAATTGAAAATTCATAGAGATATCAAACAGGAGAGAGGCTGCATTTCTAGCACAAAGAAGTAAATATATGGGTGAATTAAGCAAAATCTGACGTAAAAGTCAAGTACAGATCAATGTTGTATCATAGTTATTATCCTTTACAAAAAAACTGAAAATTGATTATGTTGATTAGTTTTAGAGCTAACATAGTGATGGAAGCTGAGGCATAATGAAGAAGATAGGTCCCCGTAGACTAGCCTAACAAAGAAGGTTGTTCCCTGTACTAAAAACAAAAGGGAATGAAAAACTAACTTCTCACATCCAACACGCCAAGACCAACTAAAAGAAGCATCAGCCATATCAATTATTATAGCTAAAATAAGCATATATATATATATATATATATATATATAAATCCGACGTAAAAGTCAAGTACAGATCAATGTTGTATCATAGTTATTATCCTTTACAAAAAACTGAAAATTGATTATGTTGATTAGTTTTAGAGCTAACATAGTGATGGAAGCTGAGGCATAATGAAGATAGGTCCCCGTAGCCTAGCCTAACAAAGAAGGTTGTTCCCTGTGCTAAAAACAAAAGGGAATGAAAAACTAACTTCTCACATCCAACAGGCCAAGACCAACTAAAAGAAGCATCAGCCATATCAATTATTATAGCTAAAATAAGCATATATATATATATATATTTATATTTGTGTGTGTGTGTTTGTGTGTGTGTGAGAGAGAGAGAAAGAGGTTAATAATTCCTAAAGACAACGGTAAAATGTTTTAGTTCAAACCCCAGCTCTAGCTTGAACTTGTTCACCTTTACCAGTAAAACTTGTCCATCCTTCCATCACGAATCAAAGGAGCGTAGATTGTTGAAAAATCGTTGCCTGTAACAATGATAGGAATCCTGTTCGTAATATCTGATTCACGCCAATCTTGTCCAATACTAACTCTTGTTGGATTATCTGATAGATTCATAAGAGTTCCAACAACAATTTGATTGTTGACTGTCATTTGAGTGTTTCCTGGATACAGAACAAAAGAAAACTTAATTCAATTAAGGAAAATGCTACATCTGCAGAATGCATTTACAGCCCTTAAAGCGTGATGTAAATGAAATCGGTGGATGAATTCTGTATATGTTACATTACTCTTCAATTAAAGACCCAAATAATACAGAGATCTTGAATGTCATTTGATTGCTTCAAGGAGAGGAGTTCTGGAAAATGATAAACAAAGAGCAGATACAAAGAATGACACTGAAACTAGTTTTACATCATTTTTTCATCCATTCAGAATTTCCCAATCCAATTTAAACTTTAGCTCACCAAATCTACCAAGACCAGCATCAATATCATTGATCATCAAACAGCTCATCTTCCCCTGCATACGGTAAATACATTCATGTTGAATCTTAACTCAGATAACTTAAAGTAGGTGAACAAGGGGGACAAAAAATAATAACAGCATCCTGCCCTAAATTGAAAGCAGAAGCAACTGCTTGCAAGTTTAAATCAGCGACATGCATATAGCAGCTGGAAAAAAAAAAATACTCTGTGAAGCTTAATTTCAAGAGCGATTTATATTCCCGGTGTTTTAGTTCCTGATGCTTACATCCTAAAATATAATTTTTATTTTTCACGCTATTACCAGACACCATCTTCTTCTTGTTTTCTGTTTTTTTTCCCCAACCACGTCTAGTACAGTGAACCTTCTTTGTTGTATGTTCCATTCAAAAAGTCCTGAATTCCTGATTAAATATTAGCTAACAATTCTTATAACGTTCGACCTTTACTTGGCATATGTACATGAAAATGAGATATGATCAGTAATTTCATTATAATGGTAGGTTTCAAGTGCAGTAATGTATCTCTCAAATATTTAACTATGCAAGATGGCCTTGGAGTGGAAAGAAGAGCAATAGGTTAAAGATGATAATGTACTACTCATTTTGAGATTATTCAAACTCCCTTGATCTTGGGAACCTCATCCCAGAAAAGTGTAAGCTATTGTGTATTGATCAAAGTATAGGCCAAATGCTGTTAGCCATGACTGTTGACAGCCCAGATTAGTTATAATACGTTAAAAGTTACCAAGAATGCTGCTATCATAGTGAATGACATTTTGAAATAACTGCAAAAATGTAACTCTGTTCTATTTCTTTGTTAGTTGCACAATGTGACTATATTAATTACTCCCTCCGTCCAGGCAAAGAGTTCACTGTACTATTTTGGGATGTTTCACTTAAAGATTCCACTTTCAAAAAATTATGCTTACAATTTTCATAATCTTTCATCTTTACCCTCCACTTGTATTGTAATCATCTTGATTGTGTTAAGTATTTTTGTAATTATAACCATCTCCAATGACACTAATATATCCCTTAATAATTAGACTTTTCAAACGTGGACTCTTTGGGTGGAACGGAGGGAGTATTAAGTTTATATATACTGCCTCAAGTTTTCACACAGTTGAAAGACTATTTGCATAATCAGTAACTCTACAAGGTAAACATTTACAAGCGTAAATTTAAGGGGCACCATCCTTATACGAAATACTATGACAAGTTTCCAATTAGAGTCCTTAAGCAGGCTAATAAAGCAATCCCTAGAGCATCACTATCTGGATTATATGACATCACCGTGTTCCTGCTCCAATCTCCATTCGCATTCATCAAACTGGAACTATCCAATAGACAGGGAACTTTGAATACATCCTTTCTTATATGATAATGTCAGCCAATAAGTTTGTCACAAAGCTCAGCAGGTGGGAGGGTCTAACTTAGCATGGCTTATATATGTCAATCAAAACCAAATATCCATGAGAGTCCTTTCCTTTTATGAACTCAGCCCGAGGGCCGAACAATCTAACATGGATGCTATGAAAGGCTTATATATGTCTCCCTTCTAAAAGGCAATCATTGAGGTTGGGTCCTTCCTTTTCGTCTCCTATATTAGTAAAACCTCAACAGAATAGTCAAAATCTTAGCATAAACTAGAAAAAGAGAGCAAGTGGTATGATAAGTCATATCAAACAATATTTCCAAATTCACAACCCTACACATACATATATCAGTAAAAGTAATAGAACTTCTAACTTTGTTCTGAACAACTTGTGATGCAGTCCGATATCGATCGCGTATCAATCTTCCTGGTTCTCCTGCAAATGAATGTATGAATAAGAATATCAACAAGTAAGAAATTGTGAATCCAATTGAAGGAAATCTTCTCTTAATATTGTAGTCATCACCCCCAAATATTTTATCTTAACACAATAGCCAACAGGAATATTCATGAAGTAAAAATGTATAATAAAGAGAAAGAAAATCTTCTAATAATTGAGCAGAAAAAGTAATATTTGGGAGGTAAGAAAAATGGACAAGTATAAAGCATTGTATAGATAACAAGTAGCTAGCATCATTCCAAACTTAATATGTCATAAATTGCAATTTAAGTTCAGAAAAGAGAAACATATAAAGGTTCATATTTGTTGCATATTTAACAGCTAATGTTCAGTTCAAAAAGGAAAGAAAAAGATGATAGAAAGAAAAAAAATGTTGCATCGAGAACTTAAAATAAGTAAACAACTGATCTCCAAAAAAAGGGAAAATAGGACGAACCCCTCGTGGTATTACATTTTTAGGGATAACCTCCCTACCGTATTTTTCACGAGGAAATGCCACCTTGTGGTTTTCTAATGGAGTGGATGGGCTCCTACCGTCAGAGTTATTTTATAAAAATAGATGAAAGCAGGTCACAAGACCATCATGTGACCTTTAAATGACTTAAATGCCCCTTCTTATATTATTATATTTCTTGTTATCTTCAACATCACCGCAATCGTGTCCCCTTATTCAACTCCAGCAGTGACCGGCCACCATTGCAGGTTAGTTCCCAATGTTTTCAATCTACATTTTTTCAATTTGAAGAAATCCATCTGCCATCATCAATCGATACCCAATATGAGCAAAATGAACCCACAATGCTCAATGGTGTTCTTGCCCCTACTCAATCATTATCATCCACAACACAGAATGGATCCTGGTTTATCTCTCTCCTTTGAGGTGTTCTTATTACTCCCATTTTCCCTCCAAGTTCAGAAGTAAACTCCCATTAAACCATTGCCAAGGAAATTCAAAATAGTCCCCGGAGCTATAACTTACACGCGGACTAGAATTTAGGTCAAAATGCTAAATCTTTTTCTTTCCAAATTGGCATTATTCACTCCCCCACATCACGAAACTGATAATGCCAACCATAGAGGAGACCCTCCCAAATACAGATTCCCCATGGCATACAAAGATTTGTATTGAAATTAGTGGTCAATTCATACAAATCTGTTACAGCCTTTAGCAACACCAACATTCTAGTACCACAAGGCAGCACTTACTCACGGAAAATACGATAGGGAGGTTATCCCCAAAATAGTAATACCACAGAAGGTTCGTCCTATTTTTCTCCCCCAAAAGAAAGGGATAGAGATGTCATAATGGAATTAATGCAGTTGGATTTTATGTTTGGGTTGATTTTCTTCTTTTTAAGGATGCGGGAGGAGATCTTATGAGTTATGATCAATCGAAATACTGAATAAAGGAGAAATTTATGGAGCAGGGAAAAAGAGGTTTGAGATTTCTCGCACCAGCAAAAGAGGTTGAGCTTCTTTTAAATTGATAGGTTCATGCCCGCCAGTGAAGAATTTCACAGTAAATTAAACAAAGGTCAAGAACAAGTTGAAAATCATATCATGTAAAGAGAAAAGAAAGCACTGATTTCCCTTTTATGTTATTGTGTCTGTGTACTTACATAAAAGAAATTTGTCTTTAACTATGAAATTTCAGTTGTGAGATGTGGAAATCAGTCCATATGCTTGCTCTAGCTAATATCAGTTTTTCTTAATGAAGAAATTAGTTTATATAAGAATGGTTACTACAGCATGAAAGGTATATTTTCAATTAATTTTTTCGCTCCAAAACTACATCAGCATCGTAGCAAAGAAAATAAAAGGTCTTCAGTTCACACAAGCAATAGCTTTCTCCAAAACCATCTTACCCGCTCTTTCTGATTCCAATTCTCCGGCAGACATTATTACAGGTTCAACTCCCATGGCCTGGAAAATAAGTTCAGTCTGAAATGTTTTGCCTTGCCCTTTCCCTCCCCAAATGCCTGTTAAATAACATGGCACTGTTAAAGCAGTATTTCTTTCGATCTCAGACTTGGAGGAGTGCATAGACATGTCTCCTCTGGTAAAACTGCAGCATTGCTCTACTATATGAAGAGAGATAATGCGTGCGAGTTAAATGCCAAGGAAGATCCTACTAGGCATAACCAGTAAGTGGGCCAAAACAAGAGGATTAT
Source organism: Platycodon grandiflorus (assembly GCA_016624345.1). NCBI lineage: Eukaryota > Viridiplantae > Streptophyta > Magnoliopsida > Asterales > Campanulaceae > Platycodon > Platycodon grandiflorus. The sequence continues at coordinate 10,138,277 of CM028362.1, forward strand.
ATGTTGAAATTATGGTCAGACAGCCAAGATGCATAGCAGAGACAGAGGATTATATAAGCCCGTTGCCATGGCTTGTTTATCTGCAGTGCCAGCTCTGACATCGACTCATGAAAATCCAGAATGGAAAATTACCTAGAATCAAGGGAACTTTGGTGTTGAGAACATGAGAAAGGTAATTCTTCGCTATGTGGCACACTGAATAAAACGTAAACCATGAATGGAAACAAAAATATAAGAGCCTTAAGACTTGAAATATTATTCAGAAGACAACATAAAATGTAAACAATAACTAGACATAAAAAAACATGTGCAGGAAAGCTGGATAGTTGTTTATATTTGACAAGTAGCAGAAAGAATAACAGGTTTAACTACAAAACTAGTTATTTGTTTACTTCATCCCAACGCTTTTTTAAAGGATGTTAGAAAATCCTAAAAAGAAAACCCTTTTATAAATTACTATCATGTGCAGTGAGGAGATAATCCAGACAGCTGATAATATAGTTTCAGTAGAAACAATGTTACTGACTAGGATATTACTATACTCCCTGCCTTTGAAATAGTTTCAACTATAGAAAGTCAAACCATTAAGGAATATATTACTTTCCCTTAAGGGTTTGTAGACATTAACATTTTAGCGAAAATTATCATTTGACTAGTCAAAATTCTCTAAATTGTTTGACTAGCCAAAATTGAAATTCAAGTGGTAATAATTTAATGTTTGTATACGGGTATATGGATTAAGTCGAAAAACATAATGGGCAAATCCATTTGCTAGTGTATGGGCCTTTCAATTATGATAGTCAATTACAAGCCCAAGTTGGCCCATGTCAAAATTGCAAGAAGCCCATTTCTTGGTAGTTAAAAGGGAAAAAATTACAAATTGTGATTACTCCTTAATCATAAAAAATACACGTCTTTTTAATTAAGAAAATCAAGGGGCACAAGCATCCTAAAATCATGGAAATGACAACCCATGATTTATGAATTATGACAATGAGATCTTCAATCAAGGGGTTTCCAGATTAGCTCTCACCACCTAGCCAATAAATAGAGGTCATTGGGGAGGGAAAAAAGGACACAAATTCTCTGCATGAACCAGCTAAAGCTCTGCCAAGACTCTCCTTCAAGTCCTCCACCATCCAAGCACTTCGATTGAAGAGCACACATTAAATCGTTTCGCTCCTCATCGTCATCTTCCCGTCGCTTCATCTAAGATTAAGCCTCGCAGTCCCTCAACTGAAGTGACATAGGAGCTCTTTAACCTCACTCAATATCAAGCCAGCCGGCCCTTGTCCAAGACTCCATAGAAGTTTTAATAATCCGGATTCCAGATGAAGCCCATTCGACCCTCAAATCCAACCCGCAAAGAAGATTAGAGGTTTTATACCTTCTAATATTATTAGATCATAAGAGTATTGTAACCCATTTCTCTTGATATTATTAAATTGAATTTCACAAATTTATTTCTTGTCTTGTGTGACCAACACACGAAATTTGTGCATACAGGGTGATCATATAACAAAAACTTCATTAGTATCCCAACATAACTAATTAAAAACAAAGGTTCAAGTTAGAGTATGATAGATGTTGTAAGCTTCATTTTAAGAAAGGTGCTCTCCAAAAGGAATGGAGGAACTAACATATGTAACCTTGATCAGTACCAACAATCCCATCCTTGCATACTCTATCTCACCTAAACCTAACCATTTCTGTAAGCACCTCTATAGAATGAAAGCAAATACAGAGAGTGACAAAAGTGCAAATATACCAAGCAACAGGTTCATTCTAAAAAAAAAAAAAAAAAAACCAATAGGACATAGAGAAGCAAGTGTAAATATGTGATTTTCAAAGCACTGGAAACATTATAACAAATGTACGTTAGGACTTAGGCATATCAATGACAAATTTACTATGAATTTGAAGCCAAATATACAGCCGCTACAGCAAGGCAAAACAGTTTGCTTACACTTTTGTGGGTTAACCACTTACCAACTTTATCCTGTAAAAGGAAAATTGAAAACAAAAAATTAATAATACACACAGATTGCTAGAATAGGTTGACAAAATTGTAAACCAATGTAACAAACAGTTGCAGAATAAACTTAGCAGGAAATTATTTTTCAAAATTACTGGCCATACCAAAGCAAACAGGAAAACAAAATACATACACAAGTTTCGGAATAGACAAATCATGAGTAACATTTTCCAATGAATCAGTTACAATTATTGGCACTTGAAGAAAAAATTAGTGGAGAAACTTCTAACAGAGAAATAGGTGGATTCATTAACAATTCAAGCACAAATGCAAGTTTATGGCCATACAAAAGCACAAACTGACATAAGGTGATAAGAAAACCTTGTGTGTTAGCTAATTAATAGGTAGTACCAATTTGCATTTAACCTAAACAACATATAATAGCAGGTTAAGGGTACCATATTAACTTAATGAATTGACTTGTAACTTTCAAGCTATTGCACTGCTTCTACCTTGCGAGGTACTGGGTAGGCATCTGTCATCCATCCCCTCCCTTTCTTCTCTCATCTTTATCATACACATGCACTCTTAGAATGATTCTAGGTTTATTGTCTTACACCTTCTACAGTTCGACACGTTCTCAATAGTACCATAATCAGCTTGTAAAAGAGTCATCAGATGATAGAGTTTAAGTTTCTCGGCCACTTGCAAAAAGACAATTCAGATAATTTATTTATTTTTCGTTATTGTGGTAGAATAATAGTAATTGCAATGAGACAGATCATCTCAAGTGCACATATACCTCTAAAAGTCTTATAGGGTACAATCTCAACACACCAAAGCAACATTAATCAAGAGTGAGGCGCATTACATAAAAGCAAATGAGGAAAATACTTGTGGTACATACCATGAAAAGAGGAGCAATGTAATAATCACCCTGGAGGTATTCAAACGACCTTGTGACTTTCTGACGGTAATCGAACACAATATCCGCTGCATAATTGATTCAAAGTCAATAATCAAAAAAGGAAGAACAAAAAACTGATAAAATTCTAGTTTATAAACTATGTTCACATTTATTCATGGAATCCAGACTTAACACTAGAAACAGGAAATGAATGATTGTTTTGGAACAATGATTGCTTACAATCTCTACCGAGGAAATTGCCCGCGAAGAGGTCATCAACGATCCCAGCCCTAGCTCCGACGGCAATGTTCATATTATCGGCCTCTTTACCAAGTCTGTAGAGATAATCCTGACCCTGGGAGTCCTTGGCTTCCCACGACGACTGCTCCGACAGTTTCTTCACAACATTCGTGACCTTTGACTCTTTAATGTCGCTATCTCCATTTTGATTGTTGGAGGTCGCAAGCGACCGGACAAGGACGGGGGACAGATTGGAAAGCTTTCTCCGGAATGGCGAAGAGATTCTGTAATTGAAGATTGAGGAGGACGGGGAAGAGAGAGAAATGGAAGGGAGATCAGTGATGCTAGAGTTGCAGAATAGCACCATTGATTGTGTTTTGCTCGACGATTCGTTTTTGGTTAGGCCAAAGCCTATGACGTTCGTTCGTTATCGGATGGTATCGGTTTGGGAAAATTTGGCGCCACATATAGGAGTCTGCACATGTCATGTCAAAAGCTTCACGGGATAACTGAAACTTAAGATTGGCCGGTTGACTTTCTCAATTTTTTTTTTTTTTACACTTTTTTTTTTAATCGCTAAAAAGTATTTTGAAAATTTTTTTAAAGTACCCTCAACAACATCGTTGTTTTAAATTTGAGATTCAAATTGATGTATAAATGATTTCATGTTGTTAATATAGTCTTTCCTCATGTTTGAGTATTAATTTTCATGCATAAAATACGAATTTGATCAAATTTAAATTTTTTGAGTTCATCCTATTTTTCTTTGTTCTTGAGCTGTTTTAGCCACTTAAATCTCTGTTTTAAGCTTCGAATTTGTTTAAAATCAATCTCATATTATTATCCTAATTTAGTACTATATTTGTGCACAATTTTTCTACCAAAAAACACTATTTTTGAGCTTCAAATCAAACTTGACAGTGTGCTGTCAAAAAACAGAGGAAGATGTTCTTGAATTGATTTAATTCGTCAATCGCAATATGTTGGGTAACGCAACGGGGTTCGACCTGCTCGATCAGGTCGCAGGGGTCGAGGGGACAGCGTTCCTCATGGGGGTTTGGGGGCAACGCCCCCGAAAGGTAAACGAAAATCAAGTTTCCTAAAGCGCGCTGCGATGATCGCGATGCACCAATTGTTGCATCGCGATTGCAAAAGTGGTGCATCGTGATGCAAAAGTAATGCATCGCGATTGCAAAAGTGGTGCATCACGATTGCAAAAGTGGTGCATCGCGATTGCAAAAGTGGGATGCACCAATTGTTGCATCGCGATTGCAAAAGTGGTGCATCGCGATTCCAAAAGTGGTGCATCGCGATTTACAAAAGTGGTGCATTGCGATTGCAAAAGTGGTGCATCGCGATGCACCAATTGTTGCATCGCGATTGCAAAAGTGGTGCATCGCGATTTGCAAAAGTAGTGAATCGCGATGCAAAAAGTGGTGCATCGCGATGCCAAAGTGGTGCATCGCGTTGCCAAAGTAGTGCATCGCGATGCCTTGGGTTACTGAAGCGCGCGTGTTTTTCTTTCATTAATGGCATAATCATCTTTTTGCCCCAAAAATACCTTTTTCTGATTTTTAAAAAAGATGAGTGGACTGAAGCGATTACAAATGTTTGAAAAGGGACCGGCCTGTAATTCACCCTAAGATCTTCTAAGAACGGAAACCAACATGAAATTGGGCCAGTTTGAAGCCCTTTTCAATTTTTTTTTTCAGTCTACTTTTTTTTTTTAAACTGCTAAAAGTCACTTTGAGAATTTTCTTCCTAAAATGCCTTCAATAACATCGTTGCTTTAGATTTGAGGTTCGAATTGTTGTATAAATGATTTCATATTGTTAATATAGTCTTCCCTCATGTTTAGGTATCAATTTCCATGCATAGAACACGAATTTGATCACAATTTGATCAAATTTGAATTTTTTGAGTTCATCCCATTTTTCTTTGTTCTTGGGCTGTTTTGGCCACTTTAATCTATGTTTTAAGCTTCGAATTTGTTTAAAATCAATCTCATATTGTTATCCTAACTTTGTACTACATTTGTAAACAATTTTTCTACCAAAAAATACTATTTTTGAGATCAAAATCGAGCTTGACAGTGTGCTGTCCGAAAATAGAGGGAGATGTTCTTAGACTGATTTTGAGACTTTAATCAATGATTTGAGTTTGAATTTTGTATAATATCAATACTATACTGTTATAAGAAGTCAATATCATGTTTGTATGTAAATTTTTCAACCAAAAACAACCATTTTGATTGATTTTGATATTTTATTAAATTGGGCATCGCGATGTCTTTAATTCGCCAATCGCAATATGCTGGGCAACTCAACGGGGATCGACCTGCCCGGTCAGGTCGCAGGGGTCGAGGGGACAGGATCCCTCGTGGGGGTTCGGGGGCAACGCCCCTGAAAGGTAAACGAAAATCAAGTTCCCTAAAGCGCGCTGCGATGATCGCGAAGCACCAATTGTTGCATCGCGATGCCCCAATTTGCAAAAGTGGTGCATCGCGATGCAAAAGTGGTGCATCGCGATGCCAAAGTAGTGCATCGTGATGCCAAAGTAGTGCTCGCGATGCCTTGGTTGCTCATCACGATGCCTTGGTTGCTCATCACGATGCTTTGGTTCCCTAAAGCGCACTACGATGATCGCGATGCACCAATTGTTGCATCGCGATGCCCCAATTTGCAAAAGTGGTGCATCGCGATGCCTTGGTTGCTCATCGCGATGCCTTGGTTACTCATCGCGATGCCTTGGGTTACTGAAGCGCGCATGTTTTTCTTTCATTAATGGCATAATCGTCTTTTCGCCCCAAAAATGCATTTTTTCCGAATTTTTAAAAAGATGAGTGGTGTGGAGCGATTACAAATGTTTAAAAAGGGACCGGCCTGTAATTCACCCTTATATGAAAGCTTTATATCAACTGGATCTATGTTGATCGACCGAAGATTCTATCCCATAGAAATGAATAATTCTTTCCAAAAATTGTTGGTCGGTCCATTTTGAAAAGTTTTGATTATCTTCGGTCCACCCTTTTTTTTAAGGGCTAAAAGACACTTTCATAAAATTGTTCTTAAGATGCCCCGCAATAAGATATATAATAGCTTCTTCCAAAAATTTTTCCAGTGAATCTTCTTTTCTTCCTAAAATTTCTTCATCTTCCAAATAAGATATTCTTAATATTTCTCCGATAAATCTACCTTTCTTCATAAAATTTCTCAACCCAATCTTCCAGATAACTTTGTAGCAAAAAAAATTAATTTTTGTGGATAGCCTCTGTTTGGAATAAAAACACTAGTGAATCTTACTTAATAAAATTTCTTCGATAAATCTTTCTTTGGAAGCATCGATGAAATTAGTCATGGCAATTGCCTTAAATTGAGCATCGAGTCCTAAAATTTCTCTAGTTAATCTTAGTTAATAAAATTTCTCCAGTAAATCTTCCTCTGGTAAATCTTTCTTTGTCACTTGTCAGCATATGATGGAATTAGGCATCTTAATTGGACATCGAATCCTAAAATTTCTCTAGTGAAATTAGGCATCGCGATAATGAAATTACGAATTCTAAAATTTCTCTAGTGAAATTAAGCATCGCGATTTTCTCCGATAAATGGCATAATCGTCTTTCTGCCCCAAAAATGTCTTCTTCTGATTTTCAAAAAAGTATGGTAGACTGGAGCGATTACAAATGTCCAAAATATCTTTTTCCGATTTTCAAAAAAATATGATAGACTGGAGCGATTACAAATGTCTAAAACAGCCTGTAATTTTCCCTAATTCTTTTAGATATAGACAATTGTGACGCACACCATGAGTACAAATTTCATTATATATGTATACATATACTACATTGTTCAGAAAATTAGAAGGTATTGATTGATATACATACAAAGCGACCATAACGAATTCACGATGTCGAGCCAGCCTCGTATAGTACTCCATTCTTGTGCATTGCAAATTTCTGATCATGGTCTTTAACAATAGTGTGTTTCATTCCACCCTTCTCCGCATTTGTAACACCATTCTGCCCCGCACCTACAACCATTAATAACCGTCACGATTTTGACTTGTCGAAAATTATACAGAAAATATTTAATGTTGGACATTAAAATCCAATTTTGGTAGGCAAGAGAAGAAACTAACCTGCAAGTTATGTGCTGACAACCCTCATTCTTTTCCACATACATGTTGCAGGAACGGCATCGACTCCACTTGTTCTCCTTGGCAAGAGCCCTTACCTTCATGTCTTCACTTCCTCTTTCATCTTCATTCAAGCTTTGAAATTCCTCACACCCAATCCCCGCATGCCATGGAACACCACAATACGCGCAAAACAATCTTCTACATACAGGGCACTCTGATTCTCTAATCACTTCATAACCATTGTGATCATTTTCCAATATGGCCGAGCAGTTCTTGAATGGACAATAAAATTTTTGAGAGTCAAGTATTGACGACTCGCATAACGTATCATTATAGAAATCAAGCGTATCTTTTGAGATGATCGATTGCCAAGTCTCTGGTTCAAGGACACCTTCACATCTTACACCCGGGCACTTAATATCACCAACAAATTTGCCGCGGATTTTCACCTCGACATATTTGATAATACAATCAGAACAAAATGAATGGCTGCAGATTTTGACAGTAATCATATTATCCCTTTGTTTACTTTCCAAACAAATCTCACAAAAGCTACGAGATGATTCACCAATTTCTTTGGTACGTTTTGCCTGTCCGGGGCTGGAGGAAGGCATTTGGACCCCCTTGGGACTAATATTAGAGTTGTGATCATGACATACCGCCGCCATTAAAGCCTCTTGGAACTGCAGTTCTTCTGCATACTTGGTGTTGATATCATCTTCGGCTATGTCTTCGTTGTTGAGGCTGAGGAGTAATGCTGATGACCAGTCAGAATCATCCATAGCCTGATCAATGATTGATGCTATGTTTCCCATGACTGGGCAAAATATATTGTTTCTGATTGTTATTTTCTATTTATCAGCATTGGCTTAAATTCGAGGAGTGGCCATAGAATTCTGTTTTTATATCAGTACTAGGTCTTTTTATATTTTTTCGGGCTAAGTCAGAGTTTGAATTCTATTTTTATATATTAGTGCTCTGGGTCTTTTTATATTTATTTCTGGCTAAGTCGTCGAAAGTTTTTAATCTTGGGGAAATTGCAATCTTTAGACACTGAATCTTCCATCCAAGACCACCGACTCCAACATATATTCGTTAAAATTATTTATAAAAAAAAATAGTAATAGTAATGTGATGGTAATTGCAATGGAGGATTAAACAATTATCAAATGAGACATCATTTTGGTACGGTCGCCCCACTTCAAAATACAAAGGTAAGTAATAAATCAATAGAGTAATGACCAGTTCATAAGAGGAATAAGAAAACCAAGGATTGAGATTACTCGCCTAAAGTGTACCGTATTAGGTAGCTTGTAACATCACTACTTGAAAATTTCCTTTGTTTTTGTTTTTGTTTTTTTTTTGTTATTGTTTCAGCTACTACTCTACTAGTGATAATATAATTCTGAAATTGATTTTCCTCCAGTTTCAATGCTTTCCTCAAAAGGGTTCTCGCAAGTTAATAAGTCAAAAGGATTTTGTACCCTGCAATTTGATTGCAGAAATCTACTAGAATTTTTTTTTTTGGCAAAGAAATCTGAAATTTCTTAATGGTGTGTATGTCAATTTTTCACCATGATAATGATTGAAACACGAGGGGAAAAAGAAAATCAAGGTCTTTACACAAAGTCAAACTCCATGGGCATGACAAGAAGATGTTTCCATTTCTGCTTCCTTATCTCTCTTTCAAAGTTACAGATCTCTCTATCAAATCAACCAATACTTGGTAACATTTAAAATACAAATCTTTAACTCAAATTCTATAAATCTCAGAATTTCGGTACAATGAATTTAGAGCTGCTAGTAATGACTTTCCTTCAAGAAATGAGATTGGAGAGGGAGGATTTGTCATTGTCTACAAGTTAGTGTTTTGAAAAATACAACTAGGAACATGTGTGGTTAACTGGTTATGGTTTCGGTGCACCTTAGTTTAAGAGTCTTTCCACATGTGAGAGGGGTTCATGCGCAAGGGCCAGTGTTAGACCATAGTTTATATTGCTACTAAGTTCTTCTAAACTTAGGTACTCATGAATGGACAACGTCACTATTTCCCATGTTGTGTTTGTATCTCTCTTTTCCGTTACTACTTTCTGGATTTTCTGAAAATGAGCATCTTCATTTGGCATTTTAAGACAATGGTTCCAACTGTAAGAGTAACCGAAATTACAAAGAGTTTCTTACTGTAATCAAGTTTTTGTGGCAGTAAAAATTTCCCAAAATGCCATCTAAACAGGATCTAAGCTTTTAGATTATAATGCAAAACATACCTTACAAGCTTATAAACTGGCGATATGAATTCTGACTTCTTGTCACTTGATCTTGCACCAAATATGTATCCTTTTCATCAGCTTTCTCCTTATTTAACCAGCTGAACAAATTCTACAGTATTTGCAAATGAAACAAAAACTACAACAAGAGTGCATAATTGACATTAGAAGGCTATAATGAAGATGTTGTAGGCATAAAAATTTACACTGCTAATAACTCATTTGCAGCTAGTGAACCCAGTGGTGAATGGAGAGTTTTCAAGAGAAGAAGCAGTCTACTTCTTGAAGGTCAGCCTACTATGTGCACAGGAGACCATCAAGATCCACCTGCAAATATCTACAGCCATTAAGATGTTCACGAATGAGATCAACATAGAAGATATCAAGATATTGCAACCTGGATTTATGTCCGCCTTCATCAATGCTCAAATAAATCACAAACAGTCTTCTCGGAGCTTTTTGGTATGAGAAGTACAAAGAGGTCAAATACCCCTTGTGTTAAATAGGGTTATTGTTACATTCATCATCTGTGTCTAAAGTAAGTGGACCAGAACTTGACAATGTATTACAATACATTGACACAGTTGCCAATATATACATATACATATACATATACATATACATATACATATACATATATATATATATATATATATATATACATACACATATATATAGGAAACAAGTGTCCTGGGAACTATTCAGTCTGCATGGCATTTCTATTGATATATAAAGATCATTATTTGGATCAGAAACAATGGAAGTCGGTAGACCAGAATATATTGATATATATTTGGATCATTTCAATTGACATACATACATATGTATGTATGTATGTATGTATGTATGTATGTATGTATGTATGTATGTATGTATGTATATGCAGGCATACTGACTGATCTGCATCTGCGTGATGCTGACTGCTGAGCCACTGTAGATTGTGGACCAGAAAGGATAGTGAGATAAACTACTTGCATACTTAATTCTGCTAAAAGCTGAAGGTTATACACACCAACAATCTCAGCAGAGGAAGATTTTCAATGAAAAAACCTACCAAAAAAGCCCCTTGAAGGTTCAATTTTCCAGGTGTCACGCTCTATTTATATTAAATTCGCAGAATAAACATAATAATCTGAGAGAAAAAAAAGCATAAAAGAAATGGCATCCAATGCAACAAAGGATTACAACATATCACATATACACAGGGCGGAGCCACTTGAAGCAAAAAAGAGGCTCTAGCCCCCCCTTAATTATGAGGAAGATTCAATTTATCACTAAGAGTTTGAAAATTTGCAAAATTAATTCAAGTATTTAAGGAATTTAAGGACCTTTTCCCCCCTTTCTTTGAGAAAAATTTGCAGTACTTGGTATAGTTGCCCCTTATTCAGGGTATTATGAAAAAAAAAATTTGAGTAATATTACCTCGTCCATAAACAAATTAATGAATTTGAAGTTTATTTGCCTAAAGAATGAGCACCTTCTCAAGCACAGAGAAAACATTCTTGAATACATATTCATACCATGACTTCACGTTTCAACATAATGTAAAATTTGCCCCCTTTATCAAAGATCTTTGGCTCCGCCCCTGCATATACAACTAGTTATGAAACACAAACTGGGGGGGGGGGGAGAGGGATGGAGAGAGAGATGCACCATGATCAAGGATATGACATGCATGGCTCCCTGTACGGCATCCACAAAGGCCGCCGATATAGCGACGGACACTGAAAATGGCATACAGGGAGCCAGGCATATAATTGTTTGTCATACGCATGCATGTATGCACATACCTAAGAATTTATAAAGTACAACTTAATAGATTTCCCCATTTCTGAAGTTCAACAAAGAACTTCATGCTTTCAGCGGATCATCGTATGAGAGAGCCAGAGTGCCCAGGACTGAGAAAGCACCACAGCCTAGTATAGTAGTATATAACTAAACATCAAATCATATCATATGCCAAGTAAAACCCAAAACACTATTTATAGTGAGAAAAAGTATTTCTACGGTTGCTAAAACTACTCATCATCTATACGTTTTCATGGCTCCCCGAAAAATCTTTCTTTTTCTCCCGCACTTTATGCTCAAAGACCATACAACCAGCTTTTGAGTTGGCAATTTTTGGTATAAAGCATAAACTGCCAACAAAACTACTTGCTTGAATAACCATCTCCTTTTCTCCGGCTCTAAATTTGTGAACGGTCAAGTTCTGGGTGATTATATATACAGAGTAAGAAGGAAGCTGAGGCCTGGGCATGACAAAAGTGCGACCCACCCACTCATCAAAGACAGCAAAACCAGGGATTCTTTTTTCTTTTAAAACTAACTTGTCCACAAGTGCGTGGAAAATGGATGACTTGGATTCCCGTCTATGTACACTTGTTCTTTAAGAAGGACTTTTTCGTGTACTCATTCCCCATCTTTACCTTGCTAGCAAAAAGCAACAGAAAGAGGAGAAAAAACGTGCTCTCACCTTGAAAATTGTTTTCTTCTACCCTCAAATTCACATGTATCTTCTGCTTCTTACTATCTCAGAAATTTGATATTTCTACTGAAAATATAGGAGGATGTAAGCTGAATTGATTTGATCAATTTGATTACTTACAAGTATTCCTAGAAAGGTCATATGTAGACCAAAAGGAAAGATCATAACTAATTTGCAAAATCACTTTTTGATCTGTAAAATTTATGCATATCATATGTTTTATTCAAATGTTAAAACAAATCTAAGCATTGACTTCCTTTTCTTGGTGAGATATACTAATGTACTCCATCTCAATTAAAATTAAAGATTACTTCTTCAAATTACTTAGGCAATCAACCACAGTTTTCATATATCCTCTTATTTATGAGATTTGAATCCTTTCTATTTATCAAACCATCCATCTCAAACTTAAGGATACAGGTCTCTATACATCACCACAGTTTTCATATATATATATATATATACACACATATACATGTACATGTAGATATACATTTACATGTACATGTAGATATACATACACACACTATTACAAAACAACCCCAAGAGATTGTTTTGGTTTACATCTCAGAATATGTGATTCATCCTAAAATGGATTGTTGAATCAGGCACTAAGTAGAGGTCAATTTACCACCTAATGTAGAGGATCGATATCCGTATTTATGGTTCTTTCCATGTACATGCAAGAATGGTATTTGCCTGACCAAATAGTGAATCATAACTAGATATCATCAACAAATGCCTTGATAACTAACCAAGTGCTTCAGAGAAATCAAGGAGAAAAATTTATGTGAAAAACCAGTCAACTACTAGTCAATTGTTCTCAAGCAAGTACAATAAACTTAATCTGAGTTCAGATAAAAACCAAAAGATCAGCTGAGATTGTACCTATAGCCACATGATTCTCTTTTGGAAATATATTTTACCGACTCGTGAAATGAAGATTATTTTAATGCAAGCAAATACTCCCTCTATCCAAAAAAAGTCTCACTTTCTATCTTTGTTTGTCTCAATAAAATAGTTCATTTCAAAATTTTAACCTATAGACTTGCATCACTTTTCAAAACTTTTTTTCTTTCTAAAACCACGACATTTCAAATATGTATCACGCAAAAAAAAAGTTGCCATGTTAGTGCAAATTGTAGGAAATATGTAGAAACAAAAGTTTAAAAGGTTTGACTTGTCAAATGGGACTAATTTTTTGGGACGGAGGGAGTATTAATTGTCTCCTTTGAGCCTCTCCTATATTTCCTACTTCTCCACTGCAAACAACACATTAGTATGATTTTCATTTTTATTCCGAAGACTAAACAAGCCCATATATTCTTTTATATGTAGGGTAACACTATTAGCAAATACCACAGTAATGACCTTAAGGCACTTCCAACTAGATGTCACCATATATCATGGATTAACCATGTCTACTGCAGTAACAAAATGCCAGACCAACATCAGTGAAAACAACAATACGTGTGTGTAGTGTGTGTGTGAGAGAGAGAGAGAGAGAGAGACAGAGAGAGAGAGAGAGAGACAGACAGACAGAGAGAGAGAGACAGAGAGCAGTAGGTTGAGCAGAGATATCTAAAACCTGTAAAGAGTACACAGACGAGCCATTAAAAGCATGAGGATACAGCTTAAATTTCTTGTGCAATAATTATGGTTTCTTTTGTAAAACAGAATATGCTGGCATCAGATATTAAGAACTAAAAAATTATGTATCTTTATTTTACGCCATTGATGGCTCTATACACTAGTCTTGTCTCGTTTTTCAAACTAAAGAGGCCAAGTGGTAACAATTTATTTCAGCACCACATATTAACACATTTACACACAAGATTCAGGAAACTGAACAGCAATGCTTACTTATAGAGTAATATTTGCATTTGAGCTCCCATCCATATGTTTTCGTTGGAAATTTTATCTTCTACGAAAAAAAACTAGAAGCATCCGAGGAGAATATAAGGAATCAATAAAAAATCCTTTAGCACATTGTTTTCTTAAAGCAATAGAGATTGGATGTGGATGACATACCTTTTTCTGAAAATCACCACTCATGACAAGTATTGAATGCCACTTGCAGCTTTTATTGATGAAGATATTGCAGTAACCTGTAAAGACACACACACACGCACACTCTCTCCCTCCCTCACAGAGAGAGAGAGAGAGAGAGAGAGAGAGCTCTTTGCAGCTCACAGGATATGTGTCTGACTGATGGATCACGCTGTTTGAGAGAATAACAAACACCTAATTTGATCTGAATAAGTTGAAAAACCCCAGTGATTGAACAGAATACAGAAGGAACACAGTGGAATTTGAAAGTGAGAAGCAATAAAGTGACAAAAAGTTTCGGGCAGCCTCAAATTACAACAAACATCATATTTTTGACAATACAGATACTTATGAATCAACCCAGTTCCACATCAGTTTTTGAGGGAATGTGCATCGAGTATAATTTTTGAATGTATTTCATAGCGCAAGAGACACTACAGTGTCACTGCTAAAGGAAAATATTGTCATAGGCGACATGAAAACCAGATACTAGTAAACAATCCAAATGTTAATCAGTAAAATTTAGAACTTCCCTTTGACAAGGAATGACATTTCAATTACTGAAGAATACAAATTACTGTATTAACTTTTCTTTTCTTTTCTTTTTGGTCATTAGTGTATCAACTTATAGAAGAACAAATTTTTCCATCATTGATCATCTGCCAACCAAACAGGGTGAAAGACACAAGCCAAGCAATATTAGTAAAAAGGGTGAAACAGAAGACCATAGGAATCCATGAAATTCATGCCCGCGCTTTTACTGCATTTGTAGCAAAGACTGTAACTAACATACATCCCAACACAGCTGTTGGCAAAGAAAGCATGATATGCATACTCTTATAGGCATTCTCACCTCATGAACTCGAAAGGAAGAATTCTTCTGAATAATTTGTCCCGCAAGGAAAACAAATGTGCAAATCATTCTGAACACACAAGCTAGTTATATCTTGCTCATGGAGAAGGATTGAACTAAGAGCACTCTGAACAATGGCAGAGGAGGATCATTAATCAGATGGAAACGACACGTTAATCCAGAACTAAATCATCTTCCCAGAATACTTTGGAATGGAAAATGAATTAAAGCTCCCCCATAATTGAATCCAGTAAAATGTTGAATACGCTTAGCTAATGGCACAAAAGCAGCTTCAGCAGGAGGATTCACCAGTATTGCCCTCACACTTGATGTCACCAGATTCAAATACTTAAATCCCACAAGGAGAACTTATTCCTGAACATCAAAATGCTCAAATAAATTTGAAGCTCCTCAATCTGGTGCATCTGTCTGTCTGTCCCCCCAATGTTCATATTCTTAATAGGTTGTTTAGCCATTTAAATCCAAAGCCCCTCAATCTGATACATTTGATCCCGTCTGTCACTGAGCTATCCAAAGCCGATTTGTGCTCATTTTTCCGGTGTATCTTCATTGCCACCAGCAGTACTATTTAATTTCTGGTGCTGCGCTCAACCCTAATTTCGACTTAAGTGAGCATTCTTAATTTGGATGCTTCCATTTTGCATCCCTATGATGCATAAAATTTCTGAATCACTTTTTTGTCCAAATCAATTTATAAAATTTAGTCCCTCTGTTCCATGTTAACGGTCCATTTTTTACCTTTTGTTTAACTTGATTAAATTTGATTGAAGATTTATATAAATTTACTTATATTAACAAGATCATGAAGGTTGCAATTCATGGTATTTTTTATGTAGTTTTTATTTTTTAATCATTGGAATTATATTACCTAAACAGAATAAATGTATGTTAAATATTGAGTTAATACATGCCCAAGCTGACTTTTTAGATATAGAAAACGAAGCGGAACAGGGGGAATATCAACACAGTCAAACAATTTCTTAACAAAAAGCCTGTTTAAATGGATCACTCGTACAAAATAAAAGCATGAAAACAAATGACATTTGGATCACATGACCTGAGCCAACACTAGAAACATAACTTCAAATTCGAAAAGAACTCTACTTGGCAACAAGTAAATATTGAGAGATTTATTAACAAAGTTTGGTGCAAAAATGAGTCAAAGCGCTCCCTTCGAGGATCTTATTCACAGAAGGGCGCAACTTTGAAGTCCAAAAATAGTGTTGATATAATTGCAAATAACCTAGACATCTTTTGAGTTCACATACCAATTAAACTCAAATAACTTTAAACTTTGACAGACTTCACATGCTTCAGAAGCATATTGACAACATCGCGGGATACTCTTCCTCCTTCAAATTTCAAGTGATGAATCTTTTCTTCCGTCTCTTTTTCAAGGCGCTTCACATTATCACCTGAATACCCGCTGCTCTGTTTAAGTGACCAAGAAAATAAAAAAATAAAAAAAGAACCCGACAAGTTAGCACAAAGAAAAATATAAATAACAAATAAACCGAGATATTATGAACAAGAAGAGAGTTATAGGTTTCATTGATAGAAAAAGTCATCTACAATATAACTGAATCACATTTACCTCCGTGATTTTCTTCTGGAAATCCTGCTCCGCTTGAGTTCGAGATCTAGCTACCTCCTGGTCAGCCTCGACTTTGGCTTGTTTGAGTCCGGCAATTTTCGCTTAAGGCAGATACACAAAGGTATTGTGAAACAACAGTTAAGAAATAATTCTTTACCATGCAAAAAGTTGAAGCATAACCAATTGTAGATCTGTATGAAGCCAACATTCAGAGTCGTATAGACCTAATAGTAAAAAGTTGTAATGGGAGTCATATATAGATAAAATTTCTATACACTGCCAATCACTTAAGTAATATAGACTGAAGTTCAGGATCCTCGGGTGCAGATATGTCTACGTATTGGATGATCAAACTGTTCAACTCCATGACATGGCAGATGCAGCAGAATTTCATATATGTCTACTTCTATTTTTTGAGATAAACGATTGTTTACATGAAATATACTGTGCAAAATGGACTCTTTTCACTTAATTTCAAGCAATTTTTTTCTAAATTTTACTAACTGAATATGCTTGCCAGCAGCCTTTCTAATGAGAAGTGGCCAATCAAAACTTATATCCTTATTCAGAATGCGAAGTGTCAGACAAGGGTACTTCAAGCATCTTGTTAGGGTAACATAGAATTCATTGAGCTTATTGTGACAAGGGGTTTAAGCCTATTAGTCTGAATAAGGAAATATATATATACACACACACACAAATCAGTATGTTCATATAGTAGATAAGGAAAAAATGCAGAAAGCGCCAAATGGGTCGGAACTCACATACCTCATACATGCAACGGATACAAACCCAAAAATAGCCAGCAGGCCCCCAAAAAGTCTACGCAAGACCTACGCCAACCCAGACATAACTATCCCAACAGCCAGAGTCCCAAAATAAACCACCGGAATCACCAAAGGATCAAGTACATATTCTACAAAACTGTAGCCAGCCCCATGACCCGATCCCACAAACTCAGAAGACCTCTTAAACCCCTCCAAGGACCTCGCATTAGATGCACAATTGAGCACATCTCACCAATCATGTCATTTATTCTGTGTCCACCTTCTCTCCAACAGATTTAAGAATATTAACAGGATACAGTGATTCTCACTAAGTTTGATCAATGACAATAACCTGTTGGACATGCGAGAAACAATGTGCATCATATGTTCTTTTTCTCTTTGTTTCTCTCTGTTCATCTCTTTTCTTAAATAAAGGATGCATAACAAGTCACCAGTTGTTATGAGGGATGTCATGCAGCGTACATGACCAACTTCACTGTTTCAATCACTGCTGGATTGCCATCACTCTCATATTGAAGCGATAGAGTACGTACATGTGTAGGAGTGACCATTAGCCCCAACTGAGAATCATCGCGCCTAGGACTGACATCTGGTTCCCAAGTTACAATTGCCTATACAACAAACAATGAAAATACATACTGGAATCACCTTCTACCTGACAACTTGAGCTTCATCTAGTTACCAGCAAAAAGATCTAATACTTTAATAAGGCCAAGTCGAAACGTTTGAAAAATATAGGGTGATTAGCTCCAATGGTCACTAAAATTTGCCCTAATTTGAAATTGGGTCTCTAAACAAATTGTTTTTGCGATTGAATTATTAAACTAAAAATTTTCATGCAATTGAGTCATTCTCCTAAAGGTCATCCAAAATAGATAGCGGACTAGGGTCATCTAACCACACACAACACGACTTTAATGCCTTGGCTGCTGACTTGGACAATGACTTAGAAAATGAAGGTCAAGGAGTGGGAAAATACCCATCTAAAGACCCTCATGCCTCGCACATGACCTCGGAATGAGGATCTTTAGGCTGGTATTTTCCTGCCCATTGACCTTCATTTTCGAAGTCATTGTCCACCTTCGCAGCCGAGTCAATAAAGTTAAATGACTATAGAGCCATGAGTTGAGATAGAGTCGTAGAGAATAATAACAATGGAAGAGTCAGATACATCAAAATAAAGAGTAGGTATTTACCACTTCTGGCAGCATTGACAATTTGTCGACCTTCTTGTTCTGCAACTAGCAGTTGTTGAATTCCACCTTGTCGTCTGTAATCCTCCATACCTTCAATTCCTTAATGAAATCTAGAACTGAAATTCAAAAGATCAACTATCAAGATATAGACGCGAGCAAGGAGAGAGAGGAAACTGGAAAGGATATAGATGAACACGAAGAAGGTAAATGTTGTGTATCGAGAACTGAGAGAAATTCCAGGTATTTGAAAAATATTCAAAACTGCAATTAGATTTAGGAAGTTGTTTCGGATGGGTTGATCCAAGGTTCCTAAAAATGAACAAACAATCCCCCCACAACACTAGTGTGATTCCTTAGATGTATATGACACAAAGTTTGGAGTTAAAGCTTTGCATGGCTTCATCTCTTACCGTAATACGTATTTTGGTAGCAATTTTTCCGCTTTCCAATTAAACTTGTTTAACGAAAGGTGCAAAGAATTTTGAGAGCGACAATCAAGCATAAAAAGAAAGATTGTATCTCGACGTGATATAGTGGCATCTTGGCTTGTTAAGCTTCCAAGTTTTATGATCAACAAAAGACCAGAAGAACATCGAATAGGGAGGGATGAAAACAGATTCACTTCCATTTAGACTCGGGAAAAATGAGAACTCCATAAGGGAAAATTCCCTTTCAGGAGTAGAGCTTTTGCTTAGTCTCTTATTCACAGGGAGCTTAATACTAATATGATTGCAGGCAAAAGAAGAGGCTTTACAAAGCAGCATTAAGTATGGATGTTTGTTTTCTGTGAATGTATGGTAGCAAATCTTATCCCCTTCTCTTATTCCAATGTAGCACTTCCATTGTGACACTAAATTGCATATTTAGGTTTCTCTCATTTTGGTGTTAAAGAGTCCTGCACCAATCCGTGATAATGATCTTTTTGTCGGAATGTGGAGTGGTTCGGGAATGGCAAGGAAGGCAAGACTTTGTAATCTGCAATGTTTGCCATCATTTCGGTGGATTGTACCTAGTGAAACTTGAATGCATTCAGTAATAAGGGAGTGCTTTCTGATTTGCGTTGGGGTCATATAGTTTCTTGACTTCAGTTTGGGCTTAAGCTTTTGGAATTTTCCGTGCGTTGACCTGGACAGATTGTCGTAGATTGGTAAATTTACTTGGTCTTTAAAGTGTGCTTTAGTTTGTAGGCGTTTCCTTTTTTCACTTGTTGTTAGGTGGGTGTCTTATTCTCTAATCTTATTTCTTCTATCTGAATAATGTTCTTCTTCTATATAAAAAGAATCCTCTTGGCTAGAATGTGAAACCTTACTAAGAAACCTCCCAAAAGAAAATGTGAAGATCATACCCAGTATGAAACATGAGCGAAGGCAGGGACTGGAAGTTGGTAATAATTCTTCCAAGAACTCATATAGCGAGATTGTGGGAGTCATAAACGTCTCAGGATTAGCTTCCAGCCATTTTAATATTTGTGGTTGCATAATGCCTCGGAACTTGGTTTTAAGGGGAAACTGTATAGTTGCTAAGGTTTAATGAAGTTACCTTAGCCATAATCCCTAATTAATACGTATCAAAGGAACTGTCAATCCATTGACCAAAGAAATCTCTCATCAACTTCCCTATCTAAGAAGCCACCTCAGTTAGAACATCGAACAAGTAATGAAAGTAAACAGGGGTACCTGAAAGGTATGACTAATGTAATTTTTCCCACCTAAGGAGGAGAACTAGTCTCACTTCCAACAATGAAACTTGTGAGAAGTTCATAAGATCATGATATATATATAAACGAGCAAGGAGAGGGGGAAAGGATATAGATGAATGCGTGTGAAGAATATGTAGAATGTGAATGCGTGTATCGAGAAATTAAAAAAAAATAAAAATTGCAGGTATATGAAGAATATTAAAAAGTGTAATGAGATTTAGGAATGTTTTCTTGGATGCATCATCTACAAAATTATTAATAGTAGTCTTTATAGTTTATATCACCTTAATGAAATTCCAAAAGCCAGTGTATTACAGTGCAAATTCTTAGATCCAAATAACCTTACAAGATGTCATGCATGAAATCTTAGCAACAATGCAGAAAGATGTTCAAATATATCAGTCAAAAAAACACGGCAATTTCGTGAAGAGATCAGTGAAAAACAGAATACTAAGAAGTCAAGAAAAATTCACGAAAGAAAAGTACCAATGATGAAATTGATGGAAAATGACAGTAAATCTAGAAGGAGAGGAAGGGAATGCGGACGCACCGTCGGAGCTGGCACACGATCTTCAAGCCTGACCGGCGATATATAAAATCAGGGACCCCTCCTTCTATTAGTGAGCTGTAGATCCATTTAAATGTATACGTCGTCGTATATATTAGGGGGTGTAAGTCCGAACCACAGAACTGTCGAATCGAATCGAATCGGTCAGTTCGGTTCGGTTTTGGGTTAGGATGGTTCAGTTTAGGTTTGGAAATTTTATAAACCGAGCGGTTGGTTCGGTTCGGTTTGCGATTTTTGGTGCCAAACCGAACCAAACCGAATTGAATTGAACCACCACTATTTAATTTTTATTTTTTTATTTATATATATATATTATTTAATAATTAGTAATTAGTAATTAAATTTAATAAGAAAATTATTATTATTTGCCTACATTTTGATTGAATTATTGTAATTTTAAAGTTAATTTTTTTATTTTTAATTATTTAGTTTATGTTAAAAGTATTTTTTTGATATTTAAAAGTTTTTTCTTTTTTGAAATATTTAAATAATTAAACTGCAGAACCGAACCAAACTAATCGGTTTGGTTCATTTCGGTTTGAAGTTTGTAACGGTTCGATTCGATTTGAAATATGTGAAACCGTTAGGGAGTGATTTAATTTGCGGTTTTGACTCAAATCGAACCACCTTCACCCCTAGATGTAACGGAGGGCGAGGGAGCAGCTGGCCAACTTCCCTCTAAAAATTTTGCCAACCAATATTTTTGCTTTTTTTTTTTTTTCTTTTTCGAATTTAACAACTTTTCATTACTCACTCCAAATTGATTACAGTAATGCTGAGGTGGAGAGTTATCCTCTATTTCCGTCAAAAAAAAATTATTTTTTACTATACGGTATGAAGTAATTTTAATTTTAAATTTTTATAGTTAATTATAAAAAAAATTCATGTATGAAAAAATGTTCTAAAGAAGTTTGATAGCAAGGTGTCCCTTATTTTTGAACATATGTAAAATTAATAAAGAATACTTATTTCAGAATATAATTTTTATTATAGGTTGATATCAAATACAATTTGGTAACTCTCTTGATTTTATGGGTTTTTGTTTTTTAGTTTTTTACTACACAGTTGCAAGATGTAAGTATCCTAATTAGGAATAAAATACTTAAAAAAAAAAAAAAATTGGAGTATTTGCCTATTTTTTTACAATGTGGGTTGTATCTTTTTTTTTTACATAAATTATACAGCATAGTTTAATTTTCGTTTATAAACTTGTGTTCTAATAAGCTCGCACCAAATTCAAAAAAGCCAAAATTAAAATTTAAGGTTTAGGTGGAATCACCGTAGATTTGTTTGGATAATTTTTTGTGGAATATAGAAATACCATAAGTTTTCACTGATGGCTTTCAACCTTTTTCCTTATAATAATATAATGTGTTTGAAAAAAACTAGTACACAACTCACAGTTCAAAAAATTAGAAAGTAGGCCCCACTTTTACTTTTTTTTTTTTGCCCTATTTTAAGTATATATAATTTTTAAACATTTGTCGGTTTTAGAGGCGTATATACATGAAACCCTACCAATCCTACAATTAGTTTCTCAAATATTGTAACCCTAAGGTTAGACTCATCACATAATTACATAATTTGATCAACTTCTGATAAACAATTTTTCCTTTTTAAGTTTGTGTACTGTTGGGCTGGACAAAGTTATCCCATTTAACACAATTTCCCAACCCAAATTCAACAAATTTGCCATCTTGTTCTTGCCAATAAATTTGTGTCCCTTTTCCCATCATACATGATATTTTTTTCTTTTTATACTGAAAGATATTAAGTCTCTGTTTCATCAGATCTTCATCGAATAACTCAAATCATATAGATATTAAGTTTTAGTGACATCAAATAGATATTAATTTTTAGAACAATGTTATATTGATTAAATACTCCCTCAGTCCCCAAGAAAATAGTCCATTTGACAAGTCAAACTTTTTAAGATTCCTTTAAATTGCACTAAATTTATATCTTCTTTTAGAAATGAAACTACGTTTTTTTTTTTTGACAAAACAAAAAGGAAAGTAGGACCAATTTTTTGGAGACGGAGGGAGTATATTGTTTGAAGATGCATTGGCACCATCCCACGTAAAATTCGCTATAATTACAACTTAACTAAAACCGCAAATATGTAATACATATGATGTTCATGGATTCAGCACCCATCTGCTATCCAATCATCATAGAACCCTAGCTATGGCCTGCAACCACCATGAGTTTTGCTCCACGTTTCTCCACATGCATAGCAAAATTGAGAACCACACCTACAACCATTATCATTATTTAGTCCAATCGCACTTAATTATCAATAATTAAGTATCAAAAACCACACACACACAAGACCGGATAATAACTACTCCCTCCAGATAATCCTAATCTAGACAAACAACAACTACTCCCTCCGTTCCATGTAAAGAAATGGAGGAAGTACTAAAAGCATTTTACTAGCCATGTTTTCATCTAACAGATTAGCAGTCTCATGCTGAACAAGTTGCAAATTGCCACGATCCACGAGAGCAATTTTGATGCAAAATTCACAACGATGGAAAAAATAAGCTAAAAAGGCCAGGAATTTTACCTGCAAGTCATGTGCAAGCAGCCTTGAGTCTTTTCCACGTAGAATTTGCAACTAGGACATCTCATCCAGCTCTTCTCCTTAGCAAGCTCCCTCACCATTCTATCCTCCTTTCCTCTCTCATCCACATTCAGCCTCTGCAGCTCCTCACACGTTACACCTGCATGCCACGGCACATAACATTGAGCGCAGAACAATCTATTGCATTCTGGACACTCCGATGCCCTAATAACAACTCCATCCTCGCCACTGTCATTAAGCAACAACGCTGAACAATCTTTAAATGGACAGTAGAATTTCTGCGAAGCTTCAATCGCATACTCAACTAACGCCTCATTCCACCGATCAAACACTTCCTTGGGAATCAGTGATTTACAAGTATCGAGTTCAATGTTTCCGCTGCAATCCAAACCTGGGCACCTGACAAACACGTTGCCTTTGATGTTCTTTTCTTCAATCTTCACTGTGACGTGTTTGGTTACACACACAGAACAAAACAGGTGAGAGCAGTTCTGGAGCCTAACCATCTCATCACTTTCCTTGTCTTCCACACAAATCTCACAAACGCTACTCGATGATTCGCCGGTTTCTTTTGTACTGATCGCCATCATTGATGATTCTCCTTCTCCGTCTTCTTCTTGGTTTGAATTGTTTGTGATGAGGGAGGCGGTTATAGCCTCTTGGAGTTGCAACTCTTCAGCATACTTGGCATCATCTGGTAGTAACATTCCACATATTTGATCACTACAATTGCAATTAATAGTATCAATTCCATCTTCATTTTCTTTGAAGAGGGCTGATAAGCAGTAAAATTCATCATCCACAAACGTACCAGACGTTGACTCTTGTGCCATAGCGTTAATTTTCTTGAGCTGAGAAGGGATTTCGAATTGTAAAACAGGGCTTTTGTAAAGAAATCAAGAGACTGAGATTCTTCTTATTTTTTCTTTTCTTTTAGCATGGAGAAATAAATAAAGATGAAATATTACAATCATTATTCTTGGTGTTTTTGAGCTTCTTTGCGAGCCCTTTCTACCCTATATCTCCAACTTTTTAATTGCGAATGATTGTAATAGAACTGCAACATTTCCATAAAAATTAGAATATTGAAAATATGAGGATCATGTGGTCTTTCCCTTTTCCTTTTCAAGATTCCCCACAAACAGTCTTAGAGATTAAGTTATTTGATTTCATTATAGATTAGAAAGCAACTTTAAGGAATTGTACTATGTTTTTAGCTTTATCAACTTTAAGCAACTTTAGGTAATATGGTCAATTCTTTTTCAAAGCGTGTTTTTCCATTCCTAAGTTCTTTATCTACAAAAATAATTGACATAAGCCACTAGAAATAAGTGCTCATTATAGCAATCCACTTGGACTAAGAGCATCTCCAATGCAATCCTATAGTTTTTCCTATGTTGCATGTTTAAACAAGAAGACTTATTTCCTATGTGGCAATAAATATAGAATATGGAGAGTCATCTTTAACGTGCTCCAATGCAAGACTCTTTTTAAAAGATTTTTTCAAACGTGACAATTTTTTTTAATTACAAAAAAAAGAAATTAAAAAAAGTCATACATAATAACTCGAATCATACCTTAGATCAAATGCATTTTTGATTAAAAAATCAAAAAAGGAAAAAAAAAAAAAAAAACCTAACTTCCTAAAAAGAAAAATAAAAAAATTAAGAAGATAGTACAGAATAGATGTATATCTTTCCTACATGTCTTGCATTTTTTACCAATAGATGATTTTATCGGATATGCTTTTAACAGTTAAAGACTCCTTTTTCTCCCTCCCACAGATTTTAGGGGAGAAAATACTTTACAAATAATAGTAAATAAAAAGGACCTGGACCAATTTTTCTCTAACAAAAACCACATTGAACAGGAATAAGAATCATAACATGGAAAATAACTGAGGAAAATTAAGTACTTTTTGTTCTATAATTTCATGGTCTAAACTCTAAAGTAGTTACTCCAGTTAATAAACATCAAGGATCATTATCAAGCTACAAAAATTCAATACTATGAAAGAAACAAGTAGCTAATACCTTATTGCAGTTTATAAATCTACAACTCTAAAACCATGGCCGCCCGCCTCCATTAAAGAATACCCAGAAAGCTGCTCTTGGTGCTTATTCATTTTACGCCGTGTAAGCCTAAATTTACTGAATTTAGGGCTGTCAAATTCTATCGGATCTGATCCTGATCCGATCCGAGTCCGCTCCGGCCCGTATAACCCATAAATTGAGTAATGCTTTCGTATTCCAAACCGTATTTCACACAATTATGTTTTGTTATTGAATCAATCGAGGTTCGGTGTTTTTTTTTTTAAAATGAAGTTCGTTATGTTAGTAAGGGTCCGTTTGGACAAATTGAGTTCAAATTTACTAAAAGATTAATTGTGTAGAAATTAAATTTATAGACTTCATTTAAAATTCACTTAAAATTCTAGATTTATTTTTTAGTGTTAATAACATTAATATATAGCCTAACTAAAAGGGTAGAATAAGTATATAATTTATCTTTTACCCTTATAAATATTTAAACAGTATTCTAAAATATGACCAAAATGAAAGGGTAAAATAAGAACTTTGCAATCATTTAATTGAAAAAGCTAACTGACATTCAAAAGAAGAAGAGCGATTGAAAACATGAACTTAGTATGGTGATCTTTTTAAATAATTTGGCAATTTGGTGACTGCCTTGCAAGTATTTGAAAAGTTGAATGACTCTCGTATGCGATTTTGCCTTCTTTTAATAGTAGTATCATACAATATATTGGACAAACAACTAAAAAGATGAGAGAGTTATGTTATTATTGGTATAGATATTCTTTCCGTTCCCAAAAAAGGAGTTGAACTTTTTAAGTTAAACATTTTTAAAAATATATCATTCAAAATGTACCAAAATTATAGTATTTCTTTTAGACAATTTAGATATATATTAAAATACAACTCTTATTATAGAACAAATCTAAAAGAAAAAGTGAAACTCTTGCTTCAAGATTGAAGAAGAATCGAGTATGTTAAAACTGGCATTATATATTACGTAAGTATACATGTTTTTTTACTACAGGTGGAATAGAACTGCAGCAACAAATGAAATGCACCCCGTTAATTTTGAGAGGAAAAAGAAATCCCATTAGAATTGAACTTTGTACTCCAAATAATTCAGAGCCAAAATGTAATAACAGAGGGAATGTGCTCATATATATATATATATATATATATATATGTATATGTATATGTATATATATGTATATGTATATGTATATATATGTGTGTGTGTAAGTGTGTGATTAATGATTATGTTCAAGTCGCAGCATAATGCTAAGTCGGTGATCAAGTAAAGCCATGCACGCGTTGGTTCGTTATATCGCGAGCTAATCGCAGCAGAATTTTTTAAATTTTTATAAAACGTGTATACAATATACGTTAAACATTAGCCTCCGATTCACGTAAATACACGTTAAACATTAGCCCCCGATTCACGTAACGATTTAACGATCGCGCATGTTGTGCAAGTAATAAAGAAGAGTTTTAGGCTTGAAAGAGTATGAAAATACTCTTGATCTTTTTATTATATCTTTGTGATTCTGATATTTAAAAGTAGTGTATATATTTTACTTAATTAGATTAATATATTTTTTGTAAATATATTGTTTATGATTGACTAACAACTAATAGTTTATATTTAGTAAAGTTTTGCTGTTTAGGTAAGAATCTCAAGGAGGAATGGACTCTTGGAGATAAGGAAAGAAGAATCTTAAATTCAGGGATGTGATTGAATCCTTGTCAATGAAGGAGTCTTGAATGGCTATAAAAGGAGTCCTCCGCCTCCATTAGATGTACCGATTTCAAGAAGATTAAGATAGTATTATCAAGAGAGAAATCATTGAGAGGTTTAGTGTATGTGTCTCGAAGATCAGAGATTGATTCTTCGAGATTGATTTAGTGTTTTTGTAAGTTCTTAGTTTAGAACTCAGTTTTGATCTTTAGTTTTTATTTTCTTTTCATTGTAAGTGTTTTTATTCACAACTTGTTATCCTGCAAGGTGTGCTTTTATGAAAAGATTTCCAGCAAGAATTTTCTTGCTGAAGTATTAATTATTCCGCTGCATTTATATTCTGTTCTTTAAAAATAATTTTTCTGGAAAAAGTTTGTTTGCATTGTTGTGTTGTCACTTGTGTGCACAACTGTACACACAAGTCACTGCACATTTGGTTACAGTCCTAACTACAATTTTTTCAATTGGTATCAGAGCTTGCAAAGGATTCGGACATTACGCAAATGAGTGTGCTAACACTCTTAAAAAGCGTGGAATGAGTTTCTCAACGACTTTGAGTAATTCTGATGATGATGAACAGACTGCAAACATGTCTATATGGCATCCATCTCAGATCACTTTGTCTGATAGTGAGTCAGATGTGGAAGATGTGCAATCCTTTGACCGCACAACTTATCACACAACTGACTACACAACTGATGTGTATACCTGTTTGAATTCTTTGACTTCTGGTGAAATTAAAGATGATCCAGAAGAAGAAGAGTGTGCTACCTATGAGGACTTGCACAATACCTATGTTGAACTCCACACTGATTGGACTAAACGGATGGAGCAACTCAAGGTATTTAGACAGGTAAATGAGAAATTGACTGCAGAAAATTTCAAACTAAAATCTCAAGTTGAGAGTTTGTCAAAAGAAAGTGATTCTCAAAAAGACTCTATAGCCAAGTTAGAAGTTTTACTCACAAAGAAAGACATGGAGTGTGAAAATTATAAAACAAATCTTGATAGAGAGACAGAAACTCTAACAAGGCTAAACACTGGTAAAGTCAAGTTAGAAGAGGTTTTGAAAATAGGAAATCAAGGAAAATCAGGAATTGGCTATGGAGAAACTATTTTTATAAAAGAAGGAGCTAACAGTTTTCAAAAGGGTAAAACCATCTCCTCTGTCAAGTCTGTACATTCTGCTGAAAACAGACAAAACAGGAGGAGAAGGTATGTTTGTCATCATTGTTTCGCTCCTGGTCATATTCGACCATACTGTCACAAGCTGAAACAGGAACTGGGTTTCGGAAATATGCGTGGACACTTGGGCAAACAGTTGTGTACACAACCAAACACACAACTGTACACACAACCCAAAGCTGGAAAGAAAACTGCCTGGGTAAGAAAGGAAACCGTGAACTGTCAGGTTGCTTTCACCTCTCTTAGGAGCAGTGTGGAAGGGGCCTGGTATTTTGACAATGGCTGTTCTCGCCACATGACAGGAGCACGAGAAAATTTCATCGATTATGCTCCATTCAAAGGTGGGAAAGTCAATTTCGGTGGAGGAGCTCAAGGTAAAATTATTGGCAAAGGTACGTTGAATGTATCAGGCTTGCCTAAGCTTCACAATGTCCTTCATGTTGATGGGCTTCAGGCAAATCTGATAAGCATAAGTCAACTGTGTGATGATGACTTATTTGTTAAATTTGACAAGTCAAAATGTGAAATTTTTGATAACCAAAATAAGTGTATTTTAACTGGTGTTCGATCTTCTGACAACTGCTACAAAGTTGGAAGCATTGTGTCATGCTTTTTTACTAAAATGGATGAGTCTACTACCATCTGGCACCAAAAACTTGGTCATGCCAGTGAGAGAAAAATCAGAGATTTAATCAACTTTGAGGCTGTAAAAGATTTGCCCAAACTGGATCTTAAGAAATTAAGTGTGTGTGGGTCATGTCAAAAAGGGAAACAAACAAAATCAAGTCATAAAAAGGTTCAACACTGTGGAACCACTAGGTGTCTTGAATTGATCCATACTGACCTAATGGGTCCTATGGAAGTAGAAAGCATGTCTCGAAAAAAATACTGTTTTATGTGTGTGGACGATTTTTCTAGATATACATGGGTAATTTTCTTAAGGGAAAAGTCCAACACCATTGATGAGTTCAAAATTTGGTACAAAAGGGTCAAAAACTTATATGGTTTAAAAGCCATTAGAGTCAGATCTGATCATGGTACTGAATTTGAAAATGCCACTTTCTCAGCTTTTTGCGATTCAAAGGGGATTATTCACGAGTTCTCAGCCCCCAAAACCCCTCAACAAAATGGGGTAGCGGAAAGGAAAAATCGCACATTACAAGAGATGGCGAGTGATGTTAAGCTCGAAAAATCTCTCTAAAGGTTTTGGGCGGCGTGAATACAGCATGTCATGTGGGGAATCGTGTCTTTCTAAGAATTGGAAGTACTATGACTCCCTATGAGATCTTACTTGGAAAGAAACCCACGGTCAAATATTTTCACGTGTTTGGGTGTATTTGCTACATCTTGAATGACCGAGAGTATCTTTCTAAGTTTGATTCCAAAAGTGACAAAGCCATTTTTATTGGATACTCTACGAACAGTAGGGCATTTAGAGTTTATAATCTCAAAACCAAAGCTGTCATGGAATCCATAAATGTTGTTTTTGATGATGCTACGATCTAAATGTCAAAACGGTTGAGGATGATATTTCGGGTTGTACTTGGGAGCGGAACCGGTTAATGACGAATCGAACCGGCTAATGTGAATGAACACAAACGGCCTGTGCAAGCAGTTGTTCAACCGGTTGTTCAAACAAGCGACGGCACAAGTGGTCAAACAAATGAAGACCAATGCTCGATTACGGCGATGAAGATGTAGCGAGAAAAGGACATCCCTTCCAGAATACAAGGAAATCATCCCACATCTCAAGTCATAGGAGAAGTGGATGAAGGAAGGAAAACACGGGGAAAAAGGGTCAATTACCGTGACCTTGTAGGTTTATTATGTTTACAATCTATGTATCATCAGGTAAACTCGTGTTGTTTTGTTGCTAATTATGAACCAAAGAATGTTATGGAAGCCTTGAAAGATGAGAATTGGATTAATGCTATGCAAGAGGAATTAATCCAGTTCGAGAAAAATGAAGTTTGGTTCTTAGTTCCTAGGCCTTCTCACGACAATGTGATTGGGACCAAATGGATCTTTAAGAATAAATCTGATGAACAAGGCAATATAACAAGGAACAAAGCACGTTTGGTGGCTCGGGGCTACACTCAAGTGAAGGGGTGGATTTTGATGAAACCTTTGCCCCTAGCCCGAATTGAGTCTATCGAGTTGTTGCTAGCTATTGCATGCTACTTGAAAATCACTCTACATCGGATGGATGTCAAGAGTGCGTTCTAAATGGTGTTTTGAATGAGGAAGCATTTGTTGAGCAACCTAAAGGGTTTGAAGATCCTTCTAAACCAAATCATGTCTATAAGTTGAAAAAGGCACTCTATGGTCTTAAACAAGCCCCACGTGCTTGGTATGGTAGACTGACTGAGCACCTAATTCAACTTGGGTTTAAAAGAGGAGAGGTTGATAAGACTTTGTTTGTTTTGAAAAATAAAAAGGGTATGCTTGTTGCTCAAATTTATGTGGATGACATAGTTTTTGGTGCTACTACTAATGACTTACCTGAAATGTTTGTTCAAAGTATGACATCCACATTTGAAATGAGTATGGTTGGGGAACTGAAATTCTTTCTTGGTCTTCAAATCACTCAAACCAAAGAAGGAATGTCAGTTTCACAATCCAAGTATGCTAAGAATTTGGTAAAGAAATTTGGGTTAGATAATGCATCACACCTAAAAACTCCTATGGGATCATCCCAAAAACTTTGCAAGGATGATGAGGGTGAAAGTGTTGATCACACCCTCTATAGGAGTATGATAGGAAGCTTGCTGTATCTTACGGCTAGCAGACCTGACATAATGTTTAGTGTGTGTATTTCTGCTAGGTATCAAGCTAACCCCAAAGTATCCCACTTAAAAGTTGTAAAACGGATTATCAGATATGTTGGGGGTACTACTCATTTGGGGTTAAGCTATACAAGAGATACCAACACAAACTTGGTGGGTTTTAGTGATTAGGGAATACGATGATAGAAAGAGCACCAGCGGTGGGTGTTTCTATTTAGGGAATAATCTTGTGTCTTGGTTTAGTAAGAAACAAAGCGTGTTTCTTTGTCTATTCTTGAATCGAATATGTGGCGATAGGTAGTTGTTGTACCCAATTGCTTTGGATGAACCAAATGATAAAGGATTATGGATTGAAAAGTGAAACACTAACTGTTTTTTGTGATAATATGAGTGCTAAAGATATTGCAAAAAATCCTGTGCAACACTCCCGTAAAAAGCATATAGATATTCGGCACCACTTTATAAGAGATCTTGTTGAACAAAGAATTATTACTCTTGAACATGTTGGAACAACAAATCAACTTGCTGATATATTTACCAAGGCTTTGGATTTTGAGAGATTTTCTTTCCTTAAGAACTCTCTCGGTTTGTGTGATCTGAGATGATGCTGGCAATGCGGACAAGCGCTGCATCTGTATAATTGTATATTACAGAAAACACAAAAAAAAAAAAATCCTGCATTCATGCATTGCACGATTATCTCTTGTGATCACTTGACTATTTCTCTTCATTGACATCTTCTTTGACTCTTGAATGTGAGATCCCTCCTAACTTGGTGATATAATTCCTTTGTTAAATTTTTTATAATTATCATGGAGTGGGTGTCTAATCTAAGGTCGCTGAGAAAAACAAGCTGCCTCCATTTATTTTGAAGCTTCCACTCATGTGCTCAATGCCAATGACTTATTGTTGCATCACTTGGGAAGCACTATGGTGTGAGAGTGAATAACTCCTTCTCAGTGACTGATTCAATGCCTAATATGGAGACATTCTAGAGGCTACATGATTGAGGGTTAACTCATTGAATTCTTGTTTGTCAATGTTATGTCAATATGTGATTTAGTCATACCATGTTGCAATTTATTGAGATTAAAATCCTCACTGTGTGTGCATTGTTCTCTCATGATAGGCATATTGATTACGTTAGGGCATTCGAAATCCTTGGTGAAAATATGAGCAATTTTTTTGTTAATTTTCACTCTTCTTGTCCTAATATTTCTATTGTGATTCATGATCTTTTGAAGCTGAGGTGTTTGAGAATTCTAGTAGTCAAAGGAGACTACGGTGAGAGGTTGTTTATTCATGGAAGGGTTCCATCCGGATAAGGAAAGCAAATCATGTCACAAAAAATGGTAAGATTTTTTTTCAATTTTTTTGTTCCCTAATCCTTTACGAGTCTGGAAGTTCAAAGGGGCAACACTCTTACCTTTACACGGTTTATTCTCCTTCCTGGTTACGGTTTCCAAGGTTGTGCTCATAATATCTCTTTAAATATTGTGGCTTAAACTCTTCAATCAATTCACCTCACAACTCCTCTCACATCTTATCTCACATCTCCCGAAGTCTCTCTCTCCTCTCTATTCTTCCAAAACTTTTTGTGTTCAGATCTTATCCATGGCGTCTCCTCCTTCTTCCTCGGCTCCGGTTTCTGCCACAGTTGCTGATTTGAGTATCTCTCCCCAGTATGTGCCTTCAATCGATGTGCACTCTCTTGGCCAACAGTCGTCTGCCATTAATGTGGAAGATCAAGTTGTTCTTGACGCTGTGCGGGATGCTCGTCAACCAAAACATACAGGGACCCGTCGCTCTCGCCGGCTGATCGAGTCAGGAAAGTCTACAATCTTTCGCGTTCCTCGCCCTGCTGCTCTAAAGATCACAAAACCCAAATCTGGGGGTTCTGCTAGTACAAGGCGGAGGTTAATACTTCGCGATTCCTCTGATGAGGATGGGTCCTCTCCTGCTAGGGTTCAGGCCTCATCTCCGGCCAATATTCAGGGGGAGAGCAGCTCTAGACGTCAAACCCGAAGCTACTCTCGTGCTCAAGCCGCTCTGTCTGGCGAGGCAAGATCATCGCCCGGCTTGATGAATCCGGTGATGCATGCCTCCCTAGGCTCCGATGATACTGATTAGTGACCACGATGTTCTCCTCTCTACGAAAATCAGGCCAGTCTCGCCTGTGCGGTCTTCTGTTCAGCCAGTTGTGCCCACAACTGGTGACACAACTGTTCCCACAGTTGGCAGTTCTGCTCAAAAATCTCGGTCTCGTAAGTCCTCTGTTCGTGTTCCCTCTTCTCCATACAATTTAGACTTGAAATTCAATTCTCTCTTTTATTCTTCTGAAGCTGAAAGCCGTTTTACCACCAACTTTCATAGGGCTTTTGTTGTAGAAAAGTCTAAAAACATTGAGATTTTTGACACAGTTGGGCTGACTAGCTTTTTCACTGAAAGGTCCCTGGATGTCTCCTTAGATTTTCCTATTCCTTACTCCAGGTCCTTGGTATTGGAATTCTATGCCAATTTAAGCCGTGATATTGGTCTTGAAAGATCCCCAAATTTTGGGAAGGTTTTTGTTAGGGATCAGGTGGTAGATTTTAGTCCCTCTAGGATTAATACCTTTTTGTGCACACCTGATTTACCTCTTAACATGCTACCTTCGGATATTAATGCGGCGGTTCACACTGTCACTGGGGGTAAGCTTTCCAAGTGGACCACTGGGTTTAGGACTAGTTCCTTAACCAAAGTGTTTGTCTTTCTGCACCATATTCTGCATTCTAATTGGTTGCCAACTTTGAATTCCTCCTCTGTCACTAAAGACCAAATTCTTCTCATGTTTCGTATTGGGGCCAACAAATTCAACTTGGGGAAGACTATTTTTGATACAATTGTTAGCTTTGCGGAGAATGTCAACACCACTTATGCTCTTCCTCACCCAAGTTTGATTTATGCCATGTTGAAAGATCAAGGGATTGCAGATATTCCTGGGGATACTTTGTCTATCATTTTAGAACATTTTAAGATTCCCAAGACCATGCATGATGGGTCTCGTTTTGATGATCTGGCTCGATTCTCTGGGCTCGCGTCTTCTTCAGTTTCTGTGCAACCATCTGTGCCGACAGTTGTGCACACATCTGTGCTCACACGTGCCCAAGCTGATGCAGGACCACAATGCTATCCAAGCCCGTTGCGGTGTTCGGGGCTCGATCTCTTCTCATCAGTGAGATAGACGGTAGGCATCTCCTCATTCTTTGGTGCAGAAAAATATTGCAGATTTGGAAGCTATGCTTTCTGGTTCCTCTCAAAAGGGGGGAGAAATTTCCAAGTCTGGGGGAGCTACTGCAAGTGCGTCTGATGCTGAAGGTCTGGAGTTTGATATTGAAAAGGATATTGATGATGTTGCTACAAATATGGAGACGGATATCTTGGGTGAAGACTTGTTCTCAGACCTCTACTCGGGTCTTTAAAATCTTGTGGAGTTTGTGAACATATTATTTGCTTTTGTTTGGACTGTAATAACAATATTTAGTGGTATGTCTATCTGTTTTAGTCTTATCGAATTGTTGTTGCAGGTTTTTTATCAGAACCACAAAGACAGGGGGAGATTGAAAGAGTATGAAAATACTCTTGATCTTTTTATTATATCTTTGTGATTCTGATATTTAAAAGTAATGTATATATTTTACTTAATTAGATTAATATATTTTTTGTAAATATATTGTTTATGATTGACTAACAACTAATAGTTTATATTTAGTAAAGTTTTGCTGTTTAGGTAAGAATCTCAAGGAGGAATGGACTCTTGGAGATAAGGAAAGAAGAATCTTAAATTCAGGGATGTGATTGAATCCTTGTCAATGAAGGAGTCTTGAATGGCTATAAAAGGAGTCCTCCGCCTCCATTAGATGTACCGATTTCAAGAAGATTAAGATAGTATTATCAAGAGAGAAATCATTGAGAGGTTTAGTGTATGTGTCTCGAAGATCAGAGATTGATTCTTTGAGATTGATTTAGTGTCTTTGTAAGTTCTTAGTTTAGAACTCAGTTTTGATCTTTAGTTTTTATTTTCTTTTCATTGTAAGTGTTTTTATTCACAACTTGTTATCCTGCAAGGTGTGCTTTTATGAAAAGATTTCCAGCAAGAATTTTCTTGCTGAAGTATTAATTATTCCGCTGCATTTATATTCTGTTCTTTAAAAATAATCTTTCTGGAAAAAGTTGTTTGCATTGTTGTGTTGTCACTTGTATGCACAACTGTACACACAAGTCACTGCACATTTGGTTACGGTCTTAGCTACAATTTTTTCAAGGCTCTTACCGAAAACGCTTCCTTAAAGCTTCCTTTTGATGAAGATGTGGAGGTAATCAATTGCCGGCAAAATCTCCAATCCTTAACTCGTAGAGGTCCACACGTTCCTCCTCTAAAGATAGTCCACACGAACGAACGGAATCACCAAATTAAAATTTCGCTAGCAATTTTAATCCGTTTTATTCAACAATATAAAATCAAAAAGTTAGTTTTTAGTTTGTTCTTGCTTAAGAAGAATAATAAATTCAAGGAAGAATGTCCAAGTTGATTATTTTCTAAAAGGAGGAGGCGGCCGTTTTTCCTTCAAAAGGTCACACTTTTTTTTTTTCCTACTTATTGTATTTTAATATAACTCCTTTTAATTAAAAATCAAAACCCTAATGTGTACTACAACTAATGTATACACAATTGTGTCTAAATTCATTAGAAGGAAGATATGGTAATATTATTATTACCATATATTAAAATAACATTTATTTAATATTAGCAATACAACCCCTCCTTTTTATTTCTTTCAAATTAACAAGATGGGCTCTTCCAACGGGCTTAATTAAATATTGGGCTTAGACTTTCAATAAAATTTCATCAATTAATCTAAATTAATTGACCGAGCCCAGATTTAATTAAATTGATCGAATCAATTCCATCCATCAATTAATCTCTACTAATCAACTGTGTCCAACAATTTGGAATAATCCTTGATTGAACAAATGAATCCTTCCATTCTTAGTGTGTGACCCTTTAGGTTCACAACTAATGCTAGTTGTAGGCTTACAACAATTTTGTAACTTATGGATAACAATTAATTCTATTAAATAATCCGATTAGTTAATATACTTGAAATTAACTCCTTAATTTCAAGAACCTATAAATCGTGGGAACACCTAGCAAGTAGCACGAATGTCTAGCAGTAGGTGAAATAGCGAGCAAACCTATTTCAATTGCGAGTGCATACATGTACGGTCCTTTCGACATCTAATTTCCCGATTAAATCTAGGACATGGATTATAAGTCAAAATCCAATTGATTTAATAACTATGATTCCATTTCAAGTACCAGTGATTCATTTATGAATCAAATTCATCATGCCTTGGCCAAGGTCTTCGAATCATGAACTATGAAAAACACAGGAAATTCTCTTATCATCTGACAAGTGTCGAATTCTATGTTGGCTACTGATTAACCTCCATGCACACCAGTGCAATACCCAAAATACCCCTTTTGCGATTGTCAAGCAATCAGTAAGTAAATTAAAGTGTTACAGGATGTGCACAAGGCTACTATCGTACCTCAAGTCCGAGGACTAATCATGTACTATCGCAATATGAAAATTCTTAATTTGACAATTGAAATTTCCATTTAAAATTTTTCAACGGGTCATGTTCAGTGAACTTGTTCTCTAACAAACACCTGCATATACGCACTTGCGTCACAACGCTGATGTTAATGGAATGCAACATCCTCGTCATACGAACATGCATCATACGCATAAGTCTCACAAGGCTTTTCAATGTCCTTGTCTTGATAAGCCAACCGACTTGGAACCAATTTTAAGACCAAAGCTTTAGAAGCATTTTCCATAATTACCATCAAATGCGCAACCATGCCCCATAGCTAAAAATGGTCTAAGGACTTTATCAAATATTTATAAACACTCAATATGAAAATATAAGATAAAGAAATGCCTTCTTATATAAATATAAATTCCAATAAAATTGTCTTACACGTAGAATAAAATCCAATCAAATTGGAACTCCGGGCATTCTACTCTAACAATCTCCCACTTGCCCCTAGTTCCAATTTCCCATATATTTTAGGCCCATCTTCTCGAGATGTCCGTCAAATATCTTCTGTGATAGGGGTTTAGTCAGCGGGTCTGCTACATTTTCTGCTAAAGCGACTCGATCCACAACGACGTCGCCTCTACCAATGATTTCTCTAATCATGTGGTATCGCCTCATTATGTGCTTGGATCTTTGATGAGATCTTGGCTCTTTTGCTTGCGCTATAGCTCCGTTGTTATCACAATAAATCATTATTGGATCAACAGCAGATGGAACTACACCCAACCCTTGGATGAAGTTTCGTATCTAAACAGTCTCTTTTGCAGCATCTGATGCAGCTATGTATTCAGCCTCAGTAGTAGAGTCTGCAGTCGTCTCTTGTTTGGAACTTTTCCAACTAACTGCTCATCCATTAAAGGTAAATACATATCCAGACATCGACTTTGAGTCATCTACATCGGACTGAAAACTAGAGTCAGTGAAACCCTCTAGTTTCAATTCTCCATTGCCGTATATCAAAAAGATATCCTTGGTTCTTCTCAAGTATTTAAGAATTATCTTAACGGCCTTCCAGTGTTCTTCTCCTGGATTGGACTGATATCTGCTCGTGACACTCAGAGCATGTGCAACATCAGGCCTTGTACACAACATTGCATACATAATGCTCCCAATAACGAATGCATAAGGTATGCGAGACATTCTTTCTTTTTCCTCAGGTGTCTTAGGAGACATTGCCTTAGAAAGTTAAACACCGTGACTTATTGGCAAGTATCCACGCTTGGATTCCTCCATGCTAAACCTCTTTAGCACTTTGTCAATGTACATGGATTGGGATAGTCCGATCATCCTTCGCGATCTATCTCTATAGATCTTTATCCCGAGGATAAAGGATGCATCTCCCAAATCCTTCATGGAGAATTGTTTAGACAACCATGCCCTTGTTGACTGCAACATACCTACATCATTACCAATGAGTAGAATGTCGTCAACATATAAAACAATAAATGCAACTGCGCTCCCATTAACCTTCTTGTAAACACATGGTTCATCTTATTTTTGTGAAAATCAAACGTTTTGATCGCTTCATCAAACCGAATGTTCCAACTCCTCAAAGCCTGTTTGAGTCCATAAATGGATCTCTGGAGTTTGCAAACCTTTTGCTCACTTCCACTAGATATGAAGCCTTCTGGCTGCTTCATATAGATCTCTTCCTTAATGTTTCCATTAACGAAAGCAGTCTTCACATCCATTTGCCATATCTCATTGTCATAATATGCAGATATGGTCAGCAAAATCCGAATGGATTTAAGCATTGCTACTGGTGAAAATTTTTCCTCATAATCAACACCTTGCTTTTGAGTATAACCTTTTGCAACCAGGCGTGCTTTATAGGTTGCTATTTCTCCATCTACTCCAAGCTTCCGGTTGTAGACCCATTTGCAGCCAATGGGAACAATTCCTTGTGGTGGGTCTACTAAGGTCCAGACCTTGTTGGAGTACATGGAGTTCATTTCGGACTGCATTGCTTCTTGCCATTTCTTTGAGTCGATGTCCAACATCACCTCTCCATAGCTTTTTGGATCATTGTCCAAAAGGAGTCCCTCTTCTTTGTTTTCTAACAAAAGGTTGAGTTTTTCAGGTGCCCTTGAGACTCTTACTGATTTTCGAAGAGGTTGTGCCTCAGATGGTTCAGCTTCGGCTAGTCTATTATCTGCGACAATATTTGGGATATCCAGTGGTTCTTGAATTTCTTCAAGCTCTACAACCCTACCACCCTTTCCAGAAAAGAACTCTTCTTCAAGAAAAGTAGCATTTCTCGAAACAAAACACTTTTTGTTCCGAAGGGTCGTAGAAATAGTATCCTATAGACTCTATTCAATAGATGTGCTGCCGTCTCTAAGGCATGACCCCAGAATGAAAGAGGTAAAGTTGTGAAACTCATCATTGATTGAACCATGTCCAACAAGGTTCGATTCCTACGCTCCGAAACTCCATTGAGTTGTGGAGTAGCAGGAGGAGTCCACTGTGAGAGAATCACATTCTCTTTTAGATAATCAAAAAACTCGGTACTCAAGTATTCTCCTCCTCGATCAAATCGAAGAGTCTTAACACTACGACCAATTTGCTTCTCCACCTCGCATCTGAATTCCTTGAACCTTTCAAATGCTTCAAATTTGAGCCTCATAAGGTACACATAACCATACCTAGAATAATCATCGGTAAAAGTTATAAAGTAGTGATAATTCCCACGTGCACTAACGCTTAGTGGTCCACAAACATCTATATGGATCAAATCCAACAGACCGTCGGCACATTCCACTTGCCCAACAAATGGTGATTTGGTCATTTTTCCTTTGAGACATGATTCACATGTTGGCAACCTTTCCTCTTCCCTAAGGTCGAGATTTTGTCCCAATTTGCGCATCCTTTTCTTAGAAATGTGACCCAATCTAGCATGCCAAAGAGTGAGAGACTTATAATTATCTAATTTCCTTTTCTTATTTTGTTGAATTATGAGTATGGGGCTATCAAGATTAACTGTGTATAAACAATTCATCAAATAACCAGAATATATAAAAGCAGAGTCTTTGAAAATGGAACAACTTCCATTCTCGATAACAAACTTAAAACCTTCTCTGTCCAAAACAGGAACAGAGATAATATTCCTAACAATATCCGGAACATAAAGACAATTGTTCAAACACAAATTAAAACCATTCTCTAAAGAAAGATCAACAGTCCCAATAGCTGATGCAGCAACTCTTGCTCCATTTCCCATCCTAAGGACCTTGTCCTTTCTGTCCAGTTTCCTGCTTCTTGTCATTATCTGCAAATCATTGCAAATGTGTGAGCCACAACCGGTATCCAATACCCAAGAAGCATCATTAACAAATAAATTAACTTCAACAAAATATATACCTGAACTTTTCAAGCTTGCAAGGTACTATTTGCAGTTTCTCTTCCAATGCCCCAATTTGCCGCAATGGTTGCATTTGTCATTGGCTTGAGATTTGACCTTTTTCTTGCCATTGTCCTTTGCCTTCTTGTTGGGCATGGAGGAACTCTTTCCTTTCCACTTCCTCTTATTATTAGACTTTGCAGCCTTTGACCCAGAAGTGGATTCAACAAGGAGGACATGCTTATCCTTTTTGATTGTGGATTCAGCTATTGTCAACTTATTCACCAACTCAGGGAGACTAGTTTCCATAGAGTGCATATTGAAATTGACAACAAACGAGTCAAATGAGGGAGAGATTGCAACAAAAGGTCCACATAGAGTTCATTGTCCATAACGACATCAAGGGACTCGAGCTTTTCAATGAGTGCTGTTATCTTCACCCCATGATCATGGACTGAAGAGCCCTCAGTCATACGACATCTGAAAAGCTCCTTAGATATCTGATATCTTATTTGCCTTGCACTCTCACCATACAACTCTTGTAGGTGAAGAAGGATCTCACGTGCAGTGTGTAGACCCTCATTCTGCCTACGCAGCTCATTTGACATCGATGCTAACATGTAGCATCTAGCTTGGAGATTGTCATCAGCATGACGAAGATACTCTCCATAGGCATCTAATGTCTGGTCCTCAGGAGGTGGAGGAGGTGCTTTGTCAAGTACATAAGCCTTCTTCTCATACTCTAGGACAATCTTAAGGTCACTCAACCAAGCATTAAAGTTTGGGCCAGTTAACTTGTTTTGCTCAAGAATTGATGTGATTGGATTCTTAGTCATTTTAGTAGAGTTATCTACAAAATAAACGAAGCAGAAAATGAGTAAACTATGGAAAATATTTATATTTAATATAAGGTCTTTAATATTAAATGTCTCCCACTATTTTATTTAAATCTATTAACCCCATAATAGATTTCGGAAAATCAAATTTTCTTAGTGGGCTTGAAGCCCAATAGAAACATTTCACACCCCAATTTTATGAGCCCATGAAATATTCCCATCGGTAGTCGACTCTTTGACAATTGTATCAATATACAACCCTCAAGATTATTTTGCCTCATCTCTTCCCATATACCCCAATTTTATGAGCCCATATGGTACTAAATGTCAAACACAACCCATCAAACCATCGATTAGATAGAACATTTAGAGTCCCACGACTCGCGGCCAACATAAAAACGAGTCCATCCTATGAGCATCTATATGCTTGGTAGGGATCACAGCTTTCTCACACAAAATCACTCCACGACTCATGGCCAATGACTAAGAACGGTAGCATCGTCATGTCGTCTACCTTTGATGGAAGGCATGGAACGATATGTCTAACATATCTTGTCCATATTTATTTGATATAGAACTAATCAAATTAAATTCTTTTAAGTTTCAAAAACTTGGGGTTTTTCTTTTAAGACCTCATCCAATTAACTTACTAGGTGGATTTATTTATATAATGCAATATTTCATCGTATGAGCGCAAGCATAAAACATTAAATAAATCTAGCATACATCATATGTAAAAACGATGGGATGATCATGGCCAACCTATGCGACCCATTTGAGCCAAAAATGGGTCTTGGTCAATCTAAGGGACAAAATAAATAGAACTACTTCTATTACATTTTATTGTATTTACCCATACAAGCATGGACCTTCAAAATTCTATTCTATTACATTTGTAAGATCTACCCACACAAGCGTGGGCCTTCGCATCAAACGTCCTCCAATTCAAAAATTAAAGAACCTCACCACCTAGTCTACTCTCAATGCAAAAATTTAAAGAACTTACAAATAATAGAATAAAAGGCTCGCAGGGCCCAAAAACCCAAAGATAAATACATCCAATCACATTGGTCATAGGCTCATGATCATCCCTAAATAAATTCTTACTAACTT
Organism: Platycodon grandiflorus; assembly: GCA_016624345.1. Classification (NCBI taxonomy): domain Eukaryota; kingdom Viridiplantae; phylum Streptophyta; class Magnoliopsida; order Asterales; family Campanulaceae; genus Platycodon; species Platycodon grandiflorus. The sequence goes on from CM028362.1 coordinate 10,180,320, forward strand.
TTCATCTCATGAATTTAAAATATATTATGGACCAAATTTATGTGTTGATTTAATTATTGGATAAATTATTTTGAAGATTCATAAAAACAATTTTTATCAATTTCAAAACTAACATTTATTTTGAAATCTGAATAAGTAGTAAATACAGAACTACTTAAACAAGTAATAGCAAGGCAGCACAGTAGTAAGGCAGCATTATCATTCACCAATGATCAGAGTTCGTGTAACCCAAACAATATTTTACCCTATTTTTCAATTAGACCATCAGCACATCATATGTGTCTAAATAGAAAAATCGAACAATTTATGCAAGTACTAGCAAGTTAGCACAATGGTAAAACACTCTCATTGTTCTCAGCAATGACAAAGGTTCAAGTAACCTTGCGTAATTATTACCAAATCGTTTTAAGCAGCCCAACTTCATGTCTATCACATGCACATCTTCAAAACCGAAAATTTCACAGATTTTTTCATAAAAAAAAAATTTTTCTTTTCTTTTAATCTGAGAATTCTTCAGAATTTATCCAAGTAATAAATCATATAAAACAATTTTATCACACATAAAATTATCTTTTAAACATATTTTAACAAATTAAAACATGTTTAAAACCGTAAACAAACTTACACAATTGCGTAACCGTGACTCTGATACCACTGTTGGGTTCGCTATATCGCGGGCTAATCGCAGCGGAATTTTAAATTTTTATAAAACGTGTATACAATATACGTTAAACATTAGCCCCCGATTCACGTAACGATTTAACGATTGCGCATGTTGTGCAAGTAATAAAGAAGAGTTTTAGGCTCTTACCGAAAACGCTTCCTTAAAGCTTCCTTTTGATAAAGATGTGGAGGCAATCAATTGCCGACAAAATCTCCAATCCTTAACTCGTAGAGGTCCACACGTCTCTCCTCTAAAGATAGTCCACACGAACGAACGGAATCACCAAATTAAAGTTTCGCTAGCAATTTTAATCCGTTTTATTCAACAATATAAAACCAAAAAGTTAGTTTTTGGTTTGTTCTTGCTTAAGAAGAATAATAAATTCAAGGAAGAATGTCCAAGTTGATTATTTTCTAAAGGGATGAGGCGGCCGTTTTTCCTTCAAAAGGTCACACTTTTTTTTTTTCCCTACTTATTGTATTTTAATATAACTCCTTCTAATTAAAAATTAAAATCCTAATGTGTACTACAACTAATGTATACACAATTGTGTCTAGATTCATTAGAAGGAAGATATGGTAATATTATTATTACCATATATAAAAATAACATTTATTTAATATTAGCAATACAACCCCTCCTTTTTATTTCTTTCAAATTAACAAGATGGGCTCTTCTAACGGGCTTAATTAAATATTGGGCTTAGACTTTCAATAAAATTCCATCAATTAATCTAAATTAATTGACCGAGCCCAAATTTAATTAAATTGATCGAATCAATTCAATCCATCAATTAATCTCTACTAATCAACTGTGTCCAACAATTTGGAATAATCCTTGATTGAACAAATGAATCCTTCCATTCTTAGTGTGTGACCCTTTAGGTTCACAACTAATGCTAGTTGTAGGCTTACAACAATTTTGTAACTTATGAATAACAATTAATTCTATTAAATAATCCGATTAGTTAATATACTTGAAATTAACTCCTTAATTTCAAGAACCTACAAATCGTGGGAACACCTAGCAAGCAGCACGAATGTCTAGCAGTAGGTGAAATAGTGAGCAAACATATTTCAATTGCGAGTGCATACATGTACGGTCCTTTCGACATCTAATTTCCCGATTAAATCATTATAAGTCAAAATCCAATTGATTTAATAACTGTGATTCCATTTCAAGTACCAGTGATTCATTTATGAATCAAATTCATCATGCCTTGACCAAGGTCTTCGAATCATGAACTATGAAAAACACAGGAAATTCTCTTATCATCTGACAAGTGTCGAATTCTATGTTGGCTACTGATTAACCTCCATGCACACCAGTGTAATACCCAAAATACCCCTTTGCGATTGTCAAGCAATCAGTAAGTAAATTAAAGTGTTACAGGATGTACACAAGGCTACTATCGTACCTCAAGTCCGAGGACTAATCATGTACTATCACAATGTGAAAATTCTTAATTTGACAATTGAAATTTTCATTTAAGAATTTCCAACGGATCATGTTCAGTGAACTTGTTCTCTAACAAGCACCTGCATATACGCACTTGCGTCACAACGCTGATGTTAATGGAATGCAACATCCTCGTCATACGAACATGCATCATACACATAAGTCTCACTAGGCTTTTCAATGTCCTTGTTTTGAAAAGCCAACCGACTTAGAACCAATTTTAAGATCAAAGCCTTAGAAACATTTTCCATAATTACCATCAAATGCGCAACCATGCCCCATAACTAAAAATGGTCTAAGGACTTTATCAAATATTTATAAAACTCAATATGAAAATATAAGATAAAGAAATGCCTTCTTATATAAATATAAATTCCAATAAAATTATCTTACACGTAGAATAAAATCCAATCAAATTAGAATTTCGGGCATTCGGCACATTCCTCCCTTGCAATAGTATTACCATTTGTCAACAAATAATGACTTATAGAATTTTTCAGTTTCAATATAATTTACAGACAAACAACATTTTAAGTTTGTGGCCGGCCCCCTCAATATAAGGATTGGCCTTTTCGAATGCAAGTTACACAGCTCGATCACAGGAAAAAGGAGAAAGAAAAGGAGGCAATTATGTTGAGAAATGAAATTAATTTGGAATTCCGGCCGCTAATCTTGCTCTCAATTCCTTACGAAGAATTTTGCCCGAGGGTGCTTTAGGAATAGTATCGGTGAAAAACACTCGGTTTATTCTCTTGTAAAATACCACCTGCATATTATATTGAATATCGATCATCAAAGTACGTACAACATGTATTAGTGAACTGCAGGAACTTAATTAACCAAGTTAGGAATATATATGAAATTGAAGCGTAGAGTACCTGTTTAGAGATGAACTGCTTGATTTCATCCTCAGTAATGATGGAACCATTGGCTCTCACTACAAATGCAACTGGAACCTCTCCTGCTGCCTCATCTATCATCCTGAAAATTTCCAGGTGATAGTGGTATATAATTAATGTCATTACATTATGTTTATATATAAGCACATCCAAATAAACACATACATACTCTTGGGACTTTGTGACTGCGTTGGTACTTGAGACTTGGGTCACATTTGAGGTTGTATTGAAATTCGGACCACCAAGTTTGACTTATTTTAGAATGACATGTGTTATAAATGACATATTATAATTATTTATTTAAAAAAAATATTTTTGCATCAATATTCAGCTTTAGTAATTTGTGAAAGCAATGAGATATTGTAAATAAAAAGTTGTTAAGACAAATATTTAACATATGTTCTTAAGATACATATTAACTTTTTTCTTTTAAAATTAACTAAAAATGTGGACATATATAGTTTTGGAAGTGAACTGTTTTTACATAAACTAAATTAACACAACACATATTGGAAGAAAGACTCGTCTAAACGTACGTAGGTTTTAATTAGAAAAAAGTTTGAAGATACTTACGAGACAACAGCAGCATCGGAGATGTTGGGATGATTGAGGAGAAGGGCTTCAAGCTCGGCCGGCGCTACTTGGAAGCCTTTATATTTGATCAATTCCTTCAACCGATCTACAATGAAGAGCTCATCGTCATCGTCAATGTACCCAATATCTCCTGTATGTAACCATCCTTCTTTGTCTATTGTTCTCTCAGTGGCCTCTGGATCATTTAGGTAACCTGCGATTCGTACAAAACAAGAGTTTAGTGCCCAAATTCATTTAATGGTAGGAAGAAAATTTAATAATATTCCTGTTTTGAATCAATTTCATTTTTGATAAAGCAAGTATTTAGAAAAAGACATTATGTAGTCTAGTAAAAAGTTGTACTCAGTTTAGCATAAAATTTACATCCATTTCAAATTAATATGACGTTTAATTTTACTTATTTTGAGTTTGTCAAACACTGCAAAGATCACATATCTAAGAACTCTGTTTTCATAAAAATTTGTGGGTTTAAGTATATTGCATAACAATTAATTTTTACTACTTTTTTTTATTCTTGGCATCTTCAACACTGAAATGATCCTATAATGTAGGTATGATACAAAAAAAAAAAAAAACTCTTTATAAAATTTAAGAACGTGCACACTGGTATAGTAATAGTAAAGATAAATTTAGTAACTTCGTTAAAAGAGCGACACTTATTTGGCACAAACGAATTTCAAAACGGGGCACTCAATTAGAGACCAAGGGTGTGATAAAGAAAAGATTAAAAAATTAATACTTCCTCAGTCCCTAAATTATTATCTTTTTTTTTTTTGTCCATCCCAAAACAATTGTTTTACTTGAAAATTTTCTTTTTTAGGATATCACTTTTACCATTTTACCCTTACTTTTTCTCCTACTTTAATTATTAACTACATACATATGGGCATTAAAATAAATTACACATTATACGAATATTAATAATCAAGTCAATTATTTTTTCTTAATCCGTGTGCTGTGTCAAACAAGATAATAATTAAGGGACGGAGGGAGTAATAAACTATAGTCTAAATATACTAGTTACACATGACCCTACACAAATGCGATTTGACATTGAATGACTCTCTCTTTCGGGTTTGAAGATTTGCTGGTGGATATCCAACCTTGAATTTTTGTTCTTTTTGTTGGAAAGATAACTCTTATATTATTCTATAAATTTCCAACCTTAAAATTTCTTGACGTCGACTTGATTTTTGGTTAAATTTTCCATTTAGTTGACATCATGCACCATGAACATATTTTAAAAGAAATCAGTTTCAAATCGATTATTGTTGCTACTTGCTAGTATTGCCGTAAAAAATATAATATGCAATGGTGTAGGAGAAGTTATGGGTTGGTGAACCTCTTTCTTTCCCCCACTTTTATGCCTCCTATTTTTTTATTAATTTTTTTTTATTTTTATTTTTTTTTTTGGCGAATACGGTTGGTGAACCTAAAAATGTGTCTTCATCTTTACCAATAATTACAGCTAGGATAAGTACTAGTCCATAGATTACTTCTAAATAATTGTATAATGGTCAAGAATTGACTAATCTACATGTGTGCGACTGCGGGGCAGGTAGCAATAAGAAAGAACTTGGTTAGGTCGCCTTTGATTTGGGCATACCATTATTGAAACCCCCCCCCCCCGCCATGTTATGGTTAAACATACCTTTCATGATTTGATCACCTCTAATACAAATCTCACCACGTTGATTACGTGGTAGAGAGTCACCAGTATCGGGATCAACAATCTTCATTTCCGCGTTCCTAACCACAGTGCCGCAAGCCCCTGACTTGATCTCGTATGGTTCCTTGGCAAAGGCCAAACACATTGCCAAAACCGGCCCTGCCTCCGTCATTCCATAACCCTGCAATCATAACAACTCTGGTTAATCTCAAATTAGTACAAAACTTAATTAGGGGGGTGAAAAAGGAATATCACTAATGTAATTATGTGTACATGTAGTATTAGTCAAACCAGAAAAAGAAATTCTTTGGTTGCTAATGATTTGACTAGACCAGGCCATAACATAAAGAAACGGACTAACGTTGTGTGTCAAGATCAACTATGGTAAATAAAAGTAAAATGGTATGTTATCAATTGCAATTGATAATATAACTCTAGCGATAAAATCGGCTTTAAATGTTTGGTTTGAAAAGTCAGAATGCAGATTAAATAGGAGATTTTTTTTTTCTTTTCTTTTTGACGATATAGGAATAATGTTATGTTCTAAGCAAAATCTCATTTTATCTTTTCCTTTTGTTGTCCTCTCGGTGTCCCTTTCTTTTACAAGTCCATTTCATTAGAATGACCCTACTTGGGACCTCAATTTGCTATGATAAAGTTTCTAGTAGAGGCTTATATTTCACAATTTATCAGCTAAATACTACTCCCCCTTCAGGTAAAAAATTGATTTTTTTTTTTTTTAAGGATGTTTCATAAAGAATTCACTTTTAAGAATTATGCTAACAATTTTTATAACTTTTCAACTTTACCTTGTACATTGGTATAAGCACATTTTGTAATTATGACTAATTCTAATGATACTTACAGTGGCAGATCCAGAAAAATATTTCAGTAGAGTCACAAATTTTAACTATTCCATAAAAAGCTTAGAAATCACAATTGTTCTTTACGCATTTTTATACTTTGAAAACATTTAATCACATCATCATTTGTAATTCTCTTAAACAACTATTTTTCAATAAAACATACAAGAGGATCCTTTAAAAATTACACATTCAATTTTGAGTGGGATCACTATCCAAAACTACACCATTTTTATAAGGTAAAAAAGAATATATAAAAAAAATTAGTGGGGTCATGTGCTAAATCCGCCCCTAAATATTTATATATATCTCTTAATTATTAAAATTTTTAAATGTGGACTCTTTGAGTAGAGTGGAAGGAGTATCAACTATTAACACATTAGATTAGCAAATATATCAAAACACGGTATATTGAAAACCAATAAAGTAAAAGTAAAAGCTCCCAATAGCCTTGCCCAGATTTAGAAAGTGGAATGACACTAGGCAAATTATTATCTTGTTTGACCCTATACATGATTTAAGAAAAAATAATTAACTTGATTATTAATATTGATTTTGTGTGTAGTTTCTTTTAATGTTCACGTGCATGTAGCCCATAATTTAAATTGAAAGAAAAAGTAAGGGTAAAATGGTAAAAATATTATCCTAAAAAGAAAACTTTCAAACAAGACAATTATTTTGGGATGGACAAAAAAAGAAAGCAAGACAATAAGTTAGGGACGGAAGGAGTATATTTTTGAACAAATATCTGTATTTTTTGAACATTAATATATATAAACTGTACATTGTAAAGAGAAAAAACTAAATATATATATGTGTGTGTGTATATATATATATATATATATAATAAAAATAAAAACAGTTGGTTTGCACGTTGTGAATCCAAAATTTCTCGATCACTAAATCACAACTTGTGAATGTGTGGTTGCTACAAATTGCCCAAAAACATTCTCAGAAAGTGGAATGGTCACACTTATTGTGGGATGACTGTTGAAATAGCAATCTTACTTTGAACGCACTAGTTTACTAGTTGTACCATACTATATTTAGAGATGTAAGGATATGCGAGTAATTATTACAAAACAAATTAAAGTACTCCTTTGTCCCTTAATTATTATCTTGTTTAATCTGTAACATAGATTAAAAAAAAATAATTGACTTAATTATTAATATTGATATAATATATAATTTTTTTTAATGTTCATGTGTATATGATTCATAATTAAAATAGGAAAAAAATAAGAATAAAATGGTAAAAGTAATGTTTAAAAAGGAAAATTTTTAAATAAGACAATTATTCTGAGCCGGACAAAAAAAAACAATAATTTAAAGAGGGAGGGAGTAATTATTAACAATTATTCAACAACAAAAAAAATTATTAACAAATGTTCTTGATCCATGTTCAATATAAATCACCGAAATTAATGATTATCCCTAGGGAATTTATTTATTATAAAATAAAATAAAACATCTGAAAATGATACCTGACCAAGTTTGGCATTAGGCAACTTTGCTCTCACGGTATCTTCAAGCTCCTTCCCCAAAGGTGCCGCGCCGGACATCACTGTCCTTATCGACGTCAAGTCATACTTATCAACGTGAGAGCTCTTCGCCATCGCCAACACAATCGGCGGTACAAATGGCCCGATCGTCACCTTATATTTCTCGATCAGTTCCAAAAACGGCACTATATCGAACTTCTGCATAATTAGAATCGCTGCCCCAACTCTCAACCCGCATAATAAAATCGAGTTGAGCGAATATATGTGAAACAAAGGCAACACGCAAATCAACACATCTTCGCTGTGCATGTACAAATTCGCATTCTCACCGTCCACCTGTTGAGCCACGCTCGTCACCAGTCCCTTGTGAGTCAACATCACTCCTTTAGGCAGCCCCGTCGTCCCGGAGGAATATGGCAGGGCCACCACGTCATCAGGAGATATCTTAACCTCCGGCAAATCGTTTTCGTCTCCCAGAGTCAACTCAGAGTAGTGCAAACAACCTTCCGGAGCCTTGTCAATGCAGATCACCTTGACGTCGTTTTCGGAGGCGAATTCTTTCACCTTGTCCACGTGACAAGCGAGGGTGATAATGATTTTTGCATTGGACGCCTTGACTTGTTTAATGATTTCGGCATGCGTAAAGAAGGGGTTAGCCATGGTAGAAATGGCGCCGAGGTAAGAAGCACCAAGGAAGGCGAAAACAAACTCGGCCGAGTTGGGGAGTAGAAGCATAATGGTGTCGCCCTGGCCGATACCGAGTTTGTTAAGGCTAGAAGCGACTTTTCGAGACGTAACCTCGACATCAGCGTAGGTATATACCTTGCCGGTTGCTCCCTCTATCAAACAAGGACGTTCACTAAACTTGGAAATGTTTTCAAAACAGTAAGAATGTAAAGGGAGGTGATTGGGAATGTATATATCGGGGAGTTTTGATCGGAAAATGATTTCCTGTTTGACTGCGGGTAGGGATTCCTCCGTTGTAATTGGAGTTGGAATTGCTGGTTGGGTTTCCATGGGAATTGGAGTTGGAATGTTGTAAGAAATGCTGGTACAAAAATGGTTGGGAAATGTGATTTCAGGTTTGCTGAAATCTGAATTCAATTAACATGAGATTGGGATATATATACAAATTAAATACGGGGAAATGAGCAGATAGGGATTAGTCAAAAGGCTAGGGTAAGGGGAGTTGGTAAGGGAGTTGATGGGGATATTGGGTTGTTGTAGGGGTAAATTTGAAAGAGAAAATGATGAGTGGATCATCTGGCGGAGGAGAGAAAGTGTGGTTGGTGAGATCAATTGAGAGATGAGTTTTGGGTGAGGAGGGTGGGGTCCATGGGTTGGTGGTGAAGTGTCAATTTGACTTTAGAAAATTAAATTGGATCCTTTACTCTAAAATGATATTTTATTTTCTATTTTAACTGTTGAATGTGCATCACATGTGCATAAAAAATTACGGAGTAATTAATATTGTTTATTCACACGTACATGTGGCGCATATTCAACGGTTGAAATAGGAGATAAAACACCATTTTAAAATAGAGAATACAATCTGTTAGAAAACGAGACTTTTTCCACGTAGGCGTATTTTCACCTACCACAACCCTCAGCCCTTCAATGTGCTTTTGGTTCGTCGCCGGCGGTAACCGATCTCAATTTTATGTGTCCTTTTGATTCATAGCCACAATATCATTAAGTTAATCAAGAATCTTGGGCCTCGTTGTCTGTTATGGAATAATTTAATGGCTAAATAATACTTGGGTTTCAAAAATACTAGGTCTTACTTAATCGAGAAAAAACGTCATCATATAATATGATCATTGAACTTAAATATGATACTAAAGTTATTATAGAGTTTCGTCAATTATCTCTCACCAACAAATTTAGACAAAACTGAAAACAAGACGGACGATCAATGGCATGCCTCTCAAAATTTTAAAATGTCAATTTATCTTTGTTAAATTTTCTATATGATAAAAAATATAGTACTCAAACCCTAAAATAAAAGAACTAACTATTTTTTAGTTCTCGTATTATTTGAGGATCGTCAATTTGACCTATGTAATATTGTGATTGCAAATGTCAGTTTCGTATTATTAATTTAATAGTAAATTTTACCCAAATTGATAATGGTCATTTGGTATTAAACGAACTTTGCTCACGTGGCATTTATAGTGGCTATTTGAAGTTCTAGGTAGAAAATAAATGATAAGATAATGATTTTTGATAAAGTAAACAAATTCCTTTTTTTTCTCTCATTGTTTTTCTTTTCAATTTTTCTGCTTTCACTTTTTTTTGAAATAATTTTAAAATAAAAAATTAAAATTAAAACAATACGTACCGAAAAGAAAAAAATAATAAGTAAAAAAAATTTGTTTATTTAATAAAAAACTATTATCATATTATTTATTTATTATCTAGACTTTCAAATTACCTCTACAAATACTACATAATTACGTCAACAGAGTCTGTCAAATATCAAACGTTGTTATAAGTTTAGGTCATGTTTACGATTAAATTAATAGTATGAAGATGACATTTGCAATCTCGATAGTACAGAGGTCAATTGTTGGTCTCTAAATAGTACGGGAGTAAAAAAAAAAAAGTTAACTCAAAATAAAAAGAACATGATACTAAACATAATATATCAACAAATTACGATTGTAGTACAATGATTGTAATGTACCAATAGTTAAAGAATGATTTAAGAGGTAATTTATAGATAACTCCCTCAAATATGGGTTGAGTTTGAATTCCTCAACTATTAATTAAAGCAATATGCCTCACTCAACAATAATATTTTCTTTAATCACAACTTATGTTTAGGCAGTAGGCACTGCCAGTTGAGTTGATGAAAAAGCCCAACTGAGACTCAAGCGTGTATCTTTAGGTATTTTTTACCATAATGTCAATTTTGATGTTTCAATAGACTATTTTATTTTTATTACTGTAAAAACCTATTTATACCTAAAGATGGTCAAAAAAAAATATGATTACATATCTTTATTTTGAATATTATGATTAAAAAAAGTACGTAAAGAAGGTCACGTGAATCTTGAATCTTAGGTGGGCAAATTTCGTCAATTCAAACGTAACGCCTAAATAAAAAGTGTGATTTAAAAAATATTATAGTTGAGGGATAATTTGAACCCAACCCATAGTTGAGGGGCGTTATTTGCAATTTACCCTTATACTCCTATTTACATTTTATACGTAACATTACTCAAAATTATATACTTGACAAAAATTGATGATGTATAATTATAACAGCATCTCAAACATCCTTAAATAAGCATAAAATATGATTTCAAGAAGAGATCTAACATACTCCCTCCATTCTACCCAAAGAGTCCACGTTTGAAAAGTCTATTATTAAGGAATATATTAGTATCATTGGAGTTGGTCATAATTACAAAAATACTTAAACACAACCAAAATTATTATTTACAACACAAGGAAAAGGTAAAGATGAAAGATTATAAAAATTGCAAACATAATTTTTTGAGAGTGCACTCTTTAATTGAAACATTATAAAATAGTATAGTAGACTATTTGCCTAAAATAATAACGAGGGAGTAATTGTTTTACAAATGTAGAAACTCTTTAATTTTCTATATGGTCCATCTAGATTTGGCCCCCGAAATGATAATTTCTAGATTTGCCATTACAGATGGTAAAAAATGATTATTATTATTATTATTTTGGTTACAAGGAAAAAGAAAAACAAACTAAAGTGGGTGAGCTTCATCCTTGACCAAATTACGTACTATCTTGAGACTTGACTTGCTCTTTTGTTGGCGGTCACACACACGCTTCACGGACCCATAAGTTGCAAACATCATTAGGGAGTCAGTGAGGTGCTTGATAGCTAAAAGTTAAGTGGGTGAGCTTCATCCTTCAAGACTGGAGCAAGAGGTGAGCCGTCCATGTATCCTCCCTGGCCTGCCAATGCCATCCACCCCTAGATTTCATCTTCCTTCTGTGTTAAGTTTTACGTATGTAACTGGAGGAGGAGGAGGAGTAACTTTTAATTTGCAAGAATTAAAATTATAAAAAGTCGACGACGTTGGCCATTTTAGTGCATCTATCTATATAATGTTTAATTTGTAATATATTACAAATTATTATTTTTCAAAAAAATAAATTATACTCATCAAATAATTTGACTTTCATAACTTCTCGAACAAATCTTTTTTCTGATAATTTACAATTTTTCACTTTTCATAAGTTGGACTGTACCACCGGAGTACTAATACATACACGTCTTTACAACTTATTTTCTAAAGCTAGCACAAGACAAGCTCTTTACCACCCGTGCGCTCGGTCCTATTCGGCTCATAAATCAGTGTGGACTTTCTCGCTAAAAATGCTTTAAAAACCAAAAAAATATATTTTTATCATTTGGAACATTAAATTTCATTTGAAAAGATCTTGTTGATTGCAGAAAACAAAATGACACGATTTACACAATTAAGTTCTGACTCCTTGGCTCCTATATAAATTCCAGATACAACAATTTAAGATAAACTGTAATGCATTCCAATTATATGTATGTAACAGCGAGAGGTCATTTTATATATGCTCAATAAAACATCATAGGCGCTAAACGCAAATTCCCAAATGTTTAGTGCCACTCTAAAACATTACCGAAATTGGCATGGTGTATACATTTCGAAAAGACAGATCCCCAAACGTGTGTTGTGACTTGTGAGGTGTAAACAATATTTTGAGGATCCTACGAAAAAAAGTATATTAGGGTATACTATCTGTGAGCACCTTCATTTTGTAAGTTAAGAAAAAGAAAAAAACACAAAGGATTGGTGTTTCAGAATTCAAATATTTTCTATAAATATCATGAATCACACTGTCGAGGCAAAAACTTAATGATAATGAATAATCAATATGCACCTCAACTCACGTGTTAGCTAAATAAGACCTCTAAACGAGATTCGACATTGGGACCAATAGTAGGTAAAGTAAGGCTCTATCCAGTAGAGCAATCACTAAATTTAATTTCTAAATTTTAACTCGTACATATGACTAATTATATGATTCAGTCCCACCAAGTGGCATAATATACAAAACTAGTATACCTTCACACATCTTTTAAGAGTTTAAAAAACTAACATTATATATTTTCTATTTCGCTGAAAAACTCCGTATTTAAAAGTCAAATATTAATATATATATATAAATAAGACAATTTCCCACATGAAAAAAAAATTCAATGTAAACAAAAACTCAAATCCCTTCCTATAGGTCATACCATATTCTAGAGAAAACTCTGTTTATATGCTATATATATATATATATATATATATATATAAATAAATATATATTATATTTGTATTATTTTCAAGATCAAACTGTGACATTTGAGGAAATATAATAATAGAACTAGTAAGCAATTACCATATTATTACTTAATTTGTTGCATTGGAATTTAACAATTAATATAGATCATAGACGCTAAACGCAGCCCCCCTAATGCGCTAAACGCAGCCCCCCTCCCCTGTAAAATTACTAACTTGCCCTCATCTTTTATATATAGAAAATATTTAACTTAAAACTCTCACTTTTATTTGCTTCGAATGTGTATGTTTTTGACATATTTTGTGTTGAATTTTATTTTTTTGTTTAGTTATTTGCTCTAGTGTGTATGTTTTTGATATATTTTGTGTTAAATATACTTTTATTTTTGACATATTTTGTGTTAAATATATATATTTTTTGCTTTATTATTGTGTTATAATGTATATTTTAACAAACAAAAAAAAAAAACCGAGGGCAAATTCAACAATATTTTTTTTTGAAAATTTGCACTTTACCCCTTAAATTTGTTAAATTCGTTAAATTTTTTAACGAATTTAACAAATTCAAGGGGGTATTGTGAAAATTTTTTAATTTTTTACAAATTCAGGGTGTAAAAGTGCAACAATTGAAAAAAAAAAAAAAGACATGCGTGCACCGGGCGCATGTCTTTTGAACATGCACCTGGTCAGGCGCATGTCTTTTTTTGTAAAATTTGCACTTTACCCCTTAAATTTGTTAATTTCGTTAAATTTTTTAATGAATTTAACAAATTCAAGGGGTATTGTGAAATTTTTTCAATTTTTTACAAATTCAAGGTGTAAAAGTGCAACAATTGAAAAAAAAAAAGACATGCGCCTACACCAGGCGCATGTCCTTTTGGACATGCACCTGGTCCAGGCGCATGTCTTTTTTTTTTTTTTTTGCAAAATTATATATTATAACAAACGAGGGCAAGTTAGTAATTTTACAGGGGAGGGGGGCTGCGTTTAGCGTCAGTCATATAGATTACACAACAGGAATAGTCCTCCCAACCGGATCAAAAGCCAAATATTTGTACATTATATTTGTAACACTAACGAAATATTTTGATACCAAACAAAAATCCTTTCCGGCTCGAGGAGAAACATCTTCCATAACTTTCTCTTGGCCCTTGGGATAGTAAATCCCAGTCCAATTATCAGGGATCCAGAAATTCCCATCATCATGTTGTTGATGATGATGATGATGATTTGAATTTCCCACAACAAAGCTCTTAATTCTTGTTATGGGCTGCTTCCTCTCCATTCAATTTTACAGTCTCCCCTAGCTACCATATCCGGTGAAGTGCTTTTTCTGTGGTAAGCCTTTCTCAGCATTTCCCTCCTATATATACAAGTCCAAAAACATTTAATTATAGTACGTACATCATTAATAAATGTTTTTTCTCACTTTGTACATTACTTTTTTTTGGAACATCATGAACAAAGTCACCACCTATCTGCAGGATGATTTTGATCTGTCCATTGTCTTTAATTGCATCACAATCATTTTCTTACAGTCACAAATTATGATCGAACTGTTGTATTTATGCTCATTTGATTTACACATTAAATGAAGATCGATGTTGATAGAGTGAGAGGGATATAATTAAAGATGGAAATTTAGATATAAGAGTGTATTAAATAAAATGGAGTAATTAAATATGTTCAAATGAGTATACAAATTAATACATTGATCAGCTAATGTCAGCAACAAATTCGCTAGCTCAAGTTGACTCATCACCTAGTCAGCCTCCAAATAAGCATTCTATCAAGTTGTTTAACACCCAATAGACAAAAAGTTTTATTTGAAATTTTAAATTTTGTACCAAAGTTTTATTGGTTGATTTTTATTTTTCTTATAAAGTCTGATTTGCAATTCGTGAAATAGTAGGACGTTTTTTTTCAATTCTCTCTCATTAATAATGTTTTTCTCACTTTTTCTGTTTTCGTAACCAAACAGTATCATTACTTTATTTTGGAACTTGCCAAGTGCCAACCTAACACTTACTCGTTTCAACATTTTAGTGAATCACATTGTCTAATGCTTTTGCACAATTGTAATTGTGAATTTTGAGAGGAAGATACTTTTTAAAAATTGACTTCAGCACAGGCCTCAGTGGGCCTAACCGGATTATGGAATGCAATTTTGATGATGGGTAAGCCCAATCCGAAAGTGTATGTCCCACTGAGCCTTTTCAATGGTGTACACAAAAGGAAAAGGATATAATATTATATTGTACACTCGTATGAAATTGGAACGTACTTATATTTTTGTGTGCTCACCTTTCTTAGCTAATAGATCCATGATTGCTCCAATCAAATCTTTAGTTTCTAAGGCTCACAGAGTCACAGTATATATCATTAATCACTACGAAGGTTTAAGGTAGTATTATCACCAACGACTATTTATGTGAGGGCTTAAAGTGATATGAGATGCAAATCTAGGAAATGTATTCGAAAGCAACAAACCTTACCAAATGAGTCAATCTAAAGGATCTACATTCTTTTTCCAAAGTCGATTGAGTAGTTGTAGAGCTAACAATGAACTGACTAAGTTGGCCCAATTCAAACCCGTCGGGCAAAGCCTTAAAATTGGCCATGTCAACTGAATTTGAATTGGGCCTCCAAAACTAAAATCTAGGCCCGCTCAATATTGGACAATTGTTCATAAATTTTTAAATATTGTCCGTCACTTATTGCCAAATCTTCAAGTAGTTGGTATGTGCTCAATTTAAAAGGATTAACATGTGTCTAAATTAAATTAAATTTTAATATAAATTAGTTATATTTTTGGAAATAAAATATCATCTATTAAAAATACTATAGATCGCAACTTTTACGACTTTGTAAAAGTGAATAAGTTTATGTAAAAAGTAGGTTAAAATTTCATTAAACTAACCAAAAAAGTCAAAAAAAATATAAATAAACTTTTTAATTAGAACGAAAAGTATTCAATAAGATGACTATGACATGCCATTAACACTTGCATCAGTCGGTGCATAGATTAGATAACTTTCCCAAATCTACGACAATATCAAGTTCAGATCGAAAGACTTAAACGCACGCCTCACTCCCGAAACCACTGTCGTCTTATTCGTGAATTTTGTTGGGGGGGGGGGAAACAAATCTGCAGTTGAAATCCTCACTATTTCCTCCTATGTTTCGTCCAAGCACAAGCTATATGACAATTTTTGAAAGATCGTGTCGTCTATTAAAATCTTGTATAAACATACATACATACATACATACATCGTCCTTTTCAATGAAAAATGTTAATTTTCTTTTAAAAAAAAATTAAAAGAGTATCTATCGTGTTTGGAATAGGAATATACGAAGTACGTCGTAGTCAATTAAGAGTAACGCTAAATCACACCCCCAAATATACTAAATCACACCCCCACATGAAAGTTACATCCTTACCCTTGAAACCCCCATCCTCCACACGGGCCCCCTCATCCTCCATCCTCCACACACCCCCCCCTCCTGGCCCACACACCCCTTTCCTCCCCTCCAGCGCACACACGCCCCCCTTCCTCCCTCCACACGGCCCCCTCATCCTCCATCCTCCACACACACCCCTTCCCTCCCCTCCAGGCCCCCTTCCCTCCCAAAGAACCGCCCCCTCCCCAACCCGGGCCCCCCTTCCCCTTCCCAACACACCTGCACCCCCCCCCTTTCACCCCATTTAACCCGATTCCCCCTTTCACCCACCTTTCACTTAAAAAAATAAATAAATCATTTCATACATTCAAAAACACACAAAAAATAATCCGAAATAATCTTAATCTTCTTACATTCCTACCTTTCATTCATACCAAATTTAAAAAATGGATCCAAATCAGGTTAATTTATGTTAAATTTATGTTTTGTTTTAGTTTAATTTATGTTAAATTTATGTTTTGTGCTTAGTTTAATTTATGCAAATTTATATATGTTAATTTAGTTTAAAGTTAGTTTAAACTTATAATTATATTTGTTTAATAAACTTATAATGATTTTTGTTTAAAAAAAAAATTCCTACCTTTTATTCATACCAAATATAAAAAATGAATCCAAATCATGTTAGTTTATGTTAAATTTATGTTTTGTTTTAGTTTAATTTATGTTAAATTTATGTTTTGTGCTTAGTTTAATTTATGCAAATTTATATATGTTAATTTAGTTTAAAGTTAGTTTAAACTTATAATTATATTTGTTTAATAAACTTATAATGATTTTTGTTTAAAAAAAAAACATTCCTACCTTTTATTCATACCAAATATAAAAAATGGATCCAAATCATGTTAGTTTATGTTAAATTTATGTTTTGTTTTAGTTTAAATTATGTTAAATTTATGTTTTGTGCTTAGTTTAATTTATGCAAATTTATATATGCTAATTTAGTTTAAAGTTAGTTTAAACTTATAATTATTTTTGTTTAATAAACTTAAAAAAAAAAACTGAAAAGAGGACCGCCCCTTACAAGGGGTTTAAGTGAATTACACCACCCACCCCTGGGGGTTTAAACATTTTAAACCACCCACCCCTGGGGGTTTAAATAGTTTAAACCGCCCCCCCATGGGGGTTTAAATTTTTTATTTTTAGTTTTTATATAATTATTAATATATACATAATTTTATATAATTATTAAAAAAATTATTAATATATAATTTTTGTTTATATAAATATAATTTTCTATAATTATTAATATATATAATTTTATATAATTATTAATATCTATTTTAGTTTATAATTTTAGTTTAATATATTATTTTATAAAATTTAATTTAATTTTATAAATTATTAATATATAATTTCATATAATTTAATTGTAATTTATAATTTATATAATTTAAAATTGTTTAATAAATATATAATTGTCAAATGATGTAATTTTAGCTTATAATTTTAATTTTGAAATTAATATTATTGTTGATTTAATTAGTAATATATTTATAAACTTGAATTTGCACAAATTAATATATAATTTTACATAATTTAATTTAAGTTTATAAATTATTAATATATAATTTAATATAATTTTATTGTAATTTATAAAGCATCATAATTAAAAATCGTTTATTAAATATATATAATTTCAAATGATGTAATTTTATCTTATAATTTTAATTTATAAATTAATAATATTGTTGATTTAATTAGTAATATATTTATAAACTTAAATTTGCACAAATTAATATTTAATTTTAGTGTAATATATAATTTTACATAGTTTAATGTTAGTTTATAAATTATTAATATATAATTTCATATTATTTAATTTAAGTTTTTATTTAATATATTTGTTTATTTGATAGCAATAAGATTATATAATTTAATTGTAATTTATCATTTTAGTTTATATGCAATAAAAATATAATTTCATATTTATTAATTAATTAATTTTAGTGTATAATCTTAGTTTTGAAATTAATATAATTTTTGATTTAATTAGTAATAAGATTATTAAATAGTATTTGCATAAATTACATGTATTTATGGATATTTTAATATAATTATTATATATTAATTACACAATTTAAAAATTTATTAGCATAAATAATTAAATATTACGTTAATATTTTTAATTTTAGTGTATAATTTCATATAAATTAATTTAATTTTACTGTGATATTTTACATAATTAAGTGTAACTATGTAAATTAAAATAAAATTTATTAAGTCAAGTCATTCTACATGTCATTCTACATGTCCTATTAAAATAAAATTACATGTCATTTTACATAATTAAGTGTAACTATGTTAATTTTTACCCTATTCAACTTGAAAGTCATTCTACATGTCCTTAACAAGTTTGTTAACTTGTTATAACTTACACGGGTTTTGTTTCATTAAAGGGTTATTTATTCATGTTCAATAGCTTTTCGAAAAATTATAAGCATACAAATTTTCGTGTACAAGTGTTTCATCTTAATCTAGGTGTCAAGTGTGTGATGAGTTAAAAAATGACATCACATATCAAGTCATATTATCTCTCTAGCCAACTACATGCTTGTCATCTAATTTAGAATAAGAAATTTGTATAAAATATTTGGATCCCTATCTCTAATTTTCCCATTGGTGAATCTTTTAGAAAAAATTGCAGGCCGGTCCCCTTTAGACAATTTACAACCGGTTAGGTCCACTATAATTATTTTCAACCGCCTAAGTCTATTATAAGCGATAAATTGACTATTTGTTCCAAAAGTGTCCCCGTAACAACAAATGACATTTTTAAGTGTAATTGTGCATCATCATGTGTGCGATTTGTGTATCGTCATGTATGCGATTTGTGCATCATCATGCGTGCAATTTGTGATTTTTGTGTTAAAAACTGTGCATCGTTAATGTATTTTCTGTGAATTTGTGTTAAGAAATGTGCATCGTCAAGTATAATTTTGCGCATCCTCAATTATAACAGTACTATTTCAATATAATTTGTGTTAAGAAATTACATCGATAATGTAATTTTGTACATCGTCAATTATATTAGTACTATTTTCAGTATAATTTTGTGTTAAGAAATGTGCATCGTCAAGTATAATTTTGTGCATCGTCAATTATAACAGTATTATTTCAGTATAATACGTGCATCGTGAAGTATTATTTAAGTGTAAATTGTGCATCGTCAATTATAACAGTATTTTTTCAGTATAATTTGTGTTAAGAAATGTGCATCGTCAAATATAATTTCATGCATCGTCAATTGTAACAGTATTATTTCAATATAATATGTGTATCGGGAAGTTTTTTTATGCATCGTCAACTATAATAATTGTAATTTTTATTAACTCCTATTGTTATTACAAAAGTTATCAAGAATACAATCCATAGCACACAATTGACATTCTATGGTATGAATTTGGTGGTATGGAATAGAAAAACCTTGTCTATATACATGGGTGACCCTACCTGTTACACAAAAATACTCGATGTCGTCGAATGAGCTCTCTAATACTACTTAAAGGAGTGCATTCACTCAACATGGGTCATGGAAAAAGATTTAACACTACTCCCACCGGTCACAGAGCTAATGATTAGTTTTGCAAAACTATCTCAATATACAACCAACACTAAAGTCGAGTCAAGCTTTTTACTTAGCAATATAACATGACATCCTTCACATTATCCCTGATCCTTCAGCCAAATGCGCATAGTAAGCAGGTGGAACTGCAAAAGTCAACAACATAAATGTGAAATTAAAGTTGACATAAACAAGGTTCACAAAATAAGCAGAATGAAAAGTAATTTGTTTACAAACATATTTAAACAGATCGAGTGCACATTACGTACCTAAAAAATATTATTGGATTATAACAGATGATTTGTATATGAATCCAACATAAACTTTTATAAGACAGTGTCACTTTGACCTTAAAAGTGTCACTTTTACACTGAAAGAGTTTTTAAACGATGCACAAAATTTTGTTAAGTCTAAAAAGACTAAAAGTTGTGTATCGGGAATAAAAGTTATGCATCGTGATGCATAAAAACAATACTTTTATGGTACAACTTTGTGTATCATGATGCACAAAACGTGTGCATCGCAAACGTAATTTTGAAAAAGATACAAATTACACAATGTTTATCAGCACAAATTCATAAAAGAGATGAATAATACAAAAAATATAATGTTTTCATACATATTTCATTTTATTCAGGAAGTGCTAAACAAAAAGTACATTTATAAAATGTATTACGTACCTAAGATCATATAAAATTCTGGATCCAAATTTTTCGTGAAGATTTTTGCTAAAAGATATGTGTAAGTGCTTCTTGGAACTCAAATTCGACCCCACTGACCAACCGTAAGTAACAGTAGATGTTACACAACCTATTGATTTATTGAAAAAATGTTTATGCAGCGGATGGATGCTGTTGGTACTAACGATAATCAGGACATTTTTGCTCTGTTTTTGAAACCCTAAAATATATTTAGCAATAATAACCTGATATTTAGACATCTTAAAACATCCTATAAACTTGTTGGAGGTTGAGGACGTCTATTAATGACGATGCAACAACCATTTGGAATAAAACCAACATAATCTCATAATGTTTTCAAAAGTTTTTCAAAATTTTCGAAAGGTTTTAAGATTTTTTGCTCCGTTTGAAGTGAAAATTATTGTATTTTTCAAGTGAAGAGGGTTAGTTTGTTTTTGTGGTCTGAAAGTTGAGGGTTAGTTAGTATTGCTAAAATGTATTCATCAATACTAACTTGATATTCAGGCATCGTAAAACATCCTACAAACTTGTTAGAGGTTGAGGATGTCTCTGAATAAAGATGCAGCAACCATTTGGAATATAACCAATAAAATATCATAATGTTTTCAAAATTTTTACAAAATTTTCGAAAGGTTTTAAGATTTTTTATTCTGGTTGAAGCAAAGATCGTTATGTTTTTAAAGTGAAGAGGGTTAGTTTGTTTTTGTGGTCTGACAGCCGATGTAATGTGTACGTGTATTGCATCGTACGTGTTAGAGAGTTGTGCATCGCAAGTGGAAAAAGGTAATTTGTGCATTGTCTTGTGTTGCGATGCATCGTTTTTTTGTTTTGCGATACACAGTTTGTCGTTCCGTCGATGCACAGTACGAGCTTCCGTATTTTTATGTGCATCGTGTTGTGTTGCTATGCATCATTTTATATTTTTTCGATGCATAGCTTGCACTGTTCTGTTTTTTTAAAGGGTATAGATGATATTTCATAAAAAAAAAAAAGTGTTACATAACAATTGAAAACAATTATAGTTAATTTTAGGATTAAAAATTGTTAAAAGGGGACGGCCCAAATTTTGCCCAATCTCTTATATTTGACTTCATTCTCGTACTATTATCAAATATTCAAAATGATTAAAAAAAGTCAAAAAATATTTTTCGTGAAAGGAATAGAGCATATAAATATACCAACTTGGACCCTGGTTGCTAAGCACCCGAACTGAAGATACTAAAATATCCAACTTTCACGTGGCACTAGCGGGACACGTGGCCAAGCTGATCTGAAGCCCGGAAGAAAGGAATCATCAACCCCGCCTATTCCCAACCTCCCCGAGGAGCTCGGGATAGCCCTCACGCCTTCGCTTTGAACATAAAAGAGCTCGCATGGTCTTTGACCCGAGCTGCAACACTAAGACCCCGAGGTATCCACCCCGGGAAGCAAAGAAAGTCAACAAAAGCTGCCGCATTCAATGCACACGTGCTACTACGTCATCCCGGGGCCACCATCTAGCACCTCATTGGATGAAAGAGTTACTTGCCCTCTAAGTAAAGCTGCATTTAGAAGGTCAAGGTCACTTCCAGGGAAGTTCAATCCTCTGCACCAGAGCAGGTCACTTCCACATTAAAGCTCATCAATGCATATTGCGGCTGCCGTAAATGGGCACATGGCTACTCACCCCAGGTCGACACCTGGCAGTCCCACTTGCCTCAGACCAACATTACACCAGTATAAATACAAGGTGATAGCCTTCATTTATGGTCTAAGTTCAAATTAACATACACAACTACAAATTCTCCAAAGCATTCAGTGCATTCACTCCCAAAGAGCAACCTGAATCCTCACCGGAGACCATTAACCTTACCATAAACTGATTCTCTCACCGGAGGGCTTTAGCTGGACCAACGTCCAGCTCCCTAACGGTGCTTCTTTCCATCTCAGGTATCTATCAGAGGACAAGTCCCACTTACACTTATGCCTATTGAGAGCCGGGGCATCCTGACCAAAGACTAGCTGCATACGTGGACACCGACAGATCACCTGAACACATTTTGGCATGATCACGAACAAACAAAAAATAAAGGAAGAAATTGAGGAATGTTCATTATGTTCTACATTTCTAAAATGTACTTTTTTCATTCAATTTAAAAAGGTCACGTTTGAAAAGTGTATAAATTAAAAGATATATAAATATCACTATATCATATGTGGAAGGAAAGATTGAAAAATTATTGGGATTATAGGCATAATTTAAAACGTACTTCTTAAGTGAAATATTCCAAAATAGATAAACGAACTCTAGATTATATAGTGGACTCTTTGCATGAAATTGAGGAAGAACTATGTTTCTAAATTTGAGAAAATGGGAGAAACTTTAGAGGTGTGTTTGGCTTTGTGATTTAGTGACTTTGGTATTTTGATTTAAAAAAAATAATTTGTAAGGATTGAAAAAAAAAATGAACAAGCTAGTAAGAACATAGATAGAAAAAGAATTAAAGTTGATGGAATCCTCCCAAATACTTTTTTTTTTTTGGCGTAATCAAAAGTTATAAACCAAATCACTAAATGGAAGAAAATACGTAAATTGTGAGAAGTTGTGCACCCTATTATCTTAACAGAAGCATGGGAGAAGGGTACTGGATGAACCAAGGAATTTGGGCCATCCACACACACTGACCTTTATCCTTATCTATCCATCAGAATAATCTTATCCCACCCTAATCTTCTCTCTCTCCATACAGACTGATTGGATATGTCAGAGGACAGTTGCAGACATGGAACCAATTCTTGATCCCCAACAAGTATGGGAACATTTAATAAATCCTTTTGACCTTTTTAATAATTTGTCCTCCTCTCCTCAAATGGATACAATGTCTTTTGTTTTCCATGGTGTTTGCAGATCATGCTGCTTTTCCTATAGAAAGACCTCCATGAGATGACCATTTAAAAATGGAAAAGACCCAACTTAACTAATGGATAAAAGCCTTTATGCACACAGTCTATAATATATAATTGATTCTTATGCCAAGAATTTTGTATCCATTGTTTGTGGCTCTAACCATACTCGCAATAAATATTCTGACTACCAAGTTAAAGAATCATAAGCGCTAAATGATGCATCTAAACATGTTAAGCAACGCATCCATTTAATATTTTTTTTAAATATGACGAAAGTGCCCTTTATTTTTATTAAGTATAATTAAGATTAGAGTTCATATTAATGTTAATGACTATTTCACAGTACATTTTTTTTTCATTTATTTTATTTAATTAAGAGTTTTTTTACTAAAAAGTAGAGAGTTTAAGGACTAATAAACTTAGACTAATATATCAGTTACTACTGTCATCCCAAAATAATGTCGTTTTAATAATTTGTACACAAATTAAAGAAATTTTCAAAAAGATTGATTTATCATTATTTAAGTTTCATTATTGTAGATTAGTTGTAGGAGTGTTTTTTTTTTCTTTCTTCTTATCAACCATCTTTAATGAGAGTAGTAAATAAGGATAATTTTGACAAAATATAGGCAAATGTTTCTTAAAATTCTATGACGACAATTATTTTGAGACAAAAAAAGTGAAAAACTTTGCTAAAACGATAACTATTTTGGAACGGAGGTAATCTCTAATCTCTCCATCTCTCCTAATTTTTCTTAAATTATTACAAAGCGAGAATCAAAAACCCAAAAACAAACCTTAAAAACTCCATTGCCAAATACACCCTTAGTCTCGTAGAGTAATATGATCAAATTGCAAGATACCCCAAATTTACTAATCATCCAAGGGAACTAAGCCAAACCACTACCCACAATACACAATGACGAGCCCATTTCCCAAATATATATATATAATTTGTCCAAAATAATAGGAAAGTCAAATCATTGCTTTGATTTATTGGTTTTCAACAGAGTGCTGCCTATTTTTCTATCTTTTTGATTAAGGGTCAAGGCACTTTTTGAACCAAGAATCTCAATTTGTAGATCATCGTCAATTTACAATGTTGTAGTTATACAAGAGTTATGATATAAACTCCCCACTGTTTTTTCCCATATACCTTTCAAAAGCAAATATATTACTGCAACAACATTTCATGATCTTAAGCAATGTATTATTACGAACGGCACCCAAATGCATCCTAATGATTCATAAAGTTTCCGATACATTTGTCTTCTACAATGCTTCAAAAACTCGCATCCTCTGTCGTGGGCCGCCTCAAAAAGTACCGCAGACTATTAGCAACAACCTGCCAAATTCAAAAATTTCAGATATACTTTTTGAAGAATTCACAAGCTCAGTGTACAAGATTTCTTGTAGTGTTAGATAGCATGATATACCTGTTGAAGGGGCTTGATGATGGCTTTACCCTTGTAGCTTATGTGAAATTTTGCCTTGGCCAACAAACCCTACGTGACAAAATCGAAAGGTCTTAAGAGAATGCATGGGCATCATTATTAGTACTCCACTTTTCAACTAAGGCACTCCCTTGATGCATTTTCAGTTACTATACTAAGGAGTGTTGTAGTTGAAAAGTGGAGTACTACTAGCGATGCTCATATGATAGAATATAGCACTGAGAAACACTACATTGTTACCAACACACAAACACACACACAACAACAACAACAACAACACGATTAGGAACTGATCATTACCTCAGTGTCAAACTCTCCTGATTCAACAGCAACATTTATATCAGTGATAATCTTTACAAGATCCACTAGTAATCCAGGCCGATCTACTGTCTCTACATAGAGCAAGCTGCAAAGGAAGAACCAAAGTACATTATTCTTTTAAAGCCTACTGATGAATGGAGAGCGGTTGGCCATCAAACTGCGGTAAGTCCATTAAAGTGGAATAACTAAAGAAAGAAACCACCATAATATGCATTACCTGCGCTCTGGTCCATCCTCAGATACATTGATGCGGGTTGCAATGTCCACATCGACCTATTTTAATCCACAAAGTCATCGTTAAATCTTCAGCAAAATAATATTTGGACAAACAATTGGGACTAATTAATCTTTATTTTCAAGAAAAAGCGGTACCTTCTGTTGTGGCGGCTCAATGCCAAAGGTTGCTCCCATTGCTAACTGAGCACTTGACTCCTGGACCACCAATGTAATACATTCAATAAACTAAAGTGAAAAGGCAAGTCCTGGAATAGGTGAGCAATTAGATGTTTCCTTAAGTATGGAAACTACAATTATAAAATTGATACCGGATGATACTCAAGCAGATTGTTAATAATAGTTAAACGAATCGCCTCAAGCAACTCTGGGTCCTCAACTTTACGCCCAGTAGACCTGCAAAAACTCCCCCTAAACAAATCAGAACTTTTGGAAATTTATGCTAATGAAAGAAGTTTAAAAGTAGAAGATCTTATGGTACAGGAGAGCACACAAATAGGAACTCAAGACAGACTCTACATGTCAAGTACTCAAATTAGGAAGGAAAGATAAACGTAGAGTAAAATAAATCTCCATTATCAACTGCAACAAAATTGGACAGATGCATCAAACAGGTGAACGGCTAAGATATCTACCCAGAGCAAGACTTACGCTTTAGTGATAGCAAACTTATTGTGCTTCCCAGAGGAATCGAGGTAAACATTTGCCTTGACAACATTCAATCCTAGATTTTTAAGAGCACTCATCTGAAAGACACATATGTCCCAACAATCATACAACAGAACGAAAGCATATTTTTCCATTAAGTATCAAGTATGTACACTAACTGAAGATATTTGCAAGTGGAAGTCATCATGCGGAATGTAAAACTCAAAGAAAGTGATTAGCGTCATACGGTGTCAAGAAGAGCACCAAGGCGATCCCCAAAGGTAATCTCTACCACAGTTGCATCTGGATCTGTGTCTTGGTCTATGATTACTTTGGGTGTCGGAACTGCATCAGTTTCTTGAAAACTTCCATCCTGGTAAAGACCAATTATGTCAATTCCATGATCAACAATAAAAGCAGCACTTGATAAAACAGAGTGCAGTAACAAAGAAGAAAAACAAATGCATATAACAAGTTACATGATACCTCCACGATTGGGGCTGGCGAAGCTTTTGGAGTTATTATGCTCAACGAAGATAACAACCTGATAAAAAGAGATCATGCGTATTAAAATAAATACTCCTACTCAAGTATCATGACCCTATGCTAATCATCGCAATTGCTAGTAGATTTTCAACACTCTCAAAAGATTTTCATTAAAGAGGAAAATTCATATTTTATTCTGTTTTCGTTATCTTTCTAAATTTCAGCACCTCAGATCGGTCACAAGTTGTATCAATCGCAAATTCGTGACAGCAATAAAACCAACATCTCAAAAGCAAATAATAGACCACATTTTCTTTGCAGATTATTCAATTGATTACATGTCCAAGAAAAGAAATACCGAGAAAGAAAATGAAAGCAAATTGAGTTGCAAGTAAGAAAATCTGAATCAGATTCCAACATGAAAATACACTGAGAATAAATGAACTACATTCATGCATAAGTCCATATCTCAAATTAAATTTCTTGCAAGTCTGACATAACTAATTATGCAAATGCCATCAAAGAAACCAAAAATCTCGGTAATATCTCTAGATTTGGGAGAAGAGGGCATATCTACCTTGTTTGGGGAAGTAAGCTAATTTGGTGAAGGGGATCCAAGCCAAAAGAAGTTCTGAACACGGCTCCTTTTGACATGGGTTGCTTCTCAAATGCCTTCAAATTGTTGCAAAACCCCAAATTACAACCAGAAGCAGCCATAGCCATAGCCGCAGCCATTTTCATGTCTCCACCCAAACAAAAAATCAGCAAAAAATTAATTTTTAAAAATATATAAATTAATGGGTTCTGCGGTTTGAACTAGAGAACGATGATAGAAATCAGGAGGTGGGAATGGGAGTTGATATCAGGGGCCATTTGGGTATAAAAGTAATAATAGTTGGAGTTGCTCTAGTAGTATCCGCCATTACAATGAGATGAGAGAGAGTATGGCGAGATTAAAAACTGTCCTTATATTATGAGGGGTAGGGTTGGGATTTATGTGGGTGCTCTGCCTATCATCGGGGCTAAATATGGGCCTCTTTGTCTTTTTTTTTGGATCGTTCAAGTTTTGTTTATACATATTTTTAATTTAATTTATCTTTTAGTTTAAAGGCGTAATTTCAAGCTTCACCAATATATTTGTGATTATATCTTAGCCACAACACAAGGATCAAACCTGAACTGAAAAAACCCAACTCTTAAACTAACCAAAAGAGTTTTTTCTTTTGTTTTCAGCCTTAGAAATGATTTTTTTTTGCTATAAATATCTAATCCGTGCAAGAAAAGAAAAGGGAAAAGAGTGTGGCAAGAAGGACCACTTTTACCTCATCTTTAACTGAATTGGTAATAGCGATGCGTTTGGTTACCAATATGGCCATTTGTCTCATCTTCCCCATTTGCCCGATTCACATCAAGTAATGTTTCGTCTTCAATTTTGTGTCATGTTCACTTTAAAATAAAAGACACTCATGTCACTATGACCAATTGTCCTATCTCGCCATACTAGGAGAATGAGGATCCCGTCGTCAAGTCATGATTTTGAAATTGATTATTGATATAACTCGAATTACTTGTCCCAACGTCATTCATATGATAACTAATTTGATTATTGATCCTATATATTTTGCATACTTGTCCCGAACGTCACTCATGTGACTACGTACTTAATAATTGATCTGATTGTGAATAGTTATCGCCAACTAACTTATCATGCTTTAGTCATTTTAATTTTAAATGATTTCCTTTTAATTAAGATTATTATATATCTACCAAACAACTTTCATCACTAGACAATCTCAATCTTTTCAGGCATAGAAAAATGTGTAATATATTTCCAGCTTCAATATACGTATTACCAAAACTAAAAATAGCACTAGGAGTTAGGTTCTCAGTCAGGCTTCGTTTGGCAGAGCTCATGATAAGCTAAGCTAAAAATAGTTGATAAGTTTGTTTGTGATAATCTGCCCTTCGTTTAAAAAAAATTTTATTTGGTAACACCGTTTGGAAACTTGGTTTATACAATCTAAGCGTCTCATAAAAAAAATGTATTAGATTTTTGGAATTTATGAGACAATGATGATTAGGGAGAGTCTATTTCTATTATAAATTTTGTTTATTCACTACATTCATTAATGATTAAGTAAATCAGTCTTTGTCGTGACACAATTGCCCTTAAAATGCTTACCTTGTTTAATGATAAAGTACTTGCCTAGATTCGATTAATTCTTTTATTTTTCTCTATAATTTAAAATTAACTTTTTGCTTTTCTAATTTTCTCAAATAATTATGCATGTTAACACTAAAAAAATAAAATATATCCATCATTTTTATTTAATTTCTTCAAATAATTTTTTTTTAAGCAAATTGAATTTATGTCAAAATAACTTAATGATGTTATATAACTTTCAACTTATTGTAACATATTTTTAAGTGATCGCTAAATATATATTTATTAGTTAATTTTTATTCAAGTTATTTATTTAAAATTTATAATTTGTACTGCATAATTTAATAATATTATATATGTCACGCCACTCTTTTGTTTGGTCTATTTTGTTATTTATATTTTTTTCTTATTCGTAAGCGAAAAAACTAGACATGTGTATTAATTTTCTTTTAGATGTTTCATTTATATTTTTTAATTCTTTTGCATATAAAATTATTTATTTTTCTAAGCATGATTGAATATAATATTATTTACAAAGAAAAATAAAGGACAAAAATTAGAAAGGGAAACAAGATTTTTAAATAAAGTGAATCTATTTTCACTATAATATTTGTTTATCCATTATATTCATTAAAATTTAATGAAGTTAGGAAGTGTATATATTCGCTATCTACTATGTACATTAATGACAAATAAAACTAATTTACATTATGACAATTTTATCCTCTTAAATAAATCTCATACTTTATTGCTTTATACATTTTCTAAGTTACTACTCAGTATAAGTATTTATTATTTATTTCTCATCACAAATGATCATCAATTTATTTTTTATTTAATTTTTGGTGCTCGTAGCTAAAACCAAATTCTATACTCAAAAAAAAAAAACAATTGGATTGCATTGCAATATTCCTTTTTTTTTTTTTTTTTTGGTGATACGCAGGAGTGCAAATGCCCAAAAGTACGAATTTGCATATTCAATTAGGAATACCTGCATAAATTACACGAGTTAATTCTCTATTTGAACAATTTTACGTTTTAAAAGTATACCGTGTTAAATTAGAGAAAACAGTGTTTTCACTCAAAAAACTATTTATCATAGTCACTAAATGACGCACCCAATTATGCTAAGCAATGCACCTTTTTAATGATTTTTTTTAAAATATGATGAAAGTGCCCTTGATTAGTATTAGATATAATTAAGATTAGAGTTCATATTAATGGTAATGACAAATAAATATATTGGTATAGTTTGAATAAATTTAACGAAGGATGTACTGTTTAATATACTGTTTACTTACACTAACAAGCATTTATTATTAATTATAATTAAGATTAGAGTTCATATTAATGTTAATGACTATTTTACAGTAAATTTTTTTCATTTTTTTTATTTATTTCATTTAATTAAGGGTTTTTTTACTGAAAAATAGAGTCGGTCCGGCCCTATAGGATATAGCCGGCCCGGCTATATAACAAAATGTCGGTCCGGCCATTTGTTATATAGCCGGCCCGGCTATATTCAATAGTGTCAGCGCTCTGCCAAATGTCAATCTTTTTTTTTAAAAAAATAAAATTGTCTTGGCCCTATTCCTTTTTTTTGCTAAATTTTTTATGTTATATTATTTGTATTCAAAATACAAATGATACTACACACTTTGATTCAATACATGTCTTTTTTTTTTTTATGTTACATTATTGTTTACAGGATGTTTACATCGTTTATGATGACACGGAACAATTCTTGATGTGTCTCATATTTTTACGACTGATCACATATTTGATGTGTCTCATATTTTTGTGATTGATCACGTGTTCTAAATGACAATAACAATTATAAATTAACAAAGTCTTTAAAAAAAAAAAGGCCGATCCGATATTTTAAAAAAGAGCGGCTCTTTTTTAAAATGCCGGCACGGCTATAGAGGAAAGGAGAGATTAGTATAGGTTTAGTTTTTTTTTTAATAGGATAAAGGATATTTTAGTAAATGTGACTTAAGTGGGTGCAATGCTTAGCATAAATGGTGCGATGTTTAGCATCCACCTATTTATCCATTGCAATAACAGAAGCCAATAAATAATTGAATTAGTTGATTTAATGACTTGATTACCACTGCATCGTCAGTGGCAGGCTCATTACGGCGATCGAGAATGAGTCTCAAACCCAAAGTATTAACAAGCGGTAATTAGTTTCAAACCTAATGTAATTGGGAATACCTCGTGGAAGATAAAAGAAAAAAACTTATATATATGTATATATTTATGTATATATATATATTTATGTATATATATACACACACACACACACACACATATATATATATATATATATATATAAACTGGTGGTTTTGGAATATCTCATGGAAGTCTCAGACCAAATGTGGTTTGAGAATATCTCTTGGAAAACGAAAAATAATTAAAAAAAAACTCAGCACATAACGCACACTCAAATGCGTGTGCATCTTTTTTTTTTTTCGTTTAACATTTTCTCATTTCATAATTTGTTATATTTTAAAGATTACTCAAAAGTAAATAGTTTAAGGTAGTTAAATGTTGTTATAGTGGATAGTTATTTCAATTGAGTAGTAATAAAGTATTATTTAATATATGTTGGGTTCGGATCCATTGTGTGGGATGGTATTTGACTCTCACCAAATACAAATAGTTTTGAGCAACGACAAGCTCAGTACCATGAGGATTAGCCTCTGACCCTATAAAAAATTAAAGTTATATAATACTCTCGCCGTCCCCAAAAAAAAACAGTCTTTCTTTTCTAATTGGTTTGTCAAAAAAAAAAGGCCATACTTCTAATAATTTTAGTGCACTTTAAATAAAGTTTAAACAAATAAAACTACAATTTTAAAAGTTTGACTTGTTAAATAATAGTACTATTTTTTTAGAACGTGAAAATAATTTAGGAAGAGTCTATTTCTACTACAATTTTTATTGATCCACTACAATCATTAATGGTTAAATGAATAAAGTATTATCATCACACAATTGCCCTTCAAATACTTACATTGTTTGATGATCAAGTATTTGCCTAAGGCCGATTTTTTTTTATAACTTAAAATTATATTTTTATTTTTCTTATTTTTTCAAATAAATTATTGCTATTCGTCACACTAAAAAATTAAATCTATCCATTATCTTTCATTTAATTTCTTCAAATAATTTTTTAAGAAAATTGAATTCAACGTCAAAAAAACTAAAAGATATTATACAATTGCCAAATTATTAAAAAAAAAATTTAAGTAATCGCTAAACATGCATTCATTAATTGATTCTCCATTCAAGTTATTTATTTAAAATTCATAATTTGTACTCCGTAATTTAATACTATATAACGTATGTCACTCATTTGTTTAGTATATTTTTTCATTTATATTTTTTTTATTTGTACGCGAAAGAAATTAGAATTATGTATTATTTTCTTTTTAGATGTCTCATTTATATTTTCTAATTTTTTTGCATATAAAATTATTTATTTTCTTGTGTACAATTGAATATAATATTATTTATAAAAGCAAATAATGAATAAAAATTATAAAGGGAGACAATTAAATAAAGTGAGTTTAAAGGACAATTGTGTCAAGACATTGATTAACTTAATTAAATTTTAATAAATATAATGAATAAAAAAATATTGTAATAAAAATTGACTCTTCCTATAATTTATTGCATTAAAAGTGCTCAAAGAAAGACCATCCATCGGGACTTCACTTCATTTTCTATATGCACCATCTATTATACAATTAAGGTTGACTCTCACGTGTGCAATTGTAAGAGACAACTACTGGTCAAGATTTTCTCAAATTATTAAAATTTAACGACCGTAATTAAATTCAATGTTCACGCGTACGAGCATCGGTTATTTCCTCTGGCGTGGCTATCCCTCTCTCTCTCAATTTAAATATTTCGGTGGGGAAAGATTCTATAAGTGTCCGATTTCTTTCTCTCACTCTCTGTTATGGAAATTTTCATCCTTCTCTCCTTTGTGATGGTATGTTGTGGACCAGCCGAAATCTATATATCTATATATATATATAATGATAGCTGAGATTTTATCCCAGCCAAATATGGTAATTTCCCGCCTAAAACCTCTTGTCAAAAATAGAAACTTTAATCTAACTTTTACATATGGCCATGCATTGGGAAGAAGAAACAATTTAGACATTTAATATTACTTTTAAAATACAAAGAACAGATTTATGTTTTCGGAACATGCACATGTTTTTAATTAAACTCACACTGTGCCTTGAAAATATCAATTTATGCAAAATTCTATATACAAAACTGAACAAGACCAATTAAACTTATTTTACTTTGTTTCGAAAAAACTCTTCATTCCTTGGAGAATCAAATTAGTTGAATCTATATCTATATCTATATATATATATATATATATATATATATATATATATAATGACAGTTGAGATTTTATCCGAGCCAAATATGGTAATTTTCCGCCTAAAACCTCTTGTCAAAAATAGAAACTTTAATCTATCTAACTTTTACATATGGCCATGCATTGGGAAGAAGAAACAGTTTAGACATTTAATATTACTTTTAAAATACAAAGAACAGATTTATGTTTTTGGAACATGCACATGTTTTTAATTAAACTCACATTGTGCCTTGAAAATATCAATTTATGCAAAATTCTATATACAAAACTGGACAAGACCAATTAAACTTATTTTACTTTGTTTCGAAAAAACTCTTCATTCCTTGGAGAATCAAATTAGTTGAATCTATATCTATATCTATATATATATATAATGATAGCTGAGATTTTATCCCAGCCAAATATGGTAATTTCCCGCCTAAAACCTCTTGTCAAAAATAGAAACTTTAATCTATCTAACTTTTACATATGGTCATGCATTGGGAAGAAGAAACAGTTTAGACATTTAATATTACTTTTAAAATCCAAAGAACTGATTTATGTTTTTGGAACATGCACATGTTTTTAATTAAACTCACACTGTGCCTTGAAAATATCAATTTATGCAAAATTCTATTTACAAAACTGAACAAGACCAATTAAACTTATTTTACTTTGTTTCGAAAAAACTCTTCATTCCTTGGAGAATCAAATTAGTTGAATGTTATACTTGTGTTTACTGCATTGTAATTAACGAGAAATTAATCAGGAATTTATTGTGTAGAAACCACCTCAGTTTATCTATGTATATATACCTCTCATGTACATCTCTCTATCTCTCTCTTTCCGCCCCCACATCATTGATGTTTATATAGTTTCAGAGAACCGAGAGCCTCTGTTCACCAGAATAAAGTGCCCTCTTTTAAGCTGTTAATGGGCGCATCGAAATCACGCCAGATCAAGCAAAGATGGAGTGCATGAAGACAGTACTATTCTGCTTGCAGATGTCACCACATCTTCCATATTGAACAGTTGATGAACAGCCCTCTGCAACCTCCATGTGCTAGAGCACATCATTCAAAGATTAGTAGGATAATGACATTACCAACCACATGATTTATACAAACAGGAGAGTAACACAAATTAACAAATAAACAACAATAATTTAAGATAACCCAAGGATTTGCCAATGGGGTCCCTCTGTTGTCTTTCATGCCACCAACTGAGGTCCTTCCATAAAGAGAAAATGAGGTTGGCTTAACTGCAATGATGTCTTCCTCTACAAACATGACAGTAGTTGATAAACCGAGATCAGTAAGTATATGATTTATAAAAAAGGTGAGTTCTTCCTTTGCTATTATTTCTCTTTCTCCATCTTCTCTTTTCAATTCAGAAGACTGTTCAAGCTCCTAAAGCATATTTATCAATTTTGTATAAATGGTGAATTCTTCTTTTGTATTCAGAGTTTTATTTTTATTAGATTTCTTTAATCCCTCTCTTATCTTGCTTTGTTTTTTCCTTTGGCATTCTGAATTTTCTTTTTATTAAATTTCTTTAATTAATCCCTCTCTTTATACCAAACAAACCTTAATAGTCTATGATGAGCATGTGCACACTTTCTTGGTTGTAGTGTGACAGGGAGCACTTTAGCCAAACAGCCCCTTAACATTCACATGGAATTTGGTCAGTACTCATGTACAGAAAATTTAACTAGCAGATCTTGAACAAGCTAAAACACATTTTAGTCTTTAAATTGATTAACTATTGTTCAATCAAGCTAAAACACATTTTAATAATGAGATTATTTATGTTTTCTATGTGATTTTTTTTTTACCTAAATACATAGATTTTTTTTTTATATCTTCAACGCAGAGTTTCTAACTAAATACATGAGTATTTTTCTGTGTTTTCTAATTTTATTTTCCGATTTTGCTTGCATCTCTATGGTTGTATTTAATTAGCACTATGTTAAAATATACAAGCACAACAGATCGTATTCTTCTTTAATAAGAATATAAAATTATACACTAAAAATGATGCTTACCTATTTTGACGATTATTCTTTCAGGATTAATTTTTTAATTGTCTAACAGAGTTGTTATCCTTCCTCATTATAAATGATGTTTAGCCGAGTTTATGGTTTTTCATGCCTATTGTTCTATAACTTAGTCATGCATGATAGATAATAGTGATTAAATTATATCAATAAATGGGTAATACTGTAGTACTATAGAATACGTATTAAAATCTTTGAACACATTAATTACAGCTATATCATCTGTAAAAATTTGGATTGGTGATATAATGTAAATGTTATCATCCTAATATTTAAATAAAAATAAATTTGGAATCACAGCATTATTCAATATTTGATTCATCAACTGATCAACTAATTCTTAACTTTTAAACTTCACTATGATCTGCAAAGTAATATCTTGAATGTGGGATTGGATTTTACTACTGTAAATCTGTAACTTTATTTTCACACACACTTTTAGCAATTAAAAAACTTTTCTTTGAAGTAAAGAGCCCCCAGAAAATTTTTGATCCAAACAAAAGCCAATAAAATCAAAATTAAAGTAAAAAAAACCAGAACTAAAATACTTTGGATCTTATGTTTGTTGTTATATTTTTGTGAGTGTTTCAATATATAATATATATATATATATATATTAGTGAGAGAAAGCGCCGAAATCGTAAAACTAATAGCTTACCTCCAAACTGCTTTCATAAAACTGCTGTGTCCGTTGCCCGGAGTAAAGTGAAATGTGAGAATATAGTTTAATTTGGTGTGGGGGAAAGCTATCTCAGTTTTCAAGAAATGAATCTTGCGTCTAACCTAGCCCCTTTACCATGAATAGCGTCTCTAACTTGTGAACAATTAAATTAGGGATTCGGTTTTGTTAGGGTCGGATTACATAAAAATTTGTTTGGGGAAAGCTAAAAACGAATTATCTCACTTTTGAGGAGATGAAACTTGCCCCTACCCTTCAACCATTAAACTCATGGCTTGACTATCGAAAAATTCATTTTTGAAAATCTTGGTTGCTGAAACCCCAAAATGTTTGGTTTAAATTTGGAAGAGATGTTATTGGAGAGCTTTCCACAAGATGAGCTCAATGGGGGCGCATGTCGGGTTTCTAGGAAAAGCAAAAATATCTACCCTGCTTATATTATTAATTTAAAAATATTTAAATTAAATAGGACTCAATTTAATATTTGGGCCTCTATATCATAATTGATAATCAAAAGGTTTAGGGGTCTGAACCAAAATGGGCCTATTTATTTTTTTCTGGCCGTATGGACAAAATACAACATTTTCAATGTTCAAATTACACATTACAAATGTTCACAATATTAAAAAAAAAATAATTTGTTTAACTTTCATTCATTTAACTCACTACAAAATTAATCTTTTTTTTTTTGTTATATATTCAGGTTACTAAGGAGAAACAAAATTTGAGTCATTTTCTAAACATATTGGTATGCAATGAAGATGAAAAGCCAACAAATGTTGTATATAAAGAAATTTTTTAGAATCTATAATAATTTGTCTTACAATGATATATTTCTCTTTAAGCTATTCTCCTTAATTTATTCTCTTTAATTTTGTTTTTCCTCTTCATTTGGCTTATGTTATGTATAGATTAATTTAAAAAGATATATGTCGTGCGTTTAACGTACGGGGTAAAAACTAGTTTCCATTAAGAATTGCAGAGATTGGGTTCTTAATGATTTCTTATTTTTTCAATTACAAATCATACCTTGAATACACATCTGGGAATTAAATACTTGATTTGTGAATGAATTTTTATTTTTTTTTTACATTATCATTATTTTTTACATTGTGTTATTTATGGAAACAAGTGCTTTGGTAGGTTGGTGAGATTGGAGTGAGTTGAGAGGATGAATTGGGATCCTCAATGTGAAGATTTTCATCTTTCTTGGGTTGTTTTTGAAATTTGAGCTGAGAGTATATAATGCACAGAGGTTTTCTAAGTGTTTCTTTTTGGATGAATATTTTTGGTGTTGGCTACGGATGGTGGTTGTGGTTACTGTAAAGAATTTTGGGTTTTTTTTTTATGATTTACAGAATCGTTGAAACCATGATGACATAGTGACCTAATTTATGTGATGGAATCTTGGGTGAATGCTGCAATTGTTTGAGTCCTCACAGTACCATTTTCTAAATCTTGCTTACTGCTGGTGTGAATAGTGTTCTATTTGAGATTATACCCTGAACTTAAAGTTCTACAATAGCTGAAATATTTGGTAGATTCAAGACACACCAGCACACACACACTAGCACACATAGCCACACACACACACACCAGCACACAGAACACACACAGCAGCACACACTAACCACTAACACACATTACTGCTGGTGCGAATAGTCATTCAATCGCTCAAACACGGATTGCTTCACTAAAACTTCAGTTAAGTTCTCAAAATACTCCCTTCGCCCCTTTTTTGAATAATTTTTATCCCAAGATGAGTGTCCCTTTTTCATGAAGTTACTAACTTCACCTTTGCTATTTATTATGTTCCAGTGTACACTTGCAATGCTATAGTGTGGAGGTTGTCAATTGCAAACTTGAGTCCAATTATTTAGTTGAAATTTGGTTAGTCATGGTTTTGCTTGGGGATTTTATGTAGGCCATGTTGGAAACATTTTTCCCTTTATTTGACCTCATTTGTATTTTTTTGGGGGGGTTGCAACCGGGGGGGTTGGGTGGGGGCGTGTTAATGAAAAGTGAAATTTAGAATTTTAGTAGAAACTGTTAGAGAATAGTAAAATAGGTGAAGAGGCCCTAAAAAGCACACATAGAACCGTAAACTTTTGAGTTCTTATATAGTTTGAGCTTTGGAATTATGATACCCTAGATTAATTTTATTTTTTGAGTTCTCATTGCCATAGTAGTGAATCAGGATTTGTTAAGGTATTGCATAACTCTGGGTTTTCAATTTTTCAAGAAACCTTAATCAAGATTTGTGTAGGTTTTTGCTCCAGCGAAAGAGAAAGAATAAAACTGGGTTTTGTTCGGCTTGGCATTTAATCAAACACCCAAGTGCATACAATTTATTTGTTGTCAATTCATCAATACTTGCCTATTAAACTGATGGGTAAGATTGAGTTATATTATGCAAAGTCTGTTTCCATGGACAAGACAGACTCTCCAAAGTCCAAAAGAAAAGAGAGTCATTCTACGTTTTGTGCTTGTTGTCCACATTTAGAAGTTGTTTGAATATAACTGCGAAGGTTGGATTATGAGATAATACTCCCTCAAGTTCTCACATTCTTTAGGCCTCTAAGATACCAAAGGCTACAATGGGCTTGCTTATGAGTCCAAACTGTGGCATTGTTAGAAGATCCTTTCCTCCCTATTGATCATTCCAAGTGAAGGGCAGTGCACTCTTAGTTTTGTGGTTTCTTACTTTTGGAGTATT
This sequence comes from Platycodon grandiflorus, assembly GCA_016624345.1. Lineage (NCBI taxonomy): Eukaryota > Viridiplantae > Streptophyta > Magnoliopsida > Asterales > Campanulaceae > Platycodon > Platycodon grandiflorus. The sequence continues at coordinate 10,219,037 of CM028362.1, forward strand.
ATTCAAATTAGCGAGATTCCAGTTAATCTATATATGTGTTTGAATATGTAAAGCAATTGTTGAGGCTCTAAAAACAAAGATACACAAACTGGAACTGCTGGCTGTTGATTTCGGATAATAATTTAGTGTTTTTTTCTTTTATAGGAAAAAGAGTAGGAAGCTCCTACATAAGTAATTGCTGCTTAAAAACTATAGGGTGGTCTGCAACCGGAGGCTCAGAAAGGTAATATTTATTTATCATCTTTTATGTAGAGAGTATGAGTTGTCTCTATTGATTTAATATTTATTATTATTATTATTATTTTTGGGAGGGGGGGTGTTAGGAGTGTGTTAATAAAAATTAAAAATTAGAAATCATCACACATGTATTTTTTACCCTCTCACTAAAAAATCACACATACTTTTTACCCTCTCATTAATAAGCATTTTTGGGGGGTGGCTCTAATCATCACACATATCTTTTACCCTCTCACTAATATATATATTTTCTGGGTGAGGTGCTTAATATATTCTTTGTCTCACGTGTAGGTACAAGTAATGGAAAAATGTATTGCATCTCGCGTTACTAAAGCAGACATTGTTGTGAAGCAAGAGCCTCCGGAAGAAGATTAAATTTTTGTTATTGAGAAAACAATAAAATATTGTTGCTTTCATTTTTTTTATTACATTATTTCATTATTGGTTTTGTTCCGAAATAAATAATTTATAATATAATTCACTATTATTTCATTATTTTTGTGTCATTTAAACTTACTCACCCATTACAAAATTTCGAGCATACGTTAACCTCAAGTATAAAATAATTTGATCCCTACTGTCACCGTGCCATAGGCACGAGCACAAAATCTAGTTTATTTTCAACCAACCCTATCCCTACTTCAAAATTCATTTATGAGGTTGTAGCCAAGAATAAAGCCGTTAAAGTGGGCTCAATTCGCCAAGCCAGCCCGTTCAGTCATCTAAAAAAGGCAGGTTGGGTTGATGAAATTTAATCTCGTTTAGGAGTGGGTCAAACGGGTTGGAACCGTGCAGGTCATGGGCTGAAGCAGGTTGGGCACGGGCTAACCCGCTAATTTAATTTTGTTTATTTTTATGTTGTTCCTTTTTTAGATCTCATTGTTTATATTGTATGGATTTAGTTTTAACTTTAATTTGTTAAATTATTTCTTGGTTTTTATACTAATTAAATGAAAAATACTTGTGAGTCTTATGATTTTTTTTTTTGCTTTAATTGGTTAGATATTACAATATTTTTTAAAACCACGCTTTTTTGGCGTAACCCAAGGTGGGTTGGGTTGAGTATTTGCAGTCCCGCTATTTTGACGGGTCAGCCCAACCCGTCCCGCCTGGTGCGCGGGTTGCGCGTCAACCCGTCTCACTAACTCGTTTTGACAGCTCTAGCTAAGAACCACCGATTAGTTATTGTACTCCCTCCATCCCGGATAAATGTTCCTAGTTGATAAAGTACAAGGATTAAAAAACATAATTAATGATGTATTGTAAAATGTGTTTTGACGATAATACTCATAAACATTAATTGAGTTCAACTATTCTAAATAATTGAGTTTCTTTGAGATGTGTTATATTAAATGAAACTTAAGTGGTCGTTTGGTAACCGGATAAATAGCCGGATAACACTAATTTATCCATATCCGATGTTTGGTAGCACTTTCTCGTCAAAGATAAAAATATCAGATTTGGCGGTTAACCCCCTTATCCGAGAATAAATAATACCTCAGTCCCCCTATTATAATTTAATCCCAGATAACAAAAGCACGAGACTACTTTCTCTTTCCCTAATTGCCCTCTTACCTACAACTAATGAAACCTATTCTTTTGCTTCATTTTCACAATTTCTACGGCTTCTACTGTTGATCGACGAGGGCTAGCTCTCCCCTTCGATTTTGGGCACTTCTCCGGCCATATGAAGGTAGGTCTTCTTCTCAAACTTTAAGATCTCAACTCTGAAATACTTCAGTGATCAAGTTTGGGGTTTGAAATCTAGGGTTTGAGATTTGATTTGGGGCTTTTGAACGGTGGTGTACCAAGGAAGTATGAAAGATGGTGTGCTAAGGAAGTGAAGAAGAAAGAAGCTCAGAATAGACTGCGGCGAACTCTTTCGACTCTTCATCCAATCGAATTCTAGTCCGTCTTCCTACTAGTGATTGCGAAAAAGAAAGTTCGGTGTGGGACTCAGAATGAGGGAGAAGAAAGACGCCAACTGAGATAGAGACCGGATAAAGAAATTCTCTGATCATTCATAAGGATTATTCACAGGATCAAAATTGGAAGAGATTCTCACATCCAATGGAGTTCCATTAAGAGAGAGAGAGACCAAGAGAATTCTTATAGCAGATTAGTCTGGAGAGTGATTCCTCGATGAAGAGAGAATTCCAGGGAGACTAATGCATGTGGGGCCTTTATTATCATTAAGATCAATTACATTCTTTTTTTTCTTGGTTTCAGAAGATCCATGTGATAACACATATGATATAAGTACTTGTGATAAATCACACCATCTTCTTGGTCAATTCTATAGAACAAATGACAAAGTGGTTTTGGAGCAAAGAACACAAGTAAAATTAATTAAATCCAAGTCATTTCTATCCTAAACCAATTTGAGGGTATTTTTGAAAAATTGATGTAATACTTGGCTATCAATCATCTTATCTGTTAGATTTTATCTTTGGTCTACCAAACGCCGAATAATTATATCCAAGATAAAATAATTATGGATAAAATAATCTACTATTTCCAGTACTAATTAGTGTTATCCGGCTTTACTACCAAACGACCCCTAAGGGTATATTAGGAAGAATGATAAAGAATAGATAGATCAAGTAGATCAAAAGTTTTTAGAAACATTAGTCGACATATCTCAAAAAAACAAATAGGAACATTTATTCGGGACGGATAAAGTATAAATCTTTCTATTTATGATTAATAAATAGGGGACGGGGGATTAACAATTAGGCCTTAATTGGTACATGGAATTGGAATCAATTCCGCGAAATCAATTCCATGTAATTGATTAATAATGGTTGGTGGGGCAAAAATTATATTTGGAATAAAAATGATTACTAAAATCTTATAATTTATTACTAAAATTTAAAATTTAAGGAATCACAATCCTGATGGAGGAGGTAGTGTTTGGATTCCTAATAGTTGAAATTCATGTAAAAGAACAATAATATTCTTCTATTATGTCAAGTATTTGCTTTATATTTATAATTTATTTGGTTTCAACAATTTTACGACCGTTCCGTTTTACACCTCCTCCTCGTCGTTGTTTTTCGACTCTTTATAAGGTTTTTCTAACTCTTTTCATTTGATTTAATTCATTAATAATTTTTAATAATTTATGATTGTTGTGTTAATTTTCACAATCGAATATGGTGAAAAAGAAGAGTGGGTGATTGATCTGCTTGAAACTATATAGAAAAATAAAATAGTAATTATTCTAAATAGTAATTACACGTATTTTTCTCGAATTGTTTCAAATATTTAAACTATTTTTATTTAAACTAGTTTCATTATAACATTAGTTTTTTTTAATTTAATAAATTTTTCTTGCTTTATTGATGTTGGATATTTAAAATTTTCACCAAAATTGAAAGAGAATGAAGAACTTGTTATTTTGTGGAGCAGTAATAACGTTAATATCTAATTTTTATCATGAAAGTCATTAACAAGTACGTATCTGCATTGGGGTAATGTTGTCAGTTACCTCAACTTTATCTTTACATTCCAAGTTATTTGTTTTTTTACTAAACAGTATAATAGAAATTTATACGTAATCATATTCCTTATATTACCAAACACTTTTTAGGAATTATCTTCCAATCTATTTCTGTAAAATTTCATTACTAGTAATCGATTCCGCAGAATTGATTTCACTGCTGTCTACCAATCGAGACCTTAAAGTTGTAAGTAACTTTGGAAATTGGTATGGTAACGAAAACCAAATACTCCATAATTAACCAATTTCACAACCCCCCCACCTTCAATAAATCTCAACTTTCCAGATTGTTGAAGGGCAGTATTGTCATATACTATCTCCGTCCCAATAATTGTCGTTTTAACAAAAAAAAATTTATCTAAAATAATTATCGTTATAGGATTTTAAGAAATATTTGTTTATATTTTACCAAAATTATTTTTATTTACTACCCTCATTAAAAAGGGTTGTTAAGGAAAAAAAAAATACTTTTGCGGCTTATCCACAATACATGAATTTAAATTAGAATAGATCATTTATTATTTAAGATTCCTTAATCTATGTATAAATTATTAAAACGATAATTATTTTGAAACGTAGGTATTACTTTTCATCCTAAATTATGAAATTTTGGCTTATGAGAATTTTTGGCTGATAAAAAGCTACACAGCTTTATCGTCAGCGCTGGCTTTTCATATACTTAACCGAACAGCTTAGTTGGACCATATAAGCTAGTTAGGTCCAGTAAGTAAATGGGCCCAATCAAACTAGACTCTACCATAATGGGAGCCCGAAAACAGAACAAGAGGCTTCGTAGTTCGTAGGAGAAGAGGGACAAGGAGAGAGAAAGGAGAAATGGCGAAGTCTTGCAAAGGCTTAGCTAACGAACTTGCCAAGTGTCTCAGCGAATCCGATTGCGTTAAGGTATATTCATTTACCTGTTTATATATTTGCTTCACCGTACAAGGGAAGATCTTGTTTGATTGATATTTCAAATTTGCTGCCGAAATTTATATGATAAACAAACCCTAATAATCTTTGAAATATAACTCTGCCAACTCAGTGCAGCAGAATTCAGTCACAGAAGCAATGTTAATTTGGGTTAGCTTATTGCCCATTTCCGCTTACTGATATGTGGCTAAAACCCTACCTTATACTACTTCCGTTTAGTTCAAAGAGTCCATGTTTGGAAAACGCAATAATTAAGAGATACTCCCTCCTCCTCCGTTTCAAAATAAGTGTCGATTTAGCTAAAAATATTTGTTCCAAAATAAGTGTTATTTTAGGTTTTGAATGCATGTTTTTGCCTAATTTACCGGGGTTTTTTTTTTTTCAAAGTCCCAACAATTAATCATCACTTTATTAAATATTTTATATTATCTCAGTAGTTATTTATTCCTAATGTTTCTTTCCAACTACTCCGTATTTAATAACGGTATATTTGTCGACCTACAATTTTTTTAATATATGTGCATTACTCTAAAACAACACTTATTTTGACACGGCTGGAGTATATTAGTATCATTATAGTTGGTCATAATTACAAAAATATTTGAGCTTACCTAGGATATTTATTGTCACATGTGGAGGGTAAAGAGCTGACACGTTACTAAAAATTTAAGTTTAATTTTAGGAAAGGTGAAACATCCAAAAATAGAATGGAGTTTGTTTATATGGAAAGGAGGAAGTATTTCATTTGTTTTATGCTCTCCAAGTGAAAATTCACCATCTATTTAGGTTAGTTCGTATACTTGTATGGCATGTGTTTGGTTCACTTTGCTTTTTGGTGGCTCTGCTGCATCTTTGCTTCTCCATCTATCTCTAATCAAAACCTCTGTATTATAGGAAAAAAGGAATTGATGTCATATTCACCCTTGGGTGATTATAATCACACCAGTGAAACGTGCAGTGATAAATTCTCCTCCGCTTTATTCAAAGAGTCCTACTTTATCTTTTAGGATGTTCCGGTCAGAAAGTCCTTTTTAGAAAATTAAGCTTGCAATTTCCAGGTTGGATACGGAAGACAAAATTGTTTTGTTGGTATAGTTGCTTCCAAGGGTAAAATGTTCCTCTAGAATGTTTGACCTTTCAAATATGGAAAGTGGACTCTTTCAGTTGGAAATTTCATCCTTTAGATGTGGTCGTTCGTTCTAGAGAATTGATTTACTTTCATGGCTCTGGCTTTTGAATGAATAAACTAAAGAGTAGTTGAGCAACAGCAATTGCTTCTTAGTGACCGATTATTGAAAGCTTTGTTTCTATAATGTTTGGGCAATGATTTTTGGTCCATGCTTTTTTGTCTAGCTTCATCTTAGTCCTTAAACCTTATTATTGGGAGGTGAGCAAGAGTATGCATTATGACGTGACTTGGAGATTACATATAGTCCCTACATATTTATACGTTTTTACCTGATGTCTTTGAACCTCTTGTTGCAACTTGGTTACTCTCCTCTCCTTTGCTTCAGTTTCAGTAATGCTCTAGACAAAGAATGTACAGTAGCACCCCGGATCACGAATTCGCAATGATAATAGCTCCATCAGGGTGGAAATTGAAGTTTGTGTTGCAGCTATCTCTCAAATAAATTTTAAGTTCACTCTCTTCAGTAACTGTGTATCTCATATGTCTGTTGCATTCCGGTAGTTTACTATGGAATGTAAACATTCTGTTGAGCAACAAATATATATGAATAAATAAACATGTCTATTGTCTGTCGACTAATATTCAAACCTTACCAACCCAAAATCAAGTTGATGATAAAATTTCAAGTAATATATATATATATATATATATATATATATATATATATATTCACGACATACATTCATCGATGTATATGGATGCATAGTAGATTGAACCATGATTTTAGTAGGTTTAGATCTTTGATATTGCAACAATGAACATCATTCTTATGCCAAGCAAGTGGCTCAAGAAAATTATAAAATGAAGGCTGGTGGTAGGTCTTGTTCAGCTAATTTTCTTTTTTTCTTGTTGTAACTGAGCTCTAATTACAGCTTTTGATGATTTATTTTATTGGTTGGTAAGAACTATATCAAGTGTTTTAGAGTTGCGTGGTGCATGTTAATTTGTTATAGCAGCAAACAGTCTTGAAATATAATGATATGGGTTGTTTTTTTCTAGGTTGAGAACCGGCCATATAGAGAATGTGCTAAAGAGCAGAGCCCTTCCATATCAAGTGAATGTGTTGGACTGAGAGAAACATATTTCAATTGCAAGAGAGGCCAGGCATGTTTGTTCCCCTTAACTCATTTTCAAGGCATCATTTGTTTATTGAAAGTTTATTCTGTTTAGTTTCGTAATAATATTTGACATAAAATTTCATATAATTAGATCTTAGAATAAATTGGCAATGAGTTGTCTAAACTTGATTTAGTGTCTCTGGGAAAGTACTTTCTAGTATACTGTTGAGCTTATTCCACTATTTGTAAAACATAACAACTTCAAAATTTCATTCATTAGGAAGAAACAGTTAAACAAAAAAACCAGCGAAATTCATGTGCAGATATAAAGAAGACATTTGAGCACTTCCCTTTCTTTATATTTTCAGGTTTCGATGGAAGGGTTAGTCCTTTTGTTTATTTCTAGCTCTTGAAATTGGTATTCACTATTCACCCCTAATTTAAGTGAAGCTTGACTGAGTTAGATGGCATGCACCTTATTCTTTTAAGGGTTAATTACACCACTAGTCCCTTGACTATTAACGATTCCACGATTAGTCCCTTAAAATTTTTTTTTTCAAATTTCAATCTTTCGAGTACCAAAAAGTGACGCAGCTGGTTGTTTTGATGGATGCCGTTAGTAAAATTCTGTTAAGTCACCCATGTGCGTTGCACGTGCCATTTTTCAAGGGAATTATAAAAAATTCATACTAAATAATTAAACAATAAAAAAATTAATACCTTTCTCTGTCTCTCTCTCTCGTCATGTCTTTCTCTCTCCCATTCCATTTTAATTTTTAATTACCTTCCAAATCCTTCTCCATAATTCCCTCCATTGTTGATAAACACGTAGTACCATTACGAGCTTTCTTGATTGGCTTAAATAGAGAGAACGTCACTACGCTGAAAATGCAAGATCCATCGAATCCAAACCCTAAGCCGCCAAATGCAGCTCCGCCGTCTTCCTTCCCTACTCCCCCGGCCCGGCCTTCTCACCACCGCCGCGCTCACTCCGAGATGAACTTTCGACTTCCGGACGACCTAGATCTGGTCTCCGACCCCTTCGATGCGCCCTCGGGGAGTTTTGAAGAGATTGGATCCGAGGACGATTTCTTAGCTCTGCTGGGCACTGGACAGGGCTTCAATCCACATGGAATGTAAATGAAGCTCCCAAAAAGATGGGGAATTCCAAGAAAATAGGTCATAAGCAGTAGTCCTATTACTGATATGCTCGGTCTTACTGGAAAGTCGATTGCAAGGGAAAGGAGGTCGACCCTTCTTTCTCCAGGATATAGGACGCCATCGCCGTCGCGAATAATTCCGATGATACCGAGATCGAAGTAGCCATTCAAGAACAAAAGAAATAGAAATCTTTTTTTTGTCCTTTCCTGCTGCTTTTAATTTTTGAAGGCAGGCTTATTCTGAGAAGTTGTTTGTGATGGGGGCTTTTTCTTTGGTTATGTTTGGGGAAGGGAGAGAAGATATGATGATTTTGAGTTTATTTGGTGTGGTGATGAGAGCCTTTGGTTTGAAGGTGTATTAAGCGCCACACATACTGGTAGCTTGGATTTCTGCTTCATTTTCCTCTACGCGTATTTTACTTAAACAGACCTTTTTAGGTCTCAGTCCCCCCCACTCTGTTTGTAGTCAAATTTGCTGCAGCTCTTCCATTGGCTCTTCTGAGTTTAAGTTCTTGGATATATAACGGAGTGGGTTGAATTATTAGGTTTCTTGAAAAAGATTTTTTGCCTCCCTGAGAGAGAGAGGGATTTTGTTGATAACATGGGTTTGGACTATGGGTAACCGGAGACAGTGAGTTGGCCGGATAAGATAAGGTTGTATGCGTTGTTGCTGCTTTTGCTGCGTTGATTAGGATTTTTTTTTTCTTTTTTTTAAAGTCTTGATTAGAGAGGGAGAAAGGTATTAAAGGTATTAATTTTTTTATTGTTTAATTATTTAGTATGAATTCCCCATAATACCCTTGAAAAATGGCATGTGCAACGCACATGGGTGACTTAACAGAATTTTACTAACGGCATCCATCAAAAGGACTAGCCGTGTGACTTTTTGGTACTCGAAGGATTGAAATTTGAAAAAAATTTATTAAGGGACTAATCGTGAAATCTTTAATAGTCAAAGGACTAATGGTGTAATTAGCCCTTACGGATTTAACAATGAGGTTATTGACTTGATTGCTGATAAACTCAAAAATAATTGCATGTCTATAAACCTAAAACATTGTAAAATTACTCCCATAACGTATATTATTTTTTGGACCATCTAATTTCACACTTAATCTTGCCCTTGAGATGATTCTCCATCTGTTGAATTGTAGCAAAACTACTTGATTCATGTTATTTTTGATGCGGGGGTTCAGAATAACTTGATAGTAGCATGTAATGCAAGTTTTTTATAGCTGTTCCTTATAATTTTTTCATAGTGAAAGTTTTGGCTAGGGTTTAAGGTGAGGGAAAGTCGACTAAAGTAATTTGCTCATAGAAAGTGATCACATCACGAACTTTTTGCCTAAAGCAGATATGTTTCTCATGCAACTAGATTCATTTTATTGACAATATTCAAGAAGATAAATATGGAGGCAGAGTGTTTTGCTGTCGCTGAATTTGAACACTGGTCTTTTTGAGATCCAAATTAAAGAAATCTCTAAATAATCAAATCTGATGCCCAAACTACATATTGTTACCTTCCCTGAAATTTGGAGTTGTAAAGTTGATGAAAATAATCTGCTTAGAAAAATTGATGAGTATCAACACAAGGATTAAGGAGGTAGTTCACTTTAATCAAATTGGGTTGGAAAGGCTGGTGTAGAGGAGGTCAAAAGAGCTGCAAGAACTGTTGCTTTGAACATAAGCAGTAGAGTGGCTATTGTCCTTGCTCATTTTGCACAACCTTTACTATTGGTAAGGATGAATGCGTAGATTCACACGACCGTGCGAGCTTCCATAGTTACCTTTTCCTTTTCTCCTCTTCTTTACTTCCTCCTGGCAACCAAATTGAGTGATCTAGGAAAAAAAACAATTGAGATTAAAAAAATCAGTGATATTTTATCATCAATTATCAAGTTAGAATTTAATATTGACAAAGCTTGAGACAACTTGCAAATTTCTGTACAGCCCTTGTTGTCTATTATGACACACTGCTGAAGACATCTACATCTCAATCCATCTAAAGCTGAATCTGTCTGGAATGGTTTGTTAATGCTATCCACTCAAGAGTAAAAATGTACTTAGCTATGGTAGTTATATATGATTGGTCACATCTCAGTTCATAATTTACAATGTAGTTGCATGCAAGTTGATATAGGCACGGGCCATGGTTCCATCAACATTATGCAGTCTGTATGTAATTAATTTATGCGTAAGCGTTCCTCCTATCATTATTACATGTGGAAACTATCCTATACTCGTCCAACTCACTCCCTCTTTCCGTGTAGGTTGATATGAGAGCTCGAATTCGCGGAAACAAGGGTTACTAATTGGTGGAATTAAAAAATGAATCCTGCTGTCAATCATTGAAAGTTTACTGATCAGGCTTCATGTATCGAGAATAACTTCCAGAATCAGAGTAGAGATAGCTATATAATTTAGTCATCTATGACCAATGGAAGCAGTTGCAACAAGAAACACCTCTGTAACATGTTATCTTGATTTTGTAGTTAGGACATTTTACCAGTTTTGATGAAAACAACTTTGGATTGTTGATTACTAGGGAGTACTCCCTGCAAATTCAGAATGTTTGTACGAGTCAACTTAGCTATTTCTATGTATCATTTAGTGCCATAACACGTGTTCGTTTACTTTCAGAGCAAGTGAAAGGGTTGTTTGAATTTGGTGCAGAAATGGAGGCTGAGAATAAGAATAGTATCATCGAGGAGAGTTGACTAATTGAGTTCTCAATGTTTATGTTTCCAAATACAAGTCTTTCTTTTGTTGTTTGCACAGCAAAATTCTTTACGTTTCAAATTCTTTTTGACTGTTGATGAGGCAAGTAATTTGGATTCGAGCGTACTTCTTTCCTTGACTAAAAAATTGATGGGTGTGATGCAGTTTATATTGTCCATCCAGATTATTAGGTATTTTAGAGTTTAGCAAAATTCATGCGAACTTCAACTTTGAGCAATGAGAGCATTAGAATAGTATTCTGGAATAGTCTGCATGATTTTGAAATGAGTAATGATATGGGTACTTAAAGAGTACTATTTTTTTTTGCACTAAATAATGTGTTAGTTGATGTGGTACAAAAAATAAAATTAAAAATCATAATTAATGCATCACATCAGCTGACACATTATTTAGTACAAAAAATTTGATACTCTTTAGGTACCCATAGCAATACTCTTTTAAAAATATCATCAATTATTTGACTGTTGTTGGGATGGATTTGATGAGGGAGTGATGGTGGCCGAGATGCATTTGGTGGGTTGGGGTGGGGCCGGGTGGGAAGGGAAACGGGTGGGGTTATGGAAGCTTGAAAGGAGGAAGAAAGAGAGATTGTCGCGACCCGACTCGAGATCTTATGTAGAATTTCGTCACGTTCGGTGAGGAATCCTTAGCAAGTTGTTGCTCAGTGTCGGTGAGCTTGTTGCATCGTTCTTTTAGGCAGAAGCTCCTTGAGCCTTGTATTTCTTTGCGCCTTAGCGCGCCCGGTGAGACAGCTTTTGTGATTTTTGACTTTTGACTTATTTTTCTTTGGCTGAAAATAAATCACGTCCATTGACCTTTTGACCAGGCTCTCTTATACCCCTAGGCTTCATTAGAGACTCCTTAGAGAGCTCATTTCATCACCATCGTCCTTGGGCTTTAGAGAGAGAGTAGAGAGAGTTCTTGAGAGAAAAAGTGTTCTATCTTGAGCAATCGGAGTCGGATTGACAATCCGTCTTCGCTATCGTGGAGCTCTTGACTAGGAAAACACATTCTCTGGGTTGCATGTAGGTGTCCTTGGGTTAAAACTACAAAGAGGTAAGCTACTACCCCTCTCCTTCTCTAATTATGTCTTATATGACATCCTAGACTTGTTAAATGTTGAAATCATGTCGAAATCACTATGTTTGAGTATATGAATCATCTCTAAGTATGTTTTGCTATATGAATCATATAATTTCGTGGTAAACTTGTTTTACATGTTGAGAGACTTGTTTTGTCTTGGTTGATATACAAGAAATTGGTATCACTTGTTAATTTTAAAGTATGATTAATATTCTTTGACTCGAACTCATTAGAAATCGAAAATGACTCTAACGGAGTTCGTTAGGATTTTCATAATCAATGAGACCACGTGTGTGATTTGGGATTTCCTTGATGATTCGAGAGATTCGTTGGATAATTTGGTTACATAATTGTGTTTATTAAAGTTACGTAATTATCGTAATTTTCATGTGTTGGTTGATTTTGTGAAGTGTGATTATTATCACCTACTTGAGACATTCGTATTGTTATTGAATGTTGTTATTATGGTTATACTCCCTACTTATTATGACCTACTTGAGACATTCGTATTGTTATTGAATGTTGTTATTATGGTTCTACTCCCTACTTTGGAGTATGATTTGTTTATTTTAAATGTCGAGTAAATATCTACTTGAGCATTTAGTTAAGTCCATGACATATTTGTTTGGCGGTGTATTGACGCTCGATTATTGCGAGAGCCGGGGCTACATAATAGTAAAATGCCAATACATCAGGCCTCCCCCTACCGTTGACCACGGTAGGGGAATAGCGCCAAGTGTTGTATGGTACAACCGCAACATTTGTAACCATGGTGAATTCTCGGGCTGTAGGGACCGAGGGCACCCGGTTTCGTGAATACAGAAAAATAGTTCACATGTTCTTGTGGTTTCTTATTCTTGAGTTCTTGGTTCTGGGTTATCGTTCGAGCACGTCAACAATGGCTCAGAATTCTTGATTCTAGTTTATTGATCGAGCACGTCAACAACGGCTACGATATTTGGTATTACATTAGTTGGTTGGTTGGAAGTATTGGTCTGGTCGATGGTGTACCTCGAGGACGTATCCCTTTCAACGTGTTTACTTACTACTCTTATGTGCTTCCTATACGAGAGAATGTTGGTCATGGTTTCCAACTAGTATGAAACGGTTGGCAATCGTTGAGCCTCTCATGTAGTATGGGGTTATGTGACTTCTTACTATACATGTTATATGCCTTATCTTGGAATGTTTTATGATGCAATATCATATTATACTTGTTGTTATTGTCTTGCATCTAGCATACAATATTGTTGCATTAGTAGCTTATTGAGTTTCGACTCACCCCATTTCGTGTTTATTTGTTTTCTTTAGATCACGGTCCGGCGAGAAATCCTTTGCAAGTTGTTGCTCAGTGTCGGCGAGCTTGTTGCGTCGTTCTTTTGGGTAGAAGTTCCTTGAGCCTTGTATTTTTTTTTGTGAGGTCGAGGTGATACATGTTATATAAACAAGGGATAATGACATTACAAGTCCCTTGACTATGGCCGATTCCACCATTAGTCACTTAACAAATTTTTTTTATATTTTTGTCCCTTGACTATGAAAATTAGACACGGTTGGTCCTTTTGTTGGATACCGTTAGTATTTTTCCGTTAAGTCTGTCATGTGCCTCTCACATGCTTTTAGTTAAGGGCATTTTTAGAATTTCACGTGCAAGATTTTTTTATAATACTTAAATAATTTATTCTTCTCTCTCTCCTCCCCCACCCACATGGGCCACATCTTCATCCCCTTCCTACCACCTTTGTTACAGACCTCCCGCCCCACCCACCCTGGGCCACCCACCACCCCAACCCCAACTCCAATTTAAAAAAAAAAAAAAGAAAGCGGGAGAGAAAACTCTCAAGAAAAAACCCCCCCAAATCTCAAAAACTGCTTTACAGAGGTTCTTGCATTGTGAATTCTTGCTCCTCTGCAAATTTTTTTTTTCTTTTTTTTAACCACTGAAACTCATGTAAGAAAAGTAAGATGGTCCAAAATTCTAGCAGTATATAACAAAATTTAAGAGCAGAGATGAATTGTGCACTTGATTCATTACAAAGATGACATGTATTTGACCATTTGGAGTTTCAAGAAATTATTCTGAAAGGAGACTAATAAAGTAAATTCCAAGGGCATTGGTCTCGGCGTCTGTATGTTTGATGGATTGGAGGCCATGTTATAGTGGTGTCCCAAATCTTTCAGACAGACAACCCCACTGGCCAACCTTGGACGACAGCATGGACTTGAGCAATGACGAAGCAGTTACAGAGTGAAGAGGCATTAGAGACTGTGCACCACCCAGCTCCACCGGAAGCCTGGAGGAGAAGAGGGGCAAGTTTTGTTACTACAACAATTACAGCCTAACCCAGGGCAAGATCTGGTATTGATTCCAGATCTGCGATGGTTAATTTTGTATCTCGTTGGCAGGAGATAAATTAGTGATATGGGGCGCCGGCGATCGTGTTGGGGCAACGAAAATGGCGTCGAGTTGGATGCTTTGTTCGGAAATTGCAAGAGATCGGAGCTAAAATCTTTCCGGATTGCGGAGAGACAGTAGAAATTATCAAATTAGAGAAGTTGGAGGAAGGATAGCTCGAAGATTCGAAATGCAATTCCTTCTTTTGAACTCTATTCAGCCGGGGAAATAGCATCAATTTCGGACCAAAGGTTCGAATCCGTCATTGGCCTGTCTAGATGCAGAGGACTTCCAGCCCTTATTCCGACAACAGCCCTTATTCCGACAGCAGTTACAGTTTGAATACCAATTTTGGGAAAAAAAATGTTGTTTGGATTTAGAAACAGATCAATTGCAATCTTTTTGTGTACAATTAGCAAGAACCCAAAAGAGAAAGTGAGAGAGAATCACACAACCGTGAAGAAGATGTAGGTGAAATTCCCTTTTTGCCCTTGGTTAAATGCATGTGAGAGGCACATGACAGACTTAACGGAAAAATACTAACGGCATCCAACAAAAGGACCAACCGTGTCTAATTTTCATAGTCAAGGGACAAAAATATAAAAAAATTTGTTAAGGGACTAATGGTGGAATCGGCCATAATCAAGGGACTTGTAATGTCATTATCCCTATAAACAATGTATTGTTGGATAGTTGTCATATTTGATACTTATGTTTGTATTCTTTTGTTATACTGGCAAGGTTGCTAAGCTTATGTAAATTGTTAATTTTTATTTTTAGCGCACTCTTATATGATTACATGTTTATCCCGAGCGCGCTAGCTCGTGGTGGTTGTTGGCTAACTAATGTGTTGGTTCTCCGACTTGTTGTATTATGTCTTTGAGGTTTTGTTTTTGTTCTAAATGTTTTGTTTTGGTTTGAAAGAAAACATGCACGTACATTACATGGTTTTCATATGACTTTACTTCTGCATTTAAAAAGGAATTTTTGAAATGCTCATTTTATATTCTCGTTCTCAAGCACCGGACGGGGTTTCACATAGAATCTCAGGTCGAGTCACAACAGACTGTGGAGAGTTTTCCTATTTTTTAGACCAAAATACAAAAATAGTTCTAAAATATGCACCAAATTTCACCTTGCATCAAATAAGTTAGAAATTAAGATGTGCATATAATGCGTGGGCTATTTTGATCATTTGAATAGGGGTGGAAAGTTGGATTTTGTTCATTAGTATTTCTTAAAGAAAGCTTTTTTTTTTTCTTTTTTTCTTTCATATGAAAAAAAAAAAACAAAATTTTAAATAAAACTTTCTTTCTCCATTAACGCCACCAACACTGAATTTATAAGAGTTCTTCTCCTTCTTTTCCCAGTTAATCTGTCCGTAGATTGCGCCTCTCTCCCACCAACCAAAAATTATAGAACGCCGGTTGTTTAGAAGATTTTGTAATTGTTTTTCAAATCCCACTTCGCTTCTTCCTCTGCCTTCGCCAACTGCCTCCATTGCCATGACATACAAAATTATTGCACCCTAATCATAGATGATACTTTAGAGTGTATTTGTAATTGAATTGCGTGGATCCTGGCTCTTATGCCCTTCGTCGCATACTCCACATATGGATGAACAAAATTCGCCGCAAACTCCAATGAAAAATTATCCTTAGACTTCGAATCTTTCTTTGACAGTTTTGAATTAAAGTCTTGAATTTCATTCAACTTTGATCTCATGACAGATACTCTGCTATCCTTTTCATTGATAAACATAGTCTTAAGCAGCAATTTGTTCTAACTCTCTCCTGTACTAGTGCTTCAAAACATGAACCCATTTTAAATCTGCATTAAAGGAATTAGGGTTATCGCCGTGAGTTTATACACAATTGCCTCAACTCAGCCTGGAGCTTAGAAATTAGGGGTTTATCATTTCTCATGGTTAATTCTTCATTGAGCGGCACGCGCAGTTTGCAACTGGAGGTAAGAGGCTTCGAAGGAGGAAATGATAACAGAGGTGAGCGAAATTAGGTATTGAGCGAATTGGGGGTTGAAGGGTTGGATTGGGGAAGGAGAGGGAAAGCAAGTTGGTGGTATTGGGTCGATTGTTGTTGACGGTTTGGGTTTCATGATGATGACTTTCTAGTCAGGAGTGAAGTCCTCAGTGGAGTTGAGGAGGATGAAAGTGTCGTCAGCGGTTGGAGTGGTGGTGGAGAGGTCGTCAGCGGGGTCTTTGGTGAAGAAATCGAAGGTTTTGGATTTGAAGGTGATGACGAATTTGTGGAACATTTCAGAGAGTAGTGGGGGGTTTGACGAAGTGGGTTCCATTTCTAGCATTTTTCTGTGTTTCTCTCCCCGTCAAAGAGCTATGTGACATTCAAACGGTAGAAGCTTGTTATTCTAGAGAGAGAAGAAATAAAGGGAACGATGCTCGTGCTTTGGAAGACTTGGAAGGAAGCTTGTTATTTAAATTTTTTTTTTTCATTTAAAAAGAAAGAAGAAAGCTTTATTGAAGAAATAATGTTCCAAATCTCACTTTGTAACTCCGATTCAAATGACCAAAATAACCCTCACGTGATATGTCCATGTCAATTTTCGTTAACTATTTCTAACGCTCGTCACGGTAAGGGAGCAAATTAGGACAAATTGTAACATTGTGTATGAAAATGGGATAAATTGTTCATTGGGAGCGTAAAGTAAAATTTGGTTGATACTTCAGGGTGTTTTTCATATATATATATATATATATATATATATATATATATATATATATATATATGGAGGAGTATTCAACCATATATATATATATATGGAGGAGTATTCAACCATATATATATATATATAAACAAATCGCTATTACTCCCATTAAAAGAAAAGAAAAAGAAAAAAGAGAGAGAGCATAAAATTAAAACTTAACCAATGTTATTACCCATCCTTACGGTCTTTTCTCCAAAGAGAATTGTTATTTGCACCCTCGAAACCTCCTAATACATCCCTTTATTTAGAACAACTCTTATTTTTTTTATTTTATCCCCTTCTACATTTTTCCCAAAATCAACCCTTCCCCTCCACCCTCCCAGCATCACCCTTTCCCGCCCCATCTCACTTCATCTCCCCCATTATTGTTTATCACTCCCCTCCCCTCCTCCATCTCTCTTCATTTCCCCCATCTCTGCTCATCACTTCTTCCTCCCTGGTTTCAAAAGTGAGTCCCCCCACTCTTCCTCTGTTTCTAGTAATCTTTTTTTTTTCTTCTCATTTGTTTGACAAATTTATGTTGAAGTTTACCCCCATTCTTTCTCCTTAAAATATGTACTCACCAGTTTTTTTTAAGTTGTTCGACAATGTTTGACCGAACACCCATAGTGGTGTTCGGCACCCCCTAACCGAACACCACTATGTGTGTTCGGCACCCCTTACCGAATAGCTTTAGGTGCGTTCGGTGAGGGGCTGTCGAAAAGTACAATTTTTTTTTTCAAACCTAAAAAATGAAAAATACATAAGGGCATTTATGTTAAAATTTATAATTACATTTTTTGTAATAAATAAGGGTGTACTTAGAGGTATTGGGGGTGCGAATAACAACCCTCTTCTCCAAAATAAATGCTAGTAAAACCTAAATCCTACCGATACAGGAAAGAAAAATGCTAGGTTTACAACTCTTTCTACAACTATTGCTACAATTAAGCCTTGATGAAAGACAAAATTGTTTTTGAAAAAGATAACTTTGCCCTTCATTAAAGCTTAGTTGTAACAATAGTTGTAAAAAAAATTGTAAACCGGTGTGGAGAATATTTTATTTTGAGGGATGCTAAACATTGCACCCAAACATGCTAAGTATTGCACCCACTTATGCAACAATTACCATTATACCCTTCGGCCTATTTAAAAATAAAAATAAAAACTTACCTAAACTAACCTAATCTATCCCTCCCTCTAACAACCGATAGAGCTGTCAATACGGGTTGAACCCGTCGGGCCAGCCCAACCTATCACCAAAATGGGTTTGGTTGGGTTGATAAATTTTGATCCCGTCTAGGAGGCGGGTCAAACGGGTTGAACCGGCGCGGATTACGGGTTGAAGTGGGTTGGATTGAGTAAGATTGGATTGGGCTAACTCGCCAAATTACTTGACTATATAAATTTAGTTTAACTCTTTGATTTTTAAGAAGTGTAGTTACATTTTCTTAATTTTTTTGGCTTTAATTTGTTAAATTCTTTCTTGGCCTTTTGTTTAATTTTTTATTTCATTAATTATAAATTAAAAATAGTTGTGATATTTTTTTTTTTTACTTTAATTTGTTAGACATTGAGTTTATTTAAGAAATTTGTTTAGCGGGTTGGCCCGCCCCAACCCGTAGCACATGGCGGGTTGGGTAGTGTTGAGATATTTCAGCCCACTCATTTGGCGGTTCAGCCCAATCCGCTGGCCTGTTTTGACAGCTATAACAGTCGACTCTCTCCTCTTTCTTCTCTCTCACAACTCTCTTTCTTCCCTCTCTTTCTCATCCATTGAAGGAAGCAATTTTTATCCAGGAATTTGACAAAAAGAGTATGTTTTCTTTCTAATCTTTGTAATATATATATATATATATATATATATATATAATGAGAACTGAGTGCTTGTGACAGCTAATTATCGCAATTTTTTGCCTAAATTAGCTTGCCAAAAATGGAAACCCCTACTTATACTAAACAAGTAATGTATTGGTTAAATAATTTAACATTTTTTTAATCAAATCCTAGGAAATTGAACCAAAATTTACTGCAAGCTCTCTTCACCTGGCCATGCCATGTATATTGCCAGCAATTTATCATTTGGGCAACTGTGTTCCAATGCCATGATCTTTAGGATCTCTTCAGCTATATATTCATTAGTTTTGTCCTCTCTTATTTTTCTACACAGTAAAAAAAGAAAACAAACACAAAATTATATTTAGCAATCTGATAACAAAAAATAGTCAGAAAATGCTATGGCTTTCATAGCATCCGTTTTGAAGGACATTCACAAAGGAAGATCAGTCTGGATTTATTAGTGATAGTGGTAAAGATTATAAAAATTACAAATATATCTTACACATGAACAACAACCGAACATAGAAGCAAAAAATTTCTTTCCTTTGTGATCCATAAGAATCTCATTCATGCTACAGAACGTATAAGAAGATGAGTCAAAACATTTCTTAGGCAAAAATAATGTTCTTTGAATAAACAAAACAATTAAAAATATTAAATTTATCAATCAATTTGTGCATATTACAGTAATCAAAATTATTAAAATTCAAAAACCTCTAAGAGACGAAACTTTTTTAAGAGAAAATTACCATCAAGAAAATTGCGACTACAAAATTAAATAGCAGATCTAAACAAATCTAAGCAGTAAAAGATGGAAAACCTTAAATCCAAGCAAACTATGGTCGGAAAAATCATAAGCACCTAATATCAAAGTAGAAAACACATAGAGCAAATAATAAAATCAAATAATGTAAAGTGTGTACCTTCAAATCGCTAAGAACAAAGATGAAGATCTTTCTCCAAACTACAATAAATCGTTTTGGCATAGTTCGCCGCAGTGACAACAACAAACCATCTCAACATTTGGGGTTATTTTGGTTGACGATTTTGATTTGGTAAAGCACGATGGTTGTTATTGTTTGAGGTGAGATGAGTGTGCGGCGCATTTAGGGTTTCTAGGGATTAGAATTGATAGTTAATGTTTGAGATGATAAATTTACATGAATCGAGATGAGCTTAAAGTATATTAATGGCCTTATTAATTTTACAAATTATATTGCCTTTTTAAAATCTTGTAAGTGGAGTATATAAGAGTTGGGCCAAATCGGATGTTGTCTCGCCTTTTCTATTTGTCCCGGTATGTGCAATGTCCAACTTCGTCCTTTTCTATTTTTATTTTTTTTTGTATTTGTTATTTTTATAATTGAGTTGTAACATGTAAAATATTTTGTAGATTATAATTCTTCGCAACATTATAGTGGTTGATGTTCTGTTTAAAATATGTTGTTTCCAACTTCATTTCATCCTCTATCAAATATTAAAGACGGTATGCAATGAAGAGGGAAAGTCAACTAATAATGTTTATTATTTATTAAAGTAATGTTTATTTTTTTATTTGTATATGTTTTTATTTCTATTTATAAAGTTGTTTTTCGTCCTACCTTCCTCAAGGTAAATTTTTATTTTGATCCTTACAATTTCAACTTTGTATTATTACATTTTATATTTTTTTAGTTGTTTTCTTTTTTGGCTTTAAAGCATGTAGGACTTTTCTTGAAGAAGCCAGTATTCAGCCATGACAGTTGTATGTCGCAGTTTCCAGGATAACAAACTGTTTTGATCTGAAAATATTGATATGCAATGAAGAGGGAAAGCCAATTAATAGAACAACAAATGTTGTGTATAAATTTTTTTTTCAGAATTAATAATATTACCGATACAATGATGTATTTTTGTTTAAGTAGTTGCCTCCAACTTTAGTTTTTCTTAATTTATTCTTTTAATTTTATTGTTCCTCTTCGTTTTGCTTAAATATAATATAATTGAAAAGATATATGACCGTGCGTTTAACGCACAAATATAAAACTAGTTTTCTATTAATTGTAGTTGTTTTAATTAATTAAATTAGAAAAAATTAAAAAAAATACGAATTTGAACTGGGCAGGGGAGTTTGTTAGATTAAGTGTTTTACTTTAATTAAATTAAGTTTGTACATAAATAATTTATATGTTCTAGTATTGTTTGATTAGAATTAATTAATTAATTGTAGCTAATTAATTGATTAGAATTAATTTTAGATGTCAGGAGTTAGTGATAGTGGATGTAGTGACCAATCAGGGAAAAAAGTTTATAGTAGGAGACTGAAGGATCGAATAATAGCTGTATTAGCCTAAGCAAGAGCAAGTATGAAGCAGAAGCAGGCTAGTATACCGAAGCAGCCTGCAGTTAGCACTACTCATGAGCTGACTCCACCTATACCAGTCAGCATTACTCGTCAGCAGACTTTACCTATACCGGTCAGCTTTACTCGTCAGCATACTCCACCGATAGTTCCTCCATTCAGTGTTACTCGTGAGCGGACTCCACCTGTTTTTTCGATTCGTCGGGGATCTTTTGATATCTGTGCTTCGCCAATGACGATGATGATTTGGAGGCAGAACGGGAATTACAGAAAATAGGGGGACATATATTTCAGTCAGGTCTGTCAGCTATTAGTCAGATGAATGGTTCGAGCATGAGGTCTGGGTGGGGGAAAGGTGCGATGATTGCTGCGCAATTTCAGGAGTTGCATCGTAAGTATCAGAGCCAGATGGGTAAGAGTGTCCATCATGATTATGTTCATGATCATGATGACGATGATGATGATGATGTTGATAATGATGATGACGACGACAATGAGGATGTTGCTACTGGTCGAGGACATCGGGGACGTCGAGCTCGAGGTGTTGGTAGTGGTCGTGGACGGGGACGAGGCCTTGATACTAATGATGATCAGTGGACATTATTTGATGTACATCTAAGGGGGGCCCGCCACCTCGACTCTGCTTACTGGTTTTCTTGGCCATATTGCGCATGGCTGGGTAAAATTAATTTATTTTCATGCATAATTTTGATTATTTTTTGTAATATTTTGTTAAGAGATTGGTAATGATAATTATTAAATGGGTGATATTTTTTTCAATTGGAAAGACAAGTGTTAATTTATCATAATGTTGCCGATCACCACTAAATGTGTGATATTGTGACGTGAGACGTTAAACCTTATTAACGAGATTGTGCGAGGACATTTAAGTCAGTGCATGTTTCAGCACTTAAACATGTCACTGATTTTTGCGTTTGTCGAGTGATGACACTTGAAAACGAATAGTTTTATTTGCCCCGAAAACAAATGACCGGGCTGGCATTTTGTTATATAGCTAGATCGGCTATCTCCAATGAGGTCGGGCCGACTCTCCTTTACCGTAAAAAAAATCCTAAATTAAATGAAAAAAAAAAAACATACCGTGAAATAATCATATGCAGTAAAATTACCATTATTGTTAGAATTCATGTCGCCGTATATAGAGATTTAGAGAGAAAATTTTTAGAGTGTGAAAGTGAGAGTTGAGTGTTATATGAGTTATATTAGGCTGAGTTTTAGACTTGTTTGTAAGTGAACATTATATACTGTGTTAAGTTTATCCAAACTGTACAAATATTTATATTTATTATTAACATTAATATAAACTCTAATCTTAATTATACTTAATAATAATCAAAGGCACTATCGTCATATTTTTTTAAAAATTCATTAAATGGGTGGGTTCCACAACATAAATGGGTGCGTCTTTGTGTATTTTTTAGGGTTAATCATACCATAAGTCCCTTGACTACGGACTTTTTCATGATTAGTCCCTTAATTTTTTTTTTAATTTCAGTCTCTAAAGTACCAAAATTAGATACGTTTAGTCCTTTTAGTGGATGCCGTTAGGATTTATCCGTTAAGTCAGTCATGTGCCCAACACGTGACTTTGGTTAAGGGTTTATATGAAATTTCACTGGTTAATGTCGTTAGCCCTATTTTTTTCTTCCCCACTCCCTTTCCCCCTCTTTCTCTCGAGTCGTAAACACCGGCATAACACCAAAACGTCCCCTCCTTTCTCCCTCCGCCTTGCCATCAAAATTGACCACACACACACTGAAGCTCACACCAAAACTATTGTTCACAGAAACCACCAAGTTCGGCCACCACCATGAAAGTCCATAACCCCATCTAGGTCGAACAACAAGACAAAATGCTTTTGATTCCATCCCCCACCAAAGTCAAAGACACTAACAACAAACCCATTATCAATAGAATTTTCCACTGTAAGCAGGCCGTCGTATTTCCTGATACAAATCATGGCTGTAAGAGAGAGAAAGAGAGGGGGGAATTACGCCACCACGAACAGCTCTACCCTGATGATTGGGTGATTCCCCATTGGCTACACGACATTACTGTGGCAAAACATCCCTCCCTTTTGAATTACACCTAACTGATTGGGTGTATTTAAATTGAAGGAGATGATTCGCAGGTCCCATGGAGTTTATATCAAATTTGGGGGTCACTATAATTTTACTATGGAAATGGAGAAATGAACCGATATTTAATGGGAATTTTATGGAGATTGGGGATCCTTCCATTTTAATTAATAAAATAATTGTGCACAGATTGTTTGCGAGCTTGGCGAAATGGGAGTGTGGTTCACCCGAAGTGTGAGGTTCTTGTCCAGTGGCAGTCCCCCTCAGAGATGTGGATTAAAATCAACACGGATGGGTGCTCCAAAGTGTCTCCGGGGCTAGCTGGTGCAGGTGGCGTTCTTCGCAACTGGCAGGGAGAGGGGGTAATTGGGTTGAGACAGATTCAAGCACGGTGTATGAGTTGTTGAATGGCTCTAAAGTAGGTGCTGCTGCTCACAGGGGGCTTGTCCGTTGATGAAGATGAGCTAGAAAGGACAAAGAGCTTGACTGATTTGGATGAGTTAAATGGATGTTTGGATATAGATTTGAGGGTCTATTTGTAGGGGGGAAGGGGAGTATGTCACGGTAAAGGTTGGGAATTGAGGATGCCGGCCTGAGGTCGTGCGGGGAAGTATTAATGGTTTGGATTTTTTAAGATTTTATTTTATTTTATTTTACCAATTTACTAATCCTAATTAAATTAATATTAAATATCATAATTACATTGAGATAAATGATTAATGTTTTAATTAGATTAAGAAAAAAATTGTTTATTCAATTAAAAAAGATAAAAATTTGTTATAATTAAATTTCTCTATGAATTTTCCATAACACCCTTGAAAAATGGCATGTGCAACACACATGATTGACTTAATAGATTTTTTTTAACGGCATCCATCAAAAGGACTAGTTACGTGACTTTTTGGTACTCTAGGGACTGAAATTTGAAAAAAAATTCTTAAGAGATTAATCGTAAAAAAGTCCATAGTCAAGGGACTAATTGTGTGATTAACCCTATTTTTTACATAGCTTAGAACTCGCGTTTCGTTTGAGGGTTTTAGCTCTCTCGGCTGCTTCAGAAGCAAGAGCAAGCTAGTAAGAAGGCAAGAATGGTGAGATTAACGGCGGACTTGATCTGGAAAAGCCCTCACTTTTTCAACGCCCTTCGCGAGCGCGAATTAGATCTCCGAGGTTCGTTTTCTCCCCCTCCCTTTTATTTCTATTTCTACATTTTCTAGGTCTCGTAATTCCAATGTATTGTTCGTGCTAACAAATAGTTTATACCTGAAATCTAACCTAATTTAGTCGAGCGTTTTGGGGTTTTTGTTGGTTATCCAAGTTTTATTCACTTTTTTTTTTTTTCCTCTTTCCTTTTGTGTGTGTATAGGGAATAAGATTGCTGCTATAGAGAACTTGGGTGCGACCGAGGTTAGTTTGCCTTCTCTTTCCAAATTTCTAGGTATTTCCAATCTTCAATGGTTATATTCGCTTCTTTTAAGTAGGTATATTTGCAGCCAATTAATTTTTTTATTATTTGTTTTTCCGGGCAGTCTCGATAAAACTTCTCTTGATTTGATATGCAGGATCAATTTGACACTATTGATTTGTCTGACAATGAGATAGTTAAACTTGAAAACTTCCCCCATTTAAATCGGCTAGGTACTTTGTTATTGAACAACAACAGAGTCACCCGGATCAACCCTAACATTGGAGGTATGTCACTATAATGTACCTCAAGTATACACCAAATGTGGTTCCCAATTTTTTTTTTTTTTTTGTTTTAGTGGTTTACTTTGACAAGTTCTAATGTTTCAATTTACAGAGTTCTTGCCGAAACTGCACTCTTTGGTTCTTACTAACAATCGACTTGTTAATTTGGTTGAGATTGATCCGCTTGCTTCACTTCCGAAGCTGCAGTTCCTTAGCCTGCTCGACAACAATATAACGAAGAAACCAAATTATCGTTTGTATGTCATTCACAAACTGAAAGCATTGCGCTTGCTTGATTTCAAGAAAGTCAAACAGAAGGTTAGTTCTTCCCAATCTATCAATTATGTTTGGAGGCGTGAATAGGAAATTATTGGGAATGTGTTTGATGCTTTTGAGGTTTTATGATTTTTGTGAGCATGTGTTTGTGTAGTTATCTCATGTAAAAATTTATGTGCATGGTGTTAGGGAGATGCAACTCCACATGCATGTTTGTATTGTTCAACATAAGTTCCATTAATTTGGGTACAAGCCTGTTAGTGTGTGCACCTTTCATTGCTTGTTGAATGCATTAAAACTTCTAATGTATGAAGCTTTCAATGTTGTGAAGTTTTGATAAGAATTGGGGTTTGATTTACTTTTGCTAAGAAGATGACAGCTCCGACTTTTGTAGCCACAGTTGGTAACTGCTCCTTAATCAGCACTAAACTCGTATGAGGGCTATGGTGGCAAGGATCAAGATTTTATGCAAAAGGGAGCTGCACAAAATCGAAGTACTTATAGTTGTTATGATGTGTTTATACAACTGTGTAAACATGCAGACATTCACTCGCGTCGATACTAATGGTTGTGCCAACATGAATCTTCTTCTTCTGCCCCCACCTCTTTTTTTCTAAATTTTATTACTATGATAATAAGAATTGTGCCAACATGAGTAGTTTGGAGATTTTTCGGTGAGGTTCGTTTTCTTTGAAAATAAACCTGGTGTGGAATGCTGTTAGTGTCCAAAAGGAGTCAGTTGGGAACTTGCTATCAATGAATCACTTGTTAAGAGCCATACGTAAGATTAATTAAGAAGTTCAGATTTAATTGCACCCTTACTTTCATCTGTCTCCGCTAGAATTGGTGTTTGAAGTTTTTGATTTTGATGAAGCAGGGGTATTTAGTTGATCCTATATGTCGATCTTGTTGCTTTGTGGAATGGGTTGGAAGGGGATTATGAAAAATTGGCTGAGATTCAGAAACTTTATCTCTTCCAAGGTGGGGATGGGTCACAAGTCATATTTAGTGCTGCAAAGGAGTTATTTTTGGACATTTTGCTGTTGTGGGCCATAAGGAAGTGTTGGTCAAATCTAGGTAGGGTCTCTTAGAAGTATCCTTCCTTGAGACACCTTCAGGACTGTATAAGATCAGATTTTATCTGAGGGGAACAACTTTTTGTAGGAATAATTTGGGAGACCACGGTAACTTGAACATGGCCTTTTATACATGGGATGCAGCCTATAGGGCTATCGGAAAGTTGACAAAGCATAAGAAGTTAAACATTAATTGGTGTTTCATGTGCTAGGAAAGTGGAGAAAGCGTAAACAATTGCAGAGTTGTAACTTGTTTAACTTGCTTGTTTTAGAGTACATTGTGGCGCATCTTCGTTGTTTTTGTTGAACTGGTTATCAACAAGAGGAAAAGGGGGATGGAGAAATGTTTGTTGGAAAGTGTATGTGTTTTCGACTATATGGCATCGAAGGGTTTGTCAAGGCTTACAAGGAACGGGGTTTTGCGCAATTAAAGATCTCTTTCTCCCCCCTCCCCTCATCTCTCGTATTCTTTTTGGATGAAAAAGACATTAATCAGCTTTGTTGTGTTTTAATATTATTTTTTGTTGGTGTTATAGAGAGCTGGTAGGTGCTTCTTCTTCCCCCCCCCCCTTTCTCATTAGGAAATATATGTTGGCCTTTCTTTCTAAAGCCTCCTTGCTTTAGTTAGTGCCCTGTATTAATGTGTAGTGAGGTGCACTCCTTGCTTAAGTGGGTACTGCCTTGTTTCGGTTCCTTTTGATTTTGCTATTGACTTATAAAGAGAGATATAATTTTAAGTGTTGTGCAACTGCCACGATGGAGCAGCATACAAGGAAGTAGCCACTTAAAATATGGTTTCATGGTATGTTCAGTAATAGGGATGCACTGAATCAATACCCCCTTTCTCCTTTTGAAGACGCCAAGTTTGAAAAGTCAAATATTTTTAAGTACAATATTGTAATGCGAGTTATCATAACAAAGTCTCCATTTAGTATCTTAACTTGTCGTCTTTGCAAATGATAATTAAAGCTATAATACTTGGGAAGTTGTCATCTTAGTACAAAATGTGGATTGGAAAGGATGTTAAGCTTGGTATTCATTGTTGGCCCCTCGCTAACAGCCAAATCTTTTAGATAAGTTGGCAACTTAACATGGTATTGGAACTTTGGCTTGGGAAGGCCTTGGGTTCAACTTTCAAGCCATCCCACATGCAATTGTGAGTGCTCATGTTGGCTTGGTGTTTGGTTTATGATGCCCCTGGAGACATCTTTCTTTATCTCTCCACGTAGGGGATCACAGGTGATGTGAAGTGTCAAGCCGCTCTCTAACACTAGCGTAAGAGGGAAAGAACCTCTCCTAATGGTACTGAAGTATTTAGCTGCTATGCAAAATAGTTGGCAACTGGATTTGGAGTACTCAAGTTTAGATGCAACACAGACTTTTATGTAGTTGTATCCATCCATTACTCAAATTGTACTTCTCTCCTGATCCTTTTTCTCATTTCTGTCCTTGACTTCCGTTTTGATTCGCATGCCTTCAATTTGATGTGGAATATTCAGTACTTTTTTTAAAAAATGTTTTCCTTTTCTTATGTTTTCTTTGTTGATGGTAGGAGCGAATTGAGGCAGCGAACATGTTTGGTACCAAAGAAGCTGAAGAGGAAGCTAAAAAAGAATCCGTGAAGACATTTGTACCCGGTGAGATTCCAAGCACCCCTGAGGTCCCGAAGGAGGAGCAGGCTCCTAAAGCAGTTGCCCCAACTCCAGAACAAATTATTGCTATCAAGGTGATTAATAATCTATCCCATCTCTTGTTCCATCTTCCTCTTCTTATTTGAAGAACTTAAAGCTTAAGCATAAGTTAAAGAGTGGAGCAATTTGCCTATCAAGATGGAAAGGTAGGATGGGATCATGTTTGACATCTTTAGGTAGACGGGTGATCTGTACTATGAGGGTCACCCTACTTTCGTTAATGTTTGTGTAGGCAAAGATGAGTCTACAGCATGCTCTGTATAAACTTTAGAATTGGCTCTCACAATCAAGCCATATCAAAATGATTTCCACCGTGTCTTTTAGAGCTTTCTTTTGCCCTGTTGTGGTTCATTTTTACAACTTAGATTTACTGTCTTTTAAATGTTGTGTCTGCAGGCTGCTATTGTTAATTCTCAAACTCTTGAAGAGGTGGCAAGACTTGAAAAGGTGATCCTACTCTTAAGTGGGTTTATTAAGTAATTTCTTGCTTTCACTTTTTAATCTATACCTTTCCTAGTCAATGGCCTAGCACCTTTTTTTTTTTTTTTCTAACCAAAGTACCTATTGTTTCTGTTATTCACCGTTTTAAAAATTCTGATGGCGTCGCTTGTCCTATGATGCATTGGCGGCGGAGCAGGCTTTGAAGTCAGGCCAAATTCCGGACGATCTAGATCTTGGTGTTACTAATAGCACAACGGGCAATGAAAATGTTAAGGAGGACAATATGGCTACAGATGGTGAAGATGCAGCTAAGGATGGGTCGGGAGATGTCAATTCTGAACAAAAGAATGATGTGCCTGCTGAAATGGAGGTACTAATGATTCTTCACATAAATTTTACTGTTAATCTTCCTACATTAGATTTATGGATGCTTACACTTTTAGACTCATTTTCTATGTCGTCCCCCTTTTATGTTTGCATTCCTAAATGTAATTGAACCTGAAAGAAGTTAAAGTGAAATATAGATAGAAGCTGCCAGATCAATTTGAGAAACGGTTAGGCAAATTGTGGTATTGAGAGGGATGAGCTGACTTAACACGCACTATCATTTTCAAAATAAAGGATTGAAGACATTAAGACTTTTCCAAGGAATTTTAATCTGCTCACATCTGGTTAGACACATTTGCTATTGCATTTTGACATTTCCAATGCGTCGCTTAGACAAAATAAATAAATAAATAATTAGAAACTTTAATTCCAGTGGGTTAGATCTTGTTGGCTTGAATCTATAGGTTAGAAGCTTTTGCTAGAGACATATACTTTCAAGAAACTTTATACAACACCATATGTTGAAATAGCTAACAATGTTTCACCATTAGTACTTCCAGAGTTCTTTTGGATTACACAGAGGTTACAAGTAGCAAAACCTATGTCAGAAGAAGGTTACAAGCAGCTAACAACTAGTAACTTTCGAGCACTTCATAATCTTTGGTTTATTTATTCTTGGGCCTAGGCAGAAACACCTCTATAGAACAGCAGTTAAAGTTTAAAACTTTTCGTAGAGTCTCACGGTTACACAGAATGCACATTCTTCTAAAATTTGATATTAGCTTTTATGAATGTCGACCTTCATTATTTCTTGAAATATTGACATTTTTAAAATCCGATGCATATGATGACACCCCCCAGCACCTAAAAAAACACGTCTAATACTGTTTTCTTGTTTTATTTTTCTTCATTCAGGAATAGAGGTTGCTTTGATTGCCGTGCAATTATATCCTTCCATTTGTCAATCATGAGATGAACCAAGCATAGTGCTGCATGTGAAGAGTTTCTCTTCGTTCTGGATTAATGAGAGTTTAACATGTGCATTGATTAGTGCAGCCATTGTTGTATCATTTTACATTTTGGGCAAACATGTTGACAGGAAGAGTAAACGTTTAGTTCTACAGGACACTCTACCCTCGGTTCAAACTTCTAGGAGTTGGAGTTGCCCCTCTGGAAAGAGAATTCTGTCAACAATTATCACTTTCTCTTTGCTTGGGAGTCCTAGTTGCTGTTTATTTAAGAAATGTTATCATGTTGAGCTGATGTGTTGATTGCCATTTCCATAATTCTTGCCTTTTCACCAAAGTCTTGGATACTGCATTGATAGAGTCGTTTAGGATTGTTAGCATTTTCCGACATGCTTTAGGAATAGATGCCCCTGTGATAGAGCAGCTTTGAATGGAGGGGGCTACCTTTGCCTGCCCCGTCATTGTTTAGTTCAAGATACGTTAGCATTCATCATTCTGTATGGAATGGGTATTATATAATGGTATAGTGCAGGTATTATACCCGGTTTCCATTCCCAATTGAGTTTTTTTGTTCCCAAACGACCGTCCGTTTTTGTATGAAATTATTAAATCTACCTTGCTATCTATCATATCCTAATGTATACTTCCAATTTTATTGTGTGGACACTAAGGACATGATTGTGCTACTAAAATCATTTAGTCAACTTTCTTAAGTCATTATAGAACTAAAAAACCAAACACTCAATTAGGGACGACAGGAGTAGTTGCCATAGGGACCAGCGGCACCAGACACCAGTTATACATGGATTAATTGCCTCTTGTCACCACGTTTCAGCAGTAACATTATCTAGACGATGCATCAAAATATTTGAAGCGTATTTGATCTGGCCATAACAATCAACTCTAATATGAAAATGGTGTTAAATATCGTCAATTATGGACTTGGATGCTCTCTGATGGTCCAAAGATAATCATAGGGTTTCCCCATCCTGTCGATATTAATGACTACAAAATTTACATGGACATAAAGAATAACTATACATGCATCATGTTTCTTTATATACTTTACCTACAAGACTGACTTGTCAGACAAGTGGATATTATCTTGACTAGATTGGTTCCTGACAACTGGGTTTCCTGAATCATCTAAATCGATGACTGCAACATTCCCGGGCTTGCACTTGCCGGTTAGAAGTGATTCACTCAATGGGTC
The DNA here is from genome assembly GCA_016624345.1 of Platycodon grandiflorus. Taxonomy (NCBI): domain Eukaryota; kingdom Viridiplantae; phylum Streptophyta; class Magnoliopsida; order Asterales; family Campanulaceae; genus Platycodon; species Platycodon grandiflorus. The sequence goes on from CM028362.1 coordinate 10,250,011, forward strand.
TTCGACGATGAGGGTGAGTGCCCTTCTAAGAGGTCGTGCACCATACGTCCTGTCAAATCCTTTTTCACATATGAGGTCCATGACTGCTTTTGATACCTCCAAACCAATTCCAAAAGAGAGGAGCCTTTTCTTCACCTCTTGAAGCATCATATTCAATATATCCAGCATCTGAAATGAACAAAATAAAAAATCAAATTCAATTGAGGAAGTAACAATCTGACATCAACAGAAGCCCTTGTGGTAATCTTATTTGGGTTCACTGGGTTCTTTTTCCTTTTTTTATACCCTATTTTCCCGCTTAAAGTGGGCAGGTATAGTTGGCAGGCCTTCAAATTTTTAACTGCCATTGGGAACACAAAAATTTCTAACATTCTACCATTTACAATAAGACAAACCTGAGTCTTCTCAAGAGGACGGAACACAACAACTTCATCAATCCTGTTTAGTAGTTCTGGACGGAAATAGGACTTTAGTTCTTCCATTACTGATGCTTTCAATCCAGCATATGAAGACAATGAAGACGATGAAGACGACACGTCATCTGCAACCAAGAATCCAATTATAGATTTGTGTCTACCCTTTGCAATAGCCGCAGAACCCACATTAGAAGTCATCACTATCAATGCATTCTTAAATGATACTCTCCGACCCTGTCAAACAATTTTTAATAGTCAGGAATCACCGGTCATTAGCTGATAAATCAGAAAAATAAGATAATAAGCTTATCGTATGTGATTTCCATATATTTCCTTTAAATTGCACTAAATAAACCCTCCGCAGCAGAAAAAGAGGTATATTATGACTTGTTGCAGAAGTTAAGAAATTTCTTGCCAATCCTTTGACTTCCCAAAGTACCCATCAATATAGTGGACCCCACTCCAGTTATATCATAGGTAAAATTTTCAATGGTGGGCCCATGTAATTTATTTTTCAAAAAAGTCAAATTGCTAAAAAGAGCTTTCCTGGAAAGGGAATGTACCTTTCTTTTTTGGACTACCTAAAGTGGAAGGTGTATTTCTTTTGGGACGAGGAGTACAACAGTAGGAGCAACAATAAACATCATGTTATAGCTTTAATTTAAAAACAGGGCTTTATTTTTGGGACACAAAAATGGGAAGTAGGACTCCTTCCCCTAATTTCTCCAGGAAAAAACTTTTGTATCAACAGGCACAAACCTCAGAGTCTGTGAGGTGACCATCCTCAAATATTTGGAGAAGAATATTGAATATATCAGGATGCGCCTTTTCAATTTCATCGAGCAATACGACAGTAAAGGGACGTTTTCTGATAGCTTCTGTAAGAGTGCCTCCCTCCCCATAGCCTACGTAACCCGGTGGTGATCCAATTAACTTGCTAACAGTATGTCGCTCCATATATTCACTCATGTCTAATCTTAGCATGGCCGCTTCCTGTAACAAATTAACAATAACATCAAGATGGATACAAGAAGAAAATTGCATGTGTATTTTCAAAAAGTTAAAAACAAAATCTTTGGTAATTATAGTGCATCGACTAGAAACGATTAAACTTCAAGGTTATCCTAAATTTTTATGGCCAGTCCCCATTCTTTTGTACTGCTTCTATATTCAATGTCGAACCCATGTCATCTTTGGAGTTTGTCAATCTATTATCTTTGATGAGAGGCATTCATTCTTGCAAGCAATTAATTTATAGATACCAGATCAAACAAATATTCTTTATTTAAGTTCATCCAGTTATGTCAATATCCAATTTAATCAGGTACAAGGCAACAACAATCATGGTCTATATATGGCGCTACTGCTTGTGACACACAATTTCAACAATGAACATGTTCGCAGCAGGTTAGAATGAGTATTGTAAATCCAGGTTTTCAGAGGTCAAAAAACAGATGGAAGGTGAATGTCAGCAAGGATGAGCTGCTTACTACCAACTCAATAAAAGAAGAAGAAGAAGAAGAAGGCCAGTCCCCATTCTTTTGTAATGCTTCAACGTTCAATGTTGAACCCATGTCATCTTTGGAGTTTGTCAATCTATTATCTTTGATGAGAGGTATTCATTCTTGCAAGCAATTAATTTATAGATACCGGATCAAACAAATATTCTTTATTTAAGTTCATCCAGTTATGTCAATATCCAATTTAATCAGGTACAAGGCAACAACAATCATGGTCTATATATGGCAAGAAGAAGAACAAGAAGAAGAAGGAAACAAGTAAAGACTGACCACAGAGGCGATTTGCTATAGTAAGGTTCACAAGTAGCATGGAATATCACCATGTTATTCTCATGTTTTTTCTTCAAGTCTCTATTATAATCAGTGTTCAGAAAATCGGCCTAGGCGTGCAACGACAAATCAAGCAAATCGGCCAAAAAATCGCCCAACCGGGAAATTGGCGCCGAGGCGCCAGCCCGCTGAATTTATTTTAATTATTTTTTAAAGCTTTGGCCCAAAACGGCGTCGTTTTTTTTTTAAAAAATCAATTTAGAATTAGAGCTTGTTAGGTTTGATATACTCCCTCCGTCCCAGATAAATGTTCTTAGTGGATAAAACACAGGAATTAAGAAACATAATTAATGATGTGCTATAAAATATGTTCTGACTATAATACCCATGAACATTAATTGACTTCAATTATTTTAAATAATTGAGTTTCTTTGAGATGTGTTATATTAAATGAAACTTTAAGGGTATATTAGGAAGAATGGTAGAGAATAGGTAGATCAAAAGTCTTTAGGAACATTAGTTGGGACATCCAAAAATAGAAAGTAGGAACATTTATCCGGGATGGAGGGAGTACGTTATTGGACCCATCTCTAACAGATTAAGCTTTTAGATAAGTTGTAACTTAACATGGTATCAGAGCTCTGATTTGGAACGTCAAGTCACCCCACTTGCATTTGTTACATGAAGTATTGTGAGTGCATCTGTTGACACTTTGTTTGGTTTGTGATGCGTTGGTGAGGCATGTTTGTTTATCGCTCCACATGTGGGGCAGGTTATACGTGAGGGGGAATGCTAGGCTTGATATACATTGTTCGGTCCCTCTCGAATAGCTTAAGCTTTTAGATAAATTGATAACTAACTTCACAGGGCTCCTTCAACTCAGCACAGTCGGAGTGCTGCACCAAAGCATAAAATGTATTGAACTATTGAACGAATAATTTCATGCGTCTAATTTCATAACTATCGTAAGTTCTTATTCATTATTCAATTTCATAACTCCAACGAATTTCATACAGATTGTTTAACTTCTCCATGTATTGAAACTATTGATCGAATAATTTCATGCGCATGTTTTCATAGCTCATCAAACTCATATGTAATAGATGTTGATTTTCATATTGATTTGGTGGTGCTGTGGTAGTGATTTCAATGAATATCAAATTAAATAAATACTTTTTAAGTCTGTGTCTATGTAATGTCTTTTAGATAGTTTAGTAAACTAAAATAAATTAGATAGTTTAGTAAACTAAAATAAATTTTCATAATGTTTGTTAATTAGGCTATATTAAGAAAAAAATCTAAAACCTGGGTAATTATGCCTTAATTCTAGGCCCGGCCTACTGGCTGGCCCTCGCATAGCAAATTTTAGAACATGTTATTTAAGAAGGTTCCATTTTTGGCAAGGGCAGGCTTAGACAAACACCAAAAACTATTTGCAGGGCACCTTTCACGTCACACAGGTCTATGAAAAGAGATATCACTTGTGTTCGGGCCTGGGGAATTTCAAATGGTGTCAGAGCCAGCCGAGACGGCGATCACGTCGACTCGAGCAGGACCCATTATTTTCAATGGGGTTAAATATATGATCTACTGCCACTGGACCCCGCGAATGGGAGTTAAAACATTGGCGGTTGGCCCTGCCCCAACGAGATTTCTCGTTGACTGTTTACTTGGAAGGATCCTACGTATTGTGTGGGCCTTGACGAGGACGTCAAGTATTAAATCAGGGAGATTGTGAGATCCCCATCCCACATCGGATATGTGGAAAATGTATAAGAGCCTTACAATGACTTTAACACTAGCTACTAACAACTAGGGCTTAAGCATTTTAACGGCCGACATGGTGAACCATTTCAAGTTCTTGGGCTCGCTTGTTTTCGGACCTCAGGCATTACAACATTTCTTTGGACATGATCAACAAAGTCAAATTACATCGCAGTACTACGTACATCGGTGTGATAAATAGTGAATTATGTTTCTGAAGTAAATGTCACGACATACTAATACGTTCTAAAGAATCCAGCTGCTGTAATATCACTAAATGGAGATCATTTTTAAAAAATTAAAGCAAAAAGAAAGAGAAACTTTGCAAAGACAGTCTTACAGAACCAAAGTAGCATGCTGCCAAAGCTTTTGTCAGTTCAGTTTTGCCAACTCCAGTGGGGCCACAGAAAAGCATTGCTGCAATTGGCCTATCAGGGTCCTTTAAGCCAACCCGAGATCTCTTCACAGCTCGAGAAATAGCATCAACAGCCTCATCTTGACCAAGAACTCGTCTATGAAGCTGCTCTTCAAGGCCCAACAGAAGCATTCTTTCATTCGCAGTGACCTGTTCAACTGGAATCCCTGACCACAATGAAGCAACTGCTGCTATTTCACTAGCTCCAACCACAGTTGGCCTGGAAAATAATTAAAGCAAGAGACTAGATTAACCCAGCAAACAGAAAGAATATTCACCAAGGCATCCAGACTTATAACTGTTGTTTCTAAGCAGAATTTGAAGACCAAAAACTTACTCATCATCATCTGACGTCGAAGACAACTCGGGATGCAAATTAAGTTCAATATCATCTTCTTCCATCTTTGATACATCAATGCTTTCAATCCACTTACTTGCCAAAACCTGCTTTTATGAAAGGCATAATATCATATCATTAGTACATTGAAGCAGTCAAGGCTGCTAATATAAGTTAGTCTTTTTTTTTTTTTGTAGAAAAGACTAACTTCATATTAGCAAGATAAATGCACAAGGCGAGAAACCTCAATTACACAAATCTTGGCTATATGGAAAACCTAATAGCCACAAAAGGAAAGCAAGAAACATTGCCAATACCGCTTCATGCATGGCTTGAACATCTTTAATCTCTTGCCAATAATCATTCGGCGACTTTGAAAGTATACAAATTTGTTTTTCCTTTCTCCTTCTGAAGGAATCCATACGAGCTTTACTACCAGCTTCATCCATGAGATCAATAGCTTTGTCAGGTAGATATCTATCCGGAATGTATCTTGCTGACAGGTAAACAGTTGCATTTATGGCCTCCAATGTGTAGGTACATTTGTGATGGGCCTCATACTTTTCCCTCAGACCCAACAGGATCCTAACTGCATCCTCCTGCGAATTTTCAGACAATGTCTGGATGTAACTTGATATGCAACACAACATGTATCAATGAACTAAGCAGATTAATATATATAAACGATAGATAAATAAATATGGGTCATGGTAGCAACTCCCAACAATATATTGCAATTCTAAATATGGTATTGCAAATTGTACAAAATCTTAAGTTATCGCCAAGGATGGATGCTTAAAGTGTCTTTGTCAGCAATTCCCAATTAAGTTACTTCGCCCTGCACATGCCTAAGACACATGGCCTGCTTGATGCAATAACAGGAATATGTATTGGCATATTGTTTAATAAGTTATATATGAAACTGAAAAAAATGTACTTTATTTGTTTGCATTTTCTGAGTTAATACTTTCTTCGTTTGATTTTTTTTGCTTGTGGAGTCCTTTTTCTTTCTTCACTATTACCTGCACGAAAAAGTACGCTTTTTTTAGTGAGCCAATTGACTTCCACCTTTACTTATCTCCTTTCTCTTCATAATCCTGATTGTAATATAAACATCTGCAAGCTACAGAATTTTATTACAATCCAAGAAGCCAAAGTCTGAGGTAAACCTATATTGCATTTACTCGGACATTAGGGCTTCTTTTCTCGTATTTCTTAAACTCTGTTGATGGTTTATAAGATTTAGGTATTATTTATCAAAAAATAAAAATAAAAAATTAAGAACTGTCACCCCACTTTTATTTAGACCTTTCCTACTCTTCCTCCTCTCAGTACCCGCTTTACTTTACTTTATAACTTCATTCCCCAGTTCACCATTCATGCAATCAATGTTTCCTGCATTCTGAGTGTTTTCTGCATTTTTCCCCTCAAACTAGCATGCACATTTATCCAATTACTAAGATGGTAACCAAAGGAGAAAGGCTGAAGTATATTTTGGAAATCGAAGTAGCCTGCCACACAAAGTCATAAACATTTCCCTCCATAGTGCAAACCAATAATTATGAAATCGTATGAGATAGAGAAGGCTTGCTAGTTTGGTGACTCCTCTGCGTCTGCTCCAACCTCATTTTTTCCATCCATAAATTTGTCTTTACTGCTTTTATTTGTCTTTTTCATTTTATTTTCACTTTCAATTCATGGATGAATTAGAAACAGTGAAACCTCATGGTTAAGCTTACTTCTCCCATCAGCTAATAAGTTAGAGATGAAATTGAAAATAACATCAAACAACACTATTTCACACGCCATGAGTAAACTATAGAGAGTCTAGATTCCTCCCAATTAAATGCTACGATTCACAAGTCTATCTATGGGCCTATTGTTGTCAAACAATTATAAGGTCAGTTCATAGAGTTGGTCTAGCAAGCTCAGGGGGAAAGATTGTGTAGCTATGAAACTTTTAATCTACTTTGCATGAACTATTAATGTTTATTAAAGATCTGCATTCTTCTGCTTGGAAGCCCAAAACTAGCATAACACAAAGAAAAGTCTGATAATTGTTTTCTCTGTTTCAACCATTTCTTTAGTGGTTGTTTTTCAATAAGGAAAACAGAAGTTTGTATATTTGGATCTTCATCAATGAACAATTATTTAGAAAACCAACAAATGTAGATGGATAAATATATAGATGTTAAAACACAATAAAGCAAAGTTAAGGGTAGTTCTGTGTATACACTTTCAAGATGCCAACTATAGTAACTATGTGTATATACTTCAGGGATACCACTATCGTGACTAGTTGGATATTGTTGGGTAAATTGGGGACACTGCTAATTGAATCCCCATAGTTCCACCGTCATTATTGTTTTTTTGTAAATGTCAGTAGATTACCTGGCTTGGTTCATTAATCAACACAGGCTGGAATCTTCGAGCCAATGCTTTATCCTTGTCAAAATGCATCCTGTACTCATCCATAGTTGTTGATGCAATACACTGCAATAAAATGAATGTTAGTACAAATTGAAATTACATGATCCATGGCATGCATCAACAGAGTTCCAGATAAACAAACAGCACATTTTCTTAAGATAAGTAGTTTGTCACCAAACATCATATATTGATAAAACATGCAAATCTCAAACTATAAGGCAGATCGCTATATGTTTTGGCCACGGACTGCATCCGCTCTGAAAAAGAGAATTAAAGCAAATACAATAGCAAACCAAGTGTGTCATCTGCTCAACCACTTTCTACGAATTACTGAAAGTCATGTATAACCTTAAAAGGACTGGTCACAAGATATTAGCACCTGTATTTCACCCCTCCCAAGTGACGGCTTCAATAGATTAGCAATATCAAGTCCAGAACCCTTGTTTCCTCGTCCAACTGTGCCCGACCCAATGAGAGTATGTACTTCGTCAATGAAAAGAATGACATTGCCTGCAATGCTGTCTAATCAAGCTGAGCGATGATGTAAAGACTCCTCTTCATAAACAGAACTCAAGGAATGTACTCACCTGACTTCTTTATCTCCTTAATTAACGTGGTTACACGTCCCTCTAGCTCTCCCCTTTCCTTTGCGCCTGAGATTAATAGACCTATATCTAAGGACATCACGCGTTTTGTCTGTGATAAAGAAAATTCAGAAAGTAGAGATATAAGCATCTGAACTCTGCAGTAATGCCAGGTACTCCAAGAACAAAAGAAGCATCAATCAATCATAAAGGCCTGACAACCCACCATGAGAAAATCAGGAACATTTCCTTCTGCAATACTAGTCGCCAGCCCTTCTGCGATAGCTGTTTTCCCAACCCCAGCTTGACCAAGAAGTATGGGATTATTTTTGGTTCTTCGACAAAGTATCTGAACAATCCTTTGGACTTCTGTGTCTCGACCGATTACAGGATCAATCAGCCCATTACTAGCCCTAGAAGTAAGATCCACACAAAATCGGTCCAAGGCACCTTTCTCTGACATGGTTGTAAACCGGTCATTCTCGGCTGCTCCATTGATAGGAACAACATAAAAGTGATCATAAACTGGAAGAAAATGAACATACGAATTTTACCTTTTGTTTTATCGATAGAGCGGACAACAGAGGTTTTCCCCATAAAGGATTTTTCACGCATCTGTTTGGATGCTGGCGGTTCTCTACCATCTTTGGCAAGCTCTCCTTGAAGTCTGGAGACTGCCGTAGCAGCCAAGTTATTCACATTGGCCCCTAATCTAAAATCAATTTGATGTTATGACTATATTAAACTCTAATGCGGTTCAACTTGAATATATGAAAGACAATTGTTGGGAAGTTATAAGGGTTATCATGCAATCTAGCGGTCTGCACGTCCGCTACCAGATCTTAGCAGACATTACAAAGAAATTATCTAGAAGGTTGAGCATGAAAAAGTTAGAACAAAATCCACATAAATGGAAACAAAAGTCTATCAGCCCCAGACCCACTCACAGATCTTTAGACTAACTTCCATACATTAGCCATAATCTAATGATCAGCAGAGCAACTTTACAAATAATTACATTTGGGCCAATGACAGAATATCTAGGCTCCATTCTAGGCATTATTTTCTGGATAAGCATAGGAAATTACCTACATTGAGATTGAAAACTAAAAGCACTTTTAAAAGACTGCATTCGGCTTAAACACTGTCCAATCAACTTCTAACTTAGCAAATCTAACCACCACAGAAACTCCAACAAATAATGAAAACGACAAACAAAAAAGAGTTTAAGCATATCATCTTACATGTCCTCAGGGGTAAGATAATAAGGATGATATGATACTGCCTACGTAAAATTGTAGCATTTAAGATCAATTGCCACTATTTCAAAGGCCCAAAAAGTACAACAAATCAGTGGAAGGATACCAGGGTTCTTGCCAATGTAGTAAAATTCCATATTATCTAAATCCATTATAGGCATGCATATACGAGATATAACTGAAAATGCGCCATCTACGCACCTCTTGAGCACGCGTTCAGCACTGCCATCATCAACAGTAAGCAACCCAATAGCAATGTGCTCGGGAGCAATGAAATTATACCCCATAGTCCTCGAATACTCGACCGCAGCCTCAAAAACGCGCTTAGTACTAATAGAAAAAGCCACATCCGTTGCAGATGTAGCTGAAGAAGAACCGCCATCTGCCTTGGCACCATTCTCATCCTTGTCATTACTACTATCATCATGCCAGATACTCCTGACAGCATCCCGGGCCATCTCAATAGTAATGCCGGAATCAAGAAACCCGGTGGGAGCGCGATCCTCCTTGATCAAACCAAGCAAAAGGTGCTGCGTAAACACCGTGTCTTTACCCAAAGACTTGGCTTCTCTTTGGGAGAACATGACAGCCTTAATTGCTCTCTCAGTAAATCTCTCGAACACCCCAGCTACAATATAAAGAGATGGTCTTTTACGGGAAGGGTACAAATTAGATTTAGAGGGTTTAGAAGAGAGAGGGACTCCAAAGAAAGAAGAAGTACTGGTAGTACAGGTACAGGTAGTGTGATTTAAGGAGAGGGGAGGTTGGGAACGGCGGAGGCGAGTGGCGGAGACACGGTGGGGGATTAAAAGAGGTGGAGCGAAATCGATTCGGTGGAGGGAGAGTGGAGATGAACATGATGAGGAGGAGATTTCCATTGAAAAATAATACTATAGAGTATAAAACAAAGACCAAAAGAATTTATGTTGTATATATATTTACCTATAGATGTCTAGATTTTGTTTCTGAGAAAGGGGGAAGGAATTATTGAAGATATAGAAAGAAAGGAATTGGGTTTGGGGGGAAGGGGAAGGGGAAGGGGAAGAAGGAAGAAGACTACACGTCAAAGCTATGGTTTGTGGAATTGCGTAGAAAGGTAGGCAGCTGCTTTTGTTTTTCAGTTTCATATTCGATGTTGTTGTCTGTGCTATCGGCCAAAAACCAGTTTATTAACCTCTCTCTCTCTCTCTCTCTCTCTCTCTCTCTCTCTTTAATTTTTTGATTCTCAAGGTTAAGGTTCCCATTTGAAGCAAGAAGATACGCCACCTCAATCTCTACCCTCTGATTTCAATCTCGATTTAGGCTCATCAATTCAACGACTCCTTAATCTATATTTCCTTCCTTTCTAATCAATTCAAAATTTAATATTTCAAGCTTTAAACTTAAAATTTAAAATTATTTGAGTTTTATAATATTTTAAATTATTCTTCTAATTTTAATTTTGAGATTTAAAATAAAGTATCCAAATATAACTTAATGCTAATTTTGAAATTATTACTCCCTTCATTCCTAAATGAGTATTTCATTTTTAATTTCTTAATAAAATTAACTTTTGAATTAATATTTTAATAGCACATAATATTAATAATATATTTAATATGTCAGTCCCCCTATTAATAACATTAAAAGTACATACTAGACAATAAATGTAATATCAGCATACGTACAAACGTGTGTGCGTGTGTGTGTGTAAAAATAGAAACTCATTTTGAAATAAGTAAATTTTAAAAATTGACATTCATTTAGAGATATAATTCATGATAGTATTAAAATCTTGAAAGATAAGTTTTAAAACAAGCGGAGAAAGTATGGTATTTGACCATATTATTATAACAGCCAATTCAACCATAAATTTGACCCACCTACTTTTAAAACCCCCCAAACCAGGTTCATCTTAAGAAAAAACCAATTTCAATTGTAATGTTTCGCACTCAAGTCAATTGTACTCTTTTCTTCAGTGGGCGGCCGGCCACGAGCTTACGAATTGCCCTACTTACTGTCTTGGTTCAATTTACAAGGGCTACCTACATTCTTCTGGCTTTGCCAGGTGGACTCAATGTGGCCATGTTGTAGGAGTTTATCAAGAAATTTAATACAACAACATATAGCTTTCATTGCTGTACTAATTCCTCTTCTTCATGGTGCTGGTATTAAGTAGTAAGTTCACAGCCCTCCCTCCATGTATAATTAACCCACTTTTTGAGACCAGAACATTCTGATATTGGCAGGTAATTTCATTTTTCAACTGTGAGTGCAAGCACTTAGTCACACTCCTTTTAGTCTTACCACGTGCCAGAGTTTTGCGCAATAGACACAACCTCTATGAATCGTCCTCATTTCTTCGAAAGTAGTTCTTCAATCCTCTTCTCCCTGTTTCCAACTGTCTCTCCACCAAACCCACCTTTGCAGCTTTGGGATCTGCTTCTTGAACCCCAATTGAACCTTGGTATCTGTAATGTTTGTCAAAGCACACTCCATAAAAGGTATGGTTATAATGGATGGAAAAAGTGTAGGGTCGTTTTCCATTCAACGCAACGCAACGCAACGGAATCCGGCTGCCAATATCACCATCCAATATATAATCCTGAATCCATATTTATACAGCTCTTGAGGTGTTTGGAGAGGATCAGGAACAATCTGAAGCACAATAACATGTTAAAGGGTTGGCATTCCCCTAGCTTGCAATTTCATCATACTTGAGTCAAATAATGCCCTAGAAGCTTCTGGAGAAATGGTTGATCAGCTCTCGCACGAGTCAATCTGGACCCAAAGTGTCTCAGCATAGGCCTTCTCATCTTCCTTCTCCAGTGCAATAAAATCAGGTGCCTCTAATGCTTCTTCTTCCTCATCGGGGATCTCTTCTTCCTCTGGTTCTCCCACTGCTGCTGCTTCCGCGTACTTTCTCTCTTGCTCACTAAGTTCAGCTAAAGCCTCCCTCATGGCATGTTTTGTTGCTGGTTTATCCATGGGTCTGTATTTTGGGGCGGGTACCACAAATGGCAAAACAATGTCATCCAAGTTTGCACACTCATGATTTGTGCCACCATTGCTATCTGATGGGGGAACTATGAAGACAATACCAAGTTCATAGTTACAGATGTGGAGCCTTGACCCTAGCACAGAGTTAGTTCTTGCCGCTCCATCAGCCTTTACACCATGTGGATTGTAAAGTGGCCGTCCCCAAGCTGCTGCACTGAAGTTATGTGATCCACAATAAACCCAACCAAAGGAAGATGTATCCATCTTAGACTGGAAGCGTCTTCGTGCCACCTGCTTACAACAAACAATTTAATCCATATTCTGAATTAAACAAATTTCACTATCCTTAATCCAGCATAAATAAATGAAGTTCCTAAAAACTGTTTATCCTCTGTTTTGTTGTGCACTTGTGCTTAGGAATGCAATAATGATCTAGGACCGGATACAGAAATCCTGTTCTACGGTTGCGCAGCAGATAAGAAAAGCAGAAAGGAATGAACGTACTCCACTAATCCACACACTATGAGAAGGAAGGGGGCAACCTATCCTCGCAAGGGATTAGTAGAAAGCCAAAGCTCACAAGCTTAATTCTCAAATCACTCAACTCTGATTAATAACGAGAAATTACAAAATGTAGACAGTAACTAAACCCTAATTCTACTAGGAATATTTAGAGAAAAAAACCTTAATAAACTAAATGACCAAAATATTTGTAAACTAATATTTATCCTAATAACTTAATAACAAACTAAATAGCATCAATTTATATCTAAACAATAATACAAAATATCCTAACTTTAATTTAATTCCTTAGGGTCCTTTTGGATACATCATTTTTGAATTCTATAAATATTTAAATTCCATGAAATTTAAATAATGTGGAATTTGCTTTCAAAATCATAGCAATTCCATGGTTTGGATAATGTGTGGAATTCAATTGTAATTCTAGATTATAATTAAAATAAGATTTCAATAATATGTCAAATATTTAGTCTAGCCTAATGGTAGTGGTAGTTAGTAATTTCAAATGGTAAAGGTTCAAACCTTTCTAACAACAAAATTATAAAAAATTTATATTTTAAAAAATAAATAACATATAGTGGTGGTGGTGGTTAACGGCGGTGGTGGATGCCAGAGTTGGCGGCGAAGGGGTGGCGGCTGAAATTGGTGACGCCCGGCGGCGGTGGTCAGAGGTGCCTGCCGGCGGCAATGGTCGGATGAGGTGGCCGGCGGCAATGGTTGGTGGCGGTAGGAGGTATGGCGGCCGAAATTGGTGGCTGCCGACAGCGGTGGCCTAAGGTGGCGGTCGGATGGGGTGGACAGCGACGGTGGTCGGTGGTGGCAGCTGGCGGTAATGGTGATGGTGGTAGTGAAAGAATGGTGAGTTATTGTGTTAAGTAATAGAGGAAAAAAAGGAACAAAATTTTGAATTTAAATTCTTAGGTTTTAGTATAGAATTTGTTTTATGGAATTGTGGCATTTGGAATTGGAATTCAATTCCAATTCAAATTTTTAATTGTGTTCCCAAATGACGGAATTAGTTTTGAAGGCTCCAATTCCAATTCCAAGCAATGGAAATTGGTGGGTTAACTTTAATGTAAATCAGTCCCCATGCTTTAAGCGATAACCTAGATCTTAATTGAACACTTCATTCTATGTAAATGATTTTGTCCAGAGTTGATTACTTCCAAACAGTTCAAAATGAATAAAGAAAATAATTCTCATCAATATAAACAAAACAAAAGGGGGAAGAAATAAACATTAACCATATATATAGTAAACCATTTTGGGAGGGTCGGAGTTCATAACAGTATGACTGGAAGGAGTTGGAGATCCATGTACCTTAACATGCATAGGATGTCCGACTCTCTCAATAGGATAAGGAACTGCATCATGAAGTATACCTAAATTTCTCAACCTCAACCATGTTTTCTGAAGGAAAAGAAAAACAAGCAAATTCTAACCGTAAATTCTAAACAATCATGAAGTATGCCTAAATCTCACAATGATACAGTAAAATTTAAACCACAATTTCAAGTCAAGTTATTTGTTAGGAATATGTCTGCACAACATTTGCTATATATGTTTGTATATTCCAAACCATGATTTGCTCATCCCCATTACAACGCATATTCCACGAGTGGCTAAAAGAGCTGCATACCGGTTAGCGTGGCAACTCGTTGAATATTGCATAGGTCATTAGACTAGGAAGTCTTTATACGTATCCGAGTCTTTGTCCTACCTACTTATGATGATCACACATAGATTAGCTCTACAAGTGCAAGCAGCCTTCAAATAGCAGACCTTGAGGTCTAGAAGTTTCAATGAACCAACAAGGCTAATGACGTGAAAAATCAGCACCGATGAATTATCAATTAGATATTATCTCACATATATATGGTTGATAGAAAGCTGACTTCTCCATCACACTTTTCAAAGGACTACATGAGTTAATTTATTATGATTTCCCTTTTGGTGTATCCTGACGAAAAGGTACAAGTACTGCAAAGGTGTCATTAAAGAGGAAATGCAATCTACTCCCCAAGCATCCACGTGTATAAGAGATTGCAAAAGTACTTTTTGCAAATCTACTTTACAGCTTGAAGATATGCATTTAAATCCAAACCCTCACTCTTATCCAACGAATATTACCTCTTCTGCGCTTGATCTCAGCCTTCAAGACATATCCCCAAAAAAGTCAAGCTACAGTGCACTACTTACACATAGTCTGCAACGTCAAGTCTTATCCGGTAACAACCTATTTCTTCAGACAGAATTCAAAGTAAAGATCTTCAGGAAGATTTCTTTAACCAACAGCCTCAAGATGTACTCTGATGCACTAGAAGACAAACACTCTAACGGTTAAAAATCTACTCAAGTCTCAACGGATCCTTTACCTCTTCGCCTATAAAAGAAATCTCTCATTCCTCTTCCAAAGTGTGTGTGCGAAGAAATAAGTTCAACTGTGAGACCACCAGAAAATGGAAAATGCACAAGTGTTAGAACAAACACTTTGTGTGACAGAGATCAATTAGAAATTCATAAGACAAGAAACTTCGCTTAGTCAAGAACTCACTTCTTGATTTGAGTTCTTTCTTCCTTCGAAAGACTTCCTAGACTCCAAATCTATTGCAAGAGATTAAGCACCCAGCCTCACGTTGAAGACGGAACCTGCTTGAAGATGTTCGATGAAGATCACAAGCTAACAATCCACATTGCATCCATAAAGCAGACTTGTATTCCATTGCAAGAGTTGTCGATTATGCAATAATGTGTCATCATAGTTGGTCGAGTGCTATTTGAACAACTTACAACCCATAATATTGTCTTCTCACATTACTCTCACATTGGCACGGCCATTTCTCTCTCCCTGAGGGACTTGGGATTGCTAAGGTGAAAGTTCTCATGTATGTCTTCCCTTTCCCCTTCTGTCTTCCTTTCCATGAAACCTTGGAAGGTTGCTAGGATAAAGAGTCTACGTTGATGTATTAAGCATGTTTACCTTTGAGTAAACCTCTGCTGAATATTAATATAAAATATATTTCTCTACATTAAGCTTTTACTTGTCTTTCCTGTATTATCTGTTTTACATATTAAACAATCTGTTCATGGAAAAGATAATTGCATCTAATGAAGATCTAAGTCTGCTATTGTGTTGCATTTGTTCTAATCTAAGTCATAGCTACTATGATCTTCCATGTTATATATATTTGTTGTAAGTCTTTCCATTGCACAACTCATTTAAAACAACAAATATTATAACATCAATTTCCAAGCAGCTACTTAAGTCCATTGTGACGGAGTAGCAAAAGTCTGCCTGCTCATCCAGCATCAACAGAGTATCTTTGCAAGGAAATTGATCAGACCCGATAAATATTTCATCCTAGTTCTTAAAAGATATTTCAAAATAAGATGAAATTTTAAATGAAGGTAATATAGGCTATTCACCCCCCCCCCCTCTAGCCTATATCCTGAGCATACCTACGAGACCTAACATTATTACTAGGACAAAGCTACTCAATGCTCCTAGTATTGATTAAGAATTTCAAAGCCTTAATCCCCCAACCCACTCAAAAGAGAATTGGGGGGAAAAAAAAAAAAGAAGAGGCTGCCATGGGTTCTTGTTTAGGTAAGTTCTCCATCACGGCAGATCAGATCCAAGTAGCCACCATTTCATGGGGATTCAGTTAAGAGTAATGATAGGGATCCCAACTATTGTCCCAATTTGTCATCCCAATCTATGTGACAAAGCATGTGATGGGTTAGCCAACACATTAATTGACATGTGGGGTCACAGCTTAACCAATCACATGCATTGCCACAGATTGGGATGAAATTTTGGAACAAAGAGTGGGATCTCTATCATTTTCCTACAGTTAAATAGTGGCACAGATCATATATGTGTATATATAGATACTTTAACCCCGATCAAAAAACTATAGCAGTGAAAAGGGTACATACCTGTGAGAAACACAGAAGGTATTTTGAAGCAAAGATTCCACAACTCGCGTTTTTTACTCTTTCAATAGTGGGGAAAATAATTCTAATAGATGGATGTCTTAACTCTTGACTAGCACTCCAGCAGCCCCACTGCAACAACCAATAATGGGCCATGGATTCAGTAAGGAAATCATGCACATGCACATAAATCTTATGATTTAGAGACTGTAAAAGGTTCTCACATCTGGATCAGACTCCTCAGATTCAGAGAACTGCGATGACCGCTTTCCAGTTGCGGCTGAAAATGCAGCTAGAAATTGTGCATTCACTGACCCAATCGAGGAGGAACCTTAATATGCAGAACGAGGTAAAGTGAAGAACCATTAAACAAGGATATGAGAAATTGCTATAATGAAATGCTATTTTGCAGAATCACTCACCAAAAGTGAAATCAGTTTCAGAATGCTCAGGCCATTTGTAGTGACCTAAAACCTAAAAAGTCAAAAAGAAAGAAAGAATGTCAAACTTTTAATGATATGATGTGCTAAGATGGATGTGTACTGGAAGGAATGAGACTGCTACTAAATTCACAAACGACATTAGCGTCATAGGTTCATCCACCCAGCTCCAGATTCCAACTGATTCTTTGTGCTCTTACAGAAGAAGCTGCTTGGCAATCTTACATCTTTAGCTAGCCCGAGGTTCTCAAAAGAAAATATAAACCTTCGAATTATTACCTCGTGAAGCCGCCAAAGGCCTGCACACCTCTGAATTGATGCAACAAGTGAGCGAATTGCAGAAACATGAGCTGGTTGCTCTGCTTCTGATAAGTTTGAGAAGTTAGGACCCTGCACATGTTAACACCAGAGCTTTGATAAACGACGACCCCAGAAACAAGGCAAGATTACGTTGTCCTTGATTATGTAAGTGTGCATGACAGAAAGAGTTCCAGTTAAGGATATAGAACCATGCCTGGGACACGTAGAGTATCAGTTGTACTTTGTTGTTGCTCCCTTCAAAAACACTTGCAAGGACCTCTTTTGGATAGACATATGCAGAAAACGCAAAAAAGCCAAAATCTGATAATGGAGCAACCCACTTTGCAACATCTCTGGGCAGAAATCCAAGCTGAACATAATCTAGCGCAAGGAGTGAAGCAAAATTTACTTAGATAAGTTATTGCAATAAAAAAAATGAGATCAAATTTTAGAAGAGAGTTCCAATCTGTCTAACATTATGGTATACTATATGGGGCAACTAAGTAACAACATTTTCATAATATAGAAGAAGCTGAAACATGAATGCGAACATGGCTGTGTGGTAGAACAAGAACATATGTTTTAAAACAAGCGTACTGATGAGATGGTAAAAGAAGCCCCAAAATGGTATAAAATGAAATAAATCTCTTAAGATGGTTTGGACATTGAACAGAAACACTGTAGACCAATAAGTGCTGCTCGTTAAAAAAAGTGATTATATCAAAACAAAGAAAATTCTAGAGGTAGGGGAAGATAAAACTAAAATGGAGGAGGATAACTAAGAACGGAAGAACGCTAATATCCTCGCTTGTCATTTAACAAAAGATCTTGTTTTGGGTAGAACTGGATGGCAAAAAAGGATTCAGGTAACTGAAACCAAGTGACTGGGACAATGGCTCACCACAGCATTTGTGCACCTGTGTTGGTTTCTTTGTTTACTCCCTCAACTCAACTCAACTCATCCTTTTTCCCAATCACTTGGGGTCGGTTACATGAATCCTTTTCCGCCATTCAATTTGGTCCAAAGCAAGGTCATCACTCATAATTTTTTAAGATTATAGCTTTACTTATTTGTACCTTCTTTAAATTGCACTAAATTTATATCCTTTTTTAGAAATGGGACTACTTTTTCAGGACAAACCAAAAAGGAAAGACGGATTATTTTCTTGGGACGGAGGGAGTATTATTAATTCTATTAATTTTACAACAGCAGTAGTAGTTGAGTAGGAAATAACAGTATGAGAATCAAATAGGCAGGCCAAAGGCAAAAGGATGTTTAACCCATTCAACAGGACTTTAACCCAGTTTCCTGCATCCAGGACCTAGCAAAGAACCTTAACCAGGATAAGAGAAAATTTACACAAAGAATCCCATAGGCAAAAGAGGCTTTGGATAAACAACATGAAATTTTTTAGATTTATCAAGGAATTGTTAGACCCTAACTCACACTTAAGTACCATGAATCCAGAAACCCTCAATTGCTTTTCTGTTGCTTACTTTTCAGATTCTTGGGCCATGGCCACCAAATATATGACTTCGCAAAATTTTGCTTTAAGAAGGATAGGAAAACTATATTTTTGCAGTAACGTGAGTGAGAGAAATTCAAAGTGAGTAAGAGATATCTTGAGAAAGGAAATGCTCTCAAAAAATTTATTTTTTTTCCAACTTCAATGAATTATCCACCTCCTCCAATTTTTATTTCTTAGTCCGAACATACAATTAAATGAAGAACGACTAAGGAGTTATCTGTAAAGTGTTTCAAGCAGTGCCAAAACTTACCTCCTTCAGAGAACTCTTCTGAGTTACCTATAACAATGCTTACAGCATTTGGATCAGCTGGTATATTCTGGTTTCTCCTTAAAATAACCTCCAGCATCCCATAGGCATTCAGATGGAGATTTCCTAGGATGGCAGCCAGTTTCTTTAGCTGGGCCCCATTTGAATCTACTGAAGTGTGAAAAAGGTGGCTTATACCGACAACAGAGGCTTGAACAGAGCCAAGCAACTCCACACCAGAAAATCGCGGCATACACCAATCACCCTGATATCAAATATAAAATAACGAGATTTGAAAAACTATGTTTCATTAAGCACCAGATTATCATAGGGAAACCTTCCCCCCACCCCACCCCCAAAAAAGAGAAAAGAAACGAGTTTCAAACACAAAACTACAGTTCCAAACACAAAACTCAATATAACATAAGAACACAATGGAAAGTTGTTTGAACATAAGAAATGAGTGCAAATCAAGCAGCCCAGCTAGAAGTCACGTGACAACTCCTGGGTGGTTGGAGTTATGCCCTTGGCTGCTTGATTTATTCCGACAATAGTTCGTCCAAAAGAAGGTAATAACTGAAAAACTAGCTCTTCAAGAGTCCAACTACTGACCTCACCTAGGTTGCTGGCTTCCTATTCCACGAGAGTCCACTCATAACATGACAGGCATGGATTATGTCTTTGAAAAGAACAATATTAAGGCAGAAAACTTAAATTCAATCAGATACACAGTAAAGAGATGACACCCACTGTATAAGATACAAGGATGTAACAACGAGACTGTAGGGCTGACCATGAAACGGGTCTTATCAAGCAGGGAATAAATAGATACAAAGAGACGTGGACAAAGGTACTCACACTTAAGTAGTAAATGGAGTCCAATATATAAGGATGCCTAGGAGAATATATTCCAGGTACGGAGGCAACCAGATGTCCAGCCGCCCCCTTAAAGTCATATTTTGCCAACTCCATGATCCAATGGTCCTGACCTGGTGCATCAGCTATTAAAGATGCCATGAACCCCGCCAGCTGAGCAGCAAAATCAGACTTCGAATCTCTATTTATTTCCTCAGCAGATGTTTGAGTAAAAAGAGACATATAATCAGGTGCACTTGCACGGGGAAAATCTTGCCACCAAACAGTGTTCGTAACCCTATGCCACTGCAGAATTTGAAAGAGCAGATAAGAAAAACCAATCTTTATTTAGGTTACACGTGTTTCTCAATAAGTAACCAACCAAACACATAAGTTTTATGCAAAGTATGTTGAATTCTGATATGCTCTGCATTTAGCTTGGGAAAGGACTTGTTGGCAAGGGTGGGTGAACTCATGATGATTATGGCAAATCACCTTACAGACATAACTTGCACAAATGCTAAAATATTGCATTATGATCACGGTGAAAACAACAATCCATATCAAGAAGGCCTTTCTGCTCAGATGGCACAACACGTGAAAGAGAACCTGGACAAAATTTGTGAGGATTCCCATGTGATCTGCAAATTGTCAATTGATGATATAAAGAATGTCGATATGCAAAATGACCGATGTGGAACCTAAAGCACTTTTAGACAGCTCAAATCTTCCTCTTTTATGTTCACAAGATATCACCAGATCTCCCCCCCCCCAACACACACGCATGCATACAAACAAAAAAAAAAAAAAAGAGGTCCAATCCATGTTTTTCCAATGCCACAAGAGCAGTTCTTGCTCACATGCACGCACAGGGACACCAAAAAGGCACGCCTACAACGGCGTTTGTGAGCACACGCGCATTCATTATCATACCGATCTGATTACATGAACCAATCACTGATTAAAAGACTCCCTCTGTCCCTAAATGAGTGTCCGTTTTTAGTTTTTCACTAAAATTAAGGAAGTTGACTTTTGGGCTATTTTATTAGCACATGTACATTAATTCCCTTAATGCCCACATACAACATTAGAAGTCCACACTAGGACAAGATAAGTGCGAGAGGATAAATTAGTAAACTTATACAAAAATGGACACTCAATTAGGGAAAAGAAAATTTTACAAATGGACACTCATTTAGGGACAGAGGGAGTAAAAAATATGAACACCTGTTTTGCCACTAGATTTGCAGAAGTGATGATAACGCGGATACTATCTTCCCTTTGCAATACAAACAATTTCGGATGATGACAAGCAATCCCAAGCTTCTTGCGATCCTTTCCAAAGGCTATAGCCTCCGGAAATGGAGGGTACCTATTATGAGTAATGCACTATGTTAAAAAAGTGTTGGCAACAAACCAACTTCAACATGACATCCTCATCAACACCTTCTCATAAGTACGAACCTATAAAGTGTTACTTACACCACAACTAAGTTTGGGAAGCCAGAGTAAGGCATTGAGGTTCTTCTATCCGAGCTTGAACTCCAACACCTCTCAGCATTATGGCAAGCAATTGTTACTGGAAGATGGGCAGGAATCTCACAATACGACAGAAACCTACCAAGAGAAAGCCTTCAGAATGAGAACATAGATGCATATTTGAGTCAAGGAAATGTGGCATACACATTTTTGAGAATCGAAGTATGGATTCCAAATATAAAAATGTATAAAAGCAGACTTAACCCTCTTCATTGTCGCTGCCAAAGAAGTACACCAGTGATTTGCCAGACGGGGGAGAAGAGAGCGACAGAGACAGAGAAAGAAATAGTGTTGCTTCTGGGGATCAAAGAGAGACACAAAATCTGAGTTTTATTTTCTTTTCCTAAAAGAGGTATCATTCATTCTTTTAGCTCCGGTAGGGACATTGAGTTAAGTGGACTGAATCAGTACACAAACATTTTATGGAGGTCTTTACCCTCCGACATAATTCGAGGGGGACTTTTTGAAGTTCACCCTATAAAACAGATAACATAAGCCATCTCAAGTACCCACCCTGTTTTTGGATCTTTTGAGCCGAGTTAAAGTATCTTAAAATTTATGGTTTAAATGGATCAGATTTCTAGACAAGTATGCACATCTGAATCCTTGTAACATACTTTGAGGCTAAAATAACATTTTAGTTTGTTTCGTGATAAATTTGTCTTTATAAAAAGTCAATTCGGTCAAATAATTATATATTCTAACTCCAATTAATTTAGGTATTGTCCAAACTTTTGGTGGCATTACATTCGCCCAAATATTGGTAAAGAATTGGTGGGTTGCACCAAATCACTCTAATGACATGGCATAACCATGCCGGTGTGCCGCTCGTCGGAATTAACCGATGATGAGACAAAAACACCAAAAAAAAAAAGAGGATTAAATATAGGAAGAGGATGAGTATGATAGTACTACAATTTCCCAAAGTTGGGGTCACTTCCAGTGACTTTTTGTTAAGAGAATCAAACTTGTATGAATCACTTAGAACTACAAGGGACATTCATTCAGTGACAAACTAATATCTCAAAAAGTGATAATCTTATTCATAGACATATAACTATATAGTATGCTGTTAAATAATGTGTACTATCCGACATCATCAGAACTTTCTACCATTGAAGACAGTTCATGAGTATTTCAGTCAGAAGCATCAAAATAGCACAGAGATAATAGAAATAAGTGAGCCGGTCTGTTGGATTTACCATATAATATCACTTGTGAATGTTGCAATAAATATCCGAACAAGTGTCTCAACAGGATGTAAAAGCTCTGGCAAGGAAACACATATTTCATCTTCTTGTGTACTCTGGCCAAGGCGGTTCAAATAAAATTTATTCCCAGGTGGCGGAACACAAATACCCCTATTCTTGTTTTTCACAAGCTGGTTGGTTTGAGGGACATCCTCCTCACTAGAAATCTCCTTGGGTTCATTATTAGTGTTGCCATCCTTGAAAGGAACTCTAGCATTGGCAAATTCTTGTAATTCCTGATCATCCTTTTGATGCAGATCAGGGTTATTCTCCGAAGCCTCTAAAATTCCTTTATGAGATGTAGCTAAGTCTAAACGTCCGGTGCCACCAAAGCAAGTATCCTTGCAAGGATCTTTGGCTAAATCCTCACAGTGATTAAGCTCCAGTGCATCAGTTACAATAAAGTTTGAAATATTACTTGGTATGAAGCGGGAATTACTAATCACTCTATTCCTACGTACAAATTTGGCCCTCATTTCACAGGATGAAGTAACACATTCCCGAATATACAAGATGGGATCATCGCTAGACAATATCTGTCTACACCTATTTAAAAGTATGCCAGCGGCACCAACTCCACCACAACCTAACCTAACAAAGTCATTATCCAAACACAAACTGTTTTTCCCACAACCAGATACATTTCTATCAACAACCTCCTCCATGAAAACAATTCTTTCCACAACAAACCCAACCCGAACCCCAACAGTACAAAAACCATCATTTCCACAAACAAGTCGAACCTCATTGCCGGCACGCAACTCCATAACTTGTCCCTCTCCAATTCTAACCCCATCAACGAAAACCCCGTTCAGAGAAACTTTAGCCCTAGAACAATCACTCGAACTTGACCAAAATACTCCATCTGCAATAAATAATTTTTTAATCAATGCATCAAAGTAAAATTGAAAGTGTTGCTTACTGACTTGACGATCCTTAAAAATAAATTCGCAGTTCAGGGAGTCGCGGCCGACCGTGTAGGGTTTATAGGACCGGAGATGGACTGAATCTGTGGATGAACCTGTGGATTTTGAAATCAGAGGAATATCGAGGGTTTTTATGTAGATTGATGCTATGTTGGTGATGTTAGGTTTAGGTTTTTTGGTTTGGGAAATTGAAGAAGTTCGTAAATGATTGAATCGAAGTCGTTTATTGTTTTGGTTTACAGAATTTGAATTTATCATTTAATTCCAGAAAAAAAAAAAACAAAACAAAACAAATTTACTAGAAATTTGGTGATGCAGAACTCAATAAGAAATGCGTAAACTAATGAGTGCGAAGAATGTTTGAAGGGATAGAAATTTGGCGATAAAAAAATCAATAAGAAATACACGATTTTTGGAATGGAGTTATGAATGCGAAGAATGTTTGAAGAGGAGAGCGAAGCGCCTTCTTCCCCAAATCTTCAATTGTTTGTATATTTTCCCTCCATTCCTATATTGGGCCTTGTTTGGGTCGGAGGTATTATTATGCATTTTTTCAAGTGATAATTAAATGAGATTTGCTATTCACACCCCCAAATTCTTAAATGTGGTTTACTATTCACACTCTCAAATTGTCTAAGTACACTCTTTTTAAATATTACAAAAATATCATTAACAAATCTGACCTAACTGCCCTTAATAAAAGGGCTCTAATAGTGTTCGGTAGGCACTTGCCAAACACCCATAATAGTGTTCGATAGGCTCTGACTACACCATTAGTGGTGTTCGGTAAGCTCTCGCCAATCACCGCTAAAGGTGTTCGGTGAGTGCTAACCAAACAATTAGACTCTAACCAAGGGCCTGTTTATTAAAACTGAAAATTAAGCTCTGAAAATTTATGTTTGAAAAGGTAAAGCTTAAAATATTAAGACATCCTCTTTTGACTTAAAATTTTATTTATTTTTAAGAGATACTTAATTTATTAAGTGATATAATATTACATTATTAAATAATCTTATTTTTAATATCACTTAAAAATTTTCTAATTAAGCTCTTAATTGGGTTAAAAAAAAAAAGGCCCTCAGTATGGAACTTGCTTGCCTATTTACTGTGGTCGACTAAAGCTCACCCCTAATGGAACGATCCAAGAAAGAGCGGAAAAGAGAGGAATTCCACTAAGACTTTCATGGATGAGCGCGATCAAAGACTCTGTACCAACCTTCTTGCCCTTCGCCGCCCAGTGAAATCCTCCAACATTCAAAGGCGTGTGATGTGATTTTACTTTGTCTCTCTACCCAACCCCAACCCACTAGAAAAGCAAAAAGAGTGTAACGCCCCGAGTCCGAGATCCGATGTTGAACCCCAACCCGGTGCGCTAAACTAACAAAAACAACTGAATAAACTAACAGGAGCGAGCCACACAAGCTCCATAAACCAAAACTAGCATCGGAATACAAAATAAAAACCTAAACTTCAAAAGCTCAAATACAAACGACAACTAATTAAAACCTCAACGGCCAAACATACACCGGAGAACAACACTAAAGTAAACTCAACAATTAAAACCTCGACGGCTAAATACACGAGCCGGAGAAACAACGATACTAAACACCACGAGCTACACGCTCGAAAAAACCAATATTAAGTAAATGGAGAACACACACTAGTACACAAGCTCGACCTCACAAGTCGGCACCAAATACAAGTCTATAAAATTACAAAATATCTCTACTCAACACCAAGTTTATATAACTCATTTTGACCCACGATCTTACAATATAAGAAATAAATATGAAATAACAATCTAATACAACTTGCTAAACTCCAAATCTAAGGCCTCACTGCGCTAAAACTTATAACCTGCTAACTAAGGAAAACAAAGGCGTGGGATGAGATCATGAGACAATGCTCAGTAAGTTACTAATGTAGCAATATGGCATGTCATATCAATAGCATGGTAATAAACATGTAATAGCACATAAGAGCAACCAACCCTATACTAACGAGAGGCTCAGTAGCCGTCAACCGTCTCATACCAGTTAGAGACCACGACCAATATTCGCTCGTATAGGAAGCACATAAAGAGCAGTAAAGTAAACACATAAGGGTGGATACGGGCTACGGGGGATCGAGGTACACCTCAGAATCCTAAATAATACTTTCGACCTTATTGCTCCATAGAAACGTAGTAGATGATTGTGCTGCTGCTGCTGTACACAAATGGCAAGGATCGACACATGAAACCGTAGTGGATGTTTGTGATACTACTAATGTACACAAATGGCAAGGTCCAATACATGGAACCGTTGTGGATAATTGTGCTGCTACTGTTGTACACAAATCACAAGGGATCGATGCTCGTATCCCAAAGACAAAACAACGGTCAAGTGACCCATTTTTCGTATTCACGTCTACATATTGCTCGGTCCTCCTACGACCCGAGACACCATACAGATCTAGCCTCTTACACAGATCATAAGGGACTGATGTTCATATCCCAAAAATAAAATAAATGTCGACAAGTTCACACAGTTGCGTTTATTCCATACAACTGTGGAGCTAGAAAAACCCCCTTACCGTGGCCAACAGCAAGGCGAGGCCAAGTGTATTGGACACCACGACTATCGTGTAGCCCCAGCTCACCGTATAGTTGTACGTCAATACACCTCAAAAAACACATATGTCAGCTGGACTCGATGCAATGCACAAGTAGATATTTACTCGTCAGGCTAAACAAATCAAAGTGTGTTCTATTGAATCATAACTCAATAATATCTAAACATGATGTGTCATATTGAATCACGTACCCAAATCAACACAAGGTGCTTGTAAATACTAAACACACAATCAATCATCAAAGTAGGATGATTGCCCTATCACGTACTAGAACAATCACACGTACATCAAATCATTTAAGTTCACTAATGCTAGACTTCATAATCGCAACATACATAAGTCTACTCTTACTTACAATCATTAATCAATGCGTAATCACTATACTCAAATTAGGATCTCTACAGTATCCTGTAATCCAATTATACACTCCATCTCATGTATATCATAATCTATCATATATCGTTCTCATCGTGCACTATGTATATGACGACTCGTTACAAGTCACATTGTCCGTGTTGAAACGATAACCAAGGTAGCTCACTAACACCTATGATACAACTAACTCGTCACCCGAAGATTGAGACTATACGTTTCATAGCTAATGTCACGTACTAAGGGGCATGACTATTCGATAACTCTTATGAAAAGGGTAAATATATACAAGGCAAAACACATAATCGGGTCATTGTACTTTGGGAAAGGTTGCAATTCGGGCAGTGATTGTTTGAAAATGTTATTTGGGTCACTGTACTTCAGTTATCTTACAAGCGAGTCCACCAGCACGTTAATTTTAAATAAAATCCTTATTTTACCCCTGTCTTTATTAAGGGAGATGAGGACGATGACGGGGGTAAAATAGAGTTTTCATTTAAAATTAACGTTCTGGTGGGCTCGCTTGCAAGATAACTGAAGTACAGTGACCCAAAAAATATTTTTAAACAATCAGTGGCTGAATTGCAACCTTTTTCAAAGCATAGTGGCCCGATTGTGTGTTTTGCCTATATACAATTAATCCATGCTTATACATAGGGAAATGTAACTCGCAGTCAACAACTGTTTGACTAAGTCAACCAAGGTCAAGCTCTATTGAAACATAACCTAATCAATCCATCATCCCACATCGTAGAAGACTAAAATACAACTTAACTAATAGTGATTTATACTAACCATTACTCAACTCGGTAAAGTTGATTACACCCATTGATAAACTCGTTACATTATTCAACGTGTATTCGTTACATCTTATTCGATTCCGCCAGAGTTAGTTACGACTAACACTTAATTCGTATAAGGATTCAATATATTTCATTATATCCTAATGACTCCACTAGAGTCGCTACTAATAGTCGACATATAGGGACGAACCATAGTATCGTCCCTAATTAACGATATCAATCACAATACCCAACATTCGGTATTTATACTACCCATAAAACAAGTTCATATGAGTAAATGAACGACAATAACAACAAAATTCGCAACATTACCTCGACGAGTCTCTAATACTCGGAGACTAACAAAACGAAACCAACATACACAAAAATAACTTCGACGAGTCTCCAATACTCGGAGACAACAAAATTAACGATTCATCATCAATACCCAACACATTGCATGCTAACAAATCATTTAAAACATGTATAGTTTGCGAACATCGTGATTATACACTACATACTTAAAAACTATGAGAAAGAATAGTAACTTACCATCTACAGCAAATCCTCCAAGGAATCAAAGTGGGTTCGGGTGGAAATGTACTCCTCGGCAATCTCTACGCCGCTACGGAGTCCAATCGTCAATCCCAAGTTCGATCAAAGCCCGAATTAAGCTTTTCTCGTTCCAAAACTAACTTTCTTTCTCTAAAATGTGGGAAAAGAAGATGGGTTCATGAATCACCAATAGACCGTGCGAATTTCTTGGCTAGGAATGTTCCCCTTGTCGCCCTCTATGCTACGACAAAATCAAATCATCGATCCGACGTCGGATGCCTAAGATATAAAGGTTTTTCTTTCTACTCTCTCTTTAGACTTTCTCTCTATACTCTCTCAAAAGCTCAAGGTTGAAGAAGATGAAATGAGAGATATTATGTCTCTCAAGTGGTGTATAAGAGACTCAAAATGTCTAATCTCAAAGCCTAGGAACGTGGCACAACAATAGCCAAGAAAATGAGTCAAAAGTCAAAGAAAGAAGAAAGTTTGTGAAACCTAGAAGCTGTTTGACGCGATCGCGCCAAGATCTAGAAAGTTGTCTTCTGAAGAATTCTACCCGCGATCGCCTTTCCCCTGAGACGCGAGCGCGTCAAGTCCTGGGACTTTTTGGCTTAAAACTCAACCAATTTAATCCTCAATGAAGTGAATTCAACCTAGAATGTTTTAACATCGAACCAAGGTCAAAACACATCAAAACTCAACCAAATCATCCCGCAATGATGCATGAATGATGAAAAACACAAGTCTCGATCGCACACCAAGATAAACACGCAAAACGACACTCAAAATAACTCGACATATGGGTTAATGATAAGATCGGCACGTTTGTCAATCGTGAATGAGTCTAAACCAAAGCAAGGTCACTTAAACGTGGGAAATATAAAATGTACACATACACTAATCGATGTCGAGAATAGTCTCGAACGAATACAAAAAAACCGCATAACTCATTGAGAATTAACCGCGTGTCAAACACGGTTTACGACTTAATACGTCACGCTTAACAAGCATGACATCTCATATTCAAATGTCAAAGGTTTCATCTGCTATTCTAAAGGTTTCTAAGCTGGTACGAAGAGACTACGAGTGAAATAGGAAGGAAGTAGGGTCGGGGCCTTACATCTTCTTCCCCTTAAAAGAATTCGCCCGCGAATTCATGAATTTGACATCTACGGGTAAATTCACACATCACCATAAGGCTTTGCTCAAGCACACACCATCGAAACTACTAGCAAGAGCGAGTTGAAGTCTAAAGGATAAGGTGAATCATTTTAAATTAGAGATCATCGATCTCATTTAAGGCTCGTAAACAAGATTTCTCACAAACGGGTGTAATTTTGAGACATGAGAAAATCTCGTATTACTAGATTAACTACCAATTCTAGTCAAGTTTAAATTTAGAGTACATCTCATAGAGTCATACTAACTCATTTTGAACACATCCCAACGCTATGCTTTCGCAGCACTAAATTCATCTCCACTTCCCATGGTACATCACTCAACATATTGTCATAGAAAGTCCCACGTAGGGCCGGCCCTGTGAAATTCGAGGCCCAAGGCCAGTAATGTCGCCGTTTTTACCATAATTTTTTTCTATTTCTTTAAATTTAAAATAACAAACATAAAAAAGATAATAAACAAAGGACTTCATTCTAAAATCATGGGCATTTACCGCTTCTTCACACACCAAAATTTTAATATAAATACTTTTACTTTCACCCAACTTACTGGAGGTAAAATACTTGTTAAAAGAACCATTTAAAGCTTGCATTAATTGTTCTTGCTTTTGCTTCTTCTTCCTTTTTTCATTTCCACAAAGATACTTTCGTGATGACATTTTGTCTACAGTCTACCTATAATAATTCCAACAAATTTTCTATTACAAAACAAAATATATATATATATATATATATATACACACACAACGATAGTTCAAACCAAACAAATTCCCAAACATCACAATTCACACACAAGTAATTGAGTAACAGTAAGCCAAATACAAAAATCTAAATAAAAAAAATACTAATTTTGGATATAAGCTCAAGAATCTCAAGAAACTCAACAATGAATAACAAGCCAACAAATAATTTCAACAAATCTAATATTACCTTCAAATTGTTCTAAGATAAGTTCAACCAAAGCTTTAAATGTTGTTTTCCTATACAAATCTATCACTTAAATCAATTATTTAATCCTAAATCAAAAGTCATAATTTTGGATTAAATAAATAAAGAGGGAAGAGAAAGTGTGTTTATTATAAAAAATTCTTTGAAAAGCTAGATTCAATCAATAGTCTTTTTAAGCTTTGTGTCAAAAGTCACATCAAAATCACAAATTTCGTGTGTGTGCGACTGTGCGTGTTGGTGGGACTTGGGAGGTTTTTATTTTTTTTTTCTTCTTTCCTGATGCGTGTTGTGTAAAAGGGAATAAGAGATGAA
Organism: Platycodon grandiflorus; assembly: GCA_016624345.1. NCBI lineage: Eukaryota > Viridiplantae > Streptophyta > Magnoliopsida > Asterales > Campanulaceae > Platycodon > Platycodon grandiflorus. The sequence goes on from CM028362.1 coordinate 10,280,289, forward strand.
ATATAAAATTTTCAGTGAGGCCCCTCATCCTTGGTTAATTTACAGTTAGATCCTAAAAATTTGGGGCCTAAAAATTACACAAATTTTGGGGGCCCAAGGCCTGGGCCTCAAATTCCTTGCAACTGGGCCGGCCCTGGTCCCACGTTTAACTAGGTTCGGCTTTATACAACCCTTAGGTCACAAGGTTATCCGACGACATCTTTATCGTCAAAGGACGAGTTCTAACAAGAGGTATCACACCAAGGGTAACGCGAGTCATACGGACTCTACCGTGAATGAAAACATTACCGGCTATAGCACAAGCCGACGAAATAAAAGGTCTACGAAACCTCGAGCTAAACATGCTCGGGTCATGACTACTAATGTCGATAAGCTACAATCTTAATGAATCGCATCAAGAGTTTAAAACTCTAAGTATGTTCGATGGATTTGATCGGTATCATTGGATACCAATGTCGGATACTAAACAACGTTACCTGAACATAGAGTCTAACGAGAAAGTTCTCAATCAGAGTACACGTGGTAGTCCAATAATAAGGTAACAATACAATAATGGAATAAGCCACGATAGTCGCAATTCTTACGAAATTCATTCACAAAATCTCACTTTCTAATTCTGACTCGCTCTATTAGAGTCTTGAGTCGGTGTAGGAGGGTTCGATGGGGTCACTTGTTCCACTCGAGGTGTCTAGCCTAGGGCCACACTCAGTTGGTCCTCAAGTTCTTTCAGTTCTCGTAATGCGTATCTGAGTTAGAATATGGTCAGGTGCATAACTGACATCCTAGCAGTCCGCCTAGTTTGTGCCATCCTGCTATAGGCATATGATAGAGACATTAATCTCCATAGGGCAAATGAAACACATAATTAAGTGATTCAACTAAAGGCAAAATTACTAATAAATATTATCGACTCTTTCAACCTAACACAGTAACACATTTAACATGTACGTAGGGTTCTAAGAACAACCACCTCGGTATATTAATTGGCATACGCGCAAGGTTATACGACCTATCCGTATCGTACGATCAATAAAGTCCGACTAAATTAATATAGTACATCCATTCTACGACATGTAATACACAACAATAATAATCACATGCACACCCACCAGGATGGCTAATATCAACTTTATATCTCTAAGGTCGGATAAACATAAAACACACATAAAACATATAGTATAATTGGTTGAGTTGATTTAAGATGTATATTTACAATTAAAAGAGTGTGGGTTCAAATGTCATTGACAACTTTATTATTGTGATATCTCACATCGGGTAGATGCACCCACTACTACTAGGCACTAACATTTCTATGGACTTTTTGGTGGCTTGTGGTGGGCTTATTTGACCCAGGTGCTTAGTGGGCTAGTGTGTGGACCATATGTGGCGGATCGGGCTTCGGGCTTGGGTCATTACAAATGGTATCAGAGCGGGTCACGGTCAGAATGTGTTGAGCACATCGCCCGGGGTGCCTATCCTTTGGGCTTAACGAGGACGTCAAAGATTCAAATGGGGGAGATTGTGATATTTCACATCGAGTAGATGCACCTACTACAACCTTTCCATGGACTTTTGGGTGGCTTGTGGTGGGTTTAGTTGACCCAGGTGCTTAGTGGGCCAATGCGTGGCGGACCGGGCTTCAGGCTTGGGTCGTTACAATATTAAAGTTTGTCATAATTATAAAAATGTTTGAGTATAGTTGAAATGTTTGTAAGATATGTAGAGGGTAAGGTTAAAATGTTTATGAAGATTGTAAACATGATTTTAGGTAGACTTTTTAAGTGGAACATCCCAAAACGGACTCTTTGCCTGAGAAGGATTAATAAATACCCCTCCATTACAACCAAATATTTTTTGACTTTTTTTTAGGTCAATGTAATTAAAATTCAACCGACGATTTACATAAAAGTATTTATTTTTTTAAAGTATAAAAGCTGTAACCCGTAGTATTCTTAATAACTTTTTTGTGAATGAGATTTTATTTTCAAGAACACAGTTAAAGTATGTTTAAGTTTAATTAGATTTAGTAACTTGTTGACTTTTTAAAATAGAAACTATTGGTCGAAACGAATAGAGTATTCACCAAATAATCTAAAATTAACGATCACATTACAAGATTAAATCTAATAATTTAATATCATTTCAAAGTTCAAAACAATACGACAATAGTCAATAGCTCAATCCACATTGATTTTAAATTTAATATATATATATATTTAATAATAATAAAAAAAAAACCCAAAACCACGTCTATTTGGGTCAAAGTTTAAAATAATGAAAAAAACATCCGCAGACTGAGCGCCTGGGGGATTTTTGGACTATTGGGATCACAGTGACGAGGTTGTAAAGCACGAGCCGTGGCATGTGGCGGAAGCCTCAGAAGTTGGCGCGCACGGCTCTTGGGGCAGGGTTCTCAATGCTTGGCGCGGTTCGCCACTTAGGCTAGCGTTAGTACACCGGGTCGAATAAAAAGTTTTATCGTCTTTATTTATTTATGTGCATTTAGGGCTAGGTCTTATATTATATTATATATATATATATATATGTATGTACGTATGTATGTATGTATGTATGTATGTATGTATATAAGTTGTAACTCTAGAATGTGATTAAGGTTCAAATAAGAATATATAACGGTCTTTAACCCTAAAATCTCTCTCTTCTCTTTTAATTCTCTTTGCTTTATAATTGTTACTAGTTATAGAACCCGTGCTTTGCACGGATGTAATTTAATTTTTGTGTTTAATTGATACATTTTATGAATAATTTTATATAAAATTATCATTATTTGATATAGGCGTGAACGTTTAGTATAATATTTTTGTTTCAAAATAAGTTTTTTTTATTAGTGGTCAATATATGTATTTTCATTTTTATACATTTTTGTTGGGTTGCTTTTCCTTTGCTTTGTTTTTTTCTTTTTGTTTTTATCTTGCACTTAATAAAGATATTTTGGATATATATTTGAAGAATTTTTTAAAAATTAAAAATAAAATAATTACTTTAGAATTTATTAAAAAAAGATATTTTTTTCTGAACAAATGTGAATTGTTTAAGGATTGAATATAATTGTATTTTATAAAATTATTTTTGAAGATCATTCAATGATTAGAAAAAGTTTAGTTGGATACTATATTTACAAAATAGTTTATTTTTTATGCACTGAAATAATAATCAAAATAAGTGAATATTATAGTACATGGGTTTCGTGACCCCACTTAACCATAATATATGTAATATTCTAAAAACATACATATAATATACTCCCTCCGTCCTGAAATTATTGTCCTATTTGACTTTTTTTGGTCAAACAGGACATTTTTTAAAAGTACTACGAATTACATGTTTTATGATTTTAGAAAAAATAAAAAAATATGCGTCAAATTTGCGTTTGAAAAATGTCCTGTTTGACCAAAAAAAGTCAAACAGGACAATAATTTCAGGACGGAGGGAGTAATTGGTTCAGTTGGTTAAGGTGAGTATGCATATATAAAAGGTTGTGGGTTCAAATTTCATTACAAATATTGTTTTGCTTTTCATTTGCTTTTGATTTCCTTGTCAATACCTAAAGTTCTTCACCTATTACTATTCACTATTATATATACTCTTTATAATAGGTAATATTATTAGGTAATATTATTACCTAATGACTTCCTCTCCTAATAAATAAGAATTTGAAGAGTCAAGTTCACCAAAATGAAGATTTAACAAAAATGGTATAGGTGGCAAACTCATAGGCCTCCTCACCAACTTTAATATATATATATATATATATATATATATATGGATTTGCCCAATTCATTATTTACTTGCTTCTCTTTTCTTATGGTTTGTAACTACACACGACTCGCAGGGCCGGTCCTGAACTTTTGGGGGCCTATGACAAAAAGAATAAAAGGGGCCCTTATAGTAATAGAAAAATAAAAATGTTACTCAAATAATTTTTTCATGATCCAATGTATTGAAAAAATGCATAATCACCTACGAACATGCAAAAAAAAGTGTTAAATAATTATTGAAAAAATTTAGATCTTTTAGCATTTTGAGATGCAAAATCATTAATAAGATTTTCTTCAAAATTAAGTTTTTTCAACATCTCATTTTCAATGAATAAAATTGCTAATTCATTTAATCATTATTGGGACGTAGTTGAACGCAAGTATAATTTTATCAATTTTACTTTTGAATAACCACTTTTGGTCGATGCTACAGTAATCGGTATAGTTAACAAAGTTCTATACGCAATAGAAACATTAGGAAAACAATTTAAAGTTATAACAAACTCAAGAACTTCAATGGCTGACTTTGTTGGTTTTGGTATACACATTAACAGCACTTGCAATTTAGAAAATAAATCATCAGCATTGGTGTCAAATTTGTTAATACTATTTTTAGGACAACTTGAAGATTAAAACAAAAAAAATTATAATACTCCCTCCGTTCCTAAATAATCGTCATGTTTGACCGGACACAAATTAAGAAAAACTAATTGACTCTATTATAAATTCTGGTATAATACGTAGGTTCTTTTAAAACCCTTACAAATGTGGAGTTAAAATAGAAAGAAAAAGTAAGGATAAAGTGGTAAAAAAAAAAATTCTAAACTTTTTTAAAAACATGACAATTTTTTTTGGAAAAGACAAAAAAAAAAAAAAAAAAAGAGAGAATAGTTATTTAGTAACTAGGAGTACCAATTAATATAATTTTTTTTACCAAAAATTATAAATATATATATATATATATATATATATATATATATATATATTTGGGGCCCCTTAAAATTGGGGGTCCATGGCCATTGCCCAACCTTGCCACCCCACAGGGCCGGCGCAAGTAATCTTAGCATACCCTTTCTCATGTAATCCTGCAATTCATATAACCCGTTATGGAAACTCTATGGAAATGTAACTTGCTCGAAGTAAAATGAAGAAGAATAGTACAGTACAACTTACATGTCTTATGGTTGATTTGCTACATTTTTTACTTTTGTCTGAATCCGTTGGGACTAGGGCTCTATGTGGTGTTTAGTTTTATAAGCGGGTCATGTTGAGCCATCTGATCCATAGTCCATAGGGAAGTAATTTTGTGGGAGCCAGTCTTTGAAGTGCTTGGCAAAGTCCAGCGGGCCAGCAAAGCCCAGCCTAATTGATGCAAGTCCAGCAGGCAGGCATACCAGCAGAGATCCAAATCGGAGCAAAGTGTTCAACATATTCAAAGTCAACACTTAGAATATTACTCCAACAACGTGTAAACATGCATACGACTTATTGCTCCGAAAGACGATTTACGTATATATAAATCGCACTTTCCCCGAAAGAGTACGCTGTTCGTCCAAGTAAGTTATCATAATAGATTCTTCTTTTCTATTTTCAGTTGATTACGGCTTCTAATTCGCCTATGTCTTTGTCATTGACTTTGTTTATGTCGTATTTAAAGTTATATTTTGATTACTCGTTAAAATTTTTAACTAAATAGTAATACTGCATTAAGCATCTGATAGTTAACATAAAAATTTGCCAAATTTATATGGTGTACTAAATAATTGAACGAAACTAAATTGAGCTGAATACGGGTTAATAAAACCACAAAATGTCATTAAGTACATATATATATATATATATATTGTTTTGTACTTGTACGTCTCAAAATAAATATTAGTTTTTTATTTTTTATTAATTATAAGAAATTTGATTTTTAGACAATTTAATTTAGGAGCACGCAGTGGCGAAGCCAAGATTCAATCTTTATGAGGGACCAAGTTAACTTAACTAAAAGTGTAGTATCTAAAACTCAAGAGACCACAATATAATAAGAATGATAATAATTATATGCAAAAACTCATATTTGGGTCACCCAACTATCCACAAAATTACAATCCGGTCACCACAACTTCAAAAATATTATTCTTGTCACTGTACTATTGTTTTCTTGCAAGCGAGCTCATTTTTTTGGATAAACGTTAATTCAGCCGTCAACTTTACATGAAATACTCATTTTAACCCTACCTTCTTCTTCATCATCTTCTTCTTTAATCCAGAAAAAAAACCCTAACCCTAACTCCTTTCCTTTTCATCAACCCAAATTTTCTAAATTAGCTTAAACAAAATTGAATCTCTAATCAAGAAATTCATCAACCCAACCCTAACCCCTTCATCTCTGCTTCTGAAATACATTTTTGATTTCGTCAAGAGGTGAACATTTTACACCTCCGTAAATGTTCACAAAACTGTGTTCATCCTACCAAAACTATTTGCCTCGTAGCACCTTGAACGTACACAAAGCTGACCAAAACTGTTTTAAAGATCTAATCCAGTCGGGCATTTAATGCATAAATAGAAGCAAAATGTAAGAAGTAAAATAAAAAATTAAATTTCCAAAAAGTACTCAACAGAAGAGTTCATCCTACTCCTAGTACACCCAAATCTAAACATTAATTCTCAAAGAGTCATTCAACTCAATTCAGCCTCTGTGTCCAAACTATCTGGGTTCAACTAAACCATTCTCCAAATCCAAAGCAGCTAAATTCAACATTACCAAGTTCAAATCCAGTTTCAATGAAATAAATGAGAATATAACCAAAACTGTGTTCTATTGCCTTTAACATTGAGAAACTATTCTGGGAATAATGCCACTCAATACGGCTTCCAATTTAACCCAATGTTCTAAAAATCGCTAGGCGCCAGGGCAGGGCCTAGCGCCTAGGGGCCTAGTCGGGGCCTAGGCGGGATTTAGAAATCGAGGCATAATTACACTATAAATTTATACCATACTTGCTGCAATAATATTAATAATTAAATATAACCAAATAAACTAAAAGTAATGGTCACATTACAAGATTAAAAGTTAAAATTAAAATTTAATTCAATAATCAATACCTGCTGCAACAATAGTAAATAACTAAATATGACAAAATAAACTAAAATAATGATCACATTACAAGATTAATAGTAAAAAATTAAAATCAAATTCAATAGTATCATTCCAAACTTCAAAATTTAAACTTTAAAACAAAATAACAATACTACAACATATAAAGTATGGAAAACAAACTTACTTAACTTAGGTTTTCCTGTTTTTTTAAACCAAAACGATGCTGTTAATTTTTTGAAAAAAAATAAAAAAATAATTAAAAATAAAAAAAATGCAATTTGGCTAGGCGGCCAGGCGGGCGCCTAGGCGGCGATTTTTTTCATTGGCAATTTTTTACCCAATTTGGCCCTAGGCACGGCGTTTTGGGGGCGCCTAGCGCCTAGGCCGATTTTTCGAACATTGGTTTAACCTGAAAAACATATGCAGAGATGAAGGTTTAAAAACATATTATGCTCTTACAGGCAAATGTCGGGGCAAACGAGCATGACCTAAATCTACTCAAAACGAAAAGAGAAAATCTAAGGAGAAGGTCAAGTCAGGCAGCCTGTCGTTCAAAATGCTACCGGAGATGGGGCCAAATTGCCACCGAATTGCGAGGGAGAAATTACCCCCAAATTGCAAGCCCTAAGGGTTGAAATTCAATTTGCACAAGAGAAAGCTTTGCGGAGGTGGTGTGGTGACGACGGCGGCTGCTTGATGAATATGGGGATAGAGTTAAAATGACTATTTATGTAAATTTAACGGTTGAACCAATGTCCATAAAAAAAATGAGCTCGCTTGCAAGAAAAAGATAGTACAGTGACAAGAATAACATTTTTAAAGTTGTAGTGGTCAAATTGTAACTTTGTGAATAACTAGGTGACTCAAATATAAGTTTTGCCATAATTATACTCTCTCCGTCCCTAAATTATTATTATTATTATTTTTGTCCGTTTCAAAATAATTGTCTTGTTTAAAAACTTTCATTTTTACATCATTTTTTCCATTTTACCCTTATTGTTTCCCCTACTTTAATTACGAGCCACATACACATGAGCATTAAAGAAAATTATATATTATACAAATATTAATTATCAAGTCAATTATTTTTTTTAATTCGTGTGCAGAGTCAAATAAGATAATTATTAAGGGACAAAGGGAGTAATATAAACAGGGTAGAATATATATTGCTCAAAGCCTAAGAGGGCCATGACCACCCTTGGCCCTAATTTGGCTTGGCCACTGGTACATGACTATTCTTAGTATCCATGCTATAATATTGCAAGTGCACACAAGAAAATGGTAGTTAGATTCTTTCTATCTCAAATTGAATGTCAATTTTTTTTTATTTTATAATCACGAATAAAAATATATACTCATTTTGAAATGATTTATTTTTTTAACAGAAAAATTATAACAAAAATAGCCTCTTCCTTCTAAATATAGTATGGTTTAAATACGCTGTTAATGTTTGTAAACGATGATCAAGACAGAACAATTTATTTGAGTGTGTCGCAATTGAATGGTTTAAAATATACAGTTAATATTGTTGGTTTTCCTTAATGGCTGTTACTTTTTTGTCGTTAATGGTGGCAGTCAAAGATATTGTTTCTCCGGTCCTTCCTTAATTAGTAAGTACTTACTACGTACTACTAATGTAGTATTTACTTTATTTAATTTTTTTTTCAAGTTGATTGTGGCATAAAATTAAAATACAATATATGAATACACGCACAAAGAAAAAATTAATCATAGGCCGATCCTATTCTAAAATTATATCTTACTGTCACACAATAGTGCTCTTGACTTGACGTAATCTTCAACAAATGATTCTAGAAAGTTTGGCATATTTTTTTGTTTGTTTATATAATATTTAAATCTGTCTAAATCAATTTACAGAAGGATAACTCTTTAAACTGTCTAGAATTCATTCTATCAAATCAGATATGGCAGGCGTTGTTTAAATACATACAGTACGTTCAAATAATTAAAGAACTCATAAAATAAGGGTTGGTTCGGTTAATAGCACCTTCAATTCTCTGCCTTCTTTCTTTCATTTTTTCTTTCGTAACAATTGATAATTATTTTTCAAAACTATGAAAATTTATGTTTAATATTACTGGTTGTATCTCATTGTCTTTAAGTGATATTCTTTTTGTACCAAAACGAATGTTCATTTTAATTTTATAAAAAAATTACTACCTCCATCCCTAAATTATTATTATTATTTTATTTATTTTTAGAATAATTGTCTTGTTTGAGAAATTTTTAGGACATTACTTTTACCATTTTACCCTTATTTTTTCTCGTATTTTAATTATAGACCACATACACATGGGCATTAAAGAAAATTACACATTATACTAATATTAATAATCAAGTCAATTTTTTTCTTAATTTGTGTGCCGGGTAAAACAAGACAATAATTAAGGGACGGATGGATTAAAAATTAAGGATGTTCATTTTATGCACATTTAGATCGTTTGGTCTTGCGTTTTGGTCAAAATATAGGGATAAAATAAACCTTATATGCAAAATTTGTGTTTTAATGTTGCGGTAAAAAAAACTGTGTTTTCTAAACGCACCTACCTTTGTTTTGAAACGCTAATTTTTTAAATTTTTTCTCAAAACGCATGCTTTAAAACACAGTTAGGAAAAAAAAAATTATATTTTGAGGTGGTATCACAAACGCGTTTATAAGAAAAAAGATGCGTTTTGAAAAAGTTGCATTTAAAAAAATTTCTATTTTGAAAACGCTGCACCAATCGACTCTTATAGTGTCATATATACATAAATGTCGAAAAAATATTAAATAGTTTTGGAGCTCATGACGTGCCTAGGTGGTGTACCGCAACCAATAAAGACATTCAATAGTGCCAAATTAACTTAAAAAGTGAGGCCCACTTTGTATTATTTTTGCATTATGACATATCATCATTGGTCGTGATGCACCACATAAATATACTATCATAGGCGCTAAACCACATAAATATACTATCATAGGCGCTAAACGTAGCCTCCTACAAAATTACTAACTTGCCCATATTTTTTTATTGTGGAAATGTGTTCTACTCCGTGTGAACATCGAAATCGTATATTTATTCGTCTAAAATAATGTTTGAGTGCTGGAGATTTTAATGCCTAAAGTAGGTGGGTTGAAGTTTGATAAGTAAGTTTATCCCACATTGAAAAGAAAACAAAAGCAAAGGTACTTTATATACAAACTCCTTTCTTGTATGGAGTAAGAGCATCTCCAATGCCAATGTGAATGTGAAAAAAAATGGGTGCCACCTAGGATTGACATCTTCTTTGAAAAAAAAAATATTTTCAATGTAAATGTGAAGAAGCCTTGTGAATATGACATGACAACAATTTTTTTTTTTTCACATTGTGGATGAGAATGTGAATTTTTCACATTCTAGTTGTGGGTGTGGAGACATCCTAATCATCATTTTTTAAAATTAAAAAATAACTAGATCTCATCCATTTCTTTACTTTAGTTGTGGGACCCATGCTACATGAGATCAAATTTACATTTGCATTGGAGAAGCCTCTTCTAATTGAATGTGAAAGAAGAGATAAAAAATGTCACATGTGATTGAGGGTATTAATTACCCACAGCCACGTTAGATCAAATCTACGGTTGCATTGGTGATGCTCTAAGCTTGTATAGCATAGAGGCTCTCTCTCGCGCACACGCCTGTAAGGGGCGTAAATCTTGGTTCGATTTGAGGTTCGGACCAGTGAACTTGTGTGCAAGCGCGACCTGCGGACACGAATATCATACCAAATCAAGCCCCTTAGACTACCCCACATTTTGCTATTTTATTTATTTTTTTTACAAAATTGCGGCTATGACTTTTTTTCTTTTTTAAAAAAAAAAATCAAAAAAAGGGAATGATATGCAAATGGTGTAGGCGCATATCTTTTTTTTAATTTAAAAATAAGTTAATAAATTTTTAGTGCCTCTCGTATACTTACGTGGTGCTCCGGGGACAATAAAATATTTCTACATGAATACCGTTTAGATCATCGCTACAGATCTGGCTTAGGAAATGATAGTTTCTTGGAAACATGCGACTAAATCCCTAGAAGTTTCTTATAGATTTGGTTTTCGGACGAGTAGAATTTCATATCCTATGACAAATTGTGCTAGTTTTAGAACTATAGAATTAGAAGTACTAATTTCAAATAAACCAATATTTAAATACTAATCAATAAATATTATGCCAAAACCAAATACTAACGTACCATATTACTGAGCACTAAATACGAGTTTACATATGCATATAACATGTGAATAACTTTTCCACAAAATAACAAATTAAATTCAATTTGTTATAGGATACTATAACATTCTGATTTTATATACTGAAAAGCAGCTGTTAAGAATAGTTCCACAATTACATCCGAACTAAGCATACATTAAACCATACCACTGTAATCTAATTAATTAATTCGTATATGATGAGTTATATTCTATAATTAATTCTATCAAAAAAAAAAACAAACCAAAATTACATTCGAATTAAGCATATATATATATATAATCCTACACACACAATAAATTGATGTATTATTAAACTAGGTTTTGTTATTTTAGAGACTGAAATAAAAAGTACATCAGTTTTGATATTTTTAATTTAAAAATAACAATCAAAGATGAAAACCACACCTGTTTGAATAAAACCCAAGCTACCAATCCTTGAGGAAACGAACAAAAGAAGGATTGTTTATAGGTTGAATTACAGGTCGATTCCTTTTTCAATATTTATAATTGCTCCAGTTCATTCATCTTTTTTTAAAACTAAAAAAAGATATTTTTGAGCTAAAAAGACGATTATGTCATTAATGAAAGAAAAATACGCGCTCACCAGTAACCAAGGCATCGCGATGCAACACTTTTGCATCGCGATGCACCACTTTTATCCATCGCGATGCACCGCTTTTTGCATCGCGATGCACCGCTTTCAGGGGGACAAAACAAAAATTTGAGGCTGCCGCATCTCGCTAAGGCGAGCAACCTCGCCCTGCCGCACCTCGCTAGGGCGAGCAGGGTAAAAAATGAATGGACCATTTTGATTGCCGCACCTCGCTAAGGTGAGTAGTGGGGACAAAAAACGATGCTCCACTTTGTGCATCGTGTGCTCCCCGTTGCGTTGCCCAACATACTGCAATTGGCGAACAATTATAATTTAACACAATAACAAATATATATATATATATTAGATTTAAATTTAAATAAATTTAAAATTATATAACAAAATTTACATACAAACATAGTATTGACACACACAGTTCAAGCAATCGGCTCGTCCCCTGAGTTTTTATTCACCTAGTTTTGAGCCGGGTAGTAGGAATTCGAATTTAATTATGAATTATGATCTCCAGGGTAGTTTTCGCATGGTTACACAGATTGTTTACGATGAAATATTTTGTGCTAACGTTGATTCTGCAATACGAGTTACAGAATTGAGTTGGGTTTTAAGTTTCAACTCATAATTTGTTAATTGCTGGCCGATTTTTACAATGGACCTACCGGAGTATTGAGAAACATCAAGTTATGGAAGAACAGTTATAGAAGAAATGAGGGTATTTTAGGAATAATTTTATGAAAGTGCCTTTTTTAGGTTACAAAAAATAAGGGTGGACTTTAGGGGTTAAAAAGTTTTGAAAGTGGTCCGGCCAGCAATTTTCCGTTGTTTATAGGTACGCAAGCCCAAAATATTCCCAAATTGGGACCAAAATAAAGAAATCATTGTTTTGGGATTACAAAGCCCGCAGACCCGACGTCCTCGACCTAGCAAGTTCTAAACTTGCGTCAGCTCGACTCTCGGCCTCGCATTACTGCCTTCGCATGCTCTTCCTGATTGGCCTTAGTACCTTCAAATTCCTTCAGCCCAAAGTTAACATTAAACTCCACATGGTCTCCATCAGCCAAACCATCGTGCAAGTTGAATAAGGTCACATCAAAAGGGGTAGGAGGCTCAGTGGCGAAGCCAGGATTTGATCCTTAGGGGGGCCGAGTTAACTTAATTAAAAATGTAACATTTAATACTTAAGGGGCCAAAATATAATAAGAATAGTAATAATTATATTTTAAAGGGGGTACGCTACATATTATTCAAAGTCTAGGGGGGCCATGGCCACCCTTGACCTCCATGTGGGTTCGCCACTAAGGAGGCTCTCATGGTTCCCTGTCGAGCTCGGCATCCTTCTTGGCTTTCAGCTCTAGTTCAGGTTGATAAGGGACCGGCTCATGCCCCCACCGGGCCAGGTCACCTTTATGCTCGGCGCTCCCCCACTTCACAAGATTATTTAGTGGCTCCCTGTTGGCTGCAACAATGCCATTTTCATGATAGGAGAATACCTCCTCGTCAAAAGATTGAGATTTCTTGTACTCTACAATGGCATGTTCAAGATTGGGGATCTTTCTCAACTCAGCTACGTGTCGCTTCAGCTCGTTAGCTCTTTGCTCAGCCGCCAACTTAAACTTGACAAGCTCCCCCTTGGCGGTCAACATTTTACCCCTAGCAAAGCTCGGCTTCATCTTTGGCTACAATACTGACCTTTTCGAGCTCACCTGTAGGACCCTGTACCAAATTATTCTAGTTAGAATCAATTCGGAAAAAATATAATTAAGAAACTTTAAAGTTTAAAACCTTAAAGAATTAGTAGTTGACATGGTTTACAGTTTTAGGACTTTGATTTAGGTTTATAAAATACCCCAAAGATATTTTGGGAACACCCTATGATCAAATGGGGATGAGATTTAAGAAATTAAAAGTTGGAATTGGCAGACTGGCACGAGGGAGGCGGGGTGGCCGCGCCATTTACAAAGGCCATGGCCAAAATAAGATGTCGGGCGTGCTCGCGCCATGAACACGGAGTGGTCGCGCCATCGGTCACCAGCAACAGTGATTTGTCTTCTTTTGAGCTGCCAATTGTTGAATGTTGCGTGAATTAGGGTGTGATTCAGCTAAAATTAAGCTTAGAGGCTACGAAAAAAAATAAGCTATAAATACCAGTGTGAATAAATGGAAGTCTCACACACACAAAATAGTAAAAACTTACGTACTCTTGCTTTCTCTATCGGGTTGTCATATGTTGGATACAGGATTGTTTTAATTACGATATTTTGGGACTTTGGTGCACCGACTCTGTGGGAACAACATATTTGACAAGAGAACCTTTTTGAAAGCTTGCTTGGGAAGTAAGTTACTAACCCCCTCCTATTTGAGATATATGCATTATTAACTAAAAATAGTTTCATATCACAATAAAATGTGTATTAGTTGTTAGTATGTGATAAGAGATATTTGAAATAGTTAAATAAATGTAGTTAGTAGTACTAAAATTAGTACCCCAAATTAAAGAGTAATGTTATGATTAGCTAGGCATATTCAAAGTTTAGTAATGACTCTAACGGAGTCAAATAAGATGTAATAATATTACATCAAATAATAAAGTGATTTTGAGTAATGACTCTAATAGAGTCAAATATAATTAGTGGTTGATATATGAAGTGTCCCTAAAATATTAAAAACACACATAGTAAAGTTATAATGTCATAAATGCTATGATATATGGGGTAAAGTGGATATGAAATGAGTACGGGATACAAAGTATCATGTCACAAATAAAAGTAAAATATAGTTTGATGTCATAAGAGTATGACACGATAATAATGGGATCTATTGTAAACCAGAAATGAAGATATTTTTGTAAAGTAGAAAAATAATGATAATTGCTTAAAACGATAACACTATGATATGTGATGTGTTACAAAGAGTAATATCATGTGCTTATTATTCACATGCACTACGACAAAATAATTAATGGCAGGTAAACATCTACTTGACCATACTGATATGTATTACGTGTAAGATACGCTTAAAGTAAAGTTTTTGCGTATATGAAATACAGTACGTATAAGAATAATACAAGTAAACATCTATTTGTTTATGAAGTTAAAGCAAGATAAGAAATAGCAAGTAAATATCTACTTGTTTGTGATGATGAGAACCAACCAGTAATTACTGGAAAAGGCGTTGATGTATGATATACATGATGAAAATCATGATGCGCGGTAATAACTGTGGGCTTAGTAATGATCTTGCCACTGGCCATGGTAGAGGGTAGCTCACTGTCATAACCAATAGGGTGACATTGATATGCTGCGACCCTAGTTGCCGTCAGGTAACTAGAGGCATGAAAAAGGGCTGCCTATAGAGGTGAAGCCACCCATGGTACTAGTCATGAGAAAAGGTCTGCCCATAGAGGTGGAGCCGTCCATGAAACAAATAAAGGTTTTCATTCAGGAATTTGTACTGCAATATCAGCACATATACAGACAGGAAGATTAAGATGGAAAGTAAAAGGGATATTGAGGCATATCTCGACACTGATAAGAGTAAGTTACCTGTTATATGTTAGCCATGCATGTCGGTTTGTCTCAGTCTTCAACTGGTAGAGGTGGTTGACAGCTGCTGAACCTCTGGTATTGCATGGTATTATAATGTGCTTTCATATGTATGAGGTGGTCGCGATCTCTAACTGGTATGGGACAGTTGGCGGCAGCTGAGCCTATTGTGCGTATGGAATTATTTGTTGTTGTGATATATTGTTTTTAAATGCTGCATGATAACATGTCACGCATCTAGTAACTTACTGAGTTTCGACTCGCCCCGTATTTGTTTTAAACTGTTAGATATCAACAAGACTGTAGTATCCAGCATTGTGGGGTCAGTTAGCAGGAATCAGTACATGTAATGATTCGAGTAATATGGAACTATGTATCAATTAGGTACATAGATAGAGTGGGGACAGGGCCGACAGAAGTTATCAAAAGCTGTGTAACTCTGATTAGTGATGTTTTCTAGTTAAACAAAGACTGTCAAATGCTTTTTGAGTTCATTGACTTAAGATTAAATATGATGTTATAAAAGTTAAAAATTTAGCAGAACTTTTACTGCTAGTTATTGTTATATGTTTCGGTTCATGCACCGACTCAGGGGTCAGTATAGGAACTCGGGTCGGGCGTGACATCACCAACGTGAGCCTGGAGCAGCTTCCTCTCCTTCCGAGTAGCAGCCAAGTAGTTATCAAGAAACTTGATCCCAATAGCGGACTACAAGAAAATCCAAAAACTTAGACAATTATTGGGGACCCAGTAAGCCCGACCTTTCCACCGAGTCACATCTCGGCACTTAAGAGGACGACCTGAGCAAACTGCACCACCTCGTAATACGACCAATCACTTATATTTCCCATCTCAAGGATAAATCCTTTCCCTGAGAAATTGGGGGGCTACTGAAGGGACTCTACCAAATCCATCCTACCTAGCAGGGTAACCACGACACGTGGCAAGGTGGAGAGCCCAGGTAGGCAAACTGAGGAGAGCTCGTTGCCCGACCCGTATCCTTTCTGACGACCACCGAGGACATCTCAACAAGCTCTCAGCTTGTCGACCTCAACAAGTGTAACCTGAACACCCCATCATATCAGGTCGTCATCTCAGCTCTCCTGGACTAACAGGTCGTCGCCCCTACGAGCTTTCAGCGGGCTGCCTCGGCAAGAGACCAGGCAACCGAGTTCAACTAGGTCGTCATCTCAGCTTTTCGAGACCACCAGGTCGTCTCCCCGACAAGCTCTCAGTGGGCAACCTCGACATACACGCGACCAGGCGACCTAGTTCGACCAGGTCATCATCTTAGCTTTCAGGGACTTATCAGGTCGCTGACCTCAGAGCTCCTGATGACCTCCACCTTGCCTTGGCAGTCACTCATTGGGCATTGAGATACACGTTCCTAATAAATTCAGAGCTCTGCTCCACTTCCCCATTTACTAGCAAAAAGTACCCACTGTATGACTCGACGACCACGATCACCTCCACCTGCAATCGCCTTCTGACACATAAGAATTGACAAAGTGATTGCTCAGACTTGTCGCTTGCTGGTTCCCCCGGCTTGCTGCTCACTCTATATATCTACCTATAAATACTAAGGTATTCACCTTTCTAGTCTTTCTGGAATACATACTACACATTGCTCTCTTCTTACTCACAATCTGTGTAATCTAGCTTCATTCATAAACCCAAGCTTTGTGAATCAAGCCTTAGTTATAATCAATATACTAATTCCCACACCGGAGGGTTATAGCCAGGACACTCCAGGTTCCCTTGACGATGTTCTTGGTATTGATCACAGGTCACTCTATAGCAGCAGATTCAGAGCAGTCCCAGCAACTCTGGCCTAAGATCCTACTAGACTACACACTTGGCATCTACGTGGAATCGACGTGATCACAACCTAATTTTGGCATGATCAGGGTGTAAGAGGTTCGATTTGGTTCAGTTTTGGGCCAAAAACATGACTTGAACACCTCCTATCGGTCACATCTTTTCCAACTGAACCACACCGTCATAGACTTCAAAATCGAACCAAACTGAACCGATCGGTTTGGTTTAGTTCCAATGTTTAATTATTTACATATTCCAAAAAAATACTCTTAAATAAAATTGATGCTTTTAACATATAATAAAATAAAAATAAAATAACTTTAAGGGTCTAGATTTGACATATTATTCCAATTAGAGATGTTAAAAGGATCACGGCCCGTAGGGCTGGCCCGTTTAAAATAGGACTTTTTTGGTCCGAACCATTTAACTCGCGGCCTGTTAGGCCTGGCCTGCTGGCTTGTGTAATCTTAATTAGGCCATAAAAAGTTAGGATATATATAAAACAACCACCATGAGAATTAAACCCTCAACCTTCTAATTCAAAGTCAAACACACTTATCATTTGCACTACAGGTCTTCTTTGTGTTCTTGTGAATAAATACTGAAATATAAATGAAATTCTTGGAGGGAACTACTAATTAGAGCTATTTCAATATTTATTTTGAGGTAAAATATGTTGAAATTAAAATACAGTGATGTAAAAAATATCCAATATATATTTCTTAAGAAAAACATAATAACCTATCTAAATTTTGGGTTGTAAATACAATCACTACCCACTTTTCTGGATATTTACAAAGATAAAATTAAGGCCAAAATATAAAAAACCCCCCAAAGTATCCACCAAATCCCACTTTGCACCCTAATTTGAAATTTGTGCGTACAAACACTCCACGTTCCAATTTGTCCCACTTTGCCCCCTAGCCCCAACTGCTGTTATTATGTTGACGTTAAGTAGCCGCGTGCGAGTCACGCGAGGGCCATTTTTGTCATTTCAAATGTTGATAAAGTAATAATAGTCATATATTAATAATTAGAAGTAAAAAATAAATAAAAAGAAACCATAATTAAAATCCTTCCCTACTAATTACTAACATATCACCCCCACCTCACACATCCCCCATCCCCCATCCCTCTCCCACCCGTGCGCCCCCATGAGCACCACCACCACCTCCGATCACATTCATTTCACAATTCCTTCAATCCTAGTGCCTAGGCTAAAGGGTAGTCTCGAGAGAATTCGCACCTTCAATGTCATCATCAACCTCCCTAATCACAAACTTCAAACCGTCCAAAAGATCCTTCAAACCCCAGTTCTTAACGGAAGTAGACTCCTCTCCCACATTCTTCTCTTAGGTGTATAGCGAAAATGGCCGTTCTCCCCACCCTCCTGTACTCACACACTTAAACTTCTCAATATCCTCTGTACACTTAGTAGCCAGACCGCCATTAGAATATTCACCCATTTTATTTATCTCTTTGACCAACACGAACACTTTCCAACTATTCTCTCACAGACATTTGGACAGAGGCGCAGACGCTCTTGGTTTGATCAAGATGAACACTTTTCTTCTATTCTCTTACGGGCAGCTTAACGGGCTATGTTTGGGTATTTCCATCAACCCATCCGTCAATCCTACAAAACATTTTCAAAAAATGCTTCAAGATTATTTGCCCAGAGTTTCTCAAGTGCAACCTCAAGTATCACCGTATCATTCAAATTCCCCATCCCTAATTTTTCCGAGCAAACCCTAGACACAAAATCCATCTTTTAAAACTCCAAATCTACCCAATTTAATGTCACAACCCTCAATCACTTCAACTCTATCAACCCAGAGCAACAATCAACACGTGAAACACCAATCCCATTTACCCCACCCTAAACCTCTGGATTCATTTTTGACCACTAAAGCTCTGAATTATTTGTATCCTTACCGAAATAAACTCCCATCTGTCCATCCGTACCCCAATCATCCACTTCCATGGCCTCCCCACCACCGCCATCGGCGGTGTTCGATGAATGGAGGTTTTCTATGGGGCGGAGCTCGATCGTCATTGCCGAGGACAAAGAACTGGAGTGTTAGGAGGGGATCAGAAATCTTCATCTTCGTGAGGAGTAATTAGGTTATTCAGGCTTTCGGATGAAGAGACCATGATAATTCCCGTCGGGGGTTCGGATTCGTCCCACGAAGCATTGCTAGTTGACTATGACGACACGGTGGTGGTGGGCTCGGATTCGACAGGAAAAAAGGGAGAATTGAATTACTTCTTTTCGGGATGATGTGATTTGGTACTTTGGGATTAATAATGAGGAGAAAGGGTAGCGTTGCCGCCGACATCCATTGTTGGATATTGTGCAGGGCTTTGGGCTCTGCCTTGTAAGGCTTTGGAAATGACCAAATTAGCCCTCGCGTGACTCGCACGTGGCCACTTAACGTCAACATAGTAACGGAAGTTGGGGCTAGGGGGCAAAGTAGGACAAATTGAAATGTGGAGTGTTTGTACGCACAAATTTCAAATTAGGGTGCAAAGTGGGATTTGGTGGATACTTTGGTTTTTTTTTTATATTTTGGCCTAAAATTAACATCCATCACATTTTTTATTTTTTAGTTGTGGCCCTATAGTGGCCCATTTAGCCCGAAGTTCGCTAGGGTTAGGGTTAGGTTCGTAATAATAGTGGCTCGAAAAAATTGAACGGGTTAGCCCGCGGCTCGTTAAGGTTATAGCCCGCTAGGACTAGCTCAAAACCGCTAGGGTCAGCCGCTTAACATCTCGAATTCCAATAACTCATAATAGATAATATATTCGGTTCAATCCCAAAAATTGTAAATCAAACCGAATCGATTGGTTTTTAAATTTTTAGAATTGAGACCAAACTGCCTTCCAAAACCGAAGCAAACTGGGTGGTTCGTTTCGACAGTTCAGCGGCTCGACTTTACACCCTGTTTGATGACTAAAGTAAGTGTTTTTGTGTTTTTACCCTCCAAAAGTTACTTAACGGTAATACATCTAATGATATCCATCTTAGGGACCAACGGCATGCAAACATGTCCTTAGAGGCTTAGACCAACCACAATAAAATGTCCAAGTATAAGGACTAGTGGCAGAAAAGATAAAGTACACGGACTAATGGGGAACTTATCCGTAAAATTTTGGATTCAATTTATTGTTTATTTGTAATGATTGAGAAAAAATATAAGAGAAAAAAAAAAAAACTAATACGATCAAAAGTAGAAAAACTTTAAAGAGGATTGATGAGAGGAAATAGAAAAATACTTATACAACCTATCTACAATAATTGAACTTAAATAAAAGTAGATTAGTCTTTTTGTAAATTTCTTTAATTTGTGTGCAAATTATTAAAACGATAATTATTTTTGAACGGATGTAGTATGAAGATTGTAAATTTTTTGAAAGTGGACTCTTTATATAAAATATTTCAAAATAAAATAGTTAACTCTTTGTCTAGAACGACTGGAGTAGTTACAACTATTTTTGTATTTATAATTTTTACCAATAATTTTTTGTATCTAAAATGTTTCGTCTACAACATGTGATCATAACACTACTCTTTAAGGAAAATTACTACTACGTTCTCACAAGTACGCTATGCTTCGAGTGAAAATTATTAATAATATATCATCAATCATGTAATGCCAAAACTAGAAATAACTTAAAATAAATGTTTAAAGAGAGAATTTAATTGTTTTTTCTCAAAAATTATGAAATATTGTTACAGTACTTCAATGTGCGTAGTTCTCAAAAGTTATAATTTCATTTCAAAAAACTATAAAAATAATTTAAATATATATTAAAAAATTAATCATAATGACAAGAAAAAAAAAAATCTAAATCGCATGCTAGGGAAGAAGCTCTTAGTGAATCAATGTAGACTAGATTAGATGGCACAATGAATCTCTCTTCAATCCAGATATAAAAAGAGCAAGAGTCTGTTTGTTTGTGTATTTTGGCTAAAATACAGGGTTAAAACGCAGCTTATTTCTTAACTTAGCGTTTCAATACTGCGGTAGAAAAAGTTGCATTTTAAAACGCTAAAATTTCTAGTTTTTTCCCAAAACGCAGATTTTAAAACGCAGTAGGAAATAAAAAACTGCGTTTTAATATAATATACCAAACGCATTTATAAATAAAAAAATTGTATTTTAAATAATCTGTATTTTTAAAATAATAAATTTTAAAAACGCTACACCAAACAAGCTAGTATACAGTCAGCATCAGGCGATGTTTTACTCCTACACTGCATTAGGGGAAGAAATTTGATAATCCCGCGTTATTACATTTAATTACTCTCTTGTTCGTTTCGTTACGTACATACGGAGTAGTTAAAAACAACAATATTGACGTTACAGATGCGTGTTGGAAGTGACATCCTGCAGCCTGCTTGCAAAAGTCCAAACCAACACCTTCATCGGAAAACCCATCCTCTTTGACCTTTTCGAAGATTTTTCTCGGGCTGTAGCCTGTAGCAGCAATGTTTGGCACAAAAATAAAAATAAAATTCTACATATACAATTTTTTTTTTGTTGGCAGTTAGTCCCTCCTTCCATCCCAAAAGTTTATTATTCCCTAAGTTCTGGATAAATATTTTTATTTTTTATTTTAAGATATTCCAACTAATGTTATTTTGATCTACCTATTCTCTATCATTCTTCATAATATACTCTTAAAATTTTATTTAATATAACACATTCCAAAAAAACTTAATTATTTAAAGTAGTTGAACTCAATTAATTTTCATGGATATTATGGTCAGAACACATTTAACAGCACATCATTAATTATGTTTCTTAATTCTTGTGTTTTATCCACTAGAAACATTTATCTAGGACAGAGGGAGTATTACAAAATTTAATAATTAATAAATACATAAATATCATTAAAATTAATAATAATTATAAAAATATTTAATATGTTTATACCACACATAAAGGTCAAGTTATATAATTATAAAGATTGTAGGCAATTTTTAAAAAGTGAACTTTTTATAAAAAATATCTTAAAATTGTATAGTGAGCTCTTTGTCTAAAATGAAAAGAATATTAATGTTGCTAACTAATAAAAAATCAATTAGCTTTAACAACTAACAAAAATTTTGTGACTTGTTTATACCACAAGTATTACTATCATATATATAAAATATAACCCTCTCCGACACTCCCTTAGTACACCACAATATATATAATATACTCCTACCAAACCCAAAAAAAAAATCTTCTAAAAAATAATTCTATTTTTGAAACAAAATAAAACCAAAGTATAAATTTTTGAAGGGTTAAACATATAAAACAATATTTATTGATAGGGTCTGCTGTACGATAGCGGTGCAATTAACAATAATGAAGCAATTGGAAATAAGAAGAAGAGAGAGTATTTAAGATTTTTAAGACCGCTGTATATTAAAATCTTAACCCTATTCATATTTTAGGATTACAACTTATATACAGTATAAAAGATATACTTTTTCCATTTCAGACAAAGAGTCTACTTTCCTTTTATAGAAGTCAATGTAAGACTAAATCAAATAAAAATTTACATACTTTACTTATGTTTTAAGAAATAAAATTTTATTAATTAAAAACTATCTTAATAATACTATGGATTACAACTTTAATAACTTTGTAAAAATCACTAGATTTATGTTAATTATTGGTCAAATTTTAGCTTAGTTGATCAAAAAAAAGTCAAAAATGAACTCTTTGCCTGAAACGGAGGGAGTAACTCTCAACCAATAGAAATAAGGAAAGCAAAAAAACGCTGAAGACGACCGCGCCACTTTGTCTCGGCGGCCACACTGTGCAATCGCACCAAAAACTTACTTCCTGCACTGCAGATACTTGTTAAGCTTCCCGGAATCATCGAGTCATTCATTGTAATGGGTCAAACATGTTAAACAATATTTGTTGACTTGTTATATATAACAAGTTACCTATTTGTTGACTGACCTACTTGCATTAATTGTATTTTCATACTCCCTCTGTTTTAAAATATTTATCGTTTTAACACTAAAAATTTATTTCAAAAAGATTGTCGTTTTAGGTTTCCAATGCATATTTTGCCTAATTTACCCCTGTCTTCTCACAAGTTCCAATAATTGATTATCTCTTCATTAAATACTTTATCTTCTCCCAATGACTATCTTCTTCTAATTTATCTTTTTAACTACTCTTAGCACAAAAATTAAAGATATTTAATAAGGATATATTTGTCAACTTATAAAATTTCTTAATATGTGTGTACAACTCTAAAACATCAATCTTTTTGAAACGGAGGGAGTACTAATTATTAAATTTTAACCATCAATTTTTAATCTAATGAGTAATATTAATAGTAATTATTAATGATTAGAGAGATGTAGTAACCATTGAAATCTCCTATATATATATATATATATATTTAATGGTTACTTTTTTATTTAACCATCAATGGTTACTCTCATTTTCAACCATTGGATAAAAAATTAAAGGATGAGATTTAATGCATTAAATGACTCACCTACTTGCATTAATTGCATTTTCCAACTAATTATTAAATCTCAACCTTTAATTTTTAATCCAATGATTGAAAATGAGAATAATCATTAATAATTAAATAAAAAAATAACCATTAAATATTATATATATATATATATATATATATATATATATATATATGAGACAAACTGACAATCACGTGTATATATATATTCTTTGTTGGTGACAATCATGTAGTAGAAGAAGAAGAAGAAGCTGACCCCCCTCCCTCCCTCCCCCGCAGACCCTCGATCGAAGAATACTTTTACTAAGCACCCACCACCTACTACAAAATCATCAAATATAAGTCTCCCCCCTATATCTCCATTAATTTCCCATTCTTCTCGAGCTTCCTTTTCTTCTTCTCTCTCATCAAATCGTCAATTAATTAACAACTCCACAAAAGACCATTCGCAATCCCTCCCCCTCCCCCCTCAACATATATTTTCCCCTATATTTGATTTTTTTTTTCTTCCTGTCCTTAGATTCAACATTATCTGCCTTTCTATATGTTTGAAATTTTAAACTTTTTTCCATTTCCCCTGTCTCAGTAGCTAGCTAGATTTTCGCTTTGTTACTGAGTCTTCAGTAAAGAAATTCGATGCAAATGCAAAATATGGGCACAGATGACAGCAGAGTAGGTGGGTTGCCGGAAAAACACACCCACCACCACCACCATTACCACTCCGACACTGAGGTTGTTGGCGGTAGCGACAGTTCATCGTTCAGTGGCCCATTAAGCGGGCCACTCAACAAGCGACCAGGTCGAAAAAGTGCAAGGTTCAATATTCCCGATACCGTCATTAATAGCAGCAGCAGTAATAACAACATCAATAATAACGATGACTCTTATGTTGAAATTACTCTCGACGTACGCGACGATTCGGTCGCCGTGCACAGCGTCAAGACCGCCGGTGGCGGTGACGTGGAAGACCCCGAGCTAGCCTTGCTTGCTAGAGGTCTCGAGAAACGGTCTTCGTTTGGCTCGTCTGTCGTTCGAAATGCTTCGTCGCGGTTCAAACAGGTTTCTCAGGAGCTCAAGCGGTTGACTTCGTTCACTAAACGACCGGCTCCGGGTCGTTTCGACAGGACGAAATCCGCTGCCACCTATGCTCTTAAGGGGCTTAAGTTTATTAGCAAGACTGACGGCGGCGCTGGCTGGCCAGCCGTGGAGAAGCGGTTTGATGGGCTTACTGCCACCACTAACGGGTTGCTGCCACGTAACCTTTTCGGTGAATGCATAGGTAATTCAGCACTTTTACTTGTGATTTCATGCAAGTGTAATCGTTAGAGTTTAAATTTTTATAAATTGGAATGTGTTTCTTAATGGTGTGGCAGGGATGAATAAGGAGTCTAAAGACTTTGCCGGAGAGTTATTTGATGCGCTAACACGGCGGCGGAATATCAGCGGAGATGCCATCAATAAGGCAGAGTTGCGGGAGTTTTGGGATCAAATGGCTGATCAGGGTTTCGATTCTCGGCTGCAGACTTTCTTTGATATGTGAGAATAATGATTAATAACAAATCATTAAATTTAATTACTCCAAAACGTATATTGACATCAAAATATGTTTTAATAGATGAAAATTGAGCTTGAAAATTCTTATAAAATGCAGGGTTGATAAAGATGCAGATGGTAGAATCACAGAAGCAGAAGTGAGGGAGGTAAGGGGTTTGTTTATATATTGTTTTGTCACCTTGGGAATTCCGTATTGTTTAGAAACTAAACAAAGACGCACATAACTAGGTGGATTTTGTGGCTGGTAGATTGGAATAATTTGGCTAATGAATATATAATTTTGTGTTTGTTGTAATAGATTATTACGCTGAGTGCTTCTGCCAATAAGTTGTCGAATATTCAAAAACAAGCTGATGAATATGCAGCACTGATCATGGAAGAGTTAGACCCCGACAATCTTGGATACATCATGGTAATATAAATATTTATCTTTAAAGCTAAGAAAGTAATTTCCCTGCAGGAACATCTAATTTTCATACTTTTTTTTTTTTTTTTTTGTCTGGAAAGTAAACCCCGTATTCGTTCTTAGTTGGTTGATATATCGTTTGGACACAGATTGAAAGTTTGGAGATGCTTTTGTTACAAGCCCCAACACAAGCTGTAAGAGGAGATAGCCGAAACTTGAGCCAAATGCTAAGCCAAAAGCTTAAAACTACGCACGACAGTAATCCGTTGAGGAGATGGTATCAACATTTTAAGTACTTCATACAAGATAATTGGCAGAGAGCTTGGGTGCTGGTACTTTGGATCTCAGTCATGGCGGGTTTGTTTACTTGGAAGTATATCCAATACAGAAACAAAGCTGTATATGAAGTAATGGGTCATTGTGTTTGTATGGCTAAAGGTGCAGCGGAGACTCTTAAGTTAAACATGGCATTAATATTACTACCAGTCTGTCGGAATACTATCACATGGCTCAGAAACAAGACCAAATTAGGCAAAGCCGTTCCATTCGACGACAATCTCAATTTCCACAAAGTGAGTCCAATTGTTCCACTTCCACCTTTTTCTCTGAATTTTTATTACATTATTGAACAGATTCTAATAAATAGGAGTTTATTATCCCTCTCCTTAAAGATAGTATTAATCATTGAGAGAGCATATTAATCGTTAGTGGGATGATGTGCTAATCCTGCCAGAATGTAGGTTTCTGATGTTTAGTTAAGCATTAATCAAATCATTATTGTTATTCTCGATGTTTTAGGATTAAAGTAATTATTAATTAATAGTAAAGAAGAATCATTTGATTCTGTTGATAAACTTGAGTAAAGAAGTTTTTCGCATTCATAAGCAAGATATTTCTTATTTTTAACTAAGAAAATATATACTAATTAGTGGTAATATTTCTTGTAGGTGATAGCAGTGGGAATTGCGTTTGGAGTTGGGATACATGGGATTTCCCATTTATCATGTGATTTTCCTCGCCTACTTCATGCAAGCGAGGAAAAATATGAACCAATGGAAAAGTATTTTGGGGAACAACCTTCAAACTACTGGTGGTTTGTGAAGGGATGGGAAGGGGTTACCGGGATTGTAATGGTTGTTCTGATGGCAATAGCCTTCACCCTAGCAAGCCCATGGTTGAGGCGAGGCAAACTTAATTTACCCAAACCTCTGAAGAAGCTTACTGGATTTAATGCCTTCTGGTATTCCCACCACCTCTTCGTCATTGTTTATGCCTGTCTCATTATTCACGGAATCAAACTTTACCTCACCAAGGAATGGTACAAGAAAACGGTCAGTTCCTTTCATATATGTTTCCTTTTTTTTTTTTTTTTGGAGTGTAGATATTGATATTTTAGATCACTTGCACCATCATCTGGTATCGGCAGACCTGGATGTACTTGGCAGTTCCAATCACACTTTACGGGGGTGAGCGATTGATAAGGGCATTCCGATCCAGCATCAAGGCTGTTAAGATACTAAAGGTAAGGTTTGATTAAGTTGAACATGGTAATACAATTTATCAAGAGAATTTCTTTAAACTGACTTTATATCGATACTTGAAGGTGGCTGTTTATCCTGGAAATGTACTGGCGCTTCACATGTCAAAGCCTCTGGGTTTCAAATACAAGAGTGGGCAATATATGTTTGTAAATTGTGCTGCTGTTTCCCCATTTGAATGGTAAGTGGTCCCTTTAAATTACTTTCAGTACTGCAACTTTAAATTTAACAAGGTAACCGTATCTGCAAATGAAAATGTAGAGGTAATTTACTAAATTGTGGTTATTCACATTGTGCTCAGGCACCCGTTTTCCATTACCTCTTCCCCTGGAGATGACTACCTTAGCGTTCATATCCGAACTGTCGGTGATTGGACTCAACAGCTCAAAACTGTTTTCTCAGAGGTGCGTTTCCCTTTTCTGTTTTTTCTTCTTCCTGAAATCATAGAGCAATGTAGCATTACCACTATGGCCGGCCGCAATGATTCCACTTGCGAAGGGACTAGAGGGCCAAAAGGGGCCACGGCCCCTGTGGCCTTTTCAAAAATTACCACTGCTGCAATGTTGGTTTCATGGTTTTGGTGTTTTTTTTTTTTGGAAAGACAGTATTGTGGCGCCCCTGGAGGTTTTTAAAGTTAATATACATGACTTCTTCCTTTCCTTTCACATTTGGTAAAAGAAAAATAAAAGATGATTTGATTCACTATTATTAATTTATTAGAATAACAACTATTGTATAAATAAAAAAATTAATATTTTATTATTATAGATATACTAGCTATTGTTTATTAAGTATAAGGAAGTACAATAAATAAATTATTAGTCAAAGATTGTTAATTGGTTATAATAATACTTCCTCTGTTCCACAAAAAAAATTCACGTTTAAAAATTTTAATTACTAATTGATATATTAGTGTTATTAGAGTTGATTATATTTACAAAAATACTTAAGTACAACCAAGATGATTACAACACAAGTAGAGAGTAAAGATAAAAGATTATGAAAATTATAAACATAATTTTTTAAAAGCAAATTCTTTAAGTAAAATATCTCAAAATAGTATAGTAGATTTTTTGCATGGAACGGAAGGAGTATTATTTTATTTATAGTCAAACACTATCTTAATTATAAAAAAGGAATAGAAAAAGTCAATTTATTATAAATAAAGTTGACTTTGAAAATTTTGTTATTGTTTATATTATTGTCGAAACAAATTTTTGTATATTAAAGTTGATTTTGAAAAATGTATTTTTTGATTTATCTTAAATGTATTAGTTCACTTTTTTTTTTTTATGAGTATTTACGGGCCCTGCAGAGACAAAATTCAGGCTTTGCCATTGAATGATTCTTTATACTATTGAGAGCTATTATATTATCATCAAAGCCTAAGTGCCTATATATATTGGTCTTTGTTAGGTGTGTCAGCCACCACCTAATGGGAAAAGTGGACTCCTCAGAGCTGACTGTATGGAAGGAGCTAACCCCAAGTAAGTCATTTCCTGCCTTGTGTGTCGGCAAACACATCTTACCCCTTCTCTAATTTACTTTCCAACTTGTGCCACAATAGTAAAGTTGCTTCAACTCAGCCATGTGGAATCAATACATACTCGTTGCAAAATCTTACATACATCTGTTTGGGTAATTGATGTATTTGTATGTGTCGTGGTTTCTTGGTGGCGAGAGAACCCCTTTGAAAATCTTCTTCCGCCCACCTGTAGAAGTCCAACAGACTTTCTCTCTCCTTGAACGCGTATTTTTTATATCACGCGCACTTGGTAAGCAGCGAAACTCATCATGCTTTGGATTGACTTGCGTTAATAGAAGCATATGCCCTAGCACACTGCATATCCGATATCATCAGGACCAAATTACATCATAGATTGGGACATGTAACGAACAAATTCACACACTACTATACTGACTCCATGTGGGCCAAATATAAGATTGCGAAGCGTCATACTATCATCTTTGAACAGCTAGAGATTCGATGATTAATCTAGGCATCGGTTGATAGCGATCTTAAAGTAATTTTCTCTCTCTTGTTATATCAAGCAAACTTTTATAAGTACCTTGTGAAGTCGTAAAAGAAAACTATGAAATAAAATAACAATTATTAAAGCTAACATTGTTACTGATAATGATTGGCAGTTTCCCTAGAGTTTTAATCGACGGGCCATATGGAGCACCAGCACAAGACTACAAGAAATATGACGTGGTGTTGCTGGTGGGGCTAGGAATCGGAGCAACGCCAATGATCAGCATTGTGAAGGACATTGTGAACAACATGAAGGCCATGGAGGAAGAAGAGAATGCCTTGGAAAATGGAACTGGTAGTGGTGATGGCAGTCCATTGCCAACTTCTCCTAGTCCTATAATATCAAAATCGAAGAGAAAATCAGGGTCAGTTAGTGCGAATAACTTCAAAACAACGAGGGCATACTTCTATTGGGTTACAAGGGAGCAAGGCTCATTTGACTGGTTTAAAGGGGTGATGAATGAAGTTGCTGGATTGGATAATAAGGGTGTTATAGAGATGCACAATTACTGTACAAGTGTTTATGAAGAAGGCGATGCACGGTCCGCTCTCATTACGATGCTTCAATCAATCAACCATGCCAAAATGGAGTTGACGTTGTCTCAGGTACTCGAGTCAAGTCTCACTTTGCCAAGCCCAATTGGCGGAACGTCTACAAGCGCATTGCTCTTAACCACACAGACAGCCGAGTCGGTGAGTGTTCAGCTTTATTCTTTAATTTCCTCTCTAATTTGCCTAAAATTTATTTTCTTGTGCTTGTGGGAAAGGCCATTCTATTAATCACCTTTTGGACTAGGCTTTCTAAATCTATTAAGGAAATTATATTAGACCCCCACTGACAATAGTTGAAGGGTTTGAAATATCCTCAGTGGCTATAGTAATGGAATCTATCAGTTGATTTCTTTGTCAACTTTCATCAATGTCATAAAGAGTCAATTACAACACAACTTAAAAATTGAGGTGAAAACTAGCATAATATGTATATTGATAAAAGTTACTCCCTAAATGAGTGTCCATTTTTTAAATTTTCTTGTCTCTAAATGAATGTCTATTTTTGTATAAGTTTACTAATTTTACTTTTGAGATATATCATGTCTTAGTGTGGACTTCTAATGTTATATGTGGACATTAAGAGCATTATTGTACATATGGTACTAAAATACCTCAAAAATCAACTTCCTTAATTTTAGTAAAAAACTAAAAATAAACACTCATTTAGGGATGAAGAGAGGATTTCCTAAACCCAGCTTTAAAATCTATTTGAGTAATGCTAAATTTAAATAAAAATGTATTTATAGATAATATATATATATATATATATACATATATATGTGTGTGTGTGTATATATTATTTTTTATAGATACATACTAGAGTATTTTATATAGCGAGGGCTTATTGTCGTTCCAACTTTTGAAACGTTTCAAAATGTGTGTTATACAACACGTTGATTGTACATAAATAATAATTGCATTATTTCAGTTAGCTGTTATCCAAAGTAGGTATACCAATAAAGTTGGTACTCTATATATGTTTCTTTCATTGTAATTAAAATGTTATTGACAAAGATTATCTGAAGTTGATTTGGTTATTTGGTAATGGCAGGGGTTTTTTACTGTGGAGCACCAGCACTCACAAAAGAGCTGAAACAACTGGCTTTGGATTTCTCCCACAAGACCTCCACCAAGTTCGAGTTTCACAAGGAGAATTTTTGAGAAGATTTTGACATCCACAATGACTCCTCACACAAGTCACCACCACCCATCTAGACTCTCTCTCTCTCTCCCCCCTTACCTGTACAGAAAGATCCACGCCGCTAAAGTTGATCGTGATATATATATATATATATAATTTGATTAGTATTGTGATTCGCTCTAGTGTAAAAACTAAAACGGAAGAGGGTATGACAATAATTGAAGGAAGGAGAATCGTACGTGACATATCATGAGTGGGTGGGAGCTAGAGAGAGAGAGAGAGAGAGAGAGAGAGAGAAGAGGGAAGATGGTGGCCAACACAACAGTACAGAAGTAGTGGAGTTTTGTCCATTTAATTTTCAAATGGAAGGAAGGAAGGAAGGAAGGCCCACCCACCACTCAATTATTTTTAATTAACTTAGAGAGAAGTTTAAGTATTAATTAATTTGATTAGTATTGCTACGACGGAACAGGGGTGAGTCAGGACTAGTGTCACCCTTTCGTCAGTCAATGGTTGTTGTTGAGTTACATATGTTTTCTCTTCTTGTAATTTTATGCTCCACT
This sequence comes from Platycodon grandiflorus, assembly GCA_016624345.1. NCBI lineage: Eukaryota > Viridiplantae > Streptophyta > Magnoliopsida > Asterales > Campanulaceae > Platycodon > Platycodon grandiflorus. The sequence continues at coordinate 10,311,662 of CM028362.1, forward strand.
AGTAGGATTAATTAATTAATTAAGAGGTTATTTTATAATAGGGTTGGTGGGGTGGTGGGGAATGGAGAAATACCAACCACCTACCCCACCCATTATTTGACTCTTATATATATATATATATAATGACATAAGTGATTTTGACACACTTATTAAAACAGGTAATTTAGCGCCAAAACTAAAAATCTATATTTAGAAACGTAAATTTAAAGCTACTCCTCATTATCTTCAGTTAAAGATTTAATTTCTTTCTCACCTATATCAATGCTTAAATAATAATTGGGCTTATCAAACAATACGGATTATGACAATATTTATGGCAAATACATTTAATACATATTTCAAGAATTTCCTAGAAAATACCCATCTATATATATATAATGACACAAGTGATTTTGGCACACTTACTAAAACAGGTAATTTGGCGCCAAAACTGAAAATCTATATTTAGAAACGTAAATTTAAAGCTACTCCTCATTATCTTCAGTTAAAGATTTAATTTCTTTCTCACCTATATCAATGCTTAAGTAATAATTGGGCTTATCAAACAATACCTGGATTATGACAACATTTATGGCAAATACATTTAATACATATTTCACAATTTCCTAGAAAATACCCATTGGAATATAGATAGTCATCCCGAAATCAAACTATTTAATGTCAAATAGTAATGGAAAAATAAAAATTATTACAAACATTATACATAAATAAAATAAAAATACATATTATTTTATATCCGCAAAAATCTTATTTCGATCTGTCGTCTTTCCCTTGTATCTTGTATCGCACACTAAAAATAAATAAATGTTTATAATATTGCCTTTATCAAACAAATAAATGAGAAAGACTATTTTTGGATAGGAACATTTATGGCAACTACATTTAATACATTTTTCAAAGAATTTCCTAGAAAATACACCATGGAATCTAGACAGTCATCCTGAAATCTGAAATTATTTAATGTCAAATAGTAAGATTATTTTCGGATTCCCCAATTTAGTAAATGAGAATATCAACAGGTTTATTTATCCAGTTTATAATACGGTTTTTCTTCAAAATCTGTTTCTTTTTCATCCTATTCCAATCTTTTTCATATACTTTGCATTATTCCCCCAAAGAACATAAAATGACTTTTCTTGTATTGAAAGACATTAAAAAGGAAGATCGATTGGTTGATTAAGGTAAGATTAGCACGAAAGTGGGAAGTAAAATCTGGGAATGATATGAAGATTCCTCCATCTTTTAAGCTGCTTCTGGTGGATGTTGAGGTTAGCCTTTCTTCTTCCTCCTACTTTTGTTTTTTCTATTTTGTTTCTATTTTGTTGGGACATCCTAAAAAGGAAAAGGGGATACTTATTTTTGGACCAATGAGTATATATGTTTCCTATGATGGAGTTAATGAAAATAAGCTTGAACTCAGATCATAACCTTAGTATCCCGTATATTGCATAGGTACAAAGTCAAGATCAACCAACCTGCATGTACAAAAATGTCGACATTAGTTGGTATAATGAAAAGGCGAGGGATGGGGCTTCATCAAGAAGTATTATGAAAAGTTCTTAACAACTTTTTTTTTTTTTTTAAGGGTGAGGATTCATCTATATTTTCTAAATGTCTAACTTTGCATAAAATATTATCTTTCCGTGAAATAAGATAGTATTTGGCCGTGCGATTACGCACGGGTGTAGCACTAGTTATATATATAATGTCCCATTTTCTTCTTTAATAATAATATAATTTTACCACAAAATTAATATGCTAATACAAATAAGTACTGTCTCAACCTTTGTTTCTTATGTTTTCCTTTTATCAGCTTTAGCTATCTTTATACAAACCACATAAGTACTGTAATCATCTTTAATTACCAAAAATGTAGAAAGTTGATCAGGAAAAGATGAGATAGATAGAGAGAGAGAGAGAGAGAGAGAGAGAGAGAGAGAGAGAGAGAGAGAGACATATGTTGTTTTATTTATCAACTAGCTAGATTGAAACAGACAAAAGTTTATCATAGAATGAATTCCAAAGAATCAAGGGAGCAACAGATGCCTGTGTAGTAAATGGTAATGTCCGGACACCATTATGGAGTCGCAGCCTCACGGGCAGGGAAGAGAGAGCCCAAAAAGACCAGGTGCATCACAAACCAAACTTAACAGGACCTAAGACCTTGTAAATCATTTGATACTCCGGTAAGGGAAAAATAGTCAATTTCCCCGCTCTACAATTCGAACAATCTTTTAATTTCATCACTTTACTATTTTTTTTTGGAGTAAAATTGTTATTGTAGTTTAAAAAAATGTTGCACTTTTATCATTATCTCTAACTGTCATCCAATTTTAACAAAATTAATTTCAATCACCTCCCTAAAACTTTGTAAATAGGTTGGCAAATTCTTAACGGTAACAGGTGTTTGAAATTAGGGGGTGTAACTTAAAGTTATTTGCGGATGTTAATTTTCTAAATGAAAATTTCTGAGTGGCTTTTGGTTTATAGTAATATTGATATGAATTATGAAATAAAAATAATAAATAAAACATTGTTAAAAAGAATTCTTGAAAAAATGATAATTATTCATAAAAAATTCTAACATCGCATAATTTTCATATTGGCTATTATATGCTGAATTAAGATTTTTATTTTTATTAAGGTAATATTTTAAAGAATATTAATACAAAAATAAGGTTACTGTTTTCTAATCAATTCTCTTTACAAAAATTAATTACATTAAGGGTTGTTTGAGAACTCCAATGTAATAGCTTGGAATCGGAATTGAAAGCACAATATGAATTCTGTGGAGCTTAAATTGTTCATCAAATTCAAATTCCAAAGCATGACATTGAGTAGCCAAACATAGCCTAAATAAATGAGTGTTGCCGACTAGATTCTATGGATTAACTTTTTTCAAAATTATTTAATCGATTGATCTCTTTTAACTTAATGTATTTTTTTTATTTTCCTTATTATTATATTATGATACAATAAGATAAAATGTATAGAGTAATTGATTTAAATATTTTTTGATTTAGACAATATATCATTTTCTTTTAATGTTTATATTTCATTCTGTCTTTTTTTTTTTAATATCTTCTTTTCTTAATCCTCGGGAAAAAAAAAAAAAAGACTCCCCAGTAGTTTAAGAACCAAAAAATCATCTACTTTCTAACACCATCTATAATTAAGGATCTTCCAACATTTTGAAAAACCTTAGGGAGGCGATTGAAATGAATTCAGTTAGAAATTTGATGACAATTAGTGATAATGACAAAATTGCATATTCATTTCAAACTACAGTAACAAATTTGTCTCAAAAATAGTATGGTGACAAAATGTAAAAATTGGATAAAGTAGAATGGTGAAATTGGCTTATATTTCATTTCCCTCCGGTAAGTTGTAAGGTTATCCAATGACTTGAGTTGTTAAAGAAAGGGCTAACAATGCCTATCAAACCTACCTTAACAATTGCAAATGTGAATATACATACGATTTAGGAAGAGAAGTGTAGCTTTGGAGGAGGCTCAAATTTTCTTTCATATTAATTTCACTCTAATTTTTATACGGAAATTTCATTCTCTTAAGCAAAGGCAAAGCTATATTTTCTTCCCATATTGTTTATAGACAGACAATCTCCTTCAAAAGGAAAACGAATAACACAATCTTCAGTAAAATTGTTACTTATTTTCTCTAGACTAGATACACAATCAAACGCGTGAGTACTGTTTTGGTTGCAATTCCTATATAGCAGTAGGTATTTTCCAATCCTTCTTCATATGGAATAACTTTATCAATCATGTCTTAAAAATTCGTGGGCGGTAGTAGGTAGGCAATTTCTGTATTTTACTAGACAGTCTTTCTCATTTTTAACTTGCTAAAATAAGAAACCTCAACCCCTAATTCAACCTTTACCTCTATGCCCATTAGACCAACTCCAACGGCTCTTCAATCCTCCTGCGCCATCCCATCCCATCAGAGTTACGCAATTCTTGCCTACAATCACTGCACTATCTTTGCGCCTATTTGAAGCTCCCCAAATTTGGCTCAGGAATATTTCCTTGCGCTATCCTGCTTTTGCCTTCTTTTTTATTTTTATTTATTTTTAATTCTACTATTGTTTCTTTGTTACTTTTAATATTCAAATTTTGTATTTTAAAGTCTTGTATTTAATTATTTCATTTTAGTGGATTATTTTAAAGTCTTGTATTATTTATCTGTTCCTAAATTATTGTCATATTTGACTTTTTAGTCAAATAATATATTTTTCAAATGAATTTGACGTATATTTTTATTTTTCTAAAATTATAAAACACGTAATTCAACTGTACTTTTAAAATACTATGAATTATGTGTTTTATGAACTTAGAAAAAAGAAAAAATATACGTAAAATTTACTTTTGAAAAATATTATGTTTGACTAAAAATAAAAAAAAGACAATAATTTAGGAACGGAGGAGTATTTAATTTAATATAATATGTAAAAATAAGATATATTATTCAATAAATATATAAATATTGTTAATTATAATTTATTTGTATTATTAACATTATTTTAATAGAATAATAAAGAATATTTTTCAAATATTCTTTTTAATGTAAAATTTGAAGTAAGATGGTTAGAGATGATAAAGATATTTGGTGCAAAAATTGCACTATTATATATGGGATAGTGTAATTTTTGCACCAAATGGTTGGAGTTGCCCTTAGGCTTAATACATCATGATTTAAATACCAATTTGGTCACTCTACTTTCACCCAAAATTCATTAAGCTCAATCAATAAGCTCATTGATTGAGTGAGCTTATTGATTTTCCAGTCCAAGTAGAGTGATTAAAGTGTGAAAAAAGAAAGTATAGTGAGCTTAATAAATTTTAGATGAAAATAGAGTGACCAAATTGATATTTAAGTGATACATTATTAATGCGGTAAACAAGAAAATGACAGTTTCAATAAAAGGTGAACTACAGTTCGTTTGCGTTTGAATTTGTCTCTTTCAGACTTGGACTGCATTCAACATTTACACTTTGAGACAATGAGATGTGTGGAGTAATATACTTTTCAACAGTTCAAATTGCATCACATGGCAAAGTTGTTGTTAATGAACCATTAGTAGCATAAGTCTTGATTTCTATCATCCCTTTCAGTGGTCTCCTTCAAACTCGGTATAAATCAGTTTTCAGCAAACAGACATATACGCATGTCAAAGTATTCACACGTTCTTAAGATGCTTTCTCCAGTCATTTAACCCAAAAAAGGCATGCTCCTAATCAGTTCTACCTCATTGGCATCTATTCATAGACTAGTTCAACCTACATTCATTTATACACTATTTGATAAGTCCAAAATCAAGAAAATGCTCCTAAAGGGCGGAGAAGCCCACATGATCTTGGATCTTCCCTTCTTCCTACATTTTCCTCTACTAGAAGTACAAGTAGACGTGGTAGAGTCAAAATTTAGAGCTCCTTTGTCTTTGTCTTATGTTCCTTAATTTTTATGTAACCAATGAAAGACGCGGATTAGGGAAGATCAGTCAGGATGACAAATATCTTATCAGCCATTAAATTAGAGGGCATGAAATTCTATAGACTCAAGTATTTCTTTTTAAGGGTTAATTACACTATTAATCCCTCGACTATGGACTTTTTCACCACTAATCCGTTAACAATTTTTTCAAATTTCGTCTAGTACCAAAATTAGACACGTTTAGTCCTTTTATTGGATGCCGTTAAAATTTTTCCGTTAAATCGCTCATGTGCCCAACACATGACTTTGGTTAAGGGCTTTTATGGAATTTCATGTACAAGATATTTTGATACTTAAACAATTTATTATTTTCTCTCTCTCTCTCTCTCTCTCTCTCTCTCTCCCCCCCACCCCACCCCACATCTTTATCCCCTTCCCAGGCCCCATCAACAACCACTACCGCACAACACACGCAGTAGAAACACAAGAAGAACCTCTTCTTCATCCTTTCAATTCCCCCATTACCAACAACCTAGATTTTGCTCAAGTTACGAAACCTAATTTACCCGATTAATAGTTCCTCATCCTTTACCAATTTCAATTTAACGAATCCAAAATTAGGGTTTCAAATTCATTCCCAAAATTAACAAATGATATTCCATCGCGATCTCGTAATTCCACGGCTCGATTCTTGGGATTCGAGAGGATCCGGAATGGAGATCGAGTTGCCGTCCGGGCGCAATCGATGGAAGGCGTCAGAAGACGTTGAAGAGCTGCATTATATTAGGGTTTCGCGGCGGGAGAGGCGGATTTGGGCGTGAAGGGTCAAGATGAGGTCTTGGACAATTAGTGCGTTGATTCTTTGCGTCGGCTAGGCATTACATGATCAAGGTCGTGGTGAAAGACCACACATAGATATCGAGGATGGTAGTGAGGGATAGGGGGGGAAGGAATGGTAGTGATGAATATGGACGGATCAAGAGAGTGTAGTGTGAAAGGGGAAGAAGACGAAGCGGAGGAGGAGGGGCAAATTGGGAATAATGGAGTTTGGTGGAGAAATAATGGGACGATGATGCCAGCAGTGAGGATGAGGATGATGCACGAGCCGCGGTTGGAGCTGTCGGGTTGGGTCAGGATGGAGGGTGCGATGTTAGTGGTGGTGAGACCGATTTGTGGGGGCGGTGGCGTGGGGGCCACTGAGGTGGAGGATCAGAGTGAAGATGCTGAGTTGGCGGTGTGAGCATTTGGTGGGGTGTATGGAGAGGCGGTGGAGAAATTGCTCAAGAGCCGGAGTTACCTGCTAGAAATGAACTCTTTCTAGCATTTTGTTGTTCCTTCTTTTTCTCTCTCTAGCACTTTATGAGAATTTCCCGTTATACCCTTGAAAAATGGCATGTGCAATGCACATGATTGACTTAACGGAATTATACTAACGACATCCATCAAAAGTACTAGTCACGTGACTTTTTTATACTCCTGGGACTGACATTTGAAAAAAATTTGTTAAGGAACTAGTAGTGAAAAAGTCCATAATTGAGGGACTAGTGTAATTAACCCTTCTTTTAATTGTCTAGAGACCAACTATTTTAGCTATTTGAAGGTTGAAAGTTACATAAATGCTACTTTGTCCGTAAAAAAAAAAAAAAAGTTTCATTTGACAAGTCAAACTTTTTAATATTATAGCTTTATATGTTTGTACCTTAAAAATATTTCACTAAAATTTTATCTTTTTTTTTAGAAATAAAACTACTTTTTTCGGGACAAACTATTTTTTTTGTGGGGACCGAGGAGTATAAAAATTAGGCTTAATTCTCACATTGCTCCTACTATTCTAGAAGGTCCAACAAGCTCACTCTACGATATTTTTAGACTTTACTAACTCTAAACATAAATATCACGTTTATCGCTCCATCCAAATTTTGGATGGAAAACTTGCTATTTTTTTGAAATCCCAAATGTACCCTTACTAATAATTTTCCATATAACATTCGGTTTCAATGACACACATCATCTCTCTCTCTCTCTCTCTCACACACACACCGCTATCCGACTTTCTTCTTTATATATGGCATCTTTCTTCACCTAATCAAATTAGTGCAACTGTTCAGAAAGCAGAAATCCAATAATTTGGGTGTTGAAGGCATCTCCGGGCTAATCCTACATCCGAATCTATACCTATTCACCTATTCGTGCATAGCCTTATAGCACACTTTTTGCGAATCGAAAGAATTTCCCTTGCTTGGTCGTAAGCAACTCACCTTCTTCTCTTTAAGGCCCTCCTTCAATTGAATCTCTTCTTAGAAGGACTATAGTGATGAGAGTACTCTTCCAACCCAAAGGTCTTGCGGTGATGAGTGATAGCTTTTTGTGTACTTGCCTTTCTCAATTCAATCTTTCATATCTTCCTCGCGAAGATCTCAATCTCTTCAATGCCCAACTTGCCAATTTTTATTTTAATGATGATATTTGATTGCGCCAAAATGATATTGGTGACCACGTCGGATCCACATAGATAATTAATCTTCGGTCGATGACTCCGCTCTCATAAGGCGTCTCGTGTCGGGACTTGACCGCTGGGAGTGAGTGGACCTTCAACTGCTTTTACAATGAAAACACCGTTAGGGATTGTCGGGGTTTTACCCGACTTATGCCCTCAGTGTAAGAGTCATCGAGTAAATGTGAAAAAGGTAGTTTGTGTTTAGTGCAAACTAACCTCTAATGATCACTAATAGGTAATGAATGAAAGTGTATTGAAGACAAGCGAATATATGTGTTTAGGCAACACTTGTGTATGTTAGAAGTAAATGTGGCTTAGCTATAAATGAAGGTAATACCTTAGTATTTATAGCTGAAGGTGGCGTGTAGAAGAGTATGAATTTAGCCACCTGAATGCTTGAGAGTTAATGCTCATTAATGAACTCATGTCTTTTGTCACCCAAAGAGATAAAATAGAAGTTTTTTCTTGGGAAGAAGAAGCTCATAAATGTAGCCGTAACTTCTCCCGGAAGGAATGTCTTTACTCGATGCTAATATCTTGCTTCCTCCGCACTTAATACTAGCATTTAAGTAGATATTCAATGCTTGATGTTAACGTCTGCCGAGGATGAGGATGCCCACTGCTGAGATGATTCCCGTCTTTGACGAGGAAGTCAATGAGCTTGATCGAGGTATGCTCGCTGCTGAAGACCTCGACTGATAACCTCGGCGGGAAACTTTCCCAAAATCTCCGCTACGAGCTTGGAGGACCTCGGCGGCTACAATTGCCATCATGAACTTCAAGACCCACCTAGGGTTGTGGATGACACGTGGAAGGGGTATTTGGGAAGATCCTATCAATATTATGCTGAGGTTAATTAGCTCTCTAGTTTAAATTATTTAAATATCTAATATTACTATGAATAATTTATAACAATATTTTGTAGCTAATTTATTCTACAATAATAAAAATCTCATAATAATATAATACATTGGTTTAATATAATTAATTTTATAAAAGTCAAGCTAAAGAATTTATTGCTTTAGAAATGGCCAGCATAATCTTTTATAAAAAAAATTAAAATAAATTTTTTCTTATTTTATTATTTTGAAGCATAATATATAATATATACACAAAGAAGTTTTATACTCATATTTTTAACTTTTACAACTCAAAGAATCATAAAAAGTAACTTATTAATAATTATTTAAAATTTACTTCTCAATATTAAAATAAGAAAATATTATTTTAAAGAAATTATGAGCACATCACATCCAGAGGGTATGTTAGTTAGTTTCATAAATTCCTATTTAAGTTTCCAAAGTTAATGGGCATTTTGATCTTTTTGAGCATTTCCGTCCAGCATAACTAACGACAACCACTTTGGGTGACCAAATTGACACTTTTACTAAAGTATAGTTAGTAAAGTCTGAAAAAAAAAAAAAAAAGAGTGAGCTTATTGAACCTTCCCGAATATTAGGACGGGCAATGTGAGAATTAAGCCTAAAAGTTAGGAGATATTTACGTTTCCCAGCAGTGAGTATTACAGTTGTAAAGTATCTAGTAGAGGTGGCAATTTTTGCCCGTGTACATATGCCCGCCCAGTCCGCCCACTAATTAATGGGTATGTGAACATATAAAATTGTTAATGGGTATAAATGGGTATGTCCATTTAAGACCACTAATTTTAGTGGACATATATGAGCTTAAGTGGGCGCTCATTTAACCCATATACCATTCACAAACTAATACCCAATTATTCCATCCCAATCTCTCTCTTTCTGAAATGAGTTTATTCCATCATTTCCCTTGTCCCTTCTTCCTGAAATAAAAGGTGAATCGTGAACAATCACATTTTTATTAAATTGAAAAAAATAAACACACACACACACAGAGTAGCTTTATACATATAATTTCTCTCAAATCATAATCAATAGTGGCACACAGTAACTTCGTTTTATATTTAGTTTTACTAAAAAAAATAAATTTAGTTATACATATAAATAGTAGCACACAGTCCATACGTCCCTAATTTTTTTTATAAAGCAAACTTTATTTATAACCACATTTTTATTAAAATGGTCAAAACTTGAGTACTATCTTCTAATTTTTTTATTATTCCGTTTAGAAAGTTAGAATCAGATTTTGTTTTTTTCCTTGTTTGATTTTTAATCAAAAAGGCATACAGTACTATCTTCTAAGATATGATACAGGTTATTATGTAGGATTTTTTTTTTTTTGTAATTAAAAAAAATTGTCACGTTTAAAAGATTATTTTAAAATGAATCTTGCATTGGAGCATGTTTAGAAATATTATATTTTTTTATTTTTTATCACATAAAAAAATTCTTTTTTAAATATGCCATATAAAAAATAAAAAAAAAACTAGTAAAAGATTGCAGTGGAGATAGTAGCTTTATATGTATATTTTCTAAAAGTAGTCTTATTTAGTAAAATAAATTTAGTGTTATTTAGTTTTAGTAACATCTTAATAAAAGTAGCTTTATATGTATATATATAAACACACACACACTATAAGGGTCTAAATTGGCATATATTTGTCAAGGAGAAGTTAGAATTATAACGAAATAGTGATATATTGGAAAATTGTAAGGGTATATTAATATTATATAGTTTAACTTTTACTTTTAATTGGTAAATTTTTGTAATGTTTATTTTTATTTTAATGGGTAAATGGGTGCCTGTGGGCGCCCAAGTCCATTTGGGACCCGCCCATTTATGCCCATATAATTAGTTGGACACTCACTTGCCCGCCCATTTGAGCCGGTTACTCACATGGGCGCTGCCCATACCCGCCCAGTCCGCCCATTTTATCACCTCTAGTATCTAGGCCCCTAATTCTATTAGTTCTGATTTCTGACAGATAAAATAATGCAGATAGTGAACATCAGAAGTTCATGTTATGATAGCATTCTGTGGCCTTTTCAGTGAACTTCACAAAGAAATTAGATCATTATATGAACATATCGCACAGACATGCTTGAAATCAGTGAAACATTTAAAGGAGTTTGGGAACATGAGAAGGTCAAACATGTAATCAGTTTTGTTGAAGTTTAAATTCTAAGACATAAATTGCATGCTCCCAAGCATAGTGTACCTAAATAGAAAAGAGAGAAGCATAAGAACCTCATGGACCTTTGGTGGTGGAATGACTCGAGGGTCTGCAATGGGCCAATGGCTATCTTTGCTACCTCTGCTTTCTCTTTAGCCTTTGGAAGTTGGGTTTCATTGGCTGGCTAGCAACTGTGCCCTGATCTGACACACGGGTTGAACCAAATGGTATCAGGGGCTTCTTTGTCACACACACATCTATGGGGGCACTGCTTAAGATGACGGGTGAAACTACTCTTGTTTTAAGCTGTCTTGGTACTTCCAGTCTCTCTAATATCCTTGAAGTTTTTTCATCCGGTTGTTTATTAGTTTCCGGCGATGAAAAGACTAGTTGGTCCAACTTTGGTTTGGGAATGCAAGTGGGAGAACTAATATTGGGAAGTTCATCGACAATCAGCTGTTCCCATTCTTCCGTAATACGCGCTGTTATTCTATCTTGTCCAGATTTCAAATCCAAAAGTGGGATTTCCTCTTTTATGACTAGAACATCAATAGCTTGCTTTGATGGTACAGCCTCTTGTGTAGAATCTCGCTGCGTTGAGTTTGGATCAGGGATTAACTCTTTTGATTTAGGTGGTAAAGACCTGGATAAATGAAGTGACGAGTTATTATAGCTCAGATTGTTCAATGTCTGTTCTGTACCACACGCATAATAAAAGCTGTTAATCACAACCAATACTGAGCAAGAATAGCATGGAAATTTAAAATCAGAGAAGTTAGATAGTACTCAATTCAAAATTCTGATGCAAGATAAATAGGCTGCCTAAGAACTTCCGCACGCACTAATCACACACGGCCCTTAATATTTTTTCTTCTCCCTACATCTGAAGAGGGGTATAAACTGTCCTCTATAATTGTGTGATCACTATTAATTGTAAAGATAAGAAGCAAGAAATAAATTCCTAATAGAAGAAGAAAAAAAAGAGAAAGCGTGAACATGAAAAACAAAAACAAAAGCGAAATAGGAAGGTTTCTACAAGATGTTATACTATTTGTAATCATATCATGTTCAAATTTGCGTAAAATAAAACTGATTTTGTACTAAAGATCAACATGACTAAAATGCCCTTAAGGATAAAGGCAACTAATCCCATTCTTAAATCTTAGCATTAAAACCAACTCCTTTTTGTTTGAAACAACAAAAATGTTCAAAAACTTGTGATCTAACTGTCCAAACATTCCAACTGGAAACTCACTGCAAATGATAGCTGAGTATTAGGAGAAATAATATCTTTTATGGAACTCCTTTTTTGTTTGATGTATCTCGTCGGTTAAAAGGCTTATCTACTCTGGAAGTGAAAGGGTGTGTTTGAGATACAGTAAACTAGGAACTCTATATGAAAAGTTACTTCTAAAATGCATCTAGAAATAGAGACCTTTTGATATGCAGTTTATACAAGAAGGCTCAATGCTGACAAAGGAAGATAATTACCCGAATTGCAAGCTCTCATTAACAAGCAAGTTTAGTTTCTGATGGAAGCCTCTTTCATGCAGAACTGGATTGTAGTCTCTTACTTCTATCTGGAAACAATGTTGGAAATGAAAATGTCATTCCTGGTCACGAACAAGAACTACAACCAAAACATCACGAGGATGAACTCTGCTCTCTAAATATAGCGAAGTATCTGTTATCCAGCAGAAAACTAAATCATTGTATATTTGAAACTACAAAGGTTCAACTTGCCATCATGATAGTCTTCTAGGAAAATGCTACTGTTTTTATTTTTTTAAAGATTTCTCTATGCAGCAACAAACTGCACCGTATCTATTCCGAACAATATAGGAACTTGTCAGTTCAGTGGTTGGCTGTGGTTATATTAAATGTACTTTTATTTAGTGGTCCTAGCAGGTCAAAAAAAAAAAAATTTTTAATTTTACCTACACCGTGTTAACCTTGGGATGCTTACATCAAACAAATGCAACAAACAAGGATAAAGTATTTCTATAAATAAATGTGTTTAAGAATAAGAGCCCGTTTGGTCGTGCGTTTTGGTCAAAACACAGGGATAAAACGCAGCTTAATTGCAAAAATTGTGTTTCAATGTTGCCACGGAAAAAACTGCGTTTTCAAAACGCAACTGCATTTTCAAACGCTAGAATTCCCAGCTTTTTCCCAAAACGCAGGTTTTAAAACACTACTGGAAAAAAAAGCTGCGTTTTGAAGTGATATCTCAAACGCATTTATAAGAAAAAAGCTGCGTTTTGAAAAATTTGCATTTTAAAAACGCTGCATTTTTAAAACGTTGCGCTTTGAAAACGTTGCACCAAACGGGCTCTAAATCGAACCTGAAGTAAAGAAGCTTGAACAGAGTTCTTAATCTCATCATCAGCTGCTGTAGACTCAGTCAATTGGCTGACATCAGGAAGGGGCATGATTTCCTCTAATCCTACGAGCCGCTGCATGTCTCATAATACATAAGAGAAAAGTAAACAGTTGAGATACGAGCGGAAAATTTCAGTCATTCTGCTTCTGATTGGACAAAAATAAGCACAAAAGTTGTATCTCTAAGGAGTAAGGAATGTAAGGCGAGATGCAAACAAAAACAGGAATAATGAGTAAATGTTATAGCTTCATCATGATTCCTTCAAGCACAACCAACAAGTAAACTAGCGGTTCTCACAGGGCTCATTCACAATAAGCAGTTCAAAGAGTTGGAAAGGAGGGAGAGGAACCAAAGAGAAAGAGAGGCTTATGTCAGAGACAAAAATTGTAGCAGAGAGAAAAGGAACACTATGGCAATAAAGCTGAAGAAACCTAAGGTGACGTATTAACCACCATAAACTACCATAATTGCCACTTTACGCCAACCCGAAAAAGTACAAGAATCTCTTGTTCATTTGTTTCTGCAAATTCTTGCCTGTCAAGTGTTAATAATAGCTGCTACTAGTGGGCATCACTAGAACTTTTGACCTCCCTTCCAGGTCTCGTAGAAGATTCGTGAATGTTACACTTGATCTTTTCTTCTCATTTCCTGATCTCCTATCATTATCTCTCAAAATTGAGGAAAAAAAACTCAAGAATTCCATCAGATAGATGGTCCAATCGGAAATTCATCAACTAAGGAGAGGTCTGACAGCACTGGTGCACCAAAGGATCCTCTTCAGTTCAAACTCTAGGAACCAGGGTGATATTAATAAAATTTACCCAAAAGAAAGAAGGTATAGATATCACTTGCCCTGAGAAGCATCAGTCCTTTATCTGATGGTAGAAGAATGTAAAAGCACTGGAATGAAGTCTCTCTCAGTGTCTCCAGATTACTGTTTGAAGAGCAAACTAAACCTTCATCAAGAGATTGTAGTGTGCGGCAAAGCCCTTGAAAAACTGCTAAATTACACAGCCAAGTAGACAAAGAAATCAATGCTAAATACATCAAGTACTCACTAGAAAACCAACATAAAGTCACATTTAAATTCAAAGACAACTCTTTAAAAAGAAAAAGAAGGAAAAAAAAATTCAAAGACAACCAGTGTAAATTGTTTTCATATAAGCTATCCAATAAATCATGAAAGAGCAAACTGTGAACTCAAATGAGGCCTTTCACTCACGTTGATTGTTTAACTCTGACTTGTAAGTATCATCTGAATCATTAGAAGTTGATGGGGTTACGAAGTAAGAAGTCCCGAAAATAGCCCCTGCTTTTACAAACACCAAAGGGAGAGTTAGTAGTAAGTGCATCCCGAACCGCTAATCAGCTGAATATTGAAAAATTTACAGCACTGTGTTGACTCTCTAGCTCAGTTGGTGCATCTAGTAGACCATGAGAAGGGGACTGCTAGTTTTGCCCAAACCCAAAGCAACAACTGAGCAGAGGCCCGAGGGAGCATGCATAATCCTGGACAGCAAAATGCTTCTTACAAAATGCAATTAGAATGTGTTAATTTTCTGGACTGGAAAACAACATATTAAAAGGGGTTTTATTCTAAGTATCCCAGTTGTCAGAAATGAGGCCCACCCAACAACCCTAACTCCAACAATTCAAAGCTAAAAATGCATCCAATTTTCTAAAGCTCGCTTTTGCCTCAACAAAAAGGACGTGAACCAACGATGGAAATTGAAGAACCATGAATACTTAGAAATAAGGAAAAAAAAGTTTTACTCCAATAAATAGTACTCCTCTTGAAAAGTATTTGATGTATTGAGGCAAAGATTTTAAGATGTACTGACGGGTGATGAGAAATTATATTTTAATAATGATCTTGTGGGGAAGCATTCGTGGTTGACAAATGGCTTCAAACAAATGTTAATAACAATTATCTAGATATGCCCCAAGCGTCTTACAATCCATGGAATTTTCACTAAAATATGTGACACTTATTCGGGAACATAAGGAGTGAAAATTCTGAATACATATGCGACTGGGACTTATAGTACCCCATTCCATCCTTAATTGACAAGTTTTTCTGTCTATCCAAAAGAAAATGTGAGGAAATTGGAGCAGAAGTAAAGCTAATATGCTACATGTGAAAATGGAGTATTGACTGATAACTTGTAAGTCGCAAAATGTTAGGCTTGACACTTATAGTGATTCTTTTTACACAGCCACCATAGCATGAGCATCGGAAGTTCCAATGTGGAGGAAACATATTGGTAATTCATCAGTACTTTTTGGAAAAGTGCAATCAGAAGATATACTAAACCTTTTCTGATAAAAGTATTGCTGAGAAATAAAAGGAAAACATGGTGTTCAGGTGTACCTTCACTCATGGACCCTAACTTGGTCCTCTCAATAACCTTGAAGTCGATTGGTGAAGTAGCTTTCTGGAGCTTTACACTCTGGTGGAAAGAGGGCATAGACAGGATTGTTTGTGCTCCAACCTTGACACTGTTTTCAATTATGTCAAGCGCTCCAAGATCATTGCCTGTGACGGGACAAGAATGTGACTTCTTTATCTTGTTCCCATGTTTCTCATCAAATGAAATGCCATGACACCTGCATGTCTATTGGTGGTGAAACCAAAAACATAATCATTGATTCACTTCTGAAATTAAGTGTAGAATACAGTAATTTAGTCAGAAATTGAATAAGTAAATATAACAAAAACAATTAGCAACTAACACCTACAAAATGCATGGCTTCTAAGCCCCACAGGAGGGAAAAGCGCAGAAAATAGAAGATTTTGGCAGAAAAACTTCTCTGAGCTGTGCAGAGAGAGAGGGAGAGAAGCAAAAGGTCATTCATCTCTACAAGTTGGTCATTAACAATCAAGTTATTCCTAGCTATATATATATATATATATATATATCATCTTACTCATGTGACTCTAAAACTATCTAGCAATGACTTGAACTCTTAGCCAGTATGCTGAAGAGAAATGTTGCACAAATGGAAAACTCTTACAAACTGACATGGCATCCTGTGAAGGCTCACACTCTAGATGCATTTCCTCCCCTTCATTCTACTGGATTCGAATTCAAGCCCTCTATGTTTTCAGGAGCACTCATATCATTTAGCTACGTATGCGTGCAGAGACTGCCATGAAAGCAATCCAATGAAAGACTAACGATTTATAATCTCAAGTAGTAGACCATGAAGAATTCATTGAAGATCGAACTGACAGTACTTCAGATTTAGTGTCTGAAGATGTATTATACCAAGGCAAGATGCTTTAAAATACAAGGTTCACTAGATGTAAGATAAACCTTTTTGGTCTAACTAGAAAGAAGACATATTACATTGCTTTTGCTGACAGAAATTTATCACTTTGGTCAAACAGTCTGGCATTTTGAGGGTAAACATTAGAACTCTTACGTGATACCTGACATGGGATGAATTAGTCGATTATGTGATTGAAAGATGTACATAAGCTGCAGCATATTTGGTTCAACGAGCCCAGAAGGTTGTTTCTGAAGATAAAACGAGCATGTGGTTCTTCAGTTTCATCCTTCAACTCCTGTAGCCACCGTTTTACTAGGGTACACAATACAGGTGCATCTGCATATTTGTTTTTATCAGCACTTAATATACAAAACTTCATATGGTGGATATAGGGTGCAACAAGAAAGCTCGAGGCACAAAGGTGCTAATCGACCAAAGAGCTGACAAGTAGATTTTTTCAATTATAACTTACAAATTTATTAACAGGGTTTAGCCAAAGTTACCCTTGGACATACTGATGGAAGTCTAAATTTAACTTCATTATCATGAGTGAGGTGCTCAATTTGATAATTGAGTACTACAGTATCGCTTATATTAGACAAGTGTGTATAACCTGGAAGATAGGTTCGAAATGAGCAGTTATCAAGATCACAGATGTGCTTTAGGAAGCTGTTAATACTTCCACGAAAATCATTGAGATGGCTAGGTGTTTGTTCCAACAAAACAAAGTCCACTGAAACACATTTGTCTGCTGCATCCTACTACAAAGAATGCAACCAAATCTTTTCAGTTATACCTTAAACTGGTACGTGAGTGACTCAATGTGACAAAGAACTAATACTATTGGATTCAATTGCCTCACCGTGAGAATCCTTCTTGTTATAGAGTCTAGATCTTTAACAAGACACGAGCTAATCAAAATCACTTTTCTTGCAATATCTTTGTCATGACCACCCCACGAGTATAGGACTTTATCACTTAGGATGCTTGAAAGTTTCATATCTGTAGGCATTGATAGAAACAAGCGAATAACAGAATCTGATAAGATGAAATTTACAAGTGTGCTACATTTCAACAATGAGGCACATGTACTACCATCACAGAGAGAACTCCAGAATTTTTGAATTCAGGAGAAAAGGAATCAGCAGGGAGATTGTTGACAGCATGGTGGAAATCACGGAGATTGAACTTTCCTCTTGGACTATATGCAACCTTCAGCTGTTAAGAAATGTAAGTCAGATTAGAAAGCACGCTCTTCGTGCAATTTGACTAGCCAATTCAAATACATGAATGATTTCACATATATTTCACACACGTATGATTGTCAAACCCTAAGTTCCATGTTTTATCAGATGTCAGTAGCGCATGTTCATGTTTCATACTATCAACTTCATACGAATCCATCATACAACAAAACCTAACAAAAACAAGTAGAGCCAAAATACAAGTGACAATATTCTCTCTCTCTCCAAATTCGGACCTACTTATCATCAAAACCTAGGTCATATCAAATCGAATGCCACAGAGAGCATCTCAGTAAATGACTTCATACTAATTACTACGATTAATTCAAGTTAATCCATCATATAATGAAACAAAATCGAATTAAATTAACACTGAGACAAATGGAGAGATGAAATTAGAAGCACATACCTCACTAGAACATGACATTCGATTTTTAGGACACAACAAAGTCCGATCCGATCGCGGAGAGGCTTAGAGAAAGATCTCTCATTGGCCGGAGCAGAAATGGCGTAGAAATTTGCTAGCTGCAATAATGACTAATATAACAAAGAATATACAGAACATATCAATTGAACAACTCGTCTATGGACTTGATGAAGAGATGATTGTTCTGGAACTCTAATTGAGAACACGACAGAGAAATTGTAGAAGACTTGAACAGTTTATAGACGAAACGCATTTGTACACAAACGAGTATAGATGCATAGAAAGTACCTGCTTGAGGTCTCGAAGTAATGGAGGCGATAGAGTCCGAAGATCCAACACGAAGCAAAGCAACACCATAGCAATTTGCACCTATCTCTCTCTCGCTAGGTTCTGTATATTTCGTATTTTGGCACAAGTTTGGCGTGCTTATATCCGTTTCTTTTGGATGGTACACGTGCTAAGCGTGTTAAATATCTACCCTCTGGAAATCATTGATCCATTCGTGCGTGATGTATGACTGAATCCCATTTTCTGATTTGGCGGTTGGAAATTCGTTTTTAGTTGGGATAACTAATCCTCTCAAATTATCGCTTTTTTGTTAGTAAAATAATTATCTTGTTTGAAACTTTTTTGAACATTTTCTATTTTACCCTTACTTTTACTACTTTAATTATGGTACATACATATGACATTAAGGAAACAACACATTTTCAATCTATTCCAATATTAATAATCAAGTAGTTTTTAATTCGTGTCTTATAATTTAGGAATGGAGGGAGTAGTAATTCCCTTACTTAAGTAAATATAATAATTTTTTGAAATTTTTTTAGTGGGAGTATTAATTATTAGAGTGAAAATATTAACAAGATATTTGAAATTTTCTAATACACATTATATGTCACCTTAAAAGGTTCAAAAATAAGCTTATGGTAAACAGATTTTGATAATGGTAGCATCATTCAATCTTCACATCTCATACAACCATTGTAAAATTTTGTCCGACCCAACGACATAATTGTCTAAGAATACTGCAGGTTGGGGTGAGATTAGAATCCATAAAAATAAATAAAGCAACCAAACTTAATTAAGGTCAAAACCTAAAACTACTCAAAACAAATTTACATTTTCAAAGCGATTCTCGTCCTCCACCGTAGAACGAGAAATTAATCTCTTTGTTGCCAATTTCACTGCATCCGAGTCCATATCCCCAAACATAGCATCAGCAATACTTACCATTCCAGGATTTTGACTATTAAGCACAGAGAAAACAGTCGCAACCTCAAATCCTGCATTTAGGCAATAATGAAGCAAACCCCTAGGAAAAACAAACACGTCTCCTTCCCTAACCACCCTTTGGAAAAGCTTTTTATTTGTATCAATAAATCCCGCGATCACTACACCTTTACTAACAAAAACCATCTCGGAAGCCCTCGGGTGAGAATGTGGTATCACAATGCCATCAACCTCTAAGTCAGTTCTGCCAGCCGATAAGCCTAATGTGTTAAGGCCTGGAAATTCCGCGGTAGTGACTAAGGTGACTGATGAACGAAGAAAGTTGTCGGTGTCACCCTCGTGATTTAACAGAGAGGTCTTGAAATCGGATGCCGTGATATTGGCTGGGTTCTTGCAAGGGAAGCCATTGATGAAGATGGTTGGTCGAGGGGATGTGTTTGTTGGACACACGTCTTGGAGATTATCGGTGTCCATTGACAAACATGGATTGATCCACACACAGAAGTATAGCACGAATGAAATTTTAGAATGGAGAAGAAAAGAATTCATCAACATTGCGTTTGGCTAGCTTATTTTGATGCTATTTTAATTTTTTGTTGTATGAACATACTCCTTTTAGGATGTGTCAAGAGTATTTATATGTAAGCAGAGCTTGCATTGCAACAAAGGGAAGTAAGACTTTGAGGGCTGGAGTTAACTTCACAATTGGTCTTGAAGTTGATTAACATGTAAGAAGTGTGTTGCTTGAAGAGAGATGGCATGTAGTTATCTGAAGGTTGGATGTCTAGATAAACTGAATGATGCCTAAACCACCTTGGTTGCTCCTTTTGCCCACTTTTTAAATGCAGGTTTTTTTGGAACTTCTTTTTTCATATAAATAAATCTGGTAGATTAGTTTGAAAAGTTACTTTTGAAACTAAAAGTGTTTTCAAATCCAACTTTTTGGTATAATACTAAATTTTTAAGCATTTCAAAAATAACAATAAAAACGATACACCGTCAGTATAAAAAAAATTTACACAAGCACCCAAAAACATCAATTTTGAATAAAGTTATTTGGAAACTCAGTTGATATTTATTAGGTCCTGTAGTAATTAAAATTTTATGTGTATGTTACATAATTAATAGGTGTGTTGATGTCTTTTAAATCAATTTCAATTATTGGTCAATCAAATAACTCAAAATAAAAACTTCATAAATTGAGCATAAAAATCATTACTTTTCTTTAAAAGCTTTATGACATGCATAATATGTGATAAGGAAATATGTTTTTGTAAGTCATTTTTGTTTGATATCAAATAGAACAAGATTTAAGGGTACTTGTGTAAATGAAAAACTTTATTGTTTTGTTTGACTTTTTGAGTCAAACTATTTGATTTTTAACTGAAAATTTAACGTATATATATATATATATTTAAACTAATCATATTTTTTATTTGCACGTAATTTTATTTAAAATTAATTTTTTAAGAATTACGAATTACATTTTAATGATTTAAAATAAAAAAATAAAAACTACTATATGCTAAATTTTAGTCCTCAAAATGGCCAACTTTTCAAAGGCAGCGCAGCATTGATGCAGAGTTCGCCGGCTTTTTTGGTTAAAAGTGGTGGAAGTGGAACACTCCATGGGCGGCAATGCCTCCTCTCTTTCACGAAATTTGTAATTAATAATTACTCCCTCCGTCCCAAAATTATTGTCTTCTTTTTCTTTTTCGTCCGTTTCAAAATAATTGTTTTGTTTGAAACTTTCCTTTTTAGAACATCACTTTTACTATTTTATCCTTGCTTTTTCTTCCTACTTTAATTATGGGCCACATACACATGGGCATTAAAGGAAACAATACACTTTTTCAATACTATTCCAATATTAATAATCAAGTCAATTGAGTTTTCTTAATCCGTGTGCCGGATCAACCCAAACAATAATTTAAGGACGGAGGGAGTATATGATTATGATCACTTGTCATGTGAAAAAAACTATCTTTAAATGATTTTTTTAGGTCAAAATATGAAAAACCCTCAAAGTATACACCAAATTTCAAAGTCTCCCCAGACTAAAGTTTGCCCCATAACTCCATTTGATATTACCAATTTTTTCAGTTAGTCCCTTCACCGTGATGGCTGTTAGAAAGTTAACAAAAATTCATCACATGTCTTGCACAAGGGGGGCAATTTGGTCTTTTCATTACATTCTGAAAAAATTCCAAAGGTATAACCCATCAATTAAATCAAAATTAGAAAAGTAAAAAAGGAAGGTTAGAAAAGGAATAACTCGAAAAATAAATAAATAAATAAAATCCCTCAACCCTTCCCCTACCACCTGCCCTCCATTCCCGGCCACCACTTAATCAACCGCCATTGTGGGGTCAAAAAATTGTTATCTCGACATCTCCGGAGCCAACTATTTAAATTGAAAAGACAACAATTTGAATCAAGAAGACCAAACTGGTTTGATTAAGGGAATTTGGGGGAACCCATCAAACCACAAATTCGGCAACCCATCAACCACCATTACCACTAAGCATCACATCCACCATTATCCACTCTAAAATCATCATAGTGACGATTACTCCAGCATCACTAAACATAAAACCCACTAACTATCGGCTACCAAAACCACCATAGTCACCATTACTGACCACCAAGTCCATCACATGAAATTCATAATGCCAGTTTCACTAGCAAGTCTTATTTCAGCACTTCTTCAATATACTTGACCAACATTTGAGATATTGCGAATCC